>JAQPPZ010002226.1:11665000-14542500 GCA_028583015.1 Wollemia nobilis
CTCCCTCTTTTCTCATAATAACAAAGTGTCTCATAATAACATAATTCCTATATAACTCTTCAGTTGCCAACTTGACATCTTGCACACTTATACCTTACACTTGCAATCTTGATGCCTTGTACACTTCATTACATAACACATAAAAATTCCACACTCGTAAATATTAATCATACTCTAACACTCTTTAATCTAATATTTATAATAGTACACAATGGTACTTTAGTGTACCAAAATAATATAATATCTTCCAACACTTCCCCATATTACATTATTTGATAAGAAGATTTTTTGCCTTCAATATATTATTCTTCTATCTCTTATATTTGTTATTTACTTTTGACTTCAATATTATTGGATTTATGCAATCTTCACTAGGTCTACCTCTATAAAATGTTTGTGACTACCTCTAGGTCAATACATATGATTCATCTATAGATAATCATCTGCTCTAGGTTAGCCATTCAAACAATCATAAGACCATCACTTTTGTATAATCATTAGTATAGGTTCTTTCATTGTAGGGCACATTCCAAGTTGAGCTTGGGGAATTATCATTCATTTCATATTTCATAATGATAAGACTTACATTATTCTTTTTATTGAACAAAATCTGATTTTCCATCATAATTGGCTTCCTCATATAGAAACCATACAAGATTATTTGCATATTCTTCTATTCATTCATACTTATCCATCCACAATATATTTTTAATTTAATGCTTTTATTTTATTTAAATAGCCAAGGTTTTTAAGCATGATTACATCCTTCACAAATTCCACAACAATGGAGATTCTAACATTTCTCTATTTTATGTCCATACCTATTTCTCTAACATAGCGACATTTTTGCTCTATGTCTTCTCTCTCCTTCTTGAGCCGTGAAAATGTGACATGTCACGATATCACGACATTGAGGCAAACACTTAAAAAAAAATTTGTTGATGCAAGATTGCTCTGCTGCCACCGGATGCTCTTGCATCAGACAACTGGGGTGGATTGAGAAGTGACCTTCACTTCTATGCTTGTTTTGTCACCTTCTCACAACTTGCAAAATCTTCAACCTCTTCAACCTCCACTCTCATTATTGTCAGCAACCTCTTTTCATCCATCCCCTTCAGCAAACATATCCTAGCACTGCTACATACCCTTTCGCCCGCCTCCTTCAAGGGCTTCAACTTATGGCATACTCCATTATTTTTCACTGAGTAAGTGTTGGCGCGACCATCATGTACTGCACATCGATCAAACTGCCATGGCCTTCCCAATAACAAATGGAAAGCATCCATAGGTAGGATGTCACACAAGACCTCATAACAGTAATTCCCAATATTAAATTTGACCAAGGACTGTTCACTGACCAATGTCCTATGGTCCTTCTACAACCACATAATCCAGTATGGATGTGGGTGTCTCCTCCTCTCTAGCTGTAACTTAGTAACCATTTATTCAGAGACCAAGTTATCAGTACTACCATTATCTATAATCACATTACAGACCTTACCCAAACTTTTGCACCTTGTGCGGAATAGGCTCCTCCTCTGGTCTGACCTTTTCTCTTCATTCAACAAGGTTCTCCTTGCGAACATAACTTCTCCTCTCTCTACCTCCTTAGAATGTTTTGATTCGGATCCTTCATCTACTACAACAGCTCTGGCAGGACCCTCAGGTCTCTTATTTGTCCTTTCTCGATGTTGTGAAAACTCAAATGCTCGATGTCCTTCTTCGCCACAATGGAAATAGGTTCCACAAAATCCTCCTCTTCCAACTGCATGTCCAGATCTACCTCTCCCTCTTGGGTAACCATTGTTCTAATTACGGGGTTGGTAATCATCATCCTCCTTCTGATCTTGACTGTAGCTGGCTTCTTATTTCTTCTCATCTCATCCTCCATCTAATCTTCCACCATGTCCTCTTTCTCCATGACCTCTTCCTCTTTGCTTGCTCTCAAACCTCCTATTCAGTTTCTCTTCAACCTTCAGAGCAAACTGGTAAGCATCCTCTATGGTGGTCATCCTGACCAGGCTTAACTCTTCTTGAATACTTGCTCGTAACCCATTAATATAACAAGCTACCTTCTCCTTGCTGGCCTCTAAATGGCCTGTTCTGATTACAATATTATAAAAATCCTCTGTGTATTCTTTAACAGACTTGTTGGCCTGCTTCAAACCTTGCATTTTTTTCAACAGATCCATCTCATAATTAGCTAGGATGAACTACCTCTTCAAATTCTCTACCATTCTATCCCATCTGGTTATTCTCTCCTTTCCTCTTATATTTTTTTCCAATTATAATCCCTTCCACCATATGCTGGCATGACCCTTCAGCTTGGTCTTAGCAAACTTGACCCTATTAGGATCTTCAACCTCTTCATACTCAAAGTATTCTTCCAAATCATTGATCTAGTCAATCAATTCCTTGGGATCAAGATTTCCAGAATACGTAGAAACCTCCATATTTGGTCTCTTTCCAATCTGAGAGATGGCTCTGTATAACCTGGCTTGTGTAGGATCTATAGCTTCTTCTTTTTCCTCAAACTGGTCCTCTTCCTCATCAACTTCATCTTCACTTCCTTCTTCCCCTCGGGTTCAAGTCCTCTGTGCAAGTCCTCTTGTAGGACCTAAAATTGCCTCTACAAAGCTCTGAAATATTTTGCTGGCACCATGTTTCTTCCACCACCATGGTTTCTTCATGGAGGCATTTTGCTTCACTCTCTTCTCACAACCCTTCCATAGATCCTGGTGAAAGCTACCTCACTTTTGGCGATCTGCTCACACACTCAGGAACTCTCGCTCTGATACCACTTGATGGGGACATAGACATAAGGAATTAATAACATAGACACACAGTAACATAGAGAATCACTCAAGCTTTCCTTTCATTAAACTTTCAAAAGAAATTTTACATTACTAGCCCACAGGTGTAGTTTTCTTTAGCAGGTGTGGGCTGCCTCACTTTTGACGATCTGCCTGCGCTCCCAGGAATAATACAATCTTCCCCTTCTCCAAACTCTGCTCTCCTTCCCCTCTTGACTATAACCTTCACCTATTTTTTTTCCTAACCGACAACTACCATCGAGTCAACTGCAGGAACATGCATTTATGAGCCATCTGAACATCTCTGACCTCTGGGCACAATAGTCGAGTGGCCGCCATGCTTAGCAAACTTATCAGGCAAGAAATCCTACATTGATGAGGCATTTTGCTGCCTTGGGAAACACCATATGGGAACGCATTCCTTTTGGGTCGTCATCCAGTAGTATGTCATGATATCATGACATTTTTCTTCCTCACTGCCTTTTCTCTCCTTCGAGTCACGATATCACGACATTTTTCTTTTCTCGCTGCCTCCCCCTCCAGGTCGCGATGTCGCAACATGTCACGATCTCGTGAAATTTTTATTTCTTACTATATTCCTCTCCTTCGGCTCGCGATATCACGACAGGTCGCAATATCATGACATTTTTCTTTTCGACTCTTCTGTCTTTCTTTTGATCGTGCAATCGTGACATGTCGTGATATCATGAAATCTTGCTTTGTGCTTCCTTCTTGCCTCTATGGGTCATGAAATAGCGATGTGTCGTGATGTCACGACTTCTTCACTCGCTGCTTTCTCTTTGCCTTTTGGATCACAAAATCGTGACATGTCACAATATCATGATAGTTTCCTACTTGGTTTTCTTTCTGCCCCTTTGGTCGCGATTTTGCGACATGTCATGAAATCGTGACATCTTCTCCGCTGGCCCCTCCTGTCTTTCTTCGATCATGATTTCGCGACATGTCGTGAAATCATGACATTTTCTTGTTTGGCCTTTCCCTTGTTCTTTCGATCGTGATTTCGCAACATGTCACAAAATCATGACATTTTTTCGTCGGGCCTTTCCCTTGTTCTTTCGGTCACGATTTCGTAACATGTTGCAAAATTGCGACATCTTCTCCGCTGGCCCCTCCTGTCTTCCTTCGATCGTGATTTCGTGACATGTCACAAAATCATGACATTTTCTCATCTGGCCTCTCCCTTGTTCTTTCGGTCACGATTTCATGACATGTCGTGAAATTGCGACATCTTCTCTACTGGCCCCTCCTATCTTCCTTCGGTCATGATTTCATGACATGTCATGAAATTGTGATATTTTCTCATCTGGCCTTTCCCTTGTTCTTTCGGTCGTGATTTCGTGACACGTCACGATTTCACGACATTTTTCTTCGGACACCCTCTTTCCCCTAATTCGGTCACAATTTCACGACATGTCACGAAATCGCGACAATTCCTATAGACCCCTTCTTTCTCCTGCTTCGGTCGTGATTTTGCGACATGTCACAAAATCGTGACATTTTTCACTCATGCGCCTTGCTTCGTCCTTTTGTCGTGATAATGCGACATGTCGCGATATCACGAAAATTTTCCTCCCTTGCGCCTTCTTTCATCTTCTGATCATGATTTCGTGCTCCACATCTTCTCTCTCCTTCCTGAGCCTCGAAAACGTGACATGTCACGATATCGCGACACTTTTCTCTGTCGCGATATCACGACATCGAGGCAAACACTTAAAAAAAAATTGTTGATGCAAGATTGCTCTGCTGCCACCGGATGCTCCTGCATCAGTATGAATCAGGGCCAATAGAGCAAAGAAAAAAATATATCCCTCACTTTGGGGAGATATAAGCAATGAGATATTTTGAAGGTCAAGGGATATAAAAAGGTATAAGCGAATGCAATGATGAAAATACAATGATTGAAATGCAAACTATATGAGAATGCAATACCTATGCATAAATTTTATTTCATTTATTTGATTTATTTGCTTTTTTTTTCTTTATGATGGAATTGGTGGTATATACAAGATGATATATATACACTATACAAAGTGATTCATCCATAATATTTCTAAGGTAACTTCAAAATAAAAGTAGGTTTTGAAAAAATGAGTTCTTTTATATATTTTTATTTAGTAGCCTTTGCACAAAAATATATGCATTCTCGAACAAAACCATATTTTTAACATAAGAAGGAGAAATCCCTGATTTTTCTAGATATCTATAAGATAGCAAAAGATGATCAGGTCTTGATGAAGGATATTTATGGATAATGGGCGATGATTGTTAGAAATAGAGGCTATTACATCATTTGTATTATGTAAATGTACCTTTAACTTGGTATATAATTAGGACATTATAATAATTTAGGGGGAAGTTATCTCGTTACTTCATACATTGTAATAACTGCACAAGTGTCAAAGTGCAAATTGTCCCTTGCACATCTAGGTAGAGTGTTGGCTAAAGAATATTTTTTTTATATAAAGGGCCATAGGTATAGATCATCGATATATAGAGATATAGAGAAACATAGATAAAGAGCATACAATCGCTTATAGATTCAGAGTAACATGATGTAGCATTGTAGTGCGATGGGGTGTAATATGCTCAATACCCTTTATTGAGCAATAGATCTATTCATAGAGTGTTCATTTCCTCCATAGCTATTTTGTAAACATCTCCATCTATATATATATATATATATATATATATATATATATATATATATATATATATATATATATATATATATATATATATAATTTTTAGTCATCTCATAGATTTACTTTGTCATTTTATTCTACATATTGTGTTTGCTATCGCTCATTACATGCTATATAAAAATCTAACAGTGGTATCAAAGCTATGGTAGGTCAATAGGAAAACCACCATTGTCATAGAACTTGAGTTTTATATCAACCTAACACATCATTGGACCAATCACTATAAAAAATACTTAGGAGAGTCTAGGTGGTAGAATTAACAAGAGCTACAATATTAGGATTGAAATAAGTCTTATATTTTTGAATACTAATATTGCATATGGCTCGAGTCTTTCTATAAAGTTTCAAGGAAAAACTTGTAAATACTAGGACTCAATATTTGATCCACTAGTTTGATGTGACAAATAGTGAATCTCATCAAAGAGATTTGGATAAATTGGCCTAAATTTTATTTTATTGCAGGGAATTAATTCTCAAATAATTGGGACACATCCTACAATAGAAATCTAGGATATTTCAACTTCATTACCTAAAAGTCAGAGTGCTTTCATATTGCAAATATTAGTTACTACAAGAGAAGAATACTATAAAAGAAACTTCTAGAGCAAAATTATGGTGAATTTGGTATATAGGATATCTCCATTGCTAGATTAAAAACTTCATGAGAAGAAAAGTCCATATAAGCCTTAAAATGCTATAGTAGCCTTGATCCATAAGAAAAGGCCATAGAAGCCTTGATTCAGAAGGAAATGCCATAAAAACCTTTAAAATACTATAGAAGCCTTGGTACTAAAAAAGGCCATAAAAGCCTTGATCCTGAAAAATGCCATAGAAGCCTTGATCCTGAAAAGGCCACAAAAGCCTTGATATTGAAAAAAACTTTAGAAGAAAGAATCTAACTCATATGTAAATTTTAGTACTAATATTTTATTGTAGGAACAAGAAGATTTAGTGAGTTGGGAAAGCTTCCTACAAGAAGGTTAGGAGGAGTATCTTCTTTAGAATCAATCCAACACCTGAAGCAAAAGAGATCAGGAGGAGATCTCCTTGATGAATAAGAAATAGAAGAGTCCTGCTCAAATACAGAGGTAGGAGAATCAGAGATATAGGAGAAGATCTCACCATTAACACTTACAAAAGTAGAAGGTTGAAGATAAGGTCTCAAGGAAAGCCAAAAGGAGATGCAGAATCAAAGACCTTGAAGAGGTCTCTACGAGCATCCAGTGAAAGGATTGGTGAGACTTTCTAAAGAATTCATCAAGGGATTTCCAAGGAGAACTCATTGGAGAAATTCACTATTGGAGATAGTGAAATATTTGGGACAATTATCATCATCTAACAAGCCCAAGAAGAAGAATTTGGAAAAGAGTGCCAAATATAAAAATACCTCAACACATACAAAATCTTGAGAAGAAGCATACCAAATCTAGGAGTCCTAGAGATTACCTCTCACAACAAGAAAATACCACTTTAGAATCAAATATCTCCTGACATCTATATAAAAAAGGAGGAGACTACAAGAGGAGAACAAACCACCAAAATTTCTAGACTCATGAAAGGGATGCCATATTTTGGTGAAGATGAAGTTGTTCAAGGCAACCTACAAAAAGAGCTGCAAGATCTCATCTAAGATAGCAACTTGGTGATCATAAACACCAAGATCTAAAACCTCTTGTTGTGGCTGCTCGACAACTAGCCCCAAAGTCTGGGGACCCACTTTTAAATTTTGGTTTTTGAGTTTTTTTGGTTGTTTTGAGTAGCAGCTTTCATAGGTTTCATTCATGGAAGTGCAATACAATTTTCTTGATAGGAGTGCCTCCTTGTTTTATTTTAGAGCCTCTAATTTGGTTGCTTTGATATTGGTGTTGACATTGCTGTCATAAGTTTTGTTGCAATATTCCTATAGGTGCCACCTAGGGGTTGCAATTCATATTTCTAAAGTTCATATTTTGCCTATACCTTCCACTCATTTATTGCATCATATATTGGAAGGGGCTTGGTCTGGGATTAATTTTAATGTTAAATTTTAATGTCTCAAAATAAAATCAATCAAATATTTGATGTTTGTTTAAATCTAATTTAAATGGACATTAAAATTTAAAAAATAAAAAATATATATCTATATATATAATAATAATAATAATAGTATTATTATTATTATTATAATGTTTCGTAGTATAATAATAATAATAATAAGTATATAAAAAATAAAAAATAATAAATAAATAAATAAAAATAAAATAGATAAGAAATTTTATATATATATATATATATATATATATATATATATATATTATAATACCTTTTATCATTTAGAATCGAAATGTTAGATTAAGGATTTTAATTGTTTGAAAGTTATGGTTTGAAGTTTTAGGTTTTAGTTTTAATTGTTTTAGTTTATTAAGTTAGGCTTGATTGATTTGTTTAAGTAGTGGGTGTTTTATTTAATTTAAATGTATTTTTATTGGATTTAAAATGTTATTCTCTAATTTAGTGTGGTATTGTATCTTGCAGGCCAGTGTCAATGAATATCAACCACACAGTGGGTCCGGATGGATAAATTTGGAAGGACACGAGGAAACGATAGACCCACATGACGAGAAAGGTGACTCGACGACTGGAACAAACATAGAAGCTTTAGCTATGGCAACGGCCCAACAAGTAGTTCTCCTAGGGGTACGTGGACGATGATGTTCATGAGGATCCACGTGGCTCGAACGAGGATTCAGTTTGATGGTTACACGACGATAGTGGATGCTTACATGGTCAAGGTGATCCGGGTGGAGACTACAAAAAGATGAAGACTAAAGGGGGTCCTACATTGGCCACGTGGGGAAGTGAATATTGAAATGGGAGTAAATTGTGTCATTATCAGCAAATTCTAAAGATAAACGATATGGTGAAGCCACGGTAAAATGTAAATGATCAAGAGTTCCAAGTTTTGGGGTAGCAATAGGCCCAATAAGCTATAGTAATGCGTGTATGGGTTCGAGACAGAAAACACGGTAGCACTAGGCAAGGTTCGAAGGCGGATAAAGCGTGGCACAGTGTGAACCGATGAAGACCCCACACCCGAACGAATGCAAATAACGTGGATAGTCAAATAGAGTTTTATTCATCCTCGACGTTGATCAAGGCGTATTCGACGATGATCGGGAATGAATCCGGAGTGTAGATAACGAGGACGTGGATTAATGCTAAATACCGGGACACCTAAACACGACGTAAACTACCTACAATCCACTTGGCTACGGGGCCCACCTCTACCAAAGGATATTGGTCAATCGTGTATCTCGCATGTTTGCATTGGCGCATCCACATGAATCGTGTTCTCACTAAAGGTGGATGTAATGACGACGTATGAAACCTCAACGAAAATCCCATTATTTACAAAGAATTAATTGTATGATACTGGCTTGCAGGGTTTCGATACCACTCAGCAAAACATCATCGAAGACGACGGGTGCAGTCAGTTACATTATCGTCATCGTGGGAAGGATATAAAAAAACAAATGCCGAGACTCCGTTTAATGATGGGAATCTTCTGAAATGATCACGTTCAGTCTCATTGGTGCAGTCGAAAGGGAATAGAAATAGTCGAACACATGACTTGAAACAAAGACCGCCGTGGAGGACACCGTGGAGAACGCCAAATAAGACAATAACAACGTTTCGTACAGAGGCGCAAATATCGTCCAAGGTGACGTGAAAACGATTAGTAGAGGGAGTAGTTTGTTTACTGTAAATTTGCATTCGGACGTCGAAGAGTTTCGAAACCATGAGGTGGACGGAAAACATATCTTGGATGTTCGACGTTGAGGTGGCAGTTCATCACACCGTGAATACAAACGAAGACGTGTCTGCGAGACGTAGATTCAGAATACATTGGCAAGCATCGCAGGTGGCGTGTTTTACAGAAGACAGACGTCCACAGGCAGCAAGACTCGCAACGGAGATTCGAGAGCCCAGTAACGATGGTAGAATAGGGTGTTATGAAGTAGAAGAGATAAACACGCCAGTTATGCGTACAATTGCCCATGACAGCGATGATTTCGGGAGTTGATGAACGGGGCCAGAGTTTGATATGTTTCGACACGGTGTCTGGCTAACAGATCACAACAATGAAACCATTGAAAATGAAATAATATTCCACATCTATGATTGTGGAAACGGCTTGGTGATGGATTGTTAGAAGTCAGCAGAATAGTCGGCATCAACGGAGGTAACAGCGTAGGTGAGAATGATTGACTTGCTTGTAACGGAAGAGCAGTGTTGAGCGTTTGTTTTATCCGGAAGAGGTCAAAAATAGCATGCAGTCATTGAAAATGTAGATGCAGGCGGAGAGGACAGACTAGCGAGATGTCAAAAATCCTAAACAAATTGCGTGATCCCTAAACCTAAATTCGCCCAATATAATCCAAGGAGAAGCAAATTTGTTTTCTTTTATCATTCCCAGATTAGAGATGTCGGGATATGCATGGGATTTTTAGAGCGATGTGACGCAGTGGTCGACGGGACTCCACAGATGCCATAAGGTGAAGGCCATTTTGTTTTGTTCAAAGACTTTGATTTAATAACGTGCAGGAGATATAAGCCATAGTGAAAGATGTTTAAGCTATAAAGGAAGCTTTGTTTAGAGTGTACCATTTTTTTAGCATGCATGTAAAGGAAATACGAGGTCTGGACATAAATAAAAACATAAATGTAATGTAAATTTTAAAGAGTTTTTATAAAGCTAAAGTTCTTTAAAATTTAAATTATATAATATTTCGATTAAAGTTTTTTTTATAAGTAATAAATTTCTTTATTAAATTTTAATGAGAGGCCCATATCTATGTCACGACCGGAGCTATTGCCGGTTCCAGGGTTTCGTTCAGAGGCCTCTACACCTCTCTCTGCTCCTCTTTTCCATTCGGGAACTCTCTCTCTCTATTCTTGGTAGGGCCTAATCCACCAATCCCGCAGGAAGCCTCTAAATGCTATACTTTAAGAAGCGCAAATGAGAGATAATGGCCTCGAAGAAGGGAGGGAGGGCCTTATTATTAGTAGGGGCCCCTACTATTCTAATAAGGGCTCGCTTATTATTAGATCCTTCGTTAATACGTATATAATCCAGCCCGCCCTGTTGTCTATAGGCGCATCAATCGAGTAGGGACTGCTTTGCAAGGAAGAGTGGACTCAGTATCCCTTTCCTTTGTCAACCATTGGTTAGTGGCTGATCCCCCTCCTCCGTCTGACCCGAACAAGAAATGGAATGAATCCGTTGTTTGGTTTGCTGCCTGCCCCTAAACAAATCTGTTGTTTAACACTCCGGGTAGATGCCCCAAATATCTCTTTGGGGGGACGGATAAATCCTTCCACTGCCCACTCCACGCCTTCTTGGAGAAAGACATTGAACTTCTCCGCTCCGCGTGAACATTCGAACCGAGAAACATGGATTGAAGCTTTAATATAATTGAAGCTTTAAACTTTATATTATATAATATTTTTATTAAGGTTCTTTATTAGATTTTAATAAAGTTTTTTTAATTTTATATTATATACTATAAGTATTAAGGTTCTCATTTAATTTTTATAAAGTTCTTTAAACTTTATGTTATAGAGATCTTTATGTTATAGAGATCTAGGGGAGTTATAAGGGTTGAAAATAACATTTGTTGATGTTAAAGAAGAGTTATAGAAGATGACAAAATAATGTAATTTGTTTTATTGTTTTGTCATTATTTATTTTAACATCATCAAGTATGAGAAGTTGAAATGGAGGGACTTTGCATCCTTTAAAAGCCCAATGAGGCCATTGTAAAGGGGCTGGAAATTTTTGTAACCAAGAATATTTTTGAAATATAATGCTTTCATTTTGGCAAGAGCAACCTTTGTGAGCAAAACCAAAGGGAGATTATGTCTAAGACTATTGTTTTACTGTGTATTATTTTCTGCATTATTTTTTGCTTGTATCTATTTGTTTATGCCATGAAATGGGTTACAATAGGTGAATGCTAAATATAATGTGAGTTTATTTTATCCTTTGAGTCTCGCACTTGGTCTAATATGATTGTGCTTGTTTTGCAGGTCTGTTAGGTCAAGTTGTCTTAGATTTATCTCATAACTTGGGGTTTTGTAGGGAGGGGATTGCTAACCAAAATTTGATGTCATTTTGTTTTCCAGCTAACCTTGTAGATAGTTTCTTTCAATTGTTTATTTCCAACATTTTAGATTAATCTGTTTTCCATTTCAAAGTGTCATTTTCATTCTAGTCCTTCCAGAGTTTTTGATATTTACTTTTCCATTCTGGTCCTTCCAGAATTTATGTTATTTCATTTTTCCATTCTGGTCCTTCTAGAATTTCTTTTATTTCTTTTCCATTCTGGTCCTTATCTAGAATTTTTGTATTTCATTTTAGTTTTCATTCTGGTCCATTTTCCATAATTTCATTTTTGCATTTCTTGTTCATTTACTTTTATTCTGGTCCTTATCCAGAATTTCTGCACCTCCAAATTACATTAATCTAATCTTCAGATAAAACACTTTTTAGGAGGGGCTACTAACACCAAATTCACACTAAGGCAGATAAAGCAAATGAACACTGACATGCTAACTTGCTAACTTTTACTAACACCAAATTCTAACATAGGGATAGTGGAACACTTACAATGAAGATAAAATGAATCCACTAACTTTAAAATGAACCACACATTAAAGGCATGGATCTTAAAATGAAGTGGACTATTCCACACACTTTTGCATTTGGAACCTTTTAATTTGAAGATAAAAGGAGTTTACTAACTGGGATTCAGGGTAGATCATACTAATATCAAGAGCACTAAAAGGAATCAATCTTTTGCACTTTTGAAGGTTTTAAAGATCATAATTGCTAAGCATTGTTTGAACTATCAAGGCCCCTTGTTAACTGTCACTTGCAGGTTTGAGTTCATTCTGGTATACATTTGTTTCTATTTCAATTTTCATTGATTATATATACTCACAAATGTTTGCTTACCAGAACCTTGGAGAAATGGGTGATTTCACCTAATTTCTTTGCAAGAGAGAGTTTTCAACTTAATACTCTATTTGTGGTGATCATTTTGCAATAGGGTAAAATATTCACTCAACATTTTGGTGCTAGAAGGAGGGCCTTCTTTATTGCTTTGTGATTTAGATCTTTCTAACGGTTAACGTGGTTAGTTTTATTTCCACCTTATTGTGCTTGTAGGTACAACATTATTCAGGTTTATTTTGAGTGGTTTGTGAGAAGCCTTGTTAGAATAGTTAAGTTTCCCAAGCTGGACCCATCTGAGCATATTGCTACTAGGTCTAAAACCACTGGGGAAACTATCTTTCAAAGTCTTACTCCCAATTATAGGAAGCTAAAAAACAAAACTCAAGAGATCGAAATCCCACCCAACATACTTGATCTAGGGTCACCTTTAGGTTCAAGTACATCTAGTGGGTCTCCACCCATTATTTCCATTGTGACAGCTACACCAAGTGTATCTATCCCCATCACTTCGATAGTTTCTACTATTCTCGTAGGGTCGCTACCATTGAATAACATGGCCCAACCACCAGTTCCCTGGTATGGTGCACAAAGTTCTCCCTTGAATATACCTGGGGATGTCCATGACATACCTAGACATCTTGAGAGGTCGATACCCAAATTTGTGCATGATGGTCCAATTACAGCTGAGGAGCATGTCCAAATTTACAAAGACCATATGATTAGACAAGGAGTTAATCATGAAGATGTCGCTTGTCAACTTTTTCCTAATAGTTTTGACCAAATGGCTCATGAGTGGTATAGGAATCTTCCCATAGGGTCCATCACTTCATGGGCCCAGCTAGAGGTAGCCTTTGTCAATCAGTTCAGGTCATTGTTAGATCCTACGATCATATACAATCAATTTGTGTCCTACAAAAGGTATCCGAATGAGCCAATTAGGACATTCAATGCGAGATTCCAAAAGATTTATGCGAATGTGACTCGTCACTTTGTGGTAGATGCCATTGTGGCTTTGCAATTATACTTCATAGCTCTAGATCCCATGACAGCCATGTTCACTAGGAGAAACCCTCAGGTTACAACACTTGCCCTAGCTTACATGGAAGCCATGACAATTGAGCAACAAATGACATCGCAAGGCGGAGGGATGCCTCAATTCCCCATGATGGGACAATATGGCCCTTATAGTCAGTTCACCATGATGAATCAAATGATGACATCACAAATGCCGACGATGAACACATTACCATATCACCAACCATACCCACTCATGCCCACACATCCATCTTTTCCAACCTATCCTAACGCAACCATTCCACCTACCCCACCAATGATGGCAAACAATCAGATAACTTTGCTAGGATTTGAGGTGATTAACACTCAAACCTCAACAACCTATCCTATGGTTACACCTCTTCAGAGTAGAGGTCCTTGGTGGAACCAAAATGCTCAGAATCAAGCCATCAATACCAGTCTAGAGGTTGCCAATGTAGGAAGTGCTAGTGGACCTATAACTACAACATCCCAACCACAAGGGCCTGAAGCCAAGATGGGGAAAATGGAAGAACAGTTGGTCAAATTGACAATTCACATGGAAAACATTTATAAAAGTATAGCACAACCCTCTGGATATAACCGAAATCATAACCATAGGAGGAAAGGGACCATATAATACTCAACCCAACAATGGGCACGTACCCAACCCCGTAGCCAATCAGGCAGATGCTTTGGAAGATTATGGTGAGTTAGAACCTTGTGATGATGAATTACCCCATTGTTGCCAAGGGAAGCAAGATGCTTTGGTGACTGAAGTGATTCACTATCAAGAGAATGAGGAAAGGGAGGATGACATAGAGGTCTTGGGAGAAGAAGATGATGAAACTTTGGAAGTCCAAGCCATTAAACATTTTGGGAAAGGAAATCATAGGTATTACACAAGGAGTTCTAAGGATCCCAAAACTTCCTCTACTCCTCCAAACAACCCCTTACTTCCTCCTGACATGAAATGTGATGTTAATCCACCTCTACCTCCTGTTGTTGAAGTATCTAAAACAACACAAAAAGTGCCAAATTCTAAAAAGTCCACTTATGATTTAGAAGAGGATATGAAAAATACTAAGGCTAACATCTCGATGTTTGAGGTCGCTCAACTATTGGGACAAGAAAAATTCTTGGGGAAAAGGCTGAATTCCCCTAATCAAATTCATGAAGTCAAAGCTATCGAGCCCCAATTAGTTTTGAGAAAGGAAAAACGAGAAGTGCCTCCTTTCCTCATAACCATTAGAATCACAGGTAAAAATATGCACAATTATTTGATAGATTCGGGTGCCTCGGCTAACATCATGCCCCTCGAGATTAGCCAAAAGTTAGGATTCACACCTATTCCCTCTAAGAGTAAAGTGGTCCAATTGGATAGATCGATGGTTGATGTGGTTGGAATTTTGAATGATGTCCTAATTCAGATTAATGTCGAGCCTAGAGTTCAACATCATGTGGACATACTTGTGCTGAACATTTCTACCAAATATGGCATGGTATTGGGAAGAGATTGGAGTAAAAACCTGAATGGGTATATTGTTATAGATTATTCCCATATGTGGTTGCCTTGGAGAGGAGTAGCAAATCAAATTCGGGTGGATAGTGAGCCAAGACTCAAGGAGATGATAACAGAGTATAATAAACCCAATGAAATTCAATTTGCTGAAACTGAGTTAGGGGTTTACAACTTGGACATAGAAGAAGCTACCGAAGAACCTCAAAAAGAGAAATTTTCTTATAACACTTTGAAAGAGGATAATTTGGTTTGGACTCTAAGATTTGATGGATCTAAGTCAAAACAAGGTGTTGGAGCTGGTATTGAACTTACATGTCTTGGTAGCAAGCCTATGCTTGCTGCCTATAGATTACAGTTTCTAGCCACCAACAATGTGGCAGAATATGAAGCACTTATTTTTGGACTTCAATTGACCCTTAGGAAGAAAGTTAAGTGTCTCAAGGTGTTGGGAGATTCGGAGTTGGTGGTTAAACAAGTTAAAGGGCAATATACTTGTAGGGATAAAATATTAAGCCTTTACAAAACTAGAGTTAGGGATTTGGTAGATGAGTTTGATGCATTCAATATATCCCTTATCTCTAGGAAAAACAATCGAATGGCAGATGCTTTAGCCGTAGCTGCAAGTATGCTCAAACCAGTGGACCATAAGAAATGTAAGAAATTTTCAATCGAATTAGTGCCTTGCCCTTCGATACCAGACAATGTTACCAATTTCCAAGTATTCGATAGTGACAGACATATGTTCAATTTTATCACTAATTCTGGTATTTTTGAAAATCAGGTGATAGATGAAGATAAGAGGGGGCAAGAAGAAGCATATTTGAAAAATGAAGCAATCGGAGTGTGGAATGAGATGCCGAATGGTATGGCTTCTCTAGAAAATATATTTGATATTGGATATCAAGCAAAAAGAGGAAGAAAGGTACCACCCCCTAAAGAAGCATGTGATTTAATCAATTTAGGGAGTGCAAAAAATCCATGAGAAGTATTCATTGCTAAGGCATGTACCAAGATAAGAAAAGGAGTCTATCGCTCATGCATTAAAGGAATATGTGGATTGCATAGCATGGAGCTATAAGGAGTTGAAAACTTATGATCAAAATGTGATAATGCATACAATTCCATTAAAACTAGACTCCAAGCCTTTTAGACAAAGACAAAGACCAGTCAACCCATTATTAGAACCCCTAATAGAGAAAGAGGTAAAGAGATTGCTAGAAGAAAAAATCATCTTTCCTGTTAGACATTCCACATGGGTTGCCAACCTTGTCCCGATAAGAAAGAAGAATGGAGAGATAAGGTTGTGTATAGATTTTAGGAATTTGAACAAGGCTTGCCAAAAGGATAATTACCCATTGCCTACTATCGATGAGATTCTTCAAAAGGTTAATGGGTCAGAAATGATGTCATTCTTGGATGGTTATTCAAGATATAATCAGATTCTTATTCATCCAAATGACAGAATGAAGATGGCCTTCACGATGAAATGGGGAACATTCACATATAGAAGAATGCCATTCGGATTATTGAATGCAGGTGCCACCTTCCAACGAGCCATGGATTTTGCATTCAAAGGGCTCATTGGGAAGTGTATTATTGTGTATGTGGATGACATCCCTGTGTTTTCTAAGAAAAGGGAAGATCATGTCAGGGACTTGAGAAAAGTACTTCAAAGATGTAGGGAACATGGGATCTCCCTCAATCCAAAGAAATGTATTTTTGGAGTAACGGAAGGTAAGCTATTGGGCCATGTCATTTCAAAATATGGGATTGCTATTGATCCAGAAAGAATAGCAGCTATACTAGCCATTCCTCCACCCAATAGCAAGAAAGAGTTAAGATCCTTTTTCGGTAAGATCAACTTTGTAAGGAAATTTATTTCAGGATTTGCCGAGATCGCCAAGCCTTTGAATGACATGTTAAAGAAGGATGTTCAGATCAAATGGACAAATGAAAATAGGGAAGCTTTCAAAAGCATCAAGGATGCTATCTCTAGGGCCCCTGTTTTAATCAGTCTAGATTATTCAAAGCCTTTTTATGTCTATACATTTGCTTCAGATCATTCTTTTGCGAGCGTCCTAACTCAGAAGAGCGAAGGTAACATTGAAAATCCCATAGCCTTCTTGAGTTCCCCTTTGAAGGATGCAAAGCTGAGATATTCTATTCTGGATAAACAAATGTATGCATTATTCAAGACCATCAAGAAATTCAGACATTACATAGTCCATAGTAAGGTCTTTGTTGTAGTCCCTGACCCTGCTGTTAAGTCTATGTTTTTGCAAAATGAACTAGGTGAAAGATGGGGAAAATGGATTTCAACCCTTCAAGAATTCGATTTAGAAATCCAACCTATGAAAATAGTTCGTGGACAAGGTTTGGTCAAGTCTAGATAGTGATCCTTTAGTTTCATGCCAACATTATGAAGTAGAAGATATAACTAAGGATGATTGGTATGTTGATATAGTGTATTTCTTGCTAAATGGTAAGTGTCCATTGCATTTGAATTCTACTCAATGTAGAGCTTTGTGCTTGAAATCTACAAATTTTCTAATTAAATCCGGTGTTTTGTACAAGAGGAACCACGAAGGGATTTACCTTCATTGTGTTAATCAAGAGGAGGTGACCCAAATACTGAAGGAGTTTCATGGTAAGTATGGAACAGGACATGGGTCAGCCAATGCGATGGCACATCAAATCCTTAGAGTAGGATACTATTGGCCTCATTTGTTTAAATATGCTCATGCTCATGTGAGATCATGTCACATATGCCAAGTGGCGGCCAATAGAGAAAGAAATGTTGCAATGCCATTACAGTCTGTGGTAGAGGCAAGGCCTTTTGCACAATGGGGATTGGATTTTGTTGGGATCATCAATCCTAACTCATATGATTCTCATAAATATATCCTTACTACCATAGATTATTGCACAAGGTGGACCGAAGCCATTCCCACTAAGCATGCCACCTCAGAGGTTGTTATTAAGTTTTTAGAAGATAATATTGTGACTCATTTTGGAATGCCCAACTCAATTGTAAGTGATAATGGCTCTGCATTTTCTTCTTTGGAATTTGCAACTTGGGCATATGATAATATGGTGAGTTTGAAATTCTCCTCAAATTATTACCCACAAGGTAATGGTTTGGCAGAATCCTCCAATAAGAATTTGTTATGTGTAATAAAAAAATTACTTGAAAAGAATCCTAGGGATTGGCATAGCAAATTAAAATTTGCCCTTTGGGCTGATAGGATCAAAACCAAAGAATCAATAGGAACATCTCCGTATCATTTAGTCTATGGGCAAGATCCCATTTTTCCCACAAATTTAAGATTACAAACATTGCATTTCATGAAAGAATATATTGGAACTAATGATAAACTTGAAACTAGGTTGACACAGTTAATGCATCTTGATGAGAAAAGGGATGAGGCCATGCTTCATTTCAGCAAACATCAAGATGTAGTGAAAATATGGTTTGATAAGAGGTCTAAAATCAAAACATTTAAAGTTTCAGACCTAGTTTTATTGTGGGATAAAAGACATGAAAAGAAAGGAGATCATGAAAAATTTGATTGTTTGTGGTTGGGTCCGTATCAAATTTTTGAAATCCTAGGTGAAAATAGTTTCAGATTAAAAACCTTGGATGGGAATGATTTGGCTTTGCCCATTAACGGGCTACACTTAAAGCACTACTTTCAGGCCTGAAAAGGGCAAGATCTTGTATTATATGTAAATATGTTTGTGTTTTGATGATGTTGAGTCTGATTGTGTGTTTGTATTCATTCACTTCCAATATTTTATTGATTTCTAGTATTTTGTATATAACTTGGGTGTGTTGGTTTCATGTGCGGTTTTGGGTTTGGATTTTGTTTGATGTTGGAAATTTGATTGGGTGTTTTGTACTCATTCACTTCCAAGTTTTGGTTATTTTACAATATTTTAGAGTGATATGTTAGCTCATGTCCTCATGAATGTTAACTAAGATAAGGAGAATATGAAACATCGGAATTATATTGCAGAAGGCTCCACAAGTATCACAAATACATTAAAGAATATCGTTTGAAACTTGTGATGCATGAAGTTGTCAATTTTGCAAATTAGGGTGAAATATTTTGCATACTCCATCTCATTCATCCGTATTTCATGGTACATTTCACACTTGCATCTACATTTCAAAGACAATCACCAAAAAACATGTCAAATTCTCTTAGGATCATTGCACAATATACACTAAGAAGATCTTGAGATTGGGAACTGATGCTGAAACTATCTTGAACCAAACACGATTCATGCATATTAAAAACATCTTGGGCAAAATGGTCAAAACCATCCTTGGGAGAAAATGTGAGGTGAAAAGAGTCATTCTTGTCGGTCCTATCATGCAACATAGTCCATAAAACAGTGGTTTTCACCACTTCCACAATACTTGAAAACCCAAAATCAGAGTAGTAAGGATAGGGTCAAATTCTCATCATACTTAGGTTGAGAATCTGATTCCCCAAAGCTCTGATTCTGCCTCCATCACACCATTGACTATTGGGTTGTAAGGATCATACTACATATCCCCTCAGAAGGATGGGTAGTCATCCCCAAGATTCAAGAAATCTAAAGAAAAATATTCACCATTCCACTTCCATCACACCACTAACTATTGGGTTGTAAGGATCATACTACATGTCCCCTCAGAAGGATGGGTAGTCATCCCCAAGATTCAAGAAATCAAAATCCAAATCATGGACTATGGGGCTAACCTCCACCGGGGCTATAGATGCTTGACTAGTGGAGTATGCTCATGCGTGGTGACATGTCTCATTTAAAAGTGAGACCTCTGACCGCTCACACGGACAGGCTAGCCTTGCGGTTTCATCCATAATAGGTTTAACCATTTTGGTCAAGATGAGGTAATAAACTCAAAATTTAGAGTAGTAAGGATAGGGTCAAATTCTCATCATACTTAGGTTGAGAATCCGATTCCCCAAAGCTCTGAGTCCACTTGCACACACTAGTTCGGGATTGTAGCGGTTCATAACCGAGCTCTTGATCTAGTAAATGAATTCACTGCACACACATTTGGTCCTAAGAGGGTTAGACAGTTTTAGTGTGTTTGTTTATGGTACTAGAATGTTTGAGTCTCTGCAAAATAGGTCGTTCATATTATAGCATCTTGTCAATACATCCAATCCTGCATAAATCATCCATAACATATCATATGCATCCATGTGAAACTGATGATGGAATGTTGAATGGTTTCAGATGATAAGGAATGAATCACTTTGCACACACTGAGCTGATGCTGAATGATTCTGATGGTTCATGTCTTTTGGTCTATTTTCATTCTTTGGATACTTGTTGATGCTTGTAATTCTAATTTTTGGGTTTTGTGTGTTTTCAGGTTGGGTTCTTACCGAAATGCTCAGGAGCATTTCCTAGCAGAGTCGCCATTTGTTGTGGTTGCTCCACAACTAGCCCCAAAGTCTGGGGACCCACTTTTAAATTTGTGTTTTTGAATTTTATTTGGTTATTTTGAGTAGCAGCTTTCGTAGGTTTCATTCATGGGAGTGCAATGCAATTTGTTTGAGAGGAGTGCCTCCTTGTTTTATTTTAGAGCCTCTGATTTGGTTGCTTTGAGATTGGTGTTGAAATTGCTCTCATAAGTTTTGTTGCAATATTCCTATAGGTGCCACCTAAGGGTTGCAATTCATGTTTTCAAAGTTCATATTTGGCCTATACCTTCCCCTCATTTATTGTAGCATATATTAGAAGGGGCTTGGTCTGGGATTAATTTTAATGTTAAATTTTAATGTCTCAAAATAAAATCAATCAAATATTTGATCTATTTAAATCTAATTTAAATGGACATTGGAATTTAAAAAAGAAATATATATATATATATATAATAGTACTATTATTATTATTATAATGTTTCATATTATAATAATAATGATGTGTATATAAAAAATAATAATAAAAATAAAAATAAAAACAAAATAAATATGAAATTATATATATATATATATATATATATATATATATATAATGATATATATTATATAATGTATTTTATCATTTAGAATCAACATGTTAGATTTAGGATTTTAATTTTTTGAAAGTTATGGTTTGAAGCTTTAGGTCTTAGTTTTAATTTTTTTTAGTTTATTAAGTTAGGCTTGATTGATTTCGTTTAAGTAGTGGGTGTTTTATTTAATTTAAATGTATTTTTATTGGATTTAAAGTGTTCTTCTCTAATTTAATGTGGTATTGTATCTTGTAGGCCAACGTTAATGAATATCAACCATACAATGGGGCCAGATGGATAAATTTGGAAGGACATGAAGGCACAATAGACCCACGTGACGAGAAAGGTGACCCGATGGTTGGAATAAATGTAGATGCTTGGATACGAGGACGACCGACAAGTAGTACTCCCACGGGTATGTGGACGATGATACTCATGAGGATCCATATGGCTTGAACGAGGATTCAGTTTGATGGTTACACAGTGACAATGGATGCTTACATGGCGAAGGTGAACCCGGTGGAGACTAAAGAAAGATGAAGATAGAAGTAGGGTATCCATTTGCCACATGGGGAAGTGAATATTGAAATGGGAGTAGACTAATTCTCTTACCATTGTATTTGAGCAAGACTCTCCTATTTCTTATTCATCAATGAGATCTCCTCCTGATCTCTTTTGTTTCAGGTGTTGGACTAATTCTAAAGAAGATACTCCTCCTAACCTTCTTATTGGAAGCTTTTCCAACTCACTAAATATTCTTGTTCCTACAATAAAATATTAGTACTAAAATTTACATATGAGTTAGATACTTTCTTCTAATTTTTTTTTCAATATCAAGGCTTTTGTGGCCTTTTCAGGATCAAGGCTTCTATGGCCTTTTTCAGGATCAAGGCTTTTATGGCCTTTTTTAGTACCAAGGCTTCTATAGTCTTTTAAAGGTTTTTATGGCCTTTGCTTCTGAATCAAGGCTTCTATGGCTTTTTCTTCTGGATCAAGGCTACTATAGCCTTTTAAGGCTTCTATGAACTTTTCTTCTTGTGAAGTTTTCAATATAGCAATGGATATATCCTATATACCAACTTCACCATAATTCTGCTCTAGAAATTTCTTTTGTAGTATTCTTCTCTTGTAGTAACTAATATCTGCAATATGAAAGCACTCTAACTTTCGGGTAATGAAGTTGAAATCTCCTAGATTTCTATTGTAGGATTTGTCCCAATTATTTGAGAATTAATTCACTGCAATAAAATAAAATTTAGGCTAATTTCTCCAAATCTCTTTGATGAGATTCACTATTTTTTTTGTCACATCAAACTAGTGGATCAAATGTTGAGTCCTAGTATTTACAAGTTTTTCAATGAAACTTTATAGAAAGACTCGAGCCATATGCAATCTTAGTATTCCAAAATATAATATTTATTTCAATCCTAATATTGTAGCTCTTATTAATTCTACCACCTAGACTCTCCTAAGTATTTTTTATAGTGATTGGTCCAATGATGTGTCAGGTTGATATAAAACTCAAGTTCTATGACAATGGTGGTTTTCATGGTAGCTTTGATACCATGAATGGACTTCATGTCTTTTAAAAGCCCAATGAGGCCACTCTATAGGGGCTAGAAATTTTTGTAACCAAGGAGATTTTTGGAATATAAGGCTTTAATTTTGGCAAGAGAAACCTTTGTGAGAAAAACCAATGGGAGATTACGTCTAAGACTGTTGTTTTACTGTATATTCTTTTTAGTATCTTCTTATATCTATTTGTTTATGCCATGATATGGGTTACGATAGGTGAATGCTAGAAATAATGCGAATTCATTTTATCCATTTAATCTAGTACTTGGTCTAATATGATTGTGCTTGTGTTGCATGTCTATTATATCATGTTGTTTTAGATTCATCTCACACCTTGGGGTTTTGCAGGGAGGTAGTTGCTAACCAAATTTGACGTTATTTTATTTTACTAGCTAGCCTTGTAGATAATTTCTTTCAGTTGTTTATTTTCATCATTTTAGATTAATCTGTTTTCCATTTCAAAGTGTCATTTCCATTTTGGTCCTTCCAAAATTTTTGTTATTTCTTTTTTCATTATGGTCCTTCTAGAATTTATGTTATTTCATTTTCATTTTGGTCCTTCAATAATTTCTTTTGTTTCTTTTCCATTTTGGTCCTTATCCAGAATTTCTGTTATTTTGTTTTCATTCTGGTCCTTTCTCTAGAATTTCATTTTGCATTTATTGTTCATTTACTTTTATTCTGGTCCTTATCCAAAATTTTTGCACCTCCAAATTATATTAATCTAATTTGTAGATAAAACATTTTTAGGAGGGGCTACTAACACAAAATTCACACTAAGGCAGATAAAGCAAATGAACACTGATATGTTAACTTACTAACTTTTAATAACACCAAATTCTAACATAGGGGTAGTGGAACACTTACAATGAAGATAAAATGAATCTACTAACTTTAAAATGAATATTTGGATCTGAAGAAACATCTGCTACCCCAAGAGGGCCCAATGGAGTATCCTACAGACCCTCTCTCTAGGAGAAAGAGCTCTTACGCTGAATTGCTAAAAGAAAATTCTTCATCTTCTAATGACGAAGCTCAGAGAAATACTCTTCATACACTCTTCAAGAATGCTGGCAAGAGTTCAATAGCACATCGAGTTAATGGATGCCTCCCACAATCCGCCTCAAGACCCAAGATTGTCATCGAACCAAAGATGGTCGAAGACACAATCATATACAAAGCTAACCATGATCTGATCTATAAATTCATGGGTATCCGAACTACCTTGAATTTCTTGCATACCTGGGTCAGACAAAACTGGGAGCCTCATGGTGATTACTCCTTATGGTTTATTAGTAACGGGTATTTCATTGTTATTTTTTCTTCTCTAGCCGATAGAAATAGGGCGTTTGAGTCAGAAAAGAAGAACCACGGTCCGACAGGGTTATTTGTTCAACCCTGGAGAGTGGGTTTTGATCCTCATATTGAACCCATGGATGTCCCAATTTGGATCCAGTTGTACACTCTTCCAATGGATTTTTGGGGTGAGTAGGTTCTGAAAATGATCGGTAACTCCCTCGGTAGACACCTGGGCGTCTCCAAGGACACCATAGAAGGTAACACAACTATATTTGCAAGAATTTGTATGGAAATGGATATTAGCCAGCCTCTACCGACAGAGGTGGAACTTGAACTGGCAGGAATATCTTGGATCCAACAGCTAGATTATGAGGCTCTGCCCTTCAGATGCAGAGTTTGCCACAAACATGGGCATTTGGCCCAATTTTGTCCAAATATTTTGAACACAAAAATGGAGGCCCCACTTGGAATGCCAAATCGCCCTAGAGAGGGTAAGTCTACTCTTTCCAAAGAACCATCCAATACTCCTCAGGGTAATGATGTTCAGAAATATGGCTTTGAACAGCCCAAAATAAGGAGAAAGCAAAAGAAAAATGGTAAGGAGCAATCACAACTCAAGCCAGCCAATAGATATGAAATTTTTAAGACACTAGTGGATCAAGAGGAACAAGTCATGGAAGGAGTGGATGGGAATATTGAGGACAATAACATCCACACTCATGCTTCTCCTTCATCTCCACCTGTCTTAGAATAGGTGATTGAGTCCACTGAATTACCATAGCTAGAGAATGCAGGGGCACTGATAGTGCACTCCCAAGTGCAGCCAGTAATTAAGGATGTCAGCATGGAAATTGCAGAAAAGAACAGAGAAAGGCCAGCCCTAGGTATAACTCAGGTGGAAAAGAGATCCAAAAATAGAAACTCTCAAGGAGCGGGCAGAAAATCAAATAAGGACCTGATAGCAGTTCAAGGAGACAAGCTGATCAATGGAGGATCGGTGAGGACAATTGATTCTTACTGCTCTCAAGGTTTTCAATGATTATTCAATCTTGGAATGTTAGGGGTTTAAACAGTAGAACCCATCAATATACTATTCAAAGACTTAGGAAAATGTAAAATAGACCTTTTGCTTATCTAGGAGACAAAAATGTCTTTAGATCTTATGTGTAAAATAGTTAATAGAATTTGGAGGGGCGCTGGTCATATGGATGTGGCTGCCCAAGGTGCCTCAGGGGGGATTGTTACTCTTTGGAACCCTATGGAATGGACTGCAATAGAACATATAGCTTGGAGGGGTGTTCTCACATCTCATTTTAGGAATAATGTCACAGTTGAACATGTCTTAATCACAAATTTTTATGGGGCCCAAAACCTTGATGGCCAGAGGCTCCAATGGAAAGTTGTACATAACATGAGGTCCTCCAGAGAATATTTAGACTGGATTATTGTAGGGGATTTTAATGCTAAATTATCTACTTGAGATCAGGAAGGTGGAACCCCAATTTTGGATCCAGGGGATCGGATTTCGATTTCCCAAGTCCAGGCCTTTCACTTAGTGGATATTAAAGGCCCTGGAACCTACTTTACTTGGAATAACAAGAGGAGGGAGCCACATAGTAGGAAGGTAAAGCTAGACCATTTTTTGGTCTCAGAGGAGGCATTTGTAAAGTGGAACACTAAATTCTAGATTTTGGAGGGCCCAGTTTCAAATCACTTTCCCATTTTGTTGGAGGGAGGGACTATGACAGGGCAGCATCACAAACCTTTTAAATTTGAGAATTTTTTGTTACAAAAGGAGGATATTCGAAAGAAAATTCTGCAGTGGTGGGAAGAAGGTTGTCTACCTTTTGGGACAGCAATGTTTAGATTCCACAAATAGCTTCATTTTGTCAAAGTTCAACTGAAACAATGGAGGCAAGCTAATAAGTCAGATTTTCAGCTCCAAAGAGCCCCCTTGGTGGCCAGATGGGATGAGGTTCAAAAAATATTTAGGGAAGGAACAATTACTGAGCAGCTCAAAACCGAGGATGATGCCTTGTGCAAAGCGGTTGAGGACATTGATAACCAAGAGGAGACTTACTAGAAACAGAGAGCAAGAAACACTTGGTTATTAGAATGTGATAGAAATACTAAATTTTTCCATTGATCAGCTTGTGCTAGGAGAAATATGAATAACATGGAAGCCCTTCAAGATGAGAATGGACACTCCTTTGATACTCTTCTTGGTATGCATTCCCACTCAATGGATTATTTTTCTAAACTTTTTAAGGGAAGTATGGAGCAAGATGTTGAGGCTCAGAATGAAGTTATTGATGTCATACCCTCTGTTATCTCTGAAGAAGAAAATTAGACCCTTCTTAGACCCATTGATAGAGATGAACTGAAGAATGTGGTCTTTAGAATGAGCACTGGCAAATCTCCAGGTCCAGATGGCTTTCCTATTGAGTTTTTTAGGCCTTTTGGGATACTTTGGAGGAGGATGTTTTGGCTATCACAGAGGAGTCCAGAACTAATAAAAGAATGCTTAAGGCAATAAATCATACCTTCATCACTTTAATTCCAAAAGGGGAGGAGGGGGCTCATATCTCTAATTTCAGACCTATTGCCTTATGCAACGTGATTTATAAAATAATCACAAAGATAATGGTTGAACGACTAAAACCTCTCCTTCATAACATCATCTCCTTAGAGCAAGGGGGTTTTGTAGAGGGTAGAAAAATCTTGGATGGGGTGGTTCTCGCTCAGGAGGCAATCCATATAATGCAAAAATCTGGTAATAAAGGAATGTTCATTAAATTGGATATGTCCAAGGCTTATGATAGGGTGGAGTGGAGTTTCTTGTCAAAGATGATGGCAGCCTTTGGTTTCTCTCAGGACTGGATATATTGGGTCATGAGTTGTGTTTCTACGCCCTCTTATTCTATTCTAATCAAGGGTCTTCCCTTACAACCTTTTGGAGCCACACGTGGTCTTCGTCAAGGAGACCCTTGCTCTCCCCATATTTTCCTCATTTTGGCTGAAGTATTAGGTAGACTTTTCTTAAGGAGAAGACATCAAAGCCTGTTGACAGGTATCAAGGTGGGGGAGGAAATTTTGACTCACTTATAGTTTGTGGACGATACAGGATTGGTTGGAGTGGCCAACTTCAGGGAAGCTAGAGGAATCAGAGATACTCTTAATGTCTACCTTAGGGCTTCAAACCAAGTCATCAATGATAAAAAATCCAAAGTGGTCTTTTTCAATCTTGACCAAAGGCTACAGGACAAAGTTATAGAGATCTTGGGATTCACAAGGACTTCTCTTCCAGTAGTTTACTTGGGAGTTCCTTTGCATTTCAAAAAATTAAAAATAGATATCTGGAAGGATCTTTTGGATGGTATCAAAGATAGAATGAATCATTGGTCTCATAAATGGTTAAGCTATGGGGGTAGATTAACTTTCTTATAGTTAGTTATTCAGGCCATGCCAATTTATAAATTCTCTATCCTGGCTGCCCCACATACTATATGGAAAGAGCTAGACAAAATGGCTTAGAATATTTTTATGGGAAGGAGCAAAAGGGGAGAGGAAATTGGCCTTGGTTGGTTGGGATAAAGTTACCCAGCCCAAGGAAAAAGGAGGGTTGGGACTGAGAAGCTCCAAGCTTAATAACAAAGCTTTGGCTGGAAAACTGTACTAGAGGTGGATTTCCCAACCAACCTCCTTATTTAGTAGAATCCTAACCAGTAAATATTTGGGTCATGTTCACCCCAATGAGGTGGGTCGTCATCACAAGATCCTTAGTATGGTAGGCTCTCAAGCTTGGATCTCAGGTTATTAAATACCAATTGTTTTGGAAAGTGGGGAGAGGGGAGAAGGCACATTTATGGATTGATTCATGGGACCAGTACCCACCCATCATTGCTACGTTCCTCGAATTACAACCAATTAAATCCACCATAGAAGCCAAGGGTTGGATCCAAATTGAAATTTATTTCAACACTAGCCAAATGGGGGAGTATAATTTTAAGAATTTTAAGAGGTTGGAGGAGTGGCCAATTACAATCCCTCCGGAGCTAGCACCCATCTTGACCAAAATCTTGACAGAAAGTTTTCTCACAGGGAGATACGAGGAGGATGAATTAGCTTGGGGCTATGGGAACCTTGGTGTATATACAGTGAAGGACGGATATGACAAGATCCTCCCAGAGCCTCCCCCACATTCATTTCTGATTTAGGATTGGAGAAAGATTTGGCACTCCAAGGGCTGGCCGAAAGTAAATTTCTTTGTCTGGCAGTTTATGCACAATGGAATTCTCACTTTTGACAATCTCAGGAGTAGAGGAATCATCGGCCCATCTCAGTGTGTATTATGTCACAAGAACGAGGAAACAGCTGATCACCTGATGTTTGAGTGCCCTTTCATGCATCAAATTTGGAAGCGTTGGTTCTCTCACTATAAACTCCAAGCTAATGGTGATCTGAATCGTACCAATATTTTGGAAAAATGGAAGAGGGCTAGATTTAAATCTAAAGCTCTTCGAATAGGTTGGGAGCTTGGCTTACTTTTCATCTGGTGGCAAGTGTGGTTGGAGAGAAATGCCCATATTTTTAGAGAAACTTTCTCCTTGCTAGATGGAGTTTGGCAGGTCATCTAGAGCAAAGTCACAGAAACTATTGCCATCTATGCTGAAGAGGAAAATCAGGTTGGTCCTGGGCCACTAGAAGAGGGAGCTAAAGAGCAAGAGAGACAGGATAGAGCTAGCTGGAAACCACCCCCAAAAGGTTGGATCAAAATCAATACTGATGGAGCTACAAAAGGCAATCCAAGAAGTGCTGGAATTGGTGTAGTTTTTCAGGATTATACTGGTTTAGTGTTCTATTGGGAACTACAAGGCTTGGGAAGAGCCACAAAAAATGAACCAGAAGCCATTGCTATAAAATCTGCTTCCATCTGGGTAGTTACTCAGGGCCACAGGAGGATAATTCTTGAATTTGATTCTCAAATTATGGTTGGCGCTCTAGACTACATGAGGAACTTTGCTTCGAAAGCATGGAGGTTGTGGATTCTGGTCTCTCAAATCAAGGAACTATGGAGGGAATTAGATGATGTGATCCTTGTTTATGTGAGTAGAGATTTAAATAAAGTGTCTGATTTCCTTGCGAAGATGGGTGCTGAGAAAGAGGTAGGGGTGCAGCTGCACAGTGACATGCCTTTGGAGGATGAAGTGATTAAGCAAGGTCTTGAAAGATCCTTGAGACAATGAGCAAAGAAAATGCTAAGGGTGGTTTTTGTTGTGATATCACGACCTGTTTTGCCGTCACGGCCTTTTGAGGGAAGCTATCATGATATCGTGACATGTTGCATCGTTGTAGCGTTTGGAGGGAAGCTGTCATGATATCGCGACATGTTGCACTGTCATGGACTTTGGAGGGAAACTGTCATGATATCACGACATGTTGCACCATCGCAAACTTTGGAGGGAAGCTGTCATGATATCATGACATGGTGCACCATCACGAACTTTGGAGGGAAGCTGTCATGATATCGCGACATGGTGTGCCATCACGGCCTTTGGTTGGAAGCTATCACAATATCATGACATGTTGCACTGTCACGGCCTTTTGTGGGAAGCTGTCGTGATATCGTGACCTATTGCATCATAGCGGCCTTTGGTTGGAAGCTATTGCGATATCGTGACATGTTGCACCGTCACGGCCTTTGGTGGAAATTTGTCACGATATCGTGACATGTTCTTCCATCGCGGCCTTTGGAGGTAAGTTGTCGTGATATCGTGACATGTTACGCCATCGTGGCTATTGGAGGGAAGCTATCACGATTTCGTGACATGTTGCACCATCACGATTTTTGAAGGATAGTTATCGTGATTTCGTGACATGTTGCGCCATCGTGGCCTTGGGAGGAAAGTTGTCGCGATATCACGACGTGTTGCACCGTCACGGCCAATGGAGGAAAGTTGTCACGATTTCATGACATGTTGCTCTGTCATGGCCGAGGAAGGATTATTGTCACGATATCATGACATGTTGCTTTGTCACGGCTATGGAAGGATAGTTGTCACGATATCGTGACATGTCGCTATTTCACAACTTGTTGCCTCATCGCGGCCAAGGTTGGTTAGCTGTCGTGAAATTGTGACATGTCGTGATTTCGTGACATGTCGCTCCATCGCGATCAAGGTTGGTTTGTTGCTACGATATCGCGACCTGTCACGATTTCATCACTTGTTGACTTTTTGTGGTCAAAGGTGGGTTGTGTCACGTTTTCGCACCTTGTAATCGATGGGAAGGGTCTTCTCCCTTATGTTACAAGATTTTTCAAATTTTTCAAAAAAAAAACTTTAAAATGAATCACACATTAAAGGCACAAATTCTAAAATGAAGTGGACTATTCCACACACTTTTGCATTTGAAACCTTTTTAATTTGAAGATAAAAGCAATTTATCAAATGGGATTCAGGGCAGATCATGCTAATATCAAGAGCACTAAAAGGAAATCAATCTTTTGCATTTTGAAATTTTGAAAGATCATAATTTCTAAGCATGGTTTGAACTATCAAGGCCCCTTGTTAATTTTTACTTGCAGGTTTGAGTTAATTCTGGTATATATTTGTTTTTGTTTCAATTTTCATTGATCACATATACTGACAAATGTATGCTTACCAGAACCTTGGATAAATGGGTGATTTCACCTAATTTCTTTGCAAGAGAGAGTTTTCAATTTAATACTCTATTTGTGGTGACCATTTTGCAATAGGGTAAAATATTCACTCAACACCTCTACATAAGTGGTGAAAAGGGATTTCAAAAAAAGGTAAGAAACTTTTGGTGCAAGTAGATTCAATAAGTGGACTACTCATCAAAATTTTTTAAGCACCTTAACTAGATTGAAGTTGCAAAAAGGATAATCAAATTAGTCTTCAAAAAGGTGCAAAAAGGAATGATTTTTTAAGGTTAATTTGCGCTTGAGGAGTTTATTAAATTTCAAAAATATTAAACTATCTATCAACTACCTATTATTTACTTTGGAAAATAAAATGAAGACTAGCTCCTATTACTTTTTCTATTAAAGAAATTTCAGAATAATTCTTGAAGATTCATTTTAGATTATTCTTGATTAAGTTGAATTAAATTGAGTAAGTGCATTAGTTTTTGATAGTTAATTGGAGTAATAAGGTGATATTATTAGTACATTAAAATATTATTAGATTTCCACTATTAGATTAATCTCAAAAAGGTTATTACTTGTGTTCTTGAGAAGGACACAAAAATAGAATTATTCAAAGCATCTAAAGACACTATTAGTGCACAGATATATACAAATTTGGGTGGCTTGAGGAAGCCAAAAAATAAGCTCTATCCTCCAAGTTTTGGAGAAGAATGTAACCACCGAAAATAGCATGAAAGGAAGCATTTAACAAGACTTGGTGAGTCTCAAGTTCAAATCACAACAATAGTGAAAAAAAATACCACAAAATAGAGCTTCCATGATTTATTTACAAGCTTGGAATATTTCATAAAATGCCCAAGCTAAAATGGGATGATGTCCATTCTAAAGGACCAACTCAAACCCTCTATTTCACTCAAACATTATGCCTCAAAATCAGAAATTTAGATGTAAAAAAAGAGTGCAACATGAAGGTGTAATAAGAATATTTTCTGTAAATCTAGAGGTAATACACTCGCTAAAAAAATAAGCCAAAGGTTCTCTAGAGGCAATACACTTGCTAAAAAAATAAGCCAAATGTCGTATGCTAGTAAAAATTAAGCTTGGCTCAAGGAGCCAATCAATGGGCTCATACTCCTTACATCCAAGATGACCGAACATATAAAATACAATGTGTAAAACAAAGGGATAACAACATTCATCAAAGAGCAATAGCATCTATGGAAGGAGGATGTAAGCAAGCAATAAAGAAAGGAAAAAAAAGAACCATTGGAGTATCACTCACTCCATAATTGTTGGTAGAAATTAGTTCTCAAAACCTCCATATTATTGCTCCATATCCCAAATTAAAGCAATTTCAAGTGAATGAAAGAGGAGTGGGGATTATTAAAAGCATAAAAGATCTCCAAAAAGGTACATTTGAACCAACGAAAGGGAGAACATCCATTTAGGGAAGAATGTGACACTTATCACCAAAGGAGAACCCTAACGCTCAATTCAAGAGAGAACTCATCTTCAAGAAAGGAGTTACAAAAATAGGTTGGTGCATTGAGTGTATGGGATACACTTGTCTCTTGGAATATTGAACTTTTGTTTAAAAAGTATAATGTCTAGACGTTACAAGAAGGACAATGAATGTATCATTTGAACCAAACTCCTCTCAAGAACTCAATGTGAAATGTACATGCTACATGGCACCTTAGAAAATAAGCTTCTCTATATTAAGGATGTAAACAACTGAATTCAAATGAAAGGGCAAGTAAATTCTCATATTAGCATTTACACTTCATCGCTTGCGTGCATATTATAGAATTATAACATTGAAAGAAGGTTCTAAATGCTTCAATTCTCAATTCAAGTGAGGTCAAAGAAAGAGTCCAAGTAGCACCGATTTTTGAATACGTATAGCTCTAAGTGATTCCATTGGAGGATGAAATCATAACATCAAAATGTCTATGTAAATTGCATGAAGAACTAGCTTCTCAACAAGAACAATATTGTATATTGCTTGGTGAAAGGTAAATTTTAATTCAGATTATTATATGCTTTCCTTCCTTGGGAGTCATAAGGTTGTAATTAAAGGAATTTAATTAATTGAAAGCAATTTATCAAAGGGAAAATTTTATCATATAAGAAATAATATTTGTAATATAAATCTTGAGATCTATAATGATTTCTATAGGAATGAATAATAATTATTTTCAAATATTATTGTGATCTAATTTATCCAAATATTTGGGAGTCATAAGGTCTACTACATCAAATTAATTAATTGGAAAATAAGATACACTTAATCTAATTTTTAATAGGTTATTTATAAAGAGAGGTTTATCAAATATTTTTTAAAGGTTGGATATACATATTATTATTGTCTCAAATATATCAAAAGGAGATAAAAGGTCCAAAATTATTGCCTCTTTAAAATTTGAGATCAGTGCTTAGTTCAATAGGAGTAATAAGGGATAATAAAAATTGATTTAGGCATCTACAAAAAATCAATCAAATATTAAACTATAATTTACAAAAAGCACTATACATTATCTACAACAAACTAGGTATTTACAAGGTAGTCTACTTTATCCCAAAAGAATTTAGAAATGACTAATAGGATGCTAAGCAACACACTCAAAAATGGAATAAGAAAGATACCAACATGGATAAAATTTTTGATGGTTTACAATGATGAAAAATTCCAAGATAAGGAAGAAGCAATACAATATGAAATAATATCTGAAATTGCATGTAACAACCCCAATTGTTACTACTACTCATCTATATTTTTTTTATCATTTATTTATCTTCCAAGAATAAGGGACATAATCATGATCTAATATAGAATCATTCCAATTGGATTGTAAGTTTCCAAGGCAATTATCATCAAGAGGTATTAAGACTTGATCAGAGTTACTCTTGAGTAGAAATAATCAATTTCTATAATACCCTCATGCCACCAAGGTATGAAAATGCTCACCAAAGCATTAAATGTTAATCCCTTACCAAAGGGAATCACCCTTCACCATACTATCCACCTTGAAAAGTACATATGTGAATGCCTCAACGATGGAGAACCACACCAATGGAAATACATCATATATGAAGTAACCACACCAATGGTCATCATAAATCTTAGTTTCTACCCACATATCCTTGATGGGGCCACTAAGATAATAGAATCACTACACGTGATTAAACTTACACAATCCTTGCATTGGTCATCTTAAGTATCATTACTTATTTAGGCATCCCTTTTGTTACATAAATGAATCACATATTTTCATTACCAAAAGGTATTATTTCACCATCATGGGAGCACCTACTCCTCATATAAGGTCTGATTTGGACTTCAAATAAAGTCCCAATTTCCATTTGTGGTCTCCAACCCACTTTGAGCTCCAAATAAAATTATTCAATATTAGATATCATTTTATTGTTATAGTGTTTTGGTTAAACCATCAATGAGTTTTTAGGAAGTGATCACAATCCATTTAACATTTAAATTTTAGAACTCGTTGCATTATAATACTTGATATTATTTACAAAAAAAACATCTCATTAAATGGTAATTAATACGAGATAATCACTTGAGCAATCTTATGCTACTTGTTGAAAGGTAGATTAGGCTAATTATATCATTAATAATTTGTTTAACTAATAACATTTCAGAAAATAAATGACATATTCTAATTCTATTACATCAACAACATATACACATACATTATTTGCATCATAATTTGACTATAAATAAAATAGTAATTAACATATGTAAACATTGTTATATTTTGAAATATTGCATATTTGTATTATGAAAGCATTTAACATCTCATCAACTTATATCATTATCATATTGAAATTAAATGCAACTTTCACATCTTATTTAATTATAATCAAGAAATATCAAAACACACTACAAATAAGAGTGACACAATGTTTATCCTTGGAACCCTCATTGGGAATAAAGCCAGCCTCCAAAATATGCACTTTCCTCTCATTCAATCAATACAAGTATAGAAGGGCATCTACGAACCCATTTCAATCAATTACACAATTAAAGGAACCAAAATGTTCTTTTTAAAGATCATGATGCAATTAAGGAATGTCCTAATTCCTTTCTCTAAGCCATCATAATTAAAGTATTTATCATAATTAAGGAACCTTTTGTTCCTCATGATGTAATTAAGGAATATTCTAATTCCTTTCTCTAAGCCATCTTCAAAATTTTACAAATTCTTACATATATTTATAATGATCATTGGATTCATATTTTGGAGTCATTTTATTGACATTAGAGGAAACTTCATAAATTCCCCCAAGAATGAACTCCAAATTTATTCTTCATGATTGATTTACAATTAGTCCCTCGTTCAATGAATTAAAGTCCCATACCTTTAATAAATGAATAATCATTCTTTTATTAAATACCCTATTTAATATAGGTTACCTACTTTAAATCGCATTATCAATCGTGTCTATTTTCCCTATCAATCCTTGATTACTTACCCATACCTATTAAATTCTATCCAAAATGAATAATAATATGAATTAAAGCCTTAGCTCAAATACAATAGGATATAAGAAAGTAAGAGTCTACTAAAACATTTTTCTAATATGACTCCATTCTATTATATAAACTAATTGGAATCTAATTTCCTTTTAAACTCAATGATATTAAATAAAGTTTTGAAAGTATTATTAGAAAATTCATTACAATGGAGATTTAAAAATTTCCATGCATATCGATGGTTTATATTGGGTCAATGGCTTTTTAATCCCAATAAAAATTATGTTTAATAAGTAAATTAGACTAAATCGAAGATCACCATATGTCTATTTTCAAATGGATATCCAAATGACTTGGCTTCAAGAGAGAGTCCAATGTTTAGTGCATTTGGCTACTCGACTAGGAAGATATTTGGACATTAATCAATCGACTGACATGACATTAACCCCTTTAAACCCATTCATGTTCCTTGAGGATTTACTACTTATGGAATAATAGAGAGGCATAGTAAAACTATAGTCGCTCATGGATGAGGTTTGAAATAAATCTTACACCTCGAGTGACTCAATCTGCTATCAACAATATGATTGGGTACTACACCAAATATTATCTTCAATGGAGATTGCCACATCATGTGATGTCCTCCTTAATTTCTATAGTCATCTGGATGGTGAGAAAGTGCAAGGGACCTCCTACCTCATCTAATTAAGTGTTTCTCTAGGTAAATATATTGAATGTGATGAAGTATAATGGTTCCTTTCAAGTCCCTATGAAACTTGCTTGGGTGATAGTTATAGAGACACATTCAGACGGAACAGGTAAATTCTCTAGTCACTAGTATTCATCATAGAGTCATATCTTTCCAAAGGCAAATGGATAAGACCTTCTACATTGTATAAACACTTCCAAGAGTCTCATATAGATCTTGATAAATAGAGGGTTCTTATATTATGTTTAACATGGTCATATATGTTCCCATTTCGATAAGAGAGTATTCAGTCTAAATTAGAGATAAAATAATCTCATGCTAGGTTTTAATTAATTAAGATACAATTGAAAGGATGGTTTATAGAAGTTCAACTCCCCAGTTCTATATTGGGCGAAAGGATTTATGTGTATACATCATACCTCTACTTGATATTGGGAAAGAGAGGAATAATAATATCTCTATAAATCCAAAGCTAGAATTAAATTTTCTGATCAGGAAAAAATGATATCCAAACATCTATGTTTGTAAAACATGATACATCGTAGACAGGTTGAAGAACCTCTTCCTTTCATCATAATATTCGTAGATAGACCTTGTAAACCATAATAAGCCATAATCCTCAGAGTTCCTTTCTTATAACCTTCTTTAGGGTCCCAACCGTTTATAGAGAAGATATTTACACATGTTTCTAAGCACGATGAGATAGAAACAAGGATTTATGAATAACATTAGTGATCAAGAAGGTGTTTCTTCATAATTATGTACATGATAAAATAGTAATGGAGTTTTTTTTTAGGCCCCACTATCTGTAGAGCATGTACTCCATAATATTCGGAGGTTTTATGCCTTAGTTGATATCACACGGTGCATCAAATCATCAAGAAATAACCAATACTCATCATTAAGGAGGTAATAAAAAAATTTATGATAATTTTAACCATTGTAAATTATGGTATAAATACACTTTACTACTAGTTTACCTATAGACATCCCACATTCACTATTATTTGGTTTTGGAATACCATAGAAAGAGGTACATGCCTTTAATAAATCAACCATCTATCGGTGGTTATATAGTTTCCTACTTTTTTTAGGTCAAATAAAAAAGTGAGGTTGGGCTAGATCCATCAATTTTATAGATGGGCACCATGGTTTTCTTATAAGCCAATTTGTACCCTTAAATTAATGATGTCATATAGGAAGTGATCTCCTAGGTTTTGGATATACACTCCAAGGTATATATTATGGTTCTTGCTAAGTATGCCACCAAAATTGACAATGTTTAAAGGAAATACTTTCAAGCAACTAAGTCTCCTTGAGACAGTACATTAAAAGATGTATTTCACTTTACTATTGTAAATACCAAAGTATAAAAAAAAAAACTCTGATAAGAAAATATGGATACCAAAAGTCTCATATAGATAACAACTTGACTATTTTTAAAAGGAAACATGTGTAAGAGGAAACGTAGCCTACTTATTATTTTCTTTGGTTAAACTAAAAATCTAGAACTTCTTTGAGGACATATCCAAAGCATAATCAAGGAGTGATCCAACGTATTTTTTCAAGGTCCTCTTCCCTTTTTGGATTATCTTCAAGTGTTCTCTTCTTAGCCTTCCTCATTTGCTTAATTCTTTTAATATTCCATCCTTGATTCTTAATATAACTATAAAATCTCTCACACCTTCTAGTGTCTTATCCACCAAGGTGAAGAGCATACTCCCTAGACCTCCAAGAATTTATTCCTTCTCTACCTAATAAGATCTCTATTTATAGGGAAACATCTCCTCACATGAGCCAAATAGTGGCCTTATTATTTAATATTAGAAGATATTTTATTCAAATAAGATATTTCTTGTGGAGGAAAAATTCAAAGAGTAGAAAAGAGAGTCCACAAAGGGTAGGTGACCTTGTTTTTCTTTGTGTCCCTATTTTCTAGAGATAATCACCAACTAACACTATTATTAGAGAATAGGTTAGTTGTAGAATTAGGACTAATGGTGATAAAGAAAATAATCTCCACCTATTTTCCATTAATGAAAATAGGCAGATGTACAAAATAAGGATATATTTTCAAATCATAGAATATTTCATATGTTGTTTGAAAAGTCTAGAATTATTTTTATTCCAATTAAAATTGGATAAATTTGATGAGTACCTAATTATTACATAAGTAGGTTACTTACACCCAGTTTAATATTTTGGTGAAAAGTTATTTTCTATTTCTTCTTTCACCAAAGTATTATTTATTTTCTAATTAAATTAATTTAAATTATCTTTTATGAAATACCTCTATAATTTACCAAAATTCTCTAATTGAAATTTTATAGTATTCTATAGGGTCTATACCCTTTTTTTAGTCAATAACTCATCCCACTAATTAACTAGTAGCCTTTTGGAAAGGATCCATGGGGATGGGTTGTGACATACACCCCCCTTGGATTAAACACAGTCCTCTATGTTTTGAACAATTACCTTAGTGAGTACATAAACCTTAGTTTTATCCCTTATAAAACAATTTGAGTCATCAATTTTTTTTTACTTTTAGCATCTCATTCTTTATGGTAAGCAACATCTTCCATCCATGAGAGTACCTAGACCTAAAAAAATGCAAAATATCAGTAGTACCATGTCCTTTAAGTAGTAAAACACCCATTTTGAATAACAATAAGTATTAATACATAAATTCCATCACAAAATTATAGTTTTCAAACCATCTATTACTGCATAATCACTGAATATAGAGAACTGTAATAATAGAATTTGTAAAATGGTGTTACAAAGGTATCATGAAATTATACTTTTGTACTATATTAGTCTTATTAATTTTTTCAAAACTCCCACCAAGGAGTATCATAGTATAATTTTTTAACCCTTACCATTATTTAACCTGATAAAATTAGGCATCATCAAAGAGAAATCATAACTTTAGAATCTCAATTTAGGATATTCACACATATCCTAAGATGCATGTTGGCAACCTTTTTTCCCATCACTAGAGCATCCACCTAGATTTCTATTTGTTCTCATCATAAAAACATGAATAAGTCCCATACCTTCTCCAAGAATAGACACCAATCCATCCTTAAAATTCATTTAAATTTCATTTAGTTAAGTTTAATTTTCATGATTACTAAAACAAACTAAAATCTATAATCCATGTTCATTTATTGGTTATGCTAATAAGCTCCTCTTATTTTTCACAATATGAAATTTAAACTAATTAAATTCATTCACTATGAACACACAATATTCATTTTCTATTTCTATCATGAACACAAAGTATTTCATTTTCTACAACAAAAGTATGTAATTCAAATGTTCTCTAATTACATTTTGCCAAATATTTTGGTATACATACTATACATCCTTATAGCCCACAAAGTAGTGGCTTCATACCTAATGGAAGGATCTCAAGGTTGTTGTCCCTCGGTCCTTTCACCAGTCTGTGCTATGCCTACATTACCAGTTTGAGAAACTATTGGAGAAATTGCTCGAGAAGTGGTTTGAGTTCTATTCCAGTTTGTTGCCAAAGTTGCTCAAGTTTTACTTCCATATTCATGTTGTACACCAATAGATGGTATATATGGTAGAAGTAAACCATGGTTTATGAGTGCATCAAAACAAGAAGTCAAGAATACAACTCTATAATAATCCCTTGCTTGTTATAATTATGCATTCTCTGCTTGCAAGTATGTTACTACTGTATCCCTCTAGTAGTAAATTTATGCTAACTCTAGATAGAGCCTCTCATCTAAAATATTAGCTTCTCTCTCATTCTCCAACTTAAACCTTTGTTTTATCCATTTGTCTACCAGATTCAACTATTGGGTCTCTAACAGTCAAATTCATTCCTTCAATGCTTCCACCTCAGAGAAAGATTGTCCTAATTATGTATCCATCCATTGGTGTACACATATCTTGGGATATTATTTCTCATTTTCATTTCTAGGTGGACACTCCTCCTCAATAGCCTTATTTTTTCTCTATTGTTTTCATCCTCACTAGAATATTCCTCTTGGTATCGCCATTGTTTAGCCCACCAAATATCATAGTCAACGGTTGTGCCAATATCAAACTCATCTGGTGTCCATATAACCTCATCCAATTCTAAGGCTAATGGTTCCATTGGTGGAGGTATCATTTTTGTTAACCCCTTCCTTGTATAAACTATGGATGGGTTTGGTATTCGTTGCATGATACCAAACTGTCGTAATACTCGAGTATACTAAAATACTTTTATTGCATACTTGTACATCTGATCAACCACCTTGCTCATATTACATGAGTGAGTTGTAATCTATCTTCTTCCCAACCTGGACCCTCTCTCCAAGGTCTCAAGATAATGTCTTGAGAGTGAAGATCCTCCCAAATAGAGCAAAATCGCTCTCTGTTACCCTCAAGTGGTCGGTGGCTAGTCCACTCCTTTCCCCTCTACCACTTTAACATATAGGGCATCTCTAATCTCAAAAATTTATGTGCATCATAAGGTATCCCTTAGGGTATTTCTACAACTATGTGTTTTCATGCCCATATTTGTAGTAGGGTACTAAACTTAATCTAGTATTCATTGTTGTTCATAATTTTAACAAATATTTGTAGGTTTGATCCAATAATGTTGGTGCCCATGCATATACAACTGAGTCCTCAACTAAATCCTGCACTATCCCTAATAAATTCAAAGAAAAAATTGCATCTCTTAATTTATGTAAAATGACAATCAATAAGAGCTTGATTATCATAGCATGCCTATGTTTCAAACTACCCTTCACATAGTGCAGTTCAAATACTATACCACCCTTATCTATGTTCATGCTTATCCATTCTACTACAAACACTCTTTCCAAAATATGTTCTATTTCTACTTCATTAGGAATGGTTACTATGTGACCTTATATTGATATACAATATATCTTGTACACATATTCTAACATAATAGTCATTTCTCCAGTGGGAAACTAGAATGTCCCTCTATTGGGATCCCATATTTCAACTAGTGTTGGCAGATAACACTTGTCCAAACTTATTGGATTTGGTGGAGCTGCTCCTTCAAATCCAACTTCTTTCAACCATTGCCAGTCACTTATATCTAGTTTATCCCTGGTATTATGAAATATCATTCTCAGTGGATGTCATGCCCTAATGATATTTAATGGTCAAATTTATTCTACCTTTGCATGATCACCACTTTTAGTTCTAGCATTATCAAAAGCCATCACTCAGAGAGTGTGTACAAATAGATTAGCTACTAGAAGTAAGATAATCATGAGACACACTATGGTGTTCATTCTTGAGATCATTAGTATTATTAGGATGAGATATAATATGAGCAGTATGGTCTTTATTACCATGAATATTTTCTAGGGTAATTCTTTTAACCAAAACTAAGATAGAATTTCCCAGCTACAACTCTACACCATTTTATCCATTCTATGATGTTGGAGTTATTACCTTGATTTCATTTGCTTGATAATGTTTCGAGGTCTTTTTGTAGATTCATGAATCAATCATTTTGAGTTATTTTATTCCTCTCCATTTTCCAAGGGAATAACCTCTTTTGATGTACCTTACATTATCATGACACAGGTGTCATTCGATTATGGTTTCTAGCTTGCATAACATCCCATCATCGACCCTTTGATGACTCCACCAGATGGTTTTGCACATACTTATGCAAGTATCCTTTCTAAGTTACATGGTTTACTTCACACTTATAACCTACAAGGTTTCATTTCTAAACATGGATATAGCCATTTAATCTATCCATAATAGTTTTACAATCATGCTTCAAGTGGTATTCAATGGATCTAAACAAACTTAATGTTCCTCTTGTTCATACACACTTGAAAATAAGGAGTAAGTAAATCAAAAGACATATATGTCGAGTAATTTACCAAAATAGTCTAAGGTACACCACTTAAAACCCATGGGAGGAGGGTTCACTTATTTCTTCCACTTTTGAACGACTATGGATATATTCGTGGGAGAAAGGAACTCAAACATTGATAATCTTAAGTACTAACCTTGTCCTTACCAAGTGTGCATTGTTAGAGCTAAGAAACTTATGTTTTGTTTCATGCCCAAATATTTTTCTAACCTAGATCTAACTAGAATCCATTAGTTAGCCTAGGCTCTGATACCAATTGTAACAACCCCAATTGTTACTACTACTCATACATAAATTTTAATCATTTATTTATCTTCCAATAGTAAGGGACATAATCATTATCTAAGATAGAATTATTCCAATTGGATTGTAAGTTTTCAAGGTAATTATAATCTGGAGGTATTAATATTTAATCAGAGTTACTCTTGAGTAGAAGTGATTAGTTTCTACAAAACCCTTATACCACCAGGGTATGAGAATGCTCACCAAAGCATTAGGTTTTCATCCCTCACCAAAGGGAATCACCCTTCACCATATTGTCCACCATGACAAGTAAATATGCAAATGCCTTGAATATGGAGAACCACACCAATAGAAATCCATCATAGATGAAGTAACCATACCAATGGTCATCATTAATCTTATCTTCTACCTAGATATCATTTGTAGGTCCACTAAGATACCAAAATCACTACACATGATTAAACTTACACAATCATTGGATTGGTCATCTTAAGTATGATTATACTTAGTTATTCTTCTTAAGGCTTATTTGTTCACCTTTTTATTTAGTCATCCCCTTTTTTATATAAATGAATCACTTAATTTCATTACCAAAAGATATTATTACACCCTCATGGGAGCACCTAGTCTTCATATAAGGTCTGATTTGGACTTCAAATCAAGTCACAATTGCCATTTGTGGGCTCCAACCCACTCCAAGCTCCAACTTGGATTATTCAATATTAGACATCATTTTCTTGTTATAGTGTTTTTACTAAACCATCCATGAGTGTTTAGGAAGTGATCACAATCCATTTAACCTTTAAATTTTATAACTCAATGAATTATATTTATTCATATTATTTACAAAACAAACATCTCATTAAAAGGTAATTAATATGAGATAATCACTTGAGAAATCTGATGCTACTTGTTGAAAAGTAGACTAGGCTAATTACATCATTTATAATTTGTTTAACCAATAAAATTTTAGAAAGTAAATGTCATATTCTAACTCTATTAAATCAACAACATATAAGCATACATTATTTGCATCATAATTTGACTACAAATCAAATAGTAATTAACAAATATAAACATTGTCATATTCTAAAAGATTGCATATCTATTTCATAAAAGAATTTAACATCTCATAAACTTATATCATTCTCATATTTAAAGTAAATGGAACGGTCACATCTTATTTAATCGTCATAAAAAAAATAAAAACACACCACAAATAAGAGTGATGCAATGTTTATCCTCGGAACCCTCATGGGGAATAAACCCAACCTCCAAAATATGTATTTTCCTCTCATTCATAAACTTAATATGTCAAATAATACAAGTATAGAAGGGCATCTATGGATCCCTTTCAATCAATTATACAATTAAAGGAACCCAATTATTCCTTTTAAAGATCATGATGCAATTAAAAAATTTCTTAATTCCTTTCTCTAAGCCATCATAATTAAAGTATTTATAACAATTAAGGAACCCTTCTATTATTCATGATGCAATTAAGGTACATCCTAATTCCTTTATCTAAGCCATCTTCATAATTTTATAAATTCTTACATATGTTTATCATGATCATCAGATTCATATTTTGTAGAAGTCTATTTTCCTTATCAATATTTGATTACTTTCTCATATCTATTAAATTCTACCCAAAATGAATAATCTTTCGTGAATTAAATCCTTAGCTCAAATACAATAGGATCTAATAAAGTAAGAGCCTAGTAAAACATTTTTCTAATATGAATCCATTCTACTATATAAACTAATTGGAATCTAATTCCCATTTGAACTCAATGTTCTTGAATGAGGTTTTTGCAGTATTATTAGAAAATTCATTACAAAAGACAAAAATTTCCATGTATATCGGTGGTTTAGATTGGATCAATGGCTCATTAATCCTAAGCAAAAATATAATTAATCAGTCAATTAGATTGAATCGAAGATCACCATATGTCTATTTTGAAAGGGAGATCCAAATGACTTGGTTTCAAGAGAGATTCCAATGTCTAGTGAATTTGGCTACTCAACTAGGAAGACATTTGCACATTAATATATCGACCGATGCAAAATTAAGAAATCATGGAGAGGTACAATGAAACTATAGTCTATCATGGATGAAGTTTGACATAAATATTACACCTCGAGTGACTCAATATCCTATCAAGCAGATGATTGATTACTATACCAAATATTATCTTCAGTGGAGATTGCCACATCATGTGATATCTTCCTCAATTTTTATAGTCATTTGGATGGTGAGCAAGCACATGGGACCTCCAACCTCATATAATTATTTATGTAAATGTATCGTATGTGATTAAGTATTATGGCTCCTTTCAAGTCCCTATCAAACCTACTTGGATGATGGTGATAGAGACACATTCAGATGGAACACGAAAATTCTCAGTCACAAGTATTCATCGTAGATTCATCCCTTTTCCAAGACAAATAGAGATGGTATTCTACATTGTATAAATAATTCCAAGTGTGGAAACCCATACGGATCCCCATAAATAGAGGGGTCTACTAGTATGTTTAACATAGTCATATTCATTCCCGTTTCGGTGAAAGAGTATTTAGTCTGAAGCAAGGATCAAACAATTGCATGCTAGGTTTTAAAAAATTAGGATGCAACCGGAAGGATGGTTTATAGAAGTTTAACTCCCCAGTTTTAGATTGGGTGAATGGATTTCTGCTTATACATCATGCCTCTGCTTGAGATTTGTAAAGAGAGGACTAATAATATTTCTGCAAATCCAAATCTAGAATTAAATCGTCTGATTAGGAAAAAATGATATCCAGACATCTATGTCTGTAATACATGATACATCACAGAAATGTTGATGAACCTCTTCCTTTCATTATAATACCTGTAGATAGACCTTGTAAACCATAATAAGGCATAATCCTCAGAGTTCCTTTCTTCTAACCTTCTTTAGGGTCCCAACCGGTGATAGAGAAGATATTTAAACGTGTTTCTAAGCATGACAACACAAAATTAGGGGTTTATAAATCACATTGGTGATCGAGAAGGCATTTATACATAATTCTATACATGATAATAAAGTAATAGAGTTTTTTTTAAGGCCCTGATATCTGTAGAGCATGTCCTGCATAATACCCGAAGGTTCGATGCCTTAGTTGAGATCACACGACACATCCACTCATTAAGAAATAACCAATACTCATCATGAAGGAGGTAATGAAAATTTGTATGATAATGTTAACCATTGTAAATTATGGTAGAATTACGCTTTACTGTTGGTTTACCTATAGACATCCCACATTCACTATGATTTGGTGTTAGAATACCATAGAAATAGGCACATGCCTTTAATCAATCGACCACCTATTGGTGGTTATATAAGTTTCTACTTTTTTTTTAGGTCAAATCAACAAGTGAGGTTTGGCTAGATCCATCAATTTTATAGACGGGCACCATGGTTTTATTATAAGCCAATCTGTACCCTTCGATTAATGATTTTAGATAGGAAGTGATCTCCCAGGTTTTGGAGATACACTCCAAGGTATATGTTGTGGCACTTACTAAGTACACTACCAGGATGGCCAATGGTTAAAGGAAATCCTTTCAAGCAACTAAGTCTTCTTGAGAGAGTACATTAAAATATGAATTTCACTATACTATTGTAAATACCAAAGTATAAAAAAAAAACTTTGATAAGAAAATATGGATACCAAAAGTCTCATATAGATAACAAATTGACTATTTTTAACAGGAAACATGTGTAAGAGGAAACATAACCTACTTATTATTTTCTTTGGTTAAACTAAAAATCTAGAACTTACTTGAGGACATATCTAAAGCATAAGAAAGGAGTGATCCAACCTATTTTTTTAAGTTTCTCTTCCTTTTTTGGTTTATCTCCAAGTGGTTTCTTCTTAGCCTTCCTCCTTTACTTTATCCTTTTAATCTTTCAAGCTTTCTCCTTACTATAACTAGGAAATATCTCAAGCCTTATGGTTTCTGATCCACCAAGGTGGAGAGCATACTCCCTAGACCTCCAATAATTTATTCCTTTTCTAACAAAGAAGCTCTCTCTATATAGGGAAACTTCTCACATGAGCCAAATAGTGGCCTTATATTAAAAGATGTATTTTATTCAAATAAGATATTTCTTGTGGAGGAAAAATTCAAAGAGTAGAAAAGAGAGTCCCCAAAGGTAGGTGGCTTTGTTTTTCTTTGTGTCCCTATTTTCTAGAGACAATTACCAACTAACACTATTATTAGAGAATAGGTTAGATGTAGAATTAGGACTAATTGTGACAAAGAAAATAATCTCCACCTATTTTCCATTAATGAAAATAGGCCATGTAGAAAATAAGGATATATTTTCAAACCATAGAATATTTCATATGTTGTTTGAAAAGTCCATAATTATTTTTAATCCAATTAAAATTGGATAAACTTGATGAGTACCTAATTGTTACATAATTAGGTTACTTACACCCAATTTAATATTTTGGTGAAAAGTTATTTTCTATTTCTTTTTTCACCAAAGCTCTATTTATTTTCTAATTAAATTAATTTAAATTATCTTTTATGAAAGATAATAAATCCTTCTCTATAATTTACCAAAATTCCCTAATTGAAATTTTGTAGTATTATTTAGGGTCTATACCCCTTTTGTTGGTCAATAACTCATCCCACTAATTAACTAGTAGCCTTTTGGAAAGGATCCATGGGGATGGGTCATGAAATTGAAAGCCACATGAAGGGAGATTTATCTAGTAAATCTAACATCAAAATCTACACAAGACATGAAAACATTGATGAACAAGATTTTATTCAATATGGAAAATATGGAATAGCTTCAATTGTGCATATATGGTTTGAATATATTATTAAAGAGATAGATAAATATGATGTACCTAGAGTAAACTTCAAAGCTACTAGATCATCTCTAATATACACCTATTTCAATCAATATGGTCATGAAAAGACAAATTGTTGGAGATTTCATACTTGCAAATATTGTGATGGAATAAATCACTCATCGTTTGGTTGTCATTTAAAATATATATACTATAATGGCTATGAAATAATATTACTACAAATAATAAATATTATCTTCTAGAACTAATTTTAGATAGATGTACTAACATTGATATCAAATTTAATACTTATAAAGGGTAGAAAAGTAGGTCTTACATAAGTACAAAAGAGAGAAGAAGAACCTATTTAGATCCACTCATGACATGAAAAATCATGAAAACAAGTGTTCATCAAAAGCACATGACATTAAGGGACTCCGAACTGAAAAAGAACAAAGGAAATAAAATGAATATTAAATCCAAAAGCAAAGTTGAATAAGAAGAAGATGAAGATAAATCTAAAGAAGAAGAAAATGAAGATAAATTCAAATAATGAGGAATTCAATGCAAGGTAATTGAAAGGAGAACCCAAAACATTAGCTCATTTTTGTATCATCCAAATACTGAAGCATCTACAGAAGAAGCAAAGCCATCAAAAGAAGAAGATCCACATTGAATACTGAAGTCTTCAATATCGAAATAGTGTAATATGAGGGTTGTTAGAAATAGAGGCTCTTACATTATTTGGATCATGTAAATGTACCTTTACCTCGGTACATACTTAGGATAGTAGATTAATTTAAGGGGAATTTATCTAGTTACTTCATTCATTGTAATAATTGCACAAGTGTCAAAGTGCAAGTTGTATATGTGCAAGCTATCCCTTGCATATCTAGGTAGAGTGTTGGCCAAGGAACCTTTTTCCTATATAAAGGACCATAGGTATATATCATAGATATATAGATATATAGAGCAACATAGATAAAGATAATACAATTGCTTATAGAGTTAGAGTGACATGATATATTATTGTAGTGTGATGGGGTGTAAGATGCTCAATACCCATTCTTGATAAGTAGCTCTATTCATGGAGTGTTCATTTCCTTCAGAGCTATTTTGTAAACATCTTCATCACACACACACACACACACACACACACACACACACACACACACATATATATATATATATATATATATATATATATATATATATATATATATATATATATATATATAATTTTAAGTTATCTTGCAGATTTACATTATGTTATTTATTCTACATCTTGTGTTTTCTATCTCCCATTACATGATACATCAAAAAATAACAATAATGGTGATGATAGGGTAGGATAGGATAGATAATTAGGTGCCTCCACTGCTGCACAAGGCTCAAATACTTGTCGGTCACCATGAATGGTGGTAATTTGATTCTTGAATTTAAACTTCAAGCATTTATGAAGAGTGGAAGGTACAACCCTCATCTCATGAATCCAAGGAAATCCAAGCAACATATTATAAGTCGTAGGGCAAGACACCACATAAAATAGAATATCTAAGATATTAGGTCATATATCAAGAGGAAGAACTATAGTGCCCCAATTTTGTTGGGACTCATCATTTAAATCATTTATGATTATGACAAGTTATGCGAGATCTTCCTTATTTAATCATAGTTCTTGAAATAATTGATAAGTGCATAGATTGAGTGAGGAACCATTATCTCTCAAGATAGTTTTGATAAATATTTATCCAACAAATCTTGTGACATAGAGGGATGAATCCTATTACAAGGTTTAATATGGAATCTCATCATTAGAAAATGAAATATGATCAATCCCAAAAGACCTTGCAACATTAATTGTATCTCTATAGAGAATATCCTGAGAAACAAACTGTTGGCTTACTATCTTGAGCAAATTTTCCCCATGAGTATGAGAAGTTTTCATTATTTCTAAAAGGGATAACTCAGATTGAATATTAGCCAACTATTATTGAGTGTCAAGGTGGAATTTAGGTTGAGGTATCAACACTAAAGGTGGACTTTCTATGCTTATATTACCTTTCTAATTATTCTCTAAAATTAAAGGGAATCTTGAAGGTTGGTTGGATGAAGAACTTGTCTCTTGCTTATCAATTTGAGTCTATTGAGCTTGAGCTTACTTTCTTGTAGTTTACATTACGATATAAATAATATCATTATAATGACACATTAGGATATGAAAATTGATTGTTTTCTTGTTGTTGATGATTGAATTGGGAATTTTGAAAGCTCTCCATGTCTTGTTTAATTGCAGGTATTTTTTGTATAAGAGATAAATTGTTTATTTGATAATTGTAACCGATAGTAAATGGTAAATACTCTATAGAAAAAATACCCACATCCATCAAGTCTTGAACCACATATTTCAACTTTTTACATGATTGTGTCATGTGTTCATCTATGATATTCACAATGTAGTTCAGAATTATACTAATTTGTTGTGGTATTAGGTTGTGTTATGCGAGGTAACTCAATATTTTATGTATCTAGCAAGTGCTTGAATTTTATAGTAATTGGTTTATTGAGCTTAGTAAATTTAATTGAAGTTTTTTGGGGAACATTTTATAATATTTTCCTTATGGTATTAGGAACACCAATATTTAATAATTGATCACTTGTCTCTTTATAATCCTAATTTAAATGATGGGGTTGAATGTAATCCAATCATGGAGTAGAAGGATTGTATGCATATTTAAAAGCATGACATGGATGTGTGGTGCAAATAATACCATTATTATGAAGAGGTTGAGGTGAACATATGGTTTGAAAAAAATATTGTGTTAGGTATTATAGAGAAAATTGTGATGCAAAAGATTGTGGAAAGGAGAATTGTGAAAGGATTGGTTGAAAGGGAGAATATGGAGTAAGATGAGGTTGTGAGAGGGGTAATTTTTAATATGGAATAAATTACAAATGAGGTTGTCAATATTTAACTAGGGCATCTAGTGGAATTTCCCTGATATTGCTAATCAGGGCAGTGACATAAACAAGTTTATATTGAATTGGGTTATTTGCAAGACCTATGATCTCTTCACCATTTTTGAGAGTGGTATTAATTTTTCTTTGTCTTATTTTTTTTTGAAATAAATAGCACACACAAAAAATATATTCCCTATTCTATTGATCATGACTACAAATAAGCCATATAAAAAACCCTTTTGAAATTGTAGAGAATGTTGGGTAGGTATACTTGTCTTATCTTGAATTAAGGCCTTCACTTGGATTCCTACATACAAATACTAGGTGATGAAATCCAAGTCATGTTAAATCCTAGGTACTATCAGTCCTCACCTAGTTCACTATGGTTAGTGATACACACCTTCGAAAAGAAATGTGTGCTCTATTCCATAGGTATGATGATTGTTGGACTGGCTATAATTTAATATTTGATTAAAAAAATTAGTTATTCAAGCATAACCAAAAGGATAATCCCTTTCCAAAGGTTTGTGGATATGGCTAACCCTCTTCACTATGTATTCTCGTTATGTCTAGACAAGTTTATATTATGGAAAAATCAGTCAGATGTTGTTATTTTAAAGGAATGGTGTATAAAAATAAAATATGAGTGATCAAATTTAAAATTATATTTTTATATTTTCTAGTCTAAGAAAACAATTTTGAATGGTCTTGTTTAGTTTATTTTTTAAAGGAAAAATAAAATAAAAAGGGTGGTGTTTCACATTGGGTTCACCAAATAATTTAGACCAAAACATTTGCATCCCTTTCCCTCAGTATAATGGATCGACACCTAGAAGGGATATGGGAAATAAGATATCTACACCATGATATGAGAAGTACTAGTGTCATACCATCTTTGGTGATTGTTGATAAATTATGGTGGGTTCACTGAGAAATATTTTAATACTGTTTCCACATCATGAACAAATTATAATGTTTTATGAGTTTCTTCTAATAACACACGCCTAATTTTAGGACAGAATGCAACTAAAACTGAAAAATATGCAATTCAATTTTATTTAAAGCAACAAACAATGTACAATAAAAATACACTAAATGCACTATACATTTTTTATATTTTCTTATATTTTCAAATGATCTATAAATAAAAGAGCATGAAATATATAGATAATAGATAGACAAAGCTAAGATAGATTAGATATGATGCTTACCTACACTAGAAGGCTGATCCAAGCAAGTTTGATGTTCGTTCCAATGAATTTGGTAGTTGCAAGCAAATTTGACACAAATCTTCCAAATTTGTGATAAAACTGCAATTAATAAAAATGAACACTAGAAATTACTATCAGTGATTGAGGATTTTATTATACCACTACCAAATACATCTTGATTGCATGTCAGTTAGATCCCCTAGGTTCTTTAACCAAACCTTAAGCGTAATAGTGAATTTCCTAGATTTATTATAAGCTTATAAGACTAGCAAGGAAATGATAAAAAATGCAAAATTTAGGGTATAATGTCTATTAAAAAGATCAAAATATAGATTTTATGATGCATTAATGAAGTTAGAAGTAACAACTTACCCCTAGAATTTGTCTATGCATATTCGACACTTTAAAGCAAATTCAAAGCTTTTCTACTGAATTCATTGAAAATACTAAAACATAAAAAGATGTTGCTAATGCAAAAAAATGAATTCAGGCATTATATCCTAAATTTGTGATAGCTGTAACTATGTGTAGTGTTTTAGAACTTTGGGAGACCAAAAATAATCATAATAGGATAAATATTATACCATTGAAAATATCTTTTCGAGCCTGATCCAATGGTATAAAAATTGATGGAATGGAGATGATTTTATGGGAAAGAAGTTAAATCATAGATGAAACATCATATAGATGCACAAAAATAATAACTTGCTATGCAAAAATGACATGTAAGATACTAAAACAGATGAAATGACCTGCTTACAACGATGGTATATCAGATTTGATCCTCTAATGTTGCTAGAATAACAATAGTAAAGTAGATTTTGTTTGATCTTGTATTGAGGAGAAAGTATTATGGCTCCTCAACTGCAACATGGGTTCCAAAGCATTCCTCAACCTACAAAATATTTTTATTGATGTCCAATCTAACAAAAATTTGTTAGATCACAAGTTCTTATCAATTTAAAATGCACTTGTTCTTGATTTTACAATTTCTCCAAATCACCATTCACTAATTAGCTCCTATGAGAGGCAAATCATAGTTTTTACAACTTTTTCAATGCGATATTAGGCTAGAATTTGTGAGATTTGAGGGATCAGATCATGTTCAGTAAGGCAGATTGGGAAAATTCCCAATCTAAGCAAATTTATTAGAATTCTATTGAATTCACAAAATATTACCATTGGCCTAATTTGGATCAAATCTAAATGACATCCAAGTGGTTGGCAGGTTTTCTATTTTAGCAAATTCGACATAAATCTACCAGATTTGAATTTAGCAATTTTCTACTGAATTCATGATAGCTATACCTATGTGTAGGTTTTTGGCACTTTGAGGGGCCAAATAGAGTCAAAATGAAACATATCATATACTATTGAAATGCTATTTTTGAGACCGATCCAATGGTATAGGTTTTTGGATAAATTAAGGGGATTTGGTGGTGAAAATGTAAGCTCAAACATGACCCTACTTTTCTAATAGGAAGACCAAGGAAAACGATTCATCTTAATGAGTCAATTTTCCATGTCTATAACATGATTCTTTAGTTTTTTCAACACCCAGGTGGGTTATGATGCTTATAAATGATGCTCATATTAGCATATGATTATATTCATATTCCATTATTGTTTAGGCTATGCATTAAGGGGGTATTATAAAAACATAGCGCACGTAGGCGCTCTCCAGGTTGGTTACACATAACCACCAAGTTGGTTAATCAAACCAACTTATTTGTAATCCTTATATTCTAATTGAATTGCAATGAATCATTGCTTCACCGAATTCAACATGGTACCAGAGCCACGGACCAATATTAGTTGGTTAAGGTAGTTCGAATAGCTAACTACTCCAACCTCTTCGATTCTTGGCGATCAGAAGGACGTAGACTTGGACACAGATGCAATTTCGAGGTAAGCACACAAAACCAAAAGACATCACACAACTAAATAGAGAATGAAGCAATCATAAGGACACAAACACAGGCCTAATATAGCACAAAATTAGAGACTAGATGGAGCAAGCGACTTCGAGACCTTGGCTAGCATGGATAGAAGTAGACAAACACACGGCTGGATGAGTGTGGTAACTGACGTGGACAAGCATGATTGGACAAGCACTATGACTGATGTGGACAAGTGTGATTGGGTAAGCACTGTGACATGGCATTTCCAGGGCACAAGATGGGGTTCACGAAGGACAAGTGGTAGTTGAGAAGGGCAAAATATGGAAGGGATGACTGCCCGAAGGCAGTCACTTGACTAGTTGCCTGATTCATGTTTTATTTCCCACATAGGCGCCCATCCTATCGAATGTGGGATAATAAAAGCCAAGATATTTAATTTTTCTTCAAATTCTTGGAGAACGATAAGACCTTCGGGGTCTATTTTCATTCCCAACCATTCGGTGGTGTGAGTGGTAAGACTGTGGTGTGAAGTGGACAAGGTCCATGGTTAGAATCTCATGGGGTTGACATTTTTGACACCCAACGTGACTCATTTGACATCGTGACCCATTTTTGATGCCCCTGTTCACTGTTGACGTGTGTTGTTTGATACCCTTGTTCACTGTTGATGCCCTGTGTGCACTGATTGATGCCCTGAGTGCACTGTTTGATGCCCTGAGTGCATTGTTTGATGCCTTGAGTGCCACATTGATGCCCAACACCCATTTTTTGATGCCCAAAGCAATTTTTTTTTATGGCTGCAATTATTGGGTATTTTTTTCTCCTTAGTTTTTTTCTTTCCAAGTTTTTTTTGGAGAGATAAGTTGTTTTTTCAAAGGTTTTTCTATTATTCCTTGTTCTCCTTGTTTCTTTTGCAACAAAAACAAAAAGAGGGGGGAATCTTACACTTTCTTTTTGTGCAAAAGTTTAAGACAAAGGAAGGAATACTATAGGAAAGAAAACTAGTATTTGGAAAGAAAACTTACAAATTTTTAAGACAAAAAGGGGGAATACAATTGAAAAAAATTGGAAAACTGGTATTGTAATAGGTGCATTCTCGGTGGAAACCGACACCTAAGGTAGTCAAATTTGTGGGCATTTATGGTTGTTTATTTGCATTTAAATTCCTTGTTTTCTTGCATTAACAATCATACACTAAAAGCTAAAGAAAAGACCCCAAATTTATATACCTATTTGTGCAATTTATTGCACAACAACGTTCGATATCTGTGATACCTCTGGTCCACACTTACAGGTAATGTTGTCGTGCTTTGGACTACTGTATCTACCACCTAATATAGCTGCAACAATGATGTCTGAGCTTGTTCTCTATCAATCATCGGGGAGAAATAAGGCAAACCAATTCTATTGTTCACTCCATTTCATACCCACATCATGATTGTTGTTAGGCGTAAATCTTGATGAAGGTTTTTCCAAAGTGTTTAGGGGAAGTTACGCCCCACGCATGCGGAATAAAATTTCTATGGTAGGTGTCATTAACAACACGATGCCCTTTCAGTATCACCTAAGTTCAATATATCGTGCTTCTCATATGTACTTATAGTCTCCCTCACGTAAGGGCGGGTACATATTGAGTGGTATACTATTCATATATACCTACAGTCTCCCTCACGTAAGGGCGAGTATATATTGAGTGGTTACGATGTATAGATCTGGTAGGTATAAAGAAAGGGAGACCAATTGGTGATATAAGGAACCTTCACAATGGCCACTATTCACAAATATCTCTCAAATTCATAGTTGTTGAAAGGTTCTAACTTTGTTCCATGGAAGACAAAGATGAAAGCAATTATTCAAGTGGAAGATTTATGGGATGTAGTGAATGGCACTACATCACATCCTCAAATAGAAGGAACAGACCAAGATGCTTGGGATAAGAAAGACAAAAGAGGTCTCATGTTTCTCCTGCTTGCTATTACAGATGAGGTTCAACCTCATATCTGTGATGCCAAAACTAGTAAGATAGCTTGGGATGCCTTGATTACTATGTATGAAGGAAAGAATCAGTCCACCATTCTACACCTTCAAACTCAACTACATACTCTCAGTATGAATTCTGGAGAGATAGTTGATATATTCCTTTGCAGAGTGGCAGACTTGAAAGCCAAATTGAATACGATGGGAAAGCCAGTCGATGATGATGTCTTAAACTCTGTCATCTTGAGAGCATTGCCAGATTCATATAAGATGTTGATCACCTCTCTCAAAATTTTTGGTAGACAAGTATCCTTTATAGAGTTGGTAAATTTGCTTCAGACTGAGGAGGCAAATCAGTTTCAGAAAGATGAAGTGCCAGACAATGCACTTTCCACTCAACAAAGGGGTAAGAAACAAGGTCAGTTTCAAAAAGGGGGTTCTTCTTCCAAGGGCAAAGGAAAACAAAATCAGCAGAAGGACAAATATTGTAAGATTTGTGATATGAATAATCATGACACTAACAAGTGTTGGTTCAAAAACAAGCAACCAAATGATCAATCCTCTCGAAAGAAAGGGAAAGAGAAACAAAAATATAAAAAGAAGCATAAGCAAACAAAGGGACATGTTGCTATGGCTGACTCCAACTCAGACTCAGAATCATCTAGGGTAGATTCAGATTCTAACTTTGAAAGAGCACACAAGGTGCTTATGACTCATACTTCATCTTCCCAAATAGATGTTGTATGGTATATTGATTCAGGAGCTAGTAAGCACATGATTGGAGACAAATCATGGTTTGACACATTTGAGGAGAAAGAAGGAAAGCCAGTCACCATTGCTGACGATCAAGTCTACCAAGTCAAAGGTGAAGGGATAGTTTTTGTTACTCTTCCAGATGGAAAATGTCAGATAGAGCAGGTTCTCTATGTCCCTGGACTAGCCAATAATCTATTGTCTGTTCCTCAGATGTTGGATAAAATAATGGATGTTATGTTTCGAGTTGTGAAAGGCAAGAAGAGATGTTTTATAACCCACCAAGGTAAACATGTCACAACTGGTTCCTACAAACATGGCTTATTCATTCTAGATGCTCTTTCAACACCTCATGTTGCTCTATCTACAACTACAAAGGAGGCCACTTCTCTCTGGCATAGAAGATATGGGCACCTAAGTTCTGGTTATTTGCTCAAGTTGAGAAAATATGAGATGGTTAAAGGTCTCCCCAACCTTTCATCCACATTACCAGTCTATCTGGATTTCTTAGTAGGTAAGCAACACTGGGTACCATTTGAATCAAGCTCTTCTAGAGCTACAAAACCATTGGAGTTGGTACACAGTGATCTGTGTGGTCCTATGCCCAAAAGCTATGGTGGAAAGAGGTATTTTCAATTATTTTTTGATGATCACTCATGGAAGATGTGGGTTTTCTTCCTGCAATTGAAGTCAGAGGCATTGCTGTATTTTCAACAGTTCAAGAAGCAGGTTGAGAAGGAGTCAGGATGTTTCATTAAGACCCTCCACTCAGATCGAGGGGGGGAATATACCTCCAAATATTTTTCATCATTTTTGAATACACATGGGATTAAGAGACAGTTGAAAACTGCTTATACTCCACAACAAAATGGAGTAGTTGAAAGAAGGAACCGTTCTATTATGGAAATGGTTCGATGTATGCTTAAGGGAGCACATCTTGAGCAACAGTATTGGGCAGAAGTAGTAAATATAGCTACATACCTTCTTAATAGAGCTCCCACAAAGGCTCTACAAGGAAAGACTCCTCAAGAATCTTGGAGTGGTAAGAAGCCCTCCATTTCTCATCTAAATATTTTTGGGTGTAAGGCATTTATGCATATACCTAAAGAAAAAAGGAAGAAGTTGGATGAGAAAACCCTGCAGTGTATCTTTCTTGGCTATGATGAGCATTCAAAAGGATATCGACTGATTGATCCTAAGACCAAGAAGACACACTTAAGTCGAGATGTTGTATTTGATGAAGCTTTCACATCAAATGACACATCTACAATAGTATACCTAGATGAAGAAGAACCTAAGAAAGAGGTTCAACTTCAACAACAACAACAGAAAGTCCCAAAATGGTATACTAGCACTTTGAGAGATTCTAAGTTGAATTCACTTCCAGATCTATCTCTAGATAGGCCATGTACTCATAGTATGACTCAAAAAATGAGAGCAGAGGCATCTACTTCAGAGGTTGATGAACTTTGCCAACACTTTGATGATTTTTTAGTTGATACAAAAAATGATAGAGAAGAAGATATGGAAGATGAAAGGGTTTATATGTCCACATTGGATGCAAATGAACCTACAACGGTTCAAAATGCACTTGGTGAGCCACAGTGGAAGGCTGCCATGGATGTAGAACATCAATCTCTCATGAAAAATAATACTTGGAAGTTAGTCGATCTACCAACAGGAAAGAAACCCATAGGCTGCAAATGGGTGTTCAAAATGAAATATAAGGCAGATGGATCTATTGATAAGCATAAAGCCCGACTTGTTGCAAAGGGTTATGCTCAGAAAGAAGGCATAGACTATGAAGAAAATTTTTCCCCTACTGCAAAGATGACTACCATTCGAGTACTTTGTGCCATGGGAGCTCAGTTTGGGTGGAAGTTGCATCATATGGATGTTAAAAGTGCCTTCTTGAATGGTGACTTACAAGAAGAAGTATACATGACCCAACCAGAAGGATTCATGGTTGAAGGGCAAGAACAAAAAGTTTGCAAATTGATCAAATCCTTGTATGGGCTCAAACAAGCTCCTCGAGCTTGGTATATCAAGATAGACAGTCACCTTGTGCAGCATGGATTCAAAATAAGTCCTTCAGATGCAAATATCTATATTAAGAACAATGGTTCTGATATAGTGATTTTGGTGTTATATGTAGATGATCTGATTATAACAGGAAGTTCAGAGAAAATGATTGATTCAATGAAAAATGATTTGAAACAATCATTTGAAATGATAGATCTAGGACTTCTTCACTATTGTCTTGGTTTGGAAGTAACTCAGAAAAAGCACCATATCAGAGTAACACAAAAGAAGTATGCCAAGACATTAGTAGAAAAATATCGAATGACTAACTGTAAGTCTAAAGCAACTCCAATGGAGCAAGGACTTAAGTTATCATGATATGATGAATCACCTCAGGTAGATGGTACTCTCTATCACCAGTTGATTGGGAGTCTCCTATATCTGACAAATACTAGGCCAGATCTTAGTTTTGTTGTAGGCTATCTTTCAAGGTTCATGCAGGAACCTAAGGTGAGTCACTGGAAAGCAGCAAAGAGAGTTCTTCATTATGTCCATGGTACTACAAACTATGGCCTGGAGTACAAAAAGAATAACAAGTTTTTTCTACTAGGATACACGGACTCATATTATGCTGGATCCATTGATGATCGTAAGTCAACTTCTGGATATGTTTTTCATCTGGGATCTGGACCTATCTCATGGCATAGTAAGAAGCAGCATGTGGTTGCTTTATCTTCTATAGAGGTAGAATATCGTGCAGCCAATGAAGTAGTCTACGAGATAATGTGGTTAAGTCGCATCCTTACAAACATGGGCCTTCCAAAGAATCTACCTCTTCATCTATTTTGCGATAATCAAGGTGTTTTGAATCTTGTCAAAAATCCAAATTTTCATGAACGTACCAAACACGTTGATACCCGATGTCATTTCATTCGAGATGAAGTTCCAAAGCACCATATACAACTTCAATACATTCCCACTGATGCGCAAGTTGCAGATATTTTCACCAAAGCACTTGGACGTATCAAATTTGAAATGTTTCGCAATACTATTGGGATTTGCCAATAATGTAATAAGGGGGGATGTTAGCATATGCTTATATTCATATTCCATTATTGTTTAGGCTATGCATTAAGGGGGGATTATAAAAACATAGCGCACGTAGGCGCTCTCCAGGTTGGTTACACATAACCACCAAGTTGGTTAATCAAACCAACTCATTTGTAATCCTTATATTCTAATTGAATTGCAATGAATCAATGCTTCACCGAATTTATCAGCTCATCCTATTGTATCTCTTAAACAACATTGGAAGGCTTATTTTTGAGCATTAATTTTAAATGTAAGCTAATTTTAGGATCCTCTCACATATTCTCAATCTAAGGTAATATAGAGTAGAAATGTGGAATGATAACTAAGTAGGATATAATGATGAAAACATAACATAGGAGTTTGTTCCTCTTCCAAAAGGAAATAATGTTTTTGAATGTAAATTTGTATATAGGAAAAAATAAACCTCAAACATATAGGTGGAAAAGAACAAGGTATATCTTGTTGCTAGGTGGTGGACTTTTCAAGACCTTTTCACCTATAGCTAGGATAGACTAAGACAAGATGATTATTTCCATTGCTACATCCTGTGGATGCAATGTTCATCGTATGGATGTGACAAGTGTTTTTCTACATGGGAAAATTTAGGAAAAATTATGGATGTAACATCCACCTAATATTGAGTTTAATGGATCTACTCCATGGGTTTACCATTTATCTAGGTATTTGCACGGACATCAGTAGGCTCCTTATGCTTGGTATGATAAAATTCATTTCTTTCTCCTTAGTTATGGATTTCAATTATGTGAGATTGAATATAATGTTTATATTAAACATTAGGGTGATAAAAATTTGGTGATTGTGTTATTTTTTTATGTTCTTGTCATTACAAAAAGCTCATGTACTTTTATTTAAAGTATGAATTCAATATTCTTTCCACTTTTGAGATGATATATTTGGGGCTTATGTATTATTTTTTAGAATTTTAGATTATTTATACTGACTCAACCATTGCTATTTCTTAGCTCAAGTATGCTCTTGATATTCTTTAGTAGTTCAATATGGAGGAGTAAAATCATACTTAGACCTTCTTTAGCTCAAGTTTAAAACAGTGGGTTGATTGGACCACACCTTTGATTGATGTGATATTGTATTTTTCTCTTGTAGGAGGACTTATATATCTCACTTATACTATATTGGATATAGCATTTGTTGTTATTTAGTACTCCAAATACATTCATGCACCTTAGAAGAGTCATTGGACTATAGCTAAGAGGATTCTCAAATATACCAAAATGACTTGTTAGATGGGTATCCATTAAATTTAGACCAAAAAATTTATAAATACCTTAATCTAATAATTTAGAAATCCATTAATCTATGACTTTAATCATCAATAATAGCATCTAAAATTTTCCTAATGATAAAATATTATTTTTTTAGACATACATTAAATAATAAATGAATGAAAAACATATAAATTTAATAAGATTCAATGGAATTTACAGGCTTAGAATTTGTATTATAATACCTATGTTTACATAAATGTTATTATAAAACTAATATGGTCACTTAGATGAGGCCTTCAATGTTGCATTAGTAACCTTGTCAATATAAAAATTGATATAAAAATACAAATTTATAAAAATGTAGTTATACAAAGTTAAAAAATCATATATTAAATTTACATTATAATAGCTAGCACTATACAAATGTTATTTACATATTGACCGATTTAAATTTAAACTAGTAACTTGTCAACAATGAACCTAGGTGCTTCTAAAGATCATTAAAGTACCTCATTTTTACACTATATGTAATATCATTGATAAAGAGTAGCAACCCTTATGAGAATTTGGAGGAATATATATTTTTAATATTCTATAAGATAGGAATATGAATTAATGGTTAAGGTATATATATCAATTTGTGTAGCCACTAAACTTGTAATTCCATGCTAACTTTATCATTACGCTTCATATTTATATTATTAGGATTTACTATATTCTCATAAACTCTTCCACACAATTCCCCAGCAACATTTATATTAATATTATTAAATGCAATAGAACTAGGTAAAACATTGCATAATGTTTGTCATTGTTAACAAAAATTATGTTAAATTTTACCTTTATCACGTATCTTGATTTTTTTAAGTCAATCAATGAGGCTATCTATGCATATCAATAGTCAATATTTCTAAATAGAGTCAAAATATTACCTTATTTTTCTCCCTCTACATTGTTTATGTTTATTTTTAGACATTTATTTTAGTTTTATTTTTATGAAGTGATGAAACAATGGTTGAGTGTTGATGATGCTAGTTATTATAATGGAAATTTTTACATTGTTATTGCATGTTTAACAATGAAAAAAATAAAATAATGTACAAAAAATAACTATATAAAAAACTAAGTATTAGTAAGGACTAAAATTCTCCTATAAGGTTTTATTTCCAATCATCATGTTTAGATCAAAAAAATAAGCTAACAATGGCGGAGACAAATCTCATTTATCACTCTAAATGTGGTCCTTTACCTATAGAGACCATTGTCATAGGTGATTATTAGGATTTTTTATATATTTTATAATCAATTATAATGGCAATATAAAATATTGAATCATCATTTATTAAAAGCATATATGCATTCTACTTTTAAATTTGAGTTAGGAAAAGGTGATATGTCCATAATTGTAATGAAAAAATATGTATGAAGCTTCATTAAATATTTTGGATATTGAATTCCAATAAAAAATATTGTATACATTTAAATTTGTATCCTTTATATTATACACATAAAATTTACTTATGAATAATGTTACTTTTTTGTATATATTAACTTCAATATTTCAATTATGATGTCTAGTTCATATGCTTATATGATGGAAAATTCAAGCAAATAATAAAGCCTTTATAGTGATGTCACCTAGGTCAATAAATATTACTTTATGATTGGATGCTTATGAACTTTAATTAATTTCCTCATGGATTAAAATTTAGATATATTTTGGCCTCATGTGATTTCAACACTAGTTAAATGGAACCAAATGAAAATGAAGGGTATATTATTTTAATCTCATTTATTACATGAAAGGAGAATATGTTTTGAGTTGGAATCAATAGAGTTATTACCTTCAAAGGTTCATCACATTGGTGATGATATGAAGAAAGCTATAAGGGCCTTAAAAAAATATATTGTCTTATATGAGGATATTATATTTGAAAATTTAGTTTAAAAAAATTTAAAATGTAAAAAAAGACCTAAATTTTCATGGTTAAATACTAATCTATAGTGATAATGACAAATATTTATTATGAAACTTGTAAATTTAAAAAGTTTTTGTTTTCTACTATTTCTATAATGGTTACTAAGAGATAAATTTATCTTGTGCATTTCACTATAGTATAAATAAGTTATTGAACTGATCAATAGGTTTTTGTATAAATGAAATGGGAAACAAATCATCTAGAAGTACCAATCATTGACTAAGATAAATCTATAAATAGAAACCATATAATAGCATTTGTTCGTAGAGAATTCATAATGTGTTTTACACAAATGTAAATATTGATGCTCTTTGTCCATATATCTATTTATCTTGTGTTTCAATTGTATTTATGTGTTCCTTTTATGTTATTATAGCATGCTTATATCATAGTAATATGTGTTCTTAGGAATATGTAAATTAGGATCATGTATGTTGTTTTTTTTTAGATGTTGAAAAGAATGTGCATACTAGGGGCCACCCTTCCTTTGAATTGAACATGGATCTCTTTTAAGAGAGCCCAATGAATTTTATCATTGCAGTGTCCCTACAAAGATTGAATAATATATGTTTTTAAGTGTATATTGTGTTAGACATTTATGTTGCATTTTCTTTTTATAGTGTGCTTATGTTTTCTACTCTTCATATTCTCAATTGTATAGGAAATGATGAATATAAGCACAACCTCATATATTTTAAATCTAGGATTGTCATATATTATCATAGAAGTTTTTATTTGGTAAAGATATTCGTATGCCAATTATGTTTCTATAAAGTATATTTTTTTGTTGTTTGAAATAGCTATTATCCTAGCCAATATGGATATCCAAATATTTTTATGGTCTCCACTAGCTCATTCATGAGTTTTACTACGTTTTTGGTTTTGCATCATATTTTATTTCGAGTGTGCATGAGAAGACATAATTATGTGGAATAGGAGCAAAGATACACTCAAGTTCAATTATGAAAATACATAAAACTACAAGAATAGAACTAACATTGAAGAATATGGTAAGACTCTTGGAGATAATACAGACAAAGGTATATGACAAAAAACATTCATGTTGGTGTTGGAGCTTCCAACTCCACTATTGGCACTTCAACTACTTTTGGAAATATGAAAGCCTAGAAGATCAATGTTGATTAGATTGTATAGTTAAAAAATAGTATTGTGTCTGGGAAGAGTAAATATATAATTAAATAGTTGGTATTGTGTCCTCATGATGTTTTATGCTATTTTTTTTTTTATCATATATTATGGTGTATCCATATAGGTAACATACCTTTTATCAAGATTTGACATATTTTTGTGTTAAATAAAAAAAATTGCTATGTTATGGAGTTTGATGGTACCCTTGAAAGTTAGAGAAGATCTAATATTATTGTCTACTATTGTATTTATATATGTTCTCTTAATAATTCAATGAAACCATGTGGTAATACTAATTGTGTGTTGATGTGATGAATAAATATATTTTTCTTTTTCTTTTTTGTCTTTGTAAGTGATAGTAAAAAAACTTTTATATAAAGTTAGTAAAGATTCAACTAGTTCATGCTAAAATGTATGCCATGTTATCCCATGTGGTGCAAAAAAATTGAGGGAAGCTTACATAAAAATGTATTTTATGAAATTGCTAAAAACTGGAGGGTAGAGTTAAAATTAGTCTTTGGTGTAAACTAACTCTATGACAAGATGAACATGCTTAATTTTTTGTTAGAATTTTTTAAATTTCTATGAAGTGAATAGTGTTCAAAATTCTATGTCTATTATAGAAAGTGGCTCCACGTTAATAGTTATGTTTTTTATGAATTCCATGTTAGAAGGTTATTGAGAAGGTAAAAATTTTATGGAGGATGTGTTATACGAATGTGTGAGAAGGTGTACTTAGTGTTGCTTGATTACATCCCATGTTTGGTCAAAATATAAATGCAAAAAATATCATATATGAGGACTATAAAATTTAATTTAAAAGTTCATGGGACTTGAATTTTGGTATATTGAGTGGTGAATGGTAATAAAATATTGTTAAAGGTGTCTAAGATGAATTTTCATTATTGCCCTTGTAATATGCTTCAAGGTATTTTTGGTTTGAAGAAATGAAATGTATTAATATATTATATGATTAAAAATCCAAGGAATGCTTATGCTCTAAGATGAAAAGTGGATATGTGTCACAAATCTATGTTGGTACTATCAAAGTAAAATTTATGACCTAAGCTATGGTCATGTATTTTATATAAGAGAAAATGACCATGCAATTAATTTCATTTTTTTAAGCCTTAGGCATCCAAAAAAAATTATTATTTGACGAGTTCATAGCTATTGCATGCAATGATCATAAATGGTATCTATTACCCCTAGTGTGTAGTATTGAGTTTTGAGAGATGTTTTAAAGAGATGCATATACTTTTAAAAAAATTAAAATTAAAAAAAATATTTATCTATATGTGATACTAACATCTAGTAAGTTGATGGTCAATACCAAGATAAATAATGCGATGTTGTTAGCCACTCTATAAATGAATATAGTTATGGTGGTGATGACCACGATGAAATTGAAGGTGATTTAATCTTCAATCATGAATATTGTTTGATGCTTTCAAAAGTACATCATATATAATGGTATCAAAATTGGAATGATATAATTGCATGTATAGAGTAGTTGAGAGATACCAAAAATTATTTAGAAGTGGTTGAAAGTAACCACATGTATAGAAGTAGTTGTAGAAAACTATATAGCATGAGATTTATTTAGGGAAACATAGAGCATGAAATTGGTCAAGGAAGAGTAGTATATAATTTATTTGTGGTTAGAAGTTAACCACATGAAAACCCCTTTGATGAGATGGATGAGGTTTAATTGATTGGTGTGGGCACATAAAAAGAAACGAGGGTGGAGATATATCCTAGTAAGGATACAAAGATATATATCCAATTATAATTACAAGTGACACCTTGGATATGGTTGAAGGATATAAATATTTCTAAAATTATAGTCATATCATAGTGATATTGAAGGTCATGATGATACCATGACATAGAGACATGAGATAAAAAATTATAGAGATTTCTAATATCAATGGATACTTAATCAACCATAAAATCTAAAAATATATGCCAAACACCATATTTCTGTGTCATATTTGTGAAAGGTCTTCATATAATTAACAAGATAAATTTATGAATGTTTAAACGATAAATTTATATACACTATACTAAATCATGTATGATTATTAAACTAACTAATAGATGAGTATATAAATTTGGCTTTACTTCTAGCATTTGTTGTTGTTTTTCCTGGTGTAGTAGGGGTAGGGGTTTCAGTTTTTGTCAGGTGGTTTTTGGATCCCGAATTAGTTTTTTGTTTTGAATTTATTTTGGGTAGGATTCAAATCAGTAGATAGGTTATTTTACCTGATACAAATTTTCTTTAATAGATGTCAGAAATCCCTTCAATAGAAGTTTGTCTTTATGAGGGTGTTCATTTTTTAATTTTAATAGTTTCTTCCTTGCTATGTTGGGTGGTAGTATTTAGCCTATGACTGATTTGGTTCTCTAATATTTTCTCCCTTAATGGAGATGATGTACAAGGTTGAGTGGTCCTTTCAAAACCTTGTTTTTTAAGGTTACCAAAAAAATAATATAATAAATCATTTAAAAAAATTAACCATTAACTCATAGAAAATCTATAAATAAAAACCATATAAAGATATATGTGAAATTTTGATTAAATAGTTTATATTTTTTGAATTATTAGAGTGGATTTTGAAAAGGTCCCAAAACCTTTTTTACAAATGAAGACAATGAGAACCAGGGAGATAATATTCATAGGGAGATAATCTCCACCACACGATGATCTTCTCAAGAAGTCGATCCTGAAAGGATAATCTCCAAATCCTTCAAATTTGAGACATGCAAACATCCCATGTGAGACCAAAACAAAAAGTGAGAATTCCCAACTAGTAGTAGCCTGAGATAGCTAAAATAAAAGTAGAAAACCTTCCATAATGAGTACGGGAAGTAAAAATAAATGATAAAAGGACTACAAGCAGAATCCTTCCCAAAAGCTGCCTAAGACAATAGAAACAGGTGGTAAAAATTAAAATAGGGAATCTTGCCGAGAGGGGCTCACGAAAACCAAACAACCATTAAAATTTGAAACATGGGTTACTTCTAGGAGTGACCCACGAAACCTATACAACCATTAAAATTTGAAACATGGGATCCTACCCAGGAGGGGCCCAATAAACACAAATAATTGGTAAAATTTGAATCATGGAATCCTACCTAATAGAGACCCAAGAAACCCATATAGTAAAAAAAATTGAAACATGGGATCCTACCTTGGAAGGTCCTAGGAAACCCATACAGTCAAAAATTTTAAAATATAAGATCCCACCTAGGATAGGCCTGAAAAACCTCTCATAACTGAGAAACTTGTAGAAAAAAAACTTTGGGGAACCTAAAAAATAGAATAGCAATAACTAAAGATCTCCATAAACCACGAGATCTTCATGCAAATGGAATTATGCTACTTGAATGTCAAATTAAACCAGTAAAGTCTTTGACACCCAATAACTGAAAGTGCAGCAAACATACCTAAAGAAAAATAACCACAAAGAAGCCCCAGGAGGGGCCCCATAAACACAAATAGTTGGTAAATTTTGAATCATGGGATGCTACCTAAGAGAGACCCAAGAAACCCATATAGTAAAAAAAATTAAAACATGGGATCCTACCTTGGAAGGGCCTAGGAAACCCATACAGTCAAATTTTTTGAAATACAAGATCCCACCTAGGATAGGCCCGAAAAACCTCTCATAACTAAAAAACTTGTAGAAAAAAACTTTGGGGAACCTGAAAAATAGAATAGCAATAACTAAATATCTCCATAAACCACGAGATCTTCATGCAAATGGAATTATGCTACTTGAATGTCAAAGTAAAACAGTAAAATCTTTGACACCCAATAACTCAAAGTGCAGCAAAATACCTAAAAAAAATAACCACAAAGAACCCACACAAAGGCATAAAACCTTTCATATACCTACTTTAGTGATAATATATTATCTTAATATAAATATTAATTATCTCTATTTACTTTTACCTATTTTAAATATGTTTTATTTGTATATATAATATATTTTTCTAATCTTATTATCAAAATAAATTAAATAAATCATATAAAAATAAAATCAATAATTTCATACATATGGATGTATTCACTCTTTTATTAAAAATATCAAATTTTAAAGTAATATGAGAAACCACTTTCAAGGGATTTTACACCATCACAATCATCTGTGAGTCGCATCCGCCTTTATCTACATCAATACTATCAACTAAATTTTGAGTACCCAATGTGCATTTGGTAAGGTGGAGATTCCAACTAAAATATTACCCTGCCCTTTTTAACTTACGTATTACACTTAGTATAACTACAACATTGTTAATATTAAATAAATACCTAATTTATCCCGTCGTACGCATTACATTTTGGGTGTTTTACAAGTAATATTTTATTTTTGGTGTGACGTCGTTGGAAGGTATCCTGGCCTACAACTTATTTTGATTAAGATACTTGGACTTTGATGTACTTGATAGGTATGTAAGCCTAAACTTATTTTTATTAGGATACTTGGACTTTGATGTATTTGATAGGTATGTAAGCCTAAACTTATTTTTATTAGGATACTTGGACTTTGATGCACTTGATAGGTATCCTAGCCTACACCTTATTTTTATTAGGATACTTGGACTTTGTTGTACTAGATTCTTTATTATTTATTTAATAATTTAAAAATTATAAAAAAAATTAAACAATAAAAAATCACTTTTTTTTGGATGAAAAAGCCATTATATTAATAAAATAATGTTTAATCAACAAAAAAGGTGGGTGCGATTAGCACACCCAGTAAACCAATACATTAACCACTGTGGTTAAGAGTATGCAAGAGTGTCAGAAATAGCAAACTGTCAATAACAACTCCCAAAACAGTATTAAATATGCTTTCAGAAAGAAAGAAGCCGAGAAATTACTGCCACTTGGAAGTCGAAGGAAGATGCACATGACTCATAATGCAGGGTGCATTCCCCCAATGATCCATGAGGGTATGCAAGTACTGCAGCTCCACTTGTACTTTTTTAACCTATACTTGAATCTTTAACCAGCAATCAAAAAATATATCATATTTATCAGCAACAGAGAAGACATGTCCGACATCTTGCTATGAAAAAACAGCTTTATTCCGGAGCTTCTATAGATAAAACAAGGTACCAATTCTAAAAATATTTCAAACAACATCCAAGTTGAAAGAAAAAGCAATAGGGTCACCGAAAATAGCATGCACCCAAGTAAAATCCTCCTCCATAAAAAGTTTGAAATTTTCAAAAAGGCACTCCCAAACTAACTGAACCCGATCACAAGACATAGAGTAAATCTTCCGCTTGTCATCAACTTCTATCTTTACCTTAAAAAGAGTTCAACTTTATCTATACCTTTAAAAAAAGTTGAGGTATATTCGTGGGAAACTTCTTGTTGACAAAGAGTAACAAAACATAATATTTAATCGAAAGAAGCAAACTAATTTTCAGGTATATTCGCCCCTTAATGTTTGGCACGGGCGCGAGTAAAAAATCAGTCATTTTCAGAACAGAACAGTTGTTGCGGCATACAGTAGCTGGCCGCAATAACGCTTCTGTTGTGTCGTGGTTATTGAGTCACACCCAAGAGGCATTTTTAGCTATATAAGTCATTCAAGTCCTTCAAAATCTGACAAACTTGTGGAAGCTCAGTCTTCGGGAGGTAGACAGATGTTTGGAGAAGAGAATGGTAAGACGGACTTTTGGTTTGTGGGAAGTTACGGCTTCCCTTTGTTGTTTTGTCGAGCTTTGTGGAACTTATTGTGATTATTTGTTGATTTCAGGCTGAAGCTGAAGGATTTGAGAAGCCTCAATCACCCAAAGCCCAAAGTAAGACGCTTGAAGGCTATGTTGACTGGAAAGGACGATCTGCTCTTAAACACAAACATGGCGGAATTCGTCCAACGATTTTCATATACGGTAACGCAACACAACGTTTAACTGTAGCTCCTTTTGTTTTAGGTATTAGGAATCAGTACACGATTTTAACTCCAAAAGCATTGGCTTAATGAGATTTTAATTTTGTATAAAATGGCGCAGTTACGGAGGGCTTCGAGAATATGGCATTCATTGCAAACGCGGTCAACCTAGTTACGTATTTTCACGGTGTTATGTACTATGACCTGGCGGATTCCTCAACTACGCTCACAAATTTCATGGGGGCGTCTTTCTTACTCGCGTTGTTTGGAGCCTTTATATCCGACTCATACATAAACCGATTCCACACCAATATTATATTTGGATCCATTGAATTAATAGTAAGTACATGCAGGTGTCTATTTCAATTGAAATGCCCTGTTCGTTCATTTCACTATTAAATCATGAATATATGAATCTTATTGACAATGGTTGGCAGGGCTACATATTGTTAACAGTCCAAGCACACTTCTCCTCTTTGAGACCTCCAACGTGTGACATATCGAATCCTGCCACGAATTGCAGGCATGTTACAGGCGCGAAGGGTTCAATGCTATATTTGGGCTTGTATTTGACTGCTATTGGAGGAGGAGGACTAAAGGCTGCTCTTCCATCGCTGGGAGCAAACCAGTTTGACGAAAAGGATCCCAAAGAGAGCAGGCTCATGTCCAGTTTTTTCAACTGGTTTTTTTTCAGCCTGTCTATAGGAGCAAGCATAGGAGTCACTTTCATTGTGTGGATTCAGAGCAACAAAGGATGGGATTGGGGCTTTGGGATATCTTCCGCAGCCATTGCCCTTGCCATTGGCAGTCTACTATTCGGTACGCCCACGTACCGCATCCAGACACCTAGCGGCAGCCCTCTCACTCGTGTCTTGCAGGTAGGTAACCCATCTATCGCCATACACTTAAGTTAACGTTTGTCTTTTCATTGCGGTAGTTTCTCTGACAGTAAGATTGTGATTTGCGTGACAATTTCTCAGGTTCTAGTGGCAGCAATTCGCAAGAGGAACCTCCCGATTCCAGATAATGCAGCCGAATTGTATGAATTGGACGATACGGAGGCATCATTAAACACTCAGCGACTACAAAATACTCACCAATTCCGGTAACTCTAATGTGTGTTTATTTTATTTTATGCTTTCCATACAAATTGTGTGCTTTCTAATAGCGGGTAGACGCAGATTTCTGGACAAGGCAGCCATTATAAGTGAGAACTCAGGAAAAGTAGAAAGCCCATGGCGTCTGTGCACGGTAACGCAAGTAGAAGAAGCGAAAGTCTTGATCCGAATGGTGCCTATTTTTGCGAGCACGATCATGGTGAGTACGTGCCTAGCTCAGCTGCAGACCTTCTCAGTGCAGCAAGGAATGACCATGGACACGCACATTGGCTCTTTCCATATTCCTCCAGCTTCCCTCACCGTAATTCCGCTGCTCATGTTGGCTTTTCTCACCCCGCTCTACGACCTGATCTTCGTTCCGTTTGCCCGCCGAATGACGGGACACGAAACGGGAATAACACATCTCCAACGAGTGGGTGTGGGTCTGGTACTGTCAGCAATATCCATGGCAATAGCCGCAGTGGTGGAAGTGAAGAGGAAGTCGGTAGCAAGAGAGCACGGGATGTTAGACGCAATACCGGTGGCGGAGCCTCTACCCATGACCGTGTGGTGGCTGGGGTTCCAGTACTTGGTATTTGGAGTGGCGGACCTCTTCACGGTGGTGGGACTGATGCAGTTCTTTTACAGCGAGGCGCCCTCTGGAATGAAATCGTTGGCAACGGCGTTCTCTTGGAGTTGTCTGGCGATGGGGTACTTCCTGAGCACGGTAGTGGTGAACATAGTGAACAGTGCGACGGCTAACACCCGCAGCAGTGGGTGGCTTCATGGGAACAATCTGAATCGAAATCATCTGAATCTCTTCTACTGGACGCTATCCATTCTCAGCATTGTCAGCTTCTTCAACTACCTCTTTTGGTCCCGATGGTATCAGTACAAAGCTCTTTATCAATCCAATGGCGAGTGACATGTATTGTATGTCTGCGTTTTGATCCAAATTTGAAATTTCTCCCCCACTTTCTTGTTGACTTTGTTGTCCCTCTTCTGGGCCCGATGGTATCAGTACAAAGCTCTTTATCAATCCAATGGCGAGTGACATGTATTGTATGTCTGTGTTTTGATCCAAATTTCAAATTTCTCCCCACTTTGTTGACTTTGTTGTCCTCTCCACAGGCAACTGAAGTGTAGACTTTAACTCATTTCATATTTGATAAGCAGCTATGAAATATGTTTCAAGAAAACAAGCTTTGGTACTTTGTTTTATACTACAAATAGTAGCACTGATCTACCTTATTTTATTTTGTTTTTAGTGGATGGACAATAATATCATAATGTTATCCTTCATGAATTAATGTAATTTAATTTTAAAAATAGCATGTATGTTATAAAAGTATATAAACATGCTTTTTATGACGAGTGTGGTTTGTTGTGACCTCAGTTCAATATTCATAGTCGATATGTATAAAAAGTATTACTCAATAAAAAGTGTATAAACATACTTATAATTATTATAATTTAATTAATAATAATAAACAAAGAGGTATATAATAAATTGGTATTATAAAAATGCAATGAAATCTTTGAAAAATGTATGTTAGATTAAAATTTATAATATTTTAAAATTTCAAAGTGTTGACTTTGTTAAACATCCTAAGTTATTATGTAGTCATGACTATATAGTACATGTATTGTATTTTTTCATGTGTAGATGAGTTTTGCTAAAATTTTATCAAAAGACAATACCATAAAAGATTTCACTGAATTTTAAGACCACCTATTTTTTTATAGGTCCCATTCTATTCACTTCATGTGTAGATGAGTTTTGTTTTAATAAATTATTAATAATAATTGCTAAAATTTTATCAAAAGACAATACCATAAAAGATTTCACTGAATTTTAAGACCACCTATTTTTTTATAGGTCCCACTCTAACTCTAGTTCTAAGACGTGCACATCCTAGGGATTTGTCTATTTCTTCAGTTTCAAGGGAGGAAAGGCGCATTGTAAGGAAAAAGTAGAAAGGTATGTTGTTTGAGTAATATAAGCAATAAAGTGAATATCATATACACTTTATAATTTCAATAGATCCGTTATTGTTGAGGTTTATACGATTACCATTAGAAGCTAAATTTATCTGGTAAGTCATTTTAGTTCTACTCACTAAATTCTTGATACTAGGAGGCGTTTGGTTAAGAAATATAATTGTTTCACTTAATGCAAACAATTGGTATAATTAAATGCTCCAAATTTCGGTTAGCTTCTTAATATTTTTTATTTTATAATATAAATAAAGATTAGAGGAGCTACGTATAATCATCAAGGATTTGCAATATTAGTTACAATTCGAATACGTTGTAGTTTATTCACAAGCATAAAAAGTATAGTAACTTGCAAAAGGTTTAATAAACAAAAATAAAAATAATCCATAATCCTCTTACTTAGCTTCAATTCACTAGGTAAAATTATTTGCAACTAAAATCCACTAAACACCGTACACAATTAAAAATTTTGAAATATGTAATTTCTTCACCTAAAATGTTTATGGATACTAGGAAAAGAAATTGAAAGGTTTCTAAGCGTTAAAGAATAGATCCTTGGAAAATATGCTTAATGTACCTATTTAAAAAAATCTCTAATCTTAAAATAGCATATCTATTTTAAAATTAAAAGTTTAATAATAAAATTAGAATGTTCTAATTGTAGTAAATGTATACAAAATTATTATTAAATGGCATGAGCATGTCTTAAATACCTCAACTCTCAAGGAGGAGGTCCATGTTCATATCTTTCCAAGTGATACATACATAATTTTCAAGGTGTTGTAATATCAATATGTGGTCATTATGTAATATGAGTTTCAATCTCATATAACTAATTATATATATATATAGAGAGAGAGAGATAAAATTTGTGACCTTCATCTTTAAATTGTTATTATGATTTTTGATATGATATTTTGACTTCTTTTATAGTTGTATGGAAACATTTAAGCCTCTTTAGTTATTGAAACATGACATTTATAGTTCAAAATTAGTTTTCTAGAATAAATGATTCTTTGCGTGATATTTTTATTGCATGTATTCCCTTACTCCTCACATGCACAACCACAACCACTTGTTTTATACATTATAAGAGTCCCATTCTACTTTCTAATATATTTTCTTTACTTGTATGCCAATCTTGATACTTTTTCTCTATTTTTTACCATCATCTCTCACTTGCTTTCCAACAATTCTAATTTCCACTTTTATTTTCGCTCAATTTTATGGATTTTCCTTACATTCATCAACTTGTTTTTTCTTGTTTCTCATAAATAATCTATTTATCATCTTAATTATGTTATATCCCCTTCTTTATTACTTTTTTGTGTGTATTTATAAGTTTGATATTACATGTATATGTAGTTATATGGATATATTTATAGGGCTAAATTTAAAATTAAAAAAAGGACTATAGACCAAATAACTTATCAGTAGCGAATCACCAATATAAATAGAACTTTATAAAATGCATGTCAAAGTCTAAACAAGTTTCTTGAAGAGATTTACCTTAATTTTGAGATGCATTATTCTCCTTGGAGGAGTTACCAAGATTTATTTATAGTAAAAGTAAAACACTCTTCAAAACCTAAGTGAATCACTCATATTTGACTTAGAGAAAATTTACTATTCCATAATGAATCACCAACTATTTAAAGTGACTTTCTAGGTTTTTTGACTTTGGGGTAAATGTTAGACCATTCCTATGTGGTTAGGCTTAAATAGAAAAAATCACTCCTAATTTAAACTCAATTGCTCACTAGGTAAGGACATGGAAAATATTTTTCAAATTTATCCCAAACGATTTTACCTATGGAAAATGCACATTTGTAGTAAAATGTGAGAAATTTTACTAATTTGGTGTCACCTTGCTTGGTTACTTTAAAAAAATATAATTATGAAGTTTGTAATGAAGTCACTATTTGTGAAGCAACTACAAAAACCAAACATAAATTATGAAAAAGATATGAAATTGAAAATCAATTTGGGACTAGCCTTCACAAATCAAGTCTTTGGTCCCAAAAAATTGCTTTAGATTCAAATTGGAAATTTCTTATATATTTAAAGTGAATTGCTAACATAGTGGAGAAAAATGATTTCTAAACAAGTAGTTAGTAAACATTCATCCAAATTAAACCAACCACTTTGTACATACACCAAAATACAAATTTGATACAAAAATTAATAAATTCCACCAAATTAATTTGTTGAAGGGGTTGAGTCCTATGAGGAATGCCAAAAAATGTATTGAATTCATACACTAAATTTTTTCCTTCATGGGGAAAATAATTAGAACTATTCTACCACGCATGCAAAAACTATGTTGAATTGGGTAATTCATTGATTTTTTATGTGCCTTCAATTCTAGTTTGAATAAAGTTTCATGGAAGGGATGAGCCTTTTCCAACTTTTATAATTAGGCTAGATTACCACTATCCTTTCTAAATTCTAAACTATTCTAATAAAATTATGTAAAATTAAATGTAATAAATTAAAATGCAAAAATCAAGTATAAAAATTGAAATGCATGTAAATAAATTGTGATGTTTAGGGTGTAAGAGATTAAATTTAAATGTAATCAAAATAGTAGTAGGAAGAATGCATAATGAGTCAACATGTAGAAATTTTAGATAACAATAATTCATTCCCATTTATATGGGTTGAGAATATGAAGGGAATGATAAGATGGTCGAAAAGGTTGGGTCACAATCATTACATATTTTGCATTTTAGGAAGGCAATGCCATTAATGGAAAGTAATTGCCATTAGTGGAAAGTCAAAGACTTATCACTTTTTCAACAATCTCATAAATTTTAAGAGCACAATATGGGATTCACAAAGTATAAATATGAATTCCTCAAGGCTAAATAATATTTTCAATGGAACCCATGGCTCCTACTAATAGAAAGTTTAATTCTAAGTTATCTATTCCAAAAAATTATCATGCTTAGTGAATGTAAATATTTTGGTGTATCTTCAACAAAATGATGTACCTTCAAATGTTACATTCCTCTAATTAGCCTCATGAAGGGACTAGAACTATTCTAGTTAATATGCTTCTATATACCAAAATATCTTTCCAAATATCATCCTTAGCTTTCATGTTTCTTTTTTTATCCCTCTACCTATCCACGAGTGATTTACTCTAGGATGGAAATAAATTTCTCTAGTATGTTAGTGGTTTTCTAGTAATTGCTAGCACTTTGCTCCTATAAACCAAGTGCTCCATTCTAGTGGATCACTCCTTGAGAAAATAAATTAATGTAGATACAAATTAGTCCTTATCCATTCAACATATGATTAGGATAACTTTGATGTAGAAACCTCATAAGCACATGCAAATATACATTCAAAAATTTGATCATCTGCTTATTTTGATGAAAAATTTGTAAATTTAGTGTCAATAATGCATACAAAAAAGCAAAAACATATTGTACATGGGTACATCAAATCATATTTAGAGGAGTTAGTTTTCATTAAAGATATTTTCTATTTATAGGATATACAATATGGAGAGGTTACTAATGGATATTTTTTGGTAAGGTACTTCATTTTCCTAGTGTTGGTCCCAATATCTTGTCTATTTATCACACTAGTCATATAAATAAAAAATAGAATTTGGGATAAATTATTGGGTAACTAAGGATATCTAAAATTGATTTAAAGTTAATTCTTTTGGTTATTATGATGAGTCATACCAAAAGTATAAGTTGAAAATATATCAAATTATTATTTCTTCCTCTAATAAAAAAGGTTATGTGTCTATGGTTGTTCATGTATATGATGAGAGTTATAAATACAACCATAGGCTTGGTAATATTAATTATATATCCTTAAGATACAATAGTCATAGTTATATTTCCATTGAATTTATCCATAGTTCCCCTTTGAGTGGTGCATAGAGGGATGTATTCTTGGGAAGTATCATAAATAAACTTCTAAAAGGTATAGTGACATGTGATACTTACACATTGGAGATGATACACACTGATGCTTTTGGACCTAAATATACAAAATATCTTTCTGGAAATATATATTTCCTTCTTTTTATTGATGATATCTTTAAATGTGTGTGGTTGTATACTATTTACACTAAGCATGAGGTCTTTAAGACATCTGGTAAATTTAAAACTCTTGTAGTAAAAGAATTGGGCTAGAAAATCAAGTATATTAGGTTAGACATGGAAGATGATTATATTATTAATGTGTTTCAAAAAAATTTAACTATTAATGTGATAACACATAAACGAATTAATCGCTATACTTTTAAGCATAATGGTATGGATGAATATAAAAATAAGGTAATCATGTAGATGATACATTGTATGACTCACGTAAAGGAAATATATTATAAATTATAGGTTGAGCTTATCGATTGTACAACATGCATGATAAACATGGTTCCCACTAGATTTATTCAGGGTATGATACCTCTTGAGAAGTTTACAAGTGATAAGCCTAATATATCTTGATTATATATCTTTGAGTCTTTAACATGGGATACTATATACAAATATCTTTATAAGAAGGAGGTATCGAAGAGTTATAGATATTACTTTATTGGGTATTCATATACCTTAAATACATACCACCTTTACATACCTAAAATGCATAAGGTTCTAATTTGGAGAGATTCTATTTTTATGAGGTTGTCCTAGGTGCTCCTTCCAAGTAACCACTTGATATTTTTGTGGAAGAATATCCTCTCTCTTTGACTAATTTAGTTGATTATATAGAAATTTTAGTACGTTTTATTACCATTAGATCACCTTATTTATTTTATAATTATGGTCAATTGCCTATATATTTGACCCCTTCTAGGTAAAAACCACATATAACACCTTCATTTTTAGATTTAGGATATGTTGAGCATGGCACATCAATGTATATTTGTAGACCCTAATTTAGAGACATTGGTATCCAAACCTAGAATTCCACACTTGGACAAATACTCTTTCCTAAATCCCATCATTACTTGTGTTCGCTGGTGAAGAGCAAGGGTTCACCAAGATTGTTTCATGTATTACTTATAAATCCTATTGTTTGATGTGTTTAATATGCAAACACCTAATTTTTGATAACTATAACTACATGATTTTGAGAAAGAAAATTTAAAATATGGTTTGAAGAATAAAATTGTAAAATCAAACAAATTCCATGTTCTATACACATATTTGATTTCTTATCAAAATACACTAAACTAAAATAGGAAGAAACATCTTTAACTTTCAAGCAGAGGTGCAATAGGAATGCATAGAGTTAGAGTCTAACCTATATGCAAAATAAATGAAATTTTTATTCTATGCCTATTGAATATTAAAACTACTCCTTTATACATAAGAGAAAGTAATTTTTGTAATGTAAAATTTGATAAATCCTAATACTATGTTCCCTTACTTTATCATTTTTACAAATTATTATAATAATATAGAGAGCAAAAAATAATATTTAATTTATAATGAAATGAAAAATTGAATAAAAATTACCTGAGAACTCTTAGAGAGCAAAATCATAGCCTACACTGGGGTTCATTAGCTATGACAAATTCATCGTCTGTACATGGTTTTTTTTCCTATGATAAGTTCATCACTTTATAGAAAATGTTGAAAAAGAAAAAAAAATAGATGTGTTAATTTTATAGGGCTTGCTTGTTATTGGGAAATATGCTAGACTTTCTTGTTTGTAGTCAAGGCCATCATTCCTTTTTATAAAATGCAACATAGACCCAAGAAGGGAGGTAAAATATGTAAAAATAGAAACCAATTACTAGAAAATCTAACTTGGGTGTGATTTAAATAAGCTAAAATATCCTAAGGTTTAGCTATAGATTCTTGATACAACGAGTCACTAGAGGGCTGATCAAAACAATTTTTTAGTCTATAGGAAATTGTAGTATGGTGAATTTTCTACATATGGGATTTATAAACTATGAATATGTTTTTAAGCCTAAAACAAAAGGTGTTTTAGGATGAAAAATAATGTATGGGATAAGAGAATGTCAGGGACCTAGAATATGATCAAAAAACCTATTCAAAATGTGATCTAGATAAATCTAAAACCTACCATTCTTGCTATCCATAAATGTATAGTATGTTGTTTCAAAGGTTGAGTCAAGATAGAATTTATTACATACCATTGTAGATAAATGGTGGATGGATTATTTTAGATAATAGCTATTAATCCTAAAATATAACTAAAGTGAGTTTGATGAATCTAACGCAAGTAAAATTATCATGCCAACATGAATTAGAAAAAGGAAATAAGATCCTCCAAAGGGATAAGACTAATGGATATGAAATTTAAGGAAAATTAATTAATAATTAAATATAATGAAAGAAAAGCATAGAAGAGAGAACCTCCATTTCTTCATTAAGAATAAATCTTATACCTACAACATCATAGGTGACTTGGAGGTAAAAAATAATTATAAAGAAAGTACTTGTAAAATAATACTTTTTTAATTGCTAAAGAAATTTGATAGAGTTTCATTGTTATGAAATCACTTGTTTATTTCAATAGGGGGTATCCAATTTTTAAAAAAATAGGGCTTCTAGATGAGATAAGGAGGAAATATTTCGAAATATTCATGCAATTGGAAAGAAGTAATTTCAAACTAGGCAAAATATTGATTTGAAGATTTTGCATGCTTTTATCAAGTTGGCATGATCAAGAAGTGAGCAAGTATAGAAAGATATTACAACACCAAAATCTTATTTTATTTGAAATATATATGCATTACCATTGGAATGGTGAACATTATAGTTTGGATATCTAAATAAAAATTCATATCCTAGATAAATTTATAGCTATGAACTTGACTAGACTATGAATCCATCTATCTAACCATTGGAGGGGTAAGAATTTAAAATTTTATACTAGATTTAGTTCATAGACTAAGAGATAAAAAAATTACCTAAAAAATTATCTATGAGAGGTAAACTCATCTTGAGCATTAAATTTTCATGATGAAGGCTAGGAAATGACTTAAATAGGTTGCTAAAATTGACTAGAAACCTATAATGTGATGGGTGAGAAAAATTTAGTTTCTATATTTTCCCTCTTTTTGAGGTGTTTATCACCCAATAAATGCTTTAAAAATACCTATAGTTGGCCTCAATTTTAAGAAAGAAATAAAACTAAGGTATTTTCCTTTCAACATGAAGATAGTTGTATATTTTTGGAACCTTCCAAAGGGATTACATTAGGTAGAAATGGGTAAAATAAAATTTGTATTTACTGCACAAATTTGAACTTCGAGCTTTGATCCTAATTTTCTTGAAATTTTTGATGTCTTAGAAGTAATGAATGATGCATCATATAGATATAATATGGGAGATAAGAGTTTGTCTAAGCACATGATCTTTTTCTTGTCTTTTAACTCTTAAAATTTGATGTTGAATCTTAGCCTATGAATTCACATTCAACCTATAAATATGCTACCATGATTTTACAAGTAGACTATGAATTTTTCTAGCATTGAATTTTTTTCCTAGGCTACAAATTATTTTAGAGGTGATGAATTCATCCATGAAAAATAAATTTGTTTGAGATCCAAAAATTAACATGATTTAATGGTAGGATAAGATAACAAGGATATCTAAGTGTAGGTGGGTACCTTGGAGCATATAAAGCATTAGTATTGGGATCTCGTTAGGACACTAGATTTGATAACCCTTATTGATAGAATTATTTCATATACTATTCAACATGGGTATCTATTGATCATGCCCAAGGTTGAGTTTGACAATGCCTTCTTGATAACATTGGCTTAGAGATGGTATTTTAAGTATGTCATCTTATTTTTTTATGGGTAAGATGACAATAATTGTTGGGGAGTTATAGAGAATCCTAAGGATAGTCATATGATTAATGTCCATATAAATGAGTTTAGAAAAAAAATAAATCTTCTAGAGTTTTTACGGAGATCTTGATTAGTAATTGGTTCATCATGGATTCCATATAAACATTATGCTTGTTGTTGGTTGGAATGATAGATTGATAGCTCTATTGAGTATAATCATTTTAGGTCTACTCCTTAGAGATATGAGTGGTTACCTACTACTATGGTGGTAATGTACAATTATTTTAGGGATGATATATCAATATGTTAGATATGCCTAGGGCCCTTTTGTTTTGTCTTGGTTATAAAATATTTTACACTAGATCATGTCTAAAAAGGATAAGAGTCGTATTTGTTGTACAATAGTTCACATTTAGTACTAGGAGCATATTGCTATATGACATGCTTTTGGTAAGCCTAGGTATGTTGTAGATACAAGGGATCCAACAAGTTACAGGTGATACCATTCTTTTGATATTTTTCATTACCCTTTTAAGAGACTACTTGTAGTGCCTAGACATACCATAGATGATCTAGATGCATATTAGATCATATAAATACCAGAGAGACAAAATATTGGATGGGAAGAGGATGGATTTGAGTTGGCCTATGTCTAATAGATTTGGTGTATTATTATACCTATTGATAGTAGGGAGGTGCAAATACTAGACTAAGTTTTGAGGTAGTTCAATATTTCATAGGATATCTCACAAATGGGAGAGTTTTTGTATAGGTGAGTGGAGAATAATAAGGGAGACATAGTATATAGGCTTGATTCCACCATTTTTATGGAGTTGGATACATATGAGCCTCTAGTGGTAGATCTAGATATTAATTATATTGGAGATACCATTGCATACACATAGTAGTATAGAGGGGTTTGACTATAAAGACTAACTTTGACTCCACCAAGATGAGGGGTAGAGTCATTCATGAAATGATATTATAGGGAAGCCAAGATATGATAATTAGAGACGGTTCTTAGAGTCCTTAATGTTTCCTTATTGATATTTTTTCCCTCACCAAGGTTATGTATAAGGGGTTGGCCCTAAAATATATTTATAAAAATAGGATGAATTTGTTTTAAAATCCAAAATTATTTATAATTTCAAGGTGAAAATATCCCCTATTATTAGGGGTAATATTAGATATTTAAACTTAAAATAGTACAATTATTATAAAATTAAAGCAAATCTACACAAAAAAATTACACCCAATTTTTTTTTGTTAATGGACCTCGATCAAGGGTCCCTAATATTAGATAATTCTAAATTTCAAAATCCAAATATTTATTAATTAACGATGATTAACCACTATGCATAACCCTATCCCCCACATTAGGTAGGTGATCCAAGATAGGGCCTTAGTAGGATAGCCAAGGAGATAGATGATTTTGAGAAATATACTATGTAATAAAATATGAATTCCATTATGGAAATGATATCTTGACTATAAGGTGAGCAATATTAGGTAGGATTATAGGCTTCTTAGTGTGTAGTGTAGAGAGACATGGCTAGATCTCATGTGGCTCGAGTGAATTTGGAGAGAGATACTGCTAAGGTAGAGAGGGATTCTATCATGGTCCATTTGGTTATGGAGAGAGATGTAGTAGTCGTTGATACCATGACAATAGAGACACAAGTGGAATATGTTACTCAAAAGAGAGATGATGCCAAAGACATAACTATAGGCCCAAACATACAAGGGATGTTATATCATTTAGATATTATTAAATATTATTTGAAGGTAAGGTGGGTCAAGAGTACTTATTATAGGGATTTATATCATCATATGGTTCCTCTAGAGTAGAGATAAGGTTCCCTATATTTTTCTCCTCATAGGTTCTATTCCAGGTTAACATCTACTACTTAGGCTTCTCAAATTAAATGCATAGGCTTGTACAACACCGATGGGTTTAGAGCTAAGTTTGTATAGTTTAATAAAATTCTGTAGGAATTTTGGTCATTTTTGTTGAATGATACTATATTATTTGGTACATGCAAATGTACCTCCATGCTACCTTCATGGTATAAGTGTAAATATATAATAGAATAGGGTTGAGTCTAAAGTTTAGAATAAAATTATATTTCTCCTTTTTTTGTAAGTGTCAATGTGTAGGAAATGCACAAGTGTCATGTAAGTAAGAGTGAAAGTGTGTATTGAGAGAATGCACAAAAAATATGTAAGTATAAAAATATGTAAAGTGAGTATGTATAAGTCTCTTGTATTATGAGTGCATGTAGGAGTGTAAGAGTCATGTAGAAGTGTGCAAGTGTCATAGAGTCAAGTATGCATGTAAAAGGAGTGAAGAGTCTAGTATACAAGTGCTAGGATTAGAAGTTGAAGGTCAAGAATATGAAAGATCACATATCCCAAATATGTGAGGAGTGCAATAGATAATTATTTAAGAATAATATTACTATATCTATATTATGGAGATAAATCTCCATACAATTTAATATAAGAGTAAGAGAAAACGGTTTGTAGTGATCACCATATAGCACACATTGATAATAAAGCTTGTATTTAAATTTTGACCAATTTATTATTGTATGTATTCTTCATGCATGTACATGAATGATTTTGACCATTTACATTTATATTTGATATTATAAGTGAATGTTATTCATTATTATATTGGCCTAGATATATATTTATTTTCTCACATATATAATTTCACTCTTGATTATTAATAATTCAACTTATAATATTATGGATTATTTATATTGATAATTTTGATATTTTAAGGTAGCAAGGATTAAAATCCAATAGTGGTATCAGAGCTACCACTTAATTTTTTCTATTTTTGATAGAGTTATATTTTAGCCACTATTACATTGGAGTCTATCCTCCTTGAGAGTAGTGAAGAATTTGACTCTATTTTTTAAGGTCTAATTGAGTAAATATTGATGGGATAGGTAAGAGTCACCCTAATTTGGATTCTAGATTTTTTCCACTTGGTTCAAGGAAAATCAGTGAAGACTAGGACTCAAATTGATTGAGAAAGCCAACTCAAGAGATATCTAGATGTGAGAGGATATTCATAGTCACCCTGATATTAATTTATGTGTTATATATAAATTAAGAGGATCATATAGTTCTTAGGTGTGACCTAAGACATCATAAAATTGAGGAGCATCAAAACTCTCATGTGATTAAGAAGCATCATGACTTCCAAGGATTGAAAAGCAATATAGGCTTCCAAATATTATGATAACTTAGATATAATATAGATTGCAATAGAAAGAAAAACATTATAAATTTCTACTAATATTGAAATACTATTTTGTAGCTAAGAAATATTGAAGTAACGGTAAAGAAGAAAGGGCCTTGGGAGTGCCCAAGTAGAGAAGAATTACACCAAATCTATTGCAGTCTAAGCAAAGAGGAGAAGCACATCAAGCTTGGTGAAACTTAGAAAAGAAATGTGTATTAGGCCTAGTAAAAATTAGAACCAAAGTGCATAATATTGAAATAAGAACAAACATAGAATATGAGTGATTAATTTTGGTTACTAACACATGATTCAAGAAGTACTCAAGCACTAAGGAGAAGCAATTGAGTTTAGTTGACAATACCTAAGTCAAATAGCATCCTGATATAGAAAATAATAGGATGATTCTGGTTGATAGTAATGCTTATAAAGATAAGCATATCACTGCATATAATAGTGCTAACAATGAAAGCATAGCAACACTAATAGGGATAAGAATAGTAGTGCTCATAGAAATAAGTATAGCAACACTCATAGTGAGAGTATACTAGTACACATAGTCAAAGTATAGCAGCCCTCATAGGTAGTGATATAGCAATGCTCATGTAGAACACTCATATAAAACAATGTAGCATAACTCACAGAAATAACTCATGGGTAATAATATAGCAATGCTCATGCAGAGCACTCATAGATAGTGATATAGTAGCACTCACAAATAGTGATATAGTAGCACTTACATAGAACACTCACAAGTAGTGGAATACAATGCTGTCATAGGAAATATATTGCATGTAATATGCTCATATAGTTCAAGAAGTGTAGAATATATTTTACTTAGGGAGAAGACAAGGGCTAGAGATAATCACTCAAGAAAATCACAGATGAAAACACTCAATAAGATTTTAGCTAGAATGCAAGTAGAAGAACCCTAAAGTAACCCTCATACAACATACACAAACCTAAAATAGGAATCAATATTCTAAGAAAAAACACACCTAAGAGTTTCTCAAGGATTAGAAGCTAGTATATTCAAATATGATTAGCCAAAAAGCATTGCTAGGTGAAATAGAAACTCAAGCATTTGAGTATAGGGAAAAGAATATAGTGAATGGTATTGCAAAGTGAAACACTTAATGCAACATGTAAACTAATGTTTGCGTGAAATAATATAATGGTCAATGCAATATAATGTTTCTTCTTCTTCAAATTCTTATGTCTATTTAAATATGTATAGATGTTGCCTATTATGCATTGAAGGCTATTAAGGAAAGCATAAAGAGGAATTATAAAGTTTCACAACATTCAAAGGAGATGTTAAGCTAGCAAAGAGGATAACAAGGTAAGAATCATTACGTTGCCTTAATGCAAAAATTAAAGACCTAATATTTTTAGGTACTTTAATTATTGGAGTTATAAGTTTCTTTTATGATCTAATTTTTAATAGTAGTTATAAGGATTTATGACTAAGAGGAGTTATAAGGTTTTTATAATTTGATTATTTATAGGAGTTATAAAGTCTTATATGGAATTTTTATAATTTTATTATTTAGAGGAGTTATAAGTTTTTCCACTATAGTTTGAAATTTATATTTCAAATTCTTAATTTTTGAGTTTTTAATAATTATTAATGTATGGATTGATAAGTTTTTCTAATTCAAATAGAATTTAAATTTTATTTTGAAGTTTTAAGTTATTTGAATAATTAAGTTTATTTTTCAAGTTTTTGAAGTTATTCAAGATTGTTAAAATTCATTAAATGTTTGAAATTAATAGAAATTTGAGAAATTTTACAAATTAAATTTATGAGGAAATTAAAAGGATTTCTACTTCAAAGGATTATAAAAATTTTAAATTTACAATTTTTTTTTTTTTAGAAATTATAATTTCTTAAGTTTGGGAGATATAAGGTTTACGGATTGAAAGGATTTAAAATTTTAAATTTGAATGAGTTCCGATATTGTAAATAGAAAAAAGATAAAATTTATTGAGGATAAAAAATAAACACAAAAATTTAAATAAAGTGATGTAAAGGCACTCATGTTAATTACATTTGGAAAAACAAATTAAATTAAACCATACTTATGGAGCAAAAACTTCTATAGATGTATGGAATATATTATGCTAAATATTTGAAGGGAAAAATAAAGCTACAATTCTAAACCTACAATCTCAATTATATTTCTTAAATATTAATAGTGGATAAAGTATAGAACTCTTTCTTCAAAAAATATAAAGACAAAATTGTTAACTTTGAGAGAAAAAGTAGAAGATAAATTTCTTGTTCAAGTTACACTAAGGGCACTTCCAAAAAGTTACAAATATTTAGTTACTTATTTACAATTTCTAAGCAAGAAGACTACATTTAATAATTTAGTCAATATTCTTAAAGAATATGAAGTAAAAATTTTAGTCAAAGATAAAATGACTAATAATGCCTTGGTATCTAAAGAAAATATTGTTGAAAATTTTGAGTAATTATGATGTCATTGATGTCAAGTGTTTGGGCAAGGTAAAGTTTATTTTTGTGCAAGCAAATTGGTAAAAGAAATGGTTATAATATTTTATATTATAAGCCAAAGAGGTTGGTTAAAAAGTGGAAGACAAAAGGTTTCACCCATGGTTTTAAAGAAAAAAAAAAAGAAGATATTCTAATATTTTAATATTACAATAATTAATCCAAAAGAGCTTATTAAAAGGAAATAAAAAGTTGACAAAGGATCCCATACTAAAGTATTATTCAATACTAAAATTAAATGATATAATATTTAACCCAAAGTTAAATATTATATTAAATATAAAATTAAATTTGAAATTGACAAAGTGCGCTAAAATTTTATATTAAAATGGAGGTCAACAAAGGTTCTTTTACGATGACATGACAAGGTTTTGAATGCATATAAAAAGAGGGAGCCAAATTATTTTCCACAGTGCTAAAGTAATATGTGCATAAATTAATTTATCGAAGGAGCAAAGCAAAGGTTTTAAATTATCATTCGTGGAACAAGTGGGAGCGCATAAAGACAAAGAGGTACATGATTAAGTTTCACCAAGGACTAGTAGCCCAATTTGTAGGTAGGACGTAAGGCATAGGTAGAGGAATGGTTTGGGGTTTGATTCCTCCTAGCACCTGTTTGAGTTTTTTTTTTTTCATTTTTGTTGGAGGTAATAGATATTAAAGACAGAGACCAATGTTTTGGTCTCAACCATTTGGCTAGTGCAAGTGGTTGAGCGCTATGCTTGGAATGCAGAGGTCAGAGGGTCAATTCCTCTTCGTGATAGCGAAGATGCATTTTTTTGTAAAGTATGCACAAATATTGATTAATTTATGAGGTATGCGCCATGTTGATTAATTGTTGAATATAGTTGATATTTGGTGGATAATATTAAGTGGTTTATTTATAAATGTAATTCTTTGTTCTTAGACATTTAATTGGAGTGAAAATTATTTTGAAAGAGTGGAGATAAAAGGTGTAAAAGGTTTTTTTTTTTTAATTCTTATTGTATAAAAAGAGAAATTATTGAGAGAATTTTGTGAGCTTTAATGCATTATCCATGAGAACTAAAGAAGATTCCTAGAATATCATTTTCAGAATTCATTGAGCATCTTGTTGAGGAAATATTCATGTGTAGGTTTTGATATAGACTATTGCTATCTAACCTTAAAGTGGCACAAAAGGAATTGGTTGTTGGTGAGACAAGTTTTGAAGACATATCTCCATCAAAGCAAAGAGGTATGGGCACATAATCCTTTGTTTGAAGTGTTTGTTGGAATGAATTTTGTGAAACATAAGGTGGAGTGAAAAGGATTATTTGATAAGAATTGTTTGAACCACATTAAATCATGTCCCTCATGTGTGTGATGATGTGTGTATTATTTCCTACTTTGATGTTATTGATATTATCATTTGGATTAAGAAGTAAAAAAAATTACTTTACGTGGTCTAGTCTTTTTCTAGACACTGGACAATTAATAATTTAGTCCAATTTGATTAAATCTCCTCCAAGAACATTTAGAGACATATGGTATTAGTACAAGGTCTCTCCATAATAGCGAGAGAGTTAAAACAAATTCATAAAAATTAACAAATAAAACATTATATATATATATATATATATATATATATATATATATATATATATATATATATATATATAAGTGAAAAACCCCTTGTAAAGTTGCCTTGGTCTGAGAGACCACGACCAGGGGTTCTGCATCATCAAAGTCACCCGCGAGTCATGCCTGGCCCGCACCAACATTATCAATTAGATTTTGGGTATTGAACTTTTTGGTAGGGTAGAGATTCGAACGTGGGATCTCCCTTGGAGGATTGCCCTCTCCTCTTTAATTCACCTACAATACCTTGGAGGCTCTTGCTATATGTTGTGATTTGGAAAAAAGGTTGGCTATGGGTTGGCAGAGGATAATCTATGAGTCTGATTCATAGATAATTATCAATTTGTTAAGGACTTACCATCTTGATAATTTTCACTGGATATTGACCTTGGTTGTTCGAGTCAAACCTGTTGTAATTTGGAGTTTATCTCTTTTGTTCACATTCCTACGGAATGGAATAAGGTTGCGGATTGTTTGGACAAATGGAATTCTTAGTTTAAGGGGAACTGGTCTGTTGAGGGTTGGGATCATCTCCCTTTCAACTGTTCTCAGCATCTTCATAATTTACTTGCTGAGGATATGTTTGGTTGAGGTTTTTATTGACTGTTTTTGGTGGTTTTTTGTTCTCAGCTATAAGGTTTCTTTGATCTAATAAATTTTTACCCCTCTTTTATTTAAAATTATATCATAGTAAAAATGGAAACAACATTGAGTGCAGCTGAAGTAGTTTGAGTCACAGTGTGAGAAAAATTAATTAATCATAATATTATACAAGAGTAAAATCTCAGATCAAATATGAGTTAACCATATTCATCCTCCACTTGTTATTTCTGTTTTTTTTTCTCACAATAGTCTGTTTATGGCCAAATACATACATTACACGTATGATACTGTAAATTAAAACCAAAATAAAAACAAACTCTCAGCCACAACTCAGGACATGCAGAACAAAAAAATAAACAGCGGAGCCATTTCAAACTCTACAAAATATGACTCTTACAGATCACATTGGCCACAGGCACAGTAAATCGAGCTTAGGAACGATCCGTTCTAATCTGATCTTTATTTATAAGCCTTTTGGCATTTTAAACGGTAAATTTTATGTAACAGTTACTTTGAGGAACGGACAAAATAGCATGTACGCTTTTTGCCCGGCTTCATTTGAATTTAAAATGTATATCTTGTCCCATAACGGTAATCTTTACAGCAACTATCAAGCTATTATCCTCTTCAAACATGAGGTTGTCTTTTTAGGGACGGTTAATTTGAATTCATATTTCTTTAGTAATTTATCCGTCCTGTGAATAGTGAATAGCAAGAATATAGTATATAATTGTATTTCCTAGATTTACTTTTTTAAAAAAATCAATATTTTAATATTATACTAAAATAATATTTATTAATATAAAATCAAATAGTATTAGTTTAATATGTTGTATTTTTCAAAATTTTAAAAAGATATTTAGGTTCCAATCTTATTAATAATACATATATAGTTGTCAACATGTTCTAATACCACTATATATTGTTGTGATTCAATATAAATGCGATCCATTTCAATCCTATCTAAATATATATTAATATTATGAGATTGTTTTGCATTTTTACAAAATAGTTTATAAGTACAAGTTATATTCTAAAATTTTAATAAATATATTGGCGTAAAAATTAAGTATGTGTTTAGTTTTTAAATTTTATATAGTAGTTATTTTTACATTAAAAGGTATTTATAAGTAGGGCCAAAAGAAAGGGAGGCTTTGATAGTAATTTTTCTATAATAAATATAATTTACAAATTTTATAATTCAATATTAATAGGATTGTTTGACCTTCATGTTTACCTTTAAAACTTATCATGTGATGTTTTAGATATTGTGTAAACATACAAGTAGATTTGTACAATGACAAGATTGATATTTTTCACCCAGGACCATTAGATTTACCTCTAATTTCATCACCTTGTAGAGTCTTCTATTAGTGTCTATGCTTTGAAGTGGAGTTTGTATCTAAGGAATGAGATGCCTCGCCATTTTATTCTAAAGATAAGGGATAAATGAAACATAGGAAAACTGACTTGTTTTGCAATTGTTTGTTGAAAAGGAGAGTTACAGAAGTTGTCCTTTTAGAAAAGCATCCCTAGGTATTACAAAATGGGGTCTTCCACAAGGGAAGCCCTCTTTTAGCATGAACGGTAAAAAAACCACCAGTTATCTCCTTGCCTTACTCGATGTGAGCGGGCTTACTATTTGTGTGCCATTATCAATTAAATTTATTCTTAAGATTTGTAAGACTTGCAAAATTTGGTTAGAATGTTTAGGGGCATGTCTTGATTAGACCCCTCATATTTTAATATAAAAAACCTCAAATATGACTAAAATTACACAAAGTAATGATAAATAGACATAACAAGGATACTTACCTAGTTTTGAGAGCACTGAAGGGCTTTTAGCTCAGCAAAATCTACTAAAAATAGGTTTTATACACCTTTATGTGAATCTTATCTATAATACTCCAAATAGACTGAACATATGTAAGAACATTCCTTTAGTTGTAAGGAAGCTTCCCTCAAAATTTTATGGCAATATGGATTTGTATGAGGGAGAATCAAAATTGTATGGGTGGATCTTGGTGGATTCACATAGATATATAAATATGACTATACCTTGGGATTCATACACTACTATGCAAATCTAAGTTTGTTTTCTAGAAACTAAACTTGATGATGTGGAGGTCCCTCTGGTGCTATTGGAGCTTTTGATCCTCATTGAGCCACCTCTAAAACTTACAAATAAGACTAACTTGCTATATTAAATAGGTGCAAAAGGAGAGTTTATGTGACCTTCATGGTAGTTAATGGAAAGAGTGAGTTTAAATTATCTCTAGGTTGATTCTAGTTGAGCTTAGGTATGTAAACCGATGGTTCTATTGAATACATGAAATAACCCTCTATTTATAAAAATTTGGTGAGCTTAGGAGAGGGGATGAAGTATTCCATGAGGTGTCACCTAATGTGGCATGCTCCATAAGTGCATTTGGGTGAGATAATATCTCACCCACCTACATGCCATAAATGAGCATGGGGATGTGGAGTGGATTTGGGGTTAAACCCTAACTATGGTAGGGTTAACCATGGGTTAGTTGTTGACTTGGTTGAGGTGGAAGGTGAGTCATCCATACCCATTATTTGAAAACCATAAAGTCTTTAAAACTTGTTTATTAAGGGTTACATTTAACTAGGTTTAGATTGACCCTAGGTTATATGTTGACTTTTGGGTGAGGTAGAGTGTGACTCAACATGTCTCCTATGCTTTGGAACACAAAATTATTCTAATGGTATTTAAGGCCCTAAAAGTACATAGGGAGATATGTGGAACAAGGGTTAGTTTTAACCTTGATTAGGTTGAACATAGGTTTATCTAGGGTCAAATAGGTGAGGTGGAGGCTAGTCTAGTTAAAGAGTAGACTAGTTGAGGTGGTCGTGAATCAAATTAGCCATAGTTAGATTGACCATGGGGTAGAGTTTGATAATAAAGTAACTTTGACCAGGGTAGATATGTAACCAAGGTTAAGTCATGGTGGTGGTCATATGAGGACCCAATGTTAAGTGTAGAAAGAGGCTTGAGTATCTCAAGGGGGCTTATGAATAGTGCTTTTGACTAATAGAAAGTATTTTAAGACTAATCTATACAAATTTCACGGGCTTTGCAAATTGATCAATTGTGATTGATGGGAGTAGTAGCAATATATGACTTTTGGATGTCTATATTTATCTTTTTCTGCACTACTTCATGTAAAGATATGGTGTAGTATATAAATTGATGATACCAATTGGTGGCTTTATTTTGAAGAATAAGGTTTTTTATAATGGATGATTGTGGATGATGCATGATCGATTATAAAAGAGGTGAATTAATAATGGATGATTGCAGATGATTATAGCTTTTATTGTGTCATGATAATTATTGAGAAAATAAACACAATATTATCTTATTGTATGATCAACGTAATATGTTCCAATTGTGGAAGGAACATATATCTTCAAAAAATTTGCTAGATAGATTATTTTTTTTAGTAATACTTCTTATACACATCCACCATGGGGATTGAACTCGGGTCACATCATCGATAGTATATTTTTATTAGGTACTTCATTCAAAAGTGGTCTTACAACTACTAATTTGAATAAGGTAATCCATGAATTGTCTATAGTTGTAGGTATTAGGCTTATCAAATGTTTGTTTGAATTAGAGTTTTATTGAGAAGAAGAATTTTGCTTTTTGTCCTAGCAAATGAGGGGGTTGAGATGATCTCTAACAAAGGTTCTTGGATAAATATAACTTTTGATATTGAGTGTTTGAATATTGATCATGTGCAAGGAAGGATATATTAGTTTATGTTTATCCTCTCAAGCAATGAGTTGATTAGTGAAGAAGTATATAATAATGACAAATCACTTGATAATAAAATGTCATTGATAAGCAAGTAGTGGTTAGGGGTGGTGAAAATGATAAATGATTATGGTTCTTTGTGTTGAGCCATGATAATTGCTTTAACGGAGGAGATGTAGGATCATATTACTTCAAAATAAATTTAAGATACCCTAATTATGGAAGGGATAAATATCTTTGGAACTTTGCTTTTGATGAATTTTTCAACTTGATTTTATTTGATAAACCATTCAACCCTAGGTAGATTTGTGTTAGGTGCTTCATTTATGAGTGGTCTTATGACTACCACTCTAAGGAAGGGAATCCATGACTAACCTAAATACTTAGGTATTGGGTCTCTCAAATGTTTATTTTGAATTGGATTTTTGTTACGATAAATTTCCTTTTTTGTTTACCCTACAAGTGAAGGTTAATAAGAGTCCTAGGAAAACTTCTTGGACAAATATAATTTCTATGATTGACTATTTGATTGTTGATCGTGTACAAGGTGGATTTTTTATGTTTGATTTCTACTCCCTCAAGCGTTGAGTTGTTGGTTAAAGAAAGATAAGACAACAAAAAATCACTTGAAAAACTAAAAAATGTAGTGGACAGAATTGAAGAAAATGAAAATTTTCAATACATTTTGCAACGATTCGTCATGAGTGCATGAATGCAACTTGAAAAATTAGATTTACGTAAAGGTGTGTGAGTTAGAATTATTTACACACACCTATATGAATCTATAATATTTTTGAATTTTGGAGGATCAAATAATGTCAAAATTGGATAAAACATATACCACTGGAAAGCTCTTTTTGAGCCTAATCCAATGGTGTTGGTTTTATGAAATTTGGTTTAAATATGATCTCACTTTTAGAAGCAATGAATACATAATTTTAGGCCTTTTGGAAGGTAAGTTTGGCAATGTGGTGGAATTGTTTGAAGAAAATAAAATATATTGGTACATATGGTGATTATCGAGAATGGGGGAGCTAATACAAATTGAAAAATTAGATTTGTATGGAGGTGTGAAAATCATATTCACACCTTATTGTGTGAATAATATTCATACATTAGTATATGAATTTGGTTGTTAGATCCATGTACAATTTATTTGCATTTTTGAGGACCAAATGATGTCAAAATGGGACAAAAATTATACCATTGGAAAGCTTTTTTTGATCCCAATCAAACAATAGTATTTTTATGAATTTTGGACAATATTTAGGGGGGGGAATTTGGATTAAGAATGACCCTATATATAGAAGTGATGGATGTACAATTTTAGGTCTTTTAAAAGGGAAATTTAGCTTGGTTTGTTAGAGGTATTGCTTGGATTGTAGAGCAATTAGAAATGGTAGTAGAGAGGGTGAATTGATGGATGAGAGGGTGGATTGTGAGAGTTATATCTCAGGATGGATGGTGGATAGAGCCTCTCTTATACTAGAGAGATATGGAGCTATAGAAGAGGTTTTTTTATTACAATAGGATTTGAAGGCAGTGAGAGTTGTAGGAGAAATATGCATTTGAGGATACAGGGTACCAATATGTAGAGGTTGAAATTGTAGTAGAATGACCTAGAGGCCTTGTATGCATAGGAGAGTACAATCTATGATGTCAATGTTTCCTTGAGTAGTAGAGCTTACAACATCATAGGTTGAGGGATCTTCCCTAAAACATAGTGAGGTAGTAGGATAGTTGATGGTCCTCTTGGTATGCTTGAGAGGATTCAACAAAGTCTGGATGAGCAGTAATCTTGATGTAATTTTGAGGGTGGTAGTGATGCCATAATGTTTTTATTTTTTATGTATTGTATGTACATGTATGTGAGGTAAGGATGATATATGTGGAATGACATTGATTGTAGTCAATGGGTATTTTTAATATGTGACATACATAATGCAACATTCATTATATGTGGGAATATTTTGTAAATATGTTGTGTTAATGTACTATAGATATGCATATGCCTTGATGATGCATGATTCTATATAGATGTAAGAGATAATGTAGATATATGAACATGTATGGTAAGAATGATTGAATTATATGTATATTGATGAATGTGTAGAAATATGTGAAAATATATACAATAAGACTTGGACAATATTACAGAGTGTGAATTAAACAATGATAAGTAGTTGTAAAAAATACAATGAGTAAGAGATAAGCAAACATGCAATATATATTATGAATTCAAAGCGAGCAATAAGTTGATAGATGATGTAAGTGGTAAATGAAAATGAAATGAGAGACTATGCATATTGATCCTAATAAGTGAAGCTAACAACAAAATGATGAGGATGTGAAACGCCAATGAAGAATACAATTGTATTTTGGTGAAACTAGCTATCATATTATTTGTTCTATTATTCCAAAAGTGTTGGATGTGAGAAGAATTTCAAGGGAGTCAAACACCATTGTAATTATTTGGTCGTATCAACATGATTGATGGGTGTGGTGTGTGATGAAAGAACATCAAAAATACACATATAAAATAGATAAAAAGTAGTAATAGAAGGAGAAGTGGAAAGGAAGAATGTAAGAAAGGGAATAATAAAGAAAGAAAGGTAACTCATTAAAGGTATGTAGCCACACATCACATGAACATAAAACATTCACAAGAATACAAAAGTAGAAGGAAGAAGGGAAGATAAGAAGATAGGACCAAATCAAAGGTGTGTAACCATATACTAAAAATATATATATAATCAAAGGTATAATAAAAACCTCCAATATTAATTTGTACCCTCTTCTCTCTCTACTCTCATAACATTTTAACTAGTAGTAATAATAATAATGTTGTAAGGAAGTGGTGAAATCAGATTTATCAGAACTGTGGTTTTTAGATCATTCCCATATCCATGACAGTAAGGATTGGAAGGTTATAAAAAATATCATAAAGCAAAGATATGTAATTCAATATTAACTGAAAATCATTTCTAACTGAATATTTATATTCGTGAGAGCTGAAAGGAAAGGACTCTAAAGATAGGCACAAATTTGGCCTTAAAAAAATATTTTTTTTATAGCCATTCAATCATTTTAAATGAAGGGAGTGTTTTCTTTCTAGGATAATATTTTCCACTAAATTAAGGGACACATCTGCCTATTCTTGCTTTATAAGATATATTTAACCCAGCACAGAATATGTAAGTTAACGCAGAAATAAAATTCTAAGACAAAATAAAACAGTTTAAAAGTTATGAAAAATTATTAGGTTGGAAAATAACTGCAATTTGATAGAAACAAGTAAACACAAAATTAACTAAGCTAATTGGAGTATGTTGAAGTACACGAAGCATATCTTCATAAGAAATTCTAATATGCCCTGGACACTTAAATATTATATCCTCTTCTTCTCAACCCTACGTCATTTTAAAATATTGGCAGTAAAATAATAATTGAGTCGAATAATCCTTGTCTGGCTTACGCGATCTAGTCTTTTGCTAGATGCTGGGGAATTAATAATTTAGTCAGATTTTATCAAGTCTCTTGCAAGAACATTCAGAGACATATGGGATTAGTACAAGGCCTCTCCACAATAGCGAGAAAGTTAAAACAAATTCAGAAAAAAAAAATTACCAAATAAAATATTATATCATAGTAAAAGTAGAAATAATATTAAATCTTCGACACTGCAATTTATATGGCTGAGTTGAGCCTTTTAAAAATTCTCAAGCAGTTTGAGTAACTATGTGGGAAAAAATAACTAATCATAATATTATACAAGAGTAAAATCTCACATCAAATATGAGTTAACCATATTCGTCCTCCACTTGTTCTTTCTACTTTTTTTGCTCGCACTAGTTTGTTGATGGCCAAAAACACATACACAACACATATGATACTATATATATAATTCATAATTTACAAAATGAAAACAAACACTCACACACAAGTCACAACATGTAGAACAACAAAATAAACAAACGAAGCCATTTCAAACTCTACAAAATATGACTCTTACATATCACATTGGCCACAGACACAGTAAATTGTGTTAGAAAATTAAACCAGATTTGACACCTCTGAAAAATCGATTCATTACGCCATTTGCTGGATCCTGTTCTATTCATATTAAATTAGTCGCACTTGAAACTATCAGTCAGTTTGGCGATTGGATGGAAACCCTAATTTTGTGTTAATTACATGTCACGGAAGTTGGTGGAGCTTTCCTGATTTTTACTTGAAAACCTAGATATATATTTGGATTGCCTTCATTTTGTGAGATAGAGGAGAGAGGCCAAGAGTTGGAGGAAATCATAGCAATAGAGCAGAAGAAGAACGCAGTAGTATTGTATGAAGCAAAAGGAGCAGCAAAGCTCAAAAGTGCAGCAAAAGCACTGTGTATACCCTGCAAACTATCACAGTTACAAATGATTATGGATGTATTTCCAGTTCAGAGTATGTGGATGTATTCTTGAAATTAAGCAATAAATAATTACTTGCATATATTTTGTACTTTATGTGTTGTTTATTAACTTAGCAAAGTTGGTTTTAATATTTCCTTCATTCTGCATTAAAAAACCTTATTGTGTCGTACAGATTAGAAGAATCTTGGAGTCTACTTTGTTTATTTGTATTTACTAGTGGAATAGGAAATATCATATTGATATGCTTTTGACTTGCATAAAATATTGCTTATTACTCCAATCCGCTTTCACATTGATTTTGTCTCCAATCGGCACATTGGTTGTATTGAAATATGTGCTAGGTTTTGTCTTGTGTGGGCTACATACATTTTATATAATTGAAATCCGCTCCTTTCCTTTGTCTTACCTAGTGAACAACATTCTGATTTGTTTTCTCATATTTGATTAGCAGATTGCAATTCCGTAAATATTTCAAGGAGTAAGTGATGTCAGCCACTTAATTTTATGAATTGAAAATCTGCACCTCCTCCTGTACTTTTTTGTGCAGATTCCATTTCGTACCTTCTCCATTGTAAAAGTTATGGATTGAAAAACCTAATTATGCCTTCCTAATTCTGTTGTCGTTTAAAATGTATTTACCTTGTATTTTATGTGTATGTCATTCCACTATGAATTGTCTTCTAATAGCTTCGGTTTGTAGTACATAATATGGATTGGAGTGTTCTCCATCTGGATTGATTTAAAAACTTCAAATTGGTATTAGATCCTAAGCCTACCCATATAAGATAGAAGCAATAACTTCCAAAAATAACTCTTTGCAGTTGTAAATCCTACGGTTCAGTGGCAATAATTATGATTACTATAGCATTCAAATGAAAATTTTATTCGGGTCTCATGAGCTATGGAACTTTGTCAAGAATGGTTATACAGAACTGACATATGTAGTAGCATTGGGTGCACTCTCCAAAGCAGATTTATATTTTTTGAAGGAGAATCGAAAGAAAGATTAGAAAGCATTATTTTATATAATGCAGGCGATTGAGGAGACAATCTTCCCATGGATTGCAGTAGTGACCAAAGCAAAGAAAGCTTGGGAAATACTTGCCAGTTCTTATCAGGGCACCAACAAGGTGAAGTTGGTGAAGCTGCAGATGTTGAGAAGAGAGTTTGACAACCTACAGATGAGTGAATTAAATTCTATGAGCGACTTCTTCACCCAGATAATGGATGTCATCAGCTAGATGAGGTTGAATGGAGAGACTATGGACAACGAGAGGATAGGGAAGAAGATAATGAGGACCCTACTAGCAAGGTTTGACTCATTTGTGATAGCAATTAAATAATTGAGGGATTTGACAACCCACTCTATAGATGAGCTCATGGGTGCTCTGCAAACACATAAGCAGAGTTTGAGTTGGTCATTTCAGTCCTCTCTAGAGCAAGTGTTCATAATATAGGTCTCGTTCTGAGACAATGGTAGAAGAGGTAAATCCCACCAAGGTGCCTCATGTTATCAAGGAGGAAGAGGATAGAGTAATCTAGGTAAGTATGGAAGTGGTAATAAGCAAGAAGAAATATCAAACTTCAATGAAGGAGAAAATAGTTACAGCTTTCATCAATTAGGAGGAAGAAGCAATGGTAGAAATCAAAAAGCTGGATCTAATCAAAAGTTTGATATTTAAAAGATCCATTGTTATCACTACAAGAAAATTGGCCACTACAGCTATGAGTACAAAAATAAATTGGTCAAAGATAAAAAACAACAACCTCACTACACAAATGAAGCTAGAAATTTAGAGTGTAGATATGCTTGTGAGAACATGTTGTTAACTTGTAGTATTGATGAGAAGAGCCAGAAGAACACCTTGTATCTCGATAGTGGGTGCAACAACCAAATGTCTAGGAATAGAGAGATGTTCTCACAATTGGATGAAATAGTCTAATCTGAGGTAAAAATGGAGAATAGCAGTAACATACCTATCAATGGAAAATGAAATATCATTATCTACACCAGGAGGGATGAAAGGAATTAAATACAAGATGTGTATTATGTGCCTGAGTTGAAACATAACTTGTTGAGCGTTGGACAACTTGTGTAGAAAGGGTATACTGTTCAATTTAAATATGGAACTTGTACAATTAGAGATAAATATCATAGTCAAATTGCAATTATGTCCATGACAAAGAATAAAATGTTTCCCCTACAAATTCCAATTGAATTGTTGATGTCATTGAATGTAGTGGTGAAAGGTGTTACCTGGCTATGACAACTCAAATTCAGTCACTTGAGTTTCAATGGCCTAAACTTACTGTAAAATAAGTATGTGGTGAAGGGTTTACCCCTTATTGAGCAACCAAATCAAGTTTATGAAGGTTTCCTAGTTGATAAGCAGCACAGGAATGAGTTCCCTATAGGGTAGTCTTGGAGAGCTTCACAACCATTAGAGGTGGTGGACTTAGATATTTGTGGTCCAATGCAGACCATCATATTTTTTAGGGATAAATAATTTTTGACCTTCATTGATGATTTCATTCAGAGGACATGGGTTTATCCCATCAAGAAAAAGTTATAATCATTTGAAAAATTCAAGGATTTCAAGGCTCTATTTGAGAAATAGAGTGGCTATTATGTGAAGACTCTCAGAGTAGATGGAGGAGGTGAGCACATATCCAACAAATTTTATAACTTTTGTAAACAAAATGGACTTTATAGATAAATTACTTCCAGAAACATACCATGGTAGAATGGTGTTGTATAGAGGAAGAACATAACCATAATAGAGATTACACAGAGTATGCTAAAGGCAAATAATTTTCCATATGAGTTCTGGGCAGAAGTTGTATATTGTGTAGTTTATCTGTTGAACAGATGTCCCACCAAGAGTGTGAAGGATAAGATTCCTCAAGAGGCTTGGAGCAACCAAAAGCCAAGTGTTGCTCACCTAAAATTTTTTGAGTGCATAGCATATGCAAACATTCTAGATGAGAAGAGGAAGAATTTGGATGACAAAGCAGAGAAGTGTATTTTCACAGGGTACAATGAATAATCAAAAGCTTATAGGTTGTATAATCTTGTAACAAATAAGCTTATCATCAGTAAATATGTGAATTTCTTGGAGGATGAAGCATGGAACTAGAAGTCAAAGACTGGCTATCTAGAGTTAGAAATTATTGAATATAAGGATTCAGAGGGGGACAAAGTGCCTACTCTTGTAGCTTCAAGTAGTAACAACGGTGCCAATAACAGCATAACCTCATCATCTCGGCCACCTCCACTTGCAATAAGGATCTCTAATTTGAAGACACTAGCAAAGACACAGAGCTTACAAGATATTTATGAGGTAACTAGAATTGAAACTAATGAAGAATATTTTAATTTTTCTTTATTTTTTGAGTGTGATCCAATTACTTTTGAAGAATTAATTCAAAAAATAAAATCGGGGAATGCTATGGATGATGAGATAGTAGCAATAGAGAAAAATAATACATAGGAGTTCATAGATCTCCTTGTAGGAAAGAAGATAATTGGAGTCAAATGGGTGTATAAAACTAAGTTTAATACCCAAGGTAAAGTACATAAGCATAAGGTCATATTGGTGGTAAAATACTACAAGAAGAAGTCAGGGATTGACTATCATGAGGTTTATGCACCTGTAGCTTGACTTGACACAGTTATAATGATTATGGCATTGGCAACTCAAAAAGGTTGGAATGTTTACCAGATGGATGTCAAGTCTGTCTTCTTGAATGGAGTATTGGAAGAAGAGTTCTACATAGACAAGCCACTCGGATATGAACTGGAAGGGCAATAATACAAGGTCCTAAAATTGAATAAAGCTTTGTGTGGGTTGAAGCAATCACCCAGAGCTTGGTATAGCATAATTGATGCTTACTTTTAGGATAATGGTTTCATCAAATTCCCATATGAGCATACTTTATAGATGAAATCAAATGTAGAGGGGAAAATTATAATCATATTCTTGTATGTAGATGATCGAATTTATACTGGAAACAATAATATGTTGTTTGAGCAGTTCAAAAAAGCCATGAATAAGGAGTTCAAGATAATAGACTTGGGGCTGATGCAGTATTTTATTGGCATTGAAGTTGACCAATATATGGATGGTATATTCATTTCTCAGGGCAAGTATGCAAAGGATATCCTGAAGAGGTTTAATATGGAGGACAAAAAACCTACCATCACTCTAATTTCCACAGGTTTGAAGTTGAGTAAAACTGATAACAACAGAAGTGTTGAACCAAATCTCTATAAAAGGTTAGTTTGAAGTCTGATGTATTTGACTACAACTAGGACATATTTGATGTTTACAGTGAGATTAATCAGTAGGTTTATGGATTCCCTAAAGGACACTCATTGGAAAGAAAGCAAAATAATTCTGAGGTATATCAATGGAACGAGGAACCATAGAATCCACTATGCTAGAGAAAACTAGTTTGAACTAATTGGCTATATAGATAGCAATTGGGCTGGAAGCATAGATGATCAGAAGAGCACTTCTGGATACACCTTTCATTGTGTATTCAAATTAGTTTTATGTTCCTCAAAGAAACAACCAATTTTGGCACTATCAACTGATGAGACAGAGTATGTTATTGCCACCTCAGCTGCATTCCAGGTAGTTTGGCTAAGAAGAGTTCTAAATAAACTAAATCATTTGTCAAAAGTAGCAATGACCATTTTTTGTGACAATAATTTTGCCATAGCACTCTTGAAGGACCTAGTATTTCATGGTATGACCAAGCACATTGACATTCGGTATCATTTCATCAGAGAGCTGATGAAGATTGAATTACTATTTTGTAGGTCCAAGGAGCAAATAGCAGATATATTCACAAAACCTTTGAAGGAATAAGACTTCAATCAGCTAAGGGAGATGCTCGATGTTAAAGTTTTTATGAAATCTAGTTTAAAGGAGGGTGTTAGAAAATTAAACTAGATTTGACACCTTTGACAAATTTATCCACTACATCATTCACCATATCCTGTTCCATTCGGATTAATTATCGATACTTGAAATTGTCAATCAATTCGATGATTGGATGAAAACCCTAATTTTGTGTTAGCTGCATGTCAAGGAAGTTGGTGTAGCTTTACTACTTCTTACTTGAAACCCTAGATATATATTTGGGTCACCTTCATTTTATGAGATAGAGGAGAATGGCCAAGAGTTGGAGGAAATCAGAGCAATAGAGTAGAAGAATAACGCAACAGCGTTGTGTGAAACAAAAGGAGTAGAGTTCAAAAGTGCAGCAAAAGCACTATGTATACCTTGCAAACTATCATAGTTGCATATGATTGTTGATGTATTTCTAGTTCAAAGCATGTGTATGTATTTCTGGCATTAAGCAATAAAAATTGCTTGCATAAATTTTGCACTTTGTGTGTTGTTTAATAACTTAGCAAAGTTGGTTTTAATATTTCTTTCATTCTACATTAAAAATCCTTGTTGTGCCTTATGGATTAGAACAAGCTTGGAGTCCGCTCCATTTCTTTGTATTTACTAGTAGAATAGGAAATATCATATTTATATGCTTTTGGCTTGCATAATATTTTTCTTATTACTCTAATCCGCTTCTGCATTGACATTGTCTCCAATCCGCACATTCATTGTATTGAAAGATGTGCTATATTTTATCTTTTGCGGAGTGCATACATTTTATATTTGAAATCCGCTCCTTTCCTTTGTTTTCCTCAACAAACTACATTCCGATTTTTTTCTCATATTTGATAAGCGGATTGTAATTTTGTAAATATTTCAAGGAGTAAGTGACGTCAGCCACTTAATTTTTATGGATTGAAAATCTGCACCTCCTCCTATGTTTTTTTGTATGGATTCCATTTTGCACATTCTCCTTTGTAAAAGTTGCAGATTGAAAAACCTAATTCTACCTTCATGATTCCACTACCGTTTAAACTGTATTTGTTCCATATTTGATGTGTATGTGATTTTACTACAGATTGCCTTCTAATAGCTCCAGTTTGCAATATATACTTCGGATTGGAGTGTTCCCCATCCAGATTGATTTAAAAACTTCAAATCAAGCTTAGGAATGATTCGTTCTAATATGATATTTATTTATAAGCCTTTTAGCCTTTCAAATGGTAAAGTTTATGTAACGGTAACTTTGAGTAACGAACAAAGTAGCATGTATGTTTTTTTGCCTCGCTTCATTTAAATTTAAAATGTATATGTTGTAATATACCAACAGTAATCTTTACAACTATCAAGCTATTATCCTCTTCAAACATGAGGTTGTCTTTTAGGGATGGTTAATTTGAATTAATATTCCTTTAATAATTTATCGGTCCTTACTTGTCTTATAAATAGTAAATAGCAAGAATATAGTATATAGCTTTATTTTCAAGGATTTACTTTTAAAAAAAATTCAATATTTTATATTTTAATATTATATTAAAATAATATTTAATAATCTAAAATTAAATAGTATTAGGTTAATATGCTGTATTTTTCAAAATTTTAAAGAAGACATTTAGATTCCAATCTTATAAAATAATACATACATAATTGTCAACATGTTCTAATACCACTATATATAGTTGTGATGCAATATAAATGTGATCCATTTCAATCATATCTATATGTATATTATGAGATTGTTTTGTGTTTTTACAAAACATTTTAAAAGTACAAGTCATATTTTAAATTTTTAATAAATATATTGGCGTAAACATTATGTATTTATTTTTTAAATTTGATATGGTAGTTATTTTTACATTAAAAGGTATTTATAAGTAGGACCAAAATAAAGAAAGGGAGGCTTTGATAGTAATTTTTCTATAATTAAAAAAATTTATAAATTTTTGTAATTAAACTTTAATAGGATTGTTAGACATTCATGTTTACCTTTGAAACTTATCATCTGATGTTTTAGATATTGTGTAAACATACGAGTAAATTTGTACAATGACAAGGTGGACATTTTTTACCCAAGGACAATTAGATTTACCTCTAATTTCATCATCTTTAATAGCCTTATTTTAGTGTTTATTCTTTGAAGTGGATGTTTGTATCTAAGGAATGAGATGCCTCACCATTTCATGCTAAATATGAGGGGTAACTGAAACATAAGGAAACTGATTTATTTTGCAATAATTTGTTGAAAAAGATAATTATAGATGTTGTCCTTTTAGAAAAGCATCCCTAAGTGTTACAAAATGGGATCTTCCACAAGGGAAACCCTCTTTTACCATAAATGGTAAAAAACCACCAATTGTCTCCTTGTCTTACTTTATGTGAGTGGTCTTACTGCTTGTGTACCATTATCAGTTAAATTTATCCTTAAGATATGTGAGACCTACAAAATTTGGCTAGAATGTTTAGGGGTATGCCTTGATCATACCCCTCATGTTTGAAGAAAAAAAATTTCAAAAATGACTAAAATTGCATAAACTAATGAGAAATAGATATAACAAGGATACTTACCTAGTTTTGGAAGCATTGGAGGACTTTTAGCTTAGGAAAATCTACTGAAAAGAGGATTCACCCACCTCTATCTGAATCTTATGTATAATACTCCAAATAGGTTGAACACTTGTAGGAACCTCCCTTTGGTTGTAAGGAAGCTACCCTCAAAATATTATGGCAATATGGGTTTGTATGAAGGAGTTACGATAAAAATAGTATGGGTGGATCTTGATGCATATACATAGATATATATAAATCTAACTATGCCTTGGGATTCATACACTACTATGTGAATATGATTTTGATTTCTAGAAACCAAAATTAATGATATGGAGGTCCCTCTAGTGCTACTAAAGCCACCTCTAAAACTTATAAATAAGAGTAACTTGCTATACAAAGAAGGTATAAATGGAGAGCTTATGTGACCTTCATGGTAGGTAGTGCAAAGAGAGAGTTTAAATGACCTCTAGGTTGATTCTAGTTGAGCCTAGGTATGTAATCTAATGGTTCTCTTGAATATAGGAAATAACCCTCTAATTATAAAATTTGGTGAGCATAGGGGAGGGGATGAGGTATCCCATGATATGTCCCCTGATGTGCAATGCTCCATAAGTGCATTTGAATGGGATAATATCTCACCCACGTATATTCCATAAATGAGTATGGGAATGTCGAGTGGAGTTGGGGTTAAACCCGAACTATCATGGGTTAGTTGTTGACTTGGTTGAGGTGAATGGTGAGTCATACATATCCAAGATTTGAAAACCATAAAGTCTTAAAAGCTTGTTAATGAATTTAAAATTACATAGGAATCTTAAATGGATCAAGGGTTAGATTTAATTATTTTTAAATTGACCCTAGGTTATATGTTGACTTTTGGGTGAGGTAGAGTGTGACTCAACATATCTGCTATGCTTTGGAATACAAAATTCTTATAATGGTATTTAAGACCCTAAATGCACATAGGGAGATGTGTAGAACAAGGGTTAGAGTTAACCTTGATTAGGGTTAAACATAGGTTTAGGTAGGGTTAAGTAGATGAGGTGTAGGCTATGCTAGTTAAAGAGTAGACTAGTTGAGGTGGCCATGATTCATATTAACCATAGTTTGATTGATCATGGGGTAGACTTTGAATATAAAGTAACTTTAACGAGGGTATATATGTAACCAAGATTAATTTATAGTGGTGGTCATATGAGGATCTAGTGTAGCTCAAGGGGGATTATGAATAGTGCTTTTTAATAATGGTGTAAAGAAATGGTGTAGTGTAAAAATTAATGACTGAAGTTGGTGGTTCAATTTTAAAAATTAAGGTTTTTTGTAATGGATGATTGTGGATGATATATGATTGATTATAAGAGAGGTGAATTAAATATGGATGATTATAGATTTTGTTGTGTCATGATGAATATTGAGAAAATAGACACAATATTATCTTAATTTATGATCAATGTAAGATGTTATAATTGTGGAAGGAACAAATATCTCCAAAAAAGTTGCCAAATAGATTGTTGAGCTCTTGAGTTTATTTGATAAACCATTAATGTTGTAAGGTAGATTTTTGTCAAGTACTTCAATCAAAAGTGTGGTCTTACAATTAAAATTTTGAAGAAGGTAATCCATGAGTTGTATATAGTTGTAGGTATTAGGCTTATTAAATGTTTATTTGAATTGGATTTTATTGAGAAGAGAAATTTTTATTTTTGTTTGTCATAGCAAATGAGGGGGTTGAGATCATATTTGACAAAGGTTCTTGGATAATTATAACTTTTTATATTGAGTATTTTATTATTGATCATGTGTAAGTAATGATTTATTAATTGATGCCTATCCACTCAAGCAATGAGTTGATCAGTGAAGAAGTAGATAACAATGATGAATCACTTTACAATAAAATGTTATTGACAAGCAAGTAGTGGTTAGGGGTGATAAAAATGATGAATGATTATCATTATTTGTATTGAGCCATGATGATTGCTTTGAGAGAGGATATGTAATATCATATTACTTCAAAATAAATGTAATATGTCCTAATTATGGAAGGAGTAAATATATTTAGAACTTTACTTTTGATGAATTGTTCAGCTTGATTTTATTTGACAAACAATTAAGCCCTAGGTGGATTTGTGTTAGGTGCTTCATTCATAAGTGGTATTGTGACTACCACTCCAAGGAAGGGAATTCATGACTAACCTAAAGAATCAAGTATTGGGTCTCTCAAATGTTTTTTTTTAATTGGATTTTTGTTGAGAAGATACATTTTTTTTTTCCTTGCAAGTGAAAACTAGTAAGAGTCCTAGGAAAACTTCTTGGACAAATATAATTTCAGGGATTGAGTGTTTGAAAATTGATCATGCACAATGTGGAATTTTTATGTTTAATTTCTACCCCCTCAAGCGATGATTTTATGGTGAAAGAAACAAAATACAACAAAGAATCACCTGAAAAACTAAAAAATATAGTGGACAAATTTGAAGAAAATGAAAAAATTCAATACATTTGATAATGGTTGGTCATGAGGGCGTGAATGCAACTTGAAAATTTATATTTACATAAAGGTGTGAGAATTATAATGATTTTCATACATCTATATGAATATAAAGTTTTTTTTTTGCATTTTGGAGGACCAAATAATGTCAAAATTGGATAAAACGTCTACCATTGGAAAGCTCTTTTTGAGCCTAATACAACAATGGTGGTTTTATGAAATTTGAAGATGATTTTATGGGGGTATTTTGGTTAAATATAATCCTAATTTTAGAACCAATGAATGCATAATTTTAGGTCTTTTGGAAGGGAAGGTTAGCAATGTGGCATAATTGTTTAGAGAAAATGAAATATGTTGGTACTTATGGTGATTATCGAGAATGATGGAGCTAATGCAAGTTGAAAAATTAGATTTACATAGATTTGTGGAAATCATATTCACATATTATTGTGTTAGTAAGGTGCACACCTTACTATATGAATTTGGTTGTTAGATCCATGTACATTTATTTGAATTTTGGAGGACCAAATAATGTCAAAATTGGATAAAACTTATACAATTAGAAATCTCTTTTTGATCCCAATGAAATAGTTGTAGTTTTATGAAATTTGGAGAAGATTTAGTGCAAATAAGTTGGATCAAAGATGACCCTATGTTTAGAATCAATGAATGTGCACTTTTAGCCCTTTTGAAAGGAAAATTTAGCTTGGTTGGTTAGAGGGATTGCTTGGATTGTAGAGCAATTAGCGATGGTAGTAGAGAGGGTAAATTGATGGATGAGATGGTGTATTGTGAGAGTTAGATATTAGGATGGATGGTGGATAGAGCCTCTCTTATATTAAAGAGATATGGAGTGAAATATATAAGATATGGAGTCGTAGGAGAGGTTTTATTATGATAGGATTTGAAGGTAGTGAGAGGTGTAGGAGAAAGAACCATTTGAGGGCACTGGGTGCCAATATGTAGAGATTGCAATTGTAGTATAATGACCTATAGGCCTTGCATGCATAGGAGAGTACAATCCATGGTTTCAATGGTTCCTTGAGCGGTAGATCCTGCAACCTCATAGGCTGAGGAATATTCCCTACAATATAGTGAGTCATTAGGAGAGTAAAGAGTTGATGGTCCTCTTGGTATGATTGACAGGATTCGAGAGACTCTGGGTGAGCAGGCAGGTTGATGCAATTTTGAGGGTAGCAATGATGCCATAATTTTTATATTTTTGATGTATTGTATGTACATGTATGCGAGGCAAGGATGTTTTATGTGGAATGACATAGATTGTAGCCCATGGGTATTTTTAATATGTGATATACATGATATGACATTGATTATATATGTGAATATTGTGTAAATGTGTTATTGTATTGATGTAATATAGGTATGCATGTCTTGATGATGTATGATTCTATGTAGATGCATGAGATAATGTATATATATGAATATGTATGGTAATAATGATTGAATTATAAGTATATAGATTAACGTATAGATATACATGAAAATATGTGCAATAAGACTTGGATGGTATTATAAAGTGTGAATTAAACAATGAAAAGTAGTTGCAAAAAATACGATGAGTATGAGAGAAGAAAACATGCAACATATATTATGAATACCAAGTGAGCAATAAGTTGATAGGTTATGTAAGTGGTAAATGAAAATGCAATGAGAGACTATGCATATTGATCCTAATGAGTGAATCTAACAATAGAATTATGAGGATGTGAAACACCAATGAAGAAAACACTTGTATTTTGGTGAAAGTAGCTATGTTGTTATATGTTCCATTATTCTAAAAATATTGGATGTGAGAAAAATTTCAAGGGAGTCAAACACCATAGTTTGAGCAATCAAAACCATCTTAGTAGTCGATCAATATCTCGTGGTAATTGCAACTATACTAACTAATATTAAGTCAATAATGGACCATCATATATAAAGTGACATTCATTTATCCATTTTGAGCGATGTTGGACTAACCAATTATGAACTTAGCCAGTTAAGCTAGCTCATCCACAAGCACACGGTGCTTTATATAAAAGAAGACCACTAATGTGATAGACTTTTTAACACTTGGAAGGTATGCTCCATTGCCAAACCAATATCTATAGCCTCTATGGAGATTATCCGTATGATTTATGAACTTGAGGACCTCAAGAATTCAAGGATTTTGATAATGTTTATTTTTTATTTTTTTTGCAGTGCTCTTTTTGGCATTTGTTTCAGTTTTTACTTTATCTCTCTTTTTTATTTTTGTAGCTTGTCATTTTGTTGATAATTAGATTGAATCATGCAAAATATAGGATGAGAAAAGTAGCTTGTGCTAGGTGGCCAGTATATAGAAGGTGTTGCATTTTCTATGCTTACAATTTGGTTAATGTTTGAAATGTGTTGGTGGCCATGAATGAATTCATGTTATCCAGGGAAAGCTTTGAAGTGCTTTAGAATTTGATAATATTGGATGAAGTTTGATTAAATTAACTAGAAATGGTCAAATCATAAAAGTACTTCCATTACCTAATATCCTAAAAAAGAAGATTGGACATCAGAGCAATTGCACTAACACATATTCGTTTAACTCTTTATTTTTATTTACAAGGTGGGTATGTATATATGGTGGATATTATCATCCTAATTGTAACATGAAATAAGACATGAGATATAAAGAAGAAATTATGGTGACATGATTATAAAAATACAACTAGTTATGCAAAAAGTAATGTGACTTAGCATGCTAGAGCACTATAGAAGAATACCCCATGATGATATGTATAATATAAGGGGAAACTAAAAGGAGTGTGGAAATCTATATGTGGATACGAGTGCAAAGAGAAATTTTAAATCTTTGATGGTATAAACATGATTGATGGATGTGGTGTGTGATGGAAGAATGTCAAATATTCATATGTGAAATAGATGAAAAGTAGTAAGAGAAGGAGAAGTGGAAAGGAATAATGGAAGACATAAGAGAATAAATAAAATAAGGTAACTCATTAAAGGTATGTAGCCACTCGTCGCATGACCATACAACATTCACAAGGAATACAAACATCAAGGGAAGAAGGGAAGAGAAGAAGATAACACCAAATCAAAGTTATGTAAAAACTTAATGAATTACCATACAACATTGAAATAGAATGAAAGGAGGGAGGAAATATATTAGAGATAGAGAAATATGCAGAGCAGAATACCCTATTGATGGGTGGTTTTGAATTAGTTTTGATTTTTATTATTATTGTTATTTTTTTAATTTGAAAAATAGATTATATTTATAAAAATGGTATTACAAAGTAAAATGAGTTGGATAGGAAACAAGGGAGAATGAAAATCCTCCTCCAATCCCTCCTAGCTTAAAAATTACCCATAAAAACATTATATAGGTGTGTTTGTTGAAAACATCACCTAAGGCCACCATAATGCAGTTATCCATACACATCAACATTACCATAGTTGAATTCCATTTTTTCTCATTCATTTAAATTTTTTAGACCATCCATATATCTTCATGTTATTTTGAAGTTATTATTGGCATCTTGAACATGTCTGACATATCTATTATTTTATGAGGTGGAGGCTTATTTTCTCTTAATCTAGACATACTCAATAAACTATCCTTGAGGGCTTTAGGAGGGGCTTCATCCCTCATATATAAAAAATTTATTAAAATTTTTTGTTCATTCTAGTACATAAAGGTTCATTTGAAGAAGATTTTGAAGACAAACAAGTTCATTCAAATTAGACTTCAAAGAAAAACTTCCAAAGTTTTGTTGCAACTTCTCATAATATTTATTGTAACTATATTCCTTTTAGGTTTGGATTCCACTTTTAATTTTCTTGTAATGAATATCTTAAAACACGATTGGATGTTTCTGCAAACCAAAAAAAAGAATTAGCATATTCAATATAACTCTTAAAAATATAGATTTTACTAAATATACAATAACTAAAGTTCTCATTTATCAAATTAAAAACTTTTGTTCTTATTTATCAAATTAAAAACTTTTAGAATCCAAAAACCTTGTAATATTAATAAATAAAAATAATTAATCAACTCAATAATTTTTTTAGTGTACATATATTTGCAAAACCTCTATTAATTTTACAATATCAATGTTGTGTTTTAACTCTTATATAAATATTGATTAAAAATATATAGATAATGAGTAAAATTAAAGTTAGAAATTAGCTTCTTCTTGGAGGAAGATAAATTTTACCCATAATTCAAAATGGGTAGAGCGCCTAGGTCTTATCTCTACTGTGGGATAGGGTGATTAAGGTTGTTAGGTAATATTTTATGTTGGATTCTACAGATGATGTCATACACAGTTTCCACGCTATGTTTTTGAATCATCTTAGAAGACAAATGTGGATGAATATCCCATTGTTTTTATTTTATTCTATGAGGAAGTTGATGTTGGCAATTCAAGGAGGGCACGACTTCACCAGGGATTGGCCCTTTTGGTTTTTGAGAAAACTATGATAGAGAAAGGGGTCACGATGGAGGTTATTATGTATTTCCTGGATGCTCTTTCTATTCCTATGATATGCCAAGCTTTGGTCGCTTTGAAAATTTCAAATGAAGATTTTGAGGATGTTTTTTCTTTTCTATGGGATCTAGTCTAAAGAAGATCTCCCACAAGGTTCACGTCTCTACTAAAGGTGTGACGGGATCTGCGGTTAAGAGTTTTACTAATGATATTGTTAATAATATCCTAGTTTTTTTTGTGGCCACTCCTATGGTGGGGATCCTCCTTCTATCAGTATGGTGGAAGGTAGTGGCACCTGCAAGTCGATGAGGTTGATTGGTAAAAAGAGGGATGTGACGAAGTCCTCTCTATTAGAAGGATGATGTGAAATTTCTTCCTAGAGATTTTGTGAAAGATAAAATGGTGGTTGATGTTTATACTCCAGGGAAGCTTATGCAAATAAGAGTGCACTTTTGCATAGTTTAAAATTGATGGAAATCAAGCAGTGTGCGGTTTGGAGTTTTGTCAAAATGGCATTGGATTATGTTGGGGAGCTTGCTCAAATATCTAGTAATATTTCCCACAAGATCGATTTAATGTTGTAGAACTCTCCCAGTTCTCTCATTGATCATTTTTGTCATATTTTCCTTGATGTTCTTTAGTATGCTATTTTCCTTCTTGTGTTTTCTGGTTTTCTCTCCTAACTGTCTTTGTGGCAGGTTTCTTTGTAAAAGGTTGTGGGGACCCTTTCAAAACCCTTATTTTTTTAATACTACCAAAAAAAATTAAATTTTAAAATTAAATTAAACAAATAATATAATATAATGTAATAAATTTAAATGTTTTCAATTACAATTAGTAGCTTTAGTTAGTAAATATACATTAGTTTGAAGTTGGTAGGTCAATTACTAAAAAAATTACAGTCATTAAGACAAATATCTTTAAAGAGGGTATATCCACATGCATGCTATTATTTGACCACAAGCATTAATTAGGCAAAGTTACTCAAAGATGCCCAACAATTTTTAAATATTTAAGTAAAACAACAAATAGAATTTAAAAAGTTCGAAAGTTGACATTACAAATTTCCTTATAAAATATGGGTATTTATGAAAATTAGATGATTATTTGCTAAATCACATGTTGTTCCAAATGGAACAAGCTATTGCCGTCACCTATGCATGATTTTAGAACAAGAAACTCTGATCTTATCCGCCATTATACAGACAAGATTGTCCCTCTCTAAGCCTTTGGCCTAATTTTTTATTTTTTAATTGGAGGAAAAGAACATTGTAGATCTTTAATAAATAAAATATAGATACACCACAGAGAAAAACTATGAAAATTAGATGGTTATTTGCTAAATATGTAGTTCCAAATGGTACAAACTATTGCCGTCAGCTACGCATGATTTTAGAACAAGAAACTCGGATCTTATCCGCCAAGGTTGTCCCTCTCTCAGCCTTTGGCCTAATTTTTATGTTTTTATTTGGAAGAAAAGAATATTGTAGATCTTTAATAACTAAAAGATAGATATACCAAAGAAAATCTATAATTCTGAAAAATCTAATTATATATAATTAATAAGAAGCATGAATCATTGGTTTGTATTTGCTGCCCGTTGGATCTTGGGAGCTGTCTTTAGTCTGTACTTTGGCAGGTTCCGTCGAAGGCATAGGGAAGCCCGCGGTCGTTCCCTGGTTGGAACTTTTATCTCTTGGGCTATGGGGTGCCATTTAAAGTCTATGATGGGTTGGCTTTCATTCACTTTTGTTTTTTTGTTAAGCTTTAGCCTCGGTTTTTCCCTTTGTTTAGGGAATCAAAAGCTTGTTAGGGCCGTTGATCTTTCTTAGGGCCCGTTGATCTTTCTTCCTTGAAACTTCTCATCTCTAAGTGTTGTGTTTGGCGGTGGTCGAGGTGATCAAACAGCATGTCGTTTGGAGTTCCATCAAGATGGTGTTAGATTATACTGAGGAGGTTGCGCAGATGTCCAATGAGATTATTTTTAAGCTTGATGTTGTGATGTAGAACTACCTTGGTTCTTCCATAGGTCTTATGGGGATTCTCCGGCCTTCTGACCCTCCTGATTTTTGATGTTTTTTATTGTGTATTTTACTTTATGCTCTACTATTTTGCACTTTAGTGCACTAGTTTTCTTTGTTCTTTGTTCTTTGTTCTCTATTGTAAAAGGTTTAGAGGCCCCTTTCAAAACCCTTTTCTCTTAATATTACAAAAAAATAAAAAAAAACATAAGAAATCATAGAATTCAAACAATCAATTAAATAAATCCTTACATAACAATGCTACATATTCATGTCTACAACCTCCAACCTAATTTCGCTATTGTAAGTTCAAAACAATAAAAACTTGATGCGCAAAAACTCAGGTAACCCACATATAAAAAATAAAAAATAAATAATCAATCAAAAGAAAAAACCTCCAATATTAATTTGTACCCTCTAATAATATTGTTGTAAGCAATTGGCATCCCCACTAGAAATCAGATTTCTCATAACTGTGCCTATAGATCATTCTCATATCCATGACAGTAGGGATTGGAAAGCTATATAAAATATCATAAAACAAAGATATGTCATTGAATATTAACTCAAAGAGTTTCTAACTGAAGATTTATATTCTTGAAAGTTGAAAGGAAACGACTTTAAAGATAGGTACAAATTTGGCCTTAAACAAAGATTTTTTTGGTATTAATTTAAAGAGATGGTTTTGAAAGGGTCTCCACAACCTTATACATACACCCAAACTTTCAACCATAATAACAATTTCCAAAATATTATATCTATTAGGAATAATCGAGAAAGTTAAATTTCTAATAACCATAATGATTTCGGATAGAAATTAGAAAAGCACAATGCTTTGAAGGCAAAACAAACTCTAACAAACTCCGGTCAAAGGGCAAAGCCAGACCGAACACTCCTTACAACAAGAGCCAAAGGGATGTCCGACTCCTCCTTACAAAAACAAAGCATCATGAGCCTCTTTCCTAGCAAGGGAGACTATGTCATTCGGGACATCATTTTTCCACACCGAAAAAGCAGCATAGTGGACACCACGGTTGGCCATAATATCGGCCAATGCATTCCCCTCATGGAACACATGGCGAATGTTCACCTGTTCAAAAGCGTACAACAATCTCCTAGCTTTGGCAATAAGATTGAGAACGTTCCAGCTAGGTGTACACTCCCCTTTGAACATCTTGATTATGTTCAAAGAGTCGCCTTCGATTTCCACATTCTGACATCCAGCATCTGCTAAGAAATTCACCCCCCTATAAGTTGCGTGAGCCTCCGTGAAGTGTGAATATTGGGAACCAAGGGATTCAAAAAATGCCAAGAGGATGTCACCATTCTCATTTTGCACAACGCCACCTACTCCAGCCTTGTCGGGGTTACCCTTTGAGGCCCCATCGAAGTTGAGTTTTAGCCAATTGGGATCCGGATGGGCCCACTTAATTCCTGCTCTAGTATCAGGTTCAGGGGGAGGCGAGGAAGAGGGATCCAACCTAATTTGAATTCCAAATCAACTTTGTCGAAGGATGAGGGTGCCTTGGGTAATTTACCCACAAAGGCAGCCAAGATATTCTTTGACGCTCTGTTAATGATCTTAGTACCCACCCTAACAACATTGATCTCAACATCATTAAAAGCACGGGAATTTCGTTCTTTCCACACCCCCCACCATGCATGGGGAAGCATAATTTTCCACAACCAAGATAGTCATTGGGACACGAACAACGAACACCATTGAAGGATGTTGTCCATCAACGTACCTAGAAACACCCAATAAATGTTAAACCAATTAAAAATAAACATAAATACCTGCCATGTGAATGGGCAGTTGAGGAGCAGATGTTGCATGGATTCCCAGTCTGATTTGCATAGATAGCATATGTTCACCATAATGTGACCCCTCTTTCAAAGATTCTCCAAAGAAAGTATTTTATTTTGAGCCACCAACCAGAAATAAATATTGATCTTTGGGATTAGTCTTTTAATCCAAATAAGATTCACTGGAAAAGGAGCCTCATATTTCGGGAGAAGGAAGGAATAAGCTGATTTCACATTAAATTCACCTTCTTCTTCCCTGCACTGAATCAAATGGTCTTGTCTTGTCTAATTGCATACCTATTAAGTTCCACTAAAAGTCTCTGCCAACTGACCAAATCATTTTGGTTGGACACCCAATAGGGATGAGAATTCCATGAACGCCTACCATTGACAATAGGCATATATTGGGAAACCCAAATTTCACCTTCCTCCATCACTTTCAAAGCAAGAGCCCTGAGATTTGGTTCATCCAATAATAACTCTTCCCTCAACCAATGATCTTCTCAAAATCCACCTGCTTTTAGCCTTCACAAAGTCCTTGATCTTCATTAAGCTTCTCCAAAAATAGAGCCTGTCAGGGAGATATCATCTGACAAGAAAGAATTAAATCTGTATTTCACTTTAAGGATAGAACACCAAGGTCTCTCGACGTTCAAAGCAACCAACCACCCTGATTTACCAACCAGGGCTCTATTCATAAGTGCTACTCTTTTCAAATTAAGACCCTCATCCTTTCTCCTCTTGCAAATCTGATCCCAAGTGACCAAGTGGTACTTGCATTTTAAATTTGATCTAGCCCAAAGGAACATTTTACAAATATGATCAATTTTGTCTGTTACTTTAGTAGGGAGCATGAATAAGGACATGAAATAAATGGGTATGCTCTGGAGCGTGCTTTGAACAAGTACCACCTTCCTTGCTTGGCTCAACAACACCCCTTTCCAAGAGGCTAGTTTACATTGGATTCTTTCAATCAAAGGGTCCCATAGTGAGTCTTTCATTATCCCCATGAAGAGAGATAGTCCAAGATAGGTCTCTGGAAACGAGGTAATCCTACAATTGAGTATATTAGCAATATTAGATTGCCTGGATTTTAGAGTGTTAACAAAGTAGATAAATTTCTTTGTAAAGTTGATCTCCTAACCAATAGCCCTCTCATAACACAATAATATATTTTTAATATCCCGAGTGAAAAATACCGATGCACCACTAGCAATCAGAGTGTTGTCAGCAAATTAGTGATGAGATACAAGCAGACATGGGAGAGTTGGATGAAGACCCACCTCTCCGCTCAACCTTCCAATCGCTCTCCCCAAAACCTCTGCCACAAAGAGGAAGAGGAAGGGGGAAAGTGGATCGCCTTACCTCAAACCACGGTGAGACTTAAAAAAGCTAGACACCAATCCGTTCACTAGAATGGAGCACCAAACTAAAAAAAATGCAAGTCAAAATAAGTGTGACCCACCGATCGCTGAAGCTAAACTTCCTCATCACCTCTTGTAAGAATGGCCACGCCACTTTTTCATAAGCCTTACTGATGTCGAGCATTAAAAAAGGAAAGCCTCTCTACCACTATACTTGACTGAATGAAGAAGCTCATGCATGATAATAGCACCATCTAATATTTTTCTACCCGACACAAAGGCGCTCTAAGCCATATCAATGAGATTCAGAAGTAACCCCTTGAGTTTGTTAGACAGAGCCTTAGAGAGGAATTTATATAAAGAATTGCACAAACTGATTGGTCTAAAATCCTTAAATGACGAGGCAAAATCCTTTTTTAGAATTAAGGCAATCAACGTGGCATTCAAGGATTTAGGAATCTCCGTTGATCTTTGGGCTTCTCTTAGAGCCTCTGCCACCTCAGACCTGTAAATATTCCAATATTTCTTAGGAGGAAATCCATCAGGCCCTGGAGCCTTTAAAGGCCCCAGCTCCTTAACAACATTAAATATTTCATCATCTGTGAGTGGAGCCTCCAAACCCGCGTTCATTTCCTCCATCACCAATGTAGGAATAGCATCTAACATAACACATTCTGCTACCAAATCCCGATCCAGGGAGGGACCAAGAAGAGAACTGAAGACATTGACAGCCTCCAAATGAATTTCTTCGCTCTTCCTGATAGAGCTGCCATCCTCCTTAACAATATCCACTATTCTATTCCTATTCCTCCGCTGCATGGTGGACGCATGAAAGAACCGCGTATTCTTGTCACCTTCTCTTAGACATAATTCTCTTGATTTCTGCTTCCAATACAACTTGATTTTTTGTTTGTTTGTTATGATAATTAGCTAAGCACTCTCTTTCATCCCTTAATAACACTTCATTGAGTCCTTGTGACTCAATATTTTTCTCTATTTCAGCGACCTTTTTTAAAAATTCCAGCTCCCTAAAGATATTACCATACACATTCTTGTTCCACCATTCTAATTAATGACGAGGCCTTCAAATTTTAAAGGTAACTTTAAAAAGGCTTGATCCCAACGCTTCCTCATCCCACCATTTTTTCATGCAATCTTCAAATTTAGGGAAGTTGCACCACATTGCTTCAAAGCGGAAGGGTCTCGGAACAAAAGAAGAGTTTTCAACAGTCTCCAAAAGGAGAGGATTATGATCCGAGCCCACTCTGGGCAAGGTGGAAAGCATTGCATCCCCAAATAAATCAAGACTTCCAGACAAAACTAGTGCTCTGTCCAGCTGGCTCAGGATCAAACCATTACCCGACCTTCTGTTACTCCATGTAAAATGCCCCCCTTTCAAATCCACATCTCGTAATTCTATGGAAGATATGAAATCTGCCAGGTCAGCAAGACTGCGCTCTTCAGGGCCACTTCCACCCCTTCTCTCCGAAGGATATAGAGGGGAGTTAAAATATCCAATCACTAACCAATGTTCATGAATGAAGGTTTGACATATTTCTAGCAAAAAATGCCAAAAATCTCTCCTTTCATAAGTGGTATTTAGAGCGTAGATATTGGAGACCACCCAAAGCCTTTGGGTTTTGTTGCACCAGAAAATAATTTTTATCACTCTACGTGAAGTAGAGATTACATGCCCATCAAATTTATTTGAATTCTAGAAAAAAAGGAGTCCGCCCGCTGTTCCCACAGCTTCACTGGCCATGAAACCCGATTCCTTCCATACTGCCCTTTGGGTCGATCTCCACGACTTGACCTCAAGCTTTGATTCTTGAATTAATAATAGATCAAGGGTCAATTATCTTTTCAGGGATGCCAATAAGCGCTTCTTAGAGGATTTATTAAACCCTCTTATGTTCCATGAGCATATTTTCATGGGAAGGGGGAACTCACTTTATCTCCACCACCTACCGACGAGCTCAAGAAACCATCCAAGCTCAATCGTTTTTCGCCTTCACCAATTTTTAGAACTAGTCTAGATTGACCTTCGTTGGCCATAGACTCATTGGCATTTCTTTTCCTGCTTACTTTAGACACAGGCCTTCCAAGTTTACAGGCCTTGCCCAAATCCATCAAATGTCTTCTATGATTGTGGGTTTTAGGGCCAGGAGAGCCCTTCTCCATTACCACCGGCTGAGGATACGGGGAAGCAGGAGCCACATCCATCACTAAAGATTTGTTTCTTACCACAGAGGGGAAAAACCATCCACACGATTGGTCGCACCAGGAGAGAAGGATAGACAACAAGCCACCGAGGATTGTGGGCATTCCCTTAAGGACCCCACCGAAGTCGCCATATGGGCTTTAGAGCACGATGGACCCAAGTCTTCTGCCAAAGCATTTAGACACTTGAAAGAGTTGTCTAAGGGGATAGAAGCCTCCGCTAGATTGACTTTCAAAAACAAGTCCACCTCTAGCCTATTATAATTCTCCATTGCAATATTCGAACACATCGGTTTGACCAACTCCTCCTCCCTAACCATAGGCACCAACGGAGGGGAGGAAAGAGGGGAAGCCGAATTTCGAAGAGCCACCAAAGAAGCAGTGGATTCCTTGACCGACGGGGCAGCGAACAATTTCTTCTTCCATATTCTTTGCTTCTTTGAGGGCAAAGACCAAACAGACTTGCTAACACCAAAAACAAGGGCCGGTCTCTTTCCTTTCTCCATCGCAGACACAAATCCTTGCGAGCCCTACACCCTAGAAGGGGCATCCCTCGATTTTTTTTTGCAATGCAAAGATGAATGACCTTTGCCCCCACAAGATGAACATGAAAAGCTATCATGTTCGTAGATGATTAGCTACTCCCACATTCCCGCAAAAGAATTTATCAAAATATATTTTTGCAGCTCTTTGGACAAGTCCGCGAGAAAACTCAGGTGAACAAATTGTCTTTTGTCTTCCAACATGGAAGAGGCATCAAAAGAGAAAAAAATTTAATTGCATTGTCAATATGTTTGAAGATGGAGTTATGCCATAAATAGAGAGGGACTTCAGGAAGACGAATCCAAACCGGAACCATGTCCACTTTGTGACTAGCAGGGTTAAACCCAGAGTCCCAGTTCCTCAAATACAACCCACGCTTTTCGAAAAACCATGATCCCTCTTCCAACACCCGATCAACATCAGAGGGGTCCGACAGAGAAAAGAGAAAAAATTTCCTCGAGAGAAAAGATAAACAGAGGTTGCCAGTCAGCTTCCAATGGGCGATGGCCCTTCTCTTTAAAGCATCAACATCTGGTCTGCTCCTGGAGAATTTTCCCACTAAATTACCAGACAAATTCACCAATAGAGAGGACACAGTTGAGTCAGAGACAAAGATTTCGAGTTGGGGATGAACGTCTCCATCAAAAACCCGATTGGCTAAGTCTACGCTCCCTCATTCCTTTTGGGCGCAGCTTCCCCAATAGTTTGGCCACAAGGCTTTTACAAAGAAAAAGATTCCACTGGTTCATCCAGAGCTTCCCCACCCAGATACCACATTTCATCAAAATCACAAACTAGCAATGCAAAAGAGAGGACCGAACGAGAAAACCGCTCAAATAATCGCAAGAATCCAAACACGAATGCAAACCGATGAAGGCCAGCCCAAGAACCACGAGAGCAAAGAGCCACAAGCGTTGAGCAAAACAGAGCGAGCAGAGCGGCCTTAAACAAAGATTTATTTTATAGTCATTCAATCATTTTAAACGAAGGGAGTGTTCTTTCTAGGATAATATTTTCCTCTAAATTAACGGACACATCTGCCTCTTACTTTATTAGATCTATTTAACCTAGCACAGAATATGTAAGTTGACGTACAAGTAAAATTCTGAGACAAAATCAAACAGTTTAAAAGTTATGAAAAATCATTAGGTTGGAAAATAACTGCAATTTGATAGAAACAAGTACACACGAAATTAACTAAGCTAATTGGAGTATGTTGGAGTACACGAACCATATCTTCATAAGAAATTCTAATCTGCCCAAGACACTTAAATATTACATCCTCTTCTTCTCAACCCTGCGTCATTTCAAAATATTGGCAGTAAAATAATAACCCAGTCAAATATTCCTTGTCTGGCTTACGCGGTCTAGTCTTTTGCTAAAAGCTGGGCAGTTAATAATTTAGTTCGATTTGGTCAAGTCTCCTGCAAGAACATTCAGAGACATGGGATTAGTACAAGGACTCTCCACAAGAGCGCGACAGTTAAAAAAAATATCAAATAAAATATATATATATATATATATATATATATATATATATATATATATTTTCAGGCAAAAAATCCCTTGCGAAGTTGTTTTGGTTTGAGAGGGGTTCTGCACCATCAAAGTCACTGTGGACTCCGAGCCTGGCCCGGCCCTGCCCGCATCAACATTATCAATTGGATTTTGGGTATTCAATTTTTTTGGTAGGGTGGAGATTCAAACCTGGAACTTCATTTGAAGGATTGTGCTCTCCTCCACAACTCACCTGCAACACCTGAATTAAAACATTATATCATAGAAAGAACATTAAATCTTGGACAGTACAATTTAGAAGGCTGAGTGGAGCCTTTTAAAAATTCTCAAGCAGTTTGAGTCACAGTGTGAGAAAAATTAATTAATCATAATATGATACAAGAGTAAAATCTCAGATCAAATATGAGTTAACCATATTCATCCTCCACTTGTTCTTTCTGTTTTTTTTGTTCACATTAGTTTGTTGATGGCCAAATACATACATTACAGGTATTATACTGTAAATTAAAACAAAAATTAAAACAAACACTCGGCCACAACTCAGGACAAGTAGAACAACAAAATAAACAAACAGAACCACTTCAAACTCTACAAAATATGACTCTTACAGATCACATTGGCCACAGGCACAAGCTTAGGAACGATTTGTTCAAATCTGATCTTTATTTATAAGCCTTTTCGCCTTTTAAACGGTAAAGTTTATGTAACGGTAACTTTGAGCAACGGACAAAATATGTACGCTTTTTGCCCGGCTTCATTTAAATTTAAAATGTATATACTTGTCCCATACAAATGGTAATCTTTACAGCAACTATCAAGCTATTATCCTCTTCAAACATGAGGTTGTCTTTTTAGGGATGGTTAATTTGAATTCATATTCCTTTAATAATGTATCGGTCTGTCAATAGTGAATAGCAAGAATATAGTATATAATGTTGTTTTCAAGGATTTACTTCTTTAAAAATTTCAATATTTTATATTTTATTATTATAATAAAATAATATTTAATAATATAAAATTAAATAGTATTATTTTAATATATTGTATTTTTCAAAATTTTAAAAAGGATATTTAGATTCCAAACTTATCAAATAATACACATATAATTGTCAACATGTTCTATATCACTATATATTATTGTGATGCGATATAAATGTGATCCATTTCAATCCTATTTAAATATATATTAATATTATGAGATTGTTTTGTATTTTTACAAAATATTTTAAAAGTACAAGTTATATTTTAAAATTTTAATAAATATATTGGCATATAAAATAAGTATGTGTTTAGTTTTTAAATTTTATATAGTAGTTATTTTTATATTAAAAGGTATTTATAAGTAGGACCAAAAGAAAGGGAGGCTTTGATATTAATTTTTCTATAATAAATATAATTTACAAATTTTATAATTTAACATTAATAGGATTGTTGGGCTTTCATGTTTACCTTTGAAACTTATCATGTGATGATTCAGATATTATGTAAACATACAATGACAAGATTGATATTTTTCACCCAAGGACCATTAGATTTATCTCTAATTTCATCACCTTGTAAAGCCTTCTATTAGTGTCTATGCTTTGGAGTGGATCTTTTTATCTAAGGAATGGAATGCCTCACTATTTTATGCTAAAGATAAGGGATAACTGAAACATAGGGAAACCAACTTATTTTGTAATTGTTTGTTGAAAAGAAGAGTTACAGAAGTTTTCCTTTTAGAAAAGCATCCCTATGTGTCACAAAATGGGGTCTTCTACAAGGGAAGCCCTCTTTCAGTATGAATGGTAAATAACCACTAGTTATCTACTTTTCTTACTCAATGTGAGTAGGTTTACTGCTTGTGTGCCATTATCAGTTAAATTAATCCTTAAGATCTATAAGACTTTTAAAATTTAGTTAGAATTTTTAGGGGTATGTCTTGATCAGACCCCTCATATTTGAAGATAAAAAACCTCAAACATGACTAGAATTACATAACTAATGATAAATAGACATAAAAAGGATACTTACCTAGTTTTGAGAGCACTGGAGGACTTTTAGCTTAGGAAAATCTACTAAAAAAGGATTCACACACCTTTATGCGAATCTTATCTATAATAATCCAAACTAACTGAACATATGTAAGAACCTTCCTTTGATTGTAAGTAAGCTACTCTCAAAATTTTATGGCAATATGGGTTTGTATGAGGGAGTTATGACCAAAATAGTATGGGTGGATCTTGGTGGATTCGCATAAATATATATAAATATGACTATACCTTGGGATTCATACACTACTATGCAAATCTGAGTTTGTTTTCTAGAAACTAAACTTGATGATATGGAGGTCCCTCTGGTGCTATTGGAGATTTTAATCCTTGTCGAGCCACCTCTAAAACTTATAAATAAGAGTAACTTGCTATATGAAATAGGTGCAAAAGGAGATTTTATGTGACCTTCATGGTAGTTAATGGAAAGAGAGGGTTTAAATGACCTCTAGGTTGATTCTAGTTGAGCTTACGTATGTAAACTTATGGTTCTCTTGAATATAGGAAACAACCCTCTATTTAAAAAAAATTGTGAGTTTAGGGGAGGGGATGAGGTATCCCATGAGGTTTCCCCTGATGTAGCATGCTCCATAAGTGCATTTGGGTGGGATAATATCTCACCCACCTACATACCATAAATGAACATGGGGATGTGGAGTGGAGTTGAGGTTAAACCCTAACTATGGTAGGGTTAACCATGGGTTAGTTTTTGACTTGGTTGAGGTGAACGGTGAGTTATCCATATCCATGATTTGAAAATCATAAAGTTTTTAAAACTTTTTTATGAATTTAAACTCGCACGAGGATTTGAAATGGATCAAGGTGAAAGCACGAGATTTCGGGCCAAGGAAACACTAATTGAGATGTATTCAAAATCAAACACGCTTAAGTCCTAAAAATGTAGAATGCATGAAATGAAAGAGACGCATTGAAATGAGATACAAGAAAATGGAGAAATCACAACCCTTTTTATTTAACTCTCTTGATCTCGGTTACAAATACGCCTCCTCCCTTTTCAGGGGCTAGGAGCGTTAAATGAATTTGGTTACAATCAAGACTTAATGTTCCTCCTTTCGCGTGCCCACATTTGAAATGGGCGGGCCAAGACGTTGCCATCGCTATTGTTGATGAGTCCTTAACATTTGCTGCTCCTCCTGCGATCAAAGAAACAACAAAGATGTTAGTAGCACCTGCTGCAAATAAGAAATGTTTGTTCTCTAACATTAATGAAAGATGCATGTAAAAGATTAGCCAAATCAATAGATAAAATGACTCTAAATGACCTGCAAACTCGACAGAGACCAGAAAACATTACCTGAGGGCCATTGCCATTGAAACAGTCGGCCAATTTGCATTCAACTAAAATTCATCCCTGGGCAGGATGAATTTTGCTATAATTCGCCCCCGAGTAGGACGAATTCGACTGTGTTAAAACGTCGAGTTGATGCCGCTCAAATGTCACACCCCGAGATCTCCAAAATACCTGCAAAGATAGGGGTTAAGTAATTGGGGCCATTTTGGGACGACCCAGATGGTCAGATTCTCCCAATTTGACCTCCATCAGCGAGAATTTGGCATCGCTACCTGCAAGTTAGTGGGACAACAAAAGCGACGAGAACATGATGAAATCTGATTAAAACATTATGAAATTGAATACATGAACTATCTAGTCAGCATAGAATGGAATGAGAGATGAATAAATGACAGAAAAATGAATTAGAATGAAACTTAAAAAGTGTAGGGCGCCCGAGTGGGCCGCCCACCATTGGAACTTGATTTCGGCACCAATCCACTAGGGATGGGCCCAAAATCTCTTAGATTGGGTTGTCGGCAAATTGGTGGATTAATGTGGTCAAATGTTGGGTTTGGGTTCGGATCCACACTTCCAAAAGCCACCCAATAACCTCTCTTGTGAAAGATATTAAGGATGTGAAAAGGTGAATCGAAAAGGGTGCAATGGGGTGTTCAATTTGGCAGCACTTCGTTGCTTGAAAATGCCTCCAACCTCCCTTATTTGGGTGGGAAAGTCCACCATTTTATAGACCCAAGGGGTCTCTTTGGAGGGGCATGCAGGGGTGCCATGTGGCGGCCATGCCTTCCCAAGAGGGAGGAGACTCCTCCCTGACTTGGGCTTCCATGACTTCCCTTGTGACAGTCTTCCAACGGCCAATCTACCCACCTACACGTGCATGCTTGACAGGAGGCAATAATTGACTGTCCTCGGCTGCCACTTGGTGACATTCTTCTTTTTTCCCGTTAAACCTGGAATTCGTCCTGACCAAAGACAAATTTAGAATTCGTCCCTAGGTGAGACGAATCCCAGTTTGAATTCGTCCCTGGGTGAGATGAATACTGAGCAAAGTGCCTAAATGTGCCAAATTGCCTTTTGACCTTACAAAATTGCTATAAAAGTGGTTAGGACCACTGTTTAACCTTTGAGGGCTGCCCTGGGGGCTGTGTGTGTCAAAGCGATCAGTGTTTGCAGTCACATAATTGGATTGCAGCTGTTTTGGTGTCTACAGATGCCCCTTTTTGGGATGCGCTGTGCATGGCGCAGCGTCGAGCAAAAATAGATAACCAAAGAACTAATGATTAGGGTTTCTTGGTAACCCAACCAACTTTTGATGCCCCAAGCATGGAAAGGACATGCATTCTTGAATCCTTGCTTTTGAAGAGTTAAGGAATTTGATTTCAAGTATTAACCTGTTTTGGTGAGGTGTGACTTGAGCTTGGACATTGATCAGTCATGAATAGGCAAAGGGCACAACCTCTTGTCCATGGGGTAACCTTGTGTTCATGCTTTGGGAATGCCAAGTGTTTGATCAATTTGTGATTATTGCTTGTTTGTTGCCCCAAGCAGGAGCGTAATTGTCTTTGTCAATGATTCTTTGAATGCATGTCATTGCCTTGATTGGGTGTGTGTTTGTTGATTGGTGACTAAGTGTGACTACCCCCTCAAGCGACGAATCGATGAGGGAATGACCTTCGTGAGAAAAGCGATGAGTCGCTTGACCCAAGATGACTTGTGCAAGGGTGCCTTTAGATGGTTTATCGTTAAGTATGTGTAATTTTTCCAACATTTAGACCTATTTTTGGTGGGTAAAATCCCTTTTGGTGATGCCATAATGGGGTGAAAGTGTCGAAAGTCCGTCTTCCCATGGAGTGGTCCGGCTATGGTAGCCTTCTTGGGGAAGTATGAGAGTGACAATTTGAGCCCCGACATCAATTTTCTATGCCAAGAGGTTAAGTGCAAGAGCACTTGTGTCCGACAATGCTTATTGCTATTTTTGTTGTTTTGATTTTCTTATTGTTTTTGAGTGGGCTTTGACCCATTTGTGACGTCATTTGGGGGTGAAATTGTCAAAAATCCATCTTCCCGTGGAGCGATCCAGCTATGGTAGCCTTCTTAGGGAGTAAGATAGTGACAATGTAAACCTTGACATCAATTTTGCTATGCCAAGAGGTTAAGTGCAAGAGCACTTGTGTCTGGCAATGTTTATTGCTTTTTTTTTGTTGCATTTTTTGTTGTTTTTGTTATTTTTGTTGGTTTTTTTTATTTTTGCTTTGTATATATGTCATAATTTCATGTTATGCATAATGATTGATGTTGATGGATGCATGCTACTTTATATTGATGTATGCATATGGTATGATAAATGTGAATTTTGATGATATATATGGGATATGCAAAATGAAATGGATGAATGGAATTTGTGATGGTTGGTTATGGCACCATAGACTGTTTAGCACTCTGTTATTTCATTTTTTTAGGTGATTGCTGTGATGAATAACTTTGTATGTATACATGTGATTTTTTTTTTTTTTTTGTATTTTTTGATGGTATTGTAAGGATGATAAGTATCGCCGTTGGTTTAGAAATGTAGCTAAGGTTTTCTGAGACTCAGACGGTTTTAACTCACTAGCCACGACTGTACTTTATCTTACAAGACTTTTGAACAAGGTATGAATCGGACTTGTTTTTGACCAAGTTATTTCACATCCTTGTGTGTGCAATTGAGTTCATTTATGTTGTATTTTTCAGGATACCGCTAGTGCCAGATGGGCTTTCAACCGAACCTGTACTGAGGATCACCTAATTAGCTCCACTAAATCCTTTATTGTATTTAGTTAGATTGATCTGCGATGCTATCTAGGATACCATAAGCTAGCTCATCCACATGCAAACATTGATCTGCACACAAGTTAATGTGGTAGATATATCATCATGTGGGAATTTTACCACTAGTGACCGATAGGCTATCAACCAAACCGGTACTGAGGCTTGCCTCATGACCTGTCGAAATGCTGAGAGTTCCAGGGATTCAAGTTTGACTCCCTTCTTTTCTTCAATTGTATTGGGATACTTGCTCATTTGTAGTGATAAAATCACTGTTTATTTTTGTTTTATTTGTTTTTCTTTTGAGCAAGGGATTTGGATATGGAGTGACGAGAATCACTATTTTTTGTGCCTTTTGATGTGTGCACTGTGGGATGTCAAATTTTAGAGTTTTGACCTTTGCAAATTTTTTATGTTTTGCAACTTTTGAGAACTTGGGATTCTTGGGGAATTGGGTAGGGAGGATGCTTGTCCTTTTGTCAACTCTCAGCATTCTTTGGGTCATTTACACAGGGGGATAAGCAAGATAACCGTTTCGCTTATGGTGACCTATATTACTGTGCAGGTTTCATCTTTCGTTCGTACAACTTAGGAATTGTTTTATGTGTTTTAGCTTGTGATAGGATGTTACGTAACAAGGTGCATTTCAAGTGTAACTCTACCTTCGTAAAATCTATCTGATTGTGTATAGTTTTGGCTAGAAATTTAACGACATCTAAATGACAAAAACTCTAGATACATTAAATGACAACCTGACTTATGATATGGTGACTCTATGTATGGTGTTGTTTTTGCGATATTGTATGGAAAATGTGAAAAATGGTATGCTTGCTAAGTAATGACAGTCCATGGTGCCTTTGACTTTTATGATCAACAAATGTGCGATATATGGATGCAATGGTTAATGCAGCTATTATGTAGTGCTTTGATTGATGAAGTATGCATGAGAATGAGATGCAGATTTCTGTTTGAGATTTTGATGGTTTTTGTTGTTTTTGAATTTTCTTGATGATGACCAAGGTATTTCGAGAATCCTTTGGGGGATTTTTGGGGTGACCAAGTGATTGCAATAATCCTTGGAGCTTTTGGGGTGACCAAGCGATTGCGATAATCCTTGGAGCTTTTGGGTTTGACCAAGTGATTGTGGTAATCCTTGGATCCTTTGGGGTGACCAAGTGATTGCGATAATCCTTGGGGCTTTTGGGTTTGACCAAGCAATTGTGGTAATCCTTGGAGCCTTTGGGGTGACCAAGTGATTGCGATAATCCTTGCAGCTTTTTGGGTTTTGATCAAGCGATTGTAAGAATCCTTGGAGCTCTTGGGGTGACCAAGTGATTGCGATAATCCTTGGAGCTTTTGGGGTGACCAAGTGATTGAGATAATCCTTGGAGATTTTTGGGTTTTGACCAAGCGATTGTAAGAATCCTTGGAGCTTTTGGGGTGACCAAGTGATTGCGATAATCCTTGGAGCTTTTAGGGTGACCAAGTGATTGCGATAATCCTTGGAGCTTTTTGGGTTTTGACCAAGCGATTGTAAGAATCCTTGGAGCTTTTGGGGTGACCAAGTGATTGCGATAATCCTTGGAGCTTTTTGGGGTGACCAAGTGATTGCGATAATCCTTGGAGCTTTTTGGGTTTTGACCAAGCGATTGTAGAATCCTTGGAGCTTTTGGGGTGACCAAGTGATTGCGATAATCCTTGGAGCTTTTGGGGTGACCAAGTGATTGCGATAATCCTTGGAGCTTTTTGGGTTTTGACCAAGCGATTGTAAGAATCCATGGTGCCTTTGACTTTTATGATCAAAAAATGTGCGATATATGGATGCAATGGTTAATGCAACTATTATGTAGTGCTTTGATTGATGAAGTATGCATGAGAATGAGATGCAGATTTTTTTTTGAGATTTTGATGGTTTTTGTTGTTTTTGAATTTTCTTGATGATGACCAAGGGATTTCGAGAATCCTTTGGGGCATTTTTGGGGTGACCAAGCGATTGTGATAATCCTTGGAGCTTTTGGGGTGACCAAGTGATTGCGATAATCCTTGGAGATTTTGGGTTTGACCAAGCGATTGTGGTAATCCTTGGAGCCTTTGGGGTGACCAAGTGATTGCGATAATCCTTGGGGGTTTTGGGTTTGACTAAGTGATTACGGTAATCCTTGGAGCCTTTGGGGTGACCAAGTGATTGCGATAATCCTTGGAGCTTTTTGGGTTTTGACCAAGCAATTGTAAGAATCCTTGGAGCTCTTGGGGTGACCAAGTGATTGCGATAATCCTTGGAGCTTTTGGGGTGACCAAGTGATTGCGATAATCCTTGGAGCTTTTTGGGTTTTGACCAAGCGATTGTAAGAATCCTTGGAGCTTTTTGGGTGACCAAGCGATTGCGATAATCCTTGGAGCTTTTGGGGTGACCAAGTGATTGCGATAATCCTTGGAGCTTTTTGTGTTTTGACCAAGCGATTGTAAGAATCCTTGGAGCTTTTGGGGTGACCAAGTGATTGCGATAATCCTTGGAGCTTTTTGAGGTGACCAAGTGATTGTGATAATCCTTGGATATTTTTGGGTTTTGACCAAGCAATTGTAAGAATCCTTGGAGATTTTGGGGTGACCAAGTGATTGCGATAATCCTTGGAGCTTTTGGGGTGACCAAGTGATTGCGATAATCCTTGTAGCTTTTTGGGTTTTGACCAAGCGATTGTAAGAATCCTTGGAGCTTTTGGGGTGACCAAGTGATTGCGATAATCCTTGGAGCTTTTTGGGGTGACCAAGTGATTGTGATAATCCTTGGAGCTTTTAGGTTTGGACTATGGCTCTTCATGGGATAGAGGTACCCCCAGCTTGATGGTCTTTGTGCTCCGGATCTGGCTCTAGAGGTATGGGCATGAATGGATAGGCCCTATGCACGTAGATGAGGGTAGGATATGCCCTCGACACTGATATTGCTATGGGATATCTAGGTGAAAGTTGATCTCTGTATGCCTAAAGTGGCAAACATAACGCTTGGCCTCACTACGGTGGGTTAACGTGCCACTCATGCCCTAGTATTATGTTTAGCTATTGAATTGCTTCATCGATATTTATGGGATGTCAATGCTATCACATGTGATTTTTTTGGGCTATCTCTATTTTATCCTCACCTTCATCAAGTGAGTACAACTCATCAAAATCTGGAGATTCTGAGACATGGAAGACTGCATCATCAGGTAGCCCTACGGTTAAAGGTTGATCCTCTTCAAAATGAGCCTCATGTAATTTGGGCCTTGGGAGCTCCAAAATCTTGGTCTCTATCGACTCTAAGTGCTCTAGCGCTTTGCACATATCGGGGGATTTGAGCTCCTCCTCTTTGGTTGGTTCTTGTTGAGGAACTTGGGGCCTATGGAGGGGTGGCCAGCTAGCACCTCCCATGCCTTGGTAGGGCTTTTCATCTCGCTCTGATTCCTCAGAGGCTTCTTGATGAATTTCTAAGGGTGGCCCATAAACCTGAGTGGGTTCCTAAGGAAGGCACCCATCATTTGTTATAGGAGTATCCTCTTGCTTATGTCTAGGAGGCATTGGGGGTGGTGCTCGATAAGGTCGCAGAGACTTGTCTCGCACCCAGGGGTTGTGCCTCTCATAATGTTTTGTCTTATGCGTGTGAGGGGTTGAAGTCCTCTCCTGCATAGTGTGTTGGAACAACTCATCCTTCTGGTGCTGAAGGTGCTCTTTATTTAGAAGATAGCATTGCTCTAACTGTTGTTGTTCTAGCTCAAGTTGCGTGAGTTGCACCCGACAGGCGACATGCTCGGTAGATTCTAAGATAGTTGGTCTTGTCATCTCATGTCTAGAAGGGTTAGACACCTCTCTGACATATCTATCTCGATCATAGTGATCCAAGATCTCTATAGGCCACCTCCATCTATTGGGGGTAGCGGCATTCCCTCGGGGCTTTGGCCTCAGTGAGTGGTCCTGATAGATAGCAGGTGCGGAGGCGTATTGCTCTCGCATTGTATATTGCTCTCGAGGAAGGTAGGGGTCTTCCTCGTGCTCTCTTTCATAAGTGAAAATGGGATGGATGGATTTGGCTTGCCCTGCCTAAGGAGCCTTGTGCTCTGGATTTGTCCTTGTAGTCCTGACAACTAGAGGGGGTGAAGGAGGGATAGTGTAATGATGTGGTTCCTCCTGTCGAACCCTATGTTGACCTAGCGCTTCATCGCGTGGTGACCAATCATAGCGAGCATCTAAGGGAGCTCTCCTATGGATGTAACCCTCATTGAAGGGTGTGTGCTGGGTGATATGCTGAACAGGAGTGCCCCTCGAAGAGGTGCCCCTATAGTCCCATTTCGTCAGGGCGTGGAGGGGTCTGCCTTGTGTGTCAGGCCACCAAGGTGGTATGACCAAATCCTTATGGCTATACCATAGGTGACTTGTGCCTCCTTGGATATTCCCCACAGCATCCACTCGTGATTGGGCTTGGCTACAGGTGAGCACCATGATGATGTCTCTCTAAAAACCCTAAAAATTGAAATGAGTCAGATGGGGCCCAAAATTGGGGTGCGCATCCTTCTTACAATAGATAAGCCATAAATAAATTTTCAAGTCCTAAATCTAAATACATTAGGATATATTGACCTCCGAACATCTCAAAAAGTGTAAAAAATTAGGTTATCAAATTTAAAACCTAATTTTGGAGCAGTAGATGATGGAATTTGGCTCCAAAAACTGAATTTTTTGGACATATAGAATTCCAAGGAATTGTATTTGTTTAAAATTATCCCAACTAACTCCCTGTAAAATTTCAAGTCAATCGGAGCTACGGTTGAGAAGTTATGGCCCCGACAAGATGCACTAAAATTTAGGGAAAAATATAAGATTTCCCATATTTTTTTGGATGCTCCTGCATCACTTATGGGCACCTTTGGGGTTCTCTTGGGTTGACCAAAGGGTTTTTGGACACCTTTGGGGCCTTTTGGGGATGACCATGCGATTGCGAGAATCCTTGGAGCTTTTTGGAGCGAGTGACAAAATGCATAGATTTTTATCTTTTGTTTATGATTTTTCTGATTTTTTTTTTGTTACACTAAGAAAAAATGAACACACACATACACAAATGGTGATTATCTCTTTTAAAGATTAATGGTGTGTCCTAAACTAGTTTTAGTGCATTTTGATGATTTTGTTTTGTTTTTTAAAGTTTTGAAGAACGTTTAAATGCAGAATGTTGGCTCATATGACTCCCAATAATGGTCGCCCCTTCAATATACCATTATCGGACCGACATACCAACCTCTATATATACCCGCCATTACGAGAGGGAAACTATAGGTACATGAGAGCAGATGGTACATGGAACATAGGCGGTCCAGAAGGGGGATTGTCCTGTTAATGACACCTATCATATAAGACTTATCCTCGTGTGCATGGGAATCACCCCAGCGACACTCGATCAGCTTTCATCAGGATTTACGCCTAACAACAGTGATAATCGGGGAAATGGATGCAAAATCAATCCAAGGTGGTGATGAACCCACCGTTGGTCTTGATCAAGGGCTGGGGTCTTACGACCAGCTCCTTGGTTTAAAGATACCACATGATGTGTGTGTGGTTTATTTTAATTAAAATTGAAACAAGCAACAGCAACTACTTTCCTTAAGAAGGCAAAATTTGAAAGAACACAGAAATAGAAAATAGAAAATAACAAGAATAGTTTTAAACCCTTACCTTACTCTGCCTAAACCTGTTGTTTCTGATCTTCGGCTCTAAAAATTTACAGATAGAAATTCGTCCCTGTCAGAGATGAATTACAGAACATAATTCATCTTGGCCTGAGACGAATTGGAATTTTTCCTAGGGTCAGATGAATTACAGTAAAGTAATCGCCACAAGCAAAGACGAATTACAGTAAAAATTTGAAAAAGGTACCTGTAAGCACAAAAACACAAGTCTCGATCAGATTCTGTGATATTAAAAATTAGGGTACTGGGTCCCACTGTGATCACCATTGAAAGCACGAGATTTCGGGTGAAGGAAACACTAATTGAGATGTATTCAAAATCAAACATGCTTAAGTCCTAAAAATGTAGAATGCATGAAATGAAAGAGACGCATTGAAATGAGATACAAGAAAATGGAGAAATCACAGCCCTTTTTATTTAACTCTCTTGATCTCGGTTACAAAGATTCCTCCTCCATTTTCAGGGGCTAGGAGCGTTAAATGAATTTGGTTACAATCAAGACTTAATGTTCCTCTTTTCGTGTGCCCACATTTGAAATGGGTAGGCCAAGATGTTGCCGCCACTATTTTTGATGAGTCCTTAACCTTTTCTGCTCCTCTTGTGATCAAAGAAACAACAAAGATGTTAGTAGCACCTGCTGCAAATAAGAAACGTTTGTTATCTAACATTAATGAAAGATTCATGTAAAATATTAGCCAAATCGATAGACAAAATGACTCTAAATGACCTGCAAACTCGACAGAGACCAGAAAACATTACCTGAGGGCCACTGCCATTGAAACAGTCGGCCAATTTGCATTCAACTAAAATTCGTCCCTGGGCAGGATGAATTCTGCTGTAATTCGTCCCCGGGTAGGACGAATTCGACTGTGTTAAAACGCCAAGTTGATGCCGCTCAAATGTCACAACCTGGGATCTCCAAAATACCTAAAAATAGAGGGGTTAAGTAATTGGGGCCATTTTGGGATGACCCAGATGGTCAGATTCTCCCAATTTGACCTCCATCAGCGAGAATTTGGCGTCGCTACCTGCAAGTTAGTGGGACAACAAAAGCGACGAGAACATGATGAAATCTGATTAAAACATTATGAAATTGAATACATGAACTATCTATTCAGCATAGAATGGAATGATAGATGAATAAATTATAGAAAAACAAATTAGAATGAAACTCAAAAAGTGTAGGGCGCCCGAGTGGGCCACCCACCGTTGGAACTTGATTTTGGCACCAATCCACTAGGGATGGCCCCAAAATCTTTTAGATTGGGTTGTCGGAAAATTGGTGGATTAAGGTGGTCAAATGTTGGGTTTGGGTTTGGATCCACACTTCCAAAATCCACCCAATAACCTCTCTTGTGAAAGATATTAAGGATGTGAAAAGGTGAATCGAAAAGGGTGCAATGGGGTGTTCAATTTGGCAGCACTTCGTTGCTTGAAAATGCCTCCAACCTCCCTTATTTGGGTGGGAAAGTCCACCATTTTATAGACCCAAGGGGTCTCTTTGGAGGGGCATGCATGGGTGCCATGTGGCGGCCATGCCTTCCCAAGAGGTAGGAGACTCCTCCCTGACTTGGGCTTCCATGACTGCCCTTGTGACAGTCTTCCAATGGCCAATCTACCCACCTACACGTGCATGCATGGCAGGAGGCGATAATTGACTGTCCTCGGTTGCCACTTGGTGGCATTCTTCTTTTTGCTCGTTAAACCTGGAATTCGTCCTGACCAAAGATGAATTTAGAATTCGTCCCTGGGTGATATGAATCCCAGTTTGAATTCGTCCTTGGGTGAGACGAATACTGAGCAAAGTTCCTGAATATGCCAAACTGCCTTTTGACCTTACAAAATTGCTATAAAAGTGGTTAGGACCACTTTTTAACCTCTAAGGGCTGCCTTGGGGGCTGTGTGTGTCAAAGGGATCAGTGTTTGCAGTCACATAATTGGATTGGTGTTGTTTTGGTGTCTACACAAGGGTTAGATTCAGCTAGGTTTATATTGACCATATGTTGTGTTGACTTTTGGGTGAGGTAGAGTGTGGCTTAACAAGTCTCCTATGCTTTGGAACACAAAATTATTCTAAGGTTATTTAAGGGCCTAAATGCACATAGGAATATGTGTGGAAGAAGGGTTAGAGTTAACCTTGATTAGGTTGAATATAGGTTTATCTAGGGTTGCATGGGTGAGGTGGAGGCTAGGCTAGTTAAAGAGTAGAATAGATAAGATGGCCATGATTCATATTAACCATACTTAGACTGACCATGGGGTAGAGTTTGACAATAATGTGACTTTGACTAGGGTAGAGATGTAACTAAGGTTAAGTCATGGTGGTGATCATATGAGGACCCAGTGTTAAGTGTAGAAAGAGGTTTAAGTGGCTCAAGGGGGCTTATGAATAGTTCTTTTGACTAATGGAGAGTATTTTGAGGCTAATATATGCAAATTTCATGGGCTTTGCAAATTTATAAGTTGTGATTATGGGAGTAGTACCAATGTGTGACTTTTGGATGTCTATATTTACCTCTTTTTATACTACTTTATGTAAATACATGGTGTAGTATAAAAATTGGTGATACTAGTTGATGGTCTAATTTTGAAGAAGAAGGTTTTTTGTAATGGATGATTGTGGATGATGTATGATTAATTATGAAAGAGGTGAATTAAATATGGATGATTGCGGATGATTGTGGCTTTTTTTGTGTCATTATAATTGTTGAAAAAATAAACACAAGATTATCTTACTATATGATCAATGTAAGATGTTAAAACTGTAAAAGGAACAAATATCTTCAAAAAAATTACCAGATAGATTGTATTTTTTTTTAGTAATACTTCTTATACACATCCACCATGGGGATTGAACCCGAGTCACATCACCGATAGTATATTTTTTTTAGGTAGATTATTCGAAAGTGGTATTACAACTACCACTTTGAAGAAGGTAATCCATGAGTTGTCTATAGTTGTAGGTATTAGGCTTATCAAATATTTTTTAAATTAGAGTTTTATCGAGAAGGAAAAATTTGCTTTTTGTTTTTCCTAGCAAATGAGGAAGTTGAGATGGTCTCTGACAAAGGTTCTTGGATAAATATAACCTTTGATATTGAGTGTTTGAATATTGATCATGTGCAAGGAAGGATATATTGGTTGATGTTTATTCTCTCAAGTAATTAGTTGATCATTGAAGAAATAGATAATTGTGATGAATCACTTGATAATATCATTGATAAGCAAGTAGTGATTAAGGTTGATGCAAATGATGAATTATTATGGTTCTTTGTGTTGAGACATGATGATTGCTTTCAGGGAGGAGATGTAGGATCATATTAATTCAAAACTAATGTAATATGCCTTAATTATGGAAGGTATAAATGTCTTTGGAACTTTGCTTTTGATGAATTTTTCAGCTTAATTTTATTTGATAAACCATTCAACCCTAGATGGATTTGTGTTAGGTACTTCATTTATGAGTGGTTTTATGGTGAATCACTGTCCATGGTCAATATGGGTTAAGATTGGTAGGACATGTACTCCTTGATTGGGTATGGGCTTCATCTCCATACTTTGGTTAGTTTACGTGACTATAATTTCATTTTTGGTTGTCGAGTTGTGAATATACAAGTGAAATCCTTTAAAAAATTTGAGAATTACATCAACAATCTTCAAACATGTGAAATAAGATCTTTTTGCAAAAAAACAATCAAAAACACACTAAACAGTTTAGGGAACACATATAAATATTTAGAAGAGATAAACTCCTATATTATTGTGTGTTTCTATTTTTGTGTATTGAATCATTAAAATTTGTAAAGGAGATAATCGCATAGGGTTTGGAATAAATTAGTTATTATATGCACCCGTATCCAATCCCATCAAGTGCTGACACTATAGAGAGTAGGAAAGGAGACAGACCATCTTTGATTTGATCCCAAGGATATAATTATACCTCCTTGGTGGTCTCCTACTTGCCTAAGTTCTAGAATGTCAAATCTAGAACCTAACCTATAAGGGACCCCTACTCAAGACACCCCTATAGGTTTTGGTCCTAATTAGGGAACTTACTTTCCAGATATAGACACTTCACATACCTTCTTCCAATAATGGCAACTACGTGTTAATGCATAAACACATAGAGCAATACCACACATTCATGTACCTACTTAGTCTACCTCACACACCTATGTGTACCTACTCAATCTACCTCACACACCTACATATAGTATCAGGACTATTCACCATGGGTAGGGCCAAATTATAAAAATATACCTTTAAATAATCTTAATAGGTCTCAGTAGTATAAATACCAAGATGAGTGTGATACTCATCGTCATGGATGAGCAAATTTTACCCTTCCCTTCCACATTTATGAAGGAATACCTAAGAAGAATCTTGATTATCCTCAGTTGCATTATTCAATGCAAGCACAATGTGATTCTATGCCAACTAAGTATAAAGAATGTTAGTTTAGGAGTGAGACTCAAGTGAATGCAACCCCTCTCAATCTAGGAAAGCTTATAGTTGATCTTTTATATCCTCCTAAACAATATAGGAATCATGGTAATAGTGCTAGGTCTCATAGACCTCACACAACTGAGCAAATAAACCAAGTGGTTAAAATATATGGTAACTGCCAAGCTCAATTCAATTATCTTTGACTAGATAAACAATGCTTGGATCACCATCATTAGTTAGATAAACAAACAATTGAATAAAAAATTCAAGAAACCTTATGCAACGGTGTCCCTATGCAAAGTAATCTTAGATAGGGGGTTCATCATAAGCAACCTACTTTTGATCAAAATAGGCTTCCTAGGCCTAACCAAATGTTGCCTCCTTGACCTCCTAGGTCTAATCAGGACTTGCTTCCTAGGACAAACATAGATCGCCATTCGTAAGTATTTGTTCCTCCTTGTAGGTCAGTGTAGGAAACATCTTATGGAGCCTATGATTATTTGGAACCAGAAGAGGAATGTTTAGAATCACCTTATAGAGGCATGTTTGATGACAATCATCCACCATACCATATGCTTGACATTCCTCACTATTCCCCATGGGACCAAAGAAAATAAGGGGAGATCAAATCCTCTAATGCATATAAATCATTTATTGAATGCATGGAAACCATAGAAAGCAATACCATTGGATCAAGGCTTCAAAATCCCACTTTGTGCCAACTTCATAGTCGATCATTTCATCCATTAATATCTTACCCTCCATGCCTAGAGCATTTCAAAATACCCAAGTTGGATAGATTCAAAGGAGAGAAAGATGCATAGGAGCATGTCACTAGGTTCATGAACCAATGCTTTAGTATCTAAGATAGTGATGCCTTACTTCTAGAAATATTTTTTATTACTCTCTCTAGCCTAGCTGTAGATTGGTACAATCAACTTACAAGGCACAATTTCCATATATTTGAACAATTTGTAGACACATTCTTGGAATTTTTTGCCCTTAATACTAAGAAAAAGGTGATTTTAATAGACCTCACAAGGTTGAAGCAGTAAGAAAATTAGTCAATCATGAATTATGGTAATAGGTGGTGAAATCTTCTTGCTAAGCTACCATACCTACTACTAGTATCTAAGTTGACTCGCATATTTTCCAAGAGTTGTTTAAAGCAAATTTCATTATTTCTACAACTCCAACAATACCAAACTATTGAATATTCTCTAACATAAACTATAACAATCAAAGAAATCAAAATTCAAGAGGAGGAGATCGCAAAACCCTATAAAAAGGATTAGAATAAGAACATAAAAGGCAATCTAGCACAACAAAAGCTGGTAGTAGTTAATCAAGTTTGCATTATCATTCTAAGGCCTATGCAACCAATTTTACCTCAAAAGGTAAACTATCAGGCCTAACTTCCTCATACAAGTTACAATAACAACACTTAGGTGAATCAAGGGAAAAACTAGCAATGTCACCCTAAGCAACAATTTACACTCTTCACTGAGTCTATAGATTCTATATTCGTTCATCTATGTGCAACTAAGGAAATTATTCTACCTGAGATCTAGCCTATAGATATGAGTATAGGTAAACCAAAGTCTATGAGATTTTGTGAAGATCTATCTTGTAGGTACAATAGGTAGAATGGGTATGACTTACCAATGTGCTATAGATTCAAAAACCTAGTATAAGACATGATCTAGAGGAATGACCTTCAAGTTGATAATCCTCTTGCGATAAGTAAACAAAATATGGATTTTTTTAAAGACCCATTACCCACCCATGATGTGCAAGTAAATCAAGCAAAATAGGTAAATGAGGTCCATATGACACCCCCTCAATAAGGTTTCATTGGAATGGTTAGCATCATGACAAGGATTAGGCAATATCAAAATCAAGTTGGACCACTTGCAACTTAAAATGATATTCCTTCTACATCATAGCCTCCACCACCTCCAATGCAAATCCTTCCATCTCATACAATGGCCACCATAAAGAGTAAGCTTGCTTAAAGCTTACGAACAACATCGGCCTGACTCTCTGTCTACAAGCTTATTCAATAGTCTCCACCTCATCGAGAAGCCCTTATAGAGATACTTAAATCAATTTAACTACAGCCCTAGAAATCTAGCTCCTTTATGAATTTCATGGGGTATGTTCAGTAGTGTAAAGAGCTAGTAATCATATTTCATGAACATAAACTCAAACGAATATCAAATGAGGTGGTTGATCCTCCCTTACACATCATTGCATGTGTAAATAGAACACCTTACAAAATATTTCTAATTGACATTGGTTCTTAAAGCAATATCATCACCACAAATGCTCTCAAGCATCTAGGTCTTCCAACATCCCATATTGTTGTGTCCACATATACCCTCTAAGCATTCAATGATACTTTGTGCTCAATGGTTGGCACTATAGTCTTACCTATTCATGTGGGATGTAAAACTATACCAATGTTGTATCACATCTTAGAGGATGCAATGGCTTATAATATCTTGTTAGGTAGACCCTAGATTAGGAACATGAAGTGTGTGCCATCCATAGCTCACCAATGTTTGAAGTATACTCACAAATTGCAAGTACATGTCTCCACAAAACTTAATCTCTTCAAATACTACAACTTGGTACAACATATCCTCGAGTCAACCTTACCATCAACTCATGTGGACTTTCAACTGAATACGTCCATTCAAGATTCAACTCCTTCACCATTACATTTTATTGATCCATTACCATCTTCTTCTACACCATCCTCATAAATTGCACCTTTAGATACACCTTCATCAAATCCTCCATAGAGTAACATGTCGAAGAGGCCTATTGACGAGATCCCTCCAATCATATCCACCATTTCCATAGAAGAGACTCCTAGTCCAGAAGATGAGGAACCACCTCATGAGGTAAGCATTAAGTCATATGAAGCCTTGTTTCCATCCCATCTATCCTCACCATCCCAAGTCACAATCCATTTAGATACTATGGGTCTAGGAGAGTATTTAGTGAGAAATATCACAACATTTCTAGCCATTGATATAGTATATAATATGGGATGACCTCATCTTCCCATAGGTATCATTGTACCTCTAGGTATACCTACCATTAAAATGAATTTATATATGGGGTATTGAATATGGTACTGAACCATCTCCTTAGCAAGAAGAGGATGAAGAACCTTTTCTGAGGACATCAATTATATGTCCAATCTTGACTATGCCTTGTTATATCTCCATCACTACCATTGGTATGGCTATAGTTTGGGGTTGTATGAACAAGGTACTCACATTCCTTTCTAGCCGCAATATCAATTGCCTTATGATAAATTTATACTAGGACACAACAAGCTTGTACCTCTTGATATCCTCATAGAAATTTTATAGTGCCTAGGTTTGAACTATAGGGATGATATTGCATGCAATCCTTATGCTAATCCTAATTATATCCACTCTTTGGGGGATTATTTTCCTACAAATGTGATAGATGAAAGGATATCTCACGATTTCACCCAATCCTACGAAGAAGGTGAAGGTTCATGTACTCTCCCATTAGATAATGAGGAAGAGGATCAAGGTCCTCCTTATGAATGGACAACTAATTATGAATCACATTATGGAGCAGCACCTATTAACTACCCTAGTTTAGATTAGGAATATGAGTAGGTTATCCCATTGGATGATGAAGAATAATTATATTTGTGTATGTTCCCATTATAGCATCCCATCTGGTGATAGCTTTTACCACTTGAGGATCAAACTCATCACCTTCCACATAGACCCCTCTAGTCATTCCACATCCATCATAGCCACCCTCGCAAGTCTTGTGATATCTTGTCACTAAACTTAATCACCCATCCAATGGATATCATCCATCCATTAATATGATTTCCATATATCTTACTTCACCTTTGCATGATCTGAATAACCCATTAAATCCATTACACTTGAACCTTGAGATAATATAATTTGATCATGGAGATTCTTCTCCATCTCCATCAGAGTACTGGCCTTGCAATGAAATGTTATAACCATTTCATTTTTATCCAATATCTACTCAAAATGTCTTTCACATTAATTTTGAGCATGAGTTTCCAATTGAGAACATAAAACCAACTGATGATATTCATTTGATCCCTACTCCACACTAGTTGGAAGAGAGATACCATATGTCAATTGAGTCAACAATTGATAGGGATATTAGCACAGATCCTAAAAATCCCCAATTCATCAAGTTAGGGTAAATATTATCCCTTACTAAGCAAGCTAATTATACAACTCTTCTAAAAGAGAATAAAGAAAAAATTTCATGGTCTTATAAATATATGCTAGAACTAGATCCAAATTTATTCACGCATAATCTTACGATTGACCCAAATGCAAAACCAATTAAGCAAAAGCTACGCAAAATGCATCCAATAGTAGCTTTAATGGTGAAAGACAAATTGTAAAAATTATTTTATACCAACTTCATTATATAAATTGATTATCCACCATGGGTTTCTAATATTGTACTAATCAAATTACTTGATGGAATGATTAACATTTGCATTGATTTTCAAGATTTAAATAAAGCAAGTCCTAAGGATGAATTTCCTTTGCCAAACATTGATGCACTAGTGGACACAATAGTAGGCCATGAGATTTTATCCCTAATAAATGGTTTCTTTGGATATAATCAAATTTGTGTTAATCTAGATGACCAACTCAAAATAACATTCACAACACCTTTGGGGATATTTTGTTATAAGGTCATGCCTTTTAGCTTCAAAAATCTTGGTGCTACTTACCAGCGAGCTATGACTTACATCTTCCATGACTACATGCATAAAATTTTTGAAGATCATATATATGACTTATTGTCTAAATATTTACTCTACCATGAGTACATTTATGTTCTACACAAAGTTCTCGATCACCTAATTAAACACAATGTTAGACTAAATCCCAAGAAGTGCATCTTCAGTGTCACATCTAGAAAACTCTTGGGATTCATAGTCTCTAAATGAGGTATAGAATTTTATCCAAATAAAGTCAAGGTAATCCTTTAAATGCCTCCTCCCACTACTATCAAGCAGTTGCATAGTCTACAAGGAAAGGTCACATCCTTCAAGCACTTCATCTCACAATTGCCAAAAAAATGTTGACCTATGAATAAATTGTTACACAAGGAGGTCACATTTAAGTGGTATGATGAGTGTCAAGATACCTTTGATGAGATTGAAAAATATCTAGCTTCACCACTAGTATTGGCTCCTCCCTTATTAGGAGTGTCGTTCTATCTATACATATCAGCTACCAAAATTATGTTGGGTACCATGTTGGCCCAAAAGAATGAATTACACAAATAACAGACCACTTACTATATTAGCCGCACCATGGTCAATTATGAAGTAAATTACACATAAGTTAATAAGCTATGCTTAGTAGTGGTTTTTACCACTAAAAATTTATACCATTATATGCTCAATCATACCATGTATGTAGTATCCAAAGAGAATCCATTACGATATATGATGACTCTTACTTACCATAACAGTCGCATGATGAAATGGATTATGCTATTGACAGAATTTGACCTTGAATTCATAAAAAAAAAAACAATGAAAGGTCATATCATCATCTATCAACTCATAGAGGCTTCCCTTAAAGATAACCAATCTCTTAATATAGAGCTTCTCGATTAAGGAATATTTTAAGTGTTAGAATCACCTAATATTGAATAGCCTAAAGCACAAGCAGAAATGACTCTATTTTTCTATGGCTCTAAGTGTGAGCACAAGGATGGTGCAAGAATTATGTTTTCCACACCTCAAGGGGACCCAATACCCATATCATTCAAACTTGATTTCTCATGCACCAAAAATAATGTTAAGTATGAAGCTTTTATCATAGGCCTTCAAACGATAATCACTGTGAAAATAACTAAGCTCAATATTTTGGTGATTCCCTGCTCATAGTGAATCAAGTCAAGGAAATATTCCAATGTAGATGCCCAATCTTGCAAGCCTAAAAATCCCTTATGGATAAAAATTTGGTAAAATTTGAATGGTATGATATTGAGGAACTCCCTCCATCTAACCATTTTTAAAATATAATGACCTACTTAGGGTCTTTAATCCTATAGAACCCTTATGATGATATCATAACCATTCAATTCAAAATGCTGTCACAATCTACAACTAAGCATGATGAACTTAACTCCAGGCCAAAATTCCACATGATTCAAATTGAACATTCTCATGAATGGTTCTCTCAAATTCACAATTGCTTAAATAATGTTGTTTGAGGAATGTTGTTCCATAAAACTCCTTTTGATAGTAGCACAATGATATATTTACATGTTCTCTCCCAACCAGCATTTGTGAGAGATGAACTTCAAAAGTATCAAGCAATTCATGCAATTGAGGCTTCTTCAAAGCACTATTGTTTCATCTAGCTAAAATATTACCTAAATCTTTGTAGTTTCCCTTCTGTATTATTGCATTCCACAAAATGTATATTCAAGAAAAAAGTGGTAAAATATGTCTTACTTGGAGATATATTGTATTGTTGAAGCTACAAGGGTATCCTCCTTTGTTTCTTAGAACCTCAAGATTCAATTTGGACAATCACCCAAGCACATGATGGTACATGTGGTGGCTATTTCAATGACATGGAAATCGTGAAATGCATTCTTCGCATGTGCTATTTTTGTTCAACATTAGAGTAAGATTGTTGAGCTTATGTTAATAGTGCATAAAGTGTCAATACTACACTAATTTGACACACATACCTTCTCAGGAATTACAACCGATTTAATTGGTTTGACCATTTTCACAATGGGGGTTTGTCTTAATCAAGAAAATATCACTGGACATCATACATTCATCATTGCGATGATCAAATATTTGACAAAATGGGTGGAAGAAATTTCCCTTACCATGATGACTAGACCTCGCATTGTGAATTTCATGTTACATAATATCATTTGTTGTTTTGGTATCGCATCCAAAATAATTTTGGATAATGGGTCACCTTTCAAGAATAAATATTTTTGTGCTTTAAAAACTAAATATAAAATCCATCATAGATTTTCTATGCCCTATTATTCATAAGACAACGGGAAATATGAGGTATCAAACAAAATAGTAATTGTCATTTTAAAGAAAAACATTAAGGATAATCACAAATATTGGTATAATCAATTGCCTCTTGCCATTTGGGCCTACCACACTAGTATTCAAATACCCACTTGGGCAACTCCATTTTTACTAGTGTATGGTGCTAAGGCTGTCATACCTTTAGAGCTGGAAATCCTATCGCTATGCATATCCATGCAAGAGTTCATTGATGATGACACCATGCAACAGGCTTACCTAGACCAATTAACTTTGCTTTATGAATGACGTGTTAATGCTCTTGAGCACCTACATGTTTATCAAGAGTGGCTTAAGAGAGCCTATAACATGAAAGTCCATCCTAGAGACTTTTAGGTTGGTGATCTTGTTTTAAAAGAGAACCAACAAAACTCTAACTTGCCACCCCATCTGTGGGAAAAAATTATCATAAACTGGTTAGGTCCATACATTATCACTAATCATATTTTACCTAGAACTTATCACCTAGCTTCCATTAAAGTATATGATGAGCATAAACCCTTGAATATCCTTCACTTACGACCTTTTCACACTTAAAGTGACATGCCCTACCAAAAGTCTCCAAAGGTATATATAAACCATTTGGTTACTCAAAAAGCTCCAAAGGTATATATAAACCCTTTGGTCACCCAAAAAGGTCTAAAGGTATCTATAAACTCTTTCGTCACCCAAAAAGCTCCAAAGGTATCCATAAACGCTTTGGTCACCCAAAAATATCCAAAGGTATCCATAAATTCTTTGGTCACCCAGAAAGCTCCAAAGGTATCTATAAACCCTTTGGTCACCCAAAAAGCTCCAAAGATACCCATAAATCATTTGGTCATTTAAAAATCTCCAAAGGTATCTATAAATCCTTTGGTCACCTAAAAATCCCCAAAGGTACATATAAACCCTTTGGTCACCCAAAACACCCCAAAGGTACCTATAAATCCTTTGGTCACCCAAAACACCCCAAAGGTACCTATAAACCCTTTGGTCACCCAAAAATCCCCAAAGGTATCTATAAACCCTTTGGTCACATAAAAATCCCCAAAGGTATCTATAAACCCTTTGGTCATCTAAAAAGTCCCAATGGCATCCACTAAGCCCATTGGTCAAATATATATATATATATATATATATATATATATATATATATATATATATATCAAAATCCAAAAACATCATTAAAATAATAAAAATATAAAAACATTGCATTGCATTACATTTCATATCATTGAATTATACAATCACTTGCATTAAGCATACCCATCATTAAATTATATATATATATATATATATATATATATATATATATATATATATATATCAAAATCCAAAAACATCATTAAAATAATAAAAATATAAAAACATTGCATTGCATTACATTTCATATCATTGAATTATACAATCACTTGCATTAAGCATACCCATCATTAAATTTTACATTCTAGAGTTGATCATACATTTATAGCACTAGCTCTGTTCACTAGCCATCCTTCAAAATAAACTTTATCGAAAGTTATTATTAATACTCATCTACATTTTAGTCATCTTTTCCATTTGCACTCCCTACCTTTCATATTGGTATATGTTTCCCTTCACCTAGTAATTTGTTATAAGGTGTCATTAGGGTTTTCGGTCACTCAACCATATCTAGTTTTCTTTTCAGATTTTGTAGAAAGCTATCCTATTTTTTAGAAGGTAGAGTCTTGCTTTGATTGTACCTTGTATACGGCGTAATCCCAACATATTTTCACATTAATAAATCCAAATTTTTCACATGGAAACATAAAACCTACAAAGTGGTTCATGTTACCTTAAGTGAAAAATTTTCCTTGCTCATGCCCCTATGTGAATGTTTCAAAAATACTATGAATTGAAAAATGACAATCTCCTCCCTACCGAAAGCAATCAAAATATCTTGCCTCATGACAAATTTGGGCAAGTATCCAAAAAGTAACAAGAGCAAAAGAAAAATAAATAGTGGTTTTCACCACTATCAAAATCAAAATAAACAATGGTTCTCACCACTACCAAAATCCCTTGCTCACCAAAAAAAAATGAGAAAATCCCTAGAGCATTTCAAAAAGAAAAGAAAAGAAGAAAGTACTGAACTTGAATCCCTAGAATTCTCAGCATTTGAAAACCATAAGGTGATCCTCATTACAGGTTGAGTGGCACCAAGCCCTCCTAGAAATGGTGGTATCCTTACATATGATGATATGTCTATCACATTAGCCACCTACTTTGGTACATACCAATGTTTGCATGTGGATGAGCTAGCTTTTGGTAGCTTGTATTGCCTAGTGGTCTAATCCAACTACGTACAAAATTCAAAATAATGATCCTCATAGGATGATCTTCAGTACATATGCGTTGCATCAATCCTATTTGGCATTGGGGTAACTTTATGTGTTATCATAACAATGAACTTACATGCACACACAAGGATATTTAATATCTTGGTCATCCAAGAATACCTTGCCAAAAAATATTGCATGGTTAATATACAAATTTTGACTAGATCACTAGAGTATTTGAGTCTCATGAAAACCTCAAGAACATTCTAAAATTTACAACTCTTCATTCCATTACATATATTTTTTCACATGTTTATCAGCTTACATTTTCATAATCCATCACATAGTCTTATGATAACATTGAAAATGAATTGATGAATTGTGTATAGTCTATAGTGTTAGAATCTAGTATGCCAAATAGTATTCATAATTCATCATACAGATTAACAAATCATCCATTTCATATGCATACACACATGTACATATCACAAACTAACATCATATTACAATACATGCATCCATGATAAGCATCCATGATATTGCATCCATAAATGCATCAACAAACCAAGAAGGAAACATAAATGCACATATTTTCTCACCACAAGGAGCTTCATAAAGGACAATTAAGCATATCTACCAGTCCAAAATATTCAAAAATCATAAAATCAACAAAAAAATCAAATAAATCAAAATATCAAGTGAACCTCGTACCCATTTATTTGCCCTATACACTTGGTGGTTGTAGAAAACTACACTCCATGTAATTCAGCAAAATGAGTACATTACCATAAGGCTACTTGAAACAAATTATTCATAGTCAAACTGAAATGTCTTCACTTCAATATCCAAAAAGGACATTGTGGTCGAACTGCCTTATGAGAATGAGGTTTTCATTTCCTTTATTCTATAAAATATTATCAAAAAAAACTCAAAAACAATTGAAACACCAAAATACGCCAAAAGAAGAGAAGAAATGGTAAAGAAAATGGCCTAAAAACGACAAAAAACAGGGCAAAATTGATAAAATTTACAAAGGATCAATATTGAATTAAAATTATTTATTTATGAATGGAACAGTCTCTACTTCAATCCCCAATAAGGCCATTGTGGTCAGGCAACTCCATGGAAACGAGGTATTCATTTCCTGTCTTCCATGAAATATCAACAAAACCATCAAAATCCTAGTAAAATTGATAAATTTTACAATGGATAAAATTGAAGGAACCATAATCAAGTCATATTGGTCAAATGAATCATCGCTTTCATCACTGGTCATGCCCTCATAAACTCATCACTTGAGGGGGTAGTCATTATAACGAATTCATAATAAAAATCAACACTCAAACACTCAAAAGTGCAACATGCATACATTCAAAAGAATCATTGCCAAAGATAAATTTCAATCCTACGTTGGGGTAAATAATTCAGTGCCAATTCAATAAAACAAAGTCTTTGTATACTTGGAATACTCGGGACACATATACCCAAATAGGCTTATAATACAAAGAAGGAACAAAGACCAAGTATACCCTAAGCCCCTAAGACTATCATTGTAGTGTTGCTAAAAGGTATACCAAATTCAAATCCTTTAATTATGTCAAAAGCAAGGATTCCAAGAATGTATGCTCCTTCCACAATAGAGGCATCTAAATTTGGTTAGGTTACTGAATAACCTTAATTATTTTATGTGTTAGTCATATATTTTTGCTCTACGCTTTGTTTCACACAATGCATCCCAAAAAGAGGTATTTGTAGACACTAAAATCATGTTAATATTATTATACTGCAATGAAACCACTCTTACAAGCACCCTATGACCCCATTGGGTAACCTCAAGGGTTAAGTAGAGGTCCTAACCACTTTTGTGAAGGTTTACCCCACTTTTAAAAAAAAATTGGCCATGTAGCTATGGCCATCCCACTCGAGGGTGGCCACCATTCATGACCATCCCACCCAAGTATGACCACTAACAACCATCCCTAGGTGGGATGGCCATGGCCTAGGCCCATAAAAAAGGTAATGGTGGGATAAATGGCAATCAAATTCTACCATTTATCCCATCCAATGACTTATGACAGATTGAGGGCCTACCAAATCCATCACAACCTACAAATTGGAGGCCCAAATTGGAGGTCTTTTCTACCCAATGCATGGAAATAATTTTGAAAAGTAGCGGTACCTACCTTGCATGCCTCAAATTGCCCTTTTGACCTTGTATCCCTCTTGGGCTATAAATTAGAGTCTTTCCAACAAATTTTAGAGAGTTTTTTGTAATAATTCACCATGAAGTGCTACCAAGATTTACTCTCCTCTTTTACCCACGTATTTGCCCTTGGAATCTTCTCAATCAAAGGAGTTTCCAATACAACCCAAAATATGCAAATCCACTCCAAAAGACACCCATTTGTGTGAGTTAGATTACCAAAATTGTTGACAACACCCCTAGGAGTAGTTTGAACTAGATCCTAGAGGAATTGGTGGTAAAAACTATCATGTTTGGTGGCCATACCCACCTGGGATGGTTAATATTCCCAATTGAAAAATCCAATAATGGCCATAAATATACACACAATTTTGAGTCAATTTCAGTGTATATCATTTTTAAATTAGTTTATAGACATCATACTAAAATTTGGTGAAATTTGGAGTAGTTTTGGACCATTAATTAGGGTTTTCATTATGATAGTTCTAATTACAACACCCAAGGATGGCCATATATTCTGAATATGATTTCATTTCAATTTCTATATAGATCATTCCTAAATTATATAATATATATTATACTAAGTTTTGGTTCAATTTGGAATAGTTTTTTAACATCTATTGCACATTTTGCATTCAATATTGTATTCATATTTATGATTTCATCTTAATATGCACATGCTATTAAATAATTTAAACTTATTGTGTGTAGATCCAACTATTATAGCATGCAAGGAAGAAGTTACAAGTTTGAACATGGATATATAATCGCAGCGGTAGAAAAAACCTGTTCTTCAATTGTGAGTGCGAGAAAGACACTGAAAGTGTACCTTGAGTTTCTGAAAGGATTATATCCTTTGAAATTGTAATGAGTTGTATCAATTAAGAGCCCTCAAGGAGACATTTTGTAACTGTGCATTTGGAAAATAGACTAATATAAATAGAACATCCCATTTATTTCACTTATTTTTCATATGTATGCTTACTTTAATGTTGTTTTTGAATGCTTAGATAGAATAATAGATGCATTTCATGTCCCTTTGCTAGGTGCACCGTTTTTTTCACTCTACAATTATTTCTTGGGAAATGTTGAGCCTTGGGAAGTTTTAAAAGATTCTTTATTCCATGCTTTGGTTGTTTAAATTAATATAAAGGTGTTTAGAAACTTTGACCTCATTAAATTAAGTGGATAGGTAAATTAGATGAACCTCTCAAAAGGATGAGAGTGAATAAACTCATGCTCTACTAAGAAGTATAATTTATGGACCATTGTAGCTAAAGGTTGGATTGGTATCTAATATCGTAATAAGTAGATGTTTGAAGGGATAAAAACCTAGGAAATATTCATGTGCATCATAAAGGAATTTTATGGGTGAATATTAGGATGAGGTTAGTACCTTCGTTGGAAAAACTATAAGATTACAAATACACATCATAAGGGAATTTGATGAGGTGTTTTGAAGGGAATTTGAATACCTCATTGAATTTGATGGTCAACATTGTTGTCTAAACTAATATAAGGTATTCCTACATATAGGATTTTAACAAGGCAAGTGAGGAACTGATTAGCTCATCTTTGGATGAGAGGGATAGTCAAGTTCAATACACTCTAACCCACTCATAAGACATGAGAATGGGATAGTTGAGAGTGTACCCCTTGGATAGAATTAAATGGAATGCAAGTTAGATCGTGGGGCCAACAAGAAGGATAATTTATAAATTTGAGCCTTGCACCTAGTACATTTGTGTACCCAGGCTTACATAAGATGTAGTGATGGGTGTGCCTTAGGTAAGACTAGATAAGTTGTTAAGCAAGTTACAACGCATCTAGGAATTCCTAATATATATATATATATGGGGCCAGTAAGAAGGATAATTTGTAAATATGAGCCTTGCACCTAGTACATTTGTGTACCAAGGCTTACGTAAGATGTAGTGATGGGTGTGCCTTGGGTAAGACTAGATAAGTTGTTAAGCAGGTTACAATGCATCTAGGACTTCCTAATATATCTATATATATATATAGGATATAAATTGGTTTGTGATAGTACATACTCAAATAGAAACTTGCATGCAAAATATAAACTTAGCATAACATTACAAGCTAATAAAACTAGACCAGAGCTTAGTAAAAGAAAATATTTTGGGTGATCAAGACCAACATCACATGCAACACCCCATGCATGGCTAAGTAAAATAATTCTCAATTTACAAACACACATGCAATTGGGTTCTAATGACCTCCATCCCAACATAAAGTCTCAAGAAGCAAGAAGAACCTACTAGAATGTGCTTGAGATACTATACACGAATCTAGAAAAATCCTACAATCAGAATCACCCTAAAAGCTTAGTATTTAGATGATATTCACTACTTAAAATAGTAACACATAAAGCATACTAGGTGAACATGAGGCTATGCCAACAATAGCAAGGTTGAACGTAAACCAAGACAATCTCAAAAAAAATATTTAAATAAGGATTCAATTAATCAAAGGGGGAAGTGCTAAAACACAACCAACATATAACAAAATATCAAGGTGAAAAAACACGTATGATAGTGTCCCTCAATAGAGAAAAGCTTTGAAATCTATGAAACATACCTCTCTATGTTTTTCCTGGTTAATTCCTCTAACATGCATACCTTCCTTCCAGATCTTGATTCCTTCTTTCAACCTTTAAAGAATACCCCAAAACTAATATGAGGCTCCCTATAAATACCTTGATGTGGTTCTCCAAGAACCTAATATTCTTCCCATAAGCTTCACTCAAGCTGGTCACCTTCAGATCATAATGTTCTTTCTAGAACATTTCTAATATGAAAACATTTGTGGGAATTAATAAAGCATGTATTATTAATTTTCTATAATGCTTTTTGAACCCATAATGCAATATTACTTAATTTTTTAATATTAGAAAAAACAAAGTAATAATTAAAGCATCCTCAAGAATTAATTTTAAAATTCACTTTTTTAATTTCAATTTCTAATATTAATTATTAGCATTGATACTAACATTCTCAAGTATTACGTTTACCAGTAAATTAATATTTTAATAGTTCTCATCCATAATTCTATGTATACCAAACACAAGCATATATGCCATTCACACCAAAAATACTACACACCATTGTTTTATCATTAGGTTATGGGCCCTTTTAAGATAGTTTATTGTTATTGCCAATCTATTAAGGAGACTCATTACACAAGCAACTTCTTGGCCCAATGGTGTGAACATAAAATAAGCACAATACAATGCATCTATATGAAGGGTATTTTTTTACCTTGAGTTGTTGATGAGCAAGTCATCACCATCATTTCCAAAAGTTTCTCTCAACTTAGATGGTTATGAAGAGTAATAACAAGCCCTGATAAAATAAAATATAAAAGCAATAATAACATAATCAAAATAAGATCATAAATTCACACATTACACAATATTTATCTTGGAAACACTCAATCGGGAAAAAACCAATACAATATTATCTTATTATTGCATTAAATTGACCATCTCCAATACAATAATATTCTCCTTCTATATACACAAATCCTAATGCAAGTGTGATATATATAACAAAGGCACATGCATGGATTTTTACAATATCATGGGTGAAAAATCATGGGTTCAAATATAGTAACTCTAAAAGCCCATATGGGTCTAAAAATAACTTAAACCCCAAAGATTATAGGTACAAAATGTCTAGTACATTTTAGTGTTAACCCCACCAGAATAACATGGAAAATATTCAACATATTTTTAACACTATTCCACTTGTTGAATACTTTTCATAGGTACAAAAAACTGCCATTGTCAATTGTAAAGGGCAACCATACCCATAGATCTTCTACACCAAGAAAATTTCTGAGCAAATATAGCCTTTGTTAATGAATCAATAGTATTCTTCTCTGTATAAAATTTCTCCAATATCACCCATTTCTCTTAAACCATCTCTCTCACAAAATGGTACTTGATATCAATATGTTTTGATCAATTATGAAAACCCAGATTATTGGCCAAAAAATATTGCACTTTGACTGTCACTGTCAATTCTCATAGCCTTTTATTTAAGACCAACTATTGAACACAACCTCTGTAGCCACACTGCTTATTTATAGGTATGATGTGCTACAATGTACTCTACTTTTTTAGTGGATAAAGCAACAACTGATTGCTTTTTACTCATCCAACTTACTAACCCTCCAAACATCCTGAACACATAAGTACTAGTGGATATTTTCTTGTAAAGATCTTCAATCCAGTCACCATCCACAAAACATTGTAGATTTATAATATCATTACCTCTATATTTTCCTCCATAACATATAGCATAATTTGTAGTTCTACAAAATTATCTGAAGATCCTTTTCACATCAGTCCAATATTCCTTTTCTAGATTTGACATATATCTTCTAACTACTCCCACTACATGTGCAATATCAGGTCTAGTACAAACCATTGCATACATCAAACTTCCCATAGTACTAACATAAGGAACATGATGTATTTCTTCAATTTTATCATCTATTTTAGGATATTATTCAGCAAATAACTTTTGACCAATCATATATGGAGTACATAATGGTTTACAATCATGTATTCTAAACTTCTGTAGTATAAAATAAACATATTTTCTTTGATTTAACCACAACTTTCTATTTGCATGATCCCTTATTATTTCCATACCCAAAATAAATTTTGTAGCACCCAAATCCTTCATGTCAAACTCAAAATATAACTAATATTTTAGTAACTTTATCATCTCCTTACTGTTACCAATTAATATCATGGCATCCACATACAATACAATGATAACAAATTTTTTACCTTTTTTTAAAATATACACATGGATCTACTTTGATTTTTCCAAGCCCAAGTGTCACGACAAACCTATCAAATTTTTGGTTCCACTTCCTTGTAGACTGCTTCAACCCATAAAGAGACTTCTTTAGCTTGCATACCAGGTCCTCCTTAACTTTTACCTTAAAAAAAATTGGTTATGATATATATATATATCTTCATCAAGTTCACCATGTAGAAAATTTGTCTTTACATCCATATATTCTATTTCAAAATCAAAAGTAGTAGAAATAGCCAAAAAAATTTGACTGAAGCTAGTGTAGCCACAAGAAAAAAAATCTCACCAAAGTCAATTCCCTCAACCTGAAAAATCCTTTTTCTACCAAGAGAGCCTTGTACTTCTCCAAATTTCCTTCTAGATTGTATTTCTTCTTGAATAACCACTTACAAATAATAATATTTCTACCAGGAGGTAATTTCACCAAGTCCCATGTCTTATTTTTACCCAAAGACTCCATTTCTTCTTCCATATCCCTTCTCCAAGACTTATTCTCACTTGACTGAAGTTTCTCCTTTACATTCTTGGGTTCTTCATAAGTAACTGATAAATTAAATGTAGAATAAAAAATTGAAGTACTATACTAGTATTGAAATCTTCTCTCTTGATATGATCTCCTCAAAATTGGATTTCTAGGTTCTGCATCTTTAGCTTCTTCCTCACGTTCTTCCTCTGAATATTTCTCTCCTGACTCTCTCTATAATTCAGGTTCTACCATAGGTTCTTCCTACTATTCCAATTTTACCTGCACGATTTTTGGTTCTTTTCTTGGTTGCATTTCCTATTTTAAAACCCCTTTTTGTTTCTCTAAATATCATATTATGACTCTAAACACCATTTTGTGTTTATGGGTTCCATAACTTATATCCTTTAACACTAGTACTATAACCCAAAAATATATATTTTTCATAATTATAGTCTAGCTTAGTCCTTTTCACTTTTGGGACATATATATAAGCATCACAACCAAAAATCATTAGATGTCTAAGAAAGGGTTTCTTACCAATTCATACTTCCTATGGAATCTTGTCCACAAAATCTGAGGTAGGAGATCTATTGATGAGATAACAAGTTGTTAACACTTCTTCCCAGAATCCTTTTTCTAATCCTACACCATTTAGCATGCTTCTAGCCTTATCCATCAATGTATTATTCATCCATTATGCAACCCCAATCTATTATGGAGTATACAAAGTTGTTATCTGCCTTTCTATTCTATAGTCCTTGTAAAACTTCTCAAACTCATTAGAGAAATACTCACCATAATTATTACTTCTCAAAACCTTTATATTTTTCTCTATCTATTTTTCTACAAGAGCCTTAAACTCTTTAAATTTATTAAAAACCTCAAACTTGTTTTGTAGAAAATATACCCAAGTATTTCTTGAGAAGTCATCTATAAATGTAACAAAATACATAGATTTACCTAATGATGGTACTTTTTCAAATCCAAATACATCATTGTGAACGAGATGTAGAATTACTTAAGACCTTGTAGCACTACTTGGAAACTTGACTCTAGTTTATTTTTTAAAAACATAATGCTCACAAAAATCAAAATTTAGTGGGCAATCAACAAGTCCTTTAGCCATACCTTTCATTTTCAATGTTTGAAGTCTTTTCTCACCAATATGTCCCATGCGTTGATACCACAATATTGTCTTCATTGTAGGAATAATTGGAGTCATTTCAGTCGTATTATTTTCCTATACAACTAAAAATTTATTGCAATTAATACTTATAGTGCTAGCCTCAAGTATAAACAAATTTCATGTGTAAACTCCTCTTTCTAACACCAAGAATCCATAGACCATTTTGCAGGTATCCTTATAGAATACCACATTTACACATGCATTATTCATCTTACTCACATATATCAAATTCCTTCCTAAACCTAGAATATGCAACACACCAAGAAGGGTTTTAATTATTTCATCTTTTAGCATCATCTTGACTCTTCCTTGACATATTATTTTATACTTTGAATTATCTCCCAAGAATATTTTACCTCCATCTATATTTTCATATTCATATAACCCATCCCTATGAAGAGTCATATAAAAAGAAGCGCCTGAGTCAATCAACCATGAGTCATCACATTCACTTGAGCATGTTGTAGCTAAGAATAAGTCCCTTGAATCTTAGTTTGTTGTCTTCATTTTTATATAAATTTCTTCATAAGATGATTAATTATTATCAACCTTTTTATATTTGAAGTCTATTTTATAATGCCATGTTTTACCACAATTCCAACATTTCCTCTTTTTCAAGGCAACATATTTATCCCTAGATTTTGATTTCTTTTTTCCTGGTTTCTTTTTGCTTCTTTCTTGAGAATGATCTATCACGATCAAGGATTCATTTTTATGATAATCCTATAAATATTTTCATCTCATCTCCTCAGACAACAAATTTCCTACTATATCTTCTACTTTCAATGTAGATGTAGTATTGGTGATAGCCATAACAAAGTTATCCCATGAATCAGGTAATGAACAAAGTAAAGTAATACACTTTTCCTCTTCATACATTTTTACTTCTACAAAGGTTAATTAACTTACCATAGTGTTAAAAGCATTCATATGTTTAGCCATAGAGTCACCATCATTCATTCAAAGTGAATACAATTTTTTTTTGAAGAAAGAGTTTATTTACCAGTGATTTTTTTTGATACAATATTCCTAGCTTCTACCATAATAAATTTTCCATGGTCTTTGTAGATACATTCAATAATATCAAATTAGATAAGCACAATATGATAGATCTCCTTGCCTTCCTATCAATTTTCAACCAATCCTCATCTATCATCAATGTTGGTTTTGTTCCTAAGACCACAATCCACTGATCTCTATCAACCAATAGATACTCCATATTGAGTTTCCACAACTCAAAATTTTATCCATTAAATTTTTCAATCTCTATTCATGTTCTTCCCATATTTCACCTTTGATTGGATCCTTTCGCGTATGGCTCCTACTCGATAATTAGCTTATCACGGGGTTGAAACCCTTACTCATCAAACAAAGCTAAAACCTAGCTCTGATACTAAATGAAGAGTAATAAAAAACCCTAATAAACTAAAATAGAAAAGTAGGAATAACATAATCAAAGAAGAAGATAGCATATTTACACATTACACAATATTTATCTTGGAAACCCTCAACTGGGAAAAAACCAACACAATATTATATTATTATTGCATTAACTTGGCCCTCCAATACATTCTCCTTCTATATCCATAAAACCTAATGCAAGTATGATATATAACAAAGGCACATGCATAGATTTTTAAAATATCATGGGTGAAAAGGCATGGGTTCAAATATAAAAACCCTAAAAGTCCATATGGGTCTAAAAATAACTTAAACCAAGGATCTTCAAACCTAGAGAGTATAGATACGGAGTGTCCAATACCTTTTAGTGTTAGCCCCACCAGAATAACATGGAAAATATTCAACATATTTCCAATAGGTTATTCTTATTATTCCAACAATGAGAGTACTAGGTCCTTCAACAAAAAATACATCAGTAGTACCATATTCCAAGAGTAGAATCAAAGCATAAAGTACAATTACCCAATCATATTGACATCATAAAATAAATCTATGCATTAGACATCCACACCAATACATAATTCATTATCAATAATGAATCCTACCAAGGAGGGTTGTTACATACTTCCTCCATTGGACTAAACATAGTCCTCTATATTTTTTGCAAGTTAGTAAATAAATTTTTCATTCAAATAAATATGAGAATTGCATTCTCATTTCTTCAACATCTTTCCCTTTTGCAAAATTATTGAAATATTGGTCCCATTGGACCTTACATTTATTTAGGGTTCATTTCCTCAACATCTTGGAATGAAATAATAAAAATTTTATTGGTCTCACCTCAATGGTTGAGGGATCTACCATCTACAATTTAGAAATATTCCAAATGTGACCAACATCAGCAACATATTTTTTAATCAAGGATATGTGAAAAATATTGTAGTTGACCTAATGAAAATTTGTATGGGTCTTACCCTCAAGAAAACATTATCCCTAAAAAGAATTATCTTGGTGATATTTTCATATTAGTATGGCTATTTTGATGATCTATCACTTCCTTGAGCCTAATCCAAATTACTCTCAATTGTTCCTCCATCTCTTTAATAGTGTTCATTCTAATCACCACCCAATTATCTAGATTATCCTATGATAGAGGTGGTTTATATCTTCTACCATATAAGGCTTCAAAAATGCCATTCACAATGGTTTAGGTAACCATTATTGTATACAAATTCCACAAGATGCAAAAAGTCCTCCCATTTGGACTTTTTGTCCATGTAGTACATGCATAGCATATCTTCTAAAACTTGGTTTACCCTCTCTATTTGACCATCTATTTCTAGATGGTATGCATAACTAATATTTGGCTTAGTGCCCACTACATGATGATTATCCTATGAAAATTTTGATGTGAACCTAGAATCCCTATTTGATATGATCACCTCAGGAAACCCATGTAACCTAAAAATTCCTTTGGCAAACATATTTTCCACCATTGATGCATCATCCTTGATGTTCCTCAATAGGAAGTGTGTAACCTTGTTCAAATTACCAATACCAAGATTACATCATGCTAGTACATAGTCTTAGGTAAACCCATACTAAAATCCATTGATATGACTAACCATTTCTATGTAGGTATATCTTGTGGGTACAATTTCCTTCGTTGGTGTCAATTTTTTGCCTTAAAATTTTGGAATTCTAAACATATTATACTGAAACTAGTGATATCCTACTTCATTCCTACCCAATAGAAGTTTTTCTTCATGTTGTCCCTTAGTTTTGACACTCCTAGATGAGCGAAATAGGGAGAATTTTGTGCCTCTTGCATAATCAATATTTGTAGTTCACAATTTTTGGGTATAAAAAACCTATCCTTGAAGCATAAAAGTCTATATTCTATGTTTAAATCCTTTTTATCTTCAGGATTTATCTAAATTTTATTCTAAATTTCTATGCAATAGGGATTTTGAAGTTACATTTCTTGGAATTTATCCATTAAGTCTATATGACACTGGTTCAATGATGTTATGTGTTTTATTCTACTCAAGGCATCTACAACCTTATTTTATTTCCCTTTGATATACTCAATACCAAAGTTGTATTCTATTAATAACTATATCCATCTTCTCTATCTAACACTCAACATAGGTTTGGTAAAAATATACCTTAGACATTGATGGTATTGTTAGCTTTTTATGGTGTATGCCAAGGGAGAATACAATCACAAGATATGAAATATGCAAAAATGTAAGATGTTGAAATATGTTATTAATGGAAAGTGATGAAAATGATACAATGCAATATGGAGGAAGTGAACACTCTAGAACTAATACTAAAGAACTATATCTTAGACATCTTGAGTTCATTCAGTTGTCATTAATTTCAAGGTAATAAGTTTTCATTGATACCAAAGTAAACACATGAAGCCATCATTAATACCATGGAACAAGGTGAAGAGTTGAAGAAAAAGTTGGCAAAATAATGTTTTATGAGGGTTTATGGTAAACTCATGGTAGAATATTAAATGATTTTATTAAAATTATTATGAGGATATAAAAGTCTCCTCACACATTGATATGGCAGTTAATATTTTAAAATACCCACGGTGGCAGAATAATTTACAAATTAAAGGTTTAATTTTAAACCCAAGGAAGGCTTTAATATCCTTAAAGCTAAAGTTTATAAATATAATTTATAAAATTTAAATTTCTTAGAATTTAAATCATTTATAAATTATAAAAGTTTGGAAAGCGTCGACGTCATAAAAAATGTGGGAGCACTCATGTCTAAGCAAAAAATGGAATTCGTGTATAAATTAATGCCAAAGAGTCATTCAAAACTTACCCCTCGATATTTTAATACATGCGATAAATTTGGAAACGTTTTAGTGCAATCATTGATCATTGAGGAAGAAGACAAGGAATTTGCTTGTCTTTAGCGCCAAGTGGAAGACATAAAGGGAAGAGCATATTGGTTGAATCACAAAGGACATAGTGGTCCATTGGTAGTGCACATTTTGCAAAGGCATTGGGAGTTGAGGAGCCCATGATCGATTCGCGTGGAGTGGTGTGTGTCTTGAGTGCCAAGGGAAGTCTTTTGCATGTGCTCATTTTGAGTGCCAGCCTAGGACAAAGGGGACTAAGAGCATCCAAGCTCTCAACCATGTGTCTAGTGCACGCGACGGTCAAAGCCACAACTAGAGCACTCGTAGATGCAGAGATTGTGGGTTCGAAACCCACTAGTGGCAAAGGTAATTTTTTGATAATTAAATCTTTATTTGCCTAAGGTTTTATAAAGGGTAATGTGGAGTTATAAGGGTTTGTGAAAAGTTGTTTATTTTGATTTATATTATTTTGGAGTTATAAGGGTTTGTGAAAGGTTGTTTATTTGACAATTGATTTCTATTATTGTGGAGTAATAAGGGTTAATGAGAGGTTGTTTTATTGATGAGTGATTTATATTATTGAAATTATAAATAAAGTAGATTTTATTTTTATAAAAGTTTCTCTTGCCATTAAATTAAATTAAAGAGGTTTGAGTTAATTTTAGTGGATGTTAAGTTTATTTTAGTTGGGAGTTTATAATGTGTTATTGGATAAATATTTTATGTATGTTGACGGTTGGTTTTGAAATATGGAGTGATAAGATGTAATTGAGTATTTACATTATATTGTGAGAAATATTTTTCTAACCTCTTTGAGCTTGGCATAGAAGTGTTTGTGGTTGTGACAGATTTATGAGATCCCTTCATCTTCAATAAAAATGTATGAGCACATTCTTCCATAGTTGAGTTGATTGATTAATTTTCTGGAAAATAAGTTTGGAGTGAAAAGGACTTGATTAGGGTTTCCTATTGAGTGTTTTGAGTTAATACTTCAAGATTTTCTGGAATAAAGAGTTGTTGTTAAAACCTTGTTTGATAAGCATTGTTGTTGAAGCCATTGGTTGTGTGAAGAACTTGAGTTAGATTTTTGCAAAGATCATGAGTATCATTATTATGTGAATATTGATTTATAAGTATTTTTGTTGAAGTGATTTGTTGTGCAAAGAACTTGAACTAGGTTTTGAAAAGAACATGAGTATCATTGTTATGTGATATTTGTTGTTGAGAATTGTTGGAAATATTTTGAGTTGGTGGTTATATTCTTGGACTAGGGTTTGTGAGAAAGGGGTGTTTCATTAAGTGATTGGTTGAGTATATTTGGTTGAGCCTAGTCAAGTGGTTGTGTGAAGTGATTGTTCAAGTTCCATAAAACAAACTATTCTATATTATGATTTGAGTTGATAAAGTGATTGAGCATTGAGTGTAGAACATATTGAGTCTCTAACAATTCTCTTTATGTTTCTATGAGATTGGACAAGTTATCTATGGACTTGTTAAGCAGATTTGAGGAAAGTCTTTGAAGAGACTTGTGGACTGAATTTATGTGAGCTTTTTATGGAAGCTTACAATACAGTGTTGGTTAAGTTCTAGAGAGGACTTATTGAGCATATTGGACAAGTTATGTGTGGACTTGTTGAGCATATTTGAGCAAGTTCTAAGTGGACTTGTTGAGAAGATTTGAAAAAGTTCTAAGTGGACTTGTTGAGAATATTTGAGCAAGTTCTGATTGGACTTGTTGAGTATATTTGAGCAAGTTCTGAGTGGACTTGTTGAGCAGATTTGAGAAATTTATAAGTGGACTTGTTGAGAATATTTGAGCAAGTTTTGAGTGGACTTGTTTAGCATATTTTAGCAAGTTTTGAGTGGACTTGTTGAGCATAATTGAGCAAGTTCTGAGTGGACTTGTTGAGAAAATTTAAGCAAATTTTGTGTGAACTTGTGGAGCATAATTTGGTGCATACTTGAGGATAGGTTTGTGCCAGACCAGAGATAGAGATTGAGCAGATTTGTGCTAGATTAAAGTACTGTGTTTAGTGCAGATTTGAGATAGAGCTTTAGAGGTGACATAGCAGATAGGATAGTGGTCTCTAGTGGATAGATATCCATTATCTAGGGAAGTGAGGATAGGTATTATGAGTGGGTACAAGATTCTTCAGTGGAGAGAGATCCACAAACCAGTGCAGTGGATGCAATAGTCTTCTAGAGGATCACCAGCCAGAGCAAATGAGAAGGATTTATCTTATGGATAGATATCCATGAACTTGATTAGGTGATTGGTGTCTCCTTTGGATAGATATCCATAAACATTGTAATAGGGAAAGGATTCCCAAGATATTTATTGACAAAAGGTTGGTAAAATATTTTCTTTGTGGAGTAGCCCACATTGGATGAACCACATTAAATTGGTTTCTCTATTGTGTGTGATGATTTATGCATTGCTTTGGTTATTGCCATTGATTGTATTGATTAATACTATTTGGGAAAAAAAAGTAAAAAGTGGTCTTATACTGTTCACCCCCCTCTTAATATAAGCTTGTGTTCTTCAATTGGTATCAAATCCGGTTCCTTTGGAAAAGGTTTAACAACTTGAAGGAAGATCTTACAAGAACACAAATGACAAAGAAAGAAAAAAGTAGAACCATGAGACACAAGACGAAAAGAACACACATGGTCATGAAATAAAATGAATATAAATTCAATATTATTGTTTTGGGAGGAAGAATGGAAATATATTCAAGATATGAATCAAGCAATGGAGAAATAACTAGGTTGATAAATTTTTGTACCATATGTAGGAATACAGGTCACCATGTAGCTTATTATCCACAAGAAGGTGAAGAATGTTTTATTTGTGGTCAACTCGATCATAATGCAAGATATTGTCATGGTTTTAGTATTATTGAAGATGAAATGTATCTAAATGATAACAGGGATAGTCAAAACAGGTATGAAGAAGAAACTCTACTTTCAATAATAGAAGAAAAAGAAGACGCTCCTATAGAAGATCAAAGAAAGAAAGAAGAGGAAGATTCATAAAAAGAAAAAGAGGAATCCACTCTTAAGGAACTTGTCAAATTGAAAAGAGAAAATTTAGAATTGAAGTCTCAAATACAATAAGATGATAAATGTAAGACAAATATTCTACAAGATCTCTCTGACTTGAGAGATAAGGTTGAAAAGGCAAGAAGAGTTGAAAAAAATATGGTTGAACCCTAAAAGGTAAAAAAGATAGAATATGAAAGACTTATGGTTACTATTGAATATTTAAAATGGGAGAACTTAGGATTAAGGTTTCAAGTTCAAGAAGATGAAAAATCAAAAGTAATTTTTCTACAGGAACTCACCAAATTCAAAATCAAGGTTGAAGAGGCAAGGAAAATTGAAGAAGGTATGGCCAAACAATTAAAGATAAAAGATATAGAGTGTGAAAGATTAGAACATGAGATAGTTTCACTAAGGATGGAAGTAAAAGGTTCTAAGGACAATATACACAAGGTTGAAGAAAATTCAAATACTTTGAACAGGATTATCAATGCATAAAGATCATCAGTCACCAAACCAGGACTTAGTTTTAAAAAGAACAATGGAAACAGGAAGTACAAAAAGGAGATTCAAGCTCAAGAACCAGAGAAGAAGAAGCATAAAAAGAAGCAAGTAAAAGAGAGAGTGAGACTTCTAAGGATAAGTTGTAAAATAGAAAGCTCAAAAAGGAAAGAAACAATACACAAGGAACACATGGAACTGGAAACATGACAAGGTAGAAGAGACTAAGAGACCAATGGGGTCTAGGCAAGAAAATTTCAATGGAAGTTGTTTTTCATGTCACAGGTTTGGGCACATGGTTTCACAGTGTAGGACATAGGAAACACAGGAATATGGGAACAAATAACTTTTCCATGGGTATTTCTACTCATGTAATAAATATGATCACAAGGTAATGAATTATAGGTCTCATGATAGAAGATAATATGTCTTCACTAGGATAAATCATAATATATTTGCACCTCCAAAGAATAATAATAGTAAGTGTTATAAGTGTAATAATTATGGCCACATAGAAAAATGGTGTAGAGCATACATTCCATAAATAGGTATGAAAAGGAACAAGAGTATGAATATGAATATGAACAGGAACAAGAACAGGAACAGGAACATGAATATGAATAGGAACAGGAACATGAACAAGAACATAGATATGAATAGGAATAGGAATGTAGACATGGACAGGAACATGAAAATGGATAGAAATAGTCATAGAAATCAAAAAATTTAGATAAGAATAAAATATGATAAAGGTAAATAATAGTACTTTATGGGAGTAGAAATACTCCCACCTCGAAATTAACCACCTTAAAAGAAGGTGGGGGAGGGGCTAAGCTAAGAGGCTTATTCTTAGCCCCGATCCCCAAAGGTGACCCTTTGTCATTGATGTCAAAGGGGGAGATATTTGATATTTGAGAGAGCATTGAGCCAGGGGGAGAAATGTCCTAGGGGGAGCAGAACAAAGGAAAGGTCAAGTTTTTAAGAAAATAAAATTGGGTTGCCATTAATGACAAAGGGGGATATTGTTGGACATTTTAAGCTCATTCATTTTTCATTGATGTTGAGGTGAGAAGTTGTCATTGATGCTAAAATAAACACATGAAGTCATCATTAATACCATGGAACAATGCGAAGAGTTGAAGAAAAAGTTGGCAAAATGATGTTTTATGAGGTTTTATGGTAAACTCATGGTGGAAAATTAAAAGGTTTTATTAAAATTATTATGAGGATATAAAAGTCTCCTCACACATTGAGATGGTAGTTAATATTTTAAAAGACCCACGATGGTAGAATAATTTACAAATTAAAGGTTTAAGTTTAAACCCAAGGAAGGCTTTAATCTCATTAAAGCTAAAGTTTATAAATATAATTTATAAAATTTAAATTTCTTAGAATTTAAATAATTTATAAATTATGAAGGTTGGAAAGCGTCGAAATCATCAAAAATGTGGGAGCACTGATGTCTAAGCAACAAATAGAATTCATGTATAAATTAATTTCAAAGAGGTATTCAAAACTTACCCCTCAACATTTTAATACATGCGATAAAGTTGGAAACATTTTTGTGCAATCGTTGATCATTGAGGAAGAAGACAAGGAATTCACTTGTCTTTAGTGCCAAGTGGAAGACATAAAGGGAAGAGCATATTGGTTGAATTACAAAGGACATGGTGGTCCATTGGCAGCGCACATTTTGCGAAGGCATTGGCAGTTGAGGAGCTCGTGATCGATTTGCGTGGAGTGGTGTGTGTCTTGAGTGCCAAGGGAAGTCTTTTGCACGTGCTCGTTTTGAGCACCAACCTAGGACAAAGGGGATGAAGAGTGTCCAAGCTCTCAACCATGCATCTAGTGCATACAAAAATAAAATCCATGACTAGAGCACTCACAGAGGAAGAGATTGTGGGTTTGAAACCCAGTAGTGGCAAAGGTAAGTTTTTGATAATTAAATCTTTATTTGCCTAAGGTTTTATAAAGGGTAATGTGGAGTTATAAGGGTCTGTGAAAATTTCTTTATTTTTATTTATATTATTTTGGAGTTATAAGGGTTTGTGAAAGGTTGTTTATTTGACAATTGATTTCTATTATTGTGGAGTAATAAGGGTTAATGAGAGGTTGTTTTATTGATGAGTGATTTATATCATTGGAATTATAAATAAAGTAGATTTGATTTTTATCAAAGTTTCTCTTGTTATTATTTTTTTTAAAACCAAAAACCCCTTGTGGGGCCACCTTGGTCTGATAGACCATGAATAGGGGGTTCTACACCGTCAAAGTCACCCGGGAGTTGCACCCGACCCTGCCCACACCAACATTATCAATTGGATTTTGGATACCCAATTCAGCTTTTTGGTAGGGTGGAGATTTGAACCTGGGACCTCCCTTAGAGGATTGCCCTCTCCTCTCCAACTCACCTACAACACCTAGGTAAAAATTAATTTATAGTGGAAAACACCACTTTGGAGGTGCCACTTTCAATAGGTTGGGCATAGGAGGAATGAAGCTTTTTCGGCCTCTACCAACACATAGGACATTCCTAACTATACCATATATTTATAGGATGGAGACAATGGGAATGGAACCTGGGTCGGCCTCTACCAGCACCCAGGGCATTTACCACTGCACAAAAACTAATTAAATTAAATAATTTTGAGTTAATTTTGGTGGATGTTAAGTTTATTTTAGTTGGGAGTTTATAAGGTGTTATTGGATAAATATTTTATGTATGTTGATGGTTGTTTTTTAAATATGGAGTGATAAGGTGTAATTGAGTATTTACATTATATTGTGAGAAATATTTATCTTCTAACCTGTTTGAGCTTGGCATAGAAGTGTTTGTGGTTGTGGCATATTTATGAGATGCCTTCATCTTCAATAAAAATATATGAGCACATTCTTTCATAGTTGATTTGATTGATTTATTTTTCGGAAAATAAGTTTGGAGTGAAAATGACTTGATTAGGGTTTCCTATTGAGTGTGTTGAGTTAATGCTTCAAGGTTTTTCTAGAATAAATAGTTTTTGTTAAAACCTTGTTTGATAAGCATTGTTGTTGAAGCCATTGGTTGTGTGAAAAACTTGAGTTAGAGTTTTGCAAATATCATGAGTATCATTGTTATGTGAAGATTGTTTTATAAGTATTGTTGTTGAAGTGACTTGTTGTGCAAAGAACTTGAACTAGGGTTTGAAAAAAACATGAGTATCATTGTTATGTGAGATTTGTTGTTGAGCATTGTTGAAAATATTTTGAGTTGGTGGTTATATGCTTGGACTAGGGTTTGTGAGAAATGGGTGTTTCATTAAGTGATTGGTTGAGTAGAGTTGGTTGAGACTAGTCAAGTGGATGTGTGAAGTGATTTTTTAGGTTCCATAAAACAAACTATTCTATATTCTTATTTGAGTTGATAAAGTGATTGAGCATTGAGTGTAGAACATATTGAGTCTCTAACAATTCTATTTATGTTTCTATGAGATTCGACAAGTTATTTGTGGACTTGTTAAGAATATTTGAGGCAAGTCTTTGAAGAGACTTGTGGACTGAATTTATGTGAGCTTTTTGTGGAAGCTTACAATACAGTGTTGGTTAAGTTCTAGAGAGGACTTATTGAGCATATTGGGCAAGTTATGTGTGGACTTGTTGAGCATATTTGAGCAAGTTCTGAGTGGACTTGTTGAGCATATTTTATCAAGTTCTAAGTGGACTTGTTGAGAATATTTGAGCAAGTTCTGAGTGGACTTTTTGAGCATATTTGAGCAAGTTCTGAGTAGACTTGTTGAGAAAATTTGAGAAATTTCTAAGTGGACTTGTTGAGTAGATTTGAGCAAGTTTTGAGTGGACTTGTTTAGCATATTTGAGCAAGTTTTGAGTGGACTTGTTTAGCATAATTGAGCAAGTTCTGAGTGGACTTGTTGAGCAAATTTAAGCAAGTTCTGTGTGAACTTGTGGAGCATAATTTGGTGTATATTTGAGGACAAGTTTGTGCGATACTAGAGATAGAGATTGGGCATATTTGTGCTAGACCTAAGGACTGTGTTTAGTGCAGATTTGAAATAGAGCTTTGGAGGTGAAAGAGCACAGAGGACAATGGTATCCAGTGGATAGATATCCATTAGCTAGGGCAGTGAGGATAGGTCTTCTGAGTGGGGATAAGATTCTTCAGTGGAGAGTGATCCACAAGCCAATGCAGTTGAGGCAGTAGTCTTCTAGAGGATCACCAACTAGAGAAAAGGAGGAGTTCTCCTATGGATAGAGATCCACAAACTTGATTAGGGGATTGATGTCTCCTTTGGATAGAGATCCATAAATATTTTAATAGGGAAAGGATTCCCAAGATATTTATTGAGAAAATATTAGTAAAATATTTTCTCTGTGGAGTAGCCCACATTGGGTGAACCACATTAAATTGGTGTCTCTATTGTGTGTGATGATTTTTGCATTTCTTTAGTTATTTCTATTGATATTACCATTGGTTATATTGATTAATACTATTTAGGAAAGAAAAGTAAAATGTGATATTATACTGTTCACCCCCTCTCTCAGTATAAGTTTGTGTTCTTCACTACATTCTACCCTATCACCAATCTATATGGTGATGGACACGATATACATAATACTACCTACAACGATATATAATCACTCATTATATATAGAAATATGGATTTCTTGGCCAACATTCTACCTAGATATACAAGGGGACACTTTTCACATTTACAACTTGCACATAGACACTTGTGAATTTTATTATATTCCTTGAAGTAAATATTTAACTACCCCCTAAAGTAATCTACTACTCTAGTTATGTACCAAGGGTGGTACATTTACATAACCCAAATGATGTAATATATTCTAACATCCACCTATATTACATTATTTGAGTATTGAAGACTTTAGTCTTCAATATGGATTTTTTTCTCTCGAATAGTGGAAATTGTAATCTTCTTCTCCGCTTACTAGAATTTGTCTAAGTAAGTAGTTGTATCTTCACATAGGACTGATAATGCTTTAGTTGAAGACTCCTCCAATGCTTGAGTCTGAGTATGTCTATCTAGTTCTATTTTTGTGGTTTCTTCTCTATTCATATCTTATTTGTCATGTTCTCTCCTACTATACCTTTCTTCTTCTTCCTCCTTCTTCTCCTATGATTTAGTATTGATACTAGTGGAATTTATATTTCATAATAGGTTAGTCTATCATCATGATAATATTGATTTGAATTGCTAGTTTTTTCCATGTGTTGAGCAAGTACAAATACAATTAATGATAGGTAAATCATCAAACATTCCTTCGATGAGAAAATGAAATTTTTTTGTGTATTCCACCATGTTGTAAAGAGAACCTCATGAAGATATCCAATTAATGTTGTAAAGCAGCCCTCTTTTGCATCCTTAAGGAATGAAGAGAATATTTCTTTATCGTTAGTAGGTAGATACTCATATCCTTCAAGAGTATCTATTAAGTTTTGAGAGTAGAATTCTACTTCATGGAATAGTTCTACATTATTAAAAGTATTTTTAGTATTTCATCCATGTTTGATTGATTTAGATATTTGAGAATTTTATGAGTAGTCCACCTTATAACTCCCTAGTTTAAGAGTATATGAAACAATTTGATAAACCTATTTAAGGATTAGGCTTTGTAAGATTCCTTATATCTCCTTAGTTAAGAGATGTTAACTAATTTGATAAAACCTTTCTTGGAATTAGGTTTTTTGGCTTCCTTATATCTCCCTAATAATTAGAATATTCTTAGATCATGTTCTAAGTTGATTTTGTAATGTTTCGAGAATAATCAAATTTTAATTTTTGCCTTATCTCTCCAAATGAAGTATGCTTTAATGGTTGGATATTTTTGTCTCCTTAGAATGAGTATCAGATAATTTTTACCACTTAATTCCAACTCTATATGTAGACAATTTGATTTTCTTTTCTTTCTAAGAGTTTAATTTTCTAAATTCTTATTATATGTATATAGTTTGAAGTAGTATACCTTATATCTCCCTAATTTTTGGAATATTAAAAAATAATGATATTTGCAATTTAATTAATGATTTAATCAAGGTTGAAAACCTTATATCTCCTACTTGAATATTTAAAATATTATATTATGTGTATGCACCTCAATAATTGATTTTCTGAAATATAAACTTGCTTTATTATCTACCAATGCTTTGGTTGAATTTCTATTATCCAATGCAATAGTAAACCTTATAAAAATCACCTTATATATCTTTTAATAAAATCAAGTAAATAACCTTAGTAGCATGGGTGTACGATATACCTTTATATGGGCTTCCTTTAATGTATATTTTGCAGCATTGTATTCATTGTCTAGAACTCTTTGAATGGGTACTAATATTGCTTGGTTTCATTGAGCATTTAATGATCCTGAATTAATGGATGATTTATATAAATCTTGCACCTCCTAGTGTGGAATTTTGAACTCACTGGGTTTCTAATTCTAGCACTAAATATTTATGTTTTGAATGCGCTCTTATGCAGTGCTTGCTATGAATTCACTTCCACACCTTGCAGGCTTGATTTCATACCATAAAATCTGCCATCATTCTCCAGTAATAGGTGCTATTAAATAGTGAAAATATCTTCCTCCTTATGACAAGGGGTGTGTGGGAGTTACACTAAGGTGATCATTGAGATATGAGCTCTTATAACGCTCATTTTCCAGTGTGATGATGGCTAGGTTTTAGTAACCTTCAATGATAGCTAATGCTTGATTAACTTCCCAGTTTTATACTTAAATATGCATTAAACATTCTTCTTTGAATGTACATTAAAAAATATGAGGGTGCCAAGAAGGAATGTTCCATGTGGTGTTTATAGTTTTTGCATGTGAGTCTTCTCCAATGTATATTTCTTACCTCTTCTTTTTCCAGCCAATGTTTTGATATCTTATCTCCAACACCTTATTCCAAGATAATGTATTTCCTATATAGGTGGATCCATATAAGATGATGAGCAATGATATTATGGAGGTTATTTTGTACTCTAATGGTGGCTTCATATAGTATTATGAGTAATGCTTCTATGGATTTTTGAGATACTCCAATGGTGGCTTTGAGCTAGAATTATGAGCAATGGTTCGATGGAGTTTTAAGACACTCCAATGGTGGCTTCGAGCTCTCCATTTAGATGAATTTATATATCTTGGGTATTTATCCCTTTGTTTACCCTTATGCTTTAATATTATCCTACTTTCAAGTTGTTATTTTCTACCTTTGTAGATGATAGCTCCTTCCTTGTGCTATGTTATGTATTCTTGTAGGTTGCTCATTGTGACTGTCCAAAAATCATGCGTGATATGAGCTTATTGAAGGCTCTTTTAATAAATAATGTATAAGATATATTATGTTGCAAAATAATGTATAAATGCTTATAATAATAATATCTTGCTTTTGCACCTTCTTTTACAATCTTATCCTACTGGTTTTGATGGCATATTTTATTTAATAATCCTTGTAGGTAAAGTTTGATTTAATTTTGTTTTCTTTTCTAGATAGCTCTCTCCTTTTCTTAGTTAAATTTGTAATGAATCCAAGCTAATAATCTCGTAGATAGTATATTTTGAAGGAGTAATTTTACACTAATATTTTATCTATAAAATAAATCTTAGTGCACCTCAAATGTGAATGAAGAACACAAGCTTATATTGAGAGGGGGGTGAATAGTATAAGATAAAAATATTTAATTTTATTTCCAAAGGATAACAACAATAATATCAAAGTAGTAAATAAAACAATTCACAAATCATCACACATGTGAGAGACACAAATTTAATGTGGTTCATCCAATTTGGGCTATGTCCATGGAGAAAATATTTTTTATAAATTTTCTCAACCAATCTCTTGGGAACCAATTCCCTATTACAATATTTATGGGTACCAACCCAAAGGAGACACCAATGCCTTATGCTAAAGTTTTTGGACATCTATCCACTGGATACAATAATCCCCTTTTCTCTAGTTCATGGACCTCTATCTATAGGAGATACCAATCCCCTTTATTCTTATTTGTTGACCTCTATCCACAAGAAACACCAATCCCATTTGTTGTATTTTTTGGACCTCTATCCATAGGAGAAACCAATCCCCTTTGCTCTAGTTCATGGACCTCTATCCATTGGAGACACCAATCCCCTTTTCTCTAGTTTATGGAACTCTATCTATAAGAGACACCAATATTATTTGCTTTGGTTTGTTGACCTCTATCCATAGGAGACACCAATCTCCTTTGCTTTGGTTTTTGGACCTCTATCCATAGGAGACACCAATCCCCTTTGTTATAGTTTGTGGACCTCTATACATAGGAGATACCAATCCCTTTTTCTTTAATATGCTCCAAAGGCTACTCAAATATGCTCTAGGCCTACTCACAAGCTCTATACAAATATGCTTCAAGCCTTCTCACAAGTCTCACTTAAATCTACTTCAAGCCTTCTCATAAGGCTTGCTCAAATCTTCTTCAAGCTTACTCACAAGCTCTACACAAATCTGCTTCAACTCTTCTCACAAGGTTCACTCAAATCTGCTTCAAGAATTCTCACAAGGCTTGATCAAATCTACTCAAAGCCTAATCACAAGGCTTGAAGCTATCCTAGATTTTCATGTTTGCCACCTCTGAAATTGTTCCATAACTAAAGTGCTAATCTAGTGGAAAGGTCTACCTTCATAATATGCCACATGGGAGAATCTTCATCATATTCAACAAAAATTTTCTCAATTTTAGCTTTGAGGAAAAATCTTCTTTTAAGGGGGGTGGCATGTTAGGATCCAGTTCCTAACACCTCATAAATTCATTTCACCAATTAAATTAAGGACCAATGCATCATTTCATTCATAACTCTCTATATGTATTTATATTCATTGGATTTTATGTATTAAATCATCAAATCAAATACAATTCAATATATTCTTATTGCTTGACATTCCAAACAATATCAATGTGATTTCATTCAAACTATGATTCTGTGCAACTTGAGACTGTTTGATTATATTGTAGGAGCATTATTGTCGAGTTTACTACCATGACCAGAGGTACCCTACAAAATGGCAGAAATTGATTATCATTTATACCACCCTTAAAATTTTGGGGTGCATGAACCATGGCCATCCCACCCAAGGATGGTTGCTTGTGGCCATCCTTGGGTGGGATGACCATGAACTGTGGCCATCCTAGGGTGGGATGACCATGGCTACATGGCCTAAAACCTCCTAAAAAGTGGTGAGGACCCCTAATTAACCCCTTAGAGTTTTCCAATGGGGCCATATGGTGTCGATAAGAGTGGAATAATGGCAATCATATCTGATTTACACAATTTTAGTGTCTATAGTATGCTTCTATTAAAGTATTAATTTATGGGTAACCTTAATAATTGAGAATATTAGTATAAATGCTAATAATTAATATTATAAATTGAAACTAAGAAAGTAAATTATAAAATTAATTCTTGAGGATGCTTTAATTAGTGCTTTTTTTCTAATATTTATAATATAAGGAATAATGTGATTTCCTTCGAACGTTTTTCGAAGGACTACCCAAACTTTCAAACTTGTTTTGGCCATATATCACTCATCCGGACTTGAATTGAGCCAAAATTTTGAGGGTAGATGGTTGAAATAACCTAGAACGTCTCCAAAAATTTTCATATCATTTGGAGCAACAAAAATCCTAGTGCATCCCTATGTGTGAACAAGATTTTTGGTAAGTAGCTATGCAAGGGTTTCATCTGGGTTGAGTGCAAGCAGCTCCAAAGGTTGGTTTTTAGGGTCTTTGGACCCTAGAAACCAATATTTTTGTGATTTATGCTCAATATTTTAGAATGAAATGTTGCAGGGGATCCAATATGGGTTAGAAATTTGTCTTTCAATAGATCATAGTGTGAACTTGAGTGATAATGACTTCCAATTTGCTGCACAAAATAAAAGTGAAAACCATACCTTTCCACGACATCTAGGGTAAGGATTAAAGAGATCACAAACAAGTTTCAAGTAGTTGATCAAAAAATGATGCATATCTCAAGTGAATTTGGTGCTAAGGTGCACCCAAAAAATAATTCTACTATGAAAACCCTATCAAGGGTAAGAACTTCGAAAACTCAGCCCCAAAAATGAATTTTAGGGATGCCCTCCATTGTGGACAGCCTCAACCCAATGATAATATCAATATTAGGGATTCCCATAAACCTCTAATAATACCTAATCTTGATCCCAGGAAAATGGAGTCAGGATGTCTTAAAGTAGCTGATGGAACTATTGTTAAGCTTGATATGGGTAACATTCAGACTTGCATTGAAGATTTGGAAAAAAAAGGACTAATTTGTCGGTTCATGGGTTTTCGCCCAACCCTATCTACTTTCAAATTTTTTGCTACAAAAAGCTAGAAAACTAAAGGTGAGTTACAAATCTCTATTTATCCAAATGGTTATTTTCTTGTTTTATTTGTTAATAATGAAGATAGAGAGAAAACGTTTCAAGGGGGTCCTTCATTTTTTGGAAGTGCAGGGCTTTTCATGAAGCCTTGGTATACTAAATTTAAATCCAAAGAAGAGATGCCTTCTATAGATCCCATGTGGGTTAGACTCTTTGGCCTCCCTATTGAATTTTGGAATCCTACTATTTTTTCTTCAATTGGAAACTCTTTAGGAACTTTTATGATGACTCATTGATTGTACTCAAAATTTTGAACATATTATTTATGTTCGGATTTGTGTTTTAATGGATTTTGACAAACCCCTACCTAAAAATATCACATTAAAATTTGGGGAAGACACTTGGGAGAAAGTAGTGGACTATGAGAACATTCCTTTTCATTGTAGAATTTAGGATGAATATGGTCATTTGGATAGTGCTTGCCCAAATAAAATTCCTGATAAAAAGAAATAATATATAAACTTAGCAGGTTTCCAAATGCCTAAGTACAAGAACACTCACAAAAAACCAATTATGAAGGATCAATCAAAGTCATATGCTAATATGTTTGAAAATGATGTCCCAAGTGAGAAAGAGAAAATAATGGAAACAAAAATATTAGAAACACAATTTAAATATGAAGGGAAGAACTCAGAGACAAACCAAAAAATCAAAGGTTTTCAACAGAAAAAAGGGAAAAAATTTACACAAGAAAAACAATCTTTTAAATGTCAAAAATTCAAATAATACAGGTCCCAATATAGACTCCGTTGAACCCTCTAGTAAAATTTTGGTTGTGTACAAGCATTCTTCAAGGTTAGAAGCCATCTCAGATTCAATTAGAATAAGTCAAGAAATAGGAAAAAAAAACTGAAGATAGATTCTAGTCAAAAAGTAGGTCACAAGACCAATCAATATCATATGGTGAAATAAGGTGAAAAGCTTATAGAGAAAGGTAATATTAATGCCCTTCCCAATTTTTTTAGCCCTGGTATTAATGAAGATCATCACTTGGAATATTAGAGGACTCAAAGGGATTCTTTCAAAATAAAATTAAATTAGAAGAATGATTCACATAAATCATCCACATCTTGTTTTTCTTCAAGAAACAAATATGTCAATGGAGGATATGGACTCAATTGCCAGTAAAATTTGGCCAGTCAGAAAAGTGGTTTCCCTTAGTTCCCAATGGACTTTTGGCGGCATTGCTTGTCTTTGGGACCCAAAAGAGGTAGTTATTCACCATATGGTTGGGATTTGGGGTCTCTTGGCTATAGCTATTCAAAGTAGACATTCCAAAAAAATTATGCTCTGCATTACTATTTATGCTCTGACTTCTTTGGAGGAAAAAATAAGATAGTGGAAGGATATAACTCATATTATCTCTCATTTTCCTAAAGCTTGGATCTTTATTGGAGGATATTTCAATACCATCGTCTCTCTTGATGAGAAAATGGGGGGAACTAGAAATTTGGACAAAAGCATTGACCTCATGAACGAATATATTACAAACCTCCATATTTTGGACATCTAAATAGATAATGTCCTTATGACTTGGTCGAACAAAATGCAAGGCTTATCTTGTATAATGGAGAGATTAAATAGGTTTTTTCTCTCTAAAAATTTCTTAATCCATGGTCACATTCCTAAAGTGAAGACTCTTAATAATGATGGTTCGGATCATTGACCAGTCATGGTGGAAATGTGGAAAACCAATGTGAGTCTCTCCTTTTCATTTTCAATTATTGTGGCTTAGAGATATTTCATTTAGACCTCGTGTGCAACAATGGTGGAAGGAAGGTAAACCTAGGCATGGGACTAAGATGTTCTATTTTGCTAAAATACTGCAATACATTAAATCCAAAATCAAGACTTGGAACTAGAAAGAGTTTGGGGATGTTCATAAAAAACATGAAGTTATTGCTCATATTAAAAATTTGAATAAGAAAATTCATTTAGATGGCCTCACAGAGAAGATAAGTGCAGATGAAATTAAACTCACAACTCAGTTAGAGGAATGGGAAAAAAGAGAATAAATCTTATGGAAGCAAAAATCTAGAATTCAATGGCTCAAATAAGGAGATCGAAACACAAATTTCTTCCAAAAATCTCTTTTAGCTCGAATATCCCACAACTTTATTTCTTCAATAAAATCAGATTATGGAGATGTTGTTTATACTTGGGATGGCATGAACTCTTTTTTTGTTGATTACTTTTCTAATATTTTTGCTGCTACTCCTCTTGACTCAACTTCTCAACAAAATGTTCTTCAAGAAATCCCTTATCTTATCACTTATAAGGAGAACTCTATTTTGACTGCTCCTGTTACTATCAATGAGCTTCAACAAGTATTTTTTAAAATGCAAAAAGGGAAAACCCTAGGTCCTGATGGTTTTCCCATTGAGTTCTACAAAGAGTTCTAGGATATCCTTCATGTTGATTTATTATAGGTGGTGGAAGAATCCAAGAAAGCCAAAGAAATTTTTAAGGTTATCAATAAAAATTATATTATTCTTGTTCCAAAATCTCAAGAGGTTGATCATATCTCATCTTTTAGACCTATTGCTTTATGTAATGTTCTTCTCAAAATCATTACTAAAATCATGGCAGAAATGTTGAAGCCTCTTTTGCATAAGATTATTTCCCTAGAGCAAGGGGGTTATGTGGAAGGGTGTCAAATAGTATATGAGATAGTTCTTACTTAGGAAGCCATCCATTCCATTGATATGCAAAAATATATTTCCATTTTCATTCGGTTAGACTTATCCAAAGCTTATGACAGAGTGGATTGGCACTTCCTTATCAAAGTTTTGAGGTGATCTGGTTTCTCTAAGGATTGGATGGACTGGATTATGGGATGTATCTCTTCAGTTTACCACTTAGTTCTTATCAATGGCAATCCTTCTCAGTTGTTCCTAGCTTCTAGAGGTATTAGGCAAGGTGACCCGATATCCCCTTATTTATTCATCATTCTTGTTGAATGCTTGGGTAGGACTATAACCAAAAATATGGAAAACAAAACCCTTGAGGGAGTTACCATTGCTCATGGAGCTAGACCTATCTCTCATCTTCAATTTGTGGATGAATCTACTCTTTTAGGTAAAGCTACAGTTAAGGAAGCTTCTAATATTAAGAAAATCATTAGCTATTTTTTTAAGGCTACTGGGCGGTTGATCAATGAAGACAAATCTAAAGTTATTTTATTTCACTAATCTACTAGACAAGAATCCATGGTCTTGGATAAATTAAGATATAAGAAGACCTCCCTTCTAATCACTTATTTAGGTATTCCCATAAATATTCCAAGGCAAAAAAATAAATATTGGAATTGGTTGTTGGACAAAGTCAAGAAGAAAATTGGAAAGTGGACCAACAGGTGGCTTTCTTCTAGGGGTAGAATCACCTTGGTAAAATCAGTCCTTCAAGCTATTCCTATTTATGTATCTTTCGTGTTGAATATTCCAAAGGCTATTCTTCAAGAATTGGATCAAATCAGTCATCGTTTCTTTTGGAGTGGTACTAAGGAGAAAATAAAATGGGCCTTGGTGAAATGGGACACTTTATGTATTCCTAATAATAAATGGGGGTTAGGATTCCAGTCTTCTATTAATAACAACAAAGCTTTAGCTGCTAAATTATATTGGAGGATGTTGCATAACCCCAATGCTCTTTGGGCCAATAATTTCTGTGCTAAATATATTGAGAACAAAAGTCCTGAAGACCTTGTTCGCTATCAAATTCCTACCACATGTTCTCCCATTTTAGCAGTTCTTAAGACTGGTGAGGATTTGATAAAGAAAAATTTATTTTGGATCATTCATAATGGAGGCCTTTGATAACTCAGTTTCTCGATTGGAGGTATTGGATGGAGGAGCTTCACCGAGCTAACTGGATAAAGGTGGCTAATTACTATTGGTACCATACTAGTAATTCAAAGGTTGGTAGATATTGGATCCCTATTGAGGACTGGTGTATTCAAATACCAGAAATGCAAAGACAAGATATCCAAGGCATCCTTCATATGAGATCTCTCTTGGTCCCATGAAAATATTGTTTTGGATGGAACAACACTACTAAGGTTGAGTATTCAGTTGCTCAAGATTATTTGACCTTATGCCATAATAATCCCAACTATTCTTTTGACATATTTTATCAATTGTGGTATCAAAATATCTGGCCTAAGGTGAGGTTCTCTAATTGGATTTTATTGCATCGTAGGGTGCTTATTCGTGAGCAACTTATGAAGTGTGGTTTTCATGGCCCTTCTAGATGTGAGATTTGTGAAGAGAATGTAGAAACTCTCAACCATATTTTTATTGAGTGTACTTTAACCTCTGATCTATGGAGAAGAATGACCACTTTACTTGGCTTATAGTGGTCCAATTTTTTTACTTTTGAATAACTTTGGAGGGATTGGACTAATCAAGAGGGTGTTGATCGTTTTATTAGGTAGTTAGTTTGGATGGGTTCTACCATTCTTCTTTGGAATATTTGGAATGAAAGGAACAACCAAATTTTTAGTCAATATAGAAAGGATATTCACTATATTTGGAAAAATACCATAGCCAACTTAGTTGAATCAGTCCATAAAATCCTTAATCACCCCAAAAAATCCCACCAAATATGGGATCAAGTGATGCAAAGATTGAATATTAAGTATTATAAGGGCAACCAACTTAAAGGGGAATGTGAGTATTTGTAAGATGGATAGGACAAGAAATTCGCAACCTCCTCCTAAGGATTTTTGAAAAGTCAATATTGATGGAGCCTCTAGAGGGAACCCTGGAAAAGCCAGTGCGGGAGGAATTAGTAGACGTTTAGATGACTCTATGGTTTGTACTTTTACTAAGAATTTGGGTATTATTTCCAATAACCATGTTGAGGGGTATGGTATCCTTAGAGGCCTTTAAAAGGCTACTAAATTTGGACGAGAAATGGTGTTAATTGAGTCAGACTCTCAAATCATGATTATTATTTTGAAGACTCCTAAGAATCAAAAGGTTGATTGGAGAATAAAAGGAATTATTGAGAAGATTCAATTAATCCAGATGGGATTTTTGAAAGTTGGTTACAATCATGTGGTCAGAGATAAAGACAAAAGTGTTGATGCTTTAGCTAATTGGACTTTGGACAAAGGTGATCTTACTTGCTATGGCCACTCTCCTAGATGGGGGGCTTCACAAATTAGGGAAGCTCTTATTTCTATCATTTCTTTGGATGGATCCAGTTCTAAAGGTACCTAGTTTATTCTTACTTTAGTTCTGCTTCTCTTTGGTTTGATCAGGTTATTTTAGTTCCCTAGCTCAAACTATTATTTCTTTTGTTTTCTCTATTGATTCTTGCCTTAAAAGTCCTCTGGTCTAGATAGGTCATTGTTGTGTTCAATTTTTTTTATTTTTTCTTATTTTGTTTTTTTGTTTAGTTTTTTAAGGTGTGTGTGTTCTTTTGTTTTGTTTTTGTCTTCTTTGTGTTATTTTTTGTTATTTTGTTTTTGGTGTTTTGTGTTTTTTATGTTTTTTGTTATTGTTCTTATGTTTTTGTCATTCTTGCTCTTGTGTTTTTGTATGTTTGTGTTAATTCATGTTTTTATGTGTGTGTTTTCTATGTTTTAAGTTTTTGTTTATTGTCTATTTTTGGTTGTTTTTATTTTTATTTTTATTTAATTTTTTTAATTTTTCAAGTTTTGGTTGTGTTTTTTTTTTATATCTTTGTAGTGTTCTATTGTTTTTGGCATGTTTGTGTTTTGTTATGTTGTTCTTGTGTTTTTTCTATGTGGTTCATGTTGTGTTTTTTTTTATCTTATTGTGTGTGTGTTTGGTTGTGTTTTTCTTTTTGACACACTCAAGGAGCATGTTTTTTATTTTATTTTATTATTTTTATTATTATTAATTTATTTTATTTTTTAAATATTTTTGTGTGTTTGTTTGCTTCTTGAGTATGTCAAAGGTGGTAGTCCAGGTTCGAGTCCTGGGATTTTTTTGTGGAATGGATACCCCTACCTCCTTAGGTCTTAATTGAAAGTGGCATACCTTTTGTGATGTTTTCCACAAAAAAAAAAAAAAAAAACTAGGCTGCCTTACACGATTTTGAAATGTGTACACATGCATGCAAATCTATGATGTGTTGTTCACAATCATCACCTCATCAATAGAAAGTTATATGAATTTGGCATATTTTACTTTCTCCCTCATGTCCTCCTTCTTAACTAATGATAGATTTTTTACCATTTTCCAACCACTTCGATCTGACCAATGGGAACTGGGAAGGTTTTTCACATCGGTTATTTCAAATAGGTGCTTATAATAACTAAAATAAAACATGGGTCTATAATTTTTGAGAATATTATTTATAACAACCAACTGCAAACTTTTTGAAGCTAAAATGGTTTTATGCATTTTTTAAATTGGGATTTAATCATTCCACCTTTCCCAAAAGAGATTGTTGTTTCTTTAAGTGATTCTCATATTATATTGCATATTTGACATGCATACATTCTTATACCTCCTTCCACTTAACTTATTTTGTAATTTTACCATCACTTCCTCAAACTTTTGCATAAATTGTACCAACATATTTTTCTATTGTATCTTTCTTATTTTGTAGCCTATGATCCTTATCTAGTTTTCAACTATAAATTTTGCATCTACATTAATTTTGTTTGTATTGGTTGTACATGGAAGGGATATGATCTAATACACAAAAATATTTCTTTCCATTCACATTTAAATGCCCTTCCAATTGCCTAGTTAGATGTCTTTCCATTTTTAGTATTTTTGCTTGAAGATTCAAAAGAATATTTTAATGTATTTGATTTATCGCTTTCATTTTCAGCTAGCATGTCCATTTGAGGAATATCTTCAAGTGTTTGTTGGATGTCATTGTTAAGAGAGTTTTTAGGTTGAATGGTAAAATGTGTTAGTTGAGTCTGACTCTCAAATTATGATTCTGACTCTCAACTTAAGAGACCTTCAGGAGGATACTAAGGTTGGATGAGAAAAGGTGTTAGTTGAGTCTTACTCTCAACTTATGATTAATATTTTGAAGAATCCTTCCAATAATCATAAGGTTGATTGGAGAATAAAAATAATTATTGAGAATATTCAGTTAATCTAGATGGGATTTTTGAAAGTTGATTACAATCATGTGGTCAGAAATCAAAACAAGAGTGTTGATGCTTTAGCTAATTGGGCTTTGGACAAAGGTGATCTTACTTGTTATGGCCACCCTCCTAGATGGTGGGCTTCACAAATTAGGGAAGCTCTTCTTTCTATCATTTCTTTGGATGGATCCAGTTATAAAGGCACCTAGTTTCTTCTTGCTTTATTTTGCTTCTCTTTGGTTCATTCAGGTTTTTTTAGTTCCCTAGATATCTCTTTTCTTTATTTTGTTTCGTTTGTTGTTTCTTGCCTTATTCGTCTTCTGTTCTAGATAGGTGATTGTTATGTTCAATTTTTTTCTTTTTTCTTTTTAATTTTTTTGTTTAGTTTTTTAAGGTGTGTGTGTACTTTTGTTTTGGTTTTTTTTTGTCTTCTTTGTGTTGTTTTTTGTTGTTTTTGTGTTTTTGTTGTTTTGTGTTTTTTTTTATGTTTTTTGTTATTGTTCTTGTGTTTTTTCGTTCTTGTTCATGTGTTTCTCTTTGTTTGTGTTAATTCATGTTTTTTTGTGTGAGTGTTTTCTATGTTTTTTATTTGTTTATTGTCTGTTGTTAGTTGTTTTTTATTTTTGTTTTTATTTTATTTTTTTAATATTTTAGGTTTTGGTTGTGTTTATTTTTCATGTTTTTTTTGGGTTATGTCTTTGTAGTGTTTTTTTGTTTTTGTCTTGTTTGTGTTTTGTTATGCGGTTCTTGTATTTTTCTATGTGGTTCATGTTGTGGTTTCTTTTATATTATTGTATGTGTGTTTGGTTTTGCTTTTATTTTTGACACACTCAAGGAACATGTTTTTTATTTTATTTTATTATTTTTGTTGTTATTTACTTATTTATTTACTTATTTTTAAATTGGTTTTGTGTTTTTGTTTGCTCCTTGAGTATGTCAAAGGTGGTAGGCCAGGTCCGAATCCTGGGCATTTTTTATGGAATGCATGCCCCTGCCTCCTTGGGTCATACCCGAAAGTGGAATCCCTTTTGGGATGTTTTCCAAAAATAAATAAATAAATATATATATATATAAGGAATAATGCATTATGGATTTAAAAAGCATTAAAGAAAATTAATAATGTTTTTTTAATTTCTATAAGTGTTTCAATATTGACAACGTTATAGAAATAATGTTAAGATCTAAAGGTGACCATCTTGAGTGAAGCTCATGGAAAGAATGTTAGGTTTTTTCAAAAATACCTTGGTTATTTACGGGGAGCCTTAGAGGAGTTTTGGGGGTATCTTTTGGAGGTGAAAAGAAGGAATCAAGAACTAGAAGGAAGGCACATGCATTATATGGATTAACCAAGATAATAGTAGAGAGGTAAGCTCCATAGGTGTTGAATCTTCCCTCTATTGAGGGACACAACCATACGTGATATTTCACCTTGCTATTTATTTATATGTTGGTTGTTTTTTAGCACTTCCTCCATTGATTTATTGAATCTTTTTTAAAATATTTCTTGGTGAGATCCTCCTGGTTTGTGTCTAGCCTTGTTGTTGGTGCAACCTCGTGTTCATCTAGTATGCCTTATGTGTTGCTCTCTGAGGAAATGAATACCATCTTAATGCTAATATTTTAGGGCACATTCAAGCATGGAAATTTGTCTAGATTCATGTATAGTATCTCAAGCACCTTCTAGTAGGTTCTTCTTGCTTCTTGAGACTTTACATTGGGGTGGAGGTTATTAGAACCCAATTAGTGTGTGTGTTTTTTTGTTGAGAAATTTTTTATTTAGCCATGCATGGGGTATTATGTGTGATGTTGGTTTTGATTACCCAAAAATGTTATCTTGCTTTTACTAAGCTCTAGTTTGGTTTTATTGGCTATAATGTTAAGCTAAATTTGGCTTTTACATGTTGGTTTCTATTTGAGTATGTTCCCTTGTAAGTTGTGCTTGGGAGACATATTTTATGGTTGATTACTCATTAGAACCTAAGAATATTTTTTATCTAGTAAATGAAATATGTAGGCATGAATGCAGTAAATAGTGAAATACATATGCATAAATGCATTAAACAATGTAATATGTAGACATGAATGCTTTATGTATATGGAGTGCATAGGTATGGATGTAAATGAAATGAGTAAGCTTGAATGTTGTAAATAAAAAATATAGATTGCAATAGGAAAAATGACATTTTGAAAATTACATTAGGAAAATAAGGAGTGTTCCTTTTGGTAATAATGTTGGTTTCCAAAAATAAAATATAAAGCTATTAAGTTGTTCTTATTCATGTTGATGTTTCTTAATAAAATACTAGTAGAGAAAAGGTGGTTTTTCTATGTGATAGTGTTTATCTTATTAAAAATATAGTAGAGAAGAGCTATGATTTTTCTACTTATTATTTGAATTTAGGGAGAGACTCTTGGTTTAGAAGAAAAAATAGTTATAGTGGCTCCCTAGGACTTGAGTATATAGGAAAACTATTATAGAGAGAAGTATGGAATTCTCTCATCGAATGTTTTCTTTATTTTAAAAATGTATTGTGCATGATTGCTTGTAAATACATAGAGCATGTTAAGTTGCATTGCATCATGAGTTGTCCTAATCCCTAAGTGTTCCTCAAGATCATGGGAAATTCCTAGCATGAGGAGGATCATGGAAATAATATGGTGTAAAAACCACTTAGGCGGAATGGATTTGATGTACTTTGGAATGAAAAATGGATATGTAAATGAGTATTTGCTTTGTATGGTTTAAAATAAATCTTCCAATGACATTTATAAAATGGTAGTTTTTGTAAAATAAGATAGTTTGAAGGAGGGTATGGAATATGATAGTTATCATGCCAATGTGTTCTTATTGCTATTAGAAAATAAATGTTCTTGTGATCTATATTTAATGGGATAATTTTATATGATCTCTAAGTGGAAATTTATAGCATTTATGAATATTGGATTGGTGTTCTATTGAGATGCCTTCTTTTACATAGCTTTATATTAGCACTTAGATCAATTTAACTTTGGATTTGATAGCTTTATGTTGAAGCTTATGTTCATTGATAATGTGATGTATCAATCTATTTTTCCAAGTTTGAGATGGTGCTATAATATGAACATGCTAATATTTAATTGAAGCATTTGATATTTGAGAGATTTATTACTTTATGTTAATCGCTATCATGGTTTTTATCAAGGGGGTTCTTGGAAAGGATTTAGAACTTCTTTTAGAACCAAAGTTTAAGAAATAACTCAATAATGGGAGGAGTTATTGAGATACAATAATAGGAGTTAAAATAATACAATAGTTAGGTACTCATCGATCTAGAAGGAGTTGTGATGATGCAATATCTAGATTCTTAAAATTTTGATACACCTTGAATAATGAGGATCGGGTGTTCCATAACTAGGATGTTATTGGAACCATTAACAAGACATCAGTGTTGATACCTTGAATGTGTATGTTCAGGTGATCATGTCCATTATAAAATGAGAGGTAATGATCTTAGTTAACCCAAAAATATGTGGTAACTAAGCACCAAGGATTTATACCTATTTAACCTACCTAGATAAACTTAGGATAATGCTAGGGAATAGGTGTTCCTCTTTAAGTGTTATGGGTCTTAAAGGATAATATCTATGCAATGATTATATTATCCTATGTCAATGAAGGTATAGAAAATTTGAAAGGGATCACTTTGTGATGCAAGAGCATCCGAGGGCAGCAGAGCAATCTTGCATCAAACAAATTTTTCTAAGTGTTTTGTAGAAGAAAAAAATATATATGTGTCGTGAAATCACGACCAAGGCGAGAAGCAAAGGCACGACGGACAGAATGTCATGAAATCGTGACATGTCATGATTTCATGACATGTCACAAAATCGCGACCAAGGCGAGGAGCAAAGGCACAACGGACAGAATGTCACAAAATCATGACATGTCACGAAATCGTGACATGTCATAAAATCGCGACCAAGGCGAGGAGCAAATGCACGGTGGATAGAACGTCGCAAAATCACGACCAAGGCAAGAAGCAAAGGCACAGTGGACCGAATGTCGCTAAATCATGACCAAGGCGAGGAGTGAAGGCACAGTGGACAGAACATCGTGAAATCGTGACATGTCATGATTTCATGACTAGAGTAGGTAGCGAAGGCGTGAAGGACGAAAGGTCATGAAATCGTGACATGTCATGATTTTGTGATCAAAACTGAAGAACGAAGGCTCGATAGAAAAACATCACGATATTACAACCAAAGCGAAAGCGAGAAGGCATGAAGGAAGGAATGTCACGATATCGTGACATGTCGCGATATCACGACCAGAGTAGGAGAGAGAAAGCATAGAAAGGAAATTGTCATGATATCGCGACATGTCGTGATATCGTGACCAAATAGAAAAACATGCACTCCAAGCTTCATAAAGGCGTCCCTTTGTGCACAACAAGCTAGAGGTAGTGAAGCAACAGTTTCAGAGGAAGATTCCAACAAGCATGTTGGCCACTCGTGCATGATATCTAGAGATGCATTTATAACAACTAGCAATGAAGCAGCAGTTCCAGAAGAAGATCCCAATGGTTATGGCAGCCAGTCACGTACCTCACCTAGAGTCTCATCAATGCAACTTTCCAATATTGTTCCAGGTGGCAATTGCAGATCGTGGGAAGTTTGAAAACACAGAGGGTCGGGACCTCGATAAAAACCCAAGAATTATAAGAAGGGGTTGGAAAAATGGTAGATTGTTGTATATTCTCTGTAAATATTTCTGAAGCTACTGAATAAGGAATTTGGCTCTTGTTATTCTTGTTTCTTGTCTTGTGCTAGATCTGTTCTCCACCAAGTGGTATTAGAGCCAAAAGTTCCTGAGTGTGTAACAGATCGCTGGACATGAGGTAGTTACACCAGGATCTGTGGAAGGGCTTGTGAGAGAGTGAAAAGAATGCCTCCAAGAAGAAACCCTGTTGGTGGGAGAGGCATGGCAAAAATGAAAGATGTCTAAGCTTTGTAGAGGCAAATGCACGCCATGCAAGAAGAGATGTGTAGAAGATTGGTTCCAAGAAGAGATGAAGGTAGTGAAGAGGAAGATGATGAAGAAGAAGGCCAGCCTAAGGAAGAAGAAGAAGCAGTAGATCCTGCTCAATCCAGACTATACAAATCCATATCCCAGATTGGGAAGAGGTCGAAGATGGAGGTTTCCATGTATTTTGGGAACCTTGATCTAGAGGAATTGATCGATTGGATCAATGATCTATAAGAGTACTTTGAGTACGAGGAGGTTGAGGATCCTGATAGGGTTAGATTTGCAAAGACCAAACTGAAAGGTCATGCCAGCATTTGGTGGAAGGGAGTGCAGCTGGAGCGAAATAAAAGAGGAAAAGAGAGAATAACAAAATGGGAATGGATGGCAAAAAAGCTGAAGAGGTAGTTCATCCTTGGTGATTATGAGTTAGACCTGCTAAAGAAAATGCAAGGGTTGAGGCAATCAAGTAAGTCTATAAAAGAATACATAGAAGAGTTTCATAAAATTATGATCAGAACAGGCCACTTAGAGGCCAACAAGGAGAAGGTAGCCCATTACATTAATGGGTTATGAGTAAGTATTCAAGAAGAATTAAGTTTGGTCTGGATGACCACCATAGAGGATGCTTACCAATTTGCCCTAAAGGTTGAAGAAAAGCTCAATAGGAGGTTTGAGAACAAGCAAAGAGGAAGATGTCATGGCGGAAGAACCGGCGGAAGGACCAGTGGAAGAAGGAATGAAGATTCTCAAAAGAATGGAGAAGGTAGTAGTAATCAGGAACAAAGGAGAGAAAATACCTACCGCCCCCATAATCAAAATAATGATTATCGAGGGGGAAGGGGTAGAGCTAGATGTGGCCAAGGAAGAGGAAGATTCTATGGAACTTGCTTCCAGTGTGGAGAAGAGGGACATCACCAATACGAGTGCCCATAGCAACGAGAAAGGAATAATAGGAGGCCGAAATGAAATGCCAAAGCCACAGTCACTGATGAAGATGTTGGATCTGAACATTCTGAAGAAGCAAAGAGAGGAGAAGTAATGATTACGAGGAGAGTCCTGCTGAATGAATAGGGGGCCACAGATCAGAGGAAAATCTTATTCTGCATAAGATGTAAATGTGCGGGTAAGATTTGCAATATTATTATTGACAACGGTAGCACGGATAACCTAGTTTCAGAGGGAATGGTTACAAAGCTACAACTAGAGAGGAAGAGACACCCACATCCATATCGGATCGCATGGTTGCAGAAAGACCATAAGGTGTTGGTCAGTGAACAATGCCTGGTAAAATTTAGTATTGGGAATTACCGTGATGAGGTCCTGTACGATATCCTACCCATGGATGCGTGCCATTTACTATTGGGAAGGCCATGGCAGTTTGATAGGTGCGCAGTTCATGATGGTCGTGCCAACACCTATTTCGTGACAAAGAATGGAATGCATCATAAAATGAAACCCCTGAAGGAGGTGGAAGAAAATGTATGTGGCAGTGCCAAAATTTGCTTGGTTGACGGGAGAAAATTTTTAGAAGGTTTATAGCATGAACATATATGTTATGCATTAATTCCTAGAGTCAGGGATACAAAATGCAAAGATACCCCAGTAGAAGTCCTAGATCTATTGGAGGAATTTCTAGATATTATATCTAATAATGTGCTTGAAGGTTTACCCCCAGTAAGGAAGATTAGTCACCATATTGATTTGGTGCCAGGATCAAGCTTGCCCAATAAAGCTGCACATAGAATGACGCCTGTAGAAACTGAAGAGCTAAACAGGTAGGTCCAGGAGTTGTTGGAGAAGGGACTGATTCGGGAAAGCTTAAGTCCATGCATAGTACCTGTAGTTCTAGCACCAAAGAAATATGGAGAGTGGAGAATGTGTACAGACTCTCGAGCCATCAACAAGATCACAATAAAATATAGATTTCCATTGCCAAGAATGGATGACATAATGGACTATTTGAGTGGATCCAAGTACTTCACCAAGATTGACCTCAAGAGTGGTTACCATCAGATCTATGTCAGAGAAGGATATGAGTGGAAGACAACCTTCAAGACCAGAGAGGGTTTGTGTGAATGGTTGGTCATGCCATTTGGGGTGTCCAATGCACCAAGTACCTTCATGCGGCTGATGAATGAGGTACTGAAAGATTTTTTAGGCAAATTTGTCATTGTCTATTTAGATGATATACTAATATTTAGCAGAACCCTATAGGAGCGCCTGATGCATATCAGAAGGGTTTTTGAGAAGTTGTGGGAGGAGCAGTTATTAATTAATCTAAAAAAGTGTAATTTTGTAGAGGAGTTAGTATACCTAGGATTTGTAATCTTAGCAAAAGGTCTAAAAATAGACCCAAAAAAGGTGAGAGCTATCATAGAATGGCCTACTCCGAGAAGAATAATAGAGGTAAGATCATTTCATGGTCTAGCCAGCTTCTACAGAAAATTCATTAGAAATTTTAGCAGCATTTGTGCACCCCTCACAGAAACAATGAGAGGAGATAAGAAAGAGTTTAAGTGGACCTTAGGAGAAAATAGGAGCTTTGATCTATTGAAGAAGAAGGTCACAGAACAACCTGTTTTGGCACTCCCAGACTTTAACAAGGTATTTCAGGTAGATTGTGATGCCAGTGGTAGTGCAATAGGAGCTGTACTGAGTCAGGAAGGCAGGCCTGTTGCCTACTTTAGTGAGAAACTCAATGATGCTCGAAAAAAGTATTCAGTTTATGATCAGGAATTTTATGCAATAGTTCAGGCTCTAAAGAAGTGGAGGCATTATTTGTTACCAAAAGAGTTTGTTCTATTCACTAATCATCAGGCCTTACAGTACATTAACAACCAAACAAAACTGAATCAGAGGCACTTGAAGTGGGTTGAGTTTCTCCAAAGCTATACCTTTGTGTTGAAACACAGAAGCAAAAAATCAAACAGAGTTGTAGATGCCTTAAGTAGAAGGCATAATTTGCTTATTGAAATGATAGTGGAAGTGGTAGGATTCGAAGAAATGAAGGGTCTGTACCCTGAAGATCCTGATTTTGCAGAATCCTGGACGGCTTGCTTGGCACCTGTTACTTTGGATAGGACAAAATGGTTGGATTTTCTAATCCAAGATGGAATGTTGTTCAGAGGAAGTAAGTTATGCATTCCAAGGAGTTCCATGTGGGAAAACTTAGTCAAGGAGAAACACAACGGAGGACTGGCTGGACATTTTGGTCGGGATAAGACCATTGCCCTGGTGAGTGAGAACTACTACTGGCCGCAACTACAACAAGATGTGAAAAGGTTTGTGCAAAGTTGTAGAATATGCCATATGGAAAAATGCGTGAGGTAGAACACAGGATTATATTAGCTGTTACCTGTACCTGAGAGGCCATGGGAGGACATCAGCATGGATTTCATTCTTGGGTTGCTAAGAACACAGAGGGGAAATGACTTCGTATTTGTGGTGGTTGACAGATTCTCCAAGATGGCACATTTTATTCCCTGCCAGAAAACAAGTGACGCGGTTCACATTGCAGGGTTATTTTTCAAGGAAGTAGTACGACTTCACGGTCTACCAAAAAGCATAATTTTTGACAGAGATACAAAGTTTATTGGGTATTTTTGGAGAACATTGTGGAAGAAGTTGAAGATAGATCTGAATTTTAGTTCTACGTACCACCCATATACTGATAGACAGATAGAGGTGGTAAATAGAAGTCTGGGTAATTTATTAAGATGCTTGATAGTAGATAAACCCAAGGGATGGGATTTGGTTTTATCGCAGGCGGAATTTGCATACAACAATTCTGTCAACAAGAGTACAAACAAATCTCCATTCCAAGTCATATATGGAAACAACCCAAGAAATGTTTCTAAGCTAAGGAAATTAGATAAAGGAGAAAAGTGCAGTGCCAAGGCTGAGGAATTTGTGAAACAGATGAAAAGCCTACATGAAGAAGTGAAGAAACAAATTACAAAAATGAATACTCAGTATAAGACAAGAGCAGACCAAAAGCGGCGGTTCAAAGAGTTCGAAGTGGGAGATGAAGTCATGGTCCATCTCAGAAAAGAAATATTGCTTGCCATTTGGGCCATGCAAAATACTGGAAAAACAGGACTCAGGCAATGCATATGAAGTGGAATTGCCAAGTGGGCTTGACATTTCGCCTATTTTTAACATATCGGATTTAGTGGAATACCATGAGGGAGACAGTACAGAGGCACCAAGTACAGAGTTGTGGAGCATTCCAACATCTGACCCAAACATAGATGAAATTGAGGAAATATTAGATACTCATGAATGGAGAAGCACCAGGAACAAAAAATATTATGAATATTTGATAAAGTGGAAGGGTAGACCTGTAGAAGATGCAACTTGGTTGTCAAAAACAAATGTTGACCGCCTGGGTCTTCCTCTCACAGATTAGAAGTGAGGATCACTTCTCAATCCACCCCGGGTGTCTGATGTAGGAGCATCCGAGGGTAGTAGAGCAATCTTGCATAAAACAAATTTTTCTAAGTGTTTTGCAGAAGAAAAAAAATATGTGTCATGAAATCGCGACATGTCACGATTTTGTGACATGTCGCAAAATCGTGACCAAGGCAGGAAGCAAAGGCATGGCAGAAATAATGTCGCAAAATCATGACCAAGGTGAGGAGCAAAGGCACAGCGAATAGAATGTCACAAAATTGTGATCAAGGCGAGGAGCGAAGGCACAGCAGATAGAACATCGCAAAATCACGACCAAGGCGAGGAGCAAAGGCATAGCGGACCGAATGTCGCAAAATCATGACATGTCATTATTTCATGACATGTGAAGGCACAACGGACAGAACGTCACGAAATCGTGACATGTCATGATTTTGTGACCAGAGCAGGGAGTGAAGGTGTGAAGGATGGAAGGTCGCAAAATCGTGACATGTCATGATTTTGCGACCGAAACTGAATAACGGAGGCTCAATAGAAAAACATCGTGATATCACGACATGTCACGATATCGCGACCAAAGCGAAAGCGAGAAGGCATGAAGGAAGGAATGTCATGATATCATGACCAAAGCAGGAGAGAGAAAGCACAGAAAGGAAATTGTCGTGATATCATGACATGTCGCGATATCGTGACCAAATAGAAAAACATGCACTCCAAGCTTCATAAAGGCATCCCTTCATGCACGACAAGCTAGCAGTAGTGAAGCAGCAGTTTTAGAGGAATATTCCAACAAGCATTTTGGCCACTCACGCATGATATCTAGAGATGCATTTATAGCAACTAGCAATGAAGAAGCAGTTCCAGAAGAAGATCCCGGTGGTTATGGCAGCCAGTCGCACACCTCACCTAGAGTCTCATCAATGCAACTTTCCAGTATTGTTCCAGGTGGCAATTGCATATCGTGGGAAGTTTGAAAACATAGAGGGTCGAGACCTCGATAAAAACCCAAGAATTGTAAGGAGAAGGGGTTGGTAAAACGATAGATTGCTGTATATTCTCTATAAATATTTTTGAAGCTACTGAATAAGGAATTTGGATCTTGTTATTCTTGTTTCCTGTCTTGTGCTAGATCTGTTCTCTACCACTTTGGCATCCCTATAAATGATGAGGTTTATTAAGGTGAACCCTAGAAACTATGGGGTGTGGGCCACTCCTATCCACTGAGTGTTGTCTATAGTGATTTGAAATCAGATATGGTGAAGACTTGTGATTACTAATAGAAATACATTGGGAGTCCTAAGAACATTTCTTGTGGAAAATAAAATCTCTCTCTCAAGTTGTTTTGGAGTTTTTTTATGATTGGTATCAAAAATCTAGATTATAGGGCTTATAGCTTCCATGGAGTGTGCATAGGATGAGCCTTGACTTGATGTGCTACTTTGGGGAGACTTAATTCTTTAGGGACCTTAACATGATTTGGGATGCATTGGATATTGTATGACATTAGACACACATATACCAAGGAGTAAGAGTACTAAGGGGTATAATTTATTATTGGGGAATGGCACCTTGTAATGAGGCAAGTGTGGCCCTAATAATTATTGATTGAGTGATAATGGTTTAAGTTAGTTCATGAGAAAATATGATACTAAATAATTGTATGTACAATTGAAGGAAATTGTAAATTACCCAACTTCTTTTGTGCATAGAATATGACATCTATTTTTGAGGAATTTTGTCCAAGAAAACTAGATTGGTCACACATGAGGAAAATATAGTGTGTACCCAATGAAATTATGAATGAAATATGGAATATTGTAAGAAAACTAGGAAAAATTCTAGTAAGATGTTTTAGATGACAAAAAACCCCAATAGGGACACCAAGAAAATAAGTTTCAATTGGAGAGTATAATATCTCTCTTCTATAGTGAAGTTGTTTCAAGAATGGTAGGAACAATAAAAAAAATTAAAATAAACCTTGATCAATAAGAAAATTGGTACCTAAAATGTAGGAGGTATACAGGAAGATAACCCTATTAGAAGGAGACTAAACTAGATAAATACCTTAAGAATATTAAGGTATTGAAATTTAACAAGATATAAGGAGGATATGTAGTTGATTCATGGTTGGAGTTACAAACTTTCTTTTCCATGAAATGTTAGTCCTATAAAACTCAAACTATGTGGGCTATCCTTTATATTCAAGATGCAACCCAAGAATGATGGGACACATTCATTAGAGGCAAAAATAGCAAAACCATTGATCTTAAGTAGGGTGATTTTGTTGAGGCTTTTAAGAAAATATTTATTTCTAATTAGTCTTGTATAGAGAAGTTTGAAGAATTCTCTACACTTCAAAAAGGTTCACTATTGATAGAGGTGTATTTTCAAAGATATTGAAATCTTTTGAAGTATGTTTTGGAGTACAAGAACAATGACAAATTAAATGTGCATATGTTCATTTTTGGGATAGATGCTAAGATTATGGTAGTAATTAATTAATCTTCTCAAAGCTAAAACTATGCAAGAGGCTTATGATTTGGATAGACAAGAAGAGACTAATCTCCAAACTAAAAATCTCTTCTTAAACTATTCAAGGTTGCAAGAGATAGAGATATATGAGATTAAGAAAAGAAACAAAGTTTAATAATAGGAACAATGGAAATCAAGGATAAAATTAGAAGAATTTTTAGAAAAAATGATAGTTTCAATCCTCATACAACAAAGCATATTGAGTCAGCACAAAATAAATAAATAGGGGAGCAAATACTAGATATATCTCATACACCTAATATGAGTTGCTATATATGTGGAGGCCCTCATTATACTAAGAAGTATATCCAATGGGTAGAGGTAAGTAATAGACTAGAGGATCAGTTGCACCAAACTTATGTAGCTACTAGGAGTTGGAACTTGGATGGACAAGCAACACCTATGCTACTAAATGGTAAGTTGTTTGATAAAGATGTAAAAATTTTAATAGATAGTGGAGCTATAAATAGTTTTATTTCCACTAGTATTATCGGGGATATGCTAGAAAGACATGGAATTTTTGCACAAGGGTGGAAAGTTGAGTATGGTTTTAGATAGACCTGCTTAGTAGATCAATGTTTACCTATAACTGAGATAAATTTGAAGAACACAATCTTATACTAAGAGAGGGGGTGAAAAATATAAGATCACCTTTTAATTTTCTTTTCCAATCAATATTATGCAATGTATAAATAGAAATATCAACAACAATAATCAAATCAATGCACAAATCACAACACATAATAGTGTTAAATAACTTTCAATCCCTTTTTTTACCACAAAACATATAGATAATTTTAAGAGACTCAATATGTTTCCCACTCATAAACACTCAATCACCTCCAAACTCTTTCTCAAATCAATTCAGAATACAGAACAATTTGTTTCACAGAACTTGAACTATCACTTCAACACATCCAATTAACTAGGCTTAACCAACTCTACTCAATAAATCAATAAATGAATTAATCCTTACTCACAAACCCTAGTACAAGCATATAAACACTAACTCATTTATTTCCAATAATGCTTATAAAAAATATCACATAATAATGATACTCATGATCTTTGCAAACCCTAGTTCAAGTTCTTCACTCAACCAATCACTTAAACAAAAATGCTTATCAAGTGATTCTCACACAACAATTATACTCATGATATTTCACAACTTCACATAATAATGATACTCATGTTCTTTGCACAAATCCTAGTTCAAGCATATGAAAGCTTTACTCAATATTTCCAACAATACTTATAAAACAAGGTTTTTATCATTAACTCTCACTCAGAAAAACCTTCAACAATAAAACTCAACAATGCTTTTCAAACAATCATTTTCACTCCAAATTAGCATTCACAACATCCAACAATCACTCACTAGGAAGATGTGCCCATACCTTTTTGTTTGATGTAGAAGTACCCTTAAAAACCTGTCTTAATCATAATTTTCTTCTTTGCAAATTTCAATGGTTAGATGACAAAATATCACACTAACACTCTCAAAATATTTCCTCAATTCCAAAAATAATCAAACTCAAATACACCTTATTACTCCTTGAAACTAGCAATCATCAAACCACACATAAAAATAATTACTCAATTGCTCCTTATAATCTCTAATTTTAATTAATCAATATCCAAAAATTTACCTTTCAAAATAATATTTTCCTACCCTTTTATCTCCCTCAAAATACTCAATATCCAAATTAATTCAAGCAAAAATTAAACTTTATAACCAAAAAATATTTTATTTTTCTCAACCTTAGCACATCCGAAATAATCAAGCGACCAAGATAAATGACATCAACGCATACCTTTAACACTACCAAAAGGCCTCGGTGAATTTTGAATGTGAACCATTCTCTATTGAGCGCCTTATCAAGACGTTAGCCTACCATGTGGGCTAAGTGCTTCTATGGTAAGGGAAGGCACAAGCCTCCCTTTATGCCTTCGTTTGATGCTACTAAAAAATAAAAACTGCCCTCTCTTCCTTGCAAAATGTACCTGATGGGATTCGAACCCTACACTCCTTGCCTACCACACAACTTAGCACTATCCACTATTGCCAAGTGCGCTACACAATGTTGTGCAAGGTAAGAGAAGCCTCGCTCCTATTTATTCACGCTTCTACTGCCGAAGACCTTTCAAATGAAAAAAACTTTGTGTCCTTTTTGTGCATGATTCTTGGAGCATAAGAATTCGATCAATATCATGAGAGATGTAAGGCAAAGGTCTTTGCCACCATTTATACACGATGCTTCATGCCATAAAAAATCGATGATATTAAATCAAATTTCAAATTTGATTTTTGACTTAGCCTTATAACCCTCTTTAGGGTTTATTAAATTAATAAAAAATAATTTATAATTAAATTATAATTAACTTAAATAGATTTTAAAGTTAATTAAATTAATTAATAAATTAATTTATAATAAAATTATATTAATTAATTTATAATTAATTTAAATTTTCCTTTTTAATATTATAATATTATTTGCTTGGGCCTCTTCTTTGCACTTTGGACCACATTTGACTACCTAGAACCAGATCTAACCAATTGGAATCAGAATCTCCTTTTTGCATTGATTGCGGAACTGCTTCTCCTTGCACTTCTCATTGAAACTGACTTTTGACATCAATGACAACTCATATACTCAAAATGTCCAACAATATCCCCCTTTGTCATTGATGGCAACCCAATTATATTTTCAAATTTATTTAACCTTTTTTGTTCTTCTCCCCCTAGGAAATTGCTCCCCTTGACTCAATGATCTCTTCTTAAATCAAATCTCTCCCCCTTACTCAAATCTCTCCCCCTTTGACATCAATGGCAAAGGGTCACCTTTGGGGCTTGGGGTTAAGAATGATTTTCTTGGCTTATCCCCTCCCCCACATCCTCTTGACGTGGTTAATTTTGGGGTGGGAGTATTTCTACTCCCAGAAAACACTGATATTTACCTTTATCCACTTTCCTTCTCATCTAATCCTTCTGATTCCTCTGATTGTTCTTATTATTGCTTGTCTCTAGAATTTCTACTCTACACCACTTTGTTTTATGTCCATCATTATTGCACATATAACACTTAATATTATTATTCCTTGAAGGTGCAAATGTCTTGGGATTTCTTCTGGTGACACCATATCTATTCTTGTCATGTACACTACAATTCATTGCCTTATGACCAAACTGATTACATGAGTAGCAATACCCATGAAAAGGCTACATATTTCTGAAGTTCCCATATTCCTATCTTTCATGTGTCCTACACTGTGAATCCTTGTGCCAAAATCTATGACATGAGAAACATCATCTATTGAAATTTCCTTTCCTTGACCTCATTGGTATCTTAGTCTCTTTTACCCTGTGCTAGTTCCTATTCCATCTATTTCTTCTTTTTGCATTGTTCCTTTCCTTGTTGAACTTGTTGTTGTCCAACTCATCCTCAGAAGTCTCACTTTCTCTTACAGTGTCTTCTTCTAAAGTTTCTTCTTCTCCATAACTTGATGTTGACTCATTTTCTTATTTATTTTGTACCTTCTTTAGTGTGTTAAGAGCATAAATAAGATCTCCTTCAAGATCAAATTCTCCTTTCTATGATTCTACCTCTATTTGTTTACCTTTGAAAACATCTTCATTCTTTTTTGACTTGTCTTCTATAGGATTACCTCCTTCTTCTTCTAGTGCCATTAGAATATTCTCTTCTGGTTCTTCAAGTGTATCTTCATATTCATCACCACTAAAACTAAAACTATTCTTTGTACAACTATATTCAATATATTCAAAATTACCACATCTAAAACACTTGAGAATTATTGGTTACCTTTTCTTAACTTCTTATTTTTCTTCTATCAAAAATAGAACTTCATCTTTATCATTATCCGAGAAACTATTTTCACTATCACTTGAGTACTTACTTTCCTTGTATGCATAGTAACTCATCTTCTGTCTTTGAAAGAAATTATTTTCTTGTTTGCCTTATCCATCCTTACCTTTATTTTGGTACCAATATTTTTTTGATTCTCTATTCTTATGATCCTATTTTTATTTATCATTGCTATTTCTATCTTCTTGAAAATCAGTTGCATAGTGACCATACTTTCCACAATTGAAACATCTAATATATTTTGTATCTTTAAATCTTCTTGAATCCTAATTACTTCTACCATAATTTGCTTCTTCATCACTGGATGACTCATTGCTTGAATCCGAATTCTTGCCCTTTGTCTTCTTAGTAGCTTTGAAAGCTACTTTCTTTTTAATATTAGGTTCCTCTTTTGTTATCATCTCAAAAGCTGTAAGAATACCAAGTAATACATCTCTTATCAAATAATCACCATATTTTGATTCCTCTATAACAGATATATTTTATCTAAACCTTTTTGGGAGAGATCTTAAGATCTTATCACAAACATCAGGTTCTTCAATCTCAAGTCCAAGTCCTTGCATGGCATTAACAACCTCATCTACACGAAGTATATATGCAATAATGTTTTCCTCATTCTTCATTCTTAATTATTTAAATCTTCCTTTGAGATTTTGTATCTTTACCTTTTTGACACTTTTATCTCCTTCATATATGCTTTGCAACTTAACCCAAATATATTTTTCTGATTTGCAATGCATAATCTTTATGAACTTTGTTCTATGCAAACCTCTCAAAATTGCATTAATTGCTATTGAATTTTAATGATGTAGAAGCTTACCATATTTATCTATATGTGGAGTAGCTGGTGGTGTGTATCCATTTTCAATTACTTTCCATATTTCATTACCAAGTTCCATCAGGTGAATCTTCATTCTCATATTCTAAAATACATAATCACTTCCATCAAACACTGGTGCTGAATTATCTGAGGGTCCACTCTTAGAATCCATTATGTTCTTGTAAGCTTTTCCTTCAAGCTGTTAAACTCTTATGAAGGAACCTGCTCTGATACCAAATGAAGAATACAAGTTTATACTGAGAGGGGGTGAACAGTATAAGACCACTTTTTACTTTTCTTTCCCAATCAATATTATGCAATATATAGATAGCAATATCAACAACAGTAATCAAAGCAATGCACACATCACCAAAAACAATAGTGCTCAGTAACTTTCAATCGCTCTTTTTACGACAAAAAAATATAGAGAATTGTTAGAGACTCAATATGTTTCATACTCACAAACACAAAATCACTTACAAACTCTTTCTCAAATCAATTCAAAATATAGAACAATTTGTTTTACAGAACTTGAACTATCACTTCAACACGTCCACTTGACTAGGCTCAACCAAATCTATGCAATCAATTAATCAATGAATTAATCCTTTCTCACAAACCCTATTCCAAGCATATAAAAACTCACTCACTTATTTCCAATAATGCTTATCAAAAAATATCACATAACAATGATACTCACGATCTTTGCAAACCCTAATTCAAGTTATTAATTCAACCAATCACTTCAAAAATAAAGCTTATCAAGTTATTCTCACATAACAATGATACTCATGATCTTTCACAACTTCACATAATAATGATACTCATGTTCTTTGCATAAAACCTAGTTCAAGCATATGAAAGCTTTACTCAATATTTCCAACAATGCTTATAAAATAAGGTTTTTATCATTAACTCTCACTCATAAAAATCTTCAACAATCAAACTCAACAATGCTTTTCAAACAATCATTTTCAATCCAACTTAGCATTCACATCCAATAATCACTCACTAGGAAGATTTTCTCAATCATTTTTGTTTGATTTAGAAGTACCCTTAAAATCTATCTAAATAACACTTTTCTTCTTTGCCAATTTCAATGGTTAGATGACAAAATATCACATTAAAACTTTCTCAAAATATTTTCTCAATTACAAAAATAATCAAACTCAAATACACCTTTTTACTCCTTAAAATTAGTAATCATCAAGTCACACATAAACTAATTACTCAATTGCTCCTTATAATATCCAATTTTAATTAATCAATCTCCAAAAATTAACCTTTCAAAATAATATTTGTCTACCCTTTTATCTCCCTCAAAATACTCAATATCCAAATTAATTCAGGCAAAAATTAAACTTTATAACAAAAAATTAATTTTTTTTCTAAACCTTAGCACATATGAAATAATCAAGTGACCAAGATAAATGACATCAACGCATACCTTTAATACTACCAAAATGCCTCGGTGGATTTTGAACGCAAACCACTCTCTGTCAAATGCCTTATCAAGGTGCTAGCCCACCATGTGGGCTAAGAACTTCCATAGGGAATGGAAGGCACAAGCCTCCCTTTATCCCTTTGTTCGACACTACTCAAAAATAAAAACTATCGTCTCTTCCTTGCAAAACTTACTCAACAGGATTCAAACCCTGTTCGCCTTGCTTGCCACACGACTCAACACTATCCGCCATTGCCAACTACACTACACAGTGTTGTGCAAGGTAAGAGGAGCCTCACTCCTATTTATTCATGCTTTTGCCATCGAAGACCTTTCAAATACGAAAAACTATGTGTCCTTTCTGCGCATGATTCTTGGAGTATAGGAATTCGATCGATAGCATGAGGGATGTAAGGCAAAGGTCTTTACCACCATTTATACATGATGCTTCATGCCATAAAACATTAGCGCTATTAAATCAAATTTCAAATTTGATTTTTGATTTAACCTTATAACCCTCTTTAGGGTTTATTAAATTAATAAAAATTAATTTATAATTAAATTAAAATTAAATTATAATTAACTTAAATAACTTTGAAAGTTAATTAAATTAATTACTAAATTAATTTATAATAAAATTATATTAATTAATTTATAATTAATTTAAATTTTCCTTTTTAATATTATAATAAAATATTATAATATTATTTTCTTGGGCCTCTTCTTTGAACTTTGGACCAAATCTAACTACCTGGAACCGGATTTGACCAACTAGAAGTGGACTCTCCTTTATGCATTGATTGTGGAACTACTTCTCCTTGCACTGATCATAGAAACTAACTTTTGACATCAATGACCACTCACTCTTGACATCAATGAAAACTCATCTACTCAAAATATCCAAAAAACATTACCCAATGGATCTACCATGTAGAACTTATATGTAGCACCACTTCATGCTAAAGAAAGCCATTAAAAGATATGGTATGATGTATGTAATTAAGATTATTGGAAATACTAGATAAAAGGGGATAAGAAATTGCTTAAAAAACACTCAATATAGCATGAATTTAGGGATGTATTTCTAGAAAATATCCTAGGTCTACCACTTCACTAGGAATTCAACTTCACTATTGAGTTAATGCCATGGGTAGAACCCATTACAAGAATTGAAAGTTCAACTTCATGATTTTTTGGAAAAGGATCTGATCAAACCTAGTGTGTCACCTTGGGGTGTTCCAGTATTATTTGTGAAAAATAAGGATGTTTCCTTGAAGTTAAGCATAGATTATAGGATGCTAAATAGGGTAACCATTAAAAATGGGTATCCTTTATTGAGGATTAATGAACAATCAGCTAAAGGAGGCTACTATATTTTAAAAAATAGATCTAAGGTCAGGGTATAATTAGTCAAGGATTCAAGAAGAGGATACCCATAATATGACCTTTAATACTAGCTACGAGAACTATGAGTTCATATTATTACCATTTAGGATGAAAAATGCACCAATAACTTTTATGAATATGATAAATAGTGTGTTAAAAATATATCTAAATCAATTTGTCTTGGTATTATTAGATGATATCTTGATATATTCTCACACCAAAGAAGAGCATGACCATTATTTGAGGTTAGTGTTAGAGGTGCTAAGGAAAAACCAACTATATGGAAAGTTGTCCAAGTGTGAGTTTTATACCTCATAGGTATAGTATTTGGGACACATTATATCAATAGAAGGAATTTTCATAGATCCAAAGAAAATTGAGACTATATTATGTTAGACTACACCAATTAATATATCATAATTTAGACGTTTCATGGGATTCACTAGTTATTATATGCATTTTATGAAGGATTACTCTAAAGTTAGTTATTTTTATCACCAAACTTTAGAGGAAAGGATAGGAGTTCAAATGGATGGATAAGTATGAGGCTACCTTTGAGGCCCTAAAGAATAAGTTAACTGCATCATAAATCCTCAAGATACCAGATCCGCTTGGAAATTTTACTATGTGTATAGATGCTTCCTTATAGGGTTTGGGTGGGGTATTTTTTGAGAAAAGTTACTACAATAGCCTATGATTTTAGAAATATCAAGAAGTGTCAGGTAAATTATATGACACATGACCTAGAGTTGGTAGCAGTTTTGCACACATTAAAGATCTAGAGACATTATTTGTTGGGTAAACATTTTGAGCTAAGGACAAACCTGTTAGAGTATATTACATCATTTAGGTCATGTAAATGTACCACCCTTTGTACATAACTAGAGTAGTAGATTAATTTATAGGGTAGTTAGATAGTTACTTTAAGGAATATAATAAATGCACAAGTATCTATGTGCAAGTTGTAAATGTACAAAGTGTCCCCTTGTAAAACTAGGTAGAGTGCTGGCCAATCAATCCATATTTCTATATAAAAGGCCTCATAGTGAGTGATTATATATCATTGTAGGTAGTAGTAGTTATATTGCGTCCATAACCATATAGAGTGGTTATGGTGTACAATGTAGTTCTTTAGTATCAGTTTTGAAGTGTTCATTTCCTTCATATTGCATTGTATCATTTTTTTCATTTTTCATTAATAACATATTTTAGTATCTTACATTTTTTTATATTTTATATCCTGTGATTGTATTATCCCTTGGCATACATCATAAAAATCTAACAATAGTTTCATAGGTATGGTAGATTGATAGAAATAGGAAGAGCCACAAGAGACCTCCACTACCAGTATAGGTCTGAACTCTACTATGTCTTTGAAAATCAAGTCTACCACTATGCACCACTACATGCAAATGCTGCAATAAGGAATTCTTGAATAGGATAGTCAAAAAATATTGAGAGAAGAAGCAATTTTTAGTTCTATAATTTCTAATATTGCATTTGGCTAGATTATTTCCACAAAGTTATAGAAAAATCATGAAGACTAGGACTCAGTATTCATTCCACTAGATTGAAAAATCAACTAGTGAAGATTTATCATTAACAAGAATAAAATCATCTTACTAATATCTTGTTGTAGGAAAATAAAACTAAAGGAAACCCTATTTCAGTTCTGCACATTGCAAAGTATAAGGCCATAAAAACCTCATTGTAAAATAAAAGGCCATAGAAGCCTTATTGAAGAATAAAATGCCACATAATCCTTATTGTAGAAGAAATACCACATAAGACTTATTATAGGAGAGAGGGCCACAATAGCCTTATTGCAAAAGAAAAGACCACAAAAGCCTTAATATAGAAGAAAAGGCCATAGAAGCCTTGAACCTAAATAAGACTCTAGATAAGAGTCTATGAGAAATAGAAGATAGAAGATTGGTAATCTCCATTGAAGACTATAAATTGCAGACTAGCTAGTGTATTTCCAAAATACTGTGAAGACCAAGACTCAACACAAAACTAATACCACTAGTTTCAAGAATAACTAGTGAAGTTGAAAAGATCTGAGAAAATATCCCATTGGAAATAGAATATTGAAGATCTATTCTAGAAGAAGCTGAAGAGATCTATAGAATATCTCATTGGAAAACTTCCAATATTGAAAGAGATAGAGAGGGACTAGCAAAGTCTTATTCTTGATCAAATAAGCATCAAAACTTAGAGATCCAAGAAGAATATCTCATCACCAAGACAATATTGAATAAAATGTCTCATTTAGAAGACTAAAGAAACTACAATACTAAATAACTTGGAGAGGTATTAAGGTAAAAAAATGAGAAGGCTTGGAGAGCCTCATTGCAAAAATTGGAGAAGCCATCAAATAAGTTTTTAGGAGTACTCATTGGATAAATTCATTAAAAAATATAGTGAAATATTTGGGAAAACTATTCCCCTCCAGTAACAATACCAAAAGAAGAATAATTTGGCAAGGAGTGCAAAATTCTAAAGAATAATATTGAAGACCTCAAGACCTATAGATTCTTGAGAACAAAGCCTTGTTTAAAGTTAGAACTTAGATAGAATAAACCTACCAAATCCAATAAGATTTAGATATTGTATCTCATAGTAAGAAGGCGCATTTTAGAGATAAGAGTTTTTAATTCTACAACAGAAAATAGAATATTAATTGAAGGATCAAGAGCACCAAATCCTGGGCTTAAGATAGAAGGTTCGAGACCACATTTTGGTGAAGCAAGAAGTTGTTCTGGACAACTAAAAAGAAGTTGTGGAATTCATTTATTACAAGGAAGCAACATGATTAATCTAAACACCAAGATATAAATCATCTATAGAAGCCATTAAAGGTAAGAAACTTGGGTGCAATTAGTTGAAATTTAAATTAGGGTTCATTATAAAGTTTCATTAAGCACCATATTTGGATTAAAGTTGCAAAAATAAGGGCTCATATTATTGTCTTTAAGAAGGTGCACAAGATAGTTATTTAAAGAGATTTATTTACACATTAAATAGTATTTCGATGTATTTTGAAAGAAAAATATATAATATACCTATTATCTATCTAGAAAGTAAGAAGACTATGTCCTACAACATTGATTGTAGTACAAAATTGTAGATTATTTTTAAGGGTTCTTTATAATTACTCTTAAAAGTTGTAAAGATTATTAATTTATTTTAAAACTACTTTGAGAAGTTATTTACATGATAAATAAGGTGAGATTATTAAAGAGCATTAAGTTGGAAATATTATTGGTTCATTGCAGTATACTAGTTGTACATTAAACTAGTTACTCTCAAAGGGTTATTTTATGTATTGATTGTTAAGATCAAAGGCACACATCTACAAATAATCAAAGTGTCTAAAGACATTATTTATAACTTAGTACCTGAAAGGTATTGTGGCCTATAGAAGCCACCAAGTAGATCAAAATTCATTCAAGGAGTGGAAAATAAGAAGGTAGCCATTAAATCAATGATAGAATCTATAAATCAAGACTTGGTAAGTCTCATTGTTAGAAATATTAAGCATATTGAGTTGTCATTGATGTAAAAGGTGTATAGTCATTGATATCAAAAGTGCATAAGGCAGTAATATTCTTCAATGATGGAAATATTATAAGGATGAACAATATCCTTAAGGTCAAAGAGAATAGCATTTATCCAAGGCAAGCATGAAGTAAAGCAAAGACAATATTCAACAAAGGGTTATAATATTTAAATTTAAATTTAAATATTATAAATAAAGAGAAAGGTTTATTTAAGTTTTCTTGGGATAACAGTTTAAATAGAGAAAGGTTTATTCAAGGTTTAAAGGAGAAAAATATTTAAAATGCTATGGATCAAGGTTTAAGAGACATTGGAATAAAATATTCCAAGAGGAGAAAAAGATTTAAAATGCAATAGACCAAGGTTTTAGAGTCAAAATTATAATATTTTTAAACATTATAATATAAAGGTTTTAAAAAGAGAAAGGTGAAAAAATGCACATGGAGAAAATAAATTCAAATCTAATATCACACCGATGTCTCCATGTGAAATCAATTTGCATATTAAAAGGGAAAAATAGTTTACTTTAGGGAAGATGAAAAATTAACTTCATTCGCATAAAGCGACAGAGGTAAGAAGAGGAGTGCACACATCATTTGAGGAAGAGCTAGAAAGTAAAATACAAATATAATTGAGCACATTAGTGATCTCCACTGGGTGGCTAGCCTAGGTGATAAGCTAGCCTATGCTAAGGTGTTGGCAAATAGGATGCCAAGAGGTCAAATTGCAAAAACTCCATTTTGTTAAAGTTTTAAATAGAAGAAATCACAAAACACAATTAAAGAACCCATTCGCATACTTTGAGTTTTTTGTTCATAGCTAGTTCACACGGTTGCCTAGTTTTTTCTTGGGTGTTGCATAGGTAGAGGTTGTGATTTCGACTCCCATGCGATTGGTAGAGTCTTGAGGTAGATTTGTGCAGGTTTTGTGAGTAGGATTGAAGCATATTTGAACAAGCCTTGTGAGTAGGCTTGGTATAGATTTGGGTAGAATTGAGAGTAGTTTTTGAGCATATTTGAGCAAGCCTTGTGAGTAGGTTTGGATTAAATTTTAGCAAGCCTTGTGAGAAGGCTCGAAGAAGATTTGAGCAAGTCTTATGAGAAGGCTTGAAGCAAATTTATGTAGATATTATGAGTAGACTTGGAGCATATTTTGAGTAGGATTTGGATAAAATGAAATTAAAGGAGATTGGTTTCTCCTATGGATAGAGGTCCATGAACTTGAGCATAGGGTATTGGTGTCTTCTTTGGGTTGGTGCCCATAAACATTGTAATAGGGAATTGGTTACCAAGAGATTGGTTGAGAAAACTTATAAGAAATATTTTCTCCATGGACATAGCCCACATTAGGTGAATCACATTAAATCTATGTCTCTCATGTGTGTGATGATTTGTGCATTATTTTATTTACTACTTTGATATTACTACTATTATCATTTAGAAAGAAAAATAAAAATTTTGATCTTATACTATTCACCCCCCCTCTCAGTATAAGCTTGTGTTCTTCAATTGGTATAAGAGTAGGTTCCTTCAAAAAAGTATAACAACTTGAAGGAAGATATTACAAGAACACACATGGATAGGAAAGGCAAAAGAAGAACCATGAGACCTTACCCTACTAAAAAGGAAGGAACACACATGACCATAAAAGAAAAGAAATATGCTCCTATAAATGAAATTTAAGAAATTGGAGAGAAAGAGGAAACTATGGTGGACATTGAAAAGGAGAAATATCAAATATCCAAAAGTGATACAACATTCAAAACTTCAAAGAAGGATTCGAGAAAACACAAAGATATGCAATATGTGAAATTTTTTAGTTATGATAACATTGGTCACTACACAACTTATTGTTCACAAAATGGATATAGTAGCAATGAAGACGAACAATAATATATTTATGAAAAGAAAAACAACCATAGTCAAAGCAAGTATGAAAGGAATATATTTTTTAAAAGTAGTAGTGATGAAAGCCTCTTTGATACTGAGAAAGAAGATGATCCTGTAATTAAAGACCAAGAAGAAGAGAAAGATCCGAAAAAGGAAGAGGAATTCACAGTTGATATGGAAAAGGAACTTGTTGTTGATATTGAAGAGTTGAAAAGGAATAATTTAAGATTGAAGGCTCAAGTATAAGAGGATGAGAAAACTAAGGCAAAGCTTCTACGAAATCTCATTTACTTAAAAGTTAAAGTTGAAGAGGCAAGAAAAGTTGAAGAAGGTATGACTAAATAGTTAAAGTTAAAAGAGCTAGAGTATAAAAACTAGAACATGAAGTGGTTTCTCTAAGTATGGAAGTGAAATATTCTAATGATAAGCTACATAGGTTTGAGAAAAGCATAAAAATTATGTATAAATGATTCAAGCACAAATATATTCATCTAAAAATATTGGACTTGGTTTTGAAGAAGGTCAAAAGGAACAAAAGGGGGACTCAAGATAAAAAAAAACAAAAGCTTCAAAGAAATAAATTGTAGAAGATTCTAAGACCTATGCTGGTGTGTTAAGAAGTGGAAGCATCAAAGATAAGGAAAATAATGTACCATAAAAGAACAAAGACCATTACAAGAAAAGCACAGAAAGACATATGCAATCATATCCTCCAAGGCAAGATGAATATTTCTTTCAGGGTTATTGTTACTCATGTAATCAATTTAGTCATAAAGTTTTACATTACAGCGTTCATGATAAGAATGATTTTGGCTTCACCAAGAGGAAATTTAATTCATTTGAATATAAATATTACTTACAAGGTTATTGCTACTCATGCAATATTTTTTTTCATATATCTATACATTACAGGGTTCATGGTAGAAATGGCTATGACTTCACCAAGAGGTACTTCAAGACATTTGCACCTTCCAAGGACTACAACGTCAGGTGTTACAATTGCAATAATTTTAGGTATAAATAAAAGTGGTGTAGAATAGAGTTTCCATAACTTCCAAAGACAAACAAGAATAGTGGTGTTCAAAATAATCAAAAGAGTATGACTATAAAAGTGTGGAAAAAGAAGGAAGAAGAGCATTGTAAGTTGGTAGAAGTCTTACTCCCATACCAAAGTAATCACCTCAAGAAAAGGATGTGGTGAGGGATCTATGCTAAATGTCTTATTTGTAGCCCAAAGGAGCCTTTTTCCACTGATGTCAAAGGGGGAGAATTCAGTGAGGGGGAGCAACTTGTTAGAGGGATTAGTTTTTGGAATCCAGTTGCAATTAAAACAAGATTTTTGGTAAGGATTGCCATCAATGACAAAGGGGAAGATTGTTGGAAATATTAAGAATATTGAGTTATCATTGATGTAAAAGGTGTATAGTCATTGATGTCAAAAGTTCATAAGGAAGGAATATTCTTCAAGGATGGAAATATTATAAGGATGGACAATATCCTTTAGGTCAAAGAGAATAGCATTTATCCAAGGCAAGCATGAAGTAAAGCAAAGATAATATCCAAAAAAGGGTTATAATATTTAAATTTTAATTTAAAAATTATAAAGAAATATAAAGGTTTATTTAAGTTTGCTTGGGAAAAAATTTTAAGGAGAGAAAGGTTTATTCAAGGTTTAAAGGATAAAAATATTTAAAATGCAATGGACCAAGGTGTAAGAGACATTGGAATAAAATATTTCGTTAGGAGAAAAATATTTAAAATGCAATAGACCAAGGTTTTAGAATCAATATTATAATATTTTTAAATATTATAATATAAAGGTTTTAAAAAGAGAAAGGTGCCAAAATGCACATGGAGAAAATAAATTTGAATTTAATATCCAACCAACGTCTCCATATGAAATCAATGTGTATATTTAAAAGGGAAAAATATTTTACTTTAGAGAATATGAAAATTTGATTTCATTCACACAAAGTGGTAGAGGATAAAAGAGGAGAAAGGAGGAGTGTGCACATCATTTGAGGAAGAGACATAAAGTAAAAGACAAATATAAGTGAATGCATTAGTGACCCCAACTGGATGGCTAGCCCATGCAATAGGCTAAATTGCACTAAGGCATTGCAAAACAGGAGGTTAGGAGGTCAAATTATGGTGGCTTCATTTTCTTAAAGTTTTAAGCAAGGAAGAAATCAGAGAAGGTAATTGAAGAACCTATTTACATGCTTTGAGTTTCATGTGGGAAGCTATCTCACATGAATGCCTAGCTGTTTCTAGGTTTTTGCATAGGTAGAGGTTGTAAGTTCAAATCCCGTACACTTGGTAGAGGTTTGAGGTAGATTTGCGCAGGTTTTGTGAGTAGGATTGAAGCATATTTGAAAAAGCCTTATAAGTAGGATTGGTGTAGATTTGGGCAGAATTAAGAGTAGGTTTTTGAGAAGGTTCGACCATGAGAGCTCCATATTTAGTAAACTCAAGGATTTGAGTTTGGGTGGTGATGTGTGTGTCAACTACTAGTTTAAGGCAAGAAGCATGTAATACTGGATTAATTTTTTATGACTCGGGCAATTCAAGTTTATAAGCAACAGATCCAATACGTTGTAGAACTTTTTATGATCCATATAATTTTGGGGCTAACTTTTGGGAGCCTTTATTTTTATGTATGTTTAGCAATAAGGTTGTAGGTGAAGAAATACCATATCCCCTTCTTGAAAAGTGTGCTCTATTCTATGTTGGTCAGCCTTTTGCTTCATACGATGTTGGGTGGATTATAAATTTTCCTTTAGAGTGTGAAGGATGTTCTCCCGAGTAAAAAGTTACATCTCTACAGTTGGGATGTTAGTACTCCCTATAATATAAGAGGTAAGTGAGGGTGGTGATTGGCCATATAAGGCTTCATATGGAGTCATATTAATGGCAGTATGATATGTGGTGTTATACCACCATTATGCTAAAGGAAGCCATTTAACCCAGTGTAGGGGTTGGGTAGAAGTAAAACAACGAAGGTAATTTTCTAAACATTTATTAACAACTTTTGTTTGGCCATCGGTTTGGGGATGGTAGGCAAAACTCATACGAAGTTGAGTGCCTTGAATTTTTAACAATTATCTCTAGAATTTTCTAGTGAATGTGGGGTCGTGATCACTAACTATCGTAGATGGCATGCCATGTAATTTGAAAATATTATCAAGAAAAATTTGGGCAATACATACTAGTTTTATATGGATGAGTTACTGTACAAAAATGGGCGTCTTTGGTTAAACAACCCACCACAACTAGAATGGCAGTTTTATCGATAGAATTCGGAAGACCTTCAATAAAATTCATGGAAATATCAGCCCATGTTTTAGTTGTGATTGGGAGGGGCTAAAGAAGACCAGGAGTAGCCACTGTCTCTCCTTTGTATCTTTGGCAAGTCTTGCATTCATTCACAAACTTGTCGATATCATTCTTGATCCCGACCCAATAAAAATATCTAGTCATTATTTTATAAGTTTTGAGAAACCCAAAGTGTCCAGTGGTGGGTGTAGCATGGAGCTCATGGACGAGTGTTGTATGATATGAGGAGTTGGGTGCTAGGACAATACGCCCTTTGTACTTAAGTAGGTTATTGATCCATGAATAGTGGGGTTTACTAATGGGGTCTTGTTAAAGTTTTTGAATTACTACATGAGTGGTAGGGCCATTGAACCATTCTTCTTGACTTGGTCTATCTAATTATGAAGAGGAGAGGACAAGGCTTGCAATTGAGGTAGTGCTTCAAATTTTTGAGAAAGGGCATCGGTCATCGCATTATCTTTTACTTCTTTATATATGATTTCGTAATCATATCCTAGTAATTTTTTCACCCATTTATGTTGTTCAGGAGTGGTTATTCATTGCTCAAGGAGGTATTTTAGACTATGGTGGTTGATGCAAATAATAAAATTTTGGCCAATAAGGTAAGGTCTCCATTATTGAATAGCATGGAAAATGGCTAACATTTCCTTTTCATATGTAGAACGGGTCAAATTCTTTTTTGAAAATGCCTTACTTGTAAAAGCTATGGGTCTTTCATTTTGTATGAGTACTGTGCCTATGCCTAGTCCTAAGGCATCACTATCAATAACAAATGGGTTGGAAAAATTGGGCATAGCTAAGATAGGGGTGGTACACATGGCATTTTTTAAGATGATGAAAGCATATATAGCTTGAGGAGACCACAAAAAAGTGTGCTTTTTGAGTAGTGTTTTTAGAGGGGCTACAATTTTAGCATATTTTTGGACAAATGTTAGTCTTACAATGACACTGAGAGGGGGGGTGAATCAGTGTAGCTCTTTAAACTTAAATTTACAGCTCTTAAAATAGTAGCAATTAAAACTTATTACAAGATACAACAAGAATAACAAAAGAGCATCACACAACACAAGATTTAATGAGGTTCACCAATGTGGCTACTCCTCAAAAATGACTGCTTGGACTACCATCCAAATCCAGCCTTTGCAAAGCAACAACTTTACAATCACTTTACCAACACCCACTGGAAGGAGCACCAACCCCTTATTTATCTGCACCAATAGAAAGGAGCACCAAACCCTGATTTACCAGCACCTACTGGAAGGAGCACCAACCCCTGATGCCAAGCTGCAACCTGGAATTGAATTATGAATATAGAATATTACCAGAAATATACCTTCACTTTTACAAGACCTCGACTAGTCTACTTCACCTTTGCGAACTCTGTGCACTCTGCTCTCTCTATGAAATCACTTTGCATAATCTGCTGCGTCACCGTCGAACGATCATCTTCTCCCTTTTGCGCACTCTGCTTCCTTTGCGAATTTTGCACTTAGCACAATTCGACACGACTTGCACTCTACGCACTACGACCGAACTTTGCACACTTCGACACAACTAACTCTTCAAATAGCCTTCCTTTTATAACAACATTTTCATGATCAAAATCCTAATCTTAGTCGGCTGTAAACCCTGATCTTAGTCGGATGCAAACCCTAATCTTAGTCAACTGCAAACCCTAATCTTAGTCGGCTGCAAACCCTAATCTTAGTCGGCTGTCATAGGTCTTCGTCGGCTTCAACTCAACCGCGAAAACATAACATGTCGCGATATCGCGACACTTTCACTTTCTCTTTCTTTCTCCTTGCTTTGGCCCCCAAAAATACAACATGTCGCGATATCGCGACACTTTCGCCTCCTTGCTTCTTTTCTTGGCTTGTACCCACAAAAACTCAGCATGTCGCGATATCGTGACACTTTCGCCTCCTTGCCTCTTTTCTTGGCTTGTACCCACGAAAACACAGCATGTCACGAAATCGTGACATTTTCGCCTCCATACTTTCTCTCTCCTCATTTAGTCACGAAAATGCGACATGTCGCGATATCGCGACACTTTCTCTCCTTTGCTCTTTCTCTTGCCTTCGGGTCACGAAAACGTGACATGTCGTGATATCGTGACACTTTCTCTCCTTTGCTCTTTCTCTTGCCTTCGGGTCGTGAAAATGCGACATGTCGAGAAATCATGACACTTTTGCTTTTTTGCCTTCCTGTCCTCTTCGAGTCGCGAAAATGTGACATGTCACGAAATCGTGACACTTCCACTTTTGAAGTCTTGCTTTCTGCTTTTGTCATGAAATCGTGACACTTCTACTTCCGTACTTCACTTCTTTGCAATTGTCATGAAATCATGACACTTCTGCCTTCGAAGTCTTGCTTTCTGCTTTTGTCACGAAATCACGACAGTTCTACTTTCGTACGCTTCCTCTCTTTCTTTTGTCATGAAAATGTGACATGTCGCGAAATCGCGACACTTTACCAACTTGCTTTCTCTCTCCTATTTTTAGTCGCGAAAATGCGACATGTCACGAAATCGTGACACTTTTCTTACTTGTTCTTTTTTTTCGGACTTGTCGCGAAATCGCGACACTTCTTCCTGCTTTCTCTTTTTCTTCCGACATGTCGCGAAATCGTGACAGTTTTTCCACTTGGCTTTTTCTCTTCCTACATGTCGCGAAATCGCGACAGTTTTTCTACTTGCCTTTTTTCTTTCCAGCATGTCGCGAAATCGCGACAGTTTTTCCACTTGCCTTTTTCTCTTCCAACATGTCGTGAAATCGTGATAGTTTTTCTACTTGCCTTTTTTCTTTCCAGCATGTCGCGAAATCGTGACAGTTTTTCCACTTGCCTTTTTCTCTTCCAACATGTCACGAAATCGTGACATTTTTTTCTAATTTTTCTCTCTCTTCCAACATGTCGCGAAATCGTGACATTTTTTCCTGCTTTTCTCTCTCTTCCAACATGTCGTGAAACCGTGACAGTTTTTCTTGCCTACTGTATATGTCGCGATATCGTGACACTTTTCTTACTTGTATTTTTCTTTGATATTTTGCATGTGGGCCACTTCGGTCTTCTTGAAAAATCACTGTACATACTCTGAGTAACCTTTGAACTCCTATCTTCTGCATCTGACTAGCTTTTGAACTTCCTGTCCACTGCATCAATAGATCTATTTGACTGTGTTGACAACAATGACAATCTTGTTGTTGCACCTTGCTCAACAATCTCCCCCTTTGGAATTGTTGGCAACACATGTGCAATTTCCTGTAACTCTTCTCCCCCTTTGTCAATAATACCAAAGGGCTACTGCAGACTCCCCCTGAGTCCATGCACAATATTCTCAGGCACAATTTGTTACACTTAGCAAAAATTATGAACATGAGCAAAAAGATAATCAAATACTTAAATGCTCCCCCTGAGAATGTGATCCCTATAGCTAGTCAATTCTTGGGAAGTGTGACCACTCCCAATTTATTTTGAAGGTACTCAAAAACTTCCTTGGGCAATGGTTTTGTGAAGATATCTGCTACTTGTTCTGTAGTTGGAACAAAATCCAACTTAACCTCACCTTTTGCAACTTTCTCCTTCAAAAAATGATACCTGATGGCAATGTGCTTTGTGCGTGAATGCATAACCGGATTCTTGGAGATGTTAATGGCACTGGTGTTATCACACTTAACTGATATTGGCTCATTGAAGCTAATACCAAGATATTTTAAGGTTTGTTTCATCCATAATACCTGTGTACAACATGTTGTCATTGCAATGTATTCTGCCTCTACTGTCGATAAAGAAACTGACTCTTGTTTCTTACTGTGCCACGCGACTAATCTGTCTCCAAGATAGAATGCACCTCCACTGGTACTCTTTTTGTCATCTACACATCCTGCCCAATCTGCATCTGAATACGAAATAAGGGTGAAGTCTTTACCTTTCGGATACCATAACCCATATTCCATAGTACCCTTGAGATACCGAAGAATCCTTTTTACTGCTGTCACATGAGTCTCCTTGGGATTAGCCTGAAATCGTGCTACCATGCATATTGCCTGCAAAATATCTGGTCTGGTAGCTGTCAGGTATAGTAAGCTTCCAATCATAGATCTGTACATGGTTTGATCAACAGGTGAAGATTTGTCATCCTTGCTCAACTTGCAACCTGTCGTCATGGGAGTGCTAACTAGCTTACAATCCTCCATTGTGAACTTTTTTAACATCTCTTTCACATATTTAACTTGAGAAATAAATATGCCCTTCTTATTTTGATTAACTTGCAATCCGAGGAAATATGAAAGTTCACCAATCATTGACATTTCAAATTCTTTCTGCATCTTATTTGCTAAGTCTTTACATGACTCATCTTTGTTGTTGCCAAATATGATATCATCTACATATACCACAAGAACTATAAGATGCCCATTTTCTGTTTTGACATACAAATTACTATCCACCATACCTTTCTTAAACCTTTGTTGGGTGAGATAGTTGTCTAGCCTTGCATACCATGCTTGGGGTGCCTGTTTTAAGCCATATAATGCTTTCTTCAACTTGCAAACAAAGTTGGGATTATCACCAAGTTGGAAACCATCTGGTTGCTCAATGTAAACCTCTTCTTCAAGTTTCCCATTCAAAAATGCTGATTTCACATCCATTTGATAAACTTTGAAATTCTTGTAGACTGCTAAAGCCAGAAACATTCTAATTGCCTCTAGTCTAGCTATTGGTGCAAAAGTTTCCTCAAATTCAATGCCTTCAACTTGTGCATAGCCCTTACAAACTAATATTGCTTTATTTCTGACTACCTGTCCATCTTCATTCAATTTTTTTTGAAAAATCCATTTAGTCCCGATTATATTTTTGTTAGCAGGTCTAGGTACTAAATCCCAAGTTTTGGTTTTCTCGATCTGATCTAATTCTTCATTTATTGCCTTCATCCAACTTTCATCTTTGCTTGCATCATCAAAATTTTTGGGTTCAATGCTGGATAGAAGAGAGTAGTTACTTACTGCTCTTCTTCTTGTCTGAACACCAACTTTGGGGTCTCCAATTATTTGCTCTCTAGGATGATTTTTCTGCCAGCTGCCTATTTTGAATTTCTTATTTTCTTCTACTTTTGAATCACAACTTAAATCATCTGAGTCAATGTCCTGTATCTTCTCCATTTTGTTTTCCTCATCTCCTTCAATAACCTCTTCATAAATTGGGTAGTTCGTTTCATAGCTAATTACTCATTCTCTACCTTCATCAAATTTAACATCGACACTATCCACAATTTTCTTTAGCCTTTTGTTGTAGCATTTGTAAGCTTTGCTTTTTGATGAATAACCAACAAAAATACCTTCATCTGCTCTATCTTCAAACTTACCAAGATTATCTTCAATTCTTTTGATGTAGCATTTGCTGCCAAAAACTTTGAGGTATTTTGTTGTTGCCCTTTTTTCGAACCACAACTCATAAGGAGTTTTGTTTTCATGTGTTCTCAGCATGTACCTATTTTGGATATACACTGCAGTATGGACTACTTCTTTCCAAAATCTATCTGCTACTTTGCTTTCAGCCAACATAGTCCGTGCCATTTCTTGCACTATCATGTTCTTTCTTTCTACCACTCCATTCTGCTGAGGTGTCCTGGCTGCTGAGAACTGTCTCTTGATACCATATTTTTCACAGTACTCTGTAAACTCCTCTGAAATGAATTCTCCTCCTCTATCTGATCTTAAACATTTGATCCTCTTTCCTGTTTCATTCTCAACTTGGTTTTTGAAAATCTTGAACATATCAAAAGCTTCTGATTTATGCTTTAAAAAAAATATCCATGTCATTCTGGAATAATCATCAATGCACAACATAAAATATTTATCACCATTTATGCTTTGTGTTCTCATGGGTCCACATAAATCAATGTGTATTAGTTCCAAAGGTTTGCTTGTGTAGTACTCTTTTGTTTTGAATGTGACTCTAGTTTGCTTCCCCTTTTGGCATGAAGCACAAATGTTGTTTGCAGGTTTGCTGATGGTTGGAATATCTCTCACTTGCCCTTTTTGAGGTGATTTTTACTAGATTATCAAAACTGATATGACCGAGTCTCTTGTGCCACAACCAATTTTCTTCTTCCTGTCCAATAAAACAAGTTCCTTTTGAAGTCTCTCAGAGCGTGTATAGGTTACCAGATGTCCTTGATCCTATTGCTTTCAATTTTCCACTGTTTGTTTTTCTGACTTCACAACCCTGCTTCATAAAAACTACTTCATGACCTTTATCACAAATCTGACTTACACTCAATAAGTTATGTTTCAACCCATCCACAAACAAGACTTCTTTTGACTTAATCTTTCCATCACTGATTTTAACTGAGCCTTTGTCGACTATCTTAGCTCCATCATTATTTCCAAACTTTATTGATCCACCTTCATATTTCTGTAACTTCTCAAACTTATGTTTGTCACCTGTCATATGACTGGAGCATCCACTATCAAGTATCCATGGTACATATTTATTCTGTGCTTTAAATGTTGTTTGAACTATTAAGGATTCCTTTTCTTCCTTGAGATGCTCCTTTTCTTTCCACTCTATTTTGATAGTAGATTTGAGCTCTTGTTTTGCCTTTCCCTTATCAATAGCTTGTGCATGTTTTACGGGAAGTTTTCTATTTTGACTCATCCTGTTTGATTGAAATTTTCTTCCCTGAAACTGATTTGATGCAAATGTACTTCTACAATTTCTTGCAATGTGCCCAAAATTATGACAGTTATAGCATTCTACTGTATAATTCATCAAAGGAGAGAAAACATTTCTACTGGTGAAATTCCTTGGTCTTACATTATATTTGCAGTCTGAGATTTTATGTCCATAGCCATTGCATTTAAAACAAAAACCAAAAAAAGGATAATTGAACCTGGGTGATGGTCTTTGCCATGTTGTCGTAGGAGCCATAGGTCTTCTTCTTCTTTGATGTGTGACATTGGTGAATCCATCATTGTCAATTCTCCTTTTGTGCCTGGCATTAATGCTTTCTTTTGCATGAGACATTTTTCCTTGATCAACCTGTCTCTTTTCTTCATTCTTTATGGATTTTGCATTTCTGGCCTTTGATCCACTTGATGATTCTCCTTCGATGAAACCCAGACCAAATTTGATGCCTCCGGAGCCTTTGGTCATTTATGATCTTATCCAGCTTCATAGAGCTTTCTTCACGTTTGTGATAACAACTAATTTTCTTATTCATCTCTTCTAGCTGCATTCTTAAACCAACAATCTCTTCTTCTAGCTTGCTGCAATAATCTATTTTCATTGTTATTTGTACTTCGAGATCTTCGGAGATTTTCTTAGATTCTTCTATCTATACTTTTAAACTGGTTATGATTCCACTTGCATCCTCAAGATTTCTTGAAAGTTTCTTATTCTTTTTCTTTTCTATCTTCCACTCTTCAAGTGCAGAGATCAACTCACCTTCTAGATCTACTTCAGCCTCAAGGTTTTCACCACATACTTCAGAGTTTTCTGATTTAACTTCTTCAAATGCCATGAAAAGAGCTTCATATTTTTCTTCTTCAGACTCTTCATCGGAGCTATTTTTTGATGAACTGACATTCTTGGAGATGAAACTTTTCTTCTTGAAGTTGCCTTTTCTGAAATTCGTTTTCATCTTCCAGTCACTTCTTTCTTGGTGCGATCCTTCATCATTTTTGTTCTTCTCTTTAAGTGGACATTTAGTCGCAAAATGCCCAATGCCTCCATAGTTGAAACATTTAAATGGTAGCTTCCCTCTGTATTTTCCTTTTCCCTTTTTCAGTTTTCTAACAAAGTTTGCTTCCATTTCATTTGATGTCTCTTCTTCCTCGGACTCTTGTTTTGTGTTTTTATTTTTAAGGGCTTTAAAAGCCGCTTCTCTGTCTATGGGTTTAGATCTTCCTATCCTCATCTCATATGCAGTCAAAGAACCATACATCTCATCTATACTGAAATAATTTAGATTTTTAGCTTCTTCTATCGTTGAGACTTTGGAATCAAACCTTTGAGGAAGAGATCTTAGTACCTTTTTTACGACGGTAGAGTCTTCGATATCCTCGTCGAGCCCTCTGATCGCATTAATGATTCCATTAACTCTCAGCATATATGCCTCAATGTTTTCATCGTCATTCATCTTCAATGCTTCAAACGGAGCTCGATGTGTCTGTAACTTGGCCTCCTTGATCTTATCATCTCCTTCATGAATACTCCTCAGTTTGTCCCATATTTCTTTTGCCGATTTACAGTTCATGACCTTCACTAGTTCACTGTTTGCTAATCCGCACAAGATAGCATTCGTTGCTTTTGAGTTACTGTCAAACAGTTTCTTTTTGTCAACCTCTTTTGGAGGAGTGATGGGAATTGTGTATCCACTAACTATAGAATCCCAAATGTCATATCCCAAAGCACAGAGATATATCTACATCCTGATTCTCTAGAATGCGTAATTAGATCCATCAAACAATGGTGCTTTGTTTGATGAGAAACCTTCACCACCTGCCATTGTGTTACTTCCAAGATCACCCTAGCCGATTAGGCTTGTACAAGAACTTAGCTCTGATACCAATTGTTAGTCTTACAATGACACTGAGAGGGGGGGTGAATCAGTGTAGCTCTTTAAACTTAAATTTATAGCTCTTAAAACAACAACAATTAAAACTTATTACAAGATACAACAAGAATAACAAAAGAGCATCACACAACACAAGATTTAACGAGGTTCACCAATGTGGCTACTCCTCAAAAATGACTGCTTGGACTACCATCCAAATCCAGCCTTTGCAAAGCAACAACTTTACAATCACTTTACCAGCACCCACTGGAAGGAGCACCAACCCCTTATTTATTTGCACCAATAGAAAGGAGCACCAACCCCTGATTTACCAGCACCTACTGGAAGGAGCACCAACCCCTGATGCCAAGCTGCAACCTGGACTTGAATTATGAATCTAGAAGATTACCAAAAAGATACCTTCACTTTTACAAGACCCCGACTAGTCTCCTTCACCTTTGCGAACTCTGCGCACTCTGCTCTCTCTACGAAATCACTTCACACAATCTGCTGCATCACAGTCGAATGATCGTCTTCTCCCTTTTGCGCACTCTACTTCCTTTGCGAATTTCACACTTAGCATGATTCCACATGACTTGCACTCTGTGCACTACGACCGAACTTCGCACACTTCGACACAACTAACTCTTCAAACAACCTTCCTTTTATAACAACATTTTCATGATCAAAATCCTAATCTTAGTCGACTATAAACCCTGATCTTAGTCGGCTGCAAACCCTAATCTTAGTCAGTTGCAAACCCTAATCTTAGTCGGCTATCATAGGTCTTCGTCGACTTCAACTCAACCGCAAAAACATAACATGTTGCGATATCGTGACACTTTCGCTTTCTCTTTCTTTCTCCTTGCTTTGGCCCCCGAAAATACATGTCGCGATATCGCGACACTTTCGCCTCCTTGCTTCTTTTCTTGGCTTGTACCCGCGAAAACTTAGCATGTCACGATATCGTGACACTTTTGCCTCCTTGCCTCTTTTCTTGGCTTGTACCCATGAAAACACATGTCGCGAAATCGTGACATTTTTGCCTTCGTACTTTCTCTCTCCTCATTTAGTCACGAAAATGCGACATGTCACGATATCGCGACACTTTCTCTCCTTTGCTCTTTCTCTTGCCTTCGGGTCGTGAAAACATGACATGTCACGATATCGTGACACTTTCTCACCTTTGCTCTTTCTCTTGCCTTCAGGTCATGAAAATATGACATGTCGAGAAATCGTGACACTTTTGCTTTTTTTTGCCTTCCTGTCCTCTTCGACTTGCGAAAATGCGACATGTCACGAAATCGTGACACTTTCGCTTTCGAAGTCTTGCTTTCTACTTTTGTCATGAAATCATGACACTTCTGCTTTCGTACTTCACTTCTTTGCAATTGTCTCGAAATCGTGACACTTCTACCTTCGAAGTCTTGCTTTCTGCTTTTGTCACGAAATCGCGACAGTTCTGCTTCCGTACGCTTCCTCTCTTTCTTTTGTCATGAAAATGCGACATGTCACGAAATCATGACACTTTACCAACTTGCTTTCTCTCTCCTATTTTTAGTCATGAAAATGCGACATGTCACGAAATCGTGACACTTTTCTTACTTGTTCTTTTTTTCGGACTTGTCACGAAATCGTGACACTTCTTCCTGCTTTCTCTTTTTCTTCCAACATGTCACGAAATCGTGACAGTTTTTCCACTTGGCTTTTTCTCTTCCTACATGTCGCGAAATCGTGACAATTTTTCTACTTGCCTTTTTTCTTTCCAGCATGTCGCGAAATCGTGACAGTTTTTCCACTTGCCTTTTTCTCTTCCAACATGTCGCGAAATCGCGACAGTTTTTCTACTTGCCTTTTTTCTTTCCAGCATGTCACGAAATCGTGACAGTTTTTCCACTTGCCTTTTTCTCTTCCAACATGTCACGAAATCGCAACATTTTTTCTTACTTTTTCTCTCTCTTCCAACATGTCGTGAAATCGCGACATTTTTTCCTGCTTTTTCTCTCTTCCAACATGTCGCGAAATCGCGATAGTTTTTCTTGCCAGCTGTATATGTCGCGATATCGTGACACTTTTCTTACCTATATTTTTCTTTGATCTTTTGCATGTGGGCCACTTCGGTCTTCTTGAAAAATCACTATACATACTCTGAGTAACCTTTGAACTCCTGTCTTCTGCATCTGACTAGCTTTTGAACTTCCTGTCCACTGCATCAACAGATCTATCTGACTATGTTGACAACAATGACAATACTGTTGCTGCACCTTGCTCAACAAAAAATTTGTGCTAATACCCTATTAATCCTAAAAAATCATGCAAGCCTTTCAAAGTTTTTGGGATTGGCCAATTTTTCACATCTTCAATCTTACGAGGCTCCACTTTAACTCCTTTAGAGACAATGTGTCCTAGGTATTCCATTTCTTGTTTGTCAAAGGAAAATTTGGATATTTTAGTATATAATTGGTTGTATTTCAAGATTTTTAGTGCTTGGTCTATATGGCGTAAGTGATCTTCCCATGTTTTTTTGTAAATAAAAGTGTCATCAAAGAAAACTAATATAAACTTTTGAATGAAGGGATGAAATACTTGGTTCGTTAAACTTTGAAATATGGAAGGAGCATTAGTAATACCAAAAGGCATAACCATGAATTCATAAGGCCCTTCGTGATTGCATCTATTTTAGGAATATCACTTTCTTTAACTCAGATTTGGCGGTATCCCGATCGTAAATATAGTTTGGAGAAGTATGTTGCCCCATGAATTTCGTCCAATAATTCGTCGATGATTGGGATAGGGAATTTATCCTTGATGGTTAAATTTTTAAGGGCATGGAAGTCTACACATAGGTACCATGATCCATACTTTTTTTGAACCAATATCACAGGAGAAAAGTAAAGACATTTATTGGGTCTAATAATTCCTGCTTTAAGTAGTTCTTTTACTAGTTTTTCTATTTCTACTTTTTTAAGATATGAATATTGGTAAGGCTGAATATTAGGGGGGTGGTTTCCTAGAAGAATTTTAATGGTTTTATCATGACTTAATTGTGGGGGTAATCCTTCTAGTTATTTAAATACTTTGTCATGGTATTCTAGTAATTTTTGTAGTTCTAGGGCCTCATTTTCTTCTGTCATAGATGAATGAATAGAAAACAACTGTGCAACTATTCCTTTACTTTCTTTGCACAAAATTTTCTCCATACGGTGAGAACTCACAATTTGGGATGGGCCTAATTTTAAACCTCTAAGGGTATATGTCTAGTATTTTATTGTAAATTGCATCCATAATGCCTCAAAGTCCCATTGGATTTTTCCTATTGTTCGTAACCATTGTATCCCTAGGACGATATCACATCCTCCCAGTGGAAGTACATACATATTATTTTTCATGCTATAATCACCCATGGTGAGCTTAATATTTTGGCATTTTTCTTTACAATAAAATTTTCCTCCGTCCCCAACCATGACTTCAAAACTATTGCAGGGTTGTATATAGAAATTAGCTTGTTTGGCCACACGTGGGTCAATGAAATTATGTGTACTACCAGAGTCTATAAGCACAATGATATTTTATTATTTGAAATATCCTCTGACTCTCATGGTTTGTGGAGAAGAAAATCTTGCAAGGGCATTGAAAGAGATTTTTGGTGTATTTTCAGTGCTATCTTATGTCCCACTCATCACCACTTATACTTCTATTTCATATTCTTCTTTTGCCTTATCAAGGTTAGCTGCATCCAGAATATATAGTTTTCATGTAGCACATTTATGATTTCTCTCGAATTTTTCATCACAATGATAACATAGGCCTTTTTCTTGTCATTCTTTCATTTCTTCAAAACTGAGGCGTTTAATTGGTAGGGTTTTGTAAGTGCTTTGTGCCCTACCATTATGCATAGGTTTGAGGGTGATGTAAGTGGTTGGTTATTTCTTCATAGGTGGTTTCCCTAATCGACATTGTGCATTGATTTTATCCTCAGCTAATTTGGCTAGTCCAATAGTTTGTATCATGGTAGTGGGGTAAAACATTTGTACTTCTAGATGGCTCTTCCTTTAATCCATTGATGAAAAAATCCTAAAAAATGAGGCATCTAGCCCTGTTGTATGGTTTTCCAATCTCTCAAATTTTGCTTGATATTCATGTATCGACGTGGTTTGACATAGTTTGGTGAGAGCTCCAATGAAATTTTTGAGCTTGCTAGGGCCAAATAATACTAATAGGTTTTGTGTAAACTCTCACCAAGTAGGGGTGTCATTGGTCTTCTCAAACCACTGGTACCATTTGATAGACTCATTTTCTAAGTGAAAAATATGCACTTTTTATGTTTTTGGAATTTGGTTTAAGAAAAAATATTGCTCTACCCAGTAAATCCAATTATTGGGACCACCACCTTCTAATTTTGGAAAATATAACTTAGTAGTCCTGGGAAGAATGGATGTTTGTGGCCCTCCTAATACTTTTTGGTATGTTGGTCCTCCCGTAGTTTGGCTAGTTTGAACTAGTGTCATATTTTTATTGAAGGTATCCACTTTCAAGTCAATTGTTGATATCCTTTGCTCCAATTCATGTCTTGTACCTACATTCTCTTTATTGCATTGGTGAAGTTCCTGGTAAATTTTCTTGAGAGTGATATCTTGTGATCTCCTCCCTTTTACCATGGTGGGTTTTTTAAACAATTATGGGTTTCAAATTGTCAAAAACTTGCAAAATTTATTGTCACAATTTGCAAAATTTAGCTACCGAAATTTGCAAAATTTTGTTGTCAAACTTTACAAAATTTAGTTGTCAAAATTTTCATATTTTTTTGTCAAAATTGGCAATATCTTGGGCTTACAAAGTTGTTGAAATTTTTTATTTTTGTATAAATTTGGTTTTCAACTTTTTTAGGAGCAGATCTGTGACCTGAGCATTTGCACGGAGGTCGGTGGCTGGGTAGGAAACATGGAAGTCAAAGTACGATGACTGGGTAGGAAGCACAGAAGTCAAAGCAAGGTAGCACAAAATGCAAGGCTGCATAGAGGCTAGTGGCTAGGTAGGTAGCACAAAATTCGAAGGATGAAATTTGGGTAGGCAACATGAAATTTGAAGTAGGAAAACAAGAAATGTGAGACTACAGATCAGGGTAGGTAGTATGGTAGGGTGAGGGAAGGCACGAAGGGTGAAACAAGGATGATGCAGTATGGAAGACAAGGTAGCACAAAATGTGAGGGAAGGCACGAAGGTCAAAATATGGATGAGATAGCATGAAATGCAAGGACAGTGTGAGAATCAAGGTAATCAAAATAGGTGGGGTCGATGAAGAGTAAGAGGCAGTATGCATGGGCATGAGTCACGGGTGTCTAGCAAGCTAGGAACTTGCTTATATGTGTAGCATGCTGTTTAAACTTGTTCAATTTCTCTCCCAAAAAAATGTGGGATTAATGTTATCCCTCAAATTTTCAACCCATCAAAAAAAAAATTCTAAGGCCACAAACTTCATCGTCAGTGAATTTTTTTATTTAAACATTAGCTTTTTATTTTTTTTGTCATCGATTTTCATATTTTTCCATCAAAAAATGCATAGGATGTCTCACTCTAAAATTTTTTGACATCAATCTTACTGGTTTGATCCACTTACTTTTAAAATCAAATGTTGCTTGCTAAATCAGTCATCATGTGCCTGTAATTTGAGTGGCTCTATAGCTAGAGTGTGAGGTTTTACTAGCAATTTGACATCTCCCCTGTTTAAAAGCCACGAACTCTATTTGCACAGTTTTTGAAAAAAAAAATTCTTAGGTTTTAAACATCATTTCCAATGAGTCTTTTATCAATGCCTTCTTTGTTTTGCAAAGGGTTCAAGATCAACTGCTTTGATACCAAATGTAGGGCACCTTTGGTCCTGGTAGTAAAATTGGCGATAATGCTCCTACAATATAATAAAAAAGTATCAAGTTGCATAGAATAAGATTTTGAACGAAATCATGTTGATATTGTTTGGAATGCAAAGCAATAAGAATATATTGAATTGTATTTGATTTGATGATTTAATACATCAAATCCAATGAATATAAATACATATAAAGAGTTATGAATGAAAGGACACATTGGTATTTAATTTAATTAGTGAAATGAATTTATGAGGTGTTAGGAATATGATCCTAACACATTTATCCCATCCAATGACTTATGACAGATTGGAAGACTGTCTAGGCCATTAGGAACTATAAATTAGAGGCCCAAATTGGAGGCCTCTTCCACTTTATGCATGGCAAAGACATTGAAAAGTGGTGGCACCTACCTTGCATGACCCAAATTGCCCCTTAGCCTCTTTTATCCTCTTGGGTAATAAATTGGAGTGATTCCATCCAATTTCAAGAGAGCTCTTTGCATGAATTCGCCATGAAGTGCTGGCGAGATTCCCTCTTACCTCTTACTTTGTATTTTCCCTTGGAAAATTCATCAATTGAAGGTATTTTCAAGGCATCCCCAAATGCACACATCCCTTCCAAAATGAATTTATTCCTATGATTTAATTTACCAATTTTGATGACAAAACCCCTAGGAATATTCTAGACTAGATCCAAGTGGAATTGGTGGCAAAAACCACTTTTTTTATGACCATCTCCACCTGGTATGGTTAATAGTCCCAATTGGAACACCCAAGGATGACCATGAATTGGCCCATAATTTTGAATAAATTTTAGTATAGATCATTTATATAGCAATATATATGCATCATACTTGTTTTTGGTGAAGTTTTGAGTAGTTTTAAATTGTCAATTAGGGGTTTTGTGATAACGGTCATAATTTCCCCACCTAGAAATGGCCATATATTTTGTTAACAATTTCACTTCAATTTCTACATATATCATTACAAAAGTATATAATATACATCATGCTAAGTTTTGGTATCATTTGGAGTAGTTTAGCCCTATCGATTGCACTTTTTACATTCAATATTGCATGCATTCCTTTGATATTATCATAATCTACACGTGTTGTTAACCCCTTTCAATTTATTGTGTGTAGGTATAGGTATTCCAATGCATGAAAAATGAGCTAAAGAGTTGAACAAGCATAGCTCATTCAGCGATAACAAAAACCCTCACTTCAATCATGAGTGTGAGAAATACACTAAAAGTGTGCCATAAGTTTGTGAAAGGATAGGATTATTCAACATTGTTATTGAATTTTATCAAATTGAGAACCCTCAAGGGGACATTTTGTAACCTTAAATTTGAAAAATTAATCAATATAAAGAGAACCTCCCATTCCTTTCAAATATTTGTCATATTTATGTTTACTTTATTGTCACTTTCAAATGCTTAATTAGAAAAATATGTGCAGTTCATTTCCCATTGATAGGTGCACCATTTTTTTCACTTTATAGTGGCGATCATAGTGGGACCCTTGTCACTTTTCATTTGTTTTTCATTTTCAACCTTTTTTTTGTACTTTGTATGTTGTAGGTTTTGATCGTTCTAGACTAAAACGACCCATGAATTCCTAATTGGAACACCTAGGGATGGCCACAACAACCATTCCACCTAGGGATGAACCCCAAATTTGTAGTCATCCCACCCTAGGATGGCCACAAAATAAGGGATTTTCAGCCAAATTTCTAGAAACAACAACATTCCAGGCTTTCAAGGTAAGCACCTAAAACTTAACTTTGCATTAAGTTTATTCAAAAAAGGGTAAATTTAAGTTTTCATGTCTTTCCATAGTTGATTGAAAGGTAGATTTTCCCTTTCCTAAATTTCCAAATAATGAACAGAAGAAAAAAAGGAAAAATAATAGTCTTAGTTATGCATTTGAATGGTTTGCATGCTTATGATCTACCTAAGGGTTATGTTTTCATATAGGATAAGTATTTTGTAGGTTCTTTATTCATGCATATCTTTTTGAAAGTGAAATTTTCTTTGTGCATTTAGTGAACTAGCATTGAATGCTCTCCTTTTTTACTTTCTTAAAGGATAAAAGTAACCACACACACCACATCACATTTGAAAATTAATGAGTTGGATTTATTCCCCAACCACTAATAGAGACCAATGATGAAGGTCCTCATCCCCATCCATTGGCTCAAATTCTATGAACCCTATTTTTGGCCAAAACTAGCTCCAAGAACTGTCATAGCCTATGGGATAGAGCATGTATTTCTCTTTGGAGATGTATATAGCTGACCATAGGTGAATTGGGTGAGGACTAGCAGGACCTGTGCTCCTTGACTGGGTATGAGCTTCATATCCATACTTTTGTGGGTTTACGTGATTGAAATTTCATTACCAATTATCGAGTTGTGAGTATATAGGTGAAATCCTTTAAACAATTAAGAATTACATCAACAACATTCAAACATGTGAAAAAATATTCCTTTGCAAAACAACAAATCAAAAACACACCAAGCATTTTTAGGAGACACATATAAAACTTTAAAAGAGATATACAATTTTATTATTGTGTGTTTCTATTAATGTGTGTTGAATCATAAAAATTTGTAAAGGATGTAATCATGTAGGGTTTAGAAATAAGTAGTTATGGTTTACATCTATAGCCAAGCCCACTTAAGGGATGATGCTATGGGGAGTAGGAAAGGAGACATAGACCATCTCCAATTTTACCTAAGGACTTGGTTATAACTCCTTGGCAACCTCTTACTCACCCAAGTCCTAGATTGTCAAATAGATAACCAAGCCTCCAAGGGACCCCCATGCAGAACACCCCTAAAATTTATTGTCCTATATAGAGAAATTATTTCCCAAGTATAGAAACTTCACATGCCTTCTTTCAAGAATGGAAACAATGCATTGAGGTGCCAAAACATAGAGCAATGCCACACATTCATATGCCTACTCAGTCTACCTCACACACCTATGTGTAGGATCAAGACTATGCACCATGGATGGGGCTAAATGATTACAATATGCCCTCAAATCATCCTGATAGGTCTCGAAAATATAGATACCAAGATGAGTATGATTCTCATTGTCCTAGGTAAGCAAATTTAGCTCTTTTCTTTCTTATTTATGAAGGAAGACTTGAGGAAAATTTTAATTATCTTTGATCATATCATTCAACGCAAGCACGATGTTATTTTGCACTAGCTAAGTGTAAAGAGCTTATAGGCCCCACACATCTGATTAGATAAATCAAGTTATCAAAAGGTATGCTGATCACCAAGTCCAATTTAATCAGCACTGACTAAATAAATAATTCTTGGATCTCTTAGATCGTTAGCATCAACTAGACAAATAGAGGATTGAACAAAAGATTCAAGAGATCTTGTGCAATGGGGTTCCTATCGCAAGTATGCATAGGTAGGGGGTTCATTAGAGGTAACCCACTTTTAACCAAGATAAGTTTCCTAGGCCTAATCAAATGTTGCCTCCTCAACCTCCTAGGCCAAATTAAGACTTTCTTCCTAGGCCAAACATAGATTGCCTTCAGCAGACATTAGTTCCTCCTTGTATGCCAATCCCAAAAATAGCATACGGGGCCTATGATGATTTATAACCAACATAGGAATACCTAGAAGCACCTTATGGAGGTATGGTTGATGAAAATCAACCACCACACCATATGCTTAAAATTCCTTGCCCCCCACCATGGGGCCAAAATAAAGAAGAGGAGATTAAATACTTGAATTCATATAGAGCATTGCTTGAGTACATGGAAACCATAATGAGCAATATAGTTGGGTCTAGATAAAAGAATCTCACTTTATTCTAGCTATGAAGTCAACCACTGCATCCATCTATCCCTTCCCCTCTATATTTGGAGTATTTCAAAATACCCAAATTAGATAGATTTAAATGAGAGGAAGATGCACAAGAGCATGTCCCAAGGTTCATGAACCAGTGCTTCAGTATTCAGGATGATGCTGCATTACTCCTAAGAACATTTTTAATCACCCTCTCTGGCCCATCTGTAGAGTGGTATAGTCAACTTCCAAGGCATAGTGTTCATACTTTTGAATAATTTGTAGATGCATTCTTGGAATTTTTCATCTTAAATACTAAGATAAATGTGACCTTAACAGACCTCATAGGTTTAAATCAATATGAAGATGATTCAATCATAGACTATGGTAATAGGTGGAAAATGCTTAATTCTAAGATACCATACCTATTGCCAATTCTTGATCTGACTCGAATATTTTCTAAGAGTTTTTTAAAGTTGATATCACTAGTATCAAACTCTTTAATATGATCTAGCATAGTCTAGAACCACATAATAAATTAAAATTTAAGAGGAGGAAATTGCAAATCCCCACAAGAAGTTGACTAAGAACCCAAATGGAAATATGGCACAATCAAATATGACAACAATAAACCAAGTTGCCATTAATGTCCCAAGGCCTGTGCAACTAACACTTCCTTAGAAGGTAAATTATCAAGACCAACCTCCTCTTGCAAGTTGCAACAACAACACTCACGTGAACTAGGGGTAAAATTAGCAACGCCACCTTAGGCAAAAATATACGCCCTTCACTGAGTCAATGGACTCCCTATTCGATCGTCTATGTGTGACCAAGGCAATTACTCTACCTATGATCTGGCCTATAGACCCGAGTACAAGAAAATAATCCTATGGGATGTGGTGAAGACCTATATTGTAGATATCATAGGTATATTGGGCATAACTTGCCTACGTGCTATGGTTTCAAAAACCTAGTACAAGATATGATCAAAAGGAATGAACTTCAAGTGGAAAATCCTCTTGTGACAAACAATCAATAAATGGCTATTTTTAAATACCCATTACCCATTCATGAGGTACAGGAAGTTCCTACAAAGCAATTAAATGAGGTCCATACAACACCCCCTAAACAAGGGTACATTAGGATGGTTAGCATTGTGACAAGGAACAAACACTATCCAAGTCAAGTTGCACCACCTACAACTTCAAATGATATTCTTTCAATTTCACAGCCTCCACCACCTCTTGTGCAAAGCCTTCCACCTTTCCTAATGGTTACAATAAAGCGTAAGCTTCCTCAAAGCTTATGAAAAACATCGGGTAGACTTTCCATATATGAGCTTATTCAATAATCACCACCTCATTGAGAAGCTCTTATGGACATTCTCAAGTCGATTAACCTGCAACCCCAAGATTCTAACTCTTTTGTTAATTTTGTGGGGCACATCCAATAATGTAAAGAACCAATGGTCATTTTTCATGAACATGAACTCAAATTTATTGCAAGTGATGTGATTTATCCTCCTCTACACATCATTGCATGTGTAAATGGAACACCCTATAAGATAGTTCTAATTGACACTTTTTCATCAAGTAATATCATCACCACTAATGCTCTCAAACATCTAGTACTTATAGCATCCCATATTTTTTCTTCCACCTATACCCTTCGAGCATTAAATGATATGATGTGCTCAATAGTTGGCACTATAATCCTACCTATTCAAGTGGGGCACAAAACTATACCAACTTTGTGTCATGTCTTGGAGTGTGAAATGGCCTACAATATATTGTTGGATGGACATTGGATTAGGGACATGAAGTGTGTCCCCTCCATCACTCACCAATGTTTGAAGTATACTTATGAAGGGTAAATACATGTGGTCTCTACAGAACTTGAGCCCTTAAAATACTACAACTTGATGCAACATATCCCCAAGTCGGTCTTGTCATCGACTCATGTGGACTTCCAAATGAATACATCTATTCAGGGTCTAATTTTCTCACCATCACCTTCCATTAAACCATTACCATATTCTTCCATACCATCATCATAATTGGCACCTTCTGAAACACCTTCATCATTGTCAGATCCTCCATAGAGAAACATGTTGAAGAGGTTGATTGATGAGATCCCTCCCATAATTTCCACCATTTATATGAAATATATTCCTAGTCTACTATACGAGTAACCATATCATGAGGTAAGTGTTGAGTAATATCAATCCTTGTTTCCATCTCCTCCACCTTCACCATCCTAGGTCATAGTCCATTTGGATAGCACAAGTTTAGGAGAGTATCTAGTGAATAACATCACAACTATTCTAGCCATTGTGATAGTGCAAAACATGGGATGACTTCATCCTCCCATAGGTACCATTGTACCTCTAGGTATACCTCCCAATCAAATAAATTTTGTATAGGAGTATTGAATACAAAATATTAACATCTCCTCATCAAGAAGAATATGAGGAACCTTTCTCTGAGGATATAAACTACATTTCCAATCTTGACTATGCCTTGAGATATCTCCATTGCTACCATTGGCATGGTTATGGTCTAGGGTTGTACTAACAAGGTGCCCATGTTCCTTTCCAGCCGCAATATCAATTACCATATGATAAATCTGGCCTAGGACACAACAAGCATGTACCCCTTGATGTTATCTTAGAGAGTTTAGAATGCCTAGGGTCGAACTATAGGGATGAGATTTCACATGATACCTATGCTAATACAAATCATGTCCACTCTTTGGAGGATTATTTTCTTGTAAATATGATATATCAAGGGCTATATTATGATTTCACCCAATATTTTGATAAAGGTGAAGGTTCACATATCATTCCATCTAAAAATAACAAAGAAGATCAAAGTCCCCCTGTAGAATGGATGATATATGATGAATCAAATTATGGCATAGCAACCATCAACTACCCTAGTTCAAATGAGGAATATGAGTAGGTCATCCCATTGGATTATGAAGAATAATTCTACTTGCATATATTCCTAGTGTAACATCCCATTTTGTGATAGCTTTTACCACTCAAAGAGCAAGCTCATCACCTACCACATAGACCACCTTTGGTTATTCTACCTCCACCACAACCACCTCCGTGAGTCTTGTGATAACCTGTTGGCCCTAGACCTAATCACCCATCCAATGGAAGTCATCCATACATCAATATGATTTCCATAGATCTTACTACACCATTGCATGATTCAAACAACCCATAAAAGCCATCGCACCTTGACCTTGATGCAATTGACTTTGATCAAGGAGATTCTCCCCCATATCCATTATAGTATTGGCCTTATGAGGAAATATTACAACCATTTCATTTTTCTCTAAGAAATACTCAAAATATCTTCCAAGTTAAGGTTGAGCATGAGTTTCCAATTGACAATGTAAACACAACCAACGGTATTCATTTGATCCCTACTCCACACTAGTTGGAAAAAAGATCCCATATGTCAATCTAGCCAAAAATTGATAGATATATCAGTATAAATCTTGATAAATCCGAATTCATCAAGCTAGGGGAAGGTTTATCCCCTACTAAGCAAGCTAATTATACAAATATTTTAAAAGAGAAGAAGATAGCTTTTGCATGGTCCTATAGAGATATGCTAGGACTAGATCCCAATTTAGTCATGCATAATCTCATGATTGATCCAAATGCAAAACCAATTAATCAAAAGCTACGTAAGATGCATCCAATGGTAGCCTTAATGGTGAAAGATGATTTACAAAAATTGTTAGATGCCAACTTCATTATATCAATTGATTATCCACCATGGGTTTCCAATTTGTAGTGAATTTTGAGATCTAAATAAAGTGAGTCCTAAGGATGAATTCCTTTTCCAAACATTGATGCACTGGTGGATGCCACAATAGGTCATGATATTTTATCCCTAATGGATGGTTTCTATGGATACAATCAAATTTGAATTAATCTAGAAGACCAACTCAAAACAATGTTCACAATGCCTTGGGGGATATTTTGTTATAAGGTCATGCATTTTGGCCTCAAAAATGCTGGCACTACCTACCAATAAGCTATGACTTATATCTTCCATGACTACATGCATACAATTTTGGAATATTACATAGATGAATTATTGGCTAAGTCCTTACTTCACCATAGGTACATTGATGTATTGTGTAAAGTTTTAGATTGCCTCATCGAACATAATGTTAGACTAAATTCCACAAAGAGCATCTTTGGTGTCACATCTAGAAAATTCTTGGGATTCATAGTCTCTAAAAGAGGCATAGCAGTTAATCCAAATAAAGTCAATGTAATCCTAGAAATGCCTACCCCTATTGCCATCAAGTAGCTACGTAGTCTTTAAGGAAATGTCATATTCATCAAATGATTCATAGTGAAATTGTTGGTTAAGTGTTGATCTATGAAAAAGTTATTACACAAAGGGGTTACATTTAAGTGGGATGACGAGTGTCAGGTCACCTTTGATGAGATTAAACAATATCTAGCTTCACCACTAGTATTGGATTCTCCTCGATCAGGAATGTTCTATCTATACATCTTAGCTATTGAGCTTACGTTGGGAACCATGTTGACCCAAAAGAATGAATTGCACAAGGAACATGATACATATTATATTAGCTGCACCCTGGTCAGTTATGAAATACATTATGCATACATTGATAATCTATGCTTAGTAGTGGTTTTTACCACTAAAAATTTATGCCATTACATGCTCAATCATACCACGTATGTAGTATCCAAAGAGAATCCATTGTGATATATGATGAGTTGAACTTACCATAATAGTTGCACAACAAAATGAATTATGTTGTTGATGTAATTTGACCACAAATTCATTAGACAAAAGTTAACTAAATGTTAGGTCATAGCCAATCAATTCGTAGAGGCTCCCCTCTAGGATGAATAGCCTCTTAGCATAGAGCTTCCCGATGATGAGTCTTTCAGTTGTTAGAATCACCTAATATTGAAGAGCCTGAAGCAAAGACTGACGTAACTCTATTTTTTATTGCTCTAAATGCGAGCAAGGAGGTGGCATGGGAATTGTATTTTCACACTGCAAGGGGATCCAATACCCCTATCATTTAAACTTAATTTCCCATGCACCAACAATAATACCGAGTATGAAGCTCTTCTCATAGGTCTTCAAATGATAATCACCATGAAAATAACCAAGCTCAACATTTTTGACAATTCTTTGCCCATAGTGAATACAGTCAATGAAATATTCCAATGTAGATACTCAATCTTGCAAGCGTACAAATTCCTATTGGATAAATATTTGACAAAATTTGAATGGTATGATATTGAGGCACTCCCTCATTCATCTAACCATTTTTCTAATACAATTGCCTCCTTAGGGTCTTTAATCCTACAAAAACCTTCTGATGATATAACAACCATTCAAGTCAAAATGATATTGCATTCTGTGACTAAACATGAGGAGCTCAACTCCATGCCAAAAGTCCACATGATTCAAATTGAACCTTGTCATGAATGGTTCTCTTAACTTCACAATTTCTGAAGTAATGTCACTTGGGGGACTTTTTTCCCTCAAACTCCATTTGATAGTAGCACAATGCCATATTTACAAGCTCTCTCTCAATCTTAATTCATGATAGATGAACTTTAAAAGGATCAAGTAATTTATGCAATTGATGCTTATTCAAAGAAATATTGGTCGATCCAGCTAAAAGATTACCTAAATATTGGTAATATCCCTTCTAGATTATCACATACTGCAAAATCCTTATTCAAGAAAAAATCAGAAAAATATGTCTTACTTAGAGACATATTGAATCATTGAAGCTACGAGGGTACCCTCCTTTGTTGCGTAGAGCATCAAGAGTTAGTTTGGGCAATCGTATAAGCTCATGATGGTACATGTGGTGGATGTTTCAGTGACATGGCTATCACAAAGTGTATTATTTGTATGGATTATTATTGGCCAATGTTAGAGCAAGATTGTTGCGTTTATGTTAAGAAGTGCATCAAGTATCAACTAACACATACCTTCTTAGGCCTTACAAAAAATTCAATCAATTGGTCCATTTTCACAATGGAGGTTTGACTTAATCAGGAAAATCTCATCCTCTTCCTCTAGCTATCATATGTTCATAATTAAAGCCATTGATTATTTCAAAAAATGGGTGGAAGTGATTCCCCTTATCACTACGACTGGACTTCACATTGTGGGGTTCATGTTACATAATATCATTTATTGTTTTGGTGTCCCATCCAAAATAATTTTAAATAATGGGTCACCTTTTAATAATAAGGATGTGCATGCTTTAATAGCTAAATATAAAATCTAGCACAATTTTTCTATGCCCTATTATCCACAAGCCAATGGGTAAGCTGAGGCATCAAACAAAATAGCAATTGCAATCATAAAAAAACCATTAAGGATAATCACAAATATTGACATGATCAATTAAATCGAGCTCTTTAGTATTACCACACTAGTATTAAGACACACACTAGGGAAACCTTGTTTTTACTATTGTATGATGCTAAGGCTTTCATTCCCCTAGAGTTGGAAATCTTATCGCTATGCATATCCATGCAAGAGTTCATAGATGATGACACCATACGATAGGCTCACTTGGACCAATTAACTTTACCTGATGAACATGTTGATTCTCTTGAGCACCTATATGTTTATAAAGAGAGGATTAAGAGATCCTATAACATGAAAGTCCATCCTAAAGACTTTCAATTTGGTGATCTTGTTCTAAAATAGAACTAAAAAACTCTAAATTGCCACCCATCTGCAGGATAAATTTATGATAAACTGGTTAGGTCCTTACATTATCACTAGTTAGATTGGACCTAGAACTTATCACCTAGCTTCCATTAAAGGATGTGAGGAGCTTAAGCCCTTGAATATGCTTCACCCATGGCCTTTTTATGCTTAAATCACTATAACCTAAAATTCTTCAAAGGTGTCTACGAACCCTTTGGTCATTCCAAAATATTCCAAAGGTGTCTACGAACCCTTTGGTCACCCTAAAAATCTCCAAAGGTTTCTTTGAACCCTTTGGTCACCCTAAAATTCTCTGAAGGTGTCTAAAAATCCTTTGGTAATCCTAAAATACTCCAAAGGTGTCTATGAACCCTTTGGTCACCCTAAAACACTCCAAAGGTGTTTATAAACCCTTTGGTCACCCCAAAATGCTCCAAATATTTCTATGAATCCTTTGATAACTCCAAAATACTTTAAAGGTGTCTACAAACCCTATGGTCATCCCAAAATGCTCCAAAGATGTCTACAAACCCTATGGGCACCCTAAAACACTCCAAATATGTCTATAAATCCTTTCATCACCCCAAAATTCTCCAAAGGTGTCTACAAACCCTTTGGTCACCCTAAAATGCTCCAAAGGTGTCTACGAACCCTTTGGTCACCCTAAAATTCTCCAAAGGTGTCTATGAACCCTTTGGTCATCCTAAAACACTCCAAATCTGTCTACGAACCCTTTGGTCTCCCTAAAACACTCTAAAGGTTCCTAAAAACCCTTTGCTCACCCCAAAATACTCCAAAGGTATCTACAAACATGGTCCAAAGGTGTTACAAACCCTTTGGTCACTCCAAAATTCTCCAAAGGTGTTTACAAATCCTTTTGTCACCCCAAAATGCTCCAAAGGTGTCTATGAACCCTTTGGTCAACCTAAAATGCTCTAAAGGTGTCTACGAACCCTTTGGTCACTCTAAAATACTCCAAATATGTCTACAAACCCTTTAGTCACCCTAAAACACTCCAAATATGTCTAGGAACCCTTTGGTCACCCCAAAACACTCTAAAGGTGTCTATAAATCCTTTGGTCACCCAAAAATGCTTCAAAGGTGTCTACAAACCCTTTGGGCACCTTAAAACACTCCAAATATGTCTATGAACTATTTGGGCACCTTAAAATACTCCAAATGTGTCTATTAACCCTTTGGTCACCCAAAAATGCTCCAAAGGTGTCTACAAACCCTTTGGTCACTCTAAAATGCTCCAAAGGTGTCTAAAAACCCTTTTGTCACCCTAAAAACTTCTAAAGGTGTCTACGAACCCTTTGGTCACTCTAAAACATTCCAAAGGTGTCTACAAACCCTTTTGTCATCATAAAATACTCCAAAGATATCTATGAACCTTTTGGTCACCAAAAAATTATCTAAAGGTGTCTACAAACCTTTTGGTCACCCTAAAATGCTCCAAATATATCTACAAACCCTTTGGTCACCCTAAAATGCTCCAAAGGTGTTTATAAATTCTTTGGTTACTCTAAAATGCTCCAAAGGTATCTACGAACCCTTTGGTTACCCTTAAATCCTCCAAAGGTGTCTACGAACCCTTTGGTCACCCTAAAATTCTCCAAAGGTGTCTATAAACCCTTTGGTCATCCTGAAATGCTCCAAAGATGTCCAAAAAATCTTTGGTCATCCCAAAACACCCCAAAGGTATCTATGAACTCTTTGGTCACCCTAAAATGCTCCAAAGGTGTCTAAAAACTCTTTGGTCATCCAAAAATGCTCCAAAGGTGTTTACAAACCCTTTTGGTCACACTAAAATCCCCAAAGGTACCCATAAACCTTTTGGTCACCCAAAAATCTCCAATGGCATCCACTAAGCCCATTGGTAAAATGTGTATATATTTATCAAAATCCAAAAACATGATTAAAATAAATATTGTATTGCATTACAATTCATATCATTTCATTATAAAATCACTTGCATGAGGCATACCTAATATTGCATTGTATAATTTTAGAGTTGATCATATATTTATAGCACTAGGTCTATCCACTAGCTATCATTCAATATCAACTTTGTCAAATTTTATTATTCATACTCGTCTATATTTTATTTCAGTTATCATTTACATTTTCCACATTTCATATGTGTGTTTGTTTCCTTTCACCTAGTCCTTTGTTGTAAGGCATATCTAGGGTTTTTGATCACTCAACCATCTCTAGTTTTCTTTTTAGATTTTGTATAAAGCTATCCTGATTTTTAGAAGGTAGAGTGTTTCTTTGATTATACATTGTATACATAAAAATCCCAATACATTTTCACACTAATAAATCTAAGTTTTTCACAAGGAAAAATGAAACCTACAAAGTGGTCCATGTTACCATAAGTGAAAGTTTACCTTGCTCATACACCTATGTGAATGGTTCAAATATGTTGAGAATTGACAAAAGGACAAGTTCCTCCTTATCCAAAATAATCAAAATCCCTTTCTTCACGTCAAATAGGGGTAAGTATCCAAAGGGAAAAATAAATAGTGATTATTACCACTTAAAAATATTTAAAAAAATAGTGGTTTTCACCATTAGTAAAAGAAAAAATTAAAATAAACAATTGTTCTCACCACTACCAAAATACCTTGCTCACCAAAAAAAAAATGAGAAAATCCCTAGAGCAATGCAAAGATAAAATAAAATAAAATAAGGGAGTACTAAACTTGAATACCTATAATTATCAACATTTGACAACCATAATATGGTCCTGTTGGTCACGAATCTGCCACAGGAAAGGATTTTACAGAAAAATGCACCCTAGACCCGGCCAACATTGAAAGTCTGGGAGAAAGAAATGTCTCCCAGGCCAATATCCAGAGTGGGCTAGTTCACTTACTATTCTAAACTTGTTTTTAGATGAAAGTTACAAGAAAGAAATTATAAAGCTGCAAAAAGAAACGAGAAATATGGCCATAGCTGAATTTATATGATCGAGAAAGAGTAACAGCAGATAACTCTAAGTACAGCAATAGCAAATAACAGAAAACAATGGCGTGATCCACTCACAACCTTGCGTAGATGACCTCCAAAATAACATTCTAGAACTCACTCTTTTACTAGCAATTGTTAAAACTCAATACATAATTAAAACTAAGCAGCAAATAAAAGATTCGAGCACAAATTAGGAATGCAGAATGCAGAAGGGACAATACATAGAAAAATCACTCGCAAAACCAGAGAGCCGAATGTCTTATATTCATGCAAAGCACTTAAAAACTTTCAGCAAAAGTATCTCTCACTCCCGACCCTTGCAAATGAGATTTACATTGGTTTTTATAGAGGTCTGGCCTCTTGGCAACATTTAAAATTTGCAACGGACCTCCTCGAGATCCACAAATTAAGCAACAAAAACAAGGAAATGATATCCTTAAATAGCTTCGGAGAAACCAGAAATTAAATGCCATATGGAAGAGTCGGCCATTTTCATTAAATGGTATTCTTGAAAATATGCATATGAAACCGTTAGAAAAATCATGAACAACAGCTTCGAATTCTTGGAAATCTTCAATTCTGGTAGCTGGGGTACGTTCTTCTACCTTGACCGCATCGAAAAGTAGTAGCACATTAAATTTTGGGGTGCTTTAAATCATCGAAACTCGCAGAATAGCATCAAACCGTTTAAACTTTTTCCAGGCGCAAAACTACAACAGGTCGTGAAAACGCGACAGGTCACGAAATCGTGACGTCTTTCTGTTTCGTACGCTTCTGCTGCTTCTAAGCCATGAAAACCAACCATGTCGTATTTCACTACAACTTTTCTGCATGCTATACGACCTAACTCCTAAGCCACAAAAATGTGACACTTTTGCCTTAGTCTTTCTTCAACCTCACCCTGTCACGATTTTGCTACGTTTCTCTGCCCTCTATACGATTCTCCCTTTCTGTCGTGATTTCGTGGCGTCTTTGGCCTGCTGGAACGTTTCCTCAAAAGTGTAGCGATATTGCTACGCTTTTGTGCCTTAGACTCTTTTCATGCATGTGAACCGCGAAACCGAAACATGTAGCGATTTCGCTATGCTCTTTGCTTTGTTTGGCTTCATTTTCTAACTGTAGCGAAATCGCTACCATTTTGCCACTTAAACCTTTTAGACCACCCGTGTCGCAAAAACGTGACGCGTCGCAATTTCGTGACGTCTTTCGACTTATGCGCTTTGTGCCATCTTTCGTCACGATTTCGCTACGACATTGAGTCTCATCGCCCTTGGCTTGGTTTTTTCACGATTTCACGACCATTTTATGTCTTATGCCTTCTGCTTGTTGTAAACCACGAAAATCAAACACATCGCGATTTCACTACGATTTTGCCCACCTGCTGTCGTTGACTGCATTGACCATGATTTTGCGACACGTCATGAAATCATGCCAATTCTGCGTTGATTTTCTCTCTCCTCGTCCGACCTGCAAATCTCTGACATGTCGCGATATCACGACGGTTTTCCAACTTGGCTCTCTATGTTGCTTTTTGCGGTGATTTCATGACAACTTTCGGACTGTCATTTTTTGCATCAAAACATGTAGAAGAGTTAGAATTTCAACAGCTTATGCATGAATAATCAATGATCAAATCAATGTGGCAAAAATGCCAACATTCTTGGCGGCTTGCGGGGTATACAGTTCTGTTGTATGCAAGAATCCCAGGCCTGAATCCATTGGGCATAGAGTCATGAAAACTTAGAACAGAAAATTAGCTGCCGGGGCTATCTCAATGGACTGTTGCAACAACTTTTGCTGAAACTAAAACTTAAAGAACCTGCATTTGGCTTAACTGATTATGGAATGGAAATGAATGAAGTGAGATCCTACGATTGCGCAGGTGGTGAAATGCAAATGGAATGGTGATATGATGGAATGAATGATGTGGTAGACAGTAACAGAGAGTTGTTGTACTACCAGCTACGATGGAAGGGGAATGGAAAATGATGAAATAATGGAATGGAAATGGAATGAAAATGAACTGAACTGTAAATAAATGCATAAAACAATCAGAGATCTTAGAAGAAAGGGATAAGAAGAAGCGGGAATAATAGGAAAGGGGAAAAGAAACAACAGCAGTGGCTTTTTCTTGACTGTAGAAGAAAAGAAGAAGAAGAAGGAAAATGAAGAAGGGAAGGGAAGAAAGAGGGAAGGGGAAGGAAGAAATTGCTAGAAAGCCACCAACTGCTGGGAAAGGAGAATAAAAACAAAACAAAAAAGGCACCTACGGATCGCATGCAAAAAGAGTCGAAGTGGAAAAATAAACACAATACTTCTTTTCTTTTTTTCGCGAAATACAAGAGTTTTACTGGACTTCCAGCTCATGAAGTGTAGGCTTTCAGATGAAAGTCGTTCACTGAAATAGGAAGTGGGCTGCCATCTAAGTCTTCCAGATAGAATGAATTTGTTGCACCAGCACTGATAATGTGGAAGGGACCCTCCCACAGAGCATCAAAATTCTTGTGATTCCCAGGCTTAGCTTTGTTTTCGTTCCATTTCAAGACCAAATCTCTCACCTTAAGTGGACAATATGCAGAATGTTTATGGAACCAATTTGAAATACCTTGTGTGTGTTTAGTAAATTCTTCATATGCCATAGAACGCTACTCTTCTAGCTGCAAAAACTGAGCCAACCGCATATCCAAGGAATTTATGTCTATTTCATCATCCTGAAAATCCTACAACTGCTGCAATACTGGCAACTCTAAATGAACAGGCAACCTTGCCTCTTTTCCATAAACTAGGGCATAGGGTGAAGTCTTTATAGACTTCTTGATTGAAATCCTATCTACCCATAAAGCCTGATTCAGTAGAAGGTGCCATGATCTCTTGTTATCCCCCAAAGACCTCTTTAAAATCCAAAGCAAATTTTTATTTATGGACTCTGCCAAGCCATTTCCCTGTGGATAATAGTTAGAAGATGTTTTCAGGAAAATGCCATACTTATTTGCAAACTCAGCTAGTTCAGATATAATAAATGGAGTCCCATTATCTGTAATAATTGCATCAAGAATGCCAAAGTGTGTAATCAGGCCTTCAATGAAAGAAATCACCACACTCTGATTCGCAACTTTGGTTGGAATAGCTTCAGACCACCTCGTAAAATAATTTGTAGCTGTCAAAATATACCTATGTCTAGTTGAGGAATTCGGATCAATAATCCCAATAAAGTCCAACCCCCATTGCTAAAAGGGTGCTTCAACTTGAATTGGATGCAAAGGCAATGATGCATTCCTAACTCTTCCTGTATACCTCTGACATTTGTCACATGTTTGGGCAATTCTGAAAGCGTCCGTGAATAGGGTAGGCCAATAGTAACCAGCTTGAGTTATCTTTAAAGCCATCGGTCTACCTCGCATAGTGTCCTCCTGATATGCCAGAATGAAACTCCTCCAGGAGTCTAGCCTTCTCTGATTCCTTGACACATCTTAGAAGAACACCATCAATATTCTTAAAAAACAATCCTTCTGGCAATAAAACATACCTAAGAGCTTGCAAATGAAATCTTCTGCGCTATGAGGCATTCAATTGTGAAGGGCATTTACCAGTCGTGAAGTAATCAATGAGGTCATCTATCCAATATTATTCCTGAACTAAGAGATTCATCAGATTGTCATCACTAGTAAGATCTTCTGCTAGATATTCAACTATACCAGATGCTGCCATCTTTGCTAAGTGCTGGCATAAAGCCTTACCACGCACTAGCTTAGTCGGATGAATTTCAACATCAAATTCTTGGATCTTGGTGACCCAACCTGTGCGTTTATCACCCATCTCTCCTTGAATGATGAAATTTCTTACATCAGGATGTATAACATAGACAACTGTTCTGCTCTGAGATATAAAATGCTTGAATTTCTTAAGGGATTTCATAACAGCATACACCTATTTTTCAATGAAATTATACTTTGCCTCATGAGGTAAAATAACCTGACTAAGGAAAGCAATGGGCCTTTCATTCCCATCGTCCCCTTTCTGTGTAAGAACCGCAGCATAACTTTCATCTTCCCCAACTACATACAGAATGAAATATTTTGAATAATCAGGATTAACCAGTACAGGAGCCTACGCTATTCTATCTTTAATTTCCCATAATGCCCCTTTCCTTTGACCTATCTATTTAAAGTCTGCATCCTTATTCAACAACTCAGTCATAGGTTTCACAACCTGGGCAAAATTAGAAATGAACTTCCTGATAAAATTAATTTGTCCAAAGAAAGACTGCAGTTCCTTTTTATTTGCAGGGAGTGATAATTTTTTCAATGCTTCAACTCGAGCTGGATCTATTGCTAAACCATCCTCTGAAATAACATGCCCCAAGAGTTTACCTTCCTTCACTGCAAACACTGACTTCTTTGGATTAATGGAAATCCTGAATTCTCTGCATTTTTCAAAAATTTGCCTCAGGTGAGAACTGTGATCTTCCCGTCTATGTGAAAAGACAGTCATGTCATCAAGATATATAACAATAATCTTGTTCAAGAGTTCCTTGAATGCAATGTCCATGGCTCTCTGGAAGGTAGCCCCAGCATTTGATAGTCCAAAAGGCATTCGTTGATAAGAAAAAGTGCTCCACTTTGTTGTGAATGTTGTCTTATACTGATCCTCATCTCTGACCCAAATCTGGTTATATCCAGAGAATCCATCCAACAGAGAAAAACACTGAGCTCCAGCTACAACATGTAGTATTTGATCTATACGAGGCAAAGGATAATGATATTTCAGAGACGCACGGTTCAGATTTCGAAAATCTACACACAGTCGTATGTCTCCATTCTTCTTTCGAACCGAGACCAGATTAGCAACCCAAGTTGAGTGCTTAACTCGATATATAATTTTGGCTTACAACATTTTCACAAGCTCAGCCCTCATTAGAGTCTCAATATTTGGATTTACTGGTCGCTGCTTTTGTCTGAAGGGTTTGACTCCTTCTTCCAATTCAATTGTATGTTGCACAATCTGTTTATCGTATCCTTTCAAATCTTCATAACTCCAAGCCACAATATCAAAAAATTCCTCACACAGTTGTCTGATTTCTTGCAGTTCATCAGGAGTAGAATCAGTTCCAACCTTAATGACTTTGTTGGGTTCCAACTACAACTCCATGTATTCTTTTTTATCAATCTCAATCCGATGTTTTTTAGATCGATCATGTTGATCAAACAAACTTTCCAGAGTTATAAGACCCTTCGAAATGTGATTATTCCATAACTAAATTAGACCTTCAGCTTCTTCGTGCTCCAAGGTTCTCCCTTTGATAGTGGCAGCTTCTTGAATCAAAAAATTGACAATCTGCTCATCATCCTCAAAGACCTGCCAGAAAGTATCCTTGTCTGGGACACTTGGCCTGTACACCATCCTTACTGTCTTTGGTTTCTTCACTACCTGCTCAATAGGAGAAAAATTGGCTCCAAGGGATGCTAAGAGATCTACATGCTTATTTAGCTCTCGGGAAATGACTTGAATATTCAGAGCTGTGAAAAACTCAAACAGGTCCCAAAATTGGTTGCGGTATGCTTTAAGGTAATGCTGCTTAGAAATACACCTGTTTGTGACTTGGTTTACAATAAGCTTAGAATCACCAAAAATCTAGAGCTGTTCGATTCCCAACTTTCTTGCCTTTTTCAAGCCTAAGCATAATGCTTCGTACTCGGCAGCATTGTTAGTACAATTCCAAGTAAGACGGTATGAATATGTTCTTTGTAAACCAGAAGGAGAAATCAAAACAATACCTGCTCCCGCACCATTTTTGCATCTAGCCCCATCGAAATATAACTTCCATAGTTGATCTGTGACAGAACTCTGATCATCTTGGTTAGAAAATACCTACCTTGTGCCACCCTCTGGTATTGTGATGGAATAACAGCCGATTTCAGTCTCCAGCATGGCGTTGAAATCAAGCATAGAAAACTGATCATCCAACTGGAGTTCATCTAAAACCTCATGCATCAAATTAGAATCCTCTGACTCTTCGGTTAACATGTGAACAGACTACATGTTTTTTTTTGCTTCTTCCAGCTTCTCGATATGAAAAGAGGAAGGTTTTTCATTCTAAATCCTAAGCCTTTTACCTTTGAAAGGAATTTCTAAGTGGGAATAATCCAGTGCCAAGTAACCTCCCAATTTTGCAGTAAACTCTCTAGATAAGCACATACTAAAATAGGGTTCTAAATCTACCACCACAATCTCTTGAATGACTATAATCTGAGGCATAGTATGCAAAACAATTGGGACATCCTTGATTACACCCACCATTTTTATAGGAGTACCATCTAACTGCAGAACTCCAGGGCTACTTCGTGTGTATTCCATGCCCATAACCTTGCAAACTACCTTTGGCATGACAGTTGTAGTAGCTCCAGAGTCGATCATGCAGTTATGCACGATCCAACCCTCTATTTGCAGCGATAGATAAAACGAGGGTGGTCTATTTTTACCAGTAACAGAAGTGGTTAAGGCTTGAGCATAAATTGTTTGGGTAGGACCCTTTTCACTATCCTTCACAGATTTTAAAGATTCCTGCAATAAATCTACCTGCCCAGGCAACTGCAATGCATCGTAAAGACTAACCTTAGCTAGGGTCTTCTTCAGTTCTTCAACAATGTTGTATGCAACTACAACAGAGTCCTTATTTTCAATAGGATGTTCATATCTGCTTCGATACTACTGATTGGCTTCCACTCTTAGCCTCTTTGTCAATGAAGGATACTTCAACTTCTCGCTTGCTTGCTCTTCTGCTTCTGATCTTGCTGGTGCAGTTGCAACCTTTTATTGAACTCTGTGAGAAATAGGATCCTTCGATAAAATAGGTGCATCAAGCTTTGAAACTAGCATAGGAGATTTCACTGGCTTCTTTGAATCAGCTGGCACTGTTAATGGCTCTAGGTCAGTAGGATTTACTGTCACAGGATTCTTTCTAGTCCTTGTGAGAACTGAAACTTGCTCTTCCAGTGGAGTCATTAAGCTATGGCATGCCTTAGAGATCATATTGACTTGCCCTCCTGAAGAAATAGCAGCCAATGTCTGCACATAATTTAGATGGACCATGCAGGTATCTTCTCCATGAGGATCATTACAAGTCAAACACCAATATGTTCTGTCAGCAAGAATTGCATCTTCATTTACCAAAGCAGTCAAGCTTTTCTCAGGTGCTTTGCTTGTTGAAGCAGCTTGATCTCTAGTAATTGGAGGAGGTTGAAATCTCCTTGGCTAGAAATCTTGCTTAGCTTGCTTCCTCTCAATAAGTGTGATCTTTTTACCCATTGCTCTAATTACCGAATTGGCAGATTTTACCTCTTGCAATAGTGCTATATAAGGATCAGGGTTTACAGTTGCAGGAGGTGCTGGTAAGGGCAAAGGAGCTGGTGGTGCTGGCAATGCTAGAAATGAGGTGGAAGAAGGGAATGGTGGAATGCTGGGTGCAGGTAGCTGCAGACTTGCTAAAGTAGACAACTAAGGAGTTGGGATAGGTGCAATTTGTGGTGCACTAGAATTCCATGAGGGGATAGGATACATAGTGGACATAGATTGCGCAAAAGAACTAGGATATAAATGTTGTGGAATATCAGGAAGAATGGACATTGCTACCTTTGGGGGAAGCCTGTTGATTGCAATCAAGTCTACCTCCACCTTTTGGGCTTGCTCGAACAATTTTGGGAAAGTCATTACATTGGACTACCTGATCGCCAAGCCAATATCTATATTGAACGCTCGGAGGTAGTAAAATGTAGCTTGCTCAGGGGTAGGGCAAAGTCCTTCAGGCACTCGCTACTAGCTCCTGGTGAATCGAACATTAAAATCTTCTATTGCCTCTTGTGGATGCCTCTGGATCGCATTAAATTGGTGCAACAATGAAAATGGGTCAGCCTGTTCATGCAATTTTTTTACTAACAATTCTCCTAGCTGATCCTAGGACGCAATAGTGCCTGGTTGCAAAGATCTATACCAGTACAACAATTTTCCTCTTAAAGATAATATTAATAACTTCACCATTACATCTTCATATGTTATGTCGTGAATGGCTTCCAGAGAAGCTACATCATGAATATGTTTGTATGCAGTCTTTCCTGTACCATCATAAGTTGGCAATGCCTTCAAGGAAGCCTGGGGAACTGGATTTTGAGCCTGGAGATTCAAGGCACCTGAGCTATTCCAAGCTAAAAACTGCCTAGGTGGAGGATACTGAGCCATTGGAACTAGTGTATGTAACTGAGACAATGGAAAACTAGTAACAATACCAGGGTTTTGCGTGGATATGGCAGATGATGATGGGGAAACCAACCTAGAATGCTCACCACTTCTTGTGCTATCAAGTTCAAAAAACTCGACAAGATCTCCAACTTTTTTAGACTATGATCTCGTGATCATGAAGGACAACTTTCACTGCATCCACGTTCAGAGATTTTTGAGTATTGTAGAGTCACTAAATGCTCTAACTTTACAGTATGAAGGAGAACATTAAACCTTCAATGCTATGGGATCTTTCTAAGACAGAAGAAGTCTATCCCACCGGGCATGCCAAAAATTGTTGGTCACGAATCTGCCACAGGAAAGGATTTTATAGAAAAATGCACCCTAGACACGGCCAACATTGAAATGCTGGGAGAAAGAAATGTCTCCCAGGAAAATCTCCAGAGTGGGCTGGTTCCCTTACTATTCTAAAATTGTTTTTAGATGAAAGTTACAGGAAGGAAATTATAAAGCTGCAGAAAGAAACAAGAAATATGGCCGTAGCCAAATTTATCTGATCGAGAAAGAGCAACAGTAGATAACTCTAAGTATAGCAACAGCAAATAATAGAAAACAATGGCGTGATCCACTCGCAACCTTGCGTAGATGACCTCCAAAATAACATTCCAGAACTCACTCTTTTACTAGCAATTGTTAAAACTCAATACAAAATTAAAACTAAGAAGCAAATAAAATATCCGAGCACAAATCAGGAATGCGAAATGCAGAAGGGACAATACACAGCAAAATCACTCGTGAAACCAGAGAGCCGAATGTATTATATTCATGCAAAGCACTTAAAAAATTTCAACAAAAGTATCTCTCACTCTCGACCCTTGCAAATGAGATTTACATTGGTTTTTATAGAGGTCTGGCCTCTTGGCAGCATTTAAAATTTGCAACGGACCTCCTCGAGATCCATAAATTAAGCAACAAAAAAAAGGAAATGATATCCTTAAATAGCTTCAAAGAAACCAGAAATTAAATGCCATATGGAAGAGTCGGCCATTTTCATTAAATGGTATTCTTGAAAATATGCATATGAAACCGTTAGAAAAATCACGAACAACAGCTTCGAATTCTTGGAAATCTTCAATTCTGGTAGCTGGGGCGCGTTCTTCTACCTTGATCACATCGAAAAGTAGTAGCACATTAAATTTTGGGGTGCTTTAAATCATCGAAACTCGTAAAATAGCATCGGACCATTTGAACTGCTTCCAGGCGCGAAACTGCAATAGGTCGCAAAAACGCGACAGGTCATGAAATCACGACGTCTTTCTATCCCGTACGCTTCTGTTGCTTCTAAGCCGCGAAAACCAACCATGTCACGATTTCGCTACAACTTTTCTGCATGTTGTACGGCCTAGCTCCTAAGCCACAAAAACATGACACTTTTGCCTTAGTCTTTCTTCAACCTCACCCTGTCGTGATTTCGCTACGTTTCTCCGCCCTCTATACGATTCTCCCTTTTTGTCGTGATTTCATGACGTCTTTGGCCTGCTGGAACGTTTCCTCAAAAGTGTAGCGATATCGCTACGCTTTTGTGCCTTAGACTCTTTTCATGCATGTGAACTACGAAATCGAAACACGTAGCGATTTCGCTACGCTCTTTGCTTTGTTTGGCTTCATTTTCTAACTGTAGCGAAATCGCTACCATTTTTCCACTTAAACCTTTTAGACCACCTGCACCATGAAAATGCAACGCGTCGTGATTTCGCGACGTCTTTTGACTTATGCGCTTTGTGCCATCTTTCGTCACGATTTCGCTACGACATTGAGTCTCATCGCCCTTGGCTTGGTTTTGTCACGATTTCGTGACCATTTTATGTCTTATGCCTTCTGCTTATCGCAAACCGTGAAAATCAAACACATTGCGATTTCGCTACGATTTTGCCCACCTGCTGTTGTTGACTGCGTTGACCACGATTTTGGGACACGTCATGAAATCATGCCAATTCTGCGTTGATTTTCTCTCTCCTCGTCCGACCCACGATTCTGTGACATGTCGCGATATCACGACGGTTTTTCGACTTGGCTCTCTATGCTGCTTTTTGTCGCGATTTCATGAAAACTTTTGGACTTAGCCATTTTTTGCATCAAAACCTGTAGAAGAGTTAGAATTTCAACAGCTTATGCATGAATAATCAATGATCAAATCAATGTGGCAAAAATGCCAACAGGTCCTCCTTATAGGTTGGGTGGCATCAATCCTTCCTGGAAATGGTTGTATCCTTGTGTATGATGATATGTTTGTCACATTACTGACCAAATTTTGTATAAACTAGTGTTTGTGAGTGGATGATCTAGCTATTGGTAGCCTGTATTGCCTAGAAGTCTAATCCAACTATGTACAAAACTTAGGATAATGATACTCAGGATTATATTCAGTACATATGGACTGCATCAATCCTATTTGGCACTAGGGTAACTTTATGTGCTATCATAGCAATGAACTCACATGCACACACAAGGATATTGAATATCTTGGTCATCCTAGTAGATTTATACCTTACCAAAAAAGTCTTGCATAACTACTATACAAATTTTAACTAAATTATTAAAGTGTTTGAGTCTCAGGAAAATATCACAAACATTATATAACATCATATTATGCACTCCATTCCATATAATTCTATCACATGTTTGTTAGTGTACTTTTTTTATAATCCATTACACAGTCTATGGTGCTAGCATCTAGTGTGTCAAATAATAGTCACAATTCATCATATAGATTAATAAATAATCCATTTCATTTTGTATATAATCATACACATATCATCAAATTACATCATATTACAATACATGCATCCATGATAAGCATCCATAAAATCATTAGTAAAGCAAACATAAGCATTGCATACATGTAATAAAGCAATAAGGAAACACATGATGATAATAGAAAAACTCATATATTTATATATCTATATATATATGTGTGTGTGTGTGTATGTATGAGACAAAAAGATACATCATAATACAAAAGCTATTTGTAGGCTACAATAACAGGGGTCCTTAAAGTTCACACTACCAAAAATCCAAAAAGAACCATAGAGTCTCAAAAGCCATGGTCACACAAGACCAACACTATGACTCTCACCCCCACCCTCAATCGATGCACATCGAGAGCTCCTAGATCTACTCTCATTGGTCCTATTTTCTCTCCTCATAGAGCTAGGTGCCTCCATCCTAGTTTATGATTATTCTGTATGAATACTTCTACTCTACTAGGATCCAATAGTAGTGGAGTGAGTGGGTAAGTGCCCTCTAAGGCACACTATCTCATCCTCCAAATCTTGTGTGTAGGTGGTATCCTCATGGCAACATGTCTTGTAATCACTCAATAAGATCTAGAGTTGTATCACCTCCTCCCATAGCCTGGCCATCTCACCACTACTAGATATCCCATGGCTAGGGCTCCCTACCCTAACCTATGACTGAAAAGTAGCTAACTCTATTGACTACTTATCAATATTGGCATATGCACTCTACACCTATGCTTGTAGGAGAGCCCTCTCCTCTACATGCTCTCATATACCTCTAATCGGCTTTCCCTATAGCTTAGTAATAGTTTCATCTCATATGACCAACTATACCTGCACTCCTTGCTCATCAAAGTCATATCTCATCATAGTCATCATGTGGATACCCCATATCAATGAGATCTATCCACTCATACTCAACCTGGTGATGCACATGTCACACCTAAGCTTGGATCCTCCTCATATAGAGCCTCATCATATCCCTCATCTGGAGCATCCCCATGAGACTCCCCTATCATTGTAACTATGTCACATCCTAGCAACTCCTACCCTCACCACTGGCACATCATCCACCATGATTCATACTTTGTTGTAGTCCTTACATCATATAGCTCAAATACATCCATTGTAAGAACTGCATTCTCTACAACTACCTCAACTGTAGGTCAAGTGAGTGTCCTCTTGTCTCCATGACATTGGTAGATCACTAGCTCTCTAGGAAACCCCTAGTGTAGTCCAAACTACCACAACACTCAAGAATAAAGAAATTACTCTTTCTTGGTCCCATGTTGACCAATAAACCATCTCCCTCATTTCACTCGATGAAGTTACACCTCAGACTTAGGCCATATTGGACAATCCCTTTAGGGTCTCCATGCCACATCCTCTACCTTGAGCCATGCAAATAACTATGAATAATGATAAATATTACCTGCATAAGGATAACTTTGACCCCTCTCTTGGTCTCACTACCATAATATCCCATATCCTACCTCCCTATCCACAAGTTATACCTGAATCATCCAAGGTATTTACCACAATCGATCCATAGCAATGTGCTACCATCCCCACACATGTAGTAGAAAGCTACATCCCAATACTTTCAATCCATAGGAGTTAATATCATACAACTCATTATATAGTTGTTCCAATAAAGTAGTACCCAAAGCCATCATTAGTAACCTCTTTATGGTGCACTACACAAGTGAAAATGCCAACTTCAAAAGGTTCCTGGGAAACCTGGCATCTGACGAGTCTGGTAGCAATATGTTGGATATTAACATAATTAGTAAGGTATATCTCATATTCAATACCTCTTCCTCATACCATAACTCCACTAGGATGCTCTCACTAGGTAAGTCTTGCAGTGCCTTCGACCAATCTGCTCTAAAGTATCTCTACAAAATTGTATCTCTAAGATCACAATGAGTAGATACAATAAAACACCCCTCTATAAAAATGTGTAAAATTCACTAGACATCCTCTAACATCACTATCATCTTCCCAATCAATAAGTGAAAGGTATTGGTGTGAGGGTTCCACAGATCTATCAATGTTGTCAGATAGACTCTGCATCCACCATTGGCTCTAATCATGTCACTTTATTGAGACCAATGACATCAAATAATTTCTAGTTAGCCTATATAAATGATTCCCTCATAGTATTAAAAATAATTTTAAATCAATATCAACTCTTGACCACTTGACAGAGATAAGCAAGTTTAACAAAAATGCACCAAAAATACAATAAAATTACCCAAAAATGGCAAAAACAGCTCAAAAAAGGGGTATTTTTCCCCCAAATTTGTGTTCATCCCATCCAGGGATAGCCCAAAAATTGGCATCCATCCCAACCATGGATGTCTACTACTGGTCCTACCACCCAGGGACGACCCCCAAAAATGCTAAAAAAGGGCCATTTTGGCCCCAAAAATAGGCATAAAATAGCATAAAAACATAAAAAAATGGCATAAAATTGCACACAAACCAAGAATAAAAGCAAAAATTCCTAAATTCTATCACTAATGTGGTTCATTTACCAATATTTAGTGTGTGTGGTTGGAAAATGTAAAAATAATTACATCTCTAATTTCAATAAAATATAGGAGCAAATGCAACCCTTACCTATTTTGCATCGGATCCTCTGATATTCAATTCCTATGGTTATCTCATGGTGACTGTAGTATGGTTTCAGTAGTTCTCCACTCTTTCCAATCACTCTCATACTCCTCACCTATCAATTTTTCATGTTATAAGTGTGAAAATAAGCTCATTTGCCCAATTTTGGGCTTAAAAAGCACTACGATGAGCATGGCCATCCCAGGGTGGTACAACCAGCATATTGGCCAACCATCCCACCCTAGGATGGCCATAAATTTTGCATCCATTCTACCCTAGGATGGCCACCAAAAAATCCCATAAAAATAGCTAAAAAAGATCAAGAAAATGGCCTAAAAACCACCAAAAATAGGTCAAAATTGATAAAATTCACAAAGGATCAATATTGCATTCAAAGTGTTCATGAATGAATTTAAAATTCTATAATTCAATTCCTAATAAGTCCATTTTTTCTGGACTGCTCCACGGGAATGATGTATTTAGTTCTATTCTGCCATTAAATATCACAAAAACCATCAAAATCCTCATAAAATTGCTAAATATTAAAATGGATAGAATTGAACGTAATCCCAATCCAGTTATATGGGTTAAGTGACTCATCAATTTCATAATTTTGTATGCCCTTATCAACTCATTTCTTGAGGAAGTAGTCATAATAACAAATTCATAATCAAAATCAACACTTAAACACTCAAAAGTGCAACTTACATACATTCAAAAGAATCATTATCAAAGATAAATTTCAAGCCTACGTTGGGGTAAATAATTCAGCACAAATTCAAAACAAAGTCTTGGTATACTTGAAGCCTTAGGACATGTATCCCAAGATAGGAAAAATAAGGAACCAAGACCAAGTATACCCTAGAGCCCCTAAAACTATCATTACAGTGCGATTGAAAAATCAATCCTTCAATTATGTCAAAAGCAAGGATTCCAAGAATGTATGCTCTTTCCATAATGAATGCATACATTTGGTTAGGTTACTTAATAACTTTAATCATTTTATTATTTAGTCATCTATTTTTTCTTAGCGCTCTATTGCACACAGTGCATCTCAAAAAGGGGTATTTGTAGATGCTAAAATTGTGTAAATCAGATAATATTGCCATGATGCCACTCTTATCAACACCATATGGCCCCATTGGGTAACCCTAAAGGGTTAATTAGGGGTCCTAAATTTTTTTTGGAAGGTTTACCCAACTTTTAGGATATTTTAGACTGTAGCCATGGCCATACCACCTTAGGACAACCATATTTTATGGTTGTACTACCTAGGGATGACCACAAGAAACCATTCTTGGGTGGGACGACCATGGTCCAAGCCCCCCAAAAATTCAAGGGTGGGATAAATGGCAATCAATTTCTGCCATTTATCCCACCCAATGACTTATGACATATTGGGAGACTATCTAGGCCATTAGGAACTACAAATTGGAGGCCCAAATTGGAGGCCTCTTCCACCCTATGCATGGCAAAGGCATTGACAAGTGGCAGCACCTGCCTTGCATGCCCCAACTTGCCCCTTTGCCCATTTTTACATATTGGGCTATAAATTAGAGTGATTATGCTCAATTTCAAAGAGAACTCTTTGCAAGTATTCACCACAAAGTGCTATCGAGATTTCCTCTCACATATTACCTTGTATTTTCCCTCGAAAACTTCATCAATTGAAGGTGTTTTCAAGGCATCCATTGATATGCATATCCCTTCTAAAACCCATCAATTATTGTGAGTTAGTTTACCAAATTTGATTACAACACCCTGTTGGTCACGAATCTACCACAGGAAAGGATTTTACAAAAAAATGCACCCTAGACCTGGCCAACATTGAAAGGCTAGGAGAAAGAAATGTCTCCCAGGCCAATCTCCAGAGTGGGCTGGTTCCCTTACTATTCTAAACTTGTTTTTAGATGAAAGTTACAGGAAAGAAATTGTAAAGCTGCAGAAAGAAACAGGAAATATGGCCATAGCCAAATTTATCTGATCGAGAAAGAGCAATAGTAGATAACTCTAAGTACATCAACATCAAATAAAAGAAAACAATGGTGTGATTCGCTCGCAACCTTGCATAGATGACCTCCAAAATAACATTCCAGAACTCACTCTTTTACTAGCAATTGTTAAAACTCAATACAGAATTAAAACTAAGTAGCAAATAAAATATCTGAGCACAAATTAGGAATGCGGAATGCAGAAGGGACAATACACAGCAAAATCACTCGCAAAACCAGAGAGTTGAATATCTTATATTCATGCAAAGCACTTAAAAACTTTTAGCAAAATTATCTCTCACTCCCGACCCTTGCAAATGATATTTACATTGGTTTTATAGAGGTCTGGCCTCTTGGTAGCATTTAAAATTTGCAACGGACCTCCTCGAGATCCATAAATTAATCAACAGAAACAAGGAAATGATATCCTTAAATAGCTTCGGAGAAACCAAAAATTAAATGCCATATGGAAGATTCGACCGTTTTCATTAAATTGTATTCTTGAAAATATGTATATGAAACCGTTAGAAAAATCGTGAACAACAGCTTCGAATTCTTGGAAATCTTCAATTCTGGTAGCCGGGGCGCGTTCTTCTACCTTGACTGCATCGAAAAGTAGCAGCACATTAAATTTTTGGGTGCTTTAAATCATCAAAACTCACAGAATAGCATCAAACCGTTTAAACTGTTTCCAGGCGCGAAACTGCAACAAGTCACGAAAACACGACAGGTCACAAAATCGTGACATCTTTCTGTTCCGTACGCTTCTGCTACTTCTAAGCCATGAAAACCAACCATGTCGTAATTTTGCTACAACTTTTCTACATGTTGTACAGCCTAGCTCCTAAGCCACGAAAACGTGACACTTTTGCCTTAGTCTTTCTTCAACCTCACCCTGTCGCGATTTCGCTACGTTTCTCTGCCATCTGTACGATTCTCCCTTTATGTTGTGATTTTGTGACGTCTTTGGCCTGCTGAAACGTTTCCTCAAAAGTGTAGCGATATCGCTACGCTTTTGTGCCTTAGACTCTTTTCATGCATGTGAACTGCGAAACCAGAACACGTAGTGATTTTGCTACGCTCTTTGCTTTGTTTGGCTTCATTTTCTAACTGTAGCGAAATCACTACCATTTTGCCACTTAAACCTTTTAGACCACCCGCGCTGCGATGCGACGCATCGCGATTTCACGATGTCTTTCAGTTTTATCACCTTTGGCCTAGTTTTGTCACAATTTCGTGACCATTTTATGTCTTATGCCTTCTGCTTGTCGCAGACCACGAAAATCAAACACGTCGCGATATCGCGATGGTTCTTCCCACCTGCATCCGTTGACTGCGTTGACCATGATTTTGTGACACGTCGTGAAATCGTGCCAATTTTGCGTTGATTTTCTCTCTCCTCGTTCGACCCACGATTCTACGACATGTCGCGATATCACGACGGTTTTCCGACTTGGCTCTCTATGCTGTTTTTTGTCGTGATTTCACGACAAATTTCGGACTTAGTCATTTTTTGCATCAAAACCTGTAGAAGAGTTAGAATTGCAATAGCTTAAACATTAATAATCAGCAATCAAATCAATGTGGCAAAAATGCCAACATTCTTGGCGGCTCGCGGGGTATATAGTTCCACTGTATGCAAGAATCCCAGGCCTAAATCCATTGGGCACAAAGTCATGAAAACTTAGAACATAAAGGTAGCTACTGGGGTTCATATCGATGGACTGCTACAACATCTTTTGCTAAATGAATGAAACTAAAATAACCTGCATTTGGCTCAACTAATCATGGAATGGAAATGAATGAAGTGAGATCCTACAATTGCGCAGTCGGTGAAATGCAAATGGAATGGGGATATGATGGAATGAATGATGTAGTAGACAGTAACAGAGAGCTACTGTACTACCAGCTGCGATGGAAGGTGAATGGAAAATGATGAAATAATGGAATGGAAATGGAATGAAAATGAACTGAACTGTAAATAAATGCATAAAACAATCAGAGAGCTTAGAAGAAAGGGATAAGAAGAAGTGGGAATAATAGGAAAGGGGAAAAGAAACAACAGGAGTGGCTTTTTCTTTACTACAGAAGAAAGGGAGGAAGAAGAAGGAAGAAAATGAAGAAGGGAAAGAAAGAAGAAGGGGAGGGGAAAGAAGAAATTGCTAGAAAGCCACCAACTGCTAGGAAAGGAGAATAAAAAGAAAAACAAAAAACAGGCACCCACGGCTCGCGGGAAAAAAGAGCCGAGGTGATCAAATAAAAACAATACTTTTTTTTTTTTCTTTCACTCTTTTTCTATATATATATTTTTTTACTATATACAATAGTTTACGACATGATTGGCATGTCGCCACCACAAACCCAGTATCAGAGGGTTATCCAGTAAATCTGCAGTGTTCGGACCAGATCCTATCATATTTGAGTCACTCTTTAAAATTCAGTGGACCTCTTCCTAAAGTTCTCCATGTTGCAGATCTAGGCACGTTATTCTGTATGCCAGTACCCATACAATTGACAAATAATGTAGCAAAGAAATTTGCCACATGGAAAGCTCCTGTAGGTACCCATTGTAGTAATGACCAAAGCCAATCCCACCATCTTGAAGGGTTCGTTGGTTGTGAACTGAGAACAGGTTCCTCCAACTCCTGGATCTGATCATAGAAATTGTCCAGGAACCATACTTTCTCCTGGATCTCTTTAGGCTCTTCCTCTTGATGAGGCATGCTCAATAGGTTCCGGATAAATACTTGCGTGTTGTGCACAGTGCCCTCTTGGTGCTCAGGTCCTGGAACTTGAATCTGTTCCTCTTCTTCGCTCACCTCCTCTTGATAAATATTGCAAGCAACCATATTGTGCATAGCTGGGACAAATTGGTGAGCTTGGATGAAATCTGCCTCTTGGGATCCACACAGCTGCATCTCAGGTTTCTGCATAGTATTTGGGATCTGACATGATGAATGCTACATAGGGTAGAAAGGAGTGGTGACTATCGGATAAGGTAATGGGGCTTCTCTCCACTGTAATTTCCCTGATAAGAGCAGAATTTGTTCCGCTTTCAATGCTTCCTCGAAGATTTGAGGAAATATACATTCGCCTGATTGCAACAATAGGAGGCTTATGTTGGGATGAAAATCTTGAACATAGAAAAAGTGGGCTTGGGTGGGTGTGGGTCGAATCATCTCTGGAATTCTCCTCCAACTCCTACTGAATCGAACATTGAAGTCAGTGATACTCTCCAAGGGTGCTCTCGTGATGTACATGAAGAACTGGAAGGGATCTTGAGAACTGTAAAAGAGGTCCTCATCAAATCTATTGATTAGTGCTCCCGCTAGATCATCCCATGAGCTGATGCTTTGACGCTTGAGCAGTCTATACCACTGTAACGCCTTTCCTTGCAAAGACAAAACCAGAAGCCTGAGCATAACATCTTCATGAATTATATCATGTAAAGTCGACAAGGCGACAATATCTTCAACATGCTCCCAGGCCATTCCTTGGGTGCCATGATATTTTGGTAGGGCCTTCAGGGCACTCTTGGGAATCTCATGCCGAATTAGGAGGTTCAAAGGGCCAGGATCATCCCATCTAGGACAACATACCCTCGCCATGATGTATCTTCCTTTAGCTCAAAAAATGCAGGCATCCACGATCAAGAAATTCGGATCTTCACCTCAGAAAAGTCGCCAAATGAACTTAAAAATCTCCGCTATGAGGTCAAGACAGCTCATCAAAATCTTGAGACCTCCGGGTATTAAAACAATAAAACAATTAATCTCACCGATTATGAATCTTTTGAGACAAAAGAAGTCTGTCCCACTGGGCGTGCCAAAAATTGTTGGTCACGAATCTACCACAGGAAAGGATTTTACAAAAAAATGCACCCTAGACCCGGCCAACATTGAAAGGCTGGGAGAAAGAAATGTCTCCCAGGACAATCTCTAGAGTGGGCTGGTTCCCTTACTATTCTAAACTTGTTTTTAGATGAAAGTTATAGGAAAGAAATTATAAAGCTGCAGAAAGGACCGAGAAATATGGTCGTAGCCGAATTTATCTGATCGAGAAAGAGCAACAACAGATAACTCTAAGTACAGCAACAACAAATAATAGAAAACAATGGCATGATCCACTCGCAACCTTGCATAGATGACCTCAAAAATAACATTCCATAACTCACTCTTTTACTAGCAATTGTTAAAACTCAATACAAAATTAAAACTATGCAACAAATAAAAGATCCGAGCACCAATTAGGAATGCGGAATGCAGAAGGGACAATACATAGCAAAATCACTAGCGAAACCAGAGAGCCGAATATCTTATATTCATGCAAAGCACTTAAAAACTTTCAGCAAAAGTATCTCTCACTCCCGACCCTTTACATTGGTTTTTATAGAGGTCTAGCCTCTTGGCAGCATTTAAAATTTGCAACGGACCTCCTCGAGATCTACAATTATGCAACGAAAACAAGGAAATGCTCCCCTTAAACAGCCTCGGAGAAACCAAAAATTAAATGCCATATAGAAGAGTCGGTCGCCTTCATTAAATGGTGTTCTTGAAAATGTGCATGAAACCGTTAGAAAAATCATGAACAGCAGCTTCGAATCCTGGAAATCTTCAATTCTGGTAGCTTGGGCACGTTCTTCTACCTTGACCGCATCGAAAAGTAGCAGCACATTAAATTCTAGGGTGCTTTAAATCATCGGAACTCGCAAAACAGCATCAGACCATTTGAACTGCTTTCAACTTGCCCCAACTTACCCCTTTGCCCAATTTTCCATATTGGGCTATAAATTAGAGTGATTCTGCTCAGTTTCAAAGAGAACTCTTTGCAAGTATTCACCACAAAGTGCTATCGAGATTTCCTCTCACATATTACCTTGTATTTTCCCTCGAAAATTTCATCAATCGAAGGTGTTTTCAAGGCATCCATTGATATGCATATCCCTTCTAAAACCCATCAATTATTGTGAGTTAGTTTACCAAATTTGATTACAACACCCCTAAAAGGATTCTAGACCAGATCCAAATGAAATTGGTGGTAAAAACCACCATGTTTTGTGGTCATTTCCACTTGGGATGGTTAATAGTCCCAATTGGAACACCCAAGTATGACCATTAATTGGCCCACAATTTTGAATAAATGTTAGTATAGATATTTTATATAGCAATATATATGCACCATTCTTGATTTTGGTGAAGTTTGAAGCAGTTTTGAATTGTCAATTACAGTTCTTGTGATAACAGTCCTAATTGTCCCACCCATTGATGGCCACAAATTTTTCTAACAATTTCACTTCAATTTCTACATAGTCATTATAAAAGTATATAATATACATCATGGTAAGTTTTTGTGTCATTTGGAGTAGTATTAGCCCTATCGATTACACTTTTTACATTCAATATCGCATACATTCCTTTGATATTATCATAATTTGCACATGTTATTAACCCCTTCAAATTTCTTGTGTTTAGGTACATGTATTCCAACACATGAGGAAGGAGCTAAATATTTGAAAGATAGCTCATTCAGAGGTAACAAAAACCCGCACTTCAATCGTGAGTACGAGAAAGACACTAAAAGTGTACCATAAGTTTGTGAAAGGATTGGATCCTTCAGCATTGTAATTGAATTGTATCAAATTGAGAGCCCTCAAGGGGATATTTTGTAACCTTACATTTGACAAATTAATCAATATAAATAGAACCCCCCATTCCTTTCAAATATTTGTCATATTTATGTTTACTTTATTGTCGCTTTTGAATGCTTGATTAGAACAATAGATGCAACTCATTTTCCATTGATAGGTGCACCATTTTTTCAGCTCTACATATATCATATAGAAGATTATATTTCATTCACACCAACAATATTACACAACATTGTTTTATACTTAAGTAGGTGGCCCTTTTAAGATAGTCTATTTCTATCACCAACCTAAAAAGGAGACTCATTGCACAAGAAACTTTCTAACCCAATGGTGTGAACATAAAATAAGCACGATGTAAGGCATCTATATAAAGGGTTTTTTAAACCTTGAGTTGTCGATGAGCAAGTCAATCCCATAATTTTATAAAAAATTTCTCAACTTAGGTGGTTATCCTTATTATTCCACCGATGAAAAAACCTAGTCTTGCAACCACAAATGTATCAACAATATCATATTCCAAGAGTAGAATCAAATCATAAAGTACAATTACCCAATCATATTGACAATCATAAAATAAAGCTATGCATTACACATATGTAAAAATACATAATTCATTATCATAATAAGTCCTATCAAGCAGGGTTGTTACATTTGAATAGCCAAAATTCTTGTCTTTTTTGTCTTTCTGCTTAATGTGTAGATCAAGTCTACTTCTTGTTGCACCAAGTAATGACTCTCTATTACTTGCTTTGTAGAGTAGTCTATTTCATCTAGGAACTTGTTTGTGAATTATGACAATGAAAGGTTCATTCTCTTTGTTAAGATTTTAAGAATAATTTATGCTTACTCTACTTTATTTGTCATAATTTCCCTTATTTTGTAAAATTCAATTCAAGCTTCCTTGCTAATCTCCATGTTATACTTCAATTGTTCTATGACTAGAAAGTCTTGTATGGTGACCTCAATAAGTTTTCCCTAGTTTTATTTTTTAATCTACATCAATGCCTCTTGGGAGAAGCTAGGAACTTGATTTTTCTTGTTTCTCTCTTTCAAATTTAATTGGACTATCATTATTCATTATTCAAAAAATAGAAGTGTCGATTCTAGATTTTGTAATTCCTTCAATTTTTGAATTTTTGTATTCCCTTGTATTTTTTCCTCTAGAATTTGAATCCTCTCATCCTTTTACTATAGTTACTCTAGAGTTGAGGCCTTGCTCAAATACTCAAATATGTGGAGTATGTTCACAAACTCTAATTTTATAGTGAGAAGCTTAACCATTGATGCATTTAATATCAAATTTTTTATGTGCTTTGCTTTGTTTCCAAAATATTTTCTTGAAATTACCACTACATGTGAGAGCTTGGAATACATATTAATTTAACTATTGCTTCACTTTTCAACAAATAGAATCACTTGAATTTTAATTTTTTTTCACTGTTAGCTTTTATATTAGTCAATCAACTTTTATCAACTCAAAACTACCATAACCATTTATTTTTGTATTTACACATGCTACTATATACATATAATATAACTTGGGGTACTCATTACTATACATAATGCTTTAAATATTTGCTATTTACCATAATTGAAAAAATACAACCATCTATATCTACCAATTCAAATGCATTTAACTCACACTTTCCTAAAATTTTATAGGGTCTAGACCATAATGATTCAAGCTTCTCATGTTTTTGTAACTTGGCCCTATCTTCATACCATTTTAACATTGAGTCATTAGTTTCAAATTGCTTGGGAGAATATTTTTTCAAACAATATTTAACTTATGCTTGGTGTTGCTAAAATTTATTATATGTCCTTTTTCTTTGCTCCAATAGAAGCAACTTCATCATTTGGATTTCAACTAACTTTGTATCCTCTATTTATGATTGCTCTATTACCTTAATAGTTAACAATTCTAGGTGGAGAGGTAATATTAATTTCTTATCATAAAATAATAAATATGGGGAATCTTTCAATTCTTTATTGACTATAATCCTATTTTTCCATAGAGTTTGATTTAACATCAAGTGCCAACTCCTCTGGTTTTTCCCAATTGTTCTTTTGATGATTCTTAATAAAAATTTATTGGTGGAATCAGCTAGAAAATTACCTTATGGGTGATAATTGGAATAATCTTTCCGTTATATACCATATTTTATGGAAAATTAAATGACTTTGGCATTTAGAAAGGTAGAACAATTGTCTAAGACTATAGTTGCCAAAATTTTGAATCTTGTAATCAATCAGTCTAAAAACTTAATTACATTATCTTGATCTACACACTTTGTAGCTTCTATCTTAGACCACCTATAAAGGTAATATATTGTATTCAAGATAAATTTATGCCTCACCCTAATTAAATCAAACCCTCATTTTTGAAAGGGTTCCTCTACAATTACTAGTTGTAGGGCTAATGCTGTATTTTTTCTTCTTACCACAAACGTCTAGCATTTGTCACATTATTTATCCATATTAAATGCATCAACAAATAATTAGAGTTAAGAGTATTCATCCTAGAGGATCTTAGTAACTATTTTCTATTCAAAATAGTGCCCACTATAAAATCCTAAATTAAATTCACTAAAGACCTCATTTGCTCTCTCTTAGTTTACAACACAGGAGAACTTTGTGAAAGTTAATTTAGTACACGTTGCCATCAATCATCAAATAATTCATAACCTATAGCTTGTATCTTCATATTTGGGAATATAATATTACCATCTACACACTTGGTCTAAATAAAATAAATTAAACAAATTAATCTAGTTACTCTATTTATTATGGCTATTTGCTAACCACAATTTCTTAGTCTCCTCAACTAGCATATTATTTTTATCATGGTAGAGTTAGATATATGCTCATAAAAAGCACTAAATATAACTAAAATGGTAGACCAAATATCTATATCATTATCATGGATCTTAATAATCCATTTGACTCTTTTTTATCCAAATTCTCCATGCATAATAAAATTCTAGAGATCCAAATGGACAACATACAATAAGTTCTTCCTTTGAGAAATATAATGACTCAAATTTTTAATCATTTTATGAGTGTGAACACATATTTTTTAATCAATTTATACTTCTCCTCATTGTTGTGCAATGTCTAGCTCAAAAAGGCTATTGGTCAGTCATTATGATCTTTGTCATTCTAACTTAGCACAACTGCAAAGATTTCCTCAACCCCATACATGTACAAGATAAAATTCTTCTAATAGACAAAGTTGTCTAGTAGTATATATTTACTTATAGCTTATCAAATTTTATTGAATGCTTCCTTTACTGCCATTTTCTAGGTAAAATTTAAATCCTTCTTTAGTAGCTCTATTATTGGTTTCACTATCTGAGCAAAATCAAATACAAACTTTTAGATAAAATTATTTTTTACAAAGAAGGATTGTAAGACTTTTTTATTTTATGAAATAGAGAGTGCTAGGATTATCTTGACCTAATATAGATGAATGGCTAAGACTTATTTTAAGACTACATTCTCCAATATCTTGCCCTTATGGACAATAAATATTTTTTTCTTTGGATTTAATGGTACTTCAAATTCTTTTCAATTTTGGAACACAAGTTAAAGATGATCAATATGCTTCTCTTTCTAGTGAGAAAATATTGTCTTGTCATATAAATAAATCCATATAACGTTATTCACAAATTTTTCAAAATCTAGGTCCATAGCCCTCTAATAATTAGCTCCAATATTAGACCAAAAGGAATTCCTTGATGAGCAAACGTTTCTCACTTTGTGGTGAATGTAGTCTTGTATTGTTCTACATCTATTTTCCAAATTTTATTAAAACCAAAGAATCCATATAGGATGAAAACATTTTCTACCCTAATGGTTGTGTGTATAATTTGATCAATCTAAGGTAGAGGATAATGATATTTTAAGAAATATTTGTTTAAATGTTTGAAATCCACACATAGAAAGATATCTCCATTTTTTCTCATGGGGATCAGATTGGTAACCCATGTTTAGTGCTTGATTATGTAAATAATTTTTGCATTGAATAATTTTAGCAACACTTGCTTCATACAGGATTTTATCTTTGAATTCACTAGCCTCCACTTTTGCTAAAATGGCTTAGCATTGGGAATAGATTCCAATGTGTGCTAAATATTATCCCTACTATAGAACATAAGATGATAATATGCCCATGCTATAATATATATAAATTATTTACATGTTCTATAGCTTGCTTCACTTCTTGCTCTAAATATTGCACTTCAATATTTAAATTTTTATGGGTCTCAACTTGAATTTTATTGAACTCCTACTTATTAATTTTCATTTTTAGGCTAATTCACTGATAATTGTTATCAAAGATACTTTCAAGGGTAATAAATCATTTGGGTATGTGATTAGTTATTTAGTTGAATAGCATTCTCTTGATCCATGATCTTAAGTATTTCTTTAGGTATATATACACAAGTTGAATCCTTAACTAGAAAAATCACTATTTGCTTATTATTATGAAATACTTGCCAGAAGTTATCTTTATCTAGAACTAAAGGCTTAAAATATAGCTTGAATTCCTTTGAATTATTCCAAATATCAAATGATGGATGAAAATTTACTCCTTGAGAAGCTACTGCATTAGCCTATGTAGTCTCATTTTGGGGAATGGTCTTAATTTTTATGGTATCAAAACTCTCTAACAGATCCTAAACTCTATTCTAGTAAGCTTTGAGGTAATTTTGGTTGTTATTTCACTTCTCTATGACTTGGTTGACAACTAATTATGAGTCACTATATATTATTAGTAGCTTGATTTCCATTTTCTCTACTCTTAGTAATACTAAGCACAATTATTCATACTCTACAACATTGTTGGTGCAATTCCATGTTAATTGATATAATAATTGCTTTATGTCTTTAGAAGAAGACACCAATGCTATTCTAGTTTTGGCATCATTATAAAATCTATCTCCCTCAAAGTATACTTTGGATATCTCTATTTAATAGAGTCGTTAAGTTGATAGGGATGAGAACTTTTATTCTTAAATCTTCATTATAGAATAAATGCCTATCCTATTTTCAATCATAACATTGAAGTCTTTGAGAGAAAATTCATGTATGATCATTTTCCAGGGCTCTATTTCATCATCAATCATATTGACATGATCCTCCTCAATTTTCTCTATGTGATAGAGAGTGGGATTTTGTACATAGATTTTTACCTTCCTACCTTTATGAGGGATTTTTATGTAATAATAGTCTAGGGAAAGGTAACCATCCGTCTTAGCGATGAATTCTTGGAAAATAAAAATACCGAAGGATGGCTCTAAAGCCACTACCTCTACTTCTTGTATGATAGTGATCTCTAGCGCTTTGTGGATGACAATAGGTGTATATTTTATCACTCCAAAAAAATTGATTTAGGTACCATCTAGTTGCTAAACGTAATGATTGAATTAAGTATATTCCATTCCCATGGCTTTATAAATCACTTGAGGCATCATTGTTGTTGCTACTCCAAAATCGATCATGCAATCATGTAAAACCCACCCTTCCATGCATAGAGAAATATAGAAAGGAGGTGATATATTTTTTCCATTCTTAGTATAGATTGACTTTGATCTAAATTAAGCTGTAGTCATGATTTACCTTCAAGATAAATAGATTTTAGTGATTTCTAAAATATGTTAATTTTGCTAGAATCATTAAAGCATCATACATGTTTGGTTTATAAGGTTTTTTCTTTAATTCATCAATGATATTGAAACCTAATTATTTTGACTATTTCTTTTCCTTTTCTAGCTCATCAAGCCCCTCTAGTAATTTTATTTTACCTTTAGCCTTTGACGCTTCACCACAAAGGGTACTAAAGTTTATTTAGGGATTGTTACCAGGTCTCCTTTACTTTTTTTGTTTTTTCTAGCCTTGGTTTCTCCTTTGGATGCTTTTTTAGAGGTTTTTATTTTCTTTGAGTAGATTAAGGAGGTTATTTTTTCAATTTCTTTAGTGGCTAAGATGGTACATTGAATGGGTCCAATTTCTAAGGATCTACTTACAAGGTTTTTTTGTAGACCTTGTTAATATGGTATGGATTCTTCTTTCACAAGGTTTTGCATAAGCATGATTTAATCTAAATCCTATAACATGCGTATCTGGCCATTTTGTGCATTTTCTTCCTTTTTTGATATCATTAACTAAGCTTGATGTTGATAAATAATATAACTATATATGTTGTATGGATCATTGTAAACCATGCACAAGTACTTTTATTTTGTTGAATAGGAAGAAGGCCCTTCCTCCTGGTTGTATATAATTTTGGGTTTTCTAGCAACATTGCTTGGGGAGACCACTTGGTATTTTACAATGTAGGGAAATATTTTAGGCTAGTAACTTCTTTCAACATCTTGTCTCTTCATAGAAATCATGGCATTGCTCAAGTTATTTAATGCTATCAACACTTCTTGCATAATTACGGATTTCTTAGATTTAGTAGTAGGTAATGCATGCATGATAGGTGGTAAAGATAATATAGATACAATGGGTGTTGTAGGTAGATTTAAAGCCTTTTGAGTAGGTTTTGAGGCCAATGTTGACATGGGCATGAGTGTTATCAAAGTTTGTATTTTCATAATAGGTTGAGTAATTTGTAGGAAGTAATCACTAAGATTCAATTTTGAACTACTAGATGCTAAGTAACAAGCATCGATAATTATGCCTTTATTTTTTGCCATTGAATAATGTCAGATGCCATACTTTTGCTGTCCTACTACTAACATTAGCTTATTATATATTTGTCATAATTTCCATAGATAAATTTTATTTCATTTTTTGCTACTTTACCTAGATGTCATGTTTTATGCCTTAGCATCAAAGTATCATATAACAGTTCTACTTGGTTCCTTGTTATCTAACTACACTTATCTATGCTTTGCATATTCTTATAAAATTTTAGCCTTCTTTGAACCAACATCCATCTTTGTGTCTACTACAATAACCTCCTTTGGTGCTCTTCTAATTGCTTTATGAAATACTACATACTCATTTCTGCATTATTGCCTTAGAAAAATTACTACATGTTCTAAAATATGCTGCATAGTGGATGTAGGTAATGAAATTCACCTACATAATTGGTGACTTTTGGGTATTTTTGCTTGTAAAATTGAGAACCTAGTACTCATTTCCTACAATATGAAGTGGATTTTAAGAAGAAACAGAGCCAGAAGATAATTTGATTGGGAGCAAGGAATGGGGATGGTTGAAGAATATGGTTATCAAAAATAAATTAATTTAGAACAAGGGTGGGAGTTGATATACAAAAAGAGAGTGTAATTATGGGTGATTGGAGGGATGAAGGTTGTAAGAGATGAGAAAGGCATATGAAGTGTAGAATACAAGTGTTAGAGTTTGTTGGAGAGATATTCAAGTAGATAGGGTGAGGATATGACTATGAAGGTGAGAGATGCATAGGTGTGGGAGACAGTGATAAAGATAGGAAGAAAATATTATTAATGGAAGATAAAGCAAAGAAAATATAGATACCTAAAATCAAGCACAACCTTCAAAAACTAAAACTTTGATGAGCATATTCTATTATAACTGAACATTATCTCAAGTCTAAACATATATCCTTAGGTAAATGTTCACTTGCATGAACTACTTGAGCTGAATATTGCAATCCTCTATAGATTTTACTCTTACCATTGTCCTCTTATTAAGTCATGAAGATAGTTTTATTTAGATTTGTAGAGAGTTGCAAAACTAGGTATTACTTTAATTTTTTGCATGTCTACCCTCAAAATAACTTTGTATGCATTGGTAACCCTAGACTGCATTTTATAGCCATTTGTTGAAGCTGATGATAACTATATCTTGAAATGAATTGGCCCTTATTCATGTTGGAACTGGTATCTTGGATCTAGTTGCTCATGTGATGAGCCTAGTTCTTTTATTTAGCCAATCCTAGCATTAAGCCTTGGAATTTCCATAAATGTAGCATGCAGTTAATTTCATTACTTTTTCCATCATATTAAATGAATATTGATTCCACATGATCTCTACCTTTTCAAACCTTGAAAATGACATGATATTTTTTTAGTTAACACATGCCAACTTGCTTTGTAACATCATCATGACAACATATGATGCTTGTTCCTATCATGAGAATACAATAACTTTTAATCTATGTGCTACCATAGTGATGCAAAATAATTATAGCTATTTGTAAAATATGACTTGGGCCACCTTATCCATTCAACTATGGAGTTAAAAAAATTGTAGAAAGGGGAAAATGATATAGGAAAAAGTGGAGTGAAGATGAAGGGATCTAGAATAAATAGGGTAAAATATGAGTGAATGCTTTACCAAATATCAGCTTTATTTGAAAGCACATACTTTTGATATTTTGCAACCTTCTCCAACTAGTGACTATATTTTGTTGGTCAACTTTTTATTCTCTTTAGGTCACCCATTTATGTTGGAAATATGACCAGGTTTTGTTATCATTAATGTCAAGAAGTTAGGATCAATAAGCGTTAATTTCAGTGAGTAGCATCAGTTTCAGTTTTTGTAATCACTGTAAAAGAGATATTGCTTCCATGTGGTCAGATGAGGTCTAAAGGGCAATAGGAAGGCCCAATAAAAATAATATTATAATATTAAAGGTCTAAGGTCAATACTTAGAGATTTAATTTAATTATAAGTTAATTATAATAATTTCATTATAAATTAATTTATAAATTAATTTGATTAACTCTAAGAGTTATTAAGTTAATTATAAATTATTTATAATAATTTAATTATAAATTAATTTATGATTTAAATTAAAACCCTAAAGGTTAGGGTTATAAGGGTGAAAAGTTTAAATAATTTGAATTAATTGAATTCAAAATGTTTACCGACGTCTTGAAGCACATTGCATATAAAAAGGAGTAAACTTTATACCAAATATCATCCATGCGATCCATTTGATTTATATGAAAATCATGCACAAGACTAAGAGGAATAATCACGTGTGTTAAAAGCATTTAAGAGGTAGAGAATAAGACAAGTAAGTGGGAAGTCCACTTCATATTGCAAGGCACTGGGTAGCACGACTGACAACCAAAGGATACACTAAGACATTGGCTAGGGTAAGGTTGAGGGATTGATTCTTGTGGTCATTTTTTTGCAAGCAGATAAGGTTTTCATTGAGATTTTTGTAGATGAAGAGGGACAAAGGGAAGGCACTTGCATTTCCATTTGTGTGGAGGTACATAGCCCACATGGTGGGAATGCACTTGGCAAAGGTGCTCGGCAGGAAGAGGTTGCATGTTTGAAACCCATCGAGGATATTTTGGAGAATTAAATAAGGTATGTGCTAATATTTCTAAGGTTTAATGCTACATGCAAAAATTGTAAAGGTGGAAATAATTTTTTATTTCCTAAGGTTTTATTAATAAAAATTTTCCATATTCTAAGAGGGTTTTTGTGAGTTATACAAGGGGAGAAAAAGGGTATGCATAGTATTATTTTTGGTGTTGATTTTGAAATGCTTAGGGTTTATAAGAGGAGTAATAAGGTGTGCCAAGGGTGTTATATATATATTTTTAAAAATAAATTTAATACAATTGTATTGAAAGGATAAATAAGGTTGAGTAAAGTTTTTGATATTTTGACTTGGTAAAATATTTTTATGAGAAAATATTAAGGACATATATTTGTTATCTAACCCTAGTATTGGCAAAAATAGTGGTTGTGATTGAGACAGGTGTTTGAGGGTAAATCATATTCAAATAAGAGGTAAGGGCATATTATCCTTGAGAGTGATTATTGTATGGCATGACTGATAAGTTGGAGTGAAAAGGAAGGTTTGATAAGCATTGTTGAGTGTTGGTTTTCTGGAATGAAAGTTGATACTAGAAACCTTGTTTGATAAGCATTGTTGAAATATTGAGTATGCATTCATATGCTTGACTAGGGCTTGCGCAATATCATGAGTATCATTGTTATATGCAATTGTTTGATAAGAATTGTTGACTAAGATTTCATTAAGTGATTGGTTGAGTGAAGTAAGCTTTTGTAAAAGCTTACAATATAGATTTCAGACAAGTCTTAGTGAAGATTTGTTGAGTAGTTTGGGCAAGTTATTGAGAGAAATTATGGACATATTAGAGGTAAGTATTTGAGAAGACTTGTGATTAAAGTTGATTGATTGATTTGTTCAAACCTTGGGTTAAATTTTGGGGTAGATCTAGTAGAGTTTATTTTTAATTGAGTCAAGCTTTGTGTTAAGGCTTGAGGATAGATGTAATGACATAGTTTGGTGCAGATTTAAGGATAGGTGTGTGCCAGACCAGAGATAAATATTGAGTAAATTTTTGCAAGACCAAAGGATTGTGTTTAGTGCAGATCAAAGATAGAGTTTGAGAAAATTTGTGCTATATCAAAGGACTGTGTTTAGTACAGGTTTGAGATAGAGATGAGAGTAAGCTTTAGAGGTGATAGTGTATAGATGATAGAGGTCCTTTAGCTAGAGACGTTAAGATAGGTATTTTAAGTGAGGACATGATTCTTCAGTGGATAGAGATCCATAAGCTAGTGTAGTGGAGGAAGCAGTTCTTCTAGAATATCACCAGCCAGAGCAGATGAGAAGGGGTTCTCTAGTGGATAGAGATCTACAAAATTTATTAGGATATTGGAGTCTCATTTGGACGGATATCCATAAAAAATGTAATAGGGAAAGTATTCCCAAAAGAGTTTATTTGAGGAAATTTTATAAGGAATATTTTATTCGTGGAGTAGCCCACATTGGGTGAACCACATTAAATCATGTCTCATGTGTGTGATGCTTTGTGTAATTTTTACTATTGTAATACTACTAATTTTATCATATGGATTGAAAAGAAAAAAAAATTATCTTATATTGTTCATCCCCCTCTCAGTATAAGCACATGTTCTTAAATTGGTATTAGAGCGGGTCTCTTCATGAAAATACTAACAACTTGGAGGAAGATCCATTAGAAACACACATAAATTTAGAGAGTGAAGAAGAGACCATGTTTGATATAAAAGAGGAATTATTTTCTACTCTTAGGAACCTTGAAAAGGTTAGAAATAAGAACTCAAGTTTGAAGGATAAAATTCAAGAAGATGAAGAAGCAAGGATAGAACTTCTACAGAGTCTCACAAAATTCAAGATAAAGGTAGAAGAGGGAAAGAAAATTGAACAAGATATGACAAATATATTAAGAGAAAGAGAAACATATTGTAAAATATTGGAAGCAAAAATTATTTATCTAAGGAATGAAGTTGAAAGGACCAAGGTACTACTAGATATAAAGTTGGGGAAATAGAAAGAGGAGTCTAGATTTCAATAAATAGAGACATCAAACAGAGATAAGCTCGCTACTCATACCCCAAAAGAAAAAGATATCAAAAATGAATAAAGTAAGTAAGAACTATGGATGAGAGTTAATCACAAAATGAAAAGCACTCAACAACAATATCAAAGGCATCCAAATAGGTTACATGATTTCTTCCATGGCTATTGCTTTTCTTGTAACAAATATGGTCATAGAGCTATACATTGCACTGGTTATGTGAAAAATAATGTCAATAGAAATTTCAACTCTTTTTCACCTATTATGAATGATGATATCATATGTTACAAATGCAATAATTTTGGATATAAGGCTAGATAGTGTAAAATGGTGCTTCCTGAGTCTAGTAAAAGGAATACAACTTCAACAACTAGGAAAGAGAAAAATAGGAATGAAAAGTCTAGATCAATGTTAGTTCAAACAAATATTCATGCTTAGGATAAATAAGAACAATGGTTTATTGATAGTGGTTGCTCCAGACACGTGACAGGATACAAAGACAAATTTCTTGTACTCAAAGAAACTGATAGATGATCAGTAAGTTTTGGTGACAATGGATAAAAAAAAATTGGTGGAAAGGGAACTCTAAGTTTAGATAATGGTAAAACAAGAACAAAAAATGTACTATATGTCAAAGGGTTAAGACACAATATGATAAGTGTAAGTCAACTTTGTGATCAAGGTCATATGGTTACATTTCACTCAGATAGATGTGATATAAGAAATTTGAAAACTAGAAAAGTCATTGCAAATGCAATTAGAACTCCAAACAACCTCTATATGCTTAGTGAGATTAAAGAGCAAAAGTGTTTTCTATCACAAGATGATGAAAGTTGGTTGTGGCATAGAATAATGGGTCATTTGAATTTTGAAAACATAGTCAACATAAGCAACAAATAGGCTATCAAATATTTACCCAAGATAAAAAAGGCCGCAAAATACAATTTGTGCACCTTGTCAACATGGAAAGAAAAATAGAACAAGTTTCAAATAAAAGGGATATATTTCATCAGAGCCATTAAAGCTAATACATACTAATATATGTGGTCCTACCAGAATATAGAGTATTTAAGGTGAAAGTTACTTTATATTGTTCATAGATGATTACTCCAGAATGACTTGGGTAGCTTTCCTAAAAGATAAGTAAGAAGGATTAGATAAATTCAAGGCATTTAAATAACGGGTCGAAAATAAAATGGAAAAAGGATTAAGTGTTTGGGATATAATAGAGGAGGATATTTTACATAAAATGAATTCATATATTTTTGTGAACAACATGGAATCAAGAGAGAATACTCAACTACAAGAACTCCTCAACAAAATGAATTAGTTGAAAGGAAAAATAGGACTATTGAGAATATGGCTAGAGCTATGTTAAATGAGTCCAAAATTTTAGATGGATTTTGGAGGGAAGCAGTCAACACAACAGTGTATATAATCACTAGGGAACAAATGAGGGTAAACCATCACAAGACTTCATATGAGCTTTGGAAAGGAAGACTGGTGACTGTAAAGCACTTCAAGGTTTTTGGAAGCAAGTGTTACATAATACGGGAAGAGCAAAACTTGGGCAAGTTTGACCCAAGATGTGATGAGGGTATTTTTATTGGTTATTCTACTAAGATTAAATCCTAAATATGCTACAAAAAAAGGACATGTACTATTGTAGAAATCATAAATGTAATAGTTGATAAAAATATAGATACAATAGAACCAGTTCAAAAAATTGTGTATCCGGAAGATGGAAGTTTTCAAGAAGAGTTTTGTGAGGAATCATATGAAGAAGAGGAAGAAAAACAAATACTTCTTCCTAATAATCCATCCAGGTATGTATAAAAACATCATACAAAAGAGCTAATCATTGGGAATCCAGATGAAATACAGATAAGGAGAAGGATAATAACACCATCTCAACAAGAAAATTTTCTTTATTACCTAAAATTGAGCCAAAATACCTCAATGAGGTAAGAGAAGATAAGTTATGGATTAAGGTAATGGATAAGGAATTAGATCAAATAGAGAAAATGAAGACTTGGGAAATTTTTCCATGACCAAAAGATAAATATGTGATTGGCACTAAATGGGTATTAAGAAACAAGTTAAATGAATATGGTCAGGTGGTCAAAAATAAAGCAATATTAGTGTGCAAAGGTTATGCACAGGTAGAGGAAGTTGAATTTAATGAGACATTTTCTCCAGTTGCATGAATTGAAGCTATCAGAATGTTCTTAGCCTTTTCAAGTTTCAAAAACTTTGAAGTATATCAGATGGATGTTAAATCAACCTTTCTAAATGGTGCTTTAGAAGAAGAGATCTACATTGAGCAACCAGAAGGTTTCAACTTAATTGATAAATCAGACTATGTATACCTATTTAAAAAGATACTTTATGGACCAAAGCAAGATTCTAGATCTTGGTATTCAATATTGGATAAGTACCTAAAGGAACAAGGTTTTAGGAAAGGAATAGTGGACAATAACTTATACATCAAAAATGACAAGAATAACTTACTAATTATGGTTTTTTATGTTTACGATATCATTTTTGGAGGAAACAATGATAATATGTGTCAGAAATTCATAAAGAGCATGCAAAATGAATTTGAGATGTCTATGCTTGATAAAGGGGTGTTCCTTTCACAAACCAAGTATATAAAAGAGATGCTGAAGAAATTCTAGTTAGAAGAGTGTAAACTAGTAAGCACTTCCATGGTTACAGAATGTAAGTTAAGTAAAGATGATGAATATCCAGAGGCAAATAAAAAATTATACAGATATATGATTGGCAGCTTATTGTATGTCACAGCTACTAGACTAAATATCATGTAGGCAATGGGATTAGTGGTAATGTTTTAGGAAGCACCCAAGGAAAAACATGTAGCAATAGTAAAAAGGATTCTCAGATATTTAAAAGGGACTATGGATTTTGGGCTCTGGTGTCCCAAAAGTGATAGTTTTACTCTCATAGCTTATACAGATGCAGATTGGGTTGATAGGATTGATGATAGAAAAAGTACAAGTGGAGAATTCTTTCTTGGAAACTACTTGGTCTCTTGGTTAAGTAAGAAATATGCATCAATATCCTTATCTACAATAGAAATAGAGTATATTGTAGTAGTTTTAAGTTGTACATAGGTATTATGGATGAAGTAAACTCTAGAGGATTTTAAGATAAAACATGATCATCCTATTTCTATATTGTGTGATAATACAAGTTCTATAAATATCTTAAAGAATCCAATGATGCACTCTAGGATAAAGCACATTCTGATTAAGTATAATTTTATAAGAGAGCAGGTGATGGATAAACAAGTCAGTTTTGAATATATTACTACAAAGGAGCAGATTGCAGATATTTTCACTAAGCCACTTTTGAAAGAGACTTTTGAGTACCTACGAGAAAATTTGGGAGTAGTTATACTCCCATCCAAAAATTAAATACCTCAAGAGGAGGTGGGAGAGGGGCTAATATAAGATTCTAATTCTTACCCCCAATCCCCAAAGGTGACCGTTTGCCATTGACGTCAAAGGGAGAGAGATTTAAGTTAGGGGGAGAGCATTCAGTCAGGGGGAGCAATTTCTCAGCGGAAGCAAAACAGAAAAAGGTTAAGGAAATGGTAAATATAATTGGGTTGCCATAAATGATAAAGGGAGATATTATTGGAAATATGAGTAGGTTTTGTTGTCATTGATTTCAAGAAGTCGGGATTAGTAAGCGTCAGTTTTAATGAGCAGCATCAGTTTCAGTTTTTGTAATTAGTGCAAAAGAAATATTGCTTCCAGGTGGTCAAATGAGGTCTAAAGGGCAATAGGAAGGCCCAAGAAAAATAATATTATAATATTAAAGGTCTAAGGTCAAGACCTAGAGATTTAATTTAATTATAAATTAATTATAATGATTTAATTATAAATTAATTTGATTAGCTCTAAGATTTATTAAGTTAATTATAAATTATTTATAGTAAGTTAATTATAAATTAATTTATGATTTAAATTAAAACCCTAAAGGTTAGGGTTATAAGGGTGCAAAGTTTAAATAATTCAAATTAATCAAATTTGAAATGTTCGTCGACGTCTTGAAGCACATGTCACATTGCATATAAGAAGAGGTAAACTTTATACCAAATATCATCCATACGATCCATTTGATTTATACAAAAATTATGTGCAAGGCTAAGAGGAATAATCATGTGTGTTAAAAGCATTTAAGAGTTAGGGAAGAAGACAAGGAAGTGGGGAGCCCACTTCATGTTGCAAGGCACTAGGTAGCATGATTGGCAGCCAAAGGCTATACTAAGACATTGGCTGGCAAAATGTTGAGGGATCGATTCCCCTGGTTATTGTTTTGCAATTGAAGAAGATTTTTGTTGATATTTGTGCAGTAAGAGAGGGACAAAGGGAAGGCACTTGCCTTTCCCTTTGCATGGAGGCATGTAGCCCACATGGTGGGTGAGCGCTTGGTAAAGGCGCTCGATAGGAAGAGGTTGCATGTTCGAAATCCACAGAGGCCCTTTTGGAGAATTAAATAGGGTATGTGCCAATATTGCTAAGTTTTAATGCTACATGCAAAAATTGTAAAGGTGGAAATAATTTTTTATTTCCTAAGGTTTTATTAATTAAAGTTTTGCATATTCTAAGAGGTTTTTTGTGAGTTATACAAGGGGAGATAAAAGGGTATGCATAGTGTTATTTTTGGGTGTTGATTTTTGAGTGCTTAGAGTTTATAAGAGGAGTAATAAGGTGTGCCAAGGGTGTTAGATAGTTTTGTTGAAAACAAAGTTAATAAAATTGTATTGAAAGGAGAAATAAGTTTGAGAAATGTTTTTGATATTTTGACTTGGTAAAATATTTTTGTGAGAAAATATTAAGGACAAATATTTGCTATCTAACCCTAGTATTGGCAAAAATAGTGGTTGTGATTGAGACAACTTTTTGAGGGTAAATCATATTCAAATAAGAGGTAAGAGTATATTATCCTTGAGAGTAATTGTTGGATGTCATGAATGCTAAGTTGGAGGGAAAATGATTGTTTAATAATCATAGTTGAGTGTTGGTTTTCTAGAATGAAAGCTTATACTAGAAACATTGTTTTATAAGCATTGTTGGAAATATTGAGTATGCATTCATATGATTGACTAGTGTTTGTGAAAGATCATGAGTATCATTGTTATGTGATATTTTTCATAAGCATTGTTGACTAAGATTTCATTAAGTGATTGGTTGAGTGAAGTAAGCTTTTATAAAAGTTTACAATACGAATTTTAGACAAGTCTTAGTGAAGATTTGTTGAGCATTTTGCACAAGTTCTTGAGAGGAATTGTGGATATATTAGAGGTAAGTCTTTGAGAAGGCTTGTGAGAATATTTGATTGATTAATTTATTCAAACATTGGATTAAGGTCTGGGTCATAGTAGAGTTGATTTGTGATTGAGTCAAGATTTGTGTTAAGGATTGAGGATAGATTTGAGGATAAATTTTGGTGTAGATTTGAAGATAGGTTTGTGTTAGACCAGAGATAGATATTGAGAATATTTATGCTAGACTAAAGGATTTTGTTTAGTGTAGATCAGAGATAGAGTTTAAGAAGATTTGTGCTAGACCGAAGGACTGTGTTTAGTATATATTTGAGATAGAGTTGAGAGCAAGCTTTGGATGTGATAGAGTATAGAGGACAGAGGTCCATTAGCCAGATCAGTGAAGATAAGTCTTCTAACTGAGGGCAGGAGTCTTTAGTGGATAGAGATCCATAAGCTAGTGCAGTGGAGGTAGTAGTTATTCTAGAAGATTATCAGCCAAAGTAGAGGAGAAGGAGTTATCCTATGCATATATATCCACAAACTTGATTAGGGGATTGGTGTCTCTTTTGGACATAGATCCATAAATATTGTAATAGGGAAATGATTCCCAAGAGAATTTATTTGAGAAAATTATATAAGGAATATTTTCTTCATGGAGTAGCCCACATTGGATGAACCACATTAAATCATGTATCTCATATGTGTGATGCTTTGTGTAATGTTTACTTCTTTAATACTACTGATGTTATCATGTGGATTAAGAAGCAAAAAATTTTATCTTCTACTATTCACCCCCTCTCAGTATAAGAACATGTTATTCACTTTATTTTTCCTCCTTATTATACCTTTTGATTTTTTTTTTTATGGTATGCTATGCTTCAGGTAATGATAAGTAAGAAAATAGAAAGAGAGTGATCAAAAGGGAGTCTATTATTTTCATCCTTCCTTATCTACTTTAAAACTAGTTGAAAGCTAAAGGTAGTGAAGTGCTGTGAAATAAGAGTTCTTATTATAGGCTTGATGAATCACCTAACTTCTTCTCCATTGGCTATTACATTCTTTGAAACCTCACACATGTGGTTTCACTTAGTTGTACCTACAAAAATTTCCTTTTATGGCAAGCAACATTTATTTAGCTCCATCTATATATCATAGGCTTTATTTAAATGCCACTAAATATATAAAATTATGGCATTCCAACACATGACATTGTAGCAACTATGTTTACTTACTAGAATATGTAGTGACTTAACCATATCACACCATATTTTAAATTTCTCCTCTTATAAAAATATTTAGGTAGAAAGTCAATCTCAAGCTACTTTTGAAGACTTGATATTGAAATAATCCTGAGATGATTATACTTCTAAGAAGTATCTATCATAATATCTAGGCAATTATTGTAACCAAATACCATTCTCTTAATTACAAGCACATGAGTAAAAGCAAGAATTTGGGAGGATGGAATGCAATGGACTACCTAAAGCTATCAAGCATTTGAAATTTGAATTTTAGAAAGGTAAGATCAATGGCAAATTCCAATATGGTCACATATCTAGCCTTGGTAAGCTTGGTTATGGTGAGCTTGGTTATGGTGATTACACGATTGGTTTTTAAGATGAGGACAATGGGAATGTGGATGCCATAGGTTTTTGGGGGTATCCCCCTAATGGAACTCCCACTAGTGAGCCTCTAGATGATCCTTCCATGGGGATCCATGATGATCCCATTTTGCAAAAATTTTCTTTGGGGAGATGGTCAAAAAAGGTTCAAAACCTCTTCAACATTGTTCCTTGGTAGTCATTGGGTCTCTATCCTAGGATAATAAGGATTTGAGTATTATGAAAGATGTTATGGCTTCCATAATTAATAGCAAACCACTTTCTCTTGTGGGGATGTTTGTTGTATCTCGATCGGATATTGAATCCATCCGTAGGTAGGATTTTAGCAAATGAAAATTGGTGGGTCATATGGATTTCGTTGCTTTATCAAGAGGTTTTTTCCTCATAAGGTTGAATTATTCTAGTGACATGAGTCATATCCTTATGGTAGGGCCATGGTTTTTAGGTTGACAGTCTCTTTTCATCAAGTTTTGGGACCCTAGCTTTAATCTTGAGACTCAAATTATTAACTTAGCTCCCATTTGGGTTAGAATCCTAGAGTTTCTAGTCTATTTGTGGTAGGAAGGTATCCTAAAAAACATTGCCCATTTTATTGGGGATATTATTACTTTTAATATTACTTCCAAAGCTCAGTATTGAATGACTTATGCTTAATTCTATATTATGACCAATTTGGACTCAGAGCTATCTACTTTCATTGACCTCACATATGGATCTTATTGTAGGTTCCAAGCTTTCAAATCTGAAAATAAGCTTGTATTTTGCATCAAATGTAAAATGTAGGGCCATATTAGAGTGCAGTGCCCCCTTCTCAAGAGGGAACCTATATTTACTTGCCCTAGCCTCAAAATCACAAAGTCCCAGGTTATATCCAAAACAACGGCCCTCATATAAATAGTCACCATATGGATAAAGGAAAGTGCATAATTGCTAGCCCCATCCTCGAGTCATCTTCCAAGCCTCTTGCTCAGTATCCAATGTAGGTATGTTCACTCTTTTCCAAACCTAATATGTTTTGGATTTTTTCTGAGGAAGTATGTGCTGATCCTATTGGGAAAAAGGCCCTTGCCATGAATATTTCTTGGGACAACCCTATCATTGAGAAAATATCTCATTAAAATCCTTCCCTTTAAAATAAAGGTATGGTTGAGTATGTTTTCTTATGTTTCCCTTCTCCAAACTATACCAATCTCTAGACTAGATCCCATGACATAGTTGAGAATAAGATCCCTCAAATTTCCAATTTCTATCTCCTAGCAAAATTTTGACGATTGGTGTAGGATGTTCTTCCCCTTATTTTGATCACAAGCATCCTCATTTTTCCCAAAATCTATAGTATCTCCTCCTAAGGACCCTACTTATCCTTATTTGGGTGAATCCTCCAACCCCCCTATGTCCAACACTATAAGCCATAAAAAGCCTCAGGTTGATGTGGGGGTTGACAAAAATAAAGGTAGGTCATCTCGCCAGGAAAAAAGAAAGAAAGAAATGGAAGAAGACTTAGAAAACACCACTCAAACAACTTTGCTCTCATCTCTTTCACCAATAAAATAGATATCCAAAGAGGAAGGAAAAAGACCCAAACTCTCCAAAGGTAAGGGGGGGAAATATTTATATAAAATTTTCAAATGAAAGCCCTCTCATAGAATGTAAGAGGTCTCAATGGAGCAACAAAATCATAGGTGAGGAAAGATCTTAGACCAACAATCATAATCCTTCAAGAAACCAAGTTGGATTCTTCAAACATCTATAGGGTGGTCAAATCCCTTTGGAACAATTGTAAATTTATTGCCAGTCCAACTCATGGTGTGTCAGGTGGCCTTTTACGTCTTTGGAATCCTCTCAAGGTGGATGAGCAATTAGTTTGTATTACTTACATAGTTATCAATTTTCTCTTCTGCTATAATGAAACCAAGGCAAGCTAGGTTTTTTCTAATATCTATGCCCCTAACATTCCTATAAAAACATCATCCCTATGGATGTCCCTATCCTAAATGAAGAATTAATTCCCTTGTGATGAGTGGGTTCTTGCTGGAGACTTGAAAAATCCTCTCTATCCTATTGAAAAACTTAGGGTTATGCATAAGGGGTTGGATTCAAAATGTTCTTGTAAAAAAATGATGAATCCTAACCAAAATCAAGGTGAATCATGGAGAATCCTAAGCAAATAAAATTGAGCATATTAATACCAAAATTTGGGGTATTTGAAGCCCTAAAATGTAAGGTCATATTTAGGGCTACTTTTGACCTATTAAATCATATCATAACTTCATAAAAACACCACCATTATATTAGGCTTAAAAAGAGATTTCCAACGAGTACAAATATACCTATGTTTGTATATATATTGTGGTGAATTGACCCTAAGAAAAAATTGGTCCTGAAAATTTTAGGCAAATGGGCCGATGTTGAGGGTCCTCATATTCACCAATTTTCAATTTTAGAAATCCTAATATTCACCCAATTTGTGAATATTTACCACTATGCATAACCCTGTCATAAACTTATAGGGACTCCTATCTTGCATCACTGTTATGATTAGTTTATGGATTTCATCAATTTTAGTGAACTCATGGATGTCAAATTGAAAGGCTCTAAGTTCACATGGACTAATCAGAGGGAAGGGGATCATCTCATTCAGATCATATTGAAAAAAATTATCATTTCCAAAGATGTCATTCCTCTCTTTATTGATACCTCTCTTTTTTCCTTCCAATCCTTTATTTTTTGAAGTCCTTAGGCCAAATACTCTCTTCAAACCTCCTTTCAGGCTTGAATCTATGTGGATCCAACACTCATATCTCAAAAAGAGGATTATGGAATGGTGGTAGCAAGACTTTAATGGTTCCCACATTTTTAAGGTCTCCTCGAAGCTCAAGTTCATCAAAAAAAATCTGAGAACGTGGAACAAAGAGGTCTCTGGAAATATTTTTGAATAAAAAAAGATCATAAGTAGTTAAATCAAAGGAATTAAATATCGGCTACAATCTAGAAACTATAACCATGATCTTAGACTTAGAGATAGGAACTTACTATCATATTTCCACAACACTCTTGCTAGGGAGGAGACATTTTGGAGGTAGAAATATAGAGTCATTTGGATTAAATATGAGGACACCAATTCTAAATATTTCCATGCATCTACCTTGAGGTATAGAAGTACCAAAAAAATCATAGAACTTCACAAAAGAGATAAAACATTTACCAACAACATTGAGGAAATCATATCTAAAGTACTGTAACACTTTAAAGATATTTTGAGACCATATCAATCCTGCCTTGATCATGTTGATATATTCCCTAATCCAGCATGTCCTTTCGCTTGTTAGTCATAACTCCAATGAATTTTTTCTCCAACCGTTTTCCATGAAGAAATTAAAGAGACTCTATTCTCCATGTCAACTAATAAAGCTCCTAGACTGGATGGCTTTTCTCCAAGGTTTTTTCAATATTTTTGGGATATTATAAGGAATGATGTTTCTGCTACTATTCAAGAAATCAAAAAAAATATTTTTGTGCCAAGGGATGTCAACTTGACCTTTTTGAACCTCATACCTAAGATCCATGACTGTTCTTCCTTGTTTGATTACCATACTATTAGCTTATGTAATGCCCTATACAAAATATTAACCAAAACCATGGATAATAAAATGAAATGCATCTTACCTTCTATCATTGATCCTTGTCAAGGGAGTTCTATTCAAGAGTGATCACTGATAGCATCATTACCATACATGATTTGATCCATTCAATCACAAAAAAGTGGAAAACTAGGATTCTTCTTGGAGCTCAACATGAATAAGGCATTTGACAGAGTTTCTTGGGACTTTCTCTTCGCTATCCTCATGAGGTTTCAGTTTCACCCAAAATGGGTTCATCTCATTAAGTCCTGTATTTTTTCTGCATGGTTTTCAGATATTATTAATGTATATTTAGTTGGTTACTTTAGAAGTGGTCATGGTCTTAGGCAGGGTGATCCGATGTCCCCCATCTTGTTGATTTCTTAGGAAGGTCCCTAAAGGCTTCCTATTCCTCTTGAGCTATTTCTAGTATTAAATCCTCATTTGGTCTTCAATCAATTTTGCACCAGCAATTAATGGATGATACCATCCTTGCCAAGCATTCCATTGTTTCTAAAACTAGAGTAATAAAATCTATCCTGAACTCATATGAACAAGCATCTGGCCAAAAATTCAACTATCTCAAAAGTAGTCTCTATTTAATCAATACTCCAAAACAAAGACAACTTAAAATTACTAACATTTTGGAGTGTACAATTTCTAAATTCCCTTCCATTGACCTTGGCCTTCCCTTATTTCAAGAAAAAATAGCTAAGAGTATTTGGAATATGTCATCCAAAGAATTATGAAAAAAATTACAAGGTGGAAGGGTGCTCTCCTCAATCAAGCAGGCATAACTACTCTTGTTCAAGCTTACCTTCAAAGCATCCTAATTTATTTCTTATATATTTTCAAGTCTCCTTTGGCAGTGTGTAACAAAATTGAATAAATTTAAAAACTCTTCCTATGGTCCATATCAAATGACAGATTCATGTTTCCTCTTTTGGCTTGGGATAAATTCTATTTGTGAAAAGACTAAGGAGGCTTGGGTTTTAGGAGAATTCATAAAATGAATTTGGTAATGATAAGTAAGCAAGGGTGTAAAATCATCTCTAATGATAAAGTCCTATGGGTTGATATCATCAACAAAAAATACCTCAAGAGAAGATCTCTTCTTGAAGATAATCCAATACTTGAAGGTTTGGCCTTTTGGAACTCTATCACCAAAGTGAATTATATTCTCAAGAAAGGTATAAGATGGTGTCTTGGTGATGGTTCTCAAATCATATCCTATGAAGATCCTTGGTTAACATGTAAACCACTGATTAAATATCCTTCTTTATGCATCTTTAAACTAATATTTGATCGCTTGTTTGGAAGTAAGGTTAGTAACTTCATATCCTATAATTCTTCCATCCATCCCACTTGTAAAATATTTCCCCATAATGAAGGTGATCCAGAGCAGAGAGCTACTAGTAAAACCATTACAAATATTCTCAACATTCATGTCATTCTAAGTCATCCCTCTCAAGACATTCCTTTTTGGCAGCATTACGAGTTGGATATCTTCTCATTCAGGATCACTTATTCCCTCCTGGAAGAGTCCTCCTTTAGTTGGTTCCTTGTTAATAGAATTTGGTTGAAAAACCTTATCCCTAAAATTTCTCACTTTCTTTGGAAGGTTTTCTAGAATAGAATCCTCACTATTGACAACTTCATGTCCTAAAGTATGATCATACTAAATCGATGCCATATCTACCAGGCTATGTGGGAATCAGTTACTCACATTTTCCTTGAATGTCCCTTCTCTTCCTAAATTTTACCTTCCCTATTTTTCTTAGTTGATATTGCTTGGGCTATCCCTAACTTTGTAGCTGACCTTTGTATCTAGTGGTCTAACCCATTCATGTTTACCCACCTCAAATATTTGTAGTTCTTTATTCTTCCATATTTCTTATGGAAGAATTAGCTTGAGCACAATAGCAAAGCCTTTTGGAAAATGTTTAAGAGTGCTAACTCTATTATCTTTAGGAACCTCTCTATGGCTATTGAAAATGCGAACTTTCTCTTTTCATATGATTGACCAAGATCCTTGTCTAAGTCTAAGTTGGTAAGTTTTCTCAATCTCTCCCTTGACCCCAATAACCAAATTTGCCCAAGTGTGGATAGGTCCTCGGTGGTGTTGACCCCTCCCTGTCTAGGCTAGTTCAAACTTAAATTTGATGGGGCATCCAAAGAAAATCCTTGTAAGTCCGGTTGTGGGGGAATCATCAGGGATGATAAATCCAATATTGTCCTCACCTTTTCTAATAACCTAGGCACTCAATATAGTAATATTACGAAGGCAAGAGCTTTGTTTCAAGGTGTTACTGTATCTAAGGAGTTTCAAGTCCAAAACCTCATTATCAAAGGATACTCCTTAAAAACTATCATTTAATTAAAAGGAACCTCTACTCCTCCATGGAGTGTCATATCCTTGATTAAAGAGTCAAAGATTTTCCTTCACAACTTTGGCAATATCTTAATTTAGCATGTATATCATGAAGGCAATAAAGTATCTAACATCATGGCTAATCATGGGCTATTGTAAGAATCCTTGAAGATATGGATGAGAGACTTTTCCCAATGCTTTCTAGACACATGTGCATCCAATGACCTATCATATTATACCTAAGTTGTCCAAGCCTCAAATTTGTCCTCATTATCACACTTCATCCTATAGGTGTTCTTGGATTTGTTGTATGACCCTTCTTTATTTTTACCTATAGTGTGTGTTGAGGTCTAGGAATATTTGGTCATAGATGCTCTCCCAATGTTTTTTTGGACATTTGTATTCCCAATGAGTCACCCAAACAACATGCCCAAATTATATTTGTTGTCATATGTTGGTTTTCCCAATCGATATCTTCAGTATCACTACATGCTAGTTTTTCCCAATCTTTTGTGTTGCTCTTGCAAGTTCAACCTTGTTGTCTTCCATAGTATTGGTTTTTTATTAGTATTGGTTTGTTGGAAATGCTCATCATTAAACTTTGATTGGATTATTTTTTTTCTAGGGAGTTTTCATCATTCCAAAGCCTACTATCATTGGCCCACCTTTCATAATCACGAGTGGCAATATGAAACTTCTAATTCAAGCCAGCCTTTGAGTCCTAACATTTCTGTGTAGTGGCTATTAATATGCATTGAATGGCCTTGTTGTTTATCCATTTATTTTTTTATAGGTATAATATTATTTATAATGGAAAAACTTATGTGATGAGGTTTTTCAGGATCGAATATCTTCTTCAACAACCAAAATTGATTGCTTTTTCAAATGGGGAGGACATGTCCTTCTTCACCTACATGATCAAATTATTTTTAAATTGTAGACAATCACAATACCTATTGCTCATGTTTGTTTTTTTGAAGAATATTTTGAGTGGGAGGTCTTGGTTTGGGTTCTAGGGTAGTTTTATCTATGTGTTTTTTTGGAGTCAGTGGTTAAGGATGGTGCTCATTGAGCCTAAATCTCCCCAACTTGACCTTGTGGTGGAGGACATCCTTGGGTCGCATGGCATCCTCATATTTTTGATAAATTTCTAGGAATTTAACTCAAAATTATCAAAGGAATTCATTCAATCCAAGGATAGTGGCATTGTCACCCTATGGGGTCTTACTTTCATTATCATTATTGACCTCCTTGCTGAAATAATGAGGCTAGTTAATGATGGAAAATTTGTTTGACATGATAAGCACTCCATGGTGGTTGAATTGATGTACTTTAGAGACAAATGTATGTTTATTTTTCTTCCTATGAAAGGAATTTCTCTTGACTTCACCTCTTCAACTCGCAAAATACAAAAAATTATTTTGAGTCCCTCTCATGGTGTGTTCTCAACTCATTCCTTTGAGGACATTGATACTATGGTCAACCTAGATGACATTGTGCCCTTGGTGAATTCTATGTTACTTTGGGATAGCAAGCTCATTAATAAAATTAAAAAATAGAATATGGATGTCCTACGCAAGGAGGTCTTGAAGGTGGATGGTGCTAACCAAGACCATATCCATCTCTATTATTAGTCAGGTTGCTATGTGGTTGTTCCATTTTTTTTTTTCCTTTTTTGGTTGGAATTTGGCCTATCTCTTCTTTTTTGTTTTGATGGCCTTTATTTTCCCTTGCTCTTGTTTTGATATTTGCTTTGAGGACATCCAAATAGGATCCTCCTTTCTATATTGTAATATTTTTGTGTAAGGGTTTCCTTTTGGGATCTTCCCTTTTTGGCTTGTAAAATGTTAAGGGACCCTTTCAAAACCCTTTTATCAATAAAAAATGTCATTATATTGATGCTTCTACATATTAAATCATATCAGTATGCCATTAAATAATTCTTAGTGATAACTCTAATGTATAAGGTATCCTACTACATTCTAAACTTCTATTGATGTTTCTAGACTTTCTTGCACTATTCATTGATCATCATGGTTTGGTAGAAGTTGATTCTTGGTGTATCTATATTTTAATTTTTATTGGTGTGTCTACTATTATTGGTCTTGTATACCATGCTATTGATTTATCAATATGTTAGAAATGGAATCCCCTCACTCAAGAGTCGTGAATATGTTCACTTGTATATTCTTGGGAATCTCTTATATTGAACATGCCTATTTCTTCCTATATGTTTTGATATGATACAATTAGATCTTTTGGCTACAAATATTTACTATCCTTTTTCCACATGGGATTTCAATATAAATAGTATCCACAACCAAGTAGCCCCCTAACTTATCCAATAATTCATTGGATAAACATACCCTAAATGTTAGTGGTAGGTCAATGACCAGTACATCCTATATGAATGCAAATTATGAATATTTATGTAGTAGAATAGGAAATTTTTGAATGATTCTGATTTTTTGAATTTGAATGCCATTTTCTAACAATGGTATAGAGTCTAGATATAAATAATTCAATCACATAGCCTCATAGACTACCTAAGGAATCATTATGTCATTACTTTCTACATCTATCATACAATTATGTATGAACCAAACTCCTAGGTACACAGACATATATAATGGAGGAGACCGGACTTCATGCCATTCAAACAATGATTAGTTAGTTTCTAGTTGATTTTCATGGTGATAATTCCCTCTACATGATCCTTAAGGGTAACTTAGACCATGTCCACCTATTTTGTAACCATCAAATTTTGTTTTGGCCCTTGATGCGTTTCTTTGAACAATTTTTTGTATTAATGGGCAATTTTTATCCTTTGGTCTTTAGTGATTGCTAGGTAATACACCTTACTATAGGCTTGGTTCCTCTGCTGGTTGATATCCCATGACTCTAAATTTGATATGACTATTTGAAAATTCCATTTGAATTTTTATTTTCTTATAGACCTTGTCCCATTTTTGGCCTCCCATATCTTTCTTACCCAAGTTTTTTCCCTTTATTCCAATTTCTAATAATACATTGAGTATATTCTAGAAATAAATCATGCTCAAAATTGGCTAAATTTTTTGGACAAAATATAAATGTCTTTTTAATAGATAAATCTAAACTTGTTACACAAATCATGAAATCTCTTGAACTTAGTGTAGGGATCATTATTTATTTTCTTCAAGACTTACTTCACTTATCCATTCTATACTTATCTCTAGATTTTGTGCTAGGATATCCTTCTAATCATATGGACCATTCCTTGGCTCACTATTATATTGCTCAAGCCTCTTGGAAAAATGTTGGATTATAGATTTCAATTATTCAACCATCTAAGGCTTATTAATTATGGCAATGGGCATATTTTATCTTATTACTTATTTGAGAGGAGTTGATTCTAGAAGAGAGAAAAATGTGATTAGGTTATGGCTTGGACTATAGTTCTTGAATTCATTTGAAGACTCCCATGTGTGGGTGATAGTTATCTTACTAAGAGAAGCACATTTTTAGCCAGGATTGCTATATGGAAAACTTTTGGGAATCCATTTTCCTTATACTACATTATTTAAAGGCTAAGCTCTGGATCTAAAGCTCATAGATAATATAGATAAGCCTATGCTTGTGATGGTCATATTTAATAAGAAATACTATTATAGATCTTCCTAAACCAATGATTGAAATCTAAGAGACTCTCCTAGGGGTGCCTTTGGATATGAGATAAATGAGTAAGCAACATGTAAGAGTTCCTTGGATCATTAAATATTATTATAAAAGGTTTAGCTAGATCTGCTAAGCTTTAATACTATTGTCTACTAAGGATATATACCATTGTAATACTTTTCCTCAAAATATTTGAGACAAAAATATCACCATTGCATCTTCGTAGGAAATGTTACAAATGGTGGCCAAGGATAAAACATCTTGGTAGTACTCATAAGAATTTTCTCATTGCCATCATAGATGGGTAGTATTATCAATGCATTCAATGGGATTTTATGAAGAACAAGTACTTTAAGGGGCTTGATACTATTTTAGGGCAAAAAAATATGTCCAACCATCACTCTAAGACCTTTATTATTAAATTTGTAAAGCCATTTTCTTTGTATACAATTTATTATCTTGGCTTTTTGGTACTTTTACTAGCTGATTCTGAGTATTGCTTTCAACAAAGTCACAATTTATTATAGATTTTAAATTCATTAGAGTCATAGACAAATATATAGTCCCCAAATATGAGGTCAAGACTATTCACTATAATATTAATTCCTCCAAGTGATTGAAATAGTAATTTTATAATTATATGGTTTCTGAGATATGTTTAATCTTTGCTATTAGGAGGAATCTATCTAATCAAATAAAGTGGGACCCCTAGGTCCCACTAGATGTGTCAAAATTACTCTTGGCATGTCAAATAGCTCCTGAGTATCTAAATATCATCATTAACAATCAAGAGAATTATTATCTAATCAAAGTATAGTGGGACCCTTAGATCCCACTAAACATGCCAAAAATTACTCTTGGTTTCAAAATATATCTAACTGAATGAGATTCCCCCTCAAAAAAATGGCTAAGATATTGGAAGACTCAAAGTCAGACTTTAGATAATGGTACTTCCTATTCCTAGCTAATCTAACTAAATGGGGGATTGCAGGCTAAAGTAAGAAATGCAAGGAGATTTATCAATATCAAGAAGCATAGTGCAAATATCACAATTTGAATTTAAATTAAACCACCTAACAAAATACTTTGTTTCCATTATGCTACTAGAAAAATTAATATTAAGAAATCTAAGAATTTGCTAAGTTATTCTAGAACTATAATAGTATATCTAGGTAGAAATCTAGAATGCAAAATAACTATAATAGAATTATCCATTCCTTGCTTTAATAAAAAATATTTACAACTCATCAAGGTTATGCACAGTGGTAAATATTTTCCAATAGGGCGAATATTTGTATTTTTAAAAATTTAAATTGGTGAGTTTGGGGGATCCTATATTTTGGTCCTTTCACCCAAAATTTTTAGTTTTTATTTTTTAGGTGTCTGTTTGTCATTCGTTGATAATAGTATTATATTTTTTTTAAACTCACCAACACTCCATCCTAAATTGTGGACAACTTTTGCCTTAAATTTCTAAAAATTTTAATTTATACCACACAACTGGCCAAATATAACACTATAAATAACTAACATGCTAGTGATACTTTTTCAAAAGTGAATCAAAGAGTACATTTGATCTATTGTAGAATTTTGCCCAAGTTCAATCGGGTCCAGAAACTTGTCGATCCAGGTCAAAAATCCACTCGAACCAAAAAAGAAACTATATATACACTCGAAACGATAGACATGAACATTTATTTACCTGAACCAACATCTGGGTTTTTTTATACACCCGAGCTGAGATCCATCCTCTTGACATAGTTCTATACATAGACTGGCATACAAAAAATTACACAAATATTCACCTGAACCAACATCTCAACTTTATTTTGTGCCTATACCACCACACAAAATATATATTCAAACGACTTGACAAAGTTTTTATTTTGAATCGACACCCTGTTCCTGTTATGTACTCAGACTGACATCCTATCTCTGTTCTATACACAAATTGACATCCAACCACTATTTTCTAATTGGACTGATATCTAAGATTTTTTTAGTACCTAGACCACCATTTGGTACTAACCTATACATAGACCAAAATTTACATAAACTATGGATGACCTAACACAAGACTGCAACCGACACTGTTCTTAAACCGGGCTAACTATTTATCTTTTTTCCAATTGCATCTACCTTCGAATATTTTTCTACACCAGGTACTCTATTTCTTAAAACATTGTGAATCTATGATGCTATGGTTTTTTACTTTTTTAGAGAAAATGAGTTGAATTAGTTGTAGAAATAAGAAATGTTTTCTATCATATCATTGCAGTTTTTCTTTTCTTGTTATTTAATTATTTATTAGAAATAAGTCAATACTTTGTTTCTCATGTTATTCTCTATTTTGTTCAGTTCTCCATGATTTTCCGTAGTTTCTCTCTTTTTGTTAACACTCTTTCATTCTCTATTTCTATTGAGATATGTTTTTTTGTTATAATATTATGAGTAGGTAATTGCTTTGGTAATCTAAGGATATAGTGATATTGTATTTTATATACACAATTTTTTTTCTTACATTTATTTGAATTTGTATATTTATTAGTTATATGCTCTTCTTAGTTACAAGTGCTATCTCCAGTGTAGTGGCAAAAAGAACATAATAAATCATGTCTAGAAATGAGTATGTATTTTCTACCAAACCATCATTTGTTTATTCTAATTACTACATTATCTTGAGCCCTCACAGAATTAAAATCTCTTCATTTTATTACTTTTCCAAATTGAAAATTATTTTATTTACAAGTAAAATGTCACCTACTGGCAATGCAAAGAAGGGGGCCAAATATCCTGTTGAAAAGAGTATCATGAATTATTTTAGCAATATATCGAAATCCAATGAGCCATCGACATCGAAGCAAACTAAAGGTACAAATGATTTTTGACTTTTGAATAGTTATTTGTATATTTAATGATTATTTTAAATTATTCTTTCTTTCTCAAATAATTAACTCATTGTATGTGCCTTTGTCCATATTTCATGATGATATGAATCATATTCTTGTTTGTAATTTTTTTTGTTAAATCCAAAAATGATAAAGAATATTATTGTATGCTACTATTTAGAATACCCTGTTGACCCTGATATGCCTCCACTTGAAGATATTCCTCACCAAGAGATGCCTTCTAATAAAAATTCTCTTAACAATGACATCCAAAAAACACTTGAAGATATTCCTCAAATGGACATGCTAGCTGAAAATGAAAGCAATAAATCAAATACATTAAAATATTCTTTTGAATCTTCAAGAAAAAATACTAAAAATGGAAAGACATCTAACTAGGCTATTGTAAGGGCATTTAAATGTGAATGGGAAGAAATATTTTTGTGTATTAGATCATGTCCCTTCCATGGACAACCAATACAAACAAAAAGAATGTAGATGCAAAATTTATAGTTAAAAACTAGATAAGGATCATAGGCTACAAAATAAGAAAGATACAATAGAAAAATATGCTGGTACAATTTATGTAAAAGTTTGAGGAAGTGATGGTAAACTTACAAAAGAAGTTAAGTGGAAGGAGGCATAAGAATGTATGCATATCAAATATGCAATATAATATGAGAATCAGTTAAAGAAACAACAATCTCTTGTTGGGAAAGGTGGAATGATTAAATCCCAATTTCAGAATGCATAAGACCATTATAGCTTCAAAAAGTTTGCAATTGGTTTTTATAAATAATATTCTAAAAAATTATAGACCCATGTTTTATTTTAGTTATTATAAGCACCTATTTGAAATAACCGATGTGAAAAATCTTCCCAGTTTTCATTGGTCAGATCGAAGTGGTTGGAAAATGGTAAAATATCTATCATTAGTTAAGAAGGAGGACATGAGGGAGAAAGTAAAACATGCCAAATTCATATAAATTTCTATTTATGAGGTGATGATTGTGGATAACACATCATAGATTTGCATGCATGTGTACACATTTTAAAATCGTGTAACGCAACCTAGTTTTATTTTTTTTATTTGTGGAAAACATCCCAAAAGGGATTCCACTTTCGAGTAAGACCCAAGGAGGCATGGGTATCCATTCCACCAAAAATGCCCAGGACTTGAACCTGGCCTACCACCTTTGACATACTCAAGAAGCAAACAAACACACAAAAACATTTAAAAAATAAAATAAATAAATAATAATAAAAATAATAAAATAAAATAAAAAAACATGCTCCTTGAGTGTGTCAAAAAGAAAAACACAACCAAACACACACACAATAAGATAAAAAAAAACACAACATGAACCACATAGAAAAAGCACAAGAACAACATAACAAAACACAAACATGACAAAAACAATAGAACACTACAAAGACATAACAAAACAAAAACATGAAAAAACAAACACAACCAAAACTTGAAAAATTAAAAAAATAAAATAAAAATAAAAATAAAAACAACCAAAAATAGACAATAAACAAAAACATAAAACATAGAAAACACACACATAAAAACATGAGTTAACAGAAACATATAGAAACACAAGAACAAGAACGAAAAAAACATAAGAACAATAACAAAAAACATAAAAAACACAAAACACCAAAAATAAAATAACAACAAAAACAAAATAACAACAAAAACAATAACAAAAACAATAAAAAAAAACATAAAAAAAACAAAACACCAAAAACAAAATAACAACAAAAAATGACACAAAGAACACAAAAAAAAAACAAAACAAAAGAACACACACCATAAAAAACTAAAAAAAAAAACAAAAGAAGAAAAAAGAAAAAAAATTGAACACAACAGTGACAAATCTAGACCAGAGGACTTTTAAGGCAAGAATCAATAGAGGAAACAAAAGAAAGAATAGTTTGAGCTAGGGAACTGAAATAACCTGATCAAACCAAAGAGAAGCAAAAATAAAGTAAGAATAAACTAGGTACCTTTAGAACTGGATCCATCCAAAGAAATGATAGAAAGAAGAGCTTCCCTAATTTGTGAAGCCCACCATCTAGGAGAGTGGCCATAGCAAGCAAGATCACATTTGTCCAAAGTCCATTTAGCTAAATTATCAACACTTTTGTACTTATATCTGACCACATGATTGTAATCAACTTTCAAAAATCCCATCTGGATTAATTGAATCTTCTCAATAATTCCTTTTATTCTCCAATCAACCTTTTGATTCTTAGGAGTCTTCAAAATATTAATCATTATTTAAGATTCAGACTCAAATAACACCATTTCTCATCAAATTTTAGTAGCCTCTTAAAGGCCTCTAAGGATACCATACCCCTCAACATGGTTATTGGAAATAATACCCAAATTCTCAACAAAAATAAAGACTAGGGAGCCATCTAAAAGTCTACTAATTCCTCCTGCACTGGCTTTTCTAGGGTTCCCTCTAGAGGCTCCATCAGTATTGACTTTTCAAAAATCCTTAGGAGGAGGTTGTTAATTTCTTGTCCTATCCATCTTACAAATACTCACATTCCCTTTAAGTTGGTTGCCATTATAAGACTTAATCTTAAATCTTTGCATCACTTGATCCCATATTTGGTGGGATTTTTGGGGGTGATTAAGGATTTTATGGACTGATTCAACTAAGTTGGCTATGGTATTTTTCCAAATATAGTGAATATCCTTCCTATCTTGATTAAAAATTTGGTTGTTCCTTTCATTCCAAATATTCCAAAGAAGAATGGTAGAACCCATCCAAACTAACTGCCTAATAAAATAATCAACACCCTCTTGTTTAAGCCAATCCCTCCAAAGTTGTTCAAAAATAAAAAAAATGGACCATTGTAAGCCAAGGAAAGTGGTCATTCTACTCCATAGCTTAGAGGCTAAAGTACACTTAATAAAATATGGCTGAGAGTTCCTACATTCTCTTCACACATTTCACATCTAAAAGGGCCATAAAAACCACACTTCATAAGTTTCTCACCAGTAAGCACCCTACGATGCATTAAAATCCAAGTAAATAACCTCACCTTAGGCCAAAGATTTTGAGCCCACAATTGAGAAAAGATATTAGAAGATTGGTTGGTATTATTATGGCATAAGGTCAAATAACCTTGAAAAATTGAATACTCACCCTTAGTAGTGTTGTTCCATCCAAAAATATATTTTTCATGGGATCAAGAGAGAGATCTCATATGAAGGATACCTTAGATATCTTGCCTTTGCCTTTGTAGGATTTGAATAGACCAGTACTCAATAGGGATCCAATATCTACCAACCTTTGAATTACTAGTATGGTACCAATAGTAATTAGCCACCTGTTGGTCACGAATCTGCCACAGGAAAGGATTTTTACAATTGCGCCCTAGACCCGGCCAACATTGAAAGGCTGGAAGCAAGAAATGGCTCCCAGACCAATCTCCAGAGTGGGCTGGTTCCCTCTACTATTCTAAAATTGGGTTTAAGATAAGGGTTGCTGGAAAGAGATCTAAAAGGTTGCAGAAAGAAATGGAAATATGGCCACAGGCCGAAGTGATGGGATCGAAAAATAACAGCAGGAAATTTAAAGTGCAGCAACAGCAAGCAATAAAAGTTATCAACCTAACTTTCGCACGATGTACGTAGAGAAACCCTCCAAAATCACATTCCAGGAATCATACTCTCACGGAAGTACATAAATCCAATATGCAGAATTTAAATGCAACAGTCCATAAAGACATACAAATGCTATTAGAAATGCAACATAAACAGAAAGGAAATCACTAATGCAAACGCTTGAAACATAGAAGCCAATCCTTTATTCCTGCAAATGCACTTCAGTTTCTAGCAGCAAGTTTTTCCAACCTTTGCAAATGAAAATTACATTGGTTTTTATAGAGGTCCGTCCTCTTTGCAGCATTAAAAACGTAAAACCAACTTCCTCGTGATCTACAATAATATCTTGAAAATCAGGAACACGACCCCTTAATAGCGGCCTCGAGGAAATAAAAATTAAATACCATTAAACGTTCGCGGCCCTTCATTAAATTCGTTTTTTCAAACATGTGCATGAAGCCGTTAAAATAATCCACGAACCAATACTTTGAACCAATAAATCCTTTAATTTTGGTGGCTTGGGCACTCTTTGACCTTAACCGCATCGGAAATCCGCAAAATATTTAATTCGGGTTATCATTAAATCCTCGAAAATCGAAAAAACCCTTTCGGCCGTTCATATTGCACTTGGCGGGAAAACTGCGCAGGTCGCGAAAATGCGACGGGTCGCGAAATCGCGACGTCTTATCATTCAGTACGCTTTGACCACCGTTGACCCGCGAAAATGGAACATGTAGCGATTTCGCTACATGTTTCCGTCGTTGGCTCCTCCCTGCGCTCTGCCCCGCGAAACCGGAACATGTCGCGATTTCGCTACATGTTCCTTCGCCATACCAATCGCCTTTTCGGTCGCGATTCGCTGACATGTCAGCGACGCGCTGCAAGTTTGCACTTTTTGCCTTCGACGCTCACCGGGTCGCGATTCGCTGACATGTTAGCGAATCGCAGCATGTTTTCCACTTAGTGCTTTTTCTGCCCGCCGACCCGCGATTTCGGAACACGTCGCGATATCGCGACGGGTCCGCCAACCTCGCTCGCGTTGGATTGCGTTGACCGCGATTCTGCAACATGTCAGCGCGTCGCTGCAATTTTCAGACTTAGCCATTTTTTGCTCAATTTTTCTCCTTTTTTCGCCCAAGCTGCATCAATCAAAGGTCAGATCCCCAACGATACATTAATGCATTCATCAATGAGAATCAATGTGGCAAAAATGCCAACATTCTTGGTGGCTCGCGGGGTATACAGCTCGCTGTATGCAAGAATCCAGGCCTTAGTCCATTGGGCACAGAGTCATATTGGAACTGTAAACTAGCTGCTGCAAAACATGTCAGGGGACTGCTGCCAAACTTCTTCTGCTACGGAAAACTAGAACTGGAAGAACCTGCATAGAAGCGGTTATAAACTGAAGAAATGGAAGGTGATGGTGGAGTGAGCTCTTGCGGTTGCGCAAGCGGTGACTGCAATGGAATGATGAAATGAAAATGAACAAAGTTATGGAGTGGGAATGGAACTAGAAAAGCTGTGAAATGAAATGAACTAGACTGTGAAATAAATGCATAAAAGACTGAACTTAGAGGAAAGGGATAAGAAGGGACGGGAAAAAATAGAAAATGGAAAAAGAAACAACAGCTGTGGCTTATTTTGATTTAATGCAGAAGAAACAGAAGGAAGAAGATGAAGAAAGGAAAGAGAGGAAACGGGGAAGGGAAAAGAAGAAAGTGCTAGAAAGCCACCAAACTGTTGGGAGGAGAAAAACAAAGGAAAAAAACAAGCATCTACGGCTCGCAGGCAACAAGAGCCGAGATGAACAAATAAAAACCATACCACTTTTTTTTTTTTCTTCTTCTTCTTTTTCTATTTTTTTTTGTTTTTTTCAAAATACTATATACAATAATGCACGACATGATTGGCATGTCGCCACCAGACACCCAATCTCAGAATGTTATCCGGTAAATCCGCAATGTCCCGACCAGATCCGATCATACTTAAGTCGGTCCTTGAAATTGGGTCGGCTCCTTCCCGATGTTCTCCATGGTGCTGATAGGATGCAATTCAGCAGATTATCCTTCTTACTAGTACCCACATGGAGGACTTCTTCAGGCACTGGATGTAGTGGCTGGAACCAACACCACCACTTTGCAGACTTTACTGTCTGTGGGTTGAGTACAGGCTCCTCTAACTCCTTGATGTGATCATAGGGCTCTTCAAGTGAGAACTCGGATTCTGGGATCTCCTCAGATTCTGGAATTTGCACTTGTTCTTCTACTTGGCCCATCTCTTGCTGAAAACTGCAAGCAACCATATTGTTCATTGCTGGAAAAGTGCTTGCATGTTCCAATCCTTGACTTTGGACGAGATCTGTCCCTTGAATCCCACATGACTGCATCTCAGGTTTTTGCTCAGTATAAGGGATCTGGCATGAATGTGCAGGGTAAACAGGAACAGCAACCACCGGAGAGGGTAATGGAGTTTCTCCCCACGGTAATTTTCCTGATAAGAGCAACAACTGTTCTGCTCGCACTGCTTCCTCAAAGATTTGTGGGAACCGTTGTTCACCTGACTGCAGCAAAAAGAGACCTATGTCAGAGTTCAAAGCGCGAACATAAAAGAGGTGGGCTTGGGTGGGTGATGGACGGATCTTCTCTGGAATTCTCTTCCAGCTTCTCAAGAATCGGACATTGAAGTCCGTGATGCTCTCTTGAGGTGCTCTCTTGATGTACATGAAAAATTGGTAGAGATCCAAAGAACTGTAGAAAGGATCTTCGTCAAATCTTCTTATCAGTGCTCCCGCTAGATCATCCCATGAGCTGATGCTTTGACGTTTGAGCAGTCTGTACCACTGCAATGCTCTTCCTTCCAAAGATCGAACCGTAAGTCTGATCATGACATCCTCGTGTTCTATGACATGGATCATGGACAGAATAGCAATGTCTTCAACATGTGCCAGAGCCATGCCTTCGGTACCATCATATTTTGCCAGGTTCTTCAGGGCACCTTCGGGAATTTCATGCCGAACTTGGAGATTCAGAGGGCCAGGATCATCCCATCTAGAAAAAACCCTCACCTTTGTGGCAGTGGTCTGCGGAATCATGGCCATCGCCATTAAGTCAGAGTCGCCAGAAAAAACATTCTTTGAATTTTCTTTTTTTTTTTTTTTTTTTTAAAAACAATAGGCGTCCACGAACAGATCTTCAACTCAGCAAAGTCGCCAGATGAACTTACAAATCTCCGCTGTGAGGCCAAGACAGCTCATCAAATCTTGAGACCTCCGGGTGTTAAAACGTGCCAAAACTGTTGGCACCGGTGGGGTTATCACTTTGGAAAATTATGCGTATCCCACCGATTATGAATTCTTGGAGACAGAAACAGTCTGTCCCACCGGGCGTGCCAAAAACTGTTGGTCACGAATCTGCCACAGGAAAGGATTTTTACAATTGCGCCCTAGACCCGGCCAACATTGAAAGGCTGGAAGCAAGAAATGGCTCCCAGACCAATCTCCATAGTGGGCTGGTTCCCTCTACTATTCTAAAATTGGGTTTAAGATAAGGGTTGTTGGAAAGAGATTTAAAAGGTTGCAGAAAGAAATGGGAAATATGGCCACAGGCCGAAGTGATGGGATCGAAAAATAACAGCAGGAAATTTAAAGTGCAGCAACAGCAAGCAATAAAAGTTATCAACCTAACTTTCGCACGATGTACGTAGAGAAACCCTCCAAAATCACATTCCAGGAATCATACTCTCACGGAAGTGCATAAATCCAATATGCAGAATTTAAATGCAACAGCCATGAAGACATACAAATGCTATTAGAAATGCAACATAAACAGAAAGGAAATCACTCATGCAAACGCTTGAAACATAGAAGCCAATCCTTTATTCCTGCAAATGCACTTCAGTTTCTAGCAGCAAGTTTTTCCAACCTTTGCAAATGAAAATTACATTGGTTTTTATAGAGGTCCGTCCTCTTTGCAGCATTAAAAACGTAAAACCAACTTCCTCGTGATCTACAATAATATCTTGAAAATCAGGAACACGATCCCCTTAATAGCGGCCTCGAGGAAATAAAAATTAAATACCATTAAACGTTCGCGGCCCTTCATTAAATTCGTTTTTTCAAACATGTGCATGAAGCCGTTAAAATAATCCACGAACCAATACTTTGAACCAATAAATCCTTTAATTTTGGTGGCCTGGGCACTCTTTGACCTTAACCGCATCGAAAATCCGCAAAATATTTAATTCGGGTTATCATTAAATCCTCGAAAATCGAAAAAACCCTTTCGGCCGTTCATATTGCACTTGGCGGGAAAACTGCGCAGGTCGCGAAAACGCGACGGGTCGCGAAATCGCGACGTCTTATCATTCAGTACGCTTTGACCACCGTTGACCCGCGAAAATGGAACATGTAGCGATTTCGCTACATGTTTCCGCCGTTGGCTCCTCCCTGCGCTCTGCCCCGCGAAACCGGAACATGTCGCGATTTCGCTACATGTTCCTTCGCCATACCAATCGCCTTTTTCGGTCGCGATTCGCTGACATGTCAGCGACGCGCTGCAAGTTTGCACTTTTTGCCTTCGACGCTCACCGGGTCGCGATTCGCTGACATGTTAGCGAATCGCTGCATGTTTTCCACTTAGTGCTTTTTCTGCCCGCCGACCCGCGATTTCGGAACACGTCGCGATATCGCGACGGGTCCGCCAACCTGCCTGCGTTGACTGCGTTGACCGCGATTCTGCAACATGTCAGCGCGTCGCTGCAATTTTCAGACTTAGCCATTTCTTGCTCAATTTTTCTCCTTTTTTCGCCCAAGCTGCATCAATCAAAGGTCAGATCCCCAACGATACATTAATGCATTCATCAATGAGAATCAATGTGGCAAAAATGCCAACAAAACCCACACCAAAATCCAAAAAAACAACCACCTTTATCCAGTTATCTCGGTGAAGCTCCTCCATCCAAAGTCTCCAATTGGGAAACTGAGTTATCAAAGGTTTGTGACCATCCTAAGAATCTATCCAAAAAATTTCCTGTTGACCATTATGAATGATCCAAAATAAATTTTTCTTTATCAAATCTTCACTAGTATTAAGAATTGCTAAATGGGATAACCTTTGGTAGGAAGTTAATAGTGAACAAGGTCTTCAGGACTTTTGTTCTCAGCATATTTAGCACAAATATTATTGGTCCAAAGAGCATTGGGGTTATGCAACATCCTCCAATATAATTTAGCAGCTAAAGCTTTGTTGTTATTAATAGAAGACCAAAATACTAACCCCCCTTCATTCTTAGGAAGACATAAAGTGTCTCATTTCACCAAGTCCCATTTTATTTTCTCCTTAGTACCACTCCAAAGAAATCAGTGACTAATTTGATCAAGTTCTCGAAGAATAGCCTTTGGGATATGCAACATAAAAGATACATAAACATGAATAACTTTAAGGACTAATTTTACCAAGGTGATTCTACCCCTAGAATAAAGCCACCTATTGGTCCACTTTCCAATTTTATTCTTGAATTTGTCCAACAACCAATTCCAATATTTATTTTTCTTCCTTTTAATATTTATGGGAATACCTAAATAAGTGATCAGAAGGGATGTCTTATTATATCTTAATCTATCCAAGACCATGGATTCCTTTCTAGCAGAGCAGTGAAAGAAAATAACTTTAGATATGTCTTCATTGATCAACTGCCTAGTAGCCTTAGAATAACAACTAATGATTTGCTTAATATTAGAAGCTTCCTTAACTGTAGCTTTACCTAAAATAGTAGAGTTATCCCTAAATTTGAGATGAGAGATAGGTCTAGCTACATGAGCAATGGTAACTCCCTCAAGGTTTTTGTTTTTCCTCTTTTTGGTTATAGTCCTACCCAAGCATTCAACAAGAATGATGAATAAATAAGGGGATAGCGGGTCACCTTGCCTAATACCTCTAGAAGCTAGAAACAACTGAGAAGACCTGCCATTGATAAGAACTATGTAGAAAACTTAAGAGATGCATCCCATAATGCAATCCATACAATCCTTAGAGAAACCAAATTGCCTCAAAACTTTGATAAGGAAGTGCAATCCACTATGTCATAAGCTTTGAACATGGAAGGACATTTTTGCATATCCATGGAATGGATGGATTCCTGAGAAATAACTATCTCATCTACTATTTGACGCCCTTCCACATAACCTCCTTACTCTAGGGAAATAATATTATGCAAAAGAGGCTTCAAAATTTCTGCCATGATCTTAGTAATTATTTTGAGAAGAACATTACATAAAGCAATAAGTATAAAAGTTGAGATATGATCAACCTATTGAGATTTTGGAACAAGAGTAATATAAGTTTTATTGATAAACTTCAAAAATTTTTTGGCTTTCCTGGCTTCTTCCACCACTTCTAATAAATCAACATGAAGGATATACCAAAACTGTTGGTAGAACTCAATGGAAAAACCATCAGGACCTGGGGTTTTCCATTTTTGCATTTTAAAAACTACCTAATGAATCTCATTGATAGTAACAAGAGCATTCAAAATACAATTCTCCTTAGAAGTGATAAGAGAAGGGATTTCTTAAAGAACATTTTGTTGAGAAGTTGAGTCAAGAGGAGTAGCAGCAAAATATTAGAAAAGTAATCGACAACAATAGAGTTCATGCCATCCCAAGTATAGACAACATATCTAGAATCTAATTTCAGGTAAGAAATAAAGTTATGAGATCTTCAAGCTAGAAGATATTTGTAGAAGAAATTTACGTTTCGATCTCCTTCTTTGAGCCATTGAATTCTAGATTTTTGCTTCCATAAGAGTTCTCTTTTTTACCATTACTCTAACTGGGTTGTGAGTTTAATTTCATATACACTTATATTCTCCATGAGGCCATATAAAAATATTTTATTACTCAAAATTTCAAGTTGAGCAATAACTTCATGTTTTTTTATGAACATCCCCAAACTCCTTCCAGTTCTAAGTCTTGATTTTGGATTTAATGTATTACAGTATTTTGGAAAAATAGATCTTAGTCCCATACCTAGGATTACCTTCCTTCCACCATTGATGCACACGAGGTCTAAAGGAACTGTCTATGAGCCACATTAATTGAAAATGAAAATGAGAGAAACTCATATTGGTTTTCCACTTTTCCACCATGACTGGCCAGTGATCTGAACCAACATTGTTAAGAGTCTTCACTTTAGAAATGTGACCATAGATTAAGAAATCTTTAGAGAGCAAAAACGTATCCAATCTTTCCATTATACAAGCTAAGCCTTGCCTTTTGTTATACCAAGTCACAATACCATTATCCGGTTTGATGTCCACAAGATGGAGGTATGCAATATATTCACTCATGAGGTTAGTGCTTTTATCCAAATTTATATTTCCCCTCATTTTCTCATCCAAAGAAAGGATGGTATTGAAATCTCCTCCGATCAAAATCCAAGCTTTAGGAAAATGAGAGATAATATGAGTTATATCCTTCCACTGTCTTCTTTTTTCCTCCAAAGCAGTCGAAGCATAAACAGTAATGCAGAGCATAATTTGGTTGGAATTTCTACTTTGAATAGCTATAGCCAAAAAACCCCAAATGCCAACCATATGGTGAATAACTACCTCTTTTGGATCCCAAATACAAGCAATGCCACCAGAAGTCCCTTGGGAACTGAGGGAAATCACTTTTCTAGCTGGCCAAATTTTACTGGTAATTGAGTCCATATTCTCCATTTACATCTTCGTTTCTTGAAGGAAAACAAGATGTGGATGATTTATCTGAATCATTATTCTAATTTTATTTTGTTTTGAAAGACACCCTTTGAGTCCTCTAATATTCCAAGTGATGATATTCATTAAAACCAGGGCTAAAATTTTTGGGAAGGGCATTAATATTACCTTCCTCTACAAGATTTTTACCTTATTTTACAATATGATATTGATTGGTCTTGTGACCTACTTTTTGATTAGAATCCATCTTCAATTTTTTTCCCTGTTTCTTAACTTACTCCAGTTGAATCTGAGATGACTTATAACCTTGAAGAATTCTCGTACATAGTCAAAATTTTACTAGAGGGTTCAATAGTGTCTATATTGGGACCTGTATTCTTTGAAGTTTTGACATTTAAGATATTATTTTTCTTGTGTAAATTTTCTCCCTTTTTTATGTTGAAAACCTTTGATTTGTTGGTTTATCTCTGAGTTCTTCCCTTCATATTTAAATTGTGTTTATAAGATTTGTGTTTCCATTATTTACTCTTCCTCACTTGGGACATCATTTGTGGAAAGTGTTTCAAACATATTAGTAGATGACTTTGATTGATCCTTCATAACTAGTTTTTTCTAAGTGTTCTTCTTCTTAGGCATTTGGAAACCTTCTGAGTTTATATCTTCTTTATTTTTATCAAGAATTTTATTTGGGCAAGCACTAGCCAAATGACCATATTCATGGTAAATTCTACAACAAAAAGGAATATTATCATATTCCACTACTTGCTCCTAAGTTTATTTCCCAAATTGTAATGTGATCCTTTTAGCTAGGGGTTTGTCAAAATCCATTAAAACACAAATTCGAGCATAAATAATATGTTCAAAATTTTGAGTACAATCAGTAGTCATCATAAAAGTTCCTAAAGAGTTTCTAATTGAAGAAAAAATAGTAGGATTCCAAAATTCAATAGGGAGGCCAAAGAGTCTAACCCACACGGGAGCTATAGAAGGCATATCTTCTTCAGTTTTAAATTTAGTATGCCAGGGCTTCATGAAAAGCCCTACCCTTACAAAAAACCAAGGACCCCCTTGAAAGGTTTTCTCTCTATATTCATTATTAGAAAATAAAATAAGAAAATAACGATTTGGATAAATAGATATTTGTAACTCACCTTTAGTTTTCCAAATTTTTGCAGCCCAAAATTTGAAAGAAGATAGGCTCAGACAAAAACCCATGAGTCGACAAATTAGTTCTCTTTTTCCAAATCTTCAATGTCAGTCTGAATGTTACCCATATCAAGATTAACAATAGGAGTTCCATCAACTGCTTTAATACATCCTAAATTTGTTTTCCTGGGATCAATATTAGGCATTCTTAGAGGTTTATGGGAAGCCCTAAGATTAATATTAGAATTGGGTTGAGGTTGTCCACCATGGAGGGCATACCTAAAATTTATTTTTGGGACTGTCTTCGAAATTCTTACCTTGACACAGGTTTTCATAGTAGAATTATTTTATGGATGCACATTAGCACCAGATTCACTTGAGATTTGAGCCATTTTTTTATCAACTACTTAAAACTTATTTCGTGATCTCTTTAATCCTCGTCATAGACGCTATGGAAAGGTATGGTTTTCAATTTTATTTTGTGCAGTAAATTGGAAGCTATTTTGACTCAAGTTCAAAATATGATCTATTGAAAGACAAATTTCTAGCCCATATTGGATCCCCTACAACATATCCTGCTAAAATATTGAGCATAAACCACAAAAATATTGGCCGCTAGGGCTTGAAGTCCCTAAAAACCAACCTTTGGAGTTGGTTGCACTCAACCCAGATGAAACCCTTACACAACCACTTGCCAAAAATATCGTTCATACATAGGGATGCACTAAGATCTGTGTTGCTTCAAACAATTTGAAAATTGGAGATGTTATAGGGTTTTTCAGGCATCTACCCTCAAAATTTCCAGCCTAGTTTTCTAGGATTACATAATATTGTGGAAATTTCAAATGCAAAAAATATCTATAATGTTGTGAGTAGTTTAAAGAATATTGTAGGAATGACTAATATAGAGATAGCCACAAAGTTAATATGCATCGAAGCTGATTGTTCTACTATAATGCAAAGTCATAGGAATGGTCTTTATGTTTATCTCCAAATGTTAGTTTCCCCATATATGATACCCAATAATTGCATGGCTCATAGAATAAATCTAGCATATAAAATTATAAGCTCTTTTGAAAATTTTGTGAGAGTAGAAGATCTTATTCATGAAATACATTCTTATTTGTCTTAAAAGTGTGGAAGTCAATAGTGTTGAAATAAAATATATATACTCAACAAAAATATCTTAAAATAGCATTTCAATGGAGCAGCAAGGAGGAGGAGCGAGAGGTCTAGGGGCATCAAACCCTAGGTGTGGGACTTCAAAGGGCAGATCAGCAGACGCGGTAGGTGGGGGCTCTGGCGAGATAGCAGGCCCCCAGGCGGAGGATGTGGACAAGGAAGTTCTATTGGAACCGGTCCAAGGGCGTTGGGCGGATGCGGTTGAAGATTTCTTTGAGGGGGACCAGGACTCTATGCGTCAGGATCAAAGGAAGACCCAAGAAGGAGACAAAGAGAAACCTGGCAACTGGAGACCTTCATATCTTAATGCTCTTCGCGGTAAGCAAAAATTATCCGACTCTTGTTTTAATCTAAAATCTGTCAATGGTAGGTTGCACGTCCCAGATTCCTTAGCTCAGCATGTGGCTATGGAGGGCGGAACATCTTTGGTGGCTAAATTTATGGGGGTGAGGCCGGACATGGAAGTCATAAGGAGATGGGCCATCCAAAAATGGCAGCCAAGGGCCGGTATGATGATTAAGGCTTTACCCAAGAGTTTTCTTTTGGTGACATTTCAATGTGAACAGGACATGGAAAGGACTCTCCAAGGAGGTCCTTGGTTTTTTGGGAAAAGGGGCTTGTATCTGAAGCGTTGGTCCCCCGATTTCAACCCCCAGACTCGAGTCTTTGGATTTGGCTCCTATTTGGGTTAAGATGCCAGGATTACCTCTCGTTTTTTGGAACGAACAAATATTGGTTGGGATAGCTACAGAGATTGGAGAACTAATAGCTATTGATCCTGCAACCTTGAGCAAAACAAGACTCCTGTCTGCTCGCATGTGTGTATTGGCGGACCTGAGTAAAGAGCTCCCTAAATCCATTATTTTGTCGTCTATGTTTGGCCTTCATACTCAGGTATTTGAATATGAAAATATGTCTTTTAAGTGTAGTGTTTGTGGGAAGGTAGGGCACCAGGGTATCCACTGCATTTCCAAGAACCAGCCCCCACTCCAAAATACTGATCCTCAAACCCAGAATAATATCCCTCCCCTGCAGATCTCCATTCCTACCCAACCTGGGCCTCAAGGACGTGGAGCTCGAAATCCGAATATCAGAGACCCTGTTCGCCCTATTGTAAGCAAGAGGCAACGTTTTAACCCTCCTCCCAAAAATTCCTATGCCCCAAAACCCTCTCACAGGGGAGCTGGTCCCTTTGATGGGAACCCTCAAGCTCAACCTGCTCCTAAGATGTTACAGCAAGCCTCAGAGCCAAATCACAAAGGAAAGAACCCCATAGATCAACGCCCTGGGGCAAGTAAGTTTGATTGGGTGATACGGGAGGCCTATGGAGGCTCGGTGGAAGTGGTCCCATGTACTCTAGAGGAATTTATGGGAAGAAATTCCAAGGATATCAACATCCCAGTGGAGAACAGTTTTGATGCATTAAATCATTTGAAGGGAGATCAGATGGACAGCCAAGAAGTGGAATCTGAGGTAGAGGAGACTCAAGAGAAGGATTTAGAGGAGAAAAATCAGATGAAGGAGCAGGAAACTAATAATACAGGCAAGGATACTCAGGAGGAAGAGGTGAACCACCAAGATCGGTGTAACCCCAAAGCGAGGGAAAAAAGAATCTACTAATCAAGAAGCTAAGAGCACGGAATCATCTCCACTGTCAAAAAGACCAGTTAACCCGGAAAGCCGATTGTTACCCCAAATACCAAGACTGACCTACCCAAGATGGTTACTAGAAGCCAAGTGAATCCCAAGGAACTTCAACCTAGAGCGGATGTATGGGGATATGGTTCGGTAGGAAGAGGGAAACCTAGCAATGTTGCCTTAAGGCAGAAAGAAGCAGAGCGAGGAGTGGTTGATGGCACTCAAGCAATATTGCTCTTTGGGGCGAAGGCTCGAGGATCCAAAGCCCATAAATGAAGATCCTTTCATGGAATATTCGTGGGAGTAATCCTACAAAAATAAGAGCTTTGTATGCTCTTAGACAAGAACACAAACCGGATATGATTTTACTGCAAGAAACTAAAATGGAGGAGAGTAGAGTTATTCCTTTTAAGAATAGGACTTGGCGAGAAGCTGAAGTAGTAGGCCAAGAGGCCACTGGAACAGCAGGAGGGTTACTGGTTATGTGGAACAAAAATGTGATTGATAGTAGAGTGATTCTGATGTCTAGTTGGTTTATTTGTCTCTTATGTGTGGATAAAACCACACAGGAAGAGTGGATCTTAACGAATGTATATGCTCCAATTAGACAGGGACTGAGAAGGGTTCTTTGGAGTCAGCTAGCTGAATTGAGGGAGACGGTCCCCAACTACCCTTGGATTGTGGCGGGGGATTTCAATTGCTACCTTAATCCTAGTAGATAAATTGGGGGGCTCTCAAAGAATAACTGTCGATATCTACGAGTTTAGATATTTTGTTGAGCAACATGAGCTGATGGATGTGGACCTGCGTAGATTCTCCTATACATGGTCTAACAAAATATTGAAGGAAAACCAAATTCAGATAAGATTAGATAGGTTTCTTCTTTCTCAAGAATGCCTGGAGAGGTTTGGGGACTCTTCATTAACGGCACTCCCAAGAATCGGGTCTGATCACAACCCAATTCCGTGGGAAACAGGGGAGGACTCTAAGAAAATATACATCAGACCCTTTCGATTCGAACTTATGTGGTTCCAACATCAGGATCTCAAGGATCTGGTTGCCCAATGGTGGGACAAAAAGTATAATGGTTCGAAACCGGCCCAAGTGGCATGTAAACTAAGGAATGTGAAGGCTAACATTAGAGAGTGGAACAAAACTTCCTTTGGCAATATTTTTGTTAAAAAGGCAGAACTAAAAGACAAGATCAATGAACTACGGGAGAAGTTGAAGTCGGAGCAGACTTACGGAGGATCCGAGAAACCGGGAGAGGGAGTCATTAGCCGAATACCACACGATGCTAGGATTTGAAGAAACCTTTTGGAGGCAGAAATCCGGATCGCGTTGGTTAAAGGAGGGTGACAGAAATACAAAGTTCTTCCATGTCTCTACTCTTCGCCACAGGAGTACTAACAAAATTAAGGAGATCAAGATGGCCGATGGGTCTAACACCAAAGATATGGAAGACATAAGGAGGGAAGCGGTTGAGTACTTTAAATCGTTGCTAGAAGATGTAAATCCGACTATTGAAGAAGAGGACTCTCTGTTGGCAGCCATTCCACCCCTCGTAACTGATAATCTTAATGGATTCTTACTTAGTCCTTTCACAAAGGAGGAAATCAAGAAGGTCATTTTTGACATGGATGGTAACAGCTCCCCAGGACCGGATGGCTTCCCTGCAGCTTTCTTCCGGAAGTTTTGGGATATCCTAGGCAATGATGTAGTGGAAGCTATAATTGAGGCTCAAAAGGACATGGAAATCCCGGAAGGAGTTAATGCTACTTTTTAGTTCTCATCCCTAAACTAGTGGGAGCAATGGAATTTTCCAGCTTTCGCCCTATCGGTTTATGTAACACTCGATGAAGATTCTCACAAAAACAATCGCCAATAGGCTGAAGGTTATCCTTCCTTTCATCATTGATATGAACCAAGGTGGCTTTGTGAAAGGGCAACAAATATTGGATGGTATCATCACAATTCATGAGGTTATTCATTCAATGGTGACTAGTAAGGAAGCAGGTATGTTACTAAAGCTTGATATGAATAAAGCCTACGACCGGGTCTCATGGCGGTTCCTCACCAAGATTTTGGGTAAGTTTGGTTTCTGTCCCAAATGGATTAAGTTGATTTTTAGTTGTATCTCTACTACAAGATTTTCTCTCATGGTGAATGGGTCACCCTCCGGTTACTTTAAGAGTGAAAGGGGGTTGCGACAAGGAGATCCTTTGTCTCCATACTTGTTTATTATTTTAGCGGAAGCATTGGGTAGGAACATTTCAGCAGCGGTGGCAGATGGTCAATTGGAAGGTTTTAAACCAGACCTCAACAACGGGGCCGAGTGTCTCACCAACAGTTTGTGGATGATACAATCATTGTGTCCAAAGCCTCGGTGCCTCAGGCTAGGAAGCTGAAGAGAATTCTAACCAAGTATGAGACAGAAGCAAGACAATACATAAACTATAAGAAGAGTAGCATCTATTTCTTTAACACGCCTGGTGGGAGGGAGGAAAGAATAGCTAACCTCTTCGGTTGTGGAAAGGAGCTTCTACCAGAAACTTATCTAGGTATGCCTATGTTCGAAGGAAGAATGAAGGCTACTTTGTGGAACTCAGTCATTGACGGGATCTCCAAAAAGTTAGCAGGGTGGAAGGGCAGCCTTCTCGACTCACGCAGAAAAGCCTTATTAGTTCAAACTACTTTACTGAGCATTCCAATTTACTACATGTCTCTATTTAGAATGCCCGCAAAGGTCCAAGCTACATTGGAGCTAATTCAACGCAACTTCTTGTGCTCAGGTTCAGAGGAGAGAAAGAGAATTTCGTTGGTAGCATGGAATCAGGTGTGTGCAAGCAAGGATCAGGGAGGCCTGGGGTTAAAGAGAATGAAAGAATTGAATCAAGCTCTGATTGGCAAACAGGTATGGAGATTTATCAATAATGATCAATTGGGATGGGTAAAACTTCTTAAGGCAAAATATATCAGATATAATCAGGACTTCCTGAAAGTCGATAATCTCCCTAGAGGATCCTATTTTTGGAATTGTTTGCTCGAATGTCGGGAGGTAGTCAGGAAAGGCATCAGATGGAGAATTTGTAATGGAAGACAAGTGGACTTTTGGAAAGACCCGTGGTTGGAAGAGGCCCCTCTGAAAGATAACTTAGACCTTCAGGTCCTCCAACATAAACTTTCGAAGGAAATGGGAGGAAAAGTAGGGGATTTTATTGCTGTAGCACAGAAACTTCTTCTTGGAAGAAAATCACGGTTCATAATCTGTCGAGCAAGAGAAGGTGGCCCTAACCAAACTCAATGATGCTTTAAGGGTGTTCCCGATCATTCCTGGGGGAGGAAGAGACAAGGCAATTTGGGGCAAAACTACAAGTGGGATCTATTCAGTAAAAACTGCCTATAAGTTAATCCACTCAGGATTCAATGGCTGGACTCCGACTTCTGTTATTTGGTTAAATAATTTAACCCCAAAAATAGCTTTCTTCTTTTGGTTGGCAGTTCAAAATAAGATCCTGACAACAGATAATCTGCAAAGGAGAGGTTTCCAATTCATCAATCGATGTATCTTGTGTGAGAAAGCAATAGAATCCGTAAGTCATATATTTCTAACTTGTGATTTTTCTTGTACGAGTCTTCCAAATGATCCTGTCCAAATTTCATATAGATTGGGTCTGTCCAAATAGCATGTCCGACTTCGCATACGATGGGCTTCCCCCTTCCGGGCAAAGCTTTTGACTTGGCTCGGAAGCTCGGCTTACCCCATTTTTTATGGGGGATATGGAATGAGAGAAATAAGAGAGTATTTAAAGGACGTAAGAAAGATCCCAGGTTATGTGGTAATAAAATAATCAGAGCTTTGAAAGAAAACTGGAAAACTTTCTTCTTCAAAAATGAGACCATGTCTCTAAGGGAAAGGAGGATTTTGCGGAACTGGGGAGAGGAACTTCCAGACCTAGACATTACAACCAACCCACGGGATGGTGTCAAGTGGATACCCCCCACACAAAAGTGGGTTAAGTTTAATTTTGACGGGGCAGCTAAAGGAAATCCGGGGCCTGCAGGAGCAGGAGGAGTTTTGAGAAATGAGGAAGGAAAAGTGGTCCTTGCCTTTGCAGAGCCTTTGGGAACTCAAACAAATCATTTTGCGAAGCCCGAGCTTGCATGCAGGCAATGAGAATTGCCAGACTTGAGGGTTATAAGGAAGTTATCTTTGAAGGGGATTCACTTAATATAATCAAGGCAATTAAGGAGGATAAAGACCCCAGCTGGACCATATTGGAGCTTATCCTAGAAGCAAAGATTCATAAATCTCATTTGGTTAATGCCCGAATCCAACACACCTTCAGAGAAGGGAACCAAGGCGGCGGATCTAATGGCAAATATTGCAGTTTCTGTTGGGGAGATGCAAATTTGGAAGGATAACTTCCCTCAAGAACTATTGGTGTTGGTTGCTAGAGAAGAGCTAAGATCAAACCCGTTAGAGCATCGAGGAGATCGGAGGGGCTGATGATGAGTAATCCGACGGATGGAATTAGGCGAGAAAAGGCATCCCATTTGTCTGGGGCCTGGGAGGTGACAAGTGTACAGTACAACAACCTAGTGTTAGTAAGTGCTAGGTGTTGTTTGGTTTTTGTTTTATCCTGAATAGTCAAGCGACAAGTATAGGACCGTGGACTCTAAGTATGGCTTAATGTGAGTCTTAGAAAGATCCATTTTGTATTTTGATTATACGGGCTTGATGCTAGAACCAGCCCATTTTGACTTTGTAAAAGGTTTGTGGACCTTATAACCACCTCTACCTTATACCAAAAAAAAAAATATCTTAAAATAATAGTCATTATATTTTTGTGGAACAATAGTTGAATAAACATCACTTTTGAGTAACATCCATGAGACTGGTTCCATTGCATGTTTGTGGCAAAAATTGTATCCAAGTAGTGTCTTGCAAGATACTATTAGTGAATACTTTTATTTATATGAATTATGTCAAACAATGATATTCAAATCTGTTGAATATGAGAGGATTTTTAGTGCACTATCTTTCATCAAATCTAAACTCTGCATAAGGCTGGATAAAAATTTAAAAAATTATTTAAGAATTTATGTGTCATCATATTAGTTGAACACATTTCCTTATGACAGAGAATTGGCATATTGGAATTCCCTTGTAGGTAAAGGGGTACCTAAAATACGAACGATAATGATGATAATGATAATTTTAGTGATCAGATTATGGGGACACAAATAACTGCTATGCACAATACTGATTTTGGACAAGCTGAGAAGTGTTTGTTTCAACTATCTAATTTGTGAATATTTTAGTATTGTGATTTTTCCAGTATTTTACAACATTAATAAATTTGAATTTATTTGATATTAGATTTCACAATAGTGATTTTGACAAAATACTTTTTTTTTTTAAGCTACCTGATTTGTGAATTTTCTAGTATTGTGATTTTTCTAGTATTTCACAACATTAATAAATATGAATTTATTTGACATCAGATTTCACAATAGTGATTCTGGATAAGCTGAGAATGTTTGTTTTAGCTACCTGATTTGGGATTCTGAACAAGTCGGGAATTTTTGTTTATGGATCTCAATGTTTTTTTTGAAATAGTTTTAATTGTATTTATATCATAGTATATATTTGTTTCAGTTACTTGAATTGTAAGTTTTACAAGATTTTACAAACTTGTTCAATATGAATGTGTTTATTTGTCATCACAAGATTGTATCGTCTATCTGAATTGTAATTTTATTCTTTATCTCACAATAATGTCTTTCAAATTATATGTTTTATGATGTAAACGATATAATTCTCTTTCATAATTGATTTACAACATAATTTTAAAAAATATAGTGTACTGATATTAATATATGGGATAACTAAGTTGAATGGTGAATATAGTTTAACTGTTCATTTCTTTTAATATTGTGATTGTGAATATAGTTGAATCATTATAAATTTAAAAAATAACACATGAATATAAATAGGAACAACCAATGAGTGATAGAATTCAAATTAAAAAAAGTTTTTTTCATTAATTACATAGAAAATATACAGTACAAACTTATTTACTGAACCACCATCCAAAAATTTCTTTCAACAATGAAATATTTTACAACAAAGCAATTTTTTCAAGGGTGAGTAGGGGCAGATTCAGATGCTCTTTGTGCACATGGATCACCTAGGCCTTGATATTTAGTATTTTATTGTATATATGCATCTCCTTGAGTTTGAGATGCTCCATGTATATCTTCATCTCCTTTAGTTTGATATGCTTCCAAAGTTGCAGGTTCTTTTCCCTTATCTTCTATACCAATAACCTACTCAAGACATTTTAGTACTCCCATTATGATGAGGCCTTCCTCTACCTTTTGTAAGCTCCCCAAAAAAAATCTATCATCTTTGGTTAGATCCTCAAGGACTATATGTTCATTTTATTTAAGCTTCTTCTTAAGAATAATTTTTGGATATATTTTGTTCTCAAGGATAATTTATTTTAAATAATTACTATCCCTGACCTTAGTCTGTAAGGTCTCCTTCATTTTTATTACACTTAATATTGATTTCTTTGCAACCTCAAGATTAATAGCCAAGAAATTAACTTATTTCTATAAATTTTAAAAAATTGCCTACGTAATAATTAAAGAACACCTTAGTTAGTCGAGATTTATTTTACAAAATACAATTATAAATTTGAGTGCATCTAAAGTCTCACATTTGTAGCATCTCTTGCAATATCAACAATTAAAATTTTCTTCTTCTCAGAAGCCATAGGTTGTAATACACTTGGGCTTCAAAATTCAGGTTCTCTAACTCACACAACATAGGCTTTAAAATTTTATCATCATAAGAAATAGAAGGGTTCACCAATTCTAATTGGGCTTGATGTAGCAACCCAAAAAGCTTCTTAGGCTGGTTTCTGATAGGGGTAAAAATTTCTTCCCTTTTATCATAATTTTTATAGTGGGCATTTATTTCCTTGATAAGGATATTTGCCCACAATTCCCAATCCTTCAAATATTTCAAATTTTCAAGTATAACATCCTAGATAACTGAAAAAAAACTATAAAAAACCAAATGATCTTCAGAAAAAGTAACTTATTCATCCTCAGGATCAGGATCGGAAGTGTCATAAGGTGATGATGAAATTATCTCAACTTCAAGTTCTTGCAAATTTACCATGTCTAACACTTTTAACCCTTCAATATTCCCATGAAAAATAAATTCATGATCAAATTCTGGAACATCTAAATATTTGAAACATATTTCAAAGAACAACCAGTAGAAAATGAAAACATTGGAAATCGAGATGCCTATCCCTGTGTCTTTGTGTGGGTCCCATACATGATCTCGGTCCATCAATATTTTTTCTAGAAATTTGATCTCACATTAATTATTGTAATTTTTTGAGATTGTCATGCTACTAGTGCTAGTGGTGGTGGACCTAGTGGTGGTGGCGGTGGCATAATTTTATTCCTTCTTTCATAAAATTGTGGGGAGGGACCTAAATATATTATAATAAGATATTATTAAACAAAATTAAAGGAGATAAAATTTATAATTAACAATAAAAAAATCACATACCCAACAAATAGATCTTGTGTTTCCCTTTATCCTGTGGAGATAATTAGGTGTGAGTGTTTGTAGTGGTTTGGCGTAAAAATAAAAAATATACCAAAAAATAAAAAATAGATATAATTTTAACTAAACAAAAATGGTAATGAATCAACAAAAACTTGAAATAGTAAACTTACCCATCATTGGTACAACATAACTAGATTCACCTTCCATGGCATTTGTTTGCACATGTTAATGAGAAGCGGGAGAAGAAGCTGGCTTCTAGCGTTTATGAGGTCTCTATGGTTGAAATTCAATCATTGTCCCTTCTAAATCACCACTGTCCTCTGGCATGTGACTTCTGTCACTAGTATCCTTTTTGGATCATCTGATGGCTACCTTACTTTGAATTTAGATGTAAAAAAAAAGTTAAAACATAAATTAAAAACATCTTAGAATATAAAATTATTATTGGTGAAAAATAGAATAATTACCTTCAACTCTTCAAAAGTCATAGAAATGCTTTGTAATTCAGTATGCAAAATATTTGGTGAACAAATATCCTATAAATTATGAAAATTTTCATAATAAAGAGCTAAAATGTAATTTATCAAGGCAACTGTGAGAGGTTTGTCTGATTGTCTAGTTTGAATAATATAGAGTTATGATATGATTCAAATAGAAATATATATATATATACTATTTAAATCTCTTATGGTACTCTAAACAATGAACAATATAAGCTAATGACCAAAATGAAATCTCCAAGTTTCAAAGAAGAAATAGTCTTTCTTGGAAAAATTCAAGAATTGCCTTCAAATCATTATTTGAAATAGAGTTATTGGTTAACCCTCTCTTGGACTTTGCCATAGAGGCTACAAAAAAAATAATTAGGTGATAAAAAATTTTAAATTATGAAATTTAATACAACCAACTAAAGATAATTATACCTGACAAATTTTTTGAAGAGATATCAAAATGCTTCGCTAGGAAAGCCTTATCATTGTTTGAGAGAAGAAGCTTCTATGTTACTGCAGTGAGACCCTTCTGTGTAAGTCTAGTCAATATCTGGATATCAGAGGGTTTGATTGTAAAATATATTTTTTAATTCTGTGTCGACACTGTAAATACCCCAAGATCATTGTTGTAAGCATCAATTATATTGTATAAAGTAAATTTATCTATTCTAAATTGGGACATAGAAGCCAAAACCCTAAAACCTACATTTTGAACCCATATACGGTCTATCCCATCTATTCCAGCTAAGTACTCTAAAAATGCAATGCAAATTTGATTTTTAATGTAATTTTCTATGCCATCATAGTCTCCATCACTTTGGAAAGGTGTGGGATAATGGTCTCTTGGGGAAGGGAAGTGTTAGCAGCTTCACTTTGATCTTGTGCAATAAAACAAAGTCTATAAAAATAATTGTCGATGCCTTTTTATAGACAAGACTGAGTGGGGTGGACATGTGGAAGCATGTTATTAGAAATACATGTGGAGTGGACATGTGGTAGCATGTTAGTGGACATGCGTGTGGTAGTGTCCATATACATTACTACACCCAGGTCATCTGCATAACTACATCTGGTCCATTTGTATTATAACACCTGGTCCATCTATATTATAACACCTGGTCCATCTACATTTTTTGCACCCAGATCATCTACATTTATTCACCTGGTCTGTCTACATTTTTTTACCTATTCCTCCTGTATTACTGCACTTGGTCTATCTACAATACATCACCCAATTCATTTGCATTTTTGCACCCAATTCATCTATAATGTTATACCCATTCTAGCTATAATACTTCACTCGATCCATTTGTGTTGCTGCACCTAGGTTGTTTATAATCCTTCACTTGATTCATCTATGTTTTTACACCCGATCCATCTACATTATGAGCTTCACCTAGTCCATATTTATTACTTGGTCAAATTTTATTATTAATCTTATCCATCTGTCAGGCCCTTCTTCCACTAGAACTGTTACCCCATATTTTCCTTGCACACAGTCTGTTTGTTAGATTAGTTTTCCATATGGTCTATGATCGAATCATGTGCTACACCCGATCTAAGACCAGATCATGTTTTTACACTCAGTTTAGGCCCAAATATTTTTTTGCACTTGGTTCGATCTTAGATCGCATTTTGCACCCAATCCAACCCTGAATCATGTTTTTCACCCAGCCTGATGAAACCAAAAATATTCAACTTGCCAAATTTTTAATTTTTTTATTAAAATATAAGGTAATTCACCATTGCCTTTGATGTGAGGTTGGTCATTATTCTCCATGGTTTCAAAATAAATTCACTAGTTTTCTATAAATACATTTCGGGTTCGACCCCTTATGCATAACCCTACAACTCAATAAGAAATACATACATATTCTACATAAAGAGGTGAACAAAAGTCTAGACAACAATCCAATCTTCATTCAAGAAGGAATATAGCCTTAATCAATACAATTATTCTAATTGTAAACACCAAAGAGTCAACCATTAGAATGACTTACATTCTAGTATATATATAGATCTACAATGTATTCAATTGTCTTTAGAATGATTGTTGTCAAAGCATATTGGAGGCTTTAGAATAGGTATTGAGAGTGAATGTCACATTCAACTTAGTTTTTCTTAACTAATTTAAGCATTAATTTTTTACTTGTGTGTTATAGACCTAAATTTTAGGATGGCTTGCATAATACATCATTTGATGTTAACTGTTTGCTAATGGTCCACTCCTTTTTGTTATGCATAGCCAACTAAATAAAGATAAGTGTGGGATACAGAGAGCTTTAATCATTGAGATATTTTGATAGTATTAATTCTTGGTGGCTACTTGATATTAGAACTCCTATTTATATGGACTATTTTGAATCATTTGTGTAGTGGTTGATGGCATGAAAGTATATTTCTAGTTTCTAGGAAGTTATCATAACTCAGTATAGCTTCTAATTTCTTCTTATGTTGGATTAAAATTTCTATTTTTGAATATTGGATGTCAATATAAAGTGTTTGGAAGCTAAATTTGTTTATGTATAATGTCATATGTTGGAAGTCATTTGATATATGCTTACTTTGTTACCATGTTTTTGAGTCATTGATGTTGATATCATCATATTCTAAAATTTGATGCTTTCCGAAGCTTGGTAATCTATAGTGCCTAATGGTAGATATTGGACCCAATGCCTTGGGATACTTTTCTTGAAATTTCTATTCATTTTATTGGATGGTTCATGTCATCCTCCTCAAACCACCTTTGTAGTTCATCCATCTAACATTATTCACTAGGTTTCAATACTATATTACTAGATGTTGGGTGGTGGGCATAGGACTTGTAGCTTTGATTTTTATAATTGAAGAATGTTGGATGTCATACTTTTTTTGTCTTACTACTAACATAAAATTCTTATATATCTAGTAGGATTTCCATACTTAAATTTTTTATATTTCATTCTACTCTGCTTTTCCTGGATGTTGGCTTTTATATCTTAGCATAAAAATATCATCCAACAGTTTTTGATAGCATGCCTTTTTATCTGAATACACTTATCTATACTCTATATCTTCCTACAAATATCCGAAATTCTTTGTACCAACCTCCATATTTGGATCCACTATAATAGCCTCCTATAGTGCTCTTCTAATTGCTTTTTAAACTACTACATGCTCATTTTTGCATTATTGCATTAGTAAAATAACTACATAGTCTAACCTATGCTACATAGTGGATGTAGGTGATGAAATTCACCTACAAAATGGTCCTGCCAAGATGGGCCATTACACTAAATAATTCTCCTAAGCCATTTTTAGGAATGATTTTCACATTTACATCATCAAATTTATTTTAAACATCTCCAATGATGTGCCTCTGAAGGGATGAGAATAGGTGGTATGGAAGTAACAATTAGAGGATTTTTGCATCATGTCCCTCTTACCCTTACATATGCAAGACACTAAAGATACACCTAGGAATATGTTTATGGGTAAGATATATTTAAAATATCTATGTCCCTTGTATAATATATAGTGTTATATCAACAAATGGCATGACCAATATGTATTATTGATCCCTCCACTCCCTATTATATTTTATGTTTATGTATAGTATCCATATGGTTATTGTCAACTAATACATAACAATGATCCATAATACAATAAACACAATGACATAAAGAACAATTAACAATGGTAACAAAGATATGACAATAAAAATGGACATAACTATATTGCATATGTAAACTATAAGAGCACATGTGTGCTCACCATATTTCATTAGTGAATGAATGTGACTCTCTTGTTGAACCTCCACTTCTTATGGAATCACCCAATAATAATATTCTACACTCCAGCTCTAAAAATATTAGACACTTCCTTAGGCTAGCTTGGTTTGGTAACTCTTAATCTCATGCTAGACTCTCTCATGTCTGAGATCACAATTGCTCAAATATCCTCTTATGAGGAGGATATCCATATTAATAAGCTCATGAAATTTAGATATTATATGGATGGAGAAATCTGGATAGATACTTATTAACACTTTCTAGAGATATCCTTTTTGGATTCTTTCTATAGTATCAAACTATTCTAGAAATCTCTCTTGTACTTTTCTTAGGATATTTATAATTACATGATATAGTCAAAATATCACATGCTTCTAGAGAATTTTCTTATGGAATTTTTCTATGATATGCCAATAACTACTTAATACTTAAAAAAAACTTTGAACTATCTTGGATTTCTAGATATTTTATAAGATATTACTTATAAAATATCTCAAGACATTTCACTTTATGATCAATATACTTGATAAGGATAATTTTACCATAAAAATAACACTTTTTCTATTAAATTTTATTATTTATTATTACTTTTTATAGTGACCTATCACAATTATAATATTCTTTTTGTACTCCTTTTGTACAATAATTTTATTTATAATGGAATACCTCCCTAATGAATATATTATAATGCATGTATGCTAATAAATATTGTTGGAATATATTACTTAATTTAGTTCATGCCAATGTACCACCATGGGTACATATATATTGGGAAAAAGTGTAATAGATTAGGGTGAAAGTATATTGCATTAGGGTGAAAGTATTTACTTTATGCAATATAATAAATGCATAAGTGTGCAAAGTATTTTGGCAATGTAACTATGCATAGTTGTCTCTATGTACATGTGTCTATAGAATAGGAAGATGAAGAGTCATAAGAAGAGTGAATGCCAAGAATCCTCCATATGAAGAGTCACATTCCATCCTATAAAAGGATATATGGATAGAGAGCAATACATATAGAAAGATATGGAGTGATTGGTCATGTACAATAACAATGGAGAGGGATGAAGCATGATGTATTTGAGATCTTTATTCAATAAATATTATATTTTCATAAGCATTTATTAGTGGCATTCATATAATTTATTTTTGAAGTTTTTTATGAGTTTTATATGCTTAATATATTGCTATTATCATATATTTCATATTGTAAATTTATTTTAGATCTTGTGATTACTTTATTCTATACATTTAACTTCAAAATATAAAAGTGGTATCAAATCTACAACAAGGTTTTGTCTTGCACAGGATTTTGGTTGCAAAGAAGATTTCTACTAGTTAAGGAGAAACCAATAAAGTTGAAGAAATTACATCTAGAAAGGAAAATCAGATAAGATAGATTTTCTCACTATATTGAAGGAAAACCAATGATAATTAAGGATTTATCCATTCCAAGAGTAAATTTGAAATAGAAGGAAATTTACAGGTTATGAAGATTCTTGATATTAAAGATATTAAGAGACCAGTAAAGGAGGTCCTATTTATAAGATTAATAAAGAGGGAGAGAGAGAGAGAGAGAGATAGAGAGAGAGAGAGAGAGAGATAGAGAGAGAGAGAGAGAGAGAGAGAGAGATTCCAAATTAGTATTTTACTAGAATATTCCCATAGGTTTGAAGAAAAACTCATGAAGAATAGGATTCATAAAAGATTTGCTTTCACTAGTTTTTGAGATAACTAGTGAAGATTATTGATTTTAGAATTCTAGAACTTTGAATATATTTTATTATTATTATATAAGTTTTTTTTACATAATATTAGTTCTTAGAATTTAATAAACTTCCTACAATAGATAGATAATAATTTCACCTTAAATTACCTAAAAATCTATGTTCTTTTCTTGTGTAGGGATGAACTCTTTGTTGTAGAAAAGTAGACATTAAATATTTAGGGAGGTCCAAGAAATAAGGCCCCATTGAATATTTAGGATAACCAAGAAGGAATTGCTCATTGAAGATTAAGGATATTCAGGGAAGAAGACCCCATTGAATATTTAGGAGAACCAAGAAGGAAGTCCTCGTTGAATATTGTAGACTAGAAATTGAAGATTGAAGATTGAAGTTTGAAGACTGAAGATAAAGAGGACTACAAAAATATCCTATTGTAGAGTTGACAAGCAATAAATTTTAGAGATCCAATAAAGGAGATCTTATTGCAAAAATTCCATAATTGGAATATTGAAGAAACGAAAGTAAGATTTGATTAAAGAATTGATTAACAAGATTTGAGTAGTTGCATAATTAGAAGACTTAAAAAAAGAGGTCTCAAGAATATTTCTAGAGAATAAGAAGGCTATAGAAAGTCTCATTGTAGATTTGAAGTAGTGGCTATTGGAGGTGTTTTGAAGAAAATTTTACTTTAGAATATTGCAATTAGGAGAAGCTCTTGATGAGAGGAAGTTGGGACAATTGTTGCTATCCAAAAACAAGCCCAAAAATGAAAGAAGGATTTGGAAAGAAGTTTGTCAAATTTTGAGAAGTTTTGAAGATCTCAAGACATTTATATTCTTGAGAAAGAAGATAATGAATAATATTATATTTGAAGTTACAATTTGACAAGAAACTTGAATAAAAAAGAAGGATTGAAGATGCCATAGATTTGAGAGATTTGAGAAAAACCACAAAGGTTTTGTAGGCTTATTTGTAAAAGGAAAGTTTTTGATTTTCAGAGGAGAAGTTGAAAGGTCATAGGATAGAAAATTGAATAAATCATATTGCTACAATTTAGAGAAGGTTTGGAAAGCTTTTCAAGTAATTTTGGATAGGCAATTAAAGGAAGGTTTGACAATAAAATAGAGAAATAGATTTTAAGATTCATGGATATAAATGAATTAGTTTTATTAGTAATAGAAAAGATAAAATATATTATACATGTAATGAGTACAATATATAGGCATAAGCCTATATGATGAACATGACACGTATGAAAACAATATTACAAGTGTCAAGAACAAGTCATAGTGCACATTATATTCTAAAATTCCTTCTTAATGTGCACTATCCTAACTATAGAAAAAAAAAGTCAACATTAGGTAACATTCCCCCTTAATATTGACTTCTCTAAAAAACCCTATCATCCTCCTTTATTCCATAATTTGGTCCTGGCTCATGCTCTTTGCGCTTGGCTCTCCAACTATGAATAATGCTAGATCAATGGTGTATACATATTGGTCTATTACCATAGGGTTAGCCACTTCCATGGGTCTGTTTCCATAGGGTTAGCCACTTCCATGGATCTGATACCACTAGGTCAGCCATCTAAGTACCTCAGGGTCATCTTGTGTGCCTTATGATCAGCAACTTATGGGTTTGTTGCCTTTATAGGTCATACTCTAGTTATGTTGCCTCTCGTAGCTCATTGAATAGATTCACCATGAATATCATATCCCCATCGTGGTGAACTAAATCTAGAAGTTGTTGGTATCTATCAAAAAGACACCTTAATACAAAAGAAAATACGAGCCATGAAATACAATAAAATTATCCATAGAATTCAAATGTGAAGGAGAAGTAGAAAGTAGAGAATATAATATTCTAAAGTGTCTTCATATTTAGTGTTTAGAAGTTGATACAAAAAAAATCTCGAATATAATTTAGGGTGTCTATGTCTGTAGTCCCTAGGGTAGGTGTCCTTATGGTGAAATTTCATCCCAACGAAGTGCATGGGTAACCAACCACTGTATCTTCTAGGTCTATAAAGAAGGTTACTAGGTACAAGTATCACATACAAATTTACCTTGGGAGTGTCAGGTACAATCGAGAGTGCACTCCAAGATACAAAACTTTAAGGGTTAAAAAATATAAATAAAATAGCCTAAAAATTATAATTGGACACCACCATTGTATCCGTCATGGAAAAACCTTTCTAATGACTATAAATACCCCTATTTTATAATATCAGTGGGGCCTTGAACATGTAGAAAAAACATCATTCCTCTCTAGGCCTTTTATCTATATTAGACATCAGGAATTTACCATGGCCATGAGGGCCTTCCACTCTCATGTGGAAAAATAGGGAAAAAAATGGGCAATTTATTATATTGTTGGCCAATAATTTATCCATTAGATCCCCATACAATTTGAAAAAATAGTCCTCTTAAACTTTTACCCAATATTTAAATATGCTCCACCCACTATCCATGTGGGTTAATAAAAATATTAGATTAAAACTTAATTACCACACCAAGATTGCATGGATGCCTCCACCGCACTGCACCCATCCACTCGCTTCTCTTAATCCTAGACCTACCATGATCGCATACGACAAAGTCTTGAAAATTTTGAAATTCTATTGTGCCTACTAGCAGAACAAAGTTGATTAGTCCTCTTGGTCATATGCATGGACTTGCCAATGCTTTGTTTAGTATATCTAAAAAAATAGCATCCCTCGATATATAAAATATACTTAAATAATAAATGTATCTTAACTAGTTAAGGATCTTAATGTAACTACATTTGAGTGAGTCCTCTTATCACCTTGCACACCAACAGTCATTACTAGTAAAAAATACCAAATACTTACCAAATCAAATTAGTAAAGCTCCACTCTGTCTTTAATACATGGTGTTATAACTAGATATCTCGAGTGAAAATACTAGACATGCGACATTACATCACATATGTGGTTTTATAGTTTGTCAAGTCAAATACTTCATTCATCACATGCAACATTACATGCAATAGGCCAAAAATCCATGAGGTTTTCGACATTGGTGGTTTCTACTGCTCCATAAACCACTCCTCCTATGGAAAGAAGTCTCCATGTGGATTGCTCCTCTTGTTGAAAGAAGCCTCCATGTAGACATGATCACAAAAAAAAATTACATTCACAACACCCACTTACAAATAGTTAGATGCATGCGCCCTTGAAACTCGGTGATCATCCTATGCAATGACTATCTTCAAGCACTGTCACATTCATGACGTGGCCCATGGACCTAGCAATAGAAAAAAAACACCATCAAGTAATTTGCCATATTGATGGATGATTCTTGTAGTTATTAAACTTCACTTTTCCACCATAAAAAGAGTAGATACAGAGTGCATTGGGGTAAATATCCAATAATGATAAAAACTTAACTTTTCCACAATAAAAATAACAGATATTTATGTGCATTGCATGGTGAGTTTTATATTCTCCATAACTCTCACATTATCGGATCCAGTTGATGAACATGAACATGTAGATCCTAAAATTCTAGATAAATCAAAAACTGCATGGGTAATTTAGCATGCTTCTCAACAACTCAAAAAACCTAATTAAAAAAAAATGCCTCATGTATGACATTTAATAGCAAAGAAAATAACAAATTAACATAGGTACCTTGTGCACAGAAGAAAAATACAATTTTGAGGAGTGCACAGGCTATCATCTAACAAATATTTTGAAACTATGAATAGCAACAATTATGTAGTTTCTTCAATGACCATGTTCGCTAAAGCAAGGTACCATTTACTATACAACCTTCTGCATCAAGAAAAAACACAACGGTCTTCTAATAAAATTATCTCTATTGCATTAAACAAAAAATTTACCTCTACCACCAGCTAAAATCGAATAGATTCAAAAAATACCAATCACTGCTTTGCAACAATATTGATTTTGATGGATCAATGCTCGGATTACATATTTTAAGGATAAAATAATAGCAAAAGTGCTCAATATCACACAAGAAGACATAGGTGTTGGAGGTATTTTTAGGATACAAACTCCTAGTTTAGCGATCTTTTTCATGTTTGAGGTACAAAGAAAACAACTGAACATAAAATATTATAGTGTATTCCTCTTGAAACAAATATTTGGATGGGAAAAAATAATCAATGTACTACAAGTACTCCCTTAGAAGTGCCTAGTGGCAATACAACCCTAATGTCACATCTGCATCTTTGAAGCAAGTTGGACATCATCTCACAGATAACATCAGATAGCATAGACTACAAAAAAAATGGTGTGGTTTTAGATCGATTATCTCCTACCATGCCAATGAGATTCTCACCAACGATATTCTTACCATCCAATAAAATTACAACTTCCTGATATCATCATGTTTATTTATCACCATCAATAGATCTGAACCCACATGGCCAGCATGCTCTTAATGGGAAACAATTTAGTCTCTAAGTGCAACACGAAATAATCAGTCTCCATTCTAAAAAAAAGTATAGAGGCACTGTTGGTTTTAAAAATTGCATTGGGAATCACTACCATCCACATGATCAATGGATGGCAGACTCATTCTTCTCATCACAGGGTACATGTAACTTCAAATTTGTTCACCCAAGATAACGAACACTCATCATCGCAATTCAACCAATAACAACATATTAAATCATTCAAAACCATCTCCTCATGTAATAAAGATACAAAAATGAGAGATCCTCATAAGTTGCTTCTTAGGTTGCTAGTTCCTCCAACAATATTAAATGCTATCTCCATGGTTGTCACAATCCCAACTAACAAGGACAACAAAGGTGGTCAAAATTGAGATAAAGCAAGCAAACATCCAACGACATCAAACCAGGGCAAGAAATGCACGTTGTATTCAAATGGCATACTCTGAAAAAATAAATATCATCTACCAAAATATAGGCCATCTAATCCCAATAATTGATGCTTTCAAAATGGCTACACCATTATGTTTGCCTAGGAAAAAAATGTAATATATTGCAGATCTACGGGAATAATAGTGTAACAAGAATGGTAGCAAAAGAAATTTTGCCATCTCAAGCATGGTGATAGCTCCATGGCACTATGGTCAAGATGTAATAAGGAGACCTAAAAAAATAAAAAGAAATGAAAATATCCAAAATAATGAGATTAAAATAGAGAAAGTGTTTTCTCCTCAACGTCTCATGGCTCCAAGTAATGAAGCTTCAAGGACAACCATGAGTTCTTCTCCATTGCTTTATTATTTCTGATCCACAAGAGTGGAGAGCATACTCCTTAAGCAATGGAGAAAAAAATGAGAAAGAAATTGAGGGAGGGAGGATTTCCATGAGGGAAATCCCCCCTCACCAGTTGAAACAGGCAAGAGAGCGAACCTGCTTTGATACCAAATGTTAGTAATGGAAAAGATGAGATATATTATACATGTAATGAGTACAATATATAGGTATAATCCTATATCAAGAATATTACAAGTGTCAAAATAATATGACAAGTATCAAGAACAAGGTATAGTGCATATTATATTCTAATAGGTTTTTGTAAGCAATGATTAGAGAGATTTGAGCTACAAAATTGGGAAGCATTGAAAGAGTAAAGCAAGATATATTTTGGAGGATTTTTAGGATATATTTGGAGTATCTTTGAACAACAAAGAACAATTATATTTCATAGCATCTAATAACAAAATCTACTATATATTTGGACAACTAAAGGGTAGTATTTGCAGCTTTAAAATTCAGAGATCGATAGCACACATTTGAAGGCAAGAGATATAATTTTGGGTAACAACTACAACTGCAAGATAATGAACCTACAAAAGGAGAGCTACAAAATAATCCATTAACGGTGTTTTAAATTGATGTCATACAAAGTGTTATTCTAGAAACTTTAGAAGTGCTTATTATAAGTTTTTAAGAGCATCAATATTAGAGCTATTAAGAGCTAGCAAAAGGATTTTTTAAAGTGTCTCTAAGCCAAGGAAAAATATACCATTGCATATCATTATTATTGTAGAAATATGCATATTATAATAACTAGAGTTAAATCTTGTAAAGATATTAAAACGATTAATAAGAAGATTAGTATATGTTGTTTTCATAATAAGAGAAAGAGCATATTTATCCTATATTATAGTGAAGCTGAATAGTCATCAAAATCTAGGCATATTTAAGGTGTTTAAAAACACAAAGCTTACATATTACATTGGTGAAGAAAATCACCAAAAGTGTGGTAAAATCCACCACTAGATTCACCACAAAAATGATCTAGTAAACACCATTGAAGAGTGAAAAAGTGATAGTAGAATACAAGGGAAAGCATCATAAAAGTATCTAGACGAAAAACCACCAAAAGAGCAATCGATCCAAGAAATATCACCATGAAACATACACCAAAGGAGTACCCAAGCAAAATAAAACTACTACGAAGGAAGCCACCAAAGAAGAGCACTTGAAATCTATCATTGGTAAAGTTGAAGAGACACCTACATATCTGGAAACATAACTAGTAAAGAAGAGGCTACATTTTACTATTGAAAACATATCAAGGAAGCTAAAGATTCAAGTTCATGCATTCACCAAAAAAGGATATGTTCATAATACAATACCAGACTATTAAGCATATCACATGAACAACCAATTTTCCATAAGGAAAACGTAATGTAGCCAAGGAATATTACAACTTTGAGCACCAAAAGTTTGGTCAAAGACGTTATAAATTATTCATAGGGTGTGGGGAGTGTTATGACATTGCATGAGATACTTGTCACAAGAAATAAGAAGTATTGTACACCATCCAAGAGTCATAGGAGCATTGATATTAGTGAAGCCATTTATCATCAGCGAGAAGTACCACATAACCACAAGTTATGGTAATTAGAGTGAAAGACGAACTATGGTGACACTTGTCACTCATATTGCAATGATTACAAGTGTTACCAAGGATGGTAAAATGTTTTGAGTGCTCATTTATTGCATGATATAGAATAGTCTCATTAATCACAACAAGGACTCCACTACATCAAAGAAGAAATGCCTTGACCGGTTTACAGGAAGTTGACTAGAGGAAGAGCATCCAATTTCAAAGGAAGACCAAGCATAGCATTAATGTGGGAGAACCTAAAATATCAAAGGTAATATTTATTACTTTTTAGAATTAAATTTATTCTAAGTAGGAGTTATAAGGTGTATAAGGATATATTATCTAAGGTTAAAGGTTAAAAGTATTTTATTGGAGAGATAAGCATTATTGAAACCTTATAATTTTGAATATTATAATTTAAAGCCATTTACAAATTTTTGAAGATTATTTTGAATATAAAAGAATTTATTTTGAATTTTTGTAATTTGCACATTTGAATTTACAAAAAAAATTAAAATATTTGTAATTTGATAAGTTTGAAGAAATAAGGTATTCTAAATCAAATTAGGAATACACAAAACTTGCAAATATTATTTTTAGAATTTCTAAATTTATAGAGTTGGAATCTAACATCAACATAGATTATTGTAATTTAGAAATATTAAACTATTGGATATTAAGGAGATAAAATGAAGTTCATTATTTACTTAAAATATTTGGAATTAATTGCTTATACTTGTCTCATAATCACATTAAAGGGATAAAATAATCCAACCATAGAGAACTTCAACAAATTTAAAAGTGCATTAGGATAAAGGAAATTAGTATTTGAACATTATATCATCAAACCATTATAGAGTCAAAAGGGATTAAACTCAAAGTAAACCTAAAAGCTATGTTTACTATCAAGCACTTTATCAAAATATTAGATTAATTAAATCACTTGCAAGATATAAGTAATCCTACAAAAATAATTGAAGAGGTTTTATCAAAGTTGATCATATACTCAATTTACTTGAGAAAGATATAGTATTCTACAAAACTTTTAATTAAAATATTAAGGAGGCAAAAGGAATACAGAGCATACTTGAAAGTTAGTAGTTTGATCGTAAAATATAAACTAGGGAGTCATAAGGTAGTCTACTACAAGGGATCTATCAAAAGTGTTCTTAAAATATAAAGAGCTAAAACTAAGAAATATGTCTACCTCAAAGAATACATTGAACAATGATATGAACACTATTAGAAAGGAAATATCAAGTGTCATAAAAATTGAAATCAAGAATTTAGTTATAAAGTCTGAAGGAGACTTAGATCTTACTTTCAAAAAAGATTCATAGTGAATATTTAAAAGATAACTTTGAAACCATGGAATACTATCAACATGCTCGACTCATTGAAGCAATTGACAATAGAAAGAGTGATATTCAAATTTCCTGAGAATTGGATAGCATATTATATATGGCATTACTTACATTCAAATGTTACAAGGATGCCAATGTAGAACAAAGAGGATTGAAATAATTACTTAAACTAAAAATAAAAATGAATGAATCATACCTAGAGAATATATTTCAATCCTCATGAAATATTGATACTTCAAGTTATACTAACACAAAATATTATCATGATGCCTTAAGTTTAATTTAGAATATTTTATACAAATACTAGGAAATAATAAAAAGGACAAAGACACATAGAAGATAATTTTGCAAGAATCAGGTGATAGTACATCCACCTATGAAAGTATTGATTCCAAATATAAGAATAAATAATAAGAATAAGAGGAACAAAATTAAGGAAGCATACAGTGCAATGTGAATTAAATATAATACAAAGGACCAAATCAAGTGAAAGAACATCTTAGGATTGAAGATCCATATTGAAGACTATATTCTTCAATAACCAAATAATATAATACAAGGGGATCTTGGAATATATTACATCATTTGGTTCATGCCAATGTACCACCATGGGTACATCTATAGATTAGGAAATTGTGTCATATATTAGGATGAACATATTTACTTTATAATAAATGCACAAGTGTGCAAAGTATTTTGGCAATGTAAATGTGCATAGTTGTCCCTATGACCATGTGTCCATAGAATAGGAAGATGAAGAATCATAGGAAGAGTGAAGGCCAAGAATTTTCCATATGAAGAGTCACATTCCATTTTATAAATGGTTATATGGATAGAGAGCAATACATATAGAAATATATAGTATGATTGGTCATATACAATCACAATGGAGAAGGATGAAGTATGATGTATTTGAGGCCTTTATTCAATAAAGATCATATTTTTGTGAGCATTTATTAGTGGCATTTATATGATTCATTTCTGAATTTTTTTATGATTTTTATATGTTTAGTAGATTGCCATTATCATATATTTCATATTACAACTTTATTTTAGATCCCGTGATTACTTTATTTTATACATTTATCTTCAAAAGCTAACAAAGCTATCAAACTATAATATTCTCAAAATGACCATCCAAATGTATAATATACATATCTTTTATACTACTATATATGAAAATAGCATGGATTTTTTTTTTATGTTGACATCTCTCCCCCTCCTAATTTCTAATTTATCCTAATATTGGCACTAATCTATCCTAGAGGATGAAATAACTTGATTTTACATGGTTTACCCTTCTCTCGAGAGGCCTTTCATATATATGCTCAAGTTTATAGAAGCCATTGTTATGCAAAACTATTATCCAATAGGGGTCCATATACATTAGAGAAATTGTTTTTCATTTCCTCTTTTTGATGGTGGGAATTGTACACCTTTTATCATGTCATTGATTTCAAAAGTGGTCTACCTAGGATTTGTTTTGTAATATTATTTTTTCTTCATCTTCTTCTTGGTGATGTGGTGTTGTGTCACCTACTACATTCATCTAACCTATGCAATTATACTGCCTATTTCTTTACAAATTATCTCTCATTATTTCAATACCTTATCATCATCTATATGGTTTGAACATTGTGTTAAATATGAAGAACATGATAAATGATGCACCTTGTCGGAGACATAACTTGTGAACAGTACGCCTGTTTGCCTTGAAATTTAATAGGTGTTTACACATGCGTGTTATTCATGAGGCTAATATTTGATTCATCTCACCCTCCAAAAATCATGTTTTTGAGACCTAAATCCAACATCTAGTGTCCCAAAATTATCTTTTAGAATAGGTTCTCGGGTTTTTTGGGTTTTTTTGGATGTTAGAATTTTATTATATTTTGTTATACCTTGAGTTGAGGCATAATATTTTAAATTAAGGTTATTTATTGTAAGAAGTATGTGTGCACCAAATTTGGGCGTAATCCGACTCATTTCTATTTTTAGCAGTTTTTAAAAAATATATCTATTTTTAGCAGTTTTTAGAAAAAAGACGTTTTAAGGTTTCTTTAGGGTTTTCGGTTGCTATATGATGGATTTTAATATTTTGGAGAAGCAGTGTGAATTTAGGAATGAGAAGAATATCAATATGAAGGTTTATTCCATTATATTGCATTTGTGTTATGTAATTGGAGTCCATTTTGTTGGTCTATTGTAGTTGAGTTTACACCATTTGGTATTAGAGCGGGTGTGATATCGCTAGTGAAGGGAAGATGCCACCTAGAAGATATGCCCATATGAATAGGTAGATAAAGGATTTGAATGCAAAAATAGCGTGACTGACTAGTGTGATTGATGCATGGGAGAGAGACATCCCAGGGTGCATGCAGATCAAGGATCTGATGATGAAAATGTACCTAAGTAACGTGGATCTGAGGTCCATGCAGAATCAGAACCAGTGGGCCTAGAGGAAGAAGGACACGATTTTGAAAATCTACTAATACGATCCCTAGAGGTGCTTAAGGGGAATCGATATGGGATCAAGATCAAGGTTCCCGAGTATGCTAGTGGGTTGAAATCAAAGGAGTTGATCGATTGGATCAATAGATTGGAAAAATATTTTGAATGGAGTAACCTTGCTAAAGAGAAGAAGGTTAATCTCGCATGCACAAAGCTGAAGGGGCATGCATTGATTTTTTGGGATCATTTACAGACTGCACGATAGATGAATGGAAAGGAAAATTTTAGGGATTGGATAAATATGAAGAAGTTACAAAACAATTTATACCTGTAGACTACTCCTAAACTCTATTTCATAGATTTTAGAATCTACGACAGAAGGATCAAAGCATTGAGGACTATAATAATGAATTCTACAAGTTATCCATTTGAGTGGATCACAATGAGATGGAGGACCAGAGGGTTTTCAAGTATATAAATGGTCCATGTTTTGTTGTCCAAGATGATATGAGCATTCTTCACACTATTACAATGGAGGATGAATATCAAATGGCCCTCAAGGCAGAGGAGAAATTGAAAATGGTTAATAAAAGAGGTAAGAAGGGATTCACACCCTCTTAATGTCAGGGTCGAAGTGGATCTAATTTTCTCAAGGGAGAATCCTCAATACCTGCTAAACAAGAAGAAGATGGGCAAAATTTGAGAGGAAGAGGATACCAATGAGGTAGAGGTTATGGTGGTGGACGAAATGGGAATGATAAAAGAAGTTTATATACCTATTATGGATGTGGTTAGGAGGGGCACAAAGCATTTGAGTGTCCCTAATGTGATGTCCAAGAAAGGGGAGGACAAGGAAGGGTCGATCTAGTTGAGATGCAAGAGCAGGATGGGGATGAAGTTATTGATGACATGGGGAAGCACTTATGATAAAGAGGACACTAATTGTTCCTAATAAAAATAAGGTGCAGAGCAAAGCAAAGGGGCAGAACATAGATGGTGATGATTCTGGGCTATGAACGAACATATTTTGAACAAGGTGTACATCAGGAGGGAAGGTATGTAACATTGTCATTGATGGTGGTAGTTGTAAGAATATGGTGTCAAATGTCATGGTTGATAAAATGAACATGGAATGTGAAAAACATCTTTATCCATATAGCATATCATGGGTTAATAAGTGGAATGTGGTAATAGTATATCAGAGGTGTTTAATTAAATTTTCAATTGGGAGCACTTACAAGGATGAAGTATGGTGTCGTGTGATCCCTCTGGATGCATGTCACATTTTGTTGGGAAGACCTTGGCAGTACGACAAGGATACTAACCATAATGGGAGAAATAATACTTACACATTTTGGAAGGATGGTATAAAGGTAGTTTGCGTACCTCTAAAGGAGGATGGGCCGAGTGAGAGCTTGTTGATGATGAAGGATTTCCTTGTAGAGATCAATGACGCTAGCTTATGTTATGCCTTAACATCTAGGAAGCTAGAAATAGAGGAAGTGGTTATACCTTCAACAACAACTAAGTTGCTAAGTGAATATAAAAATGTCACACCAGAGGAATTACCATATGGGCTACCACCAAAGAGGGATATCCAGTATCATATGGATTTGATTCCAGAATCAACGCTCCCAAATCAGGCAGCTTATCGATTGAACCTAACACAGAATGCAGATTTGAGTAGGAAAGTGATAAAGTTGATAAATAAAGGATTAGTTTGGGAGAGTATGAGCCCATGTGTGACTCCAGCATTGCTGACCCAAAAGAAAGATGGTCACTGGTGGATGTGTGTGGATAGTAGAGCCATAAACAAGATCACAATAAAATATCTTTATCCTATACCGAGAGTGGATGACATGATGGATGGATTGGCTAGAGCTAAATACTTCAATAAAATTGATCTGCAGAGTGGCTACTACCAGATCAGAATTAGAGAAGGGGATGAATGGAAGACAAATTTTAAGACAAAATATAGTTTGTACGAGTGGATGGTGATGCCATTTGGGTTGTCTAATGCACTAGTACATTTATGTGGTTGATGAAAAAAGTACTGCAGGAATATAATGGTAAGTTTATGGTTGTGTATTTTGATGATATTTTGATTTATAGTAAAAGTGAATAGGAGCATTTGTTACACCTAAAATTAGTGTTAGACATGATTAGGAAGGAGAAATTGTATGCCAATCTAAAGAAATGTATATTTCTTCAGGATAGTTTAGTGTTTTTAGGATTTATAATCTCAAGAGATGGCATGATGATGGATGATGAGAAAGTGAAGGCGATTCTAGAATGACCTCTTCCATGAACTATAACAGAAGTAAGGAGATTTCATGGCCTAGCTACCTTTTATAGAAATTTCATTAGGAACTTCTGTAGTATAGCTGCCCCTATAACTGAGTGCATGAAGGGGAAAGAGTTTGTATGGACTATGGCAGCAACAAAGAGTTTTGAACTCTTGAAGAAGAAGGTGTCAGAAGACCATGTTCTAGTGTTACCAGATTTCAATAAGGTGTTTGAGGTTTATTGAGATGCCTCATTTGTTGGAATTGGTGGTGTCTTAAGTCAAGAGGGCTGACCTGTAGCATTTTTTAGTGAGAAGTTGAATGATGCAAGAAAGAATTATTCTACATATGATGTGGAATTTTATGCAATTGTTCAAGCATTGCAACATTGGAGGCACTACTTACTCTCAAAGGAGTTTGTATTGTTTACTGATCATGAAGCATTGAGGTATGTCAACTCTCAGAAAAAGTTAAATACTAGGCATGCCAAATGGGTTTCATTTTTGCAATAGTATACATTTGTCCTAAAGCACAAGTTGGGTAAACAAAATAAGGTTGTTGATGCATTGAGTAGGAGAGTCATATTGTTGACCACTATAGAGAATGAAGTGGTAGGATTTGAAGGGATTAAAAATCTGTATGAATATGATGTAGATTTTGGGAATATAGTGCAATAGTGTAAGTGAGTCCCATACTATTTTTGAAGAGTATTTTTTATAGAATAATTACTTGTTTAAGGGTAATCGATTATGCATTCCCAATGGCTCTATGAGAGATAACATCTTGAGGGAATTACATAGTGGGGGTTTGGATGGTAATTTTGGAGTAGCCAAAACTACCACTCTTGTAGAGGAGAAGTACTATTGGCAAAAAATGAAGAGAGACATAATCAGGTTTATCTCTAGACACAAAGTATGTCAGATGGCTAAGTGCCATGCACAAAATACAGGGTTGTATATGCCACTGCCAGTTCCTACAGGACCATGGACCAATCTAAGTATGGATTTCATGTTGGTGTTGCCCAAGACATAGAGGGGTAAGGATTCAATTTTTTTTGTGGTAGACATATTTTCAAAAATGGTACATTTCATTGCTTTCCAGAAAACTAATGATGCAACTAGGACTGCAGTATTATTCTTTTATGATATTGTGCAGTTACATGGTGTTCCAAAGACTATTACTTCTGATCGGGATACTAAGTTCTTGAGTCACTTTTGGAGGATGTTGTGGAAAATTTTGAACACCAAGTTGCAGTTCAGTATTGCTTACCACCCACAGACCAATGGGCAAATCGAGGTAGTGAAAAAAATCTTGGGAAACCTCTTATGGTGCATAGTTGGAGAAAAACCAAAACAATGGGATTTAGCCTTATCGCAAGCCGAATTTGCATACAACAATTTAGTTAATAGGTCGATAGGTAAATCTCATTTTCAAATTATTTATGGTCAAAATCCTAGAGGTGTATTATATTTTGTTGAGTTACCAATTGGGGAACAAGTTAGTGATGATGTAGAAGCATTTGCTTAGCATATCCAAAAAGTGCAAGAGTCCGTGAGGGAAAAATTATAGAGTAGTAATGCTCACTAAAAAGAGTCAGTTGATGCACACATAAGGGTGAAAGTGTTTGAAGAGGGTGATATGATCATGGTTTGTCTTAAGAAAGAAATATTTCCTAAGGGGACATATAACAAAATGAAACTTAAGAAAATTGGGCCATGCAGGATTTTGAAGAAGATCAATGATAATGCCTATAAAGTGGAGCTACCTGATGAATTTGATATTTCACCCATTTTTAATGTTTTTGATTTATTTTAGTATCCTGGTACTATCGAGGATGGTGAATTATAGGAGACAGTAACTTGGGCATGATAGATGCCTAAGAAGAAAAAATACTGAGTTGCATAGGTGCTCGATAAGAAGGTGATCACCACCAGACATGGGAGCTACAATAGATTCCAAGTTCAGTGGGAAGGATTACCATAGTCAGATAACACTTGGGTTTTAGATTCAGAGCTAAAGGAAATTGATAACCATAAGCTACAAGATTTCAATTCAACTGAACTCGCAGGAGCTGAGTTCTTTTTCACTAGAGGAGAATGATGCACCTTGCCGCAACCATAAATTGTGAACCGTACACCCATTTTCCTTGAAATTTAATAGGTGGTTCCACATGCATTTTCTACATGAGTATAATATTTGATTCACCTCACCCTCAAAAAATCATGTTTTAGGGACCTAACTCCGATATCTAGTGTCCCAAAATTAGCTTTTAGAATAGGTTCCCAGGTTTTTTGGGTTTTTTTGGATGTTAGAATTTTATTATCTTTTGTTATACCTTAATTTGAGGCCTAATATTTTAAAGTAAGGTTCGTTATTGTAAGAGGGATGTGTGCACCAAATTTTGGTGCAATCCAACTCATTTCTATTTTTAGCAGTTTTTAAAAAAAGATCTATTTTTAGTAGTTTTTAGAAAAAAGATGTTTTAGGGTTTTCGGTTGCTATATGATGGATTGTAATATTTTGGACAAACGGTGTGAATTTAGGAATGATAAGAATATTGATTTGAAGGTTCCTTCCATTATATTTCATTTGTGTTATGTGATTGGAGTCCATTTTATTGGTCTCTTGTAGCTGAGTTTACACCAATAAATTCCATATGTCATCTAGAACGAGAGAACATTATAGTTGACTTAATTGTGGACCTATTTGACCATAATACCACATGAAATATTTTATCACATACAAACTTGAAAAGTGATATAATTTGAAATGATTTGACATAATACATAATTAGTGTATTACACCTAGCTATTAGCACTCATTTTATATATAGTAATCTTCACGTGCATGATCACAAAATAATTTATCAATTATTCCAATAGTTTATTCAATAAATGAGTACCTTGATCCATGATGATTGCCATTGAAAAACCAAACATGCTAATTATGAATTAATTGATAATCCGCACACATTTTTCCCCTACATATCACTTTATTGGCATAGTTGGAGAAAAACCAAAACAATGGGATTTAGCCTTATCGCAAGCCGAATTTGCATACAACAATTTAGTGAATAGGTCGATAGGTAAATCTCATTTTCAAATTATTTATGGTCAAAATCCTAGAGGTGTATTATATTTGGTTGAGTTACCAATTGGGGAACAAGTTAGTGATGATGCAGAAGCATTTGCTAAGCATATCCAAAAAGTGCAAGAGTCCGTGAGGGAAAAATTATAGAGTAGTAATGCTCACTACAAAGATTCTATTGATGTACATAGAAGGGTGAAAGTGTTTGAAGAGGGTGATATGATCATGGTTTGTCTTAAGAAAGAAATATTTCCTAAGGGGACGTATAACAAAATGAAACTTAAGAAAATTGGGCCATGCAGGATTTTGAAGAAGATCAATGATAATGCCTATAAAGTGGAGCTACCTTATGAATTTGATATTTCACCCATTTTTAATGTTTTTGATTTATTTCAGTATCCTGGTACTATCGAGGATGGTGAATTATAGGAGACAGTAACTTGGGCATGATATATGCCTAAGAAGAAAAAATACTGAGTTGCACAGGTGCTCGATAAGAAGGTGATCACCACCAGACATGGGAGCTACAATAGATTCCAAGTTCAGTGGGAAGGATTACCATAGTCAGATAAAACTTGGGTTTTAGATTCAGAGCTAAAGGAAATTGATAACCAGAAGCTACAAGATTTCAATTCAACTAAACTCGTAGGAGCTGAGTTCTTTTTCACTAGAGGAGAATGATGCACCTTGCCGCAACCATAAATTGTGAACCGTACACCCATTTTCCTTGAAATTTAATAGGTGGTTCCACGTGCATTTTCTGCATGAGTATAATATTTGATTCACCTCACCCTAAAAAAATCATGTTTTAGGGACCTAACTCCGATATCTAGTGTCCCAAAATTAGATTTTAGAATAGGTTCCCAAGTTTTTTGGGTTTTTTTGGATGTTAGAATTTTATTATCTTTTGTTATACCTTAATTTGAGGCCTAATATTTTAAAGTAAGGTTCGATATTGTAATAGGGATGTGTGCACCAAATTTGGGTGCAATCCAACTCATTTCTATTTTTAGCAGTTTTTAAAAAAAGATCTATTTTTAGCAGTTTTTAGAAAAAAGATGTTTTAGGGTTTTCGGTTGCTATATGATGGATTGTAATATTTTGGACAAGCGGTGTGAATTTAGGAATGATAAGAATATTGATTTGAAGGTTCCTTCCATTATATTTCATTTGTGTTATGTGATTGGAGTCCATTTTATTGGTCTCTTGTAGCCGAGTTTACACCAATAAATTCCATGTCATCTAGAACGATAGAACATTATAGTTGACTTAATTGTGGACCTATTTGACCATAATACCACATGACATCTTTTATCACATACAAAATTGAAGTGATATAATTTGAAAGGATTTGACATAACACATAATTAGTGTATTACACCTAGCTATTAGCACTCATTTTATATATAGTAATCTTCACGTGCCTGATCACAAAATAATTTATCAATTATTCCAATAGTTTATTCAAGAAATGAGTACCTTGATCCATGATGATTGCCATTGAAAAACCAAACATGCTAATGATGAATTAATTGATAATCCGCACACATTTTTCCCCTACATATCACTTTATTGGCCATATTTTAGCCCATTTTAATAGCTAATCTATCATAATGATGATATACCTATTTTTCATACATTCATAGTCATTATTCACACAATATCAATTCCCCATATTTCAAAATTCCAAGAGATAATATGGAATGTTGGGGATGCTCTATAATTTCTAAATGAGTAACCCATATCACATGTATTACAATAAGACATACAATCTTTGAAGTGCTTTGACCAGTGATATCATACATCTTAACTTATTCTTTTCATAAATTGTTTGCAGAAGTTCCCTTTACACGTCTTTATAAAAGGTTGCAATCAATTGCTTTTGTTGATATTATCCAATTATTTCCCCGGATTTTTATATAGAGTTGCTCGACATAAAACACCATATAGAATTGAATATGGATAACTATTATAAGTAATATTTTTTCATATTTGGTGTTACACAATCTTAGAACTTTAATTTAATAAGATACCACCATATGTTTGCATACTCTTTTTAAATGAATCTATCTTCTACTAATATTTCAATAATAAAATTATCATCCTCATATCTAGATCCAATTACTTCATATGCTTTTAAAAGAGCATCTTCATTAATATGCTTCTTCTATAGTTGATCCATAATATCAATGCCATATTCTTACAAAATGAGGTTCCATCTATAAATCATTTCTAATGGGTTAGAAATATTCATAATATAATTCAAAATGTAATGGCCTAAAATAATAGTGAACTTATATCCTAGAATATATTTCCTAAATTTTTTATAGAAAAAATGTTGACTAGGGTTTCATTTTCTATAATTATATAATTATTGTATCATACTTATTTATCTATTGTCAAAGTCGATGGGATGATCATACTCATTGTCATCCCACTAAGTAAATGTGATTCTAAGAATTATTCCTTATGCATTTGTGTACATAATAAGTGGATTGCTATATATTGAGCGGTTTCTATGATATGTAAGTTTTATGGTGAAAATCCTGCCAATATGGTGAAAATCCTACCACTAAAACTTAAAGGTGAGATTTGAAGGCCTTAGAGGCCTCGTAGAGGGATGAAAAATTGATCATAGTGCCCTTTTGGGAAATATTTTGTTGTAGATATTTTTTAGATCTTTCAAAAAACATGCACTAATAGTCAATCTGAGAAACAAGCAAGGAGTTATGATCCTAGGAAGTTCTACCTCTAAAATTCAAATTTCAAATGAATTGTCTTAGGCAGGAAAAGGGGAATTAGTGTATTATAGGGGAATTTCAAAATTGTAAAGGGGGTTTTGTTAGGTATATCCATTTTTTATGAAAATTAATATGAAAGCTCTAGCTCTTATTGTAATTTCTCTATCAATAAAATATTGTTTGTGATTTTTTGACCCAATTCTGCATCACAATAGGCTATTATGAAAGTTTTCCTTATGAATCTATGTTTCAATATTCTTTTATAATTCATATTCTCATTGCATAAAATTTTCATATTCTCTATTTAGGTTCCTAGACTAACTTTGTGATATTGATCATGAGGTTAGAGTATATATAGCATGGATAAAACTCCTCCATCACACACACACACTCACTCAATCTTATACAATATTGATTATGTGTTCCAATGTTTTATAACATATTAAAGCAACAATATTTAAAGATGTTGCAGGAACTCAACCAATTGCCTCATTTGTGTCAATCCATTGCAAATACATGATATCTTATATTTCGAAAAGAGCATATTTATAATATTGGGATGCATTAGCAAGAATATTTCACATCCTTTTATATCCTTGGAAACCTAGATACAAATATTCTTGATGATAAAGTGAAGTTCATATGAAATAAGCTAGATCTACCTCTTAAGTACTATGAATACAAAATATACAACATTTTTCCATCTATTTCTATAATTTTACACCTCAAGTGCAAAATCATAAATGAAAACAAGGGAAACTAGATGATAAAGTATGTCAAAATAATCATAAACTATCCACAAGATCACTAAGGAATTTACTTACTCACCACTTTTTACTTTCCACCTACACATGTGAGCTCTTCAAACATGAATTATAAGGTATTGTAAATAAGTATCACTTGGAATAACCCTAGTAAATAGGTTTAACCACATATTAGATATTAGAGTTACCATAGTAAAAATAATTTATCATTAGTAAAATTGGAATTACCAAGTTAATAGTAAAAACTTGTGTACTACATGGTAAGTTTGGTAGTTACTATAGTAAAAGTAACAAGGGATTAAATAAAATTTATTGGAGGGGTAAAAAGATAATTACCAAACACCACCACTATAAAATAAGAGTGAACATGATAACAAAAAAATATTAATGTCTCATGACTAACAACCCTCTTCTCACTATGGTCTTCTATGCCAATGTTCAGTCTCCATATGATGATGGCCAAATAGCACATAACACTCATTCATAAAAACATGAATAAAAATAATTAATGGTAATGTGTATATCACAACAAATACGTTAGAATAAAAATAAACATAATTTAATTTTCATGAAAAATGTAAGAGTACATGAGTGCTCACTAGATTGCTTTACTGAGTGAATGCATCCCTTATTTTTGGACTCACCCAACAACTTTATTCCACACCAAAACTTTGAAAATATCAAAAAGACTCAATATAAGGAGACATAATTCATTTGGCTAGATTTTTTTGATGACCCTTTCTCTCATAATAAGCTCTTTCTTACTTGCTTAAGCTCACAATTGCTCAATGTGCCTCCTATAAGGTAAATCTCTCCTATTTATGGGCTCATGAGAGAGGTACTATATGGATGGAGAACTTTAAATGGACATTTTCCAAAAATTTCTAGAGACCTACGTTTGCACCCTTTATATAATATAAAAATATTCTAGATGTTTATCTTGGACGTTTCCTAAAATATTTATAATTACATGATTTAATTAAAATATCACATGCTTCTAGAGGATTTTTTTTTTATACTTCCCTATAATATTTCAAAAATTACAAAATACATCTAAAATTATTTGGACTATATTAAATTTCTTTAGATTTCATGAGATATTATTCACTACATATCTCAATATATTTCACTTTATGACCTTGATCCTTGACAAGGAAAATTTACCATGATGACACTTTTACTATTTATTGTTACTTTTTATCATTCTTTTTGTACTCTTTTCATACGAACATTGTTTTTATAATATTATTATTTTCTAAGGGCCTCCACAACCTTCCTAATGAATCTTCTACATCACAAGTATCTCAAACAATCTATTGAGTTGTAATATTATCTAAAAACCAATCCAAGTGTATACTATATATGTGCCTTATATTATACTTGCAAATTAAATTCAAATGCAGGAGTTCAAATATACGATTTAATATGGAGTCGTGTATGCATAGTATAAATATTAATGATATTTTATAAAGAATTAATATTAATAAAATTAATTCTAATGTGTTCTAAAATCAAATATTTTTGGTAGGATGAGAACATGAATGTATATGTGCCTACACATGCACTTCTGTACAAGAAATGAATACACAATATATATATATATTTTTTTTTGAAAAAATGAAAACTTGTATTAAAACAAAAACCAGATACAAGCGGGAGAGAACACATCCCGAGCCAGAGCCACGAGCAACACAGCAAGGAAAGCGCACAAAGGCAACACTAGCAGCCACAAGGCACAGAGAACGGACGGCACGAAAAAGCGACATGTCGCGAAAACGCGACATGTCACGAAATCGCGACAGGCAAACCCGTCACGGCCACTTCGGCACCAACAGTCGCGATAACGCGACATGTCGCGAAATCGTGACATGTCACGAAATCGCGACAGGAAGGGCCCTCGACAGCCAACCGTAGAAAGCGTCGCGAGAGCGCGACAGAAACACTAAACAACATTCAAGCCGCATAAGGGTCGCGATATCGCGACAAAAAACCCACCAGTCTCAAAAGAGCCAAACATGCCGCGATATCGCGCAAGAAATACGCCAGAGGCCAGGAAGGCACAACCTGTCGCGAAATCGCGACATGTCGCGATATCGCGACAAGACGCGGAATCGCGACACGCGATAGCGCGACATGTCGCGATATCGCGACATGTCGCGGAATCGCGACCCGCGATAACGCGACATGTCGCGATATCGCGACAGAAACCAACCAGAGGCAGCGGAGGCTCAACCTGTCGCGATATCGCGACAGCAACCAGCCAACGGCCGCGACAACACAACATGTCGCGATATCGCGACAAAAAGGACCCTTAGCAAAAAAAACTTTGCACATTATTTCAGAAATTGTTCAAGGCCTTGTCTGATCTCGGCATCCTCCACAGACAAATTGCTATGCAGATGAATCCCAACCTCTCTCTCAGCACCCATCTTAGCAAGGAAATCAGCCGCTTTATTGAGAGATCTACTAGCATAAACAGGAATCACATCCTCAATTTCCTTCCAAAGCTCTAAAATTTGGGAAACCAAAATCCGGAGCCTCCAAGCTTTTAAGGCAAAGTTCCTCAAGCAATCAAGAGCACCAACCAGGATTTGGGAATCAGACTCAATGATTATCTTTCTGTGACCTTGTTTGACGGCCCAGATGGAGGCAGATTTAATAGCAAAGGCCTCAGCTTCATTGTTTGTGGCATATCCCAGACCTTGCAATTCCCAATAGAGCACAGTCCCAGCATGATCACGGCAGATAACCCCACTACCAGCATTACCCGGATTACCTTTTGCAGCTCCATCAGTATTGATTTTGACCCAGCCTTCTGGGGGAGGTTTCCAACAACTTCTTACCTGTCTCTCAAGATCAGCACCTCTCCCAATCAAAGGCTTAGAAGCCGGCTGATTTTCCTTCTCAGCATAGATGGCAACGGTTTCCACAACTTTGCTCCAGATGACCTGCCAAATCCCATCCACCGAAGAGAAGGTTTCACGAAAAATACGAGCATTTCTTTCCAACCAAACCTGCCACCAAATAAAAAGGAAACCGAGCTCCCGGCCAGATCTGAAGAGCTTTAGATATAAATCTACCTCTCTTCCAGCTTTCCCATAAATTGGTCCGGGACAAGTCTCCAAGCGCTTGAAGTTTAAAGTGGGAGAACCAACGGTGCCAAATCTGCTGTGTGAAAGGACAATCAAACAGAAGATGATCCACGGTTTCCTCATTCCTATAACACAAAACACACTGGGAAGGGCCAATGATGCCTCTAATTCTGAGATTGTCAAAGGTCAAGATACCATAATGCATCAGCTGCCAAGCAAAGAAGTTCACTTTCGGCCAGCCCTTGGGATGCCATATCTTCCTCCATTCATGAACAGGAAAAGAGTGTGGGGGGGGCTCAGGAAGGATCGAAGCATAGCCCTCCTTCACAGAATAAACCCCAAGGTTCCCAAAGCCCCAGGCAAGCTCATCCTCCTCATCTCTCCCAGTAAGAAACCTTTCTGCCAAAAGTTTTTCCAGAGTTGGAGCCTGCTCCGGAGGGATTGGAATAGGCCATTCACCCAACCGCTTAAACTTTTGAACCTTATACTCCCCCAATTGGCTGGTATTGAAGTAGCTCTCAATATTAATCCAACCCTTATCTTCAAGAGCTATTTTTAACGGATGCAAATCAGGAAACACAGCAAGGATAGGAGGATGTTGATCCCAAGAGTCAGTCCAAAACCGGGCCTTCTCCCCTCTCCCAACTTTCCAGAACAATTGATCTTTGATAATGCGAGATCCAAGCTTGAGCGCCTGCCACACAAGAGAACCATTACCTTCCAAAGGATAGCGGCCCAAGTCGTTGGGATGAACAAGACCCAAGTATTTACTGGAAAGGATTCTGCTGCAAAGGGACGAAGGCTGGGAAATCCACCTCCAATACAGTTTCCCAGCCAGGGCCCGATTGTTAAACTTGGAGCTTCTTAAGCCCAGCCCACCTTTTTCCTTGGGCTGGGTGACCTTATCCCACCCAACCAAGGCCCATTTCCTCTCTCCATTGGCACCTTCCCAGAGAAAACTTCTAGCCGCTTTGTCCAACTCTTTCCAGATTGAAGGAGGGGCGGCCGAATAGAGAATTTGTAAATAGGCATGGCCTGAATAATAGACTTCAGGAAAGTTAGTCGGCCCCCATAGCTTAACCATCTATGAGACCAGTGATTCATTCTCTCTTTGATGCCATCCAGCAGGTCCTTCCAGAAATCAGCTTTCAGTTTTTTGCAATGCAGAGGAACCCCCAAATAAACAACGGGAAGGGAGGTCCTAGTGAAACCCAGGATCTCCATAACTCTCTCTTGTGACCTTTGATCAAGGTTGAAGAAGACCACTTTTGATTTTGATTCATTGATGACTTGATTAGAAGCCCGGAGGTAGACGTTAAGAGTATCTTTGATTCCTCTTGCTTCCCCGAGGCTGGCAACTCCCACCAAGCCCGTATCATCCACAAACTGTAAATGAGTCAAAACTTCAGCCCCGATTTTAATTCCTGTAATCTGTCCTTGACGTCTTCTTCTCAGGAGGAGTCTGCCTAAACCTTCAGCCAAGATAAGAAAGAGATAAGGAGAGCAGGGATCTCCTTGACGGAGACCCCGAGAGGCTCCAAAAGGTGGCGAGGGAAGCCCCTTAATTAAAACAGAGTAGGAAGGCGTAGAGATACAACTCATGACCCAAGCAATCCAGTCCTGAGAAAAACCAAAGGCTGCCAACATCTTGACCAAGAAACCCCACTCTACTCTGTCATAAGCCTTAGACATATCCAGTTTGATGAACATTCCCTTGTTACCTGAATTATGCATAGAATGGATAGCCTCCTGAGCCAAGATCACTCCATCCAAGATCTGTCTTCCTTCAACAAAACCCCCTTGCTCAGGAGAAATAATATTCTGAAGAAGGGGTTTTAGTCTTTCAGCCATAAGTTTAGTGATAATTTTGTAGATCACATTACATAATGCAATAGGTCTGAAATCGGAAATGTGAGCCCCCCCTCTCCTTTAGGAATTAAAGTGATAAAGGTGTGATTTAGAGCCTTGAGCATTCTTTTGTTAATTCGGGATTCCTCAATGACGGCCAACACATCCTCCTTCAAGATATCCCAGAAGGCACTGAAAGAACTCAATAGGGAAACCGTCCGGACCAGGCGATTTTCCTGTGCACATCCCAAAGACCACCTTCTTGAGTTCATCACGATCAATGGGCTTAAGAAGGGCCTGATTCTCTTCATGAGAAATAATAGAGGGAATTCCCTCAATGACTTCATTTTGGGCTTCCACATCATGTTGCATACTTTCCTTGAAGAGGTTTGAGAAGTACTCCATAGATAGGGAATGCATATCAGGAAGAGTGTCAAAAGAGTTTCCAATCTCATCTTGAAGGAACTCCATGTTATTCAATTGCCTTCTAGCACAGGCAGAGCGATGGAAAAATTTAGTATTTCTGTCTCCTTCTAATAGCCAAGTATTTCTTGCTCTCTGTCTCCAGTAGATCTCTTCTTGATTATCAATGTCCTCAACTGCTTTGCGTAAAGCGTCATCCTCAAATTTAAGATGCTCAGAAATAATTCCTTCTCTGAATTGTTTTTGCACCTCATTCCATCTGTCCAGCAAGGGAGCCCGTTGGAGCTGGAAATCAGATTTGTTAGTTTGCTTCCACTGTTTTAGTTTACTCTTAACAAAGAGAAGCTGTTTATGAAATTTGAACATAGTTGTTCCAAAAGGGAGACGACCTTCTTCCCACCACTGTGTAATTTTCCTTCGTAGGTCCTCCTTTTGCAACCAAAAATTTTCAAATTTAAAAGGTTTGTAATACTTTCCTGACATAGTCCCTCCCTCCAGCAAAATGGGAGAGTGATCGGAGACTGGGCCCTCCAAAATCTGGAATTTGATATTCCATCTAACAAAAGCTTCCTCCGAGACCAAAAACCTGTCAAGCTTAACCCTCCTGCTGTATGGCTCTCTTCTCTTATTAGTCCAGGTAAAGTTTGTACCAGGGCCTTTGATATCAACAAGGTTAAAGGCCTGGACTTGGGCAATAAACAACCGGTCCCCTGTATCCAGAACAGGGATGCCACCTTCCTGATCTCTAGCGGATAATTTAGCATTGAAGTCCCCAGCAATAATCCAATCAAAATCTTCCCGGGAGGACCTCATGTTTTGAACAGCTTTCCATTGAAACCGCTGACCATCGGTGTTCTGAGCCCCATAGAAATTTGTAATTAAGACTTGTTCAGCTGTAACTATATTCTTAAAAAGAGATGTTAGGACCCCTCTCCAGGCTATATGTTCTATTGCTATCCACGCCAAAGGATTCCAAAGAGTAGCAATCCCTCCCGAGGCACCAAGAGCAGCCACTGCCATATGGCCAGCACCCCTCCAGATTCGGCCGACAGTTTTACTCATAAGGTCTAATGACATTTTTGTCTCCTGAATGAGCAGAAAGTCTGTTTTACTTCTTTCTAAAAGTCTTTGAACAGCAGATTGATGGGTTCTACTGTTTAAACCCCTCACATTCCAAGATTGAATAATCATTGGAAACCTTGGGAGCAATACGAATCAATTGTTCTCGCCAATCCTCCATTGATTAGCTTATCCCCTTGCACTGCAATTAGATCCTTATTGGATTTCCTGCCCACCCCTTGGGAATTACTATTTTTCGACCTCTTCTCCACCTGGGAAATTCCAAGAGCTGGTCTTTCTCTGAGCTTTTCTGCAATTCCCATGGTAACATCTTTAATAACGGGCTGAACTGGGGAGTGGATTACCAGAGTCCCGGGGTTTTCTTGATGCAAAGTCTCAGAGGAGTCAATCACCTGTTCAAGAACAGGGGTTGATGAAGGAGGAGCATGAGTAAGGATGATATTATCCTCAAGGATCCCATCTGCTCCTTCCATAGGTTGGTCTTCTTGATCCACAAGAGATTTGAAGATTTCATACCGATTGGTTGGCTTGGGAAGAGCTTGCTCCTTACCATTTCTCTTTTTGTTTCTTCTTCTCTTCTGCTGTTCAAAGCCATCATTCTGGCCCTCAGAACCCGGGGGAATGACAGGTGGTTCCTTGGCCGAAGTAGACTTACCTCCTCGGGAGCGATTTGACATTCCCTGTGGAGCATCCGCTTTGGTGCTCAAGATATTTGGACAGAACCTTGCCAAATGGCCATGCAAATGACAGACTCTACATCGGAAAGGTAGGGCTTCATAGTCTAACTGCTGTATCCAAGAATGTCCTGCTAACTCCAGTTCCATCTCAGCTGGTAGCGGTTGACTAATATCCAATTCTACACAAATTCTTGCATAAACAGTAGTATTTCCTTCAATGGTATCCTTAGAAACTCCCAAAAATCTACCTAGAGAGTTGCCTATCAATTCAAGAATCCGCTCACCCCAAAACTCCATCGGGAGAGCATACAGCCGGATCCAAACCGGGACAGCCGTGGGCTCAATGCGAGGGTCGAAACCCGCTCTCCACGGCTGGACAAATAACCCTGCTAGGCCATGGCTCCTCTTCTCTGATTCAAATGCTCTGTTTCTATCCAATAGGGAAGAAAAACTAATAATGAAATACCCATTGCTAATGGGCCATAAGGAGTACTCACCGATAGGCTCCGAGTTTTGTCTCACCCAGGAATGCAAAAAGTGCAGGGTGGGTCGAATGCCCATGAACTTGCAAATCAGATCATGAGTGGCCCGATAGTTTATCGTGTCTTCAACCAGCTCTGGTTCGATGACTATTTTCGGTCTTGATGCATATTGCGGGAGACATCCATTGATTCTATGCCCAGGAGAGCCCTTGCCCGCATTCTTGGATAGCAGATGGAAGGCACTCCGTTGAGCATCAGCAGAGGAAGACGCAGGATTTTCTCGTAAAATCTCCGCATAAGAGGTCTTTTTCCCCTCGAGAGAACCAGGAAGAGACCCCATTGGGCCCTCCCGGGACACCGAAAGATCCTAGACCAAAAACCAGCAGCAACCCCAAATTCTCTGGAAGAGGTTTCCGATCTGAAACCCTAGAGACTCGGCTGTCGGCAGTTCAGAGGGTTTCCCGCCAAATCGCCAGAGCTTAAAAATCGCGTCAATTATGTTTAAAAAAAAATGAATACACAATATTACCATATAATATTTTTGAAAATTTAGGGATAGCTATAGATAATTAATAAACCAATAATAAAACTGAAATGAGTACAATAAATTTAGGTGCATGCTTATTTAACCAATGACCTAATCATATTTAATAAGTCACAATACTCAACATTTTTAAGTGATGTGCTATTTTTTAAAGTAGAAATACTTTCTATTATTTGACATAAATCAATTAATTTATCTCCTACACCTCCAAGCATACACGGATTTTATCCACCATTTTACATTTCTTATCCTTCCATGCATATAGGTATTTTAGCCATCATTTTACAAGTGATCAACAATAATACTCTATTTGCGATAAGTAATAGTATTCATAGTTAAGTCTATTGTTTTATTTTAAAATATTAAGTATACTTATGAATATTATTAGCATTTAGACATAAAATAGAGAATAAATATTCTCTAATTTGTTTCATCTACCATCTACATGGGTTTCCATAGCAACTTAGATTTCCTCCATCCAATTCCCAGTTTGTCATTGCATTTGCAATCTTGTTTTGCTCACATGGAGCATAGATATATTAAAATTTTGTAAATCTAGTTTGTAAACTACCTATCTTCTCTAGCATTCTCTGTAATATTCCAATTTGAGAATGTAGTTCTTATGGGGTCCATAAATTACTTTATAATAATTTATGAATCCAATTCCACCTATATCATATTCCACCAAACATTGACTACCTTTTGTAGACCTTAAAGAATAGCATAAGACTCAACTAAGTTTTATAGTGTAAAGTACATCATATATCAACACATCTTTATAGAAAAAATAGGATCATGCATTAATATAAACACATTAGTACATCAATCAAATAACAAGGGAAGGTCCTCCAAATATGGACCATTACATACTCCCTCTTAGGACTAAATATAGTCCATTTTTTTCTAAAAATATAATATTTTATTAAAAAAATGGGAATTGCTTTGTCATCACATTAACATCTTTCCAAGTAGCACAATTTTTAAAAAATGGTCTGACTAGACCTTACACTGATCTAATATTTGGTTTCTTAGGTTCTTAGAGCAAAATACTAAAATTTTGATAGGTTGCACCTCAAAATCAACAACATATTTCCTAAGTAGGGATATGTGGAAAGCATCATGGATTTTTGATAGGTTGTGTGGTAAGGTGAGTTGATAGGCTACTAGACTAATATTATCAATTATTGCAAAAGGCCCAATAAATCAAGGATTCAACTTAGTTGAATTTATGGCACTTTTATTGCGTCACACCATTAATAATACTATGTCTCACATAGAGAATTCCCTTGATGACCTTTTAAAATCTGCTTAGCTCTTTTGGTGATCATTTACATCCTCAAGCCTTTGTCAAATCATCTTGAGTTGTTTCTCCATATTCTTAATATTGTTGGGTCTAATCACTAACCGATATTTTATATTATCCTAAGATAGAGGTGTTCTACATTTCCTTCCATATAAGGCCTTGAATGGGGTCATTCCTAAGGATGCATGGTATCCATTGTTATATGTAAATTCTACCAAATATAAATAGTGTTCCCAATTAGACTTTTGAACCATGCAATACATGCAGTGTATGTTTTTGAGGACTTGGGTTAACCCTATTTTTTTTCCATCTATTTTTGGATGGTCGGTATAACTAATGTTCAATGTGGTGCCCAAGGCATGATGAAGAGCTTGCCAAAATTTTGATGTAAATCTAGAGTCTCTATCTAACATAATTACTTTAGGGAAGCCATTGATGGTTTTTGAAGCCTTACTATTAATTTAAATCTCATAGGATAATATTCACAGGATAAAATAAATGATAGCCATAATATAATATGATCAAATATTAATGTAACAAATATAATATGAGACAACTAATATGTAAATATAAAGGCTAATAATATAAAAAATAACATTCATTAATAAGACAAAATTATGAATGTGATAGCCCGAATAATAAAATCTAACATGACTTAAAATATTAGTTGCTCAAATATATGCAATTTATATTACTCCCCTTTATGTTACAAATGTATCATAAAACTCTTATGCAATGATAATCACAATGATCTTTATGTAGACAATGTAGGCTATGTAAGCTAGGTAGGTGATGTTCCTCTATGCCTCTATGGAGTAATATATAGTAATTGTAGGATGACTCTTTGGTTACTTGAATCTTCCTTTCCTTATGCCAAATCTCATGACTCTTGGCTTCTCTACTTGACACTTGCATACACATGACCCTATCTTGTACCCACACTTGGACATGAATCTTCACATAACTCTTCCTAATATACGAACACATGTGCATACTTATATATGAGACACTTGTGCACACTTATTTGCATGACACTTGTGTATTTCCTGCACATTATTACATTACATAAAATATTTAATCACACACTAATCTAGGACACAACCCTAATCTAATATTTACAAGGATGTACCAACATGGTACATTGACATGTACCAAATAATGTAATAATATCCAACACCCCCCTATATTACATTATTTGGTTATTGAAGACTTTAGTATTCAATATGGTCTTCATCCTTTAAGTTACTTTGCAATGGATTTGATATTTTTCTAATTCTTCTTCTTGCTTATCTTCATCTTTGAATTTATCTTTATGTTCTTCAATATTTATATCTTCAAGATTTTGAACTTTTTCAGATTCTTGTATAAGAATATTTTCTTTACCTTTGTTCTTTTAATCATACACCCTTTTCATTTCATATATGGATACTTTTGAACATTCACTAAAAGCATCAAGATAGGATATTGGGTTAGATGGACTTGAAATATCAATATTGCAAGAGGATTGAAATATTATTTCAAATAATGATTCATTTATTTTCATTTTTTCTTTGAGAGATTCTATCAACTCATTTCTTTTCATATTCTCTTCTTTGTGAAACTTGAGTGTAAGCAATGCCATATTTATTATGCTACCAATATCTAAAGGTATCATAATACTATATTTTCCATTATCAATTGTTTCAACAATTCTTGCATGTAGATAGTATTCTAATGTTTCAAATTTTTCATCTATTGCTTCATTATAGATCAATTTTGAGATAATCTATTTTTCCTTTAGATTTTTAATTAAATTATTGATCTCAAATTTCATGATATTTGTTATTTCTTTTCTAATGATAGTTTCCATATAATTATCCATTGAATTTTTTGAATCCTTTGATGTCGACTACCATATGTCTCCCTAGGTTTTTTCAAATAGATTCAAAGTTTTAAAATTCAAAATCTATGGAGTAGAATTTCTTATGTCTCCCTAATTGTTAGAAATTGAAAAGATTTTTTTTTTTTCAAAAAATTAAATTTTCCTAAATTTGATATTGACTTTCTTTTCTCTCCAAAATTAATCAATTAGAATTATTTTATAAATGTGATTTAACTCCAAAAATTAGAAAAATAAATAACTAAAGAATAAAAAATTATAACTCCATTTTTATGAAAAGTCAAATTGTAAAATATGTTGGCAATTTTGGGTATCTTGAGTACATTGCCTTTACCTAAGTTTAATTGTTGTCATTGATGTCAAGGAGCTATTGGTAGTTGTTGTTTTTGATGTCAAGGAGTTCTTGGAGCAATTTGTTTTTATGTCTAAGGATGTGTTTTGATGAAGGTTTCAGCTGGTCGGTAAGTCTCCAAGAAAATTAGAGTAGCCTAGTTGCCAAAAATCCAGAAAAATATAAGTTAGAAAAAGTTTGCAGGCTGCTGGAAAAACTGTCGCGATTTCGCGACATGTTTGAGGAGAGAGAAAGTTTGGCCAAAACTATCATGATTTCGTGACATGCAGGAAGGCAGAGGCAAAGCGGGCAAAAGTGTCACGATTTCGTGACATGCAGGAAGGCAGAGGCAGAACGGGCAAAACTGTCATGATTTCGTGACAAGTTTTGAAGAAGTTGTACGGATGCAGAAAGTGTCACGATTTCGTGACAAGTTTCGAAGAAGTTGTACGGATGCAAAAACTATCGTGATTTCATGACAAGTTGAGTTGGCAGTGTTGAGTTGCAGGAAGTGTCGCGATTTTGTGACAAGTTTCGAAGAAGTTGTACGGATGCAGAAAGTGTCACGATTTCATGATAGGTTGAGTTGGCAGCTTGTAGTTGGCAAAAGCGTCATGATTTCGTGACATGTTCCAGTTTCATGAGTAGTTGGCAAGAAAGAGCTTAAGGCAGCAAAAGCGTAGTGATTTCATGACAGAGTTGCTGATGATGTCAGCAAAAGGCAAAGGTGTCATGATTTCATGACAGTAGCGAAGAAGAAGACTTTGAAGTCCAGAGCGTCACGATTTCATGACAAGAATCATGATGACGTCAGCAAGAGGCAAAGGTGTCGTGATTTCATGACAGTAGCGGAGAAGAAGGCTTTGAAGTCTAGAGCATCATGATTTCATGACAAGAATCATGATGACGTCAGCAAGAGGCAAAGGTGTCACGATTTCGTGACAACAGTAGAGAAGAAGGCTTTGAAGTCTAGAGCGTCGCGATTTCGCGACAAGATTTACGATGACGTCAGCAAAGGCTGTAGTGTCACGATTTCGTGACAACAAACCAAAGAAGGTGTACGACAGTCAAAGGCGTAGCGATATCGTGACATGTTTGAGTTTCATGCGAGAACAGCTACAGAACAACAGAGGCGGTTAAAGCCGACGAAGTTAACCTCTGTCGACGAAGTGTAAGGTTTTACAGCCGACGTGTTTGGAGATTGAACAGCCGACTAAAGAACAAGATTTCATCTTAAGATTGTGAGTATTAAAGGAAGATTGTTTGAGCAATTTTGTGTATCGATCGAAGTGTGCATTCGTAGTGAGGCGTTCGCAAAGTTAGTGCGACTAGTGAGGTTCGATCATCGAAAAAGCAGAGAGCGAAGTTCGACTACAGCATTAGAGTGGATTTCGTTGAATCTTCTAAGTATCAAAGAATGTGCTACTGTTCATAAGAAGACTGTGCAAAAAGTATGATGTGGTGGTTGTACATAGGCGCATAAGTTGTTGTGCGTTCGAATGCTACAGTGTTTGCGAAGATCATGAAAAGGGTGGAATTTGATCTAAGGACAGTTGTGATTGCGACTGTGTTCACGCAGTCTGTGTAAAAGAAAGCAAAGTGCATGAAGTAGATGCTGCTGTAATTGCGAACAGTTGTGAAGGACAAACGGTGATCAAGTGTTGCTGTAATTTGAGAAGACTGTGTTGTTGTAGCTACGTAGGCAGTGAAAAGTTGTTTTCAACCAAGTGCAGAAAGGAACAGAGGAAGAGGACAATTGTGCTAGACCGAAGGACTGTGTTTGGTATAGAAAAGAGGACCAGCTTTGCGATAATGAGTTGAGGACGAGAGATCTCCGGCCGGAGCGGGGAAGACGGGTGTCTTCTGTGGACGAAAATTCCACTTGCTAAGGGCGAGGAGGAGGTAGAGGTCTTCTAGAGGATCACTAGCAAAGCAGAATTAGGGGAAGGTGTCTCCTTTGAGCTGAGGCTCATAAACTTTGTAATCGGGAAGGATTCCCAGAGGTTTTGATATAATTTTTAGAGGAAAGTTTTATCCGTGGAGTAACCCACCTTGGGTGAACCACGTTAAAATGGGTCTTTTATGTGTAATGCTTTCTGTCTTGTTTAATGTTATGTTGATGCCACTTGCTATCTGAAATTAAAATTATTAAATGGTTTAGTCTTATACTTGTTCACCCCCCCTCTCGGTATAAGTTCATGTTCTTCAATTGGTATCAGAGCAGGTCTCTCCAGAAAAAGCCTAATGGCTTGGAGAAGGATCTAACGGAGGAACATATAAATTCAGAAAAGGTTGAATTCGATCTCAAGAATGAATTCTTCTTGGCCTTACGAAAGCTTGAGAAACTCAGGGAAGAGAATTCTGTCCTTAAGCAGCATTACCAAGAAAAAGAGATAGCAAGATCAGAATTGGCTCAATGTGTTATAGATTTCAAAATTCTAGCTGAAGAAGGGAAGAGGATTGAACAAGTTCTAACAGAGGTTCTAAAAGGAAAGGTGGCTGATTGTGAGAAACTAGAAGGAGAGATTATGTCTCTTAGAGTGAAGTTAGAACAGTCATCTCTCAGACAAATTTTTTTGTATGAAAAGAAGGATGGCATCACCTTACATGAAACAGGGTCTTCAAGCAAAGACAATCTTCATTTTGAAGAGCAATGGATTCCAGTTGATCGCAAGAAGAACAAACTTCCAGGGCATCAAAACAGGTTACATAATACCTTCCATGGATATTGTTTTTCCTGTAAAAAATTTGGTCACATAGCTATGCATTGCAATAAATCTCTGAAGAGTCGTAGTAAGGAAAATGTTAACTCATTTGCACCTCTTATGAATAAAAATATCATGTGTTACAAGTGCAAGAATTTTGGGCATATAGCAAGGATGTGCAGTTTGGATAAATTTAGTTTTGAGTTCTCAAAAAGGAGGAATGAGATAAAATCTAAGTCAATGATAGTTCAAACTGCTTTTCATGCTCAAGACAAAGTAGAAAAATGGTATCTTGATAGTGGTTGTTCAAAACATATGACTGGAGAAAAAGAAAAAATTTTGTCTTTAAAAGAAGCAAACAGAGGAACAGTCAGTTTTGGAGATAACAGGTCCGCAAAGATCTGTGGTAAAGGGTCTCTTAGTTTGGATGGGAAATCCAAAATAGAAAACGTGCTTTATGTAGAAGGGCTAAGACATAATTTGCTTAGTGTGAGTCAACTTTGTGATCAAGGGCACATAGTATCTTTCTTTTCAGATAGATGTGAGATAAGTAAAGAATTAAATGGAAAACTTATTGCTAGGGCTACAAGGACTCCAAACAATCTTTACATGCTGAGTGAGATAAAAAGAGAAAAATGCTTTCTAACTCAAGAAGATGAGAGTTGGTTGTGGCATAAAATATTGGGACATTTGAGTTTTGATAATCTGGTCAGTATTAGTAACAAGGAAGCAGTTAGAGACTTGCCCAGAATAAAAAGGCCCCAAAACATCATTTGCGGTCCTTGTCAACATGGTAAACAGACCAGAACCAGTTTCAAATCGAAAGGGTATACATCTTCCAAACCCTTGGATCTTATTCATACTGATTTGTGTGGCCCCACCAGAACTCAGAGCATTCAGGGAGATAACTATTTCATGTTGTTTATAGATGATTACTCAAGAATGACTTGGGTTACTTTTCTCAAAGAAAAATCTGAAGCTTTTGAAAAATTTAAAGTTTTTAAAGAAATGATTGAAAATGAGACTGACAAAAGAATCAAATGTTTAAGATCAGATAGAGGAGGAGAGTTCACTTCAAATGAGTTTGTGGAATATTGTGAACAACACGGAATTAAAAGAGAATATTCAGCAGCAAGAACTCCTCAACAAAATGGAGTAGTTGAAAGAAAAAATAGAACTGTTGAAAATATGGCTAGAGCAATGTTAAATGAGTCAAATATTTCAGATGGTTTTTGGAGAGAAGCAGTAAATACAGCAGTTCACATCATTACCAGGGCTCAACTCAGAGTCAATCATCATAAAACTCCCTATGAGCTGTGGAAAGGAAGACCAGCTACAGTTAAACACTTCAAAGTGTTCGGGAGTAAGTGCTTCATCAGAAGGGAAGATCAAAATCTGGGTAAGTTTGATCCTAGATGTGATGAGGGAATTTTTCTTGGATATTCCAGCAAAAGTAAGGCCTACAGATGCTTCAACAAAAGAACTCATACCGTTGTAGAAAGCATAAATGTAACAATAGATGAAAAGACAGGGATAAGAGAACCAGTCAAGGAACTCAGTGATGAAATCTGTCAAGAAGAATTCAGAGAAGTGTCAGATGAAGAAGAGGAAAGACAACAGCTGCTTCCCAAAACTCCTTCACGGTATGTTCAGAAACATCATCCCAAAGACTTGATCATTGGTGATCCAAATAGCAGGAAAACAAGAAGAAGAGTCATTCCTTCACATGAATCTGCTAATGTTTCATTGTTATCTCAGATTGAGCCAAAAAATTTTAGTGAAGCATGTACAGATGATTTTTGGGTAAAAGCAATGGATGAAGAGCTAAATCAAATAGAAAAAAGTGAAACACGGGATTTGGTTCCAAGACCTAAGAACAAAAATGTCATTGGCACAAAATGGGTTTTCAGAAATAAACTTAATGAGGATGGAAAGATTGTCAGGAACAAAGCCAGGTTAGTCTGTAAAGGATATGCTCAAGTCGAAGGTGTTGATTTCGAAGAGACGTTTGCACCTGTTGCACGTCTTGAAGCAATCAGAATGTTTTTGGCCCTGTCTAGTTTCAAATCTTTCAAAGTGTTTCAAATGGATGTAAAGTCTACATTTCTAAATGGGGTGTTGGAAGAAGAAGTCTATATAGAACGACCGGAAGGTGCGTCTCTTTCGGAACAGCCAGACTATGTGTGTAAATTGAAAAAGGCATTGTACGGGTTAAAGCAAGCACCCAGGGCTTGGTACTCAAGACTTGACGGGTATCTTTATGAACAAGGTTTCAGGAAAGGCGTGGCAGATTGCAACTTGTACATTAAGAATAAAGGTGATGATATAATTATCGTAGTTGTTTATGTCGATGACATTATTTTCGGAGGAAATAATACTCAGATGTGCAAAGTTTTTGCTAACACCATGCAAAAGGAATTCGAGATGTCTATGATTGGAGAGTTGTCATTCTTTTTAGGACTTGCAGATTGCGCAATCAAAAAATGGTATATTTCTCTCTCAGGAAAAGTATATCAAAGAGATGTTAAAAAAATTTGGGATGATGGACAGTAAACCTGTATGTACTCCAATGATTACAGGGTGCAATCTGAGTAAGGATGATAAATCTCCAGCAGCAGATCAGAAATTGTACAGATCTATGATTGGCAGTTTACTATATAGTACAACTACCAGACCGGATATCATGCAGGCCGTTGGATTAGTAGCAAGATTTCAGGTAGCTCCAAAAGAATCTCATGTTATAGCAGTCAAGAGGATATTCAGATATTTGAAGGGCACTATGGATTTTGGGCTTTGGTATCCCAAAGGCGATGATTTCACCCTCACGAGCCTATACAGATGCAGATTGGGCGAGCAGTATTGATGATAGAAAAAGCACTAGTGGTGGAGCATTCTTTCTGGGAAAGAGTCTGGTTTCTTGGCTGAGTAAGAAACAACCTTCTATTTCCTTATCTACAGCAGAAGCAGAATACATAGCAGCAGTGGCTGGGTGCACTCAGGTTTTATGGATGAAAACAACTCTGGAGGATTTCAAAGTCAAGCATGAACAACCTATCCCTATTCTTTGTGATAATTCAAGTGCCATAAGTATTTCTAAAAATCTGGTAATGCACTCAAGGACGAAGCACATTTCTATCAAATATCATTTTTTAAGGGAAAAAGTGCAAGAGAAGCAGGTCAAGCTAGAATATGTACCTACTAAAGAGCAAATTGCAGATATCTTCACCAAACCCCTTCCAAGAGATACGTTTGAGTATCTAAGGGAGAAATTGGGAGTTGTACTTTTACCTCAAGGTTAGTCACCTCATCAGGAGGTGGGGGAGGGACTAAGCTAAGAGGCTCATTCTTAGTCCCAAGCCCCAAAGGAGACCCTTTGCCATTGATGACAAAGGGGGAGAGATTTAAGTAAGGGGGAGTGTTTTCAAGTGAAGAGGAAAGCTTCAAGTCAGGGGGAGCAAAACTTGAAGAGATTGATTTCAGTTTTGGCTCTTGAAAGCTGTGTTTTTAATTAAGGGTTGCCATCAATGACAAAGGGGGAGATTGTTGGCAATTTTGGGTATCTTGAGTACATTGCCTTTGCCTAAGTTTAATTGTTGTCATTGATGTCAAGGAGCTATTGGTAGTTGTTGTTTTTGATGTCAAGGAGTTCTTGGAGCAATTTGTTTTTATGTCTAAGGATGTGTTTTGATGAAGGTTTCAACTGGTCAGTAAGTCTCCAAGAAAATTAGAGTAGCCCAGTTGCCAAAAATCCAGAAAAAGATAAGTTAGAAAAAGTTTGCGAGCTGCTTGGAAAAAGCTGTCGCGATTTCGCGACATGTTTGAGGAGAGAGAAAGTTTGGCCAAAACTGTCACGATTTCGTGACATGCAGGAAGGCAGAGGCAAAGCGGGCAAAAGTGTCACGATTTCGCGACATGCAGGAAGGCAGAGGCAGAACGGGCAAAACTGTCACGATTTCGTGACAAGTTTTGAAGAAGTTGTACGGATGCAGAAAGTGTCACGATTTCGCGACAAGTTTCGAAGAAGTTGTACGGATGCAAAAACTATCACGATTTCGTGACAAGTTGAGTTGGCAGTGTTGAGTTGCAGGAAGTGTCGCGATTTCGTGACAAGTTTCGAAGAAGTTGTACGGATGCAGAAAGTGTCACGATTTCGCGATAGGTTGAGTTGGCAGCTTGTAGTTGGCAAAAGCGTCACGATTTCATGACATGTTCCAGTTTCATGAGCAGTTGGCAAGAAAGAGCTTAAGGCAGCAAAAGTGTCGCGATTTCATGATAGAGTTGCTGATGACGTCAGCAAAAGGCAAAGGTGTCACGATTTCATGACAGTAGCGGAGAAGAAGACTTTGAAGTCCAGAGCGTCATGATTTCATGACAAGAATCATGATGACGTCAACAAGAGGCAAAGGTGTCACGATTTCATGACAGTAGCGGAGAAGAAGGCTTTGAAGTCCAGAGCGTCATGATTTCATGACAAGAATCATGATGACGTCAGCAAGAGGCAAAGGTGTCACGATTTCGTGACAACAGCGGAGAAGAAGGCTTTGAAGTCTAGAGCGTCGCGATTTCGCGACAAGATTTACGATGACGTCAGCAAAGGCTGTAGTGTCGCGATTTCGTGACAACAAACCAAAGAAGGTGTACGGCAGTCAAAGGCATAGCGATATCGTGACATGTTTGAGTTTCGCGCGAGAACAGCTATAGAACAACAGAGGCGGTTAAAGCCGACGAAGTTAACCTCTGTCGACGAAGTGTAAGGTTTTACAGCCGACGTGTTTGGAGATTGAACAGCCGACTAAAGAACAAGATTTCATCTTAAGATTGTGAGTATTAAAGGAAGACTGTTTGAGCAATTTTGGGTATCGATCGAAGTGTGCATTCGTAGTGAGGCGTTCGCAAAGTTAGTGCGACTAGTGAGGTTCGATCATCGAAAAAGAAGAGAGCGAAGTTCGACTACAACATTAGAGTGGATTTCGTTGAATCTTCTAAGTATCAAAGACTTGTCTTGTTGTTCATAAGAAGACTGTGCAAAAAGTATGATGTGGTGGTTGTACATAGGCGCATAAGTTGCTGTGCGTTCGAATGCTACAGTGTTTGCGAAGATCATGAAAAGGGTGGAATTTGATCTAAGAACAGCTGTGATTGCGACTGTGTTCACGCAGTCTGTGTAAAAGAAAGCAAAGTGCACGAAGTAGATGCTGCTGTAATTGCGAACAGTTGTGAAGGACAAACGGTGATCAAGTGCTGCTGTAATTTGAGAAGACCGTACTCATTGTAGGCTGTGCGAGCGGTGAAAAGTTGTTTTCAACCAAGTGCGAGAAGGAACAGAGGAAGAGGACAATTGTGCTAGACCGAAGGACTGTGTTTGGTACAGAAAAGAGGACCAGCTTTGCGATAACAGAGTTGAGGACGAGAGATCTCCGAGCCAGAGCGGGGAAGACGGGTGTCTTCTATGGACAGAATTCCACTTGCTAAGGGCAGAGGAGGTAGAGGTCTTCTAGAGGATCACTAGCAAAGCAGAATTAGGGGAAGGTGTCTCCTTTGAGCTGAGGCTCATAAACTTTGTAATCGGGAAGGATTCCCAGAGGTTTTGATATAATTTTTAGAGGAAAGTTTTATCCGTGGAGTAACCCACCTTGGGTGAACCACGTTAAAATGGGTCTTTTATGTGTAATGCTTTTTGTCTTGTTTAATGTTATGTTGATGCCACTGCTATCTGAAATTAAAATTATTAAATGGTTTAGTCTTATACTGTTCACCCCCCCCTCTCAGTATAAGTTCATGTTCTTCAAAATACTTATCACTCCAAACTAATAATATCTCATTAATTCCTAATCACTCAATCTAAAATATTAACATTTATAAATATTAAATATTATCTTATCACTCTCAAAAATCCTAAATTAAATTAAATATTAACCTTTATACCTTGTTATGCATGCCTTAATATTTGTTTAAATGTTGGACTCTACTTTGGTCTATTCTTAAAATACCATGAACCTAATTCCAACATGCTCGTATGAAGATCTTTATTGAGCACTGTATGGGGTGTTTCAATTTAGTGTTGGACATTTTGAGTCCCTAAGCCAAAATTGTCATTGATGTCAAGAAATGTAGTTAACATTAATATCAAGGTTTTTTTCAAGGAATAAAGTTGTCAAAGTTGCTATTTGATATCTAGGAAGAAGGCCAAAGGTCAAGAGTTTCAGTGCAAAGTTGAAAAGGAGATATAATATTTTTTATAAATAATTTAAATTCAATAAAAATTTAAATTTTATAAATAAATATTATTTATACCATGGAATGCAAGTAAAGGAAGGTTTTAAAAATTAAACTTATAATTATATTTTATAAAATTTAAATTCTTTTGAATTTAAAATATTTATAAATTATAATGTTGACGTCATCAAATTTAATTTAAGCACTTTGCGTATAGTATAAAGTGTTTAAAGTTGTCGATGTCATTAAAAAAAATGGAGCAACGATGTTTGAACAAAACACATGGTTGTGTATAAAATGTGGCCTCAAAGACATTAATAATTTACCCCTCGATCGAATAATATTTTTTTCCAAGGTTAAAAGCTTCGTTTACGATTTTGAAAGGATTCATGGAGGAAAAAGACAATTTTTTTTTGTCTTAAGTGTCGAGGATAAAACGGAAAGGTTGGAGTCTTCGAAGCACATTGAAAATGGTGGTCCAAGTGGCAAAGCGTAGATATTGGAGGAAGAAAGTGTTGTGTTCAAAACTCGTGGTGGTGATCGCCAAAGCGAAAACATTTTTTTGCACGTTTTCATAGGGCAAAAAATCTAAGGTGGAGAAAGATCTTTTTAGCTCTTAAACATGATCATAGAGCATGTGGTCATGGAGCCCATAGTAGGTTTCTTGCGGAGGTAGAGATTACGGGGTCGAAACCCATCGGTGGCCAAGGTAAAGCTTTTGAAATTAATTTTATTGCCTAAGGTTTTCATACAAGGTGTTTGGAGGTATAAGGTTTGATTGTGAAATTTTTTAAAGAGTGTTTGATGAATAACGTTGGTAGTTGAAGGTATTACTTGGAGTAATAAGGAAGCTTTGGTATTAAATATTTTGATAAAGTCTTAAATTTTTATATTGCAAATATTGAAGGGTTAAGACTTTTTGGGTATTGTTTGATCTTTAAAAAAGGGTTTGTGTTAAAGAAAATTATTGTGAGGGTATTTGAATATTATTTGAGTTGGAGTGATAAGGTGTTATGTTAGTATTATTTTGCATTGTATTTTGTTGAAGAAATTATTACTCTCTAACCCTTGTTGAGATTGGAAAAGAAGAAATTGTATGTCAGATTTGTGAGATCAACTCCTTGTCAAGCAAAAAGGTATGGGTAAATTCTTTCTTGGTTGAGTTGATTTATTGCTTACTTGAAAATTAAGTTTGGAATGAAAAGGATTTGATTAGGGTTTCCTTTTCTAAAGTGTTTAAGTTAATGCTTCAAGGTTTTCTGAAATTGAGAATTGTGTTTATAACCTTGTTTGATAAGCATGGTTGTTGAAGTGAGTTGTTATGCAAAGAACTTGGACTAGGGTTTGAAAAGATCATGAGTATCATTGTTATGTGAAGATTGATTTATGAGCATTATTGTTGAAGTGAGTAGTTATGCAAAGAACTTGAACTAGGGTTTGGAAAGAACATGAGTATCATTGTTATATAAGATTTGTTGTTGAGCATTGTTGGAAATATTTTGAGTTGATGTTTACATGCTTGGAATAGGGTTTGTGAGCAAGGATTGTTTCTTGAAGTGATTGGTTGAGTAGGGTTGATTAAGCCTAGTCAAGTGGATGTATGAAGTGATTGATCAAGTTCCATAAAACAAACTATTCTATATTTTGATTTGAGTTGAGAAAGAGATTGAGCTTTGAGAATAGAATATATTGAGTCTCTAACAATTCTCGTTATGATTCTATGAGATTGAGTTGAAAAGGTGATTGAGTTTTTAGAATAGAACAGATTGAGTCTCTAACAATTCTCTTTATGTGTCTATGAGATTGAGTTGATAAAGTGATTGAGTTTTGAGTGTAGAACATATTGAGTCTCTAACAATTCTCTTTATGCTTCTATGAAATTGATTTGAGTTGAGAAAGTAATTGAGCATTGAGTATAGAACATATTAAGTCTCTAAAAATTCTCTTTACGTTTCTATGATACTGGACAAGTTCTGTGTGGACATATTAAGCAGATTTGAGGTAAGTCTTTGAGAAGACTTGTGGACTGATTTTGTGTGAGATTTTATGGAATCTTACAATACATATTTGAGTAAGTCCTAGAGAGGACTTATTGAGAAAATTTGGAAAGGTTCTGAGTGGACCTGCTGAGTAGATTTGAGCAAGTTCTAGGGAGGACTTGTAGAGAATATTTGATCAAGTTCTAGAGAGGACTTGTGAACATATTGGTGTGAGATTTTGTGGAAGCTTACAATACAAATTTGAGTAAGTCCTAGAGAGGACTTGTTGAGAAGATTTGTATAGGTTCTGAGTGGACCTGTTGAGAAGATTTAAGCAAGTTCTAAAGAGGACTTGTAGAGCAAATTTGAGCAAGTTATAGAGAGGACTTGTGAACAAATTAGTGTGAGCTTTTATGGAAGCTTACAAGGTAGATTTGAGATAAATATTTGCGAGACTTGAGAGTAGATTTAGTTGATTTTTTCAAATCTTGAGTTAAGGTTTGTGGCAAATCCAATAGAGTTGAGTCAAGCCTTGAGTTAATACTTGAGGACAAAGATCAAAGATAGATTTGTGCTAGATTGACTGGACTGTGTTTAGTGTAGATTTAAGAGTAGATTTTGGTGCAGATTTGAGGGTAGGTTTGTGCCAGACCAGAGATAGATATTGAGTATATTTGTACTTGACCGAATATACTATGTTTAGTACAAGAGTTGAGTTGAATTGTACTAGTCCGACTAGACTGTGTTTAGTACAAAGTTGAGCAGATTTGAGCTAGACCAAATAGATTGTGTTTAGTGTAGATTTGAATGAGCTTATTGAAAAAACTTGTGCTAGACTGAATAGACTATGTTTAGTGCAAGAGATTGAGTAGAGTTGTGCTAGACCGACTAGACTGTGTTTAGTACAAAATTGAGACAAAGCTTTGGAGGTGATAGAGCAAATAGGATAGAGTATCTAGTGGATAGAGATCCATAAGCCAGGGTAGTGAGTACAGGTCTTCCGAGTGGGGATAAGAGTCTTTAGTGGAGAGAGATCCACAAGCCAGTGTAGCAGATGCAAAAGTCTACTAGAGGATCACAAACCAGAGCAGAGGAGGAGTTCTCCTATGGATAAAGATCCACAAACCAGATTTAGGGGATCAACATCTCCTTTGGATAGAGGTCCATTAACATTGTAATTGGGAAGGATTACCAAGAAATTTATTGAGAAAATTTTAGTGAAATATTTTCTCCATGGAGGTAGTCATCTTTGGGTGAACCACGTTAAATCTGTGTCTCTATTGTGTGTGATGATTTTTGCATTGCTTTGGTGATATATTGTCATTGATTATATTGATTAATACTTGTTAGCATACTATATTATGTTTTGTCTCTATTCATTCTGTAGCTCACTGTTACAACTGATGTATAAATGCTGTTATTCCATTCTGCCAGTGTGCTATTCCCGGCACTGTTGTAACCTTATTTAATCCTCTGTTCAATAATACAATCCTGTTTCGTATTTTACATGGCATCAAATCCAAGTTGCAGGGAGTTGTGAAATGCCAGATTACAGGGAGAGGCTGGAGGCGGATGAAAAATTTTGCTGAGCGTTTTGCTGAGTGGAAATTTTTTTTATCGCGCGCAGATATGTGACAGTCGTCGTGCATCCACGCGCAACTGTGGAGAGGGCGAAGGCCCCAGCGCATTCGAATACCGCCCCCGCGCAGATAATTTTTTAAAACAAATAAAAAAAAAAGTGCGTGGGAGTTGGCCACGTGTCGCGTAGACATCCGGTCTATAGTCTGCATCGCGCAGACGTTGCGCATCGTGCAGACATACAGTCTGTGCAGAGCGCAGCGCGACGCCAGACTGTAGCAGATGGTTTCTGCTTTGGACATCCTACGCAAAGCACAGTCGCGTCGCGCGGACGTCCAGATGGTAGCAGACGGTGTCCGCTTTGGACGTCCTGCGCAGAGGGCGCGTGGACGCCCAGGCTACAAGTGGACGGGTGGACCGTCCACCCCCCCCTCCCCCCCTTGTGCGAGAAGCGAGAATTTAAATTTTTGCTCCCGCTCCCATGCGGGGTATAAACCCCCCCACTCTTTCGCGCAGCGCGAATCGCGCGCCTCCCCCCCCCCACCTCCCGTTTTTTTTTTTTTTTTTTTTTTAAATAAAAAAAAAAGGTGTCCTCCCCCGTTGAATTTGGCTGGAGATGGAGCGTCTGTCCAGTATGCGCACGAATTGCAGACTACGGTGGCGAGTTTTTTTTCTAAAACACAGAGTGTCGGGAGCCGCAAAGCAGCAGCGTGCGAGGCCGAGGAGGACCATTCGGGGTTGAAAAGGGAGAAGGTCGACTGATCCTCTCGGATCAGCCCGCTGGCTCACGTGGTCGTGAGCCGTGCGGTAAGGCTCAGGGAGCCTGCAGGTCGGGGGTTCAAATCCCGCCGACTCCCCCCAAGGTATAAATTTTTCAAAGTTATTTTTTAATTATTATTTTTTAATTAAAATTTTTAATTTTAATTTTTTTATAGTTTTTTAACTTTATAAATTAAAATTTTAATTTTAATTTATTTTTTTATAAGTTTTAAAACTATATAAATTAAAATTATTTATTTTAATTTTAAATATATAATAATTATTAAAAATGCTTTGTTAATGAAAGCTTTTTAAGGGGGGATATTTTTTTTTCAAAAAATCAAAGGGGGATTGTGAGTAATTTTTTGAAAAGGCAATTTGGCGAATTGTAAAAGGTGCATTTTCGGCTGTGACCGACACCTTGTGGGTTATTCTTGTGGGCATTTTTTTATGTTGTATGTTGCATATTTCATTTTTGCACTATAACATTAAAAACTTAAAAGCAAATTCACTCCCTAAGTCCCCGGAATAATTAAAACCCATCCGTGCAATTTATTGCACTGCAACGTTCGGTATTTGTGATACCTCTGGCTAGCACTTACAGGTAAAGCTGTCATGATTTGGCTACTGTATCCACCACCTAATATAGCTGCTACAACGACGTCTGAGCTTGTTCTCTATAAATCATCGGGGAGGAATAAGTACACCATTTTTGCATTTTTTTACTCCATCCACTACCCTTTATCGCACTTATGTTTAGGCGTAAATCCTGACGAAGTATTCTTCATAGTGTTTAGGGGAAGTTACGCCCCATGCATGAGAAGAATCTTCTTTGGTAGGTGCCATCAACAAGGCGATTCCCTTTCAGTACCGCTTATGTTCCACGTATCGTATGATCTCTAAAACTCACCTATAGTCTCCCTCACGTAAGGGCGGGTGATTTTTGTTGATATTTCTAAATACCTATAGTTTCCCTCATGTAAGGGCGGGTATTTTGTATGGTATATTGGCCTAGAAAAAGGTATATCGAAAGGGGGACCAATTGGTGATATAAGGAACCTTCACAATGGCCACTGTTGCAAAATTGATGACTGATCCGCATCAGTTATTGAAAGGTCCAAATTATACACCATGGAAACATAAAATGAAGGCAATTATCCAAATGGAAGATTTGTGGGATATTTTTACTGGAGTAGCAACTAGGCCTTCACCAACAGCAGGATCCACAGGTCCTTCAACAGATCAGATAGCTTTTGACAAGAAAGACAGTCGAGCAAAGGTGCTCATTTTGTTTGTTGTTTTAGATGAAGTGCAACCTCATATAGCTGACAAAGCAAGTGGTAAAGAGGCATGGGATGCCCTTAAAACCATCTATGAGGGAAATAATGAATCCACCATTCTTCATCTTCAACAACAACTTCATAACCTGAGTTTGAGGCAGGGTGAAACAGTTGAACTCTTTCTTTGCAGAGTGTCTGAGTTGAAAGAGAAATTGAGTTCTTTGGGAGATACTGTGGACGAAAAGCTTCTCATTTCACTTGTGATGAGAGCTTTACCTTCTTCATTTGATATGTTGATAACCTCCATCCAGGTGTCTCAACGACAAATTACCTACATTGAGTTGGTCAATCTACTTCAACAACAGGAGGCACGCCAACTTCACAAGGATGATTCTTCTAATACAGCCCTATACACCAACAGGTAGGGTTCTAGGAAGAAAGGTAATGGGCAAAAAGGAGGCAAATTTTAGAAAGGAGGAAATTATCAACAGGATACGAAATGAAAAGGCAAACAACCTCAACAAAAGAAGATGTGGTGCAAGATCTATGAGAAAGACAACCATGACACCAACAGGTGTTGGCATAAGAACAAGCAAAAAGGCCAAAACAAACCACAAAATAAAAACAAGCAACCCTAAGTGAATGTTGCTGTTGAAGAATCTGACTCAGATTCTGAATGGGCACACAAGGTGCTCATGACTACCATAGATTCCACACAGAGGGATCCTGTCTGGTATGTCGATTCTGGAGCTAGAAAACATATGATTGGCGACAGATCGTGGTTTGAATCATTTGTGGCCAAAGAGGGCAAACCTATCACCATTGTCGATGATAAAACCTACGGGGTTCAGGGAGAGGGTACAGTTTCAGTCACTCTTCCTAATGGCAAGTGTCAGATTGACAAAGTCCTCTATGTTCCGGGATTGGCTAACAATTTGCTGTCAGTCACACAAATCTTGGATAGAAATATGGTTGTCAACTTTCATGTTGAGAATGGAAAGAAGTGTTGTACTATTACCAGGAAGGGTAAGCAGATTGCAACAGCTTCATATAAGCACGGATTATTTGCACTAGATGCTATCTCTACTCCACATGTTGCCATGACTGTCTCTACTAAGGAGGCAACTTCCCTATGAGATATGGGCATCTTAGTTCTGGCTACTTACTTGAGCTCAGCAAGTATGAGATGGTAAAGGGTCTTCCTTCCCTTTACGCCACATTGCCGGTGTGCTCGATCGCTAGCGAGAAAGCAAGATAGAGTACCATTTGAGAAGAGCTCTACAAGAGCATGAAAACCTCTAGAGTTAATTCACACCGATCTGTGCGGTCCTTTCACACCCAACAGTTGTGGAGGGAAAAGGTACTTTCAGTTATTCGTAGATGACTACTCACGAAAGATGTGTGTTTTCTTTCTCCAACTAAAATCTGAAGCTTTCGCATTCTTCCGACAGTTCAAGAAATCCATTGAGAAGGAGTCAGGAGCTTCTATTAAAACCCTCCGCTCAGATCGAGGGGGAGAGTTTACCTCTAATGAATTTTTGGCATTCCTAGATAAGCATGGAATCAAGAGATAGTTAACAACTGCCTATACTCCTCAACAAAATGGAGTTGCTGAGAGAAGGAACCGTTCTATCATGGAAATGGTTCGTTGTATGCTCACAGGAGCTACTCTTGGGCAACAATATTGGGCATAAGCTATCACCACTACAGTGTATCTGTTGAATAGGGCTCCCACAAAGGCCCTAAAAGGAATGACTCCATAGGAAGCATGGAGTGGTCAAAAACCCTCCATATCTCATCTACGTATTTTTGGATGTCACGCTTTCATGCACATACCGAAAGAGAAAAGGAAGAAGCTAGATGAGAAAACACTGAGATGTATTTTTCTTGGTTATTTTGAGCACTCTAAAGGATATCGGTTGATAGATCCTTTGACCAAGAAAATTCATATCAGCAGAGATGTTGTCTTTGATGAAGCTTTCACATCATAGAGCACATCTAAAGTACACCAAGATATTGTGGAATCTAAGGAAGAGAAGATTCCTTCATCAACATAGACAGGAGGTCCTTCTATATATTCTTCAACTCCACTGAAGAAGAATCCTAAATGGTGTACAAATACAATCAGAGACGCAAATTTATCCACTCCTCCCAATTTGAATTTGGATAGACCTCGTACACGCAGTATGGCTCAAAAGGAAAAAGAAGCCAGAGAAACTGGTGAGGTTGATGATCTTTGTCAATATTTTGAGGAACTTTCTATGACTCCAAGTACAGAAGTAGAGGATATGGATATTGATGATGACAGGGCATTCATGTCTACCATAGATGGTCTTGAACTTGCATAAGTGGAAGATGCTCTTAGTGAGCCTCAGTGGAAAGCTGCTATGGATACAGAGTATGAGTCTTTGATGAAAAATAAAACTTGGAAGCTTGTTGATCTGTCGCATGGAAAGAAGCCCATTGGCTGCAAATGGGTATATAAAGTCAAGTACAAGGCAGATGGAACAATTGATAAGCATAAGGCCCGTCTTGTTGCAAAGGGCTATGCTCAAAAAGAAGGCATTGACTACGAGGAAACTTTTGCACCCTACTGCTCGGATGACCACAATTCGGGTTATGTGTGCTATGGCAGCACAATATGGGTGGAAAGTTCACCAGATGGATGTCAAAAGTGCCTTTCTTAATGGTGATCTCCAAGAAGAAGTCTATATGACTCAGCCTGAAGGATTTGAAGTGGAAGGCCAAAAGCAAAAAGTTTGCAAATTGGTCAAATCCTTATATGGTCTGAAACAAGCTCCTTGAGCTTGGTATATAAAAATGGACAATCACCTTATGCAGCATGGATTTAAGAGATGTCCGTCATATGCAAACCTCTATTTCAAGAAACAGGGTTCTGAGATAGTGTTGCTTGTACTCTATGTGGATGATCTGCTCATTACGGGGAGTTCGAAACTATGATCTCTACTGTCAAAAGAAACTTGTGCAAATATTTTGAGATGATAGATCTCGAACTTCTCCATTACTGTCTTGGTCTGGAATTCAGCCAGAAGGAGCACTCCATCAAAGTGTCTCAGAAAAAATATGCCAAGACATTGCTAGAAAAATATCGCATGACTGATTGCAAGCCAATGGCAACTCCAATGGAGAATGGACTTTAGTTATCGCGATATGATGATTCACCTCAGATATATGAGACTCCCAATCAACTGTCGATAGAGAGTACCATCTACCTGAGAGTAATTTGTTGTTCCTCTCATATATCTGACCAATACTAGGCCAGATCTCGTATTTGCTATCAACTATCTTTTGAGGTTCATGCAGGAGCCTAAGACCACTCATTGGAAAGCAGCAAAACGTGTTCTTCACTATGTCCGTGGTACTATGGAATATGGCCTAGAATACAAGAGGAACAACAAATTCTTCTTGCAAGGATACACGGACTCCGACTATGCCGGATCATTTGATGATCGCAAGTCAACTTCCTGGATACATTTTTCATCTGGGATCCGGTCCTGTCTCTTGGCACAGAAAGAAGCAATAGGTGGTTGCTATTTCATCAACAGAGGCAGAATATCGTGCCGCACATGAAGCTATGTGCGAAGTGATATGGTTACATCGCATTCTGACAAGTATGGGCCATCCATCAAAATCTCCAATACACTTGTTTTGCGACAATCAGGGTGTTATGAACCTCGTCAAGAATCCAATCCATCATGAAAGAACAAAGCACATTGACACACAATGTCATTTCATTCGAGATGAAGTTCCAAAGCACCGAATTTAGCTTCGACACATTCCCACCGATGCTCAAGTTGCGAGACATTTTCACTAAGGCACTTGGACGTGTCAAATTTGAATTGTTTCACAGCTCACTTTGTATTGCAAATGATGTAAGGGGATGTTAGTAGTTTAGTATAGCTATTAGTTATTACATTACCCAAATAATGTAATAAAGGGGGATGTTAGCGTACTATATTATGTTTTGTCTCTATTCATTCTGTAGCTCACTGTTACAACTGATGTAACAATGCTGTTATTTCGTTCTACCGGTGTGCTATTCCCGAAACTATTGTAACCTTATTTAATCCTCTGTTCAATAATACAATCCTTTTTTGTATTTTACAATACTATATGGTGAAGAAAAATAAAAAGTGGTATTATACAGTTCACCCCCCCTATCAGTATAAGCTTGTCTTCTTCAATTGGTATCAGAGCTGGTTCCTTCGAAAAGGGTTTAATAGCTTGAAGGAATATCTTACAAGAACACAAATGGTAAATAAAGGTAAAATTAGAACCATGAGACACAAGGAGAAAATAACACACATGGTCATAAAAGAAAAATAAGATGAACTTGATATTGTTGTGTTGGGAGGAAGAATCAAAAAATATTCAAGATATGAATCATGCTGTGGAGAAAATATTAGGTTGATAAAGTTTTGTATCAGTTGTGGGAATACATGTCACCATGCAACTTATTATCCACAAGAATGTTTTATTTATGGCTAAATCGACCATGATGTAGGTTATTGTAATGGGTTTAGTAGCAGTGAAGATGAAGATGATATAATCAAAAATGAAATCCTAGAGATTGTTTCAATAAAGGATGACAGGGACAATCAAAATAGGTATGAAGAATAAACTCTATTTTTAGTAATAGAAGAAGCTCCTATAGGAAATTCATAAAAAGAGAAAGCCACTCTTAAGGAACTCGTTGAATTGAAAAGAGAGAATTTAGAATTGAATGGTAAAATACAAGAATATGAGAAATGTAAGATAAAGCTTCTACAAGATATTTTTGACTTGAGAGATAAGGCTAAAAAGGCAAGAAGAGTTGACAAAGGTATGGTTGAAAATTCAAAGGTAAAAGAGATAGAATATGAAAGGCTTATGGTTACTCTTGAAGAATTAAAAAGGAAGAACTTAGGATTAAGGGTCCAAGCTCAAGCAGATGAAAGAGCAAAATCAATATTTTTACAGGAACTCACCAACTTCAAAATCAAATTTGAAGAGACAAGAAAAATTGAAGAAGGTATGGCCAAAAAATTAAAGACAAAAGATCTAGAGTGTGAAATATTAGAGCATGAGATAGTTTCACTAAGGATGGAATTAAAAGGTTCTAAGGACAAGCTACACAAGTTTGAGGAAAATTCAAAGACTTTAGATAGGATTATCAATGCACAAAGGTCATCAGTCACCATAACAAGACTTAGTTCTAAAGAAGAACAAGGGAAACAAGAAGCAAAAAAAGGAGAGTCAAGCTCAAACACCAAAAAATAAGAAGCATCAAAAGAAGTAAGTAAAATAGAGAGTGAGACTTCTAAGGATAAGTTGGAAAATAGAAAGTTCAATAAGGAAAGGAATAATGCACAAGTAAGAAACAGATGGAACAAGAAACATGTAGAAGAGACTAAGAGACCAATGGGATCTAGGCAAGGTTTCTTCAATGGAATATGTTTTTCATATCACAGGTTTGGGCACATGGCTTCATAGTGCAGGACACATGAAAGAAAAGAATATGGGAAAGGATAATTTTTCCATGGGTATTGCTACTCATGTAATGAGTTTGGTAACAAGGCAATGAATTGTAGGATTCATGATAGAAGAGGATATGGCTTCAATAGGAGTCCTAAGATATTTACACCTCCAAGGAATAATAATATTAAGTGTTATAAGTGCAATAATGATGGTCACACAACAAAATGGTGTAGAGCAGACTTTCCATAAATAGATATGAACAGAAACAAAAACATGAACGAGAATAGGAACAAGAACAGGAACAAGAACTTGGATGAGAAAAGGAATAGGAATAGGAATAGGAATCTAGATGTGAACAAGAACAAAAATAGGAACATGAATTATGATAGAAACAAGGATTATGACTTGGATAGAAATAGTCAGAGGATTCAGAAAACTCTAAAAATAAGGGAAAAGGATAAAGGTAAAGAATAATGCTTTCGGGGAGTAGAAATACTCCCACCCCAAAATTAACCACCTCATGAGGAGGTGGGGGAGGGGCTAAGATAAGAGGCTCATTCTTAGCCTCGAGCCCCAAATGTGACCCTTTTCCATTGATGTCAAATGGGGAGATATTTGTGTAATGGGGAGATATTTGATATTTGAGAGAGCATTGAGCCAGGGGGAGCAATGTCCCAGGGGGAGCAGAAGAAAAAGAAAGGTCAGGTTTCAATAAAAAAAATGTGGGTTGCTATCAATGACAAAAGGGGAGATTGTTGGACATTTTGAGTTCCTAAGCCAAAGTTGTCATTGATGTCAAGAAATGCAGTTAATATTAATATCAACATTTTTGTCAAGGAACGAAGTTGTCAAAGTTACTATTTGATATCCAGGAAGAAGTCCAAAGGTCAAGAGTTTTAGTGCAAATTTGAAAAGGAGATATAATAATTTTTATAAATTATTTAAATTCAATAAGAATTTAAATTTTATAAATAAATATTATTACACCATGGAATGCAAGTAAAGGAAGGTTTTAAAAATTAAACCTATAATTATAATTTATAAAATTTAAATTCTTTTGAATTTAAAATATTTATAAATTATAATGCTGACATCATCAAATTTAATTTAAGCACTTTGCATATAGTATAAAGTGTTTAAAGGCATCGACGTCATTAAAAACAAGGGAACGCCGAAATTTGAAGAAAATACATGGTTGTGTATAAAAGGTGGCCTCAAAGACATTAATCATTTACCCCTCGATCAAATAATATTTGTGCCAAGATTAAAAGCTTCGTTTGCAATTTCAAAAAGATTCATTGAGGAAGAAAGCAAGTGTTGTGTTCCAAACTCGTGGTGGTGAGCGCCAAAGGGAAAATGTTTTTCTATACATTTTCATAGGGTGCAAAAGATAAGGTGGAGAAAGAGCCTTTTGGCTCTTAAACGTGATCATAGAACATGTGGTCATGGAGCCTATGATAGGTTTCTTGTGGAGGTAGAGATTACAGGGTTGCAACCCATCGGTGGCCAAGGTAAAGCTTTTGAAATTAATTTTATTGCCTAAGGTTTTCATACAAGGTGTTTAGAGGTATAAGGTTTGCTTGTGAAATTGTTTAAAGAGTGTTTGGTGAATAACGTTGGTAGTTGAAGGTATTACTTGGAGTAATAAGGAAGCTTTGATATTAAATATTTTGATAAAGTCTTAAATTTTTATATTGCAAATATTGAAGGGTTAAGACTATTTGGGTATTGTTTGATATTTAATAAAAGGTTTGTGTTAGAGAAAATTATTGTGAGGGTATTTGAATATTATTTGAGTTGGAGTGATAAGGTGTTATGTTAGTATTATTTTGCATTGTATTTTGTTGAGGAAATTATTACTCTATAACCCTTGTTGACATTGGCAAAGAAGAAATTGTGAGTGTGGAAGATTTGTGAGATCAACTCCTTGTCAAGCAAAAAGTTATGGGCATATTCTTTCTTGGTTGAGTTGATTTATTGCTTACTTGAAAATTAATTTTGGAGTGAAAAGGATTTGACTAGGGTTTCCTTTTCAAAAGTGTTTGAGTTAATGCTTCAAGGTTTTCTAAAATTGAGAGTTGTGTTTAAAACCTTGTTTGATAAGCATGGTTGTTGAAGTGAGTTTTATGCAAAGAACTTGGACTAGGGTTTAAAAATATCATGAGTATCATTGTTATGTGAATATTTATTTATGAGCATTGTTGTTGAAGTGAGTAGTTATGCAAAGAACTTGAACTAGGGTTTGGAAAGAACATGAGTATCATTGTTATGTGAGATTTGTTGTTGAGCATTGTTGGAAACATTTTGAGTTGATTTTTACATGCTTGGACTAGGGTTTGTGAGCAAGGATTGTTTCTTGAAGTGATTGGTTGAGTAGGGTTGATTAAGCCTAGTCAAGTGGATGTATGAAGTGATTGATCAAGTTCCATAAAACAAAATATTCTATATTCTGATTTTAGTTGAGAAAGAGATTGAGTTTTGAGAATAGAACATATTGAGTCTCTAACAATTCTCTTTATGCTTCTATGAGATTGAGTTGAGAAGGTGATTAAGATTTGAGAATATAACATATTGAGTCTCTAAGAATTCTCTTTATGTGTCTATGAGATCGAGTTGAAAAAGTTATTAAGTTTTGAGTGTAGAAAATATTGAGTCTCTAACAATTCTTTTTATGCCTTTATGAATTTTTTTTTAGTTGAGAAAGTGATTGAGCATTGAGTATAGAATATATTGAGTCTCTAACAATTCTCTTTATGTTTCTATGATATTGGAAAAGTTATGTGTGGAATTTTTAAGAATATTTGAGGTAAGTCTTTGAGAAGACTTATGGACTGATTTTGTGTGAGCTTTTGTGGAAGCTTACAATATAAATTTGATTAAGTCCTAGAGAGGACTTGTTGAGCAGATTTGGACAAGTTCTGAGTGGACCTGCTGAGAATATTTGAGCAAGTTCTAGAGAGGACTTGTAGAGTAGATTTGAGCAAGTTATAGAGAGGACTTGTGATAGTGTGAGCTTTTATGGAAGCTTACAATACATATTTGAGTAAGTCCTAGAGAGGACTTGTTGAGCAGATTTGGACAGGTTCTGAGTGGACCTGTTGAGCAGATTTGAGTAAGGTATAGAGAGGACTTGTAGAGAATATTTGAGCAAGTTCTAAAGAGTACTTGTGAATATATTAGTGTGAGCCTTTATGGAAGCTTACAAGACAGATTTGAGATAAGTCTTTTAGAATATTTGAGAGTAGAGTTAGTTGATTTGTTCAAACCTTGAGTTAAGGTTTGGGACAGATCTAGGAGATTTGAGTCAAGACTTGAGTTAATGCTTGAGGATAAAGATCAAATATAGATTTATGCTAGAAATATTAGACTGTGTTTAGTGTAGATTTGAGAGAAGATTTTGGTGCAGATTTGAGGGTAGGTTTGTGCCAGACCAAAGATAGAGATTGAGCAGATTTGTACTTGATAAAATGAACTGTGTTTAGTACAAGAGTTGAGCAGAACTATGCTAGACCAATTGGACTGTGTTTAGTATAGAGTTGAGAAAATTCGTGCTAGACCAAATAGATTGTGTTTAGTGCAAATTTGAGTGAGCTTATTGAGCAAACTTGTGCTAGACCGACTGGATTGTATTTAGTGCAAGAGATTGATTAGAGCTATGCTAGACTGACTGGACTGTGTTTAGTACAAAATTGAGATAGAGATTTGAAGGTGATAGAGAAAAGAGGATAGAGTCTATAGTGGATAGATATCCATCAACTAGGGTAGTGAGGATAGGTCTTCTGAGTGGGGATACGAGTATTCAGTGGAGAGAGATCCACAAGCCAGTGTAGTGGAGGTATGAGTCTTCTAGAGGATCACCAACCAGAGCAAAGGAGAAGGAGTTCTCCTATGGATAGAGATCCATAAAATAGATTTAGGGTATCAACATATCCTTTGGACAGAGGTCCATAAATATTGTAATTGGGAAGGATTCCCAAGAAATTGATTGAGAAAATTTTAGTGAAATATTTTCTCCGTGGAGGTAGCCATATTTTGGTGAACCACATTAAATCTGTGTCTCTATTGTGTGTGATGTTTTGTGAATTTCTTTGGTTATTGCTATTGATATTTTCATTGATTATATTGATTAATACTATTTGGGAAAGAAAAATAAAAAGTGGTCTTATACTATTCACGCCCCCTCTCAGTATAAGATTGTGTTCTTCATTCAGGTCTATGTTCAAACATTTCACTTGGTATTCTTCCTTCGAAGCATATGACTTAGACATGGCATGAATATTTTCCAGCTCTACTCATATTTTTTCAATATGCATTCCTCTAGTTGGTGAGCAAATGATATTTTCTTACTCTATAATGTTACCGTAAAATGTTTCATATGCTCACTTATCATTTGGTGCTTTGATTCCTCCTATTATTCCCTTTGATATATTAATGGCTCTCACTAATGGATTTAGTGATTTTTTTAATCTCTTGCATATTCATGGTGCTTCTCTTGCTCATGATGCTTTACTTGATAGTGATACTTTGGTGTCTTATGGTACTTCAATTGCTAGTCATATTTTTATGGCTAGAGGTACTCCCCTTATTTGTGGTGCTTTGGTTGCTCGTAGTGTCTAATTGTTGCTTATGTGACTTGTAGTGCCTTGTTGGTGCTTAGCTAGCTTGTAGTATTTTGCTAGATCATGGTGCTTAGGTGGCTAGTGGTGGATTTGTTGCACTTGATACCTTTGTTGCCTGCTTATGTGTAGTTTAGTTTTAACTATACTTTACTACATGTTCATCAATTCTCCTTAATAATCACTAATTCTCCTTAATAATTTTGGATATTTGGCTATTCCATTTATCATGCTATGTCTTCTATTTTTTTATTCAAGTTTAGGTTCTACTCAATATTCATGATTTTAGGCTTAGAATATTCTTAAACTTGAAAAAACTTAAATGATGCTTTGCATGCCCTCAATTATTAAATATATTTTCTTCTTATTGTGGTTGTGACTTTCCTTCACTGATCCTACTATAGTGCTCTAATGCTTGGTTAAGTGGCTTTAATCATTGTAACACAATTTGTTAATGCTCTACTACCTTTAATCGATTGTCCTTAAGTTATACCTTAAACTTATTGTCTTCAAGTTTTACCTTTAACGTGTTGTCTTCAAGTTATATCGTCAACTTGTTATCCTTGCTTTATTGATTTCCTTTTATCTCAACCTTATTTTCTTAATCCTATTATTCAATCTTATTTCTTTAGTCTCTATTTCAAATCTACGAGCCTTGCTAGTTATTTTATACTCTTCCTTTTATCTTATTGAATTTTTCTCCTTATGAATCTTTTTTCTTATACAAACTTTCTTTACAAGTCTCTCTAAAACCTATATATCAAACCTCCTTTTCTTGATAAGGGGCTTATATATATACCAAATATGTCCTCTACTCTTTATTTTATATCTATTAATAATTATTGCACTTATCAATCCATAATGTCAAGGTTTATATTCCTTTAATTCTCTAATCCTCTTTCTCTATCCTCTTTCCTTTATACTATCTTCTATATCTTCAACCTCTTTTCCTTGAAGGGTTTGAATCTTTAATTTTAGCCTCTAGACCCTTTCTTTGTATATCTTTAATTTTTTGGTTCTTTGAACATAATACTTACCTTACGTATTTAATAAATATTTACTTGAACCTCCTTTCTATTATGTATTAGGAACTTATATATGTGGTCTTTCATCTTTGACCAATTATCAATTTTTATCTACCCTGAATCACTAAATCATTTTTCAAGGTCTTTTTCTTCAAGACCTAAATTCTATATCTATATCAAGGTCTTATTTTAAGACCTAAAATAATATCATAGTCTGCCTTCTATTCCAAATATAGTTCTAGAATAGATAAACTTGATCTATCTTTGTCAAGGTCAATATCTCTATGACCTAAATATTAAATGACTTGCAACGTGAATCAATACCTACTTGATGAAATATTTTTACCTTATTCTTGCACTTGAATATGAAAGTATTCTCTATCAGTTGTAGGAATATTTTCAATTCTAAATATCAATATTCACTACAACAATACCGTAGATTATTATAAAATTTTCTAATACTCCAAACAAGAACTATTGATTATACCAACTTCTTAAATTATTTATTGATACAAGTTAATTTCCACGAATTTATCTATCCTTGAAAATATTTATCATTGTTAGGATGGTTCTTTCCTAAATGAACAAATTTCTCTTGAGTTGGTTTTACCTCCACCAATCAGTAATTATTTTCCTTATTTAAATAATATCAATATCAAGGAATTTCTATCCCTGAAACTTTCCTTTCAATATTAGGGTTTTCTATTTCCCTAATTAATAAACTATATTTAAGTTGATTTACCCAAATATGGATCCTAGTCTTTATTCGTTATTCTTCAACTTAGTGGAAAGATCCTAGCTGATTCCTAATCTTCACTAGATATTCCTAAAAATGTGGAAAGACTCTAGCCTACTGCTTTTTTTTCTACTTAAATATTAATTTCAATAGAGTCAAGGTCTAAATCCATTTAAATTAGATAAAATTAAACCAATTTTGTCAAAATGAACAAAAAATAATTTTGTAGATAAATAATTCTTGTCTAAGAAACTTCTTGCTTTAGCTCTGATACCGTTGATGGCTTTTGAAGCCTTACAATTATTGTAAATATCATAGGATTATATTCATAGGATCAAATAAAGGATAACTTCAATATAATTTGATTAAATATTAATGTAATGAAGATAATATGAGATAACTAATATGTAAATATAAAGACTAATAAAATATAAAAAAAAATCATTAATAAGCAACAATTATGAATGTAATATCCTGAGTCATACAATATAATAAGACTTACAATATTAGTTTCTCAAATATATGCAATCTATATTACTCATCCTTATGTTACAAATATATCATGAAACTCTCATACAATGATAATCACAATACTCTCTATGTAGACAATGTAGGTTATGTAAGCTATGTAGGTGATATCCCTTTATTCCTCTATATGGAGTAATATATAGCCATTGTAGGATGACTATTTGGTTACTTGAATATTCTTTTTATTATGCCAATTCTCATGACTCTTGGCTTATCTACTTGACACTTGTATACACAAATTTATCTTGCATGCAAACTTGGACATGACTCTTCACACAACTCTTTCTAATATAAGAAAACATGTTCACATTTTTTTTTGTATGTTAAGATGAATTAAAAGTGGGTTTTGTCAAGGATCCCAAAACCTGATTACAACAAACATGAAGAGGAATAGTCCAAGGAAGGACAATAGGAAACGCTTGAGTAAAGCCTTGAGAAACACCAACAGGAAGGAAAACAAGAAAATAATGAGGAAAAGCATTGTATAAAATTTTAAAAGACCGTTAAGAAGGAAAAGAGAAGGTGGTAGGAGACAATAGATAACCCGCATAAAATTAAAATTTGAAACTTCTCTAGAGCAAGAAAAAAACTAGGCACCAAAATTTAAATTTAAACCATACCAAGGGAAGGAAAGAGAAGAATATGCCATACCACACAAGGGAAACTAGGGATCAAAATAAGAAAAACATTCCCATGCAGGGAAAAACAAATTGAGCATAGAAAAACCACCATACACCAAAGGGTGGAGTAGAGGAACATAATTTATAAAAAATCCTACCTGAACAAGGATGGGAAGCAACCAGGGACATTGAAGGATCAAGCTGAGAAAATAGGGATGCCTGAGGATCGAGAAAGCTGAGAAGAAATCGTATCCCTTGCAAGCCTAAGAAGTGGTATAGTAATATGAGCGTCTCCAGGCCATGAGATCCTCTTGCAAAAATATAAGAACCTCCAAAGATGCCAGTCGAGTAGAGGAAGCGACAAACGTAAAACAAAAAACTAGAAGAAATAGATGGGGAAGTTCCAAAGGAACCTAAAAGGAAGGGTTCCCAAGGAAATTCAGCTGTAGATATTAAAAATAGGTCATCCTAGATAGAAATAATATATCCAGAGGACCCAAACAACCTTCAAAACTACTAATGAATCATTTTAGGGAAACAAATGAGGAATTCCTATTGGAACATAGTAACAAGAAAAATAGAGGCCCCCATTGGAGGCCACAAAAAACACTAAAATTCCATAGAACCCACAACACAACTCCCAAAGAGTAGAGTCATAGTAGAAGGTACAAGGTCCCCCCTTGAGACCAAAATTATGATGTGCAAAACTGCTCATGAAGCCACTCTCCTACAGCCAAAGCAATCCACATCCAAAGAACCAAGGAAAGCAAGCAAACAGGAGATACCTACAAAATCTTGGGAAAAATTGAGAGCTCCAAGGAAAGAAATCTCTAAAACAACTCAAAAAAACTAGGGAAAGTCTCAGGGAAAAACTTGAAACTATCCCATAACCCATACGCTGGAGGAAAACCCTACCACAGGGCAAGAAAAGGGGAATAACATTGGATCAATGATCTCCCTCCCAAATAGATCATCTGCAACACTTTCTTGCCAAGAAGGAAGGGTTAAGGAAGTTCCTGGGAAGCTGGGACAAGATCAGGGACCTGGGATAGGGCCAAGGAAGGGATGCAAACAATCACACTTACATATAAGAAAATTGTGTACATTTACACATATAACACTTGCACACTTATTTACATGACACAAGTGCATTTTCTACACATTATTACATTACATAAAATATTTACTCACGCACTAATCTAGGATGCAAACCTAATATATTATTGATAAGGATGTACCAAGATGGTACATTGGCATGTACCAAATAATATAATATTCTTCAACAATCATGTAACCAAATTATTTTCTTAGAAAATTTATTTGCCATAGTTGATGCATCATCCTTAATATTTTCTGGTATGAAGTATGCAACCTTTTTCAACTTATCCACAACCACAATAATTGCATCATGTTGGTAACTAGTTTTAGGTAAACCCACAATAACATCAATAAATATGACCTACCAGTTTTGAGTGGGTATATCATGTGGATATAGTTTTCTAATTGGATGTTGATGTTTTCCTTTTAATTTCTAGCATTCTAGATATCTAGAAATGAAACCATTGACATCCCATTTCATTCCATTCCAATAAAAGGTATTTTTCATATCCTCTCTCATCTTGGCACCTTCTAGTTGAGTAGAATATGGATAACAATGTACACTTTGCATAATAATTCTCCTTAAATCTTCCATTTCGTATGGCAACCATATCTTTGAAGCATAAAAGATCATATTTTATGTTAAAATTCCTACTTCATCCATAATTTACCTATACTTTAAAATAGCAATCCTTCAAAAGAAGCATCTATGCACATTGTAAAGTTTCCAAAATTATTTGGTATTTTTTAGAATTGGTGTTGTAGTAGGATTATTCTTAAGAGTTGCAAAGACAACCTCACACTTCTTTGTACATTTAAAATCTTTTCATTTTTTTTTAGGCTAGTAATAGAGTATGCAATCCTTGAGAAGTGTTTCACAAATCATCTATAGTAACCAATCATTCCCATGAAACTTAATATTTCAATCACATTAGTAGGTTCAAGGTATCTTACTATGGCTTCAATTTTCTTTGGATCAATAATCCCTTCTATAGATATAATATGCCTCAAATATTGTATTTGTGAAATATAAAAGTCACACTTTGATAACTTTACATATAATTGATTCTTCCTCAACACCTCTAAAACCAATCTTAGATGTTGATCATGTTCTTCTTTAGTGCATGAATAAATCAATATGTCATCCAAAACTATAAAAATAAAACAGTCTAAGTATTTCCTAAAAACAATGTTCATTAGGTTCATAAAGGTTTTTGGTGCATGTGTCAACCCAAATGGTGGAACCATAAATTAATAGTGTTTGTATATTTTCTTGAAAGTTGTTTTATTAGTGTATTCCTCATTAATTATCAACTAATGGTATCTCGATCTTAAGTCAATTTTTAAGAAAATAGTGGCAACTTTCAATTGATCAAAAAGATCATCAATTCTTGGTAAGGGATACCTATTCTTGATGGTCACCTTATTCAGCATCCTATAACCAATACATAGTCTTAAGGAACCATCCTTCTTATTTACAAATAACACTGGAGCACCCTAGGGTAACACACTAGGTTTAATCAAAATATTTTCCAATAAGTCTTGTTCTTGCACCTTTAACTCTTGCAACTTAATAGTGGTCATTCTATAGTATGTACTAACAATAGGTTTATATTTAGGTATTAATTCAATAGTGAAAATTCATGTCAAAGTGGAAGGTTTGAAAGATAAACACATACCTAAATTCATTTATAACTGGATGTTTGTTAATAATTATGAATCTCACTTCCATTATTTCCATTTAATTTGATCACATACAACATTCCACCTATTTTAATTGCCTTCTTAATTTACAAAATTAACAATAAATAGGTTCAAAAATATCCTTGCTTGTTATGAATCCTTAATCATTGCTTTTCTTATTTTGTTTTTTAGTCCATCTTGTAAACCCAACACTTTTCTTATTTTTGAGTTCCTATGACTCTTCTTCTTTCAATTCTTCATAATTAAAGAAGGTTTATTTAGTGTACTCATTAGTCATGTCAAGATAAATGATATACTTTTTTTAGAGTTTTAGGTTTAAGAAAATTTATTACTATTTGGATCTTAATATCTACTCCTAATTTTGCACCTTCAATTGGTCCTTAGTATGATATTCAGTCAAAGTGCCTTATTAAAGCATATAAGAATCCTCAAATATATATATGTGGAATTTATTAGTTAGTAATATGTTCTTGAATACCCCAACAAATTAATTCATTGCTTGAATTTCTCTACCCAACTTAAATGTATTCTACTATTCCAAGGAAGTATCTTGTAGATGAAGGTGATACAAATAGTTTGTATTTTAGGTGAATAGCTTGTTTTTCGGGTGAATAGTTTATGTTTTATGTGAATAGTAGTTTTCTAATTCATTCAACCATGATTAAGCTATATCACCCCTTATCTTCCAATAAATTTAGTTACCCTAACATTCTTCATGTAATTGGTAAGCTTACCCTCATTTTGAGCTTTACCCTCTTAGAATTATCTAACAAGATTTTCTTCTTGTCTGACCTCTAAATTCTAGTTATTCCAACATTTTTTGATATTGCTACATATTATCTTGTATAAACCTAACTATTGATGTATGATTTATCATCCTCTTGTTGGAATCCCTTTAAATTCAAGATTTCTTCTAGGTATGAATTATAGCTTCTTCCTGCATGGCCAATATCAGCTTCTTAAAATATCCCCCTCTTAAAATAGGTGCTATTTCCTACTCACAAAAGGAGCTAGGTAATGATTCCTAATAATAAGTTGTACTTTCTAGGGTTTTTACTCTTTGATAAGACCAATCAAGATGACAAGCAATACTTGCTTATATTGTATTAATATAAATTCCCTAGAATATTTTAGCCTTTTTAGCATTAGCACACCAAGTAAAAGTATGATCTAATGCTTTTTAAGGAAGTGTTATATCCTACAACCTAGGCCTAGGCTATGATACCAATTGTAACTACCCACTCTATCAACCCATGGGAGAGAGCTATTTTTTTCTTTTTCTACAAGAATTAATTAACTCACTAAGAAGACCCAATAATTTCATCAGTATTAAGGCATAACCATCTTGAGTTCATTGTCACTATAGTCACAACTCAAGTGGAAAAGAGTGGCCAACTTCTCATAGTTTCTAGGGTTCACTTCTTTTAACCTCACCATTAGAAAATATGTCATACATGGTCCCACATTTTTATACATTACCTTGTATGGGACAACATGACCAAGGCATAGAGATTCTCTTTTAAGGCTCATATCACTTAAAGGTGATTTATATTTCCTAACCCTACATACTATCATCTATGTAGGATTACTATGACATAATTCCTTAGTGATTAGTTAGTTTCATCTACACATGAACTAACTAATACCATTACCATTCACCTACTAATGATCATGGTCACACTTGCCTACCCATAAGATACCACAAACTATAATACCCTATGAATGATCTAGAGGATTATCCCATACCAATCCACCATTTAGATTACCCAAGCCTCACCACTAGGAATCACCCAAACCTCACCACTAGGGTTTATAATTCATAATTACCTGGTTGAATTATCTATCCATAGCTCAACTTGGATTGGATATAACTCAAATCTAGGGATTACTAATATGGTGCTAAAAATCATATCCACAATAAACCCTCTCTTAACCTAAGGGTCTTATGCAACCTTTTTTAACCTACCTTATAGAAATAAAGTGTCATAACAAGTCATACAAAAATTTAGCATATCACAATTGATAAATATTGAAGAATTTGGATACTTTATTTCTAATATAATACTATAAAATTAGATAGATACTTTATTTTAAAGCAAGGAAGTAAAGCGACATCTAAAAATACCAAATTTTATCAATTGCTTTCTTCTACTATTCCATCATCTTCTTCAATAAACACAATTTACCTATCTTTCCAACTACACATATTTTCTAAAATAACTCAACTTAGAAAGAAGAAAACAATAATTTATTTTTCATCTTTTAAATTATATTAACAAAATTCATGACAATACATCTAAAATATTTTTAAAGATATACATTCCTTCATAAAAATAATTACATATCATAAATCCTAAAATTTTATCATCCTCAATTGAAAATATTATATTTTAATACACAATAGTAACCTTCCTGGTGCTTTTAGCGGCGTAAAATGTTTAAAATGATTGTGGCATGGTGGTTATAGGGGTGGACTGCGTGAAGATCTGTGTGGCGGATTCTGGGGCGGACATCGTAGAATACTGTGGCGGCCATAAAAATCTGGACAGCCTACCGGATTCGTGGCGGCTACCGATTCCACCATGTAAATTCAAAAAAAAAAAATCTTCTAGTAACCAAGTCTCATCTTCTTTTTAATATCTTCTATTTGATAGGTTTTTTCTTCTACTTTATTTTTTATCATAGATATAGGGATCAAGATAATTCTTTGAATGAATATACAAGCCTAAAATGCTTCATAGAAATAAAACCATGCAAGAATAATGCAATATTTTAAGCCCAATATAATGTATATGCAATCCTAACATGCATAATACAAATAAAATCATTCAATAACAATGCAAGATCTTAGTTTCATGATAAAATATATATGCAAGCCTAACATGCATCATACAAATAAAATCATGCAAGAACAATGTAATATTTTGGTTCCAATAGAATGTATATGCAAGCCTAACATGCATCATACAAATAAAATCATTCAATAACAATGCAAGATCTTAGTTCCATGATAAAATGTATATGCAAGCCTAACATGCATCATACAAATTAAATTATTCAATAACAATGCAATATCTGAGTTCCATGATAAAATGTATATGCAAGCCTTCATAGAAATAAAATTATTCAATGACAATGAAATATCTCAGTTCTGTGATAAAATGTATATGCAAGCCTAACATGCATCATAAGTTTATTCAAGAACAATACAAAATCTCAATTCATAAATCTTACAATCTTCTTATATAATCATGGGTTTACTACTCTCCTAGTAAACCCAACTATAATCTCTTTATACACATACACAATATGTTTATATATTTAAATATATAAACACACACACACAAATATATATATATATATATATATATATATATATATATATATATATATATATATATATATATAATTCTTCCAAATATAAATTAATATTGATATTTAAAAAACATAAAATATTCCATCAATATTCATATGACTAAAGTCTTTAATTATTAATTAATATTAAATAATAGTTATGATATTCTACTATTATTAATCAATATTATTATACTATGTTAATATTGATTAATGGCTCGAGTGGTGTTATTCGGGACCTTTATGGAAATGTTTTGCTAGTGTATGTTGATTCTCAGGGCATAAATTCTTTACAGGTGGCAAAGGCGAGGGCAACTTACCTTAGGATTGCCTTGCTTAACAAATTTAATTTTAAGAAAGTTGTTATTGAGGGTGATTCCCACAATATTATTAATATGCTTATTGGAGTGTGCCATGTTAGTTGGAAGGTCACCAATCTAATTGATGAAGGAGTAAATTTGTATCGGAAGTTGGAAGATGTTCAAATATGTCACATGCTCAGGGAGGAAAATGTTGTTGCTGACGTGATGGCAAATATTAGAGTGAATCTTCATGGATATAGGGTATGGCAAGGGGACTGTCCACAAGACCTCATCAACTGTGCTCATTTTTATGTTGGTTAATTGGTCTTGGGTGGTGGTAGTTCACTTGGTTAGAATATTTGGTGCAATTTTTAAAGAGGTGGGACAATTGTATCTCTTTGCGAGTTATGTGGCTTGTCTTTTCCTTACTTGTATTCCTGGACGGGAATGATATTTTAAATACCAAGTTTATTTATGAAGGTATTTTTAAATACCCAATCAATTTATTAATCAATGGTCATTAATGAATCTATTTTTAAATACCCCATTTAATTTATTAATGAAGGTATTTTTAAATACCCAATCAATTTATTAATTATGGGTCATTAATGAAGGTATTTTAAATACCCCTTTTAATTCTTTAATGAAGGTATTTTTAAATAGCCCATTTAATTCATTAATGAAGGTATTTTTAAGTACCCAATCAATTTGTTAATTATTGGTCATTAATGAAGGTATTTTAAATACCCCTTTTGATTCATTAATGAAGGTATTTTTAAATACCCTTTTAATTCATTAATGAAGGTATTTTTAAATACCCTTTTAATTCATTAATGAAGGTATTTTGAAATAAAATACACAATCAATTTATTAATTATTGGTCCTTAATGAAGGTATTTTTAAAACCCCATTTAATTCATTAATGAAGGTATTTTTAAATACCCAATTAATTTCAAAAAATAGGAGCGGGAATTATTTTGAATATGAGAAGCGGGAATTATTTCAAAAATGAGGAGTGGGAATTATTTTGAAAATGGGGAGCAGGAATCAAGAATATGTTTCTGCCTTGGTTCGTCTGCCTACCTTGGGAAGTGGTTATCTGCTGGGGACCATTGGGATACGACTCAAATATCCGATGGGATTATATCGGAGTTAGAAGTTGTGTTGTAGAACTACCTCGACTCTCTCACATATCTTATTAGATCTTCCATCCCTTTGGATCCTGTGGTTTGTGGTGCTAGTTTATGCAGTTACTATTTTATTTTAGTTAGTGTTGTAGTACAGTTTTTGTACTCTTCGTTTAAGTGCTGAAGTGCACTGTTTTGGTTTGTTGTCTTCTTTCAATTGTAAAAGGTTTTGGGGCCCTTTCAAAAACCTCTTCCCTTAATTTTACCAAAAAAAAAAATATTGATTAAATACAAAACCTCTTATTAAATCAATAGTAATAAGATAAATATGGCTCATAGTCAAATATCCATGTATAAAGCTATATATGTGTGTGTACATATATATATGTATATGTATATATATGTGTATGTATATATACATATATATATATATATATATATATATATATATATATATATATATATATATATGTATATATGTATATATGTATAGGTATATATATGTGTGGATGTATGTATATATGTGTATGTATATACACACACACACACACACATATATATATATATATATATTTATTTATTTCCACTAGCTATATGATTTCTAAAATAGACTTTAATTAGCATACATTCAACCAGAGAAATTCTAAGTCCGTTTAAAACTAAGATATATTAATCTCACAAAGGTAGCTAACATTTCATATTTAAAATTTTACCTTCTAAGTTGGGATTCAAATTTACCTTAGCCTAATTTTTAAAAATTAATTGATTTTTAAGAAGCATAAATTACGATTATCATCCTATTCAAAATTTTAGAAAACATGATTATAGTCTATAGGACGAGACTTTGAATTCCAGGTTCTAATTGCTATATAAAGATAAAATCAATGAAATTTTGAAGAAGCAAATATGGAGTTTAAAGTCATGAAAGGAAACAACGTAAGTATAGCTGAAATGTTTACAAGGATTTAGAGAAATAGGGTCCAACTTGCTTCAACTTTTTGAACTTCCTTTTCCACCTTGTTCCTTCTATTTAGGTGTTGCAAAAGTGCATACCTCTTCGTAAAAACTATCTTTGCAAATTGTTGCTACAAAATTCAAGATTTTGTTTCTTCCATTACTTGATTACATCCAATCAAATTCTACTCAATTCTCCTAAAAAAAATTCCCCTACAATGGGTGAATTGCACCTAATAAATAGACATCCTTCATGCTAATAATAAACAAACTTATATATCTACTTTCCCTAAATTTTATTATTATCTCACATTTTTATAATAATAAACAAACTTCTATATTTGGTTGCCCTAATTTTTATTATTATCTATAATTTTTATAAAAATAAATAGACTTCTATATTTGGTTTCCCTAATTATTATTATTATCTCTTCTTATTATTTTCAAGTGTCTTTTTATCTACAAATAGCTTATCTTCTTATTTTATAAAAGTTTTTATATCTATGAATAACTTCTCTTCTTATTTAAGAAATGTTTATTTTTAACATAATATATATTTTTAAACTTAACATTAAAGAATTATTTTAGTATTAATTTTCGTATGCAACTACTTCTACATGTCAGGCTTACATGTTACCCCTATGGATGCCAAATTGAATATAATCCATCAATTCCCTTTTTCCACTCCTCTCAAATTTAGTGGTTGTCTCATACCAATCCACTCATGAGAGTGACTAGTCCTACAACCACAAAATTCATCAACAGTACCATACTCTAAAAATAGCATAACCTAGGTAAAGTAAGTATAAAGTACATCTATCAACTTCTCTTTACAGAACAAAATAGAATCATGCATTAGTTATCAACACACCAGTACATAAATCAAACAACAAGGGAAGTCTTGGTTATAAACTCTCCCTAAGTGAATGAGATGCATCCTTAAAACTTTATCTAAGATATTGGAAGACTCTAAAATAGATTTTTTTGAGTCAAATTTTGGAGAACATCGACTCATATGCCTAGCTAATCTAACCAAATGAGGGGTTGTAAACTAAAGTAATGAATGCAACTGTGTGCTAAATGTTGGCATGTAAATAGAATATTATTTTTTAACTCTAATTACTATAGCACACATTAGGAAAATAATTTAGCAGTGGCATTAGAGGGTTTTGCAAAAAAATATAAGTAGTTGTGTCTGAGGGTTTCTACAAAAAAATTGAGTAGCAACATCTGAGGGTTTTGCAAAATAAAATAAAAATGAAATAATGATGGTGCATGGTTACTACTATGGAGTGGTGTCAGAGGAGGAGCAAGATATGAGAAGCAACATAAAAGGGATTTAAGAAAAAATATTTGAGCAACGATGTTAGAGGATTTCTGTAAAAAAATTGAGCAGTGATGTTAGAGGGTTTATATGGAAAATATATGAGTAGAAACATTAGAGGATTTTATGGTAAAAACATTTGAGCAATGTTGTTAGAGGGTTTCTATGGAAAAAAATATAAGTAGTGAGTTAGAGGATTTTGTGAAATAATTTTTTTTATGGTGCATGTTTGCTACTATGGAGTGGCATCATAGGATAAGCAAGATTTGAGCAATGGTGCTAGAGTTAAAAATGAGCTCTGGTAGGAAGGAGTTGGTAGATAGAAAGTTGTAGGTGAGTGGGTAGGAGCTGATGGGAGAGAAGAAGTAGGTGACCAAGAAGGAGTAATCAGAGTATTAGATTTAGGTTTTAGAGGATTTTTTGGTGTAAGGTGGTTTTAGGCTCAAATAGCAAAGATTCATGAGGTGGGTTCTACAATATTTTTTGGTGTTGCACCATACTCACATGTAATTGAATTAAATGAAGTGATGTAGTCTCATCGATGGTACTCGAGTCAAGTGGTAAAATAGGTGGGTCCCATTATATGGGACATACTTTTGACCCAAGAGAATATTTTGCTAAGGTGATTGCAAAAGGTTTTAAACCTAGCAAGACAAAAATATTATTTAATCTCACCCTTGATGGTGATGAGATTCATATTCTTGATGAGCTTATCAATATTAATATGAAAGAGGTTTCTTGGAATATGTTAGGCAAATACCAAAGAAGTAAACTTGATCTAGATCCCATTATATGTTGGGATTTGGCAATAGTGGTTGTACCAAAAGGTTTTTTCATCATCAAGTTGAACTATGAAAAGCACTCAAAATGAATCTTGGGCAGGACCCTTGGTTCTATGGGAAAAGAGGTATGTTTCTTTGCAAATGGGGTCATGATTTCAACCTAAACACCCAAAAGGTGAATCTGGTTCCTCTTTGGGTGAGGCTTCTAGGTCTTCCCTTCCACCACTAGTAGGAAGACATCTTGAGAGGGATAGCTAAAAGCATTGGTGAACTCATTCAAATTGACCTAGTGATGATCAGAATCTAGGATGGTATTCACAAGGTTGTGCATTATTTTGGATCCATAGGTTTATATTCCATCTTTTATTAAGCTTTTTTTGCAGGTAGGTACATGGAATTAGCCTATTTAATATAAAAACAAACCCATACGATGTTATGGTTATGGTAAACCTAGTCATTTATCTTCACAGTTATCTAAGATCCTTAAACAGAAGGATAGATTTTGGTGGGAGAAAGTTGTTGAAGGTTGTTCTAAGTGGACTGAGCCTAAAGTTTTAGGCCTGAAGGAGGTGGTACATGGCTCCACAAAACACTATATTCAAATAATTCTTGGTAAAAAAGTGGTGTCTAAAAATCCAAATACTAAAATTATTTCACTTAAAGAAATAAAAACAACAGGTTTGAACCAAGGAGAACCCATATTGAAGGATATTATGGCAATCGGTGGAAGCTCTTATCAACTATTAGAGGCCAATGAACATCTTAAGTTAGTTTTTATAGACCTTTTTTAGGACTGTTTGGTCTGGTTGTTATGCTCAAAAAATTGTATGACTACTTGGGCTACGACTCTAGCTTGCTACAAGATGTAAATCTGGATGAAAAAGTTCCTCAACCTCTTTCTCTTGTTGATAAAATAGCCTAGTATCTAACTCTCAATGCCCCGTTGAAGACTAAAAGTCACAAAAAAAATTGATTTTGGAGTGGAATGCAAGGGGGGATGACCTCCAACAAAGCATATCAATTCAAAGAAATAGATATAGTTGTATCAAATGGATCTCAGAACCTATTAAAAGTTGATAATGTCAAATAAACTGGGGAAAAAATCTCAATATTAAAATATTTTGTCATAATTTCTAGGGCAACGGGGGTAAATTTTTTCACAAAATCCATAAATGAGGTTCTTGTCATGGAACATTGGAGGTTTGAATGGGACCTCAAAACAAAGGATTCTATCTTCTTTTAGAAAGAAGTTTTGTCTAGATATAATTCTTCTACAAGAGATAAATATGGATAGAAGTAAGGTAGATGAGGTAAGAAAGGTGGTTTGAAAGGAGGTTGACTTTGTGGCTAGTTCGACACAAGGAGCCTCAGGGGGTCTCTTGTGTCTATGGAACCCCAATAAAGTCACTGGCTTAGACCTTTTGGTATAGATTGAGTCATTAACATGTTCTGTTGCAAGTATTCAAATCAAAAATAGATTTTGACCAATATTTACGTACCTAACTCTAGAACAAATAGAAACTATCTTTGGTACACTCTTAGTTCAATGAGAGAAGATTTTAAGAACAAGGATTGGATTCTAGGAAGAGACTTCAACTCTCCTTTGAACTAGTTTTACAAGAAGGGGGGATACAACAATATTGATAAGTATTGAAGAATTTTCTACTTTTTTCAACCAAGCGCTCATGGACATAGAATTGAAAGGTTCTAGATATACATGGAGTAACATATGCCTAGGGATCCATCACATTCAAATTAGATTGATTTTTTTTTTTTCCAAAGAGGTCATTCCTCTATTTTGGGATTGTTCTCTCAACTCTTTACCCAATATTGTGTTTGATTATAACCCCCTTCTCTTTGATAATGATTCTAATACTGATGCAGGAGCATCCGGTGGCAGTAGAGCAATCTTGCATCAACAATTTTTTTTTTTGTTTGCCTTGGTGTCGAGGTATCACGACAGAGAAGAGTGTCGCGATATCACGACATGTCGCATTTTTGTGACCAAGGGACGAGAAGAGGTGCAGGAGAAGAAAGTGTCACGATATTGTGACATGTCACGTTTTTGCGACTTAGGAAGGAGAGAGAAGGCACGGAACAAAAATGTCATGATTTCGCAACATGTCGCGAAATCATGACTAGAAGACGAAAGAACGCACAAGGGAGGAAAAGTGTCATGATATCGCGACATGTCACATTTTTGCGACCAAGGGACGAGAAGAGGCACAGGAGAGGAAAGTGTCATGATATTGTGACCTGTCGCATTTTCATGACCAAAAGCCGAGAGAAGGCTCAAGAGGGAAAAGGTGTCGCAATATCGTGACATGTCGCATTATCGTGACAAAATGACGAAGCAAGGCACAAGAATGAAAAATGTCATGATTTCGTGACATGTCATGAAATCGCGACTGAAACAGGAGAGAGAGGGCATCCGAAGAAAATGTCACAAAATCATGATGTGTCATGATTTCATGACCAAAAAGAAGACAAGAAGGGTCAGAGAGGAAAACATCGTGATTTCACGACCCAAAGTAGAACGCAAAGGCAGAAGGCAAAGCTATCGTGATATCGTGACATGTCACAATTTCATGACCCGAAAAGGCGAGAAGAAAGCAGAGAGCAAGATGTCACGATATCGCGACATGTCACGATTTCACGACCGAGAAGGAAGAAAGAAGGGTCGAAAAGGAAGATGTCATGATATCATGACCCGTAGAAGAGGAAGACAACGAGAAAGAAAAATGTCATGATATCGCGACATGTCGCGACATCACGACCTGAAGGAGGGGAAGGTCGAGAGAAAGAAAAATGTCACGATATCGTGACATGTCACGATATCGCGACCCGAAGGAAAGAAATGCGACAAGGAAGGAAAATGTCACGATATTGCGATATGTCGCGATAGCGTGACCCAAAGGAAAGAAATGCTACAAGGAAGGAAAATGTCATGATATCACAACCCGAAGGAGAGAAGGGCAGCAAGGAAGAAAAATGTCACGATATCGCAACATGTCGCTATATCACGACATACTGCTGGTTCACCATTCAAAAAAGCCCGCATTCCTAGACAGTGTTTTTTGAGGTGGCCTAGGCCTCATTAATGCATGATTTCTTGCCCGATAAGATTTTTGAGCATGGCGGCCATTCGAAGACTGTACCCAGAAGTCAGACGGCTCATCAATGCATGTATCCGCAGCTAACCCGGTGATAGTTGCCAATTAGGGAAATATGTAAAGGTTTAGTCAGGTGAGATGTATTCTGGTATATGGGTCATTAATGGCCTAGAGGATCGGGACCTAAAAAGAGATAGAGACATGGTTATAGAAGTAGGTGGTGCATCAAGGAAAGGGGGGCTCTCGAAACAATAAACTATGCCTGTTGGCTAATATTGTAATTTTATTTTTGTAAAGTTCAAGGAAATGAGATTTTGAGGGATTCTCTGTGTTGTTGTGATTCTCTGTGTTACTGTGTTTTTGTGTTATACATTCCCTGTGTATCTGTGTCCCCATTAAGTGGTATCAAAGGAGGAGTTCCTAAGTGTGTGAGCAGATCACCGAAAATGAGACAGCTTGCACCAGGATCTATGGAAGGGTTGTGAGAAGAGAGTGAGGAAGAATGCCTCCATGAAGAAACTATGGTGGTGGAAGAAATATGGTGCCAACAGAAGATTTTAGAGCTTTGCAGAGGCAAGTTCAGGCCCTGCAAGAGGAGCTGCATAGAGGACTTGAACCCAGAGGGGAAGAAGGAAGTGAAGATGAAGTTGATGAAGAAGAGGACCAGTTTGAGGAAGAAGAAGAGGCTGTAGATCCTACACAAGCCAAGTTATACAGATCCATCTCTTAGATTGGAAAGAGACCGAAGATGGAGGTTTCTACGTATTTTGGAAATCTTGATCCAGAGGAGTTGATTTATTGGATCAATGATTTGGAAGAATACTTTAAGTATGAAGAGGTTGATCCTGATAGGGTCAGGTTTGCTAAGACCAAGTTGAAGGGTCATGCCATTATATGGTGTAAGGGAGTACAGCTGGAAAGAAATAGAAGAGGAAAGGAGAGAATAACCATATGGGATAGAATAGTAGAGAAGTTGAAGAGGCAGTTCATCACAGCTGACTATGATATGGATCTGCTAAATAAAATGCAAGGTTTAAAGCAAACAATCAAGTTTGTTAAGGAATACACAGAGGATTTTTATAATATTTTAATCATAACAATCCATTTAGAGGCCAACAAGGAGAAGGTAGCCCATTATATTAATGGGTTACGAGAAAGTATTCAAGAGGAGTTAAGCCTAGTCAGGATGACCACCATAGAGGATGCTTACCAGTTTTCCCTGAGGGTTGAAGAGAAGCTGAATAGAAGGTTTGAGAGCAAGTAAAGAGGAAGAGGTCATGGTGGAAGGACTGGTGGAAGGACCAGTGGAGAAAAATATAAGGACAAAAAGAAGGCTGGTGAGACCAGTAATACCCAAGAGCAGAAAGAGGAGAAAACCTACCAACCCCGTAATCAGAACCCAAGAGGGAGAGGTATATTTGGACATGGATTTGGAAGAGGAGTATTTCATGGAACCTATTTCCACTGTGGCGAAGAAGGACATCGAGCATTTGAGTGTCCATAACATCGATAAAGGATGAATAAGAGACCTGCGGGTCCTTCCAGAGCTGCTGTAGTAGATGAAGGTGCTAAATCAGAACATTCTGAGGAGGCAGAGAGAGGAGAAGTTATGGTCACTAGGAGGACCCTGTTGAATGAGGAGAAAGGATCAGACCAGAGGAGGAGCCTGTTTTGCACAAGGTGTAGAAGTTCGGGTAAGGTCTGCAATATTATCATAGATAATGGTAGTACTGATAACTTAGTTTCAGAAGAAATGGTTGCCAAGTTACAGTTAAAAAGGAGAAGACACCCTCATCCATATCGGATTGCGTGGTTATAGAAGGACCATAGAGTTTTGGTCAGTGAGCAATGTTCAATGAAGTTCAATATTGGGAATTACTATGATGAGGTCCTGTGTGACATCCTGCCTATGGATGCTTGCCATTTGTTTTTGGGAAGGCCATGGCAGTTTGATCGATGTGTAGTACATGATGGTCATGCAAACACCTACTCAGTGATGAAGAATGGAGTGCACCATAAGCTGAATCCCTTGAAGGAGGTAGAAGAAAAGGTATGCAGCAGCGCTAGAATCTATTTAGTTGAAGGAGGAAATTTTTTGAATAGTTTAAAGCATGAGCATATGTGCTATGCATTAGTTCCTAGAGTTAGGAAGGAAGAATGTAAGGATACCCCTGTAGAAGTCTTAGGACTTTTAGAAGAATTTCCAGACATTATATCTGATAATGTGTTTGAGGGTTTACCACTAGTGAGGAAGATCAGTCACCATATAGATTTGGTACCAGGATCTAGCTTAACCAATAAGGCAGCGCATAGAATGACCCCTACAGAAATGGAAGAGTTGAACAGGCAAGTCTAAGAGTTGCTGGAGAAGGGACTGATTTAGGAGAGTTTGAGTCCATGTGCAGTACCTGTAGTACTAGCACCAAAGAAATATGGAGAGTGGAGAATGTGTACAGACTCTTGAGCCATTAACAAGATCACCATAAAGTATAGGTTTCCATTTCCAAGGATGGATGACATTATGGACTGTTTGAGTGGAGCCAAGTACTTCACCAAGATTGATCTAAAGAGTGGTTATCACCAGATTCGTTTCAGAGAAGGAGATGAGTGGAAGACAACCTTCAAGACCGGAGAAGGTTTGTATGAATGGTTGGTCATGCCATTTGGGCTGACCAATGCACCAAGCACATTCATGCGGTTGATGAATGAGGTATTGAAAGAGTTCTTAGGCAAATTTGTTATTGTCTATTTGGATGATATTCTAATATTTAGCAGAACCCTGGAAGAGCATTTGATGCATATCAGAAGGGTTTTTGAGAAGCTGCGGGAGAAGCAGTTATTGATTAATCTAAAGAAATGTAATTTCATGAAGGAGTTAGTGTACCTAGGATTTGTCATCTCAGCCGAAGGTCTAAAAATGGACCCAGAAAAAGTAAGAGCTATCATTGAATGGCCTACTCCGAGAAGCATGATTGAGGTAAGATCATTTCATGGTCTAGCAAGTTTTTACAAGAAATTCATTAGGAATTTCAGCAGTATTTGTGCACCCCTTACAAAAACAATGAGAGGGAATAAGAAAGAATTTAAGTGGACCTTGGGAGCAGATAAGAGCTTTGATATGTTGAAAAGGAAGGTTACAGAACAACTTTTTTTGGCACTTCCATATTTTAATAAGGTATTTCAGGTAGACTGTGATGCTAGTAGTAGTGCCATAGGAGCTATTTTGAGTCAAGAAGGTAAACATGTTGCTTACTTTAGTGAGAAACTCAACGATGCCAGAAATAAGTATTCAGTTTATGATCAAGAGTTTTATGCTATAGTTCAGGCTCTAAAGAAGTGGTGACATTACTTGTTGCCAAAAGAGTTTGTTCTATTTACTGATCATCAGACCTTACAGTATATTAATAGCCAAGGCAAGCTAAATCAAAGGCACCTGAAGTGGGTTGAGTTTCTACAGAGTTATACCTTTGTATTGAAGCATAGGAGCGGAAGGTCCAATAGATTTGAAGATGCCTTAAGCAGAAGGCAGTGTTTGTTGACATAAATGAAGGTGGAAGTGGTAGGATTTGATGAACTGAAGGGTTTGTACCTTGAAGATCTTGATTTTGCAGAAGCCTGGAAGGTTTGCTTGGCACCTGTTACTTTGGACAGGACCAAGTGGTTGTATTTTCTGATCCAAGATGGAATGTTGTTCAAAGGAGGTCAATTATGCATTCCACGAAGTTTGATGAGGGAGAATCTGATAAAGGAGAAGCATAGTGGGGGACTAGCTAGACATTTTGGTCGAGATAAGTCCATTGCCCTTGTTAGTGAAAACTACCATTGGCCACAATTGCAGCAAGATGTGACTAAATTTGTGTAGGGTTGTAGAGTATGCCAGATGGCTAAGGGAGTGAGACAGAATATAGGATTGTATCAACAATTACCCGTACCAGAGAGACCATGGGAGGACATCAGTATGGATTTTGTTCATGGCCTACCCAAGATACAACGAGGGAGTGACTCCATTTTTGTCGTGGTTGACAGGTTTTCGAATATGGCGCATTTTATTCCATGTCAAAAAATGAGTGATGTAGTTCATATTGCAGGCTTGTTTTTCAAGGAGGTGGTACACCTTCATGGTATACCCAAGAGTATAGTATCTGATAGAGATACCAAAATTGTGGGTTATTTCTAAAGAACTTTGTGGAAGCAACTGAAAATGGATTTGAAGTTCAGTTCTACATACCATCCGTAGACTGATGGACAAATAGAGGTGGTGAACAGAATTTTGGGTAATATTCTAAGATGCCTGGTAGGAGATAAACCCAAAGGATGGGATTTTATTTTGCCATAGGCAGAATTTTCTTACACTAATTCCATCAATAGAAGTACTGGCAAATCCCCATTCCAGATTGTGTATGGGAACAACCCAAGGAATGTTTCTGAATTGAGAATGATGGGTAAAGGAGAAAAGAGTAGTGCTGAGGTTGGATATTTTGCAGAGCACATAAAGGGTTTGCATGAAGAGGTAAAACAACATATCAGTAAGATGAATACTCAGTACAAAGCCAAATTTGATCAGAAGTGGCGTTTCAAGGAGTTCCAAGTGGGAGATGAGGTCATGGTTCACTTGAGGAAGGAAGGTTTCCTAGAAAAACCTACAACAAGCTGAAGATGAAGAGGTTTGGACCATGCAGGATCATAGGTAAAAGAGATTCAAGAAATGCCTATGAAGTGGAACTACCAAGCGAGCTGAATATATCACCTATTTTTAACATTGTAGATTTGGTAGAATATCATGAAGGATGCAGTAGCGAGACACCGAGTATAGAATTGTGGAGTATTCCAACGTCTACCCCAAAAATATATGAGATTGAGGAAATACTAGACACTCGAGCAGGTAGAAGTACCAGGAACAGGCAGTATTTTGAATATTTGGTCAAATGGAAGGACAGGCCTATCGAAGATGCAACTTGGTTGTAAAAAGTAGAGGTCGACCACCTGGGTCTTCCTCCAATAGTATAGAAGTGAAGGACACTTCTTAATCCACCCCGGGTGTCTGATGCAGGAGCATCCGGTGGCAGTAGAGCAATATTGCATCAATAATTTTTTTTTTTGTTTGCCTTGGTGTTGAGGTATCACGATAGAGAAAAGTGTCATGATATCGTGACATGTCGCATTTTCATGACCAAGGGATGAGAAGAGGTGCAGGAGAAGAAAGTGTCACGATATTGTGACATGTCACATTTTCGTAACTCAGGAAGGAGAGAGAAGGCACAAAACAAAAATGTCACGATTTTGCGACATGTCGCGAAATCACGACCAGAAGACGAAAGAAGGCACAAGGGAGGAAAAGTGTCATGATATCGCGACATGTCGCATTTTCGTGACCAAGGGATGAGAAGAGGCGCAGGAGATGAAAGTGTCAAGATATCGCAACCTGTCGCATTTTCATGACCAAAAGTCGAGAGAAGGATCAAGAGGGAAAAGGTGTCGTGATATCACGACATGTTGTTTATCACGACAAAAGGACGAAGCAAGGTGCAGGAATGAAAAATGTCGTTATTTCATGACATGTCACGAAATCGTGACCAAAATAGGAGAGAGAGGGCGTCCAAAGAAAATGTCGTGAAATCGCGATGTGTCGCGACTTCACGACCAAAAAGAAGATAGGAAGCGCTAGAGAGGAAAACGTTATGATTTCATGACCCAAAGTAGAACGCAAAGGCAAAAGGAAAAGCTGTCGCGATATCGCGACATGTCACGATTTTGTGACCCGAAAAGGCAAGAAGAAAGCAGAGAGCAAAATGTCGGGATATCGCAACATGTCATGATTTCATGACCGAGAAGGAAGAAAGAAGAACTAGAAAGGAATATGTCACGATATCACGACCCGCAGAAGAGGAAGACAGCGAGAAAGAAAAATGTCATGATATCATGACATGTCGTGACATCACGACCTGAAGGAGGGGAAGACCGAGAGAAAGAAAAATGTCGCGATATCGTGACATGTCACGATATCATGACCCAAAGGAAAGAAATGCTGTAAGGAAGGAAAATGTCGCGATATCGTGACATGTCATGATATCGCGACATGTCACGATATCATGACCCGAAGGAAAGAAATGTTGCAAGGAATGGAAATGTCATGATATCGCGACCCGAAGGAGAGAAGGGCAGCAAGGAAGAAAAATGTCGCGATATCATGACATGTCTCTATATCGCGACATACTGCTGGTTCACCGTTTGAAAAATCTTGCATTCCCAAATGATGTTTTTCGAGGCGGTCTAGGCCTCATTAATGCATGATTTCTTGCCCGATAAGCTTGTTGAGCATGGTGGCCATTCGAAGACTATGCCCAGAAGTCATACGGCTCATCAATGCATGTATCTGTGGCTATCTCGGTGATAGTTGCCAGTTAGGGAAAGATGTAAAGGTTCAGTCAAGCGAGATGTATTCTGGAAGATGGGTCATTAATGGCCTAGAGGATTGGGACCTGAAAAGAGACAGAGACATGGTTATAGAAGCAGGTGGTGCATCAAGGAAAGGGGGGCTCTCGGAACAAGAAACTACGCCTGTTGGCTAGTATTGTAATTTTCTTTTTGAAAGTTCAAGGAAATGAGAGCTTGAGTGATTCTCTGTGTTGCTGTGATTCTCTGTGTTACTATGTTTCTGTGTTATACATTCCTTGTGTATCTGTGTCCCTATCAAATACTCCTTTCTTCCTAAGACCCTTTATATTTGAAGCCATTTGGCTCTCTCATCTTGAGCTAGAGGAAAGAATTAGGAAATGGTGAAACGATAGATTCTTTAGCCCACGTATTAATTAGGTGTTTGTTATTTTGAGATTGATAAAAAGATCTAACAAATTGGAATAAATCGGTATTTGGGGATATGTACATAATGAAAAAGATCTAAAATCCTAGTTATAAGCTATTCAAACTTCATTGAAATTTAATATATTGGAGGAGCAAAAAATCTTAGCTGACCTTCATAATGTCCTGAACAATGAGGAGGTTTTTTGGTGATATAGAAACACAAAAATTTTCGTTCCTTAACTCTTTTCCACAAAATCCATAACCATATTAGGGAGATTCATAAAGTAGATGGTTCTAAAATAGGGGATATACAAGAAATTAGGCTGAAAGCTACATCCTTCTTCTAATATTTTCTCTGTGAGATGAGTGTGGGAAGTGCTTTTGTGAAAGAAAAACTCCTTCAAAATATTCCTCACCTAGTGATGAAAGAAATGAATGATAACCTCAATAGTCTACTTAATGATGATGAAATTATGAAAGCACTATTTTGTGTGGAAGGACTGAAGGTCCCTAGCCTAGATGGCTTCCCCCCAATATTTTTTTAGAGTTTCTATCATATCTTTGGCAAGGAGATCAGTGAAGCTCTATAAGAAGTTCAATCTATTGGAGTTTTCTCTAAGGTTTTAAACACAACTTTCTTGGCTCTAATTCCAAAATCCATAGGTGACATTGAGTTCAAATACTTCTACCCCATTAGCCTTTGTAGTACTATATTTAAAATGTTTCCTCAAGTTTTCACTTGTAGGATTAAACTTGTTTTGTCTATTTAGATTGATTCTGCTCAAAGTGGCTTCAATTCAGGTCATCGAATCCTAGATGGAGTTATTTCAGTTCATGAAATCATACATTTAGTGGACAATAGTGGTTGAGTAGGATATTTTCTAAAATTGGACATGAACAAGGCCTATGATAGGGTCTCATGGGAATTTCTCCTTAAGGTCCTCCAAAAGTTAGCTTTGGCGAGAAATGGATCTTTATTACCAAAACCTACATTTTATCAACTAGATTTTTAGTGTTTGTCAATGGTTCCCTTGTTGGGTACTTTTGTAGTTATCATGGTATTTGTCAGGGAGACCCACTCTCCTCTTATATATTTATTCTCATGGTAGAAGTATTAGGTATATCCCTAAATGTATCCTCTTTTATGTTTGGTATCAAATTATCCCTGAGCATTGAACCAATCTCCCATTATTAATTTTCTTATGATACTCTTCTCTCATTCCTTACCTCAATTCCTTAGGCTTGAGCAATCAAAGAAATCCTTGTTTGGTATAAAGAGGTAGTGAGGTAGAAGGTCAAATTTATAAATAGTAAAATATTCTTATTGAATATTTATAATTCTCAAGAAAATAAGAATAGCAGCAGAGCTAGGCTATGAGATAATAAATTTTTCATCAACTTACCTTGGGCTTCCTCTTTATAAATGGATGTGCAAGGAATATTTATGGGAGATAATGGTGGAAAGGATGCAGTGCAAACTTGCTAGTTGGAAAGGAGCTCTGTTAATATAGATAGATAAGGCCATTTTGATGAAATATCAAGAAGATCTCAGACCTCCTTAAGTTCCAAGTTATCAAATCTACAGATGAAGCTGATAATATTTTTTATAAAGCAAAACGTTTAGGATTATTTTTGTTAAATTGATATATTTCCTCCTAGAGGATCCTGGCTCCCTTGGTTCTTGAGCAGAATAATTTTTCAAAAGGGATTAACCCCTAAGGTAAATATTTTTCTATGGCTTGCTATACAAAATAAAATCTTGACCATAGATAATCTACAATCTCAAGGTATGATTATTTTGAACCGATGTTACCTTTGTGGCTTGGATGCTGAGTTGGTACATGTATTTATTTTGTTCCCATTCTCTAAGGATGTTTTCTCCTCATTTTTCAATCCAGTTGGTTTTTTATTGGTATACCCTTTTAAAATGTTTTATTTTTTATTTTAGTGGGACCATCCCTTCTTTTCTCCTCAACTTTATCTATTCTAGATATTTAGCTTGGATCACATCATGTGGTGTATTTGGAAGGAATTGAATTTGAGGGATTTTAAAAATAAAGACAATTCAACCATCTCTATTTGTTCCAAGAGAATTATGGTAATATTGGAGAAGATATCTACCATATATTTGGAATTAGATTCCTCTATTGGGGAATTAGCTTTAGATCATGCTTTAGGATTTAAAAATATTTTGAGGGAACCTTCCTCTGCATGTTTGATTAAACTCAATTTCAATGGGGCCTCCAAGGATAACCTAGGATATGCAAGAGTGGGTGCTTTTATTTGGAACAACAATGACAAACTCCTCATATTTTCTAATAAGGTGGGACCTCAATTGAGTCATTAGGGTAAACCTCATGCTCTTTTCCAAGGGATTTCTCATTTGAGTCGTGCACAATAAGATAATGATTGAGGGTTATTCCCTTAATAACATCAATCTATTGAAAGGTTATAAAAATTATAATCCTTATTTCTAATATGATTTTTGAGGCAAAAAGAATGCTTCATGTATTTCAATATGTGGATGTGAAGCATGTGTACAGGGAAGGTAATAAATTAGTTTATTTCCTAGCAAATTTGAGGTTGAGCCAAGATGGTCTAACTATTTGGAGAGAGGATTTTTTCTAGGTGTTAGTGATTCATAGACTAGAGGTATCTCTACTGAGTTGGGGATAGATAGGTCATATTTTGGATGGTCCCAATAAAGAAAACCTAGACATAAACAAACAGTAATTATTAGGAATATATTTTTTTATGGGTCTTTATAAGTTATTTTGTTTTTGTTTTGGTTGTTGTCTATGCATGGATGCCCCTATGTGGGTTGATTTGTATGGATTTTTGGGGCTAGTTGTAGACTACTTTGTATTCCTTTTACCTATATATTTCTTTTGTCAGATATTGGACCCAAAACCTTGGGATATTTTGCTTGGCATTGTTATTCATTTTGTCAGATAGTTCATGTCATCCTATTGAAAGCACCATTGTAGTTTGTATAGCTAGCCTTATTCATTAGGTTTAAATGTTGGACTGTTGGATGCTAGGTGATGGGTTTTAGGACTTGTGCCTTTAATTTTTTCCATTGAATAATGTTAGACATAAAACTTTTATTGTACTACTACTAACATCAATTTCGTATATATCTAACAATAATTCTATACATTGCTAAATTTCATTTCATTCTACTCTGATTTGCTTAAATGCTAAGTTTTATGCCTTAAAACCAAAATATTATCCAATAGTTATCTACTTGGTGTCTTATTATCTATCTAAACTTATCTATTCTCTACATCTTCTTGTAAACTTACAATATATTTTGAACCAACCTCCAATTCTTGCATCCACTATAATAGCCTCCTTTCATGCTCTTCTAATTTATTTTCAACTACTACATGCTCATTTTTGTATTATGGCCTTAGAAAAATAATTACATGGTCTAAAATATACCACATAGTGGATGTAGGTGATGAAATTCACCTACATAATTGGCAAATTTCAAATATTTTTGCTTGTCAAATTTAGAATCTAGTAATATTTATCTATGAGATGAAGCATATTTTGAGAGAAAATGGAGCTAGAAGATAATTTGATTGAGAGCGAGGAATGGATATGGGTGGGAAATATGGTTATCATAAATAAATTATTTTCAGATCATGGGTGGGAGTTGATAAATGGAAAGTGGGTACAATGGTGGGTGATTATAGGGATGAAGGGAGCAAGAGCTTAGAAAAGCATATGTAGTGTAGAATGTGGGTGCTAGAGTTTCTTGGAGAGATATACAAGTAGATGGGTTGAGGAGTTGACTATGAATATGGGAGATGCATTGGCATGGAATAAAATGATAAAATAAGGAGGAAAATATTTTTAATAGAAGATATAGCAAAGAAAACATAGATACCTCAAAGCCTTAACTACAAGTTGAAGCATATTTTGATAGGAAATAGAGCTAAAAGATAAGTTGATCAAGAGAAAGGAATTGATATGGGTAAGGAATATGGTTATAAAAAATAAAATAATTTTAGAGCAAGGGTGGTAGTTGATATATGGAAAGGGAGTGCAATGATGGGTGATTGGAGGGATGAAGGTTGCAAGAGGTGAGAAAGGCATATGAAGTTTAGGATATGGGTAATAGATTTTATTAGAGATATATTCAAGTAGACAAGGTGAGGAGATGACTATGAATATGAGAGGTGCATGGGTGTGGAAGAAAGTGATAAAAATGAAGGGAATTATTGTTAATGGAAGAGATAGCAAAGAAAATAGAGATACCTAAAAGAAAGCATCTCCTAAAAAATTGGATCTTTCATGAGAATATTTCACTATAGATAAATATTATCTTAGGTAAATATTTATAGCCTTATGTGAATGTTCACTCACATAAATTTCCTAAGGTGAATATGTAAAGCCTCCAAGGATTTTCCTCTTTCCATTATCCTATTCCTCATGAAGTTATGAAGATAGTATTCTTCAAAGTTATAAAGTGCTACAAAACTAGGCACTACTTTGATTTTCTACATGGCTATGACCCAAAACATGTGTCATGCATTAGGTATCCCTAGAATACCTTTTATATACATTTTTTGAAGTTGGTGATAATTATATCTTAAAATGAACTAGCATTATTCATGCTAGCACCTATTTCTTAGATCTGGTTACCCATGTAATAATTTTAGTTCTTTTATTAAGAAAATATTAGCTTTAAGACTTGGCATTTCCATAAAAATAGCATGCATTTGCTTTAATTACTTTTGCCATCATATTAAATAGTTCTTGATTCCACATGATGTCTACCTTTTCAAACCTTGGAAATGGTATGGTATATATTCAAATTCACACATGCCAACTTATTTTGTGATATCATTGTGAAAACCTTTAGTACCTATTCCTATCATGAGGATACTAAGAACTTTAAATTTACATGCTACCATAGTCATGGAAAATAATTGTAGATATTTAATATGACTTGGTCTACCTTATCCATTGGGCTACAAAGTCAAGAAATTATAGAAACGGGAAATGGTACAGGGTGAAGTGAGTGGATATGAGGGGAGGTATAATGAAAAGGGTAATATATGAGTGAATTATTCATTGAATCTCAATTTTATTTTAAGGCACATGATTTTTATATTTAGCAACCTTATTTAGCTAGCAATCATCTTCTGATGATTAGCCTTTGAGTCTCTTTAGGTCACCCCTTTATTTTTTATGTTTTTATACCTTTTGATTTTGTTTTTATTGTGGCTTGCTATGCTTAAGGTAATGATAAGTAGGAAAATAGAACATGAGTTATTAGAAGGGAGAGTCTATTATTGTCATCCTTTCTTATCTGCTACAAAATTGGCTAAAATCTAAAGGTAGTGAAGTGATGTGAAAGAAGAGTGCATCTTATAAACTTCATGAATCACCTAGCTTATTCTCCATTGTCTATTGCATTATTTGAAATATAATACATGTGGTTTAACTTAGTTCTCCATACAAATATTCCATTGTGTGGAAATTTACCTTTATTTAGATCCATTTTTATATCACAAGTTTTATTTAAATGTTGTTATTTATAGGAAATTATGGCATACCAACATTAAATAACAAATTATGGCATACCAGCATACACCATTGAAGTAACTCTATTTACTTATTGGAATATTTAGTGATCTAACCATGTAATTATATATTTGAGCTTTCTCCTCTAGTACACAAATTTAGAAAGAAAGCTTGTGTCAGGGTGCTCCTGATATTGACATAATTCTAAGATGATTATACTTTTGAGAAGTATCTAATATAATATCTAGGTAATTATTGTAGTCAATTTTCATTCTCTTGATGCTTCTACCTCTTGAATAATATTAGTATGCCATTTAATGATTCCTAGTGATAAATCAAGTTTATTAAGGTATCCTACTACATTTCAACCTTGTATTGATGGTTCTAGACTTTCTTGCACTATTCATTGATCATTGTAGCTTGATAGAAGTTTAGTTTGGGTGTACCTAGATTTTTCTTTTTGCTAGTGTGTCTAGTAGGACTAGTCTTGTATGCCATGAGAGTGATTTATCAAGATGTTAGTAGTAACATCCCCTCACTCAAGAGAAATGAATATGTCCACTTGTATATTCTTAGGAATCTCTTGTACTAGACATACCTATTGCTGCTCATATCTTTTGATTTGATATGATTTGATCTTTTGGTTATAGATTTTGATTGTCCTTTTTTCAACATGGTAATTCAACATAAGTATGATCCACATGCAAGTAGCTCCAAAATAGTCCAATAATTCATTGGATAAACATACCCCAAATGTTGGTAGTAGGTCAACGACCACTACATCCTATACAACTATAAATTCTAAACATTTGTGTAGTAGGATGAGAATATTTTGAATGATGTTATTTTTTAATACCATTTTATAACATGTAACATCAAGAAAAAGAAGAGATAAGGTGTATTGCAAGCCAAAAGGGAGTGCAAGTCAAGAAAAATTGCGAGGCAAGAGAGAGTGCAAGTGGTCCAAAGTTTAGCCATAAATAATTCAATCCCATAGCCTTGTAGACTATAAAAGAAGTCATCATGATAGTGCTTTCTACGTCTATTGTACGGTTATCTATGACCCAGTATCCAAGGTATAAGGACATATAGAATGATAGAGAATAAACTTCATCCCATCCAAACAATGATTGCTTAATTACTAGTTAATTTTTGTGATGAGGATTCCTTATGCATGATCGCCTAAACGAAGCTTTAACAAGGTCCACCTATTCCATAACTAGTAAATTTATTTTAGCCCTTGATGTTTTCTTCAAATAGATTTTTGTATTTCTAGACTATTTTCATCCTCTACTCTTTAGTTATTGTTGGTTGATGTCCCATGAATATGAAGTTGACATAGACTATCTTGAATATCCTTTTGGCTATTGATTTTCTTGTTGAACTTGTACTATTTCTATCCTCTCATCTATTTCTTATCCAATTTTTTGCCCTTTATCTCAACTACTGATACTACATTGAGTATATGCTAGAAATAAATCATGCTCAAAATTGGAAGGAATTTTTGGATAGAATACAAATGTATTTTCTACCACTATATATAAGTCTATATTTGTTACACTAGCCATGAAATATATTGAACTTAGAGCTAAGATAATTCTATTATTTTTTTCAAGATTTACCTCATTTATCCATTCTATACTTGTATTCTAATTATGTGCTAGGATATAATTCTGATCATATGGATCATTCCTTGGATCACTATTCTATTGCTCAAACCTCTTGGAAAAGTGTTGTATTATAGATTTAAATTATTCAATCATCTAAGCTTTATTGATTGTGGAAAGAACCATATTTTCTTATATTACTTCTTTGGGAGGAGTTGATTCTTATAGATAGAGAAAATGCGAGTAGGTTATGGCTAGGACTATAGTTCTTGAATCTATTTGAAGGATACCATGGGTGTATTATAGTTTTCCTACTGGGACAAGCATTTTTTCATGTAGGATAGCTAGAAGTAAAACTTGTGGGAATACCTTTTCTTTATGTTGTAGGATTTGAAAGAAAAAATCTAGATCTAAATCTTGTAGATAATTCATTTAACCCTATTCTTGTTATGGTATTATTTCACAAGGAATCTTATTCTAGACCTTCCTAGACCAAATATTGAAATCTAATAGACTACCCCAAGGGTACATTTGGGTATGATATAACTAAATGAACAACAAGGAAGAGTCCCCAAGATCATGAAATATTATTATGAAAGTTTCAACTAAATCCATCCAAGCTTTAATATTATTGTCTACCAAGTATTTGTACCATTTGAATGCTTTATCTAGAAAATATTCAGCCAACAATCTCACCATTATATCTTCATAGGCAATGTTTCAAATGGTGGACAGGGTTGAAACATCTTAACAATGCTAATAAGTGATTTTTTGATTGCCATCATAGATGAGTAGAATATTAAATGTTGTCAATGGGATTTTATGAAGAATAGGTATGTTAAGTGGCTCAGTATTATTTCAAGCTAGACAAATTTGTCCAACTATGGCTCAAAGACCTTTATTATTAAATTTCCAAAGCATTTTTCTTTGTATAAAACTTATTATTTTGGATTTTTGATACTTTTACTATTTTATTCCGGGCTTTCCTTTTAGTAAACTCACCACGTCTTTTAAATTTTTCTTTCAATGGAGTTTCCATATGTATATATATTCCTCGTAGGTAAGGTCAATACTATTCACCAAAATCTTGAGTATTCTAATAGCAATTGCAAAATCATATGACTTCTAAGATAAATATTTAATCTTTGCTAATAGGAGGAATCTATCTAATTAGAAAAAGTGAAATCCTTGGGTCCCATTAGGTGTGATAAAAATTACTCTTGGCATTTCAAATACCTTTTGAGTATTTGAATTTAATTGTTAACGAACAAGAGAATGATTTACTAATCAGAGGATACTAGGATACTCGGGTCCCACCAAACATGCCAAAACTTACTCTTCATGTTGAATTCTACCTAAGTTATGAGGTGCACCCTCAAAATATTTTCCAACATATTGTAAGACTTAGAAACATGGTTTTCTTTGACCTCCAGATAAGGTCAAATCCTATGCATAGCTAATCTAACTAAATGGGAGGTTACATAGTAAAGTAAGTAATACAAAGGGTTAGAAAGATGAACTAGAAGTGGTGCAAATTTAACAACATCAAGAAGCATAGTATAGAAATAATTTTAATTTAACTATAAATTAATCTACCTAACATAATACTTTAATTTCCTTATGTTATTATAATAATTAACATTAAGAATTTTGAGCAATTTTTAAATTATTATAGAACTATAATGGTAAATCTAAAATCTAGAATGCAGAATAACTATAACAAAATTATTTGATCCTAGATTTAACAAATAATGTATGGAACTTAGTAAGGCATACATACATATTCAACATAAATAGGTGAGAAAAATTCTAGACAATAATCCAATGTTTATTCAAGGTGTATAGCCTCAATAAATATAATTATGCTAATTGTAAATGCCAAAGAGCCAAAAATTAGAATGACATACATTCTAGTATATATAGAGATTTATAATGTATTCAATTGTCTTTAGAATGATTATTATTAAAGCATATTATAGGATTTAGGGTAGTTGTGGAGAGTGGTCATATTTAGTTCAACTATGCTTAACTACTTTGGGTATGCTTTGCTGACTTGTATGATGGAGATATAATGTTGAGGTTGTATTGCGTGCTACATTGTTAGATGTCAACCATATATTGATGATTAACTCCTTTTGGCTATGCATAACTAGCTAAGTAGGGTTAGGTGTACAATGTGGAGACTTCTACCATTGAGATATTTTGATAGTCCTAATTTTTGGCAACTACTCGACATGCACACTCCTATTGATATGGACTATTTTGAATCATTTATGCAATGGTTGGTGGCATGAAAGCATATTTCTTGTTTCTAGGTAGTTATCATAACTAAATATAGATTATTCCTTCTTCTTATATGTCAGACAAATATTTCTATTTTCGAATATCATATATCAATATAAAGAGTTTGACAATTAATTTTGTTTATGTATAATGTTGGATGTTGGAAGTATTTTGATAATTGCTTACTTTGTTGTCAAGTTTTTGAGTCTTTGGTGTTGACATCATCATATTTTTAAATCCAATGCTTTTTTGAGCTTGGAAATTTATAGCATTTAATGTATACTATCAAACCCAATGCCTTAAAATATTTTGCTTGACATCATATTTTTAAAGCATAGTACTTATTGCCAGGTAGTTGTCATAATTGAGTATAGCATATTCTTTTTTCTTATGTCATATTGCATTTTCTATTATCGGATATAATATTTCAATCTAAAGAGTTTTATAACTTCTTTTGTTTATGTATAATACTATATGTTAGAAGTATTTTGATCATTGCTTACTTTGTTGTAAAGTTTTGAGTCTTTGGTGTTGACATCATCATATTTTTAAATCTAACACTTTTAAGAGCTTGGAAAGTTATAGCAATGAATTCTAACTATCAAACTCAATGACTGAGGATATTTTTATTGACATTGCTACTCATTTTTTGAGATGATTCATTCCATATTGCTAACACCACCACAGTAGTCTATCTAGGTAGTCTTATTCATTGGGTTTCAATACTAGACTATTGGATGCCAAGTGATAAGTGTTGGGACTTATGACTTTGATTTTTTCCATTAAATAATGTTAGACATAAAAATTTCATTGTCTTGATGTTGATATAAAATTCTTATATATCCAAAAAGAATTCTATACTTAGCCAAATTTCATTTCATTCTGCTTTGCTTTTCGTAGATGTCAAGTTTTATGCCTTAGCACCAAAATATCATCCAATTATCCAACTATACTTATCTACACTCTGCATCTTATTGAAAAACGTTGGCTTACTTTGAATCAACGTCCATATTTACATCCACTATAGAATACTCCTTTGGTGCTCTTCTAATTTCTTTTTGAACTGGTACATGCTCATTTTTGCATCAATGCATTAGAAAAATAACTACATTGTTTAAACTATAGGAAGGTCCTTTTAAGATCAACCATTACAATAAATTACTCTCCTAAACCATATTTTAGGAATACTTTTCACATTTATATCATCAACTTTATTTTGTATATCTTCAATGATGTACCTCTCAAGGGATGAGAATAGGAGGTGGTATGGGAGATTAAATTAGATTATGTTTACATCATGTCCCTCTTACTCTTACATATGCAAGACACTAAAGGCACACCTAGGCACATGTTGATGGGTAAGATAGATTTAAAATATATAGGTGTTCCTTCTATAATATATAGTGTTATATCAAAAAATGACATGGCCAATATGTATTGTTGTTCCCTCCTCTCTTTATGGTATTTTATGTTTACACAGTCTCCATATGGTGATTGTTAGCTAATATATAATAATCATCCATAATACAATACACATAATGACATAAAGAACAATTAACAATGGTAACACAAATATTACAGTAAAAATATACATATTTATATTGCATATGTAAAATGTAAGAGTACATGTACGCTCACCATATTTCCTTAGTGAATGAATGCAACCCTCTTGATGAGCCTCCACTTCTTGCGGACTCACCCAATAATCATATTACACACTTTGAATTTAACAATCTCAAACACATTTATTTTGGCTATCTTGGCTTGGTAACTCTTACTCTCATGCTAGACTCTCTCTTGCTTGAGAGCATAATTGCTCAAATCTCCTCATATGAGGGGCTCTCCCTATTAATAAGCTTATGATATCTAGATATTATATGGATGGATAAATATAGATACACACATATTAATACTTTGTAGAGGTCCCCTTTTTGGACTCTTTCTATAGTATCAAAATATTCTAGAAATCTCTCTTGTAATTTTCTTAGGATATTTATAATTACATAAGATAGTAAAAATATCACATGCTTCTAGAGAATTGTTTTATGAAATTTTGCTATGATATGTCAATAACTACTTAATACTTAAAAAAAGCTTTGCACTATCTTGGATTTATAGAGATTTTACAAGATATTAATTAAAACATATCTCAAGATATTTCACTTTGTGACCAAGATACTTGATAAGGATAATTTTACCATAAAAATTACTTTTGATATTAACTTTTATTATTTATTATTACTTTTTATAGTGACCTATTAAAATTATAGTATTCTATTTGTACTCCTTTTGTGCAAGAATATTGTTTATAATGGTACACCTTTATAATGAATCTATTGCAATGCATGTATGCTAATCAAGCTATCAAACTATAATATTCTCAAAATGATTATCCAAATGTATATTATACACAATCCTTATATTAAAATATATGCAAATATCATGATTTATTTTTATGTTGACATATCTCCCCCTTCTAATTTCTACTTTATCCTTATATTAACCCTAATCTATCCTAGAGGATGAAATAACTTGAGTTGACATGGTTTACCCATTTCTTGAGAGGTCTTTTATCTAATTACTCAACTTTATAGGAGCCATTCTCATGCAAAACTATTATCAAATAGGGGCCCACATACACTGGCAAAATATTTTTGTGTTTCCTCTTTTTATGTTGGGCATTGTACACTTTATCGTGTCATTGATTTCAAAAGTGGTACACCTAAGATTTATTTTTATAATATTATTTTTCCTTCATTTTCTTCTTGGTGATGTGGTGTTGTGTCTTTTGGACATTTTGAGTCAAATTTGTCATTGATGTCAGGAAACGAAGTTGTCATTGATGTCAAGGAATAATCTATCGTTGATGTCAAAATGTAAAGAGGAACAATGTAAATATTTTTCATAAAAACCCAAGGAGGCTTTTAAATTCATATTAGAAAGCCCAAGGAAGTTTTAATATTTATTTTATAAATTATTTTTATTTAAATTGAATTTAAATTTTATAAATAAATATTATTTATACAAAGCAATAAAACCTAAGAAGGCTTTAATCCTTAATAAAGCCAAAATGATTTAAATATTAATTTATAATATTTAAATTCTAAAGAATTTAAATAATTTATAAATTAATTATTTAATATCAAAGGCACCGATGTTAAAGATAAAAAGGAATTATCCCTTGTTTGATTAACAAAGGTCTACAAAGGTCTACGAGTTGTATGTTTCGTGTGATTTCATACAAGGAATAAGATAATTTTTTGTCTTAAGTGCACTAGCAAAGGAATAAAATGAAAAGATCCCTAAGTCACATAACCATCCAGTGTGGTGGTCTGGTGGAGTGCACTAGGGTGCATGTGAGTGGGAGGACCTGCGTTCAAATCTTGGCAGACAATGTTTTGAGTGGACTTGGTTAGCATTTTGGTTAGGCACCAAAGGAAGCAGTGCAAATCCTTTTGGGAGAGGCACCAAGAGGGAGAATATAGAGCACATGGTGCTCTTTCGTCCCAAGGTGAGCACCTAGCTCACATGATGGTTGGAGCCATGACTAGGGCATTGGTAGAGATGACGTCGTGAGTTCAAATCTCACCAAGGCAAGGGTAATAAAATTTTAATATATTTTGTGATGCCTAAGGTTTTGACATAAGGTTCCAGGGAGTTAAAAGGGGTAAATAAAAGGTATTTTATTTGGTCATTATTTTGGGTAATTGGAGAAATAAGTGGATTGAAGTGTTGGTTAGATTTTGAGAGGACTTCTTGCCATTGAGTTATTTTGAAGGTGATTGTATTGATATTATTTTTGGTGTTGGATATTATTTTATCCAGGAGATTATAAGGTGTACTTGGTAAATTATTTTTTTATATGTTGATCAATACTTTCTTCAAGATGGAGTGATAAGGTGTATGTGTCTTTTGATATTTGCATTGTATATTTGAGAGAGTTTATCATATTCTAACTTTCTTGAGCTTGGCAAAGAAGTGTTTGTGGTTGTGGCAGATTTTTGAGGTTCCTTCTTCATCAAATAAAAGGTATGGGCATATTCTTCCTAGTGAGTGATTGTTGGAAATTGTGAATGAAAATTTGGAGTGAAAAGGATTGTTTGGTTTGCATTATTGAGAGTGTTTTGAATTAATGCTTCAAGGTTTTCTGGAATTGAGATTTGTTGATAAAACCTTGTTTTATAAGCATTATTGTTGAAGTGATTAAGTTGAGTGAAGAACTTGAACTAGGGTTTGTAAAGATCATGAGTATCATTGTTATGTGAGATTTGTTGATAGGCATTGTTGGAAACGTTTTGAGTGAGTGTTCATATGCTTGGAATAGGGTTTGTAAGTAGGTATTATTTCATTGAGTGATTGGTTGAGTTGGTTAAGCCTAGTCAAGTGGATGTGTGAGTTAATTGTTCAAGTTCTATGAAACAAATTATTATATATTTTTAATTGATTTGAGAAAGAGATTGAAAGTTGATGAGTGTGAAAAATATTGAGTCTCTAACAATTATCTACATGTTTATATGATAAAAGAGTGATTGAAAGTGATTGAGCATTGATTTGAATGTGAAGCATATTGAGTCTCTAACAATTCTCTATATGTTTCTAAAAGAGTGATTGAAAGTGATTGAGTATCGAGGTGAATGTGAAGCATATTGAGTCTCTAACAATTCTATATATATTTCTAAGAGTGTGATTGAAAGTAACTGAGCATTGTAATGAATGTAGAGCATATTGTGTCTCTAACAATTCTCTTTATGTTTCTATGAGATTGGAAAAGTCCTAGTGTGGAATTGTTGAGAAAATTTGAGATAAGATTTTAAGAAGACTTATGGACAGATTTTGGTAAGCTTTTGTGGAAGCTTACAATACAAATTGAGAGCAGACTTGGATAAGTTCTTACGAGGACTTATTGAGAAGATTTGACAAGTTCTAGAGAGGACTTGAGGACAGATTTTGTGTGAGATTTTGTGGAAGCTTACAAGGTAGATTTGAGACAAGTATTTGTGAAGGCTTGTGAGCATATTTGATTGATTCATTTGTTCAAATCTTGAGTTAATGTTTGGGGTAGATCTAGAAGAGTTGATTTGAGATTGATTCAAGCTTTGAGTTAATTCTTGAGAATAGATATTAAGGATAGATTTGTGCTAGACCAAAGGACTGTGTTTAGTACAAATTCAAGGATAGATTTTGGTGCATATTTGAGGACAGGTTTGTGCCAGACCAGAGATAGAGATCGAGGACAAATTTGTGCCAGATCAAAGGATTGTGTTTAGTGTAGATTTAAGATAGAGCTTTGAAGATGACAAAGTTGAGGATAAAGGTCTCTATAAAGAGCATATAGGACACGTGTCTTCTATGGATAGAGTTCCATTTGCTAAGGGTATTCGAGGCAAAGGTCTTCTAGAGGATCACCATACAGAGCAAAGTTAGGATATTGGTATCTTCTATGGATAGAGATACACTAACTTGATTATGGAGATTGGTGTCTCCTTTGGACAGAGGTCCATAAACATTATAATAGTGAAAGAATTCCCAAGAGATTAATTGAGAAAATTTTAGTAAAATATTTTTTTCATGGAGTAGCCCACATTGGGTGAACCATGTAAATTTGGTGTCTCTATTGTGTGTGGTGATTTGTGAATTGCTTTTATTACTACTTTTGATATTGCTATATATACATTGCATAATAGTTATTGAGAAAGAAAATTAAAAAGTGGTCTTATACTGTTCACCCCCCTCTCAGTATAATCTTGTGTTATTTAGTTTCACCTACTACATTTCATCTAACCCATGCAATTGTACTATCTATTCCTTTACAAACTCTCTCTTATTATTCCAATACATTATCATAATCTATATCATTGGGACATTGTGTTCAATAGGAGAACATGATAAATTCCATATGTCATCTAGAATACAAGTGAATCTATTATGGACCTATTGGACCATAGTACCACATGATTTTTTATCACATATCAACTTGAAAATTTACATAATTTGAAAGGGTTTGATATAACAAATGTGTAGTTTGTTACACCTAGCTATTGACACTCATTTTCTATATTGTAACCTTCTTGTGCTTGATCACAAAAGAATTTATCAAGTATTCTACTAATTTATTCAATAAGTAAGTACCTTGATCAATCATGATTATTATTGAACAACTAAACATACTACTGATGAATTCATAGAAAAGTTCCACAACTTCTTCCTATACATATCACTTTATTAGCCATATTTTAGCCCACTTTAATAATTAATCTATCATAATGATGATATACCTATTTATTTATATTTTCATAGGCATGCATCAAACAAAATCAATTTTACACCTTTCAAATATCTAAGATATAATATGGGACATAAAGGTGTTGGTGATATCCTAAAATTTCCAAATTACTAACATATATCACATGTCTTATAATAATATATACAACATTTGAAGAGTTTTGACCAATGATATCCTACATCTAAATTCCTTCATTTTATAAATAGTTTGGAGAAGTTCCATATGTACATGTCATTGTTGCAAATGTGAATAGGGTTAAGGCCTAGAAATATCTGGTTTTTCTAGGCTCAGTGTGAAAACAACGGTGTTTGTCGGTAAGGTTTAATTGTCGGCAAGATTTTATTTTTCCTCTCCCAATATTCTCTCCTCTCCCTATTCTCTCGTATTCCCTTTCCTCCCTATTATTGTGCCCCTTATCTCTCCTTTCCTTTCCTTATCCCTCCATTCTGACTCCCTTCCTCCTTCTTCTCCAACCCCCTTCCTCACCTTCCTTATGTTCTATATATATATGTAAGTTTTTGAAAATGAATAGATGATTTGGGATATAAAACAATTGTTTTATTTAACATTATGGTATCAGAGCCGAAGGGCCAGGGGTGCAGAAATTGGGGCATGGATCTCGAGGTGAGAAGGGAGTAGTCAGCAAGAAGTTGTCCGAGGTGGCAGTTACTAGTGTAGCATGCATCCCGAGGTAGATGCAATAGTAGATAGAGAGAGTTGAGGAGCTATCAGGGATAGCTAGGTGCACATGGATCGAGAAGGTAGATAGTAGACAGTGAGAGCTGACATGGCAAGAGGACACATGGCGACTGGAAGAGTGTTGACTGGGAAGCACATGGATCGAGGCGAGAAGATGGGTGGCAGACTGACGAGGACACATGGCAAAGAGACGGAGGGCAGACAGGGCGGAGGCCCGGAGGGAGGGGTGAGAGGCAGACATGTGGCGAGTGTTCATTTGAGTCTTCATTGGCAAAAGGAGGTCTCGATTGCCCGAAGGCAACCAAGTTCTTTTGTGCTCACGGGCATATAAAAGCAGCACGAGAGTCTTCTTCCCACTGCATGTGGGATAAAAGACTTAGAGTTTTTTTTTTTTTAAATTGTCGTCGGACGATAATATATCGCGCGGCCCTATTTATCATTCCAACCGAGCCCCCAGCATGGTTGGTTACATTGGCAGATTTGCAAAGGAGAGGACCCCGGTTCGAATCCCGTCGGGTTTAAAAAAAAGTTTTTTTTGGTTTTTTGTCAAGGCGGAGCTTTAAGAGGAAGAGCGGGCGGATTGTTTTTCAGAGGAGCCATGCGGTGTAGCGGCAAAGGTGCTTGTCTGCATACGTGAGGTCACGAGTTCGAATCACCAGAATAATAAAAGGTTTTTAAAAAGTTTTATTATTTTTTATTAAAGTTTCTTTTAAATTGAATTTAATTTTCAAATAAATGCTTTTAATTATTTTATTAATATACTTATTTTTAATTTATTAAAAGCATTATTGATTATTAAATTTAAAAAAAAAGGGCTTTATAAAAAATTTGAAAACTTTTTTTTTGGAGAAAAAATTGTGAAAAGTGGAAAGTGAAAATTTGCATATTGTGAACCTGGAAAAGTGATGGGAAGTCTTTCGGAATGCCCGTTTAGCACCTCCAAAAATTTTGGACTCCAGGGGCACGCTAGGGGCATTGCCCCTTGGAACCCCATTCAAGGTTAAATATTTGTTTTGTAATAGCCTCAGCGGCTGTAAAAGGGTGAAAATTTTAACCTTAGAGGCTCTAATGAAGTTTTTTTTTGCATTGATGAGTAGATGATCAGATCAACCGGATGCTATCATGCTCTTTGTTCTCTTTTACAAAGAGAGAATGCCGAATGGTTTGAAAAAAAACTTTGAAGATACGGTTTGCATACAGTGTTCACCCAATTACAAAATGCAGTCATAGCCCACCAGAGGAAGCCCGATTCTAGATACGAGGCTGACTCAGAGGACAATATCTTCGGGCAAAGAATAGAAGAGTCCGAGATGGTTGAAGTCATCCCTGAAGGACAATCGAGTGACAGTTATACCCCTGTAGTGCCTAAAGTAGAATCAAGTGAGAGCTATACACCACGCTCTCCTGATCCAGAATCAGTAGGAGAAGAAGAAGAAGAAGAAGAAGAGGAAGAGGAAGAAGGGGAAGAAGAACCAGAAGAAGAAGAAGCACCAGAAGTCATTGTGATCAGTGACGATGAAGCAGACAACTTCGCCCTTCTAGTTTCGAATGCCAAATCAGAAGAAGAACGCCAAATCAGTGAGCGTATTAAAAAGGCTAGATTTGATTTAAATCAGTGATCTATTTTGTACTTCTTTGTACTACTTGTTTGTAATTGAAATAAAGTCTGCTTTCTAAAATGGCATCCAATACTAGTCTACCAATCCCTGAGTTCAATGGTGGTGATTACGAATATTGGTCGATTAAGATGAAAACTTTGTTAATAGGCAAAGGTTTATGGGATATTGTAACAGAAGGGTATATAGAACCCACAGCTACCGAATGGGCAGATTTGAGTGCTGTAGATAAAAAAACTAGAAAAGAAGCCCAAAAAAATAATTCCTCTGCCTTGTACTATTTACAAGCAGCCCTAGATAAAAGTATCTTTCCTAGAATAGCATCCTGTGTCACAGCTCAAGATGCTTGGAAAGTTTTGAAGGAAAGCTTTCAAGGTAGTGATCAAGTAAAACAGGTTAGACTTCAAACACTGAAGAGAGATTTTGAAAATCTTCGAATGCAGGAAAATGAGAAAGTAGGAGACTACTGCATGTGGGTTAAAGCCGTAGTAGATAAAATGGTCACTCTAGGTGAAGATATTAAGCCTAAGGTTATGGTGAAGAAAGTGTTGCGAACACTTCTTCCAAAGTGGAATCATGTAGCAATCATTATTGAAGAGTCAAAATATTTGACTACTCTTTCTTTTGAAGCACTGATTGGTTCTCTTCTTTCACATGAAGAAATATTGGAGGACACTCCTTCCACCAGCCATGGAGGAGATGATAAAGCCTTTACTTCATAAGAAGGAAGAGGTAGAATTCATGGCAGAGGTCAGTACAGAGGAAGAGGCAAGAATAGTCCATGAGGTGGAACCCCAAGCAGAGGAGGATCTTCAAACAGAGGTGGAGGTCAGAATAGAGGTGGACAATAGAATAGAGGAAAGCATCCAGGCCGAGGAAAAGGAAATGACAAGTCAAAGCAAGTTTGCTACAATTGTGGCAAACCTAGCCACTATGCTCGTGACTGTTGGTCAAAGCAGCCTTCACAAGGGAGCAACAGCAGCCAGAGCAGTCAGTATGGCAATTTTGGAGAAGAGGAAGGGACCACAAATATCTTTCTCTCATATGGACAGTCAGATCAGAACATGAATGACACCTAGATTTTGGACACTGGGTGTTCAAATCATATGAGTGGCAAAGAAGAACTCTTTGCTACCCTGGATTCTTCCTACAAATCCAACATCAAGTTGGGGGACAACAAGTCATTGGTAGTTGAAGGCATTGGAGCCATGGTGGTTCCAACTAAAGAAGGTGTTAAGCAAGTAAGTGATATCTATTACACACCCCATCTCCAACACAATATTTTAAGTGTTGGTCAAATGTTAGAAAAGAACTACAAGTTGCTTTTTGATGAGGGTAAATGCACCATTTTTGATAAAAATAATAGTAATAGAATTATTACACAAGTGCCAATGACAAAGAATAGGCTATTCCCTTTAAGGTTTGGTCAGCCAGGGGGAGATCAATTAGCAAATGTTGCTATTTCAAATCCAAGTGTGTTGTGGCACTTGAGATACGGTCATCCGAATTCAGCTAGTTTGAAGATGTTAACCTCTCAAGCGATGGTGACCGGACTTCCTAAAGTTCAGGATAATAAAGAAGTCTGTGAAGGTTGTGCTTTGGGCAAGCATGCCAGGGCAAAATTTCCATGAGGGCAAGCATGGCGGGCCAATTATCCACTCCAACTAGTGCATTCAGACATCTGTGGTCCAATGCAGACCAAGAGCATTGGTAACAACTCTTACTTTCTTCTTTTTATTGATGATTTTTCAAGAATGTGCTGGATATATTTTTTGAAGCATAAAGATGAAGCATTTGATTGCTTCATAGATTTTAAAACAAGAGTTGAAAATGAGAGTGGATATTTTGTTAAGTGTTTAAGATCAGATAAAGGAGGAGAATACTCCTCTAATGAATTTTTGAATTTTTGTAAAGAACATGGAATAAAAAGGCAGTTCATTGCTGCCTACACTCCACAGCAGAATGGTGTGGCTGAGAGAAAGAACCACACCATTGTAGATATGGCAAGATCTATGCTTCAGATGAAGCATTTGAGTAATATGTATTGGGCAGATGCAGCAAGGACCAGTGTGTATATTTTGAATAGGAGCCCTACTTCAAGTTTGAAAGGGAAAACTCCTTACCAAGCATGGTATGGTAAGAAACCAAATGTCAAGCATTTTCGAGTGTTTGGTTCACTAGCATATTCTCATATTCTTGATGAGCTGAGAAAAAAACTTGATCCAAAGAGTCAGGCATGCATATTTGTAGGGTACTGTGAGAACACAAAAGCTTACCGACTCTACAATCCCAGGACTCGAAAGATTGTGCTTTCTAGGGATGTGATTTTTGATGAAGGGGGAGAATGGGGTAAGCCCCAAATATTCAATGATGATGAATCCAATGATGCAGTTTCTAAACAGGTGCAACAAAAATCACCGTAGAAAGGTAAGAAGTCTCCTCCAACAAGCCCAAGTTCATCTTCGAGTTCAACTTCTTCACCAAGTCCTTCTCCTCAAAGGTCGGTCAGTTCCTCACCAATGGATATTGATTCTCCATCCAGAGGTAAGAGAACACTCCAACATCATCCATCTTATCAGATGTTGGATAAAAACTTTCAAAGAAGATATACTAGAAGTCAAGCTAGTGAAATGAATTCAGTCTTGCAAAGACTTGAAAATATGCATTTGTATGGTGATGATGACTCCCAAGAACCTCGGGGAGATATAGTTAACTATGCCTTGTTAACTAGTGCACAACTTGAACCTTCTAGTTATGAGAAGGCATGTACTCAAAAAATTTGGCAAGATGCCATGAAAGAGGAGATAACCTCTATAAAAAACAATAACACTTGGGAGCTGGTAAAGCTTCCTAAAGGCAAGAAATGTGTTGGATGCAAATGGGTCTTCAAGACCAAATTCAATGCTGATGGAAGCATTGAAAGGCACAAAGCAAGATTGGTTGCAAAAGGATTTACACAGAAATATGGTATTGATTATGAAGAGACATTTGCTCCTATAGCCAGATAGGAGACCATCAGAACAGTTCTTGCTTTAGCTGCTCACAAAGGTTGGAAAATTCAACACATGGATGTGAAGAGTGCCTTTCTTAATGGGTACTTGAAAGAGGAAGTGTATGTTGAGCAACCTCAAGGATTTCAAGAGCAAGGTAAGGAGCACCTTGTTTATAGACTAAAAAAGGCACTCTATGGCCTCAAGTAGGCACCACGAGCTTGGTACTCACGCATTGATGGGTACTTCAAAGATTTTGGGTTCACCAGAAGCAAAAATGAACCCACCCTTTACTACCTGAAGCAAGGTAATGACATCCTCATAGTTTGCTTGTATGTGGATGATCTCATATTCATGGGTAGTAATGAAAAAATGAATATGGAGTTCAAGCGCTCCATGATGAAGCAGTTTGAGATGAAGGATCTTGGCTTAATGCACTACTTTCTTGGAATGGAGGTTCATCAGTCAGATACAAGGATCTTCATCTATCAACATAAGTATGCTCGGGACATGATCAAGAAGTTTGCTATGGAGCATTGCAAACCAGTTGCAACTCCAGTTGGACATGGGATCCAATTAAGCAAAGATGATGGAGCATCAAAAGTTGACGTGACCACTTTCAGAAGTATGGTTGGGAGTTTGATGTTTCTCGCCAACACTAGACCTGATATTCAGTATGTTGTTTCTCTTGTCTCTCGATTTATGGCTAGCCCATCTGAACTGCATTTGCAGGCAGCTAAGAGAATTCTTAGATATGTGAAGGGTACATTGGATTTTGGAATCCATTACCATAAATGTAACACTATCAAGCTTGTAGGCTTCAGTGATAGTGATTGGGGTAGTAACATTGATGACAGGAAATCAACTTCAGGGAATTGTTTTAGTCTGGGATCAGGACTAATAACTTGGAGTTCCAAAAAGAAAATGGTGGTAGCATTGTCTTCTATAGAAGCTGAGTATATAGCAGTCACCTATGCTAGTACTCAAGCCTTGTGGCTAAGAAAACTATTGGAAGAGATTGGAGAGTAGCAAAGTGGTCCGACCAGAATCTACTGCGACAACATTAGTGCCATTCAGTTGGCATACAATCCAATCCACCATAGTAGAACGAAACATTTTGATATGAAGTACCACTTCATCCGAGACATGGTGGAGCAAGAGATTGTTGAGCTTAAATTTTGCCACACTTTGGAGAACGTTGCAGATATCTTCACCAAAGCGATGGCTAAAGCTCAATTTATAAAGCTGAGAGACTGTGTTGTCAGTCCTCTCAAATTTAAGGGGGAGAATGTTGCAAATGTGAAGAGGGTTAAGGCCTAGAAATATCTAGTTTTTCTAGGCTCAGTGTGAAAACAACGGTGTTTGTCGGCAAGGTTTAATTGTCGGCAAGATTTTATTTTTCCTCTCTCGATATTCTCTCCTCTCCCTATTCTCTCGTATTCCATTTCCTCCCTATTATTGTGCCCCTTATCTCTCCTTTCCTTTCCTTATCCCTCCACGCCGACTCCCTTCCTCCTTCTTCTCCAACCCCCTTCCTCACCTTCCTTATGTTCTATATATATATATGTAAGTTTTCAAAAATGAATAGATGATTTGGGATATAAAACAATTGTTTTATTTAACAAATCATGATAAAATGTTACAATAAATTGCTTTTGTTTATCTTATCCAATTATTTTTTAATCTCTTCTATATATACTTACTCGATATAAAATACCATATAAAATTAAATATGGATGACTATTATAAGTAATATTTCTTTTTATCTTTGGTGTTACATATTATTATAACTTGAATTTAGTAATATGCTACCATATGTTTGTAGACTCTTCTTAAATGAATCAATATGCTAGCAATATTTCAATAAGAAACTCATCATCCTTATATCGAGATTAAATTCCTTAATATAGTTTTAACAATTTGGGTGTCGATGGTGATGAACTTTTCAAATGGGAACACGGTGTCCCGAGTGAAGTAGAGGAGCTTATTCAACAAGAATTCCAAGAATGATAGTCAAATTTACCAATAGGGAAGGCACTATAAGTTCAAAGGCTATGAGTATTCCCATATCTTTTTTGAAATGGACTCACAATAAAAATTATCCGAGCTATCAGTCTTGGTGGATGCTACTTGGAAATACCACAAAGACTAATGGGGACAATCACATGTCAGATAACATGGCTTCTAGTCATATTAGTAATTTGAGGTTGGTTGATAATCATAGGATAGGAAAGAAATAACAATATAATACTTAGAACCAGATCCACGTGGACCACCAGATAGCCACCACCATAAATCTAGCCATAAGGTTCACTTCTCCAAGGCTGATTGGCCAAGACGGGATGTGGTCCCAAAGCATGTCATATACGGAAGAAAGCAATTACCAAATAATTATTAAGAGTAACTGTCAATACAGAGCTTGTGGGAGTTTTTTTTAGTACTCTGCTATGTGTGTCTGCAACTTTTTGTTTCTCCATTGTTTCAAGGAAGGGATCTATATCTGTTTCTTTTTTTGTAATTATGATGTAGATGTGTTTTCTCGGGGTATACCCAAAATTTTGTATGGGAATTTTACTTTTGATAACAGGATATGTGCCTTACTAGATGTAATGGCTTTGGCGGCATGTAGATTTTACATATATAGGATACTTAGTAAGGACATGTTCATCAACAACCTTGGGATGATTTTTGTAAAAGGTTTTGGATCAACCTGTAAAACCCGGTATTAATGCTATAGTATCTTATCTACCAAAACAAAATATCATATTCATTAATATGCTTAATCTCTAGTTGATGTATAATATTAATGTCATTCCTAAAAAATGAGGATCCATCTAGAAATCCTTCCTAATGGGTTAGTCTTATTTTGAATATACTTCAAAGGATAATGACCTATAATAATAATGAACTTATATCCTGTGTAATTGAGAGAAGTTGCTTCATTTTGGCTTTGATACCATGTTGGAATTTGCAATATTTTCTAATATCATCTTGAAACGTCCATTCACCATAATTAAATACAAAAAAAAGAAGATGGTATAGACAAAAGAGAGAGATAAAAGAGATAAACAACATGATATGAGAGAAAAAAAAAATGTGGGTTCCCATGGATACCCCAACAATATCTTCATATATCACAATATGTTACAAATAATTGCTCATGGAGGGGTATTTATAGTGATACAAAATCCCAATTCAAGGTTAATGTTAGGATGGCATTCAATTAATCTTGATATTAACCTTACACTAAAACAATAATAAATTACCCTTTAAGCAAGGTTATCCATAAAGGTGGATTAACCAATACCACTAGGGGTGAACAAATAGAAGTTTCCCTAGTCTTACATGAATATGCCCATATGGTTACATATAGATGCTCATAGGCTTAAATGAATATGCACAAAGGCTTACATAAATATTCCCAAAGGCTTACATAGGACTTTCCCATAATGTTATATGAAGGTGCTTAAAGGCTTAGATAACATTTTCTCATAGACTTACATGAAGATGTCCAATTACTTACATAGTACTTGCCTATAGGCTTACATAAAGAGCACCATAGGCACTTCAAAACTATTGGCCTTGGCCTAATAAGATTTGACTACCAATATTTCTATAGTTATACAGATGATGATGAAATACTATTGGTAAATTTGATGTAAGCCTATAGGTAGTATTATTGTCTTCATACCTTGGTGGATTAGTTAATCCATCACAATGGTTACCTTAACTAAACCTTTGATAAAATATTTAGTAATTTGAATAGACCTTCAGCCTTACGTTGACCTTGGTTAATGTAATTTTAATTATAATTTTGAGATTGGGTATTCACTATAAATACCATCCAAATATTGATCCATTATATAAATGTGAAGTGTAATATTATTATGTCAACTATTATTGTGAATTTCCACCTTGGCCACCTACCCATCTTATTTTATGTTCTTGATATTTCTATTTCACTTATTTATTCTTTTGATTATGCATGTTGAATGTTATGATTTATGTGATTACTAGAAACTATTACAAATTATAGCATGGTCTCAAAACCAATATGGAGTGAATTTACCTAGCTATGTGGAGATATTGTTTCTAAAGTACCTTTAAGGAAGACCTTGTTCGACAACTTTGAGGTTTTTATCCTTGAAAACCCTTATGGGAGTTTGGGTCATGAAGATTTAGTGTAATGATGGCTAATTGAATTAAGAGAAATATTCATCGATAGGTTCACCACATTTATCTCTCTTGATAATATATTTTTTGATTAATTATTTTTAATAGATGATTCCAATGGTCCCCTAAATAAGCAATTTTGATGGAAATTAGTAGATTGAAATTTTTTATATTTTTAAAATCTTTAATTTTCTTTTATTTATTTTTATATACAAATCCCATTTATTCTCTTCTTTAGATTTTATTTTGCACTAATTTAACATAAATGAGAATGTAGTCTCTGTGGATTTTGAATATTGAGAAGAAGAGTCTAAAAATTTGATAGATCACCCTCAATTGCTATATGAATGAACCATGGGTAGGATCCAATGCTTGGCAAAGAATTTTGAATCCCTTGAAAGGCTATTTGATTAGTCCAACAACCTTTTATACTAATTTGGAAGAATAGGATTGCTTGAAATTTTCTATTCCAAAAAAATATTATATAAAGCAAACCATGGTAGGTATAAAAAAACTACTAGGTATTTTGGATTTTCTATGAAATTTTAAGGGGATCCCAATTTAGCACTCTTGGATATTTCATTGTTTGAATGTATATTTATGCATCCAAAAAAAAAATATTATTTCCCTTTTGAAATTTGAATTTTCAAATTTGGAATATCTCTTTGAATATTCCTTTAATGGTAAAATAACTATAAAGCATGCACATTTTGTACATGCAGTTGAGTTTTGCATCTTACGCACATTATATGAATTGCAAGGAGCATACATTCACTTAATTGTGTGCATTATTATAGTTATGGGTTCAAAGTATTGTGAAAGTGAAAAATAGTCGTATCATTGCATAGCAATGGGTAGGTCTAAAAGTCAAGAGTTTACTCTAACTAGTTTTCTTTTTGGCACCATCAAGGGATTTTTATTATTGGATATCAATATTTTTTTTGTTCAATATGTGGATTTTGATAGATATATTTCATATAAGCAGTTGGAGGTTTTATACAAAGAATATGTGATGGTGTTACGAGACATAAATAACTACCCATTGCCGCAGAACATGAACTTGTTTCTTATGAGGGGCATATAAAATATATTGGTAAAGATATTCAACATATGCACCACTACAAGATTCAATATTCTTTACTTTGTATATAATTTTTCATTTTTGTTGGATGATAATGATGTTCAGCTTGACTAGACACTAGTGAATTTTGTAATCCATCTATAGGTTTCCTAGCCTAGTAGGAATAATAAAAGTAAAAAATAATGATGGCAAACATGCTCATCTGGGTTATGGATGTGCCTTCATCAGGGAATATAGTTTCATTGTGGGGGATGTGGAACTTTTCTATGCATTTTATAATATTTGAGAGATATTATATAATGTGATCTATTTTATTATATACTAGTTGTAACTACAAAGATATTAACTTCCGTTCTATGGAGAATGAAACTTCTTAAGATGCCCAAGACCTTTATATGATAAAATCCCTAGGTTTTATGTCAAGAATATGATACCCTTATTTTTTAGTACTAATATTCTATTACCTTAGTCTGAAAACCCTAGTAATCCATTATTTGAATACAAAACCATTGAGAAGGAACCAAAACTAGTTGGTTTAGGGAGCACAACAAACAATTACTTATAACTATTAAGTACATTTAGGTATCCATATAGTGATGGTTATGATTACCTTCATTATGTTCCTATTGGTAGATAGTATTATATATTATATATGTTGGAAGTGGAAGAAACATCATAAAAAAGGTAGTAAATATTTTAATATCACAGAAATCAGATCATGTCGAAGGTCATAAGATAAAACTATATATGCACTATACTACTACTAAAGGAAGCCCATTTATAGAGAAGTGAACTTTTACAAATGGAGAATGTGAATTGTGAAAATATGTATCTATAAATAGTCAATTAGTAGGTATTGGGTTATGTACTACTACAATTTGAAGTGCTTTATCAAGAACATAAACTAGTACTAATATTTTTTATTTCTAGTGGTATGATTGGAAAAGGTAATGGAAACACAAAATATATTTACCACTCAATGGGGATGAAGCTAAAAATAAAATATCATATTTTGATCCCAATTTTTATACTATTGAGTTTGATGTACCATTTGATAAAATTAATAAATCTATAGGTATGGTCTATCATCTCATGTTGCAAATTGAACCAATTTTAGGAGTTTCAAAAAAACTAAAAACTAATCTAACTAAAAAATTTACAAGGTTCATGCATGTATGGAGAGAAGTGTCATTTCATGCATGATCCACATGAGTTATGGGAGAATTATGCACTAATAAGGACTATAGGCTCCAATCCATCCGAAAAATTTGTATAATGGTATGATATTCAAGTGTGGTTAGTGCCTTAGTAGTAAGATATTTGGTTTGAGGATAGGAAGAATATTAGAAATACCCTTGATTGTGGAAAAGGATTCATCTATTCCAATCTCACACCCATATAATTGTGTCTCTTATAGGAATCATCACACCAAGACTACAAGTGGTGCATATTACCTTGTACTTACCCATGAGTAGGACGTGTAACTTGTTTGTCTTTGGTTAATATTTATAACTAGATGCTATTTGAAATGTTAGAGATAAAATATGCTATAATTCCTAGGAGTAACAAAATATGAGTCCTGAAACCAAATAATTGCCCAGATCTTTATGATAATTCTTCTCACTTTTATATGCACTTTTAATGCCTATGATTGTAATCATTAAGGAAATAATACTAGGCAATGGTGTAGCAGTAATCTACATGCCTAAAATACATGAAGTTATGAAGACTATTCCTTTTTGCATGGAAGCTATATGGAATAGTGATGAAATTAGAGGTTAATAAATGGGTCCCCTAATTAGTATTCCAAAAACAATATTCGATTTTTTATGACCTTGTACTCTAATGTTTGAATCCTATAGGGTATGATGGGTGTTTCAATTTAGATAATAATAAATAGAATCAACCTTTATCAGATCATGAAATTTCGGAGCTGAATGGTAGAGACGTTTTTCGTAGGACTGCCCAAACTGCCGAACTCGTTTCGGCCATATCTCACTCATCCGAACTCGGATTGAGCTGAAATTTTGAGGGTAGATGCCTGAAAAACCCTAGAACATCTCCACCAATTTTCATATCATTTGGAGCAACACAGATCCTAGCGCATCCCTATGTGTGAACGATATATTTGGCAAGCGGCTATGCGAGGGTTTCATCCGGGTTGAGTGCAAGCAGCTCCAGAGGTTGGTTTTTAGGGCCTTCGGGCCCTAGCGGCCAATATTTTTGTGGTTTATGCTCAATATTTTAGCAAGAAATGTTGCAGGGGATACAATATGGGTTAGAAATTTGTCTTTCAACAGATCATACCGTGAACTTGAGTGACAACGGCTTCCAATTTGCTGCACAAAAGAAAAGTGAAAACCATACCTTTCCACGGCGTCTAGGGCAAGGATTAAAGAGACCACGAAATAAGTTTCAAGCAGTTGATCAAAAAATGGCTCATATCTCAAGTGAATCTGGTGCTAAGGTGCACCCACAAAATAATTCTACTATGAAAACCCCTATCAAGGGTAAGAATTTTGAAGACTCAGTCCCAAAAATGAATTTTAGGGATGCCCTTCATGGTGGACAACCTCAACCCAATGCTAATATCAATACTAGGGCTTCTCATAAACCTCTAAGAATGCCTAAGATTGATCCCAGGAAAATGGAGTCAGGATGTCTTAAAGCAGCTGATGGAACTCCTATTGTTAAGCTTGATATGGGTAACATTCAGATTGGCATTGAAGATTTGGAAAAAAGAGGACTAATTTGTCGGTTCGTGGGTTTTCGTTCGAGTCTATCTGCTTTCAAAGTCCGGGCTGCAAAAAGCTGGAAAACTAAAGGTGAGTTACAAATCTCTATTTATCCAAATGGTTATTTTCTTGTTTTATTTGCTAATAATGAAGATAGAGAGAAAAATTTTCAAGGGGGTCCTTGGTTTTTGGAAGGGCAGGGCTTTTCATGAAGCCCTGGCATACTAAATTTAAAGCCGAAGAAGAGATGCCTTCTATAGCTCCCGTGTGGGTTAGACTCTTTGGCCTCCCTATTGAATTTTGGAATCCTACTATTTTTTCTTCAATTGGAAACTCTTTAGGAACTTTTATGATGACTGCTGATTGTACTCAAAATTTTGAACATATTATTTATGCTCGAATTTGTGTTTTAATGGATTTTGACAAACCCCTACCTAAAAATATCACATTACAATTTGGGGAAGACACTTGGGAGCAAGTAGTGGACTATGAGAACATTCCTTTTCGTTGTAGAATTTGCCATGAATATGGTCATTTGGCCAGTGCTTGCCCAAATAAAATTCCTGATCAAAAGAAAGAAGATATAAACTCAGCAGGTTTCCAAATACCTAAGAAGAAGAACACTCGAAAAAAACTAGTAATGAAGGATCAATCAAAGTCATTTGCTAATATGTTTGAAATCCTTTCCACAAATGATGTCCCAAGTGAGGAAGAGGAAATAATGGAAACTAAAATCTTAGAAACACAGTTTAAATATGAAGGAAAGAACTCAAGAGACAAACCAACAAATCAAAGGTTTTCAAAAAAAAAAAAAGGAGAAAATTTACACAAGAAAAACAATATTTCAAATGTCAAAACTTCAAATAATGCAGGTCCCAATATAGACTCCATTGAACCATCTAGTAAAATTTTGGCTATGTATGAGCATTCTTCAAGGTTAGAAGCCATCTCAGATTCAATTGGAATAAGTCAAGAAACAGGGAAAAAAAATTGAAGATGGATTCTAATAAAAAAGTAGGTCGCAAGACCAATCAATATCATATGGTAAAAGAAGGTGAAAAGCTTGTAGAGGAAGGTAAGATTAATGCCCTTCCCAACATTTTTAGCCCTGGTATTAATGAAGATCATCACTTGGAATATTAGAGGACTCAAAGGGAGTCTTTCAAAACAAAATGAAATTAGAAGAATGATTCGGATAAATCATCCACATCTTGTTTTCCTTCAAGAAACAAAAATGTCAATGGAGGATATGGACTTAATTGCCAGTAAAATTTGGCCATCTGGAAAAGTGGTTTCCCTCAGTTCCCAAGGGACTTCGGGTGGCATTGCTTGTCTTTGGGACCCAAAAGAGGTAGTTATTCACCATATGGTTGGCGAGTTGGGGTTTGTTGGCTATAGCTATTCAAAGTAGACATTCCAACCAGATTATGCTCTACATTACTATTTATGCCCCGACTTCTTTGGAGGAAAAAAGAAGACAGTGGAAGGATATTACTCATATTATCTCTCATTTTCCTAAAGCTTGGATCTTGATCGGAGGAGATTTCAATACCATCCTCTCTCTAGATGAGAAAAGGGGGGAAATAGAAATTTGGACAAAAGTACTGACCTCATGAGCGAATATATTGCAAACCTCCATCTTGTGGATATCCAACCGAGATAATGGCCTTATGACTTGGTCTAACAGAAGGCAAGGCTTAGCTTGTATAATGGAGAGATTGGATAGGTTTTTGCTCTCTAAAAATTTCTTAATCCATGGTCACATTCCTAAAGTGAAGACTCTTAATAATGCTGGTTCGGATCATTGGCCGGTCATGGTGGAAATGTGGAAAACCAATGTGAGTTTCTCTCCTTTTCGTTTTCAATTAATGTGGCTTAGAGACATTTCCTTCAGACCTCGTGTGCAACAATGGTGGAAGGAAGGTAAACCTAGGCATGGGACTAAGATGTTCTATTTTGCCAAAAGACTGCAATACATTAAATCCAAAATCAAGACTTGGAACTGGAAAGAGTTTGGGGATGTTCATAAAAAAAAACATGAAGTTATTGCTCATCTTGAAAATTTGAATAAGAAAATCCATTTAGATGGCCTCACAGAGAAGAGAAGTGCAGATGAAATTAAACTCACAACTCAGTTAGAGGAATGGGAAAAAAGAGAAGAAATCTTATGGAAGCAAAAATCTAGAATTCAATGGCTCAAAGAAGGAGATCGAAACACAAATTTCTTCCACAAATCTCTTCTAGCTCGAAGATCTCACAACTTTATTTCTTCCTTAAAATCAGATTCTGGAGATGTTGTTTATACTTGGGATGGCATGAACTCTATTGTTGTTGATTACTTTTCCAATATTTTTGTTGCTACTCCTCTTGACTCAACTTCTCAACAAAATGTTCTTCAAGCAATCCCTTCTCTTATCACTTCTGAGGAGAACTCTATTTTGACTGCTCCTGTTACTATCAATGAGCTTCAACAAGTAGTTTTTAAAATGCAAAAAGGGAAAACCCCAAGTCCTGATGGTTTTCCTATTGAGTTCTACCAAGAGTTCTGGGATATCCTTCATGTTGATTTATTAGAGGTGGTGGAAGAAGCCGGGAAATCCAAAGAAATTTTGAAGGTTATCAATAAAACTTATATTACTCTTGTTCCAAAAGCTCAAGAGGTTGATCATATCTCAGCTTTTAGACCTATTGCTTTATGTAATGTTCTTCTCAAAATTATTACTAAAATCATGGCAGAAAGGTTGAAGCCTCTTTTACATAAGATTATTTCCCAGAGCAAGGGGGATATGTGGAAGGACGTCAAATAGTAGATGAGATAGTTCTTGCTCAGGAAGCCATCCATTCCATGGATATGCAAAATTCTCCTTCTATGTTCATCCGGTTAGACTTATCCAAAGCTTATGACAGAGTGGATTGGCACTTCCTTATCAAAGTTTTGAGGCAATTTGGTTTCTCTAAGGATTGGATGGATTGGATTATGGGATGTATCTCTTCAGTTTCCTACTTAGTTCTTATCAATGGCAGGCCTTCTCAGTCTTTCCCAGCTTCCAGAGGTATCAGGCAAGGTGACCCGCTATCCCCTTATTTATTCATCATTCTTGTTGAATGCTTGGGTAGGACTATAACCAAAAAGAGGGAAAACAAAACCCTTGAGGGAGTTACCATTGCTCATGGAGCTAGACCTATCTCTCATCTTCAATTTGTGGATGACTCTACCCTTTTAGGTAAAGCTACGGTTAAGGAAGCTTCTAATTTTAAGCAAATCATTAGCTATTTTTCTAAGGCTACTGGGCAGTTGATCAATGAAGACAAATCTAAAGTTATTTTCTTTCACTGCTCTGCTAGACAGGAAGCCATGGTCTTGGATAAATTAAGATATAAGAAGACCTCTCTTCCAATCACTTATTTAGGTATTCCCATAAATATTCAAAGGCAGAAAAATAAAGATTGGAATTGGTTGTTGGACAAAGTCAAGAAGAAAATTGGAAAGTGGACCAACAAGTGGCTTTCTTCCGGGGGTAGAATCACCTTGGTAAAATCAGTCCTTCAAGCTATTCCTATTTATGTTTCTTCCATTTTGAATATCCCAAAGGTTGTTCTTCGAGAATTGGATCAAATCAGTCATCGTTTCCTTTGGAGTGGTACTAAGGAGAAAAGAAAATGGGCCTTGGTGAAATGGGATACTTTATGTCTTCCTAAGAGTGAAGGGGGGTTAGGATTCCGGTCTTCAATTAATAACAACAAAGCTTTAGCTGCTAAATTATATTGGAGGATGTTGCATAACCCCAATGCTCTTTGGGCCAATAATCTCCGTGCTAAATATGCTGAGAACAAAAGTCCTGAAGACCTTGTTCGCTATCAACTTCCTACCAAAGGTTCTCCCATTTTAGCAGTTCTTAAGACTGGTGAGGATTTGATAAAGAAAAAATTATTTTGGATCATTCATAATGGTCAACATGCAAATTTTTGGACAGATTCTTGGGATGGTCACAAGCCTTTGATAACTCAGTTTCTCGATTGGAGGCCTTGGATGGAGGAGCTTCACCGAGCTAATTGGATAAAGGTGGCTAATTACTATCGGTACCATACTTGGTAATTCAAAGGTTGGTAGATATTGGATCCCTATTGAGGACTGGCCTATTCAAATCCCAGAAAGGCAAAGACAAGATATCCAAGGCATCCTTCATATGAGATCCCTCTCTTGGTCCCATGAAAAAGATTGTTTTGGATGGAACGACACTACTAAGGGTGAGTATTCAGTTGCTCAAGGTTATTTGACCTTATGCCATAATAATCCCAACCATTCTTCTGACATATTTTCTCAATTGTGGGCTCAAAAGCTCTGGCCTAAGGTGAGGTTCTTTAATTGGCTTTTATTGCATCGTAGGGTGCTTACTTGTGAGCAACTTATGAAGCGTGGTTTTCATGGCCCTTTTAGATGTGAAATGTGTGAAGAGAATGTAGAAAATATCAACCATATTTTTATTGAGTGTACTTTAGCCTCTCAGCTATGGAGGAGAATGGCAACTTTACTTGGCTTACAGTGGTCCAATTTTTTCACTTTTGAACAGCTTTGGAGGGATTGGCCTAATCAAGAGGGTGTTGATCATTTTATTAGGCAGTTAGTTTGGATGGGTTCTACCATTCTTCTTTGGAATATTTGGAATGAAAGGAACAACCAAATTTTTAATCAAGATAGGAAGGATATTCACTATATTTGGCAAAAGACCATAGCCAACTTAGTTGAATCAGTCCATCATCTCCTTAATCACCCCCAAAACTCCCACCAAAGATGGGATCAAGTGATGCAAAGATTGAAGATTAAACCTTCTAAGGGCAACCAACTTAAAGGGAATGTGAGTATTAGTAAGATGGATAGGACTAGAAATTGGCAACCTCCTCCTAAGGATTTTGGAAAAGTCAATACTGATGGAGCCTCTAGAGGGAACCCTGGAAAAGCCAGTGTGGGAGGAATTGGTAGACTTTCGGATGGCTCCCTGGTTTTTACTTTTGCTTGAGAATTTGGGTATTCTTTCCAATAACCTTGCTGAGGGGTATGGTATCCTTAGAGGCCTTCAGGAGGCTACTAAGGTTGGATGGGAAAAGGTGTTAGTTGAGTCCGACTCTCAACTTATGATTAATCTCTTGAAGACTCCTTCTAAGAATCATAAGGTGGATTGGAGAATAAAAAGAATTATTGAGAAGATTCAGTTAATCCAGATGGGATTTTTGAAAGTTGATTACAATCATGTGGTCAGAGATCAAAACAAGAGTGTTGATGCTTTAGCTAATTGGGCTTTGGACAAAGGTGATCTTACTTGTTATGGCCACCCTCCTATATGGTGGGCTTCTCAAATTAGGGAAGCTCTTCTTTCTATCATTTCTTTGGATGGCTCCGGTTCTGAAGGTACCTAGTTTCTTCTTTTTTTTTTTGTTTCTCTTTGGTTCATTCAGTTTTTTTAGTTCCCTAGCTCATTCTATTCTTTATTTTGTTTCCTCTGTTGATTCTTGCATTAATAGTCTTCTGGTCTAGATAGGTCATTGTTTTGTTCATTTTTTTTTCTTTTGTCTTCTTTGTTTTTTTGTTTAGTTTTTTAAGGTGGGTGGGTTCTTTTGTTTTGTTTTGTTTTTGTGTTCTTTGTGTTTTTTTTTGTTGTTCTTGTGTTTTTGTTGTTTTGTTTTTTTTTTATGTTTATTGTTATTGTTCTTGTGTTTTTTTCGTTCTTGTTCTTGGGTTTCTCTTTGTTTGTGTTATTTCATTTTTTTATGTGTGAGTGTTTTCTATGTTTTTTGTTTTTGTTTATTGTCTGTTGTTGGTTGTTTTTATTTTTATTTTATTTATTTTATTTTTTAGGTTTTGGTTGTGTTTATTTTTCATGTTTTTTTGGGTTATGTCTTTGTAGTGTTCTGTTGTTTTTGTCTTGTTTGTGTTTTGTTATGTGGTTCTTGTGTTTTTCTATGTGGTTTGTGTTGTGGTTTCTTTTATCTTATTGTGCGTGTTTGGTTGTGCTTTTGGTTTTGACACACTCAAGGAGTTTGTTTTTTATTTTATTTTATTATTTTTGTTGTTATTTTCTTTTTTTAATTTGGTTTTGTGTGTTTGTTTGCTCCTTGAGTATGTCAAAGGTGGTAGGCCAGGTCCGAGTCCTGGGCGTTTTTGGCGGAATGGATACCCCTGCCTCCTTGGGTCTTACCCGAAAGTGGCATCCCTTTTGGGATGTTTTCCACAAATAAAAAAAAAAAAAAATATTCCCTCGATATTATATGGGTTCCATCCATAGCGAGTGTTTTTATTTGATGTATATATTCTGAGGAAATGGTGATTCTAATTCAAATTGTACAATAGGTTGATATTAGTGTTACCAACCAGATGTAAAAACTTGAACACTTACATTTATCTAAAAATTATAGATATCATAAAAGGTGTATTTTAGTGTGATTTTTGACTTCTTTTAAAACACTACAAGATTTTATTGATTGCACTATTTTAGTAATAGGAACAATAATATTACATATGATGCATGCATGCATGGGTCTATTTTTTATTATAGAATCTTATAATATAATATTTAGACTACAGTGATAAGGAAATTTGTGGATGTAATGGAGAAATTAAATGTATATAAAAAATCCCATAATGTATGGCTTCCAATCATAGTGTTAAATTTTCTATACTAGTTGAGTGGGCGATAATTAAACCCTATTTAAAATCCATTGTTTTCTCTTGAAAAAGTATGGATGACATATTGGTTTACAATTCAATGTACTTTAGGTATTTTCTATCATTTTTATGGCCTCTAGATCACATGGATAGAGTGATCCATGTGAAGGCATAATGCTCATGAGATTGTGATCTCAATCCATCTATCAACTACTTATTTTTCTCAATTTTGGAGGACTCTATGTAACTACATTAGTAACTATTATGATCTTTGTATAGATATACATATCAACAAGCAAGAAGAGTGAAGTGAATATGTAGTGTTGATAATTAAGTGGTATGGTGTTTGGATTTTAAGCAGGTGGTACCAAATTTGAGACTCAATGAAAAATTATTTTATGTGAGTCTAGTGACTAATAGGGAGGGTGTAAAAGGTATTTCCACCTAGGTGGTTATGGTTTCAAATCTAATCATGAACTCCTTTTGTAATAATTTATCAAATACATCCATTTTTGGTCTAACATGGCAGACATAACACTTGTATAATGGTGAAATTGAAGATGTGGTCGATGATCTAGTGTATGTCCATCCAACAATTTTTTCTATATATAGAGGAATCTCACTCAAATTGTAAATTGTATAGTCCTTGTACCCCAATAGAAAATGGAGAGGATACTTAAGAAATTACAATTTATTTATTCCTAGTCATTATGCTAGTTAGTAGCAATAATTGGAGAGCACAAATGATAGTTTTGAATTTGATGAATCTATGGCACATGGAACCCTTTGATTGATCACATAAACTTCAACATTTTAATTTACTTATTTTGGTGGTGTTATTAAAGCCTAAAGGGAAAAATTGTAGAGGCCATAACCTGTATACAAAAGCATGTTAAACCTATTTTTAATTAAATTGCACATCCTTTTGATATTTTTGCAGTGGTTTTAGTTATTTTATTCTGTTTTTCTAACATAATTTAGAAATTTTTTAATATCACTAAGGATCACTTATATCACACTTGAGAACCTATTTTGTAGATATTATTTTGTATGCAAGAGGCGTAGGTTTTGGAAGGTTAGAATATGATATAACTCTTTCATATAGATCTATTTATAATGATGTGGGTTATTATTTGGAAATATATCTTTTGATTGATATTTCAACTAATTTTTGTGATCACCATATTGCATGTTCAAGACTTTCTATTGAGAATATTATCATCTAGGATCAAATGTGGTTTCATGACCTCATATCCAAGGAGGTGTTTATCCATTCATCTAACTTTAACAAGAGAAGATAGTAAGGTTCATCATTTCTAATTAGTGGAAAAAATTGAACCACATCATGTCTAAAGTGCCATAATAGTGATAGTAGGACTATATTAGACTTGATAGTATATTACTTATGTGAAATTTGACACCCTTCTAGATGGATTCAGAGGATAATTATTGAAATCTTGATAGTCTTATAGATGTATAGGAAGAATGACTTATTCAATTCTTAATAGTCATTCATATGGTGGTAGATGCTCATTACTTGGTGACTTGATAGTCTTCTAGATGATACATGAGGTTTATCGGTTTTGATGCTCTTTTTCCTAATTGAGGATTCATTAGGGGAACAAGATATCATCTCAATTGTATCTTCTCCTTTGCCCTAATGTTAGGTTATTTATATATGTTGGAAGATATGGTTATCTAACCTTACTGGCCATGTTTTATAAATGATGTTGAAAGCCTACAAATAACCTTTGATGTAAGCCTAGGGAAAAGCTTGTGGTCTTGTAATATTTAATGCAATATTTGATGTAATCCTATAGTCAATATTATTTCATTCATCCCTTGTGAGATTGATAAATCTACTTTTATTGTTAAATGTAACTAAATAATTAATGAAATATTTAGTAACTTGACTTAATATTGAGCCTGATGTCACCCTTAGTTAATATAATTATAATTTTATTTTAAGGATAATGTATTCACTATAGAAAACCCCAACCACTAATCCATTGTATTACTGTGAAGTGTAATATTTTGATATGAGATATTACATCCTATTTTGTATTCATGATATTTCTATTTTACTTCAATGTTGTCATGTTTATGCTTGTGACACTTATGTTTCATGTGATTATTGGAAAGTACTATAAATTTCAATAATTTTAATAATTTTCTTTTTAATATTTTATTGATTAATCGATGCAAATACAATATTGTTTAGAATATAATATAGTATTTCTCATAGTATAATTACACTTGCTTTGCATGGTATAAAACATCATGTTTTTAGGTTTCTATTTTATTTTGGCATATGCAACACCTATAATGCACATGTATTTTTCAAAGCATTTGTAAGAGGTGTTATCACTTTACCCTCAACCCAATGAATCATGATAAATTTATACATACCACACATGATATTGATAAGTATTGCATTGATTATTTATTGTAATAATAATGATCTATATTAAGATAAATTTATATGGTTAACTAACTAACACCCTATTATATGTGTTTAAATAGAAGGTTTTATAGTATAAAAAGTAAATAGAAAAATTAAAATTCATAAAAGTAAATTTGTGAAGCTTAAAATGTGAGATATTGAAATTAAATATGGTCATGTCCATAGCATGTAGAGTGTGTGATCAATTGAATCATAAGAAATTGAATAATGGTAGTGTATTCCAATATACCTAATATGATATTATAAGAGAAATTCCAAAATTAATAAAAGCATTGTGCTATAATTATTGAATATTTCACAATCAAGGTAGGTGGTACCACTAAAGGAAAGCAAACAACTTAGTAATTTTTCATTAATATCAATAATAAAGAGCAAAATGTGTATTTCACAAAGTGTAGCAATGACTTATGTATGGCCAAAAAATGATTATAATAGATCATGTGGCTCCTATTATTAGGAATAACCCTTGAGCTTGTTTTGGTGATAAATTTTTACTCCTAGTGAAAATAGAGATTTAGGGGTGTTCCTAAGAAAATGATACCCCTCCAAATGTTATACTCCTCTAATTACATACTTAAATGAGTTAGAATATATCTACATGCTTTGTGACATACCATTATAGGTAGTAACAATAAGATCCTAATAATATTTTAATAGATGTTGAAACATTTAAAACGTTCATGTTAATTATGAAAATAACCCATCAAAAATTTATTATTATTTTTAATTATTCATTGTAATTATAGGGGAAACACTAAGATTGAATAATCAAGATAATTACGTAATATAGTATCCATAGAATGAAATGTTTATATATTATATCAAAAATCAATTGTTAATATATCTCGACATATGATAGATATCCATATTGTAGGTGTTTAATATCATATATGTATTTGTAGTATATATTTATTTCTATAAATTTTAATTATATATTTCTATTGGGGGATTTTAGTCCATGACATTACAAGTTTTAAAATTAAATTTTGAGCAATATTGGCTAGTATAAACTATCAAAAAATTTATAAATTTTATCCTCCTTAGATTCTTGACACTACTCTATTATCATTTTGTATAATCAATTTCTAGATAAAAATAGCTTTGGAAAAATCATAACATAAACATATAATTCTAAAAGTGGTTGAAACAATGAACTTAAAATGACTGATGATTAAACTCCAAATATATGTGTATTGTAAGTTTTTCCATTTATCCCATATATTCTAAAGTTTTTATTAAAAAACAAATAATAAAAGTACATCATTACTATTAAAATTAAATATTTTTAATATCTAATGGTATTGTATTGCTATAAATGTTAAGGCTTTACAAATTTAATGATACAAAATATTTAAATTTTACACATTTAAACACATATTTAATTATAATGTGCTTAAATGTTGGTTTGGTTAACAACCCTTTGATTCAAATAAATATTATTGACTAACTTAAGACCATAAAAATATTCAATTGTATGCTCTATTTAAAATGTATATTGACACTAAGCACTATCCACAAGAGATAAACATATAAACAATTAAAGTAGAAAAAGTAATCCATTTATTATTACAACAATATCTAAAGGACTCTCCCATAAAAAAAAATCCATATCTTTTTCAAAATTCAATGATATATTTATCACATTTAGGGCTAAGATATTTGAGTGGTTCCTTCATACAAATAGTTGGAACTCATATTTAGTTTAATCTACAATATAAAGTTTTCTATAGAGAAATGCATAACAATAGGTTTTACATACATTTATACCATATGAAATAAATGTTCATACATTTAATTATGGAATCAAAATCAGGAAAACTCTTAAAAATTAGTAAAACTAACAATTTTATATGGTTGCCTTATTTTGGGTTCTAGCCTATCAAAAAAAGTTTTTGAAAAGGTTGGCATAATCCAAAAAAAATTATAGAAAAACTAGAAGTTAAGGTTCAAACTCCTTACTCATGATATTAGTATAAACATAAATTTTAGCATTAGAAAAAATAGGGCAGTACCAAGATACATGAAATGACTTAAAAATGAGAAGTTGATAAAAATAATTTATTGGGACTTATTAGGAATTTAAAGCTTCATGTAAAAATAATAGATATTATTTGATAAGATACCAAATGAGACTTTAAAAATGTGAGATCAATCCAATGGTCATATACAAAGGAAAAAATAATCTCTAATATAATATATTAAATACAAAATATATATGGTCTTAGCTAATATAGACTAAATTATTAACATATTGCAATTGAAATAGAAAAATAAAATATTAATAGAAAAAAATTTATATGTTTAATTTACAAAATAATAGTAGTTGAGAATGAGAAACATGTGATGTCATATTATCTTGCATACCCTAGTTTAAGATAAAAATACTTATTGCAACATGATGACTTTAACAAAATATACTAATAACTTTTACCATCTACAGGGGTGTGTGAGTGTGTGTGTGTGTGTGTTTGTGTTTGTGTATGCTAAGGAGAGTCTTAAATATCATAAAATAAGCAAAAATAATATTGTTATAACTTAATATTATGACAACATAAAGCAAATTATATATAAGCTCCTAAAAAAAAGGAAGAGTTTATTTCTATAATATGTCATTTTTTTATGACATTAATTTTTTTTTCACTCATTCACATGTACAACATTATTATATATTTAATTTGGGTGCTACATAGAGATAAATGTTATGCATCATATTTCATAATTATAATTAAAGCATTATTTTTATTATCATGTGGCTGAAATTTTTATTTTCCTTATTGAAATATTAATATTGGAGTCACAAACCCATTCTCATCATCATTTTTCTCTTGTTTAGATTGATTTTTGTTCATCTCTATAAGTTTCTCTAGCATTGTAAAACTTGAACTAAGTTAAATTGAAAATGGTGTTTGCCATATAGGATAAGTGAAAACATAATTTAAAGTAAAACACGATATAGATACCTTACCACATTAATACATCCCTATAAAATTTTGAATAACACCATTTACAATATGAAAAGAGACATAATAATTATTTTTTAAAGGAAAAAACACAACATTTAAATTTAGAGTAATAACAAATTTCTAATGAAGAGGTAAATTTTTGGCCTAATATTTAGTTACCCATACAAATGCAAAGTGTATAAGTATGTTATTTAGTGACCTCTATTTTGAAATCATGTTGATCTAGTCTCCTATATTTTCCTTTTGTGTTGGATCTACTTTATAGATCCCACCAATACAAGACTTTGTAAACTTGCTTCTCTAATCACATATCACCTTGTGATGGATATATATTAGATTATGCTTGGGCATATTTTTTTATTCTCTTTGGGGTTCCTCTATGTGTTTTTGTAATGACAAATAATATTTATGGTGAAGCAACTAGAATTCTAGGGTTTCCGCATCATGAATTCCTAAAATATAGACCACATTCTTAGATTTATGTTTGACAACTATTGTAATGAAAAATAATAAATATTTCTTAATAGTGAAGAACCCATACAAAAGAATCCCTATTTATGATAAGAAGATCTAGACAGTGTTAGGGAAGACTAGGATCTACTAATTTAGTGATATAGAACTCAAAAAAATTCATCATAGAGATGGTGCAGTGGGTGATTCAAAATCACTTCATACCTATCCTATAAAATACATGTGAAATAGGAAAACATATAAATTTAGAGGAAGATCTACTATATACAACTCTACTTCAATTTTAAAGTAATGTTTATATAAATAACATTGATATACTTATTAGAATATGTAGTGGATAAGCTACTCTTGAGGCTACAACTAACTATTTCCACTTGTGTTTGTTATATTTGCTCTTTGGACCCATTAAAACATTGTAAAAGGTACTATTATAATATTTTATAATATTTTATTCTTTAGAGTTGATCTCACAAACTTGACCTAAAGGCACTATATATTTGGATATAAATTCCTGTTCTTATCAATCATTTTATTATTGATTGGAGTGTAATTTAATTTTCATTTTTACTGAATATTACTTAGTGTCCATGAACACCCCATCATATTTTGTATCTTTTTTCTATTTATGTATTCCTTTTGTTAAAGCAACAATGGGTAATGTTTTATTCTATTTATTTCTAGAAACTTCTACAAAAATTGATAGTATTAGAGTGAATGTCAATATCCATTTCTTGAGTGCTTCTATCAACAAAATATTTTCTTCTATCTTCTCTTGAGGGTAATTATTGTTGGAGATAGCAAAGAAGATTTGTTGAAGAATGATGACATAATTTGAGGAAATGTTTCTAACAAAAATCCTAGGTGGACTTAAATGGCAAACATATTACTAAAATTAGTAAATTTTATACAAGAGTTATTCATTGAGAAGTTCATTTTTCCTCTCATTATTTTTTATCAAATGCATTTCATAGTTTTAGGATTTAGTTTTTTGAAATTCTCACTTGTTTTTATGTTTTTTTAAATCCATTTTCTTTTTCTTTTATGACTCATGCTATCCCAATAGCAATACTATTGAGAGGTAAACTAATTGGACACCATGAAAGAAGAAAATAAGAGGCTAAAATTTCTTAGATAGACCTTGGGTGCATGAGAAACCATGGCCAAGATTTTATGCTTAGTAAATACTTTCAATTCACTTGATAAAGCTACAAAAATGGTCTAACAATATATCTGCTACATAGGTATGATAGGATGGCTTGATTGGCTGTGCTTGAAAAAATGTATCTTTAGGTAAAACCATAATATATATAGATAAACCATCAATAATTATGGATTGTTTGTAAAATTTAAGAAGGGATCATAGTTTAGTATTTTTATTTATTTTACCTCCATGTTATTTATTTTACCTCCATGTACTCCCAAATTATAGTTACTAATTTTCATTTTTTATCCAAATTTTGATATTTTAAATTTTAAAAATGAAATATTCTATAGAATATTTTATAATAGAGCACAAAAAATTGTATAGGGACATGACTATATTATCCTATTGTAGAATTGCATCAACAATATATCTGGGGGTAGAAGGTAATTGTATCATTTTAACTATAGTCTTTTGCCTTTACCTCCTAAGCTTAAAACTTGGGGATATGGCTAGCTATAAGGCATTAATACACTCACCTATGGAAGGTATTGCATTGAAACCATCTTCCCTTAATATTTTATAATATTAGAAACCATACAATGGTAAACTATGATGACATAAACACTCATGATGACTTAGCATCACAAGGTGAAGTGGCACTTTTTATGATGTGGTACTTAATTATAATGTGGAATCCCCACTACATAGCTATGATGACATGGTAGAATCATATGGATGTTATTTGGTAGTCTATATTGCTAATATTGTGGTCCATGTAATTGATATTACAACAAGCATATGGATCCTAAGGTGACACATGACAGTCTATTTGGTTGACATGTAACCCATACAAGTGACTTGGAATCATGTGCATGAATCTTGAGGTGACACATAGCAATTGATATGGAAATATATATACATGATATGACATGACATACAATAGCTAATAGAGGTGTTGATGTTACATGAATCTCAAGGTAACATGTGGGAGATGATTTAGATGTTGATATGTCATGCTCTAATTAGGATGACATTGTAAGTCATACAATGGCTAATATGGAAGGTCACATACCTATTGGAATATATAAATATGGGTTTGTACAATCACATTTTTCTCTCATAAAACTTAATAAGTAGCTCATATAGTCAATAGTAGACATGGCACTACATAAATTTTAGAGTGAATCAGAACATAACAAATGGTATAGTGTGGCTTGCAAATTAGGCAAAAAATAGATCGTGATAGGTGGTATAACATAATTCATTGGCATGCAACACAATTAATGCACACTTGGCACCCCTTCAGCCAGCCACATAGTAACATGTGGTAACCTCTCATTTGACATAGATACAAAAAATCTAGGTTTTGGAGGGATTTGTTTCTTTTAGGGATAAAATTCCAAGGGCCATAACTTTTGCATATGAAAGCATTATGAAACCTTATTTTTAATATCACATAGTTTTTTGAGTCTTCTTCATTGATGGTGTTATCTAGTTATATATATATTTAAAATAGTTATGGATAATCGTGTGCCTTTATTGAGTGGTCTTAATAATATTGCATAGAAGATCAAAAATGAAGTTCTACTCTAAAGCAAGGAGTTAATCAAATATTTTAATGAGGAATCTCATGACATTGACTATATAGAAATAAAGTAGCTTTATAGATATAAGAAGGATAATGCTCATGGTATCATTGCTCTTCATGATGACAATATTTATGACAGTCATATCACTAGCACCATGGATTTGGGAAGTTTCATGGGCTATGCAATCAAATCAATTCTACTTAAATCAATAAAATAGAGATTGAGATTACAAAATTATCTATAGAGTCATATAATACCATTGATGACTATATTAGTTGGTTCAATAAACTACAAGAGAATATTCAAATTACAAGAGGACTACCCAAGAAGAAAATAGAAGGATAGGAAGCATTGGAGAAGTAAGGGAATACTAAAGTACTCAACATTATCTTTAAAAGTGTGTCTAAAACATAAAATCTAGTTATGATTTTCAAGATTCTTCATGTATATTTTCTATATTCTCCTGCATTACCTATTGATGAGGTATACAAGTAATTTTTGGACCATTAGGTTAGGAGAAATAGGCATAAGGGAATTTTTTTTTTTTAATTAAGCACATCTAAAAGAGGTTTCTTCTAATGTTTAGAATGACAAAAAATCTAAACATAATGAGAAGAAGCCCAATAAAAAGAAATCAATAAGTATGCTTATGAGTTTTACAAAAGAAAGGACATATGATAGAATTGTGTAAAATTCTAATCAAGAAACTAAGAGAAGTGGAAAGAAATAGGGTGTTGATGCTAATGTCTTCTATGCACAACATGAGGAAAGTTTTAATGGATAAACATTATTGGACCATATTGTATTTCATTCTACCTATTGTACATCCATATCTTTAGATGAATGTATAGAAAACTCAAGGGCTACTACACATATCATGAAGCATAAATATCCTCAATAAAATGTGTGTAGATGAACTTGTTATGATTGGAGATGAATATTTATTACAAGTTATAAGAAGTGGAGATATCACTATTGGATATTTGTCATTTAATTATGTGCTTCATGTTCCTAAATTTTTCCCTAACCTTTTGTCTATTTATTGCATTACTCATATAAATGAGAAAGTATAATTCTATATTGATAGATGGATAATTAAGGATATAGATACTGGATTCAAAATTGTTGCTTCTAGTTATTGTGATGAGACTAACCACATGTATAAGTTGAGAAAAATACCTACCCCTTCTACCACTCTTTCTAGCAAGAAAAAAATTGTAGTTAGGGTTGCCCATGATGATAGTGAGACTCATAAGTGGCATCATAGACTTGGGAATCTCAACTATAGTTCCTTTAGATATATGAATTAACATCAGATGACTATTAATATTCCATGCATAACCCCTCCAAGTGATGCATGTGAGGGGTGCATTTTGGAAAAATAGTATAGGGAAACCTTCTTACAAAGAAAGTATGTCATCCCTTGAAGATCATACATATTAACATTTGTGGATATATGTGTACATTATCTATCTCAAGAATTAGGTACTTTTTTCTTTTTATTGATGATTTTGTATATGCATGTATATATATCTACTATATATAATAAGGATAATATTTTTGATAGGTTTAAGGCCTTCAAGGTTATTTTTAAAAATAAACTAGAGAATAGAATCAAATATTGTAGGACTGATGTAGGTGTTGAATATGTTAGCTATGCTTTTCATAATTTTTTGCCCTCTCATGGAATTTTACATTAGAGGACTATTCACTATACTCCTAAATAGAGTAGTGTGACTAAGAGAAAAAATAGGGTAATCATGGATATGCCATGGTGTATGATTCATACCAAGGGGATAGATCATAAATTCTAGGATTAGGGGGTCACATGCATGATATATGTCATCAATAAGGTTCCTACCAAGGTAGTCTAGGGCATGGCACTTATTGAGATATTAAAAGGAGATAATGTAGATGTATCTAGATCTTGCATCTTTGGGTCTTTATTATAGGATCATATAACCAAGGATATTCAAAATATATAGGTACCAAAAAATACCTAAGTGTAACTTTGTATGGTATTCTAGTACCTCTAAGGCCTATCAAATCTATGATCCTTAGAAATATGAGGTTTTAATCATGATATATGTCATGTTTGATGAGGTTATTCTAGGAACTCCTTCTAGTCTAGAACCTAAGCTATTATCCATTAATTCTTTTGATTATTTTTCTATTTCAAATTTAGTAGGTTCTTCTAATATTTTATTTGGCTCTATTCCTATTAGAGTGTTCTCTCATTCTTCCTTGAGTGGTTGTTCATTATCCATCAATTTGACCCCTTCATAGGTAGCATCTTCGACATTAATCTTATCTAAGAGTAGGATAGGATGAGAAGGACACTTCAATTTATAACACTCCAATCCTACATGATGAGTAACTGATGATGAGTTATATTACTCAATTTTATTTTCTAATATTGAGGTAGCATAAGATACACATTATTCTTTGGTTTTTCCAACATCCAAGTGGGTTATGATGCTTCTAAAGGATGCTCATCATATTATATCTCTTAAAAAACATTATAAGGATTCTTCCTAAGCAATACATTTAAATGTATCATAATTTAAGGATACTATCATATATTCTCAAGCTAAGGGTAATCTAGAATGGAAATATGGAATGACAAATACATATGAAATATTGATAAAAAAAATAACTTAGGAGTTTGTCCCTCTTACAAAATGGAAGGATGTAAATTGGTGTATAGGAAAAAATACACCTCAAACATCTAGGTGGATAAGCACAATGTATCCCATGTTGCTAAGGGTTTTTTCAATAAGAGGTAGTGGAATTTTCAAGACTAAACTAAGATGATTCTGTTCATTGCTACCTCCTATGGATGCAATGTTTACCATATGGATGTGAAAATCATCTTTCTACATGGGGATCTAGAGGAAAAGATATGCATGTAGCTTCCACCTAATATTGAGTTTGAGGGACCTAATCCATTGGTTTATCATTTAACTAGGTACTTGTATGAACATTAGTAGGTTCCTTATGCTTGGTATGAGAAAATTCATTTCTTTCTTCTTAGTTATGGATATCAATAATGTGAGGTTGAATATAATGTCTAAATTAAACATTAGGATGGAAAATATTTGATGATTGTGTTCTTTGTTGATGTTCTTATCATTACTAAAAGCTCCTCTACATTGATTTAAGATATGAAGTCAAGCTTCTTTCCACCTTTGAGATGATAGATTTGGGGCTTATGGATTATTTCTTAGAAATTTAGATTAGATAGAAAAACTCTAACATTACTATTTATTAGCCCAAGTATGCTCTTGATCTTCTTTAGTAGTTCAATATGGAGGAATGAAAGCATTCTTAGACCTTATTTGCCTTTGGTTTAAACAATTGGATTGATTGCACCACCCCTTTGATTAATGTGATATTGTATTTGTTTCTTGTAGGAAGAATTATCAATCTCACCCACACTAAATTGGATATATTGCTTATTGTTTGCTATTTATCCAAATACATTCAAGCACTCTAGAAGAGTCATTGGACTATATCTAAAAGGATTCACAAATATATCAAAGAGACCTATTATATGGGCATCCATTAATTTTAGACATTGAGAACATTAAAATAAATTGAAAACTTATTTAGAAATACCTTAATCTACTAATTTGGGCATCCATTAATCTAAGCCTTCAATTTTCAATAATAGCATCCAAAATTTTCCTAATGATAAAATATATTTTTTAGATATACCTTTAATAGTAAATGAATGAAAACATATAACTTTAATAAGATTCAATGAAAATTTTAGGCTTAGAATTTTTATTATAACACCTATTTTTACATAGATTTTACTATAAACTAATATGATAACTTATATGAGGCCTTCAATGTTGTATTAGTAACCTTGTCAATATAAAAATTCATATATAAATATAAATATATAAAAATATAGTTATACAAAGTTTAAAAAATTATATATTAAATTTGCATTCCAACAATTACCACTCCACAAATGGTAATTACATATTGATATGATTTTATCCCATTTGGGAGGATTTAAATTTATACTAGCGACTTATAAAAAATGAACTTGGGTATTGTTAAAGTGCATTACAGTACCCTATTTTTACATTATATATAATATCATTGATAAATAGTAGCATCACATTTGGAGGAGTATATATTTTTCATATTTTATATGATAGGAATATGAATTAATGGTTAAGGTATAAATATAAAGTTGTGTAACTACTAAACTTGTAATATCATGATATCTTAACCTTTAATCTTGATATCTATATTATTAGGATTTACTACATTGTAATAAAATATTCCAAGCAATTCCCCAACATGAAATTAGCAACAAACAAAACATTTATATTAAACATATTAAATGCAATAGAACTAGGTGAAACATTATGTAATGTTTGTCATTGTTAACAAAAAAATATATTAAATTTTACCTTTAACACATTATATTAAATATTTTACATCAATCAATGAGGCTATCTATGCATAGCAATAGTCAATATTGATAAGTGGGGTTATAATATTCCGTCTATAAATGATGGAACCCTTGCAAATAGAAACTCTATTTCCTCTATGTTTATAATGAAAAATAATAGTAGTGAAAGCACCCAAAATAATACAAAATAAATTTATGACGATGGTGTTTGGTGGAGCGGTCTCTAGATAATGGGTGGATTTGGGTGGGAAGACAACAATAGTCATGGGAGACATAGTTATGTAGAGCAATGTTGGGTCAGGTACTGGCAAATCAGTTACTTCAAATCTTGATTCAAACTTTGATGATTCCTCAAACCAGGTTGATAGTGGTGAATCCATTGGCGGTAAAAATACTCCTGATAAAGGGCCTTAGTCATGTAGGTCCCCAACTGAAGCCAATGTGTCTTCTTAGTATTCTTACACTAAGAAAGTTACAGGGCATATGGAAAATCCTTTAGGAGATGACAAAACATTTTTTACCTCTAAATAAGAGTTCATGATTCCAGAAACCCTAATGGTAGATTATGTTTCCCTTGAAACCCACACTTTGGTGGGGAAGTTTGTTGGCAAATGACCTGATATGGAGTCCATCAGGCATTGGGCATGTACTAAATGTATAACCCTGGGTAGTATGGAACTGGTAGAACTCTTAAGGGGCTTCTTTATTAGCCATATGAATAATCAAGAAGATATCACTCACATTCTGATGGGGTCCATGGTTTTTTGGAAGGAAGAGTTTATTTTTAAGGAAATGGGGGGAAGATTTAACCCTAAGACATAGAGTATAAATTGTTTACCAATCTGGGTTCATTTACTAGATTTTCCCATTCAATTTTGGCATGAAGACATTCTAGAAGGTATTGCAAATTATATTGGTGATATGGTTGCTATAGACCTGGTGACAAGAGCGTGTACGTGTATGATTCATGCTAAAATTATGTTAATGCCAATTTGGAATCTCAACTACCTACCCATATTAAACTACTTTATGGATCCTATCAAAGATGTAAGGCCATAGAATATGAGAACAAGTCAGCATTTTGCATCGAATTTAAAACCCAGGGCCATCTCAAAACTCAATGCCTTTCCCTGAGAAGCTCCAAAGAGGTTTCAAAGTTCACCAATGTTCCCATGTACAAGCCATAAGGAGGTCATCAACATGGAAGGTTTTAGGGAAACAAGTCTCAGAGCATCTATATTCTAAATAATTTCTTGATACCAGAAGAGTCCAAAGGGGAACATATTATTCATCAAGTGCTGATGAACAACCAACAAAAAGTGAGATCTCTTTTTTCTCACCCCAATCTCTTTGAAGTTTGAATAATGATTCTATCCTAGGGTATGAAAATAATGATGATAAATTTACCCTAAAGTCAATTGGCCATGATTCTTTACCACCCATCCATGAGAAGCCTCACTCCCTATCTAGGGCTGGGCCTTCCCATATTGTGTCCAGATCCCTACCCACTTTTGATGGGCATGTTGAACTTTGCAACCCTACCTCTGAAAAGGCCAAGTCCAAGACCCAAAATGAATTCATCCCCATTAACACTAGAAAATTTAAAAAGTCCAATGTTGATATTGGTAATGAAAAAAAATGGGAGGCCCTCGAATAGTGAATACAAATAAAAAATAAAACTAGTAATGAAATTGTCAATGGTGTTCAAAAAACCCTATTCTAGGATTTTTTCAGTCAGGAAAGGGATGAATAAAAAAAAATCAAACCTCCCTTATAGGAGGCCAAGGGGGGCCGAAATATATCTAAAAAATTCAAATTAGGACCCTCTCATAGAATTTGAGAGGCCTCAATAGTGTTGTTAAGCAGAGGCTTGTCCACACGATGAGGAAGGACCTTAAACCCACCAATATGATCTTACAAGAATCTAAAGTCGACCAAAATAGAATCCAAAGAATTATAACATCGATTTGAAAGAAAGGGAATTTTGCTTATTGTCCTACTCAAGGAATTTTTGGTGGGCTTCTATGCATGTGGGATCCTAATAGAGTGGAGGGCAGAATCATTTCATCTTCTAATAGGGTTTTAAATATGATGTTTTTTTCTAAAAATAGTAGCTTTCATTGGGTTCTGACTAATGTCTATGCCCCCAACAACCCAAAATGTAGGAGGAATTTGTGGGTGTCTTTAAGCAATATGAGAAACGCCTTTAGGAATTTATTGTGGGTCATTGCTGGGGATTTTAATTCCCCTTTGTTCCCTTCTAATAAACAAGGGTGAAATATCATTTCGTAAAAAAATATTGAGGTTTTTCATGATTTTGTCATAGATAGTGAACTGATGGATGTTCTGACAAAAGGGACCAAATATACATGAAGCAATATAAGAGTTGGAGAGCAACATATCCAATATAAAATTGATAGTTTTTTTTTTAGTCTCAAGAAGCTATACCCTTGATGGGTGATGTCACTCTTACTTGCTTCCCCAGAATCAGGTATGACCACTATCCTTTACTATTTGAAGCTTATGAGAGGCCCAAATTAAAAATTCCATTTATGTTTGAAGGTATGTGGACCCAGCACCCTGATATGTTTAACCAAATTTTTGAGTGGTGGCAACAAGATATTCAAGGCTCTCCCATTTTTCAGAGTTTTCCAAAAACTGAAGATGGTCAAAGAAATTATTAAGAGCTAGAATAAGGAGGTATTTGGTAATATTTTTGAAAATAAAGAGCAGATCTTAAGGGGATTAAAAAATATTGAATCTCAAATCCAGAATGGGAAATTGAGTGATCATCTTAGAAGTGAAGATAGGAAGATCTTAGCTGACTATCATAACATTTTGGCTAAGGAAGAATTTTTTTGGAGGTAAAAATCAAGAGCCCTGTGGCTCAAAGAGGGTGACTCTAACACCAAGTTTTTCATACTTCTACTCTTAGGCACAGGAGATCAAATAAAATCAAATATTTAATAAGAGATTATGGTACTATTATCAAAGACATTATTGACATTTGGAATGAGGTTTCTTTTTTCAAAAATCTATTAGGAGCTAATCCCCAAAATGGGACTCATGCCAAGAGACAACTGCTCCAATTCATTCCCAGCCTGGTTACTCCTGATATAAATTTATCTCTTACTCAACCTCTATCCTATGATGAAATAAAAGATGTTTTTTCCATGCACCCATACAAAGCCCCTAACCTGGATGGATTTTCTCCCATATTTGTTTTGATCTATTGGGAAATTATTGGGCTCAATATTTGTTCTATAATAAGGGATATTCACCAATCTAAAACAATTTCTATATGCATCAATTCCATTCATAGTCTTCATTCCAAAATATCCTGTGTGTAAATTTATCTTTGATTACAGACCCATATACTTATATAATGTAATTTACAAAATCCTTACCAAGGCCCTAGCTAATAGACTCAAGCCTATTCTTCCTCAAATCATTGACCCTTGTCAAGGAAGTTTGGTCAAAGGGAGGAATATCATGGATGGTATCATTGCTTTGCATGAAGTTCTTCATTCTACCAATCTTAGCAAAAAAGCTGCAATGATATTTAAAATTGACATGAACAAAGCTTTCAATAGGGTCAACAGAGAATTCCTCATTGAAGTTCTTCTTAAATTTGGGTTTCACAGATATTGGGTTGATCTTGTTTGGGGCTGCATATCAACTCCCTATTTTTTTATACTTTTCAATGGGTTTTCTATTGGTTTTTTTTAGCAACAGAGGTATTCACCAGGGAGATCCATTGTCCCCCATTTTTTCATCATCATGGTTGAGTCCTTGGGTAGGGCTATCAAAAATGCTTGTTCTAGAGGCATCATATCAGGCATCAAAGCTACAACCACTTCCAGACCTTTGTCTCATCAGCAGTTCATGGATGACACCATCCTGACCACTTATGCTTCAGTTTGGGAGGCCAAGGCAATCAAGAGTATTCTGGATACCTATGAAGAGGCTGCGGGGAAAAAAATCAATTATACCAAAAGCAAGGTATTTTTTATCAATACCCCTCCCAATAGATAGGCTAAAATTTCTAATGTCTTTCAATGTGTCATTTCTCAGTTGCCTACTCAATATTTGGGTCTCTCACTCTTCACAAGTAACCCCAAGGAGGCCATGTGGGGCAATGTTATTGAGAGGATCAACAAGAAACTTGTCGGGTGGAAGAGCACTCTTATGTCCTAGGAAACTAAGGCCACACTCACTATGGCTTGCTTGAAAAGTATTCTGGTGTACTTTATGTCTGTTTTTAAAGTTCCAATCAATGTTTATACAAAAATTGAGCATATTCAGAAGATATTTTTATGGGTTGGTTCTGAGGACAATAAGAAGTTTCATCTTGTTAGTTGGAAAATAATTTTCTACCCCTAAAAGTTAGGGCGGTTTGGGGCTTAGAAGAATTAGTAACATGAATATTGCCTTGCTAGCCAAGCAAGCTTGAAAAGTCTTCATCAATTGCAACCTAGAGTGGGTTTCAATAATCAACAAGAAATACATTCAAAATCATAATTTTATGGATGAAACCATTTCTAGAGATGGCTCTTCCTTTTGGAAATCCATTGTTCAAACCAGATGGCTTATTCACAAAGGAACCAGGTGGCAATTAGGCATAGGAAGCAAGATTAATTTTTGGACTGACAAATGGATATCAAACCAACCTCTCACAGACAACAATGTTGTATCCTTGTTGCAACCCTCATTGGACAATTTATTTGGTAGTAAGGTGGAATATTTCATTGACATGTCTTCTGAATGCAAAAAATGGAAAACCATTCATATTGCCAATCCTAGCAATCAAATAACTGAAGCCATCAAGATTCTCCAAACTATGCTAAATGCCACTGTTATTCCTACTGGCAATGTCTCTGACACTCCTTTTTGGAAAGACACTGATTCAAGGACTTTTACTATGAAATCTACCCACAACCTGATTAATGACTTCCAAGCTATTCAAATTCCCTTTCATCTAGTCTGGGTTAAACACCTTATCCCAAAAATTATCATTTTTAGTTGGTTGGCTATCCAAAACAAAATTCTAACCAATGACAACCTCCTCAAAAGAGGTATGATTGTTCCTAATAGGTGCTTTTTATGTTTGTCTACTTGGAAGTCTATTTATCATCTCTTTGTGGAGTGCCCTTTCTCCAAGAGTGCCATAGATCACTTAATGTCCACCTTTAACATCTCTTGGGTTCAGCCCAATTCCTTACACTAGCTCTTTCTGCAATGGCCTGCCCCCTTTATAAATTTAAGATTAGCCTCCCTATGGAAAGTGTCCCTTCATCATTTGTTGTGGTAGATCTAGCTTGAGAGAAATAGAAGGGTGTTTTATTCCTCCTCCACTGATCCTATCTCAGTTGCTATAAGGGCTATCTCTTTTGCTACTAAAAATTCCCAACTATTTCCCTATCCTAGACCCCTTGGTTCTAAGCTTGAAGCCTCTCTTTTCCTTTCCCTCAAAATTCCATTCTATACTGGAACCAAACCTATTGCTCCCCATCCTAGGACTAGTGCCCGATGGACTCCTCCTCTGCTTGGCTGGTTGAAGCTCAACTTTTATGGTGTTGCTAAAGGCAATATATGTAATTCTAGTGCAGGTGGGATTATTTAGGACCATAGAGGGTAGATTGTTATGGCTTATGCTAAATATTTGGGATTCCAGATCAATCATTTTGCTGAGGGGCATGCTCTCTGGAGAGGGTTGGAAATCCTTAAGGATTATAGAGGTAGTATCCATGTTGAAGGTGATTCCATGAATATTATCAATGCTATCAAAAGTAGCAAGCCCCCTTCTTGGAATGTCAGAACCATTATAGAAGAAGCAAAGAAAATATTGTAAAGTTTTAATGATATTTTTGTTAGCCATGTTTTTTGTGAAGCCAACAAAACTGCTGATGTTTTGGCTAACATGGGGATTACTCACAAATCCTTGTTCATATGGCATGACAATTCTTGATGTAGTTTCTAATGATGTGGTGTAAATTTGCTCACAAGTGGAGATTGTTCTATATTTTCCAATATGGATTTGGTTTTTCGAACACCTTCTTTTGTATTTGATCTCCATGCCAATGAAGACATCACCGAAGCTTAGGTATGGGGGTATGGTTGGGTTGTGTTTTATCTGGTCTTTTCTAGCTATTATTGGATTTGGTTCCCTGTGTGGGATTTGTTTATTTTTTCAGTGTCTTTCCAACATCCCTGCATGGGCTTTATCCAGATTTACCCCTACGTGGGCTATATTACAGATTCTACAATTTTGATAATTACCCCTATATGGATTTACAGGTAGGGTCTGTGTAGTTTTATGCATGGGTTTATAGGTAAGGTTTATGCAGTTTTATGCATGTATCAAGGCAACCCCTGTGTGGGTATTATGTAGTCTTTATCTTTGTTCGATTGTGTGCAACCCCTACGTGGGTTTTGTGCTTCATCTTAATTTTGGTTATGCTTGTTCACCACCAGCTTTGTGTGCTATTGATGTGGCCTTATGTTCTCTTGTTGTTCAGCCCTTGTGTGGGCCCGTACCTACTTTATGCTTCTGCCTCACTATTAACTGATGTATCTAGTTTTGGGACCCATTGTTAATTACCAAAACATTCTTGTGCTCCCTCTTCATTGTTTATGTTTAGTTTTAGATATTCATTTTAATTTTATTTTTATCAAGTAATGAACCAATGGTTGTAGTGTTGAATATGTTAGTTAATATTTAGAACACTTTTACATTGTTTTTGCATGTTTAACAATAAAAAGAACTAAATAACATACAAAAAAAACTCTATATAAAATTAGGTATTAGTAAGGAATAAGATTCTCGTCTAAGGTTTTGTTTCCAACAATCAAGTTTAGGTCAAGAAAAAAAGATAACAATGGCCAAGATAAATCTCACTCTAAATGTGGTCCTTTGCCTATAGAGACCATTATCATAGGTGATTATCAATAATTTATTTCTATATATTATAATCAATTATAAAGGTAAGACAAAATACTAAAACATCATCCATTAACAACTCAAATATTTGCTACTTTTTAATTTGACTTAGGAAAAGGTAAGATGTCCATAATTGTAATGAAAAAATATATATGAAACTTCATGAAATCTCTTGGATATTGAATTCCAATAAAAAAACATTGCATACATTTAAATTTGTATGATTTATATTATACACATAATACTTATTTACGAACAATGTTACTTGTTTTTTTGTATCTATTAACTTGAATATTTTAATTATAATGCTTAGTTCATATGCTTATGTGATGGAAAATGCAAAAAAAGAATAAAGTGCTTTTAGTTATGTCACCTAGGTAAAACAATATTACTTTATGGAAATATGCTTATGAAATTTAGTCAATTTTCTTGTGGGTTAAATTTTAAATATATTTTATAAAGAACTTGACAAGAGTTACTCAGCCTCATGTGATTTAAGAAACAACTAAATAGAACAAGATGAAAATGAAGGATATATCATTTTAACCTCATTTAATGCATGAGAGGAAAATATGCTTTGTGTTGTCATCCATAGAGTTATTACCTTTGAAGGTCCATGATATTGGTGATGATATGAGAAAGCTTTGAGGGCCTTCAAAATAATATTTTCTTATATGAGGATATAATATTTGAAAATTTAGCTTTATATATATATATATATATATATATATATATATATATATATATATATATATATATATATATATATATATATATATATATATATATATATATATAGATAAGGCATAAATTTTAGTGGTTAAATACTAATATATAGTGATAGTGATAAATATTTATCATGAAAACTTGTAAATTTGAAATTTTTTGGTTTTCTACTATTTTTGTCATAATTACTAAGAGGTAAATTTATCTTGTGCATTTCACTATAGTATAAATGAGTCATTGAACTGATAAATGGGTTGTTTCATAAATGAAATATGAAACAAACCATCTAGAAGGATCAATCATTGACTAAGATATATTTCTATAAATAGGAACCACATAAGATCATTTATTTGAAGAGTTTTGATAATGTGTTCTACACAAATATAAATATTGATGCTCTTTTTCAATATGTCTATTTATCTTATATTTCCGTTTTATTCATGTGTTCCTTTTATGTTATTCTAGTATGATTATATCATAGTAATATATGTTCTTGGGCATGGATAAATTAGAATCATATATGTTGCTTTTTAAGAGGTTTAAAAGTGAGGGCATATTAGGGGCTACCCTTCCTATGAATTGATCTTGGGTATCTATTAAGAGAGCCCAATGAATTTTTCCATTGCAGTGTCCCTGTCAAGGTTGAATCATGTATGTTGTTAAGTGTAGGTTGTATCAAACATTTATGTTGCATCTTATATGTATAGTGTGCTTATGTTTTTTTTTTTCATGTTCTCAATTATCTAGGAAATGGTAAATATAAGCACAACCTCATGTACCTTAAATCTAGTATTATCATCTCTTATCCAAGAAGTATTTATTTGATAAAGATATTGGTATACAAATTATGTGTCTATACATACATACATACTTATATATATATATATATATATATATATATATATATATATATATATATATATATATATATATATATATAAAGTTGTTTGAGATAGCTATTTTCCTAACCAACGTGGATATCCAAAAAAATTGATGGTATCCACTAGCTCATTCATGAGTTTTTGTCATGACCCATCCCTTGGAAGACCTTTTATTTTTGTTTGGACATATGTTTTGGGAGTTGTCTTATGGATGAGATATTTGACTATGTGTTCATTGCTATGAAAACATTTGTATGATTTAGAGAAATGTAAATGAATCCATAATGAAAAGATAGACTATTTCATGTTTGGTTTATAACTATATAGATTTTATGAATGGATAAGATGTTGCTAATGGATTTCACTTTTGTAGGAATAGGTTCCTTATGGTGGCAGAAAGAAACTAACCACCAAGAAAAAAAGGATGCCTTTGGGGGAAATGATGTGATGGGTTAATTGTCGGATTTTTTTAAGGAGGCAACATGGAAAAATACCCCTTTTCATGGAGATGCATATCATAATCATGCATAAGAATAAATATATCAAGTTTAGCTTTCTCTATGTAGTAGTTCTACTTGATTTATTCCTTGCTGCAAAATAAAATGAATGCCTTAGTTTTATTCTTTTGAAATTTTATTAAGGATTCATCCTTGTTGATATGGTATTGATTGATTAGAAAGAGGTTATGATTTATTTAAAAAGTAAAATAAATGGTTATGCTCTATCATTTTAAAATATTAAATAGAGCACCTTGCATAACTCAAGTTATACTTTTAGAATATGATGTAGAAACTTAGACTTGCACTTTAGAGAACCATAGTTGTGTTTAGAAGACTATCATTTGGTAAATACGAGAAGTAGTCATTGGTAAATCAGGAAATAATGGCCGACCAATAAGATTTCTCATTAATGAGAGAAGAAGTGGGAAAATCATGGTGTGGAGAATGGACGTCGGAGTCCTCGGGTGGCGAACGAGGTTAATGGTTGAGTCTAGAAAAACATCGGGTATATGGGGATGGAAGGTGAGAGGACAACGATAGGAAGAAGGAGCAAAGGATGATTTGGGAAGAAAGAGTGTTTGGCTATCTATGAAAGGAAACCAGGTTGCTTGTACTCATTTGTATATTGCTATCATGATTGGTTTTATTTTTGGTTTAAATAAAATATACGTCAGAATGCTTTCAGTCTCCTTAGAATGGAATAGTCGAGTCTTGTCTGGAAAACATAGACTTTGTCTAGGGAAAGAATGATCGATGATGTTTGTTTGAGTTTGATTTAATATGAACTTGTTGGGTAGTAGATAGAACTCTAGTGGACTTTGTTCATTGACTATCACATGATGTTTCTAAGTTGAACAAGGGAACTGTGGCAATGAGTTCTTTAACCTATAGATTGTGGAGACTAGAAAACTGGCTATTAATGGAGTAGGAGAAAAATTGGTACACCTCTTAAACGATTGAGTAGAGATTTTGAATTTCAAGATAAACAAAAAATGAACCTTCCATAGGAGTGAAAGGAAACCTTCATAATTTTTTAAATAAATGTGCTTTGTTGTGTGATGGTGAAATTTGTAGGTGGAAGAATAGACACCTTGTTGCCAGTTTATTTCCTATGTTTGTTTGAATTTATGTTTCCATGATTTGATTTATAAATTCATGATTGTGGAAAAGAATGGAGTTGATGCTAGGTTTGAGAAAGAAATCTAGATTGAATTTATTATAGGAAATGTGTAGTTCTTAAGAAATGATGCTTTATATTGTAGAATAGGAAGAATGTTACTGAATGCGATATTTTGTTCAGATATTCTAACTGAGAAGTATAATTGGAAAATGATTGAAAGAGTTACACTAACTGTAACATCTTCTTTATATTATTAATTTTGGGATATGGATGAATGTTATTGAATGTATTATTCCCGTAGAGACAGTATGATTGAACTATATGTTTATTGATTAAAGGATTAGATTTTGATAAAACATATTTTAATATTCTTGCTCTCTGATTAGTATAAAATAAATTGCTATGGTTTTTTGTTGATAATTCCCATTGAATGAATAATGAAAAGGGGGTGGTTGAAAATATACCACTGGGCAAAATGAGTTGCTCATTTTTAAATGGAGCCATATCTGATCCCCATTAGAAGGTAACCTTACTCAATGGTTGGTAAAGCTGCCAAGAAGAAGGAAGAATGGCTTCTCATTGGTTGGATGTGAAGGAGTGGTTACCAAAAGAAGTACTACCGGCTTATAACCAATATAGATGGATCACTTCTAAGTTCGAAATATGAAGACCTATTGTGGCGAACAGTGGAACTGGTTGGAGGAATATCCATCCAATTTTGAAGGTAGAAGAGATCATTCTTGGGTTGATATCATAATGTAATTTGAGCTACGAAGTGATACCCTAACCCTAGTAGAGATAATGTTGTGAGTGAGTTGTGTTGTCAATGAATCCGATGTAATCGAATTTGACTATAATTTTCTATCACGTGCCTTGTGATATCGATTAGCAGAATGATGGAATTTATATTGTATTACTTTAAATAGTAAATGAATGAAGTTATATCCATTCTTGTGTCATTGGATGAATGATTGATTCTCTGATAGTTGTGTAGATGGATGTTTAGTTTCTCTAAAACTTCATGTGCTAGTCAAGGAAGAACTAAACCTTGTTGGGATATGTTAATTAATCCTTAGTCTCGGTTAGCACATTGTTGCCAATATCTTGGGACATCGAATGAATGACATCCATAAGATAAGGATACTCTTATGCAACCATGGTTGGAATTAATGATTAGCTGAGTAGTGTGTTGTTTTACTCCTTGAGTAGTAAATCATCTTAGCTTAGAAAGGAGTATATATAAATATAATATCCTAAAGAACATTTACAATACTTTCCTTGATAGCAAAATTTTAAGGAAATATTATTTAGATAAATAGAATTATTGAGGAGTTTATCTTAAAAGGTATTTAAAATACTAGATACCACCATGAGTTAGAAATGAGCTCAAAATTAAGGACTATTTCTCCAATAGATGTGAGCAATAGTTAACACCCTTTGTGCTAAGTACACTCACATAGAGGGACTTGTGTGAGGAGTAGATATTAGTATGATTCTTTTGAATGATTGGAAGAAGGGTTAAGCTAACTCATCTGGCCAATGAGAATGATAGCTTAACAGGGTGAGACACCTAATACCCTTACATGAAATAATATGTGAAGGAGTAGAGATAGGTGTAATGAGTAATGAATCCTTGTCTTTAAAGATTTAGTTTTTGAACAGGGTTTATATATGTATATGTATGTTTAAAAAAAGGTGTGGTTGGAATCGAGCTAGTTTTGGGGTTGTGACATCTGGTATCAGAGCATGGTTCATAGTGGAATAGGTTCACTATGTTAGGCTAGCTGCAATATGAGATAGAAATCTTATTTAAAGATTATCAAAATAAAAAAACTAGTAAGAGTAAACCTATCTGGTTTTGAGCTGGCTAGGTAAATACTTATTAGTAGGAGGAGCAATTTAAAAAAAATAATTTCTAATGAAATTTCTATTGTCTCTTTTGTGTGTGGTCAGGGACAATGCCACCAAAGAGAAGAAGAGGGAGTGTTGCCCCATCGACAAGGTAGACTCGATAGAATAATGTAGAGAATAGAAACCCGGATATAGGTTTAGATAACCCTAGTAATGAAGGGGAAAACATTACTGAGATAGTGGCTCTATTATGGGAATAGGTAGAAACCCAAAAATAGTTGTTGGATGTTGTGTTGAGTTGAGAAACTCAAGCGGGTAATTCTAGGTTGGGTCAAATGAATGAACCTCTTACTAAGGCACAACAAGCTAGGGTCAGATTAGAGGCTGAGTTGGGCAAGGAAATGAAACATTTGAAATATTCTAAATTTAATGAAGAGGAAGATGGGGACAAGGCCGAGGTATGGCTAAAGGAGATAGAAATCTATTGCAACATGAAGAACTTTTCCTTAGGAACTAGAACATCTTATGCCACACTGCATTTGCAAGGTGATGGTTTAGCTTGGTGGGAAGCATATAGTGATGAACTAGATCTTGAGGTAGTAGTTGACCTAAAATAGATAGAGTTTGTGAAAGCCTTCAAAGATAGATTTCTCACGGAACATTTCTATTCCCAAAAATTTGAAGAATTCTCTAGACTTCAGCAGGGAACTAGGATAGTGGAAAAGTATTATCAAATATTTGTCAAATTAATGAAATATGTACCTGCTTATAATGAGAAAATGAAGATCCATAAGTTTATATTGGGAGTTGACCCTAGAATTAGATAAGAAGTGGATATGTGAGAACCCACAACTCTAGAAGGCCTATGATTTAGCTAGGAAGGCTGAAACATATCTTAAACCCATATTCGATTATGAAATATTAGATGAAGAGGGTAAAGAGGCACTAAGAAAGAGAAATAGTGTAGGTTATGTAAAATGGGAAGAGAAACAGGAAAGAAAGAACCTCTCTCAATAGGACCAAGGAAATGATAGGAAGAAAGAGAAGTTTAGGAAAAGGTTCCAAGGGAAGAACCAAAACAATAGCAAGGGTAACAACATACAATCACAGGGATAGGATAATTCTACATTTACAAAAAAGCAGAAGAAGGATAGAAGTGGAAAGAACATCCAGGGCCAAAAGAAGGATGTTACCTTTGTAGAGGACCGCATTATGCTTCTAATTGTCCATGGAGAATAGAAATGAGTTCCAAGGGAAAGGAACCAATGTACAAAGAAACTGCACCTAGAGAGCCCACACACAAGATCTATGCAGCTACAGGAAACCATAATATTGATGGTCAAGCCACGCCACTAGTGATTAGAGGTAATATTTTTGGTAGAAATGTTAAAATATTGATTGATAGTGGTGCTATAGATAGTTTTATTTCCACTAGCTTAACTAAAGATATTTTAGAAAGACCAGGAATCTTGGCTCATGGGTGGAAGATCGAGTATGGTTTAAGATAAACCTACTCTATTAATCAATGTTACCCTATGGTAGAAATCACTTTACCTAGTGGAAAAACAATAGGATGCTTGTATGTAGCACCTCTACATGCTTTTGACATGATCCTAGGAATGGATTGGTTGCAAATGCATAAGGTAGTACTCAACTTTCAGGATAGATGGATTGAGTATACATATGATAGGGATTTTGTGCATAGGATGTATAGTCTATAAGGGGATTTTCAACCTCAAATCCTATCGGTAATGCAACTCAAAAAGACCATAAAGAAAGGAGGATTGGTCTACATAGTGAAGATAAATGACATTGATGAAGAGAAGAAAGAAGAAGTGTTTGGGAGACACCCAATTATTCAAGAATTTAGGGATGTCTTTCTAGAGGATTTACCTGGACTACCCCCTAAGTAGGTATTTGACTTTTCTATTGAGCTCCAACTAGGAATAAAACCCATTCATAGAGCTCCTTATAGAATGAATCCCATAGAAATGCAAGATTTGAAGGTGCAATTGCAAGGGTTACTAGAGAAAGGATTGATCAAACCAAGTGTATCACCTTAGGGAGCACCAATACTATTTGTAAAGAAGAAAGATTGTTCCTTGAGATTATGCATAGATTATAGAATTTTGAACAAGGAAACTGTCAAGAACAAATATCCTCTACCAAGAATCGAAGATCTCTTCGATCAACTCAAAGATGCCACAATATTTTCAAAGATTAATTTAAAATCAGGATATCACCAATTGAGAATCCATGAGGTGGATACTCACAAGATAGAATTTAAAACTTATTATGGACATTATGAGTTTGTAGTTTTACCTTTTGGTCTAACAAATGCTCCAGTGATATTTATGAATTTGATGAATAGCATTTTTAGGAAGCACTTGGATAAATTTATTTTGGTATTTTTGGATGATATTTTAATATATTCTAAAAATAAGACAGAGCATGATGAGCACCTTAGGGTTGTGCTAGAGCTATTAAGGAAAAATTAATTGTATGGGAATTTATCCAAATATGAATTTTATGTGTCAAAAGTGCAATATTTGGGACACATTATTTTGGTTGAAGGGATCACAGTGGATCCTAGGAAAATAGAAGCCATTTTGAATTGGTCGCCTCCTACAAACGTGATAGAAGTTCGAATTTTCATGGGCTTAACTGGGTACTATAGGCAATATGTGAGGGATTATGCCAAGATCACCTCACCAATAACTAACCTTTAGAGAAAAGGAAAGAAATTCAAATGGATAGATAAATGTGAGGAAGCCTTTGCCTTGCTTAAGAAAAATCTCACCACATCACCTATACTAAAGGTCCCTGATCTATAGAGTTTCTTTGTTTGTACTGATGCTTCATTTGGGAGGAGTACTCTCTCAAGAAGAAGTAGTGGTAGCCTATGGATCTAGGAAACTGAAAATACATGAGGTTAATTATGCAACCCATGATTTAGAATTGGTAGCTATAGTGTTTGCTCTCAATATTTGGTGATACTATCTAGTTGGGAGACCCTTTGAGCTAAGGATAGACCATCAAAGTCTGCAATATATATTCACTCAACATTTTCTCAATGCTAGACAAAGAAGGTGGATGGAATTTCTTGTAGAATATGATTTTGGCATTGAGTATATATAAATAAAAGAGAATAAAATCACTAATACACTGATTAGGAGGAGACATATAGTAGTTTTGTATCGTATTCATGTCAACTTAATGGAAAAATTCAGAGAAATGCAAAATTAGGATGCATACTATAACCAAATTTGAGAAAGGATGGAAAAGAAACCAGATGAAAATAAGGACTTTGGCATCAAGGATGGTTTCTTATATTTTAAGAATATGATAGTAATTCTTGAGACTGGGAATTTGAGAAATATGATTATGAATGAAGCGCATAAATCTCCATATTTTTCTCATCTAAGAGGAGCAAATATGAGGGAGAATGTGAAAAATATATTCTTTTGGATGGGAATGAAGAGAGACATAACTGAATTTGTCACTCAATACCTAGAGTGCCAAAATATAAAGGTAGAACATAGACATCATGCTGGATTGTTGTATCCGCATGATGTGCCTATGCAAAAATGGCAAGTGATTTCGATGGATTTCATAGTAGGACTACCTAAGAATAGGTTTTAACATGATGTAATCCTAGTAGTGGTCGATAGACTAACCAAGGTTGCACACTTTATACCTAGGAACACTAAGGATGATGTTGTGGTTGTGGCTAATAGATTTGCCAAGGAAATATTTTGGCTTCATGGTTTTTTGAAGGTAATCATATCATATAGGGACCCAAAATTCACATCTAAGTTTTGGTAATCCTTGCATCATGCCATTGGTACTAGATTGAACATCAGTTCTGCTTACCATCCAAAAATTGATGGGCAAACTGAAAGAGTGAATCAGGTGCTAGAAGATATGCTTGAGGATGTACTACATGGATCAAAAAATCATTGGGAGGACTACTTGCATTTGGTGGAATTCACCTACAATAATGGTCACCATTCGACCATAGGAATGGCTTCGTTTGAAGCTTTGTATGGCAGAAAGTGTAGGACACCATTGACATGGGATAATCTAGAATATCAATATTGTTCTTGGACTAGATACGATCAAGGAAATGGAGCAACAATTGAAGGTGATTCGAGAGAGGCTGAAGGAAGTTGCAAATCATCAGAAAAGCTATGCTGATCTTAAGAGATCACCATGAGAGTTTGTTGTGGGTGATAGAGTATTTTTGAGGGTGAAGCCAAGGAAGAGTGCAATCAAATCCACAAAGCTAGATCCTCGCTTTATTGAACCCTTTGATATTATCGACTTGCCTTACCACCCAATTTGTCCAAGATTCATAGCACCTTTCATATTTCTTTGTTTAAAAAGTATGTTGCTAACCCAGAGCATGTGTGGGATTTGTCCAAATTGTAGATGATGAACCTAGAGGCTATAGAGGTTCAACCAATTATAATCCTTGAGTTTTGATCTAAATCAATGAGGAAAGGAACTTTGGAGTAGTGTAAGGTCCAGTGGGACCATTATTCTGAAAGAAATGCTACTTGGAAAAAGTAGTGGATATGCAAAAATATTTTCCATTTCTATTTGAAAATGCTGAGTAGATTGCATTTGATGTTTTTAAAAATTTAAAACACATAGGACTATGTTAAGCCTAAGGGGGGATGATGTCATGACCCATCCCTTGGAAGACCTTTTATTTTTGTTTGGACATATGTTTTGGGAGTTGTCTTATGGATGAGATATTTGACTATGTGTTCATTGCTATGAAAACATTTGTATGATTTGGAGAAATGTAAATGAATCCATAATGAAAAGATAGACTATTTCATGTTGGTTTATAACTATATAGATTTTGTGAATGGATAAGATGTTACTAATGGATTTCACTTTTGCAGGAATAGGTTCCTTATGGTGGTAGAAAGAAACTAACCACCGAGAAAAAAAAGATGCCTTTGGGGAAATGATGTGATGGGTTAATTGTTGAATTTTTTAAGGATGCAACATGGAAAAATACCCCTTTTCATGGAGATGCATATCATAATCATGCATAAGAATAAATATATCAAGTTTAGCTTTCTCTATGTAGTAGTTCTACTTGATTTATTTCTTATTGCAAAAGAAAATGAATGCCTTAGTTTTATTCTTTTGAAATTTTATTAAGGATTCATCCTTGTTGATATGGTATTGATTGATTAGAAAGAGGTTATGATTTATTTAAAAAGTAAAATAAATGGTTATGCTCTATCATTTTAAAATATTAAATAGAGCACCTTGCATAACTCAAGTTATACTTTTAGAATCTGATGTAGAAACTTAGACTTGCACTTTAGAGAACCATAGTTGTGTTTAGAAGACTATCATTTGGTAAATATGAGAGGTAGTCATTGGTAAATCAAGAAATAATGGCTGACCAATAATATTTCTCATTAATGAGAGAAGAAGGTAGGAAAATCATGGTGTGGATAATGAACGTTGGAGTCCTCGGATGGCAAACAGGGTTAATGGTTGAGTTTGCAAAATATCAAGTATCTAGGATAGAAGGTGAGACGATAGCGATAAGAAGGAGCAAAGGATGATTTGGGAAGAAATAGTTTTGGCTATCTACGAAAGGAAACCAAGTTGCTTGTACTCATTTGTATATTACTATCATGATTGGTTTTATTTTTTGTTTAAATAAAATATACGTTAGAATACTTTCAATCTCCTTAGAATGGAATAGTCGAGTCTTGTCTAGAAAACGTAGACTCTGTCTAGGGAAAGAATGATCGATGATGTTTGTTTGAGTTTGATTTAATACAAAATTGGTGGGTAGTAGATAGAACTCTAGTGGACTTTGTTCGTTGACTATCGCATGATGTTTCTAAGTTGAACAAGGGAATTCTGGCAATGAGTTATTTAACCTATAGATTGTGGAGACTAGAAAATCGACTATTAATGGAGTAGGAGAAAAATTGGTACACCTCTTAAATGATTGAGTAGATATTTTGAATTTCAAGATAAAAAAAAAATGAACCTTCCATAGGAGTGAAAGGAAACCTTCATAATATTTTTAATTGAATGTGCTTTGTTGTGTGATGGTGAAATTCATAGGTGTAAGAATAGACACCTTGTTGCTAGTTTATTTCCTATGTTTGTTTGAATTTGTGTTTCCATGATTTGATTTATAAATTCATGATTGTGGAAAATAATGGAGTTGATGCTAGGTTTGAGAAAGAAATATAGATTGAATTTATTATAGAAAATGTGTAGTTCTTAAGAAATGATGCTTTATATTGTAGAATAGGAAGAATGTTACTGAATGCAACATTCTATTCAGATATTCTAACTAAGAAGTATAATTAGAAAATTATTGAAAGAGTTACACTAATTGTAACATCTTATTTATATTTCTGATTTTGGGATATGGATGAATGCTATTGAATGTATTACTCCTATAGAGACAGTATGATTGAACTATATGTTTATTGATTAAAGGATTGGATTTTGATAAAACATATTTTAATCTTCTTGCTCTCTGATTAGTATAAAATAAATTGCTATGGTTTTCTATTGATAATTCCCATTGAATGAATAATGAAAAGGGGGTGGTTGAAAATATACCACTGGTTAAAATGAGTTGCTCATTTTTAAATGGAGCCATATTTGATCCCCATTAGAAGGCAACCTTACTCGATGGTTGGTAAAGCTACCAAGAAGAAGGAAGAATGGCTTCTCATTCTCTAGACGTGAAGGAATAGTTACTGAAAGAAGTACTACTAGATTATAACCAATATAGATGGATCACTTCTGATTTCAAAATATGAAGACCTATTGTGGCAAACAGTGGACTAGCTAGAGGAATGTCCATCCAATTTTGAAGGTAGAAGATATCATTCTTAGGTTGATATCATAATGTAATCTGAGCTATGAAGTGATACTCTAACCCTAGTAGAGATAATATTGTGAGTGGGTTGTGCTATAAATGAATCTAGTGTAATCGAATTCAACTATAATATTTTATCACATGCTTGTGATGTCGATTAGAATAATTATGGAATTTATATTGTATTACTTTAAATAGTAAATGAATGAAGTTATATCCATTCTTGTATCACTGGCCAAATGATTGAGTCTATGATAGTTGTGTAGATGGATGTTTAGTTTCTCAAGAACTTTGTACGCTAGTCAAGGAAGAACTAAACCTTGCTGGGATATGTTAATTAATCCTTAGTCTCAGTTAGCGCATTGTTGCCAGCATCTTGGGACGTTGTATGAATGACATCCATAAGAAAAGGATACTCTTATGCAACCATGGTTGGAATTAATGAATAGTTGAGTAGTGTGTTGTTTTACTCCTTGAGTAGTAAATCATCTTAGCTTAGAAAGGAGTATATATAAATATAATATTCTAAATAACATTTACAATACTTTCCTTGATAGCAAAATTTTTAGGAAATATTATTTAGATAATGGAGGAGTTTATCTTAAAAGGTATTTAAAAGACTAGATACCACCATGAGTTAGAAATGAGCTCAAAATTAAGGACTATTTCTCCAATAGATGTGAGCAATAGTTAACACCCTTCGTGCTAAGTACACTCACACAGAGGGACTTGTGTGAGGAGTAGAGATTAGTATGATTATTTCAAATGACTGGAAGAAGGGTTAAGCTAACTCATATGGCCAATGAGAATGATAGCTTAACAGGGTGAGACACCTAATACCCTTACATGAAATAATATGTGAAGGAGTAGAGATAGGTGTAATGAGTAATGAATCCTTATCTTTAAAGATTTAGTTTTTGAACGAGGTTTATATATGTATATGTATATTTAAAAAAAAAAAATGAGGGGGGTTGGAATCAAGCTAGTTTCAGGGTTGTGATAGTTTTACTATGTGTTTGTCTTTGTGCCATATTTTATTTAAAGTGTGCATGAGAAGATATAATTATGAGGAATAGGAGTAAAGATACCCTCAAGGTTAATTCTTGCAATACATAAAACTACAAGAATAGAACTAACATTGAAGAAGATAGTAATACTTTTGGAGATGATAAAGATAAAGGTATATTATGAAAAAGACTAATTTTGGTGTTGGAGCTTCCAACTCCACTATTGGTAGTTCAACTAATTTATGAAATATGAAAACCTACAAGATCAATGTTGATTAGATTTTATAGTTAATAAATAGTATTGTGTCTAGCAAGTGTAAATCTATCATTAAATAGTTGGTCTTGTATCCTCATGATGGATTGTACTATTTGCTTTTTCATATATTATAGTGTATCCATATGGGTATTGTACCTTTTATAAATATTTGATATGTTATTGTATTAAATAAAAGTTTTGTTATGTTATGGAGTTTGATGTTACCTTTAAATGTTAGAGAAGATCTAATATCATTATCTAGTATTGTATTTATGTATGTTCTCTTAAGCATTCATGAAGTCATGTGGTACTACTGATTGTGTATTGATGTAATGAATAAATGTGTATTTTTCTTTGTAAGTGAAATTAAAAAAAATTATATAAAGGAATGAATGGAAATCTATTTGAACTGATATTTCCAAGAGCACTAAAGATTCAACTAGTGCATGCTAAAATTGTTGGACTCTAAAGCATACTTTAGAGTATATTACCTAAAGTATATAGGTTCTAAATATTTAAAATTCATTTAAATATAGTTGCACCAACTTTAGTATTTGAGAGGAAATCAGTTTTGTTCTGAGAGCATATAGGGAACTGTTTAGAGTGTTTCTAAACATAGTAGGAGCAAGTAAGATCTCCATAATAGTAGAGATTTCAAACTGATTGGAGTGCTATAAAAGCATTGTAAGTTCTTATGATTATGAATATAATGAGCATATTTTCTCATTTTTGTATCAGAGCAGGTTTTCTCAGACGGAACAAAACCCGTGGAGAATGGTGTGAAGAGATATGAAGCACACACTTTGTCAGAGAAACTCAAGTGGCCAGCACTTAGCAGAGTTGCAAGGAAGAGCTCGAGTAAATCATTAATATCTCACACATACTAAGGTATTTTATTATGAAATTTTTAGGGTTGTTAGATAATTGTATAAATAGGATTAAGTCAAAAGTTCAAGTTTTTTGGAGCTAATTTTATGATTTTATTAGCATTTTTAGTTTTTAAATAAAATGGTTGTATAAGGTGGAAGACAAGGTATTTGCTTCTCAAATTTTTGGAGAAATAATATTTAGAAAAAATCATAATTCGTAAAAAAATTTAGGTCATTTGGATTTTTATTGATCTATTTTTGTGAATATTGATTTTTTCTTCAAAAATCCTAGATCCGGAATTGTGATAAAAAGGGAAAAAGTAAATGATCACATATTTTTCACCTTTGCTATTTTTATTCTAAAATTTAGAGGTTTTTCAAATTATTATCTCAGAAATATAGAGTTTAAGTTTCATAAATTTTGGAGCTGTATGGATTGATTTATATGAAAAACATTGAGGTTGTCTCAAAAACACTCTAAGATCTAGAAATGGTAAAAGTAAATTGATCACATATTTCTCATTTGTGTGAATTTGCTTCTGAAATTTACTGGATTTTCAGATAAGTATATTAGAAGTCTACAAGAAAATTTTTAGTTTGTTTCAATTAGTATTGGCCGATTTATGATAAATTTGGTGCTTGAGACTTTGGTAAATAAAAATAAGCATGTATTTTTGTAATTAGAGGTTAATTCTGAGATATTGACTTAAGAAGTTAAGTCAATTGAGTAAAAGAAGATCTATTTATGTTTTTTATTGCAAAAAAAATGTATTAGAAGCTATCTAAAATTTTCCAAAGTTTTTTTGATTAGCATCAATGGCTGCCAATAACAATCTTCTCATTCCTAAATTTAATTGATTAGATTAAGAGTATTGGTCCATCAAGATGAGGACCTTACTCATAGGCAAGGGGTTATGGGATATTGTAGAAGAAGGATATAATAAACCTGAATATTGGAAAACCTTGAGTGCAATAGATAAAACCAGCAAAAAGGATTCTCAAAAGAAGAATTTTTTTGCTCTCTACCATCATCAAGCAGCTTTGGAGAAAAGCATATATCCAAGAATTGCATCTTGTTCAACAGCCCTAGAAGCATGGACAACCTTGAGAGATAGCTATCAAGGGATCAATCAAGTTAAGAAAGTGAGGCTTCAAAACTTGAAGAGATATTTTGAGAATCTCAAGATGCAAGATGATGAAATAGTGGGAGATTATTGTGTGAGAGTGAAAGACATTGTAAACAAAATGCAAACCCTTGGAGAAGACATCAAAACTGAAGTAGTGGTGAAGAAAGTGTTGAGAACACTTATTCATAAATGGAACCATATTGCTATCATTATTTAAGAGTCTAAAGATTTGTCTACTCTAAATTTTGATGCTATAATTTGTTCTTTTATGTCTCATGAATAAATATTACAGGGTGCTACATCTACAAGCTATGGAGGTGATGAGAAAGCATTATCATCCAAATAAGGTGATAATGCACAAGGAAGAGGACAAGGACAAGGACAAGGAAGAGGCCTAAGGAGAGGTAAAGTAAGAGGATGAGGTAGATCAAGAGGTGTTAATCAAGGAAGAGGAGGTGACAAATCAAATAAATCTTGTTACAATTGTGGCAAGGTTGATCACTTTGCTAGAGATTGTTGGTCCAAGACTTCTCAATATAGGAGAGGTCAATATAGAAACTATGAAGAAGAGGAAGGAGCTTATTCAAATATGTTCCTCACCTATGGAAAATCAGATCAAAATCTTAATGAAACTTGGATTTTGGATACTGGTTGTTCCAATCACATGAGTGGCAAAGAGGAGCTCTTTACTATAATGGATTCCTCCTACAAATCAAAGGTCAAATTGGGAGATGAAAATGCACTATAAGTTGAAGGTATTGGAGCCATGGAGGTTCCAACAAAATAAGGAACCAAGAAGGTAAATGACATCTATTACACCCCCAAACCCTGACATAATTTGCTTAGTTTTGGGCAAATGATATAGAAAAATTATAGTCTTGTTTTTTATGAAGGCAAATGTGTAATTTTTGATAAGAACAATTGTAAGATTTGTTACCCAAGTAACTATGACACAAAATAGGTTGTTTCCTCTTAAGTTTGGAGAACAAGTAGGTGTTCAACTTGCTAGTGTAGCTATTGCTAATCCAAGTGTGCTTTGGCACTTGAGATTTTGTCATATTAATTTTGTAAGCTTGAGGTTGTTGACTTCTCAAGCTATGGTAAGTGGAATTCCAAGAGTTGAAGAACACAAGGAGGTGTGTGAAGGATGTGCTTTGGGAAAGCACTCAAGATCAAAGTTTCCAAAGGGATAAGCATGGAGAGCTAGCCATCCACTATAATTGGTGCATTCGGACATTTGTGGTCCAATGCAAACCAAAATCATTGGTAACAACTCTTACTTTCTCACTTTCATTGATTATTTCTCTAGGATGTGTTGGATTTATTTTTTTAAAACTAAAGATGAAGCTTTTGATTGTTTCATAGATTTCAAAAATAATGTAGAGAATCAAAGTGAGTTTGTTGTAAAAAGTCTTAGGACCGATAGAGGAGGAGAGTATTCTTCAAATGCATTTCTAAAATATTGTAAATATTGTGGAATAAAAATGCAATTCAAAACTTCCTACACCCCACAACAAAATGGTGTGGCTGAAAGATATAACCATACTATAGTAGAAATGGCTAGATCAATGCTGCAAACTAAGCATCTAAGTAACATATTTTGGGATGATATTGTTAGAACTAGTGTTTACATTTTGAATAGGAGTCCTACTTCTAGTTTAGATGGGATTACTCCTTATGAAGGATGGTATGGAAAAAAGTCAAATGTAAAACACTTTAAGGTTTTTGGTTGTCTTTCATATGCACATATTCCTAATGCGAAAAGAAAGAAACTTGACCCCAAAATTCAAGCATGTATTTTTGTTGTATATTGTGAGTCTTCCAAAGCATATAGGCTCTACAATCCCAAAAAACATAAAAATTGTACTTTCTAGGGATGTAATTTTTTATGAAGGGGGAGAATGGGGTCATCAAAAACTTCTTTCTGATGATGGATCTCATGATGCAAGTTCCTCAGCAAGTGAAACCCAAAAATAGCAAAGGAAGACCTCCAATCCCAAGTATGAGTACTACTTCAAGTACAACAGATGCTACTCCAAGTCCTTCTCCACAAATATCAATAATTTCTTCACCTATGGATATTGATTCTCCATCTAGAGGTAAAATAACACTTCAAAACCATCCATATTTTCAAATGTTGGATAAGAATTTCTAGAAAAGATACACTAGAATTCAAGCTAGTGAAATGAATGTAGTTTTGAAAAGACTTGAAAATCTACGTATGTATGGTGATGATGACTCCCAAGATCCTAAGGGAGATGTTGTAAATTATGCTTAAATGACTAGTGTAGAGATAGAACCATCTAGTTATAAAAAATCATGCACTCATGATGTATGACAACAGGCAATGAAAGAGGAAATGACCTCTATAAAAAAAAATGATACTTGGGAGCTAGTGAAGCTTCCTAAAGGCAAGAAATGTGTTGGATTTAAATGGGTCTACAAGACCAAATTAAACGTTGATGGAAGCATTGAAAGACAGAAGGCAAGACTTGTAGCAAAAGGGTTCACTCAGAAGTATGGGATTGACTATGAGGAGACCTTTGCTCTTATTGCTAGATAGGAGATAATCAGATCAGTACTTTCTTTGGCAAAGGGTGGAAAATTCAGCACATGGATTTAAAGAGTTCCTTTCTCAATGGCTACTTGAATGAAGAGGTTTTTGTGCAACAACCTCAAGGATTTGAAGAACAAGGTAAGGAGCACCTTGTCTACAAACTAAATAAAGCATTGTATGGCCTCAAGCAAGCACCAAGAACCTGGTACTCACACATTTATGGCTAATTTCAAAGATATGGATTCACTAGGAGCAAAAGTGAACCTACCCTCTACTACATAAAATAAGGTAAAGATATTCTCATTGTATGCTTATATGTGTATGATCTAATATTCATGGGTAGTAGCGCTAAGATGAATGAAGAGTTTAAATTATTCATGATGAAATAATTTGAAATGAAATATCTAAGTTTAATGCATTACTTCCTAGGCATGGAGGTACATCAAATAGATAAAGGGATCTTCATATGTCAACACAAATATGCTCAATATATGATCAAGAAATTTTCTATGGAGCAATGCAATCCTATTTCAACTCCAATGGATCATGGGATCCAATTGAGCAAATATGGAGCACCAAAAGTTGACATGACCACTTATAGGAGCATGTTTAGGAGTCTAATGTTCCTCACAAACACAAGGTTGGACATTCAGTATGTTATTTCGCTTGTTTCAAGGTATATGTGTAGACACCAAAACAGCACCAATCCGATTATGTGACTGCAAACACTGATCGCTTTGACAAACACAGCCCCCAAGGCAGCCCTCAGAGGTCAAACAGTGGTCCTAGCCACTTCCATAGCAATTTTGTAAGGTCAAGAAGCAATTTGGTACATTTAGACACTTTGCCCGATACTTGTCTCACCCAGGGACGATTACTAACTTGCAATCGTCTCACCCAGGGACGATTACTAACTTGCAATCGTCTCACCCAAGGACGATTGTTGTAATCATCCCACCCAGGGACGATTACCAAGTTTAACGGGCAAAATGACAAACGACGCCAAGTGGCAGCCCAGAATAGTCAGTTGATGACTCCTGCCTTGCACGCGTGTGTAGGTGGACAGAAGGTCCGTTAGAGGACTGTCACAAGAAGCAATTATGAAAACACAAGTCAATGGAGGACTCCCGTCCCTCATGAGGAGATATGACTGCCACATGGCGCCTATGACCAACACATGGCGTTTGTGCTTCCTTCCCAAAGGAGACCCCTTGGGTCTATAAAAGGTGAGACTTTTCTCACCCAAAACATAGAGGTTGAAGGAGTTTTCAAGCAACGAAGTGCTGCCGAGTTGAAGACCCACTTGCATCCCTTTTGGTTCACCTTCCCACATCCACCAATCTCTTTTGCAAGGGAGGTTGTTGGGTGGCCTTTGGAAGTTCGAACTTGACCCAAATCCAACACATGGACACCTGAACCAACCAATTCGCCGACCCCCCACTCCTAAGAGATTTTGGGCCCATCCCAAGTGGATTGGTGCCAAAATCAAGTTCCATCGGTGGGCTGCCCACTTGGGCACCCCGCACCTTTTGGATTTAGTTGTAGTTCATTTTCTGTCATTTGTTCATATTCCATGTTATTCTCTGCTGTTCAATAGTTCAGAATCTTGAATCTTGATTTCAAAAGGTTTTCATCGAATATTATCATGCTTTTGTTATTTTGGTTGTCCCACTGACTTGCAGGTAACAACGTCCAATTTCTCGGTGATGGAGGCCAAATTGGGAGAATCCGACCATCTGGGTCGTCCCAAAATGGCCCCAATTACATAACCCCCTTGTTTGCAGGCGTTTTGCAGGTCTCGAGAATTGACATTGAAGCAGCGACAGGTCAACTTCTTCAACACAGTATCAATCATCCCTGCAGGGGATGATTAACAGCAGCAATCGTCCTTCCAGGGGACGATTAACAACAGCAATCGTCCTTTCGAGGGACGATTAATAGCAGCAATCATCCTTTCGAGGGATGATTACTAGGTAAAAGCAGATTGGCCGGCTGTCTCAGGGGCAATGGCCTTTTGGTAACATTTTTCGTCTTCTGTCAAGTTTTCAAGCCATTTGGACTTACTGTATTTACTATTTCAGGCAGATGTTTACATGCGTATTTCGTTGATTTTAGAGAACGAACCCTTTTCATTTGGAGCAGGTGCTACTGACATTTTCATTGTTTCTTTGATTGCAGGAAAAGCAATCAGAGGTGAAGAACTTATCCACATCAGTGGCGGCAGCATCTTGGCCCGCCCATTGCAATCGTGGGCACGCGGGAAGAGGAAGACTAGGTCACACATTGTAATGAAGACAAATTTAACGCTCCTAGACCCCAAAATGGGAGGAGACGTCTATGTAACCAAGGATAAGATATTTGAATAAAGAGGGCTGTGATTTCTTTACATCTTGTCTTTCGTTTCCAAGTTGTCTCCTTTCTCTATTTTAGTGCATAGGATCAAAGCGTTACATTTTCATCTTATGTTGCATAGCTAGTGTTTCCTTTGCCCGAAATATCGTGCTTTCAGTGGCGATCACGGTGGGACCCTGTCCCCTGTTTTTAAAATCATAGAAATTGATTGAATTTTTGTGTTTGTGCTTGACAGGTACATTTTTTTCTTGCAGACTGTTAATCGTCTCTGCAAGGGACGATTTCTATTCCGGAAATCGTCTCACCCCGGGACGATTGTAAAATCGTCTCTCGCGAGGGACGATTTCTGTCTCGTCAATCGTCTCACCCTGGGATGATTGTAAAATCGTCTCTGCAAGGGACGATTTCTGTTCTGTTAATCGTATCACCAAGGGACGATTTTCTGTCTGCAAATTTTTAGAGCAAAAATTCAGAGGCAACTGGAGCAGGTAGAGAAGAGGTAGGGATTTTCATCATCTCTGTTGAAATTTTTTATTTCTGTTTCTATTTCTTTGACTGTTTTCATTTTTAGCTTGCATTGCTTAGGAAAAGTCATTCATGCATGTTTCATTTTCGTTGGATAAAATGAACCTCACACACTCCACGAAACAATTTTAAACCAAGGAGCTGGTCGTAAGACCCCAGCCCTTGATCAAGACCATTGGTGGATTTAATCACCACCTTGGCTTGATTTGCATACATTTCTTGATTGTCAACTGTTGTTAGGCATAAATCCTGACGAAGACAGACCGAGCGTAGCTGGGGTGATTCCCATGCGCGCAAGGATAAGTTTTCTATGGTAGGTGCCATTAACAGGACAATCCCCCTTCCGTACCACCTACATACCACGTACCTTCTGCTCTCACGTACCTATAGTCTCCCTCTCGTAAGGGCGGGTATATAGAGAGGTTGGTATATCGGCCTGGATGGTATATTGAAGGGGCGACCTTTTGGGAGTTATAAGAGCCTACATGATGCATTTAAACGTTCTAAAAAACCTACAAAGACAAAAAAAACACCAAAATACACTAAACCAGTCTAGGACACACCAAGAATCCTTAAAAGAGATAATCACGATTTTGTGAATGTGTGTGTTTAATTCTGTTTAGTGTAGACAAAAAAAAAAAAAGTCATTAAAAAAAAGATAAAAATCTACTTAGATAGTGTGGACGCATCGCAATGGTGTACACCCATAGCCAAGCCCAATCAAGGGCAGCAGCTCTGGAAGGTACACAAGAAGCAGGCACAAGTCGCCTTCGTTTCAGTCCTGAGGATTTGGTCATACCGCCTTATCGGTCTAACCTACAAAAGAATCCAATTCAAAATCCTCGATGGGGTATGCCCATTCAAAGCAGCCCCTCTCGAAAAGATGCCCTACATGCAGACCTTAATGTAAATAGAGAATCGCCCTCTCAAGCTAGACATGAGTGGCCACAACGCGATGAAGCGCTAACAGGGCACACTGTCCATTTGGAGGGACAACGTGGATATGGCGTCCCTTCTTTACCTCTCATCAGAATAGAGAGACCAAATCCAGAGCGTAGGGCTCCTTACACAGGGTGACCTAACTCCGCCTACCCCTTACACACCTATGAGAGAGAATATGAGGAATATCATCGCATTCATCAAGGACAACAACATACAACGCGGGAACCTTATGCTTTTGCACTAGCCGAATATCATAATCACCCCTTGAGGCCAGAACCTCGAGCACATACCGCCTACATCGACAGAGGAAAGTGACCCCTTGAGATTTTAGAGCATCAAAACCGAGGTAAACCCATAGGAGGAACATTTGAACCTTCTAAACAAAATAGGGTAGATCAAATTGACCCGACTGTCGCCAGATATACCACCCGTCAAGCCCAAATCATGCGGCTTAAACAAAGTCAGCAAGAGATAGAGTATCAATACCACTTGGATAAAGAACGCATGCAACATGAAGCGGATGAGTTACAATATGAAATGCTTGAGAGAGGGCCAATCCCTCGCATCCAAAGAGCCGAACAACATGAGAGGCATTACCCTTTAACACAGGACACGTCTCCACGACCTCGTCAAGCTTTGCCTCTGAGACCTCATAGACATGAGAGGGAGGCTACTCCTCGAAATTATGATGGGTACCTTCAGCGGGGACTCGAGAGGTTTCGCCCAGAAACTCCTCAAGAATTTTATGAGGAGTACGAACCAGAGATAGAACATGTTGAAACTCTCCATCAAGGCAGGAGGGCTGCCATTCGGCCACCCCTCCATAGTCCCCCATTTTATCATAATGTACAACGGGAGCGAGCAAGAGAGGAAGAAATAAAATCTTCCGATGCATACCAAGCGCTATTGGAGCGTTTGGAGTTTGTGGAGACAAAAGCTGCTGGGCATCAAAAACCCACATTATGTCTACTCCGCAATAATCCGGTGCATCCCTTAGTGCCTACACCTCTTTACCCCGAACACTTCAAGTTGCCTCAATTGGCAATTTTTAAAGGTGAGGAGGACGCACAAGAGCACGTTACAAGATTTATAAGCTAGTGCTTCGCAATCCAAGATAATGACGTGTTTCTGCTTAGAACATTCATAACCACATTCGTAGGCCCTACCTCGGATTGGTTCACACAACTGCCCAAACACAGCATAAGCAGCTTAGATCAGCTAGTAGATGCATTTCTTGAATTCTTTGCCTTCAACACAAGGAAGAAGGCATCACTTAGTGATCTTGCTAGCCTTAAAAAAATTGAGGAGGAAACAATGGCAGCGTACGGGAACCGATGGAGAGCTTTGCTTTCTAAGTTATCCTACCGTCCTCCCATGTCGGATCTCACGCAAATGTTCACAAAAAGTTGCTTAAAATCAATCTCTGGTCTATTGTTGCTGTGACAATACGACAGCCTAGAAGAAGCTTTGGCCCAAGCCAGACTTATAGAAGAGATTAAGATAGGCGAAGGCGCAATTGCCAAGCCTAAGAAGAAAGAGTGGAACAAAACCACTAAAACCGGGACAATGCAACCACAACACGCTGCAGTCAATCAAGTTGCGATAAATGTTCCCGTGCCTATGCAAGAGATGCAGCCCCAAAGGGCTAATTACCAGGCAGTGCCTCCTGCTTACGAAAGAGATAACAGAAGACAGGAGCAATATCAGCAGCGTCGCCCTAGGCAACAATTCACCCCGTATGCGGAGTCTAGGGACTCCTTATTTGACCGCTTGTCAGCAAAAAAATTAGTTACTCTGCTAGAAATCCAAATTTTTGACCCTAACATTCCCAAGCCTAGGGGGTATAGGGAGGAATTGTATTGCAGATTCCATAGGCGTAGAGGACATGACCTGAATGGGTGCTAGAAATTCAAAGAACTAGTCCAAGATTTGATCGACAACAGAACATTGGTCGTGGACAACCCCATTGCACCAAACAACCAACAAATGGGGGTATTCAAGGACCCCTTGCCTGCCCACGAGGCACAGACAAAACCGCTCCAGATTAACGAGGTGCGACAAGATCTTCCCGCATAAGGATTGGTGGGAATGATTAGCATTGTAACAAGGAATAGAAGATACCCAGCAGTTGCCCCCGAGGTAGCTGCGAGGGAAGTTCCGTCGACATCGCAGCCTCAACAATGCCCAACGCAGTTGCCTCCGCCTAGACCCGAGCTCATAATACGGACTAAACTCACGCAGAATCTGCGGACCACATCGGCTAGGCTGTCCATCTACGAGCTTATCCAACAATCAGCTCCCCATAGAGAAGATCTTATGGACATTTTAAAAGCCATTGAAGTACAACCCCACGAAGCAAATTCTTTTAATGCCTTCGTGGGACATGTGAAACAATGTACAGAGCCTATCATCACATTCAGAGAAGACGAGGTCAAAACGATATCAAATGACATGGCGGATCCACCCCTGCACGTTATCGCGTGGGTCAACGGGATCCCGTACAAGAGAGTACTGATAGATACTGGCTCGTCCAGTAACATTATAACCACTGCAGCGTTAAAACATTTAAAACTTCCAGCCTCTCACATCATCGCTTCCACGTACACACTGCGAGCTTTTAACGATGCAATTTGCTCGACAATCGGCATAGTTGTTCTGCCTATCTAGGTAGGACAAAAGTCAATACCTACACTGTGCCATGTGTTGGAAGGTGAAATGGCTTATAATATACTGCTAGGGCGGCCTTGGATCAGGGACATGAAGTGTGTCCCCTCGATCGCACACCAGTGCTTGAAGTATGCCTATGAAGGGCAAATACATGTAGTCCCAATGGACTTAGAGCCCTTCAAGTATTGCAATGTGGTACAATTCATACCTCAATCGACCCTCCCATCAATGCATTTGGATTTTCAATTAAATCCATCTAAACAGGGTCCGATACCGCAGGTACCACTGGTGGCCAACAAGGCAAAATCCCAGCCAGGTGAGACTTCATCACCTACTCCTTCATCATCAATGCCACCTATCGTGGCCCAATAGAAGGACAAGGGAAAGCAAATCATGGAAGAGGTTAAGCCTCTAGAAGAGGGGTTGCCCATGATTTCAACGATATCAATAGAGGAAACACCCAACACAACACAAACCAAGACTCCTGAACAACCAAACATGGAATGGACTCAGGAAGGACTACCGTTTCCTCCCACCCAATCATCAACAATCACTGTTGAAATGGCCAGTACGGGCCTGGGGGAATACTTAGTGCAAAATGTTGTGGCAACCCCCACACTGGAGTCAAGTACAAGACATGGGAAGACCTCGCCTTCCCATTGGAACAATCGTCCCTCTAGGCTACCCAACGAACCAGACAAATTTTGTGTATGGGGGCTTTGATCATGGTCTTGAATCATGTCAACAAAAGGAAACAAACGAAGAGCCTTTTGTCGAAAACATCAATTATTTGTCGAACCTAGAATTTGCCCTAAAATATCTTGAACAATGCAATTGGCATGGGTATGGGCTAGGCAGATATGAGCAAGGGACGCGAATCCTTTGCCAACCAAGATATCAGATGCCATACGACAAGTCAGGAGTGGGGTTCAACCACCCCTTGCCCTTAGACATCTTGGTTGAAAATATGCAAGGCCTAGAAATAGGCAACAAGGGGAGATTGGCACAAGACCCGTACGCCAATCCAAACACAGAATACACATTGGGGGACTATCTCCCATGGTCTACAAACGCCCCTGGAAATAGCAATAATTCCTCTTCTTTGATAGAGAGAGGCAAAATTTCAGAGATTAATCCTCAAAAAGAACATCAATGGCTGCCAGACATCTTTTTGAAACTGTTCCCCTTAGAGGTTCCAGACGAAACAATACAATCTCAAGAGAATCAGGTCCCTCCACTAAGATTGGAACAACCGCAATGGGACTATATTAATTCACTGGAACAAGAAGAGTCCTCAACGTCACAAGCAATAGATGCTGAAGAGGATGAACAATTTTGGATCTATGAAAGTGAGTCAGAAGACGAGACTAAGATGGACTATCTCAGACATGCACGACGGCATCATCGCGCTTTAATGCATGAAGATCTAATGGGACAAATGGGCATCCTACTAGGGCATGAATGGCATGTAGACCCAGCGAGGTGGGACCAAGTGTTAGACCTATGGCTCCAAATTCAAGATGAGCATCGTCCACCTTGAGATCCCATCATGACAGCAGTGCCAAGGGAACACCCCGCATTCCTTTTCACACATAGAGATGAATTTGCACCTAGAGAGGATCCATTCGTGCCTATTCCCGTAGAGCCAGATCCAAAGTATAGGGAACATATAAAAGAATCAAGTCATCACACCCACGGTTTTGGAGACCAAATTCATTCCATCCACATGATCTCCATTGATTTAACCGCACCCATCCGCAATCCGACCGATCCATCACGGTCATTGCATCTAGACATGGATGCCATCGACTGGGATCGCGTCAATTCGCCATTATCACCTGCAGAGTACGGGCCTTTCAGTGAAATGCTTCATTCCGCACTAAGGACAACTCAAGATATTTTTCAAGCTGAAGAGAGACCCGAGGTTACAAACGTAGATCTTAAATCAGCTGATGATATCCATTTGATCCCAACTCCACAGCAGTTGGAGGATGGATCCCACATGTCAGTCAAGGAGACGACTGACGTAGACATCGACACAGATCCAATGAATCCATGGATTCTCAAGCTGGGGGTAAGTCTTTCCCCTGAAGAGCAAGCCGATTACATTGCCCTTCTTAAAGAAAAGAAGGAGGTTTTTGCATGGTCGTACAAGGATATGTCAAGACTAGACCCGCAACTAGTCATGCACAATTTAACGCTTGATCCGACAATCAAGCCTGTAAAGCAAAAACTAAGAAAGATGCACCTAACAGTGGCCTTGATGGTCAAAGATGAATTGCAAAAGATGTTGGATGCATAATTTGTCATCTGCATGGATTATCCGCCTTGGCTATCCAACATGGTTCCCGTCAAGAAGCCCGACGGGAGGATTCGCATATGCACCGATTTTTGAGACCTAAACAAAGCAAGTCCTAAGGATGATTTCCCCTTGCCAAGCATCGACACATTGGTAGATGCTACAGCAGGTCACAAAATGCTCTCCCTAATGGATGGTTTCTCAGGATACAATCAAATTCGTATCAATCCTGAAGACCAACTCAAAACGGCATTCACAATGCCTTGGGGGACATTTTACTATAAGGTCATGCCTTTTGGACTTAAAAATGCTAGCGCTACATACCAACATGCTATGGCGTATATCTTTCATGATTACATGCACAAAACTTTGGAATATTACATGGATGATTTGTTAGCCAAATCTCTCTTGCGCTCAGACCATCTCGGTGACTTAAGCAAGATTCTCGATCACCTCATAGAGCATAAGGTCAGACTGAATCCCAAGAAGTGCGTGTTCGGCATCACATCTGGAAAACTCTTGGGTTTTATAGTCTCAAAGAGAGGTATCAAAATGGACCCAAACAAAGTCAAGGCAATCCTTGAAATGGCTCCCCCAACCACTATCAAGCAGCTAAGAAGTCTGCAAGGAAAGGTCACGTCGATTAAACGCTTCATAGCGCAATTATCTGACAAATGCCGACCAATGAACAAACTATTGCACAAGGGGGTCACATTTCATTGGGATGATGAGTGCCGATCGACCTTTGACGAAATCAAACAATACTTGGCTTCACCGCCGCATCGGCACCACCTAGACCAGGAGTGTCGTTATGCTTATACATCTCAGCCTATCGAGGTGGCACTGGGTGCCATGCTAGCCCAGAAGAATGAACATCACAAAGAACAGGCGACTTACTATCTTAGCCGCACCCTGGTCAGTTACGAACTTAACTATGCATATGTTGAAAAACTTTGCTTGGCAATGGTGTTTGCTACCAAAAGGCTACACCACTACATGCTGAGCAACACTACGTATGTTGTGTCTAAGGAGAATCCATTGCGATACATGATGAGTCGTACTTATCATAGTAGTCGCACGGCAAAATGGATCATGTTGTTGACAGAATTTGACATTGAGTTTATTGGGCAAAAATCTATAAAAGGACAAGTCATAGCCGATCAACTAGCAGAGGCTCCTCTTGAAGACGATCAGCCTCTAGTCATAGAACTACCCGATGATGAGGTCTTCCATGTCTCAGAATCGCCAGATTCTGAAGAGCCTGAGTCTTAGGCCGACATAACCTTATTCTTCGATGGTTCTAAATGCGAGCAAGGTGGTGGCGTAGGAATTGTATTCTTCACACCGCAGGGCGCTCCAATGCCCCTGTCATTTAAATTAAATTTCTAGTGCACCAACAACAATGTAGAATATGAAGCCTTGCTCCTAGGTCTTCAAACAGCAATCGCCATGAACATCAAAAGACTGAACATCTTTGGCAATTCGCTGTTAATCGTCAATCAAGTCAAAGGGGTATATCAATGCAAATGCCCAGTTCTGAAGGCCTATAAAGCCCTCGTGGATAAATTCTTGGAAAAAATTGAGTGGTATGACATCGAGGCACTTCCTCGATCATCGAATCATTTTGCGGACACAATGGCCTCCTTGGGGTCACTAATCCCGCAAGACCTTTCCGGTGAAATGACAACTATTCAAGTCAAAACATTATCGCAATCCGCGATGGAGCGTGCAAGCTCAGACTTGATGCCAGGAATCCACATGATCCAGATCGAACCATCCTTGGATAAGTTCTTTCGAATCCGAGATAGTCTGAAACATGCCAACTGGGGGTCCTTATTTTCCCCCACTCCCATTGATAGCAACACAACGCTATTCTTACAAGTTCTATCCCATTCAGCATTTGTTAGGGAAGAACTTCAAAAGGGATTGGCTGTTCATACTATCGAGGTTTTCGATCAACAGGACTGGTATTTACCAATCAGAGACTACCTCAAGTTAGGTAATATTCCCTTTGGATTGACGCATGCCACAAAATGGACATTCAAACAAAAAGCGGCAAAATATGTCTTGATAGGAGACATTTTGTATCGTCGCAGCTATGACGGAATTCTCCTTCGTTGCTTGGACCAGCAAGAGTCCACTTGGGCAGTCGCCCAAGCGCATGACGGTACATGTGGCGGCTACTTTAGTGGTATGGCCATTGCAAAGCGCATTCTTCGCATGGGCTATTATTGGCCATCTTTAGAGCAAGATTGTTGCGCGTATGTCAAGAGGTGCATAAAATGTCAACATCATGCCAATCTGATGCACGTACCTTCCCAGGCCTTACAGAAAGTCCAGTCTGCTTGGCCATTTTCGTAGTGGGGCCTCGATCTAATCAGAAAGATCTCCCCTGCATCATCAGGCTATCACACGTTTATCATAACGACCACAGAATACTTTACCAAATGGGTGGAAGCAATTCCGTTAACCTCTACGACAGGCCCCCGCATTGCGGAGTTCATTTTACATTACATCATATGTCGTTTTGGTATTCCATCCAAAATAATCTCCGATAATGGGCCATCATTCAAGAACAAATACGTGCGTGCTTTGACCACAAAGTACAAAATTCAGCACAACTTTTCAACACCCTATTATCCGCAAGCAAATGGGCAAGCAGAGGCATCAAATAAGACAGTAGTTGCCATCCTTAAAAATACCGTCGCAGACAGTCATAAGGATTGGCACATACAAATACCACTTGCCCTTTGGGATTATCGCACTAGAATTCGGACGCCCAAGGGGGCAACTTCGTTTTCACTAGTGTATGGCTCAAAGGCAGTAATGCCTCTCGAGTTGGAAATTCCTTCCCTCCGCATATCGATGCAGGAGTTCATCGATGATGACACTGCACGGCAGGCCCGGTTAGACCAACTTACGTTGCTTGACGAACGACACGTTAATGCTCTCGAGCACTTACGTATCTATCAAGAGTGGCTTAAGAGAGCTTACAACATGAAAGTTCACCTAAGAGACATTCAGGTTGGTGATTTGGTTCTGAAGGAAAACCAACAAAACTCTAATTTGCCGTCCCATATGAGGGAAAAATTTGTGGCAAATTGGTTAGGTCCTTATGTCATTGATAGCAAAATAGGACCGAGAACGTACAGGCTAGCTTCTCTTGACGGTATCAAGGAAACAGAACCCTTGAATATTAGTCACTTGCGACCATTTCATATCTAAGAAAGCCATATACCAAAAAAAAAAAAAAAAAAAAAGAAAGCTCCAAGGATTATCGCAATCTCTTGGTCACCCAAAAAGCTCCAAGAATTATTGCAATCTCTTGGTCAGCCAAAAAGCTCCAAGGATTATCGCAATCTCTTGGTCACCCAAAAAGCTCCAAGGATTATCACAATCTCTTGGTCAAATACAAAAGCTCCAAGGATTATCACAATCTCTTGGTCAAATCCAAAAAGCTCCAAGGATTATCGCAATCTCTTGGTCAATCCAAAAATCTCCAAGGATTATCGCAATCACTTGGTCAAACCCAAAAAGCTCCAAGGATTATCGCAATCACTTGGTCAAAACCCAACAAAAATACATCAAAAACAATAATTTTTTTTTTTCAAAAACAACAAAATACATCAAAAACAACAAAAATTTGCATCTCATTTCTACGCATTCTCACATTCATCAATTGAGAGTTTTCTCACATCTCATCTTCATATTCGACAAACTCAATTCATCGAAAATACAAAAATATGTAGCTGCATTAAGCATTGCATTCATACAGTCCATCTTGTTCCCCACTGTTCCATTTCATAAAAACAACAGACACACCATGCATTGCTTCCACCACACTAGAGTCAGTGGTCTTTTAATGTATCATGAGTTTTCGTAGTTCAGCCAAAATTTTCCTCTTTAGCCATGTAATGTATCAAGTCGAACAGATTTTACGGAGGTAGAGTCATACTTGAAATACACCTTGATACGTAACATCCCAACACAAACTAAACACATCAACAATTCCAGAGTTACGTGAAAGAAAGATGAACTGCATAGTAATCTAGGTCACCATAAGCGAAACGGTTATCTTGCTCATCCCCCTGTGCGGATGACCCAAATAATGCTGAGAGTTGGCAAAAGGACAAGCATCACCCCTACCCAATTCCCAAAAATCCCTAATCTCAATAGTTGCAAAAAAAAAAAAAAAATTCAAAAAAATCTGCAGAACGTCAAAACATCAATATTTGACATCCTACAGTGAACACATCAAAATGCACTAAGAAACAATGATTTTTATCACTCCAATCCCTTGCTCGAAAGAAAAACAAATCAAAATAAACAGTGATCTCATCACTACAATGAGCAAGTATCCCAATACAATTGAAGAAAAGAAGGGAGTTGAACTTGAATCCCTGGAACTCTCAGCATTCTAAAGGTCTTCTCGCATGACGATATATCTATCACATTAACTTGCGTACAGATCAATGTTTGCATGTGGATAATCTAGCTTATGACATCCTAGAAAACATCATGGATTAATGTAACTAAACATAACAAAGGAGTTAGTGGAGCTAGTTAGGTGATCCTCAGTACAGGTTCGGTTGAAAGCCCATCTGGCACTGGCAGTATCCTGATAAATACCACATAAATGAACTCAATGGCACACACAGGGATGTGAAATAGCTTGGTCAAAAATAGGTCTGATTCATACCTTGTTCAAAAATCATGTAAGATAAAGTACAGTCATGGCTAGAGAGCTAGAACTGTCTGAGTCTCAGAAAAACTTAGCTACATTTCTAAACCAACTGCGCTACTTTTCGTCTTTGCAATACCATCAGAAAATACAAAAAAAAAAAGAAAAATAAAAGAAAAATAAAAACCACATGTATACATACAAATTCATGCATCACAACAATCGCCTAAAAACAAAATAACAGAGTTCTAAACAATATATGGTGCCATAGCCAAACATCACAAATCCCATTCATCCATTTCATCTCTGCATATCACATATAAATCAAAAACATTTGTAGTCATCATAGCATATGCATCCATCAAAATAAATCAACATAATACATCCATATTCATCAACCATCATGCACAAGATCAAAGAAAATCAAAACAACAAAAACAACAAATAAATGCAACACAAAAACAAAAAGCAATAAACATTGCCAGACACAAGTGCTCTTGCACTTAACCTCTTGGCATAGAAAAATTGATATCGAGGTTTACATTGTCACTATCCTACTCCCTAAGAAGGCTACCATAGCCGGACCGCTCCACGGGAAAATGGATTTCAGACAATTAAATCCCCAAATGGTGTCACAAAACAACAAAAACATCACAAAAAAGTAACACAAAAAAATAGCAATAAACATTGCCAGACACAAGTGCTTTTGCACTTAACCTCTTGGCATAGAAAAATAGATGTTGAGGTTCAAATTATCGCTCTCCTACTTCCCCAAGAAGGCTACAATAGCCGGACCGCTCCACGGGAAGTTAGATTTTCGATGATTTCACCTCATTATGGCATCACCAAAAGGGTTAACACCCACCAAAAATAGGTCCAAATGTTGGAAAAATTGCACACGCTTAACGGTAAACCCTCTAAAGGCACCCTTGCACAAGTCATCTTGGGTCAAGCGACTCATCGCTTCTCTCACAAAGGTCATTCCCTCATTGATTCGTCGCTTGAGGGGGTAGTCACACTTAGTCACCAACCAACAATCACACACCCAATTAAGGAAAACGACATGCATTCAAAGAATCATTGACAAAGACAATCACGCTCCTACTTAGGGCAGTAAACAAGCAATAATCAAATCAATCAAACACTTGGCATTTCATGAATCATGAATACAAGGTTCCCCTGAGGTAAAAACGCCCTTCGCCTATTCATGACTGATCAATGTCTAAGTTCAAGTCACACCTCACAAAAATAGCTTAACACTTGAAATCAAATTCCTTAGCTCGTCAGAAGCAAGGATTCAAGAATGCATGACCTTTCCATACTTGGGGCATCAAAATTTGGTTAGGTTACCAATAAACCCTAATCATTAGTGCTTTGGTTATCTATTTTTTCTCAGCACTGCGTCACCCGTAGCGCTTCCCAAAAAGGGGCATCTGTAGACACCAAAACAGCACCAATCCGATTATGTGACTGCAAACACTGATCGCTTTGACAAACACAGCCCCCAGGGCAGCCCTCAGAGGTCAAACAATGGTCCTAGCCACTTCCATAGCAATTTTGTAAGGTTAGGAAGCAATTTGGTACATTTAGACACTTTGCCCGGTACTCGTCTCACCCAGGGACGATTACTAACTTGCAATCGTCTCACCCAGGGACGATTACTAACTTGCAATCGTCCCACCCAGGGACGATTGTTGTAATCGTCCCACCTAGGGACGATTACCAAGTTTAACGGGCAAAACAACAAACGACGCCAAGTGGCAGCCCAGAACAGTCAGTTGATGACTCCTGCCTTGCACACGTGTGTAGGTGGACGAAGGGCCGTTAGAGGACTGTCACAAGAAGCAATTATGAAAACACAAGTCAATGGAGGACTCCCCTCCCTCATGAGGAGATATGACTGCCACATGGCGCCTATGACCAACACATGGCGTTTGTGCTTCCTTACCAAAGGAGACCCCTTGGGTCTATAAAAGGTGAGACTTTTCTCACCCAAAACATAGATGTTGAAGGAATTTTCAAGCAACGAAGTGCTGCCGAGTTGAAGACCCACTTGCATCCCTTTTGGTTCACCTTCCCACATCCACCAATCTCTTTTGCAAGGGAGGTTGTTGGGTGGCCTTTGGAAGTTCGAACTTGACCCAAATCCAACACATAGACACCTGAACCAACCAATTCACCGACCCCCCACTCCTAAGAGATTTTGGGCCCATCCCAAGTGGATTGGTGCCAAAATCAAGTTCCATTGGTGGGCTGCCCACTTGGGCACCCCGCACCTTTTGGATTTAGTTGTAGTTCATTTTCTATCATTTGTTCATATTCCATGTTATTCTCTCCTGTTCAATAGTTCAGAATCTTGAATCTTGATTTCAAAAGGTTTTCATCGAATATTATCATGCTTTTGTTATTTTGGTTGTCCCACTGACTTGCAGGTAACAACGTCCAATTTCTCGGTGATGGAGGCCAAATTGGGAGAATCCGACCATCTAGGTCGTCCCAAAATGGCCCCAATTACATAACCCCTTGTTTGCAGGCATTTTGCAGGTCTCGGGAATCGACATTGGAGCAGCGGTAGGTCGGCTTCTTCAACACAGTATCAATCGTCCCTGTAGGGGACAATTAACAGCAGCAATCGTCCTTTCAGGGGACGATTAATAGCAGCAATCGTCCTTTCAGGGGACGATTAATAGCAGTAATCGTCCTTCTGAGGGATGATTACCAGGTAAAAGCATATTGGCCGGCTGTCTCAGGGGCAATGGCCTTTTGGTAACATTTTCCGTCTTCTGTCAAGTTTTCAAGCCATTTGGACTTATTGTATTTACTATTTCAGGCAGATGTTTACATGCGTATTTCGTTGATTTTAGAGAACGAACCCCTTTCATTTGCATAGCAGGTGCTACTGACATTTTCATTGTTTCTTTGATTACAGGAAAAGCAATTAGAGGTGAAGAACTTATCCACATCAGCGACGACAGCATCTTGGCCCGCCCATTGCAATCGTGGGCACGCGGGAAGAGGAAGACTAGGTCACACATTGTAATGAAGACAAATTTAACGCTCCTAGCCCCCAAAAGGGGAGGATACGTCTATGTAACCAAGGATAAGATATTTGAATAAAGAGGGCTGTGATTTCTTTACATCTTGTCTTTCATTTCCAAGTTGTCTCCTTTCTCTATTTTAGTGCATAGGATCAAAGCGTTACATTTTCATCTTATGTTGCATAGCTAGTGTTTCCTTTGCCCGGAATCTCGTGCTTTCAATATGGCTGATCCATATGAACTTCATTTTCAAGCAACTAAGAGAATTTTGAGATATGTAAAGGCTACATTGGATTTTGGGATCCATTACCACAAATGTAATTATGTAAAATTAGTTGGATTTAGTGATAGTGATTGGGGAAGCAATATAGATGATAGAAAATCTACTTCAGGGAATTATTTTAGTCTTGGATCAGGACTAATTACACAGAGTTCCAAAAAGCAGACTATTGCAACATTGTCATCTACTGAGGATAAGTATATAGCAATCACAAATGCTAGTACTCAAGATTTATGGTTGAGAAAATTCCTTGAAGAAATTGGAGAGCAATAAAGTGGTCCTACAAGATTGTACTGTGACAATATGAATGCCATAAAATAGGCACATAATCCTATCCACAACAATAGGTCAAAGCACTTTGAAATGAAGTATCACTTCATTCGAGACATGGTGGAGAAATAGGTGGTTGAGTTACGACATTGCAAAAATTTGGACAACATAGCGAACATCTTCACCAAAGGAGTTGTGAAAAATCAGTATATAAAGTTGAGATATTGTCTAGTCAATCCTCTCAACTTTAATAGGGAGAATGTTGGACTCTAGATCATACTTTAGAGTATCTTCCCTAAAGTATATAGGTTCAAAATATTTAAAATTCATTTATCTATAGTTGCACCAAGTTTACTATTTGAGAGGAAATCAGTTTTGTTGTGAGAGCATATAGGGAATTTTTTAGAGTGTTTCTAAACATAGTAGGAGCAAGTAAGATATCCATAATATTAGAGATTTCAAACTTATTGGAGTGCTATAAAAGCATTGTAAGTTCTTATTATTATGAATCTAGTGAACATATTTTCTCAAAAATGTATGCAATGTTATCACATGTGGCAAAAAAAATGAGTGAAGCTTACATGACAATGTATTTTGTAAAATTGTTAGAAGGTGTAGGGTAAATTTATAAGTAGTCTTTGGTGTAATATGACAAGATGAACATGGTAAGTTTTTTTTTTAGAATTTTTTAAATTTCTATGGAGTGAATATTATTCATAAGTCTATGTCTATTATGGAAAGTGTCTCCACATTAATAGATATGGTTTGATGAAATTTCATTTGAGAAGGTTATTGAGAAGGTCAAAAGTTTATGGAGGATGTGTTATATCAAAGTGTGAGAAGGTGTACTTAGTGTTTTTTTATTACATCCCAAATTTGGTAAAAATATAAATGTAAATCATATCATAGAAGAACTATTGACTGGATGAGGGCACATGAGGACTATAAAATTTAATTTAAAAGTTCATGGGACTTGAATTTTAGTATGTTGAGTTGTGAATGGTGATAAAATTATGTTAGAGGTGTCTAAGATGATGTTGAATTATGATGAAGCTTTTGATATATTGAATGGTGTGAAATATATACAATTAATGTTGGTTGGTTTGGATAGTTGAACCAACCAACCACCCTTTTGGAAATACCCCCTAAAGTGCTTAAACACAATGGTGCTCAAATTAAACCAAAAATATAATATGCATGCCATGTTATGCTAACATTTCGCCTTATTACATTATTGGGAAATACAAAGAGCATTGCAAAACAATTTCAAATTTGACACGTGCAAGTACCTTGGTGAAACTATTTGCAATTTACTCACCTGTGGGAATGTAGTGGAGTTGTATGTGATGCTCAGGAACTTCATCACGAATGAACTAACATCGAGTATTTATGTGTTTGGTATGATCATGAAATATGGGTTCTTGAAAATATTCAAAACACCTTGATTGTTACAAAATAAATATAGTGGAAGATTATTTGTAAGATCCATGTTTGTAAGAATATGACTTAACTAAATTATCTCACAAACTACTCCACTAGCTACGGGATATTTTGTCTTTGTAGAAGATAGGGAAACCGCCTGCTGCTTCTTACTATGCCAAGAGACAGGACCATATCCAATATGAAAAATATATCCAAAAGTTGATTTGTGATCATCAATAGATTCAGTATAATATGAGCCTGTATATCCCTGTAGATAGAATTTGCTATTCTTTTTGTACTCCAGGTCCAAATGTGTAGTACCATGAACATAATAAAGGACTATTTTTGTTGTTTACCAATGACTCACCTATGGTTCCTGCATGAACCGTGAAAGATAACCTACATAAAAACTAAGGTCTGGCCTAGCATTTGTTAGATATATGATACACCCAATCAGTTGGTGATAGAGAGTGCCATATACATGAGGTGATTGATTATATCGTGATAGCTTGAGTCTAGGCTCCATTGGAGTTGCCTTAATTTTACAATCAGTCATACAATATTTATCAACCAATATCTTGGCATACTTCTTTTGTGTGACTCTAACATGATGCATTTTATGAGTTACTTACAGACCAAGACAATAGTGAAGAAGTCCTAGATTTGTCATTTCAAATAACTACTTTAAATCATCTTTGACTACATCAACTATATTCTCTAAGCTCCTTGTTAAAATCAGATCATTTACATATAGCACCAAAATCACTATGTCAGAACCATTTTTCTTGATATAAATATTTGCATCTGAAGGACATCTTTAAAAACCATGCTACACTAGGTGACTATCTATTTTTATTTACCATGATTTAGGAGCTTGTTTCAGTCCATACAAGGATTTGATCAAATTACAAACTTTCTGTTCTTTACCTTGAACAAAAAATCCTTCGGGTTGGGTCATGTACACTTCTTCTTGTAGGTCACCATTCAAGAAAGTACTTTTTACATCCATATGATGTAACTTCCACCCAAAATAAACTACCATAGAACAAAGTACTCAAATGGTAGTCATTTTTGTAGTAGGGGCAAAAGTCTCTTCATAATATTTGCCTTCTTTCTAAGGATAGCCCTTTGCAACAATATGGGCTTTATGCTTATCAATAGTACCATTTGCCTTATACTTAAATTTGAACACCCATTTGTACTTGATGGGCTTCTTTCCTAAATGCAGATTTACTAGCTTCTATGTATGATTTTTTATGAGAGATGTATATTCTGCTTCCATAGTAGCCTTCCACTGAGGCTCACTAAGTGCATCCTAAACTATTATGGGATTATTTTCATCCAATGTTGTCATATAAACCCTTTCATCCTCCATATATGTTTCTCTATATTCCTCTACATCTATAGATAGTTCATTAAATTGTTGGTAAAGCTTGTCAACCTTCGAATATGATGCTTCTGCTCTCATACGTTGAGTCATAATGCAAGTACAAGGTCGATATAGAGTTATATCTAGAAGTGATGTCAATTTGGAATCTCTCAATATACTTGTATAACATTTTGGAATTTTTTTCTATAGGGAAGGAACCTATTTCTTAGGCTTATTGTCCTCAAGGTATACAGATGTATAAGTGTTATTTGATGTGAAATATTCATCAAATACCACATCTTGACTTATATGTGTCTTCTTGGTCATAGGATCTGTCAATCAATATCCCTTTGAATACTCATCATAAGCAAGAAAGATACATTGTAGGTTCTTATCATCTTTCTTATTCCTTTTTTATTTTGGTATGTGCATGAATGCCTTACATCCAAAAAAAATTATATGAGAAATGGAGGGTTGCTTACCACTCCATGCTTCTTGTGGAATTTTACCCTATAGAGCTTTGTTGGGTGCCCTATTTAGGAGGTATGATGTTGTGTTTACTTCTTCGACCCAATACTCATGCTCAAGATGTGCTTATTTTAGCATACATCAAACCATTTCCACAATGGAATGATTTCTTCTCTCTACAACTCCATTTTGTTGTGGAGTATAGGTTGTAGTCAGTTGTCTCTTAATCCCATGTTTTTTTAGAAATGATAAAATTTCATTGGAAGTATATTCCCCCCTAAATGAAGGGTTTTGATGGAACATCCTGACTCTTTCTCAACAAGATTCTTGAACTATTGAAAATATAGAAATGCTTCTGACTTCTATTGAAGAAATAAAATCCATATCTTTTGTGAGTAATTATAAACAAACAATTAAAAATACTTCTTTCCACCATACCTGGTTGGAATAGGACCACACAAATCGATGTGTACCAAATCCAAAGATTTATTAGCTCTGAAAGAGCTAACTTAAAATGGTAGCTGATGTTGCTTCCCTGTTAAACAATCCAAGCAAATTGGCAATATGGATGAAAGGTTGGTAAGTCATCTCACCATCTCATATTTTCTCAACTCGAGCAAATATCCTGAACTTAGATGTCCACATATCTTGTGCTACAGAGAAGTAGCCTCCTTTGTAGTTGCTACTAGGTCAACATGAGGTGTGTAAACGACATATAAAATGAATAAGCCATACTTGTATGATCTGGTTGCTACATGTTTTCATTTTTTGGTCATAAAACATCTATTTTTTACTTTTGTAACACAAAATACAACATCCATATCTCGATCCAACATCTAAGGGACTGAAAATAAATTATTAACAAATATAGGAACATAGAGTGCATTCTCAATATGACATTTGCCATCTAGAAGAGTGATAGAAATATCACCTTCACCCTTTACTTGGTAGACTTGATTGTCAGTAATTGTTACTGGCTTACCTTCCTTCTCCTCAAATATCTCAAACCATGATTTATTGCCAGTCATGTGCTTACTAGCACCTGAATCAATATACCCTACAATATCTATCTATGGAGATAAAGTATGAGTCATGAGCACCTTGTGTGCTCTCTAAGATTCTAAATCTGAGTCATATTCTCTAGAATATGAGGATGAATTTGATTCAATATAAGCAACATTCCCCTTAGGTTTCTTATCCTTTTTTTATGGTTTGTATTTCCCTTTCTTCTTCTTCTTATGATCATGGTCATTTTGTTGATTATTATTAAACCAACACCTATTGGTGTCATGGTTATTCATATTATAAATATTGCAATATTATTTGTCTTTCTACTGATGTTGTTTCCCTTTTCCCTTAGATGAAGATCCTTCTTTTTGAAATTGACCATGTTTCTTACCCCCTTGTTTGGTGTAGAGGGCATTATCTGGTACTTCATCTCTTTGAAATTGATTTGCCTCCTCATTTTGAAGTAAATTTACCAATTCCAAAAAATATACTTGTCTACCAGATGCATTAAGAGAGGTAATAAACATCTTATAGGATTCGGATAATGCTCTCAAGATAACATAAGTCAAAAGAGTATCATCCACTAGTTGTACCATAGTATTCAATTTGGCTTTCAATTCTGCAATTCTGCATAGGAATAGGTCAAATGTCTCCCCAGATTTCTTACTGAGCGTATGTAGTTGATTTTGAAGGTGTAGAATAGTGGACCGATTCTTACCTTCATAAATAGTAATCAAAGCATCCCAAGCTTCCTTACTAGTTTTGGCATCATAGATATGATGTTGGACCTCATTTGTAGTATCAAGCAGGATAAACATGAGATATCTTTTGTCCTTATTATCAAAGGCTTCTTGATCTTCTCCTGCTATGGTAGGTTGTTGTGTAGTGTCAGTCACTACATCCCATAGGTCTTCCACTTGAAGAACAACACACATATTTGTCTTCCATGGAGTGAAGTTAGAACCTTTGAGCAACTATAAATCTGAGAGATATTTATGAATAGTGGCCATTATGAAGATTCCTTATAACACCAATTGGTCTCCCTTTCTTTATACCTGCCAGACATTTATACCGAAACTCCTCTATATATACCCACCCTTACGTGAGGGATATTATAAGTATATAAGAGCATAATGATACATGGAACTTAGGTGATACTAAAAGGGCATAATTTTATTTATGACACCTACCATATAAGGTATTTCCTAATGCACGGGGTGTAACTTCCCATAAATACATTGGAAAGCCCTTCGTCATGATTTAGATCTAACAACAATAACGATATGGGTATGAAATGAAGTGAATATTAGAACTGAATTTCCTTATTTCTCCCTGATTATTGATAGAGAAAAATATCAGATATCGTTGTTGCAGTGATATTAGGCATTAGATATAGTAGTCCAAACACGGCAACATAACCTATAAGTGTGGACTAGAGGTACTGTATATACCAAACGCTGCTATGCAATAAATTACACAGAAAGGTATATAAATTTGGGGTCTTTTATTTTGTTTTATTTATGTGATTGTTAATGCAATAAAATAGGAAATTCAAGTGCAAAATACAATGACAATTACCCACAAATTATCTACTTGAGATGTCATTTTCCACTGAAAATGCACCTATAACAATGTCATTTTTAGATGAACCATATTCACTTTCCACAATTTTATTCCCCCATTTGTATTAGAATTTTGTAAAAAAATAAATGCTTATGAGATACCCCCTTTTGGTTGAAAAAAAAATAGGAGGAAGAAAATGAATGTGGATCCTTTCTAATTCCAAAAAGAACAACTTATCCCTCTAAAAAAATGGCTTTGAAAGGAAGAAATCGAAGTATTGAAGAATACCTCAAAAAAAATAGTGTTTCCTCTGACTCGTGGTAGAAAAAGAACTCCTGTGCTCTCCTTTGACCCAAAATACGCTCCTGGTTGGCAATAAAATGACCCTCTAGGGTGAAAATGAGGTTATGGAAAAATTGAAAAAAATTGCAAAAAATGCAAAAAATTGAAAAAAAAAATTGGTTAGGGCATCAATGTTTTCTGTTCAAGTGTCAATTTTTTTTGTCATAGCATCAAAGTGTTATGCTTGGGTGTCAAAATGTGTGTGCAAGGTGTCAATAGGTGGCAAAAAGCATCAAAAGGCACTGATGGGCATCACCAGGTGACATTGGGAGTCAAGTGCACAATGCAGACATAAAAAGGAAAAAAATTTCTTATAACTCCTAATGGGATTTGAACCGGTGACCTCCCACCAAAAAAGCACAACACGTACAACTCGAGATAGATTTATCAAAGAGGATAGGTAAGTAGAAGGGGTTTCTTATCTTTGTACAATGCAAAGAAAGAAAAAAATGTAATCCCACATGCGCTATACTGCGACGATGGGAGGCTTAAAAACTTTGGAAAACCATAATGGCTTTCGGTTACCTTCGGGTAACCATCCCTACATTTTGCCTCTATAGTAGCCTTCAAACCACGTCCTGTGTCCTCAGTATCTTCGACCCAAGTGTCTCCTCGAACTACGTCCCACGTGTCTCCTTGGAATGCATCCTGTGTCTCTGCCTGAGCATGGATCTGGTCTACTTTCCTCTGCCTATGATTGACTATCCTCTACGTGGTTTGCTTTCATTGTGTTCATCAATATCGACTATATTTTTCCTGAGTATTACTTCCATTGCGTTCACAAGATTGCTTCCATCATGTTCACCAAGATTATCTATCCCTATAGTAGTTGGAGTAGTTGCTTCACAAGATTGCTTCCATCACGTTCACCAAGATTATCTATCCCTATAGTAGTTGGAGTAGTTTCTAATAACGGAACTACCTTCCCTAACATTTTATGGTCATTGTGGCTCTGGTACCATGTTGAATTCCGATGAAGCTTTTGATATATTGAATGGTTTGAAATATATACAATTCATGTTGGTTGGTTTGGTTAGTTTAACCAACCAACCACCCTTTTGGAACTACCCCCTAAAGTGCTTAAACACAATGGCGCTCACCTATAACAAAAAATGTAATATCCATGCTATGTTATGCTAACAGAGAATTGTTATTATTGCCCTTGTAATATGTTTTAAGGTATTTTTGGTTTAAATAATGAAATGTAGTAATATCCAAATAATTAAAAATATATGGAATGTTTATGCTGTAAGGTGAAAAGGAGATATGTGTCATAAATCTATGTTGGTACTATCTAAGTAAAATTTATGATCTAATCTATGGTTATGTGTCACATCCCCACTGTTTATTGATATTTTTATTTTGAAGAATATGTTTCTACATCCAGTTTTGCGATGCAGGAGTAGGTTTCCGAATCGGTGATGGAGAGGAGCACTCACCCTAAGACCAAGAAAGCAGTTTGGAATGTCAGGTAAGCAGATATGATGTCATGCCCTGAGCACCTTGGTCCATGGGTACATGAAAGCCCATCGTAGAATTTGCATCTCCATTTGCATTTTGCATGTCATGGTTGACTAAATGTTGTTTGCCTTCTTTAAGTTTGGTGTTTGTTGCTTGTTGCTATTTAAAAATATTAATTTTTAAAGATATATATATATATAATTAATATAATAATAATTATGAAATTATTATATATATATATATATATATATATATATATATATATATATATATATATATATATATATATATATATATATGAATAAGAAATCATTCATATGCAAATAGCCATGAAATTATTTTAACAAAGTAAATACTTCATATACATACATATCCATAACTATGGAATTATTATAAAATTAATAATATATATATATATAAAATAATGACAAAATAATACTAAAACCATAAAATATAAAAATGTTTAATATAAAACATTAAATCCACTTTATCAGAGGCTACCTCTAAAGAAACTTTTATAAGTTAATAAAGGGAAAGGCCTAAGCTACGTATGGCAATAAGCTAAAAATATTTTAACCCTTAGTACCTTAATAATAAATAAAAGGGGATTCGAGGGGTTATGGAATAATCTTGATCAATTGACAAAGCCAAATGGTTAATAATATATGTCGGACACCTGGAAACATTAGGTTGCTATACCTGGTGGACTACCCTGAGGTGTCAATATTTTACCATACGCTTCATCCTTTTTAACAGAAGTAAGGTTGATTGTTTTGGAGGGAAATATTATTGGTGGCAGATGCTCTTCGATTGGGCTACAACATACGAGAAGGTCAGGAAGAATTACCAGCAACGAATCAAGAAGGTAAGGATTTTTTATACATATATCATGCTTGGAAACATGTGAATATCATAAAACAAAGCTAGTGTCTCATTAATAATTGTTTAAGCTTTTGAATGCTATTGCATATGTTGTTTTTGTATATTGGTGGCTGGCGATATACTAAAATGATAATAATATAATATAATAAATAAATAAAAATGTTGTTTGAAAGTTAAATTTACGGAAGTATTGTAGGACATATATATGTATACATAGATGAATTTGTGTGTGCTAAGAAGACGTTTTGTTTGATATCTCATGTTTATCGCAATGGATTGAAGTATGCTTTTAAGGGTTGATTAATTATATAATGTCAAGGGAGTTATAAAAATAAAGTATTTTCTTGATTTCATAGCCCACAAAATGACTGTGTGTCCTTTGTTTTGGATGGATGGTACCCTATTTTGTGTTAACTTTCTTCTTTTGTAAGCCTTTCTATGAATATGAAGTCACTGGGTGAACTTTGCATGCTATGTTCTTGCATTTGTTTTACTGCATGAAGATGTTGGATAAAATTTACATGTTGTAGGTTTGCATCTGCTTGAGCATGTCATTTAGGAATGGGCCAAGCTGATCCAAAATTTTACCTCCATCCTTGTTGTGGTCATTATGGGAAGTGTCTTCCAAAAATGCTGAAAAATGACCTCTGTGGCATGTTGTGTTGAGAACTAAACCCTTCCGAGGTGAATAATGATAGGGACTATTGAAGATGTGTTACTGAGAAAGGCATGATGGACAACGTTAAAAACTGTCACTCAAACTGGTTGTATAAATACAAAGTCATAGGGATGTATAAAATCTTGATATTATATTATTTTCGTAAAAATGGTTAGTTAAAAATATTGTAATGTTTTTTTTTAGAAAGAGTAGAATTCTGTATTAACTATGCTATGTTTTTCTTGGAAATGAATAGTAACTTCAACATGTAAGTCATGAAAATATCAAATAGAATATTTGGGAGTAATTTCTGATTTGTGTGGTTGTTCCATCATTTGTTTATTATGGTATAACCTGGAGATGACATAATTCTTCTTATAGTAACTTTGGCTAATGGAAAAGTACTATATACTTATTGGAAAACTTTGGAATGATAAGAATTAAATATTGATTAGGCTAATATGAGGATAGCTCGATTGTATTTTAAAATGTAATAATATTAATATTTCCATGTGGACTTTGATATAGGAAGTTTACTATGGTTTTTTTATTTTTTAAATACAATTGCGGTTAATGTACGAAGGTATTTTATTTTACATAAATTATATTCCTTTTTGTAAATATTCTTTTATAAGATATCGTCGAGGTATATATTAAGTTATAGGATATTTTTGTCGAAATTATGTAGTTTTAATAGTAAACTCTTGAAACTATGAAGGTAGTTGAAAATTTATTTCTTATTTTCAAAAGTTTAGGTATTTGTTGATTTTATATAGTTGAAAGACTATTTAACTAAGAGATTGAATTGATCTGATAATTTATATCGTTGAATGAAAGTTTCATTATTGTATGAACTAATATTTTTTTATAGAAAAGTAAAGTATTTAGAAAATGTAAAAGAAAAAAAAATATATAATTACATAAGATTGTATTTAAATTTTGAAATGATGATGTTATATCCCTAAAATTAATAAAAAGGACATCTTTTAAATCATTAAACCAAGTCTTTCAAGCCTAAAGAATAAAAAATAAACAAACTCAAATAAAGACTTGGTTAAGAATGCTTGAAATTTGTATGTCGAGTAAGGACTTACTCTACCCACCCATGTTAAGTCATGAGGTGGCTTACGTGTAACTGAGCCACTATACTCCGACTACTCAAGGATAGGGGTCCAAGCCATCGAGTGTAACGAGCGACGGTATGGGACATCGCTCTAGGTGGTAAGTCAGTTAGTGGTGGTGATATTCATCATTCCACTTAGGCTGGGGAGGTGCCAACCTAATGCATGGCTAGAGAGCTACTCATGTTATTGACACAACTAGTGACAGATGGTTATGGGCAACATTATCGTTAGTCTAGGATAGGTCATGAATATCTAGTCCATAATCCATGAGATGGTGAACTCTAGTCAAACCTTAGCAAAGGGTCAATGACTAGCACCAACATACAGACATTGTTTCCAAAGGTATGATTCAAGCACTCGAAGGACTGTGAGTTCTTCTGACTTTGGACAAGGGAGATAGCATACCCAGATCGGGTGATATGGGTGCCGATGGGATAACCCTACATTGAATTCGAGATAGACTCATGTGAGGTGTTAGAATCCCATATGGCAACTTGCAAAACGTTGCCAATTCTGAGCACTTAAGACACCAGCTGCAGTGGTGAACATTCTTGAAGTGTAAACTTATTATACCTACTAACATCGTATGGGACTGCAAGCATAATATTGTGACTTAAAAAAATGTGTTGAAATATTGGACTTTTACAGTTGGTATCAGAGCCTAGGTTTGTGAAAACCTAGTTAAAATAATTTCCTAACAAAATTTTTAATGCCAGATGGCAGGTACTTCTCGGAGACCTAGTATGAGTCTGCAAGAGGAAAGTGTAGAAGGTCCGAGGAGGGTACTCAGACGACTCATAAGAGAGTCATAAAGAGCACAAACTGTTGAAAAACCATGACGCATGGTTAGAAAGGAAAAGGAGCCAGTAGTAGGGGCTACCTCCAAAGATGGAAATATGGCTCAAATGTTCTAGCTCATGCAAGAGCAATTTAATTAGCAATGAGAGCCGATGGAGAGCCAGAGGGCTCAAATGAATGAGCACATGGAACAAAAATGGGCATAGATGGCCCAACAACAGGAGCTCATTTCACAACAACAAAAGGTTATTGAGAACCTGACAAAAAAGAAGGTGAATAGTAACATGAATCAATTACCTGAAGGATCCACTAGAAGAACAATGGGTGAGGAGTTGTAGAAGGAATTAAAGAAACTAGATATTTCCAAATTTGATGGGAGCGATGATGGAGAAACCACTCTCAACTGGCTAAGTGAAGCCGAGGGATACTTTGCTATCAACCCTCTTAGCTCCGAAGGAAAAACCGCATGGGTAGTTGCTCATTTAGAGGGTGCCGCCAAGACATGGTGGACCACATATAAGAAAGCCGTCCAAAAGGAAGTGGTTGATATTCCTTGGGAGGAATTTGTTAAGGAGTTCAAGAGTCATTTTCTCACTGAACAATTCTTTATTGAAAAGCATGCTGAATTTACCAACCTGCATTAGGGTAATATGTCAGTAATTGAGTACTATCAGAAATTTGTTCAGTTACAAAAATATGCACCTGAATTTGATAATCAAGAAAAACTTAAGGCACATAAGTTCATTATGGGATTACACCCAAAACTTAGTCTGCATGTGGGGGGAAAAACTCCTCAAACCCTGACAACGGCTTATGACGCAGCTCGATTCTTTGAGTCAAGTCAAAAGGAAGTGAAATCTTTTTATCAGCAAGAGAAGGACAACTCAAGGAAAAGAAAGAATGCTGAGAAAAATCACGGTTCTGACCAAAATCGTAGGTATAAGGATAAGGGTCGAGAAAGATATGATAACCACAACAAAAATAGAAACTAGGGGAACAGAGGACAGTCTGACCGAAGAAGTTTCTAGGATAAGAAGTCCAACAATAGTAGCCAAAACAAGACTGGAAACCATAATCAGATGAATGATAAGCCAAGGAATGATGGACCTAATGCCTGCTATGTATGTGGAGCATTGGATCACTTTGCGAGATAATGCCCCAAGAAAGTCGACCCCAGGAATCCTTCCGAAGAGGCGTCCCACAAAATTTTTGCTACTATAGGTAATCCTAAACTGGAAGGACAAACTACTCCATTTTTTATTAAAGGAAAAATTGGCAAGAGAGATGTGAAAATTTTAATAGATAGTGGTGCTACTGATAGCTTTATTTCAAATAATATTTTGAGGGATATACCTGTTAGACCTGGGATCATGGCAAATGGTTGGCAAGTAGAATATGGCTCGGGACAAACTTACTTAGTAAACCAATGCCTATTTGATTCAACAGTAGAATTACCTCAAGGAAAAATCAACTGGCATTTGTATGTAGCCCCTTTACATGCATTTGATGTGATTCTAGGACTAGATTGGCTGAAAGCACATAAGGCTATACTAAATTTTGAGGAAATATGGATGGATTATACTAATGAAGCCAATCAAAGAATTCGCATCCACTGTAGTAGAGCCTCCCTTGAACCTCATTTGATAAGTAGTATGCAAGCTAAAAGGGCCTGGAAAAAGGGATGCAGATTGTATGTAATCAAGATGAATAAAAAAGAAGAATCAGACCCAAGCTCGACACTATTCCAACAATACCCGGTGCTAGGAGAATTTAGAGATGTATTTCTTGAAGATCTACCTGGGTTGCCACCAAAAAGAGAATTTGATTTCTCTATTGAATTAGTGCCTGGAGCAACACCAATAGTCCGAAAACCATATAGAATGACACCACTGGAGCTACAAGAACTCAAAATCCAACTACAAGACTTGTTAGAGAAAGGGCATATTAAACCCAGTGTGTCACCTTGGGGGGCGCCAATTTTTTTTGTCAAAAAGAAATATGGAACCTTAAGATTATGCATTGATTACAGAATGCTTAACAAAATGACAATCAAGAACAAATATCCCTTGCCTAGGATCGACGATTTGTTTGACCAACTCAGAGGAGCTACTATATTTTCCAAAATTGATCTTAGGTCAGGTTATCACCAACTAAGAATCCGGGAGGAATATACCTACAAAACTACTTTCAGAACAAGATATGGGCACTATGAGTTCACAGTGTTACCTTTTGGTTTAACCAACGCACCAACAACCTTTATGAACCTGATGCATAGTGTGTTTCATGAACAATTAGACCAATTTGTGCTTATATTCTTGGATGACATATTGATTTATTCTAGAAATAAAGAAGAGCATGATAAACACATGAGAATTGTGTTAGAGGTACTCAAGAAAAATCAACTATACGGGAAACTATCCAAGTGTGAATTCTATACACCTCAGGTGCAGTATTTAGGGCATATCATCTCAGTTGAAGGTATAGCAATAGATCCCAAGAATATTGAAGCAATTATAGATTGGCCAGCTCCTACTAATGTGTTAGAGGTGAGGAGTTTTATGGGAATGGCTGGCTATTACCGACGATTTGCCAAAGGTTTTTCAAAAATAGCCTATCCTATAACCAACTTGCAAAAGAAAGGGAAGGCATATAAGTGGACAAAGCAGTGTGAAGAAGCCTTTAGAATTCTCAAAGAAAAGTTGACAACCGCACCAATACTGAGAATACCTGACCCAAACCAACCATTTATAGTGTGCACCGATGCATCTGTAGAGGGATTAGGAGGTGTATTGCTGCAAAGGGAAGTTGTGATAGCTTATGAGTCTAGGAAACTCAAGAAGCATGAGATAAATTATGCCACACATGACCTGGAACTAGTAGTTGTGGTCCATGCTCTCAAAATTTGGAGGCATTACCTGTTGGGAAAACCTTTTGATCTTAAAACCGACCACCAGAGTCTAAGGTATATATTTACTCAACCAATGCTGAATGCTCGACAACGAAGATGGATGGAATTTCTGGTAGAATATGATTTTGGTATTGAATATATCAAGGGTAAAGAGAACAAACTAGCAGATGCTCTTAGCAGAAGAAAACACATAGCTGCTATTACAAGATGTCAGTATGGATTTAAGAAGCAAATTACAGAGTTGCAAAAGATAGATAAATTTTGTAAATCATGTCTAGAGAAAATTGAACAAGGAATTCTTGGAGAATATAGCATTAGAGATGAATTGGTATGCTTTCACAATCGAATCATTGTACCAAACAAAGAAGAGCTTAGAAGAATTATCCTGCAAGAAGCTCATTGTGCACCATATTCAACACACCCAGGAGTAGTCAAGATGAGGAAAAAATTGAAGAAGAACTACTACTGGCCTAGTATGAAAAAAGACATAGTGCAGTTTGTGCCAAAATGTCTCAAATGCCAGAAGGTGAAGGCCGAACATCAACACCCTGGTGGGAAATTGCATTTATTTGAGATACCAGAGCATAAATGGTAGGCTATAACCATGGATTTCATTGTAGGACTTCCTAAAACCCGATTCCAGCATGATGCAATATTCGTGGTGGTAGAAAAATTGACCAAGGTAGCACATTTCATACCTGGAAGTACACACGATGATGCCTCAACAATTGCTCAAAAATTTTCTCGAGAAATTGTAAGACTACATGGATTTCCTGAAGTTATTATATCTGATAGAGACTCGATTTACATCTAAATTTTGGCAAGCATTGCATCGAGCCTGGGGAATAAGGCTCAATATCAACAATGCTTACCATCCTGAGATGAATGGAAAGATCGAGAGGGTCAACCAAGTGTTGGAGGACATGCTATGCATGTATTGCATGGATCATCAAAGCAAATGGGAGGACTATCTCTTCCTGGTAGAATTTGCTTATAATAACAGCTATCATTCCATGTTGGGCATGACCCCATTTGAGGCTCTATATGGGTGTAGGTGCAAGACACCATTAACGTGGGACAATCTGGACGATCGAGAGGTGATCGGTGCTAAAGCTATGAAACATATGGGAAACCAACTGAAAGGAATCCGTCAGTGATTGCGTGAGGCAGCTGATCGATAGAAAAGCTATGTTGATTTAAAAATAGCACCTCAAGAATTTTCTGTAGGATACAAGGTCTTCCTTAGAGTCAAGCCTACTAAAAGCTCAATTAAATCCACAAGATTAAGCCCTAGGTTTGTCAGACCTTTTGAAATAACTACCAAAATCAGTCTCGTTGCCTACAAGCTTGCATTACCGCCAAATTTGTCAAAAATCCACAATGTCTTTCATGTATCCCTGCTTCAAAAATATGTTGCTGACCCAACTCATATCTTGGATACTACTCATTTGCAGATATCGGACCCGTAGCTCATTGAGGTGCGACCAGTTAAAATTTTGGGCTTTAGAACCAAGTAACTTAGGAAAAGAATTGTGGACCAGTGTAGAGTGCAGTGGGACCAATTTTCCGAAAGAAATGCCACCTGGGAGGATACTAATAGCATGAAAAATTAGTTTCCCTATTTGTTTGAAATATAAAAACTGAAAGACAATATTTAATTTTGGATATGTATTTCCTTGTGATGTAAAGACATTGTTATTATATTTTGATTAAAAAGCATGTGTTTGGATTGTGAATTGAATCAGTTGGAATTATTTTACAAGAATCACTGATGTCTATTTTTATATGAAATTATATTTTCTTTCTTGCAAACTAACACAGGGACTGTGTTATTTCTAAGAGGGGGAGTATGTCACATCCCCACTATTTATTGATATTTTTATTTTGAAGAATATGATTCTGCGTCTAGTTTTTATGATGCAGGTGCAAGTTTCCGAATCGTGATGGAGAAGAGCACTCACCCTAAGACCAAGACAATAGTTTGGAAGGTCAGGTAAGCGGATATGATGTTGTGCCCCGAGCACCTTGGTCCGTGGGTACATGGAAGCCCACCGTAGAATTTGCATCTTCATTTGCATTTTGCCTGTCATGGTTGACTGAATGTTGTTTGCCTTCTTCAGTTTGGTGTTTGCTACTTGTTGCTATTTAAAAATAATATATATTAATTTTAAAGATATATGTATATATAATTAATATAATAATAATTATGAAATTATATATATATATATATTTGAATAAAAAATCATTCATTTACAAATAACCATGAAATTATTTTAATTAAGTAAATACTTCATATACATACATATCCATAACTATGGAATTATTATAAAATTAATAATAAAAATATATATATAATTAAATAAAATAATGATAAAATAATACTAAAAACATAAAATATAAAAATGTGTAATATAAAACATTACATCCACTTTGTTAGAGGCTATGTCTAAAGAAACTTTTATAAATTAATAAATGGAAAGGCCTAAGTTACATATGGCAACAAGCTAAAAATGTTTTAACCTTAGTACCTTAAAAAGAAACAAAAGGGGATTCGAGGGGTTATGGAATAATATTGATCAATTGACAAATCCAAATGGTTAATAATATATGTTGGATACTTGGAAACGTTAGGTTGCTATACCTGAAAGACTACTCTGAGGTGTCAATATTTTACCATACGCTTCATCCTTTTTAAGGAAAGTAAGGTTGATTGTTTTGGGGAGAAATATTATTGGTGGCAGACGCTCTTCGGTTGGACTACAACATACGAGATGGTCAGGAAGAATTACTAGCACCGAATCAAGAAGGTCAGGATTTTTTACACATATATCATGCTTGGAAACATGCGAATATCATAAAACAGAGCTAGCATTTCATTAATAATTGTTTAAGCTTCTGAATGCTATTGCATATGTTGTTTTTGTATATTGGTGGCTGGCGATATACTGAAATGATAATAATATAATATAATAAATAAATAAATAAATTTGTTTGAAAGTTGAATTTATGGAAGTATTGCAGGAGATATATATGTATACATAGATGAATTTGTGTGTGCTAAGAAAACGTTTTGTTTGATATCTTGTGTTTATCGCAATAGATTGAAGTATGCTTTTAAGGGTTGATTAATTATATAATGTCAAGGGAGTTATAAAAATAAAGTATTTGCTTGATTTCATAGCCCGTGAAATGGTTGTGTATCCTTTGTTTTTGACAGATGGTACCCTAGTTTTGTGTTAGCTTTATTCTTCCGTAAGCCTTTCTGTGAATATGAAGTTGCTGGGTGAACTTTACATACTATGTTCTTGCATATTTTTTACTACATGAAGACGTTGGATACAATTTGCATGTTGTAGGTTTGCATTTGTTTGCTGCATGTCTACCTGAGCATATCATTTAGGAATGGGCCAAGCTGATCCAAAATTTTACCTCCATCCCTGTTGTGGTCATTATGGGAAGTGTCTTCCCAAAATGCTGAAAAACGACCTCCGTGTTATGTTGTGTTGAGAACTAAACCCTTCTGAGGTGAATAATGATAGGGACTGTTGAATATGTGTTACCGGCAAAGGCATGGCAGATGACGACTTTAAAAACTGTCGCTCAAACTGGTTGTATAAATACAAAGTCATAGGGATGTATAAAGTCTGGACATTATTTTATTTTCGTAAAAATGGTTAGTTTAAAATATTGTAATGTTTTTTTAGAAAGAGTTGAATTATGTATTAACTCTGCTATATTTTTCTTGGAAATGAATAATAGCTTCGGCATGTAAGTTAGGAAAATATCAAATAGAATATTTGGGAGTAATTTTTTATTTGTGTGGTTGTTCCGTCGTTTGTTTGTTATGGTTAGACCTGGAGACGACATAATTCTTTTTACAGTAACTTTGGTTAATGGGAAATTACTATATACTTATTGGAAAGCCTTCGAATGATAAGAATTAAATATTAATTAGGATAATATGAGGATAGCTCGGTTGTATTTTAAAATGTAACAATATTAATATTTCCATGTGGACTTTGATATAGGAAGTTTACTATCGTTTTTTTTTTTAAATACAATTGTGGTTAATGTAGGAAGGTATTTTATTTTATATAAATTATATTCTTTTTTGTAAATATTCTTTTATCACAGGTCATCGAGGTACATATTAAGTTATAAGATATTTTTGTTGGAATTATTTAGTTTTAATAGTAAACTCTTGAAACTATGAACGTAGTCGAAAAGTTATTTCTTATTTTCAATAGTTTAGGAATTCGTTGATTTTATATAGTTGAAAGACTATTTAATGAAGAGATTGAATTGATCTGATAATTTATATGGTTGAATGAAAGTTTCATTATTGTATGAACTAAGATTGTTTTAGAGAAAAGCAAAGTACTTAGAAAATGTAAAAGAAAAAAAAAAATATATATATATATATATATATATATATATATATATATATATATATATATATATACATAAGTACATAAGACTGTATTTAAATTTTGAAATGATGATGTTATATCCCCAAAATTAATAAAAAGGACATCTTTTAAACCATTAAACCAAGTCTTTCAAGCCTAAAGAAAAATAAATAAACAAACCTAGATAAATACTTGGTTAAGAATGCTTGAAATGAGTATGTCGAGTAAGGACTTACTCTACCCACCCACGTTAAGTCACGAGGTGGCTTACGTGTAACTGAGCCACTATACTCCAACTAATTAGGGACAAGGGTCCAATCCATCGAGTGTAACAAGCGGTGGTATGGGACGTCACTCTAGGTGATCAGTCGGTTAGTGGTGGTGATATTCATCTTTCCACTCGAGCTGGGGAGGTGCCCACATAATGCATGGCTAGAGAGCTACTCATGCTATTGACACAACTAACAACAGATGGTTATTGGTAGCATTATCGTCAGTCCGGGATAGGTCATGAATATCTAGTCCACAAGCCATGAGATGGCAGACTCTAGTCAAACCTTAGCAGAGGGTCAATGACTAGCATCGAAATACAGACACTAGTTCCAAAGATATGAGTCAAGCATTCAAAGGACTACGAGTTCTTATGACTTTGGACAAGGGAGATAGTGTACCATGATCGGGTGATATGGGCACTGATTGGATAACCCTACGTCGAATTCCATATAGACTCATGTGAGGAGTCAGAATCCTATATGGCGATTTGTAGAACCTGGCCAATTTTGAGCACTTAAGACACCAACTGCAGTGGTGAACATTCTTGAAGTGTAAACTTAGTATGCCTACAAACATCGTATGGGATTGCAAGCATAATATTGTGCCTTAAAAAAATGGGTTGAAATTTTGGACTGTTATATTATGTCGTTTATATAAAAAATGGTCATGTCATTAATATCATTTTTTCTAAGCCCCATGCATCCATAAAAGCTATTATTATTTGATGAGTTCATGTTTATGGTATGCAATGATCAATGATATCTAATACCTCTAGTGTATAGTATTGATAGATATGTCAAAGAGATCTAATATTTTTAAAAAAATTAACAATAATATTTATCTATATGTAATAGTGATATCTAGTAAGTTGGTGGTCAATACGAAGATAAATAAGGTGATGTTGTTAGCCACTCTACAAATGAAGATAGTTATGGTAGTGATGGCCATGATGAAATTGATGTTGATGTAATATACCATCATGAATATTTTTTGATGCTTTGAAAAGCATATTATATATAGTGATATCAAAATGAGATAATTACATGTATATAGTAGTTGATAGATAACAAAATTATTTGCAGGTGGGTGAAAGTAACCATAAGTATAGAAGTAGTTATAGAAAACCATATAGCATGATATTGGTTTAGGGAAACATATAGCATAAAATTGGTCAAGGGAGACTAGTATATAATTTGTTTGTGGTTATAAGTTAGCCACATTAAAACCCCTTTGATGAGATGGATGGGGCTTAATTGATTGATGTGAGCACATAAGAAGTAATGCGGATGGAGTGATATCCTAGGAATACTATAGAGAGATATATCCAATTATAATTACAAGTGATACCTTGGGTGTAGTTGAAGGATATAGACACTTCTAAAATTATAGTCATAGCATAGTGATGTTGAAGGTCATTATGATGATACCATTACATAGAGACAAGAGAGAAAAAAAATTATAGAAGTTTGTAATATCAATGGATATCTAATCAACCATAAAATCAAGAAAGATATACTAGACACCATCTTTCTATGACATGTTTGCGAGAGGTCTTCATATAATTTACAAAATGACTTTATAAATAGTTAAAAGATAAATTTATATACACTATACTAAATCTGGAGTGCTTATTAAACTAATACTTGACTATGTAAATAAAACATTGTAATAAATCCTAAAAAAAAAAAACCATTAACTCATACAAAATTCCTCATAATTGTAATAAATTATAATTGTCTGTATTTACTTTTATCTATTTTAAATATATTTTATTTGTATATGTAAATATACTTTTTCAATGTTATTATTAAAATAAAATTAATTAAAAATAAAATTAAATAAATCATATAAAGATAAAATCTTTAATTACACATACTAAGCTACCCACTCTTATTAAATATAAGAGATTTAAATTACGCTAGAACACTGCTCAAATTTAAATAGATAACCACAGTAATATTTTATATTTGGTGTGACGTCGTTGGAAGGTATCTAGCCTATAACTTACTTTGATGAGGATACTTGGACTTCGACGCTCTCGTCGGGCGCACTCCACCATAATTATCTCACCTCCACCGTAATTATCACACCTCTATTATTCTTTGCAATGTCTGCGTACTAACTTTGTACTTAGTTCTCTCTTATACAAACAATTTCAGTACCCTTTTGCCTAAAACGCCATCGGAATCATTCTTCTGTGTTCTTCTCCAAAAAGTTTCTTAGTAAGTTTGAATAAGGTTAGTACTTTCCCAGTGTTTTTTGTTTGATTGTTTTTGCTAGATTCCTTATTCCATAACTTTGTCTTTTATTTCATGAATTAAAAATTATTATTATTTTTTAAATAATTTTATTAACTTTATTTTTACCTAATAAATTAAATAATAAAAAATCAACTTTATTTTTACCTAATAAATTAAATATTATAAAAAATATCTAAACAATAAAAAAATATTAAATGTTAAATGTTGTTTTTCAAGAAATAGTTATGTTAAGTTATAATAAATAAGTTGTTTATTTTAAAGTAAAAAGTTAGTTGATTGTGTTGAGTGTTTATTTTAGTTTAATAAGCTTTACCTTTACCAAAATCATAAAATTAAATCTAACGAGTGACAGTTATAAATCGCCATAGAAAAGAACATATGTAGCATCTATCTATTTGTGCGGAGCCTAGTGTTGACAAAGAATAACAAAACATAATATTTAATTGAAGAAGCAAACAAATTTTAAGGTATATTCGCTCCGTCATTATTGGGACGGGCGCAAGTAAAAAATCAGTCATTTTCAGGAGAGTTGTTGAGGCATAATGTATCTGGCCCCAATTACGCTTCTATTGTGTCGTGGTTCTTCAGTCACACCCAAGAGACATTTTCAGCTATATAAGTCATTCAAGTCCTTCAAGATCTGACAAACTTGTGGAAGCTCAGTCTTCGGAAGGTAGACAGATCTTTGGAGAAGAGAATGGTAAGACGGACTTTTGGTTTGTGGGATGTTATGGCTTCCCTTGTAGTTTTGTCGAGCTTTGTGGAACTTATTGTGATTGTTTGTGAATAACAGGCTGAAGCTAAAGGATTTGAGCAGCCTCAATCACTCAAAGCTCAAAGTAAGACGCTTGAAAACTATGTTGACTGGAAAGGACGACCTGCTCTTAAACACAAACATGGCGGAATTCGTGCAACGATTTTCATATATGGTAATGCTCCTTTTGTTTTACATATCAAGAATAGATTCACGATTTTAACTCCAAAAGCATTGGATTATGAGATTTTAATTTTGTTCAAATTTAAGAAGCAAGGACTTAACCTTGTATAAAATGGCGCAGTTATGGAGGGCTTTGAGAATATGGCATTCATTGCAAACTCGGTCAATCTAGTTACGTATTTTCACAGTGTTATGTACTACGACCTGGCGGATTCCTCAACTACGCTCACAAATTTCATGGGGACGTCCTTATTACTCGCGTTGTTTGGAGCCTTTATTTCCGACTCATACATAACCCGATTCCACACCAACATTATCTTTGGATCCATTGAATTAATAGTAAGTACATGCAGGTGTCCATTTTAATGGAAATGCCAAGTTTGTTCATTTCAGCATTAGATCATGAATATATGAATCTTATTGACAATGGTTGGCAGGGCTACATATTGTTAACAGTCCAAGCACACTTCCCCTCTTTGAGACCTCCAACATGTGACATATCGAATCCTGCCACGAATTGCAGGCATGTTACAGGCCGGAACGGTTCAATACTATATTTGGGCTTGTATTTGATTGCTGTTGGAGCAGGAGGAGTAAAGGGTGCTCTTCCATCGCTGGGAGCAAACCAGTTTGACGACAAGGATCCCAAAGAGAGCAGGCTCATGTCCAGTTTTTTCAACTGGTTTTTTTTCAGCCTCACTATGGGAGCAAGCATAGGAGTCACTTTCATTGTGTGGATTCAAAGCAACAAAGGATGGGATTGGGCCTTTGGGATATCTTCCGCAGCCGTTGCCCTTGCCATTGCCAGTCTACTAGTCGGTACGTCCACGTACCGCATCCAGACGCCTCGCGGCAGCCCTCTCACTCGTGTCTTGCAGGTCGGTAACCCATCTATCGCCATATACTTAATTTTAACGTTTGTCTTTTGATTGCGCTAGTTTCTCTGGCAGTAAGATTGTTATTTGCGTGACAATTTCTCAGGTTTTAGTGGCAGCAATTCGCAACAGAAACCTCGCAATTCCAGAGAATGCAGTCGAATTGTATGAACTGAAAGATTCGGAGGCAGCATTAAACAGTCAGCGACTACAAAATACTCACCAATTTCGGTAAATGTAATGTGTTTTAATTTTATTATATGCTTTCCTTACAAATTGTGTCCTCTCTAATAGCGGGTAGGCGCAGATTTCTGGACAAGGCAGCCATAATAAGTGAAAACTCAGGAAAAGTAGAAAGCCCATGGCGTCTGTGCACGGTAACGCAAGTAGAAGAAGCGAAAGTCTTGATCCGAATGGTGCCAATTTTTGCGAGCACGATCATGGTGAGTACCTGCCTGGCTCAGCTGCAGACCTTCTCGGTGCAGCAGGGAATGACCATGGACACGCACATTGGCTCTTTCCATATTCCTCCAGCTTCCCTCACCATAATTCCGCTGGTTATATTGGTTTTTCTCACCCCGCTCTACGACTTGATCTTCGTTCCGGTCGCCCGCCGAATGACGGGGTGCGAAACGGGAATAACACATCTCCAACGAGTGGGTGTGGGTCTGGCATTGTCGGCAATATCGATGGTAGTAGCCGCAGTGGTGGAAATGAAGAGAAAAGCAGTGGCAAGAGAGCACGGGATGTTAGACGCAATACCGGTGGCGGAGCCTCTGCCCATAAGCGTGTGGTGGCTGGGATTCCAGTACGTGGTATTTGGAGTGGCGGACCTCTTCACGGTGGTGGGACTGATGCAGTTCTTTTACAGTGAGGCGCCCTCTGGAATGAAATCGTTGGCAACGGCGCTTTCTTATTGTTGTCTGGCGATGGGGTACTTCCTGAGCACGGCAGTGGTGAACATAGTGAACAGTGCGACGGCTAAGACAGGCAGCGGTGGGTGGCTTCATGGGAACAATCTGAATCGGAACCATCTGAATCTCTTCTACTGGACGCTCTCCATTCTCGGCATTGTCAGCTTCTTCAACTACCTCTTCTGGGCCCGATGGTATCAGTACAAAGCTCTTTATTAATCCAATGGCGAGTGACATGTATTCTATATCTGCGTTTTGATCCAAATTTGAAATTTCTCCCCCACTTTCTCGTTGACTTCGTTGTCCTCTCCACAGGCAACTGAAGTGTAGACTTTCATATTTGATAAGCAGCTATGAAATATGTTTTAAGAAAACAAGCTTTGGTACTTTGTTTTATAATAATAATAGTAGCATTCCATGCTATAATGATATGTAGACAAATTTATTTTAAATTTGAAAGAGTTGACTTGGTTAAACGTCATAAGTTATTATTTATTTCATAATCATATGGTATATGTATTTTTTATATATTATTATGAGTTTTGTTTTAATAAATTTATAATAATAATAATTGGTATGTCAACATTGACTTTGAAATTGCTAAAAGTTTATAAAAAGACAATAACATAAAATATTTATTGAATTTTAAGACCACATAATTTTTCTAGGTCCCACTATATTCACTTGTACTAACTCTAGGTCTAAGACGTGCACATCCTAGGGATTTTTCTATTTCTTCACCTTCAAGGGAGGAAAGACGCATTGTAAGGAAAAAGTTGAAGTAGAAAGGTATGTTGCTTGAGTAATATAAGCAATAAAGGTATGTTGTTTGAGTAATATAAGCAATCCGTTATTGTTGAGGTTTATACACATTACTATTTGAAGCTAAATTTATATGCTAAGTCATTTTAGTTCTATTCATTAAATTCTTGATTGTAAGAGGCTTTTGGTTAACAAATCTAATTGTTTCACTTAAGTTTGGTTAATGCAAACTAATAGTATAATTAAATGTTCTAATAATATAATTAAATGTTCTAATTTTCATTAGGTTAAACTTAAGCATGGGTAGTTTCTTAATATTTTTTATTTTATAATATAAACAAAGATTAGAGGATTTAATTACAATAAAAATGTTGAGGATATTTTAGTTGAACTCTTTATCTAATTATTAATATTTTTTCAAGTGATATGTGCATAGTTTTCAAGATGATGTAATATCAATATGTGCTCATTATGTAATATAGGTAGGGTATGTTTCAATCCCATATAACTAATTTAAAAAATATATATACAAAATTGGATAAAATTTGTGATCTTCATATTTTAAATGTAGTTATGATTTTTAATATTTCATTTTGGCTTCTTTTATAGTTGTATGGATGCATTTAAGCCTCTTTAGTTATTGCAATATGAGATATTTAGTTCAAAATTAGTTTTCTAGCATAAATGATTCTTTGTATGATATTTTTATTACATGTACAACCTTCTTCCCTAATCCTCACTTGTACAACCACAACCACTTCTTTTATACATTACAAGAATCAACTTCTTCTTTTGCATTCCAATTTCTTGTCTCTCTTTGCATGCCAATATTAAGACTTTTTCCCTAGTTTTTACCATCACCACTCACTTGCTTTCCACCACTTCTAACTTCCAACTTCATTTTTCCTCAATTTTATGCATTCTGCTTACATTCATCAACTTTTTATTTCTTATACCTCATAATTCATCTATTGATTATCTTAATTACATTATATCCCCCTATTTATTACATTTTTGTGTGCATTCATAAGCTTGATATCACATGTGTATGTACTTACATGGATAGAGTTTTAGTGTCAAATTAAAAAAATGGTCTATAGACCAAATTGCTTATCAATTGGAGCAAATTGCCTATAGAAATAGAACTAAAAAAATGCATGTCAAAGGCTAAACAAGTTTTGTGAAGTGAATCACTTTGATTTTGGGATGCATTACTCTCCTTAGAAGAGTTAGCAAGATTTCTTCACCTTCTAAGCAAAACACTCCTCAAAACCTAAGTGAATCACTCCTTATATTTTACTTAGACAAATTCTATTGTTCTACAATGAACCACCAACTATCTAAAGTGGCTCACTAGATTTTTGACTTTGGACTCAATTAGGGAAAATCACTTCTAATTTGGCCTCAAATAAGGTAATCACTTCTAATTTGGACTCAATCACTTTTTGCATGAGGACTTGGAAAATATTTTTCAAATTTATTCCAAATGCTTTTATCTATGGAAAATACACATTTGTAGCAAAAATTAATAAATCTTACTGATTTGGTGTCATCTTGCTTGCTTACTTTGAAAAATATATATTTATGAAGTTCATAATGGAGTCACTGTTTATGAAGCAACTAAAAAAACCAAATATAAATAATGAAAAAGATATGAAATCAAAGGTCAATTTGGGACTAGCATTTATAAATTGAGTATTTGATCCTAACAAATTGCTTTGGATTCAAATTAGAAAAGTTTTGCATATTTGAAGTGAATTGTCAACTTAGTGGAGCAAAATGCTTTCTAAATGAGTAGCTAGAAAAAGCTCTTCTAAATTAAACCAACCACTTTGTACATATGCCAAAACATAAATTTGGTACTTAAATTAACAAATTCTACCAAATTAATGTATTAAAGGTGCCGAGTCCTATGAGGCATGCAAAAAATTATATTGAACTCATACACTATAGGTTTTTTTTTATGGGGAAAATAATTATATCTATTCTACTATGCCAAAAACTATGTTGAATTGGGAGATTTTTTTACTTCTTTTGTACCTTCAATTCTAGTTTCAACAATGTTTCATGGAAGGGATGAGCCTTTTCCAACCTTCATATTTAGGCCAAATTCCCACTATCCTTCCTAAATTCTAAACTATTCTAATCAAATTATATAAAATTAAATGTAATAAATTAAAATGCATAAATCAAATATAAAATTAAAATGTTTGTAAATAAATTGTGAAGTTTAGGGTGTAAGAGAATAAATGTGAATATGATCAAAATCATGTCAAGGAGAGTTCATAATAAATCAACACGTATAAATTTTGGATAACAATAATTCACTCTCATTTATATGGTTTGAAACTATGAAGTGAATGATAAGATGGTCAAAAGGGTTGCGTCACAATCATTACGTATTTTGTAATTTAGGAAGGTAATGCCATTGATGGAAAGCAAAATACATATCACTTTTTCAACAATATTATGAATTATAACAACACAATATAGGATTCACAAATTATAGATATGAATCCCTAAAGGCTAAAGAATAATTTTAGTGGAACCCATGGCTCCTACTAATATAAAGAGTTTACCCCTAAGTTATTTATAACAAAAAAATATCACTCGTAATGAATGTCAAGATTTTGGGGTACCTTTAACAAAATGATGCACCTCCAAATGTTGCATTCCTCTAATTACCCTCCTAAAGGTACTAGAAGTATTCTAGTTAAGGTGCTACTAGATTCTAAAATATCACTTTCCATGAAGAACATAAGCTTATACTAAGAGGGAAGGTGAATAGTATAAGAGTACTTTTTACTTTTCTTTCCAAATCAATATTATGCAGTGTATATATAGTAGTATCAATAGCATTAATCAAAGCAATGCATAAAATACCACACACAATAAAGACACCACAATTTACATGGTTCACCTAATGTGGGCTACTCCACAAAGAAAATATTTCACTAAAATTTTCTCAATCAATCTCTTGGGAATCCTTCCCAATTACAATGCTTATGGACCTTTGTCCAAAGGAGATGTTGATGCCTTGAATCAGGTTTATGGATCTCTATTTACAAGAGAAATCCTTCTCCTTTGATCTGGCTGGTGATCCTCTTGAAGAATACTATCTCCATTGCACTAGCTTATGGATCTCTCTCCACTAAAGACTCTTGTCCTCACTCAGAAGACCTGTGTTCACTACCCTAGCTGATGCATTTCCATCCACTAGATACTACTGCCATCTCTACTTTGTCACCTCCAAAGATTTTCCTCAAATCTGCATTAAACACAGTCTAGATGGTCTAGAACAAATTTGTTCAACTCTACACTAAACACAGTCTAGTCGGTTTGACACAAGCATGCTCAACAAGATCACTCAAATCTACACTAAACCACAATCTAGTCGATCTAGAAAAATTTGCTCAACTCTATACTAAACATAATATAGTCAGTCTACCACAAGTATGCTCAACAAGCTCACTCAAATCTACACTAAAAACAATCCAGTTGATCTAGCATAAATCTTCTCAATAGATCCACTCAAAACCTACTCAAATATGCTCAATAGGTCCACTCAAAACCTGCTCAATTATTCTCAACGGGTCCACTTAGAACCTGCTCAAATCTGCTCAATAGGTCCACTCAGAACCTACTCAAATTTGTTTAATAGGTCTACTCAGAGCCTATCCAAATATTCTCAACAATCTCACACAGAACTTGTCTAAATTTGCTCAACAAGCTCACACATAACTTGTCCAAATCTACTCAACAATCTCACACAGAACTTGTCCAAATATTTTCAACAAGTTCACACATAACTGATACCAATCTCATAGAAGCATAAAGAGAATTGTTAGAGACTTAATATGTTCTACTCTTAATGCACAATCACTTTATCAATTTTCTTAATATCATAGAAGCATAAAGAGAATTGTTAAAAACTCAATGTGTTCTACTCTCAATGCACAATCACTTTCACAACTCAAATCAGAATATAGAATAGTTTGTTTTATGGAAATTGAACAATCACTTTATACAACCACTTGACTAGGCTCAACCAGCTCAACTCAACCAATTAATTAATGAAACTCCCCTTTATGACAAATCCTAGTCCAAGCATATATCAATCAACTCAAAATATTTCCAATAATTGCTCAACAACAAATCTCACATAACAATGATACTCATGTTCTTTTCAAACCCTAGTTCAAGTTCTTTGCATAACATCTTACTTCAATAACCATGCTCATCAAACAATGTTTTAATCAAACACTTTTGAAAAGGAAACCCTAATCAAATCCTGTTCATTCCAAACTTTATTTTCTAGTAAGTAATCAATCAACTCAACCAAGAAAGAATTTGCCCATACCTTTTTCCTTGACAAGGAGTTGATCTCACAAATCTGCCACAATCATAATTACTTCTTTACCAATATCAATAAAGGTTAGAAGATAATAATTTCCTCAACAAAACACAATGCAAAATGATATCAAAATTACACCTTATCACTCCAACTCAAATAATATTCAATACCTTCACAATAATCTTCTTTAACACAAAAAACCCTTTATTAAAATTAAACAACACTCAAAAGTCTTAATCCTTCAATATGCCAATATAGTAATTTAAGACTTTATCAAAAATTAATTCAACCCAAAAATTCCTTATTACTCAAAGTGATAATTTTCAACTACCACCACTATCCAACAAGCACCCTTTCTAAACAATTCAACTAACAACCCTTATACCTCCCAAAACTCTTTATTGACATCTTAGGCAATAAAATTGATTAAAAGTTTTACCTTGGCCACCAATGGGTTTTGACCCCGTAACCTCTGCCTCCACAAGAAACCTAGCCACGGGCAACACGACCACATGCACTACAAGCACATTTAAGAGCCAAAAGGCTCTACCTCCTCTTTAATCTTTATGCCCAACAAAAACATATGAAAATATTTTCCTTTTGGCGCTTACCACCAATGGGTTTCAAACGCGGGCACTTGCTTCCTCCAACGCTTTCACAAGTTGCACTCTACCACTTGGACCACCATGTCCAACATGCTTCGAAAACTCTAACCCCTCCACCTTATCCTTGGTGCTTAAGAAGAAAATATTTTTCGTCTTCTTCCTCAATGAAACTTTCAAAATCCCAAAGGAAGTTTTAACATTGGCGCATATCAATCATTAGAAGGTTGAGAAATAATGTCTTTGGAGGCCACCTTATATACACAAACATTTATTTCCTTCGACGTTGGTGCTCCCTTATTTCAATGACATCAACGCCTTTATAAAAACTTTATAATTTATTCAAGGTCCTTTATTAAATTGGATGATGTCAACATTAATTATAATTTATAAATATTTTAAATTCTAAAGAATTAGTATTTTATAAATTATAATTATAATATTTAATTTTTAAACCCTTCCTTTACATTGCATTCCATGGTGTAAATAATATTTATTTATAAAATTTAAATTCTTATTGAATTTAAATAATTTATAGAAAAAAATTATATCTTCTTTTTAACTTTGCACTGAATCTCTTGACATTTGGCCTTCATCCTGGATATCAAATAACAACTTTGACAATTTTTTTTCTTGAAGAAAAACCTTGATATTAATTTTGACTTTATTTCTTGACATCAATGACAATTTTAACTTTTAGGACTCAAAATGTCCAACAATCTCCCCCTTTGTCATTGATGGTAACCCAAAAAATTTCTATTGAAAACTTGACTTCTTCTTCTGTGCTACTCCACCAGGGACACTGCTCCCTCTGGATCAAAGCTCTCTCAAATATCAAATCTCTCCCCTATACTCAAATATTTATCCCCTTTGACATCAATGGCAAAGGGTCACCTTTGGGGCTCGAAGCTAAGAATGAGCCTCTTAGCTTACCCCCTCTCCCACCTTCTATTAAGATGGTTAATTCTAGGGTAGGAGTATTTCTACTCCTAGAAAGCATTGTTATTTACCTTTATCCTCTTCTCTTCTTTTCTAAATTTTTTGAATCCTCTAATTGTTTCTATTCGTGTCTATGTTCTTTTCCATGTCATCATTCCTATTCCTATTCTTATTCCTGTTCACATCCATGTTCCTATTCCTATTCATGTTCACATCCATGTTCCTATTTCTATTTCTATTCACATTCATGTTCCTGTTCCTATTCTAGTCCATGTTCATGTTCTTGTTCCTGTTCCTGTTCTTGTTCTTGTTCATATTCCTGTTCCTATTTATACGTGTCTCTAGAATGTCTTCTCTACACCACTTTGTTGTATGAAAATCATTATGGCACTTATAACACTTATTGTTATTATTCCTTGGAGGTGCAAGTGTCTTAAGATTTCTCCTAGTGAAGCCATATAATATTTTATCACGAATCCTGCAATTCATAGCCTTGTGACCATACTAATTACATGAGTAGCAATACCCATGGAAAGGTCGTCCATTCCCATATTTCTATATTTTATGTGTCCTATACTGTGAAGCCATATGTCCAAACCTATGACATGAAAACTATCTTCAATTGAATCTTCCTTGTCTCGACCTCATTGGTCTCCTATTTTGATTGATGATCCATTTGTATCTTCTTTTTGCATTGTTCCTATTTTTGTTGAATTTACTATTGTCCAACCCATCATATGATGTCCTAATATATTTTACATTGTCTTCTTCTAAAGCATATTCATCTAAAGTATCTTCTCCATAACTTGAATTTGACTCTCCTTCCTATTTCTTTTGAACCTATTCAAAACCAAGACCTATTTTGTTTGATGATCTTCTTTGTACCTTGACCATATTATCCATTATATTTGATCTATTTTTAAAACCTTCCATCTTCATTTTGGAGTCCTCTAAATCTTATTTTAGTAGTGCCACTTCGTGTGCTAACTTCTCACATTCTATATCTTTACTTCTAACTTATCCTTGAACCTCTTTATCTTAGCCTTTGATTTTAAAAAATCCTCTATGAGCAATCTTCTCTCTTCATCACATTCTTGAAACTGAATTTAAAGTTTAGAATTTTTCTTTCTTACCTTATTTACCATGTCAAGGGTATATATGAGTTCTCCCTTGAGATCATAACCATTCTATTTTGAATAATCCTCTATTTGTTTACCTTTGTCCACATCATTACTCTCTTTAGGCTTGTCTTCTATAGGATCACTTTCATCTTCTTCTAATAATGCCATTAGAATATTTTCATCTGGTCCTTCAAGTACATTATCATACTCATCATCACTAAAACTATAACCATCACTTGTACAATCATCTTCAATATGTCCAAAGTTACCACATCTAAAAAACTTGAGAATAACTAGAGTTTTCTTAACTGGTTCTTTTTCTTCAATCATAAATAAAACTTCATCTCTTTCATTGTCTGAAACACTAGCATCACTATCACTTGAGTACTTACTTGCGTTATTTGCATAGTAGCTCCTCTTTTGTATTTGAAAGAACTTATTTACTTGTCTACTTTGTCCATATTTGCTTTTATTTTGGTGCCTATATATTTATGATTCCCTGTACCTGTGATCCTATTTTTCTTCACCATTGTTGTTCTTTGGTTCTTTACAATCTATTACAAAATGTCCAAAATTTCCACAATTGAAATACTTAATAGATCTTAGATATATGGGTCTTTTGGAACCTTTATATCTTCTACCATAATTAGCTTCTTCATCATTGGATGACTCACTACTTGATTCTAACTTCTTACCCTTTTTTTTCTTGATTTATTTGAATGCGACTTCCTTTTGGGGAGTAGGATATTTTGTTCTTATTTCAAAAGTTGTCAACATACCAAGCAACTTATCTCTTGTCAAAGTATCACCATACAATGATATTTCTATAGAAAAAACCTATTCACTAAATCTATTTGGAAGAGATCTTAAGAATTTATTTCAAACATATGATTCATCAATATTCATACCAAGTCCTTACATATCATTAACAACCTCATCAATTCTAATTAGATAAGCACTGCTATTTTCCTCTTCAATCATTCTCAATGCTTCAAATTATCCTTTGATATTTTGTGTATTTTCTTTCTTGACCCTTTTATCTCCCTCATATATACCTTGTATTTTATCCCATATTTATTTTGCAGTTCTACAATGCATAAATTTCATAGACTTTGTTCTACGCAAACCTCTCACAAGTGCATTCATTACTTTTGAATTATAGTGTTGTAGAAGTTTACCTTTCTTATCTATAGGAGGATTGACTGCTGAATCATATCCAAATTCCACTACATCCCAAACTTCATTACCAAATGCCATTAGATATATCCTCATCATCATACTCCAATACATGTAGTAATTTCAATCAAATATTGGTGCTGAGTTAGTTGAAGACACATCCTTAGGATCCATTATGTTATTCTTAACTTTTCCTTCAAGATGTTAAACTCTTATGAAGGCACCGACTTTGATACCAATTGAACAACACAAGCTTATACTGAGAGGGGGAGGTGAACAGTATAATAGTACTTTTTACTTTTCTTTCCAAATCAATATTAGGCAGTGTATAGATAGTATGATCAATAGCAGTAATCAAAGCAATGCACAAAACACCACACACAATAGAGACACCATAATTTATGTGGTTCACCCAATGTGGGCTACTCCACGGAGAAAATATTTTACTAAAACTTTATCAATCAGTCTCTTGGGAATCCTTCCCAATTACAATATTTATGGACCTCTATCCAAAGGAGATGTTGATCCTCTAAATTTAGTTTGTGGATCTCTATCCACAAGAGAACTCCTTCTCCTCTACTCTGATTGGTGATCCTCTAAAATAATACTACCTTCACTACGCTGGCTTGTGGATCTCTCTCCAATAAAGACTCTTGTCCCCACTCAGAAGACTTGTCCTCACTACCTTGGCTAATGTATCTCTATCAATTAGAGACTATTATCCTCTCTGCTCTGTTATCTCCAAAGCTCTATCTCAAATTTGTACTAAACACAATCTAGTCGGTCTAGCACAAATCTATTCAACTCTACACTAAATATAGTCTAGTTAGTTTAGCACAAGTCTGCTCAACAATCTCACTCAAATCTGCACTAAACACAATCTAGACAGTATAGCACAAATTTTCTCACCTCTGCACTAAACACAGTCCAATCGGTCTAGCACAATTATGCTCAACAAGCTCATTCAAATCTACACTAAACATAGTCCAGTCAGTCTAGCACAAATCTTCTCAATAGGTCCACTCTAACCTACTCAAATCTACTCAATAGGTCCACTTAGAACCTACTCAAATCTACTCAATAGGTCCACTTAGAACCTACTCAAATCTACTCAATATGTCCACTTAGAACCTAATCAAATCTGCTCAACAAGTCTACTCAGAACCTGTCCAAATATTCTCAGCAAGCTCACACAGAACTTGTCCAAATATGCTCAACAACCTCACACAGAACTTATCCAAATATGATCAACAAGTTCACATAGAACTTGTCCAAATCTACTCAACAAGCTCACACAAAACTTGTCCCAATCTCAATGAAGCATAAAGAGAATTGTTAGAGACTCAATATGTTCTACTCTTAATGCACAATCACTTTCACAACTCAAATCATAATATAGAATAGTTTGTTTTATGTAACTTGAACAACACTTTATACAACCACTTGACTAGGCTCAACCAACTCAATACAACCAATTACTTAATGAAACTCCCCTTTCTCACAAACCCTAGTCCAAGCATATATCAATCAACTCAAAATATTTCCAACAATTGCTTAACAATAAATCTCACATAACAATGATACTCATGTTCTTTTCAAACCCTAGTTCAAGTTCTTTGCACAACAACTCACTTCAACAACAATGCTTATAACTCAATCTTCACATAACAATGATACTCATGTTCTTTTCAAACCCTAGTTCAAGTTCTTTGCACAACAACTCACTTCAACAACAATGCTTATAACTCAATCTTCACATAACAATGATACTCATGTTATTTTCAAAACCCTAACTCAAGTTCTTTACACAATCCAATGGCTTCAACAACAATGCTTATAAATTATAATTATAAGATTTAATTTTTAAAACCTTCCTTCACATTGCATTCCATGGTGTAAATAATATTTATTTATAAAATTTAAATTCTTATTTAATTTAAATAGTTTATAAAAAATATTATATCTCTTTTTTAACTTTGCATTGAATCTCTTGACCTTTGGCATTCTTCCTAGATATCAAATAACAACTTTGAAAATTTTATTTCTTGATGAAAAACCTTGATATTAATGTTGAATTCATTTCTTGACATCAATGACAATTTTAACTTTTAGGACTCAAAATGTCCAACAATCTCCTCATTTGTCATTGATGGTAACCCAAAATATTTTTACTAAAAACTTGACTTCTTCTTTTGTGTTGCTCCCCTTGGGACACTGCTCCCCCTGGATCAATGCTCTCTCAAATATTGAATCTCTCCCCTATACTCAAATCTTTCTCTCCTTTGACATCAATGGCAAAGGGTCACCTTTGGGGCTCGAAGATAAGAATGAGCCTCTTAGCTTACCCCCTCCCCCACTTTCTATTAAGGTGGTTAATTCTGGGGTAGGAGTATTTCTACTCCTAGAAAGCATTGCTCTTTACCTTTATCCTCTTCTCTTCTTTTATGAATTTTTTGAATCCTATGACTGTTTTTATCTGTGTCTATGTTCTTGTCCATGTCATCATTCATGTTGTTATTCATGTTCTAGTTCACATCCATGTTCCTATTCCTGTTCCTTTTAACATCCATGTTTCTATTCTTATTTATGTTCATGTTCATGTTCATGTTCCTATTCTTGTCCATGTTCATGTTCCTGTTTTTGTTCCTGTTCTTGTTCCTCCTCATATTCATGTTCCTATTTATACTTGTCTCTGGAATGTCTTCTCTACACAACTTTATTGTATGACCATAATTATTACACTTATAAAGCTTATTGTTATTATTCCTTGGAGGTGCAAGTGTCTTAAGATTTCTCCTAGTTAAGCCATATCCTCTTCTATCATGAATCCTGCAATTCATTGCCTTGTGACAAAAATGATTACATGAGTAGCAATACCCATGGAAAGGTTGTCCATTCTCGTACTTTTGTATTTTATGTGTCATGCACTATGAAGCCATGCATCCAAACCTGTGACATGAAAAACATCTTCCATTGAAGCTCCTTTGTATTGACCTCATTGGTCTCCTATTCTGATTGATGTTCCATTTGTATCTTCTTTGTGCACTGTTCCTATTTTTGTTGAATTTACTATTGTCCAACCCATCATATGATGTCTCAATGTATTTTACATTGTCTTCTTCTGAAGCATATTCATCTAAAGTATCTTCTCCAGAACTTGAATTTGACTCTCCTTCCTATTTCTTTTTAACCTATTCAAAACCAACACTTGTTTTTTTTGTTTATCTTCTTTGTACCTTGACCATCTTATACATAATCTTTGAGCTATTTTTAAAATCTTTCATATTAATTTTGGAGTCCTCTAAATCTTATTTTGGAAGTGTCATTTCGTGTTCTAACTCCTCATTTCGTGTTCTAACTCCTCACATTCTATGATATTTGCTTCTAACTTATTCTTAAACCTCTGTCTTAGCCTTTGAGTTTTATAAATCCTCTATAAGAAATCTTCTCTCTTCATCACATTCTTGAAACTAAATTTCAAGTTTAGAGTGTTGCTTTCTTACCTTATTTACCATGTCAAGGGCATAGATGAGTTCTCCCTTGATATCATAACCATTCTATTTTGAATAATCCTCTATTTGTTTACCTTTGTCCACATCATTACTCTCTTTAGGCTTATCTTCTATAGGATCACTTTCATCTTCTTCTAATAATGCCATTAGAAGATTTTCATTTGGTCCTTCAAGTGCATTCTCATACTCATCATCACTAAAACTATAACCATCACTTGTACAATCATCTTCAAGATATCCAAAGTTACCACATCTAAAACACTTGAGAATAACTGGAGTTTTCTTAACTGATTCTTTTTCTTCAATCATAAATAAAACTTCATATCTATCATTGTCTGAAATACTAGCATCATTATCACTTTAGTTCTTACTTCCATTATCTGCATAGTAGCTCCTCTTTTGTATTTTAAAGAACTTATTTACTTGTCTACTTTGTCCATCCTTGCTTTTCTTTTTGTGCCTATATATTTATGATTCCCTGTACCTTTGATCCTATTTTTATTCACCATTGTTGTTCTTTGGTTCTTTACAATTTATTACAAAATGTACAAACTTTCCACAATTGAAACACTTAATAGATCTTAGATATATGGGTCTTCTGTAACCTTGATCTCTTATACAATAATTAGTTTTTTCATCACTAGATGACTCGCTACTTGATTCTAACTTCTTACCCTTTTTTTTCTTGATTTATTTGAATGATGTTTCCTTTTTGGGAGTAGGATATTTTGTTCTTATTTCAAAATATGTTAGTATACCAAGAAACTTATCTCTTGCCAAAGTATCACCATACAATGAAATTTCTATAGCATAAACCTGTTCACTAAATCTATTTGGAAGAGATATTAAGAATTTATTACAAACATATGATTCATCAATCTTCATTCCAAGTCCTTGCATATCATTAACAACCTCATAAATTCAAATTAGATAAGCACTGATATTTTCCTCTTCATTCGTTCATTCTCAATGCTTCAAATTATCCTTTGAGATTTTGTATCTTTTCTTTCTTGACCATTTTATATCCCTCATATATAACTTGTAATTTATCCCATATTTCTTTTGTAGTTCTATAATTCATAACTTTCATAAACTCTTTTCTACGCAAACCTCTCACAAGTGCATTCGTTTCTTTCGAATTATAGTGTTGTAGAAGCTTACCTTATCTATAGAAGGATTAACTACTGGATCATATCCAAATTCCACTGCATCTCAAACGTCATTACCAAGTGCCATTAGGTAGATCCTCATCATCATACTCCAATACATGTAGTCATTTCCATCAAATATTGGTGCTGAGTTAGTTGAGGACACATCCTTAGGATCCATTGTGTTCTTCCTAGCTTTTCCTTCAAGATGTTAAACTCTTATGAAGGCACCGACTTTGATACCAATTGAACAACACAAGCTTATACTGAGAGGGGGAGGTGAACAGTATAATAGTACATTTTACTTTTCTTTCCAAATCAATATTAGGCAGTGTATAGATAGTATGATCAATAGCAGTAATCAAAGAAATGCACAAAACACCACACACAATAGAGACACCATAATTTATGTGGTTCACCCAATGTGGGCTACTCCACGGAGAAAATATTTTACTAAAACTTTCTCAATCAATCTCTTGGGAATCCTTCCCAATTACAATATTTATGGACCTCTATCCAAAGGAGATGTTGATCCTCTAAATTTAGTTTGTGGATCTCTATCCACAAGAGAACTCCTTCTCCTCTACTCTGATTGGTGATCCTCTAAAATAATACTACCTTCACTACGCTGGCTTGTGGATCTCTCTCCAATAAAGACTCTTGTCCCCACTCAGAAGACTTGTCCTCACTACCTTGGCTAATGTATCTCTATCAATTAGAGACTATTATCCTCTCTGCTCTGTTATCTCCAAAGATCTATCTCAAATTTGTACTAAACACAATCTAGTCGGTCTAGCACAAATCTATTCAACTCTACACTAAATATAGTCTAGTTAGTTTAGCACAAGTTTGCTCAACAATCTCACTCAAATCTGCACTAAACACAATCTAGACAGTATAGCACAAATTTTCTCACCTTTGCACTAAACACAGTCCAATCGGTCTAGCACAATTCTGCTCAACAAGCTCATTCAAATCTACACTAAACATAGTCTAGTCGGTCTAGCACAAATCTTCTCAATAGGTCCACTCATAACCTACTCAAATCTACTCAATAGGTCCACTCAGAACCTACTCAAATCTACTCAATAGGTCCACTTAGAACCTACTCAAATCTACTCAATATGTCCACTTAGAACCTAATCAAATCTGCTCGACAAGTCTACTCAGAACCTGTCCAAATATTCTCAACAAGCTCACACAGAACTTGTCCAAATATGCTCAACAAGCTCACACAGAACTTATCCAAATATGATCAACAAGTTCACATAGAACTTGTCCAAATCTACTCAACAAGCTCACACAAAACTTGTCCCCATCTCAATGAAGCATAAAGAGAATTGTTAGAGACTCAATATGTTCTACTCTTAATGCACAATCACTTTCACAACTCAAATCATAATATAGAATAGTTTGTTTTATGTAACTTGAACAACACTTTATACAACCACTTGACTAGGCTCAACCAACTCAATACAACCAATTACTTAATGAAACTCCCTTTTCTCACAAACCCTAGTCCAAGCATATATCAATCAACTCAAAATATTTCCAACAATTGCTTAACAATAAATCTCACATAACAATGATACTCATGTTCTTTTCAAACCCTAGTTCAAGTTCTTTGCACAACAACTCACTTCAACAACAATGCTTATAACTCAATCTTCACATAACAATGATACTCATGTTCTTTTCAAACCCTAGTTCAAGTTCTTTGCACAACAACTCACTTCAACAACAATGCTTATAACTCAATCTTCACATAACAATGATACTCATGTTATTTTCAAAACCCTAACTCAAGTTCTTTACACAATCCAATGGCTTCAACAACAATGCTTATAAATTATAATTATAAGATTTAATTTTTAAAACCTTCCTTCACATTGCATTCCATGGTGTAAATAATATTTATTTATAAAATTTAAATTCTTATTTAATTTAAATAGTTTATAAAAAATATTATATCTCTTTTTTAACTTTGCACTGAATCTCTTGACCTTTGGCATTCTTCCTAGATATCAAATAACAACTTTGACAAATTTATTTCTTGATGAAAAACCTTGATATTAATGTTGACTTCATTTCTTGACATCAATGACAATTTTAACTTTTAGGACTCAAAATGTCCAACAATCTCCTCATTTGTCATTGATGGTAACCCAAAATATTTTCTATCGAAAACTTGACTTCTTCTTTTGTGTTGCTCCCCTTGGGACACTGCTCCCCCTGGATCAATGCTCTCTCAAATATTGAATCTCTCCCCTATACTCAAATCTTTCTCTCCTTTGAAATCAATGGCAAAGGGTCACCTTTGGGGCTCGAAGATAAGAATGAGCCTCTTAGCTTACCCCCTCCCCCACTTTCTATTAAGGTGTTTAATTCTGGGGTAGGAGTATTTCTACTCCTAGAAAGCATTTCTCTTTACCTTTATCCTCTTATCTTCTTTTATGAATTTTTTGAATCCTATGACTGTTTTTATCTATGTCTATGTTCTTGTCCATGTCATAATTCATGTTGTTATTCATGTTCCAGTTCACATCCATGTTCCTATTCCTGTTCCTTTTAACATCCATGTTTCTATTCTTATTTATGTTCATGTTCATGTTCATGTTCCTATTCTTGTCCATGTTCATGTTCCTGTTTTTGTTCCTGTTCTTGTTCCTCCTCATATTCATGTTCCTATTTATACTTGTCTCTGGAATGTCTTCTCTACACAACTTTATTGTATGACCATAATTATTACACTTATAAAGCTTATTGTTATTATTCCTTGGAGGTGCAAGTGTCTTAAGATTTCTCCTAGTTAAGCCATATCCTCTTCTATCATGAATCCTGCAATTCATTGCCTTGTGACAAAAATGATTACATGAGTAGCAATACCCATGGAAAGGTTGTCCATTCTCGTATTTTTGTATTTTATGTGTCATGCACTATGAAGCCATGCATCCAAACCTGTGACATGAAAAACATCTTCCATTGAAGCTCCTTTGTATTTACCTCATTGGTCTCCTATTCTGATTGATTTTCCATTTGTATCTTCTTTGTGCACTGTTCCTATTTTTGTTGAATTTACTATTGTCCAACCCATCATATGATGTCTCAATGTATTTTACATTGTCTTCTTCTGAAGCATATTCATCTAAAGTATCTTCTCCAGAACTTGAATTTGACTCTCCTTCCTATTTCTTTTTAACCTATTCAAAACCAACACTTGTTTTTTTTGTTGATCTTCTTTGTACCTTGACCATCTTATACATAATCTTTGAGCTATTTTTAAAATCTTTCATATTAATTTTGGAGTCCTCTAAATCTTATTTTGGAAGTGTCATTTCGTGTTCTAACTCCTCATTTCATGTTCTAACTCCTCACATTCTATGATATTTGCTTCTAACTTATTATTAAACCTCTGTCTTAGCCTTTGAGTTTTATAAATCCTCTATGAGCAATCTTCTCTCTTCATCACATTCTTGAAACTAAATTTCAAGTTTAGAGTGTTGCTTTCTTACCTTATTTACCGTGTCAAGGGCATAGATGAGTTCTCCCTTGATATCATAACCATTCTATTTTGAATAATCCTCTATTTGTTTACCTTTGTCCACATCATTACTCTCTTTAGTCTTATCTTCTATAGGATCACTTTCATCTTCTTCTAATAATTCCATTAGAAGATTTTCATCTGGTCCTTCAAGTGAATTCTCATACTCATCATCACTAAAACTATAACCATCACTTGTACAATCATATTCAAGATATCCAAAGTTACCACATCTAAAACACTTGAGAATAACTGGAGTTTTCTTAACTGATTCTTTTTCTTCAATCATAAATAAAACTTCATATCTATCATTGTCTGAAATACTAGCATCACTATCACTTTAGTTCTTACTTCCATTATCTGCATAGTAGCTCCTCTTTTGTATTTTAAAGAACTTATTTACTTGTCTACTTTGTCCATCCTTGCTTTTCTTTTTGTGCCTATATCTTTATGATTCCTTGTACCTGTGATCCTGTTTTTCTTCACCATTGTTGTTCTTTTGTTCTTGAAAATCTATTACAAAATGTCCAAACTTTCCACAATTGAAACACTTAATAGATCTTAGATATATGGGTCTTCTGTAACCTTGATCTCTTATACAATAATTAGTTTTTTCATCACTAGATGACTCGCTACTTGATTCTAACTTCTTACCCTTTTTTTTCTTGATTTATTTGAATGATGTTTCCTTTTTGGGAGTAGGATATTTTGTTCTTATTTCAAAAGATGTTAGTATACCAAGAAACTTATCTCTTGCCAAAGTATCACCATACAATGAAATTTCTATAGCATAAACCTGTTCACTAAATCTATTTGGAAGAGATCTTAAGAATTTATTACAAACATATGATTCATCAATCTTCATTCCAAGTCCTTGCATATCATTAACAACCTCATAAATTCAAATTAGATAAGCACTGATATTTTCCTCTTCATTCGTTCATTCTCAATGCTTCAAATTATCCTTTGAGATTTTGTATCTTTTCTTTCTTGACCATTTTATATCCCTCATATATAACTTATAATTTATCCCATATTTCTTTTGTAGTTCTACAATTCATAACTTTCATAAACTCTTTTCTACGCAAACCTCTCACAAGTGCATTCGTTTCTTTCAAATTATAGTGTTGTAGAAGCTTACCTTATCTATAGAAGGATTAACTGTTGGATCATATCCAAATTCCACTACATCTCAAACGTCATTACCAAGTGCCATTAGGTAGATCCTCATCATCATACTCCAATACATGTAGTCATTTCCATCAAATATTGGTGCTGAGTTAGTTGAGGACACATCCTTAGGATCCATTGTGTTCTTCTTAGCTTTTCCTTCAAGATGTTAAACTCTTATGAAGGCACCCGCTCTGATACCAATTGAAGAACACAAGCTTATACTGATAGGGGGAGGTGAATAGTATAAGAGTACTTTTTACTTTTAATTCCAAATCCATATTATGCAGTGTATAGATAGCAGGATCAATAGTAGTAATTAAAGCAATGCACAAAACACCACACACAATAAAGATACCATAATTTATATGGTTCACCCAATGTGGGCTACTACACAGAAAATATTTTACTAAAACTTTCTCAATCAATATCTTGGGAATCCTTCCCAATTACAATATTTATGGGCCTCTATACAAAGGACATGTTGATCCTCTAAATCTGGTTTGTAGATCTCTATCCACAAGAGAAATTCTTCTCCTCTACTCTAGCTAGTGATCCTCTAGAAGACTATTTCCTCCACTGCACTGGCTTATGGATCTCTCTCCATTAAATACTCTTGTCCCCACTCAGAAGACTTGTCCTCACTATCCTAGCTAATGAATCTCTATCCATTAGATACTATTGTCCTTTCTGCTCTATCATCTCTAAAGCTCTATCTCAAATCTGTACTAAACGTAATCTAGTTGGTATAGTACAAATTTGTTCAACTATAAACTAAACATAGTCCAGTTAGTTTAGCACAAGTCTGCTCAACAAGCTCACTCAAAATTGCACTAAACACAGTCTAGTCGGTCTAGCACAAATTTACTCAACTCTGCACTAAACACAGTCCAATCGATCTAGCACAAGCCTTCTCAACAAGGTCACTCAAATATGCACTAAATATATTCCAGTTAATCTAGCATAAATATGCTCAATAGGTCCACTCTAACCTACTCAAATATGCTAAACAGGTCCACTCAAAACCTGCTCAAATATGCTCAATAGGTCCACTTAGATCCTACTCAAATATACTTAATAGGTCCACTTAGAACCTGCTAAAATATTCTCAACAGATCTACTCAGAACCTGTCCAAATATTCTCAACAAGCTCACACAAAACTTTTCCAAATATGCTCAACAAGCTCACATAGAACTTGTCCAAATATGCTCAACAAGCTCACATAGAACTTGTCCAAATCTACTCAACAACCTCACACAGAACTTGTCCCAATCTCAAATAAGCATAAAGAGAATTGTTAGAGACTCAATATGTTCTACTATTAATGCACAATCACTTTCACAACTCAAATCAGAATATAGAATAATTTATTTTATGGAACTTTAACAACACTTTATACAACCACTTGACTAGGCTTAACCAACTCAACACAACCAATTACTTAATGAAACTCCCCTTTCTCACAAATCCTAATCCAAGCATATACCAATCAACTCAAAATGTTTCCAACAATTGCTCAACAAAAAATCTCACATAACAATGATACTCATGTTCTTTTCAAACCCTAGTTCAATTTCTTTGCACAATAACTCACTTCAACAACAATGCTTATAACTCAATCTTCACATAACAATGATACTCATGTTCTTTTCAAACTCAAGTTTAAGTTCTTTGCACAACAACTCACTTCAACAACAATGCTTATAACTCAATCTTCACATAACAATTATACTCATGTCATTTTCAAAACCCTAACTCATGTTCTTCACACAATCCAATGGCTTCAACAACAATGCATATAAAACAAGGTTTTAATCACAACTCTTAATTCCAGAAAACCTTGAAGCATTAAATCAAACACTTTCAAAAAGGAAACCCTAATCAAATATTTTTTCACTCTAAACTTTATTTTCTAGTAAGCAATCAATCAACTCAACCAAGAAAGAATTTACCCATACCTTTTTTCTTGACAAGGAGTTGATCTCACAAATTTGCCACACTCACAATTACTTCTTTGTCAATCTCAATAAGGGTTAGAAGATAATAATTTCCTCAACAAAACACAATGCAAAATGATATCAAAATTACACCTTATCACTCCAAATCAAATAATATTGAATACCTTCACAATAATCTGCTTTAACACAAAAAACCCTTTATTAAAATTAAACAACACTCAAAAGTCTTAATCATTCAACATGCCAATATAGTAATTTAATACTTTATAAAAAATAATTAAAACCAAAACTTCCTTATTACTCCAAGTGATAATTTTCAACTACCACCATTATCCAAAAAATACCCTTTCTAAACAATTCCACTAACAACCCATTCACCTCCAAACACTCTTTATTGAAACCTTAGGCAATAAAATTAATTAAAAAATTTACCTTGGCCACCCACGGGTTTCGACCTCGTAACCTCTGCCTCCATGAGCAACCTAGCCGTGGGCACCATGACCATGTGCATTATAGTCAAGTTTAAGAGCCAAAAGGCTCTACCTTCACTTTAATCTTTATGTCCAATGAAAATGCTTGAACATCTTTTTCTTTTTGTGCTTAGTAGCAACAGGTTTCGAACGCGGGCACTTGCTTCCTCCAACGCTTTTGTAATTTCTCTACCACTTGGACCATCGTGTACAACGTGCTTCAAAAACTCCAACCCCTTCACCTTATCCTTGGCACTTAAGATGAAAATATTTTTCATCTTCTTCCTCAATCAACCTTTCAAAATCGCAAACAAATTTTTAACATTGTCGCATATCAATAATTCGAGGGTTGAGCAATAATGTCTTTGGAGGCCACCTTATATACACAAACATTTATTTCCTTCAACGTCGGCGCTCCCTTATTTCAGCAATTTTGATGCTTTTTTAAATACTTTATAATTTATACAAGGTGCTTTATTAAATTGGATGACGTTAGCATTAATTATAATTTTTAAAATATTTTAAATTTTAAAGAATTTAAAATTTATAAATTATAATTATAAGATTTAATTTTTAAACCCTTCCTTTACATTGCATTTATAAAATTTAAATTCTTATTGAATTTAAATAATATATAAAAAATATTATATCTCCTTTTGAGCTTTGTACTAAATCTCTTGACCTTTGGCCTTCTTCCTGGATATCAAATAACAACTTTGACAACTTTGTTCCATGATAAAAATTCTTGATATTAATGTTGACTTCATTTCTTGACATCAATGACAATTTTAACTTTTAAGACTCAAAATGTCCAACATTGCAAATATGATCCTTAGGTTCTATGCTTCTCTTTTTATCCCTTTACATGTCCATGAGTGATTTACTCTAGGATAGAAGCAAATTGCTCCAATACTTTAGTGGTTTGTTATTATTTACTACCACTTTTCTCTTATAAGCCAAGTGCTCCATGCTAGAGGATCACTTGAGCAAATCAGCTCATGTAGATGCAATTAGTCCTTATTCTTTACTTTACAAAATTTGAGTGGTTTTGGAAGGTTTTCATTTACTGATTCCAACTATTTTGTAATCTTCTAAAATGGAAAAATCCCCAAGATAGTTACTTATCGCTAAATACATTAATATAATTTTGATGTTAATTATTTTATCAATAAATAAATCACATGAAAATTAATATAATTTTTTATCCAGCCTACACATTTGATACATTTAATTTTTCCTCGATTAATATATCATTTGACTTGATATGTATTAGTAAGTAATTTATCCACTACTTTTAAATATTTGATTTTATTATAATTTAATTTGTTATTACAACTCAATTCCTAATAGTTTTCAAATTGATATCCAAAAGAGAATAAAATATAGAACTATTATTAGAATTAATGGTTTTTTTGTAACCCAAAAAAATCTATCAATTTCATTAAGAAAAGATCAATAGTCTTGCATGTTACTTTTTTTCTTATAAGTAAAAATCCATCTTAGAAAATTTATGATGTATTTAAAACAAAGAATTATTATTTTCTTTTGTCTTAGGTAAAACTAGTATATATATTATATTTACTTCTTTTTAAGTCATTCCTTTAGCCAAATAACATATCCTATATTTTAAAATATACTTATAACCCTCTTCATACTATGACACATACCCATCTTCAAAAAAGTCTTATGATTTATGTTTCCAAAGTGTCCATTTAATCCTCTAGTATATGAATACTCCATTAAATTATCTCTCAAGGCCCCTTGCAATATATAGATTTAATTTTCCATTTAAAAAAAATATATCTTGTAAGAAATAAATCCATTATCTCTTTAAAACTCTTGAAAATAACATCATATGTTTCTAAGTATCCAATTATTTTAAATCTAATAACCTTAATAATCATGGCTAGAAATGATTATTTCCTCATTCTAAGTGCATTTACAAATCTATTGGATTAACTATATCTAAGTTTTAATACAAATTATTTTGTTTTAAACTTCCCACCCATCACTTATGTCTTTGATTCAATATTTTTGAGATACTCATAAATTTTAAAGCTTGATTATCTTTAAATAATGTAAATTAATTGGGTAGATAACAATATATCCATAACTATAGTGCTTGCACTATAATAGAGAATTGCTAATCATATGTAAAAAATTTATTTTTCACCTTATTTAATTTTTCACTAAAAAATTATAGAATTTCTTCTTATAGGCTAGTTATTCTACATGGCATACACCATTCTTTTATATTTTCATTTTTTTAGGTTTCATCTTCATATATTTATTCAAGTACACAATTTCTTCTTGCATGAGAAGATATTTTTTCAAATTAATTTCATTTGTTTTTTTTCAACCATTTAAATTACTTGCTTGAGATGCTACCAATGTTATGTTTTATTTTGAACATAAATTTATCATCAAGATATACTAGATCTACAAAATTTCCATTAATGGAGTTAATATTTCTATCAGCTTTATAAAATGCCTTGATGTAATTTTCAATCAAAAAAGCATTACAACCATACATGTTTTTTTCTTAAATATCATCTTTGATTCATATCCTTATTTTATTATAATTGTTAATATCCACTTCTTACATCTATATTTGAAAAATAAGATTCACTTATGAAATCCATGAGATAATCTATTTTGGGTAATGGAATTGATAACTACTAGTAATCTTACTAATAAATCTTAAATTCATACACATTCCTCAAAATTTTTTTTAAGTTAATCTTACAGAAAAATTATATGGATCAAATTTTTGTTTATGAATTGATAATAAATATTGTATTTGCATGTTCATTTCCTCTTTCTCTACTTAAATTAACCTTTATTGGGTTTGTTTTCTTAAACGAGCTCCTAGAATTAGTGATGCAGGAGTATCCTTATGTTCACACAATATTTCATATATCAAAAACATCAGTGTTGTTATGATAGGTGTCATGAAGTTCCGTGATCTTTGCACACACAATTATTTGGTCTTTATTCCATGCAATTTTATGCTCTTTGTGAATGGAGTTTTATTGTATTTGTGTCGTGTATTTTTGGTGGCCAACATGATTATTAGATTAGGTTTTCCTAAATTAGGGTTTCTTGGATTACGGTTCCTTGGATCCACGATACAAATATTATATAGTATCTTGGTCCATTTTGGGAAGGAGAATTCTATTTGGGTGAGATTTTGGTTTGGGATAGTTTTGGATAGAGTTTTAGATTGGATTGATTGTAATATAGAGGGTCTCAATTGGAGACCTATGCACAATTATTGTAATATTTCCTTCATTAGAGATTATAAAAATAAAAAGAGCTTTCTATTTTGACTTCTATTCTTATTTCTTCCTTTTTGTACTCATATACCTACATGTTTTTTGTTAATTCGACCTGTATATGGTGTTGTATTAGTTGGTATAAAATATTAGGCTCATGTTCTATGGTGTTGGATCACAAGAGTTGTTTGATCTAAAGTATTCATGTGATTGTGACTGCATTACAGGTGAACCCTTGAGATGGCTCACACAATTGAAATAGGAGGTTGCAAAGACAATTCTAACCTGTATATCATTGATCTAGTTGATATGATGATAGTCATCATGGCAAGACTAGTGGGTGATATTAGTAAAGATAAGAAGTATGGTTTTAAGTATGAGGGTGAGGCCACATAGAACCTCACGATGGAAGAAATATTTATGACTACCATAATGAAGGCTAGAAGTAAGCCAAGGTTTGATATTTCAAGCTATGCAAGGAGCTTTTATCCAGAAGACTTGGTGGATAGGATCACTAAGCTAGAGAGAAATTTTGAGTTTGAAGCAATTGAGAACCCTAAAAGAGTCAAATGTATCAACATGAATATGAAAGAGCACATTGCCTTGTGGTGGAACTCACTCCATAAGAGCTATGTGCAAAGGAAAAATGTAAAATATCTATATTAGATAAGATGGTTGTAAATATGAGAGAAAATTTCCTACCATATAACTACATGCATGATTTTTTCAAGAAACACTAAAATCTATATAAAAAAATACCACCGTGTAAGCATAAATAGAAGAATGCTTTAGACTATACATTCATGCAAGACAGATAGAGGACAACCTAGAGAAGGTATCGAGGTATATGAATGGTTTGCACATCTTAACTCAAGATGAGATGTGTTTGATGATGATCAATTTTGTTGAAGAAGCCTACTAGTTAGCATTATATGTAGAGGATATATTATCTTGTAGATAATAAGGTATACATAATAGTAGTGGTAAGGGTAAGGATGGAGGATAAAACAAGCAAGGGGTAAGGCAAACTAGCCTATGCAAGGAAGACATTGGTGTGAGTGATAGTGTATAAGGTACTGATTACAAATAAAACTTTAGAAAATATGGAGACAAGTATCGAAGCCATACGAAGGGTTTTAGAGGGACCTAATTTAGACATGGTCAAGTAGGATTTCAGATATTCAAATGTATAGAAGCATGATATGGGGTTCACATAGACAAACATGTGCATGTAGTGTGCGTAGATAGTGGTGAGTCGAGTAGTGAAGCAAAAAGCACATACCTAGAGGATGGGAAAAACTTGATGTTATGTAAAGTACTACTAAAATCTATGTGTGAAAAAAATAAGTCATGGTTAAGGATAAGCCTCTTTTACACCAAGTGTAAATCAAGAGGAAAGTGCTACAAGTTGATCATTGATAGAGGCAACAAATATAACTTGATCTTCATGAAGATAGTACAAAAGTTGGGATTGAAGAATATCATGCATCGAACACCATACAAGATCTCCTAGTTGTAGAAGGTATAGCAATTGATTATGATGTAGCAAAGTCTATTTACCTTCAATATAGGAGGATATGAGGATTTAGTTTAGTGCAACATGATCCCAATGGATGCATGCCATATATTGCTAGAAAGGCATTGGCAATATGATGTTAGCACTATCCATGGTGGTGAAGGAAGAAGTTTGAGATGACTCCAATGAGAGTGGAGGAATAATATGTGCAATAGGGTGAAGTGATGATGTTATCATTAAAGGAGTTTCTCAATGAGATATGAGACTCATAGGACTATTATGCAGTAGTAGCTACACCTATGTAAATAGAGAAGTCAAAGTCATACATCTTTAAGGAGCTATATATTGATGCACTACTAGAAGAGTTTGCAGATGTAGTTGGCAAAGGAATACCAAATGGATTTTTTCTCGCATGTTGAATATCACATTACATTGATTTGATTCTAGGTTCTAGGTTGCCTAATAAGGTACTACATAATATGAGCCTTGATATAAGTGTAAAGTTGAATAAGTAGATGGAATACCTACTAAAATGAGATTTGATAAGAAAAAGTCTAAGCCTTGCATAGTTCCTATAGTAATAATACCAAATAAGGATGGAGTATAGAGGATATGCACAAAATCATGCATTATAAATAATATTACCATAAAATATAGGTTTCCACTATCATGCATCGATGACTTGATGGATTGTTTTAATGGAGCACAATACTTCTCCAAGATGGACCTCAAGAGAGGATATCATCAAATTATGATTCAAGATAGGTATGAATGGAATACCACATTTAAAACAAAATAAGGCTTGTATGAATGGAAAATTATGCCATTTGGGTTTTTAAATGCTCCAAGAACATTCATGAGGTTGATGAACAAGGTCCTAAAACTATTTTTAGGTAATTTTGTGATCATGTACCTTGATGACATTTTGATGTTTAGCAAGATAATGGAGGAGCATATTGCATACCTACAACATGTGTTTACGTAACTAAGGAAGCAAAGTTTGCACATAAACTTGGAGAAGAGTAGCTTCTTAAGGAAGTAACTCATATACTTAGGATTCATGATATCTCAAGATAGATTGCACATGGATCTAGAGAAGGTCCATGCAATAGTTGAGTGGCTAGAATTACATAGTGCAACTAAGGTCAAAAGTTTCCATGGGTGGGCAAACCTCTATCAAAAGTTCATTAGGGACTTTAGTGGTATTTATGCACCATTAATGCATTATATGTAGAAAAGAAAGTTTTATTGGATAGTTCTAGATACCAAGAGTTTCACACTCTTGAAGAAAAAGGTGAAAGAGAAACTAGTGTTAGCACTTATAGACTTTAGAAAGGTGTTCCAAATTAATTATGATACCAGTGAAAAGGCTATCAATGTTTTGTTGAGCCAAGAGGATAGATTGATAGCTTAATTTAGTGAAAATTTGAATGATACTAGGCAAAAGTGGATGTATTATTTATTGTCGAATGATTTCATGCTATACATGGATCATAAAGTGCTAAAATTCATTAATAGTCAAGTAAATTAAACCAAAGGTACATGAGATTGGTGTAATATCTATAGGGTTAATCGTTTGTATTGAAGCATCATAAAATAATCACAAACAAGGTCATAAATACCTTGAGTAGCAGGTACACGTTGTTGTCCAAAATGATAGTTAAATTAGTGGGCATGGAGGGGATGAAGGATTTTTATGGTAAAAATCTAAATTTTGTTGATGCATGATGCACGTGCATGGAGCCATAGGCTAGAGATAGAATTCCATTTATAGTTTTTTTTGCACAAGAGGGTACTTTTTCAAGAGAAAGCAATTTTTCATCCCATACAATTCGATGAGGGAGAATCTCATTGAGGAGTTACATGGAGGTGGAATCAGAGGGCACTTTGATATAGATAAGACATAGTGTCATGACGCTTGTTGGCAGAATTTTTGGCACAAAGAAACAAAGTATTAATTAATGATGTTTTAATACCTAGTTTGGGCAATTGAACCAACTATGTGATGTTTAGATGATTGGGAAGAGCATGATACTGCTAACATATTTCTAAGATGTGTAGGATCAGGTACACTCATAGGTGGAAGAAGCAGAATCATCCACTAGAAGTGAGGGTAATTGAGGTTAGGGGAAGTGATGATTAATGCAAATAAGGGGTAATATTGATGGATATCTTCATATAGGCATGCATTCAGTTAGGGATAATAGCTAACAGCTAGCCACCTTGAACCTCAATTGATGACCTAATAGTCATTGTAAACTCTTAGGATGATACAAGTGACTAGATTGATGGAAAGATTCCCTCTTTGTCTTTGCACATGTTTACTTATATTTTACTTCATCACTATCTACATTGGCATATTGGGGAATAAAATAATGCATGTGTAGGTTGTCCTTGAAAGCCCCTTGTTTTTCTTGAAAATCTCTAAACTTTCTATATATAAATAAATATGTTTTATATATTTTTTAAATGATAAAGGAGTTTCATTTTATAAATAGAAGTGTTTTATTTTAAAAATGATAATAGAGTTTCATTTTATAAATAGAAGTGTTTTATTTTAAAAAATGATATAAGAGTTTCATTTTATAAATAGAAGTGTTTTATTTTAAAAATGATAAAAGAGTTTCATTTTATAAATATAAGTGTTTTATTTTAAAAATGATAATAGAGTTTCATTTTTATAAATAGAACTGTTTTATTGAAAAACAAAATAATAGAGTTTCTTTTTATAAATAAAAGGAGTTTTATATCAATAATATTTTCTTCAAGAAACATAAATAATTTGAATTTATTTTAAATTAAAAAAGAAACTTTATTTAAATGATTTGAATTTATTCCATGTTAAAAGAATTTGAATCAACTCCTTATTATAAGAAATTATAGTAGCAAGGTATAGAGTTGAGAAGCTTCTAGCTTACAACTTTACTATGGCAATATTTCGAGAGATGTGAAATATCATTTAAAATGAAGAAAGTAATCAGATTGTTGTCGTGAATAGATAGCATAGTAATGGTAGTTATGATGGTGGTTGGATAAGGGAGTCATAGTCAAGAAGGCTCGATGAAACTATGTAGTAAAAGGAGAAGGATAAGAACCTCGGTAAAGGAGGTAGCAAGGGACGGACATTCAAGGAGATAAGGTGAATGAACCAGCAACATGAATAAAATGAAGCAATAATGAAGGAAAACTTCACAAGGAGTAAACTAAGACCATCATGAAGGATAGTAGGTTGTTTTAATTGTTAATATTCTACCTCCTTTTTTGTTTTCTTAGAACATTGCTGCCCTCCCTATTTGTTAATTGTTAAACTTACCTTACTTTGGAAATGTTGGGTAGTTGTGTTAATGTTATAGATATAACCTATGACCATTTTGTATGTATGTGTGTTAGTCTTGAACCTATCTGAGTAGGGGCTATGCTATCATAACGTTGGGTTGGGATTTGGTTGCTAGTAGTTGTTGTTTGATCTTACTATGTAACCATTAACTCTGTCATTGTTCGTCTTCCCAAGTAAGGAGTTGTGATGGCTTTAAACAACCTCCATGTCTTTAGTGAGTGAACATACCTTCACCCTAACATATCTAGGGGATATCACATGTTGACAGGTGTTTGAAAGCTTTCAGCTTTCCCTCTTTCTCTTGCAATTATATACCATCATATAATCTTTGTTTGTTGGGCTTGGGTGTTCATTGTATAACCCTTGCTATACAACCCCTACTACTAATTTTCTAGACCATTGTTATACAATTTTAGATTAACCTAGCCATGATGGGGCCATTGCTGGTGAGTTTTCTATAGGTTCTATGTAGATGTTAGCATAGGATGCTCTCTTTTTGATCAGCCAATGGTTTTTTTTCCACCTTATTGAAACTGTCAGGTATTTAGAATCTTGGTTTGTGGGTATTGAATATATTCAAACCCATTGATATATTTGCATTTCCTTTAGTAGCGAGTCTCTCAACTTTGGAAGTCGTTAGGCTAGAGGGATTTGGGTGCATAAGTCTAAATGTTTCTCTCTGTTCTATTAAGGCTCTTATGTTTAGGATTGATTTATTATTGATAACTAATTTAATAATAGTTTTTTAATAAATAAATAATGAAAATTATGGTTTATTTATTTATAAAGTTTTATATGGAAGTAATTGAGAATATAATATACTTTTATTTTATTAAGTTAAAGAACTTATTTAGTGAATGTAAATAATTTGTGAATTATTTTTATTAAGTAGAGGTATGGGACTCTATTTAGTGAGAGTAAATGGTTTGTGGATTATTTTTATTAAGTAGAGGTATAAGACTCTATTTAGTGAAAGTAAATGATTTGTGGATTATTTTTATTAAGTAGAGGTATGGGACTCTATTTAGTGAAAGTAAATGATTTTTGGATTATTTGTATTTAGAGGTATGAGACTCTATTTAGTGAGAGTAAATGATTTGTGGATTATTTTTATTAAGTAGAGGTATGTGACTCTATTTAGTGACAGTAAATGATTTGTGAATTATTTTTATTAAGTAGAGAAATTAGACTCTATGTAGTGAAAGTTAATCATTTGTGGGTTATTTTTATTAAGTAGAGGTATGGGGCTCTATTTAGTGAAAGTAAATGATTTGTATATTTTTTTTATTAAGTAGAGGTATGAGACACTATTTAGTGAAAAGTAATGATTTGTGGATTATTTTCATTATGTAGAGGTATGAGACTCTATTTAGTGAAAGTAAATGACTTGTGAGTTATTTTTATTAAGTAGAGGAATGGGACTCTAATTAGTGAATGTTATGATTTGTGGATTATTTTTATGAAGTAGAGGTAAGGGACTCTATTTAGTGAAAGTAAATGATTTGTGGATTATTTTGATTAAGTAGAGGTATGAGACTCTATTTAGTGAAAGTAAATGATTTATGGATTATTTTTATTAAGTAGAGGTATGGGACTCTATTTAGTGGAAGTAAATGATTTATGGATTATTTTATTAATTAGAGAAATGGGACTCTATTTTAGTAGAATAGAGAGAATGGTTATTTCATGTATTGAAGTAGGGTGGATTTAATGTACATAAATAAAGGGAACTAGCTTATTTAATAGATTAAAGGTATAGGACTTTAATTTATTGAATAAAGTTTAAAAGGGAAATGATTAAAGTAGGACCTATGATCTAGTTGCATTGTTGAAAGAATCTCACGGGGTAATAAGAGAGAAAATAAAAATTGTGGATTTTATGATATCATCTATGCATTAGATGGTTATATACTTTTATTTGATTATACATTTGTAATTTGGTAATAAGATGACTAAATGCATTTAGAATCATGCCTATCATAGAACCATGAGTGCCCTGATCCCCTACTATCCTCAAATGATCGAAGGAAAGAGAAGGAGAATCAAAGGAGTAGTTGGAACCAATGTGGTAGATTGATTTCTACTTTTATTGATTTACTTATGCTCAAATAGATTAACTATGTGGGGAGATTTCCCTAATGAAATTGATGTAATGTATTATTCTTTAAAGAGTATGGAGGATTTACCATACTTGTTTATATGTAATAATTGTTAATTGTTGGGAGATGTACCTTTAATTTATTGATTGAAATCATCTATGCTTTGTATCCACATTTATTTATATGTTGTTCCCTTCTTGTATATTTTGTATGCTTTATGAATTATGCTCTTTTGTTAGATTTAGTATCTAAAATATTCTAGTTTTCTTGCTAAACAATAGAAACATAAATATTAAGTTCTAGGGTGAACTTAGAGAGTGACCTAAGGGATTGAGAACCCCTTAGGGTGAACCTAGTGGACCTAAGGGATTAAGACCCCTTAGGGAGAATGATAACCAAGTTTAGAGAAACACTATATTTGAGTTAAGATATCTCATCACGGAGACAAGATGGATAGCTTAACTCACAATACGCATAGCATACTTACATAGACTGATTTATGTATAGTATGGTGATGGGTGTATACCTTTGATTGGATGAATATGATAAGTTTAACTCATCAAGGATGATGATATGGATAAACTTATTTGCAATAACACATGATACACCTACACAAATGGAGTCGTGTTAGTGTATCTAGTGAGATGTAGCTCTTCAGGTAAACTTAGGATATTTAAACAATAGATTATTTAGGATTCAATTAGGGGTTTATGAATATCTTGTATTAATAAAAAAATATTTTATTTCTATGTGTTTTCTCATGGCTAAATTTTGGGTCGTTACATTTGGTATCAAAGCTCTAGGTACGAAAGTATAGAGCTTCTTGTGTGCTAAAGGGATTTGGATGTCTCTAATGAATGTTTGCTTAAAGTATAAGCTAAAGTTGGGATGACCTAGAATACCTTATTTTATAGACCCTAATGGGAAATAATCCCAAGGATGAATGAATATTGTGATACCTTAGTATGGTCTATGGTAATAATAATACATCATAACCTTGGAATACTACCCTAGTTAGATTGTTTATACTTTTATCAAAGGTAACTTTGTATTATAAATTGAATTAGATATATAGTCTATGGTGAAGTTGTAACCTAATATTTTATTGGTTATAACTAGGTTAAAATGCCACCTAAGGATAGAAGAGAAATGCCTACACCTAGGAAAACTTGACAAAATAATACTAAAGAAGAGACCCAAGAGGAGGATCCAACAAATCTGAATAGAGAGGTGGAAGACCTCACCGCTACGGTTTTTTATATGGAGTATCAAAAGAGACAACTAATGGAAACTATTATAAATCATTACTTGCAAGCTAGAGGCTCAAATATTGGTCAAGATGATGGGCTAACTATAGATCTGTTACAAGCTAGAACCCTTCTAGAAAAAGAAATGACTCGAGATCTGAAAAATATTTGTATCTCCGAGTTTGGTGGAGAAGTTGAAGGGGATGTAGTTGAAGAATGGCTAAGAGAATTAGAGGTTTACTTCATGGTTTTATTCCCTAGGAACTCAAACGGTTTGGGCCACAATCAACCTGGAAGGGGATGCTCTAGATTGGTGGAAAACTCACTACGAGAAGACTAAGATTGAACCTATTGACATTTGATGGAAATAATTCATAGTTATATTCAATAAAATATTCCTAACAAAGCATTTCTATGCCCTAAAATTTGAATAATTTGCTAGCCTATAGTAGGTAACCAAAATGGTGGAGGTATACTATAAGAAATCGGTATGGTTAACACATGAGAAAATGAGGATTCATAAGTTTATCAATGGGTTGGAATCTAGATTAACACATGATGTAAACATTCATGAGCCTAGATCATTGCATAAGGCGTATGACATAGCAAAGAAGATAGAGTTGCACTTCGAGTTTAAGTATATTGCCCTATCCGAGCAATATCGACAAGCACTATGAAAGAGGAATAGTCAAGGATTCTTGAAATGAGAAGAAAGATCAATTTGTGGGAGGTCTTTGTATAATTTACCAGATAACTTTATGAATAGTTAAAAGATAAATTTATATACACTATACTAAATCAAAAGTGATTATTAAACTAACTAATAGATGTAATGAATCATCTAAAAAATTACATTTAACTCATAACAAAAAATCTCTAAATAAAAACCATATAAAAATATATCTAAAATTTTGATAATATATTTTATATTAATGTAAATATTAATTATGGGTATTTACTTTTCCATATTCTAAATATGTTTTATTTGTATAACATATATATATTTTCAATCTTATTATTAAAATAAAATTAAATAAAAATAAAATTAAATAAATCATATAAAAATAAAAATCAGCTACCCACTCTTATTAAATATATCAAATTTAAATTACTATAAAACACTGCTCAAATTTAAATAGATAACTACAGTAAAATTTTATTTTTGGTGTGGCGTCGTTGGAAGGTATACTAGCATATAACTTTGATGAGGATACTTGGACTTCGACGCTCTCGTCGGGCGCACTCCACCATAATTATCTCCACCTCTATTATTCTTTGGAATGTCCTCGTACTAGCTTTGTACTTAGTTCTGTCTTATACAAACAATTTCAGTTACACTTTTGCCTAAAACGCCATCGGAATCATTCTTCTGTGTTCTTCTCCAAAATGTTTCTTATTGCCGCTGAGTAAGGTTGAATAAGGTGGTAGGTTGGTACTCTCCTATCCAATTAACCTTGGTGCTTTTTGTTTGATTGTTTTCGTTAGATTCGTTATCTCATTAATTTTGTCTTTTACCTTATAAATTAAAAAATTATTATTATTTTTAAATAATTTTATTAATTTTATTTTTATCTAATAAATTTAATATTATAAAAAAAATTTAAACAATAAAAAAATTCAAATTTATTTTAACCTAATAAATTAAATATTATAAAAAAAAATTAAACAATAAAAAAATTCAAATGTCAATTGTTGCTTTTCCAAGAATAGTTAAATACTATTTAATGGGATGTAATGAGTGAAAATTATAAATCGCAGTAGGTAAAAACAAATGTAGCATCTAACTATTTGTGGAAAATTAAGTATTGACAAAGAATAACAAAACATAATATTTAATTGAAAGAAGCAAACAAAATTTCAGGTATATTCGCTCCGTCATTATTGAGACAGGCGCAAGCAAAAAAATCAGGAGAGTTGTTGAGGCAATAATAAATATGGGTGCCAAAAATATCAGATGAAGTAATTGAAGTTACAGTGGTACACCAAGGAACTTGTTGTAAAAAACATGAGGATGAAATAATAAATAAAACTACAATGAGAATCAAGTATAAAACTTAATTTTTTCTATTTATGGAACTAGCCATGCCCAAGACGGGACAGGTAGAGTGATTTCTGAAGGGTGGGGTAGGCCCCTTTTCCTGCTCAAACTCGGTGTCAGTTTCAGCAAAAACAGGTACAACAAGAAGTAAGATAGACTCTTTGGTCGTCGCAGAAGCAGAAATAACTTAAAAAAAAAATTAAAGCAGATACTCAGGAGTATTAAAAGAATGAGGTTTAGCCATGAACTTTATCATAAGGTCAAAAACTAAGGGCGTGCATACATATAAAGAGAGGTGATATACTTTGTTCGGGCTTGGTTGGAAGCTAAAGTGTCACCTTGACCTATGTAAACTTGCGTATTTGCATCAACTATACAATACGCTTGTTATTGTGTGGAGATGATAGTGAGCCAAATTTTGAATATATCTTAGTTTATGCATCTATTTTCATATAAATTCATCAAGAGAGTGTGTACATGTATGGATGACAGATAAATAGGAAGGTGAAAGCTATATTGTAAAATAAAAGTGCCCAATAAATTGACTATATGATTTGGATGAAATGAACTAAATACTGGCATTATACAAATGTACATGTTAGCAATCAAGGAATCACAAGAAATGATTGCAATAAAACGGCGATTAGAAACAAAGAAGTAAGTCACAATAAACGCAGATACTGATAGAGCGAAACCCTGCTAAAAACTATAGAAAAATTTATTTATCCAAACGAAGGGTTACAAACATCCTCAAACGAAGATATACAAACTTCTGCAGACTAAAGCTACAGGATAAACTGAGAGGAAAAACAAATGTCGAGTTTGTTGCTCGGACATTAAACATATGAGCTACTCTGCTCACTGAACTACTTTCGTCTGCTGCTTTGTGAATGACTGCTTTTCTCTTGTATGTTTCTCAAAAATTCCCCACTCTATTCTTTTTTTTAATTCTAAAGACCCGAACAACCTTATATAGCCGTAGGGAGAGGATGATAGGGCTTATCATCAGACAGGTTCTGACAGACCTTGAACTAGAGTTTCTGACCAATCACCGAACTAGCATTAACTCAGCATGCTTGGCAAAGTGCGATGATCAGGTTTGTCAGGCGTCACATTTGTCAGAAGACACGTGCGATGTCACATCTGACAATATTGTCGGGATGCCCAACTTCGCGAGCGCGGTCCGGCATCACCCATCTGACAATATTGTCGGGATGCCCAACTTCATGAGCGCGGTCTGGCATCACCCAAGTTCGGAGTGCAGTTAGGCGGATGACATGAAATCAGGATTAGCTTTTCTAACACCCTCCTTTAAGCCTGATTTCATGAGGGCTTTCACCCCAAGATGTTGTCGCAATCTGTTTAAGTCCTCCTTCAAAGGCTTCGTGAAAATGTCTGCCAACTACTCCTTAGATCTGCAAAACTACAGCTAAATTTCACTAAAATTCACCATCTCTTTGATGAAGTGATAGTGAATGTAAATGTGTTTCATCCGGCCATGGAACATTAGATCCTTCGATAGTGAAATGGTCGAATTGTTATCACAGAAAACTGTTGTTGCGCCTTCCTGAGGATAGTTCAGTTCACTCAAAACTCTTCGCAGCCAAACTACCTGGCATGCGACTGACATGGCGATGACATATTCTGCTTCGACTGTGGACAATGCAATAATGGTTTGCTTCTTAGATGCCCATGAGACTGCCTCGATCCAAGATGGAAAGCATACCTGGAGGTGTTCTTCCAATTGTTGGTGCTGCCAACCTAGTCACTGTCTGTGTAGCCTACTAATTCCAACTAGTCTTGTCTAGCATAAAATAGGCCATGGTTTTGTGTCCCGTTGATATAGCGCAGGATCCTCTTGCCTGCTTGCTAGTGTGTGTCCTTTGGAGTCTCCATAAAATGACTAATCATACTGACTTCGAACATCAGATCTAGCCGAGTTGTAGTTAAATACATCAGATTGCCAACCAACCACTTGAATAAAGTTGTATTGATATTCCTACCAGAGTTCAACTTACTCAGCTTCAAACCTGTGGCAATAGGTGTGATGGTAGGTTTGTTGTCCTCAATATTGAACCGCTTTAGGACATCCTTCGCATACTTACCCTGAGAAATGAAGATGCCATAAGTTGATTGGTCAACTTCAATGCCAATAAAATATTTCATCAGCCCTAAGTCCATCATCTCAAACTCCTTCATGGTTGTTCTGAACTAGTCAAATAGTGTTGTGCTATTACCATTGTAAATCATATCGTCCACATACAAGCGGACGATAATGAGTTCACCTGCTCCATTTGTCGTCATGTACAGGGTGTGCTCATATGGGAATTTTAAAAACCCATTCTACTAAAAATAGCTTTCAATTCGACTATACCAAGCTTGGGGAACCTGCTTCAAATCATATAGGGCCTTCTTCAGCTTCAAGACTTTGCCCTCTTGGACTTCAATCTCATAACCTGGTGGCTGGTCTATGTAGACCTTGTCCTCTAACACACCATTAAGGAAGGCTGACTTGACGTCCATCTGGTAAACTATCCAGCCCTTTTGAGCTTCCAGTGCCAGGATCATCCTTATTGTGTTAAGTTGGGCTACAGGTGCATACACCTTATGATAGTCAATGCTTTACTTTTGCTTGTATCCCTTCGCTACCAATTTGGCCTTGTTCCTATCAACTTCTCCTTGGGCATTAAACTTCATCTTATACACCCACTTGAACCTAATGGTCTTCTTCCCTGTTGGAATATCTGCTAGCTGCCATGTATCATTCTTCTCATGGCTTCAATATCCTCTTCCATCGCCTGCACCCACTTATGATTCTAACTTGCATCTTAGAACTCCACTAGATCACACTTAGTGAATAATCCAAAGTCAGAGTACTCTTCATCTTCATGGTTGTGGATTGCCTCATAGATATCTTGCAAGCTCCTCATCTTCGTCAGGGTTCTCAGATTTTGAATCCTACTTGTAATGGGAGACGATTGAGATGGTGAGGTTGTGCTACTACTGGCACCACTGCTGCTGCTTGAGGTTGTAGGTGGCTGTACACTATCCTCCTCCAAGTCAATAGACTCCACTACTGCTTGCTCAGGCTGGACAGTCTTTGATTTCTAGTTCCAGGCTTCATCTTCCAAGAACTTCACATCATGGCTGATGATGAGCTTCTTTGTCATAGGGTTGTACAACTTGTATGCCTTTGCCTGCTCGCTATATCCTATGAAGATGCACTTCTTAGATCTATCATCCAACTTCTATCGCTTCTCTTCTAGAACATGTGCATATGCAATGCACCCGAACACACGCAAATGAGTCACACTTGGCTTCACACCACTCCAGGCCTCCTGAGGGATTATGTCCTTCATGCTTTTGGTGGGACATCTGTTCAGCAAGTAGACTACAAAAGTTACAGCCTCTACCCAGAACACATGTGGTAATCCCTTCACCTTCATCATGCTGCATGCCATCTCCATGATGGTCTGGTTCTTCCTCTTAGCTACGTTGTTCTACTATGACGTGTATTTGGCAATGAGCTACCTCTAAATTCTATGCTGCTTATAGAAGTTATGGAATTCATTAGAGATGTATTGACCTCCACCATCTGTCATGATAGTCTTGATTTGATATCTGCTCTATTTCTCCACTAGAGCCTCAAACTCCTTGAATCTGGTAAATGCTTCTAACTTCAACTTGATGGGGTAAATCCAAGTATTTCGACTAAAGTCATCAATGAAAGTTAAGAAGTATATGTTATCGGCAAACATGCTGGTCTACATCGGACCACAGATGTTTGAGTGCGCCAGATCCAATGGCTATGATGCTCTCCAAGACTATCCGAAAGGGAATTAATCCTTGTGTTATTTGTTGACTAAGAAACCTTCACAAATCTAGTTTTGATGCTCAATAAAGGGTAAACCCTTCACCATATGCTTCTTGTGCAGTTGATTCAGGTCACTGAAGCTTTGGTGACCAAATTTTAGATGCCACAACTAGGTAGCATCTTTCACAACTACACTCAGAGACATCAACGATTCATTCTGAATCTACAGTGAAAACCTTTTGTTCTTCGTCATTGACACCGTAGCAATCTGCCCATGCGACTTGTCTCTGATGGTGCATAGTCCATCCTTGAACTGGACCGTATGTCCCTTATACATGAGTTATCCAACGCTCAGTAGGTTGTGCTTCAGACCAGACACATAGTAGATGTCATAGATCTATTTTCATTTGTCGTGCCTAGTGTGGATGAGGATTTTTCCTTTCCCCATCACAGGAACCTTGTTGTTGTTCCCCATATTTACCTTGGACTAGATTGTTTCATCCAGTTGTGAGAACATCTCCTTGTTCCCCGTCATGTGGTTGCTGCACCCACTATCTAGGAACCAGACATTCTTCTGGCTCTCTTCCTTAATATTGCAAGTCAGCAACACATTTCCTCCTGCCACATTTCCAGCTTCATCCATGTAATGGGCCTACTACTGGTTCTCCTTGGCCATCCACTTTCTGCACTATGAGATGTAATGGCCAAATTTATTGCAATAGTAGCACTGGACTTTTGACATGTCCTTTTTTTGACCAGATCCGGCTTGTTGGTTTTTAGCACCACCTCTTCCTCCTTGCTGATGGAAGTTGTAGTTGGTATCTCTCTCACTAGGGTTTGACCATCCTTCTAACTTTGTGCCTCTCCCATGCCTACCTTTGCCTCTTTCTCCTTGAGAGCTAGAAGCACCTTAGTGGGAGTCTTATATGTTGTTGTCTCGAAATGAGACTTGAGCCTTGAATGCCTGCTTCAAAGAGGTATGAGAAGAGCAGCTCAACCTCTACTCATGTTTCTGTAATGAACTCATGAGCACGTATTTTGAGAGGGTTGTCAGATCCCTCGATTCTTCAATTGCTATCACAACCGAGTCAAACTCGGTAGGTAGACTTCTAAGAATCTTCTCCATGATTAACTGGCTCTACAAAATTTCTTTGTTCAACCACATCTGATTGATGATATCCACCATCCGAATGAAGAAATCACTCATGGACTCAGAATCACTCATCTATAGATTTTCAAACTCCCTCCTAAGCATTTGTAGTTTCACCAACTTCACCTTGTTGGTGCCCTGACATGAGCTGGCCAGAATATCCCAGGCCTGTTTCACTTTGGTGGCTGATGTGATCCATAGGAATATGGTCTCTTCAATCGCTTGTATCATGTAGAAGAGGGTCTTTTGGTCCTTCTTTGTGTTCTCCTTCAATAGATCCTTATCAGTTTGAGAGAGGGTAGCTAGTGCTGCTACATATTTCGGTTCTGGGTAGCCATTCTCGACTAACTCCCACAGCTCTTGAGATTTGAATAGGATCTTCATCTGAATGCTCCAGTAATCGTAGTTCTAAATGTTAAAGCACAGGATCTACAACTGCAGCAAATGATTACTGTCAGAAACCATTATGTTGTCTCCGTGTCAAAGGCACAGAATCTTTGATACCAAATTTGAAGTTTTAATGTCAATTTTTTAAATTTTTCTGGCCACCGTCGGGGAGCGCAGAACAAAAGGTCTACAGTCAGACGTCGAAGAGTAGACTCCCAAAGTTGGGCGGTGCTCCCGAACTTATACGCAGTCAGGTTGCGCATGGAGAACTTTGCAAAGTCGAGCGAAGGAAGTGGTCAACACCCGACTGCACTGGTCAAAGGTAGCACAGTCTGACTACGCTGTGCAGTCAAGCGGTTGGCTAAGACTTAGCCAAAAATGCAGTACCCTTCTTTAGGTTTTTCCCTATGACTGCGTTCAAGACTAATTGCACCGTCGGACTGCACTACACAGTCGGGCGGACAACTCCACACTTAAGCAAATTTTGCCTTACAGATTATGCTATTTAAAGTCTCATGTAAAATGCAGTGACCCCTTGATTGGCTCATGAAGTGTTGTCCTGGCAGGAGAGAAGACTTTTGGAGGCGACGTTCGACACTTCGAGGATAGACCCTTTTTAGGATTTGAAATCACTCCATTGAGGAAGTGATTGAAGAAGTTTCACAAGAGGAACAACGAGCCCTGCTAGGAAGGGTTAGCAGTCAATGAATCACAAGAAATGATTGCAATAAAATGATGATTAGAAACGAAGAAGCAAGTCACAATAAATGTAGATACTGATAGAGCGAAATGCTACCAAAAACTATAGCAAAATTTATTTTTCCAAAAGAAGGGTTACAAACATCCTTGAACGAGGATATACAAACTTTTGCAGAATAAATTTGCATGATAAACTGAGAGGCAAAAAAAATGTCGAGTCTACAGCTCGTACATTAAACAGATGAGCTATTCTGCTCACTGAACTGCTCTCGTTTGCTGCTCTACGAATGACTGCTTTTCTCTTGCCTATTTCTCCAAAATTCTCCACTTTGTTTTTTTTTTATTCTAAAGACCTGAACAACCTTATATAGTCGTGGAGAGAGGATTATAGGGCTTATCCTCTGATAGGTTTTGACAGACCCTAAACAAGGGTTTCTTACCAATCGCCAAACTGGCATTAACTCAATATGCTTAGCAAAGTGCAGCGATCAGATTTGCGACGATCAGATCTGTCAGATGTCACATTTGTCAGGAGACACATGTGACGTCACATCTGATAATTTTGTCGGAATGCCCAACTTCGCGAGCGCAGTCCAGCGTCGCCCAAGTTTGGAGTGCAGTTGAACGAATGACGTGAAATCAAGATTAGCTTTTCTAACATGTTAGACGAAATACCGGTGGCAGAGCCTCTGCCCGTAAGCGTAAGCGTGTGGTGGCTGCGATTCAAGTACGTGGTATTTGGAGTGGCAGACCTCTTCACGGTGGTGGGACTGATGCAGTTATTTTACAGTGAGGCGCCCTCTCGAATGAAATCGTTGGCAACGGCGGTCTCTTATTGTTGTCTGGCGATGGGGTACTTCCTGACCACGGCAGTGGTGAACATAGTGAACAGTGCGACGGCTAATATGACAGGCAGCAGTGGGTGGCTTCATGGGAACAATATGAATCGTAACCATCTAAATCTCTTCTAGTGGACGCTCTCCATTCTCAGCATTGTCAGCTTCTTCAACTACCTCTTCTGGTCCCGATGGTATCAGTACAAAGCTCTTTATTAATCCAATAGCGAGTGACATGTATTCTATATCTGTGTTTTTATCCAATTTTGAAATTTCTCCCCACTTTCTGCTTGACTTCGTTGTCCTCTTCACAGGCAACTGAAATATGTTTCAAGAAAACAAGCTTTGTTACTTTGTTTTATAATAATAATAGCATTGCATGCTATAATGATATGTAGACATGCGTATAATTATTATGATTTAGTTAATAATAATAAAAAATAGAGACGAATAGCAAATTGGTATTATAAAAATGCAAAGGATTCTTTGAAAAATATAGGTTAGATTAAAATTTATTATATTTTTAATTTATTTTAAAATTCCAAAGAGTTGACTTGGTTAAACATCATAAGTTATTAGTTAGTCGTGACCATATAGTGCAGGTATGTTTTGAGTTTTGTTTTAATAAATTTATAATAATAATTGGTTAGTCAACATTGACTTTGAAATTGCTAAAAGTTTATATAAAGACAATAACACACAAGATTTCGTTGAAAGAACACCTAATTTTTCTAGGTCCCACCATATTCACTTGTATTAACTCTAGGTCTAAGACGTGCACATCCTAGGGATTTGTCTATTTCTTCACCTTCAAGGGAGGAAAGACGCATTGTAAGGAAAAAGTAGATGTAGAAAGGTATGTTGTTAGTAATATCAGTAATAAAGTGAATGTTATTATTAATGAGATCGATGGATTTGTTGGATGCAGTCGTTGATAGTTGGAACCCTCTCTTGATAGTTACTATAAATTGTGATTGTACCAAATTTACCTATGTACCAAAATAAAAAATAAAAATAAATAAATAAAGTAAATATCATATGGTGAATGCAAACCAATGGTATAATTAAATGTTCTAACTTTCGTTAGGCCAACTATCATACAATGAATGCAAACCAATAGTATAATTAAATGTTTTAACTTTCATTAGGCCAATCTTAAAGAGGGCTAGTTTCCTAATATTTTTTATTTTATAATATAAATAACAATTAGAGTTAATTACAATAAGAATGTTAAGGATGTTTTAGTTGAATTTTTCAAATAATTATTAATATTTTTCGAGGTGATACTTTTATAATTTTCAAGATGTTGTAATATCAATTTGTTCTTTTTGTAAAATGGGTAGGATATGTTTCAATCTCATATAACTAATTTAAAAAATATACAAAATTGGAAAAAAATTGTGATCTTCATGTCTAAAATGTTATTATTATTTTTTATATTTCATTTTGACTTATTTTATAGTTGTATGGATGCATTTAAACCTCTTTAGTTATTGCAATATGAGATATTTAGTTCATAATTAATTTTCTAGCACAAATGATTCTTTGCATGATATTTTTCTTGCATGTACAACCTTCTTCCCTACTCCTCACATGCACAACCACAACCAATTCTTTTATACATTACAAGAACCTTCTTATTATTTTGCATTCCAAATTATTGTCTCTCTTTCCATGCCAATATTAAACTATTCCCCTAGTTTTTACCATCACCTCTCACTTAATTTCCACCACTTCTAACTTCCACCTTCATTTTTTATCAATTTTATGCATTTTGCTTACATTCATCAACTTTTTATTTCTTATGCCTCATAATTCATCTATTGATTATCTTAATTATGTTAGACCCCCCTCTTTATTACATTTTTTTGTGCATTCATAAGCTTGATATCACATGTGTATGTACTTACATGGATATAGTCTTAGTGTCAAATTTAAAAAAAATGGTTTATAGACCAAATTGCTTATCATTTGGAGCAAATTGCCTATAGAAATAGAACTAAAAAAAAACATGTCAAAGGTTAAACAATTTTATTAAAGTGAATCACTTTGATTTTGGGATGCATTACTCTCCTTGGAAGAGTTAGCAATATTTCTTCACCTTCTAAGCAAAACACTCCTCAAAACCTAAGTGAATCACTCCTTAGATATTACTTAGAAAAAAATTATTGTTCTATAATGAACCACCAACTATCTAAAGTGACTCACTAGCTTTTTTGACATTGGGAAAAATGTTAGAAAATTCCTAGGTGGTTGGCCTCAAATAGGGCAAATCACTTCTAATATGGACTCAATTGCTTATTGGGTAAGGACTTGGAAAATATTTTCCAAATTTATCCCAAATACTTTTATCTATAGAAAATACACATTTGTAGCAAAAAGTAAGAAATTTTATTGATTTGATGCCATATTGTTTGCTTACTTTGAAAAATATAAAATTATGAAGTGTGTAATGGAGTCATTTTTTATGAAGCAACTACAAAAACCAAACATAAATAATAAAAAATATATGAAATGAAAGGTCAATTTGGGACTAGCCATGATAAATCAAGTATTTGATCCCAACAAATTGCTTTGGATTCAAATTAGAATTTTTTTTTTGAAGTGAATTGCCAACTTAGTGGAGCAAAATGCTTTCTAAATGGGCATTTAGCAAAAGTTCCTCCAAATTAAACCAACCACTTTGTACATATGCCAAAACACAAATTTGGTACTAAAATTAATAAATTCCACCAAATTAATGTATTAAATGGGTTGAGTCCTATGAGGCATACAAATATATATATATTGAATTCAAATACTATGGGTTTTTATTCATGGAGAAAATAATTAGATCTATTCTGCTAGGTATTCCAAAAACTATGTTGAATTGGGGGATTTTTTGACTTCTTATGTGCCTTCAATTCTAGTTTCAACAATGTTTCATGGGAGGGATGAGCCTTTTCCAACCTTTATATTTAGGAAAAATTCCCACTATCCTTCCTAAATTCTAAACTATTCTAATAAAATTATATAAAATTAAATATAATAAATTAAAATGAAAAAATCAAATATAAAATTAAAATGCATGTAAATAATTTGTGAAGCATAGTGTGTAAGAGAATAAATGCAAATATGATCAAAATTGTACCAAGGAGAGTGCATAATCAATCAACACATACAATTTTTGGATAATAATAATTCACGCCTATGAAGGAAATGATAAGATGGTCAAAAGGGTTGTGTCATAATCATTACATATTTTGCAATTTAGGAAGGCAATGCCACTGATTGAAAGCAAAAGACTTATCAAATTTTCAACAATATTATGAATTATAACAATACAATATTGGATCCATGAAGTATATATCTAAATTCCTCAAGGCCAAAGAATGATTTTAGTGGAACCCATGGCTCCTACTAATAGAAAGATTTTACCTCCAAGCTATCTATGCCAAAAAAATATCACTTTTAGTGAATGTAAAGATTTTGAGATATCTTTAACAAAATGATATCTCTTTTCAAATATTGTCCTTAGGTTCTATGCTTCCCTTTTTATCCCTCTACCTATCCATGAGTGATTTACTCTAGAATAGAAGCAAATTTCTCTAGTATTTTAGTGGATTTCTAGTATTTACTAGAACTTTGCTCCTATAAGCCAAGTGCTCCATGCTAGTGAACCACTTGATCAAATCAGTTCATGTAGATCCAATTACTCCCTATTATTTAATTTACAAAATTTGAGTGGTTTTGGAAGGTTTTAATTTACTGAATCCAACTATTTTGTAATCTTCCAAAATGGAAAAATCCTCAAGATAGTGACTTATCTGTAAATACACTAATATAATTTTCATGTTAATTATTTTATCAATAAATAAAGGACATAAAAATTAATGTAATTGATGATCCAACCTACACATTTTATACATTTAATTTTTCCTCGATTAATATCTGATTTGAATTGATATGTATTAGTAGGGAATTTATCCACTACTTTTCAATATCTGATTTTATTATATTTTAATTTGTTATAACTTCATATAGAAAAAAATATCTTTCATTAAATGCACCATAAATTTATCGCTCATATCAATGATGTCTTCTTCCTAGATTCATCTACCTTATCCTTTTTATTTTTATTACTTACTTAAAGTCATTCTTTAACATGCTCATGTATTTTCTATGTTTGTTCAACAAAGAAATTAACATAATCACTTCATCTATCTTCTATAGCTAGTTTAGATAAATTAGATAATGTTTTAGGAATCTTGCTATACATACCTAAGAAAGCAGAAAATATAAAATACCTATCAATTTACAAATTTAGTTATGCTAGCATCAAATATAGAAGTATTTGTATACATAAATTTATTTGTGAAGAATAAAATCTCACTCCTTGGATTGATTTTTATAAGGTAACTTAACAATGTAGAACTATTCTATTTACAACTTGTGTTTGATAATTTGAAGGATGACATGTTTATATTTACTACAACTCAATTCCTAATAGTTTTAAAATTGATATCCAAAAGAGAATAAAAATGTAGAACCATGATTAGAGTTAATAGTTTTTTTGTAACCCAAAAAAATCTATCAATTTCATTAAGAAAAGATCAATAGTCTTGCATGTTACATTTTTCTCTTATAAGTAAAAATACATCTTAGAAACTTTATGATGTATTTAAAACATAGAATTATTACTCCCTTTTGTATTAGGTAAAAATTATATATATATATATATATATATATATATATATATAGATAGATAGATAGGTAGATATATAGATATATATTACATTTACTTCTTTTTGAGTCATTCCTATAGTCAAATGACATATCCTATATCTTAAAATATACTTACAACCCTCTTCATACTATGAAAAATACCCTTCTTCAAACAAGTCTTATATTTTATGTTTCCAAAGTGTCCACTTAATCCTCTAGTATATGATTCCTCCATTAAATTATCTCTCATAGCCCCTTGTAGTATATAGATTTAATTTTCGATTTAACAAAAATATATCTTGTAAGAACCCATAACCTATTTATAACTGTTGAAAAATAGCATCATATATTTGTAAGTATCTAATGATTTTAAATCTAATAACCTTAACAATAATGGCTAGAAATGATTAGTGCCTCATTCTAAGTGCATTTACAATTCTATTGGATTAACTATATCTAAGTTTCAATAGAACAAATTTTGTTTTAAAATTACCACCCATCACATATGTCTTTGATTCAATATTTTTGAGACACTCATAAATTTTAAAGCTTGATTATATTTAAATAATGCAAATTAATTGGATAGAAAATAATATCTCCATCATTATAGTGCTTGCACTATAATAGAGAATTGCTAATCATATGCAAAATACTTATTTTCACCTTATTTTGTTTTTCACTAAAAACTTATAGGATTTCTTCTTATAGGATAGTTATGCTACATGGCATACACCATTCTTTAATAGGTTCATTTTTTTTAAGGTTTCATATTCATATATTTCTTCAAGTACACAACTTCTTCTTGCATAAGAAAATATTTTTTCAAATTATTTTCATTTGTTTTTGTCCAACCATTTAAATTACTTGCCTAAGATGCTACCAATATTATGTTTCATGTTGAAAATAATTATATCATCAAGATATACTAGATCTACAAATTTTCCATTAATGGAGTTAATATTTTTATCAACTTTATAAAACACCTTGATGTGTTTTTCAATCAAAAAATCATTACAACCATTCATAAATATTTATAAAATTTAAATATCATCTTTGATTCATATTCTTATTTTATTATAATTGTTCATATCCACTTCATACATCTATAGTTGAAAAATAAGATTCACTTACAAAACCCACGAGATAATCTATTTTGGGTAATGGAATTGACAACTACTAGTAATATTTCTAATAAATATTAAATTAATACACATTCCTCACCTTTTTTTAAGTTAATATTATAGAAAAATCATATGGATCAAATTTTTGCTTATGAATTGATAATAAATATTGTATTTGCATGTTCATTTCCACTTTCTTTATTGAAACTAACCTATGTTGGGCTTGATTTTGTAAACTAGCTCTTAGAATTAGTGATGTAGGAGAATCCTTATGTTCACACAATATTTCATCGATCCAAAATATCAGTAGTGTTATGATAGGTGTCATGTAGTTTTGTGGTCTTTGCACACACAATTATTTGGTCTATGTTCCATGTAATTTTATGGTCTTTGTGCATGTAGTTCTATGGTCTTTGCACTATGTAGTTTTGGTGGCCAACATGACTATTGTATTGGGGTTTCCTACATTAGGTTTTCTTGAATTATGATTACTTGCATCCACAACATAAATATTATATGTAGTATCTTGGTTCCTTTTAAGGGAGGAAAATTCTATTCGAGTGAGATTTTGATTTGAGATAGTCTTGGATAGATTTTTAGATTGGCTTGGTTGTAATATAGAGGGTCTCAATTATAGACCTATGCATAATAATTGTAATCTTTCCCTCATTATAGATTATAAAAACAAAAAGAGCTTTCTATTTTGACTTCTATTCTTCTTGGTTCTATTTTGCACTCATATGCTTACATGCTTGTTGTTATTTCAACCTGCATATGGTGTTACATTAGTTGGTATGAAATATTAGGCTCATTTTCTGTGGTGTTGGATCATAAGATTTGTTTGATCTTGTTGGAAATATGAGCAAGTTTTGTTGTCATTGATGTCAAGAGGTTGATGTCCAAGTTTCATCATCATTAATGTCATCAAGTGGTTTTTCCACAAGGCAAGGAAGAGGTTCAAAGGAATAGGATATAATATTTATTTTAAATATTATATGCCTAAAAATGCCTAAATAGATTAAAGACCCAAGGAAGGAGAAGCAGTTTAAAAGGAAATCCCAAGGATGGATAAGCAGGTTAAAAGGAAATAATAATATTATAATATTATAGGTTACAGGTTGGTTTGAAGAAAAAAGAGGGCCAAGGAGTTATCAAATTTTAAATCCTCCAAAAGACCCATTTGGCAGATTTTGAAGACTATGGTTTAATTTATTTAAATTTAAATATTTTAACCATAGGTTAAAATTTAAATTTAAATAATTAATTAAGGCACCAAAATTTTAAATAATTAAATTCAAATTTCCTAAGTTCGTTGACGTGTTGGACAATATGGCATATGGTATAAAAGGGGGCAAGTTTGTTTTATCAAAAATTATCCATGCAAATTCTAAATCCAAGTCTAAATAGGGGTAAGGGGGGGGAGGGGGGGGGGGGGGGGGGAGAAAGGGAGCACCAACCAAGTTTCAAGGTGCTTGGTAGTGCAAGTGGCAGCCGAGGGCTGCGTTAGGATGTTTATGAGTACGAGATCATGGGTTCGATCCACGCGATCAACTTTTGCAAAGGGGGAAGTCTTATTTTGTTTGTTCCATGTTGGAGAAGAGATAAGACAAAAGGGAATCATGCATCCTTTTAATTTCGTGAGGGCACATAGCCTAGTTGGTGGATGTGCTTGGTGTTAGGGCGCTTGGTAAGGTGAGGTCGTATGTTCAAATTTCTCCAAAGTCATTTTGTTGGGATGCTTCTCACATTTTAATTTGCCAAGGTTTTGATAATTCAGAAATTGCATAGTGTGGAAATTAAAAGGTGGTTTGTGAGTTGTTGAGGGAGATATAAGGGATAATAAAATTAAAATATTTTATTTTAATTTTGGTGGTTAGAATTTATAAAGTAGGAGTGATAAGGTATGCAAGGAATATTATATTTTATGTTTTGAAATAAAGCTATATTGTGTTAATTATTTTGAGAGGAGAAATAAGGTGCATAAAGGAATTTATTGTGAAAGTGAATTAATTGAATCTTTGCTAATTATTTTTAAAGTTTGGAGATTATAAGGTGTACTTGAGATTTAATATTTCTGTATGGTGAAATAATTTTGAGGGAAATAATTGAGTGAATATTTTGAGAAGGATTTTTGTTATCTAACCTTTGAGATTGGCAAAGAGGTTGATTGTGATTGAGACAGGTTTTGAGGTCAAATCTTCATCAAAACAAAAGGTATGGGTATATCATCCTTATGAGTGAAATATTATTTTGTTGAATGTTGTGAAGTGCAAGTTGGAGTGAAAAGGTTGATAAGCATTGTTGGAAATGTTTGAGTGACTTTTCATATGCATGATTGATGAATGTTCATGAGTATCATTGTTAGTGTGAGATTGAGAATTATCTTGAACTAGGGTTTGTGAAAGATCATGAGTATCATTGTTATGTGAAGTTGAGAACTATCTTGAACTAGGGTTTGTGAAAGATCATGAGTATCATTGTTATGTGAAGTTGAGAACTATCTTGAGTTAGGGTTTGTGAAAGAACATGAGTATCATTGTTATGTGAATTTGGAATCATCTTGAGTCAAGGTTTGAGTTCCATAGTGTGAGTTGTTGGAAGCATTGTGAAACACTTGTTTAGGGTTTGTAAGCAAGATTTGTTTCATTGAGTGAATGGTTGGTTGAAGTTGATGAGCATTATTGATTGAAAGTATTGGAGTGATAGTTCAAGTTCTATGAAACAAATTGTTCTTTATTCTAAATTGATTTGAAAGAGAGATTGAATGTGATTGAGAATATTGTGAGTGTGAAACATATTGAGTCTCTAACCATTCTCTATATGTTTCTGTAAGTTAAACAAGATTCTGAGTGAAACTTGTTTGTGTGATTGAAGAGGTTTTCTGAAAGAGGTTAAGTTGAGTTGTGTATGCAAGTTTTGCAATTGATTTGAATAAGCTTTTGTGAAATCTTGTGAGCAGATTTGAGTAAGTCCTAGAGGTGGACTTAAGAAAATAAAATTTTGTGAAATTATGATATTTGGAAGTCTAGAACTTAAACATATTACAACTTTTGTGAAATCTTGTGAGAATATTTGAGTAAGTCCTAGAGAAGACTTATTAAAAAATTTAGAAAGCTTTTGTGAAAGCTTGTTGAGTAGATTTGAGTAAGTCCTAGAGAGGACTTAATGAAAAAATTGAGGAAGCTTTTGTGAAAGACTTAAGGATATATTTGTGTAAGATTTTGTGGAAGCTTACAATAATATTGGACAAGTTCTAGTGAGGACTTGTTGAGAATATTTGAGGTAAGTCTTGGTGAAGACTTGTTGAGAAGATTGGACAAGTTCTAGTGAGGACTTGTTGAGCAGATTTGAGGTAAGTCTTGGTGAAGACTTTTTGAGCATATTAGACAAGTTCTTGAGAGGACTTGTAGATATATTTGAGGTAAGTATTTAAGAAGACTTGAGAGTAGAGTTGATTGATTGATTTGTTCAAACATTGAGTTAAGGTTTGGGGTAGATCTAGAAGAGTTGATTTGTGATTAGATCAAGCTTTGTGTTAAGGCTTGAGGATAGAATTGAGGATAGAGTTTGATGCAGATTTGAGGATAGATTTGTGCTAGACCAGAGATAGAATTGTGAGCAGATTTGTGCTAGATCGAAGGACTATGTTTAGTGCAGATTTGAGATAGATATTGAGTAGAGTTGAGAGTAATATTTGGAGGTGATAGAGTAGAGGATAATAGTCTCTAGTGGATAGAGATCCATTAGCTAGGATAATGAGGATAGAGGTCTTATGAGTGAGGACAGTGGTCTTTAGTGGAGAGAGATCCACAAGCCAGTGTAGTGGAGGTAGTAGTCTTCTAGAGGATCACCAACAAGAGTAGAGGAGAAGGATTTCTCCTATGGATAGAGATCCATGAACCAATAGAGGGGATTGGTGTCTCCTGTGGGTTGGTGCCCATAAACCAACAAAGGGGATTGGTGTCTCCTATGGATAGGTATCCATAAACTTGATTAGGGGATTGGTGTCTCCTTTGGATAGAGGTCCATAAACATTGTAATAGGGAAGGATTCCCAAGATATTTGTTGAGAAAATTTTAGTGAAATATTTTCTTCGTGGAGTAGCCCACATTGGGTGAACCATGTTAAATTGGTGTCTCTATTGTGTGTGGTGATTTATGCATTGCTTTGATTACTATTGTTGATATTGCCATTGATATATTGGATAATATTGTTTGAGAAAGAAAAAGTAAAAAGTGGTCTTATACTATTCACCCCCCTCTCAATATAAGCTTGTGTTCTTCAATTGGTATCAGAGCGGGTTCCTTTGAAAGAGTTTAAAAGCTTGAAGGAAAATCTTACAAGAACACAAATGGATTCTCAGAGTGGATCTTTAGGGAATAATACACCATTGTTTGATGGGAATAATTATGCATTTTGGAGTGTGAGAATGAATATTTTCCTAATGGCACTAGGAAATGATATATGGCAAGCAGTTGAGGATGGATACATACCGCCAACTACTCCACCTACAGATAAATATGGTAAGCTCCTACAACTGAATAATTCAAAGGCAATGAATGGAATTTTAAATGGTTTGCATGAAATAGAGTTTGTAAAAGTTATGCATTGCACATCAACAAAAGATATTTGGGATAAGCTGAAAGGTATATATGAGGGAGACAAAAAGGTCAAGATGGCAAAGTTGCTAAATCACAAGAAAACATTTGAAGACCTAAAGATGAAGGATGAGGAAAACATTGCTACATACCTACTTCGTGTGGATGAGGTTGTTAACTCCATGCAAGGACTTGGGTTTAGAGTTGAAGAAATAGATGTTTGTCACAAGATTTTAAGGTCACTCCCTAAGAGGTATAGTGAAAATATTTCAGCCATAGAAGAGTCAAAAGATATTGAATTTTTGACAAGGGATGAGTTACATGGAATTCTCACAACTTTTGAGATGAGAATTAAAGAGGAGTCTATCCCCTAGAAAGAAGCAACCTTCAAAGTTACAAAGAAGTCAAAGGGTAAGAAGTCAGATTCAAGTAATGAGTTATCCAATGATGAAGAAGCAAACTATGGCAGAAGGAACAAGGACTCAAGAAAGTATAAAGGTATAAAATTAGTTAGGTGTTTTAATTGTGGTAAATATGGTCACTATGCATCTGATTGTCCAGAAGCTAGAAGTAGCAATGATGATGAAAAATAGGATCATAAGAACAGGAAAATAGGAAAACACAGGTACCAAAAGAAAAGTAGGGATGGACAAGGCAAGCAAGGAAATAAGTTTTTCCAAAGGCATAAGAAGATTTTTTATGCAGATAAGGCAAGTAAGAGTTCAAGTGATAGTGATGAAAGGTCCTCAGATAATGAAGAAGAAGAAATTATATTTTTGATAGTAGAAAAAGAAGATGTTAAAAAAGAAAAAGGGCACCAATAATTCTCAAGTGTTTTAGGTGTGGTAACTTTGGTCATCTTGAAGATAGTTGTACAAGGAATGGATTCAGTTTCAGTGAAGATGAATATGAAGATGCTCTTGAAGGTCCAGAAGAAGAAAGTCTTCTTATGGAAATAGAAGAAGAAGGAAGTGCTTCTATTGAAGATAAATCAGAAAGGAATGAAGATGATCTTGATGATAAAAAGGTAGAGGAAGAATCAGAATCAGAGGAAGGAGAAGTTGATCTTGAGGGTGAGCTTATTTCTTCTCTTAAGGAATTAAGGAAGGTAAGAAAGTAGAACTCAAAACTCAAGCTTCAATTTCAAGAATGTGATGAAGAGAAAGGAAAGCTTATAGAAGATCTAACCAACTCAATAGCTAAGACAAGGAGATTTAAAGAGAAGTTAGAGGCAAAGGTTTTAGAATGTGAAAGATTAGAGCATGAGGTAGCTTCACTAAGGAAGGAAGTAAAAGAGTCTAAAAATAAGCTACACAAGTTTGGGAGAAGCTCAAAGACCTTGGATAAGATTATCAAGGTACAAAGATCTTCATCAAACAAGACAAGACTTGGTTTTGAATAGGTACAAAGAGAACAAGGAGAGGAGTCAATCTCAAGCTCCAAAGAAGAAGAAGCTTCAGAAGAAGAGAGTGTAAGAGAGAGTGAGACTTCTGAGGATAAGTTGGACAATAGAAAGTTCAACAAGGAAAGGAACAATGCACAAATGAGGAACAGATGGAACAAGAAACAACACAGGGTAGAAGAGACTAAGAGACCAATGGGGTCAAGGCAAGGTTTCTTCAATGGACAATGCTTCTCATGTCATAGGTTTGGGCACAAGGCTACACAATGCAGGACACATGAAATATAAGAATATGGAAATTTTAGAAATGGGCATCTCTTTCAAGGGTATTGCTACTCTTGTAATCAGTTTGGTCATAAGGCAGTTAATTGTAGGGTTCATGATAGGAATGGATATGGCTTCACCAGGAGGAACTTCAAGATATTTGCACCTTCAAGGAACCACAACATTAAGTGTTATAAGTGCAATAATGTTGGGCATATGGCTAAGTGGTGTAGAGCAGAATTTCCAGAGACAAGCAGGAATAGGAACATTCAGAGGAATCAGAAGGATCAGTTGAGGAAGAAGGTGGACAAAGGTAAATATCAGTGTATGCTGGGAGTAGAGATACTCCCACCCCAAAATTAACCACCTCAAGAGAGGAGGTGGGGGAGGGGCTAAGCTAAGAGTCTCATCTTTAGCCCCAAGCCCCAAAGGTGGCCCTTTGCCATTGATGTCAAAGGGGGAGAGATTTGAGTTAGGGGGAGAGCATTCAAGGGGAGAAGTTTCTCAGGGGGAGCAGAACTGAAAGAGGTAAAGGAAATGGTAAAAGGAAAATGGGTTGCCATCAATGACAAAGGGGGAGATTTTTGGAAATATGAGCAAGTTTTGTTGTCATTGATGTCAAGAGGTTGATGTCCAAGTTTCATCATCATTAATGTCATCAGGTGGTTTTTCCAAAAGGTAAGGAAGAGGTTCAAAGGAATAGGATATAATATTTATTTTAAATATTATATGCCTAAAAATGCCTAAACATATTAAAGACCCAAGGAAGGAGAAGCAGTTTAAAAGGAAATCCCAAGGATGGATAAGTAGGTTAAAAGGAAATAATAATATTATAATATTTAATATTATAATATTTTGGGTTACAGGTTGGTTTGAAGAAAAAAGAGGGCCAAGGAGTTATCAAATTTTAAATCCTCCAAAAGACCCATTTGGCAGATTTTGAAGACTATGGTTTAATTTATTTAAATTTAAATATTTTAACCATAGGTTAAAATTTAAATTTAAATAATTAATTAAGGCACAAAAAGTTTAAATAATTAAATTTGAATTTCCTAAGTTCACCGACGTGTTGGACAATGTGGCATATGGTATAAAAGGGGGCAAGTTTATTTTATCAAAAATTATCCATGCGAATTGTAAATGCCCAAAGTCTAAAAATTGTGCATTGCGTTCATTAAAGGAGGAGAAGAAGATTCATGTGTGTTAAGGTTTAGAGGGTAGACATGGCAATAAAGAGAAGGGGAGCGCCAACCAAGTTTCAAGGTGCTTGGTAGCACAAGTGGTAGTCGAGGGCTACGTTAGGACATTCGTGAGTGCGAGATCATGGGTTCGATCCACGCGATCGACTTTTGCAAAGGGGGAAGGCTTGTTTTGTTTACATCGAGTCAGAGAAGAGATAAGACAAAAGGGAATCGTGCACCCTTTTAATTTTGTGAGGGCACGTAGCCCAGTTGGTGGATGTGCTTGGTGTTAGGGCGCTTGGAAAGGTGAGGTCATGTGTTCGAATTTTATCAAGGTCATTTTGTTGGGCAGAATAAAATTAAGGTATGCTTCTCACATTTTAATTTGCCAAAGGTTTTGATAATTCAGAAATTGCATAGTGTGGAAATTAAAAGGTGGTTTGTGAGTTGTTGAGGGAGATATAAGGGATAATAAAATTAAAATATTTTATTTTGATTTTGGTGGTTAGAATTTATAAAGTAGGAGTGATAAGGTATGCAAGGAATATTATATTTTGTATTTTGAAATAAAGCTATATTGTGTTAATTATTTTGAGAGGAGAAATAAGGTGCATAAAGGAATTTATTGTGAAAGTGAATTAATTGAATCTTTGCTAATTATTTTTAAAGTTTGGATATTATAAGGTGTACTTGAGATTTAATATTTTTGTATGGTGAAATAATTTTGAGGGAAATAATTGAGTGAATATTTTGAGAAGGATTTTTGTTATCTAACCTTTGAGATTGGCAAAGAGGTTGATTGTGATTGAGACAGGTTTTGAGGTCAAATCTTCATCAAAACAAAAGGTATGGGTATATCATCCTTGTGAGTGAAATATTGTTTTGTTGAATGTTGTGAAATGCAAGTTGGAGTGAAAAGGATTGTTGGAAATGTTTGAGTGACTTTTTCATATGCATGATTGGTGAATGTTCATGAGATCATTTGAGTGTGAAATTGAGAACTATCTTGAACTAGGGTTTGTGAAAGATCATGAGTATCATTGTTATGTGAAGTTGAGAACTATCTTGAACTAGGGTTTGTGAAAGATCATGAGTATCATTGTTATGTGAAGTTGAGAACTATCTTGAGTTAGGGTTTGTGAAAGAACATGAGTATCATTGTTATGTGAATTTGGAATCATCTTGAGTCAAGGTTTGAGTTCCATTGTGTGAGTTGTTGGAAGCATTGTGAAACACTTATTTAGGGTTTGTAAGCAAGATTTGTTTCATTGAGTGAATGGTTGGTTGAATTTGATGAGCATTATTGATTGAAAGTGTTGGAGTGATAGTTCAAGTTCTATGAAACAAATTGTTCTTTATTCTAAATTGATTTGAAAGAGAGATTGAATGTGATTGAGAATATTGTGAGTGTGAAACATATTGAGTCTCTAACCATTCTCTATATGTTTCTATAAGTTAAACAAGATTCTGAGTGAAACTTGTTTGTGTGATTGAAGAGGTTTTCTAAAAGAGGTTAAGTTGAGTTGTGTATGCAAGTTTTGCAATTGATTTGAATAAGCTTTTGTGAAAGCTTGTGAGCAGATTTGAGTAAGTCCTAGAGGGGACTTAAGGACAGAGTTGAGCAAGCTTTTGTGAAATCTTGATTTGAGTAAGTCCTAGAGGGCTTAAGGACATTTTAGCAAGCTTTTGTGAAATCTTTTGAGAAATTTGGAAGTCCTAGGACTTGTTGAGTTTTGTAAAGTTGTGATTGATAAGTCTGATATAGGATTTGTGAAATTAAGAATTTGTGTGAACTTTTGTTGAACATATTGGACAAGTTCTAGTGAGGACTTGTTGAGCAGATTTGAGGTAAGTCTTGGTGAAGACTTGTTGAGCAGATTGGACAAGTTCTAGTGAGGACTTGTTGAGAAGATTTGAGGTAAGTCTTGGTGAAGACTTGTTGAGCATATTGGAAAAGTTCTTGAGAGGACTTGTAGATATATTTAAGGTAAGTCTTTGAGAAGACTTGAGAGCAGAGTTGATTGATTGATTTGTTCAAACCTTGAGTTAAGGTTTGGGGTAGATCTAGTAGAGTTGATTTGTGATTAGATCAAGCTTTGTGTTAAGGCTTGAGGATAGAATTGAGGATAGAGTTTGGTGCAGATTTGAGGATATATTTGTGCCAGACTAGAGATAGACTTATGAGCAGATTTGTGCTAGACCGAAGGATTGTGTTTAGTGCAGATTTGAGATAGATATTGAGCAGAGCTGAGAGTAAGCTTTGGAGGTGATAGAGTAGAGGATAGTAGTCTCCAGTGGATAGAGATCCATTAGCCAGGGTAGTGAGGATAGAGGTCTTATGAGTGAGGATAATGGTCTTCAGTGGAGAGAGATCCACAAGCCAGTGCAGTGGAGGCAGTAGTCTTCTAGAGGATCACCAACCAGAGTAGAGGAGAACGGACAGATATCCATGAACCAACAGAGGGGATTGGTGTCTCCTATGGGTTGGTGCCCATGAACCAGCAAAGGGTATTGGTGTCTCCTATGGATAGGTATCCATGAACTTGATTAGGGGATTGGTGTCTCCTTTGGACAGAGGTCCATAAACATTGTAATAGGGAAGGATTCCCAAGAGATTTGTTGAGAAAATTTTAGTGAAATATTTTCTCCATGGAGTAGCCCACATTGGGTGAACCACGTTAAATTGGTGTCTCTATTGTGTGTGGTGATTTGTGCATTGCTTTGATTACTATTATTGATATTGCCATTGATATATTGGATAATATTGTTTGAGAAAGAAAAAGTAAAAAGTGGTCTTATACTGTTCACCCCCCTCTTAGTATAAGCTTGTGTTATTTAGATCTAAAGTATTCATGTGGTTGTGACTGCATTACAGGTGAACAATAGAGATGGATCACATACTTGGAAGCGGAGGTTCCAAAGGAAATCCTAACTAGTATGCCATTTATCTGGTTGATATGATGATAGTCATCATGGCAAGACTAGTGGGTGATATTAGTGAAGATGAGGGGGATGGTTTCAAAGATGAGGGTTAGACCACGTAAAACCTCATGATGGAAGAAATATTTTTGAATACCATACTAAAGGCTAGAAGTAATCCAAGGTTTCATCTTTCAAACTATGCAAACATATTCTTTTCAAAAGACTTGGTGGATAGCATTGAGATAGGGAGATACTTTGAGTTTGAAGCAATTGAAGACCCTAAAAGAGTCAAATGTTTCATCATGAATATGAAAGAACATATTACCTTGTGGTGGGACTCAGTCTAGAAGAGCCATGTGCAAAGGAAATAATGCAAAATATCCACATTAGATAATATGATCACAAAGTTGAGAGGAAAGTTCGTACCATATAACAACATGCATGATTTGTTTAATAAACTCTAAAATATATACCTAAAAAATACCACCGTGCAAGCATAAATAGAGTAATTCTATAGACTATACATTCATGAAAGTTAGACAAAGGATAACATAGAGAAGGTATCGAGGTATGTGAATGGTTTGCACATCTTAACTCAATATGAGATGTGTTTGTTGATGATCAAATTTGTTGAAGAAGCCTACTAGTTGGCATTATGTGTAGAGAAAAAATTATCTTGTAGATAACAAGGTACACACAATAGTAGTGGTAAGGTTAAGGATGGAGGACAAAACAAGCAATGGATAAGGTAGACTAGCCTATGCAATGAAGACATTGGTGTGAGTGGTAGTGTGTAAGGAACTGATTGTAAACAAAACTTTAGCAAAGGTGGATACAAGTATCAAAGCCATATGAAGGGTTTTAGAGGGACATGCTTTAGACATGGTCAAGTAGGGTATCAAATATTCTAATGTATAAAAGCATGATATGGGTGTCGCATAGAGAAACAAGTGCATGTAGTGTGTGCAAATAGTGGTGATTCAGGTAGTGAAGAAAAAAACACATACCTAGAGGATGGGAAAAATTTGATGTTGTGTAAAGTACTACTAAAACCTACGTGTGATCAAAATAATTTATGGTTGAGGAAAATCCTCTTTTGCACCAAGTATAAATCAAGAGGAAAGTACTACAAGTTGATCATTGATAGAGGCAACATAGACAATTTGATCTCCATGAAGATGGTGCAGAAGTTGGGATTGAATAATGTCATGGACCCAACAACATACGAGATCTCCTAGTTTTAGAAGGTATAGCATATAACTATGATGTAGTAGAGTCTATTTGCATTCAATATGGAAGGATATGAGGATTCGTTGGTGCAACATGATCCCAATGGATGCATTCCATATATTGTTAGGAATGCCTTGGAAATATGATGTAACACTATATATGGTGGGTGTAAGAGAACCTTCACCATTAGGAAGGATGGGAAAAAGTTTGAGTTAACTTCAATGATAATGGAGGAAGAATATGTGCAAAAGGGTGAAGTGATGATGTTGTCAACAAAGCATTTTCTCAATGAGGTGGGAGACTCGTAGGACTATTATGCACTAGTAGTTACACCTATGCATGTAGAGCAGTAAAGTCATGCATCTTTGAGGAGCTAGAGATTTATGCACTACTAGAATAGTTTACAGATGTAGTTGGCAAAGGAATACCAAATAGATTATCACTTGCATGTGCAATATCACATTGCATTGATTTGATTCTAGGTTCTAGGTTACCTAATAAGGTACTGCATAAAATGAGATTTGATATGAGTGCAAATTTGAATAAGCAGGTGGAAGACCTACTAAAATATGATTTGATAAGAAAAAGTCTAAGTCCTTGCATAGTTCCTATAGTAATGATGAAAAATAACGATGGAGTATCGAGGATGTGCACAAAATCATGCACTATCAACAATATTAACATAAAGTATAGGTTTCCACTATCATGCATGGATGACCTGATGGATTGTTTGAATGGAGCGCAATACTTCTCCAAGATGGACCTCAAGAGTGGATATCATAAAATCAGGATTCAAGACAGGGATGAATGGAAGACCACATTTAAAACAAAATAAGGCTTTTATGAATGGCACATTATGCCATTTGGATTGTTAAAATATCTAAGCACATTCATGAAGTTGATGAACAAAGTCCTTAAACCATTTTTGGGTAAGTTTGTGATCATGTACCTTGATGAAATTTTGGTGTTCAGCAAGATAAGGGAGGAGCATATTACATACATACAATAGCTGTTTACGTAACTAAGGAAGGAAATTTTGCACATCAACTTGGAGAAGTGTATCTTCTTAATGAAGGAACTCATATACTTAGAATTCATGATATAGCAAGATAAATTACACATGGATATAGAGAAGTTCCATGCAATAGTTGAGTGACCAAAATCAGATAGTGCAACTAAGGTCAAAAGTTTCCATGGGTGGGTAAGCTTCTATCAAAAATTCATTAGGGAATTTAGTGGTATTTATGCACCATTAATACATTATATGTGCAAAGGAAATTTTTATTGGATAGTTTTAGCTACCAAGAGCTTCACACTCTTGAAGAAAAAGGTAACAAAGGAACTAGTGTTGGCACTTCTATACTTTAGAAAGGTGTTCCAAATTGATTATGATACTAGTGAAAAGGCTATCGGTGTTTTTTTGAGCAAAGAGGGTATATTGATATCTTAATTTAGTGAAAATTTGAATGAGGCTAGGAAAACGTAAAGACATTATTTATTATCGAATAATTTCATGCCATACATGGATCATCAAGCACTGAAATTCATTAACAGTTGGATAAACTTAAACCAAAGGTACATGAAATGGATGGAATATCTATAGGGTTACCATTTTGTATTGAATATCATAGATGCCTTGAGTAGAAGGTACATTTTGTCCAAAATGATAGTTAAACTAGTGGGTATGGAGGGGATGAAGGATTTGTATGGTATAGATCCAGATTTTGTTGATGCATGATGCACATGCATGGAGCCATAGGGTAGAGATAGAATACCATTTATGGTTTTTTTGCACAAGAGGGTACTTGTTCAAGATAAAGCAATTTTGCATCCCACACAATTCGATGAGGGAGAATCTCATTAAGGAGTTACATGGAGGTGGACTTAGATGACACATTGATATAGATAATACGTAGTGTCATGACCCTTCTTGGCAGATTTTTTGGTACAAAGAAACAATGTATTAATTAATGATGTTTTAATACCTATTTTGGGAAATTGAACCAACTATGTGATGTTTAGTTGATTAGGAAGTGTAGACACTAAAATCATGTAAATCAGATAAGACTATTATGCACCACTCTTATTGATAGCATATGGCCCCATTGGGAAAACTTTAGGGTTTAGTTACGGCTCCTAACCATTTTTGGGAGGGTTTAACCCACTTTTGGGAGGTATTGGGTCATGTAGCAATGATCGTCCCACCTTGGGATGGCCACAGTTCATGGTCATCCCACCCAGGGATGGCCACATAAAGTCATCCCTGGGTGGGACGACTGTGAACCAGACTCCCCAAAAGTCAAACTATGGGATAAATGGAAATAAATTCCTACCATTTATCCCACCCAATCACCCAAAATTGATTTGGAGGCTATCATAAACATCAAGACCTACAAATTGGAGGCCCCAAATGGGTAAGCTTTCCCACCCTGTGCATGGCAAGGGCATTGACAAGTGGTAACACTTGCCCTGCATGCCAAAACTTGCCCCTTTGCACATTTGCCCTATTTTGGATATAAATTGAGGTACTTTTACCCAATTTCAAGGAGAGATAATAATAAGCATTTCTCACAAAGTGCTGCTCACATTTGTCCTCACATTTGCCCAAGTATTTTCCTTGAAAATATCTTCATTCGAAGGCGCTTTTAGAGGCATCCCAAAAAAAACTAATCAATCCCAAAATATATAAAATATGAGATTTATTTTATGAATTCCAATGAAAACACATTTAGGAGAGTTCTAAACCAGACCCCCTTGGAATAAGTAGCAAAAACCACCCCATTGTGTGATCATCCCTACTAGGGATGGATAACAGTCCTAGTTGCACTTGCCAGGTATGGCCACCAAATGGCTAAAAATTTTGATGCAATTTCACCATAAATAAATCATAAAGGATTATATTAGTATTCTATTCAATTTTGGTTAATTTTTTAGTAGATTTGATGGGTCAATTTATGTTTTTGTGATTGCAATCTTAGTTGTTCCTTCTAGGAATGGTCAAGGCTCTGATCACAATTGCACTTTAATTTATGGTCATATCCTTCCAAAATCATCTTAATAACATCATATTGGATTTTCAATTCATTTGAAGTTGTTTTGATTTGTTGCAAATAAGTTTTACTTTCTCTATTACATAATTTTCATGGTTTTTAATATAAAACACATATGCTATTAATAATTTTCAATCTCTTGTGTGTAGGTGCAGGTATTCTAGGTATGAGGGAGGAGCTAAGAGGTAGATTAAAATAATACTAATATTATCTCTCAATTATGGGTTGCAAGAAGAACATTGAAACACACCATTAAGCTCATGGAGGGATTCATTCCCTTGTAATTTGTAATATGAAATGTATAAAAATGATAATCCCTAAAAAGGGATGTATTGTAACCTTTTTGAATTGATTAATTTATAAATAGAAGGAGAAACCCCCCATTTTTTACTACAAATCATTCGTCATTTCAATAGTTTACATATTTTGCATCTTTCCTTTGCATGCTTGCTTAGAAACAATAGATATCATTTCAGTTTCAATCATCTAGGTAAGTCATTTTTCATGCTTATTCAGTAGTGATCATAGTAGGACCCTTGTCCCTTGTTCCCTTTTATTTTTCTAATTTTTGATATCCTTTTTGTGTTTTGTGTGTTGTAGGTTCTAGTCAAGAGCAAGAACAACTACAAAATTCCGAGTTGGAACTGCCAGGGACGGCCACTGTAAATGTTCCTTCGAGGGACGACCCCCAAATTTGTAGCCATCCCACCCAAGGATGGCCACCAAACCAGGAGGTTTTCTGCAAAAATTTCTAGAAATAGCAAGTTTCAGAATAGAAAAGGTAACCTTCCAAACCTTCAATTTGCATATAGGTTGTTTCAAAAATTTAAAATTTTAGTTTTTCATGTCTTTTGTGTGCAATTGAAAGTTAGATTTCATATTTCTAAATTTTCATTAACAAATCGAAGAAAAAAAAGAAAAAGAATAGCCTTTCAAAATGTATTTTTTGGTTTGCTTCCATGTGACCTACCTAAGGGTTAGGTTTTCATATAGTTTACAAATTTTGTAGTTTTCTTTTACATATATGCTTATGATTCTAAAAGTGAAATATAATTTTATACATTTAGTGAACAATCATTGAATTCTACCTTGTTTACTTTCAATCATTTTAAAATTAACCACACACACCACGCTTCTTTTTAACATTAGTGAGTTAGAAATCATCCCAAACCACTGATAGAGTTCAACGACGATGGGTTTCATCTCCATCCATTGGCTCAAATCCCACGTACCCAATTTTTGGTCAAAGCTATCTCCAAGATCTAATGTAGCTTGGAAAATTTGCATGTATTCTCTTCAAAGGATTTAACGCTGACCAAATGAGTACTAGGTGAGAATTGGTTGGAACTATGCTCCCTGATTGGGTATGGATTTCATATCCATACTTTGGTTGGTTCACATGATCAAACTTTCATTTTCGTTTGTCGAGCTACGATTATATAGGTGAAAACCTCTAAATAATTGAGAATTACATCAACATTCAAAACATATGAAAGATATTCTTTACAAAAACAAAAAATTTGAAACACATCAAATAGTTTAATAACACATAACCTTTAAAATAGATAATCATTTGTATTCTTGTGTGTTTCTATTGATTATGTGTTTAAATCTATAAAAATTGTAAAGAAGATAATCACATAGAGGATTAGAGTAAGTAGTTATGGTATATACCCATAGCCAAGCACAATTAAGGGCTGATGTTGCAGGTAGTAGGCAAGCAGACATGGATCATCTCCAATTTGACCCCAAGGACATGGTTATACCTCCTTGGCAGCCACCAACTCTTGTAAATTACCGAGTGGTAGATTAATTGATGGTTAGTCCTAGAGTGTCGGATAAGGGACATAGCCTAAAATAGACTCCTACGTAGGGCACCCTTATAGGGCACAATACCAATCTAGGAAATTACTTCCCAAGTATAGATAATTTAAATGCCTTCTTTCAAGAAAGGCAATCGCACAATGAGGCACCTACACATAGAGAAATACCATGCATTCGTGTGCCTGCTCTATCTACTCCATACGCTAGTGTGCATGAGAAATACCATACACCTAGGGTAGGGTTAAATGATCATCTTATGCTTTCAAATCACTCTTCTCCAAGATACCAAAACCTAGATGAATATGATACTCATCACAATGGGTGAGCCAATTCCACCCTACCTTTCCTAATTTATGAGGGAAGACCTAAGGAGGATCCTAATTATCCTTACTCACACCATTCCATGCAAGCACGATGTGCCTCTACGCTAGTAGAATATCAGGAATATATGTTTAGGAGAGAACCTCAAGTAAATGTGACTTCTCTGAATCGAGGGAAACTCATAGTAGATCTCACATATCCTATTGAACAGGATAGGTATCAAGGCAATAGTGCTAGGGAACATAGGCCTAATACAGCTGATCAAATAAACCAATTCATCAAAATGTATGTTGATCATCAAGCTAAGTTTAATCAAATTTGATTTGATAAACAATGCTTGGATCTCTTAGAGCATCAATAGCAATTAGAAAGACAAATACTTGAGTAGCGGATTCAAGAAGCAATACGCAATGGGGTTCCTACTCCAAGCATGCATAGAAAGGAGGCTCACTAGAGGCAACCTAATTTTCATCATAATAGGTCTCCTAGACCTAATTAAATATTGCCTCCTAGACCCCTAGGACTGATCATAACTTACCTACTATGCCTAATATAGATCACCTGTAGCAGGATTTCATTCCTCCTTGTAGGACCAGGCTTTCTCTTCCCATAATAATTCCTTAGAACTCCCATGAATATCTATATTAGCTTCCAACTGACTTAGTTGATCATCTAGTCTCTTCATTTCTCTAAAAATATTACCAAACATAAATTTGTTCCACAGTTTGAGATTGATTCTCAACTTCCATAATTTATTAGATAATTTGACCATACCACTCCCAAAAATATCTTCATGCCACCAATATCTAATGTTGGACTCAAACTCTAGATGAGAGGTCCACATAACCTCAAATATAAAAGGCCACAAAAAAAATGGTAAACTATCAGGAACTTCAAGGTGGAGTGGATTGTGATTAGACCCAACCCTAGGAAGGGTAGTCAGCAAAACATCGCTAAATAGGTTGAAATTGGAAGAAGCGAAAAACACCCTATCCAATCTACTTAAAATGAGATTAGCACTGGCTCTACGGTTACTCCAAGTAAATTTAGAGCATTTCAAATCTACATCCCGAAGCTCAGCATTGTTGATGAATTCAGAGAAATCATGTAAGCTTCTTTCATCCACTTCATTACCACCCCTCTTTTTCGAAGGAAATAAAGGAGAATTAAAGTCACCCACTAGGACCCACTCTTCATTTTGAAAGGTGGTCCTCATATCAAGTAGAAGCTACCAAAACTTATGATGATATGTATAAGAATTTGGTGCATAAATATTTGACATCCATATTCTGCTTGAGGACTTGCACCAAAAAAGGATATTGATCACTCGGTTGGAGGAAGAAATGACATGGCCCTCAAACTTCGAGGAATCCCAAAAGAAAAGATGGCCTCTAGCAAAACCAGATGCTTCACTAACCATAAATCCAAAAAATTTCCATACAATATTTTGCACCACCTCCCAAGATGATACCTCCAATTTAGATTCCTGAATACACAAAAAATTTGGACTTCTCTCCCTTCTCAAAGAAGCAAGCAAACATTTCTTAGAGGAGCAATTCAGCCCTCTTACATTCCAAGAGCATACCTTCATTGGAAAATTAAAAGAAAAGTTTTATCCTTGATCCCCCAAAAAGGGGAGATCTACAACTATCAAGTCTAATATACCTATCACCATTTCCATCCTTCACCACGAGTCGGGCTTGCCCACCATTTGCTAAATCAACCTCGAATCCTTTCTTCCTCCTGATTTTACCCGAAGATCTGCCAAGCTTCTTGGCTAGGCCAAAATCAATGGCTTTTCTATGGTGACTTGTGGTTTTAGGGCTCGGCGACCCTCTTTCTAGTGAAATTTTTGGAGATAACACTGGACTCCCTAGCCCCTTCGAGGGAGACACCACTAGGCTTCCCACACCACTCATGGGAGACACACCACACTCCTTAGGAGGAGAGGCATTTCTAACAACTTTAGGAGTAGCACACTCCATAGCAATCACTTCATTAACTTCGATCTCTCTAGACCCAAGATACTCAAACGAGTTCTTAAGAGGAAGGCTGGCCTCTTTCTGCAATGGCTCTGAGGAAAAAAATGCATCCAAATTGTTTTGAGGCTCTAGGATAGAGTGTTTCAAATTGCTCTTAGTGTTCCTTGAGGGGAAAGCTCCAGGCGAATTTGGCTTGATCTTATCATGCCTCAAAGAAGAAAAAGTAGATTTCCCCTCCATGACTTCCTTCAAGGGGGAACGAAGGACACTACCTTTAAAAATTCTCTAATTTCTTTTAACCCATATTTTTTGCTTCTTGAATGGCGTCTCCCCTCAAAAAGACTCACCTTGGATAGTCGAATGCTTTGCTTATAAAGGAGGAGAAATCTAGGAATTCTTTTTCGGATAAAGATTTTGGTGGCTCCTACCCAGTCCACACAACTTACAGGGTTGAGGTTTGTTTTCATAAATCACAGGCACAGACCAGCCACGATGATAGGAAACAAGCTCTACAGAGATTCAAAGCTTTTTTCCACGTCCACCATAATGCACATTTAGACAAATTGTCTCCACGCACAAGAAAGAGACAATTTATCAAAAGAGACGAAATCCCCTATCGCCTTTGCCACCGTCAGAAAACACTCTCATGCCACATAAAAGTTAGGAACTCTAGCAATCGAACCCAAACTGGAACAAGATTCACTCTTTGCAAAGCTGGATTGAAATTAGCTCCTCAATGCCTAAGAAAAAGACCACAATTGCCGAAAATCCATGTACCTCCTTCCAGGATCTTCATGGAATCCTCTTCACACGAAAGCCTAATAAAAAATAAATTACAAAAAAGCATAGCAAGGCCTTAGAATCCACTTGGATTCACGTTCTAAGGATTTACTTTTATCTATTTTTAATATATTTCATTTATATATATACTTATACTTTTCAATATTAATATTAAAATAAAATTAACTAAAAATAAAATTAAATAAATCATATAAAGATAAAATCTGCAGTTTCAGACATACTAAGCTACCCACACTTATTAAATATCAAATTTAAATTACTCTAGAACACTGCTCAAATTTAAATAGATAACTAGAGTAATATTTTATTTTTTTGGTGTGACGTCGTTGGAAGGTATACTAGCCTATAACTTACTTTGATGAGGATACTTGGACTTCGACGCTCTCGTCCGGCGCACTCCACCATAATTATCTCCACCTCTATTATTCTTTGGAATGTCTTCGTACTAACTTTGTACTTAGTTCTCTCTTATACAAACAATTTCAGTCACACTTTTGCCTAAAACGCCATCGGAATCATTCTTTTGTGTTCTTCTCCAAAAAAGTTTCTTATTGCCGCTAAGGTTGAATAAGGTGGTAGGTTGGTACTCTCCTATCCCATTAACCTTGGTGCTTTTTGTTTGATTGTTCTTTTAGATTCCTTATCTCATTAATTTTGTCTTTTATTGTATGAATTAAAAATTATTATTATTTTTTAAATAATTTTATTAATTTTGTTTTTACTTAATAAATTTAATATTATAAAAATTCTTTAAACAATAAAAAATTTAACTTTATTTTTACCTAATAAATTAAATATTATAAAAAATTTCTAAACAATAACAAGAATTCAAATCTCAATTGATAAATACTATTTAATGGGATGTGATGCGTGAAAATTATAAATCTCAGTAGGAAAAAACAAATGTAGCATCTAACTATTTGTGGGAAGTTTAGTGTTGACAAAGAATAACAAAACATAATATTTAATTGAAAGAAGCAAACAAAATTTCAGGTATATTCGCTCCGTCATTATTGAGACAGGCGCAAGCAAAAAAATCAGTCCTTTTCAGGGGAGTTGTTGAGGCATAAAGAATCTGGCCCCAATTACGCTTCTGTTGTGTCGTGGTTATTGAGCCACACCCAACAGACATTTTCAGCTATATAAGTCATTCAAGTCCTTCAAGATCTGACAAACTTGTGGAAGCTCAGTCTTCGGAAGGTAGACAGATCTTTGGAGAAGAGAATGGTAAGACTGACTTTTGGATTGTGGGAAGTTATGGCTTCCCTTGTAGTTTTGTCGAGCTTTGTGGAACTTATTGTGATTATTTGTGAATAACAGGCTGAAGCTGAAGGATTTGAGAAGCCTCAGTCACTCAAAGCTCAAAGTAAGACGCTTGAAGACTATGTTGACTGGAAAGGACGACCTGCTCTTAAACACAAACATGGCGGAATTCGTGCAACGATTTTCATATATGGTAATGCAACGCATCGTTTAACTGTAGCTCCTTTTGTTTTACGTATCAAGAATCGATTCACGATTTTAACTCCAAAAGCATTGGCTTAATGAGATAATTTTGTTCAAATTTAAGAAGCAAGGACTTAACCTTGTATAAAATGGCGCAGTTATGGAGGGCTTCGAGAATATGGCATTCATTGCAAACTCGGTCAATCTAGCTACGTATTTTCACAGTGTTATGTACTATGACCTGGCGGGTTCCTCAACTACGCTCACAAATTTCATGGGGACGTCCTTATTACTCACGTTGTTTGGAGCCTTTATTTCCGACTCATACATAACCCGATTCCACACCAACCTTATCTTTGGATCCATTGAATTAATAGTAAGTACATGCAGGTGAAGTTCGTTCATTTCACTATTAGATCATGAATATATGAATCTTATTGACAATGGTTGGCAGGGCTACATATTGTTAACAGTCCAAGCACACTTCCCCTCTTTGAGACCTCCAACATGTGACATATCGAATCCTGCCACGAATTGCAGGCATGTTACAGGCCGGAACGGTTCAATACTATATTTGGGCTTGTATTTGATTGCTATTGGAGCAGGAGGAGTAAACGGTCCTCTTCCATCGCTGGGAGCAAACCAGTTTGACGACAAGGATCCCAAAGAGAGCATGCTCATGTCCAGTTTTTTCAACTGGTTTTTTTTCAGCCTCACTATGGGAGCAAGCATAGGAGTCACTTTCATTGTGTGGATTCAGAGCAACAAAGGATGGGATTGGGCCTTTGGTATCTTCCGCAGCCGTTGCCCTTGCCATTGCCAGTCTACTAGTCGGTACATCCACGTACCGCATCCAGACGCCTCGCGGCAGCCCTCTCACTCGTGTCTTGCAGGTTGGTAACCCATTTATCACCATACACGAAATTTAACGTTTGTCTATTGATTCCGGTAGTTTCTCTGACAGTAAGATTGTGATTTGCGTGACAATTTCTCAGGTTTTACTGGCAGCAACTCGCAACAGGAACCTACCGATTCCAGAGAATGCAGTCGAATTGTATGAATTGAACGATACTCACCAATTCCGGTAACTCTAATATGTTATTTTATTTTATGCTTTCCATACAAATTGTGTCCTCTCTAATAGCGGGTAGACGCAGATTTCTGGACAAGGCAGCTATAATAAGTGAGAACTCAGGAAAAGGAGAAAGCCCATGGCGTCTGTGCACGGTAACACAAGTAGAAGAAGCGAAAGTCTTGATCCGAATGGTGCCCATTTTTGCGAGCACGATCATGGTGAGTACGTGCCTGGCTCAGCTGCAGACCTTCTCGGTGCAGCAGGGAATGACCATGGACACGCACATTGCCTCTTTCCATATTCCTCCAGCTTACTTCACCATAATTCCGCTGCTCATATTGGTTTTTCTCACCGCGCTCTACGACCTGGTCTTCGTTCCGTTTGCCCGCCGAATGACGGGACGCGAAACGGGAATAACACATCTCCAACGAGTGGGTGTGGGTCTGGCATTGTCGGCAATATCGATGGCAGTAGCCACAGTGGTGGAAATGAAGAGAAAAGCAGTGGCAAGAAAGAACGGGATGTTAGACGCAATACCGGTGGCGGAACCTCTGCCCATAAGTGTGTGGCGGCTGGGATTCCAGTACGTGGTATTTGGAGTGGCGGACCTCGTCACGGTGGTGGGACTGATGCAGTTCTTTTACAGTGAGGCGCCCTCTGGAATGAAATCGTTGGCAACGGCGCTCTCTTGGTGTTGTCTGGCGATGGGGTACTTCCTGAGCACGGCAGTGGTGAACATAGTGAACAGTGCGACGGGTAAGACAGGCAGCGGTGGGTAGCTTCATGGGAACAATCTGAATCGGAACCATCTGAATCTCTTCTACTGGACGCTCTCCATTCTCGGCATTGTCAGCTTCTTCAACTACCTCTTCTGGTCCCGATGGTATCAGTACAAAGCTCTTTATCAATCCAATGGTAAGTGACATGTATTCTATATCTGCGTTTTGATCCAAATTTGAAATTTCTCCCCACTTTCTTCTTTACTTCGTTGTCCTCTCCACAGGCAACTGAAGTGTAGACTTTAACCCATTTCATATTTGATAAGCAGCTATGAGATATGTTTTAAGAAAAGAAGCTTTGCTACTTTGTTTTATAATAATAATAGTAGCAATCCATGCTATAATGATATGTAGACATGCGTATAATTATTATGATTTAAATAATAATAATAATAAACAAAGACGAATAGCAAATTGGTATTAGATGATCAAAACATAAACCGACATGTTGATGAAACTAAAATTTTAGAGGAGAAATATTGAAATTATTGATGTCTTTCCTAAAAAAAATAGTTAGCAGGACTGGCTGTGCATTTTTCATAAGGGTTTCAGTGGGAAAATCCTTTCTGCTGCATTAACACCGCCTTGAGGCAGTGTTAATTCACCCTTTTTAATGGCTGCTGCTCATGCAGTCGGCTCCATTTATTCGGAGTCTGTTGGAGAGCTCAATGGTACCGGGGAACCGTCCGTGCAAGTTTATTCTGACAATGTATCACAAGGTAAAGGCCCTGTCCCTGAAGCTGTTATTCCTTTGCATGAATTCCATACAGCTTGTGAATGGTTTGATAGTCATACCTTGGTGGGTTATTTTCTGGGTCGTATCCCATATGATACCCTTATTTGTTCATGGGTCCAGCAAGTTTGGGGCCCATATGGAGTCAAAGTGGAGAATGTACAAAACCTTACAAAAGGGTATTTCCTTTTTCGCTTTTCAGATCTGGCTCAAGAACAGAAAGTTCTTTCTAGGGGTCCATGGACGGTCCGTAATTCTTTGTTGATTTTGCAACCCTACTTTAAAAATTTCCAAGTCAGTGATCAAGCTGCACTGGAAATCTCGATGTGGGTTGAATTCCCTGGTCTTCCTATTCCTCTTTGGGGTTTTTTGTAGACTTTAGTTGCCCCCTTAGGTAAGTTTGTTTGCTTTGAGCCAAAAAAGTTTTTCTCCACTCGACCCACTAGAAGGGTTTGTATCAAAGTTGACCTTACTAAGGATTTGGAGGAGTTTATTGATATTAAAATCGGAGACCAATCCATAAGGCAAAGAGTTGCCTATATCAATTTACCCAATACCTGTTATCAGTGTCAATCTGCAACTCACAAAATTTGGGAGTGCCCTTTGATGGAATGGAAATATAAGGCAAATCCCTTGCCCACTCCTGCGGCTCCCGCTAATGGCTCATGAAGAAACACTAAAGAATGGACTACTATCTCTAGGAAGAAATCTTGTGGTTCTAAGCAACAAGAAGCTTCGATTTTTGCTGCACAACCTGCCCCTTATCCTTCTCAAGACATGCAAGCTTCTGCTGAAGTTGTTCAGAATCCTGTTGATATGGCCCCTCCGATTGTTGACATGCAACCCCCAGTTCCACCAGTGTCTCAACTTCTTTAGTTGGGCCCTTCTTTGGCCTCAGTGGTGGCAGCTCCAAATAATTCTTCAATGGAGGAGGGTCAGGCCTTGAAGGTTTGAAATGATAAACGTCGATAACTAAATAGTGATGCTTTCCATGCGACCTCCAACTATTTTGGCTCACTTACAGGTTTGGGTGATGTAGAGGATGTCATGGAGATCATGCATCCTGACAAATCCCAATGATTTTTTTATCATGGAATGTTCGAGGACTGATGGACCCGGTCAAAAAATATTTGGTCCAAAATGAGATGTCAAATGTTTCTCGAATGCATGGAAGCCTTGATATTTTATGTCTACAAAAAGTTAATATTTTTTATTTCAATCTGCAGTGTACATGTGATTTTTTGTGGCCACGAAGTACCTCTTTTGCCACAAAGCACTCCTCAAGAAAAGGAGGAGCCGTCACTATCCTTGGGCCTCGATTACAGAAGAATGTTGTGACTTGGGGTGTTGACCCATCCAATCAAGCTGTCTAAATTTTGCTCGAGATCTGTGGAAAACCGCTTGGGGTGGTTAATGTGTATGCCTCAAATGTCGCTTCTGATAGATGCAATTTGTGGAGATGCTTGTCATGAATCTACCATTTGCCACTTGGGTGCTCTTTGGAGATTTTAATATGGTGGAGAAATCTTCTGATAAGGTCAGTCATGTCCCAATGCGGTGGTGTTTAGGTGAAATAGAAGCTTGTTTTTTTATGAAAAACAAGCTTCGCATTTATGACCCTAATTCCTGCTTCTCGCCTTTTGACTTCCCATAGGCTCTTTGGTACACCTGGTCCAATTTTTAGGCTGCTTCTTCTAGGGTTTTGGTAATATTGGACAGAGCCATGATTTTTGAGTGTGACAACTTTTAGTTCTCCCGTATTTTTCCTTCTTCATCATATGTGTTGACTTTGTCTGGTACTACACTATCTGATCATTCAACTATTTTATTCTCGATGGCAATGTTAAACTTTCAACCTAGTGTGCATTCTTCACAGTTTTACCTAAATGTTTCTTTTTTGCATAGCTTTAGCATGAAAGCTGATATATGCCGCATTTGGAATTTGATTCCCAGATCTAATGGTATTTCTGGAAGGATTGAATGGTGGAATGCCACCATTCAATGAACCACTAAGGTGTTGCAAACTCTGGGTGTTGAAGTTGCAAAACGACAAAAATAGGCTAAGTCTGCCTTGCAAAGTGAGCTATCCAAAGCCTGTCTTAGGCTTGAAGCCTCTCCTTTCAACTTTGTTGCTCAATCCCAAGTTTCTTTTGTTCAGCATGAGCTAAAAAAGGTTGATTTGTATGAAGCCAATGGGGCTCAATTACATGCTCGAATGCATTGGCTCAATGTGAGGGAAAGAGTGACCAAAGAATTTTTTCAACACCTCAGACCTCCTGCTCAACATTCTCAGTTTCAAGCCATTCAAGTTGATAGGCAGAGATTTACAGATCTTTCAGACATTGTCAAAGTATTTGTTTCACATTATCAAGGTGTTTTTGCTTCTCAACCCCTTGATGATGCTAGAAGGCAAGCTCTTGCTGATTGTACCGTTGTTGTCCCCAACAAGCTTTCTCCCGAGAAAATGTTATTTTGTGACACTCCTCTTTCTCTGGAAGATCTAAAAACTGCCTTGTCACTTATGGCCAATGATAAGGCACCTAGGCTTGATTGCTTCCCATGTGAACTCTATAAAGAATTTTGGGATATACTTGGTTCTGATCTCCACAAAGTTTATCTTGAAGCCCTGCAATGTGGTTCACTGGGTTCCATTATTAACAAAGGCAATGTTAAATTTATTCCCAAGTATAGAGATCCTAAGCTCATCACCAATTGGAGGCTGATCACCCTGCTTAATGTGAGCTAAAATATTATTGCTAAAGCCCTTGTGCTTAAGCTTAAATCTATTCTGCCTTTGATTGTCAGACCTAAACAAACTGGCTTTGTTAAGGGAAAATACATTCTTGATAATGTTCTTGTTGTTTGGGAAGGTATGGAGTGGGCAAGAAATTTTGAACAAGATGCTTTATTCATTAAGATAGACTTTGAGAAAGCCTATGATAATATGGAGTGGTACTTCATAACTGCCATGCTTTAGGCTCTAGGTTTTGGGCCAGTATTTGTGAGCACCATTCTTATGTTATTTCAAGATGCTTCAACTGTTCTTACCTTGAATAATAGTCAATCTCAGTCAATTTCTCTTGGTCGCTCTATGATACAGGGGTGCCCTCTTGCTCCATCTCTTTTCATTCTTTCTACAGACTCTTTTGGCTATTTGTTGGCCCATAATATGGATCAAGGATTAATCAAGGGTATTGCTCTCCCTAATTCTGACCGTTAGTTGGTCAATGGTCATTTTGTAGATGATTCCTTCTTAACGCTTCAAGAAGATGAGCAATCCCTTTCCTTGGATATTAGTTCCTTAGAGGTGTTCTGTTTAGCCTCTAGTTCTTCTATACAATGGAAAAAAATATCCTATTTTTGACAATCTCAATCTCAACTGCCACACTGGTTACATCAATTCCAATGGACTTGGATTCATCCAGGTGAGGTGTTTAAATTTCTTGGAATTCTTTTTGCATTTCATGGTTCCTTTGCTCAATTATGGCAGTATGTTATTGATAAAGTGGAAAAGAAGCTTTATTACTAGACTAGCAAGAAACTTTCTCTGGCAAGAAAATTTTAGATTTGTTCTAAGGTTTTAGCCACTACCCATGTCTATTATTCATCTTGTTGGGTTCCATCCAAATCTTGTTATAAAAAATTGGATAAGCTTCTGAGAGACTTCTTGTGGGCTAAAGACTCTGTCAAGCAAGGTTTTCATCGGGTAGCCTGGAAAATTTGTTGTTTGCCTAAGGACTATGGAGGCATGGGTTTGTTTGATTGTCACTGAAAAGGTCTAGGCCTTTGTGCTAAATGGATCACCCTATCTTTAATTGGGGATGAATCATGGAAAGTTCTGGTCAGGCATTGCATTTCTCCCGGTTTGCTTCAGGGGAAGAAAATTTGGAAAGGGGTGGGATTGCAATCCATTCTTACTGCCCGTGTCCCTATTAAAGTTAAAGGTTCTTTTGTAATTCAAAGTATTTGGAAAGACTGGGAGGCCTTCAAACCCTGGCTTAGTTGGAAAGGGAGTTTTCGCAAAGTAGGTGCCTCTTTGTCTTCCATGAATATTTGGTGGTCTCCTGTTATCACTTGGCAAGGTTCTCCCTGAGCTCTGGTGTAGTGGGCCAGAGCGCAGAGGTTCTATAAGTGTGGTATTGCTTCCATTTTTTATTTCTTCTCCCGACATGCCAGGTGTTGGATATCCTGGGAAATTTTTTATCAAAATCATAATTTAAATCCTGGTGATAGAGACACTTATGAGGTGGTTATTGATAGTATTCTATTTTCTATTTGGAGCAAACTACATAAGCATTTTTAAAAACCCTGGTGGTGAGATTGGTGTTGGCCTGGGGAGCTTCTTGTTTTGCAATATAAAGCTCATCTTGGTTACAAATGGCTCACCCCACAAGTTCCGATGGTTGATAAGCTCACTCTGAGATGGAATTTAGTCTCTCTTCCCTCCTAATGGAATAAGAGGTTTCAGATTGCTTGGGCTACTTATATTGAACCTAAATTTTTTTTTTTTTTCTTGGAGTCTCTTACATCAAGGGTTACCTGTTGCCAGTAGGCTCAAGCATCTGGGTGTTCATAATCTCATTTTCCCAGTTTGTCGACAAGAAAAATATTTACTGCATGTTTTTGGTCTTGTGATTGGGCTTAGTCAGCTTGGGAGTGGCTTCTTGAATTTTTTAGACCTTTTATGCAGGAGGATTTTACTTGGGTGCATGCTATTTTGGGTGACCCTATTGCTTTTTCCTTCAACTTGGATGTTGTTTGGAATATTTTTAGAATTGGTACATTGTTTTATCTATGGAAGTCCCGAAATAGAGCTGTTTTTTCTCAGCAAGATGTCGGACATGTCTTCTCTGTTGCTGATAAATATGATATATTCTTTTATTGTTGGTTACATATTCAAGTACAGGTTAAAAAAACACTGGTGGATCTGCAGTACTTGTGTACCCTCATGTATCATTGGGGGAATGCACCCTGCATTATGAGTCATGTGCATCTTCCTTCCCCTTCCAGGTGGTAGTAATTTCTCGGCTTTTTTCTTTCCAAATGCATATTTAATACTGTTTTGACAGTTGTTATTGGCAGTTTGTGGGCTGTTTCTGACACTCTTGTATACTCTTAACCACAATGGTTAATGTATTGGTTTACGGGGTGTGCAAATTCTACCCACCTTTTTTTGTATGATTAAACATTATTTTATTAATATAATGGTTTTTTCAATAAAAAAAAAACAAAATTGGTATTAAAAAAATGTGAAGGATTCTTTGAAAAATATATATTAAATTAAAATTTATAATATTTTAAATTTATTTTCAAATTTCAAAGGAGTTGACTTGATTAAACGTAGTTATTATTTATGAGTTTTGTTTTAATAAATTTATAATAATAATTGGCTTGTCAACATTGACTTTGAAATTGCTAAAAGTTTATGAAAAGACAATAACATAAAAGATTTATTGAATTTTAAGACCACCTAATTTTTCTAGGTCTCACTATATTCACTTGTACTAACTCTAGGTCTAAGACGTGCACATCCTAGGGATTTGTCTATTTCTTCACCTTCAACGGAGGAAAGACGCATTGTAAGGAAAAAGTAGAAGCAGAAAGGTATGTTGTTTGACTAATATAAGTAATAAAGTGAATATCATAGTCCGTTATTGTTTAGGTTTATACGCATTACCATTAGAAGCTAAATTTATATGCTAAGTCATTTTAGTTCTACTCACTAAATGCTTGATACAAAGAGATTTTTGGTTAATAAATCTAATTGTTTCATTGAATGCAAACCAATGGTATAATTAAATATTCTAATTTTCATTAGGTCAACCCTAAGGACGGGTATTTTCCTAATAATTTTTATTTTACAATATAAGTAAGGATTAGAGGAGAACCAATGGTATAAATAAATTTTTTAATTTTCATTACGCCAACCCTAAGGACGGGTAGTTTTCTAATATTTTTTATTTTATAATATAAATAAGGATTAGAGGAGTTAATTACAATAAGAATGTTAAGGATATTTTAGGTGAATTTTTAAAATAATTATTAATATTTTTATAAGTAATACATTCATAATTTTTAAGATGTAATATTAATATGTGGTCACTATGTAATATGGATAGGGTATGTTTCAATCCGATATAACTAATTTAAAAAATATAAACAAAATTGAATAAAATTTGTGATCTTCATCTCTAAAATGTTATTATGGTTTTTGATATTTCATTTTGGCTTCTTTTATAGTTGTATGGATGCATTTAAGCCTCTTTAGCTATTGCAATATGAGATATGTAGCTCAAAATTAGTTTTCTAGCATAAATGATTCTTTACATGATATTTTTCTTGCATTTACAACCTTCTTCCTTATTCTTCACATGCACAAACACAACCACTTCTTTTATACATTACAAAAATTCCCTTCTTCTTTTGCATTTCAATTTCCTATCTCTCTTTGCATGCCAATATTGTTAGCTTTTAATGAATAACCACTCAATAATATGGTGACTAAATTAATAATACTTAACTCAATATGAAGGAAATAATAATGCTAAGTAAATAAGCTTATATTTAGAATATGAAATAACTCCAGTATCGCTAAAGGTAAATGCTAAAAAATATAATAAATACTTATTGAATAAAAGACCTCAAATACATCATATTACATCACCTTCCATTGCTGCATGGGTGATGTCCCATCTCTTGATCTTCCCTTTATGATACTATTCTATTACAATTGTACATCTATATATAGGATTGAATGTGACTCTTCATATGGTGTTTCTTGACCTACACTCTTCCTATGACTCTTCATATTCATATTCTAGTGATACATGTACATAGGGATAACTATACACATTTACATTGCCAAAATATCACTGTACACTTGTGCATTTATTATATTGCATAAAGTAAATACTTTCATTCTAATCTAAGACACTCTTTTCTAATCTATAGATGTACCCATGGTGGTACATTGTTATGTACCAAATAATGTAATATATTCCAACATACCCCTATATTACATTATTTAGTTCTTGAGAACTTTGGTATTCAATATGGATCTTCTTCTTCTTTTATCTTCTATTAATTTTGTATTATATACCTTCTTTGTCAGGTTCTTCATTACCAATGATGGTCTTTGTAGTCATGCTATCTCCTTATTCTTGCAAGATGACTTTTTCTTTGTCCTGCTCATTTCATTGAATTTATTTGTTAGTATAGTATCATCTATAAAAAAAATTTAGAGCATCATGATATGGCTTTGAAATAGAGGAACTTGAAGTATCAATATTACATGATGATGAAAATGTTTTTCTAAGAAAGATTCATCTATTCTCATTTTTGCTTTAAGTCATCCAAGCAATTCTTGTTGCTTTACATTGTCTTGTTTGTAATATTGAAGTGTAAGTAAACCCATATATAATACACTTCCAATATCTAGTAGAAGGGTAATTTCCTCTTATCTTCGATAAATTGCTTCAATTATTCTATTATGAATATAGTATTTGACGATTTTCAAATCTTCTTCTAAATCTTCACTATAGATCAAATTTGAAATAAGATCTAAGTTTCCTTTTGTGAGTAAGTTCTTGATTCCCATTTTTATGACATTTTCTCTTTCTTTTCTAATGATATTTTTCACATCATTATTTATTGTATTCTTTGATGTAGATATTTTATATTTCTTATTTTAGTATTGATAGACTAATGTTCCCTTGTACTCTAAGTTAAGTGCTCAAATAATGTTGATGGAACCTTTGGAGTAGACTTCCTTATGACTCCCTAGTTGAATTTATCAAGCAAATAACAATTTAAAAAGGTACTTCCTTAGTTGTGAGAGATAGACTAAGGATGATATTTCTAAAGTTTAAAAAAATGTTCTTTCAATTATATGTTGTGTAGAAATCCTTGTATCTCCCTAAGGTTTGAAAGAGAATATTATTAATCAATAATCCTTTAAAAATATTCAAATCTCTAATAATTTTGAATTTCGAGATTATTCTATCAAATGTAATCTTTTCAATATGTAGAATTCCTTTTATCTACCAAATTTATGGACAAAAATTAGTTCTAAACTTCATATACTATTCTTGATGTAGAAATCCTTATACCTTAAAAATTAGAAATTAAGAAATTTTGAAACTAATATTTGCAATATTTTGTAATTCTAATTTGATGTAGAATCCTTATTTCTCCAACCTTAATTAATTTACAAATATTTAATTAATTTTGTAAACTATGGTATGCAATTTTATAAAGCTCCAATATAGCCTTCAAATTCAGAAAATGTTCTTCAAAAATATAATTATAGGCTTCACAATAATAATCTATTTTTATAAGGTTATAAAAATGCTTATCACTCCACTTGTACTTTTAATAAACTTGACCTTCAAATATATTCACTTCTTATTCCTTATATCAATATAAAAAATTAATATATGACAAAATACTATGATAAATACCTCAATTATTCAGGGGCTCCTTGCTGGTCTTGCTAGGCACTTTTCTCTCTGGTCAAACTTGCTTGGAATTCTCTGTATGACTCTTTAAATATGACTTGACCTTATTTAATGCTTCTCCTCTTGTATTTGCTATGTAACGTGCTAGAAAAACTACTATATTAATACCTCTATAGCTGTATGAGTACTTAACCTTTTTTTGGATGTGTGTCATATGGTGTAGACATTATTTAACTCCTTATCTTCCTTCTTGGTGGTGCTAATGTTCATGAATAGAATAAAGTGGACACTTGCCACTTTTTTTCTTGCAACTTAGGAGTTACACAATCTTCTTGTGCGCTTGGATAATAATGAGGAATATTTGAATGATTGAGTGCTCTTTTCTCATGAAGAGTTACGTTCAACCTTATGCACCAATTTCTATATTTAGTGCCAAGTGTAATCAACTCTTTGTGCATGCACTCTTTTTCCAAACATATGGATTGTAAGGATTTTGAATGCCTTGGCTCTTCCAAAACATATTCTTGTTCCTTGTAAAATGTATTCTAGCTTCTGGAAAATGTATTCTTGCTGGATTTTATCCTTCTTTTGAATGATGGTGGACTTTCTCACTGATGGATTCAACCAAAGACCTTCTTGTATGCTTCAATGGTGGCCTTATGGTAATCACTATGGTAGTTTCTTTTTTCTTCTTTGATAATGTACCCTGCATTTTATTTCTCTTGTAATCTACCTTATTTTGAATGGCTATAGTAGTACTTTTGTAGGTTATGGATGATGTTCTCTACCTTCTTGGGCTGTCCAAAAATATGATCCTAATGGCTTCTTTTCCTTATGCTATTTTGCTGGTGCTTTTTCCAACAAGTGGGTGGATGTATGATGAAGTATTTGCCCCCCTATAATCTACTCTTGAATTTTTCTTTGTGTAGTGGTGGTTTTCACCACTTTCTTGGTTGTTTTCTATACCACTCCCAACTGTAAATCTAGTACTTTTAAAAACCTAAAATCTACTCATATTTTAAAACTCTTTCCTTTTCAAAATACTATTTTTCTCTTTAAAAAATTATTGTAATGTTTAGGATTTTTTCCACACTAAAGCAGGATCATTTTCTTTCAAATTTACTCACAAATCAACCTATACTATTCACTTATCTCCTTTTATAAACTCAATTTAATGCTATAATAATATAGTATATTTATCAACTAATAAGAGTAAATTTATCCCACTAATAAATTTTAAGAAAAAATGATTTTTCTTTTATTAAAAAAATAGGATATAATCAACTTCTTATCACTCCAAATAAACTATAATATTGTTTATAATATGCAATATTTCACTAATTTTAATAGTGTGAAATAACGTCCTTATGAGCTTAATGACACCTTAAAATACTTATTTTAGACAACTCTAAATAGCTTCAATAACTGATGCTTTAAAATTGTGATAAACTCCTATAAAAATTATGCAATAGTAATCTATGTGGTATTAATTTTACATGCCTTTTTGTAACTTCTTCCTTCATAGCTTACTATCTTGTATTTGTTGGATTTTCACCTTTCAATTTGTTGTTAGTAGATCCTTCACTTTGTAGAAATATTGGATGCTTCAAAGCTTTCTTTATTTCCCTTTAAACAAGTGTTTTCTTCTTCTTCAAACTGGTGCTTTCTTATACTTCAAATAGGTGCTTTCTAACATTGATTTTTATAGCTTCAAATACTATCTAAATGCATTCCAAATCTATAATAAACCTCCTTCATAGGTTCTGCTACTAATCCTTATGCTTTTCTATCAAAATCTATCTCAAATATTTCCTAAAGCTTCTTTAAAATGTGGCTAATTTTGTTCTATCTCTAAATTAGCTTACAAAACTTGTGTGGCTATCTCTAAATTTCTCAAAATTGTGGCTTATGTAATGTTCTTTATTTCTTATGACTTCTTACTAAATTCTATCTTCAAATATGACCTCTATCTTTGTATTCTCTCTCAAGAATCTAAGTATCTTGATTTCTTCAAAATATTCTCCATGCTTGATAAAATTCTTATCAAATCCTCTTTCCTCGTGGGCTTTTTGTCGGATGAAGATAATTATCCCAATTTATTTTGGTTAGCTAATATTTCTACTTGCAAGATTACACCACGAAATCTACTTCAAATCTTCTCCGATGGTAGCTTCCTAAACTTATTCAATAAGACCTTTATGTAGGATTCTTTTCCTTTTCAAAATATTCTTTAGACCTTTAATATTGGGTCTTCAAATTCTGTAGCATTCAAATATATTTTTAATGAAACCTTACCTTGGTTTCTTCAATTTTACACTATGGAAAATTATTCGATGAGATATCTTTCTACATATCTTAAATATGTAATAGGACTTTCAAAAGTCTTTCTATCTTCATTATTCAATCTTTAATTTACTACTTTAATATTTAATCTTCAATATACTACTTCAATCTATAATAGGACTTTCAATAGTCCTTCTATCTTCAATCTTAAATATGCTACTTCAATCTACAATAGGAATTTCATTAGTCCTTCTAGCTTCAATATTCAATCTACAATAGGACTTTCAATAGTCTTTCAATATTCAATCTTCTAATATTGGAAGTTCTTTAATATGACCTCTCTTAGGGTATATTCAATTAGCAACCTTGCAATGAGAACCTCTCCTTGGTTTTTCTCAATATCCAATTGGGACCTTCTTCTTGGACCTCCTTCAATGTCTAATTTTGCAATAGAACCTATGCAACAATAATATATTCAAAGTTCCAAAAATAATAATCTTCACTAGCTATAACTAGTTGAATTAAATCAATGTTGAATCCTAGTCTTCATAGGTTTTCCTTCAACCTTGTGGAAATATTCTAGCTAATAAATAATCTAGAATCTATATTCTTTCAATCAATCAATTTTATCAATAGTATATCTTCTAATGGTCTCTAAATCTTCAATATCAAGGTTTGTCTTCAAGACCTATAAATTTTCTTCTATTCTAATTTTTCTCTTGGAATAGGTAAATCTTTAACTTTCACTAGTTTTATTTCAACCTAGTGAGAAATGCTATCTTCTCTGGTTTTATTTTCTAGAGGTAATTTTATTTTATCTTTTCTATATTCTCTTTCTAGAGGTAATCTCCTTAATATTCTCTAGTTTCTCTTTCCAAATGTAATTTTTCTTTATCTTCTCTAGTTTCTCTTTCCAAAGGTAATTTATTTTATATTTACTAAACTCTTCTTAACCAGTAAAAATTTTCTTTCTTCCAATTCATATAATAACTTCTATTAAAAAATCTCTAAGCCAACAAATTTTGCAAGTGGTAGGTCCAAAGGCATATCTATTTTCCAAAAATGCAAGAATAATTATGAATGATGAAAACTATAATAGTTTCTAGTGGCTCTCTCAATTTATATCTAGACCTATTGTAGCTAGATCTACCATGGATTTGATACCACTATTATCTTTTAATGAATAACCTTTCAATAATATGACCACTAAATCAATAATATTCAACTCAATATAAAGAAAATAATAATGCTAAGCAAATAAGCTTATATTCAGAAGATGAAATAACTCTAATATTGCTAATGGTAAATGTGGAAAAATATATTTAAATATTATTGAATAAAATACCTCAAATACATCATATTAGATCACCTTCCATTGCTCCATGGATGATGTCCCATCTCTTGATCTTCCCTTTGTGTTATTACAATTGCACATCCATATATAGGATGGAATGCAACTCTTCATATGGTGTTTCTTGGCCTACAATCTTCCTATGACTCTTCATATTCCTATTCTAATGACACATGTACATAGGGACAAATATGCACATTTACATTGCCAAAATATCATTGCACACTTGTGCATTTATTACATTACATAAAGTAAATACTTTCATCCTAATCTAAGACATTATTTCCTAATATATAGATGTACCCATGGTGGTACATTGTTATGTACCAAATAATGTAATATATTCCAACAAATTTTAATACTTTTCCCTAGTTTTTACCATCACATATCACTTACTTTCCACCACTTCTAACTTCCACCTTCATTTTTCCTCAATTTTATGCATTCTACTTACTTTCATTAGCATTTTATTTCTTATACCTTATAATTCATCTATTGATTATCTTAATTATGTTATATCCCCTTCTTTATTACATTTTTATGTGCATTCATAAGCTTGAAATCACATGTGTATGTACTTATATGGATAGATTTTTAATTTCAAATTAAAAAAAAATGGTCTATAGACCAAATTGCTTATCAGTTGGAGAAAATTACCTATAGACATAGAACTTAAAAAAAAATGCATGTCAAAGGCTAAAAAAGTTTCTTGAAGTGGATCACTTTTATTTTGGGAAGAATTACTCTCCTTCAAAGAGTTAGCAATATTTCTTCACCTTCTAAGAAAAAAATTCCTCAAAACCTAAGTGAATCACTCCTTAGATTTTACATAGAGAAAATTTATTGTTCTATAATGAACCACCAACTATCTAAAGTGGCTCTCTAGTTTTTTTGACTTTGGGGCAAATGATAGACCATTCCTAGGTGGTTGGCCTCAAACAAGGCAAATCATTTCTATTTTGGACTCTATCACTTATTAGGTGAGGACTGGGAAAATAATTTTCAAATATATCCCAAATGCTTTTATCTGTAGAAAATACGCATGTGTAGACAAAATTGAGAAATTTTACTTATTTGGTGCCATATTTCTTGCTTACTTTGAAAAATATATAATTATGATGTTTGTAATGGAGTCACTTTTTATGAAGCAACTAAAAAAACCAAATATAAATAATAAAAAAGATATGAAATCAGTAGGTACATAAACCATTCTTATTATAAAATTGTGTTCTTCACACACTTTATATTTGGTTTCTCAGTATAAGCTATTATGTGAAACCATTTTTGTTATCAGTATAAGCTTGTGTACCTTTATATTTGGTTTATGAAATCAAGTGGCGTAGAGTAGAATTTTTAGATAAAAGCAGGAACAAGAATAGTTAGAGGAATTAGAAGGATCAATTGAGGAAGAAGATGAACAAAGATAAATATTAGTGTATACTGATATTAGAGATGCTCTAACCCCAAAACTAAATACCTCAAAAAGAATGTGGAGGAGGGGTTGAGCTAAGAGTCTTATCTTTAGCCCCAAGACCCAAAGGTGGCCCTTTGCCATTGATGACAAAGGTGGAGAGATTTGAGTTAGGGGGAGAGTATTCAGTCAAGGGAAACAGTTCCTCAAGGGAGCAGTTTCATGGAAACCATTTAAAATTACATTAATTTCATTTTAATTATTTAGTTGTAGGAGCTTACCATATTTATCTATAGCTAGAGTAGATGATGGTATGTACCCATCCTCAACTACTTGCCATATATCATTTCTTAGTGCCATTAGAAAAATATTCATTCTCATACTTGAAATGTATAATTGTTCCCATCGAACAATGGTGATTTATTCCCTATGGATCCACTCTAAGAATCCAATTGTGTTCATGTAATATTTTTCTTTAAGCTATTAAAATCTTTCGAAGGAACCCGCACTGATGCCAATTAAATAACACAAGCTTATACTAAGATGGGGGTGAATAGTATAAGACATATTTTTACTATTCTTTCCCAAATAATATTTCCAATATAATAAATGGTAATATCAATAGCAATAATCAAAATAATGTACAAATCACCACACACAATAGAGAAAATATTTCGCTAAAATTTTCTCAACAAATCTCTTGGGAATCCTTCCCTATTACAATGTTTATGGACCTTTGTCCAAAGGAGACATAAATCCCCTAATCAATTTTGTGGATACTTATCCATAGGATACACCAATCCCCTCAACTGGTTTTTGGATATCTATCCATAGCATAACTCCTTCTCCTCTACTCTGGTTGGTGATCCTCTAGAAGACTACTACCTCCACTACATTGTCTTGTGGATATTTCAACACAAAAGACTCTATCATCACTTAGAAGACCTATGTCCTCACTACCCTGGATAATGGATATCTATCCACTGGATACTATTATCCTCTTCACTATTACCTCCAAAGCTTATTCTTAGCTCAACTCAATCTCTATCTCACATTTACACTAAATATTATCCTTCAGTCTAGCTCAAATATTCTCAATATCTATCTCAAATATATACTAAATACTATCCTTTAGTCTAGCACAAATCTACTCAATATCTATCTCAAATATGTACTAAACACTGTCCTTCGATCTATCACAAATATGCTCAATATCTATCTCAAATATGCACTAAACACTATCCTTCAATATAACATAAATCTGCTCAATATATATCTCAAATCTACACTAAATGCTATCCTTTGGTTTAGCATAAATATGATCAATATCTATCTCAAATCTACACTAAACACTATCCTTAGGTCTAGCACAAATTTTCTCAATATCTATCTCAAATTTTCACTAAACACTATCCTTTGATCTAGCACAAATCTGCTCAATATTTGTCTTAAATATTCACTAAACATTGTCCTTTGATCTAGCATATATCTACTCAATCTCTGTCTCAAATTATCATCAATACTTAACACAAAGCTTGACCCAATCACAAATTAACTCTACTCGATTTGCTCCAAGTCTTAACTCAAAGCTTGAACAAATAAATCAATCAACTCTGCTCTCAAGTCTTCACAAAGACTTACCTCAAATCTATCCACAAGTCCTCTCAAGAAATTACTGAATATGCTCTCAAGTATTCTCTAAGACTTACCTCAAATATTTTCACCAAGTATTCACCATGACTTACCTCAAATCGACTCAACAAGTCCTCACTAGAACTTGTGCACTATTCTTGTAAGCTTCCAAAAAAGCTCACACAAATCTATCCTTAAGCTTTTACAAAATCTTCTTTAATTTTATATTTAAGTCCCTTCTAGGACTTACTCAAATCTACTCACAAGCTTTCACAAAATCTTGCTTAACTCTTTCCTTAAGTACCATCTAGGACTTACTCAAATCTATTCACAAGCTTTCACATAGGGTTATGTGTAAGGGGTCAGCCCCAAAATGTATTTATAAAAATTTGGCGAATCAATTTCAAAATCCAGGTGAATAGTGTCCATACGCATGTAGAAGGTTAACTATTATTAAGGGTAATATTAGAAATTTAAACTTGAAATAGTCAAATTATTATAAAATTGGGACGAATCGACCCCCCAAAAAAGTTTGCACCCAGTATTTTTTGGCTAATGAGCCTTGTTCAAGGGTCCCAAATATTAGCCAATTCCAAATTTCAAAAATCCTAATTTTAGGCAATTGGCTATAAATAACTACTATGCATAACCCTGCTTTCACAAAATCTTACTTAAATCTGTCCTTAAGTCCCCTCTAGGACTTACTCAAATCTATCCACTAGCTTTCACAAAAGCTTATTCAAATCAATTGAAAAACTTGCATACAAAAACTCAACTTAACCTATTTTAGAAAACCTCTTCAATTACTCAAACAAGTTTCACTCAAAATATTTTTTAACCATAGAAACATATAGAAAATGGTAAGAGAGTTAATATATTTCATGATCACAATACTCTTAATCACATTCAATCTCTCTTTCAAATCAATTTAGAATAAAAAACAATTTGTTTCACAGAACTTGAACTATCACTCCAATACTTTCAATCAATGATGCTCAACCAACTTCACTCAATCATTCACTCAATGAAACAAAGCTTGCTTACAAACCCTAAACAAGTGTTTCACAATGCTTCCAACAACTCACACTGAATATAAACCCTTGATCCAATATGATTCTAAATTAACATAATAATGATACTCATGAACTTTTCACAAACCCTAATCATGCACACGAAGGCTCACTCAAACATTTCCAACAATGCTTATCAAACAATCCTTTTCACTCCAACTTTACTCAATCCAACAATATTTCACTCACAAGGAAGATGTGCCCATACCTTTTGTTTTTATGGAGATATGTCTTCAAAACTGATCTTAATCACAATCAAAACCTCTTTGCCAATTCCAAGGTTAGGTAACAACAATCTATCTCAAAATCTCCACTCAAAATTCTCCTCAATATTTATTTCACCATATAAAAATAACAAGTCTCAAGTACACCTTATAATCTCCAATATTTTCAAAATATAACTAGCAAAGGTTCAATTAATTCACTTCCACAATAATTCACTTCAAAATTCTAATGCATAAAATAATAAAAATAACTCTCTTATATCTCCCTACTCAAAATGCATTGTCATATAATCAACACACATTTCTAGAAATAATTCAATTCACTTTTAAGCCAAAATTAAATCCTCCTAAATTTTCAACTAAGACACAAAATAAAATATATCTTAATCACCTTACAACTACTCTCAACTTAAAAATTGCATTTCAAAATAATTAACACCTCTTATTTATAAATAATTAAATTCACTTTTAAAAAACAATTAAATCCTTCACAAAATTTAACTAAAATAAAATTTCTTTAATCACCTTATATCTCCCAAGGTGCACATTCATTAAAAATAAAGTACCTTTGCACACTCCACTGTGGGATTCGATCCAAGTCTAAACTGTCGCCTGCACCCTAGCCATGGCCATGTTGTCGCATGAGCTAGATGCTCACATGGGAGATAAAAGCACTTTGTTTCTTCCACCAGTGCCAAAGCCAACAAAAGGCTTTCTCCCTTCATAGCCGTCGAGACTTGAACACGAAACCTCTACGTACCCTGTGCCTTAACCACCAACAACTTGCCACTAGCCCAACCGATTGGTTGGTGACAAGGCTTTATGCCTTGGTCACTTTGACCTTCACGTTTTTTGCTGCAATAAAAAATAATAACCTCTTGTCCTTTTGCTCATGAAATTTTTGCATTCACTTTCAATTAATCACATGTGCATTAATATTCGGAGACTTGCATTTGTGAGGTAAACCTTATGGTATTTATACCATATGCCTCTTTCCTTCAAACGTTAATGTGAGAATAAAAGAATTAAATTGAATTTGCGCCCAACCCTACTTTAGGTTTTAAATAATATTATTTTATAAATTAATTTATAATACAAATATTATAAATAATTTATAAATTACCTTAGGTTTTAATTTTAACCTTTAATATTATAATAAATATATTATAATATTATTTCCTTTGGGCCTAGGTATTTTTCTCCTTCACCCTTAGACCTTTTCTAACCTCATTTAATATTATAATAATAAACATTATAATATTATTTCCTTTTGACCTTTCCTTCAGGGTATTTAACCATCATTTTGACCAATCATGTGAAGCCCTTACCAAATCTCTTGGCTTAAAATATAAATATTTTAATCCTTATTTTACCAAGTCCTGTAATGATCACTGACACTGACTCTTGGCATCAATTACAACACAACTAACTCAATATTTCCAATAGTTTGATACTACCCTATTCCTGCAAAATCGGAGATGTGAGAAATTATGAATGTAACCCAATTCACCCGAAGTTACCTTTGTATAGTCCGAAGTGAATTAGGTGTAAACTTCTAAGAAAAATAAAATAAATTCATGCATTTAAACATTAAACAATGCTATCATTTAACCATGTAAAACACTGTCTCCAATCCTGAAAGGAAATATGAACATTAATTCAAAAATAAATATCCTCCAATATTATTAACGAGGTGTAAATTTTTGCAGCATCTTTTGCATTAAAAACAGAAATATAACAATCCCTTTCACATCAGACTTCCAGCCTTGGCCTGCAAAACAATCAAGCTCTTTTTTTATGTATTTTGGTGGGCTTTTTAAAGTCCTCGAATCCACCTCTTCGTTTTCTTTCTTCTTCTTTTTTTTTTATTTTTTATTCTTAGGTTTATTATTTCTATTATTTGGCTTTTATTTCACTTAATAAGGCCTTTCCTAAGTTTTCGTTAACTTTATCATACGCTACCATATTTAACTTTATAATGTTGCCTATGTTAATTTGTAACAACTTAGGAATCCTTCAATTTGTCTTTTATGGTGCCTTATAATTACAACCCATACACTAAAACTCATGTGTACTATTTATATTTGGCCATGATCACGTGATAAACATGGTAAGTTTTGGCTTCGATGCCTCCACTAGCTTATCTTCTCATGTTTTGGGATGTCCTCCTCTCCATTCGTACGCCAACCCTCCTTTTGGCCTTTATCTCCTACTAAAATAGTCAAGAGTACGGTTTATGATGGCATGCTACACACGCCTAAGAACGTAGAGGTGTGGAGGTATGAAATCTACCTTCTGTATAATTGGATTCTATCTTATCAATAGATAGCATGTGGTGGTAGGAGTATGTAGACACACTGTATGAAACGATACAAGAAATATGCCCACCTTCAAGCCATTGTTTTCTTGAATTATCCATGATATCTTAAATATTTCCAAACATGGAACTATGACCTCTACGATGGGGAGTATCCATATCCATGTCCTGTAAGCTTTCATCATTGCCACGCGTGAGGAATACGATACCCAGTTGGACATAGCTCCACTCTCTATCTCTGTTGTGTACTCATCTTGTTCGAAATGGTGGCCATCTACATAGGTTATCCGTAGCCACTCGATATTTGCACCTAGGTAACAACCCCATAATTTGATTCGGTTAAAAACTATCATCATCATTGTTTTTTTTTTGGTGCTACCATGTCGACAACATCCATACTTGTGCGTCCACTTCAATGGAATGTTATTTATAAAAATCTCAATACTATCACTACCTTTGATTCATCCATGCACGGGTGCGACATCACTGTAACGATTCCTGGACTCCACTTTTCCTTTGACCATAATTTCCATGAAATCCACCATGTACTATTATGCTTCACTACTTGTGCTATGCTCGATACTTTTCTCCATGCCACTATTTTCATTGTATGTTGAATAATGCATACCCTTGAGCTCTGATGGCCGTTGTTGTCTCCATAGAACTACCCAAAACATATTTTAGTCCTTGAAAATATTCCCGTATCATCCTCCTTTCTTCGACACACATTAATATCATTTTGTAAGCTCTTTGCACCTAAGTGATATCCTATGGAAAGTAGATTCTAAATACAGTGTATACTTTCAAAATTTCCTTTCAAATAGATCACCATAAAATCTAAAGTATGGGTAGAGAGACACCCTTTCTAGTTTTCCAAACAACACTCTGAATTATGTTAACCATATATAATGAAGCTAGTCAGTGGGATTTGAACTTTATATCTCATATAAACAAGCCATGTGTTTCATCCTTACTGTACCCGATGTTGTCATACCTTTATCCTTTATGTATTGTCCTATCTGGTGATTTGTACTCCTTCGCTCGTTGAAACTCTACACTAAACCTTCGTCTAACACAATGGATGTTTTGGGAGAGTCTATTACTTACAGTAATCACTATAGACCTACGACTTTCCTTGACTCCTATATTCCACCAAGCTCCGCACGCATTTATCATTGTTGCTATTGTGCTTCATTCATAAGGTGTATAAATATTTCTTGTAAACCACAACCCACTGTCTGAGTCTCCACTTCTACTGCATAGGCTTACCCATCTCGAAATTGTGTACTTCCACCTACTACATCGCCACTTCAGGATCTCACTACGCTAGTTCTTGGCTTGAATTTTATCATTCTACAGTATTATCAAATACAACGATCAACTTTCTATTGCATTACCCCATTATGAGTTGGACTTCTAATGTCATGGTCGCATCCACTACACCATATCCAATACCATTTTGATATCCCAGTCCAAGTTGTATCTTGTGTGGCTATCCATATTTCATGTTTGCCCAGTCAAATTCCCATCTACATCGGTGGTCGTCGGATCTAAATCATGCATAGAGACTCATCTACAATGTCAAATCTACGTTGCCATTGGTCCTGGTTGTCATCAAATATCCATGGTGTTGTTATCTATCTACATCTTCAATGTATTGAATATCATCATTCGTACATGGTAATCCCCACTGTGTGTATCGTTCGTCATGGTCTACATGGAGTCGAGCATCCATGTGATCTCCACATCACCGTGAGAATGTGACCTTGGGTCCCATTATTATCCAACATGTCACCGCGTGGATCCATCCACAGTGTAGTTGTCCATGACATCATAAATCTCTTAAATTTATTTGGCTCACATGCCCATGTCACCGCTGACATCACCACCGTCCTATCTTTTCGATCCACATACCATCTCTTGTACCCTGTCTATATCAACAATGAAATTTAGTTCAAAGCTAATATAGATAAAAGCATCATTTCACAATATAATAATACCACACTACACATATCATGACCTATTGGGATACCATGAGGAATAAGGGCATGCTTATTTCATTTTAGTTTTATTTTTTTATTATTTTTATTTTTTATTATTTATTTATATATATAAATATATATATATTATTTATTTTTATTATTATTATCCTTTATTATTATTATTATTATTTATTATTATAAATATATATATATATATATATATATATATATATATATATATATATATATATATATATATATATATAAATTTATATCCATATTTTATTTAAAAATTAATTTGATTTAAATTGAATGTTTGAATGGGATTAAAATCAAATCATTAGAATCATTCAAACATTACCAAATTAAAACTAAAATAAAATAAAGCAACCTAACACAAAAACCAAATACTACAAACAAACTTGGAAAGAAACCCTAAACACTAATAAACCTTGGAGTCTACAATGCAACATCAAGGATGGAACCTATCAAAATCATCACTCCAAGGACACCAAAACACCTCATAAAACAAAATTTAAAATATGGATCCCCAAATTTGGGAATAGTTGTGCAATGGCCACAACAAATGACAATTCTACTGGGAAATGCTCCTAAGAATTTTTGATGAAGAAACTAGTTTTGAAAATAAACAAACCAAAGATCAAAAGGACAAATCATCTAGCAACTTCCAAGAAGGTGGGGTGGACAACTTTAACCGAAAAACATGATTTTTTATTTGCTTTAGCTTATTGTGTGTAAGAATGATTTCATTTTGCATGCTTGAAAACCATCTGAATTCCATCATGTGACCTGCATTTAGGCAATAGAAATATTGCTCCCAAAAGGATTTATAGACATAGCCCTACTTCTAGTTAGGCGTCCATAGGATCGATAGAGTTTATCTACATTATCCATGGTTTAATTGATGTTTTGCAAAGCCTTTCCTTTCGAGCAAGTTGTGTCTAGACAGAGCCCTACTGCTAGTCATACATCTATAGCCCCAATAGAGTTTATCTAAATGTGGTGACTGATTTTAGCATGTTTTCCTTTAATTATTTTTTTATAGCTTTACAAAATTTATGCATCACATTGATATTTGAAACTATATATAGAGTGTATTATATTTTCACTTTAATTTGTAAACCCAAATTGACTTCATCCTTCAATATTTCAAAGCATGCCCTTTAATATGATATGTCCGTGTATAGCTTTAGCAAAATGATCAGTATTCCAAAATTCACTATCTTAGTCCTAAGATATAGGAGAGGATACTAAACAACTTCATCTTCATTTCTTTGATCCACATGATAAGTAATTCATCCTTCATGACAACGGAGCACAAGAAATTGTCAAGAGGCCATTAGTAGTAACCACGAAACATCACATAAAACAGAAGGACCGATCTCAAAATGCAAAACTAAAAAAAAAAATCTAAATCATAACCTAACGAAGATTGATAAAAAATAAAAAAAAACACTTGCCAAACCAAATATTAGGGACAAAGCCCAAAAACAACAACACTATGAAGAAAAAATTAAGAAAACCAAAACTATATACAATAATATACACTATGTACAAGGTGATGCACAAAATAGGTTATCACTTCCTTGGATCCCCAACACGATTAGCACATTTTGAAAGACCCATACTATGATATGCATGCCAAGCTTTATAGGAATCTAGCCAAAACAAGATTAAGCCATAAAATGCAACAATCATTATTTTACCTCTCACCCCATCAATTTGATCTAGTTCCATTAGTAATACCATAGTGGAGTTTTAATTCATCAACTTGATTAGATAATAACTAATTTTCAATTATTTATTATCTATTCCTTAAAATGTCAATTTCACAATTTAATTCATGATTTAGAATTAGGATTTCCTTTTCACATATGAGTTCTTGCAAGTAGGAGCCTATTTGTACAAATTTCAAATCCAAATTACTTTTTACATATTTAGGCCAATCATGCTTATGTAACAATTTGTAAGCATCTAGGATATCTACTAAATGAGGATCATTATAAGTTTTTATCCTAGATTCAATGGTTAAAAACTTATGAAATTTATTCAACAATTTAAGCACATCAACTTCTCTTTCATTCAACAAAGCAATATCAATAGTGGTGTGATTAGAAATCAACTCTAATTCTTCACTCCCCTCCAATGGCATTTCATCATAAATAGCATTTAAATCCTATAGACAATTAGGTAAGCTTTCACCTGGAGTTCACATGGTTGAACATAAAATGTGAGATTCTACATTTTATGCACTTTCATTTACCACAAATGGGTGAACCTTTGTAATTCTCTATTTTACCTCATGGTCTCTATCTTCATCATCCTCTTGTAGCACTTCTTCTTCATCAATTACCTGTTCATCAAAAATGCCAAAATTAGGCACCCTATCAAAAGCATGTCCATCCTTTTAAAAACATAACTTTTTTTCATCAAGGGATGTGTCAAGTAACACATCTCTATGATCAATTACTTGTGTTGCTTTGAATAAAGTAATTTTTTTATCATTTGGTTCCCATTCCTTGTTAACCATCTATGGTATTTCTTCCTTGGAATATTTAAGACAATCATGAGAATTTACATCAAATTTTTTAGTATTCCAGAATGAAAGAGGAGGCTTTACTTCTTCCTAATCCTAAATAGTTGAATCATAAGAAATATTTACCATTTCTTCCTTTTCTATTTTGACAAGGTGTTCCAAAAATTCATATTCAAAATGATCAAATTTAGGAACCTTATTTGTTTCTACAAAAGGCATACAATCTTTTGATCGTACAAGAATTAAAAAATCTTCATGTGAGATGATATTTTTAGCATCCTACATATCAATAGGGATTTCATCAATAGGGCTGTGAAAATCCAATGATTCTTTATATCTTCCCCAACCATTATAAAAATTGTCATATAAATATGTGTGATGAAACTCTATTGTATCTTTGGTATGATATTTAGATACCTGTATAAATTCTTTTTCACCTTTATACACCATAATTTCAAGAAATTCATCTTCTTAAGATTCATGCTCCTCAATTTCAAAAAATTCATCTTCCTCAGATTCATATTTCGATGGAACAAGGATTTCTTTTATGAGATCAATTCTTGTATTCTTCTCTCTATGATTGTCCTAATCCTATTTTGTGAATAATGAATCAAAGCCTTTTACTTCCAAAGGGTCTTTATTTAGAACATGTTGGATTCCTTGCTCAACCACTTCAACTATTTCATTTAATTCTATGGAAGATCTCAATCTATCACATGTTTTAATATTAGTTAGATCTAGGACTCTTCCCTTGCGTGAAATTATATTATTGTGAAAATCACTGAAATTTATCTTAGGACCATTATTCGAAATATGATATAGATGAGCATCTTGAAATTGATTCACATATAAGAACGATGGTTGATTTTTAACGGTTAGTTGAGATGCACAAATTATTGGGTGTGTAAGGAAGGTATTAAATGGTTGAGTATGATATGATCCAAAATCCACACCATAAATTTTATAACTCAATTGTTGTTCAATTGCCATTTCTTGAGTATAAGCTTGGGATAAAGATATGATTTGAGGTATCCCTGGAAAATGCATAGAGATTAATGGGTCAATAGAATTGAAATATATGTGCATAGCAACTCCCTCTGGAGGAACATAGAGTACCACCAATTGAGCATATAACCCATGAAACCTTTCATTGAATAACTTCAAAGATTCATTAGGTACTGTATGGGTAGTGACAAACTAATTGTACATGAGGATAGGGTCAACTAGTTTTCTAAATGACTAAGAAATTTTGCTTCTAGTTGAGCCCAAGAATTGATAGAACCTACAGGTAAACTAAGGTACCAATCATAAGCAAATTCATCTAATGTAGATGGAAACGTATAACAAGCAACATCTTCATGCATTGTTTACCATTGAATTAAAGTGTTCTTGTATTTCTGAATATGTTCCTCAGTTGATTCTATTCCATCATGCCTAAACTGAGGTAGATGATCCCAAATATCTATAGGTATATGATGTGAAGTCTTAGGTATATTTAAAGGATATCCTCTCATCCAAGAAGTAAGGAATACCATTAGTGAAACTTAAAGAATATAAATTTAACACCATTTTTGTTAGTCAAAGAAATATCTTGCAAAGAAGCATGAAATAACTAACAATCCTCAAATGTTTCACATATAAATCATCATGCATATCAATCAAAAGATATGCATTAATTAAACAATTATATTAGAGAATATTCTCCAATTTGTAAAAAAGTTAGCATTAATGCATCATTAATTAGAGAATTTTTAAATCAATGAATGTGATCAACAAAACCTTGTTAGCCAAGACCAATGCCTTCGAATAAACCTTTCAAGTAAACATGAACAATATAATATCTAAATAGCAATAAAGTAAACCAATTCAGGCCCTCCTTCTAGCACCAATTCTATTGAGTGCTAAAGGAGGCCAAAGATGATAGTCAATAGGACATGAAACATTCAACAATTCAAAGCTCTCAAGGTTAACCAAAATCACATTATTCACTGCATGAACAATTCAAAAGCATTAAATCAATAAATACCAATTCATGCCCTCCTTCTAGCACCAATTCTATTGAGTGCTAAAGGAGGCCAAATATAATGGTCAATAGGACATGAAACATTTAGCAATTCATAGCTCTCAAAATTACACACAATCACATTATTCGTTGCATGAACAAATCAAAAGAATTAATTCAATAAACATCAATTCATGCCCTCCTTCTAGTACCAATTCTGTTGAGTAGAAATTTTGCCCAAATGTAAAATCACCATCACTGTCAAGATTTTAATTTGAAAGCCCTCTCTTGCGAAGAAATGAAATTTATTCAAGGTTTTTTTTTTTTTAAATGTGTGCTTGTAATCTTGTGAAGATGTGTCAAATAAGTTTTAGGAATACCATAGTGATTTGCAAGTAACTATTAACAAGGGGCTTGTGTTGGTGTTATTTTATTGCTATACTAGTAATTGTTCATGAAACTTAAAGAAAAATGAAAAATATGATTGGCCCTCATATGACCATGATGTAAAGCCTTAGTTCATTTTATCTTGAAGTATTTTAGGTAGATTTTATCTTCTTTTGGTTAAGCGGATTTTAAACAAGTTTTATTCTTGTGTTATTAAACCTTGCTTTGAGCATAAAACAAATATTAAAATCTATCTCTAAATGTGGAACTCAAATGATTTTTGGATTCATTTAATGTTACTTTGAATGTGAAAATAAATATAGCCTTTGATATAATAAATAAATCACCCCTATTTAATTAAATTAGAATTTTCATAAAGAGAAGTTAATTTATTGCTTTAAAAATAATGGCCTTTTAAAATACCATATAAATCACTTCCTTTTAATTAAATTATAATTTTCTTAAAGGAAAGTTAATTTGTTGCTTGCAAAACAAACATGCAAGGCTTAAAATTTGATCTGCCTTCAAAATGTGCAATTATGTTAGATTTTAAAAACTTTAAATAATTTTTATAATTTTGAAAAGACTTCAAAATGAAATCAAACTTGCATAAGATGAAACGTTAAAGCCTATACTTCACACCCGTGCATCTATTTTTAGGATTTTTTTTAATTGCCGAAGTTTTAAAAAACTACAAAAATGGAAGGCTAGAAAAATAAAATAAAATCTAGAAAATGGACCAGAATGCTGAAAACACTAAAAAAAAAGTACTAACAGTGTGATGCTACCCTATTCCTGCAAAACCAGAGATGTGAGAAATTTTGAATGTAACCCAATTCACCCAAAGTTGCATTTGCATAGTCTAAAGTGAATTAGGTGCAAGCTTCTAAGGAAAATAAAATAAATCCATGCATTTAAATATTCAACAATGCTATCATTTAACTACATAAAACACTTTCTATAAGCTTGAAAACACATAAAGGAAAGATGAAAATTAATTCAAACATTCAAAAATAAATCTCCTCCAATCTTGTTAACAAGGTGCAAATTTGTGTAGCATTTTTTAATAAAAAATAGAAATATAATAGTCCTTTTTACATCCCACTTCCAACCTTGACCTGCAAAAAATTTTTAACCCTTTCTATGTATTTTGATGGGCTTTTTAAAGTCTTCGAATCCACCTCTTCGTTTCTTTCTTCTTTTGCTTTGTTTTTGTTCTTCGGCTTTTCATTTCCATTATTTGGCTTTCATTTCACTTAATAATGCCTTTCCTAAGTTTCCATTAACTTTATAATATGCTACCATATTTAACTTTATAACGTTGTCTTTGTTAATTTGTAACAACATAAACATCGTTCAATTTTTCTTTTATGGTGCCTTATATATATAAACCATACACTAAAACTCATGTCTATTACTTATGTTTGGCCATGCTCACATCACCAACATAGTAAGTTTTAGCTTCAATGTCTCCCATATATTTTATTCTCATGTTTTGGGATGGCCTCCTCTTCATTCGCATGCCAACCCTCTTTTTGGTCTTTTTCTCCTATTAAAATAGATAATTGTGCTGCTTATGATGGTATGCTACACATGCTTGACACCGTAGAGGTATGGAGGCATACAATTTGCCTTGTGTAGAATTGGATCCCATATCATCAATAGGTAACATGTCACATAGGAGCGTGCAAACACACTGTATGAAACAGTCTAAAAAATATGCCTACCTTCAAGTTGTTTTCTTGAATTATCCATGCTATCTTAAACATTTCCAAACATGGAACTATGACCTCTATGATGGGGAGTATACACGTCCATGTCCTATAATATTTCATCGTTGCCATGTTTGAGGAAGATAATCCCTGCTTGGACATGGCTCCTCTCTCTCTACTGCATGCTCATCTTGTTTGAAATGGTGCCCATCCACCTAGGTCATCCATAACCACTCAATATCTATGCTCGGGTAATAGCCCCATTATTTGGTTTGGTCAAATACTGTCATCACCGTTGTGTTTTATTTGGTGTTTCCATGTCGACAATGTCCATACTCACACGTTCACTTTAATGGAACCTTATTTCTGACAATCTCAACGCTATCACTACCTTGATCCGTCCATGCACGAGTGCGATGTCATTGTAATTATGCTTGGACTCCACTTTACATTTGACCACAATATCCATGAAATCCACCATGTACTATTGTGCTTTACTGCTTGTTCTATGCTCGATACTTTCCTCCATGCTGCTATTTCCACTGTATGTTGAAAAATGCATACCCCCGAGCTTCGATGGCCACTGTTGTCTCCTATAGAACTGCCTAGTGCTTCCTTTAGCCCTTGAAAATTTATCTGTATCATCCTCCTTTCTTTGACATGCATGAATATCATTTTGTAAGCTATCTGCACCTACTTGAGATCCTATGGAATGTAGATTCTAAATACAGTGTATATTGTCGAGAAATCCTTTCAAATAGATCACCATAAAATTTAAAGGATGGGCAGAGAGGCACCCTTTCTAGTTTTATGAACAACATTCCAAATTGCATTAACCATATGTCATAAAGCTAGCCAGTGGGATTTGAAATTTTGATCCCATATAAACAAGTCGCACATTTCATCCTTGTTATACCCGGTGCTATCCTATGTGCATTGTTTTGCCTAGTGATTTGTACTCCTTTGCTCGTTGAAACTATGCATTAAACCTTCGTATAATGTAGTGGATTTTGTGGGAGATTCTATTATGTATAGTAATCACTGTAGACCTATGGCTTTCCTTGACTTCTATATTCCACCAAGCTCTGCTCGCATTTGCCATTGTTGCTACTATACTTCATCTGTGAGGTGTATGACTATTTCCTATAAACCACAGTCCATCGTCTGAGTCTCCACTTCCATTGCATAGGCTTGCCCATCTCAAAACTACATACTTCCACCTGCTACATCGCCACTTCGGGAGCTCACTAATGCTAGTTCTCGACCCTAATTTCATCATTCTACGACATTGAAATACAATGATCAACTTGCTATTGCATCACCCCATTATGAGCTGGGCAAACATCCCAAAAGGGATGCCACTTTCAAGTAAGACCCAAGGAGTCAGGGGTATCCATTCCATCAAAAATGCCCAAGACTTGAACCTGGCCTACCACCTTTGACATACTCAAGGAGCAAACAAACACACAAAACCAATTTAAAAATAAGTAAATAACAACAAAAATAATAAAATAAAATAAAAAACATGCTCCATGAGTGTGTCAAAAACAAAACCACAACCAAACATGCACAATAAGATAAAAGAAACCACAAAAAAAACCATGTAAAAAAACACAAGAACCACATAACAAAACACAAACAAGACAAAAAAAACAGAACACTACAAAGACATAACCCAAAAAAAACATGAAAAATAAACACAACCAAAATCTAAAAAATTTAAAAAAATAAAAATAAAAATAAAAATAAACCAACAACAGACAATAAACAAAAACAAAAAACATAGAAAACACTCACACAAAAACATGAAATAACACAAACAAAGAGAAACCCAAGAACAAGAACGAAAAAACACAAGAACAATAAAAAAAAACATAAAAAAAAACAAAACAAAACAAAACAAAAAAAACACAAGAACAACAAAAAAACACAAATAACACAAAAACAAAACTAAACAAAAGAACCCACCCACCTTAAAAAAACTAAACAAAAAAGAAAAAAAATATTGAACAAAACAATGACCTATCTAGACCATAAGACTACTAAGGCAAGAATCAACAGAGGAAACAAAATAAAGAATAGAATGAGCTAGGGTACTAAAAAAAAACTGAATGAACCAAATAGAAGCAAAAACAAAACAAGAAGAAACTAGGTGCCTTCATAACTGGAGCCATCCAAAGAAATTATAGAAACAAGAGCTTCTCTAATTTGAGAAGCCCACCATATAGGAGGGTGGCCATAACAAGTAAGATCACCTTTGTCCAAAGCCCAATTAGCTAAAGCATCAACACTCTTGTTTTGATATCTGACCACATGATTGTAATCAACTTTCAAAAATACCATCTGGATTAATTGAATCTTCTCAATAATTCTTTTTATTCTCCAATCCACCTTATGATTCTTAGAAGGAGTCTTCAAGATATTAATCATAAGTTGAGAGTCAGACTAAACTAACACCTTTTCCCATCCAACATTAGTAGCCTCCTGAAGGCCTCTGAGGATACCATACCCCTCAGCAAGGTTACTGGAAAGAATACCCAAATTCTCAGCAAAAGTAAAAACTAGGGAGCCATCTGAAAGTCTACCAATTCCTCCCACTGGCTTTTCCAGGGTTCCCTCTAGAGGCTCCATCAGTATTGACTTTCCAAAATTCTTAGGAGGATGTTGCCAATTTCTAGTCCTATCCATATTACTAATACTCACATTCCCTTTAATTTGGTTGCCCTTAGAAGATTTAATATTTAAACTTTGCATCACTTGATCCCATATTTGGTGGGAGTTTTGGGGGTGATTAAGGAGTTGATGGACTGATTCAACTAAGTTGGCTATGGTCTTTTGCCAAATATAGTGAATATCCTTCCTAGCTTTATTAAAAATTTGTCTGTTCCTTTCATTCCAAATATTCCAAAGAAGAATGGTAGAACCCATCCAAACTAACTGCCTAATAAAATTATCAACACCCTCTTGATTAGGCCAATTCCTCCAAAGCTGTTCAAAAGTAAAAAAATTGGACCACTGTAAGCCAAGTAAAGTGGCCATTCTTCTCCATAGCTCAAAGGCTAAAGTACACTCAATAAAAATATGGTTGATATTTTCTACATTCTCTTAACACATTTCACATCTAAAAGGGCCATGAAAACCATGCTTCATAAGTTGATCACCAGTAAGCACCCTACGATGCAATAAAAGCCAATTAAAAAACCTCACCTTAGGCCAAAGCTTTTGAGCCCATAATTGAGAAAATATGTCAGAAGAATGGTTGGTATTATTATGGCATAAGGTCAAATAACCTTGACCAACTGAATACTCACCCTTAGTAGTGTTGTTCCATCCAAAAAAATATTTTTCATGGGACCAAGAGAGGGATCTCATATGAAGGATGCCTTGGATATCTTGTCTTTGCCTTTCTAGGATTTGAATAGGCCAGTCCTCAATAGGGATCCAATATCTACCAACCTTTGAATTACCAATATGATATCGACAATAATTAGCCACCTTTATCCAATTATCTCGGTGAAGCTCCTCCATCCAAGGCCTCCAATCGGGAAACTAAGTTATCAAAGGCTTGTGACCATCCCAAGAATCTGTCCAAAAATTTGCATGTTGACCATTATGAATGATCCAAAATAATTTTTTCTTTATCAAATCCTCACCAGTCTTAAGAACTGCTAAAATGGGAGAACATTTGGTAGGAAGTTGATAGCGAACAAGGTCTTCAGGACTTTTGTTCTCAGCATATTTAGCAAGGAGATTATTGGCCCAAAGAGCATTAGGGTTATGCAACATCCTCCAATATAATTTAGCAGCTAAAGCTTTGTTGTTATTACTTGAATACCGAAATCCTAACCCCTCTTCACTCTTAGGAAGACATAAAGTATCCCATTTCACCAAGGCCCATTTTCTTTTCTCCTTAGTACCACTCCAAAGGAAACGATGACTGATTTGATCCAATTCTCAAAGAACAACCTTTGGTATATCCAAAATGGAAGAAACATAAATAGGAATAGCTTGAAGGACTGATATTACCAAGGTGATTCTACCCCCAGAAGAAAGCCACTTGTTGGTCCACTTTCCAATTTTCTTCTTGACTTTGTCCAACAACCAATTCCAATATTTATTTTTTTGCCTTTGAATATTTATGGGAATACCTAAATAAGTGATTGGAAGAGAGGTCCTCTTATATATTAATTTATCCAAGACCATGGATTCCTGTCTAGTAAAGCAGTGAAAGAAAATAACTTTAGATTTGTCTTCATTGATCAACTGCCCAATAGCTTTAAAAAAATAGCTAATGATTTGCTTAATATTAGAAGCTTCCTTAATTGTAGATTTACCTAAAAGAGTAGAGTCATCCACAAATTGAAGATGAGAGATAGGTCTAGCTCCATGAGCAATGGTAACTCCCTCAAGGGTTTTGTTTTCCCTCTTTTTGGTTATAATACTACCCAAGCATTCAACAAGAATGATGAATAAATAAGAGGATAGTGGGTCACCTTGCCTAATACCTCTGGAAGCTAGGAAAGACTGAGAAGGCCTACCATTGATAAGAACCGAGTAGGAAACCGAAGAGATACATCCCATAATCCAATCCATCCAATCCTTAGAGAAACCAAATTGCCTCTATAGACACCAAAACAGCACCAATCCGATTAAGTGACTACAAACACTGATCGCATTGACATACACAACTTTCAGGGCAGCCCTCAGAGGTCAAACAGTGGTCCTAGCCACTCACACAACAGTTTAGAAGGTCGAAAAGTGAGCAGAACAAAGTTGGTCATTTTAACAAGCCTTTAATCTAAAGCGAGCCTTTAACAAACTTCAAGCCTCAAATCCTAAGCAAACTTTAAGCCTTGAGCAAGAACAAATCTTAAGCAAAATACAAATCTGGAGCAAACTTTAGGAGCAAAGGAACTTCGGCCTTAGGCGTCGTGAAATCGCGACGTCGCGATTTCGCGACGTCGCGAAATCGTGACACTTCAGGGCCCAGAGGGGAACCTCGCCCGAAGTGTCGCGATATCATGACGTCGCGACGTCGCGATATCGCGACACTTCGGCGCCCGAGGAGAACCTTTCCCGAAGTGTCACGATATCGCGACACTTTGGCGCCCGAGGGGAACCTTGCCCGAAGTGTCGCGATATCGTGACACTTCGATGCCCGAGGGGAGCCTTGCCCGAAGTGTCGCGATATCGCGACACTTCGGAGCTCATGAACAGACATCAAGGCGGACATTTAGGCCGACATCAAAGCAAACATTAAAGCAGTTCAAAGTAACCGTTGGACACGTGGCAGTCAGAGACAGTCATTAATGGCTTTCGCCTTGCATGCACGCGTAGGTGGGTAGGTTGGCCGTTGGAAGACTGTCACAAGTGCAGTCATGACAGCCCGATTCATGGAGGACTTTCCTCCCTCTTAAGAAGGCATGGCCGCCATGTGGCATCAGTGCGTATCTTTCAAGAAGACCCCGTGGGTCTATAAAATGCCAGGGACTTTCCCGCTCAAGGGGGAGGAGAGATAGACATTTTCTAAGCAACGAAGTGCTGCCAAAACTACAAACCCGACATTCGACCACACTAATTCGACGACAACTCATTCAATCCAAAAATATTTTTGGGCCCTTCCTCGTTGGATTGGTGCCGAGATCAAGTCCCAATGGCGAGCGGCCTGCTTGGGCACCTCGCATGTTCTTAGCGTCATTTTAAGCTATTCGGTTATCGCATTCTTAGTATCTATTTTACGTAAAAGTTACAGGTTGCGTAGATTAAATAGTTTATCAATTGTTTATTTTATCACTGTGTGCTTATCCTGCATTAACGATTATCTTGCATTGTGTGTTTAAGATATATATATCGAATATTATTATGCTCTGGATTGCAAAAAATATCTGTTTAAATAGTTTATCGAATTCAAAGGTTTTGTCCTTTTAGTACAGGTGTTACTAACATTTTTTATGTTTTTATTTTGTATGCAGGTTTTCAATAGCAGAGGAGCGGGAGAAGCAAAGAATCACCTACAAAAGCGGCGACGACGTTTTAATCCGCCCATCTCATGTGTGGGCATGCGAATAGAAGAAGATTATTAGTCATGATTGTAACCGAGAATATGTCACTGAGGAGACTTATTGTAACCGGATCAGAATCTTATCAATAAAAAGGGTTGTGCTCCTGCTTTTTAATTTGATTATATCGGTGTCATTTCATGCTTTCTCATTTCATGTATCAAGTTAATTATGTTCTCATTACATCTTAATACTGTTTTTCTTCCGGAATCTCATGCTTTCAATGGCGATCACGGTGGGACCGTTCCCAGATTTTTAAATCACAGAAACTAATCAGATTTGTTGTGTTTGTGCTTAACAGGTACCCTTTTTTTTTAAGCCGAAGGTCAGAAACAGCAAGTCCGGGCAGAAAAAGGAGGTAAGGAGGTAAAGTTCTAAACTGTCCTCGTCATTTTTTGTGTTATTTTTGTTTACTTTATTTGTTGATTTTTTTTTTTTTTACTGTCATTTTTTTTAATTATTAAAGAAAGTAGGTCAATTTTCTTGCTTTATTTAAAAAAAAAAAAAAAAATTCAAATTTCTACTTGCTATTTTTCGGTTTTGTAGTATTTGTGTGGCATAGGGAAAGTTTCTTTTTGCTGCTTGTTTCATTTTTTTAAAATAAAATGAACCACACACACTGCACGTGGTAAATTAAACCAAGGAGCTGGTCGTAAAACCCCAGCCCTTGAGCAAGACCAACGGTGGGTTCATCACCACCTTGGCTTAGCTTTGCATCCATTTCCCCGATTGTCACTCGTTGTTAGGCGTAAATCCTGACGAAAGCTGACCGAGTGTTGTCTGGGGTGATTCCCATGCACGCGAGGATAAGTCTTCTATGGTAGGTGTCATTAACAGGACAATCCCCCCTTTCGTACCGCCTATGTTCCACGTACCATCTGCTCTCACGTACCTATAGTTTCCCTCTCGTAAGGGCGGGTATATAGAGAGGTTGGTATATCGGTCCGGCAATGGTATATTGAAGGGGCGACCATTTATGGGAGTCATATGAGCCAACATTATGCATTTAAACGTTCTTCCAAAAATTGCAAAAACAAAACAAAACATCAAAATGCACTAAACCAGTTTAGGACACACTATCAATCCTTAAAAGAGATAATCACGGTTTTGTGTATGTGTGTGTTCATTTCTGCTTAGTGTAAACAAAAAGACAAATCATCATAAATGAGATAAAAATCTGCTTAGCTAAGTAGAGAAGCACCACAATGGTGTACACCCGTAGCCAAGCCCAATCAAGGGCGGACGCTACGGAAGGTGCACAAAGAGAGGGCGCTAGTCGCCTTCGCTTTAACCCCAAGGATTTGGTCATACCACCTTGGCGGCCTGACACACAAAGCAGTCCCCTCCGTGCTCCGACGGAACGGGACTATAGGGGCACCTCTTCGAGGAGCACTCCTGTTCAGCATAACACTCAGCACACACCCTTCCATGAAGGGTACAGTCATAGGAGAGCTCCCTTAGATGCTCGCTATGAGCGGTCACCGCGCGATGAAGCGCTAGGTCAACATAGGGTTCAACGGGAGGAACCACATGATTACACTATCCCCCCTTCACCCCCTCTAGTGGTCAGGACTACAAGGACAAATCTAGAGAGCAAGGTTCCTCCAGAGCACAAGGCTTCTCAGGCGGGGCAAGCAAATGCCACCCGTCCCTCTTTCACTTATGAAAGGGGGTATGAGGAAGACCCCTACCTTCCTCGAGAGCAATATACAGTGCGGGAGCAAGACGCCTCCGCAAATGCTAGATATCAGGATCACCTACTGAGGCCAGAGCCTCGGATAAATGCTGCTACCCCCAACAGAGGGATGCGGCCTATAGATATCTTGGATCACTACGACCGAGATAGATATCTAGGAGAGGCATCTAGGCCTTCTAGACATGAGGCGGTGAGACCAACTATCTTAGAATCTGTCAAGCATTTCGCACACCGGATGCAACTCACGCAACTTGAGCTAGAACGACAACGGTTAGAGCAATGGTATCTTCTAAATAAAGAGCACCTTCAACACCAGAAGGATGAGTTGTTCCAACACACTATGCAGGAGAAGACTCCAACCCCTCACACGCATAAGACAAAACATTTTGAGGGGCACAACCCATGGGGGCAAGACAGGTCATCGCGACCTCATCAAACGCTACCCCCAACACCTCCTAGACAGGAGCGGGAGGCTACTCTCCCGATTCCTGAAGCACCACCCCCAACGCCTCCTAGACATGAGCGGGAGGCCACTCCTATAACCAATAACGAGTGCCTTCCTCAGGAACCCACTCAGGTTTATGAGCCACCCTTAGAAATTCATCAAGAAGCCTCTAAGGAATCAGAGCAAGAAGAAGAGCGGGATGAAAAGCCCCACCAAGGCATGGGGGGTGCTATCTGGCTACCCCTCCATAAGCCCCAAGTTCCTCAACAAGAACCAATCAAAGAGGAGGAGCTCAAATCTCCCGATACATGCAAAGTGCTAGAGCACTTAGAGTCGGTAGAGACCAAGATTTTGGAGCTCCCAAGGCCCAACTTACATGAGGCTCTTTTCAAAGAGGATCAACCTTTAACCGTAGGTCTACCTGATGATGCGGTCCTCCATGTCTCAGAATTTCCAGAGTATGATGAGCTGTACTCACTGGTCGAAAGTGAGGATAAAACAGAGATAGCCCACAACAATCACATGCGACAAGCATCGACATCCTATAAATATCGATGAAGCATGTCAGCAGATAAACATAATACTAGGGCATGAGTGGCACGTTAACCCACCGCAGTGGGACCAAGCATTACATCCGACACTTTGGGCACACAAAGATCAACTTCAACCCAGAGACCTCATAGCAACATCAGTGCCGGGGGTAGACCCTGTCCTCCTATCCGTGCATAGGGCCGATCCATTCGTGCCCATCCCTCCAGAGCCAGATCCGGAGTGCAAAGACCATCAAGCTGGGGGTACCTCTATCCCTTGAAGAGCCATAGTCCAAACCAAAAAGCTCCAAGGATTATCGCAATCGCTTGGTCAACCCCAAAATGCTCCAAGGATTATCGCAATCGCTTGGTCAATCCCAAAATGCTCCAAGATTATCGCTTGTCATCATCGCTTGGTCAACCCCAAAAGCTCCAAGGATTCTTAAAATCACTTGGTCAATCCCAAAATGCTCCAAGGATTCATCAAAATCGCTTGGTCAATCCCAAAAGGCTCCAAGGATTCTTGAAATCGCTTGGTCAATCCCAAAATGCTCCAAGGATTCTCAAAATCGCTTGGTCAATCCCAAAATGCTCCAAGGATTCTCAAAATCGCTTGGTCAATCCCAAAAGGCTCCAAGGATTCTTGAAAATCGCTTGGTCAATCCCAAAATGCTCCCAAGGTTTATTCATCGCTTGGTCAATCCCAAAGTCACCCAAAAGGCTCCAAGGATTCTTGCAATCGCTTGGTCAATCCCAAAATGCTCCAAGGATTTCCACAATCGCTTGGTCAAAAATCAAGAAAATTCAAAAACAACACAAAAATCATCAAAAACAACAAAAATTTGCATCTCATTTCTAGGCATACTCAAATCCATCAATAGAGAGTTCTTCTCGCACTTCATCTTCATATTCACAAAAATCAATCCATCAAAAATACAAAAATACATAGATGCATTAAAGCATTGCATCCATACATCGCATATTTGTGGTCGTATAGGTCAAAGGCACCATAGGCCTTAATTGCTCTGCTAGTCCATCTTGTTCCACACTTGTTCCATTTTACAAAAACAACAAAAACACCATGCATTGTTTTTACCACACTAGAGTCAGTGGTCTTTTAATGTATCAAGAGTTTTCGTGATTCAATCATCATTTTGCTCTTTAGCCATGTAATGTATCAAGTCAGACAGATTTTACGAAGGTAGAGTTACACTTGAAATACACCTTGTTACGTAACATCCCAACACAAATTAAAACACATAAAAATTCCCAAGTTGTGTAAACGAAAGATGAAACCTGCACAATAATCCAGGTCACCATAAGCGAAACGGTTATCTTGCTCATCCCCCTGTGCGAATGACCCCAAGAATGCCGAGAGTTGGCAAAAGGACAAGCATCCTCCCTACCCAATTCCCTAAGAATCCCTAGTCCTCAAATAGTTGCAAAACATCAAAAATTTGCAAAAAGTCAAAACATCAAAATTTGACATCCTAACAGTGCACACATCAAAAGGCACAAACAATAGTGATTATCGTCACTCCATATCCCCAATCCCTTGCTCAAAAGAAAAACAAATCAAAATAAACAGTGATCTTATCACTACAAACGAGCAAGTATCCCAATACAATTGAAGAAAAGAAGGGAGTTGAACTTGAATCCCTGGAACTCTCAAGCATTCTAACGAGGTCATGAGGCAAGCCTCAGTATCGGTTTGGTTGATAGCCTATCGGTCACTGGCGGTAAACTTCTCGCATGACGATATATCTATCACATTAACTTGTGTACAGATCAATATTTGCATGTGGATGAGCTAGCTTATGGTATCCTGGATAACACCGCAGATTAATCTAACTAAATACAACAAAGGAGTTAGTGGAGCTAATTAGGTGATCCTCAATATAGGTTTGGTTGAAAGCCCATCCGGGCACTCGGCGGTATCCCGACAAATACCACATAAATGAACTCAATTGCACACACAGGGATGTGAAATAGCTTGGTCAAAAACAAGTCCGATTCATACCTTGTTCAAAAGTCTTGTAAGATAAAGTACAGTCATGGCTAGTAAGTTAAAACCGTCTGAGTCTCGAGAAAACCTTGGCTACATTTCTAAACCATTTTCATCCTTACAATACCATCAGAAAATACAAAAAAAAAGAAAAACCACATGTATACATACAAAGTCATGCATCACAAACAATCGCCTAAAAGGCAAAATAATAGAGTTCTAAACAGTCTATGGTGCCATAGCCAAACACCACAAAGTCCATCCATCCATTTCATTTCTATATATCACATACATTTGCATTCATCACAACATATGCATCCATCAAAATAAATCAACATACAACAATCGCATTTATCATACCATATGCATCCATCAATATAAAATAGCATGCATCCATCAAACATCAATCATTATGCATACCATAAATACACAAAGAAAGAAAATCAAAGCAACAAAAACATCATAAAAATGCAACACAAAAACATAGCAATAAGCATTGCCGGACACAAGTGCTCTTGCTTAACCTCTTGGCATAAAAAATCGATGTCGGGGCTCAAATTGTCACTCTCCTACTTCCCCAAGAAGGCTACCATAGCCGGACCGCTCCACGGGAAGACGAGTTTTTGATGATTTCACCCCATTATGGCATCACCAAAAGGGTTAACACCCACCAAAAATAGGTCCAAATGTCGGGAAATTGCACGTGCTTAAATGGTAAAACATCTAAAGGCACCCTAACCTAAGTCATCTTGGGTCAAGCGACTCGTCGCTTTTCTCACGAAGGTCATTCCCTCATCGATTCGTCGCTTGAGGGGGTAGTCACACTTAGTCACCAATCAACAAACACACACCCAATCAAGGCAATGGCATGCATTCAAAGAATCATTGACAAAGACAATCACGCTCCTGCTTGGGGCAGTAAACAAGCAATCATTAAATTGATCAAACACTTGGCATTCCCGAAGCATGAACACAAGGTTCCCCCTGTGGACAAAAGGTTGCGCCCTTTGCCTAATCATGACTGATCAATGTCCAAGCTCAAGTCACACCTCACCAAAATAGGTTAACACTTGAAATCAAATTCCTTAGCTCATCAGAAGCAAGGATTCAAGAATGCATGCCCTTTCCATACTTGGGGCATCAAAAGTTGGTTAGGTTACCAAGAAACCCTAATCATTAGTGCTTTGGTCATCTATTTTTGCTCAGCACTGCGTCACCCGCAGCGCTTCCCAAAAAGGGGCATCTATAGACACCAAAACAGCACCAATCCGATTAAGTGACTACAAACACTGATCGCATTGACATACACAGCTTTCAGGGCAGCCCTCAGAGGTCAAACAGTGGTCCTAGCCACTCACACAGCAGTTTAGAAGGTCGAAAAGTGAGCAGAACAAAGTTGGTCATTTTAACAAGCCTTTAATCTAAAGCGAGCCTTTAACAAACTTCAAGCCTCAAATCCTAAGCAAACTTTAAGCCTTGAGCAAGAACAAATCTTAAGCAAACTACAAATCTGGAGCAAACTTTAAGAGCAAAGGAACTTCGGCCTTAGGCGTCGCGAAATCGCGACACTGGCCCGGGGCCCCCCGAGTGTCGCGATATCGCGACGTCGCGAATCGCGACATCGCGAATCATGACACTCGGCGCCGAGGGAACCTCGCCCGAAGTGTCACGATATCGCGACGTCGCGATATCGCGACACTTCGGGGCCTGAGGGGAGCCTCGCCCGAAGTGTCGCGATATCGCGACGTCGCGATATCGCGACACTTCGGGGCCCGAGGGGAGCCTTGCCCGAAGTGTCGCGATATCGCGACACTTCGGCGCCCGAGGGGAACCTTGCCCGAAGTGTCACGATATCGCGACACTTCGGCGCCCGAGGAGAACCTTGCCCGAAGTGTCGTGATATCGCGACACTTCGGCGCCCGAGGGGAACCTTGCCCGAAGTGTCACGATATCGTGACACTTCGGCGCCCGAGGGGAGCCTTGCCCGAAGTGTCATGATATCGCGACACTTCGGAGCTCACGAACAGACATCAAGGCGGACATTTAGGCCGACATCAAAGCAAACATTAAAGCAGTTCAAAGTAACCGTTGGACACGTGGCAGTCAGAGACAGTCATTAATGGCTTCCGCCTTGCACGCGCGCGTAGGTGGGTAGGTTGGCCGTTGGAAGACTGTCACAAGTGCAGTCATGACAGCCCGAGTCGTGGAGGACTTTCCTCCCTCTTAAGAAGGCATGGCCGCCATGTGGCGTCAGTGCGTATCTTTCAAGAAGACCCCGTGGGTCTATAAAATGCCAGGGACTTTCCCGCTCAAGGGAGAGGAGAGATAGACATTTTCTAAGCAACGAAGTGCTGCCAAAACTGCAAACCCGACATTCGACCACACTAATTCGACGACAACTCATTCAATCCAAAAATATTTTTGGGCCCTTCCCTGTTGGATTGGCGCCGAGATCAAGTCCCAATGGCGGGCGGCCCGCTTGGGCGCCTCGCACGTTCTTAGCGTCATTTTAAGCTATTCGGTTATCGCGTTCTTAGTCTCTGTTTTACGTAAAAGTTACAGGTTGCGTAGATTAAATAGTTTATCGATTGTTTATTTTATCACTGCGTGCTTATCCTGCATTAACGATTATCTTGCATTGCGTGTTTAAGATATATATATCGAATATTATTATGCTCTGGATTGCAGAAAATATCTGTTTAAATAGTTTATCGAATTCAAAGGTTCTGTCCTTTTAGTACAGGTGTTACTAACATTTTTTATGTTTTTATTTTGTATGCAGGTTTTCAACAGCAGAGGAGCGGGAGAAGCAAAGAATCACCTACAACAGCGGCGGCGACGTTTTAATCCGCCCATCTCACGTGTGGGCACACGGAAGAGGGATTATTAGTCGTGACAAGAAATGCATTTGACTCTCTTATCCCTTAAAAAGGAAGGAGACGTATTGTAACACAGTTTGTAAAGCGTATCAATAAAAGAGATTACCCTATTTTTTATTGCTTTTATCTTGTGTCGATTTGCATATGTTATTTCTTGTTCTTGTGGTATTATTATGGCATAAGGTCAAATAACCTTGAGCAACTGAATACTCACCCTTAGTAGTGTTGTTCCATCCAAAAAAATATTTTTCATGGGACCAAGAGAGGGATCTCATATGAAGGATGCCTTGGATATCTTGTCTTTGCCTTTCTAGGATTTGAATAGGCCAGTCCTCAATAGGGATCCAATATCTACCAACCTTTGAATTACCAATATGATATCGATAGTAATTAGCCACCTTTATCCAATTAGCTCGGTGAAGCTCCTCCATCCAAGGCCTCCAATCGGGAAACTGAGTTATCAAAGGCTTGTGACCATCCCAAGAATCTGTCCAAAAATTTGCATGTTGACCATTATGAATGATCCAAAATAATATTTTCTTTATCAAATCCTCACCGATCTGTTCTAAGAACCGCTAAAATGGGAGAACATTTGGTAGGAAGTTGATAGCGAACAAGGTCTTCAGGACTTTTGTTCTCAGCATATTTAGCAAGGATATTATTGGCCCAAAGAGCATTAGGGTTATGCAACATCCTCCAATATAATTTAGCAGCTAAAGCTTTGTTGTTATTAATTGAATACCAAAATCCTAACCCCCCTTCACTCTTAGGAAGACATAAAGTATCCCATTTCACCAAGGCCCAATTTATTTTCTCCTTAGTACCACTCCAAAGGAAACGATGACTGATTTGATCCAATTCTCAAAGAACAACCTTTGGGATATCCAAAACGGAAGAAACATAAATAGGAATAGCTTGAAGGACTGATTTTACCAAGGTGATTCTACCCCCAGAAGAAAGCCACTTGTTGGTCCACTTTCCAATTTTCTTCTTGACTTTGTCCAACAACCAATTCCAATATTTATTTTTTTGCCTTTGAATATTTATGGGAATACCTAAATAAGTGATTGGAAGAGAGGTCCTCTTATATCTTAATTTATCCAAGACCATGGATTCCTGTCTAGCAGAGCAGTGAAAGAAAATAACTTTAGATTTGTCTTCATTGATCAATTGCCCAGTAGCTTTAAAAAAATAGCTAATGATTTGCTTAATATTAGAAGCTTCCTTAATTGTAGCTTTACCTAAAAGAGTAGATTCATCCACAAATTGAAGATGAGAGATAGGTCTAGCTCCATGAGCAATGGTAACTCCATCAAGGGTTTTGTTTTCCCTCTTTTTGGTTATAATACTACCCAAGCATTCAACAAGAATGATGAATAAATAAGAGGATAGTGGGTCACCTTGCCTAATACCTCTGGAAGCTAGGAAAGACTGAGAAGGCCTACCATTGATAAGAACTGAGTAGGAAACTGAAGAGATACATCCCATAATCCAATCCATCCAATCCTTAGAGAAACCAAATTGCCTCAAAACTTTGATAAGGAAGTGCCAATCCACTCTGTCATAAGCTTTGGATAAGTCTAACCAAATGAACATGGAAGGAGAATTTTGCATATCCATGGAATGGATGGCTTCTTAAGCAAGAACTATCTCATCTTCTATTTTACATCCTTCCACATAACCCCCTTGCTCTGGGGAAATAATCTTATGCAAAAGAGGCTTCAACCTTTTTGCCATGATTTTAGTAATAATTTTGATAAGAACATTACATAAAGCAATAGGTATAAAATCTAAGATATGATCATCCTCTTGAGCTTTTGGAACAATAGTAATATAAGTTTTATTGATAACCTTCAAAATTTCGTTGTCTTTCCTGGCTTCTTCCACCACCTCTAATAAATCAACTTGAAGGATATCCTAGAACTCTTGGTAGAACTCAATGGGAAAACCATTAAGACCTAGGGTTTTCCATTTTTGCATTTTAAAAACTACTTGTTGAAGCTCATTGATAGTAATAGGAGCAGTCAAAATAGAGTTCTCCTCAGAAGTGATAATAGAAGGGATTGCTTGAAGAACATTTTATTGTGAAGCTGAGTCAAGAGGAGTAGCAGTAAAAATATTGGAAAAGTAATCAACAACAATAGAGTTCATGCCATCCCAAGTATAAAAAACATCTCCAGAATTTGATTTTAAGGAAGAAATAAAGTTGTGAGATCTTCGAGCTAGAAGAGATTTGTGGAAGAAATTTGTGTTTCTATCTCCTTCTTTGAGCCATTGAATTCTAGATTTTTGCTTCCATAAGATTTTTTCTCTTTTTTCCCATTCCTCTAACTGAGTTGTGAATTTTAATTTCATCTACACTTCTCTTATCTATGAGGCCATCTAAAAGCACGAGGATACGAAAACAAAAAGGAAAAGCCAAGATGCGATGTAAATGAAACAAAAGATATCGCTAAATCCTATGAATTAAAAGTGCATGAAAGGAAAGAAGCATAAACGAATCGAAACAAAATAGAAAGCCAATATGGAAGACAACCCTTTTTATTAATATGTTTCAAAACTTAGTTACAATTTTCCTCCTCCCTTTTTAGGGGCTAGGAGCATTAAATGTGTTCTTGTCACATCAATGGATGCTATTCCTTCTTCCGCGTGCCCACATGTAAAGTGGGTGGACCAAACATCATTGCCGATTGCATTGATGAGTCTTGACTCCTTGTTGCTCCTCTAATGTTGAGACCCTACATTCAAGGAAACAAGAAACATTTAGTAGCACCTGTAGATAAAATGAAACATGCAATCCCCACGCCTTCAATTAGTACATGCAAAATATAAATAAAATGATAACTGAAGTAGATCCAAATGAAATAAAAACTTGACAGGGGCATAAAAACATCACCAAGAAGGCACTACAAATGGAATGGTTAGAAAATTCACCACAAATTTGTATTCACTTCGGGGCGGTATGATTAGACCTACAACCAAATGTCAGATAGCACTGTCCCAAATGTCACATTTGGGAAGCTCCAAATCACCTACAAAGTTAGGGGTTAGCTAAAATGGGGTATTTTGGAAAGACCCAGAAGGTCAGATTTTCCCAATTCGGCCTCTATCACCATAAATTTGATAATGCTACCTGCATGTTAGCAAAAACGAGAAATGACAAAAACATGATCAAAATAGCTCAAAATGATGTGAAATTTGAATGACAACCTATTTAAGCAACATAGAATCAGATGCAAAAATAACAAAACTAAAATATGCTACAAATTTCTAATCGCTCCGGGGCAGGGCGATTAGAACTGCAGCAGTGCGAGGGGCACCCGGGGGTAGGATGCCCGTCGTTTAGGGCCCGATTTCGGAACGAATCCACTTGGGATGGGTCCAAAACCTCCTATGGGGTGTTTTTGACAAATTTTGTAGGATGTTATGGCCAAATGTTAGGTTTTGGTTTTGGATTTGCACTTCCAATAATCACCCAATGACCTCCCTTCCAAAAGAGATCAAGGGTGTGAAAGGCACAAATCAAAAGGTGTGAGGATATAAAACAACAACACTTTTTTGCTAAAAATGCTCCTTCTATATATATTTTTGAGGTGAGAAGATTCACCATTTTATAGATCTAACGATCTCTTTGGATGAGCATGCAGAGGCACCACTTGGCAATCATGCCTTCCAAGGGGGGAGAAGATTCCTCCCTGATTAGGGGATCTATGACTGCCCCTGTAACTGCCTCTAGTGCTCAAAAATTCCCACTCACACTCCCATGCAATGAAGGAAGAGTTAAGTGGTGGATTTGAGCTACCATTTGTCAAGATTTGAATTTTTGCCCATTAAACCTTCTATTCGCCCCACCCTACAACGAATACTGCTAATTGCCCCTGGGTGGGGCAAATACCAGTTTTTAATCATCCCTGGATGGAATGAATAAGGAGAAGAGTGCCTGAAGGTTCCAAATTGACCTCTGACCTTCTAAAACTACTGTGAGAGTGGTTAGGACCATTTTTTAACCTCTAGGGCTGCCCTGGGGGCTGTGTATGTCAACTCGATTAGTGCTTGCAGTCACATAATCGGATTGGTGTTGTTTTGGTGTCTACAGATGCCCATTTTGGGATACGCTATGTGTGGCACAGTGCTAAGAAAAAATAGATAACCAAAGCACTAATGATTAGGGTTTCTCAGTAACCTAACCAACTTTTGATACCCCAAGTATGGAAAGGGCATGCATTCTTGAATTCTTGCTTCTGATGAGCGAAGGAACTCAATTCAAGTGTTAACCTTTTTCGGTGAGGTGTTACTTGATCTTGGACATTGATCAGTCATGAATAGGCAAATGGCACAACCTTTTGTCTATGGGAACCTTGAGTTCATGATTCATGAATACCAAGTGTTTGATCAGCTTGTGATTATTGCTTGTTTGCTACCCCAAGCAGGGGCATGATTGTATTTGTCAATGATTCTTTGAATGCATGCCATTTCCATGATTGGGTGTGTATTTTTTGATTGGTGACTAAGTGTGACTACCCCCTCAAGCGACGAATCGATGAGGAAATGACCTACATGAGAAAAGTGACGAGTTGCTTGACCCAAGATGACTTGTGTAAGGGTGCCTTTCAGTTTTTTATCTTTGAATTTGTGTGCAGTTTCCCAACATTTAGACCTATTTTTGGTGGGTGTTTAACCCTTTTTGTGACGCCCCTTGGGGTGGAAATTGTCGAAAATTCGTCCTCCCGTGGAGTGGTCCGGCTATGGTAGCCTTCTTGGGGAGTAGGATAGTGACAATTTGTGACCCCGATGTTAGGTTTGTATGCCAATGAATGTCAAGTTCAAAAGCACTCTTATTGGATAATTTTATTGATTGTTTTTGTGCATTTTGGTGCAGTTTTTGTTGTTTTTGAGATTTGTGCTCTGTAATCATCCCTAGGTAGGGTGAATGTCAGTTTAGTAATCATCCTAGGGTGGTACAAATGCTAACTAGAGCACTCATCCCAGGGAGGAATGATTGCAGGCCTAAAATCCTATTTAAGGGCCAAAACTAGGGCTTGGGCTCATTTGCATTCGATTTTTCTAGCGATTTGGAGCTCTGAGGAGGAGGAGGTCTATTCTACGAAGCGAGGCACTACCAAATTTCTTCGACGCCATGAGTGCATGAACCGGATCGATTGGAGGAGCCGAAGTGAGACTAGTAAGTGCTCTTTTTTTTTTTTGTCAGTGTATACTAAGGGTAAACCCTAGTTTAACTGAAAAATTTGTTGTTGTTTGTTTGTTTTGTTTTTGTAGTTATTTGTCAGTGTAGACTAAGGGTAAACCCTAGGTTAACTAAAAAATGTTTTATTTGAATTTTGTTTTGATTTTGTTTTTATTAATCAGTTTAAACATAGAGTTAAAAACCCTAGGTACTGACAGACTGTTTTTGACTGGTTTTGTGTTTTTAATTTATCAGTTTGAACTAGAGTGAAAGACCCTAGGAACTGAATTTTTTTTTGACTATTTTTGAATTGTGTTTATCAGTTTAAACATAGAGTTAGAAACCCTAGGTACTGACCAACTATTGTTTTTGAATTTTTTGAATTTTGTTTATCTTTTAGTTATCAGTTTAAACATAGAGTTAAAAACCCTAGGTACTAACAACTATTTTTTGAATTGTTTTGAATGTTGTTGTTTGTTATTTGTCTATTTTTAGTTGTACATTGTTTTATGCATTGCTGTATATTCATGTTATTGCTATATAGTTTAGCATGTTTTTAATGTTTTTGTTTTATTTTCATTTCTATATTGTGAAGAGTCGGTACCGTGTGCCTACGGTTTTCTCAGAAGCATGGAAGGCACTGATTTTGGCTGACTGGGAGTGGCTTGATGCCCTTGGGCTCAAGCAGGTGACTTGGCTTGAGCCTGTGGTCGGGGATCGGGCCTATCTGACGACTCTGATCAGCTTGTGGGATCCTTAAACCAATACCTTCCATATCCCAACAGGGGAGATGACAGTGACCTTGGAGGACGTCTATCGAATTCTATAGATTTTGATAGATGGGCTACCGATCAGGACAATGTTGCATGATCAGCAGAAAACTATATTGACACAATACTTTGAGCATGCGGAGGAGTTTGGTGTGGACATCCCAGTGGAGAGGCAGAGGGCGACTGCCAGATTTTTGGGATTTTGGTACGATGGCGGTTAGAGAGGGGCGTGTTGGGAGTGAGGCACGTAGTACTGATGTGCCTCATTTCCAACATGCTGCTACCTGAATCTTTGGGTGTGGGGTTCCTGTGCAACCTACTAGAGGTGGTCTTTCGATTAGTGGAGTGTCCAAACACAGAGCCCCTGATTATGAGATGGGGTCAAACACTGCTGGCACAGCTCTATGATGAGTTGTATGAGATCCGCTGCCAGAGTCAAAAGGGTATTGGATGTAGTTATCGATTGCAGTGTTGGGCTTGGTAGCACATAGCTGTGGAGAGGCCGGTGGGGTTGACATGGACAACTCAGGAAAATATGGTAGACAAAGAGATCAGGTATGGGGTACTGTGGTAGTGGTTTGAGGAGCAAGGACAGAGTCGATAGTGGGTAGGTACCGTGGGGCACTATGCTGATGCCTTCATTAGGCTTGCTCCAAGAGAGCTATTTTGGCACCCATACCGAGATTGTATAGCCTGGCCTGAGGCTAGAGAGTGGATTTGACAGGTTCATAGGGGGAGGTGGCTTTGACGGGTTCATAGGGGGAGGTGGCACAACAGTTTGGGGTGCGCCAGGGGTTTCCTGGTGAAACCTTGATCTATCGACGTCGAGGGGACGAGAGGACTCTGGTCTGGCCGGTCATTGTGCCACTGGGTGAGGATTCAGATACAGCGATTGACGTCTCAAATGTGGACAACGTCGGGGATACCATGAAGTATGACCAGTGGTGGACTTTGTGACGATGGCAAGGTGAGGGGCCTCTAGGGGGTGCAGAGGCGACAACAGTAGGTGATGAGGGTGCAAAGGCACCAGGAGAGGGTTGGGAGGTTCCGTTGGAGGACGTGGACATGGTAGAGGTGGATGATTTTATGGGAGAGTATTTTGGGGTTCCGTAGTAGCCAGAGATGCAGTACGTTCCAGAGCAGTGGGAGCCAGAGCAGCCCATAGTCCCATATATGCCTATGCACCATGTTGTCCCTAAGGGTGCGAAGGAGAGGGATCATGCTGAGATAGCGTGATTGGAGGATCTACTTCGAAGGTGAGACGAGGAGATAGGGGAGGCTTTGCAGGAGAGGGATCTCCTACAAACTCAGTTTGCTGAGCAGGAGAATGCATTTACTATGTACCACCGATGGGATGGGGACACAGATGCTACGTGGGAGATGGATCTCCTACAAATGCAACTGGTAGAGAGGGAGAAGGTATTGGCACAGTGTGATGATGTAGTGGCTATGTACCAACGACAGGAGGCAGAGTGGTTTCGACATCAGATGGATTTGGAGGGAGATATTATTCGCCTCAAGGGGCGGTTACCTGAGCTCTCTAGAGATGGGTCTTCACTCCGGATGAGAGGTAGTGATACTGAACAGTCAGCATCGTCTCATCATAGGTGATTGGATGAGGTGGGCAATAGTAGGCATGATGTGGGGGCTAGCAGGAGCCGCCCTGAGGGATCCCATAGGACCCACACCATAGGGGGTAGTTCCCGTCACACCGATCCTGTGTGATCATGGTGGCCGATGCCCTAGGCTTGGGGGTTTTTGAGCTTTTGCCTTTTTGCGAGGTCAGAGGACCGATTTATTGTAGCTTGCGGGCATTTTTGATGATATTTATATATAGATGAATTTCTTTTGTTTATACACGTGTTATGATTTGATTTTATGCACAATGACTGATGTTTTATGGATGCATGTTAATTTACATTATGTATGGATATGTTGCGATGAATGCTAAAGTTTATAATTTATATGATATGCAAATGGAATGGATGAATTGAAATTGTAATTGTTGACGGTGGCACCATAGACTACTTATGGATTTTTTCCTAGGCAATTGCTATGGTAAATGACTTTTTTATGAATACATTTTTTTTTTTGTATTTTTTGATGGCGATGCAAGGACGAAAGATATCACAGTTGGTTTATAATGTAGTGAAGGTTTTCTGAGACTCAGATGTTTTAACTAATTAGCCAAGACTGTACTTTTATCTTACAAGACTTTTGAACAAGGTATGAATCCAACTTGTATTTGACCAAGTTATTTCACATCCCTGTGTGTGCAATTGAGTTTATTTATGTGGTATTTGTCGGGATACCGCCGAGTGCAGAATAGGTTGTCAACCAAACCTGTACTGAGGATCACCTAATTAGCTCCACTAACTCCTTTGTTGTATTTAGTTAGATTAATCTACGGTGCTATCTAGGATACCATAAGCTAGCTCATCCACATGCAAACATTGATCTACACACAAGTTAATGCGATAGATATATCATCATGCGGGAGGTTTGCCACCAGTGACCGATATGTTATCCACCAAACTGGTACTGAGGTTTACCTCATGACCTTCTAAATGCTAATATTTCCAAGAATTCAAGTTTGACTCCCTTATTTTTTTCAATTGTATTGGGATACTTGCTCTTCTATAGTGATAAAAATCACTATTTATTTTTGTTTTTTCTTTTGAGCAAGGTATTTGAATATTGAGTGATGAGAATCACTATTGTATGTGCCTTTTGATGTATGCACTTTGTGGGATTTGATGTCAAACTTTGGAGTTATGACTTTTGCAAAAAACAATTTGGTGTTTGCAACGTTTTGAGAACTTGGGATTCTTGGGGAATTGGGTAGGGAAGATGCTTGTCCTTTTGCCAACTCTCAGAATTTTTTGGGGTCATTCGCACAGGGGGATGAGCAAGATAAATTTTTCACTAGATGGTATCCTGGATTGCTTTACAAATTTCATCCTTTGTTCACACAACTTGGGAATTTTTATGTGTTTTAATTTGTGTTGGGATGCTATGTAACAAGGTGTGATCCAAGTAAAAGTCTACTTTTGTAAAATTTGTCTGACTTTGTATAGTATTTGGCTAGAAATCTAATGAAATCTGAAATGACGAAAACTCTAAATACATTAGAAGAAAATTGACTATGATATGGTGAATATATGTGAATGGCATTTATTTTTGATGTACTGTTGATAGAGTGGAGAAATATGGACAAAATATGTATTTTCCGAATAATTATAGTCTATGGCGCCTTTGACATATACGACCAACAAATATGCAATGTAATGATGTGAGCTTAATGCAACTATTATTTTTATGTTTTCGATTGACTGAGTTTTCTGAGTATGAAAATGAGATCAAAAAAGTTCTTTATTGTTGTGATGATTTTAAGTATGCATGGAAATGAGATGCAAAAGAGTTCTTTATTGTTGTGATGATTTTGAGTATGCATGGAAATGAGATGCAAATTTTTGTTTTTTTTTTTTTTTTTGATCAAGAGATTGTGGGAACCCTTGGAACTTTTGGTTTGACCAAAGATATTATGGGTAACTTTGGGGCATTTGGGGATTGACTAAGCGACTTCAAGAATCCTTGGAGCATTTGGTTTGACCAAAGGGTCAGTGGACACCTTTGGGGAATTTTGGGATTGACCAAGCGACTATGGGAATCATTGGAGCATTTGGTTTGACCAAAGGGATTATGATAATCCTTGGAGCTTTTGGTTTGACCAAGAGATTATGAGAATCCTTGGAGCTTTTGGTTTGACCAAGCGATTACGAGAATCCTTGGAGCTTTTGGTTTGGGCTATGGCTTTCTTAGATATGGAATGGCCGCAAATGACTGATGTTCAAGGGTTCAAGTTCCTTGATTCCGTCAAGAGAAGCGAGCCGGTATGTTCCAGGTCTTATTTTATTGTCTATGATATAAGGACCTAACTAGTTTGCTGCGAACTTGTCCCTTAGATGGAGTGGAAAGTTAGATTTTTGTTGGTTCTCTTTTAAGACCAAGTCACCAACCTGAAAGTCCCTTAGGTGAACCTTCATGTTGTATGCTTTCTTAAGTCACTCTTGATAGATACGTAAATGCTCGAGAGCATTAACGTGTCATTCGTAGAGCAACGTAAGCTGGTCTAACCAGGCCTACTGTGAAGGGATTTCCAACTCAAGAGGCATGACTACCTCGGAGCCATACACGAGCAAAAACAGAGTTGCCTCAGTGGGTGTCTGAATGCTAGTGCGATAATCCCATAGGGCAAGTGGGATCTTAATGTGCCAATCCTTATGACTTTCTATGACTTTCTTTTTGAGGATGGCAACTAGCATTTTGTTTGATGCCTATGCTTGCCCATTTTCCTGTGGATAATAGGGTGTCAATAAACTGTGCTAAATTTTGTACTTTGTGGTCAAAGCATGCACGTATTTTTTCTTGAATGGCGTCCCATTATCTAAGATTATCTTGGATGGAATACCAAAACGACATATGGTATTATGTAAAATGAACTCCAAAATGCAGGTTCCAGTTGTAGAGGTAAGTAGAATTGCTTCCACCCACTTGGTGAAGTACTATGTGGCCGTTATGATGAATGTGTGATGACCTGACGACACAAGGGAGATCTTTTCGATTAGATCTAAGCCCCACTGCAAAAATGACCAAGTCGATTGGATCGATTGCATGGCCTGAGAAGGTACGTGTGTCAAATTTGCATGGTGTTGACACTTCACACACTTTCTTACATATGCGCCACAATCTTGCTCTAAAGATGGCCAATAATAGCCCATGCGGAGAATATGCTTTGTGATGGCCATACCACTGAAGTGGCCATCGCATGTACCATCGTGCACTTGGGTGATCACCCAAGTGGACTCCTGTTGGTCCAAGCAATGAAGGAGGATTCCTTCATAGTTGTGACGGTACAAAATTTCTCCTAACAAGACATGTTTAGCCGCTTTCTATTTGAATGATCATTTCACAGCATGCATCAATCCAAGTGGGAGGTTACCTAACTTGAGGTAGTCCCTTATGGGTGTAATAACTTGAAGTTCATCCCTAGAAAAAGTTGAGTGGGAAAGAACTTGTAAGAATAGTGTTATGTTGCTATTAAGGGGAGTAGGGGAGAACAAGGACCCCCAGTTGGCATGATTCAAACAATCGTGGATTCGAGAGAACTTGTTCAAGGATGGTTCAATCTGGATCAAGTGGATTCTTGGCATTAAGTTAGAGCTTGCATGCTCCATCACGGATTGCAATAGTGTTTTGACTTGAATGGTTGTCATATCACCAGAAATGTCTTGCGGGATTAGTGACCCCAAGGAGGCCATAGTGTCCATAAAATGATTCGATGAACGAGGGAGTGCCTCAATGTCATACTATTCAAGCTTTGCCAGGAATTTGTCCACAAGGGCTTTGTAGGCCTGTAGAACTGGTCATTTACATTGGAATACCCCTTTGACTTGGTTGACAATTAATAGGGAATCACCAAAGATTTTTAATCATTTGATGTTCATGGTGATTGTTGTCTAAAGACCTATGAGCAGGGCTTCGTATTCTGCATTTTTGTTGGTGCACGGGAAATCTAATTTAAATGATAGAGGCATTGGAGCCCCTTGTGGTGTGAATAGTACAATTCTTGTGCCACCTCCTTACTCACATTTAGAACCATCAAAAAATAGGGTTATGTCGGCCTGTGACTTAGGCTCATCAAAATTTGGCGATTTTGAGACATGGAAGACCCCATCATCGGGTATTTCTATGGTCAAAGGTTGATCATCTTCGAGAGGAGCCTCTGCTAGTTGATTGGCAATGACTTGACTTTTAATGGATTTCTGTCCAATGAACTTGATGTCAAACTTCATCAACAACATGATCCATTTCATCGTGCGACTACTATGATAAGTATGACTCATCATGTACCGTAATGGATTCTCCTTAGACACAACATACATCATGTTGCTCAGCATGTAATGGCATAACTTTTTGGTAGTAAACACCACTACCAAGCAAACCTTCTCAACGTATGCATAGTTAAGTTCATAACTGACCAGGGTGTGGCTAAGATAGTAAGTAGCATATTCTTTATGTAGTTCATTCTTCTGGGCTATCATGGCGCCCAGTGCCACCTCAATAGCTAAGATGTATAAGTAGAATTTCACTCTTGGTCTAGGTGGTGCCAATACTGGCGGTGAAGCCAAATATTGTTTAATATTGTCAAAGGCAGATTGGAACTCGTCATCCCAGTGAAATGCTACCCCCTTGTGCAATAATTTATTCATGGGTCGGCACTTGTCAGATAGCTACACTATGAAGTGCTTGATTGACACGACCTTTCCCTGTAGGCTTCTGAGCTTCTTGATTGTAGTTGGGGGAAGCATTTCAAGGATTGCCTTGACTTTTTTTGGGTCCACCTTGATGCCTCAATTTGAGACTATGAAACCTAAGAGTTTTCTAGATGTGACACCAAATACGCACTTCTTGGGGTTCAGTCTGATTTTATGTTCCATGAGGCAATCGAGGACCTTGCTTAAGTCATCGAGATGATCTGGGCGTAAAATAGATTTGGCCAACAAATCATCCATGTAATCTTCCAAATTTTTGTGCATGTGATCATGGAAGATGTATGTCATGGCACATTGGTAGGTGGCGCCAGCATTTTTAATGCCAAAGGGCATGACCTTATAACAAAATGTTCCCCAAGGCTTTGTGAACACTATTTTTAGTTGGTCCTTAGGATTGATACAAATCTGATTATATCCCGAGAAACCATCCATGAGGGAAAGCATTTCATGGCCTGTTGTAGTGTCTACCAATGCATCAATACTTGGCAAGGGGAAATCATCCTTAGGACTTGCTTTGTTTAGATCTCAAAAATCGGTGCATATGCGAATCCTCCCGTTAGGCTTTTTGACGGGCACCATGTTGGACAACCATGGTGGGTAATCCACGTAGATGACAAATTGTGCATCCAATAGCTTTTGTAATTCGTATTTGACCATTAAGGCCACTGTTGGGTGCATCTTATGTAGTTTTTGCTTTACTGGCTTGACTGTCGGATCAAGCGTTAGATTATGCATGACTAGCTGCGGATCTAGCCCTGACATGTCTTTGTAGGACCATGCAAAAACCTCCTTCTATTTGAGAAGGGCAATATAGTCGGATTGCTCTTCGAGGGATAGACTTACCCACAACTTGATTATCTATGGATTCATTGGATCCGAGCCGATGTCTACGTCAGTCGTCTCCTCGACTAACATGTGGGATCCGTCCTCCAACTGGTGTGGAGTTGGGATCAAGTGGATATCATTTACCGAGTTTAAATATACGTTGGGAACCTTGGGTTCCTCTTCAGCATGGAAAATATCCTGAGTTGGTCCTGGGGTGAAATTAAGCATCTCACTAAAATGCCAGTACTCTGATGGGGATGGTGGTAAATTGACATGATCCCAATCTATGGCATCTATGTCTAGATACAATGACTATGTTGGATCATCCAGATTGTGGAGGGGGGTGGTTAAGTCAATATAGATCATGTTGATGAAATGATTTTGGTCTCCATTATCGCAGGTGTGATGACTCGAATATTGTGGATGATATTTGTGCTCTGGATCTACCTCTAGAGGTATTGGCATGAATGGATCGACCCTATGTGTGGATAGGAGGACAAGGTCTACCCTCGACACTGATATCTCTATAGGGTCTCTAGGTGGTAGGTGCTCTCCGTATGCCCAAAGTGGCAGATTCAACACTTGGTCCCACTGCGCTAGGTTTAGGTGCCACTCATGCCCTGGCACTATGTTTAGTTGCTCAAACATGTCATCAATATCCAAGGGGTATTGTTGTTGCATCTATCACATGTGATCGAGATATGCCATCTCAGTTTCATATTCATAATCACTATCAAATATCCAAAGGCCTTCATTGGTTCCAACAACTATTTATGACATTACAGGCTCGTCTTGCATGAGCAAATTTATCTGGCCCCATCGGGTTGTTTCGCTCTCTACGGGGGGACATGATTTCCTTGAGGTGGCCCTTGCTCGATTGGAGCATCCAAGGGGAACATTGCCAAGAGGCTTTCCTAATAATCATCCATGGGGGTCACTTGTGAGTGATTGATATCTAATTCGAAGGGGTCCCATGGTGCTACTTCGTATTCTGACTCGTCTTCTGAAGATCCTTCCTGACATTGTCTATACCCCTCTTGTAGGTGAACTCTCGAACTTTCCCCTCTCTCAAGTGAAGGGAAAGGGTTGTTGAGGTCAACAAGGTTGGTCATCAACAATGGGAGATAATCCCCCAGTGTATATGTCGTGTTAGGGTTGGCATATGGATCTAATTCCAATCCACCCTTGTTGCCTATCCCTAGGCCTTGCATGTTCTCTACCAAGATGTCCAAGGGAAGAGGGTGGTTGAGCCTTACTCCTAATTTATCATATGGCATTTGGTATCTTGGTTGGCAAAGAACACGCACTCCTTGCTCATATCTACCTAACCCATATCCATGCCAATTGCATTGGCCAAGGTATCTCAAAGCGAAATCTGGGTTTGACGAATAGTTGATGTCTTTCGCAAAAGGCTCTTCATATTCTTCCTCTTGCATGTATGGTTCAATACCATGATCAAGGCCCCCATACACAAAGTTTGTCTGATTCGATGGGTAACGTAGAGGAACAATAGTATCGATGGGGAGGCAAGGTCTCCCCATGTCCTGCATGGAATCTAGTGCGGGTGTTGCTATAATATTCCGCACCAGATACTCCCCCAGGCCCATATTGGCCATTTCAATAGTGATTTTTGGTGATTGAGGTGGAGGGAATGGAAGTTCTTCCCGATTCCACTTCATATCGGGTGAACTAGGAGCTTCGACTTCCATTCTGCTAGGCATATCCTCGGTAGAGATGGTTGAGACTAATGGCGATGCCTCTTCCAAGGGTTTCTTCCCTTTGTCCTTCAGTGTGGCCGCCATAGGTGGCATCGTTGGTGAAGGACCAGACAATGAAGATGGACCCGGCTCAGGATTTGATGGACTTGTCAATGGGGATGCCTATGAAATCAGACTCTATTTAGATGGATTGAACTAAAAATCCAAATACATTGATGGAAGGGTTGATTGTGGCATTAGCTACATCGTATTGCAATACTTGAAGGGTTCTAAGTCCGTTGGGACTACATGCACTTGCCCTTATAATGTATACTTTAAGCACTGATAAGCTATCGAAGGGACACACTTCATGTCCCTGATCCATAGCCGACCCAGCAATATGTTATATGCCATATAACCCTCCAAGATGTGGTACAATGTAGGTATAGTCTTTTGCCCTACTTGGATGGGTAGGACAATTGTGCCAACTGTCGAGCATATTGCATCATTGAATGCTCGTAGTGTATAGGTGGAGGCCACTATGTGAGATGTAGACAACTTTAGGTGCTTCAAGGCCATTGTTATAATGATATTACTAGACGAGCCAGTGTCCACCAATACCCTCTTGTACAGAATCTTGTTGACCCATGCGATGACATGCAGGGGTGGATCTGCCATGTCACCAGCTACTGATTTCAATTCGTCCTCTCGAAATATGATGACTGGCTCAGTGCATCGTTTGACATGTCCCATGAAGTTGTTGAAGGATTTTGCTTCATGGGGATGCAACTCGATGGATTTTAGTATCTCCATTAGAGCCTCCTAATGGGGCGATGATTGTTGTATGAGCTCGTAGATGGAGAGCCTAGCCGACGTGGTCCTCAAACTCTAGGTGAGTTTGGTTTGAATTGTGGCCACTGGTCTAGGCAAAAGAGGTTGTAAAAGGTGTTGTTATGGTTGTGACATTGTTGGAACCTCTCCTGTAGCTATCATGGGGGCAGCTATGCTTGGGTACCTCTTGTTTCGAGTCACTATACTGATCATCCCTACATACCCTTGCATGGGGTAGTTTTGTGTTACCTCATTGACTTGTCTTTGCCTACGCATCATGGGAAAGCTAGGGGTCCTTAAAGACCTCCATTTGTTAGTTGCTTGGTGCCATGAGGTTATCCACCACTAATGTCTTGTTATCTATTAGGTCTTGCACCAAGCCTTTAAACTTCCAACATGTGTTAAGGTCATGTCCCTTCCATCTGTGGAACCTATAATACAAGTCTTCCCTATAGCCCTTAGGTTTTAGCACATTGGGGTCTATGGGTTGACTCTCGGGCAAGTTGATCAAGTTTTCCGCTGACAAGCGATCAAACAGGGAGTCTCTAGACTCTGTCTAAGGTGTGAATTGTCACCTAGGGTGATGCTGCAGATTTTGTTCTTGCCTCTGATTTTCTTTGTCATAATTATTAAGAGGCACCGCCTGATAGTAAGCCTTTTTGGGCTATTTTTCTTGTGTAGGATTAGGGACATTTATAGGAACCTGATTGATCACAGCGGGTTTCTGTTGTGTGGTCCTTGTTTTGGTGTTCTTAGACCATTCTTTCTTCTTTGGCTTGGCTATCTTGCCATCCTAAATCTTGATCTCTTCAATAATTTTGGCTTACGCCAGAGCTTCTTCTAAAGTGGCATATTGCTACAGCTGCAATAGCATGGAGATCAATCTCAAATAGCTCTTTGAGAACATTTGGGTAAGGTCGGCCATAGGAGGGAGGTAGGGCAGCTTTGAAAGCAAAGTCCTCCACTGGTTCCCATAGGCCACCATGGTTTCTTCCTCATACTGACTGAGGCTGGCGAGGTCACTTAGTGATGCCTTCTTCTTGGTGTTGAAGGTGAATCATTTGAGGAACGCATCCACTAGCTGATCTAAGTTACTAATGCTATGCTTTGGCAATTGAGTGAACCAATCCGAGGGAGGGCCTATGAACGTGGTTATAAATTTTCTTAACAGCAAAGCATCATTGTCTTGAATGCCAAAGCATTGGCTCAGGAATCTAGTCACATGCTCTTGGGCATATTCCTCCCCTCTAAAGATTGCCAACTGAGGAAGTTTAAAGTGTTCAGGGTAAGGGGGTGTCGACACTGACGAATGCACAAGATGACTGCGGAGTTGGCGTAAAGTGGGATTTTGGGGCCCAAAAGTCTTGGTCTCCATAGAATCCAAGCGCTCTAGCAGTGCTTTATATGCATCAAAAGATTTAATCTCTTCCTCCTTAGTTAGCTCCCATTGTGGGTTGTGGGAAACTTGAGGCCTATGGAAGGGTGGACAGATAGCACCCCATTTGCCTTGGTAGGGTATTTCAGCCTGTTCTTCTTATTGCTCATACTCCTCATACGCTTCTTGAGGGGTTTCTAGATGAGACCTATGACCATGGGTGGGTCCCCACGGAGGGTGCCCATCGTTGTTCCTGGGAGTGGCCTCCCACTTAGGTCTAGGAGGTCTCGGAGGCAGCACTTGGTAAGGTCATGGAGACCTGTCTCGTACCAAGGGGTTGTGCCTCTCATATGGTTCTGCTCTTTGGGTATGAGGGGTTGGAACACTCTCAGACATAGTATTATGGAGCAGCTCATCTATTTGGCACCGAATGTGCTCTTTGCTAAGGCGATATAAATTCTCTAGCTACTGTTGGTCTTGCTCAAGCTAAGTGATATGTGCTTGGCGGGTGGCATGTTTGAGACTTCTAGGTCAATTTGTTTTGCCATATTGAGTATAGGATGCCTATATGCATATCTTATGCATTTATCTCGATCATGATGATCCAATATCTCTATAGGTCACTTCCCTCTGTCGAGGTTGGCGGCATTCACTTGAGGCTCTGGCCTCGGTAGGTGATTTTGGTAGATAGTAGGTGTAGAGGCACATTGCTCCCATGTTGTGTATTTCTCTTGAGGAATGTAATGGTCTTCCTCATGCTCCCTTTCGTATATGTGAAAGGGGGGGTAGAGTTGGCTCACCCTGTTTGAAGAGCCTTGTGCTCTAGATTTGGCTTATTATTCCTAACAGTGATGGGGGGTAAAGGAGGGATGACATAATCATGTGGCCTCTCCTCATGGACCCTATGCTATTCTAGTGCTTCATCATGTGGTGGCCACTCATACCGAGCTTCTAAGGGAGCCTTCCCGTTTATATTGAGTGCCATGTGTAAGGACTCCTCCTGAAAGGGTCTATGTTGGATGGGAGTGCCCCTCGAAGGGGTGCCTCTATAGTCCCATTTTGAAATGTCATGATGTGGAATCTCTTGTGGGTCAGGCTACCAAGGTGGTATGACCAAGTCCTTGGGGCTATAATAGAGGTGACTTGTGCCCCCTTGTACACTCTTCGCAGCTCCTACCCATGATTGGGCTTGGCTACGGGTGTACACCATGGTGGTGTTTTCCTACAAGATGCGTAGATTTTTATTTCTTTTTATGATTTTTATGCTACACTAAATAGAAAATATCACACACACAAAGCAATGATTATCTCATTTAAATATTAAAGGTGTGCCCTAAACCTGGTTTAGTGTGTTTTGATTTTTGTTTTGATAGTTTTGTAAAGAACCTTTTGTAGCAAATGCAATATGATGGCTCTTATGACTCCCAAAAATGGTTGCACCTTCGATATACCATTGCTAGGCCACTATACCAACCTCTATATATACCTGCCATTACATGAGCGAAACTATTGGTACATGAGAGCATAATGGTACGTGGAACATAAGCGGTACAGAAGGGGGATTGCCCTATTTTTGACACCTACCATAGAAGACTTATCCTCATGCATTGGGAATCACCCTAGCTACACTTGGTCAACTTTCATCAGGATTTACGTCTAGCAACAGTAGCGATCGAGTTTATGGATGCAAAATTTCAAGCCAAGGTGGTGATGAAATCCACTGTTGGTCTTGATTAAGGGCTGGGGTTTTACAACAAAATCCTTGGTGTTTAAATTACCACGTTGTGTGTGGGGTTCTTTTTAATTTGCATAAATGAAGAAAACATGCAGTAAAAAAAAAAATTCCTAAGCAAGCAAATAACCAAAAAAAAAAAAACAGAAAGCAAAAAGCAAAAAATGACAGAAGGTGTTTAGGACCCTTACCTCTTCTCTGCCCAAATCGGCTGGTTCTGAGATTCTATCCTAAAAATGCATAGAGAGCTATTCATCCCTGGGTGGGAGGAATAATAGAACTATATTTGTCATAGGGTGGGATGAATGCCCATCCGTCCATGGGTAAGACGAATTACAGCTCTGTATTCATCATAGACTAGAACGAACAACAGTCTAGCATTTGAAAACTTGGTACCTGCAAGCAAAAACAATCAAGTTTTGATCATATTTCTGATCTTAAAAATAGAGGACAAGAGTCCCACCGTGATCGCCACTGAAAGCATGAGGATATGAAAACAAAAAGGAAAAGCCAATATGCGATGTAAACGAAACAAAAGATAACGCTAAATCCTATGAATTGAAAGTGCATGAAAGGAAAGAAGCATAAACGAATCGAAACCAAATAGAAATCCAATATGGAAGATAGCCCTTTTTATTAATATGCTTCAGAACTCGGTTACAATTTGCCTCCTCCATTTTTAGGGGCTAGGAGCATTAAATGTGTTCTTGTCACATCAATGGATGCTATTCCTTCTTTCGCATGCCCACATGTAAAGTGGGTGGACCAAACGTCATCGTTGCTTGCATTGATGAGTCTTGACTCCTTGTTGCTCCTCTAATGTTGAGACCCCACATTCAAGGAAACAGGAAACAGTCAGTAGCACCTGTAGATAAAATGAAACATGCAATCCCCACACCTTCAATTAGTACATGCAAAATATAAATAAAATGATAACTGAAATAGATCCAAATGAACTAAAAACTTGACAGGGGCATAAAAACATCACCAAGAAGGCACTGCAAATGGAATGGTTAGAAAATTCACCACAAATTTGTATTCACTCCGGGGCGGGATGATTAGACCTACAACCAAATGTCAGATAGCACTGTCCCAAATGTCACATTTGGGAAGCTCCAAATCACTTAAAAAGTTAAGGGTTAGCTAAAATGGGGTATTTTGGAAAGACCCAGAAGGTCATATTTTCCCAATTTGTCCTCTATCACCAAGAATTTGATGATGCTACCTACATGTTAGGAAAAGCGAGAAATGACAAAAACATGATCAAAATAGCTCAAAATGATGTGAAATTTGAATGACAACCTATTTAAGAAACATGGAATCAGATGCAAAAATAATAGAACTAAAATCTACTACATATTTCTAATCACTCTAGGGCGGGGCGATTAGAACTGCAGCAGTGCGGGGCGCCCGGGGGCAGGACGCCCATCGTTTAGGGCCTAATTTTGGCACCAATCCACTTGGGATGGGTCCAAAACCTCTTTTGGGGTGTTTTCAGCAAATTTGGTAGGATGTTATGGCAAAATGTCGGGTTTTGGTTCCAGATTTGCACTTCCAATAATCACCTAATGACCTCCCTTCCAAAAGAGATCAAGGATGTGAAAGGCACAAATCAAAAGGTGTGAGGATATAAAATGGCAGCACTTCATTGCTCAAAATGCTCCTTCTATGTATATTTTTGGGGTGAGAAGACTCACCATTTTATAGACCTAACGGTCTCTTTGGATGAGCATGCAGAGGTGCCACTTGGAAATCATGCCTTCCAAGGGGGAGAAGATTCCTCCCTGATTAGGGGCTCCATGACTGCCCCTATAACTGCCTATAGCACTCAAAAATGCCCACTCACACTCCCATGCAACGAACTAAGAGTTAAGTTGTGGATCTGAGTTGCCATTTGTCAAGATTTGACTTTTTTCCCATCAAACCTGCTATTCACCCCACCCTAGAGCGAATACTGCTAATCACCCCTGGGTGGGGCGAATACCAGTTTGTAATCATCCCTGGATGGAATGAATAAGGAGCAGAGTGCTTGAAGGTGCCAAATTTACCTCTGACCTTCCAAAACTATTGTGAGAGTGGTTAGGACCATTGTTTAACCTCTAGGGGCTGCCCTGGGGGCTGTGTATGTCAACTCGATCAGTGCTTGCAGTCACATAATCATATTGGTGCTATTTTGGTGTCTACACCATCTAAACGGATTTTATTATTCAAATTTTCAATATGAGCAATAACTTAATTTTTTTTCCAGTTCCAAGTCTTGATTTTGAATTTAATGTATTGCAGTCTTTTGGAAAAATAGAAAATCTTAGTCCCATGCCTAGGTTTACCTTCCTTCCACCATTGTTGCACACGAGGTCTGAAGGAAATGTCTCTAAGCCACATTAATTGAAAACAAAAAGGAGAGAAACTCACATTGGTTTTCCACATTTCCACCATGACGTGCCAATGATCCAAACAAAAATTATTAAGAGTCTTCACTTTAGGAATGTAACCATGGATTAAGAAATTTTCAGAGAGCAAAAACCTATCCAATCTCTCCATTATACAAGCTAAGGCTTGCCTTCTTTTAGACCAAGTCATAGGCCCATTATCTGGTTGGATATCCACAAGATGGAGGTTTGCAATATATTCACTGATGAGGTCAGTGCTTTTGTCTAAATTTCTATTTCCCCCCCTTTTCTCATCTAGAGAGATGATGGTATTGAAATCTCCTCCGATCAAGATCCAAGCTTTAGGAAAATGAGAGATAATATGAGTAATATCCTTCCATTGTCTTCTTTTTTCCTCCAAAGAAGTTGGAGCATAAATAGTAATGCAGAGCATAATCTGGTCGGATTGTCTACTTTGAATAGCTATAGCCAACAAACCCCAATTGCCAACCATATGGTGAATAACTACCTATTTTGGGTCCCAAAGACAAGCAATGCCACCCAAAGTCCCTTGGGAAATGAGGGAAACCACTTTTCCAGTTGGCCAAATTTTACTGGCAATTAAGTCCATATCCTCCATTGACATCTTTGTTTCTTGAAGGAAAACAATATATGGATGATTTATCTGAATCATTCTTCTAGTTTCATTTTGTTTTGAAAGACTCCCTTTGAGTCCTCCAATATTCCAAGTGATGAACTTCATTAACACCAGGGCTAAAAAATTTGGGAAGGGCATTAATCTTACCTTCCTCTACAAGCTTTTCACCTTCTTTTACCATATGATATTGATTGTTCTTGCAACCTACTTTTTGATTAGAATCCATCTTCAATTTTTTTTCCCTGTTTCTTGACTTATTCCAATTGAATCTGAGATGGCTTCTGACCTTGAAGAATTCTCGTACACAGCCAAAATTTTACTAGATGGTTCAATGGAGTCTATATTGGGACCTGCATTATTTGAAGTTTTGACATTTGAAATATTGTTTTTCTTGTGTAAATTTTCTTATTTTTTTTTTGTTGAAAACCTTTGATTTGTTTGTTTGTCTCTGAGTTCTTCCCTTCATATTTAAATTGTGTTTCTAAGATTTCAGTTTCCATTATTTCCTCTTCCTCACTTGGGACATCATTTGTGGAAAGGATTTCAAACATATTAGTAGATGACTTTGTTTGATCTTCATAACTGGTTTTTTCTTAGTGTTCTTATTCTTAGGTATTTGGAAACCTGTTGAGTTTATATCTTATTTATTTTGATCAAGAATTTTATTTGGGCAAGCACTGGAAAAATGACCATATTCATGGCAAATTCTACAACAAAAAGGAATGTTCTTATAGTCCACTACTTGCTCCCAAGTGTCTTCCCCAAATTGTAATGTGATCTTTTTAGGTAGGGGTTTGTCAAAATCCATTAAAACACAAATTTGAGCATAAATAATATGTTCAAAATTTTGACTACAATCAGCAGTCATCATAAAAGTTCCTAAAGAGTTTCCAATTGAAGAAAAAACAGTAGGATTCCAAAATTCAATAGGGAGGCCAAAGATTCTAACCCACACAGGAGCTATAGAAGGCATATCTTCTTTGGCTTTAAATTTAGTATGCCAGGGCTTCATGAAAAGCCCTACCCTTCCAAAAAACCAAGGACCCCCTTGAAAATTTTTCTCTCTATATTCATTATTAGCAAATAAAACAAGAAAATAACCATTTGGATAAATAGATATTTGTAACTCACCTTTATTTTTCCAGCTTTTTATAGCCCAGACTTTGAAAGCAGATAGACTTGGATGAAAACCCACAAACCGACAAATTAGTCTTCTTTTTTCCAAATCTTCAATGCCAGTCTGAATGTTACCCATATCAAGCTTAACAATAGGAGTTCCATCAACTGCTTTAAGACATTCTAACTCCATTTTCTTGGGATCAATATTAGGTATTCTTAAAGGTTTATGGGAAGCCCTAATATTGATATTAGAATTGGGCTGAGGCTATCCACCATGAAAGGCATCCCTAAAATTCATTTTTGGGACTGAGTCTTTGAAATTCTTGCCCTTGATAGGGGTTTTCATAGTAGAATTTTTTTGTGGGTGCACCTTAGCACCAGATTCACTTGAGATATGAGCCATTTTTGATTAATTGCTTGAAACTTGTTTCGTGATCTCTTTAATCCTTGCCCTAGACGTTGTGGAAAGGTATGGTTTTCACTTTTCTTTTGTGCAGTAAATTGGAAGCCGTTGTCACTCAAGTTCATAGTATGATTTGTTGAAAGGTAAATTTATAACCCATATTGTATCCCCTGCAACATTTCCTGCTAAAATATTGAGCATAAACCACAAAAATATTGGTCTCTAGGGCTCAAAGGCCCTAAAAACCAACCTTTGGAGCTGCTTGTACTCAACCCAGATGAAACCCTCACATAGTCACTTGCCAAATATATCGTTCACACATAGGGATGTGTTAGGATCTCTGTTCCTCCAAATGATATGAAAATTGGTGGAGACATTCTAGGGTTTTTTAGGCATCTACCCTCAAAATTTCAGTTGAATCTGAGTCCGAATGAGTGAGATATGGCCGAAATGAGTTTGAAAGTTTGGGCAGTCCTGCGAAAAACGTCTAATCAATTTTGTATCACATTCATTTTCATAATATTTTTAAATAATTATTTGAGAGGACATATATTATTTCTGTAAGCTACTAACAAGTGTTTTTTTTAATTTAAATTGAATTTTTGAATGGGCTTAAAATCAAATCATTAGAATTAGTCAAACAATACCAATTGGAAACTAAAACAAAAGAAAGTAACCTAACACAAACACCAAACACTACAAACAGACTTGGAAAGAAACCCTAACCAATAATGAACTTGGAAGCCTACAATGCAACATCAAAGATGGTACCTATCAAAATTTTTGCTCCAAGGACACCAAAACTCTCCAAAAAATTAAATTTAAAAGATGGGTCACCAAATTTGGGGATAGTTGTGCAATGATCACAACACTAATCTTCCAAAATGGAAAAATCCCCAAGATAGTGACTTTTTGCTAAATACGCTAATATAATTTTCATGTTAATTATTTTATCAATAAATAATGGACATAAAAATTAATGTGATTGTTGATCCAACCTACACTTTTGATACATTTAATTTTTTCTCGATTAATATATGTTTCGAATTGATATGTATTATTAGGGAATTTATCCACTACTTTTCAATATCTGATTTTATTATACTTTAATTTGTTATAACTTCGTATAGAAAATATTATCTTCCTTTAAATTCACCATCAATTTATCACCCATATCAATGACTTATTCCTAGATTAATTTACTTTATCCTTTTTATTTTGATTGTTTGCTTTAAGTCATTATTTGACATGCTCATGTAGTTTCTATGTTTGTTCAGCAAATATATTAATATAACCACTTCTTATATCTTCTATAGCTAGCTTAGATAATTAGATAATATTTTAGGAATATTGCTATACATACCTAAGAAGGGATAAAATATAAAAGACTTATCAATTTACAAATTTAATATGTTAGCATCGAATATATAAGTATTTATATACATAAATTTACTTGTGCCATAATCAAATCTCACTCCTTGGATTGATTTTTATAAGGTACCTTAATAATGTAGAAATATTCTATTTACAACTTGTGTTTGATCATTTGAAGGATGACATGTTGAGATTTACTACAATTTAATTCCTAATAGTTTTTCAAATTGTTCAAGGCCTGTTAACAGATATTAAGGTTGGTGCAGAAATTCTGACTCATTTGCAATTTGTGGATGATACTGGCCTGGTTGGAGTGGCCAGTCTCAGGGAAGCCAGAGGAATTAGAGACTCTCTCAATGTTTACCTTAGGGCCTCCAATCAGGTTATCAATGACAGAAAATCCAAAGTGGTCTTTTTCAACCTAGATCAAAGGCTTCAGGATAGAATCATGGAGATTTTGGGCTTCACTAGAACCTCTCTTCCTATAGTCTACTTGGGGGTTCCTTTGCACTTCAAGAAATTGAAAATTGACATTTGGAAAGATATTTTGGATGGCTTCAAAGACAGAATGAACCATTGGTCTCATAAATGGTTAAGCTATGGTGGCCGATTAACCTTCTTACAGTCAGTTATCCAAGCCATGCCAATTTATAAATTCTCTATCCTGGCTGCCCCACCTTCTATTTGGAAAGAGTTGGATAAATTGGCCAGAAGATTCTTATGGGAAGGAGCAAATGGTGAGAGGAAATGGGCCTTGGTTTGCTGGGATAAAGTTACGTAGCCCAAAGAAAAAGGAGGGCTGGGATTGAGAAGCTCTAAAATCAACAACATAGCCTTAGCAGGTAAATTGTATTGGAGATGGATCTCCCAGCCATCATCTTTATTCAGTAGAATCTTAACCAGCAAATATCTGGGCCAAGTTCATCCCTCTGAAATAAGCCGCTTCCCTTTGGATGGTAATGGATCCCTAGTCTGGCAAGCTCTCAAGTTGGGTTCTCAAGTTATTAAAGACCAATTGTTCTGGAAAGTGGGAAGAGGGGAGAAGGCACGTTTCTGGACTGACTCATGGGACCAGTTTCCACCCATCATTGTGAAATATCCTGAATTGCTTCCAATTAAAACAGCCATAGAATCCCAAGGATGGGTCACTATTGAGAATTATTTCAACACTAGCCAGTTGGGTGAGTATAAATTCAAGAAGTTTAAGCGGTTGGAGGAGTGGCCGATCACAATCCCTCCGGCGCTAGCAACCATTTTGACCAATATCTTGACAGAATGGTTTCTCACGGGCATAGATGAAGAGGATGAGTTAGCTTGGGGCCATGTGAACCTTGGGGTTTATACTGTGAAGGCTAGATATGATCAGATCCTCCCAGAGAATCCCCCGCATTCATTTTCGGTTCAAAATTGGAAGAAGATTTGGCATTCCAAGTTCTGGTCGAAAGTGAACTTCTTTGCCTGGCAGTTTATGCACAATGGCATTCTCACCTTCAATATCCTCAGAAACAAAGGAATCATTGGCCCTTCTCAGTGTATTTTATGTCATAAGAATGAGGAGACTGCTGATCATTTGATGTTTGAGTGCTCTTTCATAGGTCAGATTTGGAATCGGTGGTTTTCCTATTTTAAACTCTAGAGTAATGGTGCTCTGACTCGAAACAATATCTGGAAAAGATGGAAGAAAGGTAGATTTAAATCTAAAGCCCTCTTTCTGGGGTGGGATCTTGGTCTTTCCTTCATCTGGTGGCAAGTGTGGCTGGAAAGAAATGCTCGAATCTTTAGAGAGAACTTCTCCTCGCTAGATGGAATATGGCAGGTTATCTGGAGCAAAGTCACAGAGACGGTTGCCATATATGCTGAAGAGGAAATTTTGGCTGAGCTGGGTCCTCAGGAAGAGAGAGCTATTGCACAGGTTAGAAAGAACATAGCCAGTTGGAAACCCCCCCAGCAAGCTGGGTTAAAATTAACACAGACGAAGCTGCAAAGGGCAATCCGGGAAATGCTGGAATTGGTGTTGTGTGCCGTGATCATGCTGGAACTGTGCTTTACTGGGAACTACAGGGTCTGGGAAGAGCCACCAATAATGAAGCCGAAGCCTATGCTATCAAAATTGCTTCCATCTGGGCTGTCAAGCGGGGATACAGAAAGATAATCCTTGAGACCGATTCTCAAATTCTGGTTGGCGCTCTTGATTGTTTGAGGAACTTTGCTTTGAAAGCTTGGAAGATACATATTTTAGTCTCTCCAATCAAGGACCTTTGGAAGGAATTAGAATATGTGATCCCTATCCATGTGAGTCGTGACTTAAATTTGGCAGCCGATTTCCTTGCAAAGATGGGTGCGGAAAAGGAGGTTGGAGTTCAGCTACACAGTGACATGCCTGTGGAAAATGCTAAGATTCGACAGGGACTTGCAAAATTCTTGAATCAATGAGAAAATTTTGTACTAAGGGTGATTTTTGTCGTGTTTTCACGACTTGCATTGTTGTTGCGGCCCTTGGAAGGAAACTGTCATGATATCACGATAGGTTTTTTCGCCACGGCCTTTGGAAGGTTCCTGTCGCGATTTCGCGACGCTTTGAGCACAGGGGAAATAAGGAGGAAAACAGTCACGATATCGCGACAGTTTTTGTGTTTCGAAGACAAAAGGAAAAACCGTCGTGATATTGTGACAAGTTTTGTCACCACGGCCTTTGGAAAGTTCCTATCACGATTTTGCGATGCTTTGAGCACAGGGGCAACAAGGAGGAAAACAGTCACGATATCACGACGGTTTTTGTGTTTCAGAGATAAGGGGAAAAACCGTCGCGATATCACGACAAGTTTTGTCGCTACGACCTTTGGAAGGTTCTCGTCGTGATTTCACGATGCTTTGAGCGTAGGGGCATCAAGGAGGAAAACAGTTGCGATATCACGACGGTTTTTGTGTTTTGGAGACAAGGGGAAAAACCGTCGCGATATCGCGACAAGTGTTGTCGCCACGGCCTTTGGAAGGTTCTCGTCATGATTTCGTGATGCTTTGAGAGCAAGGGCAACAAGGAGGAAAATCGTCGCGATATCACGATGGTTTTTGTGTTTCGGAGACAAGGGGAAAATCTGTCACGATATCGCGACGTTTTTTATGCCTGGGAGCCAGATAGATGAACTGTCACGATTTCACAACACTTTTGGTGAACTGATGAATTCTTGAAAAGACGTCTCGATTTCATGACCATTTTGGAGCTTGTGCCTAATGAGGATAATTCGTCATGATTTCACGACACTTGGGAGGATTGGTTGCAGATTGACAATCTTGTCGTGATTTCGCGACACTTCTGGTGTAAAGGGGGCAAACGGAAAATGCGTCGCGATATCGCAACCTTTTTGAGGGATGACTGCTCTGAGGAGAACCCGTTGCGATATCGCGACAATGTTGGTGGTCAGGAGTTGCTGGCTATGGCTGTCGTGATTTCGCAACATGTCGTGATTTCACGACCGGTTGCCCGGTTGTGGCTTTGGCTGCCTTGACTGTCGCGATATCGCGACATGTCACGATTTTGCGACATGTCGCGATATCGCGCCTGGTTTTCTTCTTGTGCTTTGTGTTGGGAAGTGCTGCCCTCTTGCCCTTTGTGTTGGCTTCTTGCTTCCTGGTTCTTGGTTGGGATGTTTTCGATCCCTCTTGTATATACTCTTTGTATTAATATAAGTTTTTCACTTTCTTCAAAAAAAAAAAATAGTTTTTCAAATTGATATCCAAAAGATATTAAAAATATAGAATCATTATTAGAATTAATAGGTTTTTGTAACCCAAAAAAATCTATCAATTTCATTAAGAAAAGGTCAGTAGTCTTGCATGCTATATTTTTTTCTTATAAGTAAAAATTCATCTTAGAAAAGTTATCATGTATTTAAAACATAGAATTATTTTTTCCTTTTATCTTAGGTAAAATTATTATATATTACATTTACTTATTTTTAAGTCATTCCTTTAGAAAAATAGCATATCCTATATCTTAAAATATACTTACAACTTTCTTCATACTATGACAAATACCCTTCTTCAAACAAGTCTTATATTTTATGTTTCCAAAGTGTCCACTTAATCCTCTAGTATATGACTCCTCCATTAAATTATCTCTCATGGCCCCTTGTTGTATATAAATTTATTTTTCCATTTAACAAAAATATATCTTGTAAGAAATAATACCATAACCTCTTTATAACTCTTGAAAAATAGGATCATATGTTTCTAATTATCTAATGATTTTAAATCTAATAACTTTAATAATCATGACTAGAAATGATTAGTGCCTTATCTAAGTGCATTTAAAACTCTATTGGATTAACTATATCTAAGTTTTAGTACAAATGATTTTATTTTAAAATTTACACCCATCACTTATGTCTTTGATTCAATCTTTTTGAGATACTGATAAATTTTAAAGCTTGATTATCTTTAAATAATGCAAATTAATTGGCTATAAAATAATATCTCCATCATTATAGTGCTTGCACTATAATAGAGAATTGCTAATCATATGTAAAATACTTATTTTTCACCTTATTTAGTTTTTAACTAAAAACTTATATTATTTCTTCTTATAGGCTAGTTATACTACATGGCATATACCATTCTTTAATAGCTTAATTTTTTAAATTTTCATCTTCATATATTTCTTTAAGTAAACAAGTTTTTCTTGCATGAGAAGATATTTTTTTAGATTAATTTCATTTGTTTTTGTTTAACAATTTAAATTACTTTCTTGAGATGCTACAAATGTAATGTTTCATGTTGAACATAAGTATATCATAGAGATATACTAGATCTACAAATTTTCCATTAATGGATTTAATATTTCTATCAACTTTTTAAAAATACCTTGATGTATTTTCAAATCAAAAAAGCATTACAACCATTCATACATATTATTTTATATTAAATACCATCTTTGATTCATATCCTTATTTTTTTTATAATTGTTCATATCCACTTCTTACATCTATATTTGAAAAATAATATTCACTTATGAAATCCATGAGATAATCTATTTTGGGTAATCAAATTGATAACTACTAGTAATTTTTCTAATAAATCTTAAATTTATACATATTCATCTTTTTTTTCTAAAGTTAATCTTATAGAAAAAACATATGGATCAGATTTTTGCTTATGAATTGATAATAGATATTGTATTTGCATGTTCATTTCCTATTTCTCTACTGAAATTAATCTATATTGGGCTTGATTTCATAAACTAGCTCCTAGAATTAGTGATGCAGGAGCATCCTTACGTTCATACAATATTTCAATGATCAAGAACATTGCTAGTGTTATGATAGGCGTCATGTAGTTACGTGGCCTTTGCACACATAGTTATTTGGCCTTTGTGCCATGCAATTTTATGCTCTTTGTGCACATAGTTCTATGGTCTTTGCACCATGTATTTTTGGTATCCAACATGACTACTGGATTAATATTTTCTTCATTAGGATTTCTCGGATTATGATTGTTTGGATTCACGATAAAAATATTATATGTAGCATCTTGGTTTATTTTGGGGGAGGAGAATTTCATTTGGGTGAGATTTTAATTTATGATAGTTTTAGATAGAGTTTTAGATTATCTTGATTGTAATCTAGAGGGTCTCAATTATAGACCTATGCATAATTATTATAATATTTCCTTAATTATAGATTATCAAAATAAAAATAACTTTCTATTTTTTATTTTATTCTTCTTTCTTCTATTTTGTACTCATATGCCTACATGCTTGTTAATTTGACCTGTATATGGTGTTGTATTAGTTGGTATCAAATATTAGGCTCATTTTCTATGGTGTTGGATCAGAAGAGTTATTTGATCTAAAATATTCATGTAGTTATTACTGCATTATAGGTGAACCATAGAGATGGTTCACATACTTGAAAGAGGAGGTTGCAAAGGTAATCCTAACTCACATGTCATTGATCTAGTTGATATGATGATAGTCATCATGGTGATACTAGTGGGTAATATTAGTGAAGATGAGAAAAATGGTTTCAAGGATGAAAGTGAGGCCACGTAGAATCTCATGATAGAAAAAATATTTTTGAGTATCATAGTGAAGGCTAGAAGTAATCCAAGGTTTGATATTTCAATCTATGAAAGAAGCTTGTATCCAGAAGACTTGGTGGATAGGATAACAAATCTAGAGATATACATTGAGTTTTAAGCAATTGAGGACCCTAAAAAAGTCAAATGTGTCAATATGAATATGAAAGAACATGTTTCCTTGTGGTGGGACTCAGTCCAAAAGAGCCATGTGCAAAGGAAAAATACAAAATATCCACATTAGATAAGATGATGGTAAAGTTGAGAGGAAATTTCCTACCATCTAACTACATGCATGATTTGTTCAAGAAATTCTAAAATCTATGCCAAAAAAAGTCCACCGTGCAAGCATAAATAGAGGAATTCTATAGACTATACATTCATGCAGGATAAACAAAGGAAAACATAGAGAAGGTGTTGATGCATGTCAATGCTTTGCACATATTAAATCAAGATACGATGTATATATTAATGATCAACTTTGTTGAAGAAACCTACTAGTTGGAATTATGTGTAGAGGATAAATTCTTAAGGTACACACAATAGTAGTGGTAAGGGTAAGGATGGAGGATGAAACAAATAAGGGGTAAGGCAAACTAGCATATGCAAGGAATATATTGGTGTGACTGGTAGTGTGTAATACAATCATTGCAAAAAAATATCTATCAAAGGTGGAGATAAGTATCGAATCCATACGAAGGATTTTATAGGGACCTACTTTAGACATGGTCAAGTAGGGTGTTAGATATTAAAATGTATATAAGCATGAGATGGGGTTTGCATAGAGAAACATGTGCATATAGTGTGTGTAGACAGGGATGAGTTAGGTAGTGAAATAAAAAGCACATACCTAGAGGATGAGGAAATCTTGATGATGTATAAATTACTACTAAAACCCACATGTGAACAAAAGAAGTCATGGGGTAGGAGAAGCCTCTTTTACACTAAGTTTAAACCAATAGGAAATTGCTACAAGTTGATTATTTATATAGGCAACAAATACAAATTGGCCTCCATGAATATGGTGCAGAATTTGATATTGAAGAATGTCATGCATCCAACACCATACAAAATATCCTAGTTGTAAAAGGGATAGCAGCTGACTATGATGCATGAGAGTCTAGTTTCCTTCAATATAGGAGGATATGAGGATTCATTTGGGTGCAACATGATCCCAATGGATGCATGTCATATATTGCTAGGAAGGCCTTGGCAATATGATGTTAGTACTATCCATGGTGGTCGTAAGAGCACCTTCACCATTAGGAAGGATAGGAAGAAGTTTGAGCTAACTCCAATTAGAGTGGAGGAATAATATGTGCAAAATGGTAAAGTGATGATGTTGTCAACAAAGGAATTTCTCAGTGAGGTGGAAGACTTGTAGAACTATTATGCACTAGTAATTACACCTATGCAAGTAGAGTTGTCAAAGTCATGCAGCTTTGAGAAGCTAGATATTAACGCACTACTAGAAGAGTTTACATATGTAGTTGGCAAAGGAATACCAAATGGATTATCACTTGCATGTGCAATATCACATTGAATTGATTCAATTCTAGGTTCTAGGTTACCTAATGAGGCACTGTATAGGATGAGACTTGATATGAGTGCAAAGTTGAATAGCAGGTGGAAGACCTATTGAAATAAGATTTGATAAGAAAAAATATATGTCCTTGCATAGTTCCTATAGTAATGATGCCAAATAAGGATGGAGTATAGAGGATGTGCACAAACTCATGCACTATCAACAATATTATCATAAAGTATAGGTTTCCATTATCATGCATGGATGCCCTGATGGATTGTTTGAATGGAGAGCAATACTTCTCCAATATGGACCTCAAGAGTGGATATCATCAAATCGGGATTCAATAGGGGGATGAATCGAAGACCAAATTTAAAATAAAATAAGGCTTCTATGAATGACACATTATGCCATTTGGGTTGTTAAATGCTCCAAGAACATTCATGAGGTTCATTAATATGGTCTTAAACTATTTTTGGATAACTTTGTGATCGTGTACCTTGATGAAATTTTGGTGTTTAGAAAGATAAGGGAGGAGTATATTGCGTACCTACAATAGGTGTTTATGTAACTAAGGAAGGAAATATTGCACATAAACTTGGAGAAGTGTATCTTCTTAAGGAAGGAACACATATACTTAGAATTCATGATATCTCAAGATATATTGCACATGGATATAGATAAGGTCCATACAATAGTTGAGTTCGTATAATCACATAATGCAACTAAGGTCAAAAGTTTCCATGGGTGGGTAAGCTTCTATCAAAATTTTATTAGGGAATTTAGTGGTATTTATGCACCATTAATGCATTATATATACAAAGAAAATTTTATTGGATAGTTGTAGCTACCAAGAGTTTCACCCTCTTGAAGAAAAAGGTAACAAAGGAACTAGTGTTGGCACTTATAGACTTTAGAATGGTGTTCCAAATTGATTGTGATTCCAGTAAAAAGGCTATCCATGTTTTTTTGATCCAATATGGTAGATTAATATCTTACTTTAGTGAAATTTTGAATGATTCTAGGCAAAAGTGGAGGCATTATTCATTTTTGAATGAGTTTATGCTATACATGGATCACCAAGCATTGAAATGCATTAATAGTTAGGTAAATTTAAATTAAAGGTATGTGAGATGGGTGGATAATCTATAGGGTTACTCTTTTGTATTGAATCATCATGCAAGAAGCACAAACAAGGTCACATATGCCTTTAGTAGAAGGAACATGTTGTTGTTAAAAATGATAGTTAAACTAGTGGGCATGGAGGGGATAAAGGACTTGTATGGTATAGATCCATATATTGTTGATGCATGATGCACATGCAAAAAGCCATAGGATATATGTAGAATCCCATTTATGGTTTTTTTCACAAGAGGGTACTTGTTCAGGAGAAAGCAATTTTGCATACCACACAATTTGATTACGAAGAATCTCATTAAGGAATTACATAGAGGTTGACTTAGAGGGCAATTTTATATAGATAAGATATAGCATCATGATTCTACTTAGAAAAAAAATTGGCACAAAGAAACAATGTATTAATTAATGATGTTTTAATACCTAGTTTGGGAAATTGAACCAACTATGTGATGTTTAGTTGATTGGTAAGAGCATGATACTACTGACATATTGCCAAGTTGTGCCAGATAAAGTACATTCATAGTGGAAGAAGAAAAATCATCCACCATAATTAGGGGTACTTGAGATTTTTGAAAGTGATGATTAAGGCAAATCGGGTGTAACGATCCAAAAATCAAGAAATAAAACACATAGAAAGAGAGAGATTTTTTTTGACTAAGGAGAGGGATTCACAAACCCCTAACCAACCTTAGATTGACTTAATGTTTAACAACCCCTAAGTTTCTCAAGAACTATACCACATGGGATTCCCCTTATGCAAGTCCCTTCTACATAGGCATATCTCATGTTATGCATATAGGTCCATCCATATCATCAATATTGATGAGCTAGACTTACCATATTTAATCATTAGAAGGTGTACATGCATATCCATATTCCATACAAGCCATTATGTATGGGTATGCTACATGTACTGTGAGTTAAGATATCCATATTATCCTCTAATAAGCTACCTTAACTTTGGTATGATCTTCTAACATAGTTACCAATATACCTAAGGGGGTCCCAATCCCTTCGATTAACCTCTATGTTTACCCTAGAACTTACTATTGAATTTTATAAAAAAATTCAAACCAAAGTATAAAGAATAGATCTAGATACTAAATCTAACAAAAAATAATTCAATAAACATACAAAGGAGAACTAGAAGCATGGGATAACATTCAAAGAATAAGCATACAATAGAAGGATTTAAATAGCAACTCAAGAATAATACAAGATACTTTTACCACATTGGTCATTTATTACATAAGAGTATGGTAAAACGTCCATACCTTAAAATATTACATTACATCAATAATATTGGGGAAATCTCCCCACAAGTCTAATCTGTTAGCATAAATAAATGAGATATAAAGTAGAAAGTAAACTTGAGCATTGATCCATCTGTGACTTTGGTCCTCCCGCTCTTCCATCGATCAAGTGAGGATAGTAGGGGATCAAGACACTCATAGTTCAAGATAGACATGCTTCTAAATGCAATTACTTTCTTTACTTTACCAAATTGTAACTATACAATTTATTTATTTATGTAACCATCTAATAGCATAGTTGTGAGCATAATAGATATCATAAAAGAATCATTACTTTTACTATCTTCCCTCAAATGCCTTTAGAGGGATTTTCAACATGCAACAATTAAGTCATGGTTATTACTCAAATCAAATCTAGACTTGCCTCAAAGCATTAAAGCCCAACACTTTTAATCTTTAGACCAAGACTTTCATTTATCCACTAAAATAAAGTCCCATAACTTTAGTAAGAAATAAACCCTTTTTCCATTCATTCATAAACTAAAGTCCCATACCTCTAGTTTATAAATAAAATTACATTTCCATTTATTTTCAATAAACTAAAGCCCATAATATTAATTTATGAAAAAATACATATCTATTTATCTTCAATAAACTAAAGCCCATTACATAATATTTAATTTAAGAAAATATTACATTTACATTTATCTTCAATAAACTAAAGCCCATAATCTTAATTTACGAAAATAATACATTTTCCATTTATCTTCAATAAACTAAAGCCCATACCTTAATTTATGAAAATAATACATTTTCCATTTATCTTCAATAAACTAAAGCCCATACCTTAATTTATGAAAATAATAGATTTTCCATTTATCTTCAATAAACTAAAGCCCATAACCTTAATTTATGAAAATAATACATTTTTCATTTATTATCAATAAACTAAAGTCCATATTTTTAATTTATGAAAACAATACTATTCTATTTATCTTCAATAAACTAAGTTTCATAACCTTAATTTATAAAAACAATACATTTCCATTTATATTCAATAAACTAAAGCCCATACCTTAATTTATGAAAATAATACATTTTTTCATTTATCTTCAATAAACTAAAGCCCATACCTTAATTTATGAAAATAATACATTTTCCATTTATCTTCAATAAACTAAAGCCCATACCTTAATTTATGAAAATAATTACATTGCCATGTATCTTCAATACAAAAATAAACTAAAGCCTATAACCTTAATTTACGAAAAAAAAAAATCCATTTATATTTAATAAACTAAAGCCATAACCTTAATTTATGAAGATAATACTTTTCCATTTATATTCAATAAACTAAAGCCCATAACCTTAATTTATGAAAATAATACCTTTCCATTTATCTTCAATAAACTAAAGCCCATAACATTAATTTATGAAAACAATACTTTTCCATTTATCTTCAATAAACTAAAGCCCATAACCTTAATTTATCAGTAACCAAGTTAATATATATTTTTGGCTTTGAATCCAAAGAACTTTGTTGAGCATGGTTCCCTCACGCGATGCACGGTCAACTTGGCAACACATCAAGGTGCACGACCTCCCTTGGCTCGACTATACCATAACCATAATGCCAACATGGCCAAAGCTACAACAATATGACAGAGGAGCTTTCTATGGTTTGAATGCACAACAACAGTCATTTATCCACAAGAGCAATGACACTTCAATCATGGCAAGGGAATGGTAGACTACTGGGATGGATGAGGTCCATCTACCACAACAAGTTGTCTATTGGGGAAATGAACAAAGTGTTACCCATAAACAATAGGTAGGAAGCAACAACGCACGTCTTCCTAGAAGGTAAAAGAGAATACAAATGACCTTCCCATAACACCCAAAAATTTCCATGGTCAACCTTAACAACGACATATTAAGGCATGCTACTCTCAGCCCCATACAAGAGAATACAACCATTTCATGATGATAAGGCAGGGATAGAACCCATACGTGGGTATAAGCATGGTTTAATATGAGACGATGTCTCATTAGTACAGCCAACAAGTTGGTAGGGTAAACCAATGGCAACACTTGTCAACTGAAAGCAATAAAAATGTCACAACTGCCAGCGCCCTTGGTGAAGGTAAACCAACAAATGCAGACCACAACCAACCATGTGATATAATAGAAACAATGGAGAAATAACAAAAGCCTTGGCAAGGGTAAACCAGCAAAACATAGGTCAAAATACCAACCATGTGACATAACAAAAATAATGGTAATAGACCCAACCTAGTTTAATTCATTCCCTTGACATCGATGCAGGGTTGTTATTTTTTCTCCTTCTCGTAGTTTCCCCTCTCTCCTTCTTCTTGACTCCATATCCCCTCTCTTGACTATCTCTCTTCTCCTCCTCAACCTGACCGATCCACCACCCCTCATAACTCCTCTAGCTACTCTGACATGAATAGTCGATGGAGGAAAGTATTCTTTATTTGATGGATAAGTCCTACCATAAATGACACCCATCCCTCCATCACTGGTAGGCTTCTCTCATTAACTCCAATGTCTACTCGAAGCTCACCGAACAACAAATATCTTGCTTCGGATTAACATGGAGTTTGATGATTATGCTCATAATCTTCTTTTAAAACAATTTTTAAGATATTATTTATAAATGGGATTTAATCATCATTCAAATAATTCCAACATTTTATTTATAAAAGAACTCACTTTTCTTTTAAAATAATTCTAACATGTTATTTATAAAAGAACTCACTTTTATTTTAAATTAATTCTAACATGTTATTTATAAAAGAACTCACTTTTCTTTTAAATTAATTCTAACATGTTATTTATAAAAGAACTCACTTTTCTTTTAAATTAATTCTAACATGTTATTTATAAAAGAACTCACTTTTCTTTTAAATTAATTCTAACATGTTATTTATAAAAGAACTCACTTTTCTTTTAAATTAATTCTAACATGTTATTTATAAAAGAATTCAAGTTTTCTTATTAAGCATTATCATCATGCTACTCTTTTTGCAAGGTTCAAGGAAACAAGGAATATTTCCAAAACAATTAGGTTAAGCATGCTCTTTTCCTAAACCAATGATGCAGATAATGATGAAGTACAACCAATCAAACATATGTAACAAACAAAGAAGGGATTCTTTCCATCAGTTTAGTCACCTGTCTCAACCTCTAGAACTTATGATAGCTACTAGGCTATCAGTATGGGACTCAAGGTGGCTAATTACTGATGATTATCCCTAACCGAATGCATACCTATATGAAGGTATCCATCCTTGTTACCTCTGAGTTGTCTTATCATCACTTCCCCAACCTCAAGTACCCTCGCCTTTGGTGGATGACTCAACTTCCTCCACTTACAAGCATACCTGATCCTACACATTGGCAATTTGTTAGCAGTATCATGCTCTTTAATATCTACTAACATCACTACTCTACTTAATTGCACAAAATCAAGTATTAAAGCACCATCAATTTAATACATTATTTTCCATGTCAAAAGGTCCATTTGGGAGGGTCATGACATCCTCCCCCACTAGGACTAAACACCGTCCCGATGTTTCTCATTTTTACACAAGCATAACATAATCAAAAGCAAATTATTATAGTTTAGATATTATCAAACAAAAAAGAAATTGTTTTTGCATATCTGCCACTTTCTCCCAAGTGGCATTCCTTTTCAAAAAATGGTCCCACTGGACCTTACATTGTTCAAGAGTTCGATTCCGCATTGTTTTAGAGCGAAACTCGAGAATATTTACTAGAATTACTTCAATTACCTCTGGATTTGCCATTTGCAAATTAGAAACATCCCACACATGTTTAGGGTTAGCAATATATTTCCTAAGCAAAGATATGTGGAAAGTGTCATGGATTTTTTATAGATTAGGAGGTAAAGTGAGTCGGTATGCAACCGGACTAATATTTTTAGTGATTTCAAAGGGTCCTACAAATCGTGGATCCAATTTTGTAGACTTGATCACACTTTTCATTGGTTTGAACCTTAGGAACACTTTATCTCCTACCGAGTACTCCCTTGGAGTTCTCTTCAAATCAGCGTAACTCTTCTACCTATCAACAACTTCCTTGAGTCTTTGCCTGATTACCTTTATTTTCTCTTCCATTTCTTTGACCATTTCTGGTCCAATCATAATTCTATCCTCTAGGTTATCCCACGATAGTGGTGTTCTACACTTTCTTCCATACAAGGCATCGAAAGGTGCCATTCCCAAGGATGAGTGATACCCATTATTGTAGGTGAATTCTACCAAAGGTAGGTAGTCTTCCTAGTGAGACTTGTGATCCATACAATACATGCGAAGCATGTCTTCTAGTACTTGGTTTACCCGCTCTATTTGACCATCTATTTCAGGGTGGTATGCCAAACTCATGTTCAACTTTGTGCCTATTGCCTAGTGAAGGGCTCTCCAAAATTTAGAAGTGAACTTGGAATCCCTATCTGAGATGATTACCTCAGGAAATCCATGCAATCGAAATACTTCCTTGGAAAATCTATTAGCCACCACCTGAGCATCATCCTTGGTGCTCCTAGGTATAAAATGTGCAACCTTAGTCAATTTGTCGACTACTACTAGAATTGCATCATGTTGGTACCTGGTCTTGGGTAAACCTACTATAAAGTCCATAGATATGACCTACCATTTTTGCGTAGGTATACTATGTGGATACAAATATCCTATGGGATGCTTGTATTCTACCTTAACCTTCTGAAATTCAAGGCATCGAGTGATAAAATCAGTAATATCCTTCTTCATTCCTACCTAGAAGAAGGTTCTTTTCAGATTTTCCCTCATATTTTCCCCTTTGGGGTGAGCTGAATAAGGAGATCTATGGGCTTCTTGCATTATTAGCTTTCTTAAATCCCCTAATTTTGGTATGATGATTCTACCTTTGTAGCACAAAAGGTTATCTATCACCCCAAACTCCTTATTGCTCTTAGGGTCTTTGTCCATTCTAGCTCGAATTTCCTAACAATATTTATCCTGATATTGCTCCTGCCTTACTTGGTCCATGAGCTTTATGTGACTCTTAGTTATGGCTACTATGTGTCTCCTTCTACTCAAGGCATCAACAACCCTATTCTATTTTCCTTTTATGTACTCAATCTCAAAGTCATACTCAGTGAGAAACTCAATCCACCTTCTCTACCTCACATTGAGTATTGGTTGGGTAAATATGTACCTTAGACTTTGATGGTCTGATTTTAACTTGAAAGGTCTTCCTACCAGATAATGGTACTAGACCTTTAGAGCATGCACTATAGTGGCTAGCTCTAAATCATGAGTAGCATAATTGACTTCATTTTTTTTAAGTTTCCTTGAAGTATAAGCTACTACTAACTCTTCTTGCATGAGTACTCCTCCTAACCCTTCCAGTGATGCATCAATGCATACTAAAAAATATCCTTGAGGATCTAGAATATTCAATATTGGGGTGGTAGTGAGTTTCTGCTTTAACAAAGCAAAAGTGGTTTCACACTTTTTCGTCCATTTGAATTCCTTCCCTTTCTTCTGAAGGTTAGTTATTGCCAAAGCAATCTTTGAGAAATACTTTATATAACGTCTATAATAGCCCATTAACCCCATGAAGCTTCTTACTTCAGTAATATTAGTAGGGGGTGGCCAATTTAATATGGCTTTGATCTTCTCCGGATCCATAACAATTCCTTCTATTGATATGATATGCCCTAAATATCACACCTCAAAAACATAGAAATCACTCTTGGCTAGATTTTCGTAGAGTTTGTTTTTCCTTAGTAACTCTAACATGATCTTGAGATGCTTATCATGCTCTTCCTTGTTTCGAGAGTATATTAGTATATCATCTAGAAATACGAGGACAACACTAATCCAAGTGCCTTCTGAACACACTATTCATTAAATTCATGAAGGTGGTTGGGACATTAGTCAGTCCAAAAGGTAGGACTATGAACTCATAATGCCCATACCTAGTCTTAAATGTCATCTTGTGAGTATCCTCCTCATGTATTCTCAACTGGTGATACCCTAACCTTAAATCTATCTTGGTAAACACCATGGCATCTCTCAATTGATCGAATAAATATTTGATTCTAGGTAGGGGATACTAGTTCTTGATTGTATCTTTATTCAACATCCTATAGTCAATACACAATCTTAAAGAGTCGTATTTCATTTTTCATAAATAAAATAGGTGCACCCCAAGGTGACACACTTGGTTTTATCAACCCCTTTTCTAATAACCCTTGCAATTGTACCCTTAGTTCCTGCATCTCGATAGGTGTCATCCTATACAAAGATCTATGAATTGGTTCTACTCCTGGCATAAGATCAATAGTGAAATAAAATTCACACATAGGAGGGAGCCCAGGTAAATCCTCAAGAAATACATCCTTAAAATCCTATAAAATTGGGTGTGTCTCCAACACCTCTTTCTTTCAGTCTTCACCAACTTCATTTAGCTTTATTACATAGACAATCCCTCCTTTCCTGAGGGCTTTCTTCAACTGCATAGCTGACAACATCTGGGGTTTGAATATCCCCTATTCACTATGAATTCATAGTCTTTCCTTGCCTCCTTCAAATATTCGATCCATCTATCCTAGAAATTGATTATAGCTTTATGGGCCTATAACCAATCCATCCCTAGGATCACATCGAAGGCATGAAGTGGAGCTACATATAAGCAACCTTCTATGGTTCCACTAGCTAAAGTAATTTCCATCATCAAAAAACATTGGTTTACGAAGTAGGTCTTCCACCACCATCCATCCTCCCAACCTATACAGCCCCCCGATGCACATGTTTCTTTCCTTTAAACTGGCAAACTCCTCAAATTTTAGGGCATAAAAATGCTCGATGAGGAACCTCTTCTTGAAGATGACTATAAATTCCTTCCATGGAATATATACTAGTTCAATATTAGTTTCCTCATAGTATGTTTTTCACTAATCTAGGGCAACCCCTTCAAGGTATATAGTAGCCCAAACAGTTTGGGCCCCTAAAGAATATCCCTTTACCATGAAGAAAACTTCTAGTTCCCTTAACCAAGCCTTAGTTACATCTCCCTCTCCTTCTCCATAAAACTTGGGGATACCAATATTCTTTAGATCTCTTATTGTTTCCTTCTCCAAGAGGGTTCTAGCTTGTATCTACTTCGCAATTAGCCCCTCAGCTTGGTTAACTTTTGAATCTCTAGCTTGCAAATTTTGGTTTGCAATAGTTTCTAACACTTGCCTTAATTGATCTTGCAATGCAACAACTGTGGTAGTGAGATCTTCCATTCCCATATTGGGAGTTTTTGGACCCTCATTCTAGATCCCTTCTTCGACATTACTTTGTCAAGTTTTTCTAGGTGGAGGCCTTTCTCTCCTAGCCTTCGATGGCATCTTGATCTAGTTTAAACCAAGAAAAAATTAGATTACAACTTCATCCTAACTGAATCACTAACTCAAACCACATTACAAAGTTCTTCTTGCCAAATCATTAGAAATCTAACTAGGATAATGTTCCAAGATTATGATGTATCATTAATACCAAAGCCCATACTGAGGTATCGTAACATTCATCTTCCCTTGGGATCAACTCCATTAGATTCTAATAAGCAGAGACTCTAGGTCATCCTATATTTTAGCTTAAACTTAAGCAAGCCTTCATTGGAGACTTCCAAATCTCTTTTAGCACATAAGAAGCTCTATACCCTCATACCTAGAGCTTTGATACCAAATGTAATGACCCAAAAATCAAGAAACAAAACACACAGAAAGAGAAATAATTTTTTTTTGACTAAGGAGAGGGATTCATAAACCCCTAACCAACCTTAGATCGACTTAATGTTTAACAACCCCTAAGTTTCTCAAGAACTATACCACACAAGATTCCCCTTATGCAAGTCCCTTCTACATAGGTATATCTCATGTTATGCACATAAGTCCATCCATCTCATCAATCTTGATGAGCTAGACTTACCACCTTCAATCATTAGAAGGTGTACACACATCTCCATATTCCACACAAGCCATTATGTATGGGTATGCTATGTGTACTATGAGTTAAGCTATCAATCTTGTCCTCTAACAAGCTATCTTAACTCTGGTACGATCTTCTAAACCTAGTTACCAATATCCCTAAGGGGGTCTCAAGCCCTTAGGTTAACCTCTAAGTTCACCCTAGAACTTACTACTAAATTTTATAAAAGTTATTCAAACAAGAGTATAAAGAATATATCTAGATACTAAATCTAACAAAACATAATTCAATAAACATACAAGGAGAACTAGAAGCATGGAATAACATTCAAATAATAAGCATACAATAGAAGGATTTAAATACAATCATAGTAGCTCAAGAATAATACAAGATACTTTTACCACATTGGTCATTTATTACATAAGAGTATGGTAAAACGTCCATACCTTAAAATATTACATTACATCAATAATATCGGGGAAATCTCCCCACAAGTCTAATCTGTTAGCATAAATAAATGAGATATAAAGTAGAAAGTAAACTTGAGCATCGATCCATCTGTGACTTTGGTCCTCCCACTCTTCCATCGATCAAGTGAGGATAGTAGGGGATCAGGACACTCATAGTTCAGGATAGACATGCTTCTAAATGCAGTTACTTTCTTTACTTTACCAAATTGCAACTATACAATTTATTTATTTTTGTAACCATCTAATAGCATAGTTGATATCATAAAAGAATCATTACTTTTATTGTCTTCCCTCAAATGCCTTTAGAGGGATTTTCAACATGCAATAATTAAGTCATGGTTATTACTCAAATCAAATCTAGACTTACCTCAAAGCATTAAATCCCAACACTTTTAATATTTAGACCAATCCTTTTGTTTATCCACTAAAATAAAGTCCCATAACTTTAATTAGAAATAAACCCTTTTTCCGTTCATTCATAAACTAAAGTCCCATACCTCTAGTTTATAAACAACATTACATTTCCATTTATTTTCAATAAACTAAAGCCCATAACCTTAATTTATGAAAACATTATATTTCCATTTATTTTCAATAAACTAAAGCCCATAACCTTAATTTACAAAAACATTACATTTCCATTTATCTTCAATAAACTAAAGCCCATAACCTTAATTTATGAAAACAATACATTTCCATTTATCTTCAATAAACTAAACCCATAACATTAATTTATGAAAACAATACTTTTCCATTTATCTTCAATAAAATAAAGCCCCAACATTAATTTAGAAAATAATACATTTCCATTTATCTTCAATAAGCTAAAGCCCATAACATTAATTTATGAAAACAATACTTTTCCATTTATCTTCAATAAACTAAAGCCCATAACCTTAATTTATGAAAATAATACTTTTCCATTTATCTTCAATAAACTAAAGCCCATAACATTAATTTATGAAAACAATACTTTTCCATTTATCTTCAATAAACTAAAGCCCATAACATTAATTTATGAAAACAATACTTTTCCATTTATCTTCAATAAACTAAAGCCCATAACCTTAATTTATGAAAACAATACTTTTCCATTTATCTTCAATAAACTAAAGCCCATAAACTTAATTTATGAAAATAATACTTTTCCATTTATCTTCAATAAACTGAAGTCCATAACCTAAATTTATGAAAAAAATACTTTTCCATTTATATTCAATAAACTAAAGCCCATAACCTTAATTTATGAAAACAATACCTTTTCCATTTATCTTCAATAAACTGAAGCCCATAACCTTAATTTATGAAAACATTACATTTCCATTTATCTTTAATAAACTAAAGCCCATAACCTTAATTTACAAAAATAATAGTTTTTCATTTATCTTCAATAAACTAAAGCCTATAACCTTAATTTATGAAAACAATACTTCTCCATTTATCTTCAATAAACTAAAGCCTATAACCTTAATTTATGAAAACAACACTTTTGCATTTATCTTCAATAAACTAAAACCCATAACATTAATTTATGAAATTAATACTATTCCATTTAATGGAAACAATACTTTTCCATTTATCTTCAATAAACTAAATCCCATAACCTTAATTTATCAGCAACCAAGTAATATATATTTCTAGATTTGAATCTAAAGAATCCTATCGAGCATGAAAAATTTATGCAATGCACACTTGACTTAGCAACATAGCAAGGTGCACAATGCCCCTTGGCTTGACTATACAATAACCATGATTCCAGCATGTCCAAAGCTACTACAATGTGACAAAGGAGCATTCTATGGTTTGAATGCACAACAACAATCATTTATCCCCTAAGAGCGATGAAACTTCAATTGTAGCAAGGGAATGGTAGAGTTTTGGGATGGACAAGGTCCATCTATGACAATAAGTTATCTATTGGAGAAAAAAACAATGTTCTACCCACTCACAACATGCAAGAAGCAACAACGCATGACTTCCTAGAAGGTAACATAGAATACAATTGACCTTCCCATAACATCTGGAAGTTCCCATGGTTAGCTTAATAATGACATATTAAGGCATGCTACTCTCAACTCCTTACCAAATAATACAACCATATCATGATGATAAATAAGGGACAAAACCCATATGTAGGTATATGCATGGTTTAATATGATATTGTGTCTCATTAATACAACCAACAACTTTGTAGGGTAAACTAGCAACAACGCTAGTCAACATAAGTAATAAAAATATCATAACTACCAGTGCCCTTAGAGAAGATAAACCGGAAAACATGGACCACAACCAACCATGCAACATAACAGAAACAATGGTCTTAGCAAACATAAACTAGTAAAATGCAGGTCAAAATACCAACCATGCGACATAATAGAAATAATGGTCTTGGAAAAGGTAAACAAAAAAAATGTAGGTCAAAAGACCAACCATGCGACATAACATAAACAATGCTAATATATCGAATGTGGTTTAATTCATTCCCTTGATATCGACATAGGGTTATTGTTCTTCATCTATGAATTGCCAAGTTTTTTCCTCCTTCTCATGGTTTCCCCCGTCTCCTCCTTCTCAACTCCCTCTCCCCTCTCTTGATTATCTCTCTTATCTACCTCAACCTGATCGATCCACCACCCATCCTAACTCCTTTTGCTACTCTAACATGATGACCGAAGGAGGAAAGTATTAGTGGTGTATGTTTTGAAAGGTTACCTTGTAATAAATTTTTATTAGTGGTGTATGTTTCGAAAGGTTACTCTCTTGATTTTTAATTTTAATTTTTATTGCATGCCTAAGTTGGAGGTATAAGGTTTATTAGTGGTGTATGTTTTGAAAGGTTGCCTTGTAATAAAGTTTTGGGTAGTTGAGAAATACCTTAGGAGTTATAAGGAGAATTCTGGTTTTTATTTTTAATAAAGTCTTAAATTGCTATTGTGGAATATTGAAAGGTTAAGACTTTGTGGGTTGTATGTTATGTTGAATAAAGGGTTTTTGTGACTATTGTGAGGATATTGATTATTATTAAAGTTGGAGTGATAAGGTGTAATTTTGATGTTATTTTTGTGATATATTTTGTTGAAGGAAATTATCCTCTAACCCTTATTAAGATTGGAAAAGAGAAATTTGTGAGTGTTGGCATATTTGTGAGATCAACTCCTCTTCAAGAAAAGGTATGGGTAAAATTCTTCTTTATTGAGTTGGTTGATTGGCTTGATTGAAAATTAAGTTTGGAGTGAAAAGGATTTGATTAGGGTTTCCTTTTCTAAAGTGCTTTGAGTTGATGCTTCAAGGTTTTCTGAATTGAGAGTTGTGATTAAACCTTGTGTAATAAGCATTGTTGTTGAGACCATTGGTTGAGTGAAGTGTTTGAGTTAATGCTTCAAGGTTTTCTAGAATTAAGTGTTGTGATTAAAACCTTGTTTTATTAGCATTGTTGTTGAAGCCATTGGTTGTGTGAGGAACTTGAGTTAGGGTTTGAAAAGAACATGAGTATCATTATTATGTGAAGATTTTTTTATGAGCATTGTTGTTGAAGTGAGTTGTTATGCAATGAACTTGAACTAGAGTTAGAAAAGAACATGAGTATCATTGTTATGTGAGATTTGTTGTTGAGCATTGTTGGATACATTTTGAGTTGAAGTATATATGCTTGGACTAGGGTTTGTGAGAAAGGGTTGTTTCTTGAAGTGATTGGTTGAGTAGAGTTGATTGAGCCTAGTCAAGTGGATGCATGAAGTGGTTGTTCAAGTTCCATGAAACAAACTATTCTATATTCTGATTTGAGTTGGGGTGGAAAGAGATTGAGTTGTGAGAATAGAACATATTGAGTCTCTAACAATTCTCTTTATGCTTCTATGAGATTGAGTTGAGAAAGTGATTGAGTATTGAGTATAGAACATATTGAGTCTCTAACAATTCTCTTTATGCTTCTATGAGATTGAGTTGAGAAAGTGATTGAGTATTGAGTATAGAACATATTGAGTCTCTAACAATTCTCTTTATGCTTCTATGAGATTGATTTGAGTTGAGAAAGTGATTGAGATTTGAGTATAACATATTGAGTCTCTAACAATTATTTGTATGCTTCTATGAGATTGGACAAGTTATGTGTGGACTTGTTAAGCAGATTTGAGGCAAGTCTTTGAGAAGACTTGTGGACTGATTTTGTGTGAGCTTTTGTGGAAGCTTGCAATGCAGATTTGAGTAAGTCCTAAGAGAGGACTTATTGAGCAAATTTGGACAAGTTCTAGTGAGGACTTGTAGAGCAGATTTGAACAAGTTCTAGAGAGGACTTGTAGAGCAGATTTGGACAAGTTCTAGAGAGGACTTGTAGAGCAGATTTGAACAAGTTCTAGAGAGGACTTGTAGAGCAGATTTGAGCAAGTTATAGAGAGGACTTATGGATAGATTGGTGTGAGATTTTATGGAAGCTTACAATGCAAATTTGAGAGCAAATTTTGGTGCAGATTTGAGGACAAGTTTATGCCAGACCAGAGATAGAGATTGAGCAGATTTGGATAGGTTTTGAGTGGACCTATTGAGCAGATTTGGATAGGTTCTAAGTGGACCTATTGAGCAAATTTGGACAGGTTCTGAGTGGACCTGTTGAGTAGATTTGAGTAGGTTATGAGTGAACCTATTGAGAAGATTTGAGCAGGTTCTATGTGGACCTATTGAGTAAATTTGAGCAGGTTCTATGTGGACCTATTGAGAAGATTTGAGTAGGTTCTAAGTGGACCTATTGAGTAGATTTGAGAAGGTTCTGAGTGAACCTATTGAGCAGATTTGTGCTAGACCAAATGAATTGTGTTTAGTGCAGATTTGAGTGGACTTATGCTAGACCAACTGGACTGTGTTTAGTGTAAGATTTGAGAAGATTTGTGCTAGACCGAATGTATTATGTTTAGTGCAAGAGATTGAGCAGAGTTGTGCTAGACCGACTGGACTATGTTTAGTACAATATTGAGACAGAGCTTTGGAGGTGATAGAGTAGAGAGGACAGAGACTCTAGTGGATAGAGATCCATCAGCCAGGACATTGAGGACAAGTCTTCTAAGTGAGGACAAGAGTCTTCAAGTGGAAAGAGATCCATAATCAATGTAGTGGAGGTAATGTCTTCTAGAGGATCACCAACTAGAGTAGAGGAGAAGGAGTTCTCCTGTGGATAGAGATCCATAAACTAGATTTAGGGGATCAACATCTCCTTTGGATAGAGGTCCATAAACATTGTAATAGGGAAAGGATTCCCATGAGATTATTTGAGAAATATTTAGAAGAAATATTTTCTCCATGGAGGTAGCCATCTTTGGGTGAACCACATTAAATCTATGTCTCTATTGTGTGTGATGATTTATGCATTACTTTGGTTATTGCTATTGATATTGCCATTGATTATATTGATTAATACTATTTGGGAAAGAAAAGTAAAAAGTGGTCTTATATTGTTCACCCCCCCTCTCAATATAAGCTTGTGTTCTTCAATTGGTATCAGAGCCGGTTCCTTCGAAAGAAGTTTAACAACTTGAAGGAAGATCCTACAAGAACACAAATGGCAAAGAAAGGCAAGAGTAGAAGCATGAGACACAAGAAGAAAAGAACACCTATGGTCATGAAAGAAAAGGAAGATGAGTTTAATATTGTTGTGTTGGGAGGACAAATGGAAATAGATTCAAGAGATGAATCAAGTAATGGAGAAATATCCAGACTGATAAAGTTTTGTACCGGATGTGGGAACATAGGTCACCATGCAACTTATTGTCCACAAGAATGTTTTGTTTGTGGTCAACTTGGCCATGATGCAAGATATTGTAATGGGTTTAGTAGCAGTGAAGATGAAGATGATATTCTCAAAAATGAAATTCTAGAGGTTGGTTCAAGAAAGGATAACAGGGACAATCAAAATAGGTATGAAGAAGAAACTCTACTTTCAATAATAGAAGAAAAAGAAGATGCTTCAGAAAAAGAAAAATGGAAAGCCACTCTTAAGGAGCTTATTGAATTGAAAAGAGAGAATTTAGAATTGAAGGCTCAAATACAAGAAGATGAGAAATGTAAGACAAAGCTTCTACAGGATATCTCTGACTTGAGAGATAAGGTTGAAAAAGCAAGAAGAGTTGAAGAAGGTATGATTAAATAGTCAAAGGTAAAAGAGATAGAATGTGAAAGGCTTATGATTACTCTTGGAGAATTAAAAAGGGAGAACTCAGGATTAAGGGTTCAAGCTCAAGAATATGAGAAAGAAAAAGCAAGGTTTCTACAGGAACTCACTAACTTCAAAATCAAAGTTGAAGAGACAAGAAAAATTGAAGAAGGTATGGCTGAAAAATTAAAAACAAAATATCTAGAGTGTGAAAGATTAGAGCATGAGATAGTTTCACTAAGGATAGAAGTAAAATGTTCTAAGGACAAGCTACACAAGTTTGAGGAAAATTCAAAGACCTTGGAAAGGACTATCAATGCACAAAGGTCATCAGTCACCATAACAGGACTTAGTTCTAAAAAAGAACAAGGGAAATAGGAAGAAGAAAAAGGAGAGTCAAGCTCAAACACCAGAAAAGAAGAAGAGTCAAAAGAAGTAAGTAAAAGAGAGAGTGAGACTTCTAAGGATAAGTTGGACAATAGAAATTTCAGCAAGGAAAGGAACAATGTACAAGTAAGGAACAAATGGAACAGGAAACAGGTAGAAGAGACTAAGAGACCAATGGGGTCTAGGCAAGGTTTCTTCAATGGAAGATGTTTTTCATGTCACAGGTTTGGGCACATGGCTTCACAGTGTAGGACACATGAAAGACAGGAATATGGGAAAGGACAACTTTTCCATGGGTATTGCTACTCATGTAATGAGTTTGGTCACAAGGCAATGGATTGCAGGGGTCATGACAGAAGAGGATATGGCTTCACTAGGAGAAATCCTAAGACATTTGCACCTCCAAGGAATAATAACATTAAGTGTTATAAGTGCAATAATGATGGTCACACAACAAGGTGGTGTAGAGCAAATATTCCAGAAACAAGCATGAACAAGAACAAGAATATGAATAAAAATAGGAACATGAATAGGAACAGAAACATGGATGAGAATAGGAACATGAACAAGAATAGGAACAGGAATGATGTCAGGAACAAGGATGATGACTTGAACAAAAACAATCAGAGGATTCAGAAAACTCAGAAAAGAAGGGAAAAAGATAAAGGTAAAGAAAAATGCTTTCGGGGAGTAGAAATACTCCCACCCTAGAATTAACCACCTTAACAGGAGGTGGGGGAGGGGCTAAGATAAGAGGCTCATTCTTAGCCCCGAGCCCCAAAGGTGACCCTTTGCCATTGATGTCAAAGGGGAGTAGTGATTTGTGTATTGGGGAGAGATTTGATATTTGAGAGAGCATTGAGCCAGGGGGAGCAATGTCCCAGGGGGAGCAGAAGGAAAAAGAAGGTAAGGTTTCAGTAAAAGGATATGGGTTGCCATCAATGACAAAGGGGGAGATTGTTGGACATTTTGAGTTCCTAAGTCAAAGTTGTCATTGATGTCACCAGATGAAGTCATCATTTAATACCAAATATTTTAGCAAGAAATAAAGGGGACAAATATGGTTATTTGATATCCAGGGAGAAGGCCAAAGTTCAAGTAAAACAATGCAAAAGACAAAAGTCAAAAAGGAGTTATAATATTTATTTTATAAATTATTTAAATTCAGGATGAATTTAAATTTTATAAATAAATATTAAAAGGTACTTTATCAAAGGTGAAATATTATAATGGTTATTATAATATTAGAAGTGCCATGGTGAAAACCCAAAATAAAATATTTGTAATTTTCATTACAATATTTTATATTGCAGAAGTGGGTTTATAAAGTCTAAAGATATTTTAATAAACCCAAAGGTTGGGTTTAAAGGTTTAAGACCAAAGAATATTTTAATAAATCCAAAGGTTGGATTTAAATATTTAAACAAGGCATTCAAAGTTTTATTTCCGTCGATGTCATAGAAGCCAAAGGGAAGCACCGACATTTTTGAATTATTGGAGATGCATATAAATACCATGCCCAAAGTTTATTTCCAATCATCCTTGCTCGAAAGATAAAATGATTGGCCTGCGAATTAAGAGCTCGTGGAGTGTATGCGAAAAACAAGGCATTAAAAAGGTGAAACTTTGAATTTCGAAGTTGAATGAGACAACGTGGTCTATTGGCATTTTTGGAAAGCGCAAAGCATTGACAACGAGGAGGTTCATGTTCGAATCATGATGGGTGCAAGTCATAAGGTGTGTTGAAGGCAATTGTGTGGTGTGTTGTTGGAAGCGCCAAAGAAGCACGTTCTTTTGCCTAGGTGGAAGGAGTGCATAAAGGCCAAGAAGCACGTGGTGCTTCGTAAGACTTAACGAGCGCTTGGCTCATGCGGCAAGCTTGGTCACGGTTAAGGTGTGCAAAGGGGGCAACATTGAGGGTTCCATTCCCTCCAAAGGCTAAGGTAACATTTTTAATTTTAATTTTTATTGCATGCCTAAGTTGGAGGTATAAGGTTTATTAGTGGTGTATGTTTTGAAAGGTTGCCTTGTAATAAAGTTTTGGGTAGTTGAGAAATACCTTAGGAGTTATAAGGAGAATTCTAGTTTTTATTTTTTAAAAGTCTTAAATTGCTATTGTGGAATATTGAAAGGTTAAGACTTTGTGGGTTGTATGTTATGTTGAATAAAGGGTTTTTGTGACTATTGTGAGGATATTGATTATTATTAAAGTTGGAGTGATAAGGTGTAATTTTGATATTATTTTTGTGATATATTTTGTTGAAGGAAATTATCCTCTAACCCTTATTAAGATTGGAAAAGAGAAATTTGTGAGTGTTGGCATATTTGTGAGATCAACTCCTCTTCAAGAAAAGGTATGGGTAAAATTCTTCTTTATTGAGTTGGTTGATTGGCTTGATTGAAAATTAAGTTTGGAGTGAAAAGGATTTGATTAGGGTTTCCTTTTCGAAAGTTTTTGAGTTGATGCTTCAAGGTTTTTTGAATTGAGAGTTGTGATTAAACCTTGTGTAATAAGCATTGTTGTTGAGACCATTGGTTGAGTGAAGTGTTTGAGTTAATGCTTCAAGGTTTTCTAGAATTAAGTGTTGTGATTAAAACCTTGTTTTATTAGCATTGTTATTGAAGCCATTGGATTGTGTGAGGAACTTGAGTTAGGGTTTGAAAAGAACATGAGTATCATTGTTATGTGAAGATTGTTTTATGAGCATTGTTGTTGAAGTGAGTTGTTATGCAATGAACTTGAACTGGGGTTAGAAAAGAACATGAGTATCATTGTTATGTGAGATTTGTTGTTGAGCATTGTTGGATACATTTTGAGTTGGTTGATATATGCTTGGACTAGGGTTTGTGAGAAAGGGTTGTTCCTTGAAGTGATTGGTTGAGTAGAGTTGATTGAGCCTAGTCAAGTGAATGTGTGAAGTGGTTGTTCAAGTTCCATGAAACAAACTATTCTATATTTGGCTGATGGTTGAGTTGTAAGAATAGAACATATTGAGTCTCTAAAAATTCTCTTTATGCTTCTATGAGATTGAGTTGAGAAAGTGATTGAGTTGTGAGAATAGAACATATTGAGTCTCTAACAATTCTCTTTATGCTTCTATGAGATTGAGTTGAGAAAGTGATTGAGTATTGAGTATAGAACATATTGAGTCTCTAACAATTCTCTTTATGCTTCTATGAGATTGATTTGAGTTGAGAAAGTGATTGAGCTTTGAGCATAGAACATATTGAGTCTCTAACAATTCTATGTATGCTTCTATGAGAGTGGACAAGTTCTGTGTGGACTTGTTAAGCAGATTTGAGGTAAGTATTTGAGAAGACTTTGCATTTTGTGTGACTTTTGGAACATATAAGAAATATTAAATTTGAACAAGTTCTAGAGAGGACTTGTAAACATATTTGAACAAGTTCTAGAGAGGACTTGTAGAGCAGATTTGAACAAGTTCTAGAGAGGACTTGTAGAGCATATTTGAACAAGTTCTAGAGAGGACTTGTAGAGCATATTTGAGCAAGTTCTAGAGAGGACTTGTGGATAGATTGGTGTGAGCTTTTGTGGAAGCTTACAAGGCAGATTTGAGAGCAAAGTTTGGTGCAGATTTGAGGATAGGTTTGTGCCAGACTAGAGATAGATATTGAGAAGATTTGGATAGGTTCTGAGTGGACCTATTGAGCAGATTTGGATAGGTTCTGAGTGGACCTATTGAGAAGATTTGGACAGGTTCTAAGTGGACCTGTTGAGTAGATTTGAGTAGGTTTTGAGTGAACCTATTAAAAAAATTTGAGGAGGTTCTGTGTGGACCTATTGAGAAGATTTGAGCAGGTTTTGTGTGGACCTATTGAGCAGATTTGAGAAGGTTCTGAGTGGACCTATTGAGAAGATTTGAGAAGGTTTTGAGTGAACCTATTGAGAAAATTTGTGCTAGACCGAATGAACTATGTTTAGTGCAGATTTGAGTGGACTTGTGCTAGACCGACTGGACTGTGTTTAGTGCAAGAGTTGAGAATATTTGTGCTAGACCGAATGTACTGTGTTTAGTGCAAGATATTGAGTAGAGTTGTGCTAGACCAACTGGACTATGTTTAGTATAGTATTGAGACAGAGCTTTGGAGGTGATAGAGTAGAGAGGACAGAGACTCCAGTGGATAGAGATCCATCAAGCCAAGACATTGAGGATAGGTCTTCTGAGTGAGGAAAAGAGTCTTCAAGTGGAAAGAGATCCACAGTTAGTGCAGTGGAGGCAGTGTCTTCTAGAGGATCACCAACCAAAGCAGAGGAGAAGGAGTTCTCCTGTGGATAGAGATCCACAAACTAGATTTAGGGGATCAACATCTCCTTTGGACTGAGGTCCATAAACATTGTAATAGGGAAAGGATTCCCATGAGATTATTTGAGAAATATTTAGAAGAAATATTTTCTCTGTGGAGGTAGCCATATTTGGGTGAACCACATTAAATATGTGTCTCTATTGTGTGTGATGATTTGTGCATTGCTTTGGTTATTGCTATTGATATTGCCATTGATTATATTGATTAATACTATTTGGGAAAGAAAAGTAAAAAGTGGTCTTATACTGTTCACCCCCCTCTTAGTATAAGCTTGTGTTCTTCAAATGGGATTTAATCATCATTCAAATAATTCCAACATTTTATTTATAAAATGACTTAATATTATTTTAAAATAATTCTAACATGTTATTTATAAAAGAACTCACTTTTAGTTTAAATTAATTTTAACATGTTATTTATAAAATAACTCACTTTTCTTTTAAATTATTCCAACATGTTATTTATGAAAGAACTCACTTTTATTTTAAATTGATTCTAACATGCTATTTATAAAAGAACTCACTTTTATTTTAAATTAATTCTAACATGCTATTTATAAAAGAACTCATTTTTCTTTTAAATTATTCAAAAATGTTATTTATAAAAGAAACCAAGTTTTCTTATTAAGCATTAACATCATGATACTCTTTTTGCAAGATTTAAGGAAACAAGGAATCTTTCTAAAATAATTAGGCTAGGCATGCTCTTTTTCTAAACCAATGATACAGATAATGATGAAGTACAACCAATGAAACATATATAACAGTCAAAGAGGGGATTATTTTCCACCAGTTTAGTCACTTGTCTTAGCCTCTGGTATTTATGATAGTGTTGAGTGATAATTATACCTAGTTGCAAAAATACACTCATATTTAGGATTTTTGAATATAAAACCCTCTCTTGCAAAGAAATGGTTAATTTCTCCAAGGTTATGTGTTACAATGTGCTTAAAAATGTAAAAATATTGAAGTGTGAAATGATGCTGAAACAACTTCAAGGTGCACATAACCATTAACAAGGGGATTGGAATGTAGATATTTGATTTACAAGATTCAACATGGTGTTTAAAATATTTATTCTGTGAATGTGAGGTAAATAATTAGATCTTTCTCAAAATCAACTCTATGAAATGCAAAATAATTAATTACAACCTTAACAAATAATTTTAATTAAGCTATGTTCAAATACTTTAGGTTAAAAATTTCATAAAAAATATTTGAACATTTAATTAAAATAATAATGTTTATTTCCAAATATAAAGTTACATGAAATTAAAATATGAAATAAACATTCCCTAATGATAAAGTTTTGAACTTTAGATTATACATTAGGGTTTTGATTCCCATGAAATTAAAATTTAAATAAAGATAAAAAAGTTTAGGGTAAGAAAAATAAAATAAAAATGAAATTGAAATGCAAGTTATAGAACATAAATAAGAATCTCCTAGAATTAAACCTAACCAATATTAACTAATATTTACACATTCTGATCTAAGTTAAGTTCTATCTTCTGAGGGAGAAATAATTAAAATATATCAAATTTATTAAACGTATGAAACAACATCAACATGCATGTCTCAATATAATAAAAATAAAAGGGTATCATAGGACATCCCGTGGGATTTCCTGATCCACTTCCTTGCTTCCCTCTCCCTCGGCTCCATCCTAGTCCTTTGGTACTTTTTGGATCCTTCTATTTACTGACTGTGGCTACATATGGTATCCTTGGAATGGGAGGTCTCTTTTCTGCTTATCTACCACTTTCCTTGTCAGTTTGAGGGTTTTCTTCCTATGATTTTGGACCGTGACATTCTTGGGTCTGTCCTAGTACCCTTTTTTGTGCTTCAAGGATTTAGTTTCCCTTCTGCTCTTTAGGATGTCCTTAGGTCTATCCTTATGTTTATTTTTTTGTACTTTAGGTATTTTTTTCTTTTGCTCTTTGGGTTGTCCTAATTTTTATAGGTTTCCTTCATGGCGTGGCTCATATCTATCCTAGTTTCTTGGCACTTCTTGGATCATTCTCTCTTGGGTGTTTATGGTTGTAGACAATCTCCTTGGGATGGGAGGTCACTTTTTCACTTGTATATCCTTTTCCTAGCAATTTTGAGGGTTTCCTTCTTGTGCCTATGTTTTGGGATGCCCCTGAGTCTCTCTTTAGGTTTTATGTGGTGCTTCTAGGATGCCTTTTCCCTATTGGTCTCATATCTGGCCCAGATCTATTATGGGTTTCTTCTTGAATATAATTTTCAGTGGTTCTTATATTGTAGTATGTTGTGGCTTTAGGAGCACTTCTTTATCATATTTTCATAGTATCTTTTTGGCTTTTGGGAGCCACATGTTTCTTTTCTGTCGATCTTCTCTTTGGGTACCTGGATCTAGTCTATTTGGTGGATTCTCAGCATTTTTCTTGGTTTAGGGTAGCCTTTATTTTACTAGTTGCTTGGTTCCCACTGGTCTTCCTTTTATAGTTTACTAAAGTTATTCAATGGTATATTTGGAGGATGTATTAGGTTTCCTACTACATTTTTTGATCGAGGGTAGGCCTTGTACTTATCATTTGCAGCATGTTTACTTATGGCTCCTTCATCTCACATCCTTAGAACCTTCTTTATTCCTCTACTACTTCCTTTGTTTCCTCCGATTTTCAATCTATCTAACCTCACTTGCAAGGGGATTTTATGGCCTGTGGAAATCCTCAGTCTTGATACTCCATTTTCCAATCCTGTGTAGGATGTTGTTCTGGTATAAGTTTTCAGTGTCCCTACATTTATCCTAGAATTCACTAGATGGGGTGATCTATCTTGGTGCTTCCTCTACTTCATACAAATATTTGAGATGGTCATCATGCTTGGTAGTTTTGTTTTCTGGTTTTTCCTTGGCAGAATATCTGTTTTTGGTTTTTCCCATATGTGAGATTTTTTAATTTGTACTCTTCCTACATTGGTAGGAATTTTATTTTTTTTGCTTTAGGTTGGATTTTAAATTTTCCTACTAGGTGGTATTTTTTTAATTTCTCATTGGGTGGGATTTCAATTTTTAATTTTCCCGTTGGACGAGTTTTTTCAAATTTCCCTGGATGGGATTTTTAATTTTTTTTGTTGGGTATATTTTTATAGGTTATCCTTTGGAATTTCCTTTGGCCTATGTTTTGGCCTATCATGTGGCCTTGTTTTTGGTCTTGTGACCTTTGTAAAAAGGTTTTGGGGCCATTTCAAAATCCCTTTTTAATAAAATTTTAACCTACCAAAAAAATAATAATAAAAATGAAATATTTCATAAAAATTTAAATTGTATTAAAATATTAAACTCATGAAACACCATCAGCATGCATGTTTCAATATAATGAAATAAATACATTTTATAAAACATTAAAATATGTTTTTCTAGGAATCTTTGTCCTTCAAAAGTGCAATCTTTGTGTAACTTGGGAGGATCCTTTAGCTATTCATCCACTTATTTTAATTCTTCTCTTCAAAATCATCCAACCTCCTTTTTATATTTCAATGGATTATTTATAATATATAAAACTTTTTTGTTTTTTATCCGTTTGTTCTATTTCCTTAACGAGTTCTAAAACTACTTTCATAACTATATCTTATCAGGATTCATTTTGCTTTTCATTTGACTTATTTATCTCTTGTGTAATATGAAGGACAATTTATTTGGTGATGATTTCCACAAACAATTATATATCAATTTTTTTTTCATGTTTTTGGGTCCATATTAATCTTTGAAAGATATTTTCCATCTCATATATGGTTTAACTATGCTCTTGTTTTTTTAATATTTGATTTTATAACACCCACAAACAACCTAATTCTCTTTGTAATCACTCTGTATGTATTGTGGGCCATGCATATCACATGTCGTCGAGAGATTGATTTTATTTCAATGTGTTTAAAATACTTTCTTTCATTAATTCATCAGATTGTAGTAACCTTGATCAACCTTACAAATATTTTTCATGTGAGGTTAATCTGTTGTTTGTCCTATGCAAAATAGCATGATTGAAAACCATGTTATGAACATTATCCCTTTCTATTGACAACCAACAAAAACAACAAAAACCAAAGCATCATTCTTTCTTGTATGGGCCTCGAATAGGAAAATTGGTGAACTTGAGAGCTTGTTTTCAATTTGTATACATATTTATGTATTTAAATCAACATTCAATTCAGTTTAATTACACTCGAGAAGTAATGTTTCATTGACAACACCATGAGAATTTATCCATTGTGAATTTTACCGAGCATATCTTAGAGTGATAATGATGATTTTTAGAAACAAATCAAATACCTTTATCATAAGGCATATTGAGTTTTACTAACATCATGAAAAATATCCACTATGACGATGACGAATGCTACATTGAAGTGATAATTTATTGTGAGGACACTACCATTTTACCAAATATTTCACATATATTATTAATTGTATTGATACATATTTAGCATAATATTTCCAACACTTTGACATTGGCAACACACGACCCTACTATGACAAGTTTCGACTCATGTTTATTACTCATATCTTTTATAAAATTAACGTTGGTTCACATGAAACCCCTAGAGGCCATATCATTGACAATCATCTACATTCATATTTGTCATTCATTTAATCAACACTATTCTCGGTGCCTTATACAAAATCACCCCAATATACTAGCGTTTGGATCTATGTGATCACCATTTGTGATATGCCATCCTATACCTAGAATCTAAAATCCCATTGTTGTTGATTATCTATTATGCGGTATTTGTATCTGATGTTTAAATCATCCACTCTATCTACTTTATTTATCCCACATGAGTTGAGTGGTTTTAGAATGACCCTTTATGAACACAAATGCGCGTAATAAATTTTGATTCAACCAAACCACTAGGTGGCTCTTTGATATGCACCTCTCCAGAAAACCTCAAAGATTACACCGAGTGTTGACCACTCTATGCTAAGTCTGCTGGTCCACCTACCTCAGAAACCATGTCGTATACCTTGACACCTACAAACATAAAATAAACAAAAATATTTTATTAAAACTTTTCAATCTCTGTGAGTGTGGTCTACTGGCAAGGACACCACTTACATTATTGGTGATGTGACGGGTTCAATCCCCATGGTGGATGTGTATAAGAAGTATTACTAAAAAAAAAAAAACTTTTCAAAAATATTAAATTAACTTTAAATATTTTAACTAACATAATTATAATATTTAAAACACATTAAAATAAAACCCAAAACCCCTTTTAACTTAAGCTTCTTAAACTTAAATATTTAAACAAACAAACATAAAACTAAAATAAACATTATAATTAAAAATAACATAAACATAAAGAATTAACCACATAACAATTCAAACAACAAAAGCATTATACCCCTATATTAATATTAAATACACATGCAAACTAAAACTTCAACATAGACATAAAAATTCCAAAATTTTCTGGTGGGTCCTCAAGGTTGGGGTACGTTGTCAAATGGTCACAAAAAATGGCAACTCTACTGGAAAATGCTAAGAACCCAATCTGAAACCAACAAACATTAAAAAATAAAAAAATAAGCATTCATTAATATCCAAATAATGTGAATAGACAATTTCAAAATTGAACATTTAAATCATTTACTTATGCTCGGTGTGGACCCTATGATTAATTTTATATTCCTAAAATTATTTAGATTTCCATTATCAGTTTTGCAGTTAGGCTATAAAATTTTCACTTATTATAAAGTGCCTCTGCATTGATCCACTACTAGTCAAGCATCTATAGCTTTTATGGATATAACCTTACTCTCTTCAAGACCTTGATCTACTACCATTCAGGAGTTTATAGCCCCGGTAGAGGTTATATGAATCATCCAAGTATTAGATGAATTTTACATTTTACCTTTTTTCCTTATTTCAATCTAGAAATAGCTCCACTACTAGTCAGGTGTCTATAGCCTCGGTGAAGATTATCTAAACCATTGTGACTGATTTGAATTTACTTTCCATTATATTTGCTTTACATTTTTGTATTAATCTTTATGATGATTTTGCAAAATTCGCATGCCACTTGGGTTAGAGATCAAGTAAGACTAAAGATAAAGCATATTTAATTTTCACTTTAGTCTACAAAACTGAATAACTTCATCCTTCAAATTTTCAAAGAATACTCCTTTTAATGTGATGTAATACCTATGGAGCTTTTGCAAAATGGCTTCATTGTTCCAAATTTTTACTATCTTAATCCACATTCATAAGAATAAATATTAAACAATCTTACTTTCCTTTTCTTCAAGTTTCGTATGTTTTCAAAATAGGTAATCATACTAAGTGATAAAGGAAAAAATACCAATAAATCAATTCAAATATTTATTACAATTACAAAACTTATCTCAAACTAAGGAACATAACCAAAAAATTTACAAAAAAAAAAGGCAAAAAGTGATAACATGAATTGAAATCCTAATATTTAGCATAAGCTAATTTTATTAAAATCCAACAATAAAAATAAACCAAAATTTCACAAAAAATATGAGCATCAACAAATACTTTATGACTAACAAAACAAAAGTAATAAAACTTTATACAATCAAAATTGCAAAACCAAAACATTATGTACAAAAATATACAATATATGTATAAGATAATCATTTTCCAGAATCCCAAACACAATGAGCACAATTTAAAAGACATAGATCTTGACATGCATGCCAAGACTTATAAAAATACAACCAAAGAAATATTAGGCCACACAATACAAAAAATCTCATTTGGCTTCTCTCACCCCACAAATTCAATTCAATGATATTAGCCATTCCTTATTGTGAATTTGATTTATTAAACTTACAAGTGAATACATGATTTACAATTTTCTTTTGCTTATTCAATTAGGTGTAAATTTTAAAACCTAATTCATCACTCTAAATTAAGTTCTTATTTTTACAAGCATATAAGAATTCTGTCAAATAGGAGGCCATTTCTGAAAATTTTAAAACCAAGTCATAATTTATGTCTCTAGGCCAATCATATTTATGTAACAATTTACAAGAATTTAGAATATCTACTAAATGAGTATCACTATAAGATTTTATCCTAGATTCCATTGTTAATTATTGATTACTTTGATTCAACAACTCAAACACATTTACTCATGTTTTATTTAACAAACCAATCTCATTAGTGGTGTGAGTAGAAATAAACTCTAGTTATCTATTAACCTTCAATGATATTTCATTATAAATAATATTCGAATGCAATAAATGATTATGTAAATTCTTACCTGGAGCCTAGATGTTTGGACACAGGATGAGATTCTACCTTTTGTGTACTTTCATTTACCAATACTTGATGAGTCATTGTAATTTTATCTTTTTCCTCATGATCTTTATCATCATCATCCAGTTGTAGACTTTTGTTGTCATCAATGTCCTATTTTTAAAACATACCAAAATTAGGCATCCAATTAAAAATTTGCCCATCCTTTTCAAACCATGTATCAAACAACACATCTCCTTGATAAACTACTCGAGTCATTTCAAATAAAGCAACATTTTTATCATTGGAATGAATAAAATTTGATTTCAATTCCTTGTTAACTACTAATTATAATTATTTATTTGAATCTCCAATATAATCATATAAATTTACACCCAAATTTTTGGTAGTCAAAGGTAAAAGAGAATATTTTACCTCTTCCTCATCCATAACAAATGAGTCATAAGAAATATTTACCATTTCTTCCTTTTCAATTTCAACAAGGTATTCAATAAAATCATCTTCAAAGTGATTGAATTTTGGAACCTTATCTATTTCTATCAATGGCTTGTCATTTTTTGATTGTACAGGAGTTGCAAAGTATTTATGTGATGGAGAGTTTTCAACATCCTGCATATCAAGTGAAATATAAATTTCATCAGTAAAATTGTGAGAAACCAATGATTCATCATACATACCCAAATAATTATAATAATTATCATCTAAACCCATGGGATGAAACTCTATTGCATATTCCTCAAAATTTTCAAGTTCTTCAAGAAACTCTTCTTCAAACTCACCTTCAACCATTTTTGGTAGCTCAAGGGTTTCTACGGTGGAATCAATTCTTGTATTCAAATTTATGTGATCACCACAATCCTCATTTGGAACCAAACTTTGTGACTTATCCTCTGATGGCTCACTAGTTTCTAAAGGTGGATCAATTCTTGCATTTTATTTCTATGATTATACCAATCCTCACTTGTAAATAATGACTCTAAATCTCTCATTTCTAGTGGGTCATTATTTGAAATACATTAGCTTTCTTGATCATCCACTTCAACTATTTTACTCAATTCTATGGAAGGACTCGACCTATCACATGTTTCAATGCTAGTAATATCTAAGACTCCTCCATTGTTTAAAAACTCATAAGTTTATATATTTTGACGGACTTGTGCCTCAACCTGACTCATAGGTGTTATCCAATTTAGAGCTTTAGGTCCAAGTCAATATAATTGATCCATATTAAAATATTGAGAAATCAATTATTGTTCAAATGTTGTTTCTTCATTGTACACTCTGGGTAAGGATGTAATTTTAAGAAGTCCCAAAAACATAGAAGTAACATGATCAAAGGCTTCCATGTATATTTGAGTAGCTCTTTCTTATGAAATAACATACTGCATCACCACTTTGGTATACAACTCATTGAATAATTTTATTAATTCATTAAGTTATTTATGAATAGAGATAAACTAATTTAAAATCATAATTGGGTCAAACACATTTCAAAAATGGCTAAGAAATATTTCTTCTAATTGATCCCAAGAAGTGCTAGAACTTAAAGGTAAGTGAATGTACCATTCAAATGCGACCTCATCCAATGTAAATGAAAACAACCTACAAGCGACATCTTTGTGCATAATTTACAAATAAATTAAAATATCTTTGTATCTCTGAATATGTTCCTTAGCTGATGTCACATCATGCCTGAACTAAGGTAAATATTCTTCTACACCTTCAGGTATTTGATGAGTAGGAATGTTTAAATGACAATAATAACCACCTATCCAAGATGCAATTCCTGCCATTGAACCAATTTTAACATGAAAAACTATGCATGAAAAATTTACAATAATTGAATCATAACCATATTTCTGAAATTATAGTAGATCAACATTAATGGAGTATAAATTGAAAATTTCACTTTTTTTTAATAACAAAGTTAGACAACTTCAAATGCTGAAAATCAAATAAGTTACCTTTCAGGCCCTCCTTCTAGCACCAATTTTGTTGAGTGATAATTTTTCCCAGTTGTAAAAATACACTGACAGTTAGGATTTTTGAATATAAAACCCTCTCTTGCAAAGAAACGATTAATTTTTCCAAGGTTTTGTGTTACAATGTGTTAAAAAATATAAAAATATTGAAGTGTGAAATGATGTTGAAACTACTTCAAGGTGCACATAACCATTAACAAGGGGACTGAAATGTAGATATTTGATTTACAAGATTCAACATGGTGTTCAAAATATTTGTTCTTTGAATTGAGGTTAATAATTAAATCTTACTCAAAATCAACCTTATGAACTACAAAATAATTAATTTTAACCTTTAAAACAATTTTTTTAAAACTATGTTCAAATACTTTAGGTTAATTTTTTTATAAAAATCATTTTACCATTTAATTAAATTAAAAATGTTTATTTCCAAATATAAAGTTACATAAAATTAAAATATGAAATAAACATTCCCTAATGATAAAGTTTTGAACTTTAGATTATACATTAGGGTTTTGATTCTTGTGAAATTAAAATTTAAATAAAAATAAATAGTTTAGGGTAAGAAAAATAAAATAAAAATGAAATTGAAATGCAGGTTATAGAACAGAAACAGAAAATTCTTGGAATCAAATCTAACCTAGATTAAGTAGTATTTACACAGTCTGATCTAATTTAAGTGTTATCTTCTGATGGAGAAATAACTAAAATATATCAAATTTATTAAACATATGAAACACCATCAACATGCATGTCTCAATATAATAAAAATAAAATATTTAATCAAAATTAAAATGTATTAAATCATTAAACTTATGAAACACCATCAGCATGCATGTTTGAATATAATGAAATAAATATATTTATTAAAACCTTACAATTCACTTTTCCAAAAATTTGTCCTTCAACAGTGCAATATATTAGAGGATCCTTTGGCTATTCATCCACTTATTTCAATCCTCTTCCAAATTGTTCAGCCTCCTTTTTGTATTTCAATTGATTATTTATAATATGTAAAACTTTGTTTCTAATTTGTTTGCTCTGTTTCCTTAACGAGTTCTAAAACTGCTTTCACAACTATATCTTATCAGGATTCATTTTGCTTTTCACTTGTCTTATTTATCTCTTGCATAATATGAAGGATAATTTATTTGGTGATAATTTCTAGAGACAAGTATATATAAAATTAAACTTTAATTTGTTTCATGTTTCTGGGTCCATATTAATCTTTTAAAAATATTTGCCATCTCATATATGGCCTAACTATGCTCCTGTATTTTATAAACTTGATTTTACAACACCCACAAACAACCTAATTCTCTCTATAACCACTGTGTATGTATTTTAGATTTTGCATATCACATGCTACCGGGAGATTAATTTTATCTTAATGTGTTTAAAATACTTTCTTTCATTAATTCATCAGATTGTAGAAACCTTGATCAACCTTACAAACATTTCACATGAGAGGTTAATCTACTATTTTTCTTGCACAAAATAGCATGATTGAAAACCATGTTATGAACACCATCCCTTTCTATTGATGGCCAACAACAACAACAAAAACCAAAGCATCATTATTTCCTGCATGGGCCTCGAACAGGAAAATTGGTGAACTTGAGAGCTTGTTTTCATGTTTTATACAAATTTTTATATTTAAATCAACATTCAATTCAGTTTAATCACACCCAAAAAGCACTAATTTATTGACAACACCGTGATAATTTATCCGTTGTGAATTTTTATTGAGCATATATTATAGTGATAATGACGATTTTTAGAAATAAATCAGATGCCTTTATCATGACACATATTAAATTTTACTAACATCATGAAAAATATCCACTATGACGATGGCAAAAGTTATATTAAAGTGATAATTTATTGTGAGGACACTACCATTTTACCAAATATTTCACACAAATTATTAATTAGATTGATACATATTTAGCAAAGTCTTTCCAAAATTGGAAGCACAAGATCCAACTATGACAAGTTTTGGCTCATGTTTATTACTCATATCTTTCACAAAATTAACTTTGATTCACATGAAACCCCCAAAGGCCATATCATTGACAATCATCTATAGTCATCTTCATCACTCATTTAATCAGCACTATTATTGATGCCTTATATAGAATCACCCCAATCTACTAGCGTTCGGATCTACATGATCACCATTTATGATATGTCATCCTATACATGGAATTCAGAATCCCGTTGTTATTGATTTTTGTTGTGGGGTCTTTGTATCCAGTGTCTAAATAATACACTCTATCTAACTCCTTTATCCCATATGAGTTGAGTTCTTTCACGATGACCCTTTTATGAACACAAATACGTATAATAAGTTTTTATTTATACAAGCCACTGGGTGACTCTTTGATATACACCTCTCTAGACTACTTTGAAGACTGCATCAGGAGTTGACTATCTTGTACTGAGTACATTATTCTGCCTACCTCGCAAATTGTGTCGCATATCTTGACACATTCAAACATAAAATACACAAAAATATTTTATTAAAAAAATTCAAAAATATTAAATTAATTTTATATATTTTTAATTAAGTATTTTAATCAACATAGTTTAAAATATTTAAAAAAAATTAAAATAATACCCAAAACCCCTTTTAAGTTAAACATATTAAACTTAAATATTTAAACAAATAAACATAAAAATAAACTAAACATTATAATTAAAAACAAAAAAAAAAACTATTAACCACATAAAAATTTAAACAACAAAAACATTAAACCCCAATATTAATATTAAACACACATACAAACCAAAACATCAACATAGGCATCAAAATTCCAAAAAAATTGGTGGGTCCCCAATTTTGGGGTACGTTGTGAAATGGTCACAACAGAAAACTACTAGTCTATCAGTATAGGATGACTCAAATTCAAGTACCCTCACCTTCGATGGATGACTCAAATTCCTCCACTTACAAGATTACTTGATCCTACACATTGGTAATTTGTTAGCAGCATCATGTTCTTTAATATCTACTAAGATTGCCACTCTGCTTAATTGCACAAAATCTAGTATTAAAGCACCATCAATTTAATACATTGTTTTCCATGTTAAAAGGTTTTTTTGAGAGGGTCATGCAATCAGGGTTAACATTTATGGATATCTTCATATATGCATACATTCGATTAGGGATAATCTTAAATAGTTAGCCACCTTGAGCCTCAGTTGATGACCTAGTAGTTATTGTAAACTCTTGGGCTGAGACAGGGGACTAGATTGATGGAAATATTCCCTCTTTGTCTTTGCATATGTTTAATTGTCTTTTACTTCATCACTATATGCATTGGTGGATTGGGGAATAAAAGCATGCATGAGTAGGTTGTCCTTGAAAGCCCCTTTTTTTGCTTGAAAATATCTAAACTTTCTATTTATAAATAAATATGTTTTATTTTGAAAAAAAATGATAAAAGATTTTTATTTTCAAAAAATGCTAAAAGAGTTTCATTTTATAAATATAAGTGTTTTATTTTAAAAATGATAATAGAGTTTAATTTTTATAAATAGAAGTGTTTTATTTTAATATATATATATATATATATATATATATATATATATATATATATAATAGGGTTTCTTTTTATAAATAAAAGGAGTTTTATTTCAATAAGATTTTCTTCAAGAAACATAGATAATTTGAATTTATTTTAAATAACAAAATAAACTTTATTTAAATGATTTAAATTTATTCCATGTTAAAATATTTTGAATCTACTCATTATAAGAAATTCTAGTAGCAAGGTACAACGTTGAGAAGCTTCTGATCATAAAATGTACTATGGAAATATTTTGAGAGATGGAAAATATCATTTAACATGAAGAAAACAATCAAATTCTTGTTGAGTAGATAGGGTAGTAATGGTAGTTATGATGGTGATTGAAGAAGGGATTCCTAGGTAAGAAGGTTCAATGAAATTGGGCAGTGAAAGGAGGAGGATAAAAACCTTGGGAAAGGAGTAAGCGAGGGATTGCAATTCAAGGAGCTAAGGATAACAAACAATTAATGTGAATAAATAGAATAAATAAAGAAGGATGAATTTAGGAGAAGTAAAATAAGGCCATTACGAAGGATAATAGGTTGGTTTTATTGTTAATACTTTACCTCCTTTTTGGTTTACTTAGAATGCAACTGCACTCCCTATTTGTTGACTATTAAACTTACCTTACTTTGGAAATGTTAGATAGTCATGTTAATGTTATAGGTATAACCTATTTTTGTGTTAGTATTGAGCCTATTCGAGTTAGGATTATGTTGTCATAGTATTGGATTGGGCTTTGGTTGCTAGTAGTCATTGTTTGATCTTGTCATGTAACCACAAACCCTATCAGTATTTTCCTACCCACGTAAGGAGTTGTCATATTTATGAAACACCTCCATGTATTTATAGGGTGAATATACCTTCACCCTGACGTGTTTAGGGGACGTTACATGGTAACAGGCATCTGAAAGCTTTTAACTTTCCTCGTTTATATTGTGGTTAGATGCCATTGAATCACCTCTATCCACTGGGCTTGGGTGTTCACTATAGAATCCTTTTTCTAAAACCCCTATTTTTTATTTACTAGATCCCTGTTAGATGATTATATATTAACGTAGCCATGACGGGGTTGTTGTTGGTGAGTTTTTCTATAGGTATTGTGTGGATGTTAGCATAGGGTGCTCTCTTGTTGATCAAAAAATGGTTTTTTGGCCACCTTATTGGAACCACCAAGCCTTTGAAATCTTGATTCATAGGTGTTGAATCCATTCAAAGTTTTTGAGATGTCTACATTTCCTTTAGTAGTGAGTCTCTCGACTTTGGAAGCAGTTAGACTAGAGGGGTTTGGGTGCATAAGTCTTAATGTTTCTCTTTGTTATATTAAGGCTCTTATGTTTATGATTGCTTTATTATTGATAGCTAATTTAATAATAGTTTGTTAATAAATAAATAATGAAAATTACGGTTTTCTTATTTATAAAGTGTTATATGGAAGTAATTGAGAATATAGTATACTTTTATTCTATTAAGTTAAAAAACTTATTTAGAGAATATAAATGATTTGTGGATTATTTTTATGAAGTAGAGTTATTGGACTATATTTAGTGAAAGTAAATGATTTGTGGATTATTTTTATTAAGTAGAGGTATGTGACTCTATTTAGTGAAAGTAAAATATTTATGGATTATTTTTATTAATTAGAGGTATGGGACTTTATTTAGTGAAAGTAAATGATTTGTGGATTATTTTTATTATTTAGAGGTATGGGACTCTATTTAGTGAAAGTAAATGATTTGTGGATTATTTTTATTAAGTAGAGGTATGAGACTCTATTTAGTGAAAGTAAAGGATTTGTCTACTTTTTTTATAAAGTCAAGGAACGAGACTCTATTTTGTGAGAGTTAATGATTTGTGGATTATTTTTATTTTTTTGAATTTTTTATTTGTGGCTTCTATTGGGGGCCACTCCCATACAAATAAAAAAATATTACATTTGATGTAGCAAATATTTTTATCACAGTTTTTCTTTTCTTTTTTCTCTTAAATATATTCTTCAACTTTCTCAAAGTGCTATGTTTCCACAATCAAATACTTGACATCATTTTGATTAAGATATAAAATCTCACTTGGCTAATTGTCTTCTAAAATTTGAATTTCATCAGGATGTAGATCAACACCATCATTTGCTAGTTTATCTACTACTCAATTTCTTTCTCTATAAATATGCTCACATTGCTAGGATATTACCTCTAGTAATAGATGATGAACATCAATATTAATTTTATTTTTTATACAGTCTCCACACCATTTTTGTTAATAAAATTGATGATAATTTGTGAGTCCCCCTAAATTGAAATATATTTTCACCCTTTTCCTGCTATAATTTTAATCCTAGTAAGAATTGCCCTAGCCTTCGCATAGTTGTTAGTTGAAGTTCCATATGATTTTGAATAAGTGAGGATAATGTTGCCTTCACTATTTCTAAAAACACAACCTCCACCAGCTTTTCCTAGATTTCCTTTAGAAGCACCATCAATATTAATTTTGATAAACCCAAATTTTGCACATTTCCATTTTACCGTAGATCAAAGTAGATCCTTTGTTTTAATTTTGTTGTTGTAGATGACTCTTCCATGTATGTTCAAATCATGTAGCCATGTTATTAGCACTTAATTTTTTCAATTGAGACTTCCCATGATGAGCACCATATTTGTAGACATTCTACAAGAGAGCCACTGATACGGTTCCAAAATTGGGGATGATTTTTATATTTACTTTTTAAAATTCTATTATTCCTTTCATGCCATAAATTCCAAAAAATAATTGTAGGGCCAATATTCCAAATAATACATAATTATTTAGCTTTAAAATAATTTATCCAATATTTTATCAACTCTTTCAATGTTGATGGAGATACCCAATATAATTTCATATTTTTTAAATAGTAACCCCAAATTGTGTGAGTAAATGGAAAATGAAGAAGTAAATGGTCTAACATTCCTAAATACTTCTCACACAAGGCACATATAAAGGGTCCATAATATCCTCTTCTTTGTAGGATTTATCCTAAAATAATATTACTTTAAACTACTAACCAAAGACAACGCACATCTTGAGGGTCCATAATATCCTCTTCTTTGTAGGATTTCTCCTGAAAGAATCTTACTTTGAACTGCTAACAAAAGAAATGTTGAGACCTTAGAGAGAGCCTCTAATGAATAAATATTCTTCAAATTAAAAAAAATTGGAGAAGGAAATTTTGATTGTTCTAATTCCTCATATCCTAACTATACTGAGTATCCACCATCGTTTGATAAGTTTCAAACCAACTCATATTTTCATGTAAAAATTAGAAAATAAAACTCTGGAAGCATATTTTGAAGTTCATCTACAATTTGTTTGAGTTCCTCTCCTTCAACTAGGTTACTAAAATAAATCCATTATCCTTAGTTTACTCATAATAATATAATATTTGAACTTTGGACCTTTACATTCTAGGCACATTTGAGCCAATGGTTTCCATTTTGAAACAAATATGAGAGGATAAGGCTTCAACCAAGAATCAAACCAAAATTTGGCATAACTTCCCTCATTGAATGATAATCTAACATGTTTCTTTAAAAATTGTAAACTATTTGATATGAAGTTCCATGTTGATGATCCTTTGGGTAGTGTTATTTTCCTAAATAATTTTATTGTATCAAGAAAGCCTATATATTTTTGAAGTATTATTTTTAACCGACTATTTACTTGATCTCTGAATAATATCCATCCAAACTTTACTCTGAATGCCAAATTTATAAGTCTATAATTTCACAAGCCTAATCCTCCAATATTCTTTCCTCTGCAAACCCTTTCCCACTTACAAAGAGGAAACCTAATTTTTTTCTCACAACCTTTCCATAGAATGTCTCTTTGAATTTTATCAATTTTTGATGCAATACCTCTTGGAAGTCTTGAAAGTGACATCATATAAATAGGAATGGATTGCAAAGTAGGCTTTATGAGTTGTAGCCTTCCTACCATGGTTAAGAATATACCTTTCTAACTTGACAAGCAAGCTTTCATTCTATCCAAAAAAGAGATCCAAAGCTCATTTTTATTTTCTTTATCAGAAAAAGGAATACCCAAGTAGATTGATGGAAACTTTTTAATTTTAAACCCCAACATATTCATAATAATTTATTGTAAATCTACAACATTATTAATGAAAAAAATCCTATATTTTGAAGTATTTACCAACTTTCCAGTAACCTTATCATAACATGAAAATATTGATTTAAAATATATGTCCTCAATAACTGAGGGATGACCCAAAATAAAAGTATTTCAACAAATTGGAGATGATATTTAAAGGGACCATTTTTTGCAACTTGAATACCCTTGATTTTTCCTTTTATTTTGCCTTTGAAAATTCTATCTCTAATTATTCTACGATAATAATGAATAGATAAGGAGAAAGAAGATCACCTTGATGAATTCCACAAGATGACTTGAAGTACCCATCAAGAGAATCATTGATAAAAACAAAAAAAATTGTAGTGCTATAACAACATTTAATCCACTCACACCAACTATAATCAAATCCAAAACTTTTTAGAATGGCATGTAAAAATTCTATGAAACCTTATCATATTCTTTGTCCATCAGTTTAGTCACCTGTATCAACCTCTAGAACTTACGATAGCTACTAGGCTATTAGTCTAGGAGTCAAGGTGGCTAATTACTGATGACTATCCCTAACTAAATGCATGCCTATATGAAGGTATCCATTCTTGTTACCTCCAGGTTATTTTATCATCACTTCTGTTAGAATTAATGTAATGTGCAAGATGCCTTCATGACACTTGTCATATTCTCTTGAAACTTGTCAATTTATCATATAGGCCTTCTGCCTATATATGTAACTCATTTTATGTATAATAATATCTCATCAGTTATTCCTTCTAACAACTTCCCCAACCTCAAGTACCCTCACCTTCGGTGGATTACTCATTTTCCTCTACTTATGAGCATACCTGATACTACACATTGGTAATTTATTAGTAGCATCATGCTCTTTAATATATACTAATATCTCCACTCTTCTTAATTGCACAAAATCGAGTATTAAACTCTCGATATGAGACAAGTGATAAGGTTTATAGAAATATTCCCTTTTTGTCATTGCATATGTTTAATTATATTTTACTTCATCACTATTTGCATTTACAGATTGGGGAATAAAATCATGTATGAGTAGGTTGTCCTTGGAAACCGCTTGTTTCACTTGAAAATATCTAAAATTTCTATTTATAAAGGAGTTTCATTTTATAAATATAAGTGTTTTATTTTAAAAATGATAATAGAGTTTCATTTTGATAAATAGAAGTGTTTTATTTTTATTTTTATTTTGGAAAACATCCTAGAAGGGATACCACTTTTGGGTAAGACCTAAGGATAAATGGGTATCTCTTCCACCAAAATCACCCAAGGCTCGTACCTAGCCTACCACCTTTGACATAATCAAGGAGCAAACCTAAAACAATAAAAAACAAGAACACACAAACACAAACTCACAAAAAATTTTAAAAAACAAAAAATAAAAATCATGCTCCTTGAGTGTGTCTAAAAGATAAAGTATAAGCAAACACACATAGAAAAAGATTAAAAAAAATACAATACGAACCACACATAAAAAATACAAGAACAACATAACAAAAAATAATAGAACGCTACAAAGACATAACCAACAAAAGCATGAAAAATAAAAACAACCAAAACCTAAAAATAATAAAATAATTAAAATAAAATAAAAATAAACAAAAATTGACAACAGAGAAAAAAAAATATAGAAAACACCTACACACAAAAACACCAATTAACACAAACATACAAAAATACAAGCACACAAATAAAAAAACACAAAAACAACAAAAAATAACACAAAAAACATAAAAATTAAAAAAACCGAAAAATGCACATACATAGGAAACAAAATACTATTAAGGAAAGAATCAACATAGGAAACAAAAGAAATATTAGTTTGAGCTAGGGAACTAAAATACCTTGACCGAACTAAAGAGAAGCAAAATTAAAGCAAGAAGAAACTAGATACCTCCGAAACTAGAGCCATCCAAAGAAATGATAGTATTTGTGAAGCCCACCATCTAGGAGGGTGGTCGTATCAAGTAAGATCACCTTTATCCAAAGCCCAATAAGCTAAAGAATCATAACTCTTGTTCTAATCTCCAACCACATGATTGTAATTAACTTTCAAAAATCTCATATGGATTAACTAAATCTTCTCAATAATTCTTTGTATTCTCCAATAAACCTTATGATTATTAGAAGGAGTCTTCAAATGATTAATCATGAGTTGAGAGTCAGACTCAACTAGTACCTTTTCCCATCCAATCTTAGTAGCCTCTTGAAGGCCTCTAAGGATACCATACCCCTCAGCAAGATTATTGGATAGAATACCTAAATTCTTAGCAAAAGTAAAAACCAGGAAGCCATATTAAAGTCTACCAATTCCTCCTACACTAGATTTTTCAAGGTTCCTTCTTGAGGCTCCATCAGTATTGCATTTTCCAAAGTCCCTAGGAAGAGGTTTCCAATTTCTTGTTCTATCCATCTTGCAATTAGTCACATTCCCTTTAATCTCATTGCTCTTAGAAAAGTTAATATTCAATATTTGCATCACTTGATCCCATATTTAATGGTAGTTTTGAGGGTGATCAAGGATCTAATGGACCGATTTAACTAAGTTGGCAATGGTCATTTTCTAGATATAGTAAATATCCTTCCTTTATTGATTAAAAATTTGGTTGTTTCTCTCATTCTAAGTATTCCAAATAATAATGGTAGAACCCATCCAAACTAACTGCCTAATAAAATTATCAACACCCTCTTGATTAGGCCAATCCCTCCAAAGTTGTTCAAAAGTAAAAAAATAGACCTCTGTAGGACAAGTAAAGTGGTAATTTTCCTCCAAAGCTTAAAGGCTAAAGTACACTCAATAAAAATATGACTAAAAGTTTCAATATTCTCTCCATATATTCCACATCTAAAAGGTCCATGAAAACCATGCTTCATAAGATGTTCCCCAATAAGCACCCTATGATGCAATAAAAACCAAGTAAATAAAATCACCTTAGGCCAGAGATTTTGAGCCCAAAACTAAGAAAATATGTCAGATGATTGGTTAGGATTATTATGGCATAAGGACAAATAACCTTGAGCAACTGAATACTCACCCTTAGTAGTGTTGTTCCATACAAAACAATATTTATCATGGGACTAAGAGAGAGATCTCATATTAAGGATGTAGTGGATATCTTGTCTTTACCTTTCTGGAATTTGAATAGTCTAGTCCTCAATAGGGATCCAATATCTACCAACCTCTGAATTACCATTATGGTACCGATAGTACTTAGCCACCTTTATCCATTTAGCTCAGTGAAGCTCCTCCATACAAGGGCTCCAATCAAAAAACTGAGTTATCAAAGGCTTGTGACCATACCAAGGATCTATCCAAAAAATTTCCTATTGACCATTATGAATGATCCAAAAAATATTTATAAAATTCTTACCAGTGTTAAGAACTACTAAAATGGGAGAACCTTTGGAAGGTAATTGATAGCGAACAAGGTCTTTAGGACTTTTGTTCTTAGCATATTTAGAACAAATATTCTTAGACCAAAGAGCATTGGGGTCATGCAAAATACTCCAATATAATTTAGCAGCTAAATCTTTGTTGTTATTAATAGCAGACCTGAATCCTAACCCCCTTTAATTCTTAGGAATACATAAAGTGTCCCATTTTACCAAGGCCCATTTCTTTTCTCCTTAGTACCACTTTAGAGGAACCGATGAATGATTTGATCTAGTTCTTGAAGAACAACCTTTGGGATATTCATATGATAGAAACATAAATAGGAATAGCCTAAAGGACTGATGTTACCAAGGTGATTCTACCCCTAAAAGAAAGATACCTATTGGTCCACTTTCCAATTGTCTTCTTGACTTTGTCCAACAACCAATGTCGATATTTTATTTTGTCATCGAATATTGATGGGAACACCTAAATATGTGATTGGAAGGGAGGTCTTATTATATCGTAATTTATCCAAGACCATGTATTCTTTTCTATTAGAGCAATGAAAGAAATGAATTTAGATTTATCTTCATTGATCAATTTCCCAGTAGCCTTAGAAAAATAACTAATGATTTTATTAATAGTACAAGTTTACTTAATTGTAGCTTTACCTAAAAGAGTAGAGTCATCAATAAATTAAAGATTATATATAGGTCTAGCTCCATGAGAAATGGTAACTCGCTCAAGGGTTTTTATTTCTCTCTTTATGGTTATATCCCTACCTAAACATTCAACAATAATGATGAATAAATAAGGGGATAGGGGGTCATCTTACCTAACACCTCTGGAAGCTGGAAACAACTGATAAGGCCTACCATTGATAAGAAATAAATAGGAAACTAAAGATATACATCTCATAATACAATCCATCCAATACTGAGAGAAACCAAATTGCCTCAAAACTTTGATAAGGATGTGTCAATCCACTATATCATAAGCTTTGGATAAGTCTAACCGAATGAACATGGAAGGATATTTTTGCATATCCATGGAATGGATGGCTTCCTGAGCAAGAACAATCACACTAACTATTTGATGCCCTTCCACATAAAACCCTTGTTCAAGGGAAATAATATTATGCAAAAGAGTCTTCAACCTTTATGCCATGCTCTTAGTAATGATTTTAAGAAGAACATTACATAAAGTAATATGTCTAAAAGCTAAGATATGTTCAGCATCTTGATCTTTTGGAACAAGAGTAGTATAATTTTATTGATAACCTTAAAAATTTCTTTGGATTTTCTAGCTTCGTCCACCACCTCTAATAAATCGGCATGAAGGATATCCCAAAACTCTTGGTAGAACTCAATGGAAAAATGATCAGGACCTGAGGTTTTCCATTTTGAATTTTAAAAACTACTTGTTGAAGCTCATTGATAGTAATAGGAGTAGTTAAAATAGAGTTCTCCTCATAAGTGATAATATAAGGGATTGATTAAAGAATGATTTGTTGAGAAGTCGAGTCAAGAGAAGTAGTAGTAAAAAGATTAAAAAAGTAATTGACAACAATAGAGTTCATGCCATCTCAAGTGTAGAAATCTCTAAAATCTGATTTTAGGATAGAAATAAATTTGTGAGATTTTCAATCTAGAAGAGATTTGTGCAATAAATTTGTGTTTCGATCACCTTCTTTGAGCCATTCAATTCTAGATCCATAAGAGTTATTTTCCTTTTTTGATTCCTCTAACTAAGCTGTGAGTTTAATTTCATTTGCACTTGTACTCTCAGTGAGGCCATCTAAACGAATTTTCTTATTCAAATTTTCAACCTAATCAATAACTTCATGTTTTTTTATCAACATCTCCAAACTCCTTCCAGTTCAAAGTCTTGATTTTGGATTTAATGTATTGCAATATTTTGGTAAAATAGAACATCCTAGTCCCATACCTAGGTTTATATTTCTTCCACCATTGTTTTACTCAAGGTTTAAAGTAACTATCTGTAAGCCACATTAACTAAAATAAAAAAGGAGAGAAACTCACATTGGTTTTCCACATTTCCACCATGATAGGCTAGTGATCCAAACCAGCATTGTTAAGAGTCTTCACTTTAGTATTGTAACCATTGATTAAGAAATTATCAGATAACAAGATCCTATTCAATCTCTCCATTATACAAGCTAAAACTTACCTTATGTTAGACCAAGTCATAAGCCCATTATCTAGTTGGATTTCTACAAGATGGAGGTTTATAATATATTCGCTCATGAGGTTAGTGCTCCTGTCCAAATTTCTATTTCCCCCTATTTTCTCATCTAGAGAGAGGATGGTATTGAAATATCCTTTGATCAAGATCCAAGCTTTAAGAAAATGAGAGATAATATAATTAATATTCTTCCACTGTCTTCTTTTTTCCTCCAAATTAGTCGGAGCATAAATAGTAATGCAGAGCATAATTTAGTTGGAATATATGCTTTGAATAGCTATAGCCAAAAGACCCCAATTTCCAACCATATAGTGAATAAATACCTCTTTTGGGTCCCAAAGGTAAGCAATGCCACCAGAAGTTCCCTAGGAACTTAGGGGATCTATTTTTCTAGCTAGCCAACTTTTACTAGCAAATAATTCCACACCCTCTATTGACATCTTCATTTCTTGAAAGAAAACAAGATGTGGATGATTTATCTTAATCATTCTTATAATTTCATTTTATTTTGAAAGACTCCCTTTGAGTCCTCTAATATTCCAAGTGATTATCTTCATTAAAAATAGGGCTAAAAAATTTGGGAAGGGAATTACTCTTACCTTCCTCTACAAGCTTTTCAACTTCTTTTACCATATGATATTGATTAGTCTTGTGACCTACCTTTTGATTAGAATCCATCTTCATTTTTTTTCCCTATTTCTTGACTTACTCCAATTGAATATGATATGGCTTCTAGCCTTGAAGAATGCTTGTACACAGTCAAAATATTACCAAAAGGTTCAACAAAGTCTATATTGGGACTTGTATTATTTTAATTTTTAACATTTAAAAGATTGTTTTTTTTGTGAATATTTTCTCCCTTTTTTTTGTTGAAAACCTTTGATTTGTTGGTTTGTCTTTGAGTTATTCCCTTTATATTTAAATTGTGTTTCTAATATTATTGTTTCCATTATTCCTCTTCCTCACCTAGGAGCTCATTTATGGAAAGAATTTCAAACATATTAGCAGATAACTGTGATTGATCCTTCATAACTATTTTTTTTTAGTGTTCTTATCCTTAGGCATTTGGAAACCTACTGAATTTATATCTTCTTTCTTTTGATCTGGAATTTTATTTGCGAAAACACTAGCCAAATGACTATATTCATGGCAAATTCTACAATGAAAAGAAATGTTATCATAGTCCATTACTTACTCCCAAGTGTCCTCTCCAAATTGCAAAGTGATATTTTTAGGTAGGGGTTTGTCAAAATCCATTAAAAAACAAATACAGGTATAAATAATATGTTCAATTTTTTTAGTATAATCAACAGTCATCATAAATATTCCTAAAGAGTTTCCAATTGAAGAAAAATTAGTTAGATTCAAAAATTCAACTAGGAGGCCAAAGAGTCTAACCCACACAGGACCTATTAAAGGTATCTCTTCTTCATATTTAAATTTAGTATGTGAGGGCTTCATGAAAAGCCCTGGCCTGCCAAAGAACTAGGGATCCTTTGAAAATTTGTCTCTCTATCTTCATTATTAGCAAATAAAATAGGAAAATGACCATTTAGATAAATAGAGATTTGTAACTCACCTTTAGTTTTCTAGATTTTTGCAAACCATACTTTAAAATTAGATAGGCTTAGAAGAAAACCTATGAAGTGACAAATTAGTCCTCTTTTTTCTAGATCTTCAATGCCAGTCTGAATGTTACCCATATCAATATTAACAATAGGAGTCCCATCAGCTACTTTAATACATCCTGGATCTATTTTTCTGGTATCAATATTAGGTATTCTTAGAAGATTATATTAAGCCCTAAGATTAATATTAGCATTAGGCTGAGGTTTTCCACCATGAAGGGCATCCCTAAAATTTATTTTTTGTGTCGATTCTTCAAAATTCTTACCCTTGAGAGGGGTTTCCACAATAGATTTATTTTGTGGGTGTACATTAGCACCAAATTCACTTGAGATATGAGCCATTTTTTTATCATTTGTTTGAAACTTGTTTTGTGAACTCTTTAATCCATGCTCTAGACATCATGGAAAGGTATGATTTTTATTTTTATTTTGTGCAACAAATTGGAAGCCATTGTCACTCAATTTCACAGCATGAAAATTTGTTGAAAAATAAATTTCTAATCCATATTTGATCTCCTGCAATATTTCCTACTAAAATCATGAGTAGAAACCATAAACATATTGGTTTCTAGGGCACGAAGGCCCCGAAAACCAATATTTAGAGCTGCTTGCACTTAACCTAGATGAAACCCTCACACAACCACTTGCAAAAAATTCATACATAGGGATTCACTAGGATATGTGTTGCTCCAAATGATCTAAATATTGGTGGAGATGTTCTAGGGTTTTTCAGGCATCTACCCTCAAAATTTTAGCTCAATTCCAGTCTAAATGAGTGAAATATGGCTGAAACAAGTTCTAGAAGTGTTTTATTTTAAAAAGTGATAAAAGAGTTTCATTTTATAAATATAAGTGTTTTATTTTAAAATTTATAATAGAGTTTTATTTTATAAATAAAAATGATAAAAGAGTTTCAAATTATAATTATAAGTGTTTTAATTTAAAAATGATAATATAGTTTCATTTTTATAAATAGAAGTGTTTTATTTAAAAAAAAAAATAGGGTTTCAAATAATTTAGATATATTTTAAATAACAAAAGAAACTTTATTTAAATTATTCAAATTTGGTTGATGTTAAAATAATTTGAATCTATTCATTATAAGAAATTCTAGTAGCAAGGTACAACGTTGAGAAGCTTTTGGCCGTCAACTCTACTATGGCAATATTTTGAGAGATGGGAAATATCATTTAAAATGAAGAAAAAAATCAGATTTCTGTCATGAGTAGATAGGGAAGTAATGGTAGTTATGATGGTGGTTGGAGAATGGAGTCCTAGGCAAGAAGGCCCGATGAAATTGGGTAGTAAAAGGAGGAGGATAAAAACCTTGGGAAAGGAGGAAGAGATGGATCATCATTCAGGAAGCTAAGGAGAAAAAACCATCAATGTGAATGAAAGGAAGCAATAAGGAAGGATGGCTTTAGAAGGAGTAAACCGAGACCATTGTGAAGGATAGCAGGTTGGTTTCATTGTTAATACTCTACCTCATTTTTAGTTTACTTAGAGTGTTGATGCCATCCTTATTTATTGATTGTTAAACTTACATTGCTTTGGAAATGTCGGCTACTCATATTAATATTGTAGGTAAAACCTATGGTCATTGTGCATGTATATATGTTAGTGTTAAGCATGTTCGAGTAGGGGTTGTGTTGTAGTAGTGTTGGTTTGGGCTTTGGTTACTAGTAGTCATTGTTTGGTCTTGTCATGTAACCACGAACCCTATAAGTGTCTGTCTATCCAAATAAGGAGTTGTGATCACTAAGAACCATCTCCATGTCTTTAGTGGGTGAATATACCTTAACCCTAACTTTTTTAGGAGATGTTGCATGCTTATGGGTGTCTGAAATCCTTTAGCTTTCCCCATTTCTCTTGTGGTAAGACGTCATTGCATCACATCTATCCACTAGGATTGGATGTTCACTCTAGAACCCTTGTTCTACAACCCTTATTGATTTTCTAGACCCATGTTAGATTATTGTAGATTAACCTAGCCACAATGGGGCTGCTACTTATGAGTTTTTCCATAGGCATTGTGTGGATGTTAGCATAGGGTACTTCCTTGTTGATCGACTAATGGTTGTTTTGCCACCTTATTGGAACCACCAGGCCTTTGGAATCTCGAGTCGTGGGTGTTGAACACATTCAAAGCCATTGAGACATCTGCATTTCCTTTAGTAGTGAATCTCTCAAATTTGGAAGATGAGAGGCTAGAGGGGTTTGGGTGCATAAGTCTGAATGTTTCTCTTTGTTCTATTAAGGCTCTTATATTTAGGATTGCTTTATTATTGATAGCTAATTTAATAATAGTTTTTTAATAAATAAATAATTAAAATTATGGTTTCCTTATTTATAAAGTACTATATGGAAGTAATTGAGAATATAGTTTACTTTTATTTAATTAAGTTAAAGAACTTATTTAGTGAAAGTAAATGATTTATGGATTATTTTTATTAAGTAGAGGTATGGGACTCTATTTAGTGAAAGTAAATAATTTGTAGATCATTTTTATTAAGTAGAGGTATGGGACTCTATTTGGTGAATGTTAATGATTTATGGATTATTTTTATTAAATAGAGGTATGGGACTCTATTTAGCGAAAGTAAATGATTTGTGGATTATTTTTATTAAGTAGAGGTATGAGACTCTATTTAGTGAAAGTAAATGATTTGTGGATTTTTTTATTAAATAGAGGAATGGGAATCTATTTTGTGAAATTTAATGATTTGTGGATTATTTTTATTTTTTTGAATAGGTTATATGTGTCTTCTAAGGGGGGCCACTCCCATAAAAATAACAAAATATTACATTTGTTGTAGCAAATATTTTTATAATGATTTTTATTTTATTTTTTCTCTTAAATATATTCTTCAACTTTCTCAAAGTGCTATGTTTCCACAATCAACTCCTTGACATCATTTTTATTAAGACATAAAATATCACTTGTCCAATTATCTTCTAAAATTTGAATTTCACTAGGATGTAGATCAACACCATAATTTGCTAATTTATCTACTACTCAATTTCCTTCTCTATAAATATGCTCACACTACTAGGAGATTGCCTCTAGTAATAGATGATAAACATTAACAATAATATTATTTTTTATCCAGTCTCCACATCCATTTTTGTTAATAGCATTGATGATAATTTGTGACTCACCCTCAATTGAAATATATTTCCATCATTTTCTTGCTACAATTTTAATCCTAGTAAGAAGTGTCCTAGCCTCTACGTAGTTGTTAGTTGAAGTTCCATATGATTCTAAATAAGTGAGGAGAATTTTTCTTTCAATATTTCTAAAAACACCACCTCCACTAGATTTTATTGGATTTCCTTTAGAAGCACCATCAATATTAATTTCGATAAACCCAATTTCTAGATATTTCCATTTTACCATAGATCAAAGTAGATCATTTGTTTTAATTTTTATGTTGAAGATGACTCTTCCATGTATATTCAAATCCTGTAGCCAGGTTATTAGAACTTTTTTTTTTTACAATTGAGACTTCCAATGATTAACACCATATTTGTGGATATTATGCAAGAGAGGCACTAATACAGTTCCAAACATGGGTTTTATTTTAATATTTATTTTAAGAAAAACAATTAGCTCGGGCCTTAGGTATTGAGGACAAACCTTCCATTCCTTTGCCCAATCCCATAAGTGGGATTTATTGGGAGCCACCCCCCCAGGGTTGGTTTAAACTAAATTTTGATGGTGCAACCAAGGAGAACCTAGGAAGAGTTGGAGCTGGAGGAATAATCAGGGATCATAAAGGAAATATGGTCAAGGCCTTCGCTGAACCATTGGGAATCATAACTAACAATGAATCAGAAGCTAGAGCCCTTCGAGGAGGGTTGCAAGTAGCCCAAGCAACTCAAGGTAACTTAATGATTGAAGGTGATTCTATGAACATCATCAACTTGTTAACCAATGGCAAAAAACCTCCATGGAGAATCGAGGGAGTCATCCATGAAGTGAGGATCCTTTTTGTGGCAAGACAGAATAGGAGGGCTCGTCACGTGTACCATGAGGCCAACAAGTTAGCTGACAAATTAGCCAACATAGGTGTTGATGTTGGTAGTTTTGTGACATGGACACAAGGTGTGCCACGTGAAGTGGAAAACATTATTAGTCATGAAAATAAACCTACTCATTAAGGAGAAATATGAATGGGTGTTCTTTCCCCATGGAGTTGTTAATAACTATGGGGTTTCCCTATAAATCATACCAAATTGGAAATGAAGGTAATAGGGTGTAAGCCTTGGAAGATTTCGATAGAGAATAGGAAATGGGCAAGCAACAGGTTTCAAAAGTGCAAAGTTCCAAACTTCAATTCCTGTCAATGTAAGTAATGTTTACAGTTATGTTTAGGTATGGGTGTGCTTTGTTATTAAGGTGTTGTAGGGGATTCAACACAACTTTTGGTAAGAAAGTTTCAAGGATGACTAGGATCTATAATCTCAGCAGAAGGTTGGATATTGTAATAGTTTTTGGTTTAACCTGCAAAACCCGGTAATTAATGAAGACTTTTATTTACCAAAAAAAAAAAAATTAATATTTATTTTTTAAAATTCTATTATTCCTTTGAATCCATAAATTCTAACAAATAATGTAGGGTAAATCCTCCAAAGAATATATAATGCATTAGCATTGAAATAATTTATCCAACAATTTGTCAACTCTTTCAATGTTGATGGCGATACCGAATATAATTTCATATTTTTTTAAAAGTAACTCCAAATGGTGTGAGCAAACGAAAAATGAAGAAGTAAATGGTCTGACATTTCTAAATCCTTCCCACACAAGGCACATATGAAGAGTTCATAGTTTCATCTTCTTGGTAGGATTTCTCCTAAAAGAATCTTACTTTGAACTGCTAACCAAAAAAATGTTGAGGCCTTAGGGAGAGCCTCTAATGACCAAACATTCTTCCAAGGAAAATATTTGGAAGGAGGAAATTTTGATTGTTCTAAATCCTCATATCCCAAATTTATTGAGTATCCACCATCCATTGATAAGTTGCAAACCAACTCATATTTTCATGTAAAAATTGTAAAATAAAACTCTAGAAGCATATTTTGAAGTTCATCTATAATTTGTTTGAGTTCCTCTCCTTCAACTAGGTTACTAAAATAAATCCATTATCATGATTTTTTGCTCATAATAATATAATATTTGACCTTTGAACCTTTACATGATAGGCATACTTGAGCCAATGATTTCCATTTTGAATAAGATATGAGAGGATAAGGCTTCAACCAAGCATTAGTAAAAAAATTGCATAACTTCCCTCATTGAATGACCATCTAACATGTTTCTTTATCAATTGAAAACTCTTTGATACAAATTTCCATGTTGATGATCCTTTGGGTAGAGTTATTTTCCTAAATAATTTCATTGCATCAATAGAACCTATATATGTTTGAAATATTATTTTTGCCCAATTTTTTCCTTTATCTCTGAATAATATCCATCCAAGATTTGCTCCTAATGCCAAATTTATAATTTTATAATCTTTCAAGCCTACTCCTCCAATATTATTTCCTCTACAAACACTTTCCCATTTACAAATAGGAAACCTAAATTTTTCCTCACAACCTTTCCATATAAATTATCTTTAAATATTATCCATTTTCGATGCAATACCTCTTGACAGTCTTGAAAGTGACTTCACATAAATAGGAATGGATTGTAAAGTAGTCTTTATGAGTTGTAGCCTTCCTGCGATGGTTAAAAACTTATATTTCCAACTTTTCAAGCAAGCTTTCATTCTATCCAAAAAAGAGATCCAAATCTCATTTTTATTTCTTTTATTAGAAAAAGGAATATGTAAGTAGATTGATTGAAATTTTCTAATTTTAAACCCCAACATGGTTGCAATAATTTATTATAAATCTAGGGTAGTATTAATGAAAAATCCTATATTTTGAAGTATTTACTAGCTTTCCAGTAGCCTTCTCATAAGATGATAATATTGATTTAAACTTGGTGGCCTCATTGACTGAGGGATGACCCAAAATAAAAGTATCTTCAACAAATTAGAGATGAGATTCAAAGGGGCCATTTTTTACAATTTGAATACCCTTGATTTTCCCTTCCATTTTTACCTTTGAAAATGCTCTCCCTAATTCTTCTACCAGAATAATGAATAGATAAGGAGAAAGAGGATAACCTTGACGAAGTCCACAAGATTAATTGAAGTACCCATCAGGAGAAAAATTGATCAAAACAAAAAAATTTGTAGTGCCATAACAATATTTAATCCACTCACACCAACTATAATCAAAGCCAAACTTTCTAAGAATAGCATGTAAAAAATTCTAGCAAACCCTATCATATGCTTTGTTTATATAAAATGTTAAAATTATACCTATTTTTTCATGGAATGAAGAGAATGTATGTCCTCTTGTGCAATGATTATACCATAAAGAATTTATTTACCCTAAACAAAGACACATTTTTCTTTTGAGATAAAACATCCTAGAATGCCCTTCAACATATTTGCGATAATTTTTGAAATGATCTTGTAAATCATATTATAAAGGCTTATTGGATGAAAATTATAAAAATATTTTGTGTCAACCTTCTTGGAAATTAAGGTAATAAAAGTAGATTTGATCTCACTTATTATATCCTTCCTTTTTTGGGCCTCTTCCACCACATCTAACATATCATTGTTCAATAAATCCTAAAACTTTTGAAATAAAATTGTAGGAAATCCATCGGGACCAGGTGCCTTGTTAGGATGGAAAGAGAAATTTTTTTCATGGAGATCCTCCATATATATATTCTTCATCAAGTTTTCATTTTGTCTTTGAGTGATAATTGATGGAATATTTTACAAAAAAAAATCTTGTGCCTCTTTATCTTGCCTAGAATCTGATAATATTTTTGAAATATTTTATTGCTTCCTTCCTTATATTTTCTTCATCCTCAATATTTTTTCCATTTGGAGTTATCATATTTTTGATATGACAAACAAAAAAATTGTTTTTGTTGTAGCATGAAAAAAATTATATTTCTATCTCCTTCTTTGAGCCATTTCTCTCTAGATTTTTTGAATCAATATGACTCCTCCTTTTTCAATGCATTATGATAATCACAAAGTAATTATTTTTCTTTTACATAAGAATCCTGGTATATTCCATTAATTTCTAATATCTCTTATACATTTTGGAGCTTGGATTAATTTTTTTTTATTTAAAAATATTGCCAAAATATTTAACATTCTATATCTTCATTTGCTCCTTTGAATATTTCAACTTTTGAACAAAGTTGTACATATATGATCCTTCAAATTTTAATTCATCCCACCATAACATAACCATATAGAAAATTTAAGGTCTTGGAGCCACATATACTGGAAGTAAAATGGCTTTGGATGACCATTGTTAGGTGACTCACAAGTCAAAAGAATGGGTTTGCTATCTGATCCTGCTTGCAATAAAATATCTAAAGAGATTGTATACTTTGTTTACAACCTATTGGCATTTTTGCCACATTGTTTTTGTTGTTACTATTCATGTAAAAGAATGCACAAGTTGTAGAGATACTAATTCTTTTGTTTGTCCCTCCAAGCATTTTGAAAGGGAAAATACAAAAATCTCTATAATTTTTGTGTTAGAGAAAAGTAACTGTAACATGTCGCGATATCGCGACATGTTGCAGTTTCACGACGTCCAAATGCAAAAATCAGCTAAGTACAGAAAATGTCGTGATATCGCGACATGTCGCATTTTCGCGACCTATCGCATTTTCGCGGTTAAAAACAGCCAATGAAAGCAAGGGAGTAAAACTGTCACGATATCATGACATGTTGGAGTTTCACGACTTATTGCGGTGGCCACAGAGTAGAGTAATAGAAAGTTGTCATGATATCGCGACATACAGCAGCCAAGGGGAGCACCAATGAAACTTGTCGCGATATCACGATAGAAAAGCAAACAAGGAGCAGAGGGTACAGAATGGCGCGATATCACGACATGTCACGTTATCGCGAAAGGGCTAAAGATAAACACAAGGAAGATAAAAGATGTCACGATATCACAAAATTTTGGGAAACAAAGCCAAAATAGAGAAACTTGTCGTGATATCGTGACAGGAAGCGGCAACAACAAAGAAGGCAAGAAGTTGTCACAATTTCATGACATATTGGACAGGAAGGGCAAAGCGTAGAGAAATTTCATGATTTCATGACATGTCACATTTTTACGAGGAGGAAGTACGGAGGCAGCCAAATTGTATGAAATGTCACGATTTTGCGACATGACAAATTTTCACGGCCGAACAACATCAAAGTAGAAGAAGACAGAAACATGTCACGATTTCGTGACATGTTGAAGATGAAAAGACAAAATGGAGAAAATGTCACGATATCGCGACATGTCGCATTTTCGTGACCTACCACATTTTTGCAGGTATAAAGCAGACAAGACAGCTCTAAGTGAAAGATATCATGATTTTGTGAGATGTTTCATTTTTGTGATAAGGAGCAGTGAACAAAGCCAGACAGAGGAGAATGTTTTGATTTCGTGACATGTCATGGAGACAAAGCTGAACGAGAGAAAGTGTCACGATTTCATGACATGTCGCATTTTTGCGACTGGTGGCAAGAAAAGAGAGTAGTAAGGTAAAAGTGTCACGATTTCACGACATGAAACATTTTTGCGACCTGTCTCATTTTTGCGACAGAAGCAACAACAAAGGCCCGATACAGTTCTATTCACATTTTTCCTTCAAAATTGCATAGGAGAACATGAGGAGAAGATAAGGATCAAATGAAAGCTCTCCAACTGATTTTGAGATCGTGGTCAAAGAAGCTCAAATATTAAATGTTGCTAATTATTGATGTGTGCTAGATGGAAGAACATGAGGCAGTTTTCGAAGCCACCAAAAATAAATATGCCTCCAGTATTAAAAGCTCATGTTCGTGATCTCCTAACAACTTCCATTCTACCCTGATAATGGTCATTTAATGAAGAAACATGGTCCCTTGGTCCGAGGCCGATTAAGGGGGATTGTTTCTCTTTTCAAGTGCCTACTTTGTGGACCTCTTCTTCGAAGTTTGTTTTATGTATTAAATGTTGTGATGAAAGAGAGAGATGGAAGACCTCTATAAATATTCATGTATATCTAAAAGAAAAGAGGTTAGACATTTTGTAAGGAGACTCTCTAAGTTCTCTACATCTATAGAAGAGACTTAGCTTTTGAAATTTACAAGCATTTTATCTGTGTGATTTCCTTTTGTTTTAAAGTCATTTTTGTTTATGCTCATGCTCTTGCTATTAAGTCTTGAATTCTGCATTCTGAATTCGAACATTGTTGGTTAGTGAGTAGATTTCAAAATGTGATATGGAGGTTATCTCCATAAATGTGTGAGTTCAATTCTGCTGCTTTCCTTTTATTAGATGTTGTTATAAAACTTGGTGGAATTCCTGCTGTTAGTCTGCCCCAAATCATCAACTTTGGCCTATGGCCATATTTCCATCTCTTTCTATTATTTCCCTTTCTTTTCGTATTTTCCATTTCTTTCCCGCACTCTTATCTTGAAACCAATTTAGATTAGGTTGGGAGCTAGCCCTCTCTAAATATCGGCCCGAGAGACTTCTCTTTCTCTTGGCCTTTCAATGTTGGTCGAGTCTAGGGTGCACAAGTGATGAAATCTTGTACTTAGGTAGATTTGTGTCCAACAATTTTTGGCATGCCCGATGGGACAGACCGTTTCTATCTCAAAAAGATCCATAATCGATGGGACAAGTGTTATTCCAAATTGACAAACCCACCTGTGCCAACAATTTTTGGCATGCCCGGTGGGACAGACTATTTCTGTCTCAAAAATATCCATAATCGGTGGGACAAGTGTTATTCCAAATTGACAAACCCACCTGTGCCAACAGTTTTGGCACGCTCGATGGGATAGACTATTTCTGTATCAGAAATATCCATAATCGGTGGGACTCACAAGTTTCATTTTTTGACACCTGGAGGAATCAAGATTTTGATGAACTGTCTTGACCTCAAAGCGGAGATTGTAAGTTCATATGGTGACTCTGCTGAAGGTGACTGTATAGTACCTAGAAATTTCTAATCGTGAAGCTGTTGAAAATCTTTGCTTCATGATCACGAGATCAAGTGCCAAAGAATTAGAAGATCTAGTCGAATTCTTTGAGATTGATGTTCAAAACTAGAGGGAGCGCTCAAGATTGGTAAGTCTTGTGAACCCATCATTTGTTATCTCATCACAGGTTGTAGATCAGTTTGTGCCATCTTCGACTCCTCCCAGTACTGCTATGATCTTGCTACATCCAGATCCAACAGTCCAAATGGCCCAGCATCCTCCACTAAGGAAGTTCTTGGCATGGAGTGATTCGAGAGCCTTGAATTTACTGCCACAAAACCCAGTCCCTAAAGCTGCTTTGAAATCTTTGCCGACCTATGATGGTACTGGTAAAACTTATTATGAGCATATTCACGATGTAGTCTCTTTGGTGGCAATCCATGACATAACAGATGAAGACATGATGGTAAAATTTTTGGTGTTGTCATTCAGAGGGAAATTGTTGTATTGGTATAGATCATTGCAACCAGGCACTATTGCATCATGGGATCAATTAGGAGAGTTGTTAATAAAAAAATTTCATGAACACACTAATCCATACTCCTTGTTGCATCAATTTAATGCAATTCATGGGCACCTACAAGAGGAGATAGCGAACTTTAATGTCAGGTTTACCAGAAGATGGTAGAGAGTTCCTGAAGGTCTTCGGGCCACTCATGAGCAAGCCGCATTCTATTATATTAGAGCTTTCAACACAAACATTGGCTTGGCGATCCAACAGTCCAACGTGACTACATTTCCAGAGCTGTTTGAACAAGCGCAAAAGGTGGAAGCTGACTTGATTGCCATAGGTAGGCTTCCCCCAAAGGTAACAATGCCTATCTTACCTGATCTTCCTAAGAATTTATATTCTGGTTCATTTTCATAGCCTATTCCTTCCATGTATCCTATTCCATCATGGATCTCAAGTGCACCTCAGATCACACCCATTCCAATTCCCTAGCTCCTTGCTCCAACTATTCCACAATTGCCTGCACCAAGCATTCCGCAATTACCAGCTCCCACTTCATTCCTAGCATTACCTACACCGCCAACACCTCTACCTATATCGGAACCTCCTATGCCCTCAAATCCTGATCCTTACACAATGCTATTAAAAGAGGTAAGATCTACTAATTCAACTATAAGAGCGATGGGAAATAAAATCATAATCATTGAAATAAAGCAGGCCGAGAGAGATTTCCAACCCAGGAGATTTCAACCTTCGCCAATCACGAGAGAACAATCGGCTTCAACAAGCAAAGTGCATGAACATAACTCGACTGTGTTGATGAATGAGGAAGTTGGCCCTGCAAAAAGAACATGTTGGTTCTCTACATGTAATGATCCACATGGTGAGGAGACTTGTATGGTTCATTTGAACTATGTTAAAACATTGGCCGCAAGCTCTTCTGGAGGACAAGTTAATATGATTACTGAGGTAGATCATAATTTTATGGTTCCATCGAAAGAACAAGTCTCAGTTCTCACGATAACTAGGAAGAAGCCAGTCACTGTAGATCTAGCAGATATGGAACCACTAAGGGTACCGACTAATTCAAAGATGCAAAATGAGAAGAAACAAGTACAAGTGAAAGCTCCTATTTCAATACCAAATCCAGATTCACCTGTTCTATTAAAAGACATTTTTCCACCATGAGCAAAGGAAAAATTGCAAGAAAAAGCCTCAGCTTCATAGGCAAGAGCTGAAATAGAGGAACGGTCCAGAGAAAAGCTCAAGTACCCATATTTGACTAAAAGACTGAGGGTAGAAGCCACTCAGCAATATCGGAGCAAATATGAAGACATTAGTGAAAAGAGGGAGTCTGGTGCATTTACATACAATATTTTTGAAGAATTGAAGAAGATTCTAGCCAAGGTTAGTCTCTATGATGCATTACAATTACTTGGGCAAGTTGATTTGTTACAAGAATCATTGAAGTCTGTGAAAGATAATGAGAAAAATCCTACACATATGATTTTTGCTCAAACATTAACTACTTCAACCACTAGAAAAAATAGACCACCCCCATTTTATTTGTCACTTAGGATGGAGGGTTGGATAGTGCACAACTGCATTATTGATTCTGGTGCTGCTACAACTGTCATGCCAAAGGCAGTTTGTGAAGTCATGGGTATGGAGTATACAAGAAGTAGCCCTGGTGTCTTGTAGTTGGACGGGACCCCCATGAAAATAGTGGGTGTGATCAAGGATGTTCCTATTGATCTACATAGTATACCTCAAATTACAGTAATTCAAGAGATAGTTGTGGTCGATTTGGAACCATATTTCAATATGTGTTTGTCAAGAGAATTCACTGCCAAGATGGGAGGTTACCTTTCTCTGGATTATTCTCACTTGGATATTCCTTTCAAAGGAAGAAGAATATGGATCTACAATAAGAAGCCTTCTACTTTTCATATAGAGAATATGGGAGAAGAAGAAAGGTCCACACATTCTGTCCACATGATAACTGAAGAATTGGAAGATCCTGATTTGATGGATGAAGTCCTGGATGAGCTTCGCTTAAAGGATGAATTTTCAATGCTCGATTTTAATGCCATGGTGGAAACTGATATTGGTTGTTACTCCATTACAAATCCTGAAGAGGTTGAAATAAAGATGCCTCCTGATCAAGTTGGTCAAGACTTTGTGCTAGATCAATTATGGAAGTTGTATTTTGATGGGGCATGATGCAAAAATGGTGTGAGAGCAGGGATAGTTCTTATTTCTCCCTCTGGCCTACAGAAAACATATTCATATCGATCGACTTAGAGTTGTACTAACAATGCTCCTGAGTATGAAGCGTTGTGCCTAGGTTTGAAGAAGGCAAAAAAATTAGGGATTGAACAATTGCAAATTTTTGGTGACTCTAAATTGACTGTGAATCAAGTACTGAACACCTGCATCTCCAAGCAGCAGTATCTCAAGGTGTACTACAACCAAGTTTGGGATCCTGGCGAACATCACAAGTTTGGGGTAATTTGAAAAGGTCCATATTTGTTCTAAAAAAAAATGAAAAAAAAAGAAAGAAAAAAAAAATTCGTCAACTTCGGCTCTTTTTGCATACGAGCCCGCAGGTATGTTTATTTCTCTTTCTTTTTTTTTTCCTTCCCAGCAGATAGTGGCTTTCCTCTAATTATTTCCTTTACTTCCTTACTTCATTCCCTTCCTCTCCTACTCCTTCTGCAAATAATCAAGCCACTACTGTTGTTTCTACTCCCCTCTCTGATGTTCCCTTTTCTTCACTTCCCCTTCTAATTTTTTGTCTTTTGAGAACTTTTCCACAGTTCCTACCAACTCCTCCATTCCATCATTTTCCCTTTAATTTTATATTTTCATCAAAACCCAGTAGCTGGTAGCATAGTAGCACCCTATTGTTGTAGTTACTGCTTCTACTCCTCCATTTTCCACCATTTCATCATTCACCATTCTCGTTCCACGACCTGCACATCTGCTAGCCATCACTCCATTCATTTCCATTTTTGCAACTCAGGTGCTTTTCACTACTGCCATGGAGATCCTTTCACAGCACCTGGTGATTACCTAGCTCAACCGAGCTAGGCAAAGTGTAGTAGTTCTAAAGAAATAAAGGAAGTTTTGTTCTTCCATAAATTTTTGTTGAAGGTCCTATTTTTGAGTGTCGAGTGCTAGCAAGAGCTTGTTGCAGTAGTCCACAGAGACATCCAGTATCAACCAGCATTCACTTCTTCTGCTCTTCCAGTTTCTTGACTCTATTGCCCAATGGATAAAGGCCTGAGGTTCGTGCATACAGTAGAACTGTATACCCCACGAGCCGCCAAGAATGTTGGCATTTTTGCCACATTGTTTTTGTTGTTACTGTTCATGTAAAAGAATGCACAAGTTGTAGAGATACTAATTCTTCTGTTTGTCCCTCCAAGCATTTTGAAAGGGAAAATACAAAAATCTCTATAAGTTTTGTGTTAGAGCAAAGTAACTGTAACATGTCGCGATATCGTGACATGTTGCAGTTTCATGGCATCCAAATGCAGAAATCAGCTAAGTACAGAAAATGTCACGATATCGAGACATGTCGCATTTTCATGACTTGTCACATTTTCACGGTTAAAAATAGCCAACAAAAGCAAGGGAGTAAAACTATCGTGATATCACATGTTGGAGTTTCACGACTTATTGCGGTGACCATAGAGCAGATTAATAGAAAGTTGTCATGATATCGCGACATACAATAGCCAATGGGAGCACCAATTAAACTTGTCACGATATCACAATAGAAAAGTGAGCAAGGAGCAGATGGTACAGAATGGCGCAATATCACAACATGTCGCATTATCATGGAAGGGCTGAAGATAAACACAAGGCAGATGAAAGATGTCTCGATATCACGATATTTTGGGAAACAAAGCATAGACAGAGAAACTTGTCACGATATCACGATAGGAAGCGACAACAACAGAGAAGGCAAGAAGTTGTCATGATTTCGTGACATATTAGATAGGGACGGTAAAGCACAGAGAAATGTCGCAATTTCATGACATGTCACGTTTTCACGAGGAGGAAGTACGGAGGTAGCCAGATTGTACAACATGTCACGATCTCACGACATGAAAATTTTTTGCTCCGAACAGCATCAAAGTAGAAGAAGACAGAAACATGTCACGATTTTGCGACATGTTGAAGATGAAAAGACAAAACGGAGAAAACGTCACGATATCGCGACATGTCGCATTTTCACGACCTGTCGCATTTTTGCGGGTATAAAGCAAACAAGACAGTGCTGAGTGAAAGATGTTGCGATTTCATGACATGTTTCATTTTCATGATAAGGAGCAGCGAACAAATCCAGATAGAGAAGAATATCATGATTTTGTGACATGTCATGGAGATGAAGCTGAACGAGAGAAAGTGTCACGATTTCACAACATGTCACATTTTTACGATTGGTGGCAAGAAAAGAGAGCAGTAAGGTAAAAGTGTCGTAATTTCGTGACATGTCGCATTTTCATGACCTGTCTCATTTTCACGACAGAAGGAACAACAAAGGCCCGATACAGTTATGTTCGCATTTTTCCTTCAAAATTAAATAGGAGAACATGAGGAGAAGATAAGGATCAAATGAAAACTCTCCAACTAATTTTGAGATCATGGTCAAAGAAGCTCAAAGATTAAATGTTGCTGATTACCGATGTGCGCTAGATGGAAGAACATGAGGCAGTTTTCGAAGCCACCAAAATTAAAGACACCTCTAGTATTAAAAGCTCCTGTTCATGATCTCTTAACAACTTCCATCCTGCCCCGATAATAGTTATTTAATGAAGAAATATGGTCCCTTGGTCCGAGGCCGATTAAGGGGGATTGTTTCTCTTTTCAAGTGCCTACTTTGTGGACCTCTTCTTCAAAATTTGTTTTATGTATTAAATGTTGTGATGCAAAAGAGAGAGGGAAGACCTCTATAAATATTCATGTATATCTAAAAGAAAAGAGGTTAGACATTTTGCAAGGAGACTCTCTAAGTTCTCTGCATCTATAGAAGAGACTCGTCTTCTGAAATTTGTAAGCATTTTATCTGTGTGATTTCCTTCTTTTTTAAAGTCATTTATGTTTATGCTCATGCTCTTGTTTTTAAGTCTTGAATTCTGCATTCTGAATTCGAACGTTGCTGGTTAGTGAGTAGATTTCGAAATGCGATTTGGAGGTTATCTCTACAAAGGTGTGAATTCAATTCTGCTGCTTTCCTTTTATTAGATGTTATAAAATTTGGTGGAATTCATGTTGTTAGTCTGCCCCAAATCATCAACTTCGCCCTGTGGCCATATTTCCATCTCTTTCTGTTATTTCCCTTTCTTTCTGTATTTTCCATTTCTTTCCCGCACTCTTATCTTGAAACCAATTTAGATTAGTTTGGGAGCTAGCCCTCTCTAGAGATCGGCCCGAGAGACTTCTCTTTCTCTCGACCTTTCAATGTTGGTCGAGTCTAGGGCGCACAAGTGATGAAATCTTGTACTTAGGCAGATTTGTGTCCAACACAACCATTTATTGGATAGAAAGAATCTATCCAATATTCCTACTATATTATTTTTCCCAATGCATCTATTATCCAATTTATATTGAAATCTTGAGGGACTAACATCCCAAAGGTCATTTGAATTGATAAATGAAAAAAATCTTGAATTGATATAGACCATCCTAGAATGCCACCCTTCTTTTCCAAATAAGATATAATAGTATTAAAACCACCCTAAATAATCCATAAATCACAATGTATTATCATTGTATTTGACAAAAATATATTAATGTCCCTCCAACATATTTTGTGTGGAGTAACTACAGTTGGAGCATATACATTTATAACCCTAACTTTGATGTTTTCCTCTTTCTTGCAAAATAATCTAGAAACCCAATTACTTTTTTCTTCTAATAGTTCTCGATGTCATTTGCAATTGTCCCATATTATTGTAATACCACCTGAAGCTCCTCTAGAAAAAATTGCTAAACAATCACCTATCTTTCAAATCTCTTTAAAAGGCTTCTCACATTCCTCACTAATTAATTTTATTTCTTATATTAAAATAAACTCAGGTTTATAACAACCTATTAATTTATTTTTATCTTTTATTAGGGGTTTTATTCATACCCCTGGTATTCAATGATATCATTTTCATAATCAATACCTTTTATTTTTTTAGTGGGCTTAGCCCCAGTTCTTGTTAACACCTGTGATATTTTTATTTGTCTTGGCAGATAAATATATTTTTGAGTTTTTTTCTCTTAATTGTGGTTTGATGGTCTTCCTCCCCTTCTTCCATTTTTTCATATTTTTCAAAATGAGACTTATATTCTAAAGGTTTATGTTGCCTTAAATAGCTGAAAGTGCAAGGAATAGCCTCATTAGCATTTTCTTCTTTATGTTGCCCTAAAAACTCTAAACTACAAAGATGATCCTCCATAGTCATCACCTTATTATGTTGGCTTGAAAAACCTAAATTTCCTTGGATATCCTCCATAATATTCTCTTTACTATACTGCTCTTGAAAACCTAAAGTGCAAGGAATACACTCCATACTACTTTGATATTTATTGGAAGGAGAAGATTTTAAGCTACTTTAGGGTAATAAAGGTGATTTTCTTGGATTAAGTTTGACCTCCTTCACCTTATTTGATTTAAGATTCTTCTCCCCATTTTCATTTGTATTAAAATTTGCCTTCCCCTCTTCCTTCACACCTTGACCTCCTATATTTTAACTTACACAATGTACTTCCTCATCTTCCATATCATTTTTTTCTTCTAATGGTTGATTAGAGTGAACTGTAATTACCTTTTCCATTTGATCATGTAGAGGGATTTTTCTTGTCACTTTCTTAGGAGTGGAAAATCCTTGATTTGACCTAGCTTCTCCTGTGATATGGTCTACTTATTTCAAATTGAAGCTACCCTCATACCCAAAAAAATCCATCTCTTTCTCTATTTTTACTTTGTGGATTATTTTTATTAAGTAGAGGTATGGAACACTATTTAGTGAAAGTAAATGATTTATGGATTATTTTTATTAAGTAGAGGTATGGGACTCTGTTTACTAAAAGTTAATGATTTGTGAATTATTTTTATTAAGTATAGGTATGGACTCTATTTAGTGAAAGTAAATGAGTTGTGGATTATTTTTATTAGGTAGAGGAATGTTACTCTATTTAGTGAAAGTTAATTATTTGTGGATTATTTTTATTAAGTAGAGGTATGGGACTCAATTTAGTAAAATTAAATGATTTGTGGATTATTTTTATTTTGTAGAGCTATGGAACTCTATTTAGTGAAATTAAATGATTTGTAGATTTTCTGTTTAAGTAGAGGTATGCTATTCTATTTAGTGGAAGTAAATGATTTATGGATTATTGTATTAATTAGAGGAATGGAACTCTGTTTTAGTAGAATAAAGAGAATGGTTATTTCATGTATTGAAGTAGGGCAACTTTAATGTACGAAAATAAATGAACCTAGCTTATTTAAAATATTAAAGGTATGGGACTTTTATTTATTGAATAAATGTTGAAAGGAAAATGATTAAAGTAGGACCTGTGATCTAGTTGTATTGTTGAAATACTCTCATGGGGTAATGAGAGGGAAAATAAAAATTGTGGCTTTTATGATATCATCTATGCAGTAGATGGTTAGATACTTTGATTTGATTGTATAGTTGCAGTTTGGCAATAATATGAATAAATGTATTTAGAATCATTCCAATCATGGAACCATGAGTTCCCTAATCCCCTAATATCATCTAATGATCAAATAAAAGAGAAGGAGAATCAAAGGAGTAGTTGGAACCAATGTGGCAAATTTATTTCTAGTTTTATTGATTTACTTATGCTCAAATAGATTAACTATATGGGAACATTTCCTTGATAAAATTGATGTAATGTATTATTTTTTAAAGAGTATGGTGGATTTACCATACTTGTTTATATATAATATTTAATAATTATTGGGATATGTGTATTTAATTTATTGCTTAAAATCATATATTGTTTGTACCCATATTTCTTTATATGTTGTTCCCTTGTATATTTTGTATGCTTTATGAATTGTACTATTTTGTTAAATTTAGTATCTAAAATATTATGGTTTTCTTAGTAAACAATATAAACATAAATATTAATTTCTAGGACAAAATTTGAGAGTGACCTAAGGGATTGAGAACCCTTTAGAGTGAACCTAGTGGACATAAGGGGTTAAGACCCCTTAGGTAGAATTATAACTAAGTTTAAGTAAAGACTATGTCTAAGTTAAGATATTTCATCATGGAGATGAGATGGATAGATTAACTCACAATACACGTAGCATACTTACACATATTGATTTATGTATAGTATGGTCATGGGTGTATACCTTCGATTGACTGAAGGTGATAATTTTAGCTCATAAAGAATGATGAGATGGATAAAATTATTTTTAGTAACACATGCTACACCTACACAAATGGATTTGTGTTAGGGTATCTAGTGATATGCAACTCTTCAAGTAAATTTAGGGGATTTAAATAATAGATTAGTTAGGATTCGGTTAGGGGTTTATGAATCCCTCGCCTTCGTAAAAAATAAAAATATTTTCTTTCTTTGTTTTTTCTCGTGGTTGAATTTTAGGTCATTACATTTGGTATTAGAGCTTTAGGTACAAGGGTATAAAGCTTCTAATGTACTAAATGGATTTGTATGTCTCCAATGAAGGCTTTCTTAAAGTATACCCTATTTGCTATAATCTAATGGGAACTAATCCCAAGGGTGAATGAATGTTGTGATACCTTAGTATGGGCTATGGTATTAATGATACATCATAATCTTGGAATACTACCCTAGTTAGATTGCTTATATTTTTAGCAAAGAGAACTTTCTATTGTGGCTTGAATTAGAGATACAATTTAAGGTGAAGTCATAACCTAATATTTTATTGGTTATAACTAGGTTAAAATACCACCTAATTCCAGAAGAGAGAGATCTACACCTAGGAAAACATGATAAAATAATATTAAATAAGATATCTGAGAGGAGGATCCAATAAACACTAATAGAGATATAGAAAATATCACTTCTATGGTTGGTGCTATGCATGATTATATGAGATAAGTGTTATAAACCATTATGAATTAGAACTCACAAACTAAAGGTTCAAAGGTTGGTCAAGATGATGGGCTAATTGTAGAGCAGTTGCAAACCCTTCTAGAAAAATAAATGACTAGGGATATGAAAAATATTTTTATCTCTAAGTTTTATGGAGAAGGTGAATGAGATGCAATTGAAGCATGGATGAGAGAATTGGAGGTTTAATTCATGGTAAAAGGCTATTCCCCAAGAACTCAAATGGTTCGGTACACTATCAAACTAGAAGAGACTGCTCTAGATTGGTGGGAAACCCACTATGAGAAGACTAAGATTGAACATGTTGATATTCCATGGAAAGAATTCATAGTTATCTTCAAGAAAAGGTTCCTAAAAGAGCATTTCTATGCACTAAAATTGAAGAATTTTCTAGCCTACAATAGAGAACCAAAATAATCAAGGTATACTATAAGAAGTTGGTATGGTTACTTAAGTATGTACCTACCTATGATAAGAAAATAAGGGTTTATAATTTTACTCATGGGTTGGAATCTAGATTAATGCATGATGTAAACATGCATGCACGTAGGTCTTTGCAAAAGGTGTATGAATTGGCAAAGAATGTAGAGTTACACTTCCAATTTAACTATGTTGCGCTATCCGAGCAAGATTGACAAGCACTACGAAATAGGAATAGTCAAGTATTATTGAAATGGGAAGAAGAATAGGATTGAAATACCAAGAACCCACATAACTTATTGAAATATGAAAAAGGAAAAATGAAAATTGAAATAAGTTTAGGAAAAAAATCCAAAATAACAACCCCAATAATGATAAACCTTAAGTGCAAAAGCCATGAACCTCAACACCAATGAACAAGTTAGGGGAATAGAAACTAGAAAGGAAGCAAGGACCCAAGGATGGGTTTTACCATGCAGAGATCTACATTATGCTAATTAGTATCTACACCAATCAAGGTTGAGCTCATCTAATACCAAAGGAAAGGAACCTAAGCATCAGATCTATGCTGCAACTGGAAAATAAAAGCTATAGGGGTAAGTCACCCCTTACTTGTGAAGGGAAATATTTTCAATAATTAGATATTCTAATAGATAGTGGAGCCATTGATAGTTTTATTTCTTCTAGTTTATCAAGGAATATGCTGAAAAGGACATGATATTTGGCCCATGGATGGAAGGTAGAGTATGGTTCGAAAAAAACCTACTCAGTAAACCAATGTTATCCAATGGCATAAATTACTTTAGATAGTGGAACCACTAAAGATTACTTGTATGTAGCTCTACTTTATATGTTTGATATAATTCTAGGGATGGATTAGTTGTAAGACCATAAAGCCTTGATTAATTTCCAATACCAATGGATCAAGTATTCATAGAAAGGAAAGGGAAGACTAAGAATTTATAGTGAATAAGGGGTATTCAAACCCCATATGTTGTTGGCTATGAAACTGAAGAAGACCCTCAAGAAAGGAGGGATAGTGTATGTTATAAAATTTAATGAAGTTGAGAATGATCAAAAGAAAGAGGTGATAGGAAAGCACCCAATTTTATTAGATTTTAAGAATGTATTTCTAGAGGATCTACCTGGACTCCCTCTAGTGTGGGAATTTGATTTTATAATTGATATTATGCTAGGAGAAGAACCTATTCATAGATATCCATATAGGATTGATTCTATTGATATGTAGGAATTAAAGGTTCAACTAAAAGAACTATTGGAAAAGGGATTGATAAAACCAAGTGTGTCATCTTGAGGTGCACTGGGTCTATTTCTAAAAATAAGGATGGTTCACTAATATTGTGTATTCATTAGAGAATATTAAATGAGGCTACAATAAAGAACTGATATCCCTTACCTAGAATCAATAATGTGTTCGATCAACTGAGATATGTCATGGTATTCACCAAGATTGACCTGAGATCAGAGTACCATTAGTTAAGAATATGTGAGGAGGATACTCACAAAATGATATTTAAAAGTAGGTAAATGCATTATGAGTTTATAGTTCTACCCTTTGGACTAACTAATATCCCAATTGTGTTCATGAATCTAATGAAAAATGTGTTTAGAAGACACCAAGACCAGTTTGTCCTTGTATTCCTATATGATATCTTAATATACTCCCAAAATAAAGAAGAGCATGATAAAAATATCAATATCATGTTAGATTTGTTAAGGGAAAATCAACTCTATGGGAATCTAGCTAAAATTAATTTCCATGTTTCAGAGGTATAGTATCTTGGACATATCTTATCAGTAGAAGGAATTTTTGTGAACCTAAAGAAGATTGAGGTCATTTTGATTGGCCATCCCCAACTAATGTGACTGAAGTGCAGAGTTTCATGGGGTTAATGAGCTACTATAGACGTTATATAAAGGATTACTTTAAGAATTTTGTGATAATAACTAACCTTCATAAGAAGAGAAAGGAATTTAAATGGTCGAAGAAGTGTTAAGTTGCCTCTACATTACTGAAACATAAACTCACTACGACACCTATACTAAATATTCTTGATCATCAATGAGAATTTTTAGTATGTATGGAGTAATCTCTCAAGAAGAGTTAGTAGTGGCATACACTTCAATGATGGTCAAGAAGCATAAAGTTAATTATGCTACACATTATTTAGAGCTAGCTATCATGGTGCATGCTCTAAAGGTATAGTACCACTACTTGGTGGGGAGTACATTTGAATTAAGAACTAACCATCAAATTCTAAGGTACATATTTATCCAATCTATAATCAATGTGAGATAGAGGAGATGGGTCATGTTCTTCATTGAGTATAAAGGTATAGCTATAGCTAGAATTCACATAGATATGATGGATCAAGTGAGACGGGATCAATATAAAGATGAGTATTACTAGGCAATTATAGATAAGATGAATAGAGACCATGAGGGTAATAAGTAATTTTGCATGAAGGATGACCTTTTGTTCTACAAAGGTATATTTATCATACCAAAAATGAGCAAATTAAGGAAATTGATAATGCAAGAGACCCATATATATCCTTACTTTTCTCATCCTAGAGGATCCAAAATATGGGAAAACATGAAAAAAACCTTTTTTGGGGAAGGAATGAAGAAGCATATCATCGATTTTATCCCTTAGTACCTCAAATATTGGCAATTTAAGGCAAAATATAAGCATCATGTAGGAAAATTATATACACATGATATACCTATAGAAAAATGGTAGTCTATATCTATGGAATTTATAGTATGGTTATCCAAGACCATGTATCAAAATGATGAAATCCTTACAATAGTTTATAGATTGACTAAGGTTGCACATCTCATACACAAAAACATCAAGTTAATGCTCAAGTAGTGGTTAAAAAATTTACCAGAGAGGTATTATGATTACATGGATTTCTTGATATGATCATTTTAGATAGGGATTCCAAGTTCACGTATGAATTTTGGAAGTCCCTACATTGTGCAGTGGGCACAAAACTGAATATGAGCTCAACATACCACCCTAAAATAGATGGTCAAACTAAATGGGTAAACCAAGTACTAGAAGATATGCTTCACATGTACTACATGGATCACAAGTCTCATTGGGAAGACTACCTACATATCATAGAGTTCTACAATATTGGATATCACTCATATCTAGGAATGACTACTTTCAATACCTTGTATGGGTAAAAGTGTAGAACACCATTATCTTGGGATAACCTAGAAGATCGAGTTGTGATTAGGCAAGAGATGGTCAGAGAGATGGAGGATCAACTGAAGGTAATCAATAAAATACTTAAAGTTATTGATAGGTAGAAAATTTATATTGATCTCAAGAGGACTCCAAAAGAGTACTCGGTTCAAGATAAAGTATTTCTAAGAATTAAAATAATTAAGAATGTTATAAAATCCATAAAGTTGGATCCACGGTTTGTAGGACCCTTTGAGATCACTAAAAGTATTAGTTCAATTGCATATAGACTTGTTTTAACACCTAATCTATCCAATATCTATGACACCTTCCACATATCCTTTCTTGGAAATATTTTTCTAACCCTGAACATGTGTGGGATGTTTCTAAATTACATATGGTAAACCTGGAGGCCATTGAAGTGATGTCAATAAAGCTTCTTGAGTTTTATTCTAAGTCTATACAAAATAGGAATCTTGAGCAATGTAAGGTCTAGTGGGACTAATTTTTTGAAAGGAACACCACTTGGAAAAAAGTGGATGACATAAAAAAAAAAATTCCTTCTTGTTTGAATATTTTATGTAATAGTTTTATTTTTTAAAACTTGTAGCACCTAATATGGTGTTTAGTCCAAGGAGGTAGGATGTCATGACCCTACCTAGCGAAATTTTTGGCACAAAGAAATAATGTATTAATTAACGATGTTTTAATACCTAGTTTGGACAATTGAACCAACTATGTCATGTTTAGCTGATTGGGAAGAGGATGATACTACTAAAATATTTCCAAGTTGTGCATGATCAGGTACCCTCGTAGGTGGAAGAAGCAAAATCATCTAGCATAAGCAGGGGTACTTGAGGTTGGGAGAAGTGATTATTAAGGCAACTTGGGGGTATCATTGATGGATACCTTTATATAGGCATGTATTCAGTTAGGGATAATCATCAATATCTAGCCACCTTGATCCTTAGTTGATGACCTAGTAGTCATCATTAACTCTCAGGCTGAGACAGGTTACTAGGTTGATGAAAGATTCCCTCTTTATATGTGCTTATGTTTAATTATATTTTACTTCATAACTATATGCATTGGTGGATAGGGGAATACAAGTATGCATAAGTAGCTTGTCCTTGAAAGCCCCTTGTTTTGCTTGAAAATCTCTAAACTTTCTATTTCTAAATAAACATGTTTTATTTTGAAAAAAAAAATGATCAAGGAGTTTCATTTTATAAATAGAAATGTTTTATTTTAAAAAAAGATAATAGAGTTTAATTTTTATAAATAGAAGTGTTTTATTTTAATAAATGATAAAAGAGTTTAGTTTTATAAATATAAGTGTTTAATTTTAAAAATGATAACAAAGTTTCGTTTTATAAATAAAAATGATAAAAGAGTTTCATTTTATATATAAAAATGATAAAAGAGTTAATTTTTTAAATAGAAGTGTTTTATTTTAAAAATGATAATAGAGTTTCATTTTTAGAAATATAAGTGTTTTATTAAAAAAAAAAAGATAATAAGGTTTTTTTTTTATAAATAAAAGGAGTTCTATTTCAATAATATTTTCTTCAAGAATCATAGATAATTTGGATTTATTTTAAATAAAAAAAGAAACTTTATTTAAATAATTCAAACTTATTTCATGCTAAAAGAATTTGAATCTACTCATTATAAGAAATTCTAGTAGCAAGGTACAACATTGAGAAGCTTCTGGTCGTCAACTCTGCTACGGAAATATTTTGAGAGATGGAAAATATCATGTAAAATGAAGAAAACAATCAGATTGTTGTCATGAGTAGATAGGGTAGTAATGGCAGTTATGATGGTTGTTGGAGAAGGAATTCATAGGAAAGAAGGCTCGATGACACTAGGGAGTAAAAGAAAGAGGATAAAAACCTTGGGAAAGAAGGAAGCGAGGGATCACCATTTAGGGAGCTATGGATAATGAACTAACAACACGAAGAAAAGGAAACAATAAGGAAGGATGACTTCAGGAGGATTAAAATGAGACCATCATGAAGGATAGTAGGTTGGTTTAATTTTTAATACTCTACCTCCTTTTTATTTTTTTAGAATGCTATTTCCCTCCCTATTCGTCGACTATTAAGCTTACCTTACTTTGGAAATATTGGGTACTCATTTTAACACCATAGCTAAAACCTATGGTCATTGTGCACCTTTTTGTGTTAGTCTTGAGCCTGTTCAAGTAGATATTGTGCTATCGTAGCATTGGGTTGGGCTTTTATTGATAATAGTTATTATTTGATCTTGTTGTGTAACCATGAACCTTGTCAATATCTTCTTGCTCAAGTAAGGAGTTGTGATGCCCTTGAACCACCTGCATATCTTTAGTGGGTGAATATACCTTCAACTTGATGTGTATAGGGTATGTTATGTGCTATCAAGCATCTGAAATCCTTTAGATTTCCGCCATTATCTTGTATTTAGAGGTCATCGCATCACCTTTGTCCATTGGTCTTGGGTGTTCACTGTAGAACCCATTTTCTATAACCCCTGCTACTAATTTTCTTGACCCCTATTAGATGATTGTAGATTAACCTAGTCATGATAGGGTCACTGCTCATGAGTTTTTCCATACACACTGTGTGGATTATAGAATAGGGTGCTCTTTTTGATCAACTGATGGTTGTTTGGTAACATTATTGAAACCACCAAGCATTTGGAATCTTGGGCTATGGGTGTTGAACCTATTAAAATTCATCGATATATCTGCCTTTCCTTTAGTAGTGAGTCTCTCAACATTGGAAGTTGTTAGGCTAGAGGGGTTTGAGTGCATAAGCCTAAATTTTACTCTTTGTTCTATTAAGGCTCTTATGTTCAAGCTTACTTTATTATTGACAACTAATTTAATAATAGTTTGTTAATAAATAAATAATTAAAATTATGGTTTCTTTATTTATAAAGTGTTATATTGAAGTAATTGGAAATATAGTTTTCTTTTATTTAATTAAGTTAAAGAATTTGTTTAGTGAAAGTAAATTATTTGTGGATTATTAGATAAAGTAAATGATTTGTGGATTATTTTTATTAAGTAGAGGTATGCGACTCTATATAGTGAAAGTAAATGATTTGTGGATTATTTTTATTAAGTAAAGGTATGGGACTCTATTTAGTGAAAGTAAATAATTTTTGGATTATTTTTATGAAGTAGACGTATGGGGCTCTATTTAGTGAAAATAAATTATTCGTGGAGGTATGGGACTCTATTTAGTGAAAGTAAATGATTTGTGGATTATTTTTATTAAGTAGAGGTATGGGACTCTATTTAGTGAAAGTAAATGATTTGTGGATTATTTTTATTAAGTAGAGGTATGGGACTCTATTTAGTGAAAGTAAATGATTTGTGGATTATTTTTATTAAGTAGAGGTATGGGACTCTATTTAGTGAAAGTAAATGATTTGTGGATTATTTTTATTAAGTAGAGGTATGGGACTCTATTTAGTGAAACTAAATTATTTGTGGATTATATTTATTAAGTAGAAGTTAATGATTTGTGGACTATTTATATTAAGTAGAGGCATGGAACTCTATTTAGTGAAAGTTAATGATTTGTGGATTATTTTTATTAAGTAGAGGTATGTGACTCTATTTAGAGAAACTAAATTATTTGTGGATTATATTTATTAAGTAGAGGTATGAGACTCTATTTAGTGAAAGTTAATGATTTATGGATTATTTTTATTAAGTATAGGTATGGGACTCTATTTAGTGAAAGTAAAATATTTGTGCATTATATTTATTAAGTAGAGGAATGGGACTATATTAAGTGAAATTTAATGTTTTTTGATTATTTTTAGTAAGTAGAGGTATGGGACTCTATTTAGTGAAATAAAATGATATGTGGATTATTTTTATTATGTAGAGGAATGGGACTCTATTTAGTGAAAGTAAATGATTTGTGAATTATTTTTATTAAGTAGAGGTGTGGGACTCTATTTAATGGAAGTAAATTATTTATGGGTTATTTTATTAATTAGAGGAATGGACTCTATTTTAGTAGAATAAAGAGAATGGTTATTTCATGTATTGAAGTAGGATGACTTTAATGTGTGGAAATAAAGGAACCCAACTTATTTAAAATATTAAAGGTATGGGATTTAATTTTTTGAATAAAGGTTAAAATGGAAATTATTAAAGTAGCACCTGTGATCTAGTTGCATTATTGAAATACTCTCATGGGGTAATGCGAAGGGAAATACAAATTGTGGTTTTTATGGTATCAACTAATCAGTAGATAGTTAGGTACTTTGATTTGATTGCATAGTTGCAATTTGCTAATAATATGAATAAATGCATTTAGAATCATACCTATCATGGAACTATGAGTGCTCTAATCTCCTACTATCCTCAAATGATCAAAATAAAGGGAAATAGAATCAAAGGAGCATTTGAAACCAATATGACATATTTATTTATACTTTTATTGATTTACTTATGCTAAAATAGATTAACTATGTGGGGATATTTCCCTCATGAAATTGATGTAATGTATTATTCATTAACGAGTATGGAGGATTTACCATACTTGTGTATATGTAATAATTATTAATTGTTGGGAGATGTATCTTTAATTTATTGATTGAAATCATCTATGATTTGTATCCACATTTCTTTACATGTTGTTCCCTTCTTGTATATTTTGTATGCTTTATGAATTATGCTCTTTTGTTAGATTTAGTATCTAAAATATTATGGTTTTCTTGCTAAACAATAGAAATATAAATATTAAGTTCTAGGGTGAGCTTAGAGAGTAACCTAAGGGATTGAAAATCCCTTAGGCTGAACCTAGTGGACCTAAGGGATTAAGACCCCTTATGGATAATGATAACTAGGTTTAAGGAAAGATTATATTTGAGTTAAGATAGCTTGTCATGGAGACAGTATGGATAGCTTAACTCACAGTACATGTAGCATACTTACACACTGATTTATGTATAGTGTGGTGATAGGCGTATACCTTCGATTGGCTAAAGGTGATAATTTTAGCTCATCAATGATGATGATATGGATAAACTTAATTGCAATAACACATGATACACCTACACAAATGGAGTTATGTTAGGTTATTTAGTGATATATAGCTCTTCATGTAAACTTAGGAAATTTAAATAATAGATCAGTTAGGATTCAGTTAAGGGTTTATGAATCCTTCATATTAGTAAAATAATTTTTTCTTTCTATGTGTTTTCTTGTGGTCAAAATTTTTCTTAGTGGTAAATATTCACAAAATGCCAATTTGCAATTTTGGGGGATCCTGGACGTCGGCCTTTCGCCCAAAATTTTTGGGTCATAAAAATTTTGAAGGGTCCATTCGCCATGCGTTGATAATAGTATTAGGTTTTTTTTTTAAATTCGTCGACACTCCCGCCTAAGTCATGGAGCATTTTTGCAAAAGAAAATTAAAATTTTTAAATTATCCCAACAAATTTTGCTAACTATACCACTATATATAGGTAACAAGCTAGGGATAGTTTTCATTTATAACATTTGATTCAGACCAAAACTATACTCGAAATTAGTTCTCCACTTGGCATAATGATCAGAATTAGTTCTCCGTCTGTCAGACTACATATTCCACTCGAAACATCATTCTATGAGCTTCTTCCACTTGAACTGATCTTCATTTCCTGCACGAACCGCCCGGTGGGTCTCTTTTCAGACGAACATTTTCCTACAATAGGTACTCTTTCTCTTTAGACATTTGAATTTGTTTCTCTACAATAGGTACTCAGTTTCTCTTTAGGCGGACGATGGACCATGTTTTACCCCTAGGCCGTAATCTTGCAAAAATTAAAAAATTTGAAAGAAAAATAACAATAATTTAACCTCAAACATTTCAATACATAATAACTGTAGACAATGAAAATACATTTTAATACATATAAATAAAATTACAATTTTATTATTAACCTCAAACATTTTCACATATCAAGAATGAACAATACATTTGAGATATAACCTGATAGCTTATTTTGAAAATATCTTTCCTAATTTTGTATATTTTGAAAATATTTTGGAACCGCTCTACACAAGGGGCAACTACGGTTACCCGTATCCATCCACTTGAAAATACAATTAAAATGGAAAATATGTGTTCGGTGGCATGGCAAGCCTGTTACTAATGCTCCATTTTCAATTTCATCCAAGAAAATAGAGCAATGCATCTTCCCTGCTTCTTTTAATTCTTTTGAAGAATTTTCTACTTCCATTTCTTTCTCATATTTCCCTGCTTCTTCCATCCTATGGAGAAACATCCAATTAAAAAATATTCACAATTAATCATTGGTAGACAAAACGTTAACAAAAATCCTCCCAAAATCAGGAAATCTAAAAACCCTAGCACAAAGTTTTGCTCTTGAACAACAAATTTACCTTTTTTTCAATGATTTATAGAAGATAAATCAATGGCCGCACCTCCCTCTTTTCCTGAAACAATCTACCAGGTCCTCCATGCTCGTAGCCTCGCAGGTATTCCATGCTCCTTAGTCCTTCACACTCCTTCAAGCAGCCTCATAGGTCCTTTGTTGAAATATTTTTATTTGATTGCAAAGTACGGTCTAATTTTTTATTCCACATGGCCCGTGTTCCATTTTTCCACCTGGTTCATGTTTTTTTCCACCCATACTGGCTACTGTTGTATTTTTCCACCCGGTTGGCTATCGTCTTCTTTTTCCACCTGACCAGCTACCATCGTATTTTTCCACCTGATCGGCTATTGTCGTATTTTTCCACCCAGTTGGCTACCATCATATTTTTCCATCTATCCCAGCTATCGTCATCATTTTATAAATAGTCTGTGGCTAAAAAAAAACTATGTTTTCCACCCGGCCCATGACTAAACGCAGTTTGTTTTCCATGCGACCTGTGACTAAAAATAATTTATTTTTTCCAGGCAGCCCCTGACTAAACATAGTTTGTTTTTCCACCTAGCCTGTGACTAAACACGGTTTGTTTTTTCCACTCGACCTGTGACTAAAAATAGTTTGTTTTTTCCACATGGCTCGTGAATAAACATGATTTATTTTTTCCAAGTGGTCTATGACTAAATGCATGCATAAACCTGCTTGTGGTTGAATTTTAGTTTGTTACACATAGGTGATGGTGGATGAGAGGTTCTATTCGTCTACCTTGTACAAGGGCATGTACAAATTCATAGAAAGGTGTAGAATCTACCAGAAGGGAGTGGTATAAAATATGGGTTTGTACAAGCCTTCGCGCACACAAAATAAACCATGGGAGAAAATTTCCATAAACTTTATTCTTGGATTACCATACACATAGAGAGATCATGATTCTATCTTTGTAGTGGTGGATCAATTCTCTTAAATGGCATATTTTATTCCTTTTTAGAAGGTTAATGATGAATCTAGGATAGCAATTTTTTTCTTCAAAGAGATAATGAGATTGCATGGGTTGCCATGCAGCATTACATTAGATCATGACATAAAGTTCCTTAGTCACTTTTGGTGCAATATTTGGGAAATTTTGGGCACATAGCTCAACTACAGTTCAACATATAATCCTTAAATAGATGGATATATGGAGGTTGTTAATTATATTCTTTGAAATCTATTGCAATGTCTCATATGAGAGCATCCTATGCAATGGAACTCTAAGTTGACAAAGTAGTGTTTGCATACAATAATTTGGTGAATAGGTCAATTGGAAGGATACAATTTTAGTGGTGTATGGATTATATCCTCATGGATTCATAGATCTATTAGAGGTGGAAGTTGGTACCCATGTCAACACTGAGGCAAAAGACTTTACACAACATGTGTAGGAGGTACATGTGCAAGTAAATAAAAAACTTGATTAGAGTAATGCTAAGTATAAGGAGTACATAGTTGTTCATCATAGAGAAAATTCCTAATCATAGGGGGAGTCAGTCATGGTGCATATAAGAAAGGATATTTTTCCATGCAAAACATATAACAAAATAAAACCAAAGAAGATAGGTCCTTATCACATTTTGCATTATTTTTCTAAGAACACCTATGAAATCTAGTTGCTTGAAGGTCTGGATATCTCATTGACATTCAATATATCTTATATGTATTCATTCCACTTACCCAAATTTTTTGAGGATGTGAATATGGAGGAATCACTAGATTGGAGGAGGGAGATACCTAAGAACTAGCAAAAGGAAATAGCACAAATATTGGATTCACACATTGGCAATAAAACTCGATGAAGCGAGTACATAGAATATCCAATTTATTTGGAGGGTAAATAACTTGAGAAATAATCATGGATTTCCAAAGCTAAAGTAAGATAACTTGGTTGGATAAATTAGTTATTCATTTGGTCATAATGTGAGCACAAAGCTCACTTTATTTTTAGCAAGGGTATCTAATGCAGGAGTATCCTTGCGTTCATGTAATCTTAAATTGACCATAAATATTTATAGTTATGTGATAGGCATCACATATTTCCTTAGTTATCAAGTTTGAGTTCGTATTCGAGTTCGACACTCTTGAAATTCGAAAAAAAATTGACATGTTTAAAAATTCGACATAAAATTTGATTATTATAAATGCACATATATTTTTTAAAATAATTTTATTTTTTATTTTTATATAAAATTTAAAAATACAAAATTATAATATTTGATTTTAATAATTTTTTTTGAAATATATACTTTAAAATATTTTAAAAATATAAACATTTTTATAAATTTATTTAAACATAGTAATTTTTTAAATGTTTAAATCAATAATTTTTTTAAAATATAAATTATAAGTTTTCTAAATTCATTCTAAAAAATATTATGCATATATTAACACATAACTATTATTGTTGTCCATTCTATTAACTGATAATAAAAAACTAAAGATTTAAAATGATTACATTTAAAATGATTACATCCAACATAATTTATACAAGAAAATAAAATAAAAAAATTATAACATTTTTACATGCCTTTATTTTACCCTAAAATTTGATAAAACAATTTTTTTTTTTTTTTTTGTATTTACATGGTGGAATCGGTAGCCGCTATGAATCGGGCAGGCTGTCCAGCTTTTATGGCCGTCATAGTATTCTGCGTTGTCCGCCTCGGAAGCCGCCACATAGATCTTCGTGTAGTCCGCCCCTATAACCACCATGCCACAATCATTTTAAACCTTTTACGCTGTTGAAAGCCCCCCTTATGGGGTTTGGATGAACCAATTGGTCTACACCTCGGACCTATTTGATAAAACAATTTACAAAGTAACTTTTTCAAAGATTATAGAAAGTTCTTCTAAGGTGCCATGAGTTTTACCTGCTTAGTAATAAAATATTTAAAATTATAACCTACTGAATTGTTTCATTATTTTTTTATAATATCCATCACTCATTCTCATTTATTTAAGGGATCTTTGGTCTAAATCGGAGACTTTAGTGCACTAAATATTTACTGTAAATAAATGGGTTTTATTTGAAAATTTAAAAATACAAAATTATATTAATAGAATAGGGTTGAGTCTATAATTTAAAAGAGTTATTTATATTTCCCCATTTTTTGTAAGTGTCGATGTGTAGGAAATTCATAACTGTCATATAAGAGTGTAATTTGTAGGATATGTGTGAGTGTTATTCATGTATGTAGGTGTGCAAATATGGAAAGTGAGGATTTGTGGGAGTCTATTGTATTAGGAATGCATGTAGGAGTATAATAGTCATGTAGAAGTGTGCAATTGTCATAGAGTCAAGTATGCATGTAACAAGAGAGTGAAGACTCTCATATACAAGTGGCAAGATGAGAACCTGAAGGTCAAGAATAGGAAAGGTTACATCTCTCAAATATGTGAGGAGTGTAAAAGATAAGTATTGAAGAGTCATATTACTATATCTACATTATAGATATAAAGCTCCATACAATGTAATATGTGAGTAAGGAAAAACAGTTTGTACTGATCACCACATAACAAGCATTGATAATAAAGCTTGTATATAGATTTTGAATAATTTATTATTATATATATTCTTCATGCATGTACATGAATTATTTTGGCTATTTACATTCATATTTTATATTATAAGTTAATTTTATTCATTATTATATTAGCTTGTATATATATTTTATTTCTCACATATATAGTTATAATATTGATTATTAATAATTTGACCTAAATATTATGGCTTATTTATATTTGTAATTCTGATATTATGAGGTAGCAAGTCTTAAAAACCAATAGTGGTATCAGAGCTACCACTTAACGTTATCTATTTTTTATAGAGTTATATTTTAGATAATATTACATTGAAGTCTATCCACTTTTAAATTGGTGAAGACTTGGACTCTATTTTTGAAGATCTAATTGAGTAAATATTGAGGGGATAGGTAAGAGAAACCTTAATTTGGATTCTAGGGTCTTTCCACTTGGTTAAAAGAAAACCAATGAATACTATGACTCAAATTGATTGAGAGAACCAACTTAGAAGATAGTTGGATGTGAGGGGACACTCACAATCACCCTGATATTAATTTTTGGATTCTCTAGAAATGGGGATGATCATATAGTTATTAGGTGTGACATAAGACATCATAGGATTAAGGATCATAAAATATCTCATGTGATTAAGAAACATCATAACATCCAAGGATTAAGAAGCAATATAAGCTTTCAAAGATTAAGATAACTTAGATAGAATCTAGAGTGTAGTAGAAAGAACAAAATTATAACTTTCTACTAATATTGAAAGAGTATTTTTTAAATAAGCTATATTTAAGTAAGGATAAATAATAAAGGGCCCTATTAGTATCCAATAAAATAAGAATCACATCAAATCTATTATAGTCTAAGCATATAGGAGAAGCACATAATGATTGGTAAAAGTTAGAAAAGAAATGCATATCAAGCCTAGTAAAACTTAGAACCAAAGTGCATAATCTTGGAAAGAGACCAAGCATAGTAGAGGAATGTCTAATTTTTGGTTAGCAATATCTAAGTCAAGAATTACTCAAGCACTGAGGAGAAGTGACTGAGTTTAGTTGATAATACCCAAGTCAAGTAGCATCCTAGTATAGAAAATAAGAGGTTGAGTTTGGTTGATAGTAATGCTCACATAGATAATTATAGTAGTGCATATAGTAGTTCTAAAAATAGAAGTATAAGAACACTTAAAGGTATAAGTCTAGTAGTATTAATAGGGAGCAGTATAGCAACACTCACAACAAGTGTATAACAGTACTCATAGTAAAATTATAGTAGCCCTTATAGGTAGTGGTATAGAAATATTCATTTAGAACAATTATAGGCAACAATATAGCAACACTCACATAAATAAATCATGGGGAATGATATTTCAATGCTTACATAGAGCACTCATAGATAGTGATGTAGCAATGCTCACATAGAGCACTCACAAGTTGTCATGAACCTATTTTTGTAGATGTTTTTGATTGGATCCATGTAGGGATATGTTTTGATGGATATTTTAATGAAACATGGTGTTTCATTTTTAACCAAATGAATTATTGATAAATTATGTTTAATTCTACCAACATAGGTTTAAATGATAGAATATGATGTTGCTAATATATTGGCATTAATCTAGGAACAAGTTATAATATGAATTGACAACTTATTTGGTAGAAGGGCAAAACAGATATGCCTTTTCTCATAAAGTAACTAAGCATTATTTTCATAAAGAGAATAAATCAAACCTTGCTTACTTGGTTGTTAAATAATAAAACCCCAATGTATATGATTCAAATAAATATGATGTTCTTAATTATTATGTCATTGAAGCAAATGAATGGAGTAAGTTTTGTAAGCTTAATCAAGAGGTTGATTCATTACCTTTATAACTTTATGATATTTTGTTTTATTTAGAACTTATCTTTGCTTAGCGACTCTAAGCACCTAGTAAGAATTTGGGATAACAAAATAATATTTCTTTATACTAACTAATTAGTTCATGCTTATGTTGGTGGGGAAATATATTTTAATGCATATTTGTATGAGCTCTAAAAGGAGAGTTTTAATTTTTTGTTATTAAACCACTCTTAGAAAAAGGGTTGATGAATATGTTTAATCAAATGGTACTCCATTCATAGTGGAGATGTTGAGAGCAATGGTAGCAGATATTTGTTGTGTTCATAGTTATATCTACCTTATTGTTTTTGAAATGAAGGGAGGATGGAGTAGTGGATTATTGGGTACATACCTCATCCATTAGCAAATACAAGGAAAAAATAAAGGAGGAGAGATCTTGCAGGTTCGGCAAACACATCTAGTATTTCAATTGCAAGAGATAGGAATTGGAGTAGAGACACAGAGATTGATTAGGTGCACTGCAATCTAACTCTAGCTCACATTAGTTTTCCTTGAAATAGAGGTAAACAATTCAAGTTATAGTCCAACTATGAGAGATAAACATTAAAGTGGAGACATCGAGCTTGATTAGGTATACTGTGAGACAACCCTAGATCAAAGGTAGATCCACCTTTAAACCTACTATTTGGTTCATAGCTTGAGATTCATAGAATATTTCAATCATTCTTCTAGAGTATTTCTTAATATGATGCATATCGTTTAGAGTAAAATATGCTTAGATACACCCATTTTTTGATAGATTAATCTACATCATCCTTGTAGTCAACTTTGATAGAAGCTTGATTTTAGCTCTTATATATTTTCAATTCATTGTTTTAGAATTGATGGTATTCTTTCCACAATGTAGAATTATCTTAAGATAATTTGAGTTGGGATGCATAGGATTACATTTATCCTATGGAAAGTAATACCTTTTTACTGCCCTACATGAGATGAGCGTAATGCTCTTTGGAAAAATATTTGAGCAATGTGAGTGTTTTTGGAAGTAGTCTTCCTTGAGATAGAGGTAAATGGTTTACCTCCACATTTATGTTTAGATCTTAGATAGCTTACCCTTGGTTCTAAAAGGAAGAAGTAAGATCCTTTGTTTGGTTACTATTGATATCTGTGTCAGATTGAGATACTACCAAGAAATGATAACCCTTATTTCCTTTGACATATTTGTTAAACATTATTATTGTGTTCTTTGATGAGATTGAAGGATGATTTTCTCTTACGCTTGAACACACATAGATAGTTTTGAATGTTTGGTTTCTTGAACGTATCTCTTAAATGAATACTATATATGTATAGGGATGGATGTTCAAGTTTTATTTAAAATGGTTGGTATAGATAGTAAGTTTCACTGGAATAGTTAAGCTAGATTTAAAAAGAATTGTGATCTTTTCATGTCGAAGGAATATCTCCTAATTGATATTGAATGATTTATATTATACCATATGTTCCTTAGAGTAATGTTATTATGAATATGATTGGCTATTTATATTTTCTTCCATATTGAATATCATATTTCATATTATTAAGAGAAGAATATCTTGTAAATTGTGGTGAACTTCTCAATAAATAAAGGATGATTTCTAAAGTTGATTTAAGGTGAAAATAGTTCTTATGTGTACATTTTATCTTGTATCAAAATATTAATATCTTTATGATCTAGATATATAGTTTGGTTTTCTCTTAAAACTAAATAGAGGATAAATTGCTTAATAGTTTGGTAAGGTTTCCAAATAGGAACCAAATTTTTTGCCTTATGAAACAGGTTTATGTTTGGGCATTGTGGTTAAAGTCTCTTCTTACAATATGATAGGTTTTCATTAAATGGTATAGTAGAACTCAGATGTATGAGTAATAATAGACAAACCTTATATATTGACTCACCCAAGGAAACTGCATAATCCAAGACTATTGTGACAGTGGGATTGGAGGAACAAAAGTCATTTTCCAAGGCATAGTTTCAAGTACGAATTTTAGAATTGAAAAGGTTGTTATGATAGAAAGTTTAGGAATATGTATGCTTTACAATATTTATTCTCAAGGATGACCTTATGAAATAATTAACTATTTCAAGGAGGTAGTTTGTAGCTTGTGATATATTTCTTTAGTAGGAACCTTAGGGTTTCATGAAATGCCCTTATCTAATGTAAAGATCAGTTTTTTTAATGAAATATAAATGGATTGAACTTGAGGTTGTGTTTTCCCTATGGGGTTTCTCCTAGGATATATAGCATGTTGTTTTATTTTTGTTGTATGGAATATATTTGTTTAAATATATCTTACTTAATGCATTAGATGAGCTTATCATCTAAAGTTTACTTTAAGTTGGATAAGGTATGCTATGTAAATAATGCTATTTTTTTAATACTTGGAATGAGGAATCATAGGAAGTTTATAGAAATTTATATGTTAAGATTAGTTGCATCAAAGAATAAGTGTACTTGGAAATTAAGACAATGTTATTTTAATATGTAGATTAATAGATAAATTGAGCTTCTCAAAAGCATGTGAGCAGCTTAATTTATGACTCTACTAAAATATTAAACTTGTAAGATAATGAATTAAATTTGGATAAAGATTAGAATATTTGTGGTAGTTTGTAATGAGTAGAGGATAAGAGAGGGGAACCATGTATACACATCATAAATAAATTTTATTGGTGTGTGTTGGGAAGGAGTTGAATACTTTGTTAGAAAAATTATGAAATATAATTATGCATCATAAAGGAGTTTGATGGATGTGACCAAAAGAGACATAGGTAACCATGTTGAATTTGACAACAATGTAAGGTCCTAGCAAATTAAGGTTTTTGATAAATAGTATTTTTAAGAGGCAATTGAAGAATTAATTATCTCATCTTATAGATGAGAGGTATAGTCAAGTTTTATATGTTTTAGCCCTACTCAAAAGGATGAGTAGCAAGTAGCTATAAGCATACCCTTTCGATGGAATGAGAGGGAAGGCAAATTAGCTAGTGGATCTAGTGAGAGAGATAGATTATACACAATAGCCTTACACCTAGTACTCTTGTGTAGCCAGATATATGCAAAATGTAGGGATGTGTGTGCCTCAATTAAGTCTAGATAAATAATTATTGGACTACCGCATCTAAGACAAATTTTAAAAAATATATAGATTAAGGAAATTGGGTTATGAAATTTGGTATCAGAGCCTAGGTTTGTAGTGGAATAGGCTCACTGCACAAGGCTAGTATGGTGTGTGATAGGAAACATACTTAAGTAGGGTTTTAAATCTACCAGATAAAATGGTTGAAAATTCAGTTACTTCATTGAAGTGTCTCCTAATGACTCTTTTGTGTGTGGCCAGGGACAATACCACTAAAGAGAATGAGAGTAAGTGTTGCCCTATCAATGAGGTAGACACAATAGACCAATGTAGAGGGCAAAACCCTAGATGTAGGTTTAGATAATCCTAGTGGTAAAAGAGAGGATCTCACAACAACAATGGCCCAACTTTGTGAACATGTAGAAACATAGATATAGATTTTGGATTCTGTTTTGGACTAGGAAGCACTGGATAGAAAATCTAGAATATAATAGACAAATGAACCCCTTACGGAAGAAAAACAGATGAGGGTTTATCTCAAAGTCGAATTGGGTAAATATATGAAGTATTTAAAATATTATAAGTTCAATGGAGAGGAAGATGGTGATAAAGTTGAATATTTTTTAAAGGAAATAGAAACCTATTGTAACATGAAGAATTATTCCTCCATAACTCATACATCTTATGCCACTTTACATCTTCAATATGTTGGTATAGACTAGTGGGAGAAATTTAGTGCAGGACTAGGTCTTGTTGCAGTAGCAGATTTGAGTTGAAAAGTGTTTGTAGAGGCTTTTAAGGATAGATTTCTCACAAAAGACTTATACTCTCAAAATTTTGAAAAGTTCACTAAACTTTGGTAGGGAATTAGGTCAGTGGAAAACTATTACCAAAAAATTTTCAAGCTTCTAAAGTATGTGTCGGTGTACAATAAGAAATATCCATAAGTACATACTAGGAGTGAATCCTTAAATAGGGCAGGAGGTAGACATGCACAAACATGTTACTCTTCAAAAGGCCTACAATTTAGATAGGAAGGTTGGAACCTATCTCAAACACTATTTTTATTATTATGTATTATATAAACAAGATAAAGAGACTCTAAGGAAAAGAAACGGTGTTAGTTTTGTTAAGTAGGAAGTAGAACAGGTTGGTAATAACTTCCCTACGTAGGATCAAAGGAATGATAGGAAGAAAGGGAGGTTTAGAAAATGGTTTCAAGGGAAAAATAATAATTCTAATAACCACAATAGTGGTAATAACAAACCATCTTAAGGATATGCTAGTCCTCTTATCATTGCAGAGAAAACAATTGAGGTACAAAGATGAAAAACACATCCAAGACCCAAAGTTGAAAGTTTTTATTATGGTGGACCACATTACACTAACAAATTTCCATGTAGAGTAGGATCAATTTTGGAGGGAAAGGAACCAATGTACATGAAACTTACAAGAAAGGAAATGGTGCACATGATTTATGTAACAATATAAAAATAGGATCTAGAAGGGTAAGCCACTACATTGTTGATAAGAGGTAAGGTCTTTGGTAGGAATTTTATAATTTTGGTTGATAGTGGTGTTATATATAGCTTTGTTTCCACTAATTTAATTAAATACATACGTGTAAGACCTGGAATCTTGGCATAGGGGTGGAAGGTTGAGTATGGCTTGGGATAAACCTACTCTGTGAGTTAGTGCTACCCTATGGAAAATATTTCCTTACCTAGTGGAATGACCATAGGATATTTATATGTATCCCCATTGCATATCTTTGATGTAATCCTAGAAATGGATTGGTTGCAAGCAGATAGGGCTATGTTCAACCTTTAAGATAGATGGATAGAGTACATGGAAGGTAGTGGGAATGTTCAAAGGATGTAAAGGCTTTGAGGGACTTTTCAATCCTAAATTATTTCAACAATGCAACTCAAGAAACCCATAAAGAAAGGGGGAATGGTTTATGTTTTGAAGTTAAATAAGTTAGATGATGAAAATATGGAAGAGGTTTTTAGAATATATCCACCTTTTCAAGATTTTAGAGATGCATTTTGAAAATATTTACTTGGATTACCACCTAATTGAAAATTTGACTTCACAAGTGAGCTCCAACCTGGAGAATAACCCATACATAGAGCTCCTTAAAAAATGAATCCTATAGAAATACAAGATCTAAAAGTGCAGCTACAGGGGTTACTAGAGTAAGGACTAATCAGACCAAGTATGTCACCTTAGGTTGCACTAGTACTATTTATGAAGAAAAATAATAGTTTTGTATGATTATGTATAGATTATAGGATGTTAAACAAGGCAACTATCAATAATAGATATCCCCTTCTCAAGATCGATGATCTCTTCGATTAGCTAAAGTATGCTACACTATTTTCAAAGATCGATTTAAATTATGAATACCACCAATTGAGGATTCTAGAGGATGATACTCATAAGACATTATTTAAAACTCATTATGGAAATTACAAGTTCACTATTTTACCTTTTGGTTTAACAAATGCTTAAATTGCACTTATGAATTTGATGAACAATATCTTTAGGAAGTATTTGGATAAATGTTTGTTGGTATTCTTGGATGATATATTGATTTATTCTTGAAATAAGACAAAGCATGATAAACACCTTAGGGTTGTGCTAGAACTACTAAGGAAAAATTAGTTGTATGGAAATTTATCCAAGTGTGATTTTTATGTGTCAGAAGTGCAATATCTAGGACACATTGTTTTGGTAGAAGGGATCATGGTAGATCCTAATAAAATAGAAGCTATTTTGAGTTGGATGCTATCCACAAGTGCGACAGAGACCCAAAGCTTCTTGGGGTTGACTAGATACTATAGGCATTATGTAAAATACTATGCCAATATTACCTCTCCAATGACTAACCTACAAAGGAAAGGGAAGGAATTCAAGTGGTCAAATAAATGTGAGTCAACTTTTGAATTGCTTAAGCAAAATGTTACCATACCTCCTATATATATATATATATATATATATTAGTAAAAAACCCCTTGCGGGGCCGCCTTGGTCTGAGAGACCATGAATAGGGTGTTCTACACCGTCAAAGTCACCCGGGAGTCGCACCCTACCCTGCCCGCACCAACATTATCAATTGGATTTTAGGTACCCAATTCAACTTTTTTGGTAGGGTGGAGATTCAAACTTGGGACCTCCATTAGAGGATTATCCTCTCCTCTCCAATTCACATACAACACCTGGGTACCATACCTCCTATATTAAAGGTAACCAATCCTCAGGGGATTTTTTGTGTGTACATATGCATCTTTGGAAGGTTTGGAAGGGTGCTCTCTTAGGAGGGAGTGGTGATATCTTATGGGTTAAGTAAATTGAAATGGCATAAGGTTAATTATGCAACCCATATCTGGAATTGGTAGTAGTGGTATTTTCTCTCAAAATTTGGTGATATTACTTTGTGGGGAGAAAATTTGAGCTAACGATAGACCATCAGATTTTGCAACACATATTTACCAAACCTCTACTTAATGCTAGATAGATAATATGGATTGAATTTTTTGTAGAGTATAATTTTGGAATTGAGTATATTAAAAGAAAGGAGAATAAATATATTGATGCATTGAGTAGGGGACACATAGTTGTATTGTATTGAATCCATATAGACTTGATAGAACAAATCAAGAATATGCAAAATCAAGATGTATACTACAACCAAATTTTTGAAAATATGAGAAGAAATTCGGAAGATAACACATATTTTAGCCTCAAATATGATTTCCTATGCTTTAAGTACAAAGTAGTTATTCCTGAAATAGGTGATTTAAGAAATATGATATTGAATGAAGCGCATAGATCACCATATTCTGCTCATCCAGGGAGAGAAAATATGAGAGAGAATAGGAAAAAAACTTTCTTTTGGCTTGGGATGAAGAGGGACATAACTGATTTTATCACTCATTGCCTCAAATTCTATAATTTGAAGGTAGAACGCAAATATCCTATATGATTTTTGTATCTGCATGATGTACCTATGCAAAAATGAAAGGTAATTGCAATGAATTTTATAGTAGGGCTGCCTAAAAACTAGTTCCAACATGATGTAATCCTATTGGTGGTCGATAGATTGACCAAGGGGTTGTGCATTTTATACACAAAAACACTAAATATAATATCGTGGTTGTGGCTAATAGATTTTAAAAATAGATATTTTGGCTTTATGGTTTTCTAAAAGTAATTATATTGGATAGGGACTCAAGATTTACGTCTAAGTTTTAGCAATATTTGCATTATGCTATAGGTACTAGATTAAATATAAGTTCTCCTTATCACCTAGAAATTGATGGACAAGCTAAAATAGTGAACCAGGTATTATAGAACATGCTTTGTATGTACTATATGTATAAAAAGATCCATTGGAAGGATTACTTGCATTTGGTGGAGTTTACCTACAAAAACGGTTACCATTCAACTTTAGGTATGTCTCATTTTGAAGCATTGTATGGAAAAAGATGCAAGATACCATTTTCATGGGATAATATAGAGGATCATATTATGTTTGGGATAGACATGGTCAAATATATTGAGTAATAGTTAAAGATAATTAGAGAATGGTTGAAATAAGCCACAAATCGATAAAAAAATTATGTTGATATTAATAGATCTCCATGAGAGTTCTTGGTAGGTGATAGGGTGTTTTTAACAGTGAGATCGATGAAAAGTGTTATTAAGTCTACAAAGATTGATCCACATTCTATGGGACCCTTCAAAATTATAGAGAAGATCAATCCTATGGCATATTGACTTGCCTTACCATCCAACTTGTCCAAGATTCATGACACATTTCATATTTTTTACTTAGAAAGTACATTACTACTCTTTATCATGTGTGGGACCTTTCCAATATATATGTGGTCAATCCAGAGGCTATAGATACTTGACTAGTAAGAATACTTGAGTTCCAATATAAATCAATGAGAAAAAGAACTTTGGAGCAATGCAAGGTCCAATGGGACCATTATTTTGAGAGAAATGCTACTTGGGAGAAAGTAGCAGACATGCAAAAATATTTTCCATACTTGTTTGAAAATGCAATTTGAATGTGTTTTACTTATTTTTAAAACTATGATGATACACAGAGGATTGTGATAAGCCTAAGGAGAGGAGGATGTCATGACCCTATTTTGGTAGCCTTTTTTGATTGGATCAATGTAGGGATATGTTTTTATGGATGTTTTAATGAAATATGATGTTTCATTTTTAACCAAATGAATGATTGATAAATTATGTTTATTTATGAAAACATAGGTTTAAATGATATATTATGATGTTACTAATAGATTCGTATTGATGAAAGAATAAGTTATCTTATGAATTGACAACTTCTTTGGTAGAAGGGAAAAATGGATAATGCCTCCTAATAAAGTAACTAAGAATGATTTGCATAAAGGGAATAAATAAAACCTTGCTTACTTAGTTTTTGAAAAACAAAACCTCAGTGGATATGCTTCAAATAGATATGATTTTCTCAATTATAATATCATTAAATAAAGTGAATGGAGTAAGTTTTGTAAGCTTAATCAAGAAGTTGATTTCATTACCTTTATAATTTTATGGTAATTTTGCTTTATTTAGAACTTGTATTTGCTTAGTGACTCTAAGAAAAGAATACGGTTATTATTTTTCTAAGAACCCAGTAAGGATTCAAGCTAACAAAATAATATTGATTTTTACTAAGTAATAAGTTCATTCTTATGCTAGTGGGAAAATTTATTTTAATGTATATTTGTATGAGCTCTAAAACAAACGTTTTGGTTTTCCATATTAAACCACTCATAGCAAAAGGGTTGACGAATGTGTTTAAGAAAAATTAAGGCACTCAATTCATAGTAGAGACATGGATAGCAACGGTAGTGGATATTTATTATGTTCATATATCTACCTTTTCATTTCTAGAATGAAGGGCAGATGGAGTAGTAGGTGAGTGGGAACATACTTCATCCATTAGCAACTACAGGGAAAATATAAAGGAGGAGATAGCTCATGGGTTTGATAGGGGTATCTCATAGTCCAATTGTAAGATATGGGTATTGGAGTAGAGACACTGAGCTTGATCGGATTCACTATGAGTTGAATTTAGCTCACAATAGTTTTCCTTGAAACGGAGGTAAGAGTTACAATCCAGCTATAAGAGGTGGGCATTAAAGTAGAGATACTGATCTTGATCAGGTGCACTGTAAGCCGAGCCTAAATCAGAAGTAGAGCCATCTTTAAACTTGTTGTCTATTTTATATCTTGATATTGGTAGAAGAGTTCCATTATTCTTCTAGAGTATTTGTTAGTTTATTACATATATTTTAGATTTAAATATGCTTGGCTCCACCTGTTGGTTGATATATTAATCTATGTCATCCTTATAGTCAACTTTTATAGAAGCTTGATTTTGGCTCTTTTGTGTTTTCAATTCATTGTTTTAGAATTGATGGCATTATTTCCTTAGTGTAGAATTATATTAAGATAATTTGAGCTAGGATGGATGAGGTTACATTTGCCCTATGGGAAGTAATAACTTTTGACCGTCTTGCATGATATGATCATAATGCTCTTTGAAAAAATGTTTGAGCAACATAAGTATTTTTGGAAGTAGTCTTCCTTCAGACAAAGGTAAACGATTTACCTTCACATTTACATTCTAAGATTAGATAACTTTCCCTTGGTTCTTAAAGGAAGAAGTAAGACCCTTTGTTTAGCTGCTATTGATATCTATGTTAGATTTAGGTACTACCTAGATAGGATAACCCTTATTTCTTTTGACATCTCTATTAAACATTATTATTATATTCTTTGATGATATTGAAGGATGAATTTCTAATATGCCTGAACACGCATAGATAATTTCGAGTATTTGGTTTCATGAACATATCTCTTAAATTAATACTATAGATGCATGGTGATGAATGTTCAAGTTTCATTTAAAATGTGTTTATCTAAAATAGTTAAGCTAGATTGAAAATAAATGTGATCTTTTCATGTTGGAGGAATATATTCTAATTGATAATGAATTCTTTATATTCTATCATATATTCCCATGAGTAATGTTGTTCTAAATATGATTTGTTGTTTATATTGTCTTCCATATTGAAGTTCATACTTCATATTATTAAGAGAAGAATATCTAGTAAATTATGGTGAACTTCTCTAGAAATAAAATATGATTTCTAAAGTTGATTTCTAAAGTTGAGTTAAGGTGAAAATAGTTCTTATGTTTACATTTTCCCTTTACTCATAATGTTAATATATTTAAGATTTAGATATTTAGATTGGTTTTCTCTTAAAAATAAATAAAGAGTGAATTTCTTAAAAGTTTGGTAAGGATTCTAAATAGGTACTATATTTTCTTAAAAGTTTGGTAAGGATTCTAAACAGGTACTATATTTGTTTCCTTGTGGAACGGGTTCCTCTCTGGGTGTTGTGGTTAAAGTCTCTTCTTAAAAGATGATATATTTTGGCTAAATGGTATAGTAGAGTTGGGATGCATGAGTAATAATAAACCACCCTCATGGATTGACTTTATCAAGGCAATTGCATAATATAATACTATTGTGATAGTGGGATTAGAGGAACATAATTCATTTTCCAAGGCTTAGTTTCAAGTACATATTTATGAATTGAAAATGTTTTGATGACAATTAGTTTGGTAATATATATGTATGCTTTCCAAGATTTATTTTCAAATATGAACTTATAAAATAATTGACTATTTTAGGGAGGTATTTTGTACCTTTTGATATATTTCCTTAGTAGGAACTTTAGGGTTTCATGAAATGCCCTTATCCAATGTAAATATCAGTTTTTTTAATGAAATATAAATGGAGTGAACTTGAGGCTAGGTTTTATCTATAAGGTTTTTACTAAGATAAATAGCATGTTGTTATGATTTTGTTGTGTGGAATGTATTTATTTAAATATATCTTACTTTTGCATCGAATGAGCTTATGATGTAAAATTTTCTCTAAGTTGGATAAGGAATTCTATGGAAATAATCTTGTATATTTTGATACTTGGAATGAGGAATCATAGGAAGTTTATAAAAAATTCTATGTTAAGCTTAGTTGCATCAAAGAATAAGTGTGCTTAGAAATTAAGGCCATGTTATTTTAATATGTATATTAATGGATAAAGTGATCTTCTCAAAAGGGTGTGAGCAACTTAAATTATGAATCTGCTAAAATTTTAAATTTATAATATAATAAGAATTAAAGTTGGAAAAAGAATATAATTTTTGTGGCTATTTGTAATGAGTAGAGGATAAGAGAGGAATAATTAAATAACCATGCATACACATCATAAAGGAATTTTATGGGTGTTTGTTGGGAATGAGTTGAATATTTTTTTAAAAAATTATAAAATATCATTATACATCATTAAGGAGTTTTATGCATATGATCGAAAGAGATATAGGTAACCATGTTGAATTTGAGAGTGATGTAAGGTCCTAGCAAATTAAGGTATTCAACAAATAGGGTTTTTAAGACATGATTGAAGAACTGATTAGATCATCTTATAGATGAGAGGGATAGTCAAGTTCTATATGCTTTATCCCTAGTCAAAAGGATGAGTAGCAGGTAGCTATAAGCATACCCTTTCTATGGGTTAATAGGTAAGACAAGTTAGCTCATGGGGCCAACGAGAGAGGAATAGAATAACATTGCACCTAGTACTCTAGTGTAGATAAATATATACAATATGTAGGGATGGATGTGCCTCGATTAAGTCTAGATAAATACCTGAGTGTACCACATTTGAGACTACCCTTAAAAAATATAGATTAAATAAATTAGGTTATGATACAATTAGTGGAATAGAATGCTCTCATAGGGTAATACATTACATGGTGTATGCTTATATAGTTCAAGTAGTGCAGTATAACTTTCACTCAAGGACAAGATAATGGCTAGAGGTAGTCACTCAAGAAAATCATAGGTAAAAACAATCAATAAGTTGTCTTCCAGAATGTAAGTACAATAAACTTAAAAGAACCTTGATATCACATCCATATACCTAAGATAGGAAGATAAATAAGCACATCTAAGAATATCTCAAGGGATAGAAGCTAGTATAATTAAATTTGAGTAGCCATAAAGCATTTCTAGGTGAAACGATAACTCAAGTGTTTGAGTATAGGGAATAAAAGCCAGTGATTGGCATTGCAAAGTGAAACATTTGTTTTAACATGGAAACTAATGCTTGCATGTAACAATATAACGGTTAATGTAAATATAATGTTTCTTCTTCTTAATATTCTTAGTCTATTTAAATGCTTGTAGGTTTTGCTTATTATGCTTTTAAGGCTATTAAGAAAAGCATCAAGAGGAATCATAAAGTTTCATAACATTCATATGGGATATTAAGCTAGTAAGGAGGATAATAAGGTAATTATCATTATGTTACCTTAATGCAAAAGTTAAAGATCTAATATTTTTAGGTTTTTTATTTATTAGAGTTATAAGTAGTTGAATTTAGGTTGAGGTAGAAAAGTAGGCCGAGCTAGAAGAGATAGTCGAGGTGGCAAAAAATATTCCAAATTTTACACAATCAGTTGGTTAGCCATCGATTTACCAAACCATGTATAATTATCCTAACGCACACCTCAAGACCAAACTCGATACTGATGCATCCATAGACCAAGGAATACAGGACTTAAACTCTTCTGATGTGCAAAAAATTGCACCTCCATGAAGGGAGGTGGTGATGGGTCTAGTTGCATCGATGAATATAGTGGCCGCAAGGCAGACTAAGAAATTATGACCAAAGGCTAAGTCCAAGCAGTCACCCTAGAAGTTTTCAAAGGTTAAATCATGATGACCACCACAACAAAAAAAATAAAGCATTACAGGATTCCACTTCTAATGAAGAATGGGCTAAATCACTGAAGGTATTTTCAAACTACTAGCAGCTCATGAAGGAGATAAAAAAGAAACTCTAATAAGAACGAAATGAATGGCAAGATAGATGACGGATGTCCAGAGAAAGTGTCAACCTTAGGAATGTAAATCCTAAGCATTTTTGGGACCTGTATGGTTCAGTCAAGGGAGATCCATCAAAAATGATAAAATTTTATAAGAGTATCGAATTGTTTGACATGAAGCCCATAATACCACCACTAGTCATAGGACTTGAATGTCCATCATCACCTAATATTAGAATAGGGGATGATAAATATAAGGAGATGCTTGATCCAAAAATAAAGCATCTATCAAAAGCTCAGATATTCGACATGGCTCAGTTCCGCCCTTGGATAAATTGAAAATTCCTATTGTAAAATGGCTTCCTCAAAATTATTACTACTAGAAGTAAACTAAACCAACGTTCTAGAATAATGTCACCATGTTCACTAGATTCTATATGGAAGAAAATGCAGGTAAGCAGGTTTGGTGTAAAAAGAAGCCTGATACAAGGGTAAGACCCAACCAACCTCTAAGGTGTACTCAGTGCCAACAGGTACCAAAAATAAGAGTAGGTCCCAAAATGAAAGTACAAAAAATAAATGGATAAGGTCACAACTAGAGAAAGGAAGAGCATGAACAGAGAGTCTTGGTAATCCATTACTGAAAAATGAATTATTAGCATCGGGTGCCAAGAGCATATGGTAAGGATTAGACATGTGGTGATGATGAGCATCTGAATTGCTCATTTTTTGTATAAGTTTTGATGGGTGTTGTGTGGTATTATTAACACTAGAATTGTCTTTTATGTAATTATTACATACATTTAATAGAAATTGATGTATTATGCTTGATTGGTTGTTTTTAGTGGAAATTATGTGTAGATGTAGTTTTTGTTCCTTTTTTATACTTTTTAGTCAAGGTCCCACATGGACCTAGCACTGGAAACAATTTTAATGTGTTTAAATAAAATATGGGTGGTTTAAATAAGATAGTGGCACTGGAAAAGAAGTTCAAATTATCTAAGGCATGGTTTCTACATTCTTACCACAGGCCAAAAGGCATCTATCTTCAAATGATATGAGGCATTTGTCTTCTAGTAATAGGAAGGTACCTATTTTCCTATGATAGTGAGTTCCTATCTTAAATTGAGTTCATATCGTATCAAGTTGATTAAAATTAGACACACCTATTTTTGTAAATAGGGGATGACCACATTCTATATAAAATGCAAGCCACCCTTGAAATAAATAATATTGATTTTCATAGCAAATTGTATTTTGTACTACATTTAAAATCTCTAGTTCTTTTATTTACGTATTCAGAAGAGTGGTTGCATGAATTAGTTAGAAATATAACTATGGGATCTTGGGCCCACTCTAGGAAGTAATCCTCCTCTGTTTTGCTTTCATTTATTTTTCCTATTTTTATTTATTTCTACATTTTTTTTACTTTATTTTATTTTTGCAATTTCTTACTTTAATTTATTTCTACAAGTGTGTTTAAATTTCTGCATTTTTTATTTCAGTTGTGTGTTTAAAATTCTTGCAATTTCCTTTCAATCATGTGTTTGATAATGATAGTTTAAATTACTTTTCTTGCAGTTTCAATTAGAGTTTAAATTCTTGCAATTTAATTGTTGGTTTGGATAAAAGGAACTACATGAAAAAACACCACACCTATAAACTAAGTGACACATAGGACTCATCTCCTAAATACTACAAAATTATATTGTGCACCGGTACTCAGCAAGTTTATGAACTCTCAGATTGGTAGAATTAAATGGAAGTAAAATTCTTGTTTTCAGAAACACCATTTTTGCTCACCAACAATCATATGATAGGTAAGAAAGAAATGTTTACTAAGCTATATGATTTGATGAAGAGGTAACACTTGAAAATAATAATATGATTCCTATAATGAGGAAAGGAATAATTTATATCCAGACAAAGCATGAAGAGAAGAAGATCATACATGATGTATGTGATCTACCTAGACTAAAATATAACCTACTTAGTGTAGGTCATCTAGTTTAAAAGGGTTACTCGATTGTTCTAAAGGAGAATAATAGGGAAGTTGTAGCATAAATACCAACATCTAAGAATCACATGTTCATATTAACTCTTCTTGATAACAATAATAAAATTTTGAAAACTACTCTAGATAATGAGTCTTGGTTGTGGCATTTAAGTTTTAATGGCTTGCAATTGCTATGGCAAAAAGGAATAGTAATTTTCTTACCAAGAAATCATTCCAAAGATAATTTTTGTGAGATTGCATTACAAGCAAGCAACATAGAGAGTTATTTTAAGTAGCTACATCAAGGAGAGAATATGCATTGTTTGTGTTGGTACACTTGGACATGTGTGGACCAATGTCCACTTCATAAATTATTAATATTATATACTTCATTGATTTTATTTATGATTTAATAGGAGCATTTGGGTGTATTTTATTAAAGAATAATCAGAAGAATTTCTAATTTTTAAAAAATTTAAGAATCTTGCTAAAGAAGAGAGCGATTTTTATTTGAATATTCTATGCTTGGATAGAGGGGATGGATTTTTTTTGTACTATTAAAAAAGTATGGTTTTGAAATGAGTCCCTCAACATTTTACATCAACTCCATCCAGGGAGAGAACATAACAGAAAGCACAACTACACAAGGTAGAAAGAAACACCTAACCACTAAAAATACCAAAAGAGATATAGAGAAAATAATAGGAGTTTCAATGAAAACAAAAAGGAGAACCCCAAACCAAATAATAAGAACATAACTGACCTAGTTTTGGACCTTCTCAACCACCTCCATATCTTGAATGATTTCTCCCACAATCTGCATCACCTCCTTGGTGTAATAAATTGCAAATTTCAATGATCCTAGAATGATGCGCTACTTAATTTATGAAAAAATTAGCTTATGAGCAATATTATTCTTTTCATCACCCTCAAAATTAGGATCATAAACCTCCTTAACTGATATTTCTTTTAGGTTATCCTTATTTAGAAGCTTAGAATCTTATTGAACAATGAAGACCTAAGGGTCAACCATTTTTAAATAGTTTTCAAAGAGGTATTTGAATTTTCTTGAAGAATCCCCTCTTAAACTATTGGAATAATTCATAATGCCTCTAGACCTCCTTCTAATTTAAGCCTCCTTAAGAGAAAATTTCAAAAAATCAAATCTCAATGTAGTAGAAGGCCAAGCCTTACACCTTACACCAATGGATGATACAAGTAAATTTCTAGAAACTTGATCATCTCCTGGGCCCATAGAAAATAAATAAATATATTTACTACCCATGGAATCAATTGAATCTCTTAACTTCATTTTGAGATATACTGGGATTAGTTGATCTTCAATGGACTTTATAGCATCCTCTGCCACTAGGCATTTCTCTCTAATGAACTGCTCAAACACCAACAAGACCAGACCATAATGAATGGGTTCAAATCTTACCATCCTAAATTTTAGTCATGGGCTAAAAGAGAAATAAGAGGATATTAATCCAATTTTTATGCCTCAAGTTATTCAAGAACATCACATGAAAGATATAGATCACATCACTAAATGGATCAAGAGTGAAGTATTCCATGATTTCTTTGATCACTCTATCCCAAGGAGGAGAAAGAGGAGATGAATTTATCTCCCATAAATTTAGCAAGTTTTACAAAGACAATGAAGTTAAGTGGTAACTAAATTCAAGTGACATGCCTCAATAGAATGGTATAGTAGAGAGCATAAACAAAACTCTAATAGAGTTGGGTAGGAACATGATAAATACCAAATATTTGCCAAGTAAATTTTGGATAGAAGCTATAGCTACTGCTATATATTTATTGGATATAAATCCTAGACAGAGTGTGAAGAATATAACACTGTATGAATCATGGAATGGAAGAAGCCCAAGTGTTACTCATCTCAAATTTGTTTTGTACATGGCATATGCACATGTCCCAAAACAAAAGAGTAAGAAGCTTGATAACTAAATCAAGAAATGTATCTTTGTTAGATACAATAAAAAGACTAAAGGGCATAAGATATATAATTTAGTCACTAAAAAGTGTTAATTAGTTATGATGTTAAATTTGATAAAGGTGGAGTTTGGCATGAAGATAAAAAATTTCAATGATAAATTTCAACAACAATAATGTTCGTACAATATGATGAAATTAATGAACTATTAGGTCATATTTAAACCTCTTCAAGTAGGATTTGAAGCCTAACTTCATCAAAATCAAGGCCAACCTGATCCTCCTCTACACCATCAATTTCAAGTGCAAATTAAGGTTTAAATTCAATAACAAGTCCTCATAGGAAGACAAGACTTTCTAATATTTATCAAGTTATTTCTAATGAAAATTATCTTGTTAAATTTGCATTGTTTGGCCACATTCAATATGAGCCTATAATATTTTAAGAAGCAACAAGTGAATACAAATAGGTTGATACAATGAATGAAGAGATTGCTTCCTTTGAAAGGAAAACTACTTAGAATTTGGTATGGTTACCCAAGGATAAACATGTTATTAGAATAAAATGGATTTACAAATTAAAACATGCTACAAATGGTTATATTAAGAGACACAAGGTAAGACTAATTGCCAAAGGTTTTGCACAAACTTATTAAGTTGATTATGGTGAAATATTTACTCTTGTGGTTAGGCTTGACATAATTAAAATTGTTATTACAATTGAAACCCAGCATAAGTAGGAATTTTTCCAAGTAGATGTTAAATCCACGTTCTTAAATGGTATTTTAAATGATAAAGTTTATGTGAAATAACCACTTTACTATGAATTTAAGGGTAAGGAACATCTTTTCTATAAGTTGAAGAAAGTGATATATGGATTGAAGCAAGTCCTATGTGTATGGTATGCATGAATGGATTCTTATATTGAATAATGGGTTTAGCAAAAGCATTTACAACCTACACTTAATGTAAAATCCATTCAAAATAAAGTTATCATAGTTTCTTTGTATGTTGATGATGTTGTTTACATAGACAATTTCAAGAATTTAATGAAAGCATTCAATGTTTAAATAATAAAAGAGCTTGAAATGTCTAATATGAGAAATCTCAATTACTTCCTTGGTTTGGAAGTTAAATCAAAATCGTTGCAACATTTCCCTCTCTAAAGAAAAGTATGTTGTTGATTTTTTTTTTAGATTCAACATGGAGAATTGCAAGCCTATTGCAAAACCATTGCCAGTTAGTAAAAATTAAGCCAATATGATGAGAACCCTAAAATCAATGCTTATCTTTATAGAAGCTTGATTGGAAGTTAATGTATCTCACTTCAACTAGGCCAAGAATTATGTATACAGTGCATTTGGCATCAAGATTAATGGAAAATCCACATGAAACTCGTTGGAGCTCACCAAAGCACATGCTAAGGTATGTGAATGAAATATCAAATTTTAGTATTGTCTATAATAAATTTAATAAATATAAGTTATGTGTATACACAATGATTAAGTAAAATCTATTGATGATAAAAAAAAACTATTAATAATATAAATTATGTGGATACACAACAGTTATAAATTGCTTGATAATAATCTTATTAAAAGCTTACCAGTCCAATTCATATATGTTATAGTTTAAGAAGTGCAATGCTTTCAATAGTTGAGCAATAATTAACTCTATTGATGAACGCATTTGTAAGTCAACTTTCCTCAAAATAATATAAAATTCGAGAGACTTGAACCCAATTACTTTTACACTAAAATTAGAGAGACTTGAACCCAATCACTTTTACAACAAAAATAAAATCAGAGAGACTTGAACCCAATCACTTTTACAACAAAAATAAAATCATGACAAGAGGCCTGTCCTATTAATTAAATCTTCTCTCGATAAAACTCCAGGCATATAAGACAGGCTACCACTTTTTATAAAATTTATTACAGTGCCTCACCTCAAGTGTAAGGACCCTTGAATAATTTTATTTTTAAAATACAATAATAGGTATATTTCGGTCATCTATCGTTATCCGACAGCAACGCATTGAATGACTTTTTGCTCATTTCTTGGTAGATTTTTCTTCGATACCTCACACAGCGGCTTGGAGGTCGAACTCATTACGAAAGAAGCATATGCCGTCATTTTGTCGTGATCAGCCATGTGTTTGTTGCTTCTGCTTGGAATTCGTCGTTCTCGTCGTATATCGCTCACTCTATAATATAACTATGCTTCATGTGCCTTCATGTCCCCTACAACCAGACATATAAGACAGGCTACCACTTTTTATAATGTAATGAGCATTTTTTTTTTTATCGAATGTAATGAGCATTGAATAACTTCTTTTAAGATACTTTAATAGGTACATTGGGGTCATCTTTCGTCCTTTGAGCATTGAATAACTTCTTTTAAGATACAATAATAGGTACATTGGGGTCATCTTTCGTCCTTTGAGCATTGAATAACTTCTTTTAAGATACAATAATAGGTACATTGGGGTCATCTTTCGTCCTTTACCTAAAGACATCCGACAACAGCAACGCATTGAATGACATTTTGCTCATTTTTCTTCTGTACCTCACACGGCGGCATTGAGGTCGAACTCAATATGAAAAAAGCAATATGCCTTTTTGTCGTGATTAGCCATGTGTTTGCTGCTTCTGCTAGGAATTCGTCGTTCTCGTCGTATATCGCTCACCCTCCAATATAACTATGCTTCATGTCCCCTACAACGTCGATTCGTTTGTCTGGAGGGTTGTTTTTAATTATTAGGGACATACATAGTATCTGAGATGAGAGTCCTTTAGAATGCTCTTCTATTGAGTACCACATAGCCAAGTGTCACTATGACGCTTGTTCGTAGTTGGCCATGACGTTTTAAGTATTCAAGCTTATTTCTCATACGAATTTAAGGACAGCAAATTATAGCCGAACATGAGTTTTAATACAGAGAAGCAGAAGTTGTAACAGCATATTCGCCCCTAGGACGGCTGCAGAACAAAACATGTCAGTTTCGAGAGTTATTAAACGTTGCGATAGCTGGTTCTACGGACTACCTTTCTCTTGACTTAAGGTTGTGCAGCGTGCAGACCTTATCGATAATATACATATGCCATTCGGGACGCTTCACATGCTTAAAAAGCTCGTCGAGTACGGTGGACAAATCGAAGATTTTGGAAAATAGGATGGTCGGTATGGTTTTAATTTTTGCCAGATAGCTTTAGATCGCCTTTTGTAGTCTTGTCCAGATTTATCAAACTGACTATGATTATTTGTTGATTTCAGGCTGAAGCTGAAGGATTTGAGGAGCCTGAATCTCTCACGACTCATCTCAACACACTGGAAGACTATGTGGACTGGAAAGGAAGGCCAGCTATCCAAGGCAAACATGGCGGAATTTGTGCAACGATATTCGTACACGGTAAGACAATGGAATGCAAGCTTTGATTATATATATTAGTACCTGTATTAGTTTCTGATGATGCTCAAATTTAAAAGGTATATGAAGATCTAAGGTTAGTTATAACGGTGCAGTTATGGAGGGCTTCGAGAATATGGCATTCATTGCAAACGCGGCCAATCTGTTTACTTATTTTCACAATTCTATGTATTATGACTTGGTTGATTCCTCGACTGCGCTCACAAACTTCATAGGGACGTCCTTCTTGCTTGCACTAATTGGAGCCATTATATCCGACTCATACATAACACGATTCCACACCAATATTATATTTGGATCCATTGAATTAATAGTAAGTACCTGCAGGTGTTTATTTCAACGTATATGCCGACTTCTTCGTTGATTTCTCTTATGTCTAAATCTTATTGACAACACTTGGCAGGGGTACATCCTGCTAACAGTCCAAGCCCACCTCCCGTCTCTGAGGCCTCCAAAGTGTGACATATCGAATCCTGCAACCAGTTGCAGCCATGTTAGAGGAAGGAACGCTTCGATTCTGTACTTGGGCTTGTATTTGATTGCTGTTGGAACGGGAGGAGTAAAGGCTGCTCTTCCGTCGCTGGGAGCAAACCAGTTTAGCGACAATGATCCCAAAGAGAGCAGGCTCATGTCTAGTTTCTTCAACTGGTTTTTCTTTAGCCTTTCCGTTGGAGCAAGCATAGGAGTCACGTTCATAGTCTGGATTCAGAACAATAAAGGATGGGATTGGGGCTTTGGGATTTCTTCCGTAGCCGTTGCCCTTGCTATCGGCAGTCTGTTATGTGGTGCGTCCACGTATCGCAATCAGGTCCCTCGCAGCAGACCTCTCACTCGTGTTCTGCAGGTTTGTACCCGAAATACCTACTTGAAGTTGGGCCTTCATTCTCCATCAAGTGCAGTTGTATAAACTTATGTATGTATGCACATGCATTAAAAAATTATAGAAACTACATGTTTTGTGCAGGTGCAATTTGTGGAACGTAAAGACAATTCAATATATATACGTCCTCGTCTTTTTATTGCTCTAGTTTGTCTGATAGTGATATTTGATCTGTGTGACGTTTCTCAGGTTTTCGTGGCAGCAATTCGCAACAAGAACCTCCGGCGGCCTGGGGATGCGCGCGAAATGCATGAATTAAACGACAAGGAAGCAGCTTTGAACAAAGAGGTGCTACAAATCAGTCATCAATTTCGGTAAGTAGAATACGTTTTCGTTACTTCGACCAGTTTTTTTCTTTTTCCCCATTTCCTATTGTTTTATTAATCGTGTAGATAGACGCAGATTTCTGGACAAAGCAGCCCTAAGAAATGAGACTTCTCAGGAACGAGAAAGCCCATTGCGTCTGTGCACGGTAACGCAAGTAGAAGAAACGAAAGTCTTGATCCGAATGGTGCCCATTTTTGCGAGCACGATCATGGTTAGTACGTGCCTGGCTCAGCTACAGACGTTCTCGGTGCAGCAGGGAATGACCATGGACACGCACATGGGTTCTTTCCACATTCCTCCGGCCTCCCTCTCTATAATTCCCCTGCTCATATTGGTTTTTCTCACCCCGTTCTACGACATGGTCTTCGTTCCGTTTGCCCGCCGAATAACGGGACACAAAACGGGAATAACACCTCTCCAACGAGTGGGAGTGGGTCTTGTACTGTCCGCAATATCGATGGCAATAGCCGCGGTGGTGGAAGTGAAGAGGAAGGCCGTAGCAAGAGAGCACGGGATGTTAGACGCAATACCCGTAGCCGAGCCTCTGCCCATGAGCGTGTGGTGGCTTGGATTCCAGTATTTTGTATTTGGATTGGCAGATTTGTTCACGTTCGTGGGACTACTGCAGTTCTTTTACAGTGAGGCGCCTTCTGGAATGAAATCTATGGGGACGGCGTTCCCATTGTGTTCTGTGGCGATGGGGTACTTCCTGAGTTCGGCAATGGTTGACATAGTGGATAGCGCGACGGCTAAGATGACAGGCACCGGTGGGTGGCTTCATGGGAATAATCTGAATAGGAACCATTTGAATCTGTTCTACTTGACGCTCTCCATTCTCAGCGTTCTCAACTTCTTCAACTACCTCTTCTGGTCCCGATGGTATCAGTACAAAATTCTTTCTCCGAATCAAATGAAGTGACATTGCAAATCAACAGCTCTTCTTAAAATCAAGGGAAGTGACATTGCGTAAATGTGGGCAGGTGCGAGCTGTGTAATGCAGCAAGGAACACATGTTTTTCTGTGTTTAGTTGACTTGGTTGTCTTGACGCACCTTTTGAAATAAATTTCCATGAAACACAAGTTTCAAAAGTACCATTTTTCATTGTTAAGCATTTCATACTCTACGTAAAGGATTAAATGATAATAATAAAAGAAAGGATTAAACGGTAAGGTTTAACATTTTCATTTTACAACATATATAATTACTATTTTTTTAAATAGGTTTTGAAATGGTTTTTACATTAAGTTATATATATATTATTTTTGAGTAGGTTATTATTTTACATCAACTTTTATATATATAATAAGTTTTTTTTTCACATCAAGTTATATATAATATATATAATTTTAATTTTTTTAGAGTAGGGTTTTTATTTTACATCAACCTTTCTAAATATATTTTAAAGGTAGTTTAAAGGGTTTCTTTCCTTTTACATTAAGTTATATGGCTTATTTGGTATTTGGGGGATTTGAATTTTGGTGTGAGTTATGCTATTTATATGTCTCAACTATTGAACCATGGTTTCATATGTAAAAAATTTCACTTTGTGTGAGCATCATTGAAGCATGGCCTCGTAGGAAGTAAAAAATTTCACTTTTTCTGGGCACCATTGAAGCATGGCCTCGTAGGAGGTAAAAAATATCACTTTGTGTGAGCACCATTGAAGCATAGCCTCAATGGCAAAAAAAAATTGCTTTGTGTAAGCTATGTCATCCATACATGTCAATCATTGAACCATAGCTTAATTGGAAAAATTTTGAATAAAGAACATGGATTTTTATGGAGGGTTTGAGTTCCTATGTACGGATTTGAACTTAGAAAAAAAATACTATGTGAGCTATGTTCCCACGTACCAACCATTGAACCATAGTCTGATTGGCATAATTTTGAGTAAATAACATGGAATTTTATGTAGGGTTTGAGTCCCCACATACCAACCATGGAACCATGGTCTCATTGGTAGAATTTTGAGTAAAGAACAAGGTTTTTTATGGAGGGTTTGAATCCCCATATACCAGGATTTGAACTTAGGTTTTTTATGGAGGGTTTGAGTCCACACGTACCAACCATTGAACCATACCCTTATTGGCATAATTTTGAGTAAATAACATGACTTTTATGGATGTTTTGAGTCCCCATGAACAAAGATTTAAATTGGGTCTTTTGAATGAAAATCCAAAAGACATACCGCTACAGTTTCCTTCACAAGATATTTTAAGGTAAAACATAGGTAAGTTAAAAACACAAGTTTTTATGAGGGGTCTCGGTCTCCTTGTACCAAGGTTTGAACTTGAGTTCCCTTATAAGATATTTTACCAAGGTTTCAACTTGAGTTTCCTTAACAAAAATCCAAAGATATACTTGGATAGATATAGCTTAATGTGATAAAGTTAATATAAAAGAAAATAAAATAATTTTCAAAATATTTTCAAAAATAATAAATAAATAAACAGTTAGATGAAATCTAACTAAATATTCAAAGACAATGAGGGTTGTAATAGCTATGATCTTTATGAAAAGATATTATTCTATGGTAGGGTTACTCTTGAAGGTTGTAGTGGCTATGGTCTCGATGATAGGATAAAATTTTGTGGTAGGGTTAATGTTGAGGGGTGCAGTAGTTATGGTCTTAGTATTAACATACTACTCTATGGTAGAGTTCTTGTTAAGAAGTGCAATGACTATAGTCCCCAAAAAATAATACTATTATGTTCTAAGGTTCTTGTTAAGGGGTGCAATAAACAATCCTATTTTATGGTAGGGTTCTCATTGATGGGTGCAACACTTGTGGTCTCGATGGAAGGATATTATTTTATTGGTAGGGTTCCTATTAAGGGGTGCAATGACTATGGTCTCGATAGTAGGATATTAGAGTTCCTGTTGAGGGGTGCAATAGCTATGATCTCGATGATAGGATACTATTTTACGATAAGGTTCTTATTGAGAGGTGCAATGATTATGGTCTCAATGGTAGGATATTATATAGGAAAGTTAAAATAATAAAAAATATATTAGGGTTCAAATCCAAATAAATTTAGTATGGATGGTTTGTGAGTCAAAATCAAGAAAGGTCAAAAAAAGAAACAACAAGAAATACATTTTTAGTGATGGACAGGTCTCAAGGAATTTAAAGAATAGGGTTTTTGACTCGGGGGTTTGATCATGGTTAAATATTGTGAAATAAAATCCTAATAGAGTGGAGAAGCAATTTGATTTAAGCCTAGAGAAAGGAAAATTCATAATTCCATAGATTTTGGCAAACCTAATGATGGCCCAAGGAATAATAAACTTAGTAGAAATGTTTATTGGCGCTCGACCATATTTTGACATTATAAGAAAATGGACTTTGATGAAAAGGTGCTCCCTAGGGCACATGGAGATAGTGGTGTTGCCTAAATGTTCTTCATGATCAAACTAAACTACGAAGATGATGTAGATCACATTTTATGAGGTGACCCACGGTTTTATGGATGTCAAAGTTTATTTCTACAAAAATGGAGGGCCAATTTTTATCCCAAAAAGTAGAGCATTCACCAAGCTTCTAATTGGATTAGATTTTTGGGTTTACCATTCTAGTTTTGGCATGAGTAAGTGTTGATAGGTACTACCAAAGAGGTTGGTATTCTAATTGCAATCAATCCTATAATGTTAGCAAAGTGGAGGCTAGTGTTTGTTAGGATATGTGTGAATTTTGACTTTAAAAAGGAACTTCCCAACTCAATAGAACTTTTTTGTAAACATGGAAGTTGGATGTAGTCTATTGACTATGAGAATAGTCCCTCAAGATGTGATTCTTACAAGAAACTAGGGAGTTTATGAAATTTATGCCTTAATAATAAAATGTAGAGAAACCGTTAAAAAATATGGTAAAGGAAGGATGATTTAGATTAAATATCCAAATAGGTGGGAGACCTAGTCACTCCATTGAAGATGAAATTGAATAAGATTGATTTTCAAGAAACCCCTATTGAAGACTCAAAGACTTAAACGATGGAGGAAAGAGAAATTTTGGAAGAAGCAATTCAAGAAAACCTTATAGATCGAAATCCCTTTATCATTGAGAAAGAAAATTTTCAAACCTAGAAAGCCTCTTATCACGAAGTTGAATTTGTGAACTATAACTCCTTTGAAAGTCTTTATAATCCAATGGTTTAAGTATATTATGACATTTAAAATAAGGAAAATGATCAAGAAAACATGCTCAGGCATTAGAGGGAGAAATTTGGTAATAAATATGTGAGTTCTCTACGGGAAATGCCTCACAAAAAGAGAAAAAATTAGAATAGAAAGATATTTAAGAATAGACTAGAAGTGAAAATGGATATAGAGGAGTGGGAGTCTTCAGAGGATACAAATATAAAAATTTTTAAAGAGAATTTGATGTTATTTACTCCCATAAAGCATGGAAAGAAAAAAGTGGATGTGGGATCTTCTATGTCTAGAGGAAGACATAAAAATAGAGTGGTTAGATATAAAAAAGCAACAAAATAATATGCAAATGATACTTAGAAGGTTTTATATTTGGGTAGGGGTAAGAACCCACCAAAATCTAAAAAATAATTTTTTTTATTTTGGAACATCAAATACCCATACAAAACATTGGATACTTTCAGAGATGAGAAAATAATATAAAACTAGTATCTTATTCATTCAAGAGACTAATATTAATGAGCATAATTTTCAATTAGTTAAAAATATTATTTGGAAGGAAGAGGGTATGGTGGAAAGTTCAACGGTGGGAGCCTCTAGAGTTTTATGGACTCCGTGGGACCATAGAATATTTTATGGTCATTGTAATCAAAGAAATGAAATATGCTTGTATGTCCTCTTGAAATGTATAATTATAAAATTGTCTTGGTTGTTTCTAATGTGTATGCTCTAAACACTATGGAAGGAAGAAAAAGGGTATGGCAGCTCCTTATTAATATTCATAAGACATCTCAGTGGCCATGGATAGTTTAGAGGGATTTTAACACACCCTTGTATCCTAGTGACAAGAAGGGAGGTAATTTGAGTTATTCTAATAGTATGGAAAAAAATAATGATTTTATATCTAAATGCAAATTGGTGGATTTAGATCTGAAAGGGGCTAAATACACCTAGTCTACTAGAAGGTTATCAAGCAACTGCATTTGAATTAGATTGGATAGAGTATTAGTATCCTAGTCTTGGTTAAATCACTATGATAACTATTCTCTCAAATCTCTCCTAAATATTGCTTCTAATCATTCACCATTAATTTTGTAAGTGTTTGAGGGGAGAAGACTATAAGGTTGAACCTTTAGATTTGAGTTAATGAGGATGTCACATCCTTATTTAGCTCAAAATATTTTAGAATGGTGGAATATTGATATTAGGGGATACAAAATGATCCAACACTCTCAAAAAATGAAAAAGGCTAAAAAAAATATAAAGGTTTGGAACTTTGGTCATTTAAAAGAGAAATAAAGTAATCTAAATGATAGTTTGGAAGAAGTGAAAGAGCAAATTCAAAATTGGGAGTGCACAAAGAAGTAGATATAAAAGAAAACATGCTTTTGTATGATCTTCACACTTTATTAGCTTAGGAAGAAGTCCATTGGAGACAAAAATCTAGGACTTTGTGGCTCAAAGAAGGAAATTGTAGCACCCAATTTTTTCATCTTACAACTATTAGACAAAGGGTGTATAATAGAATAAGAATATTGAAGATAGAAGAGTACAAGGAAATAAAAGAGGAAGAGGGTATTAAAAATAAAGTAGTTTCTTTTTTAAATAATATTCTCAACATAGCAGATTTAACAAATGTTGAATCGACTAAAAAATTGCTCAAGAATATTTCCAAAGTAGTGAATAGTGAAATAAACACTTTTTTAGACAGTATTTTATCATATGAGTAGGTGCATAGGGTAGTTTTTAGCATGCAAAAGGATAATGCCCCATGTTCAAGTGGTTCCCTAATGGTTTATTTTTTATTTACTAGAATATTATTAAGAACGATATGTTAGAGGCTTTACTAGAAGTTTAGCAAGAAAAAATAATTCTCAAGGAATAGAATTCTACATTCTTGTTTTTTATTTCAAAAACGTAAGGAGCAAATATGCTAAAATACTTTCCCCCAATAAACTTGTGTTATTCTATTTATAAAATTTTGATAAAGATTCTAGACAATAGAACAAAGACTATTTTACCTAACATCATCCCCCTTGAACAAAGTGGTTTTGTTATACATAGGAAGATGTTGGATGGAATAATCATTGTTCATGAGACTCTACACTCTATGAGTATGAGATGATTAGAAGGCATGATGTTGAAGCTAGATATAAATAAAACCTACAATAGTATCTTGATATTTTCTAGATAAAGTGTTGCAATATTTTGGTTTTGGGCCAAATTGAAGGCTTTGGATCATGGTATGGATATCTACTCTTCAATATTTAGTGATAGTAAATAAATAACTAGTAGGGTTCTTTACAGGTAAAAGAGGATTGAGACAAGGTGATCCTATATTACCTCATTTGTTCATAATAGAGGCTAAGGCTCTAGGAAGGAGCTTAACCACAATAAAAGATGCAATCTTGATTAAAGGAATTTAACTAGCATCATCTTTAAAAATAATTACTCATCATTAGTTTGTTGATGATACCACAATATTATCAGATTCATCAAATGTAGAAGTTGAGAATATTAGGCAAATTCTTCAAACCTATGAAACAAATTTAGGTCAATTTGTATTTCTTGAAAAGTAGGTTGTTCTTTGTTAACACTTCCCACTTTAGACAAATTAAAATTGCAAGATATTTTGGTTGTAGAGTGGACAACTTCCCCACTATATATCTAGGAATACCTCTTTTTGTAGGTAGAATGAAAGGAGAATACTGAAATTCAATGCTTGAGAGATTCAATATAAAGCTTGCAGGATGGAAAGGCTCTTCCTTTACTCAAGTGGAGAAATAATAGCTATTGAGGTAAACCCTCCAAAACCTACCCATTTTCATGACATATTTATTTAAAATCCTAGCATTGATGGCTAAGAAATTATATTGAATGCAAAAGAACTTTATTTGGACTAGTGTAGAAGAGAAATATAGTATTAATTTGGCTACATGGGAGAAATTTTATAGGACTAAGCAAGAAGGTGGTCTGGGCATCAAAAAAATGAAGTAGCTGAATAGGGATTTAATGGCCAAATTAGGGTGGAAAAAAATGGTTGAACATGATCAATTTTGGGCTCATATCCTATCTCCAAAATATCTTGATAACATAAGCCCCTTTTCTTATAGCTTAAATCTACCTTTAGAATCATATTCGTGAAACGATTTGATCAAATTAAAAACATTCTTATGGACAGGTTTAATATTGCAAGTGGGAAGAGGTGATAATATATGATTTTGGGAGGATGCATGGGTCACAAAGATTTATTTAATTTTAAATAATTACTAGAAGTGAATCATTGGGCCTTGAAAGAAAAAATATGGAATCATGGTTCAATAGTACATTAATGAGGATGATAATTATAACTTGGGCACACGTTGTAGTTAGAATAAGTTGATGCAATTATGCAAAGAAATATTACTTATCTCAATCTTAACTTACAACATTACTATTTGAAACTCAACATAGGAGAGGATATGTTATTTTGGGTTCCTAATCCTAAATGAATATTCACTATTAACTCATCCTTATCCTTTAAAAGTGAAAAGGAAATATTATCCTTTGCCCCCGATTGATCAAATCTTGCATACTATTGAAAGGGAAAATATTTTCATTAATAGATGCATTTCTAGGTTTTAATCAAGTACAAGTTGGAGATGAAGGTTAGCATAAAATTGCATTCATGACTAAATGGGGGATATTTGCTTATCAAAGAATACCTTTTAGCTAATCTAATGCTAGAGCTAATTTCTAAAGGACTATGGATTTATTTTTTGATGAACTTGTGAACACATTCATACTACTCTACCTAGATGATATGATAGTCTTGTCTCATTAAAAGGAGAAGCATTTTGACCATCTTAAACTAGTTTTTCAAAAATATAGAGAATTCAGGGTATCACTTAATCCAAAAAAGTTAATCTTTGTTGTCCACAAAAGAAATATATTGGATCATATACTATAAAGGAAAGGTCTACCTATTGATCTGAATAGAGTAAATGCTATATTAGCACTTCCTTTACCTCAAAATAAAAAGGTTTACTGTCATTCTTCAAGAAAAATAATTTTATCTGGATATTCATGTTTGAATTTGCTTAAATAGTACACCCTATGATTGAAATGCTAAAAAATTAGACAAACTTCACATGGATAGAAGCCAAAAGGGAGGCTTTCATGAACATAAATGAATATATTACTAGAGCCCTAATATTAGATATTCTGGTTTACAAGAAAAACTTTATTCTCTATTTATTTGGAGCAAAAGAAATCTATATAGTTGTGCTCACTTAGAAAGATAAATGATTTGGCTCCATAGTGCTAGGAGAGTTCAGTGAAAATGATTTGGCTCAATTACAAAGATATAGGAGTGTGATATAGAAATCAATTCAACTAATTATGTCAAAGAAAGACCACTATGTGAAGAATTAAAAAATTCTGCAGAGTCAGACTCTAATTTGTTAATCGAATAAGAACAAGAACATTAGTCGAAGGAAGCCCAAACATAACAAAACACATGGATAAATCAAATGGTTTACTTTTTGAAACTGGTAAGTGTTCAAATGGGTTTACAACCTCTCAAAGGTATAGGTACAAATTACAAGCTTTGAACCACTCTATGATTAGTTGTGTCTTGTACCACAAAATTTTGATGGTATGTTGCTATGATGCATGTAGCTGAACAAGGCAGAGGAAATACTGAAGGAATTTCATGTTGCTAGAGAATATTACATTATTTAGTACATGCCAATATACCACCTTGGTACATAATTGTAAATATTATATTAGGGTTGTATCTTAGATTAGTGGGTAAGTTAATATTTTATATAATGTAATAATATGTAGGAAATGCACGTGTCATGTAAATATGTGTGCAAGTGTTATGAGTGTAATTTTCCAATATGTATGTGTGCACATGTATCCTTAGATTAGGAAGTATTATGTAAAGAGTCAAATAAAAATGTGCATACAATATAATATCATGTGTATGCAAGTGTCAAGTATAGAAGCCAAGAGTCATAAGGCTTGGCATATACAAAGAAAGAGTTATAGTAACCAAAGAGTCATCCTAGAAAATCTATAAATTACTCCATAGAAAATATATCATACATATGAAATATAAGAGCTATATAGTGTTTGACATTGTCTATAGAGTAGTTTCTATAAGATATTTGTAATAGAAATATGAGTAATACAAGTTTACATACATTTGAGCAACTAGTATTGTAAGTGATATTATTGAGTATATTTCATATTATATTTGTAACAAAAAGAGGAATAATACAATTTTACATACATTTGAGCAACTATTTTACATTCATATTTCATCATATTATTTAATGTTATACATATTAGTTAGCTCATTTATCTTTGTTACATTATCTTTATTGGATTCATTATATTGCAACTTTATTATATTTGATCTTGTGATTACTTTTTGTGGTAATTTATATTAAGTATAAGGCTTCAAAATCCATCAATGGTATCAGAGCCACAACAAGGTTACTTGCATAGGTTTTGAAAGTTGTAAAAGTTAAGGATATTACCACTGGGTAAGAAAAACCACTGAAATTAAGAATGTTACCACTGGATAAGAAAAATTACTGAAGTTAAGGATAATACCACTAGGTAAGGAAAACCAGTGAAGTTAAGGATGTTGGACATTTTGAGTCAAAGTTGTCATTGATGTCAAGGAAAGAATTCATCATTGATGTCAAGGAATATGTCAAGGAACAATGCAAAGGTTAATGGCAAAAGAGCTTCATAATATTTTTAATATTATGTGGAAGCATATGAAGGTAGGATTTTATTAAAACCATGAATAAGCAAGATAAAAGGTTTTTCATAAAAACCCAAGGAAGCTTTTTGAAAATCTAAAGGAGGTTTTAACATTTATTTTATAAACTATTTAAATTCAAATTGAATTTAAATTTTATAAATAAATATTATTTTGTAAAATCAAGGAGGCTTTAAATTTTCATAAAAGCCAAAGGTTATAAAATTAATTTATAAAATTTAAATTCTAATTAGAATTTAAATATTTTATAAATTAATAAAGCATATTATAAGGCGTCGATGTCAAATTCTAATGCACCCATCGATGTGCATGAAATGGAGGCAAAAAGGTATTTAAACCTTTGTCCAAGCCAAACATTAGGCATTTGATTAAAAAATCCAAAATTTTCATGGTGAGATAGTGCAAGGTTCGTGCAAAAGAAAGTAGTGAAGAGGGAGCATGTCGTTTAGGGCACGTGGAAAAAGGAGAAGAGCCAAGGGCTCTAAAGAGCTTAGCAAGGAAGTCAAAGCACCTTTTGCACTTTTACGTTGCATGTGGAGTGCTTGGCTCACACGGCTAGCAAGCCGCGACCAAGGCGCTAGCAAGGGAGAGAGCGCAGGATCGAATCCCGCAAATTGCGGAAGGGGACTTTTGCCAAGGTTTTTATAAATTTGATTTTTAATTTTTCAATGTGCTAAGGTTTAAGGAGTGATAAGGGTAGTTAAATTAAAATTGATTTGTTTCTTTGCTTTGCTAAGGTTAGGGAGATATAAGGGAAAAGTGGTTATGATATTTACCTAGGTGGTAAATGAATGTTTACTAGGGTAATATCATTTTTACCTTAGGAAATTAAAATTGGTTTATTGCATTAATTTTTGCAATATTGAGAAATAGAAAGTGTCATTTTGAAAGGGTCATTTGATGAAATTATTATTGTTGAATATTGATATTGATATGGATAAATAAGGTGTATTATGAAATTGAGTTATCTTTGTATTTTGAAGAGTAACACTTGTTATCTAACCCTTGGTACTTGGCAAAGAAGGAAGTGTTTGTGGTTGTGGTAGATATTAGAGGTTCCTTCATCATCAAGAAAAAGGTATGAGCACATTCTTCCATAAGTTGATTTGATAGGATATTGTAGACACCAAAACAGCACCAATCCGATTATGTGACTGCAAACACTGATCGCTTTGACAAAAACAGCCCCCAGGGCAGCCCTCAGAGGTTAAACAGTGGTCTTAACCACTTTCATAGCAATTTTGTGAGGTCAAGAAGCAATTTGGCACACTTGGACACTTTGCCCAAGCATTCGCCTCACCCAGGGACGAATTCAAAATAGAATCCGTCCCACCCCAGGATCGAATTCTCGAATCCGTCCCCGGGTGGGACGAATTCTAAGCTTAACGGGCAAAAGGCAAATGGTGCCAAGTGGCAGCCCGTAATAGCCGGCTAAGGGCTCCTACCTTGCACGCATGTGTAAGTGGACAGAGGGGCCGTTAGAGGACTCGTTACAAGAAGCATTTATCAAAGTTCAAGTCAATGGAGGACTCCCCTCCCTCATGGGAAGACAAGACTGCCACATGGCGCCCATGGCCAACACTTGGCTTTTGTGCTTCCCTCCCAAAAGAGACCCCTTGGGTCTATAAAAGGTGGGACTTTTCTCACCCAAAACTTACAAGTTGAAGGAGTGTTCAAGCAACGAAGTGCTCGCCGAATTGAAGACTCACTTGCATCCCCCTTTGTTCACCTTCCTACATCCATCAATCTCTTTTGCAAGGGAGGTTGTTGGGTGGCCTTTGGAAGCTCGAACCTTACTCAAATCCGACGCATGGACATCCGAACCTACCAAGTCGCCGACCCCCCAATCCTAAAAGGTTTTGGGCCCATCCTTGGTGGATTGGCTCCAAAATCGAGGGCCAACGGTGGGAGGCCCACTTGGGCACCCCCGCACCTCCCAAGTCCTAATTTTAGTTTTTGAGCACTTTAGATTATTTTTTAGATTGCATTCTGTGTTACTAGGTCTTGATTAGTCTATAATTGCAATTTTGTAGCTTTTGGTCAGAGTTTAGGGTGTTTTGTATTGCTTTGTCGTTTCGCTAACTTGCAGGTGTCAAGGTCAAATTCCCGAGGGTGGAGGCCAAATTGGGAAAATCCGACCATCTGGGTCATCCCAAAATGGCCCCAATTACCTAACCCCCCTATTTGCAGGAGTTTTGCAGGTCCCGAGATCCGACATTGGAGCAGTAGCAGGTCGGTTTCTCCTACTCAGAAGAATTCGTCCCACCCAGGGACGAATTACAATCAGAATTCGTCCTGCCTAAGGACGAATTCCAGTTTAAGGTGGATTGGCCAGCTGCCTCAGTGGCAGTGGCCTTCTGGTAACTTTTCTTACCTTCTGTCAAGTTTTGAAGCAATTTGGATTCACCGTTTTCACTATTTCGTGCAAATATTCGTATGCATATTTTGTTAGTTTTAGAGAGAGAATGCTTTTCATTTGCAAGAGGTGCTACTAACGTCTTGATCATTTCTTTGTTCGCAGGAGAAGCAAGCAGAGGTGAAGAACTCATCGACATCAGCGGCGGCATCATCTTGGCCCGCCCATTGCAATCGTGGGCACGCGGAAGGAGGAATCATTCAACGATTGTAATCAAACCCTATTTGCGCTCCTAGCCCCTGAAAAGGGAGGAGGCATTATTGTAACGGAGATCGAAAGAAATTAATGAAAGGGCTGTTTTTCTTTATCTGATTGCGTCTCTTCCAACATGTCTCTTTTCCGTTTCATGTAATTTATATTTCTAGGACTTAAGCGTGCTTAACTTTGAATGCAATCGCACTTGGTGTTTCCTTTGACCGGAATCTCGTGCTTTCAGTGGCGATCACGATGGGACTCTGTTCCCTGGTTTTTGAAATCACGTAAACCGATCAAAGTTTTGTGTTTGTGCTTGACAGTACATCTTTTTTGTTGCAGATCGCTATTCGTCTCTCGACAGGGACGAATCCTTTTCTGCAATTCGTCTGACCCTGAGACGAATTCAAATTCATCTCTGGGTGGGACGAATTCTGTTCTGCAATTCGTCTCCCGAGGGACGAATTCCCGTCTATGGATTTTTAGAGCAGAAATTCAGAGACAACAGGAGCAGGCAGAGAAGAGGTAGGGATTTTCATGATCTCTGTTATATTTTTCTGTTTCTGTTTCTGTTTCGTTAATTGTTTTCATTTAATCTTGCATTGCATTAGGAAAAGTCATGTATGCTAGTTTCATTTTGTTGGATAAAACGAATCCCACACACATCACGAAACAACTTTAAACCAAGGACCCCAGCCCTTGATCAAGACCATTGGTGGATTTAATCACCGCCTTGGCTTGATTTGCATCCATTTCCCGATTGTCAACTGTTGTTAGGCGTAAATCCTGACGAAGACAGACCGAGCGTAGCTGGGGTGATTCCCATGCGCGCGAGGATAAGTTTTCTATGGTAGGTGCCATTAACAGGACAATCCCCCTTCCGTACCGCCTACGTACCACGTACCTTCTGCTCTCACGTACCTATAGTCTCCCTCTCGTAAGGGCGGGTATATAGAGAGGTTGGTATATCGGCTTGGCTGGTATATTGAAGGGGCGACCTTTTTGGAGTTATAAGAGCCTACATGATGCATTTAAACGTTCTACAAAATCTACAAAAACAAAACAAAACATCAAAATGCACTAAACCAGTCTAGGGCACACCAAGAATCCTTAAAAGAGATAATCACGGTCTTGTGAATGTGTGTGTTTAATTCTGCTTAGTGTAGACAAAAAAAAAAAACATAAAAACGAGATAAAAACTTATTTAGATAGCATAGAAGCACCGCAATGGTGTACACCCGCAGTCAAGCCCAATCAAGGGCAGAAGCTCCAGAAGGTACACAAAAAGCAGTGCGCAAGTTGCCTTCACTTCAGTCTTGAGGATTTGGTCATACCGCCTTATAGGTCAAACCTACAAAAGAATCCAATTCTTAATCCTCGTGGGGTATGCCTATTCAAAGCAGCCCCTTTCGGGAAGATGCCTTACATGTAGACCTTGACATAAATAGAGAATCACCTCTTGAAGGTAGGCATGAGTGGCCACCGCGCAATGAAGCGCTAAACAGGCACACTGTCCATTTAGAGGGGCAACGTGGATATGGCGTCCCTTCTTTACCTATCATCAGAACAGAGAGACCAAATCCGGAGCGCAGGGCTCCTTACATAGGGCGACCTAACTCCGCCCATCCCATTTACACCCGTGAAAGGGAGTATGAGGAAAACCATCGCATTCCTCGAGAGCAACAAACAATGCGGGAACCTTGCATTTCCGCACCAGCAGGATATCATGATCACCCCTTGAGGCCAGAACCTCGAGCACATACTGCCTACCTCGACAGAGGGAAGCGACCCCTTGAGATTTTAGAGCATCAAAATCGAGGTAAACCCATAGGAGGAACATTTGAACCTTCTGAACAAAATAGGGTAGAACAAATTGATCCGGCTGTCGCCAGATATACCACCCGTCAAGCCCAAATCATGCGGCTTAAACAAAGTCAGGAAGAGATAGAGTATCAATACCGCTTGGATAAAGAACGCATGCAACGCGAAGCGGATGAGTTACGCTATGAAATACCTGAGAGGGGGCCAACCCCTCGCATCCAAAGAGCCGAACAGTATGAGAGGCGTAATCCGTTGGCGCAAGACAGGTCTCCACGACCTCGCCAAGCTCGCCTCCAAGACCCCATAGATTCGAGAGGGAGGCAACTCCCCGAAACAATGATGGGTACCTTCAAGGAAGAACTTGATCAGGGTCATAGGTTTCGCCCCGAGACTCCTCAAGAATTTTACAAGGAGTATGAACCATAAGAGGAGTATATCGAAACTCCCCATCAAGGTAGGAAGGATGCCATTCGGCCACCCCTCCATAGGCCTCCAGCCACCGTAACTTGCAACAAGAGCGAACAAGAGAGGAAGAAATAAAATCTTCCGATGCATACCAAGCGCTATTGGAGCGTTTAGAGTCGGTGGAGACAAAAGCTGCTGGGCATCAAAAACCCACATTACGTCTACTCCGCAATAATCCGGTGCATCCCTCAGTGCCTACACCTCTTTACCCCGAACACTTTAAGTTGCCTCAATTGGCAGTTTTTAAAGGTGAAGAGGACGCACAGGAACATGTTACACGGTTTCTAAGCCAATGCTTCGGCATTCAAGATAATGACGCATTATTGCTTAGAACATTCATAACCACATTCGTAGGCCCTGCCTCGGATTGGTTCACACAGCTGCCCAAACACAACATAAGCAGCTTAGATCAGCTAGTAGATGCGTTTCTTGAACGCTTCGCCTTCAACACAAGGAAGAAGGCATCACTTAGTGATCTTGCTAGCCTTAAACAATTTGAGGAGGAAACAATGGCAGCGTACGGGAACCGATGGAGAGCTTTGCTTTCTAAGTTACCCTACCGTCCTCCCATGTCGGACCTCACGCAAATGTTCACGAAAAGTTGTTTAAAATCAATCTCTGGTCTATTGTTGCTGCGACAATATGACAGCTTAGAAGAAGCTTTGGCGCAAGCCAGAGTCATAGAAGAGATTAAGATAGGCGAAGGCGCAATTGCCAAGCCTAAGAAGAAAGAGTGGAATAAAACCACTAAAACTGGGACAACGCAACCACAACACGCTGCAATCAACCAAGTTGCGATAAATGTCCCCGTGCCTGTGCAAGAAACGCAGCCTCAAAAGGCTAACTACTGTGCAAGTGCCTCCTGCTTACGAAAGAGATAACAGGAGACAGAACAGTATCAGTAGCGTCGCCCTAGGCGACAATTCACCCCGTATGCGGAGTCTAGGGACTCCTTATTTGACCGCTTGTCAGCGGCGAATCTAGTTACTCTGCCATAAATCCAAATTTTTGACCCTAACGTTCCCAAGCCTAGGGGGTATAGGGAGGAATTGTATTGCAGATTTCATAGACGCAGAGGACATGACCTAAATGGGTGCTGGAAATTCAAAGAACTAGTCCAGGATTTGATCGACAATCGAACATTGGTCGTGGACAACCCCATCGCACCTAACAACCAACAAATGGGGGTATTCAAGGACCCCTTGCCCCGCCCACGAGGCGCAGTACAAAACCGCTCCAAATAAACGAGGTGCGACAAGATCTTCCCGCACAAGGATTTGTGGGAATGATTAGCATTGTAACAAGGAACAGAAAATACCCAGCAGTTGCCCCCGAGGTACCCGCGAGGGAAGTTCCGTCGACATCGCAGCCTCAACAACGCCCAACGCAGTTACCTCCGCCTAGACCTGAGGTCACGATACGAACCAAACTCACGCAGAGTTTGCGGACCACGTCGCCTAGGTCTGTCCATCTACGAGCTTATTCAACAATCAGCTCCACATAGAGAAGCTCTTATGGACATCTTAAAAGCCATTGAAGTACAACCCCACGAAGCTAATTCTTTCAACGCCTTCGTGGGACATGTGAAACAATGTACGGAGCCTGTCATCACATTCAAAGAAAATGAGGTCAAAACAATATCGAATGACATGCCGGATCCACCCCCGCACGTTATCGCGCGGGTCAACGGGATCCCGTACAAGAGAGTGCCGATAGATACCGGCTCGTCCAAAGAACATCATAACCACCGCAGCGTTAAAGCATTTAAAACTCGCCACCTCTCACATCACAGCTTCCACGTACACACCGCGAGCTTTTAACGATGCAATTTGCTCGACATCGGCACGGTTGTTCTCGCCTATACAGTAGGACAAAAGTCAATACCCACACCGTGCCATGTGTTGGAAGGCGAAATGGCTTATAACATACCGCTAGGGCGGCCTTGGATCGTGGACATGAAGTGTGTCCCCTCGATCGCACACCAGGGCTTGAAGTATGCCTATGAAGGGCAAATACATGTAGTCCCAATGGACTTAGAGCCCTTCAAGTATTGCAATGCGGTACAATTCATACCTCAATCGACCCTCCCATCAACGCATTTGGATTTTCAATTAAATCCATCTAAACAGGGTCCGATACCGCAGGCACCACTGGTGGCAAATAAGGCAAAATCCCAGCCAGGTGAGACTTCATCATCGGCTCCTTCATCATCAACGCCACCTATCGTGGCCCAACAGAAGGACAAGGGAAAGCAAATCATGGAGGAGGTTAAGCCTCTAGAAGAGGGGTTGCCCACGATCTCAGAAATATCAACAGAGGAAGTGCCCAACGCAACGGAAACCAAGATTCCTGAACAACCAAACATGGAATGGACTCAGGAAGGACTACCGTTTCCTCCTACCCAATCATCAACAATCATCGTTGAGATGGCCAAGACAGGCCCGGGAGAGTACATAGTGCAAAATGTTGTGGCAACCCCCACACTCGGAGTCAAGATAAGACATGGGAAGACCTCGCCTTCCCATTGGAACAATCGTCCCTCTAGGCTACCCACCGAACCAAACGAATTTTGTGTATGGGGGCCTTGATCATGGTTCTCAACCATGCGAACAAAAGGAAACAGATGAAGAACCTTTTGTCGAAAACATCAATTATCTCGTCGAACCCGTAATTTGCCCTAAAATATCTCGAACAATGCAATTGGCATGGGTATGGGCTAGGCAGATATGAGCAAGGGATGCGGATCCTTTGCCAACCAAGGTATCGGATGCCATATGACAAGTCAGGGGTAGGATTCAACCATCCCCTGCCATTAGACATCTTGGTTGAAAACATGCAAGGCCTAGAAATAGGCAACAGGGGGGGATTGGCACAAGACCCGTACGCCAATCCAAACACATAATACACATTGGGGGATTATCTCCCATGGTCTACAAACACCCCTGGAAATAGCAATAATCCCTCTCCTTTGCTAGAGAGAGGTGAAAGTTCAGAGAGCAGTCATCAAAGAGAACAACAACGGCTTCCAGACATTTTTTTGAAACTGTTCCCCTTAGAGGTTCCAGAAATGAAATAACACAGTCTCAAAAGAATCGGGTCCCTCCACTAAGAGTGGAACAACCGCAATGGGACCAGATTAATTCACTGGAACAGGAAGAGTCCTCAATGTCGGAAGCAACAGATGTTGAAGAGGATGAACAATTTTGGATCTATGAAAGCGATTCAGAAGACGAGACTGAGATGGACTATCTCAGACATGCGCGACGACATCACCGCGCTCTAACCCATGAAGATCTAATGGGACAAATGGGTATACGGTTAGGACATGAATGGCACTTAGACCCAACGAGGTGGGACCAAGTGTTAGGCCTATGGCTCCAAATTCAAGATGAGCATCGTCCACCTCAAGATCCCATCAGGACAACAGTACCAAGGGAAGACCCCGCCTTCCTTTTCGCACATAGAGACGAATTTGCACCTAGAGAGGATCCATTCGTGCCTGTTCCCGTAGAGCCGCATCCGGAGTATAGGGAACATCTGAAAGAATCAAGTCGTCACACCCGTGGTTCTGGAGACCAAATTCATTCCATCCACATGATCTCCATTGATTTGACCACACCCATCCGCAATCCGACCGATCCATCTCGGTCATTGCATCTAAACATGGATGCCATTGACTGGGATCGCGTCAATTCACCATTGTCACCATCGTAGTACTGGCCTTTCGGTGAAATGCTTCATTTTACCCCAAGGACAACTCAAGATATTTTTCAAGCTGAAGAGGGACCCGAGGTCCCAAACGCAGATCTTAACTCAATCGATGATATCCATTTAATCCCAACTCCACATCAGTTGGAGGACGGATCTCACATGTCAGTCGAAGAGACGACTGACGTAGACATCGGCACAGATCCAATGAATCCAAGGATTCTCAAGCTGGGGGTAAGCCTTTCCCCCGAAGAGCAAGCCGATTACATTGCCCTTCTTAAAGAAAAGAAGGAGGTTTTTGCATGGTCATACAAAGATATGCCAGGACTAGACCCGCAGCTAGTCATGCACAATTTAACGCTTGATCCAAAAATCAAGCCTGTAAAGAAAAAACTAAGAAAGATGCACCCAACAAAGGGCCTTGATGGTCAAAGACGAATTGCAAAAGCCGTTGGATGCACAATTTGTCATCTCACGTGGATTATCCGCCATGGTTGTCCAACATGGTTCCCGCCAAGAAGCCCGACGGGAGGATTCGCATATGCACCGACTTTCGAGACCTAAACAAAGCGAGTCCTAAGGATGATTTCCCCTTGCCAAGCATCGACGCATTGGTAGACGCTACAACAGGTCACGAAATGCTCTCCCTAATGGACGGTTTCTCAGATACAATCAAATTTGTATTAATCCAGAAGACTAACTCAAAACAACATTCACAATGCCTTGGGGGACATTTTGTTATAAGGTCATGCCTTTTGGCCTTAAAATACTGGCGCTACATACCAACGTGCTATGACGTATATCTTCCACGATTACATGCACAAAACTTTGGAAGATTACATGGATGATTTGTTAGCCAAGTCTAAATTGCGCTCGCATCATCTCGATGACTTAAGCAAGATTCTCGATCGCCTCATAGAGCATAAGGTCGACTGAATCCCAAGAAGTGCGTGTTCGGCGTCACATCCTGGAAAACTCTTGGGTTTTATAGTCTCCAAAAGAGGCATCGAAGTGGACCCAAACAAAGTCAAGGCAATCCTTGAAATGGCTCCCCCAACCACTATCAAGCAACTCTTAAGTCCGCAAGGAAAGGTCGCGTCGATTAAACGCTTCATAGCGCAATTATCCGACAAATGCCGACCAATGAACAAATTATTGCACAAAGGGGTCACATTTCATTGGGATGACGAGTGCCATCACCTTTGACGAAATCAAACAATACTTGGCTTCGCCGCCGTATTGGCACCGCCTAGACCAGGTGTGCCGTTCTACTTATACATCTCAACTATCGAGGTGGCACTCGGGCGCAATGCTAGCCCGTAAGAATGAACTTCACAAAGAACAGGCTACTTACTATCTTAGCCGCACCCCGGTCGGGCTATCTAACTTAACTATGCATACGTTGAGAAACTCGCTGGCAGTGGTGTTTGCCACCAAAAGGCTACGCCACTACATGCTGAGCAACACGACGTATGTTGTGTCTAAGGAGAATCCATTGCGATACATGATGAGTCGTACTTATCATAGTAGCCGCACGGCGAAATGGATCATGTTGTTGACGGAATTTGACATTGAGTTTATTGGGCAAAAATCTATAAAAGGACAAGTCATAGCCGATCAACTAGCAGAGGCTCCTCTTGAAGACGATCAGCCTCCGGTCATAGAACTACCCGATGATGAGGTCTTCCATGTCTCGTAATCGCCAGATTCTGAAGAGCCCGAGTCTCAGTGCCGACATAACCTTATTTTTTGATGGTTCTAAATGCGAGCAAGGTGGTGGCGCAGGAATTGTATTCTTCACACCGCAGGGCGCTCCAATGCCCCTCGTCATTTAAATTAAACTTCCAAGGGCACCAACAACAATGCCGAATATGAAGCCTTGCTCCTAGGTCTTCGTACAAGAATCGCCATGAACATCAAAAGATTGAACATCTTTGGCGATTCGCCGTTAATCGTCAATCAAGTCAAAGGGGTATATCAATGCAAATGCCCAGCTTCGAAGGCCTATAAAGCCCTCGTGGATAAATTCCTCGGCAAAACTTGAGTGGTATGACATCGAGGCACTCCCTCGATCATCGAATCATTTTGCGGACACAATGGCCTCCTTAGGGTCACTAATCCCGCAAGACCTTTCCGGTGATGTAACAACCATTCAGGTCAAAACCTTATCGCAACCCGCGATGGAGCGCGCAAGCTCAGACTTGACGCCAGGAATCCACATGATCCAGATCGAACCATCTTCGGATAAGTTCTTTCGAATCCGAGACTATCTGAAACATGCCAACTTGGGGGTCTTTATTCTCCCCCACTCCCATTAATAGCAACACAACGCTATTCTTACAAGTTCTATCCCAATCAGCATTTGTTAGGGAAGAACTCCAAAAGGGATTGGCTGTTCAAACTGTCGAGGTATCTGATCAACAGGATCGGTATTTACCCATAAGAGATTACCTCAAGTTAGGTAATCTACCCTTTGGATTGACGCAAGCCGCAAAACGAACATTCAAACAGAAAGCGGCAAAATATGTCTTGATAGGAGACATTTTGTATCGTCGCAGCCTACGACGGAATTCTTCTTCGTTGCTTGGACCAGAAAGAGTCCACTTGGGCAGACACCCAAGCGCATGACGGTACATGTGGCGGCCACTTCAGTGGTATGGCCATTGCAAAGCGCATTCTTCGCATGGGCTATTATTGGCCATCTTTAGAGCGAGATTGCTGCGCGTATGTCAAGAGTTGTGTAAAATGTCAACATCATGCCAATCTGATGCACGCACCTTCCCAGTGCCCTACATACATACCCACCTACTTGGCCATTTTCGTAATGGGGCCTCGATCTAATCGAAAGATCTCCCCGCATCGTCAGGCCGTCACACGTTTATCATAACGGCCACATAATACTTTACCAAATGGGTGGAAGCAATTCCGTTAACCTCTACGATAGGACCCCGCATAGCGGAGTTCATTTTGCATTACATCATATGTCATTTTGGTATTCCATCCAAAATAATCTCAGATAATGGGCCATCATTCAAGAACAAAGACGTGCGTGCTTTAACCACAAAGTACAAAATTCAGCACAGCTTTTCAACACCCTATTATCCGCAAGCAAATGGGCAAGCAGAGGCGTCAAACAAAACGCTAGTCGCCATCCTTAAAAAGACCGTCGCAGACAGTCATAAGGATTGGCACATACAAATCCCACTTGCCCTTTGGGCCTATCGCACTAGCATTCGGACGCCCACTGGGGCAACTCCATTTTCACTAGTGTATGGCTCAGAGGCAGTAATGCCTCTCGAGTTGGAAATTCCTTCCCTCCGCATATCAATGCAGGAATTCATCGATGATGACACTGCACGGCAGGCCCGGTTAGACCAGCTTACGTTGCTTGATGAAAGACGCGTTAATGCTCTCGAGCACTTACGTATCTATCAAGAGCGGCTTAAGAGAGCTTACAACATGAAAGTTCACCTAAGAGACTTTCGGGTTGGTGATCTGGTTCTCAAGGAAAACCAACAAAACTCTAATTTGCCGTCCCATATGAGGGACAAATTCATGGCAAATTGGCTAGGTCCTTATGTCATTGATAGCAAAATAGGACCAGGAACGTACAAGCTAGCTTCTCTTGACGGTATCAAGGAAACAGAACCCTTGAATATCAGTCATTTACGACCATTTCATATCTAAGAAAGCCATGTACCAAAAAAAAAAAAAATTCAACAAAAACAAACAAACAAAAAGCTCCAAGGATTATCGCAATCTCTTGGTCAACACAAAAAGCTCCAAGGATTATCGCAATCTCTTGGTCAACCACAAAAAGCTCCAAGGATTATCGCAATCTCTTGGTCAACCAAAAAGCTCCAAGGATTATCGCAATCTCTTGGTCAACCCAAAAAGCTCCAAGGATTATCGCAATCTCTTGGTCAACCCAAAAAGCTCCAAGGATTATCGCAATCTCTTGGTCAACCCAAAAAGCTCCAAGGATTATCGCAATCTCTTGGTCAACCCAAAAAGCTCCAAGGATTATCGCAATCTCTTGGTCACCCAAAAAGCTCCAAGGATTATCGCAATCTCTTGGTCACCCAAAAAGCTCCAAGGATTATCGCAATCTCTTGGTCAACCCAAAAAGCTCCAAGGATTATCGCAATCTCTTGGTCAAACAAATCAATAAATTCAACAAAAACAAAACAACAAAAATCAACAAAATCAAAAAAGATTTGCATCTCAATTCTAGGCATAATCGAATTCATCAAAATCAATAAAAACACCATGCATAAATTTTACCACACTACAGTCAGTGGTCTGGGAATGTACTAAGAGTTTCAAGGATTCAACCATCATTTTCCTCTTTAGCCATGTAGTGTACCAAGTCGAACGGATTTTACAAAGGTAGAGTCATACTTGAAATACACCTTGTTACATAACATCCCAACACAAATCAAACATTAAAATTCCCAAAATTGTGTGAACGAAAGACGAAACCTGCAAAATAATCTAGGTCACCACAAGCGAAACGGTTATCTTGCTCATCCCCCTGTGCGAATGACCCCTAGAATGCTGAGAGTTGGCAAAAGGACAAGCTTCCTCCCTACCCAATTCCCTAAGAATCCCTAAAGTTCTCAATAGTTGCAAAACACAAAAATTTGCAAAATGTCAAAACTCAAAAATTTGACAAACTATAGTGCACACATCAAAAGGCACAAACAACAAGTGATTTTCATCACTCCATATCCCCAATCCCTTGCTCAAAAGAAAAATCAATCAAAATAAACAAGGATCTTATCACTACAAAAGAGCAAGTATCCCAATACAATTGAAAAAAGAAGGGAGTTGACCTTGAATCCCTGGAACTCTCAAAGATTCTCGTAGGTCATAAGGCAAGCTTCAATACCAACTCGGTAACAGAAGTAAACCTCCCGCATGACGATATATCTGTCACATTAACTTGCGTACATATCAATGTTTGCATGTGGATGAGCTAGCTTATGACATCCTGGATTACACCGCGGATTAATCTTAGTACATACAACAAAGGAATTCGTGGAGCTAATTAGGTGATCCTCAGTACAGGTTCGGTTGAAAGCCCATTCTGCACTGGCGGTATCCTAACAAATACCACTAAATGAACTCAATTGCACACACAGGGATGTTAAATAACTCGGTCAAAAATAGGTCCGATTCGTACCTTGTTCAAAAGTCCTGTAAGATAAAGTACAGTTATGGATAGTGAGTTAAAACTGTCTGAATCTCAAAAAATCTTACATTCATCCCAAAACCATCTGCGCTACTTATCATCCTTATGATACCATCAGAAAATACAAAAATAGCAAAGAAAAACCAGATAAATAAAAATATCATTCATCCATTTTGCATATCACATAGACATCTAAAACAATTCAATTCATCATAACATCTGCATTCATCAAATAAATAAACATGCATAACAAAAATCACATCATCACATGTACAAATCCAAAAATAAAACCGGTATATATATATATATCGTCAAAAAGATGCCCGCAGGCTACAAAACAGGTCCTCAGACCCCGCAATCATATCCAAAACCCAACCTAAGGCGTCGGCCACCATGATCACGCAGGATCGGTGCGACGGGAACTACCCCCCGTGGTGTGGGTCCTACGGGACCCGCAGGGCGGCTACTGCTAGCCCCCGCATCATGCCTACTACCACCCCCTCATCTAACCGCCGCGGCGAGATGATGCCGACCGCTCGCCGACTATCCCTCGTCCGTCGAGAAGATCCGCCGATCGAAGGCTCGGGGAGCCGCCCGCCAAGGCGGATGACCTCCCTCTCCAAGTCTATCCGGTACAGACACCACTCTGCCTCCCGCCGATGATAGATAGACAATGCATCATCGCGCCGCGCCAAAACTCTATCCCGCTCTGCCAACTGAGCCCGTAGAAGATCCCTCTCCGCATCCCGCATCCGTAGCAGCTCTGTAAGCCGCGCAACCTCATCGCCTACATCCGACCCCACCCCTCCGTATCCGCCGGACGCATAGGACTCACGGGGACAGTAGCCTGCTCAGGCTCCAACTGCTCCTCCACATCCTGCATGTCCGGCTGCTCCGGAACACCCAAGTCCACATCCTCATCTCCCACATCCACCATGTCTGCATCATCCAACGGCCCTCCCCAATCACCCCCTGCCGCCTCAGCATCCTCCACTGCCGCCTCCGCGCCTCCCAGTGGACCCTCACCTCTCCAGTGCCACAAAACCCACCACGAGTCATACTCAGTGGTAGTACCTACGTCATCCACATCCAACACCTCAATAACCGCATCCGACTCCTCGCCCAATGGCACGAGGACAGGTGGCTCCAGATCCCTCTCATCTCCCCGACGGCGATAGCCAACGGGCTCACCAGGCAACCCCTGGCGCACCCCAAACTGTCGTGTAACCCGACGGTACGGAAAGAACTCATGCTCCGTCCCGTGCCGCCCAGTCAACCATCGCTCCCTCCGTACCCGTCGGAGCCACTCTCCACCTCAAAGCCAGCTGGACATCCCGATAGGGACGCCAAAACACCTCCCCTGGAGTGAGCCACGAAAAGGCATCAATGTAGTGATCAATCGCACCTGCCCATCGCCGACTCTGCCCTTGCTCCGTAGACCGTCGCCACAAAGCCGCATAACCAATCTCATCATCCTCCATCGCCGCCCGAGTCATCCACGGTAACCCGGTAGGCCTCTCAACAGCTATGTGCTGCCAACCCCAGCACTGCAACAAAAAGCTGCAACTGACACCCTTCCGCTGTCGACAGCGGACCCCGTACAGCTCCCCGTAAAGCTGCGCCAACAAAGTCTGTCCCCATCTCAGGATCAATGGTGCCTCTATCGGCACTCGCCAACCGCCACACCAAATCCAAGAGGTTCCACGGAACCTCGCGCTCGACGAATCGGGGAGAAGAATTTTAGAAATGAGGCCCATCAGGAATGCGTGCCTCACTCCTAACACCCCCTCTCCTTCCACCAGCCAACCAAAATCCCGCCACGGCAATCCGCCTCGGCTGTCTCCACTGGGTCTGCTACACCTAGCCCCCCCCCCATGCCCAAAACATCTCGTGAGTATAGCAATCCGCCGATCGAACGGAGATGTCCTAATAGGCAGACCATCTATCGGAATTCGAAGCAACCGATAGACGTCCTCAAGAGTCACACCATCCCCCGTCTGGAGATGGAAAGTATTGGTCCGCGGATCCCAAAGCTTGATCGGGGCCGCCGATAGGCCCGATCCGAAACCACAGCTCCAGCCGAGCCACCTGCTTGAGCCCAAGGGCATCAAGCCATTCCCGCCACCATCGCCAAGGCCAACCGCGCCTCAGAAAGGCACAGGTACACGGTAGCGGCTCCTAACAACCCCAAGCAAACAAAAAAAAATAATAAATAAATAAATGAAAAAGATAAAATTTTCAATTCTAGGGTTTCTAACCTTAGTTGTTAAACAAAAACATAACAAAAAAATCTTAAAGTTTTGAAAAGCGCAACACAAAAACAATGCATTAAGTTAAAGCAAAATAAACCCTAGGGTCACTTACAGTCTCGCCTCGGCTCCGCCGTCGAATCCGCTTGGTGCACTCATGATGGCAGAGAGAATTCCAAGAGCGCTTTCGCTTCGCAGAATTACCTCCTCCTCCCGCAGCTCCAAAATCGCAAGAAAAAAATGACACAAATGAGGCCAAAATCAAGTTTTGGCCCTTAAATAGGCCTTTTGCATCCGGAATTCTCCTTGACCGGGACGAGCGCTCGATCAGCGCTCGTCCCACCCAGGGACGACATCTCACTGAATTCGTCCCACCTCAGGGACGAATTCAGGCCAAGACAAAAAAAATCAAGAAAAATGACTAAAAATGCACTAAAAACAGATAATAAACCGCTCGACAGATTGCAAATGCAACCGACAACATGGGCATACAAATTCGACATCGGGGTCACAAATTATTACTATCCTACTCCCTAAGAAGGCTACCATAGCCGGACCGCTCCATGGGAAGACAGATTTTGAAAATTTAATCCCAAAATGGTGTCACAAAAACAACAAAACAACAAAAAATGCAACACAAAACAAGCAATAAACATTGCCAGACACAAGTGCTCTTGCACTTAACCTCTTGGCATAGCAAAATTGATGTCTGGGTTTGCATTGTCACTATCCTACTCCCGAAGAAGGCTACCATAGCCGGACCGCTCCACGGGAGGACGGATTGCCGACAATTCAATCACCAAATGGTGTCACAAAAACAACAAAAACAGTACAAAATTCAACAAAAACACAACAAAAACATTGCTGGGCATAAGTGCTCATGCACTTAACCTCTAGGCAAAGAAAATCGATGTCGAGGTCCAAATTATCGCTCTCCTAGTTCCCCAAGAAGGCTATCATAGCCGGACCGCTCCACGGGAAATAGGTTTTCGACGATTTCACCTCATTATGACATCACCAAAAGGGTTAACACCCACCAAAAATAGGTCCATATGTTGGAAAAATTGCACACGCTTAACGGTAAACCCTCTAAAGGCAACCTTGCACAAGTCATCTTGGGTCAAGCGACTCGCCGCTTCTCTCACGAAGGTCATTCCCTCATCGATTCGTCGCTTGAGGGGGTAGTCACACTTAGTCACCAACCAACAATCACACACCCAATTAAGGAAAACGACATGCATTCAAAGAATCATTGACAAAGACAATCACGCTCCTGCTTGGGGCAGAAAACAAGCAACAATCAAATCAATCAAACACTTGGCATTTCGTGAATCATGAACACAAGGTTCCCCCTGAGGATAAAAACGCCCTTCACTTGTTCATGACTGATCAATGTCTAAGTTCAAGTCACACCTCACCAAAACAAAGTTAATACTTGAAATCAAATTCCTTAGCTCGTCGAAGCAAGGATTCAAGAATGCATGCCCTTTCCATACTTGGGGCATCAAAAGTTGGTTAGGTTACCAAGAAACATTAATCATTAGTGCTTTGGTTATCTATTTTTGCTCAAGACCGCGTCACCCGCAGCGCTTCCCAAAAAGGGGCATCTCGTAGACACCAAAACAAGCACCAATCCGATTATGTGACCGCAAACACCGATCGCTTTGACAAACACAGCTCCCAGTGGCAGCCCTCGTAGGTTAAACAAGTGGTCTTAACCACTTTCATAGCAATTTTGTGAGGTCAAGAAGCAATTTGGCACACTTGGACACTTTGCCCAAGCATTCGCCTCACCCAGGGACGAATTCAAAATAGAATCCGTCCCACCCCAGGACGAATTCTCGAATCCGTCCCCGGGTGGGACGAATTCTAAGCTTAACGGGCAAAAAGGCAAATGGTGCCAAGTGGCAGCCCGCAACGGCCGGCTAAGGGCTCCTACCTTGCACGCATGTGTAAGTGGACAGAGGGGCCGTTAGAGGACTCGTTACAAGAAGCATTTATCAAAGTTCAAGTCAATTGAGGACTCCCCTCCCTCATGGGAAGACAAGACTGCCACATGGCGCCCATGGCCAACACTTGGCTTTTGTGCTTCCCTCCCAAAAGAGACCCCTTGGGTCTATAAAAGGTGGGACTTTTCTCACCCAAAACTTACAAGTTGAAGGAGTGTTCAAGCAACGGAGTGCTGCCGAATTGAAGACTCACTTGCATCCCCCTTTGTTCACCTTCCTACATCCATCAATCTCTTTTGCAAGGGAGGTTGTTGGGTGGCCTTTGGAAGCTCGAACCTTACTCAAATCCGACGCATGGACATCTGAACCTACCAATTCGCCGACCCCCCAATCCTAAAAGGTTTTGGGCCCATCCTTGGTGGATTGGCTCCAAAATCGAGGGCCAACGGTGGGAGGCCCACTTGGGCACCCCCGCACCTCCCAAGTCCTAATTTTAGTTTTTGAGCACTTTAGATTATTTTTTAGATTGCATTCGTGTTACTAGGTCTCGATTAGTCTATAATTGCAATTTTGTAGCTTTTGGTCGTAGTTTAGGGTGTTTTGTATTGCTTTGTCGTTTCGCTAACTTGCAGGTGTCAAGGTCAAATTCCCGAGGGTGGAGGCCAAATTGGGAAAATCTGACCATCTGGGTCGTCCCAAAATGGCCCCAATTACCTAACCCCCTGTTTGCGAGGAGTTTTGCAGGTCCCGGGATCCGACATTGGAGCAAGCAGAGGTCGGTTTCTCCTACTGCGAAGAATTCGTCCCACCCAGGGACGAATTACGCTCGAATTCGTCCCGCCCGAGGACGAATTCCAGCTTTAGGTGGATTGGCCACCGCCTCAGTGGCAAGTGGGCCTTCTCGGTAACTTTTCTTACCTTCCGTCAGGTTTTGAAGCAATTTGGATTCACCGTTTTCACTGTTTCGTGCAAATATTCGTATGCATATTTTGTTAGTTTTAGAGAGAGAATGCTTTTCATTTGCAAAGAGTGCTACTAACGTCTTGATCATTTCTTTGTTCGCAGGAGAAGCAAGCAGAGGCGAAGAACTCATCGACATCGCCGGCGGCATCATCTTGGCCCGCCCATTGCAATCGTGGGCACGCGGAAGGAGGAATCATTCAACGATTGTAATCAAACCCTATTTGCGCTCCTAGCCCCCGAAAAGGGAGGAGGCATTATTGTAACAGTGATCGAAAGAAATTAATGAAAGGGCTGTTTTTCTTTATCTGATTGCGTCTCTTCCAACATGTCTCTTTTCCGTTTCATGTAATTTATATTTCTAGGACTTAGGCGTGCTTAACTTTGAATGCAATTGCACTTGGTGTTTCCTTTGACCGGAATCTCGTGCTTTCAGATATAACAGATTGAGCAGGATATAACAGATTTGTTAAGAGCTAGATAAACGGAATGTGAAATATTGGAAGCGAAAATTGTCTACCTAAGGAATGAATTTGAAAGTATCAAGACATTGAAAGATGTAGAATATGAAAAATAGAAAAAGGAATCAACTCTTAAAAAGGTAGAAAATTCAAACAAGGATAAGCAAGAAAAGAATATCAGAAATGAAGAAAGCAAAGAAGAACCTTGGATAATATTTAATCCCAAGAGAAAGAATTTTTTACGATGAATTCCAAGGCATCCAAATAGGTTACATAATTTCTTCCACGGTCGTTGTTTTTCTTGTAATAAATATGGTCATAGAGTTGTAAACTATATTAATCATGCAAGAAATAATGTTAGTAGAAATTCCAATTCCTTTGCACCTCTTATGGATAATGATATTATATGTTACAAATGCAATAATTTTGGACACAAGGCTAGATGGTATAAAATGATAGTTCCTAATTCTAGAAAAACAAGTTCAACAACTAGGAAATATGAAAGGGAAAATGTTAAGGCTAGATCAATGTTAGTTCAAACATCCCTTCATGCTCAGGATAAAGAAGAACAATGGTATATTTATAGTGGTTGCTCTAGTCACATGACAAGAGACAAAGAAAAATTCATTATACTAAAAGAAACCAATAGAGGATCAATAAGTTTTGGTGATAATGGATCAGCAAGGATTGGTGGAAGAGGAACTCTAAGTTTAGACAATGGAAAAACAAAAATAAAAAATATGTTGTATGTTAAAGGGTTAAAATATAACCTGATAAGTATAAGTTAACTTTGTGATCAAGGATATATGGTTACTTTCCATCCAGATAGATGTGAGATAAGAAAGTTAGAAACTGGAAAAGTCATTGCCAATGCAAGAAGAACCCCAAACAATTTATATATGCTCAGTGATATCAAAGGGGAAAAGTGCTTTCTATCACAAGAATATGAGAGTTGGTTGTGGCATAGAATATTTGATCACTTGAATTTTGACAACATAGTCAACATAAGAAATAAACAAGCGGTCAGAGATTTACCAAAATAAGAAGACCTCAAAGCACAATTTGTGCATCATATCAACATGGAAAACAAACTATGACAACATTTAAATCAAAAGGATATATGTCATATGAGCCATTGATTATAATACATACTGATATGTGTGGTGCGACCAAAACACAAAGTATTCAGGGTGAGAGCTACGTTATACTATTTATAGATGATTATTCCAAAATGGTTTGGATAACTTTCCTAAAAGAAAAGTCAGAGGCCTTTGAAAAATTCAAATTATATAAGGAATTGGTTGAAAATTAAACTAGAAAATGGATTAAGTGTCTAAGATCTGACAGAGGAGGAGAATTTAATTCAAATAAATTTGTAGAGTTTTATGAACAACATGGAATCAAAAGAGAATATTCAGCAGTAATAACTCCTCAACAAAATGGAGTAGTTGAAAGGAAAAATAGAACTATTGAGAATATGGCTAGAGCTATTCTAAATGAATCTATGCTCTTAGATAGATTTTGGAGATAAGCAGTCAACATAGCAGTATACATAATCACTAGGGCTAAAATAAGGGTAAACCATCACAAGACTCCATATAAGCTTTGGAAAGGAATACATGCCACTCTAAAACACTTTAGGTTTTTTGGAAGCAAGTGTTACATAATACGAGAAGATCAAAACTTAGGCAAGTTTGATCCAAGATGTGATGAGGGAATAGTTCTTGGTTATTCCTCAAGGAGTAAATCCTATATATGCTTCAACAAGATAAAACACACTATGGCGGAAAGCATAAATGTAACAATTGATGAGAAGATAGATTCAAGAGAACCAGTTCAAAAAATTGTGTATCAGGAATATGGGAGTTGTCAAGAGGAGTTTTATGAGGAAAGAAAAAAATAAGAAGAAAAACACAAAGACTTCTTCCTAAAAATCTATTCAGATATGTACAGAAGCATCATCCAAAAGAGCAAATCATCAAAAATGTAGATGAAATATAGACAAGAAGAAGAATAATAACACCATATCAAAAAGAAAATTTCTCTTTGCTATCTAAGATTGAGCCAAAAGACTTCACTCAGGAAAGTGAGGATAAATTTTGGATTAAGGCAATGGATGAGAAATTAGATCAGATATAGAAATGAAAAACTTGGGAACTATTTCCACAACCAAAGGACAAAAATGTGATCAACACAAAATGGGTATTCATAAATAAGTTAAATGAATATGGATAGCTGGTCAGGAATAAATTAAGGTTAGTATGCAATGGTTATGCACAAGTAGAGGGATTGAATTTTATGAGATATTTTCTCCAGTTGCATGGGTTGAAGCCATAAGAATGTTTTTAGCCTTCTCAAGTTTCAAAAACTTCAAGGTATCTCATATGGATGTCAAGTCAGCATTTCTAAATGGTTTTCTAGAAGAAGTTTATATTGAATAGCTAGATGGATTCATATTAGAAGATAAACTAGATCATGTATGCAGATTAAAGAAGGTACTGTATGGTCTAAAGTAGGCTCCGAGAGCATGGTACTCTAGATTGGATAAGTATCTTCAGGAATAGGGATTTAGAAAAGGAATAGCAGACATCAATTTATACATCAAAAATGAAGGGAATGATCTATTAATTGTGGTTGTTTATCTTCATGATATCATTTTTGGGAGAAAAAAATGATAAGATGTGTAAAAAAATTTCTAAGAACATGCAAAATGAATTTGAGATGTCTATGCGTAGTGAATTGTCCTTCTTTCTTGGACTTCAGATTTCAAAATCATAGAAAGGGGTATTTCTCTCACAAGCAAAGTATATAAAAGAAATATTAAATAAATTCAGGTTAGAATATTTTAAACCGGTAAGTACCCCCATGGTCACAAGATGCAAGTTAAGTACGGATGAAGAATCTCCAGAGGTATATCAAAGGTTATACATATCTATGATTTGTAGCTTATTGTATGTTACAACTACAAGACCAGACATAGTATAGTTAGTGGGATTAGTGGTAAGGTTTCAGGTAGCACCTAAGGAAACACGTGTGGCAATGGTAAAAATAATTTTCAGGCATCTAAAAGGGACTATGGATTTTGGGCTTTGGTATCCCAAAAGTGGAAGTTTCACACTAAAAGCATATACAAATGCATATTAGGATAGAAGTATCGATGATAAAAAATCACAAGTAGAGGAGTATTCTTTATTGGATACTATGTAGTCTCTTGGCTAAGTAAGAAGCAGGTTTTAGTATCCTTATCTACAGTAGAAGCAGAATACATTGCAGCAGTAGCCAATTGTACATAGGTGTTACGGATAAAGATAACTATAGAAGACTTCAAGATAAAACATGATCATCCTATTACCATACTATGTGATAATACAAGTGCTATACTTATCTCAAAAAATCCAGTGATTCACTCTAGGATAAAGCATATTTCGATTAAGTATCATTTTCTGAGATAACATGTGATAGATAAACAGTTTAGGTTGGAATATGTTTCTACAAAGGAACATATAGCAAATATTTCACTAAGCCACTTTCAAAGGAAAAATTTGAGTATCTTTGAGGAAGACTGGGAGTAAGACTCCCACCCCAGAATTAACCACCTCAAAAGGAGGTGTGGGAGGGGCTATGCTAAGAGGCTCATTCTTAGTCACAAACCCCAAAGGTGACACTTTGCCATTAATGTCAAAAGGGAAGAGATTTGAGTAAGGGGGAGAGATTTGGTATTTGAGTAAAGAGGAGAGATTTGAAAAGAGCATTGAGCTAGGGGGAGAAATGTCCCAGGGGGAGCAGAACCAAGAAAAGGATAATTTTTTGGTAAAAATAAATTGGGTTACCATCAATGATAAATGGGGATATTGTTGGACATTTTGAGTCAAAGTTGTCATTGATGTCAAGGAACAAAGTCATCATTGATGTCAAGAACTATGTCAAGGAAAAATGCAAAGGTTAATGGCAAAAGAGCTTCATAATATTTTTAATATTATGTGGAAGCATATGAATGTGGGTTTTTATTAAACCCATGAATGAGAAAATAAAAGGTTTTTCATAAAAACCCAAGGAAGCTTTTTTAAAAGATAAAGAAGGTTTTAATATTTATTTTATAAACTATTTAAATTAAAATTGAATTTAAATTTTATAAATAAATATTATTTGGTAAAATCAAGGAGGCTTTAAATTTTCATAAAAGGTAAAGATTATAAAATTAATTTATAAAATTTTAATTTTAATTAGAATTTAAATAATTTATAAATTAATAAAGCATATTATAAGGCGCCAACGTCAAATTATAATGCACCTACGGACGTGCACAAAATTTAGGCAAAATGTATTTGAAACTTTACCCAAGCCAAACATTAGGCATTCTATTAAAAACTGTAAAAAATTTGTAGTTAGATAGTGCAAGGTTCGTGCAAAAGAAAGCAGTGAAGAGGGAGCATGTCGTTTAGGGCACATAGCAAAAGAAGAATATCCAAGGGCTCTAAAGAGATTAGAAAGGAAGTAAAATCACCTTTTGCTCTTTTACGTTGCATGTGGAGCACTTGGCTCACACGACTAGCAAGCCACGGCCAAGGCGCTAGCGACGAAGAGAGCGTAGGATCGAATCCCGTAAATTGTAGAAGGGGACTTTTTCCAAGGTTTAATTTTTAATTTTCAATGTGCTAAGGTTTAAGGAGTGATAAGGGTAGTTAAATTAAAATTGATTTGTTTCTTTGCTTTTCTAAGGTTAGGGAGATATAAGGGAAAAGTGGTTATGATATTTACCTAGGTGGTAAATGAATGTTTACTAGGGTAATATCCTTTTTACCTTAGGAAATTAAAATTGGTTTATTGCATTAATTTTTGCAATATTGAGAAGTAGAAAGTGTCATTTTGAAAGGGTCATTTGATGAAATTATTATTGTTGAATATTGATATTGAGATGGAGAAATAAGGTGTATTATGAAATTGAGTTATCTTTGTATTTTGAAGAGTAAAACTTGTTATCTAACCCTTGGTACTTGGAAAATAAGGAAGTATTTGTGGTTGTGGCAGATATTAGAGGTTCCTTCATCATCAAGAAAAATGTATGAGTACATTTTTCCATAAGTTGAGTTGATTGGTTGGTTTTCTAGAAAATAAGTTTGGAGTGAAAAGGAATTGATTAGGGTTTCCTTATTGAGTGTGTTGAGTTAATGCTTCAAGGTTTTATGGAATAAAGAGTTGCAGTTAAAACATTGTTTTATAAGCATTTTTGTTTAAGCCATTGGTTGTGTGAAGAACTTGAACTAGGGTTTGAAAAGAACATGAGTATCATTTTTATGTGAGAGTGGTTGATAAGCATTTTTGGGAACATTTTGAGTGAATGTCATATTCTTGGACAAAAGGTTTGTAAGGAAGGATTGTTTTATTGAGTGTTTGGTTGAGTTGAGTTGGTTGAGCCTAGTCAAGTGGGTGTGTGAAGTGATTGTTCAAGTTCCATAAAAACTATTCTATATTCTGAATTGAATTGATAAAGTGATTGAGTTGAAGCATATTGAGTCTCTAACAATTATTTTTATGTTTCTATGAGATTGGACAAGTTCTAGTGTGGACTTGTGCAGATTTGAGACAAGTCTTTGAGAAGGCTTGTGAGCAAAGTTGATTGATTTGTTCAAACCTTGTGTTAAGGTTTGGGGAAAATCCAGCAGAGTTGATTTAAGATTGAGTCAAACTTTGAGTTAAGGCTTGAAGATAGAGATTAAGGACAAATATGGAGGACAGATCAGAGGACACAGTTTGGTGTAGATTTGAGGATAGATTTGTTCCAAAATAGAGACAGAGATTGAGGATAGATTTTTGTTAAACCAACGGATTGTTTTTAGTACAAATTTTAGATAGAGCTTTGGAGTTAATAGAGTTGAGGAGAAAGATCTCCAACCAGAGTAGGGAAGAAAGGTGTCTTCTATGGATATAGTTACATTTTATAAGGGCAGTGGAGGTAGAGGTCTTCTAGAGGATCACCAACCAGAGTAGAGTTAGGAGATTGGTGTTTCCTATGGATAGAGATCCACGAACTTGATTTAGGGGATTGGTATCTCCTTTGGATAGAGGTCCATAAACATTGTAGGGAAAGGATTACCGAGAGAATTTATCTGAGAAAAATTTATAAGAAATATTTTCTCCGTGGAGTAGCCCACATTGGGTGAACCATGTAAAATCATATCTCATGTGTGTGATACTTTGTGTAATGCTTATTGCTTTAATATTGTTGATGCTATTATTTGGATTAAAAAGAAATTTTTTTTATTTTAGACTGTTCATCCCCCCTCTCAGTATAAGCACATGTTCTTCAAAGGATTTTAGAAATAGTAAGGTGTCATTGATGTCAAAGGTGCATGGTATTCAAGGTAGAAATATTCTTCAATGATGATAAGTTTATAAGGTTGGACAATATATCAATAATATCATAGATGGACTTAATAAATAGCAAATAGAAAAAAATCATCCAAGGCAAAGATATATCTCAAGAGGAGAAATGAAAGTATATTTCAAAGTAAGGCAAATATATTATAATATGTAAATATCAAATTTAAATATTATAAATAGAAGGGCAATTTTTTGGACAAAAGCTTGAAATATTATAAAGAGAAGGACAAAGGTTGGGACAAAGGTTTGACATATTTTAATCAAAGGATTTATTTATATAAGAGTTTAAAAAGTTGAATATTATAACCTAAAGTGTTTGAAGAAAATAATGCGTCGACATATTTGGAGAAGATATAAGATTGAAAGAAAATAATAAGAGCCGACCTCCTTAAAAAAATTGAAGAAAATGGGAAATGTATAAATATAGGGCATCATTTCACCTTTGCGATGAGTAATAAATCGATCTATCTTCATTGTGAGTGCAAGAGACATAGAGAGGAGAAAAGCATAAAAAAATCATGCAGTGAAATACAAGGATAAATATCATATTTACCCTTTGATTCCATCTACTAGGGTAGACCAGATAGATGCCTTGCTTGCATGGAGCATTGTTGTGTAGGAGGTTAAGAGGTCGAATTTGATCGATGTCATTCTATTGAAGAGTGAAGGTAGATTTAATAAGGATATATATATCATTTTTTTATCCTTTAGTTCAATGCATCAGGGTAACCCATACGGTCGCTTAGATTGTGTGTAAGCGCTATTGTGTAGGATATTAAGGGATCGAATCCCTTCGATGTCATTTTGGTGTGGTTTTAATATTTTAGGAACTGCAAAGACAAGGAAAAATATTTGGGTGCCCTTTTAGGTTTCATGTGTTGTGGTAGCACATTTGGTCGAGAGGACAGGGGATCAAATACCATCATAGTTGTGCAAGGTATTTAAAGTTTTGCTTTATCAAATTTAATTAAGGGAGAAATAAGGGTCATGGTGCTAGTATAGAATTATATTTTTGCATATTAAATAAAGGGAAGATATAAGAGTTGTGATGTTGGTATAAGGTTTAATTTCTTAAAATTAATAAAAGGAGATATAAGGGTTTTAGTTATCAATAAAGATTTACATTGTGAGTTTTAAAAAGGGAGATATAAGGAGTTATTTTTTAAGCTTTACTGTGTATATTTTTATATTAAATTGATTGATTTGATATTTAATCAAGAAAGGAAAAAGAGAATTGCTAACCAGATTTTGAAGGGACAAACAAAAGGAAAATTATTTTTGTCAAGACAGGTTTGGAAAGCTCATACAAAAGAAGACCATCATCATTGAGGCAGATTTAGAGGTATGGTGATTTAATTCCTTTATCAAAAAGGTTTTGTTTGAGGAAAATATTGTTGTTGTCATATAGTGGGACGTATAAAGAATTATTGGATGAGAATTGTTTTAGCTTGAAATTGAAAGTAAATGGGCAAGGATTATAGATCATATTTAAAAGTAAATTTATGCATTGTTCATGATTGATTTTGGGAGTAGATGAGAAGGATATATTTATGCATTGTGATTGGTTTTGAAGTGAATGTGGAAATAAGAAAAATAGTATAGTATCATACAAATAGAAGGGTTGTTTTAAAACAAGTCAAAAGTATCACATAGTGTAAGGATAGTGTGAAAGAATTAAATTGAAAATGATATTTTTAGCTATCTATAAAAGAGAAGGAAAGGTGCAAATCATAAATTACAAGGTCATTTATCAAGTGCTACACTAGAGCTACCTTTTAATGTAATAAATGTGATATATGTATAAGTGACATACTTAATGAATGTGAAGAACATATTGGGTATTTGATTGGTGCATATCATTCTTTATATGTTCAAGAAGATAAAATAATTATGGGTAGAATATGTCTGAATTGCTTTAGTTGAGGAAAGTACATTGAAAAATAGATGAAGAAATTTATGATATCATTATGCAAGATTTTGAATAGATGAGGATTACTTGTATACAAGTTTTGGATCAGATTTGAGTAGGTTTTGTGAGCAAGTTATGGAGCAAATTTTAGCAGGTTTTATGAGTAGGTTTTAGATCAAATTTGATCAATTTTTGTGAGCAGGTTATGGAACAAATTTGAGCAGGTTTTATGAGCAAGTTTTGGATTATATTGGAAGCAATGTTTGTATGCAATTTTGTGAGCAATATTTTAGGATAAACCTCAGCAGAGTGTTGACCATACTTAAGAGAGGGTATTAGTGTCTCCTATGGATTGGTGTCCACAAACCAAAGCATAGGGGATTGGTGTCTCCTGTGGATTGATGTCCATGAACCAAATATGTTGGTGTTTCTTGTGGATTGGTGTCCATAAAATTGAGAGGGTATTGGTGTCTCCTATGGATTGGTGTCCACGAACTTGAGAGAGGATTGGTGTCTCCTATGGATTGGTGTCCACAAACTTGATAAGGGATTGGTATCTCCTATGGATTGGTTTCCATAAACTTGGGAGGGGATTCATGTCATGTGTATTGGTATCCATGAACTTAAGAGGGGATTGGTGTCTCCTATGGATTTGTGTCCACACACTTGAGAGGGGATTGGTGTTTCCTATGGATTGGTGTCCATGAACATGAGAAATGATTGGTGTCTATTATGGATTGGTGTCCATGAACTTGATATGGGATTGTTGTATCATGTGGATTGGTGTCTACAAACATTGTAATAGGGGATTGGTTTCTCCTATGGGTTGGTACCCATAATTTTTTTTGAGAAATATATAAGCAATATTTCTTTGTGGATGTAGCCCATATTGGGTGAACCATGTTAATATGTGTCTCTCATATGTGTGATGATTTATGTATTGTTTCATTACTACATTGATATTATGTTTGTTATCATTTGGATTGAAAAGTAAAAACAAATATCTTATACTGTTCAACCCCTCTCTCAGTATAATATTGTGTTCTTCAAAGGATATTATCATTTTCACTAGGTTGAAGAAAAACTAGTGAAGCTAATATTATTACCACTAGGTTGAAGAACAACCAATGAAGATTAAAGATTCAGATTTTAGAAAGAACCAACTCAAGAAGAAAAGTTGGTCATTGCCATTTTGCTTTAGGTTATTGAAAATATTATAGAATTTTCATATTAATGCTAGAGAAAGTTATCTAAGATTTTGTTGTAGTGAAAATTAATATTCAGAAGTTAAGAAGCTTCCTATAATGGATAGAGAAGACTTTCATATTTTATTTCATGAAGGCCATGATGTTTCTTCATACAAGGATTGGTTTGAGTTGCAATTAATTTTTAGATATATAAATTGATAAAAGTTTTAGGTCTCAAAGATATACCTAGACAAGGTATATTGAGTTTACCTATTCTAAGAATCTATTTGCAATAGAAGGCAGTCTACAATATAGATTCGGGTCTTGAAGATAGACCTTGACATTGATAGAGAAAGGAGACTCTAGAAGAGATATCCTATAGAAATAAATAAACGACTTGAAAAATATCCCATTGAAGGTAGACTAAAATACGTAAGAAAGAGGTCCTATTGAATATTGAATATTGGTCCTTAATAATAAAAAAATACCATTAGTATAACCTATTCTACAAATATATAAAGTAATAAAATAAGCAAAATTGAAGGTAAAAAGAAGAATTCAAGACAATATAAAGTCTTGAGGATAAACCAAGTTAAAGGATAGTGTAAGAACTACACAAGAAATAAAAACTTAAAGACCAAGATAGAGATAAAATTTGGAAGAAACATTTCATTGTCACAAGGGTAGCATTGAAGATAAATATTCAACAAGTTTTGAAAGGTAAAGTATAGTAGTTTGAGAATATTTAAAGGTAAATTCATAAAATTCCACATTGGACAACATAATTGAAGGCAAAAATTCAAAAGAGCAGGGCAATATTGTTATTGAGCAATGAAAAAATAATATAGTGTTATAAGAAGAAGATTTGCCAATGTTAAGGCATTCAAGACAACACATTGCTTAAGTCCACAAGGGAATAATTGAGATATAGTTTCAGCTGAGGTGTAGCCATGAAAGAATTAGGACAATAAAAGGAACATTATAAGAGAACGTATATTTTCTAAGTTGCCACTAAATTGAAGAAGATAAGGTTTTATTTGGGAAAGATAAACCTTTCTTTGGCCAATAATTAAAGAATATTATTCAAACATTTCTAAGTACAATAAATCAATAGGATTCCGAAATAATTTTAGAGTGTAAATTCATGTTTAAATTATAAGGTGTAATAGAAAGAGTATTTCCATACGTCCAACAATCAAAAGAGCAATTTTTGATGCCATATTCTACACACAAATTTAATTGCAAAGAAAGTGAGAAAAAATAAAAATATTATAAGCACCATTTGTGTTAAAGGAAATGCTATTACTAAAGAAAATAGAAAGTGTCATTATCGAATAAATGTGGAAGTGCCATTGTCAAAGTAAAGAGAGAGCACTATTGCTAAAGAAAAGTGGAAGCACCATTGTTGAGGTAAAGAGAACGCACCATTTTCAAAGTAAATAGAGAGAGCAATTGCTAAAGAAAAGTGGAGGCACCATTGCCAAGGTAAAAAGGAAGCCCCATAGTTGAAGTAAAAAGGAAGCACCATTGTCGAGGTAAAGAGGAAGCACCATTGCATCATATATGTATAGCGTGAGTATGTAGGTATAGCCAAGGGCAATGCCATTTGAGAGAACCTAACATAGGCGCTAATCTTACAAAAGTAAAGGAAATAAAATATCAACCCTAGAGCCATTTGGGTGATCTCTATAAAAGATGAAGTGCAAGAGATAAATCTTCCAAGGATAAAGGATCAAAGCACTAGCAATTTGAGATTTAAGCATTAGGTTAGGATAATCAAGCACCATCTATGGAGTCAAATATTTGAGTTGCCAACAACGAGATGTTGGATAGGTAAATTCATCATTTGAGAATTGTGTGTTGATTTAATTGTTACAAAGGAGCATTCAAACATCACAACATTATAATGTATTTGGAAGAAGCATTAAAACTAAATCCAAACATTCATTTATAAAATCATGTACCATGTTAGGAGAAGAAAGATAAAATATCAGATAGTTAAGTGTTTACTTGGTAGTATTATTTAATGTATTGGTTCCTATTCACATGCAAACCATTCAAGCAAAAGGAGTCAGTGAAACTTCCAAACAGAGTGGAAGATGTTGGTTTTTGAAGCTATAAAGGAGGATAAGTGAGTGCCAAGTAAAATCACCATCAAAAGCCTACATAAGGTAAATTAGGTTTTTGATTAATTTTTTCAAAGCTTAACCTAAGGTTTAGTGGAGTGATAAGGGAAATTATTTGATATTTTAATTTTTCTAATGTTTTAAAGTTTAATTTGGAGTGAAAAGGTGAATTAATAGTTTAATTAAGGTTTTTAGAGTTTTTGGAGTGATAAGTAGAAATAGTTATAAAGTGATTTTTGCATTTGAAGGTTTGGTTACTTTATTATTTCTTGAAATTGAAAGGTCAAAGAATATTTGCAAATTATTTAATTATGGAGAGATAAGGAAGCCTACTTCAAACTTAGGAATATTAAATTTGCAAACATTCTTATTTTTCTAGTTTCTAATTAATTAGGGAGTCATAAGGAATTCAACATCATAGGTTTTTAAAAATTTAGAAACTTGAAAATTTTAGAAAGGTTGAATCATTTAAACTTAGGGAGTCATAAGGTAGTCAAATTCAAAGGTTATATGAGTACTACCATGTCTATCAACAAATTATTTCTTTCAAAGTCTCAACTTCTCAAAGGTACTAACTATGCTTCATGAAAAAACAAAGTAAAATACATTTTGATGGTGGAAAAAATTTGGGATATTGTTAAAGGAATAAAATCTATACCTATTGAAGGTGATAGAGAAATTTAAAAATATAAACAAGAAGAATAAAATCCCTCGTGATAATAACATTTGTAATTACATATGAGATACAAGCTTACATAAGCACACCAATAACCTCTACAGAAGATTGGAATATTTTAGACAATATATTTGAAGAAAATAACAAAGCTACTATTTTTAATCTTCAACTCAATTACATTCCTTATAAGTTAATAGTGGTGAAAGCATTGAATTATTTTTAAGAAGAGTTGCAAATATAAAAGCAAAACTATTAACTTTAGGAGAAAAGGTAGAGGAAAATTTTCTTGTTCAAGTGATCTTGAGAGCTCTTCCAAAAAACTATAAGCACCTAGTTACATATTTGTAAATTCTAATTAAATATACTTTATTTGATGAGTTAGTCAATATTCTACAAGAGTATAAAGTAGAGAATTTAGTCAAAGATGAGATGACTAAAAATGACTTAGTATCAAGAACACACAGGGAAATGTTACTTCAACTTCAAGAGATAGGTTTAATAGGAGTAACAAATATTGTTGGATATGTAGAAGTAGGAATCATAATACAATTTTTTGTAGATATAATCCAAGGAATTAGTCTCATAAAATTGGATAAATCAAAGTGATCAAACAAATAATCGAATCCAGCAAAGACAATATCAAACTTAGTATCATCCAAATGGGCAATAATTTCAATTTCAGTACCCTTCTCAGCACCAATATAATCAACCATTATGATAATATAGAAAAGGAAATAAAAAAGGTCATCTAACTCAAGAAATTCAAGAACTAGAAGAAACTGTAGAAGAAAATGAAGTCAAAGCTCTTTTAGAAAAATTAGTAATTCATGAAGATGTTTTTTAAAGATACTAAGCACTCACTTGATTAGAATACAAAAAGGAAACATATTAAAGAAATCCAGAAATAACAACACATGCTCCAGTATTAGGAGGAAGATCATATTGAAGACTAAAGTCTTCAATAACCAAATAATATAATACAAGGGATTTTGGATAATGTTACATTATTTGGTACATGTCAATGTACCAAGTTGGTACATCATTGTAAATATTAGATTAGGGTTGTGTCTTTGATTAGTGAGTGGGTTAATATTTCATGTAATGTAATATTGTGCAGCAAACACATAAGTGTCATGTAAATATGTGTGCAAGTGTTGTAAGTGTAAATGTGCACAAGTGTCCAATATGTAAGTGTGCACATGTGTCCTTATATTAGGAAGAGTTATATGAAGAGTCATGTGTAAGTGTGTATACAAGATAGTGTCATGTGTATGCAAGTATCAAGTATAGAAGCCAATAGTCATAAAGCTTGACATATGGAAAGGAAGAATCGTAGAACCAAAGAGTCATCCTAGAATGGCTATATATCACTCCATAGAGGATATATGACACATATGAGAGATAAGAGCTATATGAGATACATAGAGATCCATAGTGTTTGACATTGTCTATAGAGTCATTTCTATGAGATATTTGTAATAGAAAGAGGAGTAATACAAGTTTGCATACATTTGAGCAACTAGTATTGTAAGTGATATTATTGTGTATATTTTAGGACTTCCATTAATATTTCATCATATTATTGAATGTTATACATATTAGTTGGCTCATTTATCTCTGTTACATTATATTTATTGGATTCATTATATTGCAACTTTATTATATTCAATCATGTGATTACTTTTCTATGGTAATTTATATTAAGTATAAGGCTTCAAAATACATCACATGATGGATTCTAAAGAGGACAATATTATGGATAAACCACAAATTCTAAGATGCTCAAAGCTAGATATTATTACCCCATATTTTTTGATGATGGTTTCAAAATTGTTAACACCTATGACAAATATCAAAGATTTGTTGGCAAAAGTAAGAATCTATTAATGCCTATACAACTAGTTATTACAAAAGAAACCATATAAAAATGGAGGTTAGACTTTATTGGGATGATGAACCCAATTTTTTTGGACACAAATTTATATTAATAACAAATTATTTTACTATGTGATCTGAAGCAGAGGCAACCAAAAATGTATATGAAGATACCATCATAGATTTTTTGGAAATATTGATCACTAGGTTTAGGATCCTTCCTATGATAGTGTATGATAATGTTGAATCATTCACAAGGGCTAAGAATATTTTTTTTATAATAAGATATGATATATACTAGAAGGCATCTTCAACTATTATCCTCAAGTTAATAGACTAGCAGAGTCCACAAATAAGAATTTGAGAAGAATAATTAAGAGAAATATTAGTGACAATCAAAGGAGTTGGTATTTAATGTTGAAACAAGTGTAATTGGCGGACACAATTATGATCAAGAAAGCTTTGAAGACTACACCTTATGCTCTAGTTTATGGAAAAAAATTCATGTTGCTAATCAATGTCGAGTTACCTTCCTTAAAGCTCATAAAAAAATCAGAATTAGAGGATGCTAAGCCAATTGAAAAAAAATATTAGAATTGTTGTTGTTAGAGTAAAAACAATAAGAGGCTTGTAATATATTTTCTAGCAACAAGCAACAATTAAATTATGGTTTGATAAAATTTCATCATTAGAGTCCTTCAAAGATGGTTACCTAGTGCTCAAATGGGACATAGATTGAGAAAAACTAGGAAAGCATGATAAACTAAAATTGTTGTGGTCTAGTCCATATCTAATCTTAGGAAGTAATTAAATGCATACAAGATTCAAGACATAGATAGTAATATTTTGCTAATTATTGTGAATGGCTAGTATTTACAGCATTATGCATAGAAGAGTGTGTCATTTATGTGTACATATATAAATAGCAACACATATAAATAGTTTCATAGTTGTAGTAGTGGTCATAGCACTAATTTGTTAAGGATTACATGTAGTAAATACTAGATTTTGAATTCTCAACAATATCATTGGTCAAAAGTGTGGTAATCTTGAAAAAAGGACTTGTGTTGCAAACACTTACATGAACTTATAGTTATGATAAAATATTTGATCATGAAATTTGATCATGTACAATCCCTTACATTAAATTAGCAATGGTTATTCTTTATAGCTTTTTCTTCCTATATAAATAGGATAAAAAAAAGGTAATGTGCATTAGAGCATTTAGTGATCGAAGGAGAAAAATACTACAAATTATTGAAATACTTTATGTGATAAGGATTTTACGTAATTCCTTGTGTTTGTATCCACAAAAAAAGTCTGGTGGTGAAAAATAGCTCAAGGTAAAAGAGGGAAGAAAGCTTAGAAGACTACAAAGGAGCTACAAGACAAAATAGAAGATATGTATGATCCAATTATAACAATAAAATCAAAGTTGAAGAATTTTATAGAATGGTCAAAGAGAAAAAAAATGGAAATTTCACTCAATAAGCTCAAGTGTACTCCTTGGAATTCATTCTTGTCTAGATACATGCCTAGGTTTGTCCACCCCTGCCCTAAAATCATTATCATAATTGCTAAGAACTATGATCTAGAGATAGTGACAATGTATGACATGCAAAATAGAAAACTATTTACCATCCTAGAGGAGGAAATTAGAAGAGCTTTTGCAATAGGAGTGTAGCTAGGTTCAAGATCCAAGTCTATTGATATAGATGAGTAGAGGATATTTTTTAAGAAATATTTTTGCAATGGACCAAATGGTGATGTTCTATGTCTCCTTCTAAGAGGCTAACATGATCAAGTTCTCTAAGGTTACAAAATTTTATAAAACATAGATGACATTCTTATACCAGTCGCTCATGGGTATAGTTGTAGATTGTATGGAGAATGAAAAACTTTCCTTTCTATGTCTAATTTTTTTTTATGCATGTATGTTTTTTTTTTTTTTTTTAAGCGAAAAACCCCTTTTGGGGCCGCCTTGGTCTGAGAGACCACGAATAGGGGATTCTACACCATCAAAGTCACCCAGGAGTCACACCCGACCCTACCCGCACCAACATTATCAATTGGATTTTGGGTACCCAATTCAGCTTTTTGGTAGGGTGGAGATTCAAACCTGGGACCTCCCTTGGAGGAATTTTTATGCATGTATGTTAAGAAAATCATTGTTTAGCCATTAAATTGGTCATTATTTTATCGCTAAAAAAGATATGCATACCATTTTTACAGCTCATACATACAACCATATAAATCATAATTTTCATTTTCCTTTCATACACCATCTGAACATAGGATCAATTAGTTTAAGAACCAACCACTAATAATATATGTGTATACTTGTTCCATAGTTAATTTAAATAATATTATAAATTTAGCAATGTGAGTCTTACATTGATAAGAACCCAACCATTTTAGGTTTTAGTCTTACATTTTTATTGGAGGTAAATTCATTTCAACTATGGCCTCAAAATCATAACCCAAGATCTAATGTTATATGTAACATCCCCTCATAGGCATCTAAAAGCATAAACTAAAATTTTATTTTAAAACATACTTATTTAACAAATTAAGTAATTTTTCTACTAGTTGTCTTATCTATGCTGTAAAATTAAACAATATAATGTATCTTGTTCAACCTAAGAATTAAATGATATTAATAATTCTAATTTTAAAAGTGACCATTTGGTAGTTGTTCCAATAGTAGGCAAGGTTCAAATAAGGTTGAAGTTCCAAAAATAATGTTTGTCTAGGTGCGGTTAATATTTTCCAAACAAAATCTTAGTTCAATCTTTGCCTAAATCCCAAGTATAAGATCCATCAACATCTTAATATATAATGCTTACAAATATGAATTTAAACTTATCAAGATATAAGTTACTCGCCCAAAGTAAAACATGCTTATAAATAAGTTGGTTTATATACTATTAAAGTTATGAAATTGGGAATTTTATAATGGGAAAAACACTATTTATATTTTATCTAAAATAGAAAAATGTTTGAAGTTGTTGCCTTGTTTGATTTCATACCAATTTCAAAAAATGAATGGAATCAACATGTTATGCATTATTGTTGAAAAACAAATATGATTAAAGTAATGCACACAATATATGGGGGGGTAGATGGACAACCAATAATATCACTATAAAAGAATACAATTACAATCCAACTAATAATAAAATGGTTGGTATGATGGGATATTTATTCTAAGATAAAAGTTATCTTTAGGTAAGTATAAATAGTTGACCTTTAGGTTTAAGATACTAAATATTACAAAAGTATATTTTTTCAAGGTTTACAAGAGGCCAAAATGATTACATATATAATACCATATAAAAGTTGGTCATAGCCTCAAGTGATTCACCACATAGTCTAACTTCCCTAGTTAATTTGAATGGGGAACATAAAGAGAGACCATTATTTGTCATCCCCATTAATGGAAAATTGATGTATATCTAACTGCAAGAGGTCAAAACAAATGCCTCCCATCACAAAAAATTGTGATAAATAAAAATAAATTGGTAAAACCCTCCATTTACATAAAAATTATGATAAATAGAAATAACCAATAAAACCCTCCATTCACATAAAAATTGCAATACATGGAAATAAACCAATAAATATTTTCTTTTCTCATTCCTAGATTCACTTCCCTTTTATAATGCAATACCAAGGGAATATATATCCCCAAAGAAACCCTAAAACAAAACCCTAAATCTTAAAGCCCTAAAGATAAAAAAAAAATTACTATTTTTGGAAAGTTGCTTTTACCACCAAAAATTACCTCTTTTTTATTAATGGTGAAAAACAAGGCTTTGAAAGGTCTCATAACCTTTTACATTAGAGGAGGCATAGAAAGATAATGATAATTAAGTATAGGCCAACCTCCAAAGCCAGAAGAAATAGAAATTAAACTAAAACAACCATCCAAAAGCAAAGACCAGCGCACCACTCAATGGGGTAAAAAGGAGAACATCAAGATGCAGATAACAAAACTCCAAATTCAAAGAGTAATATGAGGGTAAAACACCAAGCATATTCCTTGAGAATGGTAACCACAAATGAGCAAAAGGTCAAGCCTCCCAAAAAACACCCCCCAAATATAGGATCATTAGAACACAACTGAGATATCATCTAAGTAGAAAGACAATAAAAATACCTACTAGATAGGTAGACCCAATTCTTCCAAAGCAATAATTATTAGTGACCATGAAGGAAAATTGTCTTTCCAAATTCTGAATTGGCCACTATCCACCCCCAAATTGGACATAACATTAGCAACCTAGTTACCTTCCCTATAAATATGCCCAATTTTAACTTCTAACATATCTTCCAGAATCTTTGATGTGCCCTTAATAATATTCAGGATAAAAGAATTATTAGTCTTTCCAACCTGCAAATCCTAAATGATGTTCAAGGAGTCACCTTGAATAAGAATTCTTCTGAAGCCTCTCTCAAAAACCTAGTGAACACTTGATAAAAGAGCCTTCGCTTCATCTAGGTGGTTGGTTTGAATACCATAATATTGAACATAAGTCCATATGACCTCACCATTATCATTTCTAGAAATGTCCCCTCTACCAACCCTCCTAGGATTACCTTTGGTAGCCCCATCAAAGTTTAGAATGATTCATCCTTTATTTGGTATATGCCATCTAGTAGACAATATTTTTAAGTAGTGGATACAAAAATAAAATTCTCTAGATTCAGATTCCAACTAACAACAACCTCTTTCTCCACAACTTCCTCCCTACCATTTCCAAAATCAAATATATTCATATTATTCTCAATAGCAACTTTAATCCTTCTAAAGACAAAGGACTTATCCCTAGTAATATCCTTGAACATTCTTTTGTTCCTCTACCACCAGATACCCCATAAAAATGAGGAAGAACTAGATCCCACACCCTAGTGAGGCTATGACTGATGAAGGGGGATTTCCACTGAGTGATTAACTAATTACTATTTTCAGAAAATCATTTTTTCATCAAAAATTACCATTTTGGGCAAATTATTATTTTTTCAAAAATTACCATTTTTAGTAATTACTATTTTCGACAAATTGTCTTCTTTTCAAAAATGCCATTTTTAGTAATTTGTAAAAAAAAAAATCGGATTGACATGCAAATTAGCACACAACATTGTAACACCCATATTAGGCATCCCAAAAACTATTGACACCTAATCATTCATAAAATATTATTTACAAACTTCTAAAAAACACCCTCTTAAAAGAACTTTGCTCCTGTGAGTTCCTTTGATCAAACTCATAATTGCTCTCCATACCAATCTCCTTCTTCCAAGGTTTTATATCTCAAACCTCCTACAAGCACTACACAGAGTGCCAATTTCTTCCTTTGAGGTTTTACATAGCAAACCTCCTGCAAGCACTATGTAAGTGTCAATTTCTTATTCTAAGGCTTTACATAACAAACCTCCTACAAGCATTGCAAAGAGTGCCAATTTATTGACACTAAGGCTTCATATAAGAAACTTCCTACAAGCATTGCACAAAGTGTTAATTTCTTTTTCTAAGGTTTTATATCTCAAAGTTTCATTATTAGAATCTAGACCTACAAAATCTATTGGATATCTTTCCCTTATACGAGCCATAATTCTAGTCAACTAAGTAACTTGTATCTCAAAATATTGCATATGCCTATTAACCTAGGCATAACCTCCTCTTCCTCTCTTCATGTTAACATTTTCTCTGTTATTCCAAGCAGAAAAATAAGAATAGCATAATAAATGTAATCGACAAGATTACCTTCTCTCCTCTAACAAGATCCAACTTACTTTAATACCAAATGATGTAAATCCATTTGTAAGAGGTCAAAACAAATACCTCCCATCACATAAAAATTGTGATAAATAAAAATAAACTAGTAAAACCCTCCATTTACATAAAAACTGTGATAAATAGAAATAATCGGTAAAACCCTCCATTCACATAAAAACTACAATACATAGAAATAAACCAATAAATGTTTTCTTTTCTCATTCCTAGATTCACTTCCATTTTATAATGCAATACCAAGGGAATATATATCCCTAAAGAAACCCTAAAATAAAACCCTTAAGTAAAAGCCCTAAAGGTTAAAAAAAATTACTATTTTTGGTAAATTGCTTTTCCAACAAAAATTACATTTTTAAGTAATTACTATTTTCAACAATTTGTTTTCATAAAAATTTCCATTTTTAGTAATTACCATTTTCGATAAATAATTTTTTCATCAAAAAATATCATTTTTAGTAATTACCATTTTCGACAAATTATCTTCTCATCAAAATTTGATATTTTTAGTAATTCATAAAAAAAAAAACTTGTATTGACATGCAAATTAGCACACAAACTCATCACACACATATTAGGCATCCTAGACAATCTTACACCTTATCATGCATAAAAAAATATTTAAAAATTCTTAAAAAATACGCTCTGAAAGATAGGCTCCCACATCAACACTCCCCTACACCAAGTGGTTCTCGCATGTACATAAAAGAAACCTTGATCATAACCCTCATTAGGATATTTATTTTCTACTTTTCTAATGGTCCAAAATTAGAATCATGCATCTCAAAAGCATAAATCCATCTCATATAATGCATTTAAAACTCATTATGCTTGGTTTGCTAATAATAGAACATTATATTATGAACAAGCTAGATGGTGCTCTGATCGTCATGTTGAAGAGTGATAGTATATGTATGAGAAATGACAACTTCTTCCAAAATTATGAGCATCCACTAGATATGCTTATTTGTTTTCTTGGTAGCATAAAATTTAACTTTTGTAGAAGAGTGAGATATGGTTTGATATCATCAAAGTACCATGAGATAGGGTCAGATACTAGATAGAACACAAATCCTATGATGGAGCACCATTCATCCAAATTATTTTCCCAATAAATATATAAAAATCTTGTCATAATTAGAGGGGAAACAACTAGATAATGAATACCAGTTTTATAAGTCCTTATGACATATCTAAAAATCTATTTGGCCATGGTTTGGTGACTATCTCAAGGGGTCTATATGGACCTAGAGAAAAAATTGACAATAAATTCTACATAATGTCATTTGTGAGTAAGGTAAAGAAGACCTCCTACAAGATACCAACATAGATTTGCATCTACCAAAGAAGTCATACAATCAACCCTAAGCTTAAGTTGTCAAGTAAATGGAATATATGTAAACTTAATATCCTTCATCATAAAGCATTAAATAATATCCAATACATACTTGAACTATGAAATAATGATGTCAAAATCTATCTAATCAATCTAAATCTCCAAAAAGTAGTACAATAACTCCAAATTTATCATATCAAAGGTAAGCCATCACTTTATATTATAAATAAGGGTAGTAGAATTACCCATAATGAGAAGATCATCAACATAGAGAAAAATCATTAAACTATTTCCATATTGATATTTGATGTAAATATCATGTTCATCCTCACATCATCAAAACCCACAACTAGGAAAGAAAAATGATCTTCTCTTACCAACCATGGGGAGCCTACTTAGGTCCATACAAGGATATAATTAACCACTAGACCAAGGGAAATTTTCCCTTAAGCTTGAAACCAAGTGGCTATTACATTTAGATATTTTCTTGAATATTGCCATGTAGAAATGAAATATTTGCATACATTTGATGGATATTCCATCCAAATAAAGCTACTATAGAAATAATCATATATATATAATCCATTATAGCCACTAAAGAAAATATCTCTAAATAAATTCTCTCTTGTTGAGTGAATTTATTAGCAATATGATGTTCCTTTTGCTTCTGTACCTAACCATTTCAAGTGTACATGGTCTAATTGATTTGTATGCAACCAAATTATTTGTCAAGGATCCATACTCTAAAAGTATAGCATCTTCCTAATTGGATCAATCCTTACCCTAAGAATATCTAAGAGGAATCCAAAATTATCAATCTTCTAGAGAAATGCTCGAGAAAATGTCTTTTGATGTTGATTTACTAAAAATAGGTTAATAAAATCTAGAAGCATCCTAACCTACTTGCGTGTTGAACAAGATAAATAAGATCCATGTGTACATTGTGAAAGCACGAGGATACGGAAACAAAAAAGGAAAATGCCAAGTGCGATGCAAACGAAACTAAACTTAACGCTAAATCCTATGAATTGAAAGTGCATGAAAGGAGGGAAAGCATGAACGAATCGAAATGAAACAAAAAGCCAATAAGGAAGACAACCCTTTTTATTGATATGTTTTAGAACTCAGTTACAATCCGCCTCCTCCCCTTCTAAGGGCTAGGAGCATTAAATATGTGTTCTTGTCACATCCATGGATAGCCATTCCTTCTTCCGCGTGCCCACATGTAAGGTGGGCGGACCAAAACGTCATTGCCACTTGTGTATATGAGTCTTGACTCCTTGCTGCTCCTCCGATGTTAAGACCCTGCATTCAAGGAAACAGAAAATAGTCAATAGCACCTGTAGATGAAATAAAACATGCAATCCCCAAGCCTTCAATTAGTGCAAGCAAGATGTAAATAAAACGATAACTAGCATAGCTCCAAATGAACTAAAAATTTGACAGGGGCATCAAAACCTCACAAAGAAAACACTACAAATGGAATAGTCAAGAAATTCATCACAGATTTGTATTCGCTCCGGGGCGGGACGAATAGACCTGCAACAAAAATGTCAAAAGGCACGGTCCCAAATGTCACATCCGGGAAGCTCCAAATCACCTGCAAAGTTGGGTTTAGCTAATTGGGGGTATTTTGGGAAGACCTAGAAGGTCAGATTTTCCCAATTTGGCCTCTATCACCAGGAATTTGATGATGCTACCTGCATGTTAGTAAAGGCGAGAGATGATAGAAACATGATCAAAATTGCTCAAAACAATGTGAAATTTAAATGGCAACCTATCTAAGCAGCATAGAATCGAATGCAAAAATCATAGAAGGGAAATCTGCCATAGATTTCTAATCACTCCGGGGCGGGGCGATTAGGACTGCAACAGTGTGGGGGGCACCCGGGGGTAGGACGCCCGTCGTTTGGGGCCCGATTTTGGCACCAATCCACTTGGGATGGGTCCAAAATATCTTGTGAGGTGTTGTCAAAAAATTTGGTAGGATGTTGTGGCCAAATGTTAGGTTTTGGTTCCGGATTTGTGCTTCCAATAACCACCCTATGACCTCTCTTCCAAAAGAGATCAAGGATGCGAAAGGCACAAATCAAAAGGTGTGTGTGTGGAAGTAAAATGACAGCACTTCATTGCTCAAAATGCTCCTTCTCTGTATATCTTGTGGTGAGAAAACTCACCAATTTATAGACCTGGAGGTCTCTTTGGATGAGCATGCAGAGGCGCCACTTGGCAATCATGCCTTCCTAGGGGGGAGAAGATTCCTCCCTGATTAGGGGCTCCATGACTGCCCATGTAACTGCCTCTAACGCTCAAAAATGCTCACTCACACTCCCATGCAAGGAAGGAAGAATTAAGTGGCGGATCTGAGCTACCATTTGTCAAGATTTGACTTTTTTCCCGTCAAACCTGCTATTCGCCCCACCCTGGAGCGAATACTACTAATCGTCCCTGGGTGGGGCGAATAGAAGTTTGTAATCGTCCCTGGGTGGAACGAGTATGAAGCAGAGTGCTTGAAGGTGCCAAATTGACTCCTGACCTTCCAAAACTACTGTGAGAGTGGTTAGGACCACTGTTTGACCTCTGGGGGCTGCCCTGGGGGCTGTGTGTGTCAATGCGATCAGTGTTTGTAGTCACATAATCGGATTGGTGTTGTTTTGGTGTCTATAGATGCCCCTTTTTGGGATGCATTGTGCAAGGCACAGTGCTGAGCAAAAATAGATAACCAAAGCACTAATGATTAGGGTTTCTTAGTAACCTAACCAAATTTTGGTGCCCCAAGTATGGAAAGGGCATGCATTCTTGAATCCTTGCTTCTGACGAGCGAAGGAACTCAATTCAAGTGTTGACCTTTTTTAGTGAGGTGTTACTTGAGCTTGGACATTGATCAGTCATGAATAGGCAAAGGGCGCAACCTTTTGTCTGTGGGAACCTTGAGTTCATGATTCACGAATGCCAAGTGTTTGATCAGCTTGTGATTATTGCTTGTTTGCTGCCCCAAGCGAGGCGTGATTGTCTTTGTCAATGATTCTTTGAATGCATGCCATTTTCATGATTGGGTGTGTATTTGTTGATTGTTGACTAAGTGTGACTACCCCCTCAAGCGACGAATCGATGAGGGAATGACCTACATGAGAAAAGCGATGAGTCGCTTGACCCAAGATGACTTGTGTAAGGGTGCCCTCAGATGTTTTATCATTGAATGTGTGTGCAGTTTTTTGACATTTAGACCTATTTTTGGTGGGTGTGAACCCTTTTTGTGATGCTTTTTGGAGCTAAAATTGGCACAAATCCGTCTTCCCGTGGAGCGGTCCGGCTATGGTAGCCTTCTTAGGGAATAGGATAGTGATAATTTGTGACCCCAGCATCAGTTTTGGATGCTACGAATGTCAGGCACAGAGGCGCCTTCGTTCGGCAATGTTATTGCTATTTTTGGTTGGGTTTTGACCCTTTTGGTGATGCCATTTGGGGATGAAATTCTTGACAATCCGTCTTCCCGTGGAGCGGTCCGGCTATGGTAGCCTTCTTAGGGAATAGGATAGTGAGGATTTGTAACCCCGACGTCTATTTTGCATGCCCGGAATGTCAGGTGCAAAAGTACTCTCATCGGACAGTTTTATTGCTTGTTTTTGGTGCATTTTGTGCAGTTTTTGTTGTTTTTTGAAATTTTGTTGTGTATTCATTCCTGGGTGGGACGAATACCAGTTTAGTAATCATCCCAGGGTGGGACGAGTGCTAACTAGAGTGCTCATCCCAGGGAGGAATGATTACAGGCCTAAAAGGCCTATTTAAGGGCCAAAACTAGGGTTTGGGCTCATTTGCATTCGAATTTTCTAGCGATTTGGAGCTCTGAGGAGGAAGAGGTTGATTCTACGAAGCGAAGCGCTGCCGAATTTCTCCCGACATCATGAGTTCATGAACCGGATCGAGTGGAGGAGCCAAAGCGAGACCAGTAAGTGATCCTCCTCGTTATTGTTTGTGTTGTGTTGTTACGGTTTTTAATACCACAATTTATTTAGTGTTCCTTTTGTAGTTTGTTGTTCAAATTAAAAATGAAAGCCCTAATTAAATGTATATCATTATGCGTGAGTTGTTGTTTTATGGCTGCATGAAAACTTAGGTAAAAACCCTAGGTAAACAAAGATCAAAAGTTAGTTTATAACTTAGCTGAAAACTTAGTTTAAAACGTAACTGAAAAACTTCACTTAACCCTAGTTTACCAAAGATCAAAAAAAAAAAACTTAGTTCAAAACTTAGCTTAAAATTTGTTTTTCTTTTTAGTTGGCTTCATAAAAAATGAAACCCCAGTTTACCTGTATTTTGAAAAAGATGTGATAAAAGTCTAAAATTTGTTTCCTTTTTACAGTAAGGTAAACCTTAGGTAAAATTTTGTATTTTGTGATGTTGTTGTTACATGAAAACCTTAGGATAAACTGACCGTGAAACCCTAGTTTTTTAGGTTGAATTTGTCAGTTTTTAAAACTTGATTGAAAACCCTAGGTAAAAAACTGTCATGTTAATTTTGTTTTGTTTGTTTTTTCGTTGTCTGTCAGTTTTAAACTTAGAGTACAAACCTAAAACACAAAAAAATAAATTTTTATTTTATTTTTTTTTTTTTTTAAACTTAGAGTACAAAACCCTAAGACCACAAACTATTTTTAAAATTTTTTTTTTTTTTTTTTTTTTTTTTGGGTTTTTAAAATAAAAATTTTTTTTTTTTTTTTTTTTTTTTTTTTTTTTTTAACCCTAAGACTGACAAACTATTTTGTTTTGAATTTTTGTGAATTTTGTTGTTTTTAGTTGTACATTGTATATTCATGTTACTGTTGTACAGTTTTTCATGATTTTAATGTTTTTGTGTTGTTTTCTTTTGCAGGTTGTGAAGAGTCGGTACCATGTGCCTACTATTTTTACTAAAGCACGGGAGGCACTGACTTTGGCTGACTAGGAGTGGCTTGATGCCCTTGGGCTCAAGCAAGTGACTCGGTTGGAGCCTGTGGTCGGGGATCGGGCCTATTTGATGGCTCTTATCAACTTGTGGGAACCCCGGACCAATACCTTCCATCTCCCAATAGGGGAGATGATGGTGACCTTGGAGGACGTCTACCAGATTCTATGGATTTTGATAGATGGATTGTCGATCAGGACGATGTCGCGAGATCAACGGACAGCAGTGTTGACACATTGCTTTGGGCATGGGGAGGAGTTGGGTGTGGAGAGCCCAGTGGAGAAGGCAGAGGGTGACTACTAGATTGGTGGCATTTTGGTTCGATGGTGGCTGGAGATGGGTGTGTTGGGAGTGAGGCATGCCATACTGATGGGCCTCATTTCCAACATGCTGCTACCCGACTCTTCGGGTGCGAGGTTCCCATGGAACCTGCTGGAGGTGGTGTTCAGGTTGGTGGAGTGTCCTACGGATGCACCTATGATCATGAGATGGGGATAGACTCTACTGGCATAGCTCTATGATGAGTTGTACGAGGTCCACTGTCAGAGGTGAAAGGGTATTGGGTGCAGCTTCCTGTTGTAGTGTTGGGCTTGGCAGCACATAGCGATGGAGAGGCCGATGGGGTTGTCGTGGATGACTCGGGTAGAGATGGTGGATAGGGATATAGGTTACGTGGCTCTATGGAGGTGGTCTGAGGAGCAAGGATAGAGTCGACGTTGGGCAGGTGTCATAGGGCACTATGCTGATGCCTTCACTCGGCTTACCCTAGGGGAGGTGTTCTAGCGCCCCTACCAGGATTGTCCAGCCTAGCCTGAGGCTGGAGAGTGGCTCCGATGGGTTCGTAGGGGGTGATGGCTGATTGGGTGGCATGTGACTGAGTAGGAGTTCTTCCCTTATGGTCGGGTGACATGATAGTTTGGGGTGCGCCAAGGGGTGCCTGGTGAGCCCGTGGTCTATCGACATCGGGGGACGAGAGGACTCTAGCTTGGCCAGTCATTGCATCACTAGGTGAGGATTCAGATACCATGATTGACATCCCAGACGTAGACGACGTTGAGACTACCGTAGAGTATGACCAATGGTGGATCTTGCGATGGTGGCGAGGCGAGGGGCCTCTAGGTGGTGCAGAGGCGGTAGCAGTAGGTGATGAGGGTGTCGAGGCACCAGGTGAGGGTTGGGGGGTTCCGCTGGAGGACGTAGATATGGTAGAGGTGGATGATTTTGGGAGGGTGATGTTAGGGTTTGGAGTAGCCAGAGATGTAGGACTTTTTGGAGTAGTGGGAGGAGCAGCTTGCCTTTTTAGAGATGTCGATGCCTCAAGAAATTTTGAGGGATAGTGAGGTAGGGTTGCATGCTGAGAATGCATGATTGGAGGGGTTGCTCCGGAGGTGGGATGAGGAGCTCGAGGATGCGCTATGGGAGAGGGATCTCCTGGAATGTAGTTGGCGAAGTGGGAGAATGCATTGGCTATATACCATCGATGGGAGGGGGATACCGATGCTGCACGAGAGATTGATCTCCTACGGACAGCTGGTGGAGAGGGATAGGGTATTGGCATAGCGTGACGAGAACTTGGCCATAGTTCATCAGTGGGAGATGGACTTGATTCGACATCGATTTGAGATGGAGGCAGAGATTATCCGCCTCGATGGATGGATTCCTACATTGAGTGGAGGTGGGTCGTCGCACCGCTCGAGAGGGAGCGAGATGGAGTAGTCAACATCCTCTCGGTGTAGGTGGCTGGATGAGGGGGGGTCTAGTAGGCGTGATGCGAGGGCTAGCAGCAGCCACCCTGAGGGGTCCCACAGGACCCACACCAGGGGGGTAGTTCTCGTCGCACCGATCCTGCGTGATCATGGTGGTCGATGCCCTAGGCTTGGGGGTTTTTGAGCTTTTGGATTTTGTTGTGAGGTCAGAGGACCGGTTCATTGTAGCCTACAGGCATTTTTGATAATATATATATAGATGAATTTCTTTTATTTATCCACGTGTCATGATGTGATGTTATGCATAATGATTGATGAATGTGTATGTATGCATGTTAATTTACTTTTGATGGATGCATAGGTTATGATGGATGCAAATGAGATGCAAATGGAATGGATGAATTGAATTTGTGATTTTTGGTGATGGCACCATAGACTGTTTAGAACTTATGGCTTTTTGTCTTATGGATTGTTGTGGTACAGGACTTTCTATGTATACATGTTATTTTTTGTTTTGTATTTTTTGATGGCGATGCGAGGGTGAAAGATAGCACGGTTGGTTTGGGGTGTAGTTAAAGTTTTCTGAGACTCAGATGTTTTAACTAACTAGCCATGACTGTACTTTATCTGACAAGGCTTTTGAACAAGGTATGAATCGGACTTGTTTTTGACCAAGTTATTTCACATCCCTGTGTGTGCAATTGAGTTTGTTTATGTGGTATTTATCAGGATACCGCCAGTGCCAGATAGGCTGTCAACCAAACCTGTACTGAGGATCACCTAATTAGCTCCACTAACTCCTTTGTTGTATTTAGTTAGATTAATCTACGGTGTTATCTAGGAGACCATAAGCTAGCTCATCCGCATGCAAACATTGATCTGTACACGAGTTACTATGACAGATATATCGTCATGCGGGAGGTTTGCCACCAGTGACCGATAGGCTATCCACCAAATCGGTACTGAGGTTTACTTCATGACCTTCTGAATGCTGAGAGTTCCAGGGATTCAAGTTTGACTCCCTTCTTTTCTTCAATTGTATTGGGATACTTGCTCTTTTGTAGTGATAAAAATCACTGTTTATTTTTGTTTTTTTTTTTGAGCAAGGGATTTGAATATTGAGTGATGAGAATCACTATTGTATGTGCTTTTTGATGTATGCACTTTGGTGGTGATGTCAAATTTTTGGAGTTTTGACTTTTGCAAATTTGTGATTTTTTGCAACTTTTTGAGAACTTGGGATTCTTGGGGAATTGGGTAGGGAAGATGCTTGTCCTTTTGCCAACTCTCAGCATTCTTGGGGTCATTCGCATAGGGGGATGAGCAAGATAACCATTTCGCTTATGGTGACCTGGATTACTTTATAGATTTCATCCTTCATTCACACAACTTGGGAATTATCTTATGTGATTTAATTTGTGTTGGGATGCTACGTAACAAGGTGTGATCCAAGTAGAACTCTACCTTTGCAAAATCTATCTGACTTTGTAAATACGTGGCTAGAAAGCTAATGACAACTGAAATGACGAAAACTCTAACAACCGACTATGATATGGCGAAAATGATGTGCATGGCATTTATTTTGATGGACTGTTTATGGAGTGGAGAAATGTGGAAAAAAAGGATGGATTTGCCGAGTAATTATAGCCTATGGTGCCTTTGACTTGTATGACCACAAATATGTAATGTATGGATGCGATGCTGAAATGCAGCTATTATTTTTGTGTTTTTGATGGATTTATTTGGGTGAATATGAAGATGAATGTGAAGAGAGCTCTTTATTGTTGTGATGATTTTGAGCATGCGTGGAAATGAGATGCAGTTTTTGTTATTTTTGATGATTTTATTGTTTTGAACTTTCTTATTATTGACCAAGCGATTGTGGGAATCCTTGGAGCTTTTGTCTTGACCAAAGGGGTAATGGGCACCGTTGGGGCATTTTGGGGATTGGACCAAGCGATTGCGAGGATCCTTGGAGCTTTTTGGTTTGACCAAAGGGTTTATGGATACCTTTGGGGCATTTTTGGAATTGACCAAGCGATTGCGGGAATCCTTGGAGCTTTTTGGTTTGACCAAAGGGATTATGGGTACCTTTGGGGCGTTTAGGGGTTGACCAAGTGATTGTGGGAATCCTTGGAGCTTTTGGGTGGGCTATGGCTCTCTAAATGTGGAATGGCCTCAAATGACTGATGTTCAAGGGTTCCAGCTACTGGATTCCTTCAAGAGAGGCGAGCCGGTATGTCCCAGGTCCTATTTTACTATGGATGACATAAGGACCTAACCAGTTTGCCATGAACTTGTCCCTTAGGTGGGGCGACAAGTTAGGATTTTGTTGGTTCTCTTTTAAGACCAAGTCACCAACCTGAAAGTCCCTCAGGTGAACCTTCATGTTGTATGCTTTCTTAAGTCGCTCTTGATAGATACGTAAATGCTCAAGAGCATTAATGCGTCATTCATCGAGCAACGTAAGCTGGTCTAATCGGGCCTACCACGTAGCATCATCATCGATGAACTCTTGCATTGATATGCGTAGGGAAGGAATTTCCAACTCGAGAGGCATGACTACCTCGGAGCCATACACCAGTGAAAATGGAGTTGCCCTAGTGGGCGTCCGAATGCTAGTGCGATAAGCCCACAAGGCAAGGGGGATTTGAATGTGCCAATCCTTATGACTATCAGTGACTATATTTTTGAGGATGGCAACTAGCATTTTGTTTGATGCCTCTGCTTGCCCATTTGCCTACGGATAATAGGGTGTCAAAAAACTATGCTGGATTTTGTATTTTGTGGTCAAAGCATGCACGTCTTTGTTCTTGAATGACGTCCCATTATCCGAGATTATCTTGGATGGAATACCAAAATGACATATGATATTGTGTAAAATGAACTCCGAAATGTGGGTTCCAGTCGTAGAGGTAAGCGAAACTGCTTCCACCCATTTGGTGAAGTACTCTATGGCCATTATGATAAACGTGTGATGGCCGAACGATGTAGGGGAGATCTTTTCGATTAGATCTAAGCCCCACTACGAAAATGGCCAAACCGATTGGATCGGCTACAAGGCCTGGGAAGGTACGTGTGTCAAATGGGCATGGTGTTGACATTTCATGCACTTCCTTACATACGTGCAACAATCTCACTCTAAATATGGCCAATAATAGCCCATGCGGAGAATGCACTTTGCGATGGCCATACCACTGAAGTGGCCACCGCATGTACCATCATGCGCTTGGGTGATCGCCCAAGTGGACTCCTGTTGGTCCAAGCAATGAAGGAGGATTCCTTCATAGCTATGATGGTACAAAATGTCTCCTAACAAGACATGCTTTGCCACTTTCTGCTTGAATGCTCATTTTGTGGCATGCGTCAATCCAAGTGGGAGGTTACCTAGCTTGAGGTAATCCCTTATGGGTGAATACCAATCCTGCTGATCGAAAACCTTGACGGTATGAATAGCCAATCCCTCTTGAAGTTCATCCCTAGCAAAAGTTGAATGGGAAAGAACTTGTAAGAATAGCATTGTGTTGCTATTAATGGGAGTAGGGGAGAACAAGGACCCCTAGTTGGCATGATTCAGACAATCATGGATTCGAGAGAACGTGTCCGGGGATGGTTCAATCTGGATCAGGTGGATTCCTGGCGTTAAGTCAGAGCTTGCATGCTCCATCATGGATCGTGATAAAGTTTTGACTTGAATGGTTGTCATATCACCAGAAATGTCTTGCGGGATTAGTGACCCCAAGGAGGCCATAGTGTCCACAAAATGATTCGATGATCGAGGGAGTGCCTCGATGTCGTACCATTCAATATTTGCCAAGAATTTGTCCACAAGGGCTTTGTAGGCCTACAGAACTGGGCATTTACATTGGAATACCCCTTTGACTTGGTTGAAAATTAACAGTGAATCACCAAAGATGTTCAATCATTTGATGTTCATGGTGATTGTTGTCTGAAGACCTATGAGCAAGGCTTCATATTCTGCATTGTTGTTGGTGCACGAGAAATCTAATTTAAATGATAGAGGCATTGGAGCCCCTTGCGGTGTGAAGAATACAATTCCCATGCCACCCCCTTGCTCACATTTAGAACCATCAAAAAATAGGGTTATGTCAGCCTGTGACTCAGGCTCATCAGAATCTAGCGATTCTGAGACATGGAAGACCCCATCATCGGGTAGTTCTATGACCAGAGGCTGATCATCTTCGAGAGGAGCCTCTGCTAGTTGATCGGCTATGACTTGACCTTTGATGGATTTCTATCCAATGAACTCTATGTCAAACTCCATCAACAACATGATCCATTTCGCCATGCGGCTACTATGATAAGTGCGACTCATCATGTACCACAATGGATTCTCCTTAGACACAACATACATCGTATTGCTCAGCATGTAATGGCATAACTTTTTGGTAGCAAACACCACTGCCAAGCAGAGCTTCTCAACGTATGCATAGTTAAGTTCATAACTGACCAGGGTGCGGCTAAGATAATAAGTAGCCTATTCTTTGTGAAGTTCATTCTTCTAGGCTAACATGGCGCCCAATGCCACCTCAGTAGCTGAGATGTATAAGTAGAATGACACTCCTGGTCTAGGTGGTGCCAATACTGGCGATGAAGCCAAGTATTGTTTAATGTCATCAAAGGTTGACTGGCACTCGTCATCCCAGTGAAATGCTACACCCTTATGCAATAATTTATTCATGGGTCGGCACTTGTCAGATAGCTATGCTATGAAGCGCTTGATTGATGTGACCTTTCCCTATAGGCTTTTGAGCTGCTTGATGGTAGTTGGGGGAAGCATTTCAAGGATTGCCTTGACTTTGTTTGGGTCCACCTCGATGCCTCACTTTGAGACTATGAAACCCAAGAGTTTTCTAGATGTGATGCCAAATACGCACTTCTTGGGATTCAATCTGACTTTATGTTCCATGAGGCGATCGAGGATCTTGCTTAAGTCATCGAGATGATCTAGGCGCAAAAGAGATTTGGCCAACAAATCATCCATGTAATCTTCCAAAGTTTTGTGCATGTAATCATGGAAGATGTATGTCATGGCACGTTGGTAGGTGGCACCAACATTTTTAAGGCCAAAGGGCATGACCTTATAACAAAATGTCCCCCAAGGCATTGTGAACGCCATTTTTAGTTGGTCCTCGGGATTGATACGAATCTGATTGTATCCTGAGAAACCATCCATGAGGGATAGCATTTCGTGACCTACTGTAGCATCTACCAATGCGTCGATGCTTGGCAAGGGGAAATCATCCTTAGGACTCGCTTTGTTTAGATCTCAAAAATTAGTGCATATGCGAATCCTCCCGTCAGGCTTCTTGACGGGCACCATGTTGGACAACCATGGTGGGTAATCCATGCAGATGACAAACTATGCATCCAACAGCTTTTGCAATTCATATTTGACCATCAAGGCCACTATTGGGTGCATCTTACGTAGTTTTTGCTTAACTGGCTTGACTCGGATCAAGCATCAAATTATGCGTGACTAGCTATGGATCTAGCCCCGACATGTCTTTGTATGACCATGCAAAAACCTCCTTCTTCTCTTTGAGAAGGGTAATGTAGTCGGCTTGCTCTTCGGGGGATAGACTTACCCCCACTTGATAATCTGTGGATTCATTGGATCCGAGCCGATGTCTACGTCAGTCATCTCCTCGATCGACATGTGGGACCCGTCCTCCAACTGGTGTGGAGTTGGGATCAAGTGGATATCATTTGTTGAGTTAAGATCATCATTAGGAATCTCGGGTTCCTCTTCAGCATGGAAGACATCCTGAGTTGGCCCTGGGGTGCAATGAAGCATCTCACCGAAAGGCCAGTACTCTGATGGGGATGGTGGTGAATTGACGTGATCCCAGTCTATGGCATCTATGTCTAAATACAATGACTGTGTTGGATCGGCCGGATTGTGGATGGGGGCGGTTAAGTCAATGGAGATCATGTTGATGAAATGATTTTGGTCTCCATTACCATGGGTGTGGTGACTCAAACATTCTGGATGTTCTTTGTGCTCCGGATCTGGCTCTGGAGGTATAGGCACGAATGGATCGGCCCTATGTGTGGATAGGAAGACAGGGTCTGCCCTCGGCACTGATATTGCTATAGGGTCTCTGGGTGGAAGGTGTTCTCCGTATGCCCAAAGTGGCGGATTCAACACTTGGTCCCACCACGCTGGGTCTACGTACCACTCATGCCCTGGCACTATGTTTAGTTGTTCAAATATGTCATTAATCTCCAAGGGGTATTGTTGCTGTCACATATGATTGAGATAGGCCATCTCAGTTTCATCTTCATAATCACTGTCGGAGATCCAAAGGCCTTCGTTGGCTCCAACAACTGTTCATGACATTAGAGGCTCATCTTGCTCGAGCAAATTGATCTGGCCCCATTGGGGTTGTTCCGCTCTCTACGGTGGGGCCTGATTGTCTTGTGGTGGCACTTGCTCGATGGGAGCCACCAAAGGGAACATTGTCAAGAGGCTTTCTTGATAATCATCCATGGGGGTCACTTGTGAGTGATTGCTATCTGATTCAAAGGGATCCCATGGTGCTACCTCATATTCTGACTCATCTTCTAAAGATCCTTCCTGACCTTGTCTATATCCCCTTTGGAGGTGAGCTCTCAAACTTTCTCCTCTCTCGAGCGAAGGGAAAGGGTTGTTGAGGCTAACAAGGTTGGTGGTCGACCATGGGAGATAATCCTCCAATGTATATGTTGTATTAGGATTGGCATAGGGATCTAATGCCAATCCACCCTTGTTGCCTATCCCTAGGCCTTGCATGTTCTCTACCAAGATGTCCAGGGGTAGGGGGTGGTTGAACCCTACTCCTGACTTGTCGTATGGCATCTGATATCTTGGTTGGCAAAGAACACGCACTCCTTGCTCATATCTGCCTAACCCATATCCATGCCAATTGCATTGGCCAAGGTATCTCAAAGCAAAGTCTAGGTTGGAAAAATAGTTGACATCTTCTACAAAGGGCTCTTCATCTTCATCCTCTTGCATGTATGGTTCAATACCATGATCAAGGCCCCCATACACAAAGTTTGTCTGGTTCGGTGGGTAGCCTAGAGGAACAATAGTACCAATGGGGAGGCGAGGTCTCCCCATGTCTTGCATGGACTCTAGTGCGGGTGTTGCTACAATATTCCACACCAGATACTCCCCCAGGCCCGTATTGGCCATTTCAACGATGATTGTTGGTGATTGAGGGGGAGGGAACGAAAGTTCTTCCAGAGTCCACTCCATGTCGGGTGAACTAGGAGCCTCGACTTCCATCCTGCTAGGCATTTCCTCAGTAGAGATAGTTGATACTGATGGTGGTGCCTCTTCCAGGGGTTTCTTCCCTTTGTCCTTCTATGTGGCCATCGTAGGTGGCATCGTTGGTGAAGGACCAGCCGATGAAGATGGACCCGACTGTGGTTTTGATGGGTTTGTCAATGGGGATGCCTACGAAATCAGACCCTATTTAGATGGATTCAATTAAAAATCCAAATGTATTGATGGAAGGGTCGATTGTGGCATCAGCTACACCGCATTGCAATACTTGAAGGGTTCTAAGTCCATCGGGACTACATGCACCTCCCCTTCAAATGTATACTTCAAGCACTGATGAGCTATCGAAGGGACACACTTCATGTCCCTGATCCATGGCCGACCCAGCAAGATGTTATAGGCCATCTCACCTTCCAAAATATGGCACAATGTAGGTATAGTCTTTTGTCCTACCTGGATGGGTAGGACAATTGTGCCAACTGTCGAGCATATCGCATCATTGAATGCTCGAGAGTGTAGGTGGAAGCCATGATGTGAGATGCTGGCAACTTTAGGTGTTTCAATGCCACTGTTGTGATGATATTATTGGATGAGCCAGTGTCTACCAACACCCTCTTATACGAAATCTCGTTGACCCATGCGATAACGTGCAGGGGTGGATCTACCATATCATCAACCACTGATTTCACTTCATCTTCTCGAAAGGTGATGACTGGCTCAGTGCATCGTTTGACATGTCCCACAAAGTTGTTGAAGGAATTTGCTTCGTGGGGCTGCAACTCGATGGCTTTCAATATCTCCATTAGAGCCTCCCGATGGGGCGTTGATTGTTGTATGAGCTCGTATATGGAGAGCCTAGCCGACGTGGTCCTCAAGCTCTGAGTGAGTTTGGTCCAAATTGTGGTCGTGGGTCTAGGCGGAGGAGGTTGTGCAAGGTGTTGTTGTGGTTGTGACATTGTTGGCACCTCTCCTGTAGCTGTCGTAGGGGTAGCTACACTCGGATACCTCCTGTTTCGAGTCACTATACTGATCATCCCTACATACCCCTGCATGGGGCAGTTCTATGTGATCTCATTGACTTGTAGGGTCTTTGCCTATGCATCATGGGTAGGCAAGGGGTCCTTAAAGACCTCCATTTGTTGGTTGCTTGGTGCTACGGGATTATCCACCGCTAATGTCTTGTTATCTATTAGGTCTTGCACCAAGCCCTTAAACTTCCAACATGCATTAAGGTCATGTCCCTTCCGCCTATGGAACCTACAGTACAAATATTCCCTATAGCCCTTAGGTTTTGGCATGTTGGGATCTATGGGTTGAATCTTGGGCAGGTTAATCAAGTTTGCCACTGACAAGTGATCAAACAGGGAGTCTCTGGACTCTGTGTAAGGTGTGAATTGTCGCCTAGGGCGATGCTGCTGATTTTGTTCTTGCCTCTAATTTTCTTGGTCATAACTGTTAAGAGGCACCGCTTGATAGTTAGCCTTTTGGGGTTGTGTTGCTTGTGCAGGCTTGGGGACATTTATAGCAACCTGATTGACCGTAATGGGTTTCTGTTGCATGGTCCCTATTTTGGTGTTCTTAGACCATTCTTTCTTCTTTGGCTTGGCTATCTCGCCATCCTGAATCTTGATCTCTTCAATGATTCTGGCTTGTGCCAGAGCTTCCTCTAAAGTGGCATATTGTTGTAGCTACAATAGCATAGAGATCGATCTCAAACAACTCTTTGAGAACATTTGGGTGAGGTCGGACATAGGAGGGAGGTAGGGTAGCTTTGAAAGCAAAGTCCTCCATCGGTTCCCATAGGCCGCCATGGTTTCTTCCTCATACTTCCTGAGGCTGGCTAGGTCACTTAGTGACGCCTTCTTCTTAGTGTTGAAGGTGAAGCATTCGAGGAATGCATCCACTAGCTGATCTAAGTTGCTAATGTTGTGCTTTGGCAATTGAGTAAACCAATCCGAGGTAGGGCCTACGAACGTGGTGATAAATGTTCTTAACAACAAAGCATCATTATCCTGAATGCCAAAGCATTGGCTCAGGAATCTAGTCACATGCTCTTGGGCATCCTCCTCACCTCTAAATATTGCCAACTGAGGTAGCTTAAAGTGTTCAGGGTAAGGGGGTGCTGGCACTGACGGATGCACAGGATGACTACGGAGTTGGCATAACATGGGCTTTTGGGGCCCAGAAGTCTTGGTCTCCATAGACTCCAAGTGCTCTAGCAACGCTTTATATGCATCGGAAGATTTAATCTCTTCCTCATTAGTTTGCTCCCATTGTGGGTTGTGGGAAACTTGAGGCCTATGGAGGGGTGGTCGGATAGCGACCCCTCCACCTTGGTAGGGCATTTCGGCCTGCTCTTCTTCTTGCTCATACTCCTCATAGGCTTCTTGAGGAGTTTCTGGATGAGACCTATGACCATGGGTGGGTCCCCGCGGAGGGTGCCCATCATTGTTCCTGGGAGTGGCCTCCCTCTCAGGTCTAGGAGGTCTCGGAGGTAGCACTTGGTAAGGTCATGGGGACCTATCTCACACCAAGGGGTTGCGCCTCTCATATGGTTCTGCTCTTTGGGTGCGAGGGGTTGGGACCCTCTCAGGCATAGTGTTATGGAGCAGCTCATCTATTTGGCATCGAATGCGCTCTTTGCTAAGGTGATATAGATGCTCTAGCTGTTGTTGGTCTTGCTCAAGCTACGTAATCTATGCTTGGTGGGCGGCATGTCTGGCGACTGCCAGGTCAATTTGTTCTACCATATTGAGTCTAGGAGGCCTAGATGCCTCTCCTACGCATTTATCTTGGTCATGATGATCCGAGATCTCTATAGGTCGCTTCCCTCTATCGAGGTTGGTGGCATTCACTCGAGGCTCTGGCCTCGGTAGGTGATTTTGGTAGATAGCAAGTGTGGAGGTGCATTGCTCCCATGCTGTGTATTGCTCTTGAGGAATGTAATGATCTTCCTCATGTTCCCTTTCATATACGTGAAAGGGGCGGGCAGAGTTGGCTCACCCTGTTTGAAGCACCTTGTGCTCTGGATTTTGTCTATTGTTCCTAACAATGATGGGGGGTAAAGGAGGGATGACATAATCATGTGGCCTCTCCTCATGGACCCTCTACTGTTCTAGCACTTCATCACACGGTGGCCACTCATACCGAGCTTCCAAGGGAGCCTTCCCATTTATATTGAGTGCCACATGTAAGGACTCCTCCTGAAAGGGTCTATGTTGGATGGGAGTGCCCCATGAAGGGGTGCCCCTATAGTCCCATTCTAAAATGGCACGATGTGGGCTCTCTTGGGGGCCAGGCCACCAAGGTGGAATGACCAAGTCCTTGGGGCTATAGCGGAGGTGACTTGTCCCCCCTTGTACACTCTCCATAGCTTTCGCCCTTGATTGGGCTTGGCTACGGGTGTACACCATGGTGGTGCTTTTTTTTTTATTTTTATGCTACACTAAATAAAAAATATCACACATGCAAAACAATGATTATCTCATTTTAAATATTAAAGGTGTGGTCTAAACCTGGTTTAGTGTGTTTTGATTTTGTTTTGAAAGATTTTGTAAAGAATGTTTAAATGCAATATGATGGCTCTTATGGCTCCCAAAAATGGTCGCCCCTTCGATATACCATTGCCAGGCTGATATACCAACCTCTCTATATACCCACCCTTACGTGAGGGAAACTGTTGGTACATGAGAGCAGATGGTACGTGGAACGTAGGCGGTACGAAAGGGGAATCACCCTATTTGTGACACCTACCATAGAAGACTTATCCTCATGCACTGGGAATCACCCCAGCTACACTCGGTCAACTTTCATCAGGATTTACGTCTAGCAACAGTAGCGATCGGGGTTATGAATGCAAAATTCAAGCCAAGGTGGTGATGAAATCCACCGTTGGTCTTGATCAAGGGCTGGGGTTTTACGACCAGCTCCTTGGTGTTTATGTTGCCACGTGATGTGTGGGGTTATTTTTATTTTGCATGAAAGAAAATAAACATGCAGTACAACTTTTCCTAAGCAAGCAAAGAACCAAAAAAATAGGAAACAGAAAACAAAAAATGACAGAAAGAGTTCAAGACCCTTACCTCTTCTCTGCCCAAATCTGTTGGTTCTGAGTTTCTATCCTGAAACTGCACAGAGAGCTATTCATCCCTGGGTGGGATGAATAATAGAACTATATTCATCATAGGGTGGGGCAACTGCCCATTCGACCCTAGGTAAGACGAATTCCAGCTCTGTATTCGCCATAGGCTGGAACGAACAACAGTCCAGCGCTTGAAAACTCGGTACCTGCAAGCAAAAAACAATCAAGTTTTGATCATATTTCTGATCTTACAAATAGAGGACAAAGGTCCCACCGTGATCACCACTGAAAGCATGAGGATACGGAAAACAAAAAAAGGAAAACTCCAAGTGCGATGCAAATGAAACTAAACTTAACGCTAAATCCTATGAACTAAAAGTGCATGAAAGGAGGGAAAGCATGAACGAATCGAAAATGAAACAAAAAGCCAATAAGGAAGACAACCCTTTTTATTGATATGTTTTAGAACTTTGTTACAATCCGCCTCCTCCCCTTCTAAGGGATAGGAGCGTTAAGTATGTTTCTTATCACATCCATGGATGCTATTCCTTCTTCCGCGTGCCCACATATAAAGTGGGCAGACCAAAATGTCACCGCCACTTGTGTATATGAATCTTGACTCCTTGCTGCTCCTCCGATGTTAAGACCCTACATTCAAGGAAATAGAAAATAGTCAATAGCACCTGTAGATAAAATAAAACATGCAATCCCCACGCCTTCAATTAGTGCAAGCAAGATGTAAATAAAATGATAACTAGCATAGCTCCAAATGAACTAAAAATTTGATAGGGGCATCAAAACCTCACAAAGAAAACACTACAAATGGAACAGTCAGGAAATTCATCACAGATTTGTATTCGCTCCGGGGCGGGACGAATAGACCTGCAACAAAAATGTCAAAAGGCACGGTCCCAAATGTCACATCTAGGAAGCTCCAAATCACCTACAAAGTTGGGATTAGCTAATTGGGGGCATTTTGGGAAGACCCAGAAGGTCATATTTTCCCAATTTGGCCTCTATCACCAAGAATTTGATGATGCTACCTGCATGTTAGTAAAGGCGAGAAATGATAGAAACATGATCAAAATTGCTCAAAACAATGTGAAATTTAAATGACAACCTATCTAAGTAGCATAGAATCAAATGCAAAAATAATAGAAGGGAAATATACCACAGATTTCTAATCACTTCGGGGCGGGGCGATTAGGACTGCAGCAGTGTGGGGGGCGCCCGGGGGTAGGACGCCCATCGTTTGGGGCCCGATTTTGGCACCAATCCACTTGGGATGGGTCCAAAATATCTTGTGAGGTGTTTTCAACAAATTTGGTAGGATGTTGTGGCCAAATTTCAGGTTTTGGTTCCGGATTTGCGCTTCCAATAACCACCCTATGACCTCTCTTCCAAAAGAGATCAAGGATGCGAAAGGCACAAATCAAAAGGTGTGTGTGTGGAAGTAAAATGACAGCACTTCATTGCTCAAAATGCTCCTTCTCTATATATTTTGTGGTGAGAAAACTCACCAATTTATAGACCTGGAGGTCTCTTTGGATGAGCATGCAGAGGTGCCACTTGGCAATCATGCCTTCCTAGGAGGGAGGAGATTCCTCCCTGATTAGGGGCTTCATGGCTGCCTCTGTAACTGCCTCTAATGCTCAAAAATGCTCACTCACACTCCCATGCAAGGAAGGAAGAATTAAGTGGTGGATCTGAGCTGCCATTTGTCAAGATTTGACTTTTTGCCCGTCAAACCTGCTATTCGCCCCACCCTGGAGCGAATACTGCTAATCGTCCCTGGGTGGGGCGAATAGAAGTTTGTAATCATCCCTGGGTGGAACGAGTATGAAGTAGAGTGCCTGAAGGTGCCAAATTGACTCCTGACCTTCCAAAACTACTGTGAGAGTGGTTAGGACCACTATTTGACCTCTAGGGGCTGCCCTGGGGGCTGTGTGTGTCAATGCGATCAGTGTTTGCAGTCACATAATCGGATTGGTGTTGTTTTGGTGTCTACACATTGTGTTAGAAACCATATCTAAATAAATCTAAAATAAAAGTCACCATTCAACTCATCATGCAAATTTTTAGCACTCTAAATTGATGTTTCGATCTTAATATATCCTAAATCTAAAAACAAGGTGTTATAGGTGGTGTTTCCCATGAAGGAGTCAAATATGTAGGCAATGGGCCATCACTAGAAGATGAATAAAGTGATATAATGGGAACAAAGCCTACAAAAATCTTTAAAGAATTAACTAAATTAGTCAAACATAGAAAATAATCCTCCACCAAAAGATCAAGTGGTCACATGGAAGGAGCATAAGGAAGAAAATGATAAAAATGACATCTATCAAAATCAAGACCTCACATATTTAAGGGTTATAAAGATGGTGTGACTTTGATGTATCTGCATACCCTACATAGTTGCATCTATGACTCTTTGATACCTCCTTCTTAAAAATATCTTTGGGTTTGTGAGCCCATGCTAAAGACGCAAAGATACAAAATTGAGATATATTAGGCTTATAGTCTATAAAATTATTAAGAGGTATCATACCTTGAATAACTCTAGTGGAAACCATATTGATGATGTATGTTGCACAAGTAATAATATAAATCTATAATTTATCCTCTATCCCCTTGCTTTGAGTTATATAATATCTCATCTACATGATTACCTTTTTTTTTTTCCATCCATACCATTATGCTCAAAAGTATAACAAAAAATCCTCTAATATGTTATCCCATGAACAATCAAAAAATTATGAAAGACATTACTCATATAATCATCCTCCACATATAACCCAAGACACATAATCAAAGACCTCATCCTTATTGGAAATTATATATATCCACACATATCTAAATAAATCATCATTAAAAGGAAGGAAATAGCTATTTTCCAAAAGGGATGGTGTACCAATAGGTCCATAAAGATCATTGTGTATGATCTGCAAGGTATGAGTATTCCATATCACTATCCATTTTAGAAGTTTTCTTATGATGCTTACCAATAATAAATCCCTCCAAGCACCACACAAAGGGAAAATGTTCATATGTTCAATGGCCATATGACTATGACTCATGTATCTTAAGGATCCATAACTTATATGCCCATGACCATGGTTATATTTCTAACTATCATCATATATATGAACAATCATAGCCATAAAATAGTTTTTAGAGAAAGAAACAGAAGGATTTGATTTTTTCCAACTTATACAATTGGTATGAATCATCATAATAACTAGAAGCAATAAATTTTATCTCCATTTTATATATTCTTATTGACCCAAAAATTAAATCAAAATTATATTTTCTTATTCATATGAGTAATCTGTTAAATATATAAGAGATTAGGGCCAACACTAGGAACATGAAATACATTATCAAAAGAAGAATATTCATTTCTAGCATATGCACTTCCTATAACCTATAAATAAAGTCATCTATAATAAAAACATACTCCTCTAAATATGATTTTTTGTACTCATGTAGAAGATGTTTGTGCTTTTTCATTTGCCTTAAATTTATAATACACAAATTAAAAGAAGTAGATGTCAAGTATATTGAATGAATAGCTACTTGTGCTTGTAATTTTTCTCCATAAAAGTTGTCCTAATTATATGCATAGAATAGAGCAATATTAGCAACACTTTTTTTTTACTGCCCCAATATTCTTAATGTAAATCTAGAAAAAAAATTCTTTATGTCCTTCCTTCTTGCAATACTCACATATTGAATTTTTGAAGGGCTTCTTGGGTTTTTCTATTTTATTTTGGCTTCTTGTCAATATGATATTTGATGATCATTCTTCTTTTAGGTAGGCCTAACTAATGAAAGAGCTACCATTACACCTTTATCTTCTAACTTGATGATTTAGAAGGTAGGTACCTTAACAATTAGTAATGCAGGAGAATTAGGAAATTATACTTAAAGCATCTCAAATATAATAACAACTATATCATAAGTATCTAAAACATAGTTAGATACTATATTGAGTAGTTCAATATTCTTCTCCTTATCTACAACTTCTTCAACATCTCCTATTACCTATGGCATTACTCTTGAAATCTAAATATATTCTTATAATTTCTTGAAATGCCTAATGTAATCACCAATAGTGTCAAAAGATTCCATAGTCAAAGTAGCAAGAAATGCATTGGGGTCAATGGTGCTTCTAACATGGGTTTCATAAATCTTATCAACATGAAAAGCTATCACACCAAGATCCTCATCTTTATTATCCTTATAAAGTTATTTTCTTTCTTTGGAATCAATATAACGAGGTTACTCATTTGCATATTTGAGGAACCCCATTACTTTAGAGCAAAGATTTATTATTAATTTTCTAATTAGAATAATTTGGACCTTTCAATAAGGGAACATGTTAATCCATAACTATCCTACTAAAATATAAAATCCTAGAAGTAGTTCTGGCAAAAACTAACATCACAAATGCATAGATCTCAAAAAATTATGTAATTTTAAAAAATGCTTTCATATGAAAAAATCATCGTCCCCATAGGTTTGGACCAATATTCACATAAAATTAACCCAAAATATTGAAAAAATAATAATAATAAATTACTACCTACAATGAATGAGGGGGTGTCATGTGTTACTGCATGAGTGGCCAAGGGGCACCAACTATATGCTAACTAGATAATATATCGATAAATAGGGTGATACTCCTTATCATGATCAAGGTATTGCAAACTATGTTCTAAATTTCTAGGCTAATAGGAAGGGTATCAATGAGCTAAAATATACCACTTGTTTATTTTTGTTTTTTTGTAATTTATAAACCATATTATGCCACTTATCATATTTTGGTTCATTAGTCTACTACTAATTGTATAATTGTATGATCACTATTGTTGATGATTGGTGAAACCCATATTATGGTCATCACATGGTGACTTGTATTCCATATTGATGTCTAGCACATTAGCTATTCTACAAAGTAACACATGAGCTTCCACATTAGCTTCCATGTCACTTGGAATATCAGCTATATAGACTTCCATTTCCATATAATATTAATAGACTATACAAACTACCATGTCATCATGTGCCACATCATCGAGTGCTACGTCATTAGGTACCATTCATTAGGTGCCATGTCAACATATCGAAGGAGAGAAGGTGTGATGTGATTAGGTGGCACATCAAAATTTAGTGTTATTTTATTAGTTTTTACACATCATAATATTTCATGTTGACATCAATCACATTTACCAAAATAAAAATTATTGGAGAGGTTTGACCTTATTTAGGTAATTCCTTAACATGGGATCCATAATGACACACACATAATGTAGGTATGCATTAGCATGGTGCATCCATGCACATACCAACGAATATTTCCTAGTATATATAATTTGAATTTTAGGAGGAAAATGAAATATTATGGAATGTAAAAATGAGATACCTAGATGTATTATGAAATAAAGTACTAAATTTAGATATTTTGAAATTTTACAAAGAATCTAAAATTACTGATAATTCATTTGTATCTATCATGGTTTTCCCTACACAATATTTTTGTTGAACATAATCATCAATACATCCTTTTATTCCAATATAGCAAAAATATTGTCAACCATTTTAGAAACTTTGTCAAGAAACTTAGAGGTCTTTTCTATCCATGAAATCTTGTCCTTGACATCTCTAGCACCAAGGATCCATCTAAATAATATCAACCTATTCTTTTCTTTTTTTACAATAACCAAGCAATTTGTCCTCTTATATATGTTGCTATTAGACACAAAAGGCTAAAATATAAGAGGAAATTGATGTTCTAAAAATGTTAGCAAATGACTAATAATATTTTCAAAAAAACTTGAAAAACTTAATCCTAAACTAGGGCATCCATCTAGTTAGAAATTAAAAAACAATACATAGGATTGAGTTCCAATGAAAAGAACAAAGGAATATGTTGATGAATATATTTCCTAGAGCAAATTTTCTAAATCTAGCTAAATCCTTATGATCCAACTTCATCTAGGGTTTTATCATAAAACCCTTTTCACAATTTTTTTCATCAACTTATTTAAATTTTTTTAGTTACTCCAAAAGAATTTTCCCTTGGAAGGCATCATAAAACTTGATTTATCAGCAACAGGAAATCGAGTAATGGATATTCAAACCTACTCAGATAACCATATTGGATTTCATAGGAGTTTTTAGAAGTGAATAAAATCAACACATTATCCAATGTTACTAAAAAATAAACACACTAGAATCAATACCCACAATAAATTGGGGTGAGTGTAGACAACAAATAATCTGACTATAGAATAATAGAATTACAATCAATCTAATAATTAAATGGTTTGTATCATGGGGTATTTATACATAACTATATGTTACGTTTAAGTCAAATTTTAGTAAATTACCTTTCATTTTAAAATAGTAAAGTATTATAAAATTATTTTTTTCAATGTTTATAAGGGTCCAAAGGGCTTACATACACAATACAATATATAAACCAGCCATGGCCACAAGTGAATATTATTCACCACATATTCTAGTTTACCTGTGAAGAAGGAAGAAAAATAAAAGAATAAAATTTTATTCCTATTTTCTAAATAATTTTTGTGTGAAGTTATGGAAATAATAAAATTAGAGCAAGAAGATGTCATAGGAAAGATCATGCCATTAAAAGTAAACAAATATACTTCAAAAAAATAAGAAGATCATTTTAAAATGATTCCCTAATGGGTTATCATAAACAAGGAAGACCTCATACTAGGTGGACCTAATTCTAGGAGTTGGTTTTCCAAATCAAGCCCAACATAGGTTATGTCCAATGGAGAAAGAGGAGTTGAACATGCAAATACAATATTTATTATCAATTTATTAGAGAAAATTTAATCCATATGATTTTTCTATATGATTAACTTTAACAAAATATGAATGTGTATTGATCTAAGATCCATTATCAAGATTATTTGTAGTATTAAATAGATGATCTCGTGGATTGCTTAAGTGAATCTTCTTATTATTTTTTAAATATAGATGTAAAGAGTGGATATGACTAGCTATTTAAAAATAAGAATATAAATGAAAAAATAACAATTAAAATAAACAAATATTTGATGAATGGTTGTAATGCTTTTTTGATTAAAAAATGCATCAAGGAATTTTATAAAGTTGATAGGATCATTAAATCCATTCTTTGAATTTTTTAATATAGTATATCTTGATGATATACTTGTGTTCAACACAAGTTATAACATCGGTAGTATCTCAAACAACTAATTTAAAGGTTAGAACCTAGAAAAAAATATGAATTTAATTTGAAAAAATATTTTTTCATGCAAGAAATTTTTTACATTGGATTATGATCTTGAATAATTATATGAATATAAATCCTAAAACAATTCAAGGTATTAAATAATGGCCTATTCCATGTAGCATAACTAACATATAAGAAATTATGTATATTTTTTAGTGAAAAACTAAAGGAGGTGAAAAATAAGTATTTTACATATGATTAGGAACTCTATATTATAGTGCAAACTCTATATTGATGGATATATTATTTACTACCCAATAAATTTATACTATTTAAATATCATCAAGCTTTAAAAATTTTCAACATCTCAAAAATATTAAATCAAAGACATAAGTGATGGGTCAAAATTTTGTAACATTATTATTTATATTGAAACATAGATCTATGTAACCAACAAAGTTGTTGATACACTTAGAATAACACATTAATTATTGCTATCCATGCTTATTAAGGTTACTGGATTTGAAATCATTAAATACTTGCACAAACATAATACTAATTTTCAAGAGGTATAAGATGTTATTTGATTATTTATTACATAATATATTTTTATTAAATGGAAAACAAATCTATATAATACAATGAACCATGCAAGAGAATTTAATGGAGGATTCATATAGTGGAGGATTAAGTGGACAATTTGGAAACATAAAACACAGGACTTGTTTGAAGAAGAGTATTTGTCATTATGAAGAGGGATGTAAGTATATTTTAAGCTATAGGATATGATATTAGGATAAATAAATTACATAAAATAAAAATAAATGTAATTTATAGTAGGTTTACCAAATATAAATGTAATAATTTTATCTTTGAAATACTTGATAAATTTTTTGAGATTGCTTATATTTTTATTTATAAGAAGGGAACATAACATGCAATATTTTTTTATCTATTTTCAAAGAAATTAATTGATTTTTCATTTTTTTACAAAATACTATTAATTCTAATCATGATTCTATATTTTTATTCCCTTTTGAAGAGCACTTAAGAAAATATTATGAATTGAGTTGTAGTAAATTTCAACATGTCATATTTCAAATGGTCAAACATAGGTTGTAAAATAAATATTTCTACTTTGTTAAGGTGTGTTATAAAAATCAATCAAAGGAGTAATATTTGATGCTAACATAAGTAAATTTGTACATTGATAGGGTTTTTTATTTTTCTCCCTTCCAAGTTAAGTTATGTATAGTAAATCTTCTAGAAAACTAAGTAATATACCTAAGCTAGCTATAGGAGATAGAAGAAGTGATGATGTCAATGCATTTGTTGTATAAACTTAGAAACTACATGAACATGTTAAACAATGACTTTAAGCAAGCAATCAAAATTAAAATATAAGGTAGATGAATCTGGGAGGAAGCAGTCATTAGTGACAAATTGATGGTATGTTTAAAATAAGAAAATATTTCTTATATAAACTTATAAAAAAATTACATATAATAAAATTGGGCCTTGAAAGGTAATGGATAAATTTTCTAATAATGTATTTCAAGTCAAGTCATATATTAATTAAGAAAATTTTTGAATCAAATGTGTAGGTTGGATCAACAATCACATTAATTTTTATATCCTTCATTTATTGATAAAGTAATTCACATGAAAATTATATTAGTATATTTAGTAAGAGTTCATTATCTTAGGGATTTTTCTATTTTGGAAGATTACAAAATAGTTGGAATCAATCAATTAAAAACTTTCAAAGCCCTTCAAACATTTCAAAGTAAAGGATAAAGATTAATTAGCTCTACATGAATTGATTTGCTCAATGAGTGATCCACTAGCAAGAAGTAATTGGCTTATAGGAGCGAAGTACTAGTAAATACTAGCAAAGCACTAGCATAATAGATTAATTTACTAGCTTATTGGAGTAAATCACTCATGGATAGATAGGAGGATAAAGAGAGAAGTATGGATCCTAAGGTTGATATTTGGAAAGTGTTATTTTGGTATGTGGAAAGTGTTAGTTTGGTATGTGGAAAGTGTTATTTTGGTATGTAGTAGTACCTTAACTAAAATACATATAATCCTTTTAAGATGATAATTAGAGAAGTGTAACATTTAGTGGTGCTTCATTTTGTTAGAGATATCACTGAATCTTTACATTCATTAAAAGTGATAAATTTCCAACATATATAACTTAGTGGTAAGCTCTTCCTATAAGTTAGATCTATGGGTTTAAATTTAAAATATATGCTGGCCTTGAGGAGTTGAGATCTACACTTTTTGAATCCCATATTGTGCTCTTATAATTCATGAGATTGTTGAAAAAGGGATAAGTATTTTGCTTTCCATTAGTGGTATTACCTTCCTAAATTATACAATATGTGATGATTGTGACACAACCCTTTTGACCATCTTATCATTCCTTTCATAATTTAAATCGATATGAATGAGAATGAAATATTTGTATTCAAATTCTTCATGTGTTGATTGGTCATGCACTCTCCTTGCTATAAGTTTGATAATATTTACTTTTAATCTCTTGCATCCTAAACTTCATAATTTACTTGCATGTATTTTATTTTTTGTATTTAATTTATGTAACTAGATTAAAATAGTTTATAATTTAACATGGATAGTAAGGATCTGGATTAATTATGAAGGTTAGAGGAGACTAGTCTCTTCCATACAACTTTGTTGAAACTAGAACTAAAAACACATAAAAAGTTAAACAATTCCCTAATTCAACCATTCATATAGTTTTTAACCTGCATGATGGAATGGATCTAACTATTTACCCCATATACAAATATGTGAATTCAACACAACTTCTATATCCCTTATGGGACTCGATCCCTTTAATAAATTAGTTGATGAAATTTCTTGATTTTGGTCCCAAGTTTTTATTTCTGCATAAGTACAAAGTAGTTTTTCTGATTTTGAGGAATTTTTGCAAGGTGCTCATTTACGAAGCATTTCGCTCCACTAAGAGATATTACATGTTGTTTTAGCTTCTAGTGGTACGTATCTCAACCATAATGGTTCTATGGCGCATATAAAGTGTTAATATATACGATATTCACTTTATTGCTTATATTAAGCAAACAACTTTCGACTTATTCCTTACAATGCTTCTTTCCTCCCTTGATGGTGAAGACATAGACAAACTCTTAGACCCGGAGTTAGTACAAGTGAGAATAGTGGGACGTACAAAAATTAAGAGGTTTTAAAATTCAATGAAATCGTTTATGCAATTTCTCTTTTCAAAAACTTTTAACAATTTCAAAGTACATGCGACACACCAATCATTATTATAAAATTATTAAAACAAAGCCCATTTAGACTTTAAAAAATATAGATGGTCACTCAATAATAACTTATGATGTTTAACAAGTCAACTTTTTCATGTTTTAAAATCAATTTAATATAGAAAACCGAAAATATAACAAATTTTAATTTATCTCATTACCATTTTTATAATGAAAATATAACAAACTTTAAATTTTAATTTATCTCATTACCATTTTTATAATGAAAATATAACAAACTTTAACCTAACTCATTGTTATTTTTATAATACTTAATTGGTATTCGTCTATCTGCTTTTTATTATTAATTGAATGACAATAATTATACGCCATCTCTCAGAGACAAACCATGTCTACAGATCCTTATAGTATGCAATATTAATTTTATAAAACAAAGTGCCAAAACTTAGTTTCTTGAAAATATATTTTATAGCTGTTTATCTAATATGAAATGGGTTCAAGTCTACACTTTAGTTGCCTGTGGAAAGGACAATGAAGTCAACCAAAAAGTGGGGAGAAATTTCAAATTTGGATCAAAACGCACATATAGAATGCATGTTACTGGCCGTTCTTTTGGGAAGAGCCATTCGTTTGATTCGAAGAAAGAGCTTTGTACTGATACCATCGGGACCAGAATAGGTAGTTGAAGAAGTTGACGATGCTGAGAATGGAGAGCGTCGAGTAGAAAAGATTCAAATGGTTCCGGTTCAGGTTGTTCCCATGAAGCCACCCACCGCTGCGTGTCATCTTAGCCGTCGCACTGTTCACTATGTTCACCATTGCCGTGCTCAGGAAGAACCCCATCGCTCGACAACACCAAGAGAACGCCGTTGCCATCGATTTCATTCCAGAGGGTGCCTCGGTGTAAAAGAACTGCATCAGTCCCACCATCGTGAAGAGGTCCGCCACTCCAAATACCATGTACTGGAATCCCAGCCACCAGACGCTCATGGGCAGATGCTCCGCCACTGGTATTGCGTCAAGCATCCCGTGCTCTCTTGCCACTGCTTGCCTCTTCATTTCCATCACTGCGGCTATTGCCATCGATATTGCCGACACTACCAGACCCACACCCACTCGTTGGAGATGTGTTATTCCCGTTTCGTCTCCCGTCATTCGGCGGGCAAACGGAACGAAGATCAGGTGGTAGAGCGGGGTGAGAATAACCAATATGAGCAGTTGAATTATAGAGAGGGAAGCCGAAGGAATGTGGAAAGAACCCATGTGCGTGTCCATGGTCATTCCCTGCTGCACCGAGAAGGTCTGCAGCTGAGCCAGGCACGTACTCACCATGATCGTGCTCGCAAAAATTGGCACCATTCGGATCAAGAATTTCGCTTCTTCTACTTGCGTTACCGTGCACGGACGCCATGGGCTTTCTACGTTTCCTGAGTTCTCACTTATTATGGATGCCTTGTCCAGAAATCTTGCGTCTACCCGAGATTAGAGAGGACAAAATTTGTATGGAAAGCATAAAATCGAAAAAACACACATTAGAGTTACCGGAATTGGTGAGTGTTTTGTAGAGGCTGTCTGTATAAAGCTGCCTCCGTATCGTCCAACTCATACAATTCGACTGCATTGTTAGGAAACGGGAGGTTCCTGTTGCGAATTGCTGCCACGAAAACCTGAGATATTGTCATGCAAATCACAATCTCACTGTCAGAGAAACTACCGCAATCCAAAGTCAAACGTTAACTTACGTGTTAGGAGATTGATGGGTTACCAACCTGCAAGACACGAGTGAGAGGACTGCCACGAGGCATCTGGAAACGGTATGTGGGCGTACCGAATAGTAGACTGCCAATAGCAAGGGCAACGGCTGCGGAAGATATCCCAAACGCCCAATCCCATCCTTTGTTGCTCTGAATCCACACAATGAACGTGACTCCTATGCTTGCTCCTATGAAAAGGCTGAAGAAAAACCAGTTGAAGAAACTGGACATGAGCCTGCTCTCTTTGGGATCCTTGTCGTCAAACTGGTTTGCTCCCAGCGATGGAAGAGAAGCTTTTACTCCTCCCGTTCCAATAGCAATCAAATACAAGCCTAAATATAGTAATAAAGCGTTCCTGCCTGTAACATGCCTGCAATTCGTGGCAGGATTCGATGTCACACGTTGGAGGCCTCAAAGAGGAGAAGTGTGCTTGGACTGTTAACAATATGTAGCCCTGCCAACCATTGTCAATAAGATTCATATTTATGAGATTATAGTGAAATGAACGAAGTTGGTATTTCCGTTGAAATAAACACCTGCATGTACTTACTATTAATTCAATGGATCCAAAGATGATATTTGTGTGGAATCGGGTTATGTATGAGTCGGATATAAAGCCTCCAAACAACGCGAGTAAGAAGGACGTCCCCATGAAATTTGTGTGAGTGGTTGACGATTCCGCCAAGTCATAGTACATAAAATTGTGAAAATACGTAAATAGATTGACCGCGTTTGCAACGAATGCCGCATTCTCGAAGCCCTCCATAACTGCGCTTCTTTAGACAAGGTTAAGTCCTTACTTTATAAATTTTAACAAATTTACAATCTCATTAAGCCAATGCTTTTGGAGTTAAAATCGTGAACCGACAACTGATCCGGAAAAGAAATGGAGCTATAGTTAGACTTTGCGTTCCATTACCATATATGAAAATCGTTGCCCGAATTCCACCATGTTTGTCTTTAAGAGCAGGTCTTCCTTTCCAGTCAACATAGTCTTCCAGCGTCTTACTTTGAGGTTTGAGTGATTGGGGCTTCTCAAATCCTTTAGTTTCACCCTGTTATTCACAAATAATCACGAATCTTGATAAAACTAAAATGGAAGACATAACCGTCCTCCCACAAACCAAAAGTTCGTCTTACCATTCTCTTCTCCAAAGATCTGTCTATGATGGCGAGTCGAGATTCACACAGTCAAACTTGATATTATTTCTTTGTAATTTTCTTACAACAGTGTTACAATACAGCCCATCGGCATCATTCTTCTCCCTCTCAATCTCTAACTCACCATCCCGTTCCCTTACAGTCTCTGAGTTTTTATCGAGGTCTCGACCCTCTAGGCCATTAATGACCCACCTGGCAGAAAACATTACAAAAACCTGCAAAATCGGCTTCCTCGGCCGAGTTTTCAATTTTCTTTCCATAAATGGGCAACTGCCCCGATCCGCCATGAAAGCATGCATTAAAGAGACCTTGACCTGCAACCGCCATTTTGTCAGACTGTTCTTCTGAACTGCTGTCTCATCCATATTGCCCATGACCTGCAACTGCCGCTTTGTCAGAATGTTCATCTATGACTGTTGCCTCTTTTTCCGTGCGCGTGGCCGTCCGCGTGTTCATTTCTTATTTGCTTTCTTCTGGTCGCGATATCGCGACATGTCGCAATATCGCGACAAACTTTTGCCTTTGCTTTGGTCGACAAACTTCCGCCTTGCCTTGGTTTCTTTTTTTGATATCGCGATATTGCGACGTTGCGATATCGCGACAAACTTCCGCCTTGCCTTGGTTTCTTTTTTTTTGATGTCGTGATATCGCGACATCGCGACAAACTTCCACCTTGCCTTGGTTTCTTTTTTTGATGTCGCGATATCGCGACAGACTTCTACCTTTGTAAAGAAAAGAAATAAAACAAAATACTTAGAAAAATTTGGTTGATGCAAGATTGCCCTGCTGTCGCCGAATGCTCCTGCATCAATCTACCTTCAAAAACAATGAACTTCTACCAGTTTGTTGGTATTTTAAAGGACTTAGAATGATTTATATACCACGGGACACCAGAGGCATAAGTGGGGCCAGATACTGTGTGCCTCAACAACTTTCCTAAACGGACGAATTTCGTCTTGCGGCAGTCCCAATAACTAAGAAGCGAATATACTCTTAAATTTGTTTGCTTCTTTTGTTTTGCTATACTTTGCCGACATTAAGTTTCCCACAAATAGATGCTTACATACGAGTTCAGTGTTTTCTTGCTGGAATTTGTAATTTCCACTCATCATATCCCATTTAATAATATTCAATTCTTACTATATTCATTATAAATCTATCTCTATAGCATGTCATTCACTGTAACTTTATCCTTCTTAATTTAATATATCCATTATAATTATAACTCTCTCTCTTTAGACTAAATAGCATACCATTCACTATAACTTTATTCTTCTTAAATAAACGTACAAGTCACTATAACTCAATTTCTTAGATAAATGCACCATTCACTCATAACTCCATTGCTCTCCATCTCTCGGATAAACGTACTATTCGTTATAACTTCATAGTTCTGAGATAAACATGCAAATCACTATAAGTTCATAACTCTTGGATAAAGATACCATTCACTATAACCCCATATCTCTAAGATAAACGCACCTTAACGTTGGAACTTGGAAGCACTTTTGTAGCGTGGTAGACTGGACAATAAATAGCCTTCTTAAAGGGTCGGTCATCAGACGTGTCTATTGCTGCAGATTCAACATTATCAAAGCCAACTTGGAGCAGGCGTGACTCTGCGTGGCGGCTGGATATGTGATATGTAATTAAAAACAACATTTAGATATTACTCAGCGACAGTAGGAAACTTTTTGGAAATACAATTCAGATAGAAACGGACATAGAAGACTGATTCCAATGACGTTTTAAGCAAAAGTGTGACAAGGAAATTGTTTGTATTCGAGAAAACTAAATACAAAATTGATAAATATAATTCAAAGAATATTAGTGGTGGAGAATAATTATGGTGGAGCTAGAGTTTCAGGGTTAAGTGGATTGGTAAGTGTTAGTTTACATGAGCACTTTTTGAAAAGAGACATAGGTTCAAACCTTGTTGGTGTCATTTTTGCAAAGGTAGTAGTCTGCTCTGAAGCCTCTGAATGTGCTCCAGACCGACGATCATGGTATGAACCCCGAGCGACCGGCGGTCTCCATCTCACGCTGGGTCAACAATTAACGAGACGGATAGGTTTGGTGGTTGCAGTCCCTATGGTTTGAATCCCCTTCTCACATTGGGTCGACAATTAACAAGACGGATAAGTTTGGTGGTTGCAATCCCTATAATTTGAATCTTGCGCTGTCAGTTACTAAAAATAATTACTGTAACCGAAACCCAAAAAAATTATGGTGAAGCGAGAATAGTGTTAAAATCCAAGTATTGCCATCAAAATAAGTTGCAGGCCAAGATGGATACGTTAAAAAAAAACAAACATGGAAAATGTAATGTCAAAGTACACCTTCTCACACATTGATATTACATCGTCCATAAACTTGTGACCTTCTCAATATCATTCTAACATAGAATTTCATCAAACCATAACTATTAATGCGAGTCACTTTCCATAATAGAGATAGACTTCTCAAAGGAATTTAAAAATTCTAAAAAAAAATTAACCATGTTTAACTTGTCATAGGGATAGTTTACACTAAACACTCTTTTTAACTTTACCCCTCTACCTTCTAAAAATTTCACAAAATACATTGTTATGTAAGTTTATTTCAAATCGTTTGCTCTATATGTAATAACATGGCATACATTTTAGCATACATTGGTTGCCTCCTTAGTGTTCTTGGAAACATAACTTTAGATAGATTTATATCCATTCCTTTATATAAAAGGTTTTTATTATCATTTACGAAGATAAAATATTACACATTTTTTAAGAGTAAATTGTAATTTTTTACAACTATCAATCATCATAGCACCTTTTGGTTAGTGTGGAGGTTCAATACTTTGAGCAGCACAAGTAGTGGAGAACAATGAAAAAGACCCTTTGGGGCCAAATATTCAGAGGGTTTGTGGGCATCCTAGAGGGTTTTCAAGAATCTAGCATGATCATGCAAATATTATGTTCAACAAGAATAATATTCAAGGTAAGGTAAATAGGGAAAAATAATATCCAATATTCCTTCATGCATGTGGACCAACAAATCCAACATAATCAATAGGTATTGAACAAAACTAATCACCCTTTTCAATTCATAGCATAAAATAAGTAAGAAGGGCATCCTCTTCGAAAGTATAGACAAGGGCTAAAATGAAATAGAAACAAGCTTCAGGATATGGATCAAACAAAGGGAGATAACATGTTGATGGTAGATTTAGATCTCGGTAAAGCTACAACTGGATCTAGGGTATACAATAAAAAATAACCAATCATAACAAAAAAAATTGAAAGGATGGACCACCTCAAATAATTGTTAAATATAACCAACGACTACCAAGAAAACCACTAAGGATGTCAAAATTTGATGCAAGAAAAACTGAGATAGACTGCATAAAAGCAACAGATCCCCATTAGTGAAGGTGTCAATGGAGGATATCCAGGAGCGAATAGAAACTATGGAGAGGAGGGAACTAATTTGTCAATTCATGGGATTTTGATCAAATATTGCTACCATAAAGCAATGGACTATCAAAAACTAGGGAACTAGAGGTGAGATCCAAATTTCTACTTAACCTAACGGTTATTTCCTTTTTATTTTTACCACTAAAAAATATAGGGATGATATTTTTCAAGGGGGCATGGTTCTTAGGTAGGGCAAGGTTTTTTATGAAATCCTGGCATACCAAGTTCAAATTTGAGGAAGAAATACCATCAACTACACATGTATGGGTCCTCTTATTTGGTCTTCCACAAGACTACTAGAATCCAAATGTATTAGAAACATTTTGAAAATTCTTTAAGAGTTTTTATGATGATAGTTGATAGCACTCAAAAATTATATCATGTGATTTATACAAGGATTTATGTTCTAATTGACTTTGACAAACCACTTCTAGAGAGGATCACCTTACTATATGGGGAAGAATTATGAGAGCAATAAGTAGACTATGAAAATATCCCTTTTAGATGTAGAATATATCATTAATATGACCATCTAGTAAAGTATTGTCCTCATAAGATCCCTAATAAAGAGAAAGAGGATGGGGACCTAGTAGGGTTTCAAATCCCCAAACAAAAGAATATTAAAAAAATAATACCAAAATATAAAACAAAAATTTCACTTAACACCTTTTGAAATTATCTATATATGAGAAATTAAATGATGAGGTTGATAAAATAGAAATAGTGATTAAGGAAACACAATTTGATGAAGAAAAGGAACATGAAGAAATGGATGATGAAATCAGAATAACATAAATTGTCCTAATTTTGAGAAATTACCAACAAGAGTCATCTCATCTAGCAATGGATCTTCAAGAAAAGAACAACACAAAAAATTTAAATAAGTGCAAAACTAAAAGCTAAATTCAAACAACAAACAAATCCATTCCTCAAAAAGATCATATAGATCCCAACAACCATGCCTTGGTTCTAAGTAATCATTCTAAATATCTTAAAAGAATGAAGTAAGATACAAATAAAAATATGAGAATGGATACAAACCAAAAAGGTAGGACGTAAATCCAACTGGCATCATCTGGCAGAGGAATGTCAAAAGTTAATTGAGGAAGGTAAGGTAACAGTTCTTACCCATTTTTTCAAATATGGTTAATTATGAAGATTATCACTTGGAATATTAGGGGACTTAAAGGAAGTCCTTCTAAACAATTAGAAATTAGAAGAATGATTCAAACAAATCAGCCTCAACTTCTCTTTCTTCAGGAGATAAAGGTTTCATTTGAAGAAATAGAAATAATAGTAAAAAGATGTGGCCATCTAGTAAAGTAGCATCCCTCATCACCCAAGGGACCTTGAGAGGATTGGAATGTCTTTGGGATCCAAAGGAAATTACAGTACAATACATGATGGGAAGCAAGGGATTTCTAGTAGTGGTTGGCCAAAACAGATATTCAGATAAGGTTATACTTTGTATAAATGTTAATATTCTGTGTACCATAGAAGAAAAATGAACAGTACGAAGAAATATAGTTTTTATCACCTCTCAATTCCCTAAATGTTGGGCTTTTATAGGAGGAGATTTAAACTCTATCCTTTCTTTAGAAGAAAATATAGGATAAAGTAGGAATTTAGATGAGATTTTAGAACTAATGAGAGAATACATTGCCAAAATTCATCTACTAGATATCAAGCCAACCAATGGTTTGATGACTTGGTATAGCAGAAGATAAGACTCAACATGCATTCTTAAAAGGCTAGATAGGTGTGTACTTTTAAAAAATCTCTTCATACAAAGATATATCCCAAAATTGATAATCTTAAATAATTCTAGATTTGATCATTGACCAATTTTAATGGAAGTTTGAAAAACCAAAGGGTAAGCCAACACCATTTCATTTTTAGCTAATGTGGCTTAGAGATGAATCTCTAAAATCAAGGATACAATAGTGGTGGAAATAAGGCAAGCCAAGACATGGTATTAAGTGTATTATTTTTTGAAAAGTTTGTTGTTGATTTAATATATAAATAAATATTTTGAATTAAGAGGAATTTGAAGATGTTAGGGCAAAGAAAAGGGAAGATCTAACCTGACTTGAGAAGCTGAATGAGCAAATTTGTCTTGATAGATTCACAGATAGGATTAAAAAAAAATTAACCTTTCATCTTAGGTGAAGGAATAAGACAAAAGAGAAGAACTAATGTGGAAATAAAAATCAAGGATTTTATGGCTATAAGAAGGAGACCAAAAAACAAGTTTTTTGCATTAGTATCTCCTAGCCTAAAGAACTCATAACTTTATTGCCTCATTTAAGAATGAATTAGGAGATATAGTCCACATTTGGGAAGTCATGTCTTCATTAGTTGTGAATTAGGTTTTAGACCTTTTTACAATCCAATTGCTTGATCTGAAAACTCAAAAAGAAATTTTATAGGTGATACCTGTTCTTATTTTTTATGAGGAGAATGTAGATCTAACTACTCCTATAACTAAGAAGGAACTATAGAAGGTATTTTTCAAAATGCAAAATGTGAAAAACCTAGGTCTAGATGGTTTCCCTATTGAATTTTATCAAGAATTTTGGGATGTTTTGCAGGATGACATCCTTGAGGTTGTACAAGAGGCTAGAAAGGTAAAATATATCCTCAAAGATATCAACAAGAATTTTATAGCTCTAATTTCAAAAGCTTAAGAAGTAGATAACATTACTAGACATAGACCAATTACTTTATGTAATGTTATTCTAAAAGTATTTCAAATATTATGACAAGTAGGCTCAAACCTTTGCTTCACAAGAGCATCTCTCTAAAACAAGGGGTATTTTTTGAAGGGTGAAAAATATTGGATAAGATAGTGTTATCCCATGAAGTAATTCACTTTATGGAAGCTCAAAAATCCCCCTCCATGTTTATTCAATTGGATTTATCCATAGCATATGATATGGTGGATTGGAACTTTCTCATCTAAGTTATTCTTAATGGTTGTCCTACTCATTGGTTCTCAGCTTCTAAAGGCATTAGACAAGGATATCCTATTTCTCCTTATCTTTTTACCATCCTAGTAGAATTTTTGGAAAGGAATTTTGATAAGAATCATGATTGTTAGAGGTTATGAGTCATTATATCTAAAGGAGTCAGACCTATCACTCATTTACAATTTGTTGATGATTTCACCCTTTGGGAAGGCAATAATAAAGTAAACAATCTCAACAGGGAAACTAATTAACTAAGATAAATCAAAAGTACTTTTTTTCATTGCTCCTAAAGAAAAGGTATTTTGATAATGGACAGGTTAGGACTCAAAAAACTTCTCTTCCAACTAAATACTTGGGTGTTCCAATTAATCTAGGTAGCCAAAAAAAGAGCATTGGAGCTAGTTATTAGAAAAATTGAAGAACAAAATTGGTAGTTGGACAAATAGATGGCTTTCATTAGGATGTCAAACAACTCTTGTTAAATTGGTTCTTCAATCTATTCCTATATTTGTTTCAGCAATGTTGAACATCCTCAAGTTAATGCTTAATGAACTAGATAAAATTATTCATAGATTTATTTGGAGAGGTTTAAAAATGGAGAAGAAATGGGACCTAGTAAGGTGGGAGACTCTATGTCTACTTATTAATGAAGGGTGTTTAGGTCTTAGATCGGTAGTCAAGAATAATAAGACTTTTATAGCAAATTATATTGGAGATGGATTAGTCACCTCATTGCCTTATAGACAAAAATTATTAGAGCCAAGTATGCAAAAAATAAAGATCCATCTAACTTAATTTGACATTAACTACCTTCTATAGGGTCCCCAATTTTAAATATCCTAAAAATTGGTGAGGAATTGATAAAACAAATCTCTTTTGGATAGTACAAAATGGTCAAAAGATAAATTTTTTGATAGACTCTTGGGATGGACACCTTCCATGGTCAACCCAACATCCAAAATTGAGGCCTATAATGGATAAAATTCATAGCATGAACTGGATAAAATTTACCAGATATTATACATATCATACAAGAAATGCAGAGGTGGGAAGATGTTGGATCCCAGTAGAAGATTGGCCAATCCAATTTTTTGAAGCTCAAAAAAAATTATTCATAGAATCCTTCAAATGATATTGCCTTCATGGTCACAAGCTAAGGATTGTATTGGTTGGAATAGTTTAGCATATGCTCAATACATTGTTGCTTAGGATTAGTTAGCTTTAAGCCCTATTAATCCCCATTAGGGTCAAGATATTTTTAACCAGTTATGGGCTCAAAAGTTATGATCAAAATTTATATTTTTTAGTTGGTTGTTGCTCCATAAATGGGTTCTCATAGGAGAACAACTTATGAAGAAATGATTTAATGGACCCTTTCAATGTATAATGTGTTGAGATAACAATGAAACTCATAACCATTTGTTCATGGAATGACCCATAGCTATAGGATTGTGGAAGAATATGGATACCCTTCTAAATATAAGATTATCCAAGAAACAATCCATAGAATAACTATGGAGATATTGGAGTAAACAATAAGGTAAAGACAAGTATGTGAACCAAATAGTTTGGACTGGTATGACTATTCTTCCTTGGAACATCTAGAATGAGTTAAATGAGTGAATGTTTCAACAAGAAAGTAGGAACATCCACTATGTCTTGCTAAAGACCATAGAAAATGTGAGAGATATTGTCTAGTATTTATTAACTCATCCACATAATTTAAATCAACTATGGAAACAAATTATGGTTTTATTAAAGATAAAAAATCTATTAGCCCAACATAGAAGGAAAAAAGAGACTGGTCAAATGATGAATAGAACTTAGTAATGTCAGCCTCCTCCAAATAACCTCATAAAAATAAATATTTATGGAGCATCCAAAGGAAATCCTAGAAGAGCTAGTATAGGAGGGATAGGTAGATTGGAGTATGGTACTCCAATTTCTATTTTTGTAGAAAATCTAGGAATTCTATCCAATAAATTAGCTGAAGGGCAGGGTATTTTGAGAGGTTTGTAGAAGGCTCTAAAGGTAGGGTGGAGAAGGATGATTGTTTAGTTTTTATTATTTTTTTTAATTTTATCTTTGTATAGTTTTGATGATTTTGTTATTTTTATGTTTTGTTATGTTATTTTTATGGTTTTTTTTGTATTTCGTATTTTGTTGTTATATAAATATTTTTTGTCTTTTGTTGTTTTGTGTATGTGTGTGTGTTTGGTTGTGTTTGGTTGTGTTTTTTTTTAATCAGTCTATTCTTTTTGTAGTCATGCTCCTTGAGTGTGTTGAAAGTGGTAGACCAGATGCGAGCCCTAGGTGATTTTGGAGGAAGAGATACTCCTATCTCCATGGGTCTTACCTAAAATTGGCATCCCTTCTTGGATGTTTTCCACAAACAAAAAAAAATATTACACATTTTTTATCACATCAATTCACAATTAGTAATACCACATGGATTCATTGAATGGTTAAGATAGCATGCACAAATACAATACTAGATAATGATATTAGATATTATCTAACTTTTGAAGATAACATCAAACTCCATTACATAACAATTTTTAATTTAACACAATAACATGTCAAATATTGATAAAAGAAATATTATTTTTATAAGTTGGAAGAAGGGATTTTGAAAGGGTCCCAAAACCTTTTACATCACAACCACAAAGAAATATAATAGAAGCACAAAATAAAACTAATTTAAGAACCATCCAAGTTCAACCTTAGAAAGGGATACTCGATGAAGAACTCAAGAGAAAGCAAAGAGAAGACAACTATATAACAAATAAAAACTCAAAATTTCCACAATGGCAATAAGGTTGTAACACAAACCTACTAAACATAATTCTTTCTAGTCATCCTAGTTTGTTCCAAATGAGAACCTTGGAAAAATGAAATAAAAATGCAGATTAAAAGGTTTCCCAAGAACAAACCTTTTTCCACTACACTTGATAACATAAACAAGAACTAGCAGATGGAAGAGATAAACTCTTTGCTTCAAGAGGCCATTAGAACCTCTTTTATTTCATAAAACAATTTTTATTTGTGGATTTTAGGATGGGGCTTCTTCCCCCCTCCAAAGAAATTTTTTAGGTAGTCTCTAAGAGGGATCTCATCTAAGTTTTCTTGAATATTTTCTCTAGAGCCTAACCTCAGGGTGGTTTGAACACCATTTACAATTTCCTTCTTCATTTATTTTTTCCTATTTTCATGATTGGATGGTCTTCCCATCTTATGCCTCACCCCCACATCAAGATTACCTTTTTTATATTTTCTTGTCTTTGAACTCGTGTTGGGAGATAAGAGTTCATTTTTAGAAATATTGCCTGAAGATTTAAAAATATCCTCTAGGGATAGAGTTTTCAATCTCTCCTTTTCTATAGGACTAGTTATCACGATAAAATCCCCACTTGCCCTAACTTGAGAAAACACTTGATTTGTTGATAGCTCTTTAAGAGCTTCTAACGAGTCAAATTTTGAATTCTTAAGAGGAGAAACAAAAGAGGTACTATCAAAGTAAATATTTCCCTGGGCCTTAAGCTTCAATACCATATATTATACCGAAGAATTTATATCCATCTAATTGGAAGCTAGATGCTTCTACACTTCTAAAATTAAAATATTCTAGTCACCTAGTTATATCCACACCTCATATTCTAGTAGGTTTTCTACTTATAGAGGGGTTGCAAGCTCATCCTAAGAATATTTATGGGGTTCAAGAGGACTTTGGCCTAGGATCACTTCTACCTTAGAGCAAAATTTTTTAATAGGCTTTATACCAAAAATTTTGGTTTAGGATTAAAAAACATTCGAAGAGGATGGATCCCTAGACCCCTTTTGTTGCTAAGATTTTTTTTGGGGACAAGACCCAGAAGAATGACCTAAATACTTACAATATGAGGACAATGGGGGTTTCTTTTCATATTTTATTGGTTGAATACAATATGTAAGAGCAAAGAGCAACTCAATGGATTTTGGAAGCTCAACTTTTAAATTCACATTTATGCAAATCTCACGTAGATCATTCTTGATTGGTTCCTGGTAGAAGATTCTATTGTGATTAACTCCCAAATTTCTTTGGCAATATTTAGAAAAATATTTTCATTTTAATACTAAAATAGTAGCCCTTAGAGATTAACCTAAAGTGATATTGTATTAAAACTTTGGGTGCTAGGGTTAAATTATAGAATCCATTTGCATATGAAGAGGTCTCTTCTTCCATAGAACCAATAGCCTCCTCACAAAATCCTTTCCATATCCTCTTCACAGGTAAGATTGGCCAAGAAGATATCCTTGGGGAGGGAAAAAATTTCTAAATGCCCTTGCGGTTTCCTTTTCATCAAATCCTAATATTGAATGGAATATATATGAGGATGAGGACCCAAAAGTTTTCTAACTAGGTTGCATACCCCCTTTCTAAGGATATATTCAAAAAATACAAGGGAACATAGAGTTTTTCCTTCTCTGGCTTGAGATTGTAAAGACACAAGATGGATTTTTTGGATTTCTCCTTTCTCACAATGGCTACCCAAGAACACAAACCTAGGTTGAATGGGATAAGATGGTCTACATTCCTAGGATATGCCATATTTTTTGATCCCATAACACTATTGATTCTCACTCTAGATGAAAAATACACTACACCCAATCTACCAATGCTCCTTCCACTACTCATTTCCTTAACCATAACTAGCATGAATAATAGATTTGCACTTGTTCTCTCCAAAACTACTCATGTTATTGTAGTTTTCCATCAAATATACTCCTGATGTTGTATGTTTATGCTATATTTACACCTATTAAAACATGGTTTTAGGATGGGCACTAAATTAAATGGATAGTGTGATAAACCCCTACGACTTATGCATAGGGTTGAGAAGTCTCATCCCAACAATGACCTCTCATAAAGATGATAGCTATGCTTATAAATAGGGAATTAACTCACAAAAAAATGTCGTGGTTTGAACATTGGACCTCCCAAAGAAGGTCCAAACCCCAAACCATTGTGTTGTCCGCACTAGGATATTGATAAAAGAAATATTATTGTTGGTCATGAATCTGCCTAATCATAAAATATATGTGTCCTAGACCTAGACAACATTGAAAGGTCAAAGGAGAGAGATGTCCTTTAAACCAATTTCCAAAGATATTTGGTTCCCTTACTACTCTAATTTCATTTAAAGATTAGGGTAACAGGAAAGATATTGGAAATGATAGAAATAAATGGTAAATATAGCTATGAGCCAAAAACATTAGGTGAGGATAAACTAACAGTTGAAATCCAAATCAAGTGTTAATTAGCATACAATGGAAAGAAAGGTATAGAAACCACTCATAATTTTCAAAGATAACCTCCAAGAAGAAAGTATTCCCTTGATTCACTAGCTTAGAGTCTTAAGTGAACATTGTATCTAGTGATTTACTCTAATCACCTAGTGGTTGCAATGACTAGTTATCCATGCAACCCGGTAGGATGGGTAGATGACCATAAGGACACTTGTTTAATCAATTTCAATTCAAATGGTCCTAGAGGAACCTAAACTCTTTTTTTAAACTTCAATACAGAAGGCTCTAAAGGAACCTAATCCCTTCACTCAAATTTTAATTCAAAATACCCAAACACACCAAACTCCTTTGGTAATATTTTAGTTCAAAATCTCCAAAGGGTCTAACATTTTTGGTCAAATGTTCCTCAAATTAACCTTGTATCTAGTAATTTACTATAGACATCTAGTGGTTGCAACAACTAGTTATCCATACAATTTGATAGGATGGGTATATCACCATAAGGATTTTTGTTCAAAAAAACAAAATATCCATTTCATTCTAATCATTTTCATCTTTGTCATATGCTTCATTGCTTTCATTATTTCTTCTCTTCTCCATTGATTCGTCGCTTGAGGGGGTAGACAATAGCTACAAATTCTAGTCTCAAATCAAGTGAACACACAAAACACTCAATATCAAAAATTACATTCATTCAAGAATCATTACCAAACACTATAATGTATTTTTTTGTTGGGGTAGATAACAAGAAAAAATCTCAATCAAACAAACACTTGGTATACCTAAAGTATAAAGTGTATATCTCTCCCTATACCTATACCTATGGGCGAAAGGTTATCAAATTCAGATAGACCTAAAGGCTAAAGTGTAGACCTCTCCATGAATATATATCTATGGTTAAAACTTTTACAAAAATCAAATACCATCAATGTGTCAAAATTTATGATTCAATGATGTGTGTCTTTTCTATGATTGGGGAAACCCACATTGACTTTTATTTGTAACCATATTACACAACTCCCTTCAAATGCAAATGGCTTAAAAATCCCCCAAACAATCAAACACTCCATAAAATCACCAAATAAACTCATCCATGCATCCAACACATTATCCCATCTCATATTGTCTCAAATCAGATTGATTTGGTTACTCAAATTTTGAATGCATTTGCATTCAAGAAACTTTACACAAAGTGGAAATATCTCAAATCGATATGCACAATGAGGATGAGTATGAATGAGGTGATTGTAATTATATGTACAAATCACCTCAAACAATTCTAATATCACACACACACCACATTTTTTGGTCCATTTACCACATTAAAATGTTCATCATTCTACCAAGAGTAAATTTTTTATAATGTTACCCAAACCAAAAATGGGAAAATTAATTTCATCTTCATTTTGGACAATTGCATACATAAAATCACATTTCATCATCCATAATTAGTTCAAGCATCTCGTGGATCTCATTCTTTACCCATTCACCACTTGAGGGGGTAAGCCAAAATCATAATCTTCAAAGATCATTCAATCTTTGCACCAAAATAACTAGAGTCCATTTCTTCATCCAATAATGCTAGGTATCTTTTGTTTTTGCATCACATTGTTCTTGGCATAATGTGGTACAAAAATTGGCATCTATAGACACCAAAACCTATCCACTTGCAAAACCACATTCACATTGCACATTTCAAATATGCATAGTAAAATTATATACCTAAGTCTAAACTTAGGTATGTATTTACTGCACATTATCCTATTTTCTAGATTTTATTAAATTTGGAAAATCCCTCTAGGATACCCTAAATCTCCACTTAACATCTGTCCTATCCATAACTACCCCTCACCTTGCCACATCTCACACACCTCACTCCACACTCACCTACCCACATGCACCCGCTCAACCTAAGATGGATACTCTAAGTGACTCACTACAACTACCCAGGATAGGTGGTTGCCCAGTCCCTACCACTTGGTAACCTTAGATTACAACCTATCCTTTCCATCCAAAATTCCTAAAATCCTATAAAGGCATGATCCCTTCATCAGCAAAAAGAAGCTAAAAAATACACAATTACGCTACCAAAATTACAAGAGGATGACACCAACAATCTTAAAACTGGAGTTCTCGAGGCCTCAGATCGATCCTCAACATTTTATTAGCCCAAAGATAAACATAGAAGTGTTTTTACACAATACCAAATGTGGCCCTGCATTTGTACAAATATAGAATTATGTTTATCTAGCCTCAAACGTGGCTCCATGTTTTCCTAGGAGTAGTTTTATCCGACGATAAACATTGATTAAAGCAGGTAAACAACAAGGCATTTATGTAATTTCTATTGCTATTTGTTATTTGAATATTTTTAACATTCTTCAAACATTAAGATTAGGATTTTGTGTATATTATTTCACTTATATCAATCAAGTGCTACTAACCCCTCTGGTGTTTGCATTCATACAGGTTGTAGAAAATAGGTTGTTAAAGAGTTGTTGAAGCTGGACTGGCCTACCACAGGATACATAAGCCCACTCAAATCATTATTGTAGCAAGATATTCAACACACCCAAAGTTTCCTTGATTTGTAAAAGGGACCATTCCTTTTTTACCCATTGTAATATGAAACAAAATTATTATTTTGTAACCCTTACAAACACTTGGGGTAAATATTGTAAAAGAGGATATCAAATCTCCTAAGTTAAATATAAATTTTACATTTTTCATTGCAATTTTCTTGTTTCAGTGTTTTATTTGTTGAGTGTATCTCTTTTAGCTTACAATCATAATTCATAGAGAAATAAATCAAAGATGATGATCCATAAATATATGACTACCATGAAGCAACTGGATGGGAAGGAGAAGGAATTAGAGAAAATAAAATGACTACTTAAAGAAGACCAAATCGAAGCCAAAACCCTTAGAATAAAATTATATTATCTCTCTTACTAGTTTGTGTTAGAGTATATTACATTATTTGGTACATGCTAATGTAACCCCATGGTACCTTCATGGTACAACTTGTAAATATTAAATTAAGGTTGAGTCTTAGTTTAGAGTATGAATATTACTTTATGTAATTTTGTAATGTTTAGGAAATGGACAAGTGTTATGTAAGTGTATATGTGCAAGAAATACACAAGTTTAATTTTAGTAATTGTGCAAGTGTGAGTTGATTCTATGTGCACATGTTTCTTATATGTAAGAGTGTAAATATGTAATGTAAATATGTGCACAAGTGTCTTATATTAGAGTGTGCAAAGTGAAGGTCAAGAGTCATGTCTAGGTGTGCATACAATATAAAGTCATGTGTTCATCAAGTATGCAAGTGTCATATAGAGAAGCCAAGAGTCATGAGACTTGACATACAAAAAGGAATAGTCAAGTATCCAAAGAATCATTCTACTATGGCTATATAGTACACCATAGAGAAGCATTAAATTGTATCAAATCAAATAAATTGAAGTGAAGCATCAAGTATTAAATTTGTAAGAGAAAGTGGAGTAATAAAGCTTTTATACATTTTGAGAAATTAGTATTGTAAGTCATATTACATGCTTAGTACATGTTCATTAAGGCTATTTACATTCGTATTATTTTTTATTAATGAATATTATTTGATAAATTATAGGCCTTGATATACATATTAATTTGGACATATTATTCTACTCACATTATTATATTGATCTTACTATATTGTGGTTATATAATATTTATCCTATGAGTTTTATGTTAGTATTAAGGCTTAAAAATCCATCAATGGTATCAGAGCTACTACGAGTAGTTTCTTGCATAGGTTGATCAAATTTATTTAGCTACATACAAAAATTTATTTTGTCCAGTTTGATGAAATTGATTTAGAGTATGTCCAGTTTAAAGGTAGTGAGACTTGGATTCTATAGTAATGTCAAAGCAAGTAGAAATGCTAGAGTATTTCCATATTTGAATAATAACCAATGAAGACTAAGACTCAACTATAGAGTCTTTCAATGGTTGAAGAATAACCAGTGAAGACTATGACTCAAATATATTGGAAGGTGAAACAACTTAAATATAGTTGATCATTTTAAGGACATATCCAACCCTTGACATTGAAGTCATCAGAGACATTCAAGTCACATAAAATATAGAGGTTGTAGCAAATATTTATCATCAAAAGTATGAGAAGTTTCCTACAATATATAGAGAAGAATTTTATCTTCTAAGTGCAAGAGAATGCATAATAGGAAAAGGATATGTCATTCTAAAATTAAGTTTTCATCAATAAAATATTAATTAAAGTTGTAAGATATTTAAGTTTTAGGTCATAGAGAAAGTGAACTTGGCATTGGAGATTTAGATCAAAAAAGTGAATCATCCTTCAACCTCTTCAAGTAGGAGTTCATTCCTAGCTTCATCAAAACCAAGGCAAATCCATCCTCCTGTACACCATCAAATTCAAGTTTAAATTTAGGTCTAAATTTAAGAACAAGTCCTCCTACGAAGGCAAGAAGACTTTCTAATATATCTCAAGCTACTTCTATGAAATTTAGCTTGTTAACTTTACATTGGTTGGCCACATTCAATATGAGCCTATAAGTATTTGCAGAATCAAAATCCAAATGGGTTGATGCAATGAATGAATAGATTACTTCCATTGAAAATAATGATACTAGGAAGTTGGTAGAGTTACCCAAGGATAAGCATGTTATTATATTAAAATGGATTTACAAAAATATGATGCAAATGGTTCTATTAAGAGGCACAAGGAAAGACTAGTTGCCAAAGGTTATGCACAAACTCATGGAGATGATTATGTTGAAATGTTTACTCCTATGGATAGGCTTGACATGATTAAAATTATTATTACAATTAAAATCCAATACAAGTAGGAATTTTTCCAAGTGGATGTTAAATCCACTTTCCTAAATGGTATTTTAAATGAAATGTTTATTTGGAGTAGCCACTTGACTATGAAATTAAGGGTAAATAACATATTTTCTATAAGTTGAAGAAAGTGATAGATGGATTGAAGCAATCCTCATATCTATTGTATGCATGAATTGATTCTTATCTCATGAATAATGGATTTAGCAAAAGCATTTTAGAGCCTACATTGTATGTAAAAACTATTCAAAATAAAGTTATCATAATTTAATTGTATGTCAATTATATTGTTTGCACAAACAATTGCAAGAAGTTAATGGAAGAATTTAATGCTTAAATGAAAAAAAAATTGAAATGTTTGATATGGGAAAGCTAAATAAAAATTACTTCCTTGGTTTACAAATTAGTCAAAGTGGTTGTAACATTTTCCTCTCTTAAGGAAAGTATATTGTTGATTTGATTTTTACGTTCAACATGGATAATTGCAAGCCTATTGCTTTCATGATATTTGTAGTTGAGACCTCATGCTTTCATGATATTCGTAGTTGAGGGGTTTTAGTTTTGGATTCCTAGGCCTACCCATGGGTGGTTGGGGGTATTTTCACCTTTTGAAGAGGAGAATGTCCCTCTAAACTTTGTTCTCTACAATGTTTTAAGGTTTGGGTGAGGACTTGGTGTTTTCACATTGGCTATAGAATGGGATTCTGGGTTTGGATTCTTGGTCTATTGTTTGGAAATGCTTGGTAGGTAGTGGTGTTGGTGGTATGCATACTTTCAAGGAAATCTCTACATCCAAATTTTATACTAGTTGAGAGGTTACCCTAAGTGGAAACCTATTTCAATTTTCAAACTTACCTATTGAGCTAGAAGCCCATGTCCACTTGTCCCAGTTCTTGGTCTATGAATGTGGTTTTGATTGCTTTTAGTGGGATAAGAAGTTCCCTTGCACTAGAACTTAGTTTTAAATTTTATATTAAGTGAGAAGGTTATTTGATTTCATTCTAAATTCTTAGCCTTCTTTAAATATTTTTAATGCAAAAACCATTTTGTATAATTTTTCCTTGGTAGTTTTGTTTTATTTTAAAAATTATGCACTTGTTTCTTGGTTCCTCGAGAAACCCACCTTTCTATTTTATGCTCATCGTTCCAGGGATACTATCTTCAATTTTTTTTGTCTTCTTCAGAGATCATCTCTCTGTTCTTGATTCTCCTATCTTATCTTTGGGAAGTTGATTCTCTCATTTTTTCCTCTTTGTAACAGTTTTAGGTACCCTTTCAAAATCCCTTCCACCAATAAAATAACATAATAAAACTATGCATAAAGTAATTGTAGAACTGAAACTATCTCACCAAATAACTTAGAATTGTAGATCTCTTTGAGGTGGAAACCTCCTTCAATATTTCATTAATTTGCAAAAAGATACATTCATACATGGTCCCATGTATTTTAAAGAAAAACTTCATGCAACCCTAACCCTAAGCTCAAGAGTTGTCTTACATGCAAAATGCCACTCAAGCTATAATCTTCTACCAAACATCGATTACAATATTGATAATGGTTATATGAAATGATCCCACTTGTGTAGGCACCCTTATTTCCACATACATTTCAAAGTATTACAAAATAACATTATATATGGGGTCCCCACATTGGAAATGGGTCATTACATAATCAAATGAGAAGTAAAAAAATGTTAGGATGGGGTCCTAACATGTCCTTGCCCTTCGAAAATATTTTTCCTAAAGTTGGTTGAGATATTATTATGTAGCATCTTCTAGTTGTAGACCATATCGCTAAACAACGACTTCAGTAATGGTTCAGTTGTGAAAGGTGCAAGTTCAATGAACAAAAAACTATTTTAGATTCAGCAAGATAGAATCTTCTTCATCCAAATTTGGGAGGATATATTGAAAATGTATTTGATTTCCCATAACCTTATTGAGAGAAGAGATAAAAATAGGGTGGAGCTTGGATGTCGATCGAAGGGCCAATTTGTAGGTCGTGCCAGCAATCAACTATAAAATCTAGTAGGGACCATAGTATTTGGTAATGATTTTTTGGAACCTATAAAACTAGAGGGATGACTATTTGTATGATTGCAAGAAAAGGAATACCATATCACCAACATCAAATATATGCTTATAATGATGTTGGTTAGACTTTTGGTGCATCTGATTCTGGGTTGCTTCCAAATTCACCTTCAGGTGACTAAATACGTCGACATGTTGGATGATTATAATGTTGAATACATGGAACTTAGAGCTACCTAGAATGTAGGAGGACATAAATGGAGGTTATCCATAAACTACTTCAAAAGGGGTGACTTTGGTCATCGTGTGATAGGAAGTATTATACCACCATTTGGTCAAGGGAAGCCACTTTACCCATTGTGTAATATGATTAGAGGTAAAGCAACAAAGATAGATCTCCAAATATTTATTAAAAATATTGGCTTTGTCATCCATTTGTGGATGGTAAGCTAAAATTATTTTAAGTTGATTTCTCTATAACTTAAATAATTCTTTCTAGAAGTTACTAGTGAATGTTAGGTCACGATCAGACACAATGGAGGTGGGTATGCCATGAAGGCAAATTATAGAATAAAGAAAAATTTGGGCAAATGTGGAGGTTGTGTAAGGATGAGAGAGGGAAAAAAAATGATCAAACTTTGAAAGATGATCCACCACCATGAAAATAATCGATTTACCCTAAAAATTAGGTAAACGTTCAATAAAGTCCATGGAAATATTTTTCTAAACCAGGTTGGGAATGGGAAAAGGTTTAAGAGTGCCTAGAGAATGCACTATTTTTTCTTTCATCAATTTATAGGTGTTACATGTAGCCACAAAGTTATGAATGTCCTTCATACCTTCCAAAAAAATTATGCTTAATCCTTTCATATGTTTTGAGAAACCAAGTATGGCCTATAGAGAGTGTGGTATACATTTCCTTCATGAGAATTTCCCTGGAGTGAAGACGTATGAGGAATAATAATGCATTTGTGGTAGCACAAATCTTATATATCCCAGGTGTATATGGGACATGAGGTAGGCTCAGTTTGTAGGGAGGTGACCAAAGTTTGCAAGCCATAATCCTTAAGTACCTCCTCATGCAGATAATTTATCCATTGGAAAATGGATGAAGGAATGGATCATATCATACTATGAGCCCCAAATTAGTGAGAGAGGGTGTCTACCATAATGTTCTCCTTGCTATTTTATAAGTAATATCATAATCATATCCCATGAGCTTAGAGATCCATTTTTGTTGTTCGAGAGTGGAAACCCTTTGCTCTAGGAAATATTTGATACTTGGATGATTTGTTTTAATGGGGAAAAGATGCCTAATGAGATAAGGTCACCAATGGGTGACTGCATATAAAATTACAAGCATTTCATTTTTTTATCGGTTAAAAATATTATATTAACAAGGGTTTTGATAGGGACCCAAAACCTAAAAACATAAGGTAAAACTTACCAACAAAAACACTAATCGAAAGAAAAAAAACACCAAGGAATCAAACCTTGAGGATACCCACAACCATCTTAGAAGCCTATAGAAAAAGTAAACTAAAGTCTATCCTCAACCACAAAAATGAGAAAGAATAAAAGCACAGAGAAGCAGAAGGAAGGGAAAACCAAAACAAGGACCAAAGAACGACAACCAGCAACTATTTCTCAAAAGCAAGCTTAGCTGTGAGATCATGTAGGCTAGCAGTGAAAAATCTGCTTCAGCATCATTGTAATTAATAGGGGACTCCTTTATCTTAACCTTTTTATTCCTTTGTTTAGCATCAGGCGCATTTACAACCTCTTCAGAGAAGGATCATCTAAAAAATAGAGGCTCGAGGTATTGCATAAATCAACAAGTTGAGCAATGTTGTTAGAAGTTGATTTGATGATATATTGCTACAAACATAGATTAGGGTCATCCTTGGTGTCTTCATCAGAGTCAATGACCATGGACTCATGTTTTTTTGCTTTATTCTTCAAGCACACAAAGGCACAAAGCAATTTTTACATAGGTTCAGACTCCGGATTTAGTTCATGATCACTATCACTGTCAGTGGGAGCTTCTTTGGCCATTTTCCTCAGAAGTGCCACTTCCTAAATAATTTTATGTTTCTTAGCAGACAAATTTGGCTATTTGGAGGATTTCAAGCATTTCCTTAGCATAAGTGGATTTTTCCAAATTACAACTAGAGAGTTCTTCACTAGTAAAAGCCAAGGGCTACCCTTCCTGCATCAATATTGTGCCAATACCATGGCCAAAAACATCACTTTCAATGATAAAATACTTAGAAAAATTAGGCATGGCTAAGATTGATGTGGTTGTCATAGCATGCTTCAACTCATGGAAAGCCTATTTAGTAGGTAAAATCCAAGTAAAAGAATATTTTTTAACATTGATTTTAAGGAGGTGATTATTTTACCATAATTATGGATAAATTTGTGATAATAGCTTGTAAGTCCCAAAAATCCATGAAGATATTTTAGAGTGTGAGGTTTCGACCACTCTTTGGTGATAATGTGTTCCAAATACCCAACTTTCATCAACCAAAAATAATACTTGGACCACTTAGCATAAAGCTAGTGTTGTGCCAAAAGTTGTAAAGTTTGATCCACATGGACAAGGTGCTCTTCCCATGAGTGACTATAAACTAAAATGTCATCAATGAAAACTAGGATGAATTTATAAAGGATTGGATGCACATGGTGTTCATGAGGCTTTAAAATATAGAAGATGCATTGGTCAAGCCAAAAGGCATCACCAAAATATCATAGTGACCCTCATGAGGATGGAACACAATTTTGAGAATATCTTCATCCTTGAGCCTGATCTTATGGTACCTGGAGCATAGATTTAATTTAGAGAAAGCATAGTCCCATGCAACTCATCTAGTAATTCATATACCATATGGATAGGAAACTTGTCCTTTATAGTGATATTATTGAGCTCACAAAAATTGATACATAATCACTAGGACTCATATTTCTTTCGAACCAATAATACCAAAGAAGATTAAGTATTGTTTTTTTTTCATACTATTAAAATAAGAGGGTTTTAACAAGATCCCAAAACCACTAAAAAGAAAGCCACGAGGGCAAGAGGGTTTTAACAGGATCCCACAACCACAAAAAAAAAGCCACGATGGCAGTAAAAACTGAACCAACCTTGGAAAAAGTCAAAGGAAAAAAAGATAGAAGATGGAAACCCAACCCCAAGGCCTCAAATAAGGGAGAAATGAGAAATTTCTACATAAGCATAAGAATAGATTGAGTTACATTTACTAGCAAGCTAGAAATAAAATTAGAAGCCAACTGAGCTCCCCCAAAGAACAAAAATGTTTGACTATGTCACAACTTCCAATAAAAGTATCCACCACCATAATGGATTAAAAAATAACAATAGCATCACCAGAAGGGGATGTTAGATGAAATAACATGCCACAAAATTGCAATAAATGAAGTAATGAATGAATCTCCAAATATGAACCACCAAATCTAATAAACTGCCATCCCGACCAAGAGCGGAAGGAAAATTGAAATTTAAAATTTGAACAGCCAAACCGCTCGAGAAGGAAGCCAAAAAATGAAAACCAAACCCTACAGATAAAACCACCACTAACTCGAAGAACCCCAGCATCTCCAGATGGATAATCCTCAAAGGACACTAGCGATGCCAACATCAATGGAAATGAGAGCATCCAAAAAGTAAGGATTCCCCTTTAACTCCAAAAATAAACAAAGACCATGCACAACATCTGCCACATAGTAGTAACATAGCCACCAAAACTGGTGGAAGCAGATAAACCACTCCTCAACTGAGGACCACATCAACTCCTCCAAGGACCACTCAATAACCAACAAAAGGGAAAAAACCCTAAAGCAAAAAATGGAAGCCAAGGCCCTGGAGAAGGAAACTACACAGTAGGGAGAAAGAACCTGCCCTAGCGAAGACAAAACCCAACCCAGCTAGGTAACTAAGAAGGTAGTACTCCCACAAAATTGGAGAAAGGAACTCTACAGCCAAGACTACCAACCTCCACCCAAGCAAAGAAACCTGACCTACCACCAACCAGGGAAAAAAATCAATGCTACTGTAGTAGCAACACCCCACATTCACCCTTGCAGGTTTGGTTCAGCCTTTAATCTGAACCCCTTCCCATAAATACCCCGATCAAATATTCAGTGGCATACTAAAAACCATAATAAAAGCATAGACGATTGACCAAGATCCCTAGCAAACAACCAGCCCTAAAAACTAAATCTCACAAATCCAAGCAAGTCAAGAACTAGACAAGGGACCAACAACTAGAACCATTCACACAACTATAAAGGTCCCAAATCACCCCACAGGTAGGTCCAACATGTAGCTCAATCCACCTGGTGGCTGCCAGGGAGTCAAATTTTTAGTGTCTTATCGAACCCACAAGATATTTAGAAATAAATTGAAAGGACCCTTGACTAGCACAAAACACTACTAACCACCACCATAGTAGAACAGAAAAATATTGAAGAGCAGCCATAAATAAAAGGGAGTATGGGGGCCTCTCGCTCAGAAGGAAAATTGCCACAGAGCATAGCAAGAGAGAGAGGCCCTGAAGATTAAGTATTGTTACTCGGTTGAATGACTCTTGCTTTTAACAATTCTTGTACTAACTTAATTATGTCAAACTTAAGGGTATAAGGATATCAATGCAACCTTATATTAGGTGGTACAAGATCAACTACCAATGGCATAGCATGGTCATCAAAGCAACATGGTGGCAGATCTAATGGTTTAACAAAAAATACATTGTGCTTTGTTAAAACAAGTTACAAATATTTAGGAACTAAGTCCACCTCGAAAGTGGGTGGTTGGATCACAAATATTTAAGCTATGACCCCTAAAAATATTTTTTCAACAACTTCTCCATACGATTTGAGCTAATAATCTAAGGAGACCTTACTTTTGAACCTCGAATATTATAAGACTATCCATACTATGAAAACTACATCCAGAGCACAAAAAATTTCCATCAGATGGTTCCTAATGTACCTAACCATTGGGATCCCAACATAATATCACATCCCCTTAATTAAAGAGTAAACATATCTTTTTTGAGCTTATAATTCTCCATTTTCACTTTAACATTGTGATATTTATATTTGCTAGGAAAATTCCCTCCATTAGTCATCATAATCTCAAAGGAATTATGTGTGTATGTAATAATTAGTTTTCTTGGCAATACAAGGATCAATAAATTTTTGTGCTACTAGAACTGATCGGGATTGTAAATAATTGACTTTTAAAAAAAAAATCCACAACTTGCATGGTTTGTGGAGTAGTTATCCCAATAAGAGAATGGACAAAAAAATTTGCCTATGGTTCTTCACGTATTTCTACCTCATTTTGGAGTGGCTCCTCTACTAGTTTTGTGTCATCATAACTTTGGTCGCTGGTGGTTGGCTCATTCACATCTATAAGGAATAACTTATTTTGGGTTCTGAAAGCACAAGGATACGAAAACAAAAAGGAAAATGCCAAGTACGATGCGTCTAAAACCAAACTTAACGTCAAAAGCCTATGTATTGAAAAATGTATGAAAGGAAAGAACATGAGCGAATTGACAAAAGATAAAAGCAATATGGAATAGGGTCCTCTTTATTGATGTGCTTTTAAATTCGTGTTACAATATGTCTCCTTCCCTTTTAGGAGATAGGAGCGTTAAATATGTTTCTTATCACATCCATGAATAGCAATCCTTCTTCCGCGTGCCCACATGTAAGATGGACGGACCAAAACGTCACCGCCACTTGTGTATATGAATTTTGGTTCCTCACTGCTCCTCTGATGTCAAAAACCTATGTTCAAGGAAACAGAAAATATCAGTAGCACCTACAGACAGATTAGAACATGTATTTCCCAAGGCCTACTGTTAATGTATGCATGAAAATATTAAAACGATATCCAAATGACCTCAAATCGGCCTAAAAATTTAACCAAAACATGAATATGTTACCACGAGGCCACTGCAAAAGGAACAGTCTAGAAATTCTTCACAGATTTGTATTCGCTCCAGGGTGGGACGAATAGACCTGCAATAACTTGTTAGAAAGCACCCTCTTCAATGTCCTATCTAGAAAGATCCAAATGGACTGCAAAGTTGGGATTAGCTAATTGGAGGTGTTTTGGGAAGACCCAGAAGGTCAGATTTCTCCAATTTGGCCTCTATCACACAGATTTTTCTGGTGCCATATACAAGTTAGTAAAGGCGTGAAATGATAAGAACCTGGTCGAAAAAGCTCAGAATGAAGTGAAATTTAAACTACAGCCTATTTAAATAACCTAGAATAATATGCAAAAGAAAAATTAGAGAAATCTATCATATATTTCTATTCACTCTAGGGTGGGTCGATTAGGGCTGCGACAGTTTGGGGGGCACCCAGGGGCAGGACACCCGCCATTTGGGACTCTGTTTCAGCACCAATCCACTTGGGATGGGTCCAAAACTTATGGGGTGTTTTTGACAAAAATTTTGGAATGTTGTGGCCAAATGTTCGGGTTTGGGTCTTAGATTGCGCCTCCAATGATCACCTAATAACCTCCCTCCAAAAGGGAGATCAAGGATGTGAAAGCACAAACAAAGGGTGAGGATATATTTTAGCAGCACTTCATTGCTCTAAAAGCTCCTCTTTGTATCTCTTTTTGGGTGAGAAGACTCACCAATTTATAGACCTAGGGTCTCTTTTTTTGAATTGCGCATGTGAGGGCAGCACTTGAGTTAATTGTCCTATTTTGAGAGAAAATATTATTCCCTGATTTAGAGTCTCCTTGCATGAGGTCTCTAAAATAAAGACATGCATGACTGAAGTCTCTCTCCTTGATTTGAAGTCGTTCCTCGCAATTGCATGGCCTGAAGCTTCAGTTAACTGGCAGACTTGTCAAGGTTTGACTTTTTGCCAGTCAAACTTGCTATTCACCTCACCTTGGGGCGAATGCTGATATTCGTCCCTAGGTGGGACGAATTCCAGTTTGTATTCATCCCTAGGTGGGACGAGCAAAGATCAAGGTTCCAAAAAGGTTCGAAATTGACCTCTGACCTCCAAAACTAATTTTGGAAGTGGTTAGGACCACTGTTTAACCTCTAGGGTTTGCCCTAGGGGTTGTGTGACAATGCAATCAGCGCTTGTCGTCACACAATCAGATTGGTGCTATTTTGGTGTCTATAGATACCCCTTTTTGGGAAGCGTTGTGCAAGGCGTAGTGCTAAGCAAAAATAGATAACCAAAGCACTAATTATTAGGGTTTCTTAGTAACCTAACCAACTCTTGATGCCCCAAGTATGGAAAGTGCATGCATTCTTGAATGCTTGCTTCTGATGAGCTAAGGAACTTAATTCAAGTGTTAACCTTTTTTCGGTGAGGTGTTACTTGAGCTTGGACATTGATCAGTCATGAATAGGCAAAGGGCACAACCTTTTGTCTATGGGAGCCTTGAGTTCATGATTCACGAATACCAAGTGTTTGATCAGCTTGTGATTGTTGCTTGTTTGCTACCTCAAGCGGGAGCATGATTGTCTTTGTCAATGATCCTTTGAATGTGTGTGATTTCCTTGATTGGGCATATTTTTGTTGATTGGTGACTACGTGTGACTACCCCCTCAAGTGACGAATCGATGAGGTAATGACCGACATGAGAAAAATGATGATTCGCTTGACCCAAGATGACGAATACCAGTGTAGTAATCGTCCCAGGGTGGGACGAGCACTATACAGAGTGCTCGTCCCAGGGAGGAATGATTAGAGGCTCAACAAGCCTATTTAAAGGCCAAAATTGGGTTTTGGGCTCATTTGCATTTGGTTTTCCTGGCGATTTGGAGCTATGAGGAGGAGGAGGTCAATTCTACGAAGCGAAGCACTCCCAAATTTTGCTTGTTACCATGAGTTCATGGACGGGATCATCCAGCGACGGATCTGAAGCGAGACCAGTGAGTGCTCTTCCTCTTTATTGTTAGTTGTTTTTGTTCTTTTGAAAACTTGCAATTTAGTTGTTTTTTGTCTTTTTTTTTGTTTTTTGTTGTTTAAATTTAAAAAAAAAGAGGCCCTATTCTAGCAAAATTAACACTTAGCTTAGAACTTAATTGAACCCTAGTTTAAACAGAGATCCAAAGTCAGGTGAAAATTGAGCTAAAAAACATAGTTTAGAACATAACTTAAAAAACTTTGCTTAACCTGAATTAAACAAAGATCAAAACTTAGGTTAGAAACGCAGGGTAAAATTGAGCTGTAAAAACATAGCTCAACCCTAGTTAGTTGTAGATTGTGTTTGTTTTTGTGTTTTTAATTTATCAGTTTAGATTTAAAAACACTAGGTCTGAGAAAAAAATTTTTTGAATTTTTTGTAGTTGTTCGGAATTTATTAGTTAAATTTAAAAACCCTAGAACTGACAAATTATTAGTGTGTTTTAATTTTTTTGTTTACAGATTATCAGTTAGAGTTAAAAACCCTAGAATGACAACCTAGGTTTTTTTTTTTTTTGTGTTTTTGTTTAATTTATCAGTTAGAGTTAAAGTGAAAAACCCTAGGACTGAAAAATTAGTGTTGAATGTTTTTGTTTGTTTTTGCTTTTATCAGTTAGAGTTAAAAAACCCTAGAACTGACAACTTATTATATTTTTTTTTGAATGTTTGTGTTTTTGGTTAATTTATCAGTTAGAGTTAAAGTGAAAAACCCTAGGACTGAAAAATTAGTTTTGAATGGTTTTGTGTATTTTTGTGCATTTTATCTTTCGTTATTTGTCTATTTTTAGCTGTACAGTTTTCCTGAGTTTTAATGTTTTTGTTTGTTTTTTCTGTTGTAGGTTGTGAAGATCCGGTACCGTGTGCCCACGGTTTTCACTGAAGCACATGTGACACTGACTTTGGTTGATTGGGATTGGCTTGACGCCCTTGGGCTCAAGTATGTGACTCAGCTGGAGCTGGTGGTCAGGGATCGGGCCTATTTGACGACCTTGATCAACCTGTGGGATCCCCGGACCAACACCTTCCATCTCCCAACAGGCAAGATGATGGTGACCTTGGAGGATGTCTATCAGATCCTTCGGATTTTGATAGAAATACTGTTGATCTAAACGATGTCGCAGGATCAACGAATAGCAGTGTTGACACACTACTTTGGACACGAAGAGGAGATGGGGGTGGATAGCCCAGTGGAGAGGGCAGAGGGCGACTGCCAGATTGGTGGCATATTGGTTCGATGGTGGCTAGAGAGGGGTGTGTTGGGAGTGAGGCACACATTACTTATGGGCCTCATATCCAACATGCTTCTCCCCGACTCTTCGGGTGTGAGGTTCCCGTGGAACCTGCTAGAGGCGTTGTTTCGATTGGTGGAGTGTCCAATGGATGAACCTATGATCATGAGATAGGGACAGACTCTACTGGTACAACACTATGATGAGTTGTACGAGGTCTACTGTCAAAGGCAAAAGGGGATTAGTTGCAGCTACTTGTTGCAGTGCTAGGCTTGGCAGCACATAGCAGTGGAGAGACCGGTGGGGCTGCCTTGGATGACTTGGGCAGAGATGGTAGATTGAGAGATTTGTTATGGGGCATTATGGCGGTGGTCAAAGGATCAAGGTCAGATTCGGCAATGGGTAGGTGTCATAGGGCACTATGTCGATGCCTTCGCTCGGCTTGCTCTAGGGGAGGTGTTCTAGTGCCCCTATTAGGACTGTCCAGCCTGGCCTGAGGCTGGAGAGTGGCTACAGTGGGTATGGAAGGGGCAATGTCTGATTGGGCATCACAAGACTGAGCAAGAGTTTTTCCCGTATGGCTGGGTTACACGATAGTTTGGGGTGCGCTACGATATGCCTAGTGAGCTCATGGTCTATCGATGTCGAGGAGACAAGAGGATTCTAGCTTGGCAAATCATTGTGTCATTGGGTGAGGATGCAGACACAACGATTGACATCCTAGATGTGGATGATGTCGAGGTTACTACTGAGTATGAGCAATGATGGAATTTGCGACGATGGCGAGGCGAGGGGCCTCTAGGGGTTGCAGAGGTGGGTGCAATAGGGGATGAGGGTGTAGAGGCACTAGGAGAGGGCTAGGGGGTTTCGCTAGATGATGCAGACATGGTGAAGGTTGAGGATGTTGGGGGGAAGTATGGGGTTCCAGATTAGCCAAAGATGTAGGACGTCCTAGAGCATTGGGAGCTGAAGCAACCTACCTTTCCAGATATGTTGATGTACCATGCAATTTTGGAGGGTGTGGAGGCAAGGCATTGCGCTGAGATAGTGCGATTGGAGGACCTACTGTGGAGATGAGATGAGGAGCTGGGAGAGGCTTTGGAGGAGAGGGATATCTTGTAGAATCAGCTTGTAGAGCGAGAGAATGCATTTTCTATGTACCGTCGGGGGGATGGGGACACCAATGCTACACGAGAGAGGGATCTCCTACAGGCGCAGTTGGATGAGAAGGATAAGACATTGGCACAGTGCGACGGTGCAGTAGCTTATTATCGTCGGTGGGAGGCAGAGTGGTTTTGACATCGAATGGATATGGATGGAGAGATTATCCATCTCGATGGGTGGTTACATGAGCACCCTAGAGGTGGGTCTTCACATCGGACGAGAGATAGCGATACTGAGCAGTCAGCATCGTCTTGTCGTAGGTGGCGATATGAGGGGGGCACTAGTGGGCATGATGTAGGGATGAGTAGCAGTTGCCCTGAGAGGTCCCATAGGACTCACACCACGGGGGGTAGTTCCTATCGCACCGATCCTGCGTGATCATGGTAGCCGACGTCCTAGGCATGGGGGTTTTTGAGTTTTTTCTTTGTTGCGAGGTTAGAGGACCGGTTCATTGTAGCCTACGGGTATTTTTGATGATATATATATATATATATATATATATATATATATATATACAGATGACTTTCTTTGTGTTTATACACTTTTCATGGTTTATTTTTATGTACATGTATTTACATTGATGTATGCATATGCTATTATGAATGTGATGTTTCTAGTTATATGATGTATACATATGGACTAAATGAAATGAGTTGTTGATAACTTGTCGATGGCACCATAGACTATACAAGATTTACTGGCTTGTTGTACTTATGGGATGGCTGTGTGGAATGACTTAGCATGGTATCTTTGTTTTAGTATTTTGCATATATTTTTTGCTGGTGATGTATGGAATGAAATGTACCAGTTGTTTTAAAATGTAGTTTAAGCTTTTCTGAGATTTAGATATTTTAACTAACTAGCCAAAACTATACATTTATCTCGCAAGACTTTTAAACAAGGTATAAATCCGACTTGAGTTTAACCAAGTTATTTCACATCCCTGCGTGTGCAATTGAGTTCGTTTATGTGGTATTGGTCAGGATACCGCCAGTTCCAGATAGGCTATCAACCAAACCTGTACTGAGGATCACCTAATTAACTCCACTAACTCCATTGTTGTATTTAGTAAGATTAATCCATAGGACAATCTAAGGTACCATAAGCTAGCTCATCCACATGCAAACATCGGTCTACACACATGCAAAGCTAATGTGACAGACATATCTTCATGCGGTTAGGATACCGCCATTTCCAGGTAGGTTGTCCACCAAACCCATAATGAGGATTAACTAGATGGTTTTCGAATGCTGAGAATTCTAGGGATTCAAGTTTAGGATTTTAATTTGCTCAACGGTTTAGGATACTTGCTCGTATACATAGTGATGAAAATCACTGTTTATTTTTCTTCTTTTGTTTTTCTTTTTGAGCAAGAATTTTTGAATAGTGGTGATAACCATTGTTATTTGATTTTGGATTTTTAACTTTGTAAGGTTGAGCTTGTGAATGACATTGATCCTATTGGCCTTGGGGATGACTACCCATCCTGTGCAAGGATGTGTAGTACGAATCCTTACGACTTTGAGAACCAAAGGGGATTATGGAGATTATGAAATGAGGGCATTGATCTTTTAGGCCTTAGGGATGACTACCCATCCTATTCAGGGACATGTAGTACAAATCCTTACAAATTTGGAGACCAAAGGTGATTGGAAGTGGTCATGATGATGACTTGTAGGGATTTTTCTTTTGAATGGCATCTATCCTTTGAGGCCTTGGGGATGACTACCCATCCTTGGTAGGGACGGGTAGTACGAATCCTTACAACTTTGGAGACCAACGATGATTGGGATTTTTGGTAGTGGTGAAAACCACTATTTATTAGGGGGAATTTATGGGGAAGAGCTCGTCCATTTTTCAATTCTCAGCACTCTTAAACCATTCACACAGGGGGATGAACAGACTAATATTTCATCTATGGTACCCTAGACTACTTTGTAGGTTTCTCTTGCGTTCACACAACTTAGGAATTATTTTATGTGTTTTAACTTGTGTAAGGATGTTACATAACAAGGCATGATCCAAGTAAAACTTTCCCTTGTAAAATCTGTTTAACTTTGTACAATTTTTGGCTAAAAATTTAAAGATAGCTGAATGACGAAAACCTTATATACATTAGGAGACAACTGACTAAGATAAAAATGACGATGGTGTTATTCTGGAGGTATGCATTTATAAAATGGATTTGATGTGGAAAATTATGGAATTACCAAGTAATGACAGTCTATGGTGCTCTTGACTTGTATGACCTAGAAAATATGCAATGTATGTATGTGATGCCTAATGCAACCTATATTTTTGTATTTTTATTTTTACGAGTATGCATGGAATTGAAAAGCAATTTTTTTGTTATTTTTGATGATTTTATTGTTTTTGTTTGTTTTGAATATTTGTTTTGACCAAGCGGTTATGGTAACCCTTGGAGCTTTTGGTGTTTGACCAAAGGGTTTACGGATACCTTTGGAGCATTTTTGGGGTTGACCAAGCGATTGTGAGAATCCTTGGAGCTTTTGGCTTGACCAAAGGGTTTATAAATACCTTTGGGGAATTTTGGGGTTGACCAAACAATTGTGGGAATCCTTGGAGATTTTGGTTTTACCAAAGGGTTTATGGATACCTTTGGAGCATTTGGTTGGACTATGGCTCTCTAGATGTGGAATGGCCTCAAATGACTGATGTTCAAGGGTTCTAGTTCCTTGATTCCTTCAAGAGAGGCGAGTCGGTATGTTCCAGGTCCTATTCTACTGTCAATGACATAAGGACCTAACCAATTTTATATGAACTTGTCCCTTAGATGGGATGGCAAATTAGAATTATGTTGGTTCTCTTTTAAGACCAAGTCACCAACCTGAAATTCCCTTAAGTGGACCCTCATGTTGTATGCTTTCTTAAGTCGCTCTTGATAGATACGCAAATGCTCGAGAGCATTGATGCGTCATTCATCGAGCAACATCAATTGGTCTAATCGGGCCTTCCACGCAGTATCATCACCGATTAACTCTTGCATTGAAATGTGCAAGGAAGGGATTTCCAACTCAAGAGGCATGACTGCCTCAGAGCCATACACTAGCAAAAATGGAGTTTCCCTAGAGGGTGTTCGAATGCTAGTGTGATAAGCCCATAGGACAAGCGGGATTTGAATGTGCCAATCCTTATGACTATATGCGACTATATTTTTGAGGATGACAACTAGCATTTTGTTTGATGCCTCTACTTTCCCATTTGCCTGTGAATAATAGGGGGTTGAAAAACTGTGCCAAATTTTGTACTTTTTTGTCAAAGCACGCACATCCTTATTCTTGAATGACATCCCATTATCCGAAAGAATATTGGATGGAATACCAAAATGACATATGATGTTATGCAAAATAAACTCCGCAATGCGAGTTCCAGTCATAGAGGTTAGCGAAATTGCTTCCACCCACTTGGTGAAGTACTATGTGGTCGTTATGATGAATGTGTGACAAACTGACGATGCAAGGGAGATATTTTCAATTATATTGAAGCCCCACTACAAAAAAATGCCAAGCCGATTGGATCAGTTGCAAGGCTTGAGAAGGTACATGTGTCAAATTAGCATGGTGTTGACACTTCATGCACTTCTTTACATATGCACAACAATATTGCTCTAAAGATGGCCAATAATAGCCCATGCAAAGAATGTGCTTTGCGATGGCCATACCACTGAAGTGGCCACCACATGTACCATTGTGGGCTTGTGTGATCTCCCAAGCAGACTCTTGCTAGTCTAAGCAATGGAGGAGGATTCCTTCATAGCTTCGATGATACAAAATGTCTCCTAACAAGACATGTTTTTCTGCTTTTTGTTTGAATGATCTTTTCATGGCTTGTTTCAATCCAAGTGGGAGGTTACCTAGCTTGAGGTAATCCCTTATGGGTGTCTACCAATCCTGTTGATCATAAATCTGGATGGTATGAACGGCCAATCCCTCTTGAAGTTCATCCCTAGCAAAAGTTGAGTGGGAAATAACTTGTAAAAATAGCATTTTGTTTCTATTAAGAGGGGTCGGGGAGAACAAGGACCCCTAGTTGGCTTGAGTCAGACAATCGTGGATTCAAGAGAACCTATCCTGAGATGGTTCAATCTGGATCAAGTGGATTCTTGGCATTATGTTAGAGCTTGCACGCTCCATCATGGATTATGATAATGTTTTGACCTGAATGGTTGTCATTTTACCATAAGGGTCTTGTGATATTAGTGACCCCAAGGAGGCCATAGTATCCTAAAAATGATTTAATGATCGAGGGAGTGCCTCGATGTCATACCATTCAAGTTATGTCAAAAATTTGTCCACAAGGGCTTTGTAGGCTTGTAGAACTAGGCATTTACATTGGAATATCCCCTTTACTTGATTGAAAATTAACAGTGAATCACCAAAAATGTTAAACGTTTAATGTTCATGGTGATTGTTGTCTGAAGACCTATGAGCAAGGCTTCATATTCTGCATTGTTGTTGGTGCACGAGAAGTCTAATTTAAATGACAAAGGCATTGGAGCCCCTTGTGGAGTGAAGAATACAATTCTCGCACCACCTCCTTGCTCACATTTAGAACCATTGAAGAAGAGGGTCATGTCAGCCTGTGACTCAGGCTCATAAAAATATGGTGATTCTGAAACATGGAAGACCCCATCATCAAGTAGTTCTACGGTTAGAGTCTGATTGTCTTCAAGAGGAGCCTCTGCCAGTTGATCGGCAATGACTTGACCTTTTATATATTTTTGTCCAATGAATTCTATGTCAAACTCCATCAACAACATGATCCATTTCGTCGTGCGACTACTATGATAAGTACAACTCATCATGTATCGCAATGGATTCTCCTTAGACACAACATACGCCGCATTGTTGAGCATGTAGTGGCATAGCTTTTTGGTAGAAAACACCACTGCCAAGAAGAGCTTCTCAACGTATGCATAGTTAAGTTCATAACTGACTAGGGTGCAGCTAAGATAGTAAGTAGCCTGTTCTTTGTGTAGTTCATTTTTTTGGGAAAGCATGGCACCCAGTGCCACCTTAGTAGCTGAGATGTGTAAGTAGAATGACACTCCTGGTCTAGGTGGTGCCAATACTAGCAGCAAAGCCAAGTATTGTTTAATGTCGTAAAATTCTGACTAGCACTCGTCATCCCAGTGAAATGTGACCCCCTTATGCAATAATTTATTCATGGGTCGGCACTTGTTAGACAGCTATGCTATGAAGCACTTGATTGATGCAACCTTTCCCTGTAGACTTCTGAGCTGCTTGATGGTAGTTAGGGGAAGTATTTCAAGGATTGCCTTGACTTTGTGTGGATCCACCTCGATTCCTCGTTTGGAGACTATGTAACCCAAGAGCTTTCCAGATGTGAAACCAAATACACACTTCTTGGGGTTTAGTCTGAATTTATGTTCTATGAGGCGATCGAGAATCTTGCTTAAGTCATCGAGATGATTTGGGCATAAAAGATATTTGGCCAACAAATCATCCATGTAATCTTCCAAATTTTTGTGCATGTAATCATGGAAGATGTACGTCATGGCACGTTGGTAGGTGGTGCCAACATTTTTAAGTCCAAAAGGCATGACCTTATAGCAAAATGTCCCCCAAGGCATTGTGAACGCTGTTTTTAGTTGGTCCTTAGGATTAATACAAATTTTATTGTATCCTGAAAAACCATCCATGAGGGAAAGCATTTCATGGCCTACTGTAGCGTCTACTAATGCGTTGATGCTCAGCAAGGGAAAATCATCCTTAGAACTCGCTTTGTTTAGATCTCAAAAATCAATGCATATGCAAATCCTCCCATCGGGCTTTTTGATCGACACCATGTTAGACAACCATGGTGGGTAATCCATGCAAATGACAAACTGTGCATCCAACAGCTTTTGTAGCTCATATTTGACCATTAAGGCTACTGTCGGGTGCATATTATGTAGTTTTTTCTTTACTGTCTTGACTGTCGGATCAAGTGTTAGATTATGCATGACTAGCTGTGGGTCTAGTCCCGGCATGTCTTTGTATGACCATGCAAAAACCTCCTTATCTTTGAGAAGGGAAATGTAGTCGGCTTGCTCTTTGGGGGATAGACTTACCCCCAACTTGATGATTTGCAAATTCATTGGATCTGATCCGATGTCTACGTCAGTCGTCTCCTCGATCGACATGTGGAACCCATCATCCAACTGGTGTGGAGTTGGGATCAAGTGGATATCGTTTGCTAAATTTAGATCATCGTTTAGAACATCAGGTTCCTCTTCAGCATGGAAGACATCATGAGTCTGTCCTAGGGTGAAATGGAACATCCCACCATAAGGCCAGTACTCTGATGGGGATGGTGGTGCATCAACGCGATCCCAGTCTATAGCATCTAGGTTTAGATGCATTGACTGTGTCGAGTTGGCTGGATCATGGATAGGGGTGGTTAAATCAATAGAGATCATGTTCATGTAATGATTGTGGTCTCCATTACCATGGGTGTGACTGCTCGGAAATCTTAGATGATATTTGTGCTCTGGATCTGGCTCTGTGGATACAGGCACAAATGGATCGGCCCTATGCATGGATAAAAAGACAGGGTCCGCCCTTGATATTGATGGCTCTATGGGGTCTCCAAGTGGAAGGTGCTCTCTATGTACCTGGAGTGGCGAGTGTAGTAATTGCTATAACTGCACCTGGTTGAGGTGCCACCTATGCCTTGGCCCTATGTGTAACCATTCAAACGTGTCATCTATATCCAAGGGATATTGTTGTTGTCACATATGATTGAGATAAGCCATCTCAGTTTCATCTTCATAATCGCTGTCAGAGATCCAAAAGCCTTCGTTGGCTCCCAAAGCTATTTACAACATATGAGGCTCATCTTTCTCGAGCAAATTAACGTGGTCCCATCGGGGTTGTTCTACTCTCTGTGGGGGAACCTGATTCTCTGGAGGTGGCATATGCTCAATTGGATAATCTAGATGGAACATTGTCAAGAAGCTCTCCTGATCATCATCCATGGGATATACTTGTGAATGATTGCTATCAGACTCGAAATGATCCCAAGGTTCTACCTCGTACTCTGACTCATCCTCTGAAGACCCTTATTGGTCTTGACCATATCCCTCTTGTGGGTGAGTCCTTGAATTGTCTCTATTTTTGATCGAAGGGAATGGGTTTTTATGGTCAACAAGGTTGGTTGTTAGCAATGGGAGATAATCTCCCAATGTATATGTTGTGTTAGGATTGGCATATGGATCTAATGCCAACCCATCCTTGTTGCCTATCCCTAGGTCTTGCATGTTTTCTACCAAGATGTCTAGGGGTAAGGGGTGGTTGAACCCTACTCTTGAATTGTCATACGGCATTTGATATCTCGATTGGAAAAGAACACTCACTCCTTGCTCATACCTACCCAACCCATATCCATGCAATTGCATTGGCCAAGATATCTCAATGTGAAGTCTGGGTTGGAAAAATAGTTGATGTCCTCAGCAAAGGACTCTTCATCTTTGTCTTCTTGCATACAAGTTTCCATGCCATTATCCAGGCCCCCATAAACAAAGTTTGTCTGATTGGGAGGGTAGCCTAGAGGAACCACAGAGCCGATGGGGAGTCGAGGCCTCCCCATGTCCTGCATGGACTCAAGTGTGGGTGTTGCGACAATGTTTCACACTATATACTCCCCTAGTCCTGTGTTGGCCATCTCAACGATGATTTTTGGTGATTAAGGGGGAGAGAATGGGAGTCCTTCTGGAGTCCACTCCATGTGGGGCGAACTAGGCATCTCGACTTCCATTCGGCTAGGCATATTTTCGGGAGATATGGTTGATACTAGGGGTGGTTCCTCTTCTAGGGGTTTTTTTCCTATGCCCTTTGATGTGGCCACCATAGGTGGCGTCGTTGTTGAAGGACTAGATGAGGAATATGGAACCTGCTAGGGATTGGATGGATCCGACACCGAGGAGGCCTACGAAATCAGACCCTGATTAGATGGATTCAATTGAAAATCCAAATGTTTCAATGGGAGGGTCAATTGCAGCATGAATTGCACCGTATTGCAATACTTGAAGGGTTCTAAGTCTGTCGTGACTACATGCACCTATCCTTCAAATGTATACTTTAGGCACTGATGAGCTATTGAAGGGACAAACTTCATGTCCCTGATCCAAGGCCGACCCAGTACGATATTATAAGCCATCTCACCTTTCAAGATGTGGCACAATGTATGAATAGTCTTTTTCCCACTTGGATGAGTAGGACAATTGTGCCAACCGTTGAGCATATTGTATCATTGAATGCTTGCAGTGTATAGGTGGAGGCCACGATGTGAGATGCTGGCAACTTTAGATGTTTCAGTGTTTCTATTGTGATGATATTACTGGACAAGCCAGTGTCCACCAACACCCTCCTATACGAAATCCCATTGACCCATGCAATAACATGCAGGGGTGGATCTACCACATCACCAGTCATTGATTTCAGTTCATCTTCTCTAAAGGTGATGACTAGTTCTATACATTGTTTTACATGTCCCATGAAGTTGTTGAAAGATTTTGCTTCGTGGGGTTGTAGCTCGATGGTTTTTAATATCTCCATTAGAGCTTCTCGATGGGGCGTTGATTGTTGAATGAGCTCGTATATGGAGAGCCTAGCCAACGTGGTCCTTAGACTTTGGGTAAGTCTATTCCGAATCATGGCCACTGGTCTAGGCGGGGGAGGTTGCGTAGGGTGTTGTTGAGGTTGTGACATCAATGGAACTTCTCTTATGGACATCGTAGGAGCAACTGTTGGATACCTCTTGTTCCTAGTCACTATGCTTATCATCTCAACATACCCCTGCATGGGGCAGTTTTGTTTCACCTCATTGACTTGAAGGGGTTTTGTCGGTGCATCATGTGCAGGCAAGGGGTCTTTAAAGACTCCCATTTGTTGGTTGTTTAGCGCTACGGGGTTTTCCACCACCAATGTCTTGTTGTCGATTAGGTCTTGCACCAAGCCTTTGAACTTCCAACATGCATTGAGATCATGGCCCTTTCGCATATGGAACCTACAATACAAGTCCTCTAGATAACCCTTAGGCTTCGATGCATTGGGGTCTATAGTTTGAATCTCTAGCAAGTTGATCAAGTTCACCGCTGATAAGAGGTCAAAAAAGGAGTCTCTAGACTCTGTGTAAGGTGTAAATTATCGCCTAGGGCGACGTTGCTGATTTTGTTCCTGCCTTTGGTTTTCTCTATCATAATTTTTAGGAGGCACCGACTGATAGTTAGCCTTTTGAGGCTATGTTTCTTGTGCAGGCTTAAGGATGTTGATAGCAACCTGATTGACCGTAGCGGGTTTCTATTGCATGGTCCCTATTTTGGTGTTCTTGGTCTATTCTTTCTTCTTAGGTTTGGCGATCTCGCCATCCTATATCTTGATCTCCTCAATGATTCTGGCTTACACGAGAGCTTCCTCTAAACTAGCATATTGATGTAGCTGCAATAGCATGGAGATCGATCTCAAACAACTTTTTGAGAACATTTGGGTCAGGTCTGACATGGGAGGGAGGTAAGGCAGCTTTGAAAGAAACGTCCTCCATCGGTTCTCGTATGCCACCATGGTTTCTTCCTCATACTATCTGAGGCTAGCTAGGTCACTTAATGACACATTTTTCTTGGTGTTGAAGGCGAAGTGTTTGAGGAATGCGTCCACTAGCTGATCCAAGTTACTGATGCTGTGTTTTTGCAACTGAGTGAACCAATCCAAGGTCGGGCCTACGAATGTGGTTATAAATGTTCTTAATAACAAAGCATCATTATCCTGAATGCCAAAGCACTGGCTCAGGAATCTAGTCACGTGCTCTTGAGCATCCTCCTCCCACCTAAAGAGTGCCAATTGGGGCAGTTTAAAGTGTTCAAGGTATGGGGGTGCCGGCAATGACGGATGCACAGGATGACTATGGAGTTGGCGTAAAGTGAGCTTTTGGGGCCTATAAGTCTTGATCTCCATAGACTCTAAGCACTCTAGCAGTGTTTTATATGCATCAGAGGATTTAATTTCTTTCTCCTTAGTTTTATCCCGTTGTGGGTTGTAGGGAACTTGAGGCCTATGGAGGGGTAGCTAGATAGCACCCCCTCTGCCTTGGTAGAGAATTTTAGCCCGCTCTTCTTCTTGTTCATACTCCTCATAGGTTTCTTTAGGAGTGCCTGGCAAAGACCTATACACATGGGTGGGTGCCCGCGGAGGGTGCCCATCATTGTTTCTGGGAGTGGCCTCCCGCTCAGGTCTAGGAGGTCTTGGAGGCAATACTTGATAAGGTCGCGTAGACCTATCTTGTACCAAGGGGTTGTGCCTCTCATACACTTCTACTTTATGCACACGAGGGGTTGGGACCTTCTCAGGAACATTGTTATGCAGCAATTCAGTTGTCTAACACTGAATGCACTCTTTGTTCAGGCAATACAAATGCTCCAACTATTGTTGATCTTGCCTGAGCTGCGTGATTTGCGCTTGGTGAGTGGCATGTCTGGCAAATTCCAAGTCACATTGTTCCTCCGTCTCATGTTTAGGAAGCTAGATGTCTCTCCTATATGTTTATCTTGGTCGTGGTGATCTGAGACCCCTATGGGTTGCTTTCCTCTATCGAGGTTAGCTGCATTAACTTGAGGCTTTGGCCTCAATGGGTGATCCTGATACATAGCAGGTGTGGAGGTGCATCACTCCTACACTGTGTACTGCTCTTGAGGAACATGGTGGTCTTCCTCATACTCCCTTTCATATGTGTGCAAGGTGCGGGTAGAATTGTCTTGCCCTGTCTGGAGAGCCTGATACTCTATATTTGGTCTAGTGTTTCTAACAACAATACGGGATAGAGGAGGGATGACAAATCATGTGGCCCCTCCTTATGGACCCTATGTTGCTCTAGCACTTCATCACTAGGCCACTCATAACGAGCGTCTAAGGGAGGCCTCCTATCTATGTTGAGTGCTACGTGTAGGTTCTCTTCTTGAAAGGACCTATGCTGAGTGGGGGTGCCTCTCAAAGAGGTGTCTCTATAGTCCTGTTCTGTAATGGCATGATGTGGACTATCTTGTGTGTCAGACCGCCAAGGCGGGATGACCAAGTCCTCAGGACTATAACAGAGGCGACTTGCCCCCCTTTGTACACTTTCTGCAGTGCTTGCCCATGATTGGGCTTGGCTACGAGTGTACACCATGGTGATGCTTACCTAAAGATGTGTAGATTTTTATCTTTTTTAGGATTTCTTATGCTACACTAAACAAGAAATATCACACACACAAAACAATGATTATCTCATTTAAATATTAAAAGTGTACCCTAAACCTGGTTCAGTGTGTTTTTAATGTTCGTTTTGAAAGTGTGTGGAAAGAATGTTTAAATGCAAAATGACGGCTCTTATGACTCCCAATAATGGTCGCCCCTTTGATATACCATTGCCATACCGATATACCAACCTCTCTATATACCCGCCCTTACGTGAGGGAAACTATTGGTATGTGAGAGCAAATGGTACGTGGAACATAGGCGGTACGGAAGGAGAATCGCTCTATTTATGACAACTACCATAGAAGACTTATCCTCATGCACTGGGAATCACCCCTACTACACTTGGTCAGTTTTCATCAGGATTTATGTCTAGCAACAGTCACGATTGGGATTATGTATGCATTATCTCAAGCCAAGGTGGTGATGAAATCCACCATTGGTCTTGCTCAAGGGTTGGGGTTTTACGACCAACTCCTTATTGTTTATGTTTCCACGTGGTGTGTGGGGTTCTTTTTAAATTGCATAAATGAAGAAAACAAGCATTCAAACTCTCCTATGCAAGCAAATAACTAGAGAACAGAAAGCAAAAATTGACAAAAAGTGTTTTAGGACCCCTACCTCTTATCTGCCCAAATCGGATGTCTCTAAACTTTTGCCCTAAATTCCACAAGGAGATATTCATCCCAGGGTGAGATGAATAATAGATCTGTATTCGTTCTAGGGTAGGATGAATTCCTATTCATCCCTGGATGAGATGAATTACAACTCTGCACTTGTCATAGACTGAAACGAACAGTAGTCCAAGGTTTGAAAACTTGGTACCTGTAAGCAAAAAACAAGCAAATTTGATCATAAAGTTAATCTTAAAAATCAAGGGACAGAGGTCCCACCATGATCGCCATTGAAAGCATGAGGATATGGAAACAAAAAGGAAAATGCCAAGTACGATGCATCTAAAACCAAACTTAATGCCAAAATCCTATGTATTGAAAAATGCATGAAAGGAAAGAACATGAGCGAATCGGAAAAAATAAAAGCAATATGGAATAGGGTCCTATTTATTGATGTGCTTTTAAAGTCATGTTACAATACGTCTCCTTCCATTTTAGGAGATAGGAGCGTTAAATATGTTTCTTATCACATCCATGAATAGCAATCCTTCTTCGCGTGCCCACATGTAAGATGGGCGGACCAAAATATCGCCGCCACTTGTGTATATGAATTTTGGTTCCTCACTGCTCCTCTGATTTTGGAAACCTATGTTCAAGGAAACAAAAAATATCAGTAGCACCTGCAGACAGTTAAGAACATGTATTTCCCAAGCCCTACTGTTAGTGTATGCATGAAAATATTAAAATGATAGCCAAATGACCTCAGATTGACCTAAAAATTTTAAAAAAACATGAATATGTTATCAAGAGGCCACTGCAAAAGGAACAGTCTGGAAATTCCTCACATATTTGTATTCGCTCTAGGGTGGGACGAATAGACCTACAATAACTTGTCAGAAAGCACCCTCTTCAATGTCCTATATAGAAAGCTCCAAATGACCTACAAAGTTTCAGTTAGCTAATTTGGGGTGTTTTGGGAAGAACCAGAAGGTCAAATATCTCCAATTTGGCCTCTATCACCCTAATTTTTCTTGTGCCATCTGCAAGTTAGTAAAGTCAGGAAATGATAAAAACCTGGTCGAAAATGCTCACAATGAAGTGAAATTTAAACTACAGCCTATTTAAATAACCTAGAATAAGATTCAAAATAAAAATCAGATAAATCTATCATAGATTTCTATTTTCTTTGGGGTGGGGCGATTAGGGCTGCAACAGTTTGTGGGGTGCTTGGGGGCAGGAATCTTACCATTTGGGACTCATTTTCGATACAAATCCACTTGGGATGGGTCCAAAACTTATTATGGGGTGTTGTCAACAAATTTTGTGGAATATTGTGTCCAAATGTTCGAGTTTGGGTCTTAGAATGCGCCTCCAATGATCACCTAATAACCTCCCTCCAAAAGAGAGATCAAGGATGTGAAAGCATAGACAAAGGGTGAGGATATATTTTAGTAGCACTTCGTTGCTCCAAAATCTCCTCTCTGTATCTCTTTTTGGGTGAGAAGACTCACCAATTTATAGAACTAGGGTCTCTTTGTTTGAATTATGCATGCGAGGGTGCCACTTGAGTTAATTTTCCTATTTTGAGAGAAAATATTATTCCCTGATTTAGAGTCTCCTTACATGATGTCTCTAAAATAAATACATGCATGACTAAAGTCTCTCTCTTTGATTTGAAGTTTTTCCTCGTAATTGCATGGCCTGAAGCTTCAGTTAACTGGCAGACTTGTCGAGATTTGACTTTTTTCCAATCAAACTTGTTATTCGCCTCACCCTAGGGTGAATGCTGATATTCGTCCCTGGGTGGGACGAATGCCAGTTTGTATTCATCCCTGGGTGGGACGAGCAGAGACCAAGGTGCCAAAAAGGTGCCAAATTGACCTATGACCTCCAAAACTTCTTTTGGAAGTGGTTAGGACCACTGTTTAACCTCGGGGCTGCCCTAGGTGCTGTGTGTGTCAATGCAATCAGTGCTTGTCTTCACATAATTGGATTGGTGATGTTTTGGTGTCTACAGGTTCACCTATATCCTCAAACATATTTTTCATCATAATTTTAACACAAACCTTGAGTGCATTGCACATCCATTTATTGTGTACTCAAATTTTTGGGAGGAATAGTTTTATTTTCATTATTAGTGGGATTGGAAGGAAAAGAGGGTCTAGTTTACGAGAATTTAGAGGTCTTTCTTTGAGCTAAAAATTTGGATTCGTATAATTATGCCAAGTTTATAGCCTACATAATTATTTATGGTTTTAACGTATTGAGCTTGGCTTGGACATCATCCTTCAAGCCACTAATGAAACAACTCATAAAAAATCCTTCATTCAACCCACTAGTTTTGTTAGCCAATATTTTGAATTGAGTTTGGTAATCCCAAACTATAGAGGTTTATTTCAACTTTGTTTGTGTTCTTGTAAAGTCTTCATATTCATTAGGGCTAAAGTGAGTGAGTAATTGGTACTCAAATTCTTCCCAAGAAGGATTATTAGTGGTGTTTTACACCATCGGTACCACTATAAGGCTTTAGATTCCAATTTGAAGGAAGCCATCTAGACCTAATAATATCCAGGGACATTATGAAGTTTAACAAATTGATCAACATGACATAACCACCCATCTACATCCTTCCCATTGAACTTAGAAAATTCTAATTTAGGCATCTTAAAATTAGGGTTACGATAAAAGAGAGGGTGAGAGTCTTTTACTTCCTTTTCTTTCCCCTTGCCTAATTTTTTAGTATGGTACTCAAACTCTTTTAGGCCACCTTGCAATTTGGACTCAACATTGGCAAGTTGTTCTTAAAAACGATATTTGAAATGAAGGTATTCACCTCTAAAGGATTTAATTTTGTCCTTTATGATAGTATTATCATGTAGAAGGCTATCAAGGATGTTTTTTATGGATTCAAATATTACGATGGCTTGATCTACCTCTTTTTGATGTCCATGAGTGCCACTAACCATTTTGGGAAGTCTTGAACCTCTTTCACTAAATTACTAAAAATAGAAGTGTGATTGTAGGAGTTACTATTTTTAGTAAGGAGTCCAAAAAAGTGTTTGGGTGTTTTATATCAAAATTATCATCTTCAAAATATGGTCACATTGAGCTATATATCTCAACACTAATTTTGGATTTTTTTTTTTACTACTATGTTGACGAGTCTACTAGTGACATTAGTTTCTTCTCTAGAGGTTAAGTTCAAAAGTTGGTTAGTATGTCAACTACCTCTGGCTTGTTTGTTCTAACTACTAACCATGCATGACACTATCACGTATCTTGTACTATGGCCATTATCATTGTTGAATCACTAACTTTAGGATTCTCTGTACGAAGTGGTTATTGACACTATGTGATCTATATTTATCACTGACCATAGTGTAATTATTGGTTGTTATAGATGACTATTACTACCACTGAACCAACTATTGCTACCACTGTTGACCCGACTATTAGTGCCACTGACTTGACTGTTACTATCATTGTCTTGAATGTTACTAAATTATTTTCTTACTATCACAGACACTTGTAGAATCTACCCTAACTATTTGGTGCATGTAGTTTTTTTCATGATAGGGAAGTCTCCTTTGTATGCTCACTTTTATAGGAAAATTTGTAGGTTAAAAAAAAATAAGGCTTTTGTTTTTGCAGGTTGAATTTTTTGACAAAATTAGGGTATGCTAGGCAATGGAGTATGTAATATCCGTAGGCCCTCTATTATACCATAGTGATGAACAATAGTACTCGAACTAATATTTTAGGCCACTACCTAAGGAGGATTTAACACATACCGTTAAGCACACTATTTGTCTCTTTGTCAATATAAGAGGTTAATCTTTTGATATGCTTTGTCCTGTGTACTATGTATAATACAAGGTATTTTCCTAATGGATAAAAGTTTTCTTAACCGTAGATAGTTTCCCTAAATACCCAAAGATATATGGAAGCTCAATTTTATGTGTAGGTTTTGTCTAAGGCTTAGGTATTGGAGCTTGATAACCCCTCACTTCACTAGATATTTTATGGATTATCTAGCTTAGCTAATAACGATAGCTTCTCTATGATATTTTAAAACCCCTGACACAGGTTTTCTAACCTACACAAATATTGTAGAAAATAATAATATAATTATTTTGTTGTTTTTTACTATTTTTTATTTATATAAAAGATAAACAAAAAATAAAAAACATAGAAAAATTATACCTAGTAATTATAGTGAACAGGAAAGATTTGCGGCAGTCGTAGAACTTGGCCCTAGAAATTACTTTGATACCACTTGTTAGGAACCTACTACTAAAATAAATCTCACTCACAAATACTAAAAATAAATAGATATTCATCAAATAACATAATAATACTATGCAAAAAGTAATTGTAGAACTGAAACAATCTCACAAAATAACCCAAAATCGTGGGCCTCTTTAAAGGGGAAACCTCCAATATTTCATTAATTTTTAAAAAGATACATTTTTACATAACCCCATGTCTTTTAAATAAAAACTCCATGCGACCCTAACCCTAAGCTCCAAAGTTGGCTTACATGACAAATACCACTCGAGCTAAAATCTTCTACCAAACATCGGTTACAATCTTGATAAAAATTACATGAAATGGCCCTACTTGTCTAGGCACCTTACTTGTCACATACATTACAAATTATTATAAAATAACATTATAGATGGGGTCCCCAAATTGGAAGTGGATCATTACATAATGTCAGGCTGGGTTCGTAACACATGGACGCACACAACGATTAGGTAAGAGCTATTGATGATAGAAAGAGCACATTTGCATATATTTTTATGTTGGGATCTTGTTCTATTTCTTGGTGTTTTAAGAAGCAACCAATTTTTTCCCCATATTCAACAAAAATAAAGTATATTTTAGTTACATTATCTAGTTTCCATGTAGTTTGGATGAGATGAATTATTGGAGATTTACAATAGAAACAAAATGATTGATTTCTACTACTAAAAATCAACATTTGTATGATTGAAAATCCTATGTTCCATGGCAGAACTAAACATATTAAGCATCATTTTATTCATGATTTTGTGCAATCTAGACAAAATAAGTTAAAACATTTGAAATCCAATGAAAAATTTGTAAATGTATTAACAAAAACATTACCCATGATCATTTTGAAAGTAGTTAATGTTACAGTTCAATAACTAACATACACCGAAACACAATTAGCTCCATGCTTAAAATATCTTTAAATGTACAACTATATTTATCTCATAATTATCTATTATGCATTGAATAAAATTAAAAAATGCGCATTTCAAAAGTAAATACAATAAGCTATTTCATCCTATACATGCCAAAAATAAAGAACAAAGTCCTTGTTGTATTAAAAATAAGGAGCATTAAAAATAAAATCACTCACTATTATGACAAGATGCCTGTACTATTATTTAAATCTTCTCTCGGTGAAACTCTAGGCATATAGACAGGCTGCCACTTTTTATAAAAATGATGATAGCACCCTCAATGTATATGGAGGATTATTGAATAACTGTTTTCTTTTTAAATACATAATAGTCGAAGTATGGGCACATTGAAGTCATCTTTCTTGGATTTGCATGAGGAGGACCAATACGTCGACAGCATCGCATTGAATGAGTTTTTTCCTAATCTCTTGCTATTTTTTTCTTTTGTACGTCACGCGGCTTGGAAGTCGAACTCAACACGGAAGAAACGTGCTTTTCTTTTGTCTTGATTAGTCATGTTGTTTGTTGCTTCTGCTTGGAATTCGCCCTTCTCATCTATATCGCCCACAGTACAATCTAACTATGCTTCATCTCCCCTACAACGTCGATTCATTTGTCTGGAGGGTTGCTTTTAATAGTTAGGGACATTCATAGCACCTGAGACTAGAACTTTCAGAATGCTTTTCTACTCAACCGTCGCTCTGATGCTTGTTCCTACTTGACCATGACGGTTTAAAATCCGCGCCAACTGTTCAGGTTATGAAAGTCTTCAAGCTACAACACGCCACTCCGACTTTAAGTTCGTACTACGTAATTCTGATTCCAACTTAATGTCAGGTAATTTTTTTATTTTTTATTTTTATTGTTTTTAATACATAGATAATCTTTTAAATTTTGAGGTTGTTTTTTTAACCTTTTTAATTCTTAGATCACTGTTGACCCATATTAAGATTAATAAAAGGCACTTAATTCAATCAAATCAAACTACTACTTTCCAAAATGTCAGCAAATTATTTTTAATAGAGAGAAGTAGAAGCTGTAACAGCATTTTTGCCCCTTGATTCTTAGGACGGCTGCAGAACAAAACATGTCAGTTTCGAGAGTTATTAAACGCCGCGATAGCTGGCCCTACGGACTACCTTTCTCTTGACTGGTGGTTGTTGAGTCGCAGCGAGCAGACCTTATCGCTAATATACATATGCTATTCGGGACCCTTCAGAATGCTTTAAAAACTCGTCTATTAAGGTGGACAAATCCAAGATTTTGGAAAAAAGATGGTCGGTATGGTTTAATTTTTGCCAGATAGCTTTAGATCGCCTTTTGTAGTCTTGTTCAGATCTATTAAACTGACTATGATTATCTGTTGATTTCAGGCTGAAGCTGAAGGATTTGAGAATCCTGAATCTCTCCAGACTCATCCCAACACACTGGAAGACTATGTGGACTGGAAAGGAAGGCCAGTTCTCCACGGTAAACATGGCGGAATTTGTGCAACGATATTTATATACGGTACGACAACACAATGCAAGGTCTGATTATATGTATTAGTTTCTGATGATACTCAAATTTAAAAGGTATATGAAGATCTAAGGTTAGTTATAACGGTGCAGTTATGGAGGGCTTCGAGAATATGGCATTCATTTCAAACGCGGTCAATCTGTTTACTTATTTTCACAATGTTATGTATTATGACTTGGTTGATTCCTCGACTACGCTCACAAATTTCATAGGGACGTCCTTCTTGCTTACACTAATTGGAGCCATTATATCCGACTCATACATAAACCGATTCCACACCAATATTATATTTGGATCCATTGAATTAATTGTAAGTACCTCCTGGTCTTTATTTCAACGTATATGCCGACTTCTTCGTTGATTTCTGTTATGTCTAAATCTTATTGACAACACTTGGTAGGGGTACATACTGCTAACAGTCCAAGCCCACCTCCCGTCTCTGAGGCCTCCAAAGTGTGAAATATCGAATCCTGCAATCAGTTGCGACCATGTTAGAGGAAGGAACGCTTCGATACTATACTTGGGCTTGTATTTGATTGCTCTCGGAACGGGAGGAGTAAAGGCTGCTCTTCCGTCGCTGGGAGCAAACCAGTTTGACGACAAGGATCCCAAAGAGAGCAGGCTCTTGTCTAGTTTCTTCAACTGGTTTTTCTTTAGCCTTTCCATTGGAGCAAGCATAGGAGTCACGTTCTTAGTCTGGATTCAGAACAATAAAGGATGGGATTGGGGCTTTGGGATTTCTTCAGTAGCCGTTGCCCTTGCTATCGGCAGTCTGTTATGTGGCACATCCAAGTATCGCAATCAGATACCTCGCAGCAGACCTGTCACTCGTGTTCTCCAGGTTGGTACCCGATATACCTAGGTGAATTTAGGCCTTGTATGAACTTACGTATGTATGCTTGTGCATTAAAAAATCATAGAAGCGTACCTACATCTTTTGTGAAGGTGCAATTTGTGGAACTTGAAAAAAAATTCAATATATATACGTCTTCGTCTTTTTATTGCTGTAGTTTGTCTGACAGTGATATTGTGATCTGTGTGATGTTTCTCAGGTTTTTGTGGCAGCAATTCGCAACAAAAACCTCCGGCGGCCTAGGGATGCGCGCGAAATGCATGAATTAAACAATAACAAAGAGCTGCTACAAAACAGTCCTCACTTTCGGTAACTAGAATACATTATCTTTCAATTCCATGATTTCTATAAGAACTTCGACCAGTTGTTTTCTTTTTCCCCAATTTCTATTGTTTTATTAATCGTGTAGCTAGACACAGATTTCTGGACAAAGCAGCCCTAAGAAGTGAGACTTCGAAGGAACGAGAAAGCCCATGGCGTCTGTGCACGGTAACGCAAGTGGAAGAAACGAAAATCTTGCTCCGAATGGTGCCCATTTTTGCGAGCACGATCATGGTGAGTACGTGCCTGGCTCAGCTGCAGACGTTCTCGGTGCAGCAGGGAATGACCATGGACACGCACATGGGTTCTTTCCACCTTCCTCCGGCCTCCCTCTCTATAATCCCCCTGCTCATATTGGTTTTTCTCACCCCGTTCTACGACATGGTCTTCGTTCCGTTTGCCCGCCGGCTAACGGGACACGAATTGGGAATAAGACATCTCCAACGAGTGGGAGTGGGTCTTGTACTGTCGGCAATATCGATGGCAATAGCCGCAGTGGTGGAAGTGAAGAGGAAGGCGGTAGCAAGAGAGCACGGGATGTTAGACGCAATACCCGTAGCGGAGCCTCTGCCGATGAGCGTGTGGTGGCTTGGATTCCAGTATTTTGTATTTGGATTGGCGGATCTGTTCACGTTCGTGGGACTGCTGCAGTTCTTTTATAGCGAGGCGCCTTCTGGAATGAAATCTATGGCGATTGCGTTCCCAACGTGTTCTGTGGCGATGGGGTACTTCCTGAATACGGTGATGGTTGACATAGTGAACAGCGCGACGGCTAATATAACAGGCAGCGGTGGGTGGCTTCATGGGAACAATCTGAATCGGAACCATTTGAATCTCTTCTACTTGACGCTCTCCATTCTCAGCGTTGTCAATTTCTTCAACTATCTCTTCTGGTCCCGATGGTATCAGTACAAAACTCTTTCTCCGAATCCAATGAACGCTTCTTCCCTATAGAACGGAACGTGACATTGCAGAGTCAACAGTGTGTGACTAAACTAAAAATAGTGACTAACTCTCCTATAGACATTGTGTAAGTGAGGCAAGTGTGAGCTGTGTAATGCACTTAGGACCAAAGTTCATTGTGTAAGTGATGGCAGGTGTGAGCTGTGTAATGCACTTAAGGACCAAAGGTTATTCTGTGTTTAGTTGACTTGGTTGTCCCATATTATTTAATAGGCACCTTATGAAATATATTTCTATGAAAAACAAGTTTGAAAAGTACTATTTTCCATTGTTAAGCATTTTGTACTCACGCGAGATATGTTACGTAAAGGATTAAATGATAATAATAAAAGAAAGTTTATCTAAACGTCAAACGATGTAACATAAATATGATTTTTAATAGAGTAAGATTTTTATATATATAAATATTTTTAAATAAGATTTTGATAGGATTTTTTTTTTATTTTACATCAATTTATATGTAACATTTATAATTTTCTTTTTAAAGTAGGGTTTTGAAAGGGTTTCCTTTCCCTTTTACATTAAGTTATATGGCTTATTTGATGCTAGGGATTTGAACCTTCATGTGAGCTATGTCGTCCATATGTCTCAACCATTGAACCATGGCTTCATAGAAAATTCTTTTACTATGTATGAGCTATGTCATCCATATGTCTCAAACAGTGAACCATAGCCTGCCGAAGGATTTGAGTCCCCACGCACAAGGATTTGAATATGGGTCTCTTGAATGAAAATCCAAAGACATACTACTATGATATCCCTCACAAGATATTTTAGGGTAAATCATGGGTAGGTTAAAAATACAAGTTTTTAAGAGGATTATTGGTCCCCTCGTACTAGGGTTTGAACTTGAGTTTTCTTAATGAAAACCCAAAGACATACCATTATAGTATCCCTCATGAGTGTTTAAAATATGTTAAATTTTTTCCATGTTATTATGGCAGGGTTAACTCTAAAAAGTACTAGACACTCTTTATGTGTCCTCACCAGGGTTCAGGGTTTGAAGGAAGTTTTAGGGTTTCTTAAGATATTTTTAGACCCACATTAGTTGTTTAGGGTAATATATTTGAACCCATGGTTTTTCACCTATGGTATTATAAAATATGTTCTTGTGTTGTTATCTAGTTACACTTACATCAGGGTTTAAAGAGAGATGGACATTATTGTAATGGATATGATTAAGTTTATACAATAAAGAAGAAATTATTGTGTTGAGGTTTTTCTCGTAAGGGTTTCCTAGGTGAAATACTATGTTATATGTGTATCTGTTATCTTCTTCTTTTTTTCCTCTGATTCTATATTTACTATTTTTCTAGATTTAGTTTATCTAAGCCTTTTGCTCTTAATTTGGTATTAGAGCTATATTTTTTTAGCTTTGTTTAAAGAGTAAGGTTTTCAACCTTGTGATAAATTAACTTTTGAGTGGGAGCCATATGCGAAAGAATCTAGACAAAAAAATGATGGGAAGCACATGGGTAGAGATTAAAAAATTTAATAAAAAAAATATTATGTTATTAAAACTCAAGATGGAGGATCTATTGGTTGATAGAGATTAGTGGATTGTGATCTTGGGAATAAAACCAACATCAAAGACAGATGAGGATTAACTAAAAATTTATAGGAAAGTAAGGTGTTCTATCAGATTATGCTTATTTGATTTGGTTTTGTTGACTGTATCAACAAAGACCATGACAAAGTTATTATGGGATAAGCTACGAACTTTGTATCAGATAAAGTCACTCGTAAATAAACTCTTTCTCTAAAATAAGTATTCACTTTAGGTGAATGACAGTGACTCTATGGCTGAACATATAAATAATTTTAACACTGTGGTAAGTCAATTAAACTCTATTGAAGTAAAAAAATATGAAGAAAAAAGTGTACTATTTTACTCTGTTAATTACCTGATTCATGGGATAACCTAGTTATAGCTATCATCAATACTACTTCTTCATTGAAAGTAGAATATATAGTAAGAACATTTCTATATGAGGAAATGAGGTGAAATAATTCTAAAGATTATCATCAAAAGGGTGCCTTGATTGTAAGTGGTCACTCTTAATAAAGAAGTAATAAGAAATCAATAGAAAGGAAATCGAGATCTAGGGGTAAATCTATTACTTCAGAAAAGAGAAAATGTTGGAAGTGTGGTAAAATAGGGCATTATAAAAAAGATTGTAGATCTAAAAAGGTTTATAATAGTCGATCATTTGATGAAGGAAATTTTGTAAAAATGAAGACCATAAATGAAGATTCAGAGGACTTATTCTTAGCTAAAACATGCTCAAGTGAATACCATGACTCATGCATGATTAACTCATGTGTTTTATTTTGTATGACTCCTCATAGGGAGGGGTTTATTGAATATTAAAAGATAAAAGGAGGTGAAGTCTTCTTGGGAGATAATTCAACATAAAAAATAATAGGTCAAAGAAGAGTCAAGTTGAGGTTAAAATATGGAAGAATTAAAACCCTTCCTAGTGTGTTGCATATTTTTGGTTTGGCAAAGAATTTGATATCCATTAGTAAGATGAATGATGTGGGTGTAACTGTGGTATTCAATAAGGATAACTCTAAGATGGTTTGTGAGTCTTGATTTTGGTGAGGGGAGTTCGTAAAATAAATTTGTTTAGACTTGAGGCTAGCATTATAAGTATTGATTGCAATAACTATTCAGTTGTAGAGGATAATAATATGGTAGAAGTAGATTTGAGTATTCCTATAGCAAACCCAATGTTGTGGCATCAATGCAAGGAATATATTAGTGAGAAATATCTTTATTAAAAAATAAAGGTATGGCTAAATAAATTTTTTATTGCCCATTAAATTTTGATTTTTGTGAGCACTATGTTTTGGAAAGCAAACCTGAGTCAATTTTTCTAGTAGTGCTAGAAGATCTGAAGGAATTTTACGTCTAGTTCACATTGATGTGTTTGGAGCTACAAAAGTGCCATTGTTAGGTAAATCTATTTATTTTATTATAATTATAGATGACTTTTAAATAAAGACCTAGGTATATTTTTACGAAACAAATATGATGTTTTTAATAAATTTAAAGAGTTTAAAGCTCTTGTAGAAAATTAGATAGAGAAAAAGATAAATATTTTAAGAAGTGACAATGGTAGTGAGTATTGATCTAATGAATTTAAGTAGTTTTGCAAGGACTGTGGAATAGAAAGGTAGAAAATAACTTTGTATACTCCACAAAAAAATGAAGTTGTAGAACAAATGAACAAAACATTGATGTATAAGGCCAAAAACATGCTAAGTGGTGCAGGATTAGAAATGAAATTCTAGGTAGAAGCCATGTTAAATGTTTGTTACCTCATTAATAGATCTCCTACCTCAACTTTGGTGGATAAGACTCCACATGAAGTGTGGATTGGTAAGAAACCCTCTCTCAATCATATAATATTTTTTGGTTGTGATGCTTATATGTATGCCTCAAAATATAAAATAACTAAGCTAGACTATAAATTTAAAAAATGCATATTTGTGGGTTATAGTACTAGTGTTAAAGGATATAAATTGTGGAACCTAGAAACATAGAATATTGTTTATAGTTATAATGTGATATTTAGAGAAACAGTAGGAGTTAAAAATTAGGAAATACAGCCAAGAAATGACCCTGAAATAGTTCAAGTAAAATTGGAACAGGAGGAAGAACCTAGTGCTACAAAAAAAGAACTATAAAGAGATTTTTAAGAGTAAAATTTAGAGGAAGAAGGTGAGGAGGAAGCAAAATATGTAAAACTTATAACTCCAAGTTTGAGGAGATTAGATTGAGTGAGAAGACTCTTATAAAGGTACAACCCTTCAAATCTTTATTTTGCATTTAATAAATTAGTTATTGATAAATAACCTAATACTATAAAGGAGGTACTTCAGTAAAATGAGAAAACATATTGGAAAAGGGCTATGGAGGAAGAAATGGAGTCCTTGGATAAAAATAAGACATGAGACTTGGTAAAATTACCCCCTAGAAGAAAATTGGTTGGTTGTAAGTGGGTATTCAAGAAGTACAATGTAGAAGGAAAGTTGGAGAAGTGCAAGGCTTACCTGGTAGAAAAGGGATTTTCTTATATTGATAGAATTGGATTTGGTGAGATTTTTTATCCTATGGCTAAACTAACTTCAATTAGATTTTTATTGGCTATTTCTACTACTTTTGATCTTGAAATAGAACAAATGGATGTAAAGACAACATTTCTACATGGTGAACTTGATGAATATATATGTCACAACCTTAATGCTTTAGATTAAAAGGTAAGGAGGACTTCGTATGCAAGTTGAAAAATTCTCTTTACGACTTGAAACAATATTCAAGAATGTGAAACAAAAAAATTGATAGGTTTGTTTTGACATTTGGGCTTGGAAAAAGTAAAGTAGATATGTGTGTGTATTTCAAACAAGAAGGTGAAAATTTTGTTATCATTGTTTTGTATGTGGATGACATGTTGTTAATTGATAACAATAAGGAGATGATAAAGTTACTAAAATATTAGTTATATTTTGAATTTCACATGAAGGATTTAGGTGCTACAAATTTATTTTTGGTATGCAAATATTAAAGGATCATGTAAATAGAAATTTTTTGCTAAATCAAAGGAAATATGCTCATTTGATACTATAGAGGTTTAGGATGCATGATTTTAAATCAATATGTACTCCATATCTTGTTGGTCAAAAGTTATTTGCTAAATAATGTCCTAAAATAGATGAGGAAATTAAAGAAATGCATCATGTTCCTTATTCTAGTGTTGTTGGTAGTCTGATGTATGCAATGGTTTTTACTAGATATGATATTACATATACAGTAAGAATAGTTAGAAGATATATGTCTAATCTAGGAAAGGAACATTGGACTACTATGAAGAGGATCTTCAGATAGTTGTGTGGAACTTCGGACTATGCTATCTATTACCAAGAAAAATATAAATATATTAATATTGTAAATCTACAATGTTTTGTGGATGCTAACTAGGTTGGAGATATGGACAAGAGAAGATCCATGAGTGCTTGTGTTTAGACTATTTGAAGGGGTAGTAAGTTCGATGAGTAAAAAGCAATTAGTGGTTACTTTATCCACAACAGTGGAAGAGTACATTGCAACAACTCATACCTATAAAGAAGTAGTGTGGCTATAGAGGTTGTTTTTAACATTTGTTCTTATGCAAAAGATTGTGAGAATTGACAGTGATAGTCAAAGTGCAATATTTTTGGTCAACAATATTGATTTTCATGATCGATCAAAATATATTGATATCAAGTACCATGTTGTGAGAGATATATTTGAAGAAAATTAGGTGATGTTGTAGAAAGTTGATATAGAGAATAATACTACTAATTCATTAATAAAGGTTTTACCTACTCAAAAATTCTCTTGGTGTAGAGGATCTATGGGTATGGTTGCTCTTGATAGTTGACAATGGCAATTTTTGGCCCATATGGAAAGTATTCAACAAGTGGGAGAATATTAGAAGTATATTGAAAATTTTCCAAGTTATTCTAGCAAGGTTAAATCTAAAAGGTATTGGACACTCTCCATGTATTTTTGTTAGGGTTCACGATTTGAAGGAAGTTTTAGGTTTTCTTAAGATAATTTTAGACCCATATGGGTTGTTTAGGGTTAAATATTTGAACCCATGATTTGTTACCTATGATAAAATTCAACCTTGTGTTGTCTTATTTAATTACACTTGCATCAAGGTTTGACATCATATGAGATATAAACATTATTGTATTAGATATGGTTAAGTTTATACAATAAATGATATATTATTGTGTTAGGCTTTTTCCTGTAAGGTTTTCCCAAGTGAAATATTGTGTTGTGTGTATTTATTTATTTTTACATGGTGGAATCGATAGCTACCATAAATTCAAACAAGCTATTTAACTTTTTATGGCCGCCATAGTATTCTACGATATCCATACCAAAAGCCGCCACATAGATCTTCATGCAATCCACCCCAATATCCACCATACCACAATCATTTTAAACATTTTATGCCACTAAAAGTACTAGGAAAGGGATAATAATTCAGTCTAGTCAGGCCTAAGATTTGAACCTTGGACCTTTGTCACCCTTAATGTTGTGTGTATTTGTTATCTTCTATTTTTTCTTTGATTTTTTATTTGTTATTTTTCTAAATTTAGTTTATTAGGGCCTTTTGATATTCAACAAGACCATTTAAGGTAAAGCATGATTTTTTGAAATGGTTTAGTCCCTTTATGTAACATATTTATTTACAAGTTTTATATTTTGCATATTAAATTGTTTATATCTTAAAAAATAAAAATTAAAACATAAAATTATTACGTCTATACTTAAAAAGAGATCTAGTTCAAACCCCTATACAAGGGACTACTGTCTCATAAAAACCTACAGTTTTAACTCAAATTTTACCAATATTCAAACCCTAGTATGAGGAGACCAAGACCCTCATAAAAACCCATGTTTTTAACTCAAAATGTTCTATCAAATATACTTTAGTGGTATATCTTCGGGTTTTCATTTAGGAGACCCAAGTTCAAACCTCGAAACGAGGAGATTGGGACCCCTTGTAAAAGTTTGTTTTTTTAATTCAAAAATTTAGTTTTATGAAAAATACCATAGTGGTATATCTTTGGGTTTTCATTTAGGAGATTCAAGTTCAAAACCCGATACAAGGGGACTGAGACCCCTCATAAAACCCACATTTTAAACTCAAAATTTTAGTCCCATGAGGAATAGCATAATGGTATATCTTTAGGTTTTCAATTAGGACACCCAAGTTCAACCCTTGGTATGAGAGGATGAGGAACTCTCATGAAGACTAGCATTTTTGAATCAAAATTTTGTGAAATGAGCCATGGTTCAATGGTTGAGACATATGGATAGATATATCTTAATGTGATAAAGTTGATATAAGAGGGGAAAAAACTTTTCAAAACCCTTTAAAAATAATAAATAAATAAATAGCTAGATGTAGTCTAACTAAATCTTCGAATATATGATAGGTGCAACAACTACAATACTGATGGTAGAATATTGTTCTATGGTAGGGTTATTGATGAGGGGTGCAATGGCTACAATATCAATGATAGGATATTATTATGTGGTAAGGTTACTATTGAGGGGTGCAACAACTATGATCTCGATGGTAGGATATTATTCTATGGTAGGATTACTGGTGAGAGGTGCAATAAATACAGTCTCAATGATAGAATATTATTAGATGGTAGGGTTACTATTGAGGGGTGCAACAACTATGATCTCAATCAAAATATACTATTATGTGGTAGAGTTAAGATACTATTATGTTGTAGAGTTCATATTGAGGGGTGCAACAAATATGGTCTCAAAAATATGATACTATTGTATGGTAGGTTTCCTATTGAGAGATGCAGGGGTTACAATCTGAGTGAAAAGATTTTATTCTATAGTAGATTTATTTTTTAGGGGTGCAATAGCTACAGTCTCGGTGGTAGCATATTTTTCTATGGTAGCATTCTTTTTGAGGGGTGCAAAGACTATGGTCTCAATGATAAGATACTATTCTATGGTAGGGTTCTTGTTGAGGGGTGTAATGAATACGATATCAATGGTAGGATATTGTTTTATGGTAGGCTTCCTATTGATGGGTGTAATGGCTACAATAACGATAGAAGGATATTTTTCTATGGTAGGGTTCTTTTTGAGGGATGCAATAACAATGTTCTCAACAATAGGGTACTATACATAAAAGTTAAAACAATAAAAAATATATTAGGGTTCAAAGCTAAAAAAAATTGATATGCATGACCTACAAGTTAATCCCAAGAAAGGTTGGGTGGGAAATCTTGAGGAAGGTGTTTTCAGTGGTGTGTAGGTCCCAAGGAATTTGTACAATAGGATTTTTGATATGGGGACTCGATCATGGTTAAATGTGGTGAAATAAAATACTAAAGAAGTGGTGAAGGATTGGTAGTCTAGTTGTAATTGATCCTATAATGTTAGCAAGTTCAATGCTAGTGTTTATTATAATATGTGTGAATTCCAACTTGCAAAAGAAACTTCTCAACTCAATAGAACTCATTTCTAACATGGAAGTTGGGTGAAGTCTATTGAATATGAGAACTATCCCTCAAGATGTGATTCTTGTAAGAAACTATTCCATTCAATAAATTTATGTCCTAATAGGAAGAAGAAGAGTAACCCTCAAAAGGTATGACACAATAAGGATGATTCATATTCAAGATCCAAATAGGTGGCAGACCCAGTAATTTCATTGGAGAAGAAATCAAATAAGGTTGATGTCTAATAAGCCCCTATTGAAGGTCCGAGGTGTAGACCAATTGGTTCATCCAAACCCCATAAGGGGGATAGAGGTCCAAGGTTCAAATCTCGGGCCTCGTCGGACTAAACGCTTGTCCCTTTCCTAGTGCTTTCAATGGTGTAAAAGGTTTAAAATGATTGTGGCATGGTGGTTATAGGGGTGGACTGCGCGAAGATCTGTGTGGCGGCTTCGGGCGGACAGTGCAGAATACTACGATAGCCATAAAAGTTGGACAGCCTGCCTAGATTCATGGCGGATACTGATTCCACAATGTAAATTCAAAAAATAAATAAATAAATAAACCCCTATTGAAGACTTAGATATCCAAATGACATAGAAAGTGAAAATTATAGAAGAAGTAATTTAGATAAGCCTTTTATATCAAAACCCCTTTGGCGTTGAGAAAGAAAAAAATCAAACCTAGGAACCCAGGAACTATCTTTAGAATCTAATAGTTGAAATATATTATGGCATCTAGAATAAGGAAACTAATCAAGAAAATATGGTCATGTATTCGAGGGAGAAATATGGTAACAAGGATGAGATTTCTCTAGAGGAAATGCCTCACTAGAAGAGGAAAAATTAGATGGAGTGAGATTTAAGAATAAATCAAAAGAGGAAATGAATATAGAGGAGTGGGAGGATTCAGAGGATATAGATATAGAAAAAATTGAAGAGAATTTAGAGTTATTGACTCTCATAAAGCATGCCAACAAAAAATTAGATGTGGGATCTTTTTTTTCTAAAGGAAGGTAAAAAAATAGAGTGGTTAGATCTACAGAGGTACAAAAATAGGTTGCATACAATACTTAGAAGGTTTTAAATTTAGGTGTGGGGAAGAACCCACCAAAATCTAAGAAATAATTTTTTTATCTTGGAACATCAATGGTATGAATGCCCCTAAAAAACACTAGGTACTTCAAAATATGAGAAAATAATATAAACCTAGTATTTCTTGATTCAATAAACTAATTTTGATGAGCATAAATTTCAATCGGTTAAAAACACTATTTGGAAGGAAGCAAATATAGTGAGAATTTCAGTGATGGGAGCCTCTGGATGTTTATGGAATTTGTGGGATCTTAGAATATTTTATGGTCAATGTATTCAAAGAAATGAAAGTTGCATGCTTCTCTTATTGACTTGTAAAAAAATTTCTTGGGTTGTTTCCAATGTGTATGGCACAAACACTAGAGAAGGAAGAAAAAGGTTTTGAGAGCTTCTTAGTAATATTCATGAGGAATCTTAGTGGCCATGGATAATTTTTTAGGATTTAGCACACCCTTGTATCCTAGTGATAAGAATGGAGATAGCTTGAGTTATTCTAATTGTAGACACCAAAACAGCACCAATCCGATTATGTGACTGCAAACACTGATCGCTTTGACAAACACAGCCCCCAGGGCAGCCCTCATAAGTTAAACAGTGGTCTTAACCACTTTCATAGCAATTTTGTAAGGTCAAGAAGCAATTTGGCACACTTAGACACTTTGCCTAGTATTCGGCTCACCCCGGGATGAATTCAAAATAGAATCCGTCCCACCCCAGGACAAATTTTGAATCTGTCCCTGGGTGGGACGAATTTTAAGCTTAACGGGCAAAAAGGCAAAGGGTGCCAAGTGGCAGCCCAGAATAGTCAGTTAAGGACTCCTGCCTTGCACGCGTGTGTAAGTGGATAGAGGGAACGTTAGAAGACTATCACAAAAGGCATTTATCAAAGCTCAAGTCAATGGAGGACTCCCCTCCCTCATGAGAAGACAAGACTGCCACATGGCACCTATGGCCAACACATGGCATTTGTGCTTCCCTCCCAAAAGAGACCCCATGGGTCTATAAAAGGTGGGACTTTTCTCACCCAAAATAGACAGGTTGAAGGAGTTTTCAAGCAACGAAGTGCTGCCGAGTTGAAGACCCACTTGCATCCCTTTTGGTTCACCTTCCCACATCCACCAATCTCTTTTGCAAGGGAGGTTTTTGGGTGGCCTTTGGAAGCTCGAACCTTACCCAAATCCAACGCATGGACACCTGAACCAACCAATTCGCCGACCCCCCAATCCTAAGAGGTTTTGGGCCCATCCCTGGTGGATTGGCTCCAAAATCAAGTGCCAACGGTGGGAGGCCCACTTGGGCACCCCCGCACCTCCCAAGTCCTATTTTTAGTTTTTGAACATTTTAGATTGCTTTTTAGATTGCATTTTGTGTTATTAGGTTTGATTAATCCATAGCTGCAATTTTGTAACTTTTGGTCAGATTCTAGTATGTTTTGTGTTGCTTTGTCGTTTCGCTAACTTGCAGGTGTCGAGGTCAAATTCTCGAGGGTGGAGGCCAAATTGGGAAAATCCGACCATCTGGGTCGTCCCAAAATGGCCCCAATTACATAACCCCCCTATTTGCAGGCGTTTTGTAGGTCTTGGGATCCGACATTGGAGCAGCAGCAGGTCGATTTCTTCAACACAGAAGGATTCGTCCCACCCAGGGACGAATTGCAGTCAGAATTCATCTTGCCCAGGGATGAATTCCAGTTGAAGGTATATTGGCCAGTTGTCTTAGTGGCAATGGCCTTCTGGTAACTTTTCTTATCTTCTGTCAAGTTTTGAAGCCATTTGGACTCACTGTAATTACTGTTTTAGGCAAATATTTACATGCATATTTCATTAGTTTTAGAGAGCAAACACTTTTCATTTACGGTAGGTGCTACTGACATCTTGGTTGTTTCTTTGTTCATAGGAGAAGTAGCAGAGGTGAGGAACTCATCGACATCAACGGCGGCATCATCTTGGCCCGCCCATTGCAATCGTGGGCACGCGGAAAGAGGAATCATTCAGTGATTGGAATCAAACTCTATTTGCGCTCCTAGCCCCTGAAAAGGTAGGAGACATCATTGTAACAGAGATCAAGGGATATTAATGAAAGGGCTGTGTTTTCTCTATTTGATTGTGTCTCTTCCAATGTGTTTCTTTTCCATTTCATGCAATTTACATTTCTAGGACTTAAGCGTACTTTATTTTGAATGCAATCGCAATTGGTGTTTCCTTTGCCTGGAATCTCGTGCTTTCACTAATACTATAGAGAAATTTAATGATTCTATCTCTAAATGTGAATTGATGGATTGGGATCTAAAAGGGGCTAAATAGACTTGGTCTAATAGGAGGTTAGGAAGCAAATGCATTCAAATTATATTTGATAGAGTATTAACATCCCAATATTGGTTAACTCACTATGATAACTATTCTCTCAAATCCCTCCTAAATATTGTCTTTGATCATTCACCACTACATTTGGAAGTGTTGGAGGGGAGAAGAGTGAAAGATACACCCTTAATATTTAAGTTAATGTAAATATCACATCCTTATTTACATCAAAATATTTTAGGATGGTGGAACATTTATATTAGGGGATCCAAAATGTTCCAAGTTTTTAGAAGCTAAAAAAATGTTAAGAAAAATATAAAGGTTTGGAACAATGAGGTTTTTGGCTATTTAATGGAGACAAAAAGTAATCTAAATGCCAGTTTGGAAAAGGTGGAAAATTAAATTCATAATTGGGGGTGTACAAAGGAATTAGATAGAAAATAAAAGATGCTTATGTCTAATATCCTTACTTTATTAGCCTAGGAAGAGGTCCATTGGAGACAAAAATCTAGGGCTTTATGGCTCAAAGAAGGAGATCAGAACACCTTGTTTTTTCATCTCACAACTATTAGACAAAGGACTTATAATAGAATAAGAATATTGAATACAAAAGAGGACAAGAAATATAAGACGAGGAGGATATTAAAAATAAAGTTTTTTTTTTCAAAATATCCTCACCATGAAATATGTAACAAATATTCAACTAAAAAATTGCTTAATAATATTCTCGAAGTGGTGAATAGTGAAATAAACCTTTTTTGTATAGTCCTTACTCAAAGGAGGAGCTACATAGGGAAGTTTTTAGAATGAAAAAGGATAAAACCACAGGTCCAAATGGCTTCCCAAATGGTTTATTTCAAATTTATTGGGAGATTATTAAGAATGATATGTTAGAGGTATTGTTAGAATTTTAGTGAGAAAAAACATTTCTCAAAGAATGGAATTCTATATTCCTAGTTTTAATTTTGAAAAAGCGAGGAGCAAACATGCTAAAATATATTCACCCAATCAGCATGTTCAATTCCATTTATAAAATTTTGACGAAGGTTCCAGCTAATAGACTAAAATGTATTTTACCTAAGATAATCTCCCACCAACAAAGTGGTTTTATTAAACAAAGGTAGATATTGAATGTGATAATAATTATTCATGAGGATCTACAATCTATGAGGATGAGAGGATTATAAGGCATGTTGTTAAAGATAGATATGAATAAATCCTATGATAGAGTCTCTTGGGAGTTTTTGGATAAAGTGCTATAGTATTTTTATTTTGGGGAAAATTAGATTCTTTAGATCATGGTTTGCACCTCCAATCCTCAGTATTCAATGATAGTATATGGAGAACTAATAGGTTTCTTTCTAGGTAAAAGAAGACTGAGACAAAGTGATCGTACATTATCTTATCTTTTTATAATAGTGGTTGAGGCTATAGGAAGGGGTTTAACTGTAGCAAAAGATGAAACCTTGATTAAAGAAATTCAGCCAACATCATCTTTAGATATAGTTACTCATTAGTAGTTCACTGACCATACCATAATATTATTAAAGTCATCAATTATGAAAGCTGAGAATATTAGGTAAATTCTCAAAACCTATGAAACAACTTCAGGTCAAAAAATTAATTTATTGAAAAGTAGGTTGTTCTTTGTTAACACTCCCCAACTTAGACATAATACAATTGCAAGAATTGTTGGTTGTAGAGTGGAAAACTTCTTCACTGTATATCTGGGAATACCCATTTTTATAGGTAGAATGAAAGGAAAATCCTAGGATTTAGTACTTGAGAGGTTCAATAGAAATCTTGTAGTATGGAAAGGCTCTTCCCTTACTAAAGCAAGGAAATTACAACTATTGAGGGTAATCCTTCAAAACCTACTCATTTTCATGATATCTTTATTTAAAATCCTAACATCGATGACTGATTAATTAGATTGAATGCAAAGAAAATTTATTTGGTCTAGTGAAAAAGAGAAATAAAGGATTAGTTTGGTTGCATGGGAGAAATTTTGTAGGCCTAATCAAGAAGGCGGTCTAGGTGTTAAAAAATAAAGTTGATGAATAGGGATTTAATGGCCAAAGTGGGGTGGTGGTAAATTATTAAACATGATCAATGTTGGGATCAAATCCTCTCTAAAAACTATCTTGTGAATAGAATCCCCTTTTCTTATAGCTTAAATCCACCTTTCAATTCATCTTTGTGGAATGAGTTGATCAAAACAAAAAACATCTTATGAAAAGGTTTAATATGCTAGGTTGGAAGAGATGATAAGATACACTTTTGGGGGGATGTTTGGGTCACATAGAGGCCTTTAATTTCTAATGATTACTAGAAGTGCATCATTCAAGCTTTAAAGAAAAATATGGAAACATGGTTTAGGCATACATCAAGGAGGAATATAATTGTAGGGTGTGGAACATACTGTAGTTGGAATAAGTTGATGCAATTATGTAAAGAAAGCTTAATTGTCTCAATCTCAACTTACAATATTACTATCTAAAGCTCAATATAGGATAGGATAGGTTCTTTTAGGGTCCTAATACTAAAAAAATATTTATTGTTAACTCAACTTTTACCTTTGAAAAGGATAAAGAGAATCAAAATGTTCCCTCACATAGAGTTTAGATTAAATATATCCTATCAAAGGTGTGTTTCTTTCTTTAGTTGGTATTACAAAATTGTATATTGACAATGAATAATATTATAAGAAGAGGTATGATCATTCCTAATAGATGTTATTTCTATTGTGAGGAATGAGGAGATAGTTTATCATCTTTTTGTCCATTGCCTCATTTCCTTAGAGGTTTGGCATGTGCTTCTTGAGTTGCTTAAAACTCAATGGGTGACAACAAAGTATTTGGATGCCTCATGGGAAAGCTATGTTAACCCTTATCATAGCCCTCAATTAAAGAAAATTTGTATCTTTATATTACTCCATTTCATTTGGAATATATGGAGTGAGAGAAATAAATGAGTGTTCTAGAACAAGGCTAATAGTGTAGAGGTGATTATCAGGAGTATCAAACTTACCATTATAGAAAATACGAGTATTAATATGGATAGCCAAATCTATGAAAATAAGTTATAAGAAGAAATAGTGATGGACTTAGAATTGCTAAGATCTACAAGGAATCATATTAGCTATCCAAAGAGAAATGTGAGATGGACTCCTCCTCCCTCTCCCTAAGATGGGTAAAACTAAATTTTGATGGAGTGTTTTGAGGGGTTCTGAGATCTAATTAAGGGGTAGTGATATCTTGTTATGAAGTGAACTTTGGCCATGCATAAAACCATTTAGCATAGGCAAGAACCATGATTACAGGAGTTAAGTCTTACAAAAAATGAATGTTAAGAAGCTTATAGTGGAAAGGGATTCTATGAATATTATTAATAGTTCGAGTCCCAAGCAAACCACTAGCTAGAGTATTGAAAGTATTATTTATGATGTAGTGAATATACTATTAGACACAGAGTCATTTGTGATCCAACACATCTATAGGGGAAGGTAATATTATGATTGATGCTATGGAAAACATGGGAGTTCAAATGGATGGATCCAAGGTATGGAATCATGTTTTTAGAGGGGACTTTGATGATTATAACTATGAAAGAGGAAAATGTTTCTATTGCTACCTAGTTAGAAGTTTCAAATCCTTAGGAGAATTTATCACTACAAAAAATATATTAGCATGGGACCAATTTTAAAGGAAACTAAACTAAGATTTAGGAGCTGAATAAAGAAGGTTGCATATTGAATGAAGACTAGGAAAAATATTTTTAAAGATCTTAGGAATGGAAAAACTGGATATTTGATTTGAAGTCGATAGAGAATTGATTAAAGTTCATAAATATTCTAAAAAAACTAGATGGATTGAATTTAAGAAATATTGAATCCCCATGGAATAGAATTAAATCAAAATTGTTGTATCTAAGTATGCAACATGCTCTTTTTTAGTCCAAATTTTGTAATATGTAAGTGTTGAAAGTGATTTTTCTCCTCTAAAAATGTAAAAGGATTGGGGTCCTTTCAAAACCTAAAAAAGATCTTCAAAAATAATAATTCACCATACATAACAATTAATACATGAAAAATGTTTATTTATATATATATATATATATATATATATATATATATATATATATATAAGCCGATGTCGTGCATATATATACAAAGGTGAAAGGGTTATACACATGCCATTGATGGACTAACTCACTATATATACTCTTAAACATTTGTATACATGGATTTCTAATGGTTTAGTAATATCAAAAGACCAACAAAAATGAGACCCAAAGACATGTTTGTCATTATAAATAAAATATATATTAATGAATTGTGGCTTAGAAAACCGCCTAAAACTAAAATCCAATCATATTTATAACATAGTTTCTTTCTTGTTGTGACTATTACACAAATAGCCCCAATTTTGGGGACCCGCCTTTAATTTTGTTGTCCTTGGAAATGTTTGGTGTTATTTTATTTACAATTTTCTGTAAAGGTACAATGTAGGATCATTTTCTAGTGCATTATTGTTGGATATCTTTTGTTCTCGTTGTTATGTCCTATTGTGTTAGGTCAATATCAATGTTTAAATTCACCTAACTCAATGTGGGAAAAGTGTTTAAATAAATAAAACATGAACAAAGAAAACTTTTATAAAATAAAACAAATAAAAATAAAAAATACATATACACATCTATATACATACATAATAAAAAATAACAAGACATGAAAGTAAAATATAAAAATATAATAATAATAATAATAAATCTATGTATATATAAATCATATATATATGGATATAGAATATGAGTAAATCAAAATATATATAAATTATTTCGATTTAATGTTGTAGAACCATCTCCATTCTATCATTGGTCGATTCGTCCTATTTTTTCTTGGATTTATGGGTTCCTTCTTTTTTGTGATTGTTTGTTTGGTTTTTTTTCTGTTTTTGTTGCGTGCTTTGTAAAAGGTTGTAGGGTTCCTTTCAAAACCTTCTTTTATCTTAATATTACCAAAAACAAATAAATAAATAAATATGTAAAATATGGCCTGAGGATATGCGATTTCATTTTCGTTTGGAATTTTCATTTAGGTTAATTTTATATAGTTTGATTTTACTAATAGTTAATTTTATATAAGTTGATTCTATTGGTTGGCCAGGCTTAACTAATGTGATATATTCTACGTTATTTTTGGCAGGTTATCCAAAAATTGATGAGCACGGGCAAGGCTGGAATTTAAAAAAAAAAAATTACCTGTCAACAAAAAAATTATGACGGTTAAAATTTTTTATTGACGGTTAAAAATTTAATTTGTCTTTCAATTTTTTTAAAAGATGATAGTAACTTCATATTTTTTATAAATGAAGGGGATAAGTTTATTTTGAAAGGGTTATCTATTCATAAAATTACCAGTAAGAATCATAGAATCACAATCTAACTTTAAGGAACCAAGTGAAAGAAGGTTGAACAAAAAATGATTGTGTAAACAAATACGTACCCATTTTAATCCCATGAATAACGTTTAATCCTATGTAACCAATTAACAAATACCGTTTTGCACATTAATAAAAATAACTCGCATAACAAAATTAAAAAATATATAATTAGTTATAGATTAAAGAAAAAACTCACCTTTAAAGTTGTGCTATTGTAAAAATTAAAATCCATATAAAAAAATAGCACCACATTAAAATTAATTTTCTTTATTTATTTGTAACTATAAAACTAGATGAACTAACCATCACCAATATCCAACCCCTTGTTTTTTATTTCAGTTTTTCTCCTTTTTCTATTTTCGTGACTTTGTCGAGTTATAAAAGACCGGTGATTGTGATTAATACCTCTACCTTATTACATTTACTCATGCGTGAATTCTTCATTAATAACCATACAAAACAAACCAATAAATACACATCAATTTTTTCATTAATAACCATACAAAACAAGTCAATAAATACACATCAATTTTTTCATTAATAACCATACAAAACAAGCCACGGTGATTGTGATAAATACCTCTACCTTATCACATTTACTCACGCGTGAATTTTTCATTAATAACCATACCAAACAAACCAAAAAATATACATCAATTTTTTCATTAATAACCTTACAAAACAATCCAATAAATACACATCAATCTCTCACATACGTTTGCGTGAGCTTTTCATTAATAACCATACAAAGAAAGCCAATAAATACACATCAATATCACATAAGCATGCATACATTACAAAAGTACCCCACATTGTGTGTATGCTTCGATTAATAGAGAGGAAATTAATGTTAGGAATGGAGCTTAATTATGAGGAGGCTAAACAGAGAAAGTTTCTGGATTTACTGCAGGATGGGCAGGGAAAGTTTCCAAATTTACAGTCTGTTAGTCTACCAAAGAAAGTTTTCGGATTTACAACAGGATAGCCAGGGAAAGTTTTTTTGTTTTTATCCCAAAATTAGATGCTGAGAACTCAATGTTAATCTTGAAATGTATTAAGAAAAAGCAGTTTGTTTTTCTGTTTTTTTCTTATATATAGTTGTAAGGAAAAACAGAGAATATAAGAAAAATTACTTTGTTGATTCCTTGGAAATATAGAGAGGAAATTACAGCAAATTTTTGTTGTAGGTTGTAACCCTCTATTGCTTGGATTGAGAAAGGAAGAACTGAAAATTCTCAATGGATGTAACCCACATTGGGTGAACCACGTTAAAATCATTGTCTCTTCTTCTGTGTGTGTTTGTCTTATTTTGTTAATTCTATCGTTAAAGTTTGAAACACTATAGTTGCTTTTCTATATAAATATATTTTATATAGTGATTTACTCTAACAAGTGGTATCAGAGTGGTTGTTTTGTTCGGTGCACTTGACAAAAGGAGAATTTTTGGATCAAGTGGGAGCAATGGCGGAAGAAGGGAGTTTTAGAGTTCAAGAATTCAATGGCCAGAACTTTCAATTCTGGAAGATGCAGATGGAGGATTACTTGTACCAGAAGGATCTTTACTTACCTCTTGAGGGGGAAATAGAGAGACCTTCATCTATGTCTATTGAGGAGTGGAGTCTCCTTGATAGAAAGGCATTGGGTACTATGAGGCTATGCTTGGGAGCCACTGTAGCCTTCAACATCTCTGATGAAAAGACTACCAAGGGAGTCATGGATAAGTTGGCCAAGATGTATGAGAAACCATCAGCATCAAATAAGGTATTCTTAATGAAAAGGTTATTTAACATAAAAATGAGTGAAGGAGGATCTATGCATGATCATTTAAATGAATTTAATATTGTCACTAATCAATTGCATTCAGTAGGATTGGATTTTGATGATGATCTTAGGGCCTTATTAATCTTATGCTCTCTTCCGAAAAGTTGGAACAGTTTGGAAATGACGGTAAGTAACTCTGCTTCGAGTTCAAATAAATTAGAATTTGATGATGTGGTTGGTGTGATACTCAGTGAGGACATGAGAAGAAAAACCACAGGAGAATCATCTAGCACCACCTTAACTGTTGAGAATAGAGGAAGAGGAAGAGAAAGAGACAAGAGTTCACATCGTGGCAAATCCAAAGGCAGATCCAAATCATGTGGAAAAGGAAAGCTATAGTGTTGGCACTGTGGCAAAAAGGGTCATCTCAAGAAGGATTGTTGGCAAAGAAAGGGTGATGGAAATGAAGGTAATGATAATAATGGTAACACTTAGAAGCCAATATTACTAGACAAATTCTACAAGATGCTTTAATCTTATCTCTTGATAGAAATAGTGATTATTGGGTAATTGATAGTGGTGCTTCATTCAATGCTACCTCACATAAGGAATACTTCATAGATTATGTTTTTGGAGATTATGGACAGGTTCTATTGGGAAAAGACCAACCATGTAAAATCGTGGGTATTGGAAATATTTTGATTAAATCCCCAAATGGATGTCAATGGGCTCTTAAATAGGTGAGACACATACCGGATTTAAAGAGAAATCTTATATCGACAAGTAAGCTTGATGGTGAAGGATACACGGTTGCATTCGAAGAAAATGCTTGGAAAGTTACTAAAGGTTCATTGATAGTAGCTAGAGGTAAATTGGTGGGTACTCTTTATTTACTTACTAATTTTTCTCACTGCTCCATGAATTTAGTTTCTACAGGTGAGAGTGCATCTTTGTGGCACCAAAGACTTGGCCATATGAGTGGAAAAGGTATGGAAATTTTACATTCAAGAAAGTTATTGCCTAAGTTAAAAGAGATTGATTTAGAATTCTGTGAGGATTGTGTTTATGGTAAAGCAAAGAGAGTTAGATTTATCAAGGATGGCAAGGAAAGGAAGAAAGAGAAATTAGAGCTTGTGCACTAAGATGTTTGGGGCCCAGCTCAGGTAACTTCTCTTGGAGGTTCCTCTTACTATGTACTTTTATTAATGATGCAACAAGGAAAACATGGATATATTGCATTAAGAATAAAAGTGATGTTTTTAATACCTTTAAGAATTGGAAAGCATTAGTTGAAAATGAAACTGGAAAAAGGTTAAAGTGTCTAAAGTCGGATAATGGTGGAGAATATTGCAGTAGAGAATTTGATGTATTTTGTTCTAAAAATGGAATTAGAAGAATCAAGGTAGTTCCAAGATCACCTCAAGAAAATGCGGTTGCAAAAAGAATGAATAGAACCATCATGGAGCGTGCTAGGAGCATGAGAATACATGCAGGCTTACCATTATTTTTATGGGTTCATGTTGTTGATACTGCACTATATCTGATTAATAGAGGACCGTCTAGTGCCTTGGATGGAGGAATTCCGAAAGAGCTTTGGACAGGTAAACCAGTAAATTATTCTTTCCTTAAGGTATTTGGATGTGAGGCTTTTATGCATATAGACAAAGAGAACAGAAATAAGTTAGATTCTAAGGCCCAAAAGTGCTATTTTATTGGTTACGGTATTGATGGCTTGGGTTACAGATTATGGGATTGTGATAACTCGAAAAGTCATTAGAAGTAGGGATGTCATATTTAATGAAAAAAACTTGTATAAAGATCGGTTGCAGGGAAAGAAACAAAAAGAGGAAATTGCTGAATACATAGACCTTGATGGACACATAGAAAAGGTAACTCCAAAAGTGGTAGAAGATCAAAATGTATAGCAGCAGCAACAAGCACCTCAATCTCTAGAAAGTGTTGTTAGATGATCTACTAGGATAAGTAAAATTCCTCAACGTTTCTCTGATTATGTTTTGTATACTGATGCTGGTGAGCCAAAAAAAATTCAAGAAGCATTACAGATGGATACCAGGAATAAGTGGGAGCTTGCAATGAATGAAGAAATGGACTCTTTATTCCACAACCAAACTTGGGATTTGGTTGAGCTACCCAAAGGTAAAAGAGATTTGACCAATAAATGGGTGTACAGGATTAAAGAGGAGAATGAAGGGCATAAGAGATACAAAGCAAGACTAGTGGTCAAGGGATTCACTCAGAAAAAAGGTATTTATTTTGATGAGATTTTTTCTCTAGTTGTAAAAATGACCTCTATTAGAGCTATTTTGAGTCTTATAGCATTAGAAAATTTGTATCTGGAGCAACTGGATGTGAAGACAGCATTTCTTCATGGTGATTTGGAGGAGGAAATTTATATGCACCAACCGGAAGGCTTTCAGGTGAAAGGTAAAGAGGATTGGGTATGTAAACTAAAAAAGAGCTTGTATGGGTTAAAACAAGCTCCTAGACAAGTGGTATTTAAAATTTGATAAGTTCATGGCTAATCAAAGGTTTGAAAGATGTCAAAGTGATCACTGTGTATATTTTAAGCAAATCGGAAATGGTAACTATGTTATTTTGCTATTGTACGTGGATGACATGTTAGTTGCAGGAACAAATATGCAAGATATAAACATGCTCAAGAAGAAGTTGGCTAAATCCTTTGCCATGAAGGATTTGGGAGAAGCCAAACAAATCCTTGGTATGAGGATAACAAGAGACAAGGAGAGTCACACTCTAAAATTATCACAAGAAAAATACATTGAAAAAGTGCTTAAGAGATTCAACATGAACAATGCAAAGTCTCTTGCTACTCCATTGGCAAAGCATTTCAAACGCACCAAAGATTTGTGTCCCAAGACACAAAAGGAACAAGAGCATATGGCTAAGGTTCCCTATGCATCAGCGATTGGAAGCTTGATGTATGCAATGGTTTGTACAAGACCGGATATTGCCCATGCAATGGGAGTAGTGAGTAGATTTATGAGTAATCCAGAAAAGGACATTGGCAAGTAGTAAAATGGATACTCGGGTACTTGAGAGGAACTTCAAATTATTCTTTGAATTTTGGAGGCTCTAATATATGTTTGAAAGGTTTTGTAGATTCCGATATGGCGGTGATCTTGATGGTGGAAGGAGCACTACTGGCTACATATTTACTATAGGAGGAGGAGCGGTTAGTTGGATTTCTAAACTCCAACATGTAGTTGCCCTTTCAACCACTGAAGCTGAATATGTTGCTGCTATAGAAGCAAGCAAAGATATGGTTTGGTTGCAAAGACTAATGGAAGAACTGGGGAAGAAGCAAGAGGATAATAGGTTGTGGAATGATAGCCAGAGTGATATACACCTTGCGAAGAATTCAGCATTCCATTCAAAAACTAAACACATCAAACTCATGTATCATTTCATTAGATCAGTAGTGGAAGATGGATCTTTGAAATTAGGGAAAGTTCACACATCACAAAATCCTGCTGATATGCTTACAAAAGTGGTGTCAAGAGAAAAGTTGAGCTTTTTTGGCCTTAAGGAATAAGAGGCCATGATGAGAATTTTTCAGTCCTTGGTTGCAGTATGGTGCAATGGAATTAGTCTCAAAGTGGAAGATTGTTAGGAATGGAGCCTAATTATGAGGAGGCTAAACAGAGAAAGTTTCGGATTTACCTGCAGGACGGGCAGGGAAAGTTTCCAGATTTGCATACCGTTAGTCTACCGGAGAAAGTTTTCGATTTACAACAGGACCAGGGAAAGTTTTTTTGTTTTTATCCCAAAATTAGATGCTGGGAACTCAATGTTAATCTTGAAATGTATTAAGAAAAGCAGTTTGTTTTTTTGTTTTTTTCTTATATATAGTTGTAAGGAAAAACAGAGAATATAAGAAAAATTACTGTGTTGATTCCTTGGAAATATAGAGAGGAAATTACAATGAGATGTTTGTTGTAGGTTGTAACCCTCTATTGCTTGGATTGAGAAAGGAAGGACTGAAAATTCTCGATGGATGTAACCCACATTGGGTGAACCACGTTAAAATTATTGTCTCTTCTTCTGTGTGTGTTTGTCTTATTTTGTTAATTCTGCCGTTAAAGTTTGAAACACTATAATTGTTTTTCTATATAAACATATTTTATATAGTGATTTACTCTAACAATTAATACCTCTCAAATGACCACTCGCCTCCGCAACTCTCCAATGAGGCATGGTGTTATAATAAATATCAAATATAATTGAATTTACTATATGATTTTTTACACGCAATATACATATTTATATTATAAGTAAATTTTACGGTTTTTATATATATTTATTTGTAAAATTCATGGTTTATAAAAATTGGATATAAAATTAAAAAAATAATTTACGGTTTCAAATGGAAAATACGATTATATGCCTGCAAATTCCAAGCCTGGTTCCGAACGTGTTCTGTGGCTATGGGGTACTTCCTGAGTACGGCAATGGTTGACATAGTGAACAGCGCGATGGCTAAGATGGCAGCCAGCGGTGGGTGGCTTCATGGGAACAATCTGAATCAGAACCATTTGAATCTCTTCTACTTGACGCTCTCCATTCTCAGCGTTCTCAACTTCTTCAAATACCTCTTCTGGTCCCGATGGTATCAGTACAAAACTCTTTCTCCGAATCAAATGGACGCTTCTTCCCTATAGAACGGAACGTGACATTGCAAATCAACAGCACTTCTAAAAATCAACGGAAGTGACATTGTGTAAGTGATGGCAGGTGTGAGCTGTGTAATGCACTTAGGACCAAAGATTTTTTTGTGTTTAGTTGAATTGGTTGTCTTTATATATATATATATATATATATATATATATATATATATATATATATATAATTTTTTTAATATAGGAATTGACAATTTTTATTTGATACATAAAGAAATTGGCAATTTTTTTTTTTTTAACTGGTCACAAGGACAAATCACATTGTCTCTGGTCCTAGCGTCAAATCATGGAACTACCACTATAACCCCTGCCTCACCTGGATAAACACGTCTTGGAGTGAGGAAGAACCTATTGGCTCTAGATTGATACCCCGTTGGCTCGAGATTGATACCGACGTTATCAAACTAACACACTCAACGGATTCTAGTCATACTACTACCTTTATCCTACCCTAAGTTGGATAGCAAGATTTGAACCTAGGTCTCCTCTTCTTAATAAGTGTTCAGCATCTTACCAATCCACTTAACATTAGCTATAAAAAAATTAGATTAAAAAAAAAAGCATTAGATAGGCACCTTATGAAATATATTTCTATGCAAAACAAGTTTATGTTAAGCATTTTGTACTCACGGGGATATGTTAAGTAAAGGATTAAATTATAATAATAAAAGAAAGTTTATCTAAATGTCAAACGATGTAACATAAGTAAGATTTATATAAAAAAAAATTTAATAAGATTTTGAAAGGTTTTGTTTCTATTTTACATCCAGTTATATGTAATATATATGATTTTTTAATAAGGTTTTTACTTTAAAAGAATTTATATAATTTTCTTACAGGAACTTATATAATTTTTTTTTTAAAGAAAGGTTTTAAAAGGGTTTTCTTTCCCTTTTACATTAAGTTAGTTACATCAAGTCATATGGCTTATTTAGTGTTAGGGATTTGAACCTTCATGTGAGCTATGTCATCCATATATCTCAATCATTAAACCATGGTTTACTAGGAATTGTTTTTACTTTGTATGAGCTATGTCATTTATACGTCTCAAACATTGAACCATAGCCTCTTTGGCATAATTTTGAGTAAAAAAAACATGGAATTTTATGAAGGGTTTGAGTCCACACACACCAGGATTTGAATGTGGGTCTTTTGAATGAAAATCCAAAGGCATACCCTTAGGATATCCCTTACAAGATATTTTAAGGTAAAGCATGGATAAGTTAAAAATACAAGTTTTTATGTGGATTCTCGGTCCCCTCGTACTAGGGTTTGAACTTGAGTTTCCTTAGTGAAAAGCCAAAGACATATCATTACAATATCTCTCACGAGTGTTTAAAATATGTTAAATATTTTCCATGTTGTTCTGGCAGGGTTAACTCTAAAAAGTACTAGACACTCTTCATGTGTCCTCACCAGGTTCAAGGTTTGAAGGAAGTTTTAGGGTTTCTTAAGATATTTTTAGACCCACATGGGTTGTTTAAGGTAAGATATTTGAACCCATGGTTTTTCACCTATGGTATTATAAAATCCGTTCTTGTGTTGTTATCTAGTTACACTTACATCAAGGTTTAAAGAGAGATGGACATTATTGTAATGGAGATGGTTAAGTTTATACAATAAAAATGATATTATTGTGTTGAGGTTTTTCTCGTAAGGGTTTCCTAGGTGAAATAATGTATTATATGTGTATTTTTTATCTTCTTATTTTTTTCCTTTGATTCTATATTTACTATTTTTCTAGATTTAGTTTATCGGAGCCTTTTGCTCTTCATTTGGTATTAGAGCTAGATTTTTTTAGCTTTGTTTAAAGAGTAAGGTTTTCAACCCTGTGCTAAATTAACTCTTGAGTGGGAGCCATATGCTAAAGAATATAGACAAAAAAATTATGGGAAGCACACGGTTAGAGATTAAAAAAATTAATGAATAAAATATTGAGCTATAAAAACTTAATATGGAGGATCTATTGGTTGATAAATATCAGTGGATTGTGGTCTTGAGAATAAAAGCAACATCAAAGACAGAAGAGGATTAACTAAAAATTTATAGGAAGGTAAGGAGTTCTATCATATTATGCTTATCTAATTTGGTATTGTTGAGTGTATCAACAAAGACCATGACAAAATTGTTAAGGTATAAGCTAAGAACTTTGTATCAGATAAATTCACTAGTAAATTAACTCTTTATTTGAAAGAAGTATTCGCTTTAGGTGAATGATAGTGACTCTGTGGCTGAACATCTACATACTTTTAACATTGTGGTATGTCAATTAAAATCTATTGAAGTAAAAAGAAATGAAGATAAAAAGTGCATTATTTTACTCTATTAATTACCCGATTCATGGGATAACCTAGTTATAGCTATCACCAATACTACTTCTACATTGAAAGTAAAATATATAGTAAGAACATTGTTATATGAGGAAATAAGGTGAAAATATTCTAAGGATTATCATCAAAGGGGTTTCTTGATTGTAACTGGTCACTCTTAAAAAAAGAAGTAAAAATAAATCAAGAGAAAGAAAATTGAGATATAGGGGTAAATCTATTACTTCAAAAAAGAGAAAATGTTGGAAGTGTTGTAAAATAGGACATTATAAAAGAGATTGTAGATCTAAAAAGGTTGATAATAGTCGATCATCTGATGAAGAAAATTTTACAAAAATGAAGACCATAAATGAAGATTCAAGGGACTTATTCTTAGCTACAACATGCTCAAGTGAATACCATGACTCATGCTTGATTAAATTAGATGCTTTATTTCATATGACTCCTTATAGGGAGGGGTTTTATAAATATGAAAATATAAATGGAGGTGAAGTCTTTTTGGGAGACAATTCAACATATAAAATAATAGGTCAAAGAAGAGTCAAGTTGAGGTTAAAATATGGAAGAATTAAAACCCTTCTTAGTGTGTTGCATATTTTAAGTTTGGCAAAGAATTTGATATTCATTAGTAATATGAATGATGTGGGTGTAACTGTGGTATTCAATAAGGATAACTTCAATATGGTTTATGGAGTCTTGGTGTTGGAAAGGGGATTTCATACAAGAAATATATTTAGACTTGAGGATAACACTATAAGTATTGATTGCAATAACTATTCAATTGTAGAGAAGAATAATATGGTATAAGTAGCTTTGAGTATTCTTGTAGAAAACACAATGTTATGACATCAACATATGAGGCATATTGGTGAGAAAGGTCTTTATTACAAAAGAAAGGTATGGTTGAAGGACTTTTTGATTGCCCATTAAATTTTTATTTTTGTGAGCACTATGTTTTTGGAAAGCAAACTCGAGTCAATTTTTCTAGTAGTGCTAGAAGATCTGAAGGAATTTTACATCTAGTTCACAATGATGTGTTTGGACCTACAAAAGTACCATCATTATGTAAATCTATATATTTTTTTATAATTATAGATGACTTTTCAAGAAATACCTAGGTATATTTTTAACGAAACAAATATGATGTTTTTAATAAATTTAAAGAGTTTAAGGCTCTTGTAGAAAATTAGATAGAGAGAAAGATAAAGGTTTTAAGAAGTGACAATGGTGGTGAATATTGATCTAATGAATTTGAGTAGTTTTGCAAGGATTGTGGAATAGAAAGGCAAAAAATAACTTTGTATACTCCACAAAAAAATGAAGTTGTAAAACAAATGAATAAAATATTTATGTATAAGGTCAAAAACATGTTAAGTGGTTTAGGATTAGAAAATAAATTCTATGTGGAAGCCATGTTAAATGTTTGTTACGTCATTAAGAGATCTCCTACCTCAGCTTTGGTGGACAAGACTCCACATGAAATGTGGATAGGTAAGAAATCCTCTCTCAATCATATAAGGATTTTTGGTTGTGATGCTTATATGTATGTCTCAAAAGATAAAAGAAATAAGCTAGACTATAAATTTGAAAATGCATATTTGTGGGTTATAGTATTGGTGTTAAAGGATATAAGTTGTGGAACCTAGAAACATAGAAGATTGTTTATAGTCATAATGTGATATTTAGAGAAACAAAAGGGATTCCAAAATAGGAAATGCAACCAAGAAAAGAACTTGAAATAGTTCAAGTAAAATTGGAACAGGAGGAAGAACCTATGGTAGAACCTAGTGCTACAAAAGAAGAACTATAAAGAGAGTTTGAAGAGGAAAATTTAGAGGAAGAAGGTGAGGAGGAAGTAAAATATACAAAACCTATAACTCCAAGTTTGAGGAGATTAGATTGAGTGAGAAGACTCCTATAAAGGTATAAACCTTTAAACATTTGTTTTGCATTTAATATATTATTTATTAATGAAGAACCGAAAACTATAAAGAAGGTACTTTAGTCAAATGAGAAAAAGTCTTGGAAAAGGGCTATGGAGGAAGAAATGGAGTCCTTGGATAAAAATAAGAAATGAGACTTGGTAAAATTACCCGCTATAAAAAAATTGGCTAGTTGTAATTAGGTAATCAAGAAGAAGTGCAATGTAGAAGGAAATTTGGAGAAGTGCAAGGCTTACCTAGTAGAAAAGGGATTTTCTCAAGTTGAGAGAATTGACTTTGGTGAGACATTTTATCCTATGGCTAAAATTACTTCAATTAGATTTTTATTGGCTATTTCTACTACTTTTGATCATGAAATAGAACATATGGATGTAAAGACAACATTTCTACATGGTGAACTTGATGAATATATATGTGTGTGTGTGTGTGTGTGTGTGTGTCACAACCATAATATTTTACGTTAAAGGGTAGGGAGGACTTGGTATGCAAGTTGAAAAAGTCTCTTTACGACTTGAAACAATCTTCGAGAATGTGAAACAAAAAAAAAATGATAGGTTTATTTGACATTTGGGCTTGGAAAAATTAAAGTAGGTATGTGTGTATATTTCAAACAAGAAGGTGAAAATTTTGTTATCATTGTTTTGTATGTGGATGACATGTTGTTAATTGGTAACAATAAGGAGAAGATAAAGTAACTAAAATATTAGCTATCTTTTGAATTTGACATGAAGGATTTAGGTGCTACAAAATTTATTTTGGGTATGGAAATAACAAGGGATCATGTAAATAGAAAGTTATGGTTAAATAAAAGGAAATATGCTCCTTTGATACTAAAGGGGTTTAGGATGTATGATTGTAAATCAATATGTACTCCATATCTTGTTGGTCAAAAGTTATTTGCTAAATAAACAGATGAGGAAATTAAAGAAATACATCATGTTCCTTATGCTAGTGTTGTTGGTAGTCTGATGTATGCAATGGTTTGTACTAGATATGATATTACACATATAGTAAGAATAGTTAGAAGATATATGTCTAATCTAGGAAAGGAACATTGGACTACTATGAATAGGATCTTCAGATAGTTGTGTGGAACTTCGGAATATGCTATCTATTACCAAGAAAAATATAAATATATTAATATTGTAAATCTACAATGTTTTGTGGATGCTAACTAGGTTGGAGATATGGACAATAGAAGATCCATGATTGCTTGTGTTTAGACTATTTGAAGGGGCAGCAAGTTGGATGAGTAAAAAGTAATTAGTGGTTGTTTTATCCACAACAGTGGAAGAGTACATTGCAACAACTCATACCTATAAAGAAGTAGTGTGGCTATAGAGGTTGTGTTTAACATTTGGTCTTATGCAAAAGGTTGTGAGAATTGATAGTGATAGTCAAAGTGCAATATTTTTTGTCAACAATATTGATTTTCATGATCGATCAAAATATATTGATATCAAGTACCATGTTGTGAGAGATATAGTTGAAGAAAATTAGGTGATGTTGTAGAAAGTTGATATAGAGAATAATACTACTAATTCATTTACAAAGGTTTTACCTACTCATAATTTTTCTTGGTGTAGAGGATCTATGGGTATGGTTTCCCTTGACAGTTGACAATGGTAATTTTTAACCTATGGTCCATATGGAAAGTATTCAATAAAAGGGAGAATATTAGAAGTATGTTGAATATTTTCCAAGTTATTCTAGCAAGGCTAACTCTAAAAGGTATTGGACACTCTTCATGAATCTTTGTTAGGATTCAAGGTGTATCGCTCCAAATTTTTTGCATCCTTACCTTCAGGCTATAGGATCCGTGCCCGAAAGGGGGATGCGAGAAGGATGGGAAAATACCTCGGACTAAGAGGCCCTTTGAAGGTCCCACCTCTCGGGGGAGGGGTATAAGGGTGAATTTTTGATGGATGGTGGGTTCACCAGGAAACTTTTGAGTGGCAATTTCCACGCCTAGGTTGATGACAGGTTTGATGTATTCCTTTTATATTCAATCATTCAATTCCTAGGTTTGGCCAAGATGAATCTAAGCTAATCTATATGTCGATGCTGATTTTTATGGATACAAAAAACATGAATAAATGTTGAACACAGAGAATGTGCTAAATAGGGTAGAATATACCTGATTTCGGATGTCTGAATGAAGATTCTATGGTTTGTAGAAGTCCAAATCATCTCGAATCGTACAAAATCATCTAAAATTGCATAGAATCATCTCATATCATAGTCGATCATCTGAGATCAGACAGGATCATCGACGATCTGATGAATTCATCAGACGAATTCGTCAGAAACCTGCAATCACAAAAACAGATACAAAATACCAAAAATGCAACTACAAAAGCAAGGGAAAATGATAGAAATAACAATGAATTTGCCTAAATGATAGATCTAGATAGAAATTAAAAGGAAATGCATCAATTTGACAATTTATTTTGACTTCATCATATATCTATGCTAAATGAGGTGAACTCTAGGATGCATAAATATAATAGCCTAAGATAATGCACAAAGAAATGCAAAAAAACAATAAGGAAATGCAAACTCTGGGTTTTGATTGCCCCCAATTTGGACTACAGTTAGGATTGCCTCCAATCGTACGAGATCATCTGCGCTCCTCGACAGGATCATCCGAAATCATCTGGAATCGCCTGCGATGATCCAAGCTTGCTTCGACTGAAAAATAGTAAAATTCCTACAAGAAAACATGAAATATAGAATGCAAACGATGGTGTGAGGATGCTCTAATGCATACGAAACTAACTCTGCAGGGAAATCCATCATCTAGGGGGTTTAGGGGGATAAACTAAGAAAATCCCAATTTATATAGGATTAGGGAGAGGTTAGGAGGTTGGAAATCATCCCAATTTGGGAGATCTCCAACAGGGGAGACTCTAACTACGTAGACACGCTCTCTACCCAAGTTAGAGAAGCTGTTGAAACAGAAGCTAATTATGACAATTTGGTTTTGGGACAAAATCGTCTGGATGTTCTGTTCCAAACGAATTCTCAGATCTGGGACGATTTCGTCAGATCTAGGACGATTTCGTCAGATCTGCGATGATTTCGTCTGATCTGCGATGATATCATCCAACGGTCAAAACAAATCCTAAAAATGGCATGGAAAATGAGGAAAGAAGGTAACGAGCGATTTGGGCGGTTTGGGTTAAAATTCAAATTTTTATATTTTTACTAAGGTTTAACTGCGCCAATTTTAGGGTGCTACATTTTGCCCCCTCTTTAGCAAATTTTTTGAAGAAAATGCGTTAAAGACGAGTTTTTCCCATTTTATGAGAAAGCAAAAATTTACTCAATTTTCTAGATGACGATTCTAGGTCGAATCGTACGACTACTGACTATGGTGCCCCCTCCGTGTTTTTACCCAAATCGAACATTTGAGGTAAAAGCACGGAAAAGCAAAATTTAAAAAAATGTTGATTTTAAATAAAATTAAGAAAAATAGGGTAAAACCCTAATTCATTTTTATTGTTCATTTTCACTGTTTTAGAGCTCTGTAGAGAGAAAAATGGTTGAGACGGCGCACAGAGCGACAAAGGTCCGGCACGGGCTACGGGTAAGGATCTAATCCTAGTAAATTAGGTTTGAATTTAATTTGTGCAATTTTTTGTTTGAAATTTTGATTGTTTTGGGGCATCGCGACCGTTTTTAGGCCATCGACGATGTCGGGACGAAATCATCCCAATTTCATCGGAATCGTCCCTAGATCATCGATTTCGTTGGAGGGCAAAATCGACGATATAGGGGCGATCCCATCCAACAAGGGGTGATCCCCAAGTTACGAAATCATAGACGATTTCATCCTATAAAGGATGATTTTGCCCAATTTGGGATGATATCATCCAATGGTGGACGATATCATTATTTTTAAGAAATTAAGCTTGATGTAATTTGATTTTTAATGATGGATTTATTAATAAATTTTATTATTTTATTGTTTGTTTTGTAGAAGGGATTACTAAAGAGTCGGGAGTGGAAATACGATGGGCTGCGAGATGACATAGCCGTGCTTGATCAGGCAGAGCGTGACCGACTAGCTCAGGTCGATTTGCAGCATGTGGCAGAGATGCCACAAGTACCGATAGATATGGGGCTACTAATAGCCCTAGCAGAGAGATGGTATCCGGGGTCGTCCTGCTTCCGGTTACCGATAGGGGAGATGGCTCCCACACTAGAGGATGTATGGAGGATCATGAGGATCCCCATACAGGGACGGTTGATGATGCCTACGGCCAATCAGGGCCAGGCGATGATGAGGTTGACCGGGGACCCGAGCTTTGCCCTAGAGAAGGGCGGAGTGAACATCGAGTCACTGAGGCAGATGCCTGGGGCATCTAGGCTGACTCAGGTTTTGGCAGGAGTGGTAGGTGGCTTACTGCTGTGCCACCAGAGTGGATGCAGGTTACCGTGGCTCCTCTCAGATGTGGTCTATGACATGAGAGACCATGGTTACAGGTTTTCTTGGGGCAGTTTTGTGCTATGCCGCTTGTATAGGATCCTACATGGGGTCGTATACAAGGGAGGTCGATGTCTGGTCTTGACATCACTACTGTAGGTTTGGTGTTGGGAGCACATCGTGGTGTGGAGGCCGGTAGGGCTCCCACTGATAGGGGTTGACCGAGAGAGGCCCCGAGTTTTCTACTGGTGGTTACAGAGGGGGTCACAGTGGCGGATAGATCTGTCAATGTCACGGAGGTTGTTGGATGACCTCATCCTGGACCAGATCACCTGGAGGCCATGGCGAGAGCACCCCGAGTGGGCAGAGGATGGGTAGGAGCTGGCTCGCATCAAGCGAGTCTGCTGGCTGTGGATGGAGCGAGGAGAGGTAGAGCTCCACCGCTACGATCGGGTTCTACGCCAGTTCGGTCTACAGTAGGGGATCCCTTCTCTCAGGGATTACGAGTACTCCCGGACTATCTGGGATAGTACTACGCTGAGTGGGGCTCCGGACATGCAAGTGGTTCTAGAGTCGGGAGATGCGATGATTCCCCCATCCAGTCAATGGATGGTGACGATGTTGGGGTCACAGATGGGTACGATGCCTGGTACATAGGCATCCGTCCTCCTTGAATGACGAGGGCGTAGGGTCTAGTGCACGTCGTGGTGCGACGGATGGGGAGGTGGCGCCAGGCTGCTATTGAGGCAGCATGGGGTCACGACGAGAGAGAGCAGCGATGGTCTCCATAGGAGAGATGCCAGAGGATGGGTCAGGCTCCACAGAGGCCACAGGAGACAGGGTGGAGGGAGGAGAGATTCCCTTCGTAGTAGGGGGAGAGACCACCATCGCCCGATAAGGGCAAGGGTGTCGAGGTGGGGGAGAGCAGTGAGATAGTGGCTCTTCGGGCTGAGGTTGCCCGCCTTCGGGCTCAGGTGTAGACACTTTAGGATGAGGCTACACGTCTTAGGGCTCGGAGCGGAGGGGCGAGCATATAGGAGTTGGCACGATCTATGGCCCATACCACATTCTACCAGGGAGTATACTTCCAGCTGGTGCCAGAGGGTCAGAGGTTGTAGTTGCTAGCCGGCATTGTAGAGCCTATCAGGGTGGGATCATCGAGGACATCCTCACGATCGACGATGAGGACCCGGGACACAGTTCGGACCTCTATGGGACCACCTCCTCCACCTCAGGGCGGGGGAGGAGATGAGGCTGAGAGCTCGAGGGCTTCTCGAGGCTAGCTGCTACAGAGGGCATATATGTATTATATATATATATATATATATATATATATATTGAGGGGATTGAGTATGCCAGGGTTTTGATTGTGGCATACCAATCCAGATGATGTACATGATTGATTGAGATATATAGATTATCTTTTTGATGATATGACTTGTGTATATGTTGTATGGTGCTTTAATTTTGAATTTTGTGATTAATTATTTATGTAATTATATCGTTGGAAAGAAAATATTTATGCCATGCTATAAAATTGGAAATGAAAATAATTTGATGTAAATAAATTGGTTGTTTTTGTGGTGTGTTTTGATGAAAAAAATAAAAGGGACTTCTAACAATAATTTCAAAGGACATTGTCACTGGTATAGACCATTTCATGGAGTCACCACTCACTAGGTCGTCAAGCTAATCCCAGGATAGAAATATTGTTAAAAGTAAAAGAGTGCTTAAGAGATTGTCTTAAGATTTTGTGTTGTGATGATGGAAGTGATGATGGGGATGATTTGTTTTCATATTTTCATAAAAAATATTATGCATGACATATTAAAGAAATATGATTTTGCTAGGCATAAATTCCTAAGTGTGATAAAAAATTTGAATAAGTCCCTAAGAACTATACCATCATTGCAAAATTGAATGTTGACATAATGACATGAAATAGAATAGGTGTTCGTTCATTTTAAAGCACAATTGTGTAACATAATGATGTAAGCCATATGTTTTTATGAATTTTTTTTTAAATAAATGGAAAATAAAATGAGAACAATGGTTTGCGCTAGGCATAGAATTATAGGTATAGACTTATACCATCATCGCGAAATCCAAAGAAGAAATTGATATTTTAGTTTTATTGCATGATTGATTTTTTGACTTTTGATAAACAGAAAATAATAATATGAACATGACTTTTATTGATTATATGTGTGTCATATGTTGTTCGAAAGCATTTTGTGATTTTTGAAAACAATGTATATAATTGTTTTTATACTAAACAGATGTTCTGAAATAAGAAGATAATTTTTTTTCCAAAAAGAGTTGCAGAAATATTTTACATTATCTTAAAGACAAATGTAGATTTAGAAGGAAACCTTATGTGCAAATGTGAGTTCATTACCGATCTTGCTTTATCATAATGATACAAAATCTCTCAAATACAAATGTGTGTGCAATTGTATTGTTCATTCACCAATTTTGAGCAAGAAAATTTGATACAAGTAATTTGACTTAACCAAATGAGTGTTCCTTGACCATGATTTATATGCATGTAACCGTACTAGACTACTATGTAAGTCGGGTTATCAAGAGCTAGCTAATCCATAAGCCAACATAGGTCTGTACAAAATAAGGTCGCTAATGTGACAGACATATCACCATGCTAGGAATTACCCAAGGCCAAGCGGGTTGGGCACAAACCACCTGTTATGGGGCTTACCTCACAATTTTTGAATAATTGAGAATTCTAGGGATTCAAGCTCATTCACCCTTATTTTCTTTTCAAGGGGTAGGGAAAAGGATTTTATTGCTTTTTGCTTTTGCTTTTCTCTTTTTTTTTTTTTTTTTTTTTTTTTGTATTTTTGCTTGATATTGAGATAATGCTGAAATATTGTTGTGATGATACAAAATAATATTTTTCTTTTTCTCTTTTGCTTTGAATTTTTCTTTTGCTTCCTATACTAGGGATACTTGCTCGGATTGGCTGTAGAGCAAGGGATTTTTATTTCGGGTAGGGGTGAGCTTGTCCTTTTGTCAATTCTCAAATATTCTAGACCATGTGCATGATAGGATAGTAGGGGAAACTTTTCACTCAAGAAACCACTTCTACTATGTAGCATCATATTGAATTTGCAATGAAATCATTTTAATGTGAAGAGATGTACTTGGTTCAAGTAAATAACAAGATCAGTTCTCTATGCTCAAAACTTTATTTAATTCAAATGTGGACTTTGATATAAGAGAGATTAATAATCATACCAAATAGAATCAAGATATTTATGCCTGTGAGTGTGAAAGTGCGGGATTCCAAATAAATGCTAATTTATCCAAAATAATTGAAAATATAACTGCAATACTTCAAGAATTGACAGGTACGAAAATAAAAGATGTTTTTGAAGATTTTGAGGATTTTGAAGTTTTTATATTTTGATTTTGAGTGATGAATTGAAAGAATAAATATTGTTACTATTTTTGAAAAATATTTTGATATAAATGGCTAAAATGAAACAATATGCAAAATACAATATATACAAATGATGAAATGACCCAATGTTATGCATAATAACGCTTAAGATGCATAATGTTCATAGGTTCTTTAAGATCTTTACCATCTAAGGTAGCTAATCGGTATGCTCCCGATCCAAATTTAGCAGTGATGATATACGGTCCAAGCTAGTTGGGCTCAAATTTACCTTTAAGGTCTTTAGTTGCATTAGTATTTTTTTTATTTTCTTTTAAGACAAGGTCGCCGATCTCAAAGGATCGATGATGAACTTTCTTGAGGTATGCTCTCTTAAGCTTGTTTTGGTAGGCACGAAGATGCTCCAAAGCATTGATGCACTTTTCATCTAGGAGTTCCAACTGACTAAATCTACCAACATGATATTCATCTCCTACTTCAGTATCTTGAAGTAGTAGAGCCAAAGAAGGAACTTCTAATTCAAAGGGAAAAACAGCTTCAACACCATAAACCAAAACAAAAGGTGAAGTGCCCATGGGAGTGCGAACGCTAGTTCGATAAGCCCACAAAGCAGGATATAGTTGGATGTGCCAATCTCGACCAGACTTATTGACCAATATTTTGAGGATTTTGATTAATGTTTTATTAGATGCTTTTGCTTGGCCATTACCCTGAGGATAATAGGGAGTGGACCAACGATGTTGAATTTTATATTTTTGACATAATTTTTTGACATCTTTATTTTTGAAACAAGTTCCATTATCTGAGATGAGATTTGTAGGAATTCCGAACCTACAAATAATTTGATTAAAAATAAACTTGGAAACTTGGGTTCCAGTGCAAGAAGCTAAGGGCATAGCTTCAACCCATTTCGTGAAATACTCAGTGGCGGTTATGATGAATTTGTGTCCATCAGATGACACAGGGTTGATTTTTCCAATGATGTCTAAGCCCCATTTTGAAAAGGGCCAAGGAGATGAAATAGCCTGCAGTTCTTGTGCAGGCGCATGGACAAGGTCAGTGTGTTTCTAGAACTTGTCGCAATGGTGCACATAATCATGTGCATCATTTTCCATGGTAGGCCAAAAATATCCTATCCTAAGGAGCTTCTTAGCAATGGCGCTACCACTAAAATGCCCCCCACAAGATCCATTGTGGGCTTCACTCAAAGTTGATCTAGATTCTGCTAGATTCAAACATCTCAGTAAGATGCCTTCAAAAGATCTCCTATACAAGGTATTACCAATAATCACGAAGCGACTTGCTCATCTACGTAATAACCGATGTTGGTTGCTATTACAACCTTCAGGAAAGGTCCCATTTTGAAGAAAATTAAATATATCAATGTACCATGGTTCGGGAATAGTTTCATTGATTAGAAACACATCCAAAGGTTCTAAGCATGATTTGCTTGAAGTGGGTTCCTGGAGTCGATGAATAATGATGGTAGCATATTCGTCATCTAACTCCAAGGGCAAAAGAGATGCAACTGCAGCCATAGCGTCAGTCGCATGATTGCTAGTTTGAGGAATAGCTTCCAAGGTAACTTGATCAAATAGGGATAATAATTGTAAGACATATGCTTTATATGGACGTAATTTATCATCTCTGGTCTGATAAACATCATTGATTTGATTTATGACAAGTTGAGAATCACCAAAAACCAATAGATTTTTAATTTTTAGTGCCAAGGCAGCTCGTAATCCAAGGATTAGAGCCTCATATTCAGTAGTATTATTGGTGCAAGCAAATGTTAGTTTGAAAGACAGAGGTATAAGATGTTTCTGTGGAGATATTAAAATAATATCGACACCAGCCCCACTCATGCATCGGGCTCCATCAAATTATAGGGACCATTGCTCAGGATGGTCTGCCTCTAATTTAAGGCATTCATCAAGAAACTCAATGATGAGGGGATGGGTAGACTCTAAGGGCGTAGCATCTAATTGATCTGCTATGATTTGACCTTTAATAGACTTTTGTCCTATAAACGTGAGTTCAAACTCGCTTAGCGCAAGAACCCACTTGGTTGTGCGACCAGATAAGTATGGTCGACTCATGAGATATCGCAAAGGATCGAATTTAGCAATAACATACATTTTCTGACTGAGCATATAATGGCATAGTTTTTGTGTAGAAAATACGACTGTGAGACATAACTTCTCTAATACCGTATAACGAGTTTCATAACTGATTAAGGTTCTACTGATGTAATAATTAGCACATTCTTTCTTCTCATCGTCAAGTTGAGCTAACATAGCTCCTAAGGCAAAATCTGAAGCAAAAATGTACAAGATAAATGGACGATCAGATCTAGGTGGGGAAAGCACCGATGGTTTAAGGAGATATTGCTTAAGGAGTTCAAATGCTTCCTGGAATTCATCGTCCCAATGAAAAGAGACATCTTTCTTAAGAAGCTTAAGAAAGGGTCCGGTTTTGTCTGCCAACTTATCGATGAAGCGACGAATAGCTTGAAGCTTACCTTGTAAACTTTGTAATTCAGATATATTTGTGGGTGCGGGCATATCAATGATAGTCATGATCTTGAGAGGGTCAATTTCAATGCCACGTAAAGAAACGATAACCCCCAATAATTTATCGGACTTAACTTTGAATATACATTTGGCTGGATTTAGTCGGATAAGATATTCCCTTAACCGATCAAATACTTTTCTCAGGTCATCTAAATGATCATCTTCCTTGAGGGAACGAGCTATAATATCATCTACATAATCATGTAGAATATCATGCATCATATCGTGAAAGATATAATTCATGGCTCGTTGATATGTCGCACCTGCATTCTTTAAACCGAATGGCATCACTTTCCAACAAAAGGTTCCCCAAGGGGTAATAAAGGTTGTTTTAGCCTGATCTTCAGGAGCTATCCTGATCTGATTATAACCAGAGAATCCATCCATTAGGGATATCATTCCACTCCCAATAGTAAAATCAATGATCTGATCCATGTTGGGAAGAGGAAAATCATCTTTAGGGCATGCAGCATTAATATCTCTAAAGTCTATGCAAACCCTAACTTTGGTAGCTTCTTTCTTAGTTACTGGAACTACATTTGAGATCCATTCAGCATAATCAATAGCTTGTATAAAAATAACCTTCAAGAGTTTTTCTAATTCTCCTTTGACTAGTAAGGCCACTTTAGGATGCATTTTTCTAAGTTTCTGTTTAACAGGTTTAGCATCCGGATGGACTACTAGGTGATGCATAACTACAGAAGGGTCTAATCCTGGCATATCTTCATATGTCCAAGCAAAAACGTCTTCATATTCTTTAAGAAATGCAATGTATGTATCTTGTTTTTCTTGACTCAATTTTGATCCAATGTTGATGATGTGAGGGTTATCTTCGGTTCCAATGTTAATTTTTATAACGTTTTCAACTTCCATATGTAGATCTCTCTCAAAATTAGATGGGGTGGGTGAAACGCCTAATTCTTGTAATTCTTCCAAGGTTAGCTTGGATAATTCGCCTTGAGGAGTCGTGGCCTCAAGCTAGGCTATACTAGGTATAGAGCCATCGAAATAAAATTTGTTATGTAACAATTCCTCAACGGAGACATCATGGAAGATATCCCCCTCCAACTCATCGTCGGATTCAGCAATCATCTCAGGGTAAGCTATGGATAGCATATTGCATGTAAATGGATTATCCCTTAAATGCAAAGCATCACGTTTATCCAAATAATCTTGGTAACATATAAGATGGTCATCATCCTCAAATGGGAAGGGCTGACCTTTACTAGGAAATAGGCCCACACCACATCGGGCGAGGCCATGGTTCTACCTCAAAAGGTTCTTTCATACCATTTTGGGAAGGTCCCAAACCTTTCCCTTTATAGCCCAATCTAAGCATTATAGGTTTAGCTTTAACATACTCATTAGTAAAATAACATCGAGCATATCCATCATAATGAGTCTTGATGTTTCTAGGTATTCTTCCCTAGTCATATCCCTTATAAATAAAAGCACAACTCCCGACTTGGTAGATACTTCCCATAGGTTGTGGGAGGCCCAAGGTATGAGGAGAGGGTGGCAATTTATTTAAAATATGGGAATCTTGCATAGCAACATTTGTTTTCTCTGATACAAGAATTTTAGATAAATCGGGTAAGAGCTCGTCAGTAAGAGCGTAAGAGGTAGAAGGATCATTTCCTATGTTTTTGGATGCGAAAAACATGCCTTTGATAAGCGTAGACGTTGTAGAGATGTCTATGGATGGATCTATAGGTATGGAAGTTATAGGAGTAAAACAAGAAGCATTGGTTGTGGGTTTAGGATCTTTTTGAGGTCCTAATGTGGTTTGTTCGAAATATGGTTGAACTATATGTAGAGGTGTGGTGGATGGAGAAAAGGTAGATGATGTTATGAGTGTGTGTTTCACACATTTAGATGGATGATTAGAATTAGGATGTGTGGATGACAGAGCAAGGCAAAATTGAACTCCAACAGGTTCTACCAAAGCACACATATCAAAGGGTCTAGGATCACCATGAATGGTAACCAACTAATTTTTAAATTCGAATTTAACACACTGATGTAAAGTTGAGGGAACAACTCACATCGCGTTGATCCAAGGGCGACCCAAAAGTATATTGTACGATGCAGGGCAATGCACAATAAACACGGTCGTGTCTAAGGTTCTAGGACCAACTTGCAATGGAATAGTAATAACTCCACACGTTTCTTGTGTTTCATCATTGAATGCTTTTATAATCATATCGCTTATTTTCATTTCGTCACTTCTAAACCCAAATATTTGGTAGAAGTCAAAAGTGCAAATGTTTAAAGATGAACCATTATCAATCAAGACTCGTTTAACTGCTACATCTCCAATTAGGGTAGTAATATATAAGGGGTTATCCTTATGTAGACTATGTTGCGGTATATCTCTATCCCGAAAGTCAATACAATTGACTTCTCGAGTTATGATAGTATTGGACATGGCTTCAGATTGAATATTTTGTGGTACCATCATTTGGCTTAATGTGAGCATTAATTCATCCCTATGGGTAGGAGAAGATCTTAAAAGGTCCAAAAGGGAAATTCTAGCTGTAGTATTTGATAATTGTTCATTAATATTATAAGGAGGTTTAGGTTGAACATTAGGCGCATGATTCCCTTTATTGGGATTTTTCAAAACAAATGGAGTTGATCCATCATTCTGAGTTTGATCTTGTTGAGAATTTTGAGCCTGTTGTCGAGTAACAACTTCGATGGTACCTACAATATTATTTTATGGATGATGAATGGGTCTTGGTCTAGTATTTATGACTTGTTCATTAGAAAGTAATTGGTGAGAAGATGGTCGAGTAGTGACTCTTCTAGGAAATGGTTCTTCCGAAACCATAGAATTTGTGATGGGTTGAACAACATCTGATTCATATTCAGAACTATTCGATTGATTTGAGGTGATTTCCATGTCACTTTCAATCTCATATTCGGTATCACTAAGATCAAGTGTCCGAATATTATGTAGAGGTCTAGCCGTAACCATGGATAAAGTTGTGTCAAAGATTTGTGGATCATGAACAGGTAAATGTCCACTAATAGTTCCTACATATCGGGTAGGAGGGGGAACATTATGATGCTCAATTTGATTAGCCACCTCTTTACCATGCTTTGGTAAAGGATGTTGAAATATGTCCAATGATTGATTGGCATTCTGATTCTGATTTTGGGAATGTTCTTTTGAGCATTATTAGGAGGATTTTGTTTAGGTTGAAAGGCTTGCACCTCCATCTCATTGTTATCAATCAGGTCTTGTATTTTATGTTTTAATATTTTACAAGAGTTGGTAGCATGTCCAGGTCCTCTATGGAAATCACAATGTAAATCAACTCTGTATCCGGGTATAGTTGGATCAGGTTCCCGGATATTTGGTAATTGGATCAATCCTCGTGCTAGTAATTGTGGGAGAATGGTTGATAAAGGTTGATTTAACCTAGTAAATTCTCGAGGTGGTTTATCAAGAGGTTTCAGTATAAATTTCTCTGTTGTTTTCGCAACATTAACAGTAGCGATATTTCTACTATCAATGACTCCATCGCCCACAACTTGTTTATTTTTATATTGATTTCTGGATGTTTTCTCATCATCTTTCTTTTTAAGCTGACCTCTCCGAACAAGAGCATCTTCCACTCTTCGAGCTAAATCTATAGCTTGATCGAAGGTGGTCAAGGTAGCAGTTGATAACTCATAGGATAGTTGTTCTTGTAAATTATTGATAAAGATATCCAGCATTTCCCGATAAGGTAACACAAAGTGTAATTTTCCTATCAACTGTCTCCATCGAGCTAGGAAATCAGCAAAACATTCATCTTTGTCTTGTTTTAGGTTGTACAAATCTTTAATGGTTACATGCCTTTCAATGTAGGCACTAAATTGATGCACAAAAGACTCGATGGTTTCTTTGAAATTTCTCAAAGAATGAGTGGGTAGTTGATAATACCATTCTAATGCCATTCCTCCTAAACTTTTTGGGAACATTTTTAGTAATAACAAATCATCATGTGATATATCATGACATGTTATCCTAAACATACGAAGATGCTCTATGGGATCTTCAGTTCCTTTGTATATTGGTAGGACGGGCATAGGAAAGTGTTTAGGATATGGTTGTGCTACAACTATAGGATCTAGAGGCTGACTACACATCTCTCGATAATTGTACGAGGGACGATAGGGATCTATCTGGTCCATGCGGGAGACTAACTGTTTCACCATGGCTTCCAGATTACCAGTTTGTCCACCATATTGGTTTGGTGGTACATGAGTATGGGATTTGTGAGCGTAGGATGGCGTGACATAAGGATTAGATGCTATATTGTTGTTATGCAAATGGTTGGTAGGAAGAGTATTATGAAGAAGATTTGTTGTAGCATTATGTTGTATCCCAGATTGTTGGAAATTGGTGTTTGGTTTTGCTTTAGGCTTTTGTTGATTTGAGGTATGTTGATCAATAACTTGGAGAAATAGAGCAATGAATGATGGTTTCTTTTGTGTGGGAATAACCCTAGGCTTGGTAACAAGTACTCTAGATGGTTGGGTAACCTCTTGTAGTTGCATGTTTTGGATTATAGCGGCCATATCCAAATTGGATGGTCCAGCTTGATCACTTTCTTGATCAACGAAGGACAAGGGATTAGTGCATGTGTGATATATGTCTTCTAGGGTTGCTTGAGTGTCACTAATTTGATCCTTGTCCATATGGACTCGCTCTATTAAGAGTGCCAATATTAGTATTGAGGAACTTCCAGAAATGTTCCATGTTCTCAAAAGTAACAGATCCTTCCAAAGATATTTTAGGAGATGAGGATCCTTCCTCTCTAACAATTTCTCTTTGTTCATTTGCGTCAACAAACTCTTCTTCTTGTTGGTCTAGGGTTCCTTCTTCCTGAATTGGGTCTTCAAGAAGGACATCTAGTTTATTTACGATTTTTCCTAACCAATCTTCTTCTACTTCAATCTGTTTTCCATTCCTGAGTCTAGTCATTATGTTTAAATTTAGATTTTAGCAAATATATATTAATATATTTGCAACAAATTTGGGAGGTATATATTTTAATTATATACCTACTATAATGCTTAAAAGAAAATGTTTTGATTTTTGTTATATTTTGTTTTCTTTTTATTTTTATTTTTATTTATTTTGTTTTGTTTTGTTTTTATGATTATAAAGACAACAAAAAACACACTAAATGCAAGAAATAATAATAATAAAAGAATGGCTTAGTTTTCTATAAATAGTTTATAGATGTCATTGATAGGATCAAGTTCATCAGGAGTCATGAAATGCTCCTCTTCAAATTGGAAATGGTTTTTCAGGAACTTAACAAAGTGTGCTATGGTGATGTTATCTACTTCTAACTCTGTCTTGTAAAAATAGAGCTCATGGCAATACTCTCGATATAACACAGCTCTAGGAACTCTATTCCATCTCTTTCTATCCGTAAGAACGACCTCTTGATCCTCTATACGAGATAGAAATTTATGTACTACAACTGCATTGTCGAGGTATTCCTCAAAGGTGTACAATTTAGAAGACACAAGGGCTCTTTTATCTACTAACCACCTATGGCAAGCTCTCTGAAGCTCATGATACAAGGTCACTTGATCAGGATCTAGGATTCTATCTAGGACAAACCTCTTGATTTGCCTAAGTTCGGTTGATCTGGATGAAATAATATTCAATCTCCTATTAAGTTCGTCCCATAAATGCGAAACTCTATATGTTTGAGATACTCTAAGCAAAGAAGTAATCTCTATAGCTGCTAATTTATTTTCAACATTAATGGTGACAGCTCGTCTTTTATTATAATCTACCATCTAAATATGATATGCAATCTTTGATTCTAAATGCATTTATGTTTTTTTTTTTTTGGATTGTTTTCAAAAGGTTTTTAGTTTTCACGTCGGGTTCACCAAAATGTATCGCTCCAAATTTTTCGCATCCTTACCTTCAGGCTATAGGATCCGTGCCCGGAAGGGGGATGCGAGAAGGATGGGACAATACCTCGGACTGAGAGGCCCTTTGAAGGTCCCGCCTCTCGGGGGAGGGGTATAAGGGTGAATTTTTGACGGATGGTGGGTTCACCAAGAAACTTTTGAGTGGCAGTTTCCACGCCTAGGTTGATGATAGGTTTGATGTATTCATTTTATATTCAATCATTCAATTCCTAGGTTTGGCCAAGATGAATCTAAGCTAATCTATATGCCGATGCTAATTTTTATGGATACAAAAAACATGAATAAATGTTGAACACAGAGAATGTGCTAAATAGGGCAGAATATACCTGATTTTGGATGTCTGAATGAATATTCTACGGTTTGTAGAAGTCCAAATCATCTTGAATCATACAAAATCATCTAAAATTGCACAGAATCATCTCAGATCACAATCAGCCATCTGAGATCAGACAAGATCATCGACGATCTGACGAATTCATCAGACGAATTCATCAAAAACCTGCAATCACAAAAACAGATACAAAATACCAAAAATGCAACTGCAAAAGCAAGGGAAAATGATAGAAATAACAATGAATTTTCCTAAATGATAGATCTAGATAGCAATTAAAAGGAAATGCATCAATTTGACAATTTATTTTGACTTCATCATATATCTATGCTAAATGAGGTGAACTCCAGGATGCATAAATATAATAGCCTAAGATAATGCACAAAGAAATGCAAAAAAACAATAAGGAAATGCAAACTCTGGGTTCTGATTGCCCCCAATCTGGACTACAGTCAGGATCACCTCCAATCGTACGAGATCGTCTGCACCTCGACAGGATCATCCAAAATCGTCTGGAATCGCCTGCGACGATCCAAGCTTGCTCCGACTGAAAAACAATAAAATTCCTACAAGAAAACATGAAATATAGAATGCAAACGATGGTGTGAGGATGCTCTAATGCATACGGAACTAACTCTATAGGGAAATCCATCAGCTAGGGGGTTCAGGGGGATAAACTGAGAAAATCCTAGTTTATATAGGATTAGGGAGAGGTTAGGAGGTTGGAAATCATCCCAATTTGGGAGATCTCCAACGGGGGAGACTCTAACTATGTAGACACGCTTTCTGCCCAAGTTAGAGAAGTTGTTGAAACAAAAGCTAATTATGAAAATTTGGTTTTGGGATGAAATCATCTGGACGTTCTGTTCCAGATGAATTCGTCAGATCTGGGACGATTTCGTCTGATCTGCGATGATATCATCCAACGGTCAAAACAAATCCTAAAAATGGCACAAAAAATGAGGAAAGTGGGTAACAGGCGGTTAATGGGCGGTTTGGGTTTAAAATTCAAATTTTTATCTTTTTACTAAGGTTTAACTACGCCAATTTTAGGGTGCTACACAAGGATTGAAGGAATTTTTAGAATTTCTTAAGATATTTTTAGACCCATATGGGTTGCTTAGGGTTAAATATTTGAACCCATGATTTTATTCCTATGATAAAATTCATCCTTGTGTTTTGTTATTATTTTATTACACTTGCATCGAGGTCTAACAATATATGAGATAAAAATTATTGTATTGGAGATGGTTAAGTTTATACAATAAAGGAGATATTATTGTGTTAGTTTTTTTTCTCTAAGGGTTTCCTAAGTGATATATTATGTTGTGTGTATTTGTTTTTTTTACATGGTGGAATCGATAGTTGCCACAGATTCGAACAAGATATTCGACTTTTTATGGTCGTCATTGTATTCTATGCTATTTGTCCCAAAAGCCACCACATAGATATTCATGCGGTCTGCCCCTATATCCACCATACCACGGTCATTTTAAACCTTTTATGCCACTGAAAGCACCAAGAAAGGGATAAGTATTCAGTCCGGTGAGGCCTAATATTTGAACCTTGGACTTCCATCATCCTTAATGTTATGTGTATTTGTTATCTTCTATTTTTTCTTTGATTTTGTATTTGGTGTTTTTCTAGATTTAGTTTATCAGGGCCTTTTGATCTTCAATGAGACCTTTTAAGGTAAAGCATGAATTTTTGAAAGGGTTTGGTCCCTTTATGTAACATATTTAATTACAAGTTTTATATTTTGCATTTTAAATTGTTTATATCTTAAAAAATAAATAAAAATATAAAATATTTAAGTCTATACTTAAAAGAGACCTAGTTCAAACCCCTATACGAGGGACTAATGCCTCATAAAAGCATACATTTTTAACTCAATTTTTTTACCAATGTTCAAACCCTAGTATGATGGGACAAAGACCCTCATAAAAACCCATGTTTTTAACTCAAAATGTTCTATCAAATATACTTTATTGGTATATCTTTGGGTTTTCATTTAGGAGACTCAAGTTCAAACCTCGAAATGACGATATTGGGACCCCTCATAAAATTTTGCTTTTTTTAATTCAAAAATTTAGTTTTATGAAAAATACCATAGTGGTATATCTTTATATTTTTATTTAGGAGATTCAAGTTCAAAACCTAATACAAGGGTATTGAGAACCCTCATAAAACCCACATTTTAAACTCAAAATTTTAGTCCCATAAGGAATAGCATAGTTGTATATCTTTAGGTTTTCAATTAGGACACCCAAGTTCAAACCTTGGTATGAGAGGATCAGGAACCCTCCTAAAGACTAGCATTTTTAAATCAAAATTTTATGAAATGAGCCATGGTTCAATGGTTGAGACATATGGATAGATATATCTTAATGTTATAAAGTTGATATAAAGGGGAAAAAAACTTTTTGAAACCCTTTAAAAATAATAAATAGATAGCTAGATGTAGTCTAACTACATATTTGAAGATATGTGGGGTGCAACAACTACAATATCGATGGTATAATATTGTTCTATGGTAGGGTAATTGATGAGGGGTAATGACTACAATATCAATGATAGGATATTGTTTTGTGGTAAGGTTACTATTGAGGGGTGCAATAACTATGATCTCGATGGTAGGATATTATTCTATGGTAGGGTTACTGGTGAGGGCTATAATGAATATAGTCTCAATGATAGAATATTATTTTGTGGTAGGGTTACTATTGAGGGGTGCAACAACTATGATCTTAATGAGAAGATATTATTATGTGGTAGAGTTTATGTTGAGGGGTGCAACAACTATGGTCTCAACAATATGATACTATTCAATGGTAGGGTTCCTTTTGAGAGATGCAAGGGTTACAATCTCAGTGAAAAGATTTTATTCTATGGTAGGTTTCTTGTTTAGGGGTGCAATAGCTATGGTATCTATGGTAGCATATTGTTCTATGGTAGGGTTCTTGTTGAGGGGTGCAAATACTATGGTCTCAATGATAAGACACTATTCTATGGTAGTGTTCTTGTTGAGGGGTGCAGTGAATACGATATCAATGGTAGGATATTGTTCTATGGTAAGGTTCCTATTAAGGGGTGTAATGGCTACAATATCAATATAAAGATACTGTTCTATGGTAGGGTTCTTTTTGAGGGATGCAATAGCTATGTTCTCAACAATAGGTTACTATAGAGAAAAGTTAAAATAATAAAAAAAAATACTAGGGTTCAAATCTAAAGAAATTCGATATGGATGGCCTACAAGTTAAGCCCAGGGAAGGTTAGGTGCGAAAGCTTGAGGAAATAATTTTCAATGGTGTGTAGGTCCCAATGAATTTTTATAATAGGCTTTTTGACATGGGACTCGATCATGGTTAAATGTGTTGAAAGGAAAGACTAAAGGAGTGGAGAAATTTTTTTATGTAAGCCTAAATCAAGGAAGAAAACTCATCATTCTAGACACCTTGACAAACCTAACAATGGCCCAAGGAGCAATGAAATTAATTGGAAATTTTAATAGTGCTTGACCATATTTGAATGCTATATGAAATTGAAATCTTCTTGATTCAAGAAACTAAGATTGATGAGCATAATTTTCAATCATTTAAAAACACTATTTGGAAGGAAGAAAATATAGTGAGAAGTTCAATGATGGGAGCCTCTGGATGTTTATGGAATTTGTGGGCTCTTAGAATATTTTATGGTCAATGTATTCAAATAAATGAAAGTTGCATGCTTCTCTTCTTGAATTTTAAAATTATAAAATTTTCTTGGGTTGTTTCCAATGTGTATGGCACAAACACTAGAGAAGGAATAAAAAGGGTTTGAGAGCTTCTTAGTAATATTCATGAGGAATATCAGTGGCCATGGATAGTTTTTTGGTATTTAGCACACCCTTGTATCCTAGTGACAATAAGGGAGGCAGTTGAGTTATTCTAATACTATAGAGAAATTTAATTATTTTATCTCTAAATATGAATTGATGGATTTGGATCTAAAAGGGGCTAAATAGACCTGTTCTAATAGGAGGTTAGGAAGAAAATGTATTCAAATTAGATTGGATAGAGTATTAACATCCCAATATTGGTTAACTCACTATGATAACTATTATCTCAATTCCCTCCTAAATATGTTCTTTGATCATTCACCACTACTTTTGGAAGTGTTGGAGGGGAGAAGAGTGAAATATAGACCCTTCATGTTTGAGTTAATGTAAATGTCGCATGCTTATTTAGCTCAAATATTTTAGGATGGTGGAACATTGATATTAGGGGATCCAAAATTTTTGAAGTTTTCAAAAGCTAAAAAAAGGTTAAGAAAAATATAAAGGTTTGAAACAATGAGGTTTTTGGTCATTTAAAGGAGAGAAAAAGTAATCTAAATGCCAGTTTGGAAAAGGTGGAAAAGTAAATTCATAATTGGGGTTGTACAAAGGAATTAGATAGAAAATAAAATATGCTTCTATCTAATCTCCATAATTTATTAGACAAAGGAAGAAGTCCAATGGAGACAAAAATCTAGGGCTTTATGGCTCAAAGACGAAGATCAAAAAAATTTGTTTTCATCTCACAACTATTAGACAAAGGACTTATAATAGAATAAGAATATTGAATACAACAGAGGATAAGAAAATATAAGATGAGGAGGATATTAAAAAGGAAGTGTTTTTTTTTAAATCTCCTCAACATGAAAAATTGAACAAATATTGAATCAACTAACAAATTGCTTAAGAATATTCTCAAAGTGGCGAATAGTGAAATAAACCTTTTTGTATAGTTCTTACTCAGACGAGAAGCTGCATAGGGAAGTTTTTAGAATGCAAAAGGATAAAACCATAGGTCCAAATGGCTTCCCAAATGGTTTCTTTCAAATTTATTGAGAGATTATTAAGAATGATATGTTAGAGGTTTTGTTGGAATTTTACTGCGAAAAAACAATTCTCAAATAATGGAATTCTATATTCCTAGTTTTAATTTTTAAAAATCAATGAGCAAACATGCTAAAATATTTTCACCCAATCAGCTTGTTCAATTCCTTTTATAAAATTTTGACAAAGGTTCTAGCCAATAGACTAAAAAGTATTTTACCCAAGATCATCTCCCATCAACATAGTGGTTTTATTAAACAAAGGTAGATATTGTATGGGATAATCATTTTTCATGAGGCTCTACACTCTATGAGGATGAGAGGATTAGAAGGCATGTTGTTGAAGCTAGATATGAATAAAGCCTATGATAGAGTCTCTTGGGATTTTTTGGATAAAGTGCTATAGTATTTTTGTTTTGGGGCAAATTAGAGTCTTTGGATCATGGTTTGCATCTCCAGTCCTCAGTATTCAATGATAGTATATGGAGAACTAATAGGTTTCTTTCTAGGTAAAAGAGGATTGAGACAAGGTGATCCTACATTACCTTATCTTTTTATAATAGTGGTTGAGGCTCTAGAAAGGGGTTTAACTATAGAAAAATATGAAACTTTAATTAAATAAATTTAGCCAACATTATCTTTAGATATAGTTACTCATTAGTAGTTCACTGACAATACCATAATATTATCAAAGTCATCAATAATGTATTTTGAGAATATCAGGTAAATTCTCAAAACCTATGAAACAACTTCAGGTCAAAAAATTAATTTATTGAAAAGTAGGTTGTTCTTTGTTAACACTCCCCAACTTAGACATAATACAATTGCAAGAATTGATGGTTGTAGAGTGGAAAACTTCTTCACTGTATATCTGGGAATACCCCTTTTTATAGGTAGAATTAAAGGAAAATCCTAGGATTTAGTACTTGAGAGGTTCAATAGAAATCTTGTAGGATGGAAAGGCTCTTCCCTTACTAAAGCAGGGAAATTACAACTATTGAGGGCAATCCTTCAAAACCTGCCCATTTTCATGATATCTTTATTTAAAATTCTAACATCGATGATTGAGAAATTAGAGTGAATGCAAAGAAACTTTATTTGGTATAGTGAAAAAGAGAAATAAAGGATTAGTTTGGTTGCATGGGAGAAATTTTGTAGGCCTAATCGAGAAGGCATTCTGGGTGTTAAAAAAATAAAGTTCATGAATAGGGATTTAATGGCCAAAGTGGGGTGGTGGAAAATTATTGAACATAATCAATGTTGGGATCAAATCCTCTCTACAAAATATCTTGTGAATAGAATCCTCTTTTCTTATAGCTTAAATCCACCTTTAGGATCATCTTTGTGGAATGAGTTGATCAAAACAAAAAATATCTTATGGAAAGGTTTAAGATGCCAGGTGGGAAGAGATGATAAGATACACTTGTGGGAGGATGCATGGGTCACACAGATGCCTTTAATTTCTAATGATTACTAGAAGTGCATCATTCAAACTTTAAAGAAAAAATACGGAAACATGGTTTAGGAGTACATCAAGGAGGAATATAATTGTAGGGTGTGGCACATATTGTATTTGGAATAAGCTAATGCAATTATACAAATTAAGCTTAATTATCTCAATATCAACTTACAATATTACTATCTATAACTCAATATAGGAGAGGATAGGTTCTTTTAAGGTCCTGATACTAGAGGAATATTTATTTTTAACTCAACTTTTGCCTCTAAAATGGATAAAGAGAATCAAAATGGTCCCTCACATAGAATTTGGATTAAAGATCTCCTATCAAAGGTGTGTTTCTTTCTTTAGATGGTATTGCAAAATCGTATGTAGACAATGGATAATCTAAGAGGTATGATAATTCCTAATAGATGTTATTTGTGTTGTGGGGATGAGGAGACAATTTATCATCTTTTTGTCCATTACCTCCTTTCCTTAGAGTTTTGGCATGCGCTTCTCTAGTCGCTTAAAACTTAATGGGTGACAACAAAGTATTTGGAGGCCTTATGGGAAAGCTAGGTTAACCCTTATCATAGCCCTCAATTAAAGAAAATTTGGATCTTTATCTTACCCCATTTCATTTGGAATATATGGAGGGAGAGAAATAAATGAGTGTTCCAGAACAAGGCTAATAGTGTAGAGGTGATTATCTAAGGAAGGTTAGAGAAGGAGGAATTATGAGATCTAATTAAGGGGTAGTGATATCTTGTTATGCGGTGAACTTTGGCCATGCATCAAACCATTTAGTAGATGTAAGAGCCATGATTACAGGAGTTAAGGCTTACAAAAAAATGTAAGAGCCATGATTAAGGGTTATGCATAGTGACGAATATTTGCATATTGGGTGAATATTAGGATTTCCAAAATTGGAAATTGACGAATATGAGGACCCTCAACGTCGACCTATTCATCTAAAATTTTCATGACCAATTTTGTCTTAAGGTCAATTCGCCATAATATATATCAAAACATAGGCATATTTGTACTTGTTGGAAAAAAATTTCAAGCCTGATCAAATGGTGGTGTTTTTATGAAGTTATAAGATGATTTAATAGGTCAAAAGTGGCCCCAAATATGACCTTACATTTTAGAGCTTCAAATACCCCAAATTTTGGTGTGAAGATGATCAATTTGATTTTCTTAGGATTCTCCATGATTCACCTTGATTTTGATTAGGATTCACAATTTTTTTAAAGTACATTTTGAGTCCAACCCCTTATGCATAACCCTGGTGGAAGGGGATTCTATGAATATTATTAATAGTTTGAATTCCAAGCAAACCACTAGCTAGAGTATTGAAAGTATTATTTAGGATGCAGTGAATATACTATTAGACACAGAGTCATTTGTGATCCAAAACATCTATAGAGAAGGTAATATTGTGATTGATGCTATGGAAAACATGGGAGTTCAAATGGATGGATCCAAGGTATGGAATGATATTTTTAGGGGGGGGGTGATGATTATAACTATGAAAGGGAAAAATGCTTCTATTGATACTTAGTTAGAAGTTTCAAATCCTTAGGGGAATTTATCACTACAAAATATCTATTAGCATGGGACCAATTTTCAAGGAAACTAAACTAAGATTTAGGAGCTGAATAAAGAAGGTTGCATATTGAATGAAGACTAGGAAAAAGATTTTTAAAGATCTTAAAAATGGAAAAATTGGACATCTGATCTTAAACTGGTAGATAATTGATTAAAGTTCCTAAAGATTCTTAAAAACCTAAATGGATTGAATTTAAGAAATATTGAATCCCCATGGAATGGAGTTAACTCAAAATTATTGTATCTAAGTATGCAACATGCTCTTTTTTAGTCCAAATTTTGTAATATGTAAGTGTTGAAAGTGATTTTTCTCCTCTAAAAATGTAAAAGGGTTGGGGCCCTTTCAAAACCTAAAAAAGATCTTCGAAAATAATAATTCGCCATACATAACAATTAATACATGAAAAATGTTTATATATATATATATGCTGATGTTAGGCATATATATACAAAGCTGAAAGGGTTATAAACATGCCACTGATGGACTAGCTCACTATATATACTCTTAAACATTTGTATATATGGCTTTCTCATGGTTTAGTAATATCAAAAGACCAAGAAAAATGAGACCCAAAGACATGTGTGTCGTTATAAATAAAATATATATTAATGAATTGTGGCTTAGAAAACCGCCTAGAAATAAAACCCAATCATATTTATAAGATAGTTTCTTTCTTGTTGTGTTTATTGCACAAATAGCCCCAATTTTGGGGACCCACCTTTAATTTGGATGTCCTTGGAAATTTTTGGTGTTATTTGATTGACAATTTTTCGTGAAGGTGCAATGTAGGATTGTTTGTTAGTGCATTATTATTGGATATCTTTTGTTCTCGTTGTTATGTCCTATTGTGTTAGGTCAAATTTTTTGTTTAAATTCACCTAATTCAATGTAGGAAAAGTGTTTCAATCAATAAAACATAAACAAAGAGAACATTTATAAAATAAAACATAAAAAATAAAAAATACATATATACATCTATATACCTACATAATAAAAAAAATAACAAGAAAGTAAAATATGAAAATAAAATAAAAATAATAATAAAAAATATATGTGGATATAGAATATATATAAATCATCTTCGTTTTTTCAGTGGTTGATTCGTTTTGCTTTTTCTTGGGTTCTTGGGCTCCTTCTTCTCTGTGTTTGTTTGTTGTTTTTGTTTTGTTTTTTTTTTAATCTTTATTGCGTGCTTTGTAAAAGGTTGTGGAATCTCTTTCAAAACCCTTTTTTTCTTAATATTACCAAAAATAAATAAATAATTGTTTGGCATTTTCATTTATATTAATTTTATATAGTTTGATTTTACTAATAGTTAATTTTATATAAGTTGATTCTATCGCCACGCTTAACTAATGTGATATCTTCTACGTTCTTTTCGGCAGGTTATCCAAAAATTAATGAGCACGAGTTCCAAAGATGTGCTCCATGTGTAGACTCTCGAACGCATGTGTGTACGTTGACTGAGAATACGTGTGTGACTCAGGATTTCGTAGAAGAACCAAACACACGTCGATGGATCTCGGTAAACTTGATGGTATGGTCGAGTGTTTGGGCAGCGAAGATGGTAAAAAGGAGGAACCGAAGACCCGTTAAGAAGAGAACGCATTAGCGGGACTCACTACACTGCATAGGGACGGATGGACCGAGGCTGACATGGCATTGAGATGGATTTGCAATAGGAATAGACCCATGTGAACTACCGCATGCACGTGGATGTGATAACATGTACAGAAGCTGGAGTAGTGTAAATGATAATCAGCAAAACGTGAGGTCGACGTAGCAGGTCGTAACAGGTCAATTGGCGTAGTCGATAGATGGTCTACCGTGGATGGATCTACACTCAACAATCAACGAGGTTTACAGGGACGACACCATGTACAAAGCGACATCATGTACAAGGCGCGAACCAGTCTAAGCACACATAGAATTTCTATCATGGAATATGTCAACTTTTTATACACATGTCCAAACTCGATGTTAATAGGGATGAAGAATTTTACAAAGTGAGATCAAGGATTTGGACCTTTAAGCCTGCTACTTCATTGACAAAAAGTATAACAAATATTGAGGTTTATAAACCACTCAAGTCTTATAATATAATTAATGTGAGATTATTCACAAACACAACCAAATGCAGCGTCCACCATGGAAGCTGTGTTGGCTTGTTCAAACTTACCAAACGCTTCAATTGGTTTTAGTTGAAGAGAGCACAATGTGGAAGCGGAGGAAGCATGTTCACATTTCTGGTCGGTTCAAAGCAGTCTGTTGAAGGCCGATGTACCTCGAACATAGCCCAAAGGGCCATACATGGCACCCGCAGATTATATGACAATTGACAACAAAAAAAGTCACTGAAGGTGCGTTCTCAATAAATGAAGGTTTGCTAATTATGCAAGGGCGAGTCATTGTGAAGCGGAGGACATCGGCGAATGAGTAGCTTGAAATAGAACCTCAGGCATCATGGGGATGGATGTGGAGGACACCAATTAGAAGGCCCATGCAGCAGATTACATAGCCTATAGGCGAAGCCGAGACAGTGTTGGAGATAGTAATTTAGAAAATCTGGTAAGTTGGGAGGCGAACAATAAGTTTGTATTAATAAAATGCGCACATTTTGAAAGCTATCCGAATCTACACAGTATCCGCGCGGTGGGGAAAACTCTGTACATGGGGGCCACAGGACGTGGCTAGCACTTATGGAATCACATTTTACACACTTGAAGTGGGTTTCAACGATACGCAGGCAAGACTCAAGACGCCATATGTACACCTGGACAAGACGTAGATATTGGAAATCTAGCATCGGAATCTGAAAGCGTTACTAAAGCAATTTTAAAAGGGAATAAAAAATGATTAGATAACGGGTGCACAGGCTGTTCATGCATGTGTCACACAGAAATTAATGAAGAGGTTTTATTATGCATAAGGGTGTTATCTCAAGCGTTCATTTGGGGGAGGTTTGGAGGTTACAAATTGGAAAACGAAAAAAAATGGAAATAAAGGATTTGGGAGATTTCAGTCACGAAGATGAAAAGGCCAACATGAAGAAAATGGAACGAAATGGATTGAAACCTTTAAAAACGATGAAAAGGCTATTTGCAGGGGTTGGAAGTTTTAGAACAGGAAGCTAGGTGGAAGAAGATTGGAAGGATTTTTGGACTATGGTCAAGATTGGAAGGGATTGAGAGAATTCGTCCTTCTCATCGTATATTGCTCTGAGTCCAATCTAACTATGCTTCATCTTCCCTACAACGTCGATTCATTTGTATGGAGGGTTTCTTTGAATAGTTAGGGACATTCATAGCACCCAGGCCTGCATTTGACCGTATTTACCGTAAATTATGGTTTTTTAATTCCTTTTTAAGTTAGCTGTAAGAAGTTAGATATTTGCTTTTTATTGCGACTTGCCAAGCTGCAACTTGGGGATCGAGTAGCAACCTGAGAGGTAATAGGTAGTGCTCTCGTGAGCTGGCATTAACTACAAATACACCCTTTTACTGCACGGCTCATCAATGACAACAAATAATCATTTAAAATTATTTCACTCTGTACTAATTAAAGCGCACAGGGCTGCGGGGTACTTATTAGTAGAAGCACACAGGGCTGCGGGGTACTTTTTATAACGTATACATGTTTACGTGTGAGATTGATGTGTATTGGTTTGTTTTTTAACATGTTATGGATCAGTAATTAAAAATTTACCCGGATTATCAACGGGTGCATGGGTGGAGTGGGTCAACGGGTGCATGGGTGGAGTGGGTAAATGTGACGAGGTAGAGGTATTTATAGGGGAATATGATTGGATTAAATTTTCCGTGTTGTGTAAGGGGTGTGAAAATCATCGGGTGATTGCCAATGGGGACAAGAGATTGCCAATGGGGACAAGAATTGCAATAATGCATGTGGTGGGGTGAGTAAATGTGACGAGGTAGAGGTATTTATAGAGAAATATCGTTGGATTAAATTTTACGGGGATTAAATTACTACCTTTACAATAATCTATGAAACCTATAAATTGGAATCAAAGTCAGCCACGAACATTATTTTTAATAGAGAGAAGTTGAAGTTGTAACAGCATATTTGCCCCTTGATTCTTAGGACAGCTGCAGAACAAATCATGTCAGTTTCGAGACTCACGATAGCTGGCCCTACGGACTACCTTTCTCTTGACTGGTGGTTGTTGAGTCGCAGCGAGCAGACCTTATCGATAATATACATATGCTATTCGGGACCCTTCACAATGCTTTAAAATCTCTTCTATTAAGGTGGACAAATCCAAGATTTTGGAAAATAAGATGGTCGGTATGGTTTAATTTTTGCCAGATAGCTTTAGATCGCCTTTTGTAGTCTTGTTCAGATCTATTAAACTATGATTATTTGTTGATTTCAGGCTGAAGCTGAAGGATTTGAGAATCCTGAATCTCTCCAGACTCATCCCAACACACTGGAAGACTATGTGGACTGGAAAGGAAGGCCAGCTCTCCACGGTAAACATGGCGGAATTTGTGCAACGATATTTATATACGGTAAGACGAAGGCAATGCAAGGTTTGATTATATGTATTAGTACCTGTTGTAGTTTCTGATGATGCTCAAATTTAAAAGGTATATGAAGATCTAAGGATAGTTATAACGGTGCAGTTATGGAGGGCTTCGAGAATATGGCATTCATTTCAAATGCGGTCAATCTGTTTACTTATTTTCACAATGTTATGTATTATGACTTGGTTGATTCCTCGACTACGCTCACAAATTTCATAGGGACGTCCTTGTTGCTTACACTAATTGGAGCCATTATATCCGACTCATACATAACCCGATTCCACACCAATATTATATTTGGATCCATTGAATTAATAGTAAGTACATGCAGGTGTTTATTTCAATGTATATGCAGACTTATACAGACTTCTTTGTTGATTTGTCTTATGTGTAAATCCTATTGACAACACTTGGCAGGGGTACATACTGCTAACAGTCCAAGCCCACCTCCCGTCTCTGAGGCCTCCAAAGTGTGATATATTGAATCCTGCAATCAGTTGCGACCATGTTAGAGGAAGGAACGCTTCGATACTATACTTGGGCTTGTATTTGATTGCTCTTGGAACGGCAGGAGTAAAGGCTGCTCTTCCGTCTCTGGGAGCAAACCAGTTTGACGACAAGGATCCCAAAGAGAGCAGGCTTATGTCTAGTTTCTTCAACTGGTTTTTCTTTAGCCTTTCCATTGGAGCAAGCATAGGAGTCACGTTCTTAATTTGGATTCAGAACAATAAAGGATGGGATTGGGGCTTTGGGATTTCTTCAGTAGCCGTTGCCCTTGCTATCGGCAGTCTGTTATGTGGTACATCCAAGTATCGCAATCAGGTACCTCGTGGCAGACCTCTCACTCGTGTTCTGCAGGTTGGTACCCTAAATACCTAGGTGAATTTAGGCCTGGTATAAACTTATGTATGTATGCATGTGCATTCAAAAATCATAGAAGCCCACCTACATCGTTTGTGCAGGTGCAATTTGTGGAACGTAAAGACAATTCAATATATATACGTCTTCGTCTTTTTATTGCTGTAGTTTGTCTGACAGTGATATTGTGATCTGTGTGACGTTTCTCAGGTTTTTGTGGCAACAATTCGCAACAAGAACCTCCGTTGCCCTGGGGATGCGCGCGAAATGCATGAATTAAACAATAACAAAGAGTTGCTACAAAACAGTCCTCAATTTCGGTAATTAGAATACATTATCTTTCAATTTCATGATTTCTATAAGAACTTCGACCAGTTTTTTTCTTTTTCCCCAATTTCTATTGTTTTATTAATCGTGTAGCTAGACACAGATTTCTGGACAAAGCAGCCCTAAGAAGTGAGACTTCGAAGGAACGAGAAAGCCCATGGCGTCTGTGCACGGTAACGCAAGTGGAAGAAACGAAAATCTTGATCCGAATGGTGCCCGTATTTGCGAGCACGATCATGGTGAGTACGTGCCTGGCTCAGCTACAGACATTCTCGGTGCAGCAGGGAAGGACCATGGACACGCACATGGGTTCTTTCCACATTCCTCCGGCCTCCCTCTCCATAATCCCCCTGCTCATTTTGGTTTTTCTCCCCGTTCTACGACATGGTCTTCGTTCCGTTTGCCCGCCGAAGAACGGGACACAAAACGGGAATAACACATCTCCAACGAGTGGGAGTCGGTCTTGCACTGTCGGCAATATCGATGGCAATAGCCGCAGTGGTGGAAGTGAAGAGGAAGGCGGTAGCAAGAGAGCTCGGGATGTTAGATGCAATACCCGTGGCGGAGCCTCTGCCCATGAGCGTGTGGTGGCTTGGATTCCAGTATTTTGTATATGGATTGGCGGATCTGTTCACGTTCGTGGGACTGCTGCAGTTCTTTTACAGCGAGGCGCCTTCTGGAATGAAATCTATGGCGACGGCGTTCCCATCGTGTTCTGTGGCGATGGGGTACTTCCTGAGTACGGCAATAGTTGACATAGTGAACAGCGCCACGGCTAAGAAGACACGCAGCGGTGGGTGGCTTCATGGGAACAATCTGAATCGGAACCATTTGGATCTCTTCTACTGGACGCTCTCCATTCTCAGCGTTGTCAACTTCTTCAACTACCTCTTCTGGTCCCGATGGTATCAGTATAAAACTGTTTCTCCGAATCAAATGAACGCTTCTTCCCAATAGAACGGAACGTGACATTGAAAATCAACAGCACTTCTAAAAATCAACGGAAGTGACATTGTAAGTGATGGCAGGTGTGAGCTGTGTAATGCACATAGGACCAAAGGTTTTTCTGTGTTTAGTTGCCTTGGTTTCCATATTATTAGATAGGAACCTTTTGAAAAATATTTGTATGGAAAACAAGTTTGAAAAGTACTATTTTCCATTGTTAAGCATTTTGTACTCACGAGAGATATGTTACGTAAAGGATTAATTGATAATAATAAAAGAAATTTTATCTAGACGCCAAACGATGTAACATAAATATTTTATTTAATAGAGTAAGATTTTTATGTAAATTTTTTTTTTTTTTAAATAGAGTTTTAAAAGGTTTTTCTTTGTATTTTACATCACTTTATATTAATAAATATATATTTTTTAATAAGGTTTTTACTTTATATGAATTTATATAATTTTCTTTTTAAAGTAGGATTTTGAAAGGGTTTTCTTTCCTTCTTACATCAAGTTATATTGGTGCTAGGGATTTGAACCTTCGTGTGAGCTATGTCATCCATATGTTTCAACCATTGAACCATGGCTTCATAGAATTTTTTTTTACTTTGTATATGTTTCAACCATTGAACCATGGCTTCATAGAATTTTTTCATAGCCTCTTTGGCAGAATTTTGAATTAAAAAACATGGATTTTTATGGAGGGCTTGAGTCCCCATGCACAAGGATTTGAATGTGGGTCTCTTCAATGAAAATCCAAAGACATACTACTATGATATCCCTCACAAGATATTTTAGGGTAAATCATCGATAGGTTAAAAATACAAGTTTTTAAGAGGGATCTAGGTCCCCTTGTACTAGGGTTTGAACTTGAGTTTCCTTAATGAAAACCCAAAGATATACCATTACAGTATCCCTCACGAGTGTTTAAAATATGTTAAATTTTGTCCATGTTATTCTGGTAGGGTTAACTCTAAAAGGTACTACACACTCTCCATGTGTCCTTGCTAGGGTTCACGATTTGAAGGAAGTTTTAGGGTTTCTTAAGCTATTTTTAGACCTACATGGGTTGTTTAGGGATAAATATTTGAACCCATGGTTTTTCACCTATTGTAAAATTCGTTCTTGTGTTGTTATTTAGTTACACTTGCATCAGAGTTTGAAGAGAGATGAACATTATTGTAATGGAGATGGTTAAGTTTATAAAATAAAGAAGATATTATTTTGTTAAGGTTTTTTCTGTAAGGGTTTCCTAGGTGAAATATTATGTTATATGTGTATATATTATTTTCTTCTTTTTTTCTTTGATTTTATATTTACTTTTTTTCTATATTTAGTTTATCGGGGCCTTTTGCTCTTCATTTGGTATTTGAGCTATATTTTTTAGCTTTATTTCAAGAGTAAGGTTTTCAACCCTGTGATAAATTAACTCTTGAGTGGAAGACATATGCAAAATAATCTACATAAAGAAAAATGATGGAAGCACACAGATAGAGATGAAAAAATTTAATGGATAAAATATTGAGTTATGGAAACTCAAGATGGAGGATTTATTGGTTGATAGAGATAAGTGGATTGTGGTCTTGGGAATAAAACCTAAATCAATTACAAATGAGGATTGGCTAAAAAGTTATAGGAAGGTAAGGGGTTCTATCAGATTATGCTTATTTGATTTGGTATTGTTGAATATATCAACAAAGACCATGACAAAGTCATTATGGGATAAGCTAGGAACTTTGTATCAGACAAAGTCACTGGTAAATAAACTCTTTTTTTGAAAGAAGTATTTGCTTTAGGTGAATGATGGTGACTCTGTGGTTGAACATCTAAATACTTTTAACACTATGGTAAGTCAATTAAACTCTATTAAAGTTAAAAGTGATGAAGATAAAAAGTGCATTACTTTACTCTTTTCATTACCTGATTCATAGGATAACCTAGTTATAGCTATCACCAATACTACTACATTAAAAGTAGACGATATAGTAAGAACATTGCTATATGAGGAAATGAGGTGAAAATATTCTAAGGATTATCATTTTAAGGGTGATTTGGTTGTGATGGGTCACTCCTAAGAAAGAAGTAAAAAGAAATCAAGAGAAATGAAATCGAGATCTAGGGGTAAATATATTACTTTAGAAAAGAGAAAATGTTGGAAGTGTGGTATAACATGGCATTATTAAAAAATATTGTAGATCTAAAAGGTTGATAATAGGTAATCATCTGATGAAGGAACTTTTGCAAAAATGGAGACCATAAATGAAGATTCATGGGGCTTATTCTTAGCCGCAACATGCTCGAGTGAATATCATGACTCATGGTTGATTGACTCGAGTGCTTCCTTTCATATGATTTCTCATAGGGAGGGGTTTTATGAATATGGAAATATAAATGGAGGTGAAGTCTTCTTGGGAGACAATTCAACATATAAAATAATAGGTCGAAGAAGAATCAAGTTGAGGTTAAAATATGGAAGAATTAAAACCCTTCTTAGTGTGTTGCATATTTTAGGTTTGGCAAAGAATTTGATATTCGTTGGTAAGATGAACGATGTGGGTGTAACTATGATATTCAATAAAGATAGCTACAAGATGGTTTGTGGATTCTTGGTGTTGGAAAGGAGAGTTCATACAAGAACTCTATTTAGACTTGAGGCTAGCACTGTAAGTATTGATTTTAATAACTCTTCAGTTGTAGAGGAGAATAATATGGTAGAAGTAGATTTGAGTATTCCTAAAGCAAACATAATATTGTGGCATCAATGCATGGGGTCTATTGGTGAGAGAGGTCTTCATTAAAAAATAAAGGTATGGTTGAAGGACTTTTGATTACCTATTAAATTTTGATTTTTGTGAGCACTATGTTTTTGAAAAGCAAACCCAAGTCAACTTTTCTAGTAGTGCTAGAAGAGCCGAAGGAATTTTATGTCTAGTTCACAATGATGTGTTTAGACCTACAAAAGTACCACTGTTAGGTAAATATATCTATCTTTGTAACATTTATAGATGACTTTTTAAGAAAGACCTAGGTATATTTTTTATGAAACAAATATGATGTTTTTAATAAATTTAAAGAGTTTAAGGCTCTTGTAGAAAATTAGATAGAGAAAAAGAAAAGGGTTTTAATAAGTGACAATGGTGGTGAGTATTGATCTATTAAATTTGAGTAGTTTTGCAAGGATTGTGGAATAGAAAGGTAGAAAAAAAATTTCTATACTCCACAACAAAATGGATTTGTAGAATGAATGAACAAAACATTTATGTATAAGGCCAAAAGCATGCTAAGTGGTGTGGGATTAGAAAGGAAATTCTTGGTAGAAGCCATGTTAACTATTTGTTACCTCATCAATAGATCTCCTACCTCAGCTTTGGTGGATAAGACTTCACATGAAGTATGGATTGGTAAGAAACCCTCTCTCAATCATATAATATTTTTTGCTTGTGATGCTTATATGTACGCCTCAAAAGAGAAAAGAACTAAGTTAGACTATACATTTGAAAAATGCATATTTGTGGGTTATAGTATTGGTGTTAAAGGATATAAGTTGTGAAACCTAGAAACATAGAAGATTGTTTATAGTCGTAATGTGATCTGTAGAGAAACAAAAGGGGTTCCAAAATAGGAAATGCAACCAAGCAAAGAACCTAAAATAGTTCAAGTAAAATTGGAACAAGAGGAAGAACCTATGGTAGAACCTAGTGCTACAAAAGAAGATGAACTATAAAGAGAGTTTGAAGAGGAAAATTTAGAGGAAGAAGGTGAGGAGGAAGTAAAATATGCAAAACCTATAACTCCAAGTTTGAGGAGATCATATTGAGTGAGAATACTCCTAGAAAGGTATAACCCTTCAAATATTTATTCTACATTTAATATATCAATTACTAATGAAGAACCCAAGACTATAAATAAGGTACTTTAATCAAGTGATAACAAGTCTTGGAAAAGGGCTATGGAGAAAGAAATAGAGTCCTTAGATAAAAATAAGACATGGGACTTGGTAAAATTACCCCTAGAAGAAAATTGGTTGGTTGTAAGTGGGTACTCAAGAAGAATTACAATGTAGAAGGAAAGTTGGAGAAGTACAAGGCTTACCTGGTAGAAAGGATATTTTCTCAAGTTGAGATAATTGACTTTGGTTAGACTTTTTATCCTATGGCTAAACTAACTTCAATTAGATGTTTTTTTGCTATTTCTACTATTGTTGATCATAAAATAGAACATATGGATGTAAAGACAACATTTCTACATGGTGAACTTGATGAAGTATATATATATATATATATATATATATATATATATATATATATATATATATATATATATATATATATATGTCACAACCATAATGCTTTAGGGTAAAAGGTAAGGAGGACTTGGTATGCAACTTGAAAAAGTCTCTTTACGACTTGAAGCAATCTCCAAGAATGTGAAACAAAAAAAATTATAGGTTTGTTTTGATACTTAGGCTTGGAAAAAGCAAAGTAGGTATGTGTGTGTATTTCAAACAAGAAGGTGAAAATTTTGTTATCATTATTTTGTATGTGGATGAAATATTTTTAATTGGTAACAATAAGGAGAAGATAAAGTTACTAAAATCTTAGCTATCTTTTGAATTTGATATGAAGGATTTAGGTGCTGAAAATTTATTTTGGGTATGGAAATAATAAGGGATCATTTAAATATAAAGTTGTGGTTAAATCAAAGAAAATGTATTGATTTGATACTATAGAGGTTTAGTATGTATGATTGTAAACAAATATGTACTCCATATCTTATTGATCAAAATTTATTTACTAAACAATGTCCTAAAATAGACACGGAAATTTAAGAAATGCATCATGTTCCTTATTCTAGTGTTATTGGTAGTCTGATGTATGCAATGGTTTATGCTAGACCTGATATTGCACTTGCAGTGAGATAGTTAGCAAATATATGTCTAATCTAGGAAAATAATATTGGACTACTATGAAGAGGATCTTCATATACTTGTGCGTAACTTCAAACTATGCTATCTATTACCAAGGAAAATATAAAGATATTAATATTGTAAATCTACAATATTTTGTGGATGTTGACTAGGTTGGAGATCTGGACAAGAGAAGATCCATGAGTGCTTGTGTTCAAACTATTTGAAGGGGCAGTAAGTTGGATGAGTACAAAGAAATTAGTGGTTGTTTTATCCACAATAGTGGAAGAGTAAATTGTAAAAACTCATGCCTATAAAGAAGTAGTGTGGCTATAGAGGTTGTTTTCAACATTTGGTCTTAAGAAAAAGGCTATGAGAATTGACAGTGATAGTGAAAGTGCAATATTTTTGGTCAATAATCTTCGTTTTCATGATTTATCAAAACATATTGATATCAAGTATCATGTTGTGAGAGAGATAGTTGAAGGAAATTAGGTGATTTTGTAGAAATTGGATATAGAGAATAATACTACTGATTCATTAACAAAGGTTTTACCTGCTCAAAATATTTCTTGGTGTAGAATATCTATGGGTATGGTTTCCCTTGATAGTTGACAATGACAATTTTTATCCCATATAAAAAGTATTTAACAAGTGGGAGGATAATAGAAATATGTTGAATATTTTCCAAGTTATTATGGTAGGGTTAACTCTAAAAGGTATTGGATACTCTCCATGTATCTTCATCAGGATTCAGAGTTTGAAGGAAGTTTTAGGGTTTCTTAAGATATTTTTAGACTTAGATGGGTTGTTTAGGGTTAAATATTTGAACCCATGATTTTTTGCCTATGATAAAATTCATCCTTGTGTTGTTTTTTAATTGCACTTGCATCAAGGTTTGAAAACATATGAGAGATAAACATTATTATATTGGAGATGGTTAATTTTAAACAATAAAGGAGATATTATTGTGCTAGGTTTTTTCCTGTAAGGATTTCCCAAGTGAAATATTGTGTTGTGTGTATTTATTTTTCTTTTTCAATTTTACATGGTGGAATCGGTAGATGCCATGAATTCAAGCAAGTTGTTCGACTTTTTATGGCTACCACTATATTCTACATTGTCTATACCAGAAGCTGTCACATAGATATCTATGCAATTCACCCCTATAACCATCATGCCACAATTATTTTAAACCTTTTACACCACTAAAAGCACCAGGAAAGGGACAAGCATTCAGTCCGATGAGGCCTAATATTTGAACCTTGGACCTTTGCCTCCCTTAATGTTGTGTGTATTTTTTATCTTATTTTTTTCTTTGATTTTGTATTTGTTGTTTTTCTATATTTAGTTTATCACGGCCTTTTCTCTTCAACGAGACCTTTTAAGGTAAAACACAAATTTTTGAAAGGGTTCGGTCCCTTTATGTAGCATATTTAATTACAAGTTTTATATTTTTCATATTAAATTATTTATATATTAAAAAATAAAAACAAAACTATAAAATATTTAAGTCTATACTTAAAAAGAGATCTAGTTCAAACCCCTATACAAGGGAACTGACTCCTCATAAAAACCTACATTTTTAACTCAATTTTTTTACCAATATTCGAACCCTAGTATGATGGGACCAAGACCCTCATAAAAACCCATGTTTTTAACTCAAAATTTTCTATAAAATATACTTTAGTGGTATATCTTTGGGTTTTCATTTAGAAGATCCAAGTTCAAACCTCGATACAAGGAGATTGGTACTCCTCGTAAAAGTTTGCATTTTTAATTCAAAAATTTGGTTTTATGAAAAATACCATAGTGGTATGTCTTTGGATATTCATTTAGGATATTCCAGATCAAGACCCGATACAAGGGGACTGAGACCCCTCATAAAAACCACATTTTAAACTCAAAATTTTAGTCCCATAAGGAATAGCATAGTGGTATATCTTTAGGTTTTCATTTAGGACACCCCAGTTCAAACCTTGGTATGAGAGGATATGAATCCTCATAAAAACCAAAATTTTTAAATCAAAATTTTGTAATGAGCCATGGTTCAATGGTTGAGACATATGGATAGATATATCTTAAGGTGATAAAGTTGATATAAAATGGAAAGAAACTTTTCAAAATCCTTTAAAAAATAATAAATAAATAAATAACTAGATGTAGTCTAACTAAATCTTCAAATACGTGAGGGGTGCAACAACTATAATCTCGATGGTAGAATATTGTTCTATGGTAGGGTTATTGTTGAGGGGTGCAATGACTACAATATCATTGACAGGATATTATTCTGTGTTAAGGATACTATTGATGGGTGCAACAACTATGATATCGATGGTAGGATATTGTTCTATGGTGGGGTTACTGGTGAGGGGTGCAATGACTATAGTCTCAATTATAGGATATTATTTTATCGTAGGGTTACTATTGAGGGGTGCAAAAACTATGATCTCAATGATAAGATACTATTATGTGGTAGAGTTCATGTTGAGGGGTGCAATAACTATGGTCTCAGCAATATGATACTATTCTATTGTACGGTTCCTATTGAGATGTAGGGGTTACAATATCAATGAAAATATTTTATTCTATGATAGGGTTTTTTTTTAGGGGTGCAATAGCTACGGTCTCAGTGGTAGCATATTATTCTATGGTAGGGTTCCTGTTGAGGGGTGTAAATACTATGGTCTCAATGATAGGATAATGTTATATGGTAGGGTTCTTGTTGAGGGGTGCAGTGAATATGATCTTAGTGGTAGGATATTATTCTATGGTAGGATTCCTATTGAGGGGTGTAATGGCTACAATCTCTATAGCAGGATGTTGTTCTATGGTAGGGTTATTATTGAGGGATGCAATAGATATGTTCTCAACAATAGGGTACTATAGAGGAAAGTTAAAACAATAAAAAATATACCTAGGTGTTGTAGGTGATTTGGAGAGGAGAGGGCAATCCTCCAAGGGATGTCCCAGGTTCGAATCTCCACCCTACCAAAAAGCTGAATTGGGTACCCAAAATCCAATTGATAATGTTGGTCCGGGCAGGGCTGGGTGCGACCTATGGGTGACTTTGACAGTGTAGAACCCCCTGTTCGTGGTCTCTTAGACCAAGGCGGCCCCGCAAGGGGTTTTTCTCTTAAAAAAAAACAATAAAAAATATATTAGGGTTCAAAGCTAAAGAAATTTAATATGGATGGCCTACAAGTTAATCCCAAGGAAGGTTAGGTGGGAGAGCTTGAGGAAGGTATTTTTAGTGGTGTGTAGGTCCCAAGGAAATTTTAGAATAGGCTTTTTGACATGGGGACTCAGTCATGGTCAAATGTGGTAAAATAAAAGACTAAAGGAGTGGAGAAACGATTGATTTAAGCCTAAAGCAAGGAAAAATAATCATTCTAGAAACCTCGACAAACCTAATGATAGCCCAAGGAGCAATGAACTTAATGAGGAAGTTTAATAGTGATTGAACATATTCAACACTATAAGAAAATAAACTTTGATAAAATGGTGCCCCCTAGGGCACATAGAGATAGTGGTATTTCCTAAAGGGTTCTTCATGATCTATCAAACTAAATTGTGAAGAGGATGTAAATCACATCTTATAAGACAACCCATGGTTTTTGGATTTCAACATTTATTTCTATGAAAATGAGGGCCTGAATTTGACCCAAATAAGCAAAGCATTCATCAAGTTCCCATTTGGGTTAGATTGTTAGGTTTATCCTTTTAGTTTTGGAATGAAAAAGTGTTGATAGGTATTGCTAAAGAGGTTGGTAGTCTAGTTGTGATTGCTCCTATAATGTTAGCAAGGCCAAGGCTAATTTTTGTTACAATATGTGTGAATGCAAACTTGCAAAAGACACTCCCCAACTTAATAGAACTCTTTTCTAAACATGGCAGTTGGGTGAAGTCTATCGAATATGAGAACTATCCCTCAAGATGTGATTCTTGCAAGAAACTAGTCCATTCAAGAAATTTATTGTCTAATAGGAAGAAGAAGAGTAGCCCTCAAAAGGTATGACACAAGAAGGATGATTCATATTCAAGATCCAAATAGGTGGGATAGCCAGTAATTTCATTGGATAAGAAATCAAATAAGGTTGATTTCCATGAAACCCCTATTGAAGACTTAGAGATCCAAATGACAAAGGAAGTCAAAATTCTAGAAGAAGTAATTTAGACAAATATTTTAGATAAAAACCCCTTTTTCATTGAGAAAGAAAATTCAAACCTAGGAACCACCTTCAAAATCCAATAGTTGAAGTAGATTATGACATCCAAGAATAAGGAAACTAATCAAGAAAACATGGTCATGCATTCGAGGGAGAAATATGGTAACAAGTATGAGATTTCTCTAGGGGAAATACCTTACTAGAAGAGGAAAAATTAGAATGGAGTGATATTTACAAACAAATCAGTAGAGGAAAAAGATATAGGGGAGTGGGAGTCTTTAGAGGATATAGATATAAAATTTTTGAAGAAAATTTAGATTTATTGACTCTCATTAAGTATGCCAACAAAAAAGTGGATGTGGGCTCTTTTGTGTCTAGAGGAAGACAAAAAAATTGTGTGGTTAGATCTAGAGAGGTAGAAAAACAAGTTGCATATGATACTTAGAAGGTTTTAAATTTGGGTGTGGGGAAGAACCCACAAAAATCTAAGAAATAATTATTTTATATTAGAACATCAAGGGTATGAATACCCCTAAAAAACACTATGTACTTTGGAAGATGAAAAAATAATAAAAACTTGGTATCTTATTGATTCAAGAAACTAAGATTGATGAACAAAATTTTCAATTGGTTGAAAACACTATTTGGAAGGAAGCAAATATAGTGAGAAGTTTAATGATGGGAGCCTATAGAGGTTTATGGACTTTATGGGATCTTAGAATATTTGATGGTCAATTTATTCAAAGAAATAAAATTTGCATGCTTCTCTTCTTGACTTGTAAAATTACAAAAATTTCTTGGGTTGTGTCCAATGTGTATGGCACAAACACTAGAGAAGGATGAAAAAGGGTTCGAGAGCCTCTTAGAAATATTCATGAGGTATATTATTGTCCGTGGATATTTTTTGGGGATTTAACACACCCTTGTATCCTAGTGAAAATAAGAGAGGCAGTTTGGGTTATTCTAATACTATAGAGAAATTTCATGAATTTATCTCTAAATGTGAATTAATGGATTTGGACCTAAAAGGGGCTAAATAGACCTGGTATAATAGGAGGTTATGAAGCAACTGCATTCAAATTAGATTGGATAGAGTATTAACATCCCAATATTGGTTAACTCACTATGATAACTATTCTCTCAAATCCCTCCTAAAGATATTTTTTTATCATTACAACTACTTTTGGAAGTGTTGGAGGGGAGAGTGAAAGATAGACCATTCATATTTGAGTTAATGTAGATGTCACATCCTTCTTTAGCTCAAAATATTTTAGGATGGTGGAACATTGATATTAGGGGATCCAAAATATTCCAAGTATTTCAAAAGTTAGAAAAGGTTAAGAAAAATATAAAGGTTTGGAACAATGAGGATTTTGGTCATTTAAAATAGAGAAAAAGTAATATAAATGCCAATTTGGAAAAGGTGGAAAAGAAAATTCATAATTGGGGGTGCACAAAGGAATTAGATAGAAAATAAAATATGCTTCTGTCTAATTTCCATACTTTATCAGCCTAGGAAGAATTTCATTGGAGACAAAAATCTAGGGCTTTATGGCTCAAATAAGGAGATTAGAACACCTAGTTTTTTCATCTCACAACTATTAGAAAAGGGACTTATAATAGAATAAAAATATTGAATACAAAAGAGGGAAAGGAAATAAAAGAGGAAGAGGATATTAAAAAGGAAGTGCTTTTTTTTTTTCAAAATCTCCTTAGCATGAAAGATGTAACAAATATTGAATCAACTAACAAATTGCTTAAGAATATTCTCCAAGTAGTGAATAGTGAAATAAATCTTTTTTTGTATAGTCCTTACTCAGAGGAGGAGCTAGGGAAGTTTTTAGCATGCAAAAGGATAAATCCATAGGTCCAAATGGCTTCCCAAATGGTTTATTTCAAATTTACTGGGAGATTATTAAGAATGATATGTTAAATGTTTTTTTGGAATTTTAGTGAGAAAACAATTCTCAAAGAATGGAATTCTATGTTCCTAGTTTTAATTTCGAAAAAGCAAGGAGCAAACATGCTAAAATAATTTCACCCAAACAACATGTTCAATTCCATTTATAAAATTTCTACGAAGATTCTAGCCAATAGACTAAAAAGTATTTTATGAGGCTGGATTGCATATTGCATCATTAGATTCTAACCAAATAAGTATGGGTAGATGAGTGATGGAAAAGGCTTCGATTTTTTATATCTTCTTACTGTAATGATGCCTAGTAGTTGAATGACATACATGATCCTATTTAATAGGATGAATCTAAAGCTCTTGTACAAATTTTATAGGTGTGAAGGTATATTGTTTGCTATCGGGTGGTTGTATTACCTGAGTATTTCTTTATTTTTCTTTTCTTAATTTGTGGTGTTAGATTTTATTTCCTCCTTTAATGACATCACTCCTTATAAAATTTGGTAGTGATATCTTATAGTTTTGGATGTTGGGTTTCTTTTCTTAGGTTTTGATACTTTTTTATTAGACCCCCTATCTTGGGTTTATTTACACCTGACATTCTATTTGGATTTTTGGTTATAATATTTTGATGATGACATGATCACATTTTGAAGTCCAATACCTTTGAAATCCATAATGCCAAATGTCAAAATCTAGAAGTAATACCTTAGAATATTTCTTCTTGCTTAGACATTGCTTTGTACTAAATCAAACATTTTATGCTACCTTATTGATATCATCATTATTTGCTCTCTAACTAGATTTATTCATTTGATTTTTCTTCAATGTTTGAGTCTTCACACGCTTTACTTTTGTTCCTTCTATCAAATGATAGAATTTTATTTTTCCTTTGCTAACATCAACATTTAAAATATTCGGCTAGTTTTTTTACTTAGCAAAATTTGATGTCTTCGTTTTGCTTTTTATTACTGGATTTAATACCTTAATACAAAAATATAATTTGGAAGTCTTCTACTTGTTGCTTTAATATCTACTTTACCCATTTCTACTTTTAGCCATACCTTTTTTTATTTTTTTTCCTCTCTGCAATCTTTCAACTTATTGGATCTCCCATAAGAGATTTATCAGGAGGTTGTTCTGGTTTCACTTTGAGTTGTTTCATATCCTTTGATAGCTTAGCAAAATAACTATAAGGCTTGGAACAGAACACTTCGTGGATGTAGGTAATTAGATTTACGTACAAGACCCATTGGAAAGGTTACTCCTATAGGAAATTGATATTTTCCTCTTCGTTTTTATCAACAATGATTCTCTCTTCCTCATTGATATTTCTATTATTAAAAATTTGAAGATAGTTTTAATGCAAGTAGATTCTCTATAATCTTTCCTAACATTGTTAATATGAATTGTGCATCAAGATCATAGTTCTACCTATCTTAGATCAATATTAACCTATAAATTTTCAACCTATAACCTATTTTCAATGCACACCCTTAGCTTGTGGGTTAGTGTTAGGTAGCTTCTCTCATGATCACATAGGTTATTATTCTTTTAACCCTTGAAAAAATGCCTATCGATTAGATGCAACTGTTAGACTACTTTAAGTGGAAAATATAGTCTAGAACAAATGTTGGAAGCTACACAACCTCCTTAGAGAATCCATATAATTTGAAACATATGGAGTAGAAGCCCAAGTAAATGTTATCTATATCTTCCTCTTTTATTGGTACTAGTGTTTTACAAGTCAAGGATAATTTTAAAATATTACTTATTAGTCTTTGCATGATGGGCATATATACATTGATGTTGAAATTATAGATAAATTTATTATACTTGATGTAAGGGATATTTTTTCCTTGGACACCCACACATTTAACATATCAGTTCCTTAATATTGTTTTATCTAACTTTAGATGCTAAAATTAGTGCCTTCTTATGTATGATCAACCATTCCAAGTATAAAGAGAAGATAAAAATATTGTTATCTTTAAAAAGTACCATATTACCTATTTATTTATTTAAGATTATATTTTTTTTATAGTCTAACAATTGTAAGTACTTGGATATATCTTGGATTGCATCCAACATGCCAATATGCTTCTTTCTTACTATTTTTTGATCCACTACCTAGGACAAAATTTATGTTTGAAAAGATCCTTTGTGCATCCTCTTTGAATATGTTCATTCATAGGGGTATTTAAATACTTGAGCCTCATTATGGTTGTTCATCTATGTGGTCAAAATTTCTCTCGTGCACACTTGTATTTTTTATCAAAGAAAGCTACTTGTACCTTAGGAGAGTAAGAAATATAACTAATTAAGTCACCTGCAAGATGCATCTATCCTTGATGGTCTCTAGAGTGATTAAGATTGCATAGGTATCTTGTTACACAAGGATAATGGCCTATTGTATCTTTATCATAGTAGGACATGCAAATATGGATAAATATTTAACATTTGTAAACTTGAGACATGAAACATTGTCCAACTCTTAAGATCCATACGTATGTTATAATCCATGAGTTGTTAGGATTCTTCTTGTATCTACACAAGGATTTAATCCTCAACTCCTTAGGAAAAAACCTTGGATCCCCATCATATATGTTGTCATATAAAGCTTGGATTATTTTAGCAACCACCTTGTTATTTTTTGCTTACTTTGGTTGTTGGGGTATCCTAGTTCTTTATGAGGATTTGAGTGTATTATTTCTTTGATATTTTTAAGGTTGTTTAGGTATTATTGATGTAATGGATTCCTCGATACAAGAAAAATAGTCTTCCTTCTTTGAATTAAATTTCACAATCTCTTTGGTAGGGTCTGTGTCGGATTGCACTTAATCGATGATTGAAATTATGAAAGATTATTTTACGGGAAGTCATAATTTTACCAAGTCTCTTTTCATGTGAATTGTAATATATCCAATGAACTACTAGAGTGGGATTTATGATTCAAGCTTTATACTAGTAAAAGAAAGGGTTTTTGAAATAATTGTTAAAATTAAAAAGAAAGGGACCATGCCAACCTACTTGTTTGGTTCCCATCACTACCATGGTTCCCACCACTACCATTGGACCGTAGGTGGAGGGAAGTTGGTACAACATGTAGGATTTGGATTCCTTGTTATAGCAATAGGTCTATGTTAAATGATATTTAGAGTGTAAAGAAGGTACTCATATAGGGTTGCTAGATTTTCTTTTAGTCTATCATTGTGCCATATCAAAGGAGGTTGATTGTCAAGGGCTTATTTTGCCTATGTTGTCACATGTAACAACCCACCCTATTCTGGATTGTTTCCTATCTATTTTGACTAGTAAAAAAAAACACAAATTTTTGCTCTTTTTATTCAAATATATGCTCTTTTTTTTAGGTATTTTTATGGGATTTAAACATACAGTATACTGCTGAAAGAAAGCTTCACAAACTGGAACAACTTAATTGCAAGGGAAATTACAATGATGAACAACATTGAAAATACCCGATTTTCCTCAAGTCTGAAAACAAATCGCAGCAATCCACGTTGTGGAAATAGTTTGTGAATAGTGCCATGAATAGTAATTTGCTACAGTGCCGCATGAATAGTAATTTGCTACAGTGTCGCGTGAATAGTAAACTGCTACAGTACCACGTGAATAGTAAACTGCTACGGTGCCGCATGAATAGTAAACTGCTACAGTGCCGCTTGAATAGTAAACTGCTATAGTGCCACGTGAATAGTAAACTACTACAGCCTCCAAATAAGTACCGTCTATAGGTATAAATCGTTGCTATCTCCCAACACACACAAGATATCAATGACGAACCAGAAATTCTCTTTGATCTCCAATTTGCCCTCTGAATGAAGACAATCAAAATCCAATAGAGCTGATCTTTCACAGCCGTAGTGGATGTCCTTGCCGAGAGTTTCCATTCTCAACAAGCTCGAATCTGCAAGCAAATTCTCCAAAATGCATCAAGCAATATATTCAATGTTCAAGGATGCTGGAATGAGAGCCCGACCACTTTATTTATTATTGACTCGGCCTGGCTGTATCATAACATAACCAATGTGGGATAAAAAAACCCCCTTTTTAATAAATCCTTATGTCTCCCTAAGTCACTTTATCAAATAATTAATAATTCACTTAAGTGACTTATGTGCACACATAATATAAAGTCTATTTAATTAAATACGACTTTATAATTAAATAATTATGAGTATTAAAATAATTGCACCAGAAGACCCAAGCCAACATCTGATAGCATTTTTGGATACCCTTTTGGTCGAACTGTCCAAATATAGAAACTGTTCTGAAAAAAGCACGGCCCTAAAAAATAGGAAACTGCTCCAACTGACTTCCAAGATCCTTAAACTGCTCCCATAGCCTACAGGATCGCGTGAATAGGCTATGCACTGTGCCAATGCTGACGAGCTCAGAAAGGGGACATGACAGTCCTCCCTCCCAAAAATTGCTTGTCCCCAAGCAATCTTAGTGTCGGATGCTGTAGAATGTCTTCATGTTCCCAGGTAGCATCATCAACAGGTAAGTTCTTCCATTTAATCAAATATTCCTTAATTACCTTCCGCCTCAACACCTTCTCCCTGTAATCAATAATAGCTTCAGGAACCAAAATGAGTTTACCCTCCTCATCCCATGGAGGCAACTCAGTAGAAGGAACAATGCGTGCACCAATCGCCTTTTTGAGGCGTGAAACATGGAAGACATTATGTATTTTGCTGTCACCAGGTAGCTCCAACTCATAAGCTACCTCACCAATCCGCCTGATTACCCGAAAGGGTCCATAAAATCTGGGCTTCAACTTCTCCTTCCCACTCTTCTTGAGAGTAGATTGTCTATAAGGCTGCAACCTAAGATAGACCAGATCATCCACCTCAAAACTGCGCTCAACTCTGTACTGATCGGCATAAAGCTTCTCGATTCTGAGCCTGAAGGATATTATCCTTGAGGGACCTCAACAAGTCCTGGCTGTCCTGCAAATAATCCTTAGCTCCCGGAGCTCGACTGTCACCCAATAGAAGATCAATGAAGCTTGGAGCCTCATAACCATACAAAGCCATGAAAGGTGTCATACCAATAGTCATGTGGTGAGTTGTGTTGTAGCAGAATTCCCCAAGATGAAGCCACTTCACCCAAGCTTTCTGCTGCCCTGAAACATAATTCCTCAGGTAACCCTCTATCCACTTATTAACTATCTCTGTCTGCCCATCGGTCTGAGGGTGGTAGCTAGTGCTGGGAGTGAGCTCGGTTCCTCCTAACCTGAATAACTCCTGCCAAAAAATGCTCATGAACCGTGTATCCCTGTCGCTCACAATAGTCTTGGGTATTCCATGCAAACGGAACACCTCTCTGAAAAATAAATCAGCCACCTGAGCAGCCGTAAAAGTAGCTGAAATAGCAAAGAAATGTGCAAACTTAGTGAGTCTATCCACCACAACATAAATGCAATCCTTGCCCTGCACTGTGGGTAACCCAGTAATGAAATCCATAGATATACCTTCCCATTTCTGGTTCGGTATTGGAAGGGGTTGCAATAAACCTGCTGGGTGTGTATGTTCATCCTTATTTTGCTGACAGATAGAACACTCACGAACATACTGAAGAACCTCATTCTTAAGCCCTTTCCAAGAAAATCTCTCCCGAATGCTCCTGTAAGTCTTAAAGAAACCTGAATGACCTGCAGTCGGATCATCATGAAAATACTGGATAACTCTCTTCCTAAACCGTGACCCAGATAGAAGAAAAACGCGACCCTTATAAAGGATCAAACCCTGTGAAATCATATAACGGTCATCCTGCACTTTGCCCTCTAGCAAACTGGATGCCCACTCATCCTCGGCATATTCTGCAATAATAACATCTCGCCATTCTGCTGAAATACCAGTCACTGAACAAATGTGAGGCCTTCGAGATAAAGCATCAGCAACCACATTCGACTTTCCCTTAACATAAACTATGTCAAAATCATAAGCTTGTAGCTTGCTGACCCACTTCTGCTGCCTCTCATTTAGATCCTTCTGAGCCAAGAAGTATCTAAGACTGTTATGATCCGTGCTGACAGTGAATCTACCTCCAACCAGATACTGCCGGAATTTGGCGAGAGCATGCATTATCGCCAACATCTCCTTATCATAAATAGAATAACTCCTTTCTGCCCCCTGGAGCTTCCGACTCTCATAAGCCACTGGGTGTCTGTTCTGCATCAGAACTGCACCAATCCCTTCACCGGAAGCATCACACTGTAAAACGAAAGGCTGTGAAAAATCTGGCATAGCAAGCACCGGGCAAGAACACATAACCTGTTTGAAGTGTTCGAAACACTTCTGAGCTTCATCAGACCATTTGAAGGCACCCTTCTTGGTCAAATCTGTGAGTGGGGCTGCCAACTGCGAAAATCCCTTCACAAACCGTCTGTAAAAACCACAAAGTCCAAAGAATCCCTTAAGCTGAGATAGATTTGTTGGAGCTGGCCAATCCTGGATAGCTTTGATTTTATCCGGGTCCATACGTACTCCATCTGCACTGATAATGTGCCCAAGATACAAGAGCTCTGTCAACCCAAAATCACATTTTGTTTCCTTAGCATAAAAGGATTCCTGTTCGAGGATACGGAGGACCTCCTCAAGATGCTGTAGGTGCTCCTCCCATGATCGACTGTAAACCAGAATATCATCAAAGAATATCAAAACATACCTCCTCAACTGCCTGCTAAAAATCTTGTTCATACAAGACTGGAAAGTCGCTGGGGCATTGGTCAACCCAAAAGGCATAACCAGAAACTCAAAGTGCCCACAATGACAGCGAAAAGTTGTTTTCTCTATATCCTGCTCTCTCATTCTGATCTGATGGTAACCACTGCGCAGGTCTATTTTTGAGAAGAGTTGAGCTCCATGTAGCTCATCAATCAATTCGTCGATGCGTGGAATAGGGTACCTGTTCTTAATTGTTTTCTTATTTAGCTCCCTATAGTCAACACACATACGCCAAGTCCCATATTTTTTCTTTACCAAAACCACAGCCGAAGCAAAAGGACTCTTGCTTGGTCGGATATGTCCCATGTCAAGCAATTCCTGAATTGTTTTCTCAATCTCATCCTTATGTCGCCTAGGGTGCCTATAGGGTGTAGTGATAACTGTCTTAGCACTCTCCTCCAACTCAATAATGTGCTCCATTCCTCTCTCCGGAGGTCTCCCTGGAGGAATATTACTAAACACCTTGGAGTGTTTAGTCAAGATGTCCTGAATCTCTGGCTGGTAAGTGGACTTAACCTGTACATCCCCTGCTGAAGTAATGAGACACTCTGCTGCCCACTCAACCTCATCATGTCTGAAAAGCCTCTCCATTCGCTTAATGGAGACAACTCGGGGTCCGCCGTCTGACATGCCTCTCAGCGTCACCTTCTTGCCACCTGTCATGAAACTCATCTCCATAGCCCTCAGGTTCATAGTGAATTCGCCCAAGGATTCTAACCACTGCATTCCCAGAATCATATGAGTATCCCCAATATTAACCACATAAAAATCATCAGTAAGATCATAGCCTCCTAACTTCATCTGTAGTTTAGGGATCCTGCGGTTACACTGTATGGCTGTCCCATCTGCTACCATTACTCTGAATCCTGGAAATTCTTCTGTCTGCAACCCTCTCTTATCAACCAACCCAGCGTCAATAAAGTTATGAGTTGCCCCTGTATCAATCAGTGTCACCACCCGCTGCCCCTGAAGGACTCCTCGGACCTTGAAAGAAGATCCCTTTTTAAAACTATACAATTGTGCAATCTGTACCTCAGTCTCTTCTTCTGTCTCCCCTGCTCCACAATTCTCCTCATCCTCCTGTTGATCTGAATGCTCTGAACCAGATTCATCAACTTCAAAATATTCTCTAGCCTCTAGTTGCTTCACCTTAACTGAACACTTGTGGCCCAACTCCCATGGTTCTCTACATCTGAAGCATAATTTCCTTTTTCTTAATTCATTGAGCTCATTATCTGATAGTTTCTTAGTTTCAGTTTTAGGTGCGTTCTGGACAAACCCCTTCTTATCTTTGTTATTCTGAAAAGGTTTGAAGGCTGGTTTTTGTTTTGGAACAGCGAACTCCATGCTTCTTGCCTTTTTCATGGCATCCTGTAAAGTGACTGGATCAAATGCCTTTACCCAACCACGTAGCGGCTCAGACAATCCCTCATAGAAGAGTATGATTAGACGCCTCTCTGAGATATCATCCACTTTGACAGAAATGGACTGGAATTCTGTGATGTAGGCCTCTACTGAACTGTTCTGCCTCAACTGTGCCAGATCTCGAAAATACAACTCAGGATCCTTCTTATCGAATCGATCGATAAGTAGCCGTGTGAACTCCTCATAGGATGTAATCAAATTATGACCCAAAGTGATCAACCCATGAAACCACCAATCGTGTGCAGCTCCTTCAAGATGTAATGTGGCGAATTTTATAGCTTCTTCTTCCAGCATAGGTCGAAGTGAGAGGAAATTATCAAGTTTATCCACCCATGTCCTGGCTGTACATTTGCCACTACCATCAAACTGAGGTAAAGAAACCTTGTTCAGTGCTTGGTTGAATTCTTTCTGTGCTGGTCTAGCCTGATCAGTACGGTGACCACCTCCCTGTCCCATACTCCTCTGCTTCTGAGTGACGTATTGGTCAAATGACCAATGGGCCCTAAGGCCTTTCGGAAGAGCACTATACCGTTGATACCACTCCTCAAACTGATCCTCTATAGGCCCTTGAGCTGTGTGCATCTCAGGTGCTGGAACTTCAGCTCTAGATAAGAACGTAGGCTGAGTCGGTCGAGAAGTAACAACTGTATGTTGCCTCTGATCAGTCATGCCCTGGCTGCCCTTGCTCGGAATACGCCTGTTTGATGAGCTAGGCCCACCATCCTGATTAGTCCCTGTCTGTAGCCCCTGCAAAGTATTAGTCATAGCCATAATAGCATTTGCTAATGCTTCCTGTCCCTGTATCATCTGATCCTGCATATCCATCTGTGCCTTTGACAAAGCATTAAGAGCCCCAAATATACTAGGGTTCTCCCGATGCTGATCATCACCCATAATGTCTAGTAATTCAGTAGATCTCTTATGTCGCTCGTACTGAAGATGAAAATATTTTTCTTTCCCTTTATCAACTGGTTCACTCATTAATTAAACCCACAAGTCGGCAGATATGACTCGCTCTGATACCACTGTAACAACCCACCCTATTCTGGATTGTTTCCTATCTATTTTGACTAGTAAAAAAAAACACAAATTTTTGCTCTTTTTATTCAAATATATGCTCTCTTTTTTAGGTATTTTTATGGGATTTAAACATACAGTATACTACTGAAAGAAAGCTTCACAAACTGGAACAACTTAATTGCAAGGGAAATTACAATGATGAACAACACTGAAAATACCCGATTTTCCTCAAGTCTGAAAACAAATCGCAGCAATCCACGTTCTGGAAATAGTTTGTGAATAGTGCCATGAATAGTAATTTGCTACAGTGCCGCGTGAATAGTAATTTGCTACAGTGCCACATGAATAGTAACTGCTACAGTGCCGCTTGAATAGTAAACTGCTACAGTGCCGCATGAATAGTAAACTGCTATAGTGCCGCTTGAATAGTAAACTGCTACAGTGCCGCGTGAATAGTAAACTGCTACAGACTCCAAATAAGTACCGTCTACTAGGTCTAAATCGTTGCTATCTCCCAACACACACAAGATATCAATGACGAACCAAAAATTCTCTTTGATCTCCAATTTGCCCTCTGAATGAAGACAATCAAAATCCAATAGAGCTGATCTTTCACAGCCGTAGTGGATGTCCTTGCCGAGAGTTTCCGTTCTCAACAAGCTCGAATCTGCAAGCAAATTCTCCAAAATGCATCAAGCAATATATTCAATGTTCAAGGATCCTGGAATGAGAGCCCGACCACTTTATTTATTATTGACTCGGGCATGGCTGTATCATAACATAACCAATGTGGGATAAAAAAACCCCCTTTTTAATAAATCCTTGTCTCCCTAAGTCACTTTATCAAATAATTAATAATTCACTTAAGTGACTTATGTGCACACATAATATAAAGTCTATTTAATTAAATACGACTTTATAATTAAATAATTATGAGTATTAAAATAATTGCACCAGAAGACCCAAGCCAACATCTGATAGCATTTTTGGATACCCTTTTGGTCGAACTGTCCAAATATAGAAACTGTTCTGAAAAAAGCACGGCCCTAAAAAATAGGAAACTGCTCCAACTGACTTCCAAGATCCTTAAACTGCTCCCATAGCCTACAGGATCGCGTGAATAGGCTATGCACTGTGCCAATGCTGACGAGCTCAGAAAGGGGACATGACATCACAACACAATGAGAGACTAATGTATTTGGTGAATAAAAATTTACTACACACAAACAACCAATATTATAAGGGTTAAAAGATGGTCATGATTGGTGCATATAAGTTCTTCATGTGTGGAAATAGTTGCTAGTTAGAAACTGAAGATGCTTTGCAAGTTGCAAATAATCTCTAAAAGAGTTCTAGTGATAAAAATAAACCTAACGATAAATTAACTAAACATATTCTTTAATTAACTAAATTATAAATCTAACAAACATGACACAAATAATAATTTTTAAATTATAAATAACCATCATAACCTATTTTAAATAACATAGATTATCAATTCTTATCATCATAATATTAAATATAATTTTTTTTTTTTTAAATTTATGTTAAAAAATATATGTAAAAAAAGATAAAACAAACTTATACAAAGCAAGAATCTACACTTTTAAACAAAATTTGAAAATGAAGTACCTTTCATTGTCGTCAATAGGGCAATAGCATTGGAAATCAGAATGCTCAACATAATAACATATTGGAAATCATTTTAAATCAGTCTTCAATAGGGGAAAAGCATTGGAAATCAGAATGCTCAACATCATAACATATTGGAAATCATTTTAAACCAATTTTTTTTTAACATTGTAGTCATTCAGGTCCTAAAAGTTTAAACTACTGGAGGACAATAGCATTGGAAAGCGAATTCTCAACCTCATAAAACATTAAAAATAGTCTTCCCCTAATGATTAGACATTCTCGCTTGCTCTACCTCATTGTAAACTTTTATAATCTAAAGGGCTTTCCTGTGGTGGATGATCAGATTATTTGGCATCACATTCTCTTCGTCAATAATCCTTGTATTGTGTTTTACATATTTACTCTAAATAAAAAATTTCCTGAGTCACATTAAAACGTAGCATTCATTAGGAGAATCTCGACTTTTAGTGATGGCAATGGCATGAACGATGTAAGAAATACCAAACAAGATACATACAGTTTCCAGGCAGGCAGTTTTTCAACTAATTGTTTTCAAATTTTCCTTTTTAAAGCCGTGAATTTCATTTTTTTAATCACTTTGGAAATTGTAATCTGAACCAAACCACAATGGAAATATAAAACATTTAAAAAAATTAAAAAATAAAATAAAATAATGTTTATTTATTTCTTAAATTCAAAATTACTCGTCATGCGAGAGTTGTCTGTGAAACAGGTTTTCTTTATATGTGTCGATTTAAAAATTATTATTATAATTATTTAAATTATAATTTAATTTGAACGATTACAATTAAAAATATTATTTAAAAAATAATAATTATATTATAAATTATAAATTTATGTTTACCATTATTTCATGTTTGTTTTTATTAGGTGGATTGGTAAGTTGAGATGGTTAAGAAAAAGAGATCTAGGTTTAAACCCTGGGGCATGCTTGTTTGCAAAGGTAATAATCTGCTCTAAATTCTCCGAGTGAGCATTCTTAGCCCCACTCAGGCCTAAATCTTTTCTGAATCATATGAATGCATGCTTGTTTATAGTAGTATGCTCTAAATCCTCCAAGTAAACTGAATGAGCTCCTAGTCCCTAACAATCATGGTCCCACTCACGCTTGAATCTTCTAAATATACGACAAACCAGACTACAGCTACGGATGGTAGTAGTTGTAACCAACTCCATCTATTTAAAAAAAAAAAACGTTACTCCATTACCACCTGGATAATGACCGATCCTCGGTGGAAAGTTGTGGGCTGATGGATTTGTTTTTATATATATAATATACGCTTGCAATTACGGAGACTATATAAGAAATAATTAATAATAATATAGTTGTTAACAAATCGTTAGCAAAATTAAGTGGTTCACTCATTTCTTAAAATTAATTGTTCATAGGCTTACAAAGAGGTAAATATAAAGACGCATTGAAAAGCGATATTTTAGCATCAAGTAGAGTAATAATTCAATTTAGAAGGTTTTTTTACAATTATATTTACAGTCATCTATTTTATTTTGTTAAAGTGGCTTCTAAAATTTTATTTTTACTAAAAAATAATAGTTTCTTGTTTAAGATAATTCAAGGTAAATTACTATTAATTACTTATTTCCCTTTAATTTAATTATTATTTTTTTCAATGTATTTTTCCTTTCAAATAATTTATAAATTTTCTTTTTTTTATAACTCTTTATCCATTTCATTCTTCATTTTTTCAATTTATTTTTCATCTTTTTATATCTCCCACATGTAAATTAATTCACTTTTAACCAAATAAACAATTCTTGCGCTTAAATATTCAAATGTTTTAAATGTTATAGTATACTTTTAAATAAATGGCATTGGCTTATCTTCTACTTTACAGTATCTCTCCCACACAAGGATCTCTCTTCCATGTTAGGGAAACTTGTCCTTCTAAAAATATCGTTACTTTAGTTACATCTCTACTACATTCTTCCAAGATATTACTATGCACAAAGCTCTCATCTTTATTCTTGGTGCTCTCCTCCAATTTTGTTAATATCTTCCTTAGCTATTACCTCTTCTTTCATATAGGCTCCTCTCTTGCTCATACACTCTCCTCCAATTCTCCTATTCATCAATTCTTGTATAAAATTAAGCTCTTATGTTTGTAGTTTATTGCTTTGACTACTTGCAAATGTATACTTTCATCTACATTCCCTTAAATACTTTTACAATTGCATTTAATATCAACCTTTATTTTTCTAATTTTCTCATCCTTGGCACATCAAATTCTTTTGTTGAGTATCTACTTTGACCTTCCTCTCTCCAATCCACTATTCCTTTACACACTATGAACATTTGTCTAGTTGGTCTATTCATCCAAACTATGTCATTCGTCTAACCTTTATGTCAAACTTTCACTAGTTATTCCATGTTCCTTCTTCAATATTTTTCTCTTTAATTTTCCTCCTTTAATCTCCTTCACTTCAATGTTTATCCTTCAATATCCTACGCTTCAAAATTTCTCTTTCAACCTCTAATAGTTGCTTTGGCATTTCTTCACTGTCTCTTCATGTCAACTCATATCAAACTTGTTTTTTCTCCACCTTAGATATCTAATGAATGTGGCTCTAAAACCACTATTAGGTAAATTAGTCCTATTATCACAATATAACAATCTTTAGGATCAAATAATATCTCACAAACTCATACAATCATTCAGTAATATTTTATAGTAACAAAATGAAATCTTTATTGAAAATGCATCTACTGAAGCATGCATAAATGCAATGCTTCTTGATACTTATTACAAATATTTGTCTTTAATAAATACTTACATGATACTCTTCATACTACACGACTCTTGAACTTTGCTCTTCTAAAACTCATAAGAGATCCAACTCTTCATATTTCCCTCACATATTTATATAAAGGTAAATTCTCCCATGGTTGCTCATAATTCATGACATATCACTCACATAACTTACATTTATTAACAACACACCTCACACACTTATTTACATGACACATACACTCATTTAATAACTTAACACATAATATAAACTCAAAATATTAAGCACACTCTAATCTAAATATTTACAAATGTACCAAATATTGTAATACCTCCAACAATTTTGATGTTTTTCTAGTTATGAGGTAAGATGTTCTTAAAGATGGAAAAAGAGATATATTCAACTTTTCTCTTTTGATGGACTAACAATAGGCAAAGGAATTAGGCTCTACATGATAGATCGATGGGATTTCCAGCATAGCATGGATCTAAGGTCATACTAAAAGAAGATTACAAAACATAGACTAAATTATTGAGTATGTGAGGTCTTACTTTTTTATGAAGGACCATGGTTCTAGCAACTTCTCATTCTTAATTATCATAAGATCTAATAATGACATTAAAATTTTCTCAATCGTGCTTGTTTAACCCAACTCTATTATAGATACCAAATTTTGACATGCCTAGTTAGCTACATCTTTAAGCAAAGCACCAAACAATATGGCATCAGTCAAATAACTTAATCTAGGTGAATTAGACATCACAATTGAACTCTTTATAGAAGAACCACCTTTTGCAAAAGTGCTACCTAACGCTTTTACAAAACATGTTTTTTCTAGCAAGTTGATTAGTCAACAAGATTGTTGAACGTAAGTGCCACTTGAGTGCAAAAGTGCTAGCCAGTATTTTTATAGATACTAACACTTGTTTTAGCATGAGTGGATTTTCTATGACATGAGCTAAATACACATAGATTCCTTCTTTCATCTCCGTTGCCTAATTGCACATCCTGCATCCTCTCCTCAGACCTATAAAATTTGAATTGTGTCCATGCATTAATCGAATATTTGACTCTATCTTCCCTCCAAGGATCTACCCTCCCAAAATATCTAATTAGAACATGGACATTTTATGAATATTTTTTAGCTATAAAAACTTGGCCAAATAAAATTTTCTCACTGTTTCCCTCATTCTCATTCTCTTTATTATAACATTTAGAGCATTGAGACTAAGCTTTTGGAGCAAGTGAAGCAAGGCAAAAGGTATTAAGGATAATATATCTTCTTAATTGCAAGGAGGAGGCTTTACTACACTAGAAAAATTTTAGGTCCTTCTCTTTCATCTCCTTTTGTTTTTTATTTTATGTAGTTTCCTCTTACAAACTTTACTAACACTTCTTATACATTCTACAACTGCTAGCTTTTGATTATTGCCTTATTTCATTAGCTTTATTTATTCCTATTTTAACTTTTATTTGCAACCCTCTAAAATTATTTTGTGTCTATTTTGCTTTTATTTGTAGCATTCCAAAAACATTTCGTACTTCTAGTCATTTTCATTGTAGGCTTAATTTTTTGGTTGTTTTACTAATCTATGTTGTTTCTCTTATTTATGCTTTTAAAGTCTAATATCTATTTTTACTTGAATTCACATGCATTTGGATCTATTTTACACTCACTCTGGTCTTGTTATAGCCTTATTATTATGTGCAATTATCTTACACTTATATTTCTTTTCTTTTGATTTTCTTGTGGGGCACTTGATTATGAAATCAGTGCTAAAAGAAAATTCATCGAATAAGCACCACTCCTCTGTTCGTAGGGGCAACTGTGAAGGTATTGGATTCTTCCGAAAACATGACGTGCAACCTAACGCTGTGGGGCACTCGATTATGAAATCAGTGCCAAAAGAAAATTCATCGAATAAGCACCACTCCTTTTTACGGAATAATGCACTAAAGTACATTCTATCCTTCGCTTTATTTCGTCTTCGGCCACCCACCTTTTTGACTTCCAGCCTTGGACAAGGTTGGTGTAACTCACTGGAAGCTTCACCTGTCTCATCACATTATTGGGGATGGCTGCTTCTCGCTATAATGACTGGTTCCTTTAAAGGAAGTTTGGCACGCGATCTCATTAAAGTGGAACTATAATAATGGAAAATATGTGACTAAAGATAATATTATAATGAACCTGCTATTATAAAACAAGAGTGAACCATCCCAGTTTGGCACGCGATCTCATTAAAGTGGAACTATAATAATAGAAATATGTGACTAAAGATAATATTATAATGAACCTACTATTATAAAACAAGAGTGAACCATCCCACATTCCTATAGATGAAGAAAGCATATGTGAACTTAATTTGAATTATATTTGGGTTCAAAAAGCTTATAAGTTTTGTAATCACAGGTCTTCATCTTAAACAATGGAATTACAAGTAGATTTCTATTTTAACAAAAATATTTTTTATTTTATTAAATTATTTAATATGCATTATTATAATCTTTTAAATGTAAATCAAACCAAGCAACTATTGTTATAACAACACCATCTATTAAAAAAAAAAAACGTTACTCCATGTTTAGCCGATTTCGAGTTTGTTTCCTTGCTAAACAAAAAGCGGGGCGGGAAGCATATTCTATTTACCACCTGGATAATGACCCATCGTCGCTGGAAAGTTGTGGGCGCGTGGATTTGTTTTTTATTTATACACTTGCAATCACGGAGACTATATAAGAAATAATTAATAATGATATAGTTGCTAACAAATCGTTAGCAAAATTAAGTGGTTCACTCATTTTTTAAAATTAATTGTTCATAGGCTTACAAAGAGGTAAATATAAAGACGCATGGAAATCTTTAAAAACAATATTTTTGCAAAGCGATATTTTACCATCAAGTAGAGTAATAATTCATTTTAGAAGTTTTTTAGATGTATATTTACAGTCATTTGATATTTGGAGGTATTTTATTTTGTTAGAGATGTTTTTAAAATTTTATTTTTATTAAAAATAAAAGGTAAACTACTATTAACTTCTTATATCTTCTTCAATTTAATTTTTTTTTAATTTTATTTTCGTCTTAAATAATTTATTAATTTTCTTCTTCTTATAACTCCCTATCTATTTCATTTTTCATTTTTTTAATTTATTTTTCATCTTCTTATATCTCCCACATGTAAATTAATTTGACCAAATAAACAATTATTCTAACGTGCGCTTAAATATTTAAATGTTTTAAATGTTATAGTATACCTTTAAATAAATGGCATTGGCTTATCTTCTACTTTGCTGCATCTCTCCCACACACAAAGATCACTCTTCCACGTTAGGGAAACTTGTCCTTCAAAAATTATCTCTATTCTAAGCGTTACTTTGGTTACATCGCTACTACATTATTCTAAGATATTACTCTGTACAAAGCTCATCTTAATTCGTGGTGCTCTCCTCCAATTTTTGTTGATATCTTCCTTAGCTATGACCTCGAAAGGTTTCTCTCTTGCTCAGACACTCCTCCAATGCTCTGATTCATCAATTCTTGTATAAAATTATGCTCTTATGTCTATTATTTATTGCTTTGACTACTTGCAAATGTATACTTTCATCTATGTTTCCTTAAATACGTCTACTATTGCATTGAATATCAACCTTTCTTTTTCTAATTTGCTCATCCTTGGCACATCAAATGCTTTTGTTGAGTATCTACTTTGACCTTTCTCTCTCCAATCCACTCTTCCTTTACACACTATTAACATTTTTCTAGTTGGTCTATTCATCCAAACTATGTCTTTCATCTAGAATTATGTCAAACTTTCACTAGTTATTCCATATTCCTTCTTCAAACTTTTTGTCTTTAATGTTCCTCTTTTAATATCTTTCACTTCAATTTTTATCCTTCAATATCCTTCTCTTCAATATCTCTCCTTCAACCTCTAATAGTTGCTTTGTCATTTATTCACTATATCTTCATGTCAACTCATATCAAACCTGCTTTCTCTCCACCTTAGATATCTAATGAATGTGGATCTAATACCACTATTAGCAAATTAGCACTATTATCACAAGATAATAATCTCTAGGATCAAATAATATCTCACAAACTCATACAATCATTCAACAATATTGCATAATAAAAAAATAAAATATTTATTGAAAATGAGTCTACTAAAGCATGCGTAAATGCAATGCTTCTTTATCCATATTACAAACATTTTTCTTTAATATATACTTACATGACACTCTTCATACTACACGACTCTTGACCTTTGCTCTTATCAAACTCATAGGAGATCCAACTCTTCATATTTCCCTCACATATTTACATAAAGGTAAATTCTCTCATGGTTGCTTATAATTCATGATATATCACTCACATAACTCAAATTTACTAGCAACACACCTCACACACTTATTTACATGACACATACACTCACGTAATAACTTAACACATAATATAGACTTAAATATCAAACACATTCTAATCTAAATATTTACAAAGGTACCAAATATTGTAATACCTCCAACGGTTTTGATGTTTTGCTAGTGATGAGGTAAGATGTACTTAAATATGGGAAAAGAGATATATTCAAATTTTCTCTTTTGATGAACTAACATAAGGCAAAGGGATTAGGCTCTACATGATAAGTGGATGGGATTTCCTTCATAGCATGGATCTAAGGTCGTACTAAAAGAAGATTATATTTCAAATCACAAGATAAAACATAGACTAAACTATTGCGTATGTGAGGTCCTACTTTTAAATGAAGGACCAAGGTTCTAGCAACTTCTCATTCTTCATTATCATAAGCTCTAAAAATGACATTAAAATTTTCTAAATTGTGCTTGCTTAATCCAACTCTATTATAGACACCCAATTTTGATATGCCTAGCAGGGTTATGCATAGCTACTATTCATAGCCAAATTGGTTAAAATTAGGATTTTTAAAATTTGGAAATGGTTAATATTTTGGACCCTTAACTAGGGCCCATTAGCCAAAAAAAATTAGGTGAATTTTTTTTTGGGTTGATTCGCCCTTGATTTTATAATAATTTGACCATTTTAAGTTTAAATTTCCAACATTACCCTTAATAATAGTGAACCTTCTACATACATTTTTACACTATCATCTAGATTTTGAAATTGATTCACCATTTTTTTTTAAATACATTTTGGGGTTGACCCCTTATGCATAACCCTGATGCCTAGTTATTACATATTTAGGAAAAGCACCAAAAAACATATCATCAGTCAAATAACTTAATCTAGGTGAATTAGACATCACAATTGAAATTTTTATAGAAGAACCACCTTTTTAAAAAGTTCTACCTAACGCTTTTGTAAAACATATTTTTTCTTGCAAGTTGACTAGTCAGCAAGACCATTGAATGTAAGTGCCACTTGAGTGCAAAAGCGCTAGTCAATATTTTATAAATACCAACACTTGTTTTAGCATGAGTGGAATCTCTATGACATGAGCTAAATACACATAGATTCCTTCCTTCCTCTCTCTTTCTTGATTGCACATCCTACATCCTCTCCTCATACCTATAAAATTTATATTTTTTCCTTGCTCTAATAGAATCTTTGACTCTATCTTCCCTCCAAGGATCTACCCTCCCAAAATATTTAATTATAACCATTAGGATGGACATTTTATAAATATTTTTTGGCTATAAAAACTTTTCCAAATAAAATTCTCTCATTCTTTCTCTCACTCTCATTCTCTTTATTATAACATTTAGAGTATTGAGACTAAGCTTTTGGGGCAGGTGAAGTAAGGTAATTAGCATTATGGATAATATATCTTCTTAGTTTTAAGGAGGAGGTTCTACTAGGCTATAACATTCTTAGGTCATTCTCTTTCATCTCCTTTTGTTATTTATTTCATGCATTTTCTTCTTACAAATCTTACTAACACTTTTTCTTGTACATTCTACAACTGCTATCTTTTATTTATTGCCTTATTTCATTAGCATTATTTATTCCCATTTTAAATTTTATTTGCAGCCCTCTAAAATTATTTTGTGTCTATTTTTCTTTTATTTGTAGCATTTCAAGAACATTTCAAGCTTGTAGTCATTTTTATTGTAGACTTAATTATTTTTTTATTTTTTTAATATTTGTTGTTTCTCTTATTTATGCTTTTAAATTCTAATATCTATTTTTACTTGAATTCACATGCATTTGGATCTATTTTACACTCACTCTGGTCTCTAGCCGCATTAGTATATGCAATTATCTTACACTCATTTGTATCTTATTTGTAAGCATAAACATTGCATTTTCAATTTAATCCCTTTCATTCATCCATTTAAAATATTTAAATATTTTTTAAAGCTCATTTTATTTAAAACTTGCAACAATTTATATATCTATTTTATTCTCATATTCATTGTGATTATAGGTATAACCTAATAATATTTTTATTAGACTATTTTAATTACATATTTTCTTGTTTATTGTTAGCAAATCACCACTATTCTTATAGGATAATTCTATGGGATCTCAATATAAAATAATAAATATATTCTTATATCAATAAACATCAAACTCACTAAATACTATTGAAAATATATCTATCATAAGCAATACATAAATACAATGCTTCTTCAATACAATATTACATGACTTTATCTTAAAAATAGACATACATGAGACTCTTCATATTGAAATGACTCTTGAACTAACTTACATAAACTCTTCATCTCCTCATACTCATAAGAGATCTAACTTTTCATATTTTTGTCTTACATAGTGATACATCTCACATATTTACATAAATATAAAGTCTCTCACAATTGCTGATAACTCCTTAACATGGAACTTCACTCACAAAAGTCACACTTACTAAATTGACAACTTACCTATATAACTCCACACTTATTTACATGACACATAACTAATACTTATAACATGACACCTACTATAGACTCAAATATTAAACAAACACTCTAAAATATTCACATGACTAAAATATTTATAGGGTGTAAGGTAAAAAATAATATAACACCTTCAAAAACTTTCCATATTACATTTTTTGGTATGGAGGCATTTTGCCTTCAATATTCTTGAAGCATTTTGGTTTTTTTAGATGTTCCTATTGATTTTGATTCATGTTATAAATTTATCCCTCTAAGTTGCCATTTTCAAAGAGTCATCAAAGAATATATTTTCCAACTCTATCAATATCGTATTATGTTCCTTTTCCATACAAGTTTTATTTTCAATAAAATACCTCTTTTGATATCGTTATTTTAGAAAAACTTGATCCAAATATTTTCATGCAATTTCTATCACATCCAAAGCAAACATACCATTTTTATAGGATCAAAGGACTTCCAATATTTTTAGTGTTCTAATAAGGCCTCTTATTTCCATTGAAAGTTTTGAATTCTATCAATCTTTCCTTATTCAACAATTATGATACTAAAATTAAATAATTTTTTATACCCAAAACATAAATCATGTTTTCCAAAGTACATTTGGAATGTAGTAGACTAAGCATATCATTCTCTACTCCTTGTACTTGATAAATTTTATCATTTCGTATCTTAATTGGTATACTTGGTTTTACTTGAATGAAATTAAACTAATATAAGTTGTTTGTCATATGATGACTAGCTCCTGAATCAATGTACCAAGAATTATCTTCATATTCAATTTTTGGTTCTATTTGAAGCTTTGATATTTTATTGTATCATAGAACATGTTTGTGATAATATCTTCTTTGTATTTGAAAACCTTTCTTCATGATATTTGCTTCTTTGAACATATGTGAATTTGGAAAATACCTTTTTGATGCACTAACTTTTTCTTTTATCAATTATTTTGTTCAAATAAATTTCTTCAAGTTTCTTTAGTTTTAATTACCTTCCTTTGTTGTAGAATTCCTCATTACTCCCAAATTAAAAAAAAAAAAAAACTTCAATTATTCTCTTTTCTTTTCTCTCTTTAAATTTTCAATTTTTTATTTGACATTCTTCTTCAACTAATTATTTTAATTCTTTGTAAAATTCCTTTTATCTTCAAATTTAATATTTCTTCTTCAAATATTTTTTATCAATTCATTTTTTCAATCTTGAATTTCTTTTAATCTTTAACAATTTTCTTCAATTATTGATTTTATTTTGATGTTGAAATCCTTATATCTCCAAATTTTAATATTATATTTCTTTTTTATTATTTTAATTCTTCTCTTATTATTATTTTTTCTTCAATTTATTTCTTCGTTCAATATTTTATTCTTTTTATCCTTTTGTTCTAATATTATTCTTCTTTCAATCTTCAATCTTCAATTTTTAATTTATTTTCTTTCTTCTTTCAATTAATATATTTCTTCAATATTTAAATTAATTCAATTTTAATAAATATTCAGCTTCAATTTTTCATCAATTCGATCATTCATTTCTTTCTCAAAAATATTCTCCTTAAGTTTCATTCTTTAATCAATTATCTTCTTACAACTCCCTCTTTTTCAACTTTTAATCTTTCACTCTTTAATAATCAAATTTTTAATCTTCTTAAGTTCTTCATATAACTCTCAATTTAATTTCCTTCAATATTTTATTCAATTAATAACTTTCATTCAAATATCAATCTTCAATTTACTACTTCCTTCTTCACTTTAATCCTTCATTATTTTCTTATACCTCCTTAATTATTTATTTCTTCAAAAAATAACTTATTCCTAAAATATTTTAGTGCCTTCAATAAGTTATTCTTTCAACGTTATTAGGCAAATAAAACCTTACCTTATTTGACATTGATGTATTCATGAATATCTAGTCTATGCAAATGACACGAGTGTGGTTTAATTCCTCTAGTAAAATTATTCTTGATTGAACATTACAATAGATGCATTACTACATTGATGTTACGCCTCCTAGCCTATGTATTTGTTGTTCTCTATGCTCTAAAAATATTTATTCTCCTCTATAATGTAATCGCATCAATAATATTCTATGTGTTGTGATGTCTCTATGTTCACTCCTTCGAATACAATATTTGAGAAATAATTTTGGAGTGCACTTTATGAGGACATCTCCTCTAAATGTAGTGTTCTCTCTAAATGCAATGTTCTCAATGAGAATATTTCTTTTAGAATTCTATATGAGGAAGTCTCCTCTAAATGTAGTTTTTTTTATGAGAAATTATCCTTTGAATGTAATGTTCTTTAATGAGGATGTTTATACCCCCACTTGACTCTATATTTCCAGTTGTAATGTTACACTTACCAGGCACTCAAAGTTTCTCTCATGACAATGTTATTCTAACAAAGATTTTAATGTTGATCTTATTGTAACTCTCACCACGCTTGGTGCTTTTCTAGACATAAATGACTCTTTATTAGGTGTGGCACTTCTCCAGACCTAAACAATTCTTACTAGTTATGTCTCTATAGACCTCTTCACTAAAAATATTCTCAATAAGTCTCCAAATTCTCTTTTTTTTAGTTCAATATTGTCTCCATCATAGCTTAGTCATATCTCTATCATAGCTTAGTCGTATCTCCATTGTAGCTCTAATACCAAGATTACAAAATCACTATTATTATCATAGGATAATTCCAAAATATATCAACATCAAATACACTCAAAATATGCACATAATAATGAACATAAAATTCACTAAATATTATAAAAAATATATATCCTATAAGCTATGCTTCTTTGATACAATATTACATGAATTCATTTTTAATATATACATACATGAGACTCTTCATATTCATATGACTCTTGACCTTTACACTTACATAAAACTTTCATCTTCTCATACTCATAGGAGATCTAACTTTTCATATTTATCTCTTACATAATATTAAATCTTACGTATTTGTATAAATATAAAGTCTCTCATAATTTCTCATAAATTTTTACTTCTAAACATGATACTACACTCTCATAACTCGCACTTACTAACATGACACCTCACCTATATAACTCCACACTTATTTACATGATATATAAATCATAATTAATAACATGAAACCCACTATAGACTCAAATATTAAATACACACTCTAGAATATTTACATGACTAAGATATTTACATGGTACAAGATACAAATAATGTAATACATTAAAAATTTATAAATAACTTATTGGTCTCAAATATTGTTAAATCACTATATTAGGTATTCATTTGGATATTACATAAACATTTCTTCTTAAATAACTTATTAGCTTTTTATCATATTTAGGTCAAATTGGTTCTAAATTTCTTCCCAAAATTATTTGTTCAAAGCTTGAAGGTAAAAAAATATTAAAATTCTTAGAAATCTAGCACTTCTACTTCATTGTTCTACTTAGAACAAAAGCACCATTATTATAAAAATGCTATGTAGTGCTTCTATTCAATTGCAATGCTTTTGTATGAGCATATTTTCCTTCTATGTTTAAGGTAAATTATGATTTTGTTTTGTGAATAGGGGGTCTAATAAGATGAAGCAAATAGTCTACTACTTTCCTATGATTACATAATACCCTTAAACCTAACTACCATTTATTATTTTCCTTAGTTTTGTAGGTTTAACAAAAGTGCCAAAATTCCTACAAAAGCACCAAGTAGTGCTTATGCAAATCCTAGCACTTCTACACAAACACTAGAAAATAGGTATTTCTATCTCAAGAATCCTTTGTCTAGTTATGATTGGTTTTATTTTAATTTTGACCTTCTGTCTATTGTAATTTTGACTAAAAAGATATCTAATTTGGGTCAAATCAAAGATACTTGGTATATTTTAAATTTCGTTTCAAAATCACTTAGGTAAGGAATTGAAAATCAACTAGTTACATTTAGGTTATTTTATTTGTTGCATTCCCTCTTATTTACCTTTGAAAATTAGAAAAACATTTTTATTTATTATAAATAATACAATCATTGTTAATTTCCTACAAGACAATCAAGTATACCTATTTTAATTTAATTTAATTTTAATCCACTACTCCTCCAACCATCTCTATAAGTATACCTATTTTAATGTCATCTTCTAGTGTTCCCTTATCTATCCCAACTCCAAACCCTATTTCTATAAGTCCTTTCTTAACAAATTATATAGGGATCAATTATATTCCTACACCAAATGCACTTAATCAAGTTGCACAACCTTTAACAATGTTACCTCAAATACCTCATGCTTATTCTCAACCTCCACTAGTATTGTCAACACCTCCAAATTAATCAACCTTAGAGTTCCAAAACATAAATTCTAAACTAGAGCACCTTGAGAAGAGGGATTCCAAATTGGAAGAAATAGAATGTGAAATGGCCTCTATTCAAGGAGCATCATTGGAAAATATATTTTTTTGATAAAACTTAACATTAAAATTTAGATCCCATTATCACTAATATTACCTTTTCACCAAATTTTAAGACACCTAAATTTCAAATTTATAATAATAAACATGATCTTGTTAATCACTTAAGGTTATTTCAAATTGCTTTTAGTGATGTAACCCATGATAAAATATTACTCCTTATAATCGTTCATAAAAATCTTTGTGGACTAGATTTAGAATGATACTTTCAAATACCTCATAATTCCATAAAAACTTTAGATAACTCATGGAATCATTTGTAAAATAATTTTTAGTTTACATTGATGATACAATCACCATAGATAACTTATATTTAACTTAAACAAGCCAAATACAAATACTTTACGATCTTCTTAGCAAAATGAAAAGTATTTGTAGGAAGAATTCAATATATTCCCCCATCAAAATAAATTTTACACATATTTATACATGACTTTCATGAACTATCGTATCCCTTGAAAATTTCTAATATCTCTTATTTTGAAGAAGCAGTAGACGTGATAAAAAAGTAAAAGTTGCTCAATTGAGAAGGGGACAACTCAAATATATGAAAGAAAAAATAAACCACCTTCCCATAATCATAAAGGCAATATAATAATAATCATATTTTGGTGTGACGAATTCTCTGCAAACAAACAATATAAATACAATCGAGACTGGTCCTCAAAAACACGTATTAACAAAATAAGATAAACCTAGGCATCAATTTATATGTACTAGTCAAACTGAAACCACCATCCTAAAAATACTTCTTGGTATAAAAATTATAAAATATTCCACCCATTAGACATTTAGAAACTTCAAAATAACTACCCAATTGGTATTGACAAGAGAAACATTGTGATTATCATCGAGTCAATGGTCATATAACTAATATATGTAACACTTCATGAAACATTATCCAAGAGCCTATAAAAGCTAGAAATATTATCTTCAATCAACAACATTCCCTTAATAAAAGCTTATAAATATTTTAAAATTATTTACCATCCCATAATCAAAGAACTGCTAGCTTCATAGGAAATTTATAATCCATCCTATACAGTGACTGAATAATAGACAAAAAATTAATCCTCAAAGTAATCTATGCAACCACAATTAGTAATTCCTTAGAATACCGAGACAAACACCTCAAAAAAGCCACATTTGTTTCTTAGACCTCCTCAAAATAGTCAAAATTCTTTTAACCTTTGATAATAGCTAGAAAGTATTCCTACCAAGATCTTGCTCTCACAATTGCTAAGCTCACCTACCCATAGGGATATATTACTTAAATTTTTAAGTGAAAAATAGGTCTCTCAAGATTTACCACCTAATTACATCACCAAAGTAATAGGTTTTAGTGGAACAAATAGGTTTACCTTATTATTTCATGAAATTGATATACCTTTACCTACAATTTCAGGAGATCTACCTCTTTATATAATGGGCCAAGTTGGAGATAAGCTTATTAAGGGGGTCTTGGTAGACAATGGATCAACACTCAATGTTTGTAATATAAAATTACTCCAAAAATTTGAACTAAATGAAGAATATTTATATGAATTTGACCATTGGCACCATAACTTTACCCCTCAAAGTAGGACCCTAAATTCTCAACACCCTCTTTTCTATTATCCCCTGTGACATAACTTATAATATTTTAATTATATTACCTTGAATCAATTCTATAAAATCAATCTCATCCATATTGCATTAGTGTATAAAATATGAATATCAAGGCAGGATCATTAATATGCCTACTAATCTAGAACCCTTCACTTAATGTTAAAAATATAAGCAAAACAATCAAGACTAAACTTGTGTCTATCACTTCAATTAATTGTACCTTCTCATTCTCTTCAACACAATAAAAATAATAATACATCTAAGTAACCCTTTATCAACTTAAATTATAAAAATAATGATACATATAGGCAGATCTAAGATCTCTAGGTTAGTGAATATTTCAAGATATTACATTGAACCTAGGATGTTATTATTGCAGTTGTCTGTGGTGAATCGGGTACATTAAATCGAGGTGAATAAATTTATGTTAGTATTTTTTATGTTGATTGTAGGTTTTCACATTGCTACACTTTGATGACATGATTCTAGTAATCCTAGAATATGACTAGGCAATGATCTTGCTTAATGTTATATTTGCAATGTAGAAATCTAAAATGATTAGAATTCTAGATGTAGTTGGGTTGGTTGATGCTATGAAGACCCTTATACTAAAGGTGAGTTATGTATATTAATAATGTATGATGTAGATATCATAAATAATGACTCTAGGTGTGGAGACATATCATTTCATGTATCATGGAAAGAGCACAGTGTAAAGGAAGCCGAAAGGTGTCTATGTAATTGAACGACTATTCTGGAGCTTTACTCCAAGGAGAGGAGACAAATGTAAGTCTAAATTGATTGACCAATTTAGTTCATAGAACTTAGGGATTAATGGAATATCCCTAAGAATTCATAAAGACATATTGGAATATCTTCGACCATATTTAATAACCAATTCATCTTTGAATTTAATGAAAGGAAAACAGTTTAAGCTAGTTTTTTCCCCACAAGGCAGATTTCCAGGATAAAATATGGTTGTTTGACTATTGTGGTGAACTTTCTTTATGGTGCTATTCTTTTATAGTTTTGATAATGTATGGTGCATTATGTAATGATCATTCTAAATATAAATATTATTGGTTTTTAAGATATTGAATTATGATAAGGAATTATTATAATGTTTATTAATTTAAAATGCTTATGTGAATGAATATGATTCTTATGGTTATGTTCCAATGTATGGTTCTTGTCATTTAATATACATCAATAATTATGAGTCCTCTTGTTGGACCTTGTTAGTGCATGGGGAATGGTTGGATCCCAAACTAGAATAAAAGTAATATTATAAATGTTAAGAGGGTTAATATTATACTTTGAATATGGGACTCTTTATCATGAAATATACCTTTGGTCTAAATATTAATGCTTGTATGTGGCATATGGATAGTTGAGACAAACTTGGTAATGCACAATTTATAATGAAAAATACTATGTTCTAATTAGATGACACCAAACTCAAAGGAATTGATGGATTTGGAAAAATAGATATGCATAAGAATAACAAAGGGAATAGGGCTCTTGATGTAGCTTGTTTTCTTTGCATAAGAATGATCTTAACGAAATATTGGTTAATAAGGTTTCCAAGTCGTAGTTTTTGTAAATAAGGTTTTAGGAATGAGGCTATTTGGATATCTAGCTCATATGGATATGAAATGGATATTCAATCCCCTCACGCACCTACTCTCTACATAGAAAGACTTATGTAGAGTGTAAAATTGGTGTGTTACTTTTGAATGAATGAAAGGGAGGTCAATTCTAGCTCTTTGGATCCATGAGATGGATAGTTTGACCCTTTTAGAAAAATACCTAGTGCTCTTACATAGCCAGATTTATGTAAGGTGTAAGGATGGGTGTGCCTCAAGGAATATCTAGATAAGTAATTGATGGTTTGATATCAGTAGTTGTTTCGAAGCCTAGATCCTAGAACCCTTGGTGGTGTTCAAAAAAAAATATGGAAAAATTTGGCTAGTGACAAATACTTTTGATAAATGAATAATGTTTATGATAAATGAATAGTTGAGGCTAATATATCCAAATTTTGTGGGTTTTACAAATTGATCAGCCATGGTGATGAGAGAAATAACAGTGTGAGACTTTTAGGTGTCTACATTTACCCCTTTTTGTATTGTGTTGTGTGAGAACACGTTGATGCAATGTAAAAACTTGTGATACAAGGTTTATGGTTTGATTTTGAGGAGGAATATGGATTGATGATGAATAATTATGGATGATTCATTATTTATTATGAGAAAATTAAATTGATGATGGATGGTTGTGACTTATTACAACTTTTATAGTGCTACAATAATTATTTTAAGAGAGGAGATGTAAGATCATCTTGATTTATAATAAACATAAGATGCATCAATCATGAAAGGTAAAAATATCTTTGAAACTTTACCTTTGACAATATTTTAAGCTTGGTTTGATTTGGTAAACCATCCAATCAGCTATAGGTGTTCTCATATCACTTCAATTATCTTCTTGAAGTGAAAGTGTCAATATGTGTAGGTATACTCGTGATTACTTCAGTGGATTCATTATTAGCCCTGGTGAAGTAATACACACCTAAGTAAACCCGCAATTACTAACACATAGCATACCAAATTTGATTGGATTGGAATTTTGTTGAAAAGAGAAATTTTGCTTTTGTTTACCCCAGCAATTGTGGGTTTATGATAGTCTTAAAAAAAGATCTTAGACAAACATAATTTCTAATATAGAGTGTTTGATTATTGATCATGTGTAAGGTGTCTTTTTGTATGATTTCTACCCCCTAAAGAGATGAGTTGATGGTAGAAGAAGCATAAGATGACAATCAATCACTTGATAAGACGAAGATTGGTGAAAGAGAGCTAAAGCAAATGGGAAAAATCTATAAATATAGTGGTGGGGAAGTGTGTAGATGCTATTTTTGGTCTAAAAATTAGGTTCATATGAATGGGTGTGAATTTGGTGGAGTGCACTATATAAGCACATTTGCAAGGTGCATTTATCATTTGCATCATGTGAAGGAGTGAGAGGAAGATAGGTGTGAGGGAAGTTTGTGAAGCAAAAAAATGGCATGAGGTGCATCAAGTGTTGGCATTAGAGGGTGTTTAGTGAGGGTAAGTAGATTTTTGCCTTGATTTTTTTTAATAAGAATTTTAAAATGAACCCTAGGAAACAATTAATTAATGAAATGAAATCATAGAAAATGAGTAGGATAGTTAGCATTATGTGGGGAAAAATAGAAGAAATGATTTGGGTGCAAGCGTATCATCATGTTATGTGTGTTTTATTGATGTGGTATGCATGTTTTGGTGCATGTGCATGTGTGATGTGTGTGTGTTTGATGCTTTTATGGGTTGTTTTTGGTAATTTTTTGAACGGAGGTGGTTTTGGGTAAATGGGTACCCAAATACACTCTTTGTTTTTAATTCATATGGATCCGTATGAATGTATGATTTATTTTTACTACAATTGAACTTGCTTTATGGATGACTAATGATGAAATTGTTATTTTGATGAATGTATGTACATTAAAAGGTGCAACTACAACATCAATTTCGCCCCTTGTTGGATTATTTGACATAGGTGTGGCTACTAGAGGATGGATATTAGTTGTAGAATATGGAATTTTATGGACTAGGGGAGATAGTTATTGTTCATATGAATCACGCCTATCTATCAAAATTATGAATCATGCCTATCTATCAGCATTATGCAAGTAATGGGACCTAGACAAGAACACCTTGTGGGAAATGATGAACACCTTTTGGATTCTGATAGTTTGGGTGACAATTATGGCAATGATGAGTAGGTATCAGTGAGATGGTATACTGTAGAGATTATTTGGGTATGGATAGAAAATAATGAAGTATGAGGGAGAGTATCCTATGAGTCTTACTGGAATAGTATGGTATTATCGAATAGATATTCGATGGTGATTTTTATTATGAGTTGATTTACCAAATACTTCAAGAATCAGGTTCTCATAGAATATGATTGGTGTAGTGTATGATATCGTGAAGCATAGGATTCTATTTGTATAGACCTTAAAGGAGCTTCATGATATGAAGAGGATGCAATAGTCAATATTGAGTAGCAACTTATTATTACAGGTATAGTTCTAGGTGCACATAGGCATGGTGAGGTTAAGGGGTTTACTTCATGAGGTGCATACACTAATGGGAGAGGATGTATCATATACATTACGATGGTGGATTGACATGGAGGTTTGATGGAGGTAGACTCATGAGGGTAATAAGTTGTATTATCAAGAGAAGTTTGATGGCTTGGTTTAGATAGATATTATTTTGTATCCATGGAGAGGGGGAATAGTATGGATAGAGTATGTAGTGGACCTAGAATAAGTTATATGAGGTAGATTGATCATCAATTGGTATGTGAATAAAGTGGAGTTATTTCCATACTCAAGTGTGTTACACTAGTTTGACCTACAATAGGGAGTATCAAATCCACTAGTTATGATTTAGAGGATGAGAGGAGATCATGGAACATGACTAAGAGGAACCTATTTTGATACTGCATTAGACAAGGTGGTAGTTATACTAGATATGGATGATGTAGGTACCACACCCAAGTTTAATGTATAGTGGTCACCTTAGAGGTGGAATTCAGGTATAAGGATAGTGGATGGTTCTAGTGATGTAGCAAGAGAGGTAGCATCAGGAATTAGGTTGGATTATAGGTGGTATGGAGGTGACAGCTAGGCACTTCGGGTTAGGAGGAGGTAGTCCAGCTATAAAGACCAATGTTGATAGGAAGTCAGGTAAGGAGGATGAGGATGAGGAGTCACTTAGATGACATGTGCGATAGTGGATGGATAATTGTATGCAAATCACGACTACCAAATTAAGGCATAAATAAAGGTGAATATAAATAATAAAGCAAAATTGTACGACAAATATTTTGTGTTAAAATATTGTATGCAGTGATTATACTCCATTGAACTTAATAGATTGAAGCTTCCACTGAATGAAAATTAAAACTTATTTGACCATCATTATGTAGTGCCTCATATCAACGCCAGAGTTTCCATTACATTAATATAAACAACTTGTAGTGTAGATTTATAAAATAGGAAATCACCATTACATCGAAAGTGATGATTACCTACTTTATTATTTTAAGTATCTATAAGAGAAATCTATTTCTGTGAAGCAATAGTTACCATTATGTGTGGATGTAGTGGTTAAATCATAATTACCTATATTCATGAACATATCCTTGAAAAATAAAAAATGTCAAGAATTTAACTCTTTGAAAATATTTTTAATAATTTTAAGCAAACTATTTAAAAAAAACTTAAACTTTAACCTTTTAAAACAAAATAAAATACCTATATTATGTTCTAATTTAAAGATTCTCTTGAGAGGCTACCCCTTTTTAATAAAAATGATTATAGTACCACAAAGTATAAGGAATATAATGATGATGAAATTTTAGGAATATGAGGCAGGCTACAACTTTTTGATAAAAATGATTATAATATCCAAAGTATAATCATGATAGCGGTTAGAAGGGATAAGTCACTTATTAATTTATGAGTGTTTATTAGTTTAAAATTATTTAGATGGTTAGGATTTTTTTTATTTAGTCTTGAGGAGTTTTATAATAACTGCATTTAAATTCAATTTAAATTATCGTCTTCCATATGTATTAAAAATAAACGCATCGAATGACTTTTTCCAAAATTCTTGGTATTTTTTTGTTTTGTACGTCATACGGCTTGGAAGTCGGAACTCAATACGGAAGAAACATGCCTTTTTTCTGTCGTGATTAGCAATGTTGTTTGTTGCTTCTGCTTGAATCCAATAAGTTTATTTAATTTGTTATTTTATATTCTCAAATAAAAGATTCAACCAATTAGGCATTTACCAATTCTAAAAAAAATTAAACTTTTATTAAAACAGCCTCGACAAACAATATTACCAACTGATCATTTTTTTTAAGGAATCTACTAACAAACTGAACTTTTATTAAAACAGCCCTGACAAACACTATTACCAACTGACAATTTTTTAGGAGTTTGGAGGGTTATTTTTAATTGTTAGAGACATACATAGCACCTCAGATCAGAGGATATTGAAGGGGACTCGAACCTTTTGAATGCTTTTCTATTGAGTATCACATAGCCAACCGTCACTCTGACGCTTGTTCCTAGTTGACCTTCACGGTTTAAAATTCGGCGCAACTGTTCATGTTATGAAAGTCTTCAATCTACAACAGACGACTTCGACTTCTATTAAACAATAACGAAGCAGCTTTGAACAAAGAGCTGCTACAAAACAGTCCTCAATTTCGGTAACTAGAATATGTTCTCTTTCAATTTCATGATTTCAATAAGAACTTCGACCAGTTTTTTTTTTTTTCCTCTTTTTTTCGCATTTTCTATTGTTGTATTAATCGTGTAGCTAAACAGATTTCTGGACAAAGCAGCCCTAAGAAGTGAGACTTCGAAGGAACAAGAAAGCCCATGGCGTCTGTGCACGGTAACGCAAGTGGAAGAAGCGAAAGTCTTGCTCCGAATGGTGCCCATTTTTGCGAGCACGATCATGGTAAGTACGTGCCTGGCTCAGCTACAGACATTCTCGGTGCAGCAGGGAAGGACCATGGACACGCACATGGGTTCTTTCCACATTCCTCCGGCCTCCCTCTCTATAATTCCACTGCTCATATTGCTTTTTCTCACCCCATTCTACGACTTGGTCTTCGTTCCGTTTGCCCGCCGAATAACGGGACACGAAACGGGAATAACACATCTCCAACGAGTGGGAGTGGGTCTTGCACTGTCCGCAATATCGATGGCAATAGCCGCAGTGGTGGAAGTGAAGAGGAAGGCGGTAGCAAGAGAGCACGGGATGTTAGACGCAATACCCGTAAAGGAGCCTCTGCCCATGAGCGTGTGGTGGCTTGGATTCTAGTATTTTGTATATGGATTGGCGGATCTGTTCACGTTCGTGGGACTGCTGCAGTTCTTTTACAGCGAGGCGCCTTCTGGAATGAAATCTATGGCGACGGCGTTCCCATCGTGTTCTGTGGCGATGGGGTACTTCCTGAGCACGGCAGTGGTTGACATAGTGAACAGCGCGACGGCTAAGATGACGGCCAGCGGTGGGTGGCTTCGTGGGAACAATCTGAATCGGAACCATTTGAATCTCTTCTACTTGACTCTCTCCATTCTCGGCGTTGTCAACTTCTTCAACTACCTTTTCTGGTCCCAATGGTATCAGTACAAAACTCTTTCTCCGAATCAGATGAGCGCTTCTTCCCAATAGAACGGAACGTGAAACAGCTCTTCCAAAAGTCAACGGAAGTGACATTGCGTAAGCGATGGCAGGTGTGAGCTGTGTAATGCAGCAAGTAACAAAGGTTTTTGTGTGTTTTGATGACTTGGTTTCCGTATTATTAGAGACACACCTACCTTTTGAAGTATATTTCCTTAAAAAAACAAGTGTGATATGTGACATTTTTTTTTATTGTTAAGCATTTTTTAAAGTTTTTTTTGGTCGTCATATAGTTTATGGTGTTGTAGAATTGGAAATTTTGTGTGAGTTATGTCATATATAAAATTTTTACTTTGTGTGAGCTAAGTTATTCATATGTCTCAACCACTGAACTATGGTTTTATTGGAAAAAATTTGAGTAAATAATTCGGATGTTTATAGGGGTTTGATTTTTCTTAGGTTTGAACTTGGGTCTCTTGAAAGAAAACAAAAGACATATCACTATGGTATCCTTACAAGATACTTTGTCGTACAACATAAGTAAGTTAAGAACGAGAGCTTTTATGAGGGGTCTTGGTCCCCTCCTGCAAGGACATACTACTATAATATCCCTCAAGATACATCTGAACGTAAAACACAAATTTTTGATAAGGTTCCATTCTCTTACGTAAAATATATAATTACATGTTTTATATCTTGCAATTTAAATTATTTATATATTAAAAAACAAATAAAAATATAAAATATTTAAACCTATATTTAAAAGGAGACCTAGTTCAAACCTTGTACAAGGGCACTATGATGCCTCCTAAAAACCCATATTTTTAACTCAGTTATTTTACCTAAGTTCAAACTTTGGTATGAGAGAACCAAGACCCCCCCTCATAAAAGTTTGCATCTTTAATTGAAAATTTTTAGTTCTATGAAAAATATCGTAATGGTATGGTTTTAGGTTTCATTGAAGAGACTCAAATTTAAACCCAATACAAGGGGACTAGGACCCTTGATAAATACCAATATTTAAGCTCAAAATTTTAGTTCCATGAGGAATAGGATAGTGGTATGTATTTGGGTTTAAACCTGATACGAGGAGACTAAGACCCGTGATAAAACCCCATATTTTAAGCTCAAAGTTTTAGTTTCATGAGGAATATGATAGTGGTATGTATTTGGGTTTTTATTTAGGAAATCTAAGTTCAAACCACGATACTAGGAAATGAGGACCCCTCATAAAACCAATATTTTTAAGTCAAAATTTTATAAAAGGGATCATGGTTCAACCATGTAATTTCTGTTTCTTTACACAAGCTCACACACCACGCCTCGCAGTGGTTTGAACTTAAGTCTCCAAAAAAAAATCCCAAAGCCCTAACCACATGGGTGTCCCACGAGATTGAATAGATATAACTTAATGTGATAAAATTGAAAAAATAAAACCTTTATAAATAAATAAGATGGAGTAGAGCTAAATTTGTAAAGACAATAGTTTTTTTTTATATGTGGAAAACATTCTAAAATATGTCACAACGCAGCGGTATCTCTTCCACCAAAAATGTCCAAGGCTCATACTTGGCCTACCACCTTTGACACATTCAAGCAGCATACCTAAAACACAAATAAACTCGCACACCTAAAAAAACACAAAAAAAATACAACCAAACACAACAGGAACATACCTAAAATACAAAAATAAACACACGTCGACATAAACAAACTAAAAAAAACACTAACCACATAAAACAATAATTAACCTATATTATAACAATTAATACAAAAATACATTAAAACCATTAATAGGACATAAACAAATAAAAAACAAAAACAAAAAACACTAACCACATAGAACAATAATTAACCTGCATTATAACAATTAATACAAAATATATATTAATATTAATATACACACGGACGTGAAAGGCTTATGCGTATGTCACTAACGGACTAGCTCACTATATATCCTCTTAAACATTTATATACTTGACGGTTTAGTTAACCAACAAAAATGATACCCAAAGACAAAATGGGACCCAAGGACATGTTTGTCGTTAAAAAAATGTATATATATTAATGAATTGTGGCTTAGAGAACCACCTAGAAACAAAACCTAGTCATATTTAAAAGATAGTGAGTTTCTTTTAACTTAATAAACTTATAGAGAGTTTCTTTTAACTTAATAAAATTTAATTTTATGAAAAATGGGTTTGATTTTGCATGATAATAGAGTTTTTTCTATTTATATGGATTTTTCAATTTATTTATTTTTATTTTAAATATTGTTTAAAGATAATGTATTATTTTTTTATTAAAATTAAGATAGTGTAATATTATTTTATGTTTAAATTTAAAATTAAATGTAGTATATATTTTTAATTATATTATTTTTAGGATCATTAAAAGAATTTAGAAATAATTTATTTTTTAAGTGTGAAAAACCTTTGAGCAGTCTCCATCCAACTATGATCCCTCGTAAAACCGAAAGCTATACTTATCAATAGGGAATTTAACACACAACCACCATACATCCACCACCTCACACACTTGCCCATGCCACGGTTTGAACCTTGGACCTCCCACAAAAGAGTCAAATCCTGAACCGACACGAACCGTTGCGTTGTCCCCGTTGCGACACAAAATTTTAGGTTAGTTTGAGAAAACCGTATGAGCAACACACAAGGTCCGAGCAGTCTCCTCCCAACCATGACCCCTCGTAAAGTCGAGAGCTATGCTTATCAATAGGAGATTTAACACATAGCCTTTGTGTTCCCCTTTGCATCACAAAGGTTCAAATCGTGGACCTCCTGTTCAAAAAGACTAGGCTCACCTTCTCCACTTGCACTACAAAGACGAACTTAGAAGTAAATTATTAAATATAAAATTAGTTAAATTTATTTTTTGTGTTGAAAGTGGACTTAATATTATTAAAAAATAATAAAAGTATAAATTCAAAACAATAATGGGTGGTATGGAAGCACACTCCAAGCATATGCAAGAAACTAGACCAATGCCAAAAGGGTCTTAGAAAACTAAAAATACAATGAACAAATCACCAAGAGATTTATCGCTTACACTACAAAATTTAACTCTCAAGAGATCTAAATTATAGAGTGGTTGGTTTTATCAGGCACCCATGTGAGTAAATCTTTCCAAATAGACTTATGACCCCTAACATCGAATGTAAACACTAGCTACTCCAGCTACTCCATTGAGACTCTGTTGTCTAGATTTTGTTCAAGCAATGCCAATGCCCCAAAGCTACTAAAATTATTGGGTTTGATACTCACCCACCAAGGTTTGGATGGGTGAAACCATTTTTTAGGTAGATTATACCCATCTTCTTTCCCCTACCAAGGACTATGAGAATACTAAAACTACACAAAAGAGTAAATATCGTTATATTTTGCTTCCTCTATAGGAACCACCAGTTCCATTGATGATGACTCTGCATCTAATGGTGTGCCCTTAGTGGGTAAGGACTATGGATCAAAAAATTAGTTATCTATGGATGTGAAGACAATGAGCTTATGACGATCACTAACTATGGAGCTCAATATTGTGAGCGTATGTCAACCATTGTCTATGGATAAAAAACCATCATCTAAATTTTTGTGATGACCCACTATGGTCCAACCACCTACCTTAGATTGAGTGGTTTCCCTAGGGGTAGGCATAAAAGTCGACATCATCTTTGTATGTGACGTACATAGATAGTTCTTTAGCTTATGATAAAGTGCTTGGTAGCGAAAATAGGTTTTTGTATGATTAATGTAAACCACCTACTAATAAATGGTGGCATCCCCCACTTAAATGGTGATGGAATTAGATAGATTCTTTGATAAATTTACCTCTACACATACTCATCGAATCATACAAGCATTGAAAAAAAATCAAGTTGAGTGAGAAAAACACACCCAAGGGAGAGGAAGAGTGGGGAACTCCACCTAGATTGAAACATTAGGGAACTCCACCCATATTGACTTCTTGTTAAGTTGTGATATTCAAGGTGGTAGTTGCTCTACAAAGGAAATGGGTGTTAGAAAGTATACAAACTCAATAAGAAAATAAATAGGGGATAATGCACCAAGAGATATACTAAGATCTTCTTGAAAAAATAGGCCTAAATGTTATATGCTAGTGGTGAATACTTCATCTCCTCAACACAATGAAGTGCAATCAAAATCTATCAATTATATGCATTCATGAGAAGGTGAGTCCCATAGGAGAGCTAAGATAGTGAGTGACTCAATCTGAAAATAGATGTAGACCCCTCATACACACATACACTTAGAAAATTTTGATGTTTAAGCAAAATATCACAAACACATACACATATACAATAATGGATCTCTAGGAAAATATCAAAAATTAGATACATACTCTCATGTATATATATATATAATGCAAGCAAACTCCTACAAATATTATGCCAAAAGTGGAGGTTTGGGATTGTCCATAAGCTTCTCAAGAACCACAACTATTTTTACAGATAAAAATGAAAGGAAATCCTACAAATGCATACAATTGCAAACTTGGTAATCCTTTACAAACCTAATACTATTCCTATTTATAGATTACAAGGGAGGATTTTCCCTCCAAAACTCACGTAAAATTTTCTAGGTGGTTGCCCTTTCAGATACCGAGTAGTGTCTTATCTGGTTGTTTTGTCATGTTATGTTTCTTTAGATCTATGAATATGAATGCCAATCTATCCTACCCTCTTATATGATAAGTTATCATCTTTATTTCCATCTACCCATTTTCTAGGTGTAGAAGATTACTTTAATTATTGTTCTAGATCTTCAAGTTGCTTTTATTGTGGCTCCATGTTGTTGTTGTCCTTTCTCGGAGATATGAGATATATTTTGTAGGAAGGACAATCATCCTCAAAGAATGTAAATTTTATTGATTTAAATTTCAGGCCACCACTATTATCTTCTTCGAGTTTTTTTCTTCATATCTCAAGATCACTTATCCTCAAATATTTAAGACTTTTTTCCTTTAGCAGCTTTGTCAGGACTTTTGATTTTTCCTTTTATCGATGACTCAAGAATTTTCAATCTGCATATATTTCTTGCTCATGAGATCTAGCCTTTGATGATTGGTATTTTATGATTGGACCTTTATTCATGTGCTATCCATGACTCAAACTTCCACTTTCAAAAGGTGCAGTGATTTATCACTATAGAACCAATCATTCATGTGGAATAGGTATAGTGTTTTTGAGTCTAGGAACCAAATGTCATCATCATTGTTAGAGGTCACTACTTTAGGATACAAGAGATTTATCCTCCTACTTTTATTCCATTTATCAATTTCAAACAATGCAAGAATATAATAGCCAATACATGGAAATTCATTTTGTTGATGATGAAACCACAAAGTAGAAGGGGTACTATTGATACGTTAATCATATGCTCTATAATACAAAAGAAGTATTGAAACTATAATATAATTCATGGTCAAGGCCCATATTGTATAATGTATTGGATAGGCCTAAGTGTATATCATTATAAAATATATTAATTTATTCTAAGAATTTATTATGTAAGCCCTATGCATCGAATTTAACGTTGTTAAGGTTAAAATTTTTGTAAAATTTTATCTATGAATGTAATTATTATTTATATTTCCTATGAGGTCCCACTATATCTCTCTTTTTTTTGTTCTCCTTTTTTATTTATATAATAGATAGAGTAAGTGGATTTTTTTTATTCATTTTTGAAAAATATTGTGAATTCTAATATGGTATCATAGTAGGTATGGAGCGACATTACTTGGTCACATAGAAAGACTACTCAAAGCCTTTGATTTTTCTTTCAAATTTTAGGGTAGTTGTCTTCTCATTTCTTCACAAGGATTGTTTCCATAAGAATTAGTGAAGTTATTCCACTCATTTACTGATTTGTTTCTCTATTTTTGTATTGGTATTTCTTGCCTGTATGAATTTCTTCCTTGCTGTCATCAAGGTTTCCTTGATATTTGCAATGCATTTTTTAATTCAAAATAGATAATTTTTTTAATTCCTCTTCCAAGAATTAATGACTTAGTGACTAAATGCATGATAGGTTTCAATATCAAAATTTTGAATTTGAAATATCCCATGCATACCTTTTCATGAAGCCTTGGTTCTTCTCTAGAGAGGGTGTGTCATCTACTTTTATGAAAGGGATGCACTTCAATTTTTATTAATACTAAGTTGGATAGAGTGTGATTTTGTGTTGATATTTCTATTGGTTGTGGGTTTGAGGCACCACCAACCATTTTTTTATCTAAATCAAGATTATTTTTAGGAGATAGTAAATAAGCATTTGAAGTCTCTTACAAACTACAAACATGGAAAATTGTTCAAAGAGACCATAACTTAGGTGATGGAAAAAAGTAATTCATTCACTGAGGTAAGAGCCTAGTTAATACATGCTTTAGGGTTACAAATTATAAGATCGATACTCATAATTTAGGATATATTTACATGTAAGGAATATTAAAATAATAATCCAGCTAATAATATTCTCGCTAATAATGCATGATCTAATAATAATGTAAATAAATATCCTAACACCCCTATTTATTACGTTATTCATGTTAGTAAATATTAGGATCCACCTTAATTTAGAGGAGTCTAGACTCTTTCTCTTAGCTTTAGATCCCAATTTTACCATCGACTTTAGCTTTATTTTATAGCTTCTCGTTATGACACTAGCTCTAGCTTTGGATTTAGGTACTTTAGCGTTAGCTCTAGCTTTGGATCTAGCTCTAGCTCTAGCTTTGGATCTAGCTCTAGCTCTAGCTTTGGATCTGGCTCTAGCACTATATTTATATCTTGGCTATGGCTACTCTAGTTCTTGGCTATAGTTTCTTTGGTTCTACCTATTCTAGGTCTTGGATAACCACCTATAGTTATGATTCTACCACTAGCTCTAACTTTGAGTTTACCACTAGTTCTACATTTGGTTCTACCATTAGCTCTACCTTTGGGTCCTCCACTAGCTTTAACTCTAGGTTAGCCACTTGGTTTATCATTGGATATACCTCTAGGTTAGCCATTAGGTTTACCTCTAGGTCTTCCTCTAAATATATTGCCTTTGTATCTCTTACCTTTGGGTTTGATACATTTGGTTCTACCTCTAGCTCTTGTTTAGATAAACACCTTTGACTTCATATTTGGCTTAGCCTCTAGATTGACCTTTGGGTCTAAGCATATCAATTACTCTTAGATAACTAAATCAAAAATGAGATTGGCCTTACTTTGCTTCTTCAACTACAAGTGTCCTTATAGTAACCTTATCATCCTATCAAAATGCATGGATTACTAGTCATTACAACTACTAAGTATAATCGAGTAGATCATTTCTTACAAGGTTTACTCTATTTATCTCACGAGTACCCTCCCTTAGCGTAAAATAATCATTTAGACTATGAAGATGCTAAAATTTGCTGAGAATGCATCTTTGTACAATAGTTTTAGAGCCTTTATAGAGTAACTATAAGTGTCCTTATGATGTTCACTTGCATTATTTTATGGTGTCGAACTCTACTAAAAATGCACCTTTTACAATCATTGAAATGTAGACCCTTAAACTGATAGTAATAGAGGTCAAATAAGACACTTTCATAGCCTTATACCTTGCAATTACTTTTCATAAAAATATAATAAATTACTTCTCCATATTAATGTCCTATAGTTAAAAATAAAAAATTTAACTATAAAACTATATAAACTTTTTTTTGTTTTAATAATTTTCTTTGGCAATTTTTTTAAATTATTATTTTTAAAATATTGCTTTTTAAAATAAAATGTCCCCTTCTTATTCAAATATAAGGGATTTATAAAATAAATGACCCCCACCATAGAAATAAAAAAGAAACAAAAAATTAGGTTCCCTTAAAAAAATATTTTAAAGTCGGGAAGGTTTGAACCTAGGTCTTTCAATCCAAACTAGAATATATTAACCTTCACTGAATAGCCATTTAAGTGCCACCCACTTTTGATTATATAACGGTAAGGAATAAAAAATTAAAGGTGGACTTCCACCTCAGGCCCCCATGCATATCGTGAACAACATCTTCTCTACTTCCACTCTTCCTCTCACTTGTCATCATTTTTCCATTGTGTTTTTAATTAATTTGGATCTAGCTAGCCACATTAATCCTTAGCTACTTAGCTACTTGAAAGCACGAGGATACAGAAGCCCGATGAGCGTACCGGGTGCGGCGCAATCCCCAAGGCCTACGGTTAATGCATGCATGAAACAATAAAAATGGTAATCAAAACATGTCAGAATAAAATGAAATTTGGATAGAAGCATGTAATCACTATCAAAAACACACTGCAAAAGGAACAGTCAAGAAATCTGTTGTAGATTTCTAATCGCTCCGGGGTGGGACGATTAGGACTGTCATAGAATGTCAGAAAGCGACCTCCCAAATGTCCCCTCCAGAGGCCTCCAAAACACCTACAAAGTTGGGGTTAGGCAAAATAGGGCATTTTGGGATGACCCAGAAGGTCGGATTTGGCTGATTCTGCCCCGGTCACCCTGTATACGAAAGCGCTCCCTGTATGTTAGTGAAAGCGAAAAGCAATGAAAACACAGTCAAAACTCATCAGAATGGCATGAAATTTGAATGGCAGCATATGTGAGAGACCTAAAATGAAATGCAAAAGAAATAGTAGGGAAATATGCTACAAATTTCTAATCGCTCCGGGGTGGGGCGATTAGGACTGCAGCAGTGCAGGGGGCGCCCGAGGGCAGGACGCCCATCGTTTGGGGCTTGGTTTCGGCACCAATCCACTTGGGATGGGTCCAAAACCTCCTAGGGGGTTGTGTCAAAAAATTGGGTGGGGTATTGTGGCCAAATGTTTGGGTTTTGGGTCCGAATTGCGCTTCCAATGTTCACCCGATAACCTCCCTTCCGAAAGAGAGATCAAGGATGTAAGAAGCACAATGAGGGTGAGGGTATAATTCGGCAGCACTCCGTTGCTCCAAATGCTCCTCTTTCTCTTTTGGGGTGAGAAGACTCACCATTTTATAGACCTAGGGTCTCTCTCTTTGAATGTGCATGCGAGGGCGCCACTTGGCTTGCTTGCCCTATTTTGGGAGAGAAGATTCTTCCCTGATTTAGAGTCTCCTTGCATGAGGCCTCCATGATCAAGGCATGCTTGACTGAAGTCCCTCTCTCTGATTTGAAGCCGTTCCTCGCAATTGCATGCCCTGAAGGTGCAGTTAAGTGGCGGACCTATCGAGGTTTGAATTTTTGCCAGTCAAACCTGCTAATCGTCCCACCCTGGGACGATTGCTGCTAATCATCCCAGGGTGGGACGAATAGGATTCTAATCATCCCAGGGTGGGACGAGTAGGGAGCAAAGTGCTAAAAAGGTGCCAAATTGACCTCTGACCTTCCAAAACTGCTGTGGGAGTGGTTAGGACCACTGTTTAACCTCTGGGGGCTGCCCTAGGGGCTATGTATGTCAATTCGATCAGTGCTTGTCATCACATAATCGGATTGGTGTTGTTTTGGTGTCTATAGATGCCCCTTTTTGGGATGCGTTGTGCATGGCGCAGTGCTGAGCAAAAATAGATAACCAAAGCACTAATGATTAGGGTTTCTCAGTAACCTAACCAAATTTTGATGCCCCAAGTATGGAAAGGGCACGCATTCTTGAATCCTTGCTTCTGACGAGCTAAGGAGCTTAATTCAAGTGTTAACCTTTTTCGGTGAGGTGTTACTTGATCTTGGACATTGTTCGATCATGAATAGGCAAAGGGCGCAACCTTTTGTCTATGGGAACCTTGAGTTCATGATTCTAGAATGCCAAGTGTTTGATCAGCTTGTGATTATTGCTTGTTTGCTGCCCCAAGTTGGGGCGTGATTGTCTTTGTCAATGATCCTTTGAATGCGTGCCATTTCCTTGATTGGGTGTGTATTTGTTGATTGGTGACTAAGTGTGACTACCCCCTCAAGCGACGAATCGATGAGGGAATGACCGACATGAGAAAAGCGACGAGTCGCTTGACCCAAGATGACTTTTGTAAGGGTGCCTTCAGTTGTTTTCCATTGAATGCTTATGCAGTTTTTGAACAATTTGACCTATTTTTGGTGGGTTTGAACCCTTTTTGTGACGCATTTTGGAGCTAAAATTGTCAAAAATTCGTCCTCCCGTGGAGCGGTCCGGCTATGGTAGCCTTCTTAGGGAGTAGGATAGTGACAATTTGTGACCCCAACATCTATTTTGGATGCCAAGAATGTCAGGCGCAAAGGCGCCTTTGTTCGGAAATTTTATTGCTATTTTTTGGTGGGTTTTGACCCTTTTTGTGACGTCGTTTGGGGATGAAATTCTCGAAAATCCATCCTCCCGTGGAGCGGTCCAGCTATGGTAGCCTTCTTAGGGAGTAGGATAGTGAGGATTTGTGACCCCAACATTAGTTTTGCATGCCAATAATCGTAGGCGCAAAGGTGCCTTTGTTTGGCAGTTTTATTGCTATTTTTTGGTGGGTTTTGACCCTTTTTGTGACGTCATTTGGGGATGAAATTCTCAAAAATCCATCCTCCCGTGGAGCGGTCCAGATATGGTAGCCTTATTAGGGAGTAGGATAGTGAGTATTTGTGACCCCAATTTTATGCCAAAATGCAATACCTTTTTTTTTATTTATTTTTGGTGGTTTGACCCTTTTTGTGACATTTGGGATAAATTCTAAAATCCATCCTCCCGTGATGTCCAGATATGGTAACATTATTAGGGAGTAGGATAGTGAGGATTTGTGACCCCAACATCAGTTTTGCATGCCAATAATCATAGGCACAAAGGTGCCTTTGTTTGGCAATTTTATTGCTATTTTTTGGTGGGTTTTGACCCTTTTTGTGACGCCATTTGGGGATGAAATTCTCAAAAATCCGTCCTCCCATGGAGTGGTCCAACTATGGTAGCCTTATTAGGGAGTAGGATAGTGAGGATTTGTGACCCCAACATCAGTTTTGCATGCCAAGAATCACAGGCGCAAAGGTGCCTTTGTTTGGCAGTTTTATTGCTATTTTTGTGCATTTTGGGTTTGTTTTTGTTGTTTTTGAATTTCTTGCTCTGTAATCATCCCAGGGTGGGATGAATACCAGTTTAGTAATCGTCCTAGGGTGGGACGAGCACTAACTAGAGTGCTCATCCCAGGGTGGAACGATTACAGGCCTAAAAGCCTATATAAAGGCCAAAACTAGGTTTTGGGCTCATTTGCATTTGTTTTTTCTAGCGATTTGGAGTTGTGAGGAGGAGGAGGTCGAGTCTGCGTAGCGGAGCGCTGTCAAGATTTCATGGACAAAATGAGTTCATGGACTGGATCATCTAGTGGCAGAGCCAAGGCGAGACCCGTGAGTGCTCCTTCTCTTTATTTTGCTTGTTTTTATTTTGTTTTAGGACAATTTAAAACCCGTGATTTATTTTGTGTGTTGTCTATTTTTCCATTTAAACTAAGATTAAACCCTAGTTTAAATTTTTGTTTTTTTTTTTGTATTATGCACTTTAAACTAAAATTAAACCCTAGTTTAAAATGTTATTTTTTTTTTGGTAAATTTAAACTAAGATTAAACCCTAGTTAAAAATTTTTATTTTTGTTTTTTGTTTTGTTTAAACTAAGATTAAGAAACCCTAGTTTAAAATTTGTTTTTATTTATTTAAAGTAAGATTAATAAACCCTAGTTAAAAATGTGGTTTGTTGTTTAACTAGAGGTAAAAACCCTAGATTTAAATTTTGTTTTTGTTTAACATCTAGAGTTAAAAACCCTAGATTTAAATTTTATTTTTGTTTAACTAGAGTTAAAAACCCTAGATTAAATTTTGTTTTTTTGTTTACACTAGAGTTAAAAACCCTAGGTTAAAATTTTGTTTTATTTTTTTTTATGTTTAAACTAGAGTTAAAAACCCTAGGTTAAAATTTTGAGTTTTGTTGTAAACTAAAGTTAAAAACCCTAGGTTTGTTTTTATGTTTTTTTGTTTTAAACTAAAGTTAAAACCCTAGGTTTGTTTGTGTGGGTTATTTTTTGTGTTAAACTAGAGGTAAAAAACCCTAGGTTAAATTTTGTTTTTATTTTATTTTTTTTTGTTTACACTAGAGTTAAAAAACCCTAGGTTAAAATTTTGCTGTTATTTGTTTTTTTTTTTTTAGTTTAAACTAGAGTTAAAAACCCTAGGTTAAAATTTTTGTGATTTGTTTGTTTTTTTTTTAAAAAATAAGGTTAAAAACCCTAGTTTGCAATTTTGTAATTTGTTTGTCTGTACAGTGTTGTTATTGTTGCTATACAGTTTATTAAATGTTTTTGTTGTACAATTTGTATACATTGTTGTATAATTGTTTTAGTGTTGTACAATTTTTTTTAGTTTTTTTGTTGTCATGTTTTAATGTGTTTGTTTTGTTTTCTTTTGCAGGTTGTGAAGAGTCGGTACCGTCAGCCGATGGTATTCTCTGAAGCGTGGGAGGCACTGACTATGGCGGACTGGGAGTGGCTTGATGCCCTTGGGCTCAAGCAGGTGACTCGATTAGAGCCTATGGTGGGGGATCGGGCATATCTGACTGCCCTGATCAATTTGTGGGATCCTCGCACCAACACCTTTCATCTCCCAACAGGGGAGATGACAGTGACTCTTGAGGATGTCTATCAGATTCTGTGGATTTTGATAGACGGGCTGCCCATTCGGACTACTCCACGTGATCAGCAGACGGTGGTGCTGACACGGTGCTTTGGGCATGGGGTGGAGATGGGGGTGGATAGTCCGGTGGAGAGGGCAGAGGGGGACTACCTGATTGGCGGGATTTTGGTGTGGTGGTGGCTGGAGAAGGGCGTGTTGGGGGTGAGGCATGCATTGCTGATGACCCTCATCTCCAACATGTTGCTTCCCGACTCATCAGGTGCGAGGTTCCCTTGGAACCTGCTGGAGGTAGTTTTTAGACTTGTGGAGTGTCCGACGGAGGCACCCCTGATTATGAGGTGGGGTCAGACATTATTGGCACAACTTTATGATGAGTTGTACGAGGTCCACTGCCGGAGGCGGAAGGGGATTGGGTGCAGCTACCTATTGCAGTGCTGGGGGTGGCAGCACATAGTTGTGGAGTGGCCATAGGGTTTGTCGTGGACCACTCGAGCAGAGATGGTGGACAAGGAGATAGGGTATGCGGCTCTATGGTGGAGGTCAGAGGAGCAGGGGCGTAGTCGGTGGTGGGCAGGTGTCTGTAGGGCACTATGCCGATGCCTTCTTGCATCTTGCTCTAGGGGAGGTGTTCTGGCGTCCATACCGAGACTATCCAGTCTGGCCAGAGGCTGGAGAGTGGCTCCGATGGGTGCGTAGGGGGAGATGGCTGATCGGGCGACATGGGACCGAGCAGGAGTACTTCTCGTACGTTCGGGTGACTCGACAGTTTAGGGTGCGCCAGGGATTGCCTGGTGAGCCTTTGATCTATCGACGTCGGGGCGACGAGAGGACTCTAGCCTGGTCGATCATCGAGCCATTGGGTGAGGAGTCAGATGTAGTGATTGATATCCCTGACATGGACAATGTTGGGGTGACTGTAGAGTATGACCAGTGGTGGACGATGCGGTGATGGTGGGGTGAGGGGCCTCTAGGAGGTACGAATGCGACAGACAAGTAGGTGGTGAGGATGCAGAGGCATCAGGGGAGGGTTGGGGCGCTCCACGTGAGGATGCAGACATGGTGGAGGTTGACGATTTTACTAGGGATGATTTAGGGGTTCTGGAGTAGCCAGACACATAGGATGTCCCAGAGTAGTGGGTGTCGGAGTAGCCCATCATCCCGAAGATGCCCATGCCTCAGGCAGTCTCGAGGGATATGGAGGCTAGGTATCACGTTGAGATAGCATGATTGGAGGATCTACTATGAAGATGAGATGAGGAGCATGGGGAGGTTCTACAAGAGAGGGATCTCCTATGGACTCAGTTGGTAGAGCGAGAGAACGCATTGGCTACGTACCATCGATGGGATGGGGACATCGATGCATCATGGGAGAGGGATCTCCTACGGACGCAGTTGGCATAATGTGATGATACATTGGCTATGTACCATCGATGGGAGATGGATTTGGTCCGGCATCGGATGGAGTTGGAGGTAGAGATTATCCACCTCGATGGGCGGTTACCTGAGCTCCCTGGAGGTGGATCTTCGCGTCGAACGAGAGACAGTGAGACTGAGAAGTCTGCTTCCTCTCATCGTAGGTGGGTGGGTGAGGGTAGCGCTAGTGGGCGTGATGTGGGGGCTGGTAGCAGCCCCCTGAGAGGTCCCATAGGACCCACACCATTGGGGGTAGTTCCAGTCGCACCGATCCTGCGTGATCATGGTGGCCGACTCCCTAGGCTTGGGGGTTTTTGAGTTTTTGATTTTTTTGTGAGGTCAGAGGACCGACTTATTGTAGCCTACGGGCATTTTGATGATATATATACATGACTTTATTTTTGGTTATACACTTGTCATGATTTATTGTTTATTTTTATGCACATTTATTTACGTTGATGTATGCATGTGTTATTATGAATGTGATGTTTCTAATTATATGATGTATGCATATGGAATGGATGGAATGATTTGTTGATAACTTGTCGATGGCACCATAGACTGTACAGGATTTACTGGCTTTCTATACTATGTGATTGCTTTGTGGAATGACTTTGCATGTGTGAATTTTGTTTTGGTATTTTTCGTATTTTCTGATGGTGATGTAAGTAATGAAATGTGCTACCAGTTGTTTTAAAATGTAGTTAAGGTTTTTCTGAGATTCAGATGTTTTAACTAACTAGCCAAGACTGTAGTTTATCTCACAAGACTTTTTGAACAAGGTACGAATCAGACTTGAGTTTGACCAAGTTATTTCACATCCCTGTGTGTGCGATTGAGTTTGTTTATGTGGTATTCATCAGGATACCGCCAGTGTCAGATAGGCTGTCAACCAAACCTATACTGAGGATCACCTAATTAGCTCCACTAACTCCGTTGTTGTATTTAGTAAGATTAATCCATGGGACAATCTAAGGTACCATAAGCTAGCTCATCCACATGCAAACATTGGTCTGCTCACACGCAAAGCTAATGTGATAGACATATCATCATGCATTTAGGATACCGCCATTGTCAAGTAGGTTGTCCACCAAACCCGTAATGAGGATCACCTAGATGGTTTTTCGAATGCTGAGAATTCCAAGGATTCAAGTTCAGGCGTCTTTCGGTTGCTCAACTTGTTGGGATACTTGCTCGCATACATAGTGATGAAAATCACTATTTATTTTTCTCTTTTGTTTTTCTTTTTGAGCAAGGAGTTTGAATAGTGGTGATAACCACTGTTATTTGATTTTGCATTTTAGGTTTCAAAGTTGAGCTCGTAGGTTTTTGGCTTGCGAATGGAATTGATCCCTTTTGGCTTTGGGGATGACTACCCATCCTATTTAGGGACGTGTAGTACGAATCCTTACGACTTTGGGGACCAAAGGTGATTGGGGATGTTACTATGTAATGGCATTGATCTTTTAGGCCTTGGGGATGACTACCCATCCTTGTCAGGGGCGTGTAGTACGAATCCTTATGACTTTGGGGACCAAAGGTGATTGGGGATATTATTATGTAATGGCATTGATATTTTAGGCCTTGGGGATGACTACCCATCCTTGTCAGGGCGTGTAGTACAAATCCTTACGACTTTGGGGACCAAAGGTGATTGGGATTTTTGTTAGTGGTGAAGACCACTATTTATTATGGGAAATTGGATGGGGAAGAGCTTGTCCTTTTGTCAATTCTCAACATTCTCGCACCATTCGCACAGGGGGATGAACAGGCTAACCTTTCGCCTATGGTACCCTAGACTGCTTTGTAGGTTTCTCTTGCATTCACACAACTTGGGAATTTTTTTATGTGTTTTAACTTGTGTGGGGATGCTACATAACAAGGTGTGATCCAAGTAAAACTCTACCTTTGTAAAATCTATCTGACTTTGTACAGTTTTTGGCTAGAAATCTAAAGACAATTGAATGATGAAAACCTTAAATACATTAGGAGACAACTTGACTATGATAAAAAAATGTGGATGGTGTTATTCTGGATGGATGTGTTTATAAAATGGATTGAATGTGGAAAATGATGGAATTGCCTAGCAATTACAGTCTATGGTGCTTATGACATGTATGACCAGCAAATATGCCATGTATGGATGCGATGCCTAATGTAGTTTATTATATTTTTGTGTTTTGATTTTTAAGAGTATGCATGGAATTGAGATGCAATTTTTTTTTTTTTGATTATCTTTTGTTTTTGTTTGTTTTTGAATATTTGTTTATGACCAAGCGATTGTGGGAACCCTTGGAGCTTTTGGTTTGACCAAAGGGTTTATGGATACCTTTGGGGCATTTTAGGTTGACCAAGCGATTGTGGGAATCCTTGGAGCATTTTGGTTTGACCAAAGGGATTATTGATACCTTTGGGGCATTTTAGTTGCGTTACCTAGCATTTTTCCAGTGAAATCCTTGGAGCTTTGGTTTGACCAAAGGGTTTTTGTATACCTTTGGGGTATTTTAGGTTGACCAAGCGATTGTGGGAATCCTTGGAGCTTTTGGTTTGACCAAAGGGATTATTGATACCTTTGGGGCATTTAGTTTACCAAGTAACTTGGGCTTTGACCAAGTGATTGTGGGAATCCTTGGAGCTTTTGGTTTGACCAAAGGGATTATTAGATATCCTTTGGGGCATTTTTAGGTTGACCAAGCGATTATGGGAATCCTTGGAGCTTTTGGGTTGACCAAGCGATTATTGAATCCTTGGAGCTTTTGGGGTGGGCTATGGCTCTCTAAATGTGGAATGGCCTCAAATGACTGATGTTCAAGGGTTCTAGTTCCTTGATTCCTTCAAGAGAGGTGAGACGGTATGTTCCAGGTCCTATTTTACTGTCAATTACATATGGACCTAACCAATTTGCCGTGAACTTGTCCCTTAGATGGGGCGGCAAGTTAGAATTTTGTTGGTTCTCTTTTAAGACCAAGTCACCAACCTGAAAGTCCCTCAGGTGAACTTTCATGTTGTATGCTTTCTTAAGTCGCTCTTGATAGATACGTAAATGCTCGAGAGCATTGATGCATCATTCATCGAGCAACGTAAGTTGGTCTAATCGGGCCTACCATGCAGTGTCATCATCGATGAACTCTTGCATTGATATGTGCAGGGAAGGTATTTCCAACTCGAGAGGCATGACTGCCTCGGAGCCATACACCAGCAAAAATGGAGTTGCCCTAGTGGGCGTCCGAATGCTAGTGCGATAAGCCCATAGGGCAAGTGGGATTTGAATGTGCCAATCCTTATGACTATCTCATGACCATATTTTTAAGGATGGCAACTAGCATTTTGTTTGACGCCTCTGCTTGCCCATTTGCCTATGGATAATAGGGTGTTGAAAAACTATGCTGAATTTTGTACTTTGTTGTCAAAGCATGCACATCTTTGTTCTTGAATGATGTCCCATTATCCGAGATGATCTTGGATGGAATACCAAAATGACATATGATGTTATGTAAAATAAACTTCGCAATGCGGGGTCCAGTCATAGAGGTAAGCAGAATTGCTTCCACCCACTTGGTGAAGTACTCTGTGGCCGTTATGATAAACGTGTGATGACCTGACGATGCAGGGGAGATCTTTTCGATTAGATCTAAACCCCACTACAAAAATGGCCAAGCCGATTGGATCGGCTGCAAGGCCTGAGAAGGTACGTGTGTCAAATTAGCATGGTGTTGACACTTCATGCACTTTCTTACATACGTGCAACAATCTCGCTCTAAATATGGCCAATAATAGCCCATGCGGAGAATGCACTTGGCGATGGCCATACCGCTGAAGTGGCCACCGCATGTACCATCGTGCGCTTGGGTGATCACCCAAGCGGACTCCTGTTGGTCCAAGCAATGGAGGAGGATCCCTTCATAGCTTCGACGGTACAAAATGTCTCCTAACAAGACATGTTTTGCCACTTTCTATTTGAATGATATTTTCATGGCATGCGTCAATCCAAGTGGGAGGTTACCTAACTTGAGGTAGTCTCTTATGGGTGTGTACCAATCCTGCTGATCAGAAACCTCGATGGTATGAATGGCCAATCCCTCTTGAAGTTCATCCCTAGCAAAAGCTGAGTGGGAAAGAACTTGTAAGAATAGCATTGTGTTGCTATTAAGAGGGGTCAGGGAGAACAAGGACCCCCAGTTGGCATGATTCAGACTATCATGGATTCGAGAGAACTTATCCTGAGATGGTTCAATCTGGATCAGGTGGATTCTTGGAGTTAGGTCAGAGCTTGCACGCTCCATCACGGATTGCGATAATGTTTTGACTTGAATGGTTGTCATCTCACCGGAAGGGTCTTGTGGGATTAGTGACCCCAAGGAGGCCATAGTGTCCGCAAAATGATTCGATGATCGAGGGAGTGCCTCGATGTCGTACCATTCAAGATTTGCCAGGAATTTATCCACAAGGGCTTTGTAGGCCTGTAGAACTGGGCATTTGCATTGGAATACCCCTTTCACTTGGTTGAAAATTAATAGCGAATCACCAAAGATGTTCAAGCATTTGATGTTCATGGTGATGGTTGTCTGAAGACCTATGAGCAAGGCTTCGTATTCGGCATTGTTATTGGTGCACGGGAAATTAAGTTTAAATGATAGAGGCATTGGAGCCCCTTGTGGTGTGAAGAATACAATTCCCGTGCCACCCCCTTGCTCACATTTAGAACCATCGAAGAATAAGGTTATGTCGGCTTGTGACTCAAGCTCATCAGAATCTGGCGATTCTGAGACATGGAAGACCCCATCATCGGGTAGCTCTACGGTCAGAGGCTGATCATCTTCGAGAGGAGCCTCTGCTAGTTGATCGACGATGACTTGACCTTTGATGGACTTCTATCCAATGAATTCGATGTCAAACTTCATCAACAACATGATCCATTTCATTGTGTGGCTACTATGATAAGTATGACTCATCATGTACCACAATGGATTCTCCTTAGACACAACATACGTCGTATTGCTCAACATGTAGTGGCATAGCTTTTTGGTAGCAAATACCACTGCTAAGCATAGCTTCTCGACGTATGCATAGTTAAGTTCATAACTGACCAGGGTGCGGCTAAGATAGTAAGTAGCCTGTTCTTTGTGTAGTTCATTTTTTTGGGCTAGCATGGTGCCCAGTGCCACCTCAATAGCTGAGATGTATAAGTAGAATGACACTCCTGGTCTAGGTGGTGCCAATACTGGTGGTGAAGCCAAGTATTGTTTAATGTCATCGAAGGTTGACTGGCACTCGTCATCCTAGTGAAATGCTACCCCCTTGTGTAATAATTTATTCATGGGTCGACACTTGTCAGATAGCTGCGCTATGAAGCGCTTGATTGATGTGACCTTTCCCTGCAAGCTTCTGAGCTGCTTGATGGTGGTTGGGGGAAGCATTTCAAGGATTGCCTTGAATTTGTTTGGATCTACCTTGATTCCTCATTTTGAGACTATGAAACCCAAGAGTTTTCTAGATGTGATGCCAAATACGCACTTCTTGGGGTTTAGTCTGACTTTATGTTCGATGAGGTGATCGAGGATCTTGCTTAGGTCATCGAGATGATCTGGGCACAAAAGAGATTTGGCCAACAGATCATCCATATAATCTTCCAAAGTTTTATGCATGTGATCATGGAAGATGTATGTCATAGCGCGTTGGTAGGTGGCGCCAGCATTTTTAAGGCCAAAGGGCATGACCTTATAACAAAATGTCCCCCAAGGCATTGTGAACGCCGTTTTGAGTTGATCATCGAGATTGATACGAATCTGGTTGTATCCCGAGAAACCATCCATGAGGGAAAGCATTTCATGGCCTGTTGTAGCATCTACCAATGCGTCGATGCTAGGCAAGGGGAAATCATCCTTGGGACTCGCTTTGTTTAGATCTCAAAAATTGGTGCATATGTGAATCCTCCCATCGAGCTTCTTGATGGGTACCATGTTGGACAACCATGGTGGGTAATCCATGCAGATGACAAACTGTGCATCCAACAACTTTTGTAGCTCATATTTGACCATTAAGGCTACTGTTGGGTGCATCTTACGTAGTTTTTTCTTGATTGGCTTGACTGTCGGATCAAGCGTTAGATTATGCATGACTAGCTACGGGTCTAGCCCCGACATGTCTTTGTAGGACCATGCAAAAACCTCCTTCTTCTCTTTGAGAAGGGCAATGTAATCGGCTTGCTCTTCGGGGGATAGACTTACCCCCAGCTTGATGATTTGTGGATTCATTGGATCAGAGCCGATGTCTACGTCAATCATCTCTTCAACTGACATGTGGGACCCATCCTCCAACTGGTGTGGAGTTGGGATCAGGTGGATATCATTTGCTGAATTTAGATCTACGTTGGGAACGTCGGGTTCCTCTTCAGCATGGAAGATATCCTGAGTCTGTCCTAGGGTGAAATGGAACATCCCACCGCAAGGCCAGTACTCTGATGGGGATGGTGGTGTGTCAACGTGATCCCAGTCTATAGCATCTAAGTCTAGATACAATGGTCATGTTAGATCGGCTGGATTATGGATGGGGGCGGTTAAATCAATGGAGATCATGTTGATGAAATGAATTTGGTCTCCATTACCGCGTAGGTGGTGACTCGGACATCCTTGGTGATCTTTGTGCTCTGGATCTGGCTCTGTGGGTATTGGCACAAATGGATCGGCCCTATGTGCGGATAAAAGGACAGGGTCTGCCCTTGGCACTGATGGCTCTATAGGGTCTCCGGGTGGAAGGTGCTCTCTCGTATGCCTGAAGTGGCGGGTGAAGCAGTTGGTCCAACTGTGCTTGGTTTAGGTGCCACCTATGCCTTGGCCCCATGTTTAGTTGTTCAAACATGTCATCAATGTCCATGGGGTATTGTTGTTACCGCATATGATTGAGATATGCCATCTCAGTCTCATCTTCATAATCACTATCAGAGATCCATAGGCCTTCATTGGCTCTAACAACTATTTGTGACATGTGAGGCTCGTCTTGCTCGAGAAAATTGATCTGGTCCCATCGAGGTTGTTCCGCTCTCTACGGGAGGACCTGATTCTCTTGAGGTGGCATTTGCTCGATTGGAGCATTCAAGGGGAACATTGTCATGAAGCTCTCCTGATAATCATCTATGGGGGTCACTTGTGAGTGATTGCTATTAGATTCGAAAGGGTCCCAAGGTGCTACCTCATACTTTGACTCATCTTCTGAAGACCCTTCTTGGCCTTGTCTATATCCCTCTTGTAGGTGAGTCCTCAAACTTTCTCCTTTCTCGATCGAAGGGAAAGGGTTGTTGAAGTCAACAAGGTTGGTTGTTAGCAATGGGAGATAATCCCCCAATGTGTATGTCGTGTTAGGATTGGCATATGGATCTTGTGCCAACCCATCCTTGTTGCCTAGCCCTAGGCCTTGCATGTTCTCTACCAAGATGTCAAGGGGCAGAGGGTGGTTGAACCCTACTCCTGACTTGTCGTATGGCATCTGATATCTTGGTTGACAAAGAACGTGCACTCCTTGTTCATACCTGCCCAACCCATATCCATGCCAATTACATTGGCCAAGATATCTCAAAGTGAAGTCTGGGTTGGACAAATAGTTGACATCCTCAACAAAGGGCTCTTCATCTTCTTCCTCTTGCAGGTAAGGTTCAATGCCATTATCGAGGCCCCCATATACAAAATTTGTCTAGTTTGGCGGGTAGCCTAGAGGAACAATAGTGTCGATGGGGAGGCGAGGTCTCCCCATGTCCTGCATGGACTCAAGTGTGGGTGTTGCTACAATGTTCCACACTAGGTACTCCCCTAGGCCCGTATTGGCCATCTCAACGGTGATCATTGGCGGTTGAGGGGGAGGGAATGGGAGTTCTTCCTGAGTCCACTCCATGTCGGGTGAACTAGGCATCTCGACTTCCATTCGGCTAGGCATCTCTTCGGTAGAGATGGTTGAGACTAATGGCGGTGCCTCTTCTAGGGGTTTCTTCCCATTGTCCTTCGGTGTGGCCACCGTAGGTGGCATCATTGGTGAAGGACCAGACGATGAAGATGGACCCGACTGGGGATTTGAGGGACTTAACAGTGGGGATGTATGCGGAATCAGACCCTATTTGGATGGATTCAACTGAAAGTCCAAATGTGTCGATGGAAGGGTCGATTGCGGCATCAGTTGCACCGTATTGCAATACTTGAAGGGCTCTAAGTCTATCGGGACTACATGCACCTGCCCTTCGAATGTGTACTTTAGGCATTGATGAGCTATCGAAGGGACACACTTCATGTCCCTGATCCAAGGTCGGCCCAGCAAGATATTATAGGCCATCTCACCTTCCAAGATGTGGCACAACGTAGGAATAGTCTTTTGTCCCACTTGGATGGGTAGGACAATTGTGCCAACCATCGAGCATATCGCATCATTGAATGCTCGAAGAGTATAGGTGGAGGCCACGATGTGAGATGCTGGCAACTTGAGGTGTTTCAAAGCCGTTGTTGTGATTATATTGCTGGACGAGCCAGTGTCCACCAACACCCTTTTAAATGGAATCCCGTTGACCCATGCAATGACGTGCAGGGGTGGATCCGCCATATCACCAGTCACCGATTTTAGTTCATCTTCTCTAAAGGTGATGACTGGTTTTGTACATCATTTTACATGTCCCACAAAGTTGTTGAAAGAGTTTGCTTCATGGGGCTGCAGCTCGATGGCTTTTAATATCTCCATTAGAGCCTCCCGATGGGGCGATGATTGTTGGATGAGCTCGTAGATGGAGAGCCTAGCCGACGTGGTCCTTAAAATTTGGGTAAGTCTAGTCCGAATCATGGCCACTGGTCTAGGCGGGGGAGGTTGTGTAGGGTGTTGTTGAGGTTGTGACATTGATGGAACCTCTCCTGTAGCCACCACGGGGGCAGCTGTGCTTGGGTACCTCTTGTTTCGAGTCACTATGCTTATCATCCCTACATACCCCTGCATGGGGCAGTTCTGTGTCACCTCATTGACTTGAAGGGTTTTTTCCTATGCATCATGGGCAGGTAGGGGGTCTTTGAAGACCCCCATCTATTGGTTGTTTGGTGCCACGGGGTTATCCACCGCTAGCGTCTTGTTGTCTATTAGGTCTTGCACTAAGCTCTTGAACTTCCAACATGCGTAAAGGTCATGTCCTTTCTGTCGATGAAATCTACAGTACAAGTCTTCCCTATAGCCCTTAGGTTTTGGCATGTTGGGGTCTATGGGTCGACTTTTTGGTAGGTTTATCAAGTTTACCATGGACAAACGGTCAAACAAGGAGTCTTTGGACTCTGTGAAGGGTGTGAATTGTCGCCTAGGGTGACGCTACTGATTTTGCTCTTGCCTATGATTTTCCTTCTCATAGCTGTCAAGAGGAACTGCCTGATAGTTAGCCTGTGAGGGTTGTGTCATCTGTGTAGGATTTTGTATGTTTATGGCAACCTGATTGACCGTAGTGGGTTTTGGTTGCGTTGACCCAGTTTTGGCATTTTTGGGCCACTCTTTCTTGCATGGCTTGGCAATCTCGCCATCCTGTATCTTGATCTCCTCAATGATTCTGGCTTGTGCCAGGGCTTCCTCGAGAGTGGCATATTGTTGCAGCTGCAATAGCATGGAGATCGATCTCAAACAACTTTTCGAGAACATTTGGGTCAGGTCGGCCATGGGAGGGAGGTAAGGAAGCTTTGAAAGCAACGTCCTCCACCGATTTCCATAAGCCACCATGGTCTCTTCCTCATACTGCCTGAGGCTAGCTAGGTCACTTAACGATGCCTTCTTCTTGGTATTAAAGGTGAAACATTCGAGGAACGTGTCCACTAGCTGGTCCAGGTTATTGATGCTATGCTTTGGCAACTGGGTAAACCAATCCGAGGTAGGGCCTACGAACGTGGTTATAAATGTTCTTAGAAGCAAAGCATCATTGTCCTGAATGCCAAAGCATTGGCTCAGGAATCTCATCACGTGCTCTTGGGCATCCTCCTCCCCTCTAAAGATTGCCAATTGAGGCATTTTAAAGTGTTCAGGGTATGGGGGTGCAGGCACTGAAGGATGCATAGGGTGACTGCGGAGCTGGCGTAAAGTGGGCTTTTGGGGCCCAGAAGTCTTGGTCTCCATAGACTCTAAGCGCTCTAGTAGCGCTTTGTATGCATCGAAAGATTTGATTTCTTCCTCCTTGGTTTGTTCCCATTGTGGGTTGCGGGGAACTTGAGGCCTATGGAGGGGTAGCCGGATAGCACCCCCCTTGCCTTGGTAGGGCATTTCAGCCTGCTCTTCTTCTTGCTCAAATTCCTCATAGGCTTCTTGAGGAGTTCCTAGGCATGACCTATAAACATGGGTGGGTGCCCGCGGAGGGTGCCCATCATTGGCTCTAGGGGTGGTCTCTCGCTCAGGTCTAGGAGGTCTTGGAGGTAACATTTGATAAGGTCACGGAGACCTGTCTCGCACCAAGGGGTTGTGCCTCTCATACAACTCTATCTTATGCATGCGAGGGGTTGGGACCCTCTCAAGCATAGTGTTCTGGAGCAATTCATCTGTCTGACATCGAATGCGCTCTTTGCTAAGGTGGTACAGGTGCTCTAACTATTGTTGGTCTTGCCTGAGCTGCATGATTTGTGCTTGGCGGGCGGCATGTTTGGAAAATTCCAAGTCAATTTGTTCCATCGTCTTGTGTTTAGGAAGCCTAGATGCCTCTCCTACATGTCTATCTCGGTCATGGTGATCCGAGATCTCTATGAGTCACTTTCCTCTATCGAGGTTAGCGGCATTCACCCGAGGCTCTAGCCTTAGTGGGTGATCCTGATAAATAGCAGGTGCGGAGGTGCATTGCTCCCGCACTATGTATTGCTCTTGAGGAATGTAGTGGTCTTCCTCATGCTCCCTTTCGTATATGTGAAAGGGGTGGGCAGAGTTGGCTCGCCCTATCTGAAGAGCCTTGTGCTCTGGATTTGGCCTATTGTTTCTGATAGTAATAAGGGGTAGAGGAGGGATGATGTAATCATGTGGCCCCTCCTTATGGACCCTATGTTGTTCTAGCGCTTCATCGCACGGTGGCCACTCATAACGAGTGTCTAAGGGAGCCCTCCCATCTATGTTGAGTGCCACATGTATGGACTCCTCCTGAAAGGGTCTATGTTGAATGGGAGTGCCCCTCAAAGGGGTGCCTCTATAGTCCCATTCTGTAATGGCATGATGTGGACTATCTTGTGGGTCAGGCCACCAAGGTGGTATGACCAAGTCCTCGGGGCTATATCGGAGGTGACTTGTGCCCCTTTGTACACTTTTCGCAGCTTCTGCCCGTGATTGGGCTCGGCTACGGGTGTACACCATGGTGGTGTTTCTCTAAAGATGTGTACGTTTTTATCTTCTTTACGATTTTTTATGCTACACTAAACAAAAGGGGACCACACAATCAAAGCAATGATTATCTTGTTTATAGATTAAAGGTGTGCCCTAAATCTGGTTCAGTGTGTTTTGATTTTTGTTTTGAAAACCTTGTAAAGAAATTTTTGTTGTATATGCAATATGAGGGCTCTTATATCTCCCAAAATGGTCACCCCTTCAATATACCACTACCAGGCCATTATACCGAACCTCTCTATATACCCGCCCTTACGTGAGGGAGACTATTGGTACGTGAGAGCAGAACAATACATGGAACATAGGCGGTACGGAAGGGGAATCACTCTATTTTGACACCTACCATAGAAGACTTATCCTCATGCATTGGGAATCACCCCAACTACACTTGGTCAGCTTTCGTCAAGATTTACGTCTAGCAATAGTAGCGATCGGGGTTATGTATGCAAAATTCAAGCCAAGGTGGTGATGAAATCCACCGTTGGTCTTGATCAAGTGTTGGGGTTTTACGACCAATGCCTTGATGTTTAGATTATCTCATGGTGTGTGGGGTTCTTTTTACTTGCAAAAAGAAAGAAATCATGCAGTAAACTTTCCTATGCAAGCAAAGAAACAGAAAAATCATAGAAACAGAGACAAAAAATTATAGAGAGTGTTCAGACAACCTACCTCTTCTCTGCCCACACCAGATGCCCCTGAGTTTTTGCTCAAAAAATGCATAGAGAGCTAATCATCCCGGGGTGGGATGAATAACAGATCTGTATTCATCATAGGGTGGGATGAATTCCTATTCATCCCTAGGTGACACGAATTCCAGCTCTGTATTCATCACAGGGTGGCACGAGCAGTAGTCCAACGCATAAAGGATTAACACCTGCAAGCAAAGAACACAAAATTTTGATCAAAAATTTGATCCCAAAATCAAGGGACAGGGTCCCACCATGATCGCCACTGAAATCACGAGGATACGAAAGCCCGATGGGCGTATCGGGTGTGGTGCAAACAAAACAAAAGCATGCGAAACGCTAAGTCCAAAGTGCATGAAAAAGGGAAAACAAACGAACTGAAATGAGATATAAAGCAAATGTAAAGTGCAGCCCTTATTTTTATTAATTTTTCTTTGAGACCAGGTTACAATACGTCTCCTTCCTTTTTAGGAGCTAGGAGCGTTAGATATAGCTTTGTTACACCACGGATGGTACGCTTCCCTTCGGGATCTTTCGCGTGCCCACATTTGAAATGGGTGGGCCAAACGTCACTGCCGCTTGCATGAATGCATCTGTAGTTCCTTGCTGCCCCTCCGGTGTCGAGATCCTACATTCAGAGAAACAACAAATGATTAGTAGCACCTACGGATGGAGGGAAATATGCAATCCCCAAGGCCTCCGGTTAATGCATGCATGAAACAATAAAAATGGTAATCAAAACATGTCAGAATAAAATGAAATTTGGATAGAAGCATGTAATCACTATCAAAAACACACTGCAAAAGGAACAGTCGAGAAATATACTGTAGATTTCTAATCGCTCCGGGGTGGGACGATTAGGACTGTCATAGAATGTCAGAAAGCGACCTCCCAAATGTCCCATCCAGAGGCCTCCAAAACACCTACAAAGTTGGGGTTAGGAAAAATAGGGCATTTTGGGATGACCCAGAAGGTCGGATTTGGCTGATTCTGCCCCGGTCGCCCTGTATATGAAAGCGCTCCCTGTATGTTAGTGAAAGCGAAAAGCAATGAAAACACAGTCAAAACTCATCAGAATGGCATGAAATTTGAATGGAAGCATATATGAGTGACCTAAAATGAAATGCAAAATAAAAAGTAGGGAAATATACTACATATTTCTAATCACTCCGGGGTGGGGCGATTAGGACTGCAGCAGTGCGGGGGGCACCGAGGGCAGGACGCCCATCGTTTGGGGCTTGGTTTCGGCACCAATCCACTTGGGATGGGTCCAAAACCTCCTAGGGGGTTGTGTCAGAAAATTGGGTGGGGTATTGTGGCCAAATGTTTGGGTTTTGGGTCTGAATTGCGCTTCCAATGTTCACCCGATAACCTCCCTTTCGAAAGAGAGATCAAGGATGTAAGAAGCACAATGAGGGTGAGGGTATAATTTGGAAGCACTCCATTGCTCCAAATGCTCCTACTCTATTCTTTTTTTGGGGTGAGAAGACTCACCATTTTATAGACCTAGGGTCTCTCTCTTTGAATGCGCATGCGAGGGCGCCACTTGGCTTGCTTGCCCTATTTTGGGAGAAAATATTCTTCCCTGATTTAGAGTCTCCTTGCATGAGGCCTCCATGATCAAGGCATGCTTGACTGAAGTCCCTCTCTCTGATTTGAAGCCGTTCCTCGCAATTGCATGCCCTGAAGGCATAGTTAAGTGGCGGACCTATCGAGGTTTGACTTTTTGCCAGTCAAACCTGCTAATCGTCCCACCCTGGGATGATTGCTGCTAATCATCCCAGGGTGGGACGAATAGGATTGTAATCATCCCAGGGTGGGACGAGTAGGGAGCAAAGTGCTAAAAAGGTGCCAAATTGACCTCTGACCTTCCAAAACTACTGTGGGAGTGGTTAGGACCACTGTTTAACCTCTGGGGTCTGCCCTAGGGGCTATGTATATCAATTCGATCACTGCTTGTTGTCACATAATCGGATTGGTGTTGTTTTGGTGTCTACACTACTTGGTATATAACTAGCCACTTGCATCCTTAGCTACTTAGCTACTTATATGTGAATTATGGGATTCACATTTTACCTGATGGTCATTATCAACCACCTATAGATATACTCCATTTCCTTGTTCAATTTTCCATCATCATTGTTAACCTTTTAGGCCTTGTATACCTTAGAGATTGATAAAGAACAATAGTTGAATTTTTATTTTACTTTTATTATTTATCTTAATTCCTACTCAAATACATGGTTATCCTATGGTGATATCCTCGAAATAATGGGATTCTACTACGATAAGTATCTTGTTACCTATTAATCCCACCATTGTGTGTTGCTTCCCATAGGGGTCTAGGTAATGTGCACCTCTAATTCATGATCAGAACTTGCAAAAGTAGTCATGAAACTTATGTTTCCTAACAAAGATATTTTTTTTAGGGGGGGCTATGGCTTTTGAATTTCGAAGAGGTTAAGTGATTGAATTATCTATGGCACACCATTTATAGTTGCATGAACTATCACTCTCCAAGCATTAAGGTTTCAAATCCATGCAAGTCAATATCAACTCTATGTCAACTCATCAATATTGATGGTAAGTGTTAGGTGAGAGTGAACACATCTTCAATAGAAATTTCTAGGTGAGAGTGAATGTCTTGCAAGTATGTTATAGGATTGTGCTCATCCCAATACTTTTGATGTTGCATCTATGCTTTTGGATCTCCACCAAGGATGCAGATCTGACATATCTCAAATAGACACTACAAGCCATATATGACTATTTCTAGTAGGCATGAAGTTATGTCATGTTTTATTGAATGGTGATGATAAGATCTCATAGACTAATATGGCCTACATCTTATGGGAAATGTGTTGTTGATATGGTCATCGATATCAAAAAATTATGACCTCTCTATTGTGATGTACAAATTGAACTCACCTTGTCATGCATGATTGGAACCCTTGAATCTCTTCCTAAAAAAATAAGGATAAGGTGTTCACTCTCCTAAATAATAACAAAATGAAGCTCAATGTTATCACTTATGCTTGTATTGAATACCTTTAGCTTCTACATCTGACTACAAAGAGATAAGGGGAGAATTTCCAAAGAGGCAATCCTCCTCAAACTTCAAGTTTCAAGTAAATTTATTCTAAAGCTAATGATGGTAAAGAGAAATTCATTCATTGAGGTAAGAGCAAATTTAATACATTATTTAGGTTTAAAAAATAGAATATAGATCATTTAAATTTAGGAGATCATTACATGCAAATAATATTAAAATAATATTCCAACTAATAATAATCGTCTAGCTAATAATGTATGATCTAATAATAATGTAAAAAATAATTAGGTGCTTGCAAGAGGATGTTCCATTTTGGAGTTAAATGGAAGGAATTTTTTTCTAGTAGCGGTAAGGTTGGAACACATTACCTATGATGCCATTATCAATCAAGCCATCTAAGTTGGCTTTGACTAATTGGTTATGCCATTCTTGCAAACTTACCTATGGATGGAAGGTCACTAGTTTGAGTCTTTAGGCTGAGAACTTCTATTTTTGTGTGTGTGGCCAATACATTTATCTTATCATGTGTTTGGTGTAAGATTATCAAAGGACACACCATTGTCATTGATAGTATAATGTGCTTATGCATCATGAAATCCCAAAAAAAATCATACCTAAGACACATTTTAGAATTTTAGATATGATAAATAACTTATATGACATGATGACTGATGCAGTAATTTCATGCATCGTGATAATACCTTCTTTCATATTTATAATGGTTACTTATAGGTATTGGTGATCAAGAAAAATAGAGGAGATGGAGTGGTAAAATATAATTGGAGCATAGTAGTGAATCAAAATTCATCAAGTGATAGGTTGGGATTGACTCTTGGAACTCTAAGGTTTGGACATTTAATTTTTAAATGTGAAAACATATGTATACACAAATGTTTTGAGCCTATTTGTTTTTTAAATTGTATAATTTTTGAACTCTACATATTAATAATATCAATTTATGTATCTGAAAGCACGAGGATACGGAAGCAAACAAAAGGGAAATTTAACGCTAAGTCCTACGAATGAGAATGCATGAAAAGAGGGAAAACAAATGAACTGAAATGAGATTTAAAGAAAATGTAAAAGTGCAGCCCTTTATTTTATTAATTTTCTCAATATCGGGTTACAATGTGTCTCCTCCATTTTCAGAGGCTGGGAGTGCCGGACATAGTTTTATTACACCACAAATGATACATTCCCCTTTGGGATCTTCCACGTGCCCACATTGAAAATGGGTGGACCAAACATCATTGTCGCTTACATGAGTGCATCTATAGTTCCTTGCTGCCCCTCTGGTGTCAATATCCTACGTTCAGAGAAACAGTAAACGGTCAGTAGCACCTGCAGATGGAGGGAACCATGCGATCCCCAAGGCCTACGATTGATGCATGCATAAAATGATTAAAATGATAACTAAAACATATCAGAATAAACTAAAAAATTGACAGAAGCAAGAAAACATTACCAGGAGCACACTGCAAAAGGAATAGTCAAGAAATATACCATAGATTTCTAATTTCTCTAGGGTGGGACGATTAGGACTATCATAAAATGTCATTAGGTGACCTCCTAAATGTCCCATCTAGGGGCCTCCAAAACACCTGCAAAGTTGGGGTTAGACAAAACGGGGCATTTTGGGACGACCCAGATGGTTGGATTTTGTAGATTCTACCTCAATCGCCCTGTATCCGATGATGCTCCTTGTATGTTAGTGAAAGCGAGAAACATTGAAAGCACAGTCAAAACTCATCAAAATCACCTGAAATTTAAATGACAACATATATGGATGATCTAAAATCAAATGCAAAAGAAATAGTATGGAAATATTCCACATATTTCTAATCGCTCTGGGGTGGGGCGATTAGGACTACAACAGTGCGGGGGGCGCCCGGGGGCAGGACGCCCGCCTTTTGAGGCTCGATTTTGGCACCAATCCACTTGGGATGGGTCCAAAACCTCTTATGGGGTTGTGTCAGAAAATTGAGTGGGGTATTATGGTCAAATGTTTAGGTTTTGGGTCCAGATTACGCTTCCAATAATAACCTAATAACATCCCTTCCAAAAGAGAGATCAAGGATGTAAGAAGCACAAACGATGGGTGATGATGTAATTCGGCAGCACTCTGTTGCTCCAAATGCTCCTGCTCTGTCCTTTTTTGGGGTGAGAAGACTCACCATTTTATATACCTAAGGGTCTCTTTGAATGAGCATGTAGAGGCGCCACTTGGCCATCATGCCTTGTCGGGGGGAAGAAGATTCCTCCCTGATTAAGGGCTCCATGACTGCCTCTTTGAGCTCAAAAATGCTCACTCACACTCCATGCATTGAAGAAGGAGTTAAGTGGTGGATATGAGCTATCATTTGTCAAGCTTTGACCTTTTTCCCATCAAACCTGCTATTTGCCCCACCCTGGAGCGAATACTACTAATCGTACCAAGGTGGGACAAATACCAGTTTGTAATCGTCCCAAGGTGGAACGAGTAGGGAGCAGAATGCCTGAAAGATGCCAAATTGACCTTTGACCTTCCAAAACTACTATGAGAGTGGTTAGGACCACTGTTTAACCTCTATGGGATGCCCTAGGGGCTGTGTATGCCAATTCGGTCAGTGCTTGTCATCACATAATCGGATTGGTGTTGTTTTGGTGTCTACACTTTTTGTGACACTGTTTGGGGATGAAATTCTCAAAAATTCGTCCTTTCGTGGAGTGGTCCGGCTATGGTAGCCTTCTTAGGGAGTAGTATAGTGAGGATTTGTGACCTCGACATCTATTTTGCATGCCAAGAATGTGTAGGCGCAAAGGTGCCTTGCTCGAAAATGTTATTGTTATTTTTGGGTGGGTTTGGACCCTTTTTGTGACGTCGTTTGGGGATGAAATTCTTGAAAATTCATCCTCCCGTGGAGTGGTATGGCTATGGTAGCCTTTGTGACCTCTACGTCTATTTTGCATGCCAAGAATGTCAAGTGCAAAAGCACTCTTATTTCGCAAGTTCATTGCTATTTTTTATGCATTTTGGTGTAGTTTTTGTTGTTTTTTATTTTCTTTCTCTGTAATCGTCCCAGGGTGGGATGAATATCAGTTTTATAATCATACTAGGGTGGGACAAGTGCTAAATAGAGTGCTCATCCTAGGGTGGAACGATTACAAGCCTAAAAGCCTATTTAAGGGCCAAAACTAGGTTTTGGGCTCATTTGCACTTTGTTTTTCTAGCAATTTGGAGCTGTAAGGAGGAGGAGGTCGAGTTCGCGTAGCGAAGCGCTATCGGATTTCTCGGAAACCATGAGTTCACGGACCGGATCATCAAGTGGCAGAGCCGAGGCGAGACTGGTAAGTGCCCCTTCTCTTTATTTTGCTTGTTTTATTTTATTGTTTAAAATCGCAATTTGTTTTTCTTTGTATTTCATTTTTTTATTTAAACTAAAATAAAAACCCTAGTTTAATGTTTGTTGTTTGTTTGAATTTGTGCTTTGTATTGCTTTGTTAGAACTATGATCGAAACCCTAGTTGAAATCGTGTTTATTTTATTTTTGGTGTAAACTAAAAAGAAAACCCTAGTTTAAACTAAGATCGAAAACTTAGCTTTAAAAAAATTATTTTTATGTTGTTTTCTGTTTTTTATCAGTTTAGACTAAGGTTAAACCCTAGGTAACTAAAAAATTTGTTATTGTGTTTTGTATTTTCTAGTTTGACACGAGAATGAAAACCCTAGGTTAAAGTGTTTTACTTTGTTTTTTGTATTTTTTTCATTTAGACTAGGATGAAAACCCTAGGTTAAATTGTTTTACTTTGTTTTTGTATTTTTATTTATCAGTTTGAACTAAAGTTAAAAACCCTAGGTAACTGACAAATGTTTATTTTGAATTTGTTTTTTGGTTTTTTGGTTTTTTATTTATCAGTTTGAACTACAGTTAAAAACCCTAGGTAACTGACAAATGTGTTTTTTTGTTTTTTATTTATCAGTTGTAACTAAAGTTTAAAACCCTAGGTAACTGATAAATTTTTATTTTGAATTTGTTTTTTTGTATTTTATTTATCAGTTTGAACTAAAGTTAGAAACCCTAGGTAACTGACAAATGTGTTTTTTTGTTTTTTATTTATCAGTTGTAACTAAAGTTAAAAACCCTAGGTAACTGACAAATTTTTATTTTGAATTTGTTTTTTTTTGTATTTTATTTATCAGTTTGAACTAAAGTTAGAAACCCTAGGTAACTGACAAATGTGTTTTTTTGTTTTTTATTTATCAGTTGTAACTAAAGTTAAAAACCCTAGGTAACTGAAAAATGTGTTTTATTGTTTTTTATTTATCAGTTGTAACTAAAGTTAAAAACCCTAGGTAACTGACAAATTTTTATTTTGAATGTGTTTTTTTTTTTTGCATCGCATTGTTTATTTGATTTTTGGGAATGTTTGTACTGTACATGTTAATGTTTTTTCTATACCTATATTAAATGTTTTTATTGTACATTTTTTTCTCTTTCATGTTTTTAATTTTTTTGTGTTGTTTTTGTTTTGCAAGTGGTGAAGAGCCGGTACCGTGTGCCGACGATGTTTTCAGATGTGTGAGAGTTGCTGACTGCGGCGTACTAGGATTGGCTTGATGCCCTTTTGCTCAAGCATGTGACTTAGTTAGAACCTATGGTGGGGGATCAGGAATATTTGACTACCCTGATTAGCTTATGGGATCCCCGCACCAATACCTTTCATCTCCCAATAGGGGATATGACGGTGACTCTTGAGGATGTCTATCAGATTTTGTGGATTCTAATAGATGAGCTTCCTATTCATAATACTCTACATGATCAGCAGACAACGGTGCTGACACAGTGCTTCAGGCATGGGGTGGAAATGGAGGTGGGTAGTCCGATGGAGAGGGCAAAGGGGGATTGCATGATTGGTAGTATTTTGGTGCGGTGGTGGCTGGAGAAGGGCATGTTGAGGGTGAGGCATGCAATACGGATGATCCTCATCTCCAACATGCTACTACCTGACTCCTCAGGTGCGAGGTTCCCGTGGAACCTGCTATAGGTAGTTTTCAGACTGGTTGAGTGTCCGACCTCAGAGCCACTAATTATGAGGTGGGGTCAGACACTACTAGCACAACTCTATGATGAGTTGTACGAGGTCTGCTATCGAAGGTGGAATGGGAGTGGATGTAGCTACCTGTTGTAGTGTTTGGGATGGCAGCACATAGCTGTGGAGCAGCCACAGGGTTTGCCATGGACTACTCGGGCAGAGATGGTGGACATGGAGATAGGGTATGTGGCTCTGTGGCAGAGGTCTGACGAGCAGGGGCAGAATCGGCAATGGGCAGGTTCCATAGGGCACTATGCTGATGCCTTTGCGGGTCTTGCTCCAGGGGATGTGTTCTGGCGTCCATACCAGGACTGTCCAACCTAACCTGAGGTGGGAGAGTGGCTCTGGCAGGTGCGCAAGGGGATATGGCTGATCAGGCGGCATGGGACCGAGTAGGAGTACTTCTCGTACGTCTAGATGACGTGATAGTTTGGGGTGCGCCAGGGATTGCCTAGTGAGCCCTTGATTTATCGACGTCAGGGTGATGAGAGGACTCTGACTTGGTCGATCATCGAGCCACTGGGTGAGGAGTCGGATGCATTGATCGATGTCCCTAATGTGGACAATTTCAAGGCAACTACATATTATGACCAGTGGTGGATGATGCGATGATGGTGGGGCGAGGGGCCTCTAGGAGGTCCAGAGGCAGTAATAGCAGGTGGAGAAGGTGCAGACGCATCGAGAGAGGAATTGGGGGATCTGCTCGAGGATGAGGACATGGTGGAGGTTGATAGCTTTGGGGGGGATGATTTTGGGATTTTGGAGCAGTCGAATACGTAGGACATCCTAGAGCAGTGGGATCCGGAGTAGCTTGTCATCCCTGATATGCCTATGCCTCAGGCAGTCCCAGAGGGTATGAAGGTGAGGTATCATGTTGAGATAGTGCAATTGGAGGATCTACTTTGAATACGGGATGAGGATCTCAGGGATGCTCTGCAGGAGAGGGATCTTCTATGAACTCAGTTAGTAGAGCAGGAGAACGCATTGGTTGCGTACCACCGACGAGATGGGGACACAAATGCTTCATGGGAGAGGGATCTCTTGCGAACTCATTTGGCACAACACAATGACGCATTGGTTGTGTACCATCGGTGGGATATGGATTTGGTTTGGCATCGAATGGAGTTGGAGGCAAATATTATCCACCTCGATGGTTGGTTACCTGAGCTCCCTAGAGGTGGATCTTCACACCGAATGAGATAGAGCGATACTGAGCAGTCAGCATCCTCTCGTCGTAGGCGGCTGGATGAGGGGGGCGCTAGTGGGCATGATGCGGGGGCTAGCAGTAGCCGCCCTAAGAGGTCCCATAGGACCCACACCATTGGGGGTAGTTCTCGTCGCATCGATCCTGTGTGATCATGGTGGCCAACATCCTAGGCTTGGGAGTTTTTGAGTTTTTGCTTTTTTTTTATGAGGTCTGAGGACCGTTTATTGTATCTTGAGGACCTTTTTGACAATATATATACATGACGTTGCTTTTGTTATGATACACTAATCTTGATTTATTGTTATTTTATGCATATTTATTGATGTTGATGTATGTATGTTTATTTACATTGATGTATGCATATGTTATGATGAATACGAATGTTTCTAATTTATATGATATGCATATGGAATGGATGAAATGCTTTGTTGATATTTGGTGGTGGTGCCATAGACTGTTTAGGACTTACTGGTTTTTTGTTCTTAGGTGATTGCCTTGTTTAATGGCTTTGCATGTATATATTTTTATTTGTTTTTGTTTTGTATTTTCTGATGATGATGTAAGAATGGAATGTACCACAGGTGTGCTAGAATGTAGTCAAGGTTTTTTTGAGACTCAGATGTTTTAACTAGCTAGCCAAGACTGTACATTTATCTTACAAGACTTTTGACCAAGGTATGAATCATACTTGAGTTTGACCTAGTTATTTCACATCCTTGTGTGTGCAATTGAGTTCGTTTATGTGGTATTTATCAGGATACCGTCGGTGCCAGATAGGCTATCAGCCAAATCTATACTGAGGATCACCTAATTAGCTCCACTAATTCCTTTGTTGTATTTAGTAAGATTAATTTGTGGTGCCATCTAGGATACCATAAAATAGCTCATCCACATGCAAACATTGATCTATACACAATTTAATGCGATAGATATATCGTCATGCGGGAGGTTTTTCGCCAGTGCCAATAGGCTATCCACTAAATGGGGACTGAGGATCACCTTATGACCTTTCGAATGTTGAGAGTTCTAAGGATTCAAATTTGACTCCCTTCTTTTCTTCAATTGTATTGGGATACTTGCTCTTTTATAGTGATAAAAGTCATTGTTTACTTTTGTTGTTTTTTTGTTGTTTTTTTTTTTGAGCAAGGGATTTAGATATTGAATGATGAGGACCATTATTTCTTGTGCCTTTTGTGTGCACTTTAAGGGTGTGAATATCAAACTTTGGAGTTTGAATTTTGAATTTTTGCAATTTGTGATGTTTGCAACCCTTTGAGACTTTGGGGATTTGTGATAGTGGTGAAAACCACTGTTTATTTTGGGGGATTGGGTAGGGAATATGCTTGTCCTTTTGCCAACTCTCAGCATTCTTGGGGTTATTCACACAGGGGGATGAGCAAGATAACCATTTCTCTTATGGTAACCAAGTCTTCTATGCAAGTTTCATATTTCATTTACACAACTTGGGAATTTTTTTGTGTGTTTTAGCTTGTGTTGGGATGCTACGTAACAAGGTGTGATCCAAGTAAAACTCTACCTTTGTAAAATCTGTCTGACTTTGTACAGTTTTTGGCTAGAAATCTAAATATAGTTGAATGATGAAAGACCCTAAATACATTAGAAGACAACTGACTATGATATGGTGAAAAATGTGGATGGTGTTATTCTTGTTGGATCATTTACAAAGCGGAAAAATGTGGAAAATTATGAAATTGCCTAGTAATTATAGTCTATGGTGCATTTGACATGTATGACCAGCAAATATGCCATGTATGGATGCGATGCCTAATGTAGTTTATTATATTTTTGTTTTTTTTATTTTTAAGAGTATGCATGGAAGTGAGATGCAATTTTTTTGTCATTTTTTATTATCTTTTGTTTTTGTTTTTTTTTTAATATGTGTTTTTGACCCAGCGATTGTGGGAACCCTTGGAGATTTTGGTTTGACCAAAGAGTTTATGGATACCTTTGGGGTGTTTTAGGTTGACTAAGCGATTGTGGGAATCCCTGGAGTGTTTTGGTTTGACCAAAGGGATTATGGGCACCTTTGGGGTGTTTTAGGTTGACCAAGTGATTGTGGGAATCCTTGGAGCATTTGGTTTGACCAAAGGGATTATGTGCACCTTTGGGGCATTTTGGGGTTGACCAAGTGATTGCGGGAATCCTTGGAGCTTTTGGTGTGACCAAAGGGTTTATAGATACCTTTGGGGCATTTTGGGGTGACCAAATGATTGCGAGAATCCTTGGAGCTTTTTGGTTGGGCTATGTCTCTCTTAAATATGGAATGGCCTCAAATGACTAATGCTCAAGGGTTCTGGTTCCTTGATTCCTTCAAGAGAGGCAAGCCGGTATGTTCTAGGTCCTATTTTGCTATCAATTACATAAGGACCTAACCATTTTGCCATGAACTTGTCCCTTATATGGGGCGGCAAGTTAGAGTTTTGATGGTTCTCTTTTAAGACCAGTTCAGCAACCTGAAAGTCCCTCAGGTGAACTTTCATGTTGTATGCTTTCTTAAGTCGCTCTTGGTAGATACGCAAATGCTCGAGAGCATTGACGCATCGTTCATAAAGCAACGTAAGATGGTCTAACTGGGCCTATCGCGTAGTGTCATCATTGATGAACTCTTGCATTGATATGCACAGGGAAGAAATTTCCAACTCGAGAGGTATGACTGCCTCGAAGCCATACACCAGTGAAAACAGAGTTGACCCAGTGGGCGTCTGAATGCTGGTGTGATAAGCCCAAAGAGCAAGTGGTATTTGAATGTGCCAATCCTTATGACTATCTACGACTATATTTTTGAGGATGGCAACTAGCATTTTTTTTATGCCTCTGCTTGCCCATTTTCCTGCGAATAATAGGGCATCAAAAAATTGTGCTAAATTTTCTACTTTGTTGTCAAAGCACGCACATCTTTGTTCTTGAACGATGTCCCATTATCTGAGATGATCTTGGATGGAATACCAAAATGACATATGATGTTATGTAAAATAAACTCTGCAATGCGGGTTCCAGTCGTAGAAGTAAGCGAAATTGCTTCCACCCACTTGGTGAAGTACTTTGTGGCCGTTATGATAAACGTGTGACAACTTGACGACACAAGGAAAATATTTTTGATTAGATCTAAGCCCCTCTAGGAGAACGGCCAAGCCGATTGGATCAGTTGCAAGGCTTGAGAAGGTACGTGTGTCAAATTAGCATGGTGTTGACACTTCACACACTTCCTTACATACGCGTAACAATCTCACTCTAAAGATGGCCAATAATAGCCCATGCGAAGAATGCACTTTGATATGGCCATACCTTTGAAGTGGTCATCGCATGTACCATCGTGCGCTTGGGTGATCACCCAAGTGGACTCTTATTGGTCCAAGCAACGAAGGAGGATTCCTTCATGGCTCCAACAATACAAAATATCTCCTAACAAGACATGTTTTGTCGCTTTTTATTTGAATGATATTTTTGTGGCGTGCGTCAATCCAAGTGGGAGGTTACCTAGCTTGAGGTAGTCCCTTATGGGTGTGTACCAATCCTGCTGATCAGAAGCCTCGATGGTATGAACAACCAATCCCTCTTAAAGTTCATCCTTAACAAAAGCTGAGTGGGAAAGAACTTGTAAGAATAGCATTATGTTGCTATTAAGGGGAATAGGGGAGAACACAGATCCCCAGTTGGCTTGATTCAGACAATCGTGGATTCGAGAGAACCTATCCTGAGATGATTCAATATGGATCAGGTGGATTCCTGGAGTTAAGTCAGAGATTGCACGCTCTATTATGCATTGTGATAGTGTTTTGACTTGAATGGTTGTCATATCACCAGAAATGTCGTATGAGATTAGTGACCCCAAGGAGGCCATAGTGTCCGCAAAATGATTTGATGACCGAGGGAATGCCTCGATGTCATACCATTCAACCTTTACCAAGAATTTGTCCACAAGGGCTTTGTAGGCCTGTAGAACTAGGCATTTACATTGGAATACCCCTTTTACTTGGTTGATAATTAATAGAGAATCACCAAAGATGTTCAAGCGTTTGATGTTCATGGTGATTGTTGTCTGAAGACCTATGAGCAAGGCTTTGTATTTTGCATTGTTATTAGTGCATGGGAAATCAAGTTTAAATGATAGAGGCATTGGAGCCCCTTACAGTGTGAAGAATACAATTCCTGTGCCACCCCCTTCCTCACATTTAGAACCATCGAAGAATAAGGTTATGTCGGGCTGTGATTCAGGCTCATCATAATATGGCGATTCTGAGACATGGAAGACCCCATCATCGGGTAGCTCTATGGTTAGAGGCTGATCATCTTCGAGAGGATCCTTTGCTAGTTGATCAGCGATGACTTGACCTTTGATGGATTTATGTCCAATGAATTCGATTTCAAACTCTATCAACAACATGATCCATTTTTTCATGCGACTACTATGATAAGTATGACTCATCATGTATCGTAATGGATTCTACTTAAACACAACATACATCATGTTACTCAGCATGTAGTGGTGCAACTTTTTGGTAGAAAACACCACTGCCAAGCATAGCTTCTCGATGTATGCATAGTTAAGTTCATAACTGACCAGGGTGTAGCTAAGATAGTAAGTAGCATGTTCTTTGTGTAGTTCATTTTTTTGGGCTAGCATGGCACCCAGTGCCACCTCAGTAGCTGAGATGTATAAATAGAATGACACTCTTGGTCTAGGTGGTGCCAATACTGGTGGCAAAGCCAAGTATTATTTGATGTTGTCAAAGGCTGACTGGCACTCGTCATCCCAGTGTGACGCAGGACCGAAATAACACATAGAAAAATCACTAATATTTCATTCAAATTTGAATTATAGAAGTTACAAAATGTCCAACCCTTTTTACAATGTATGCACTACCCTTTTATAGCAGACAGGACCCCCTTCAGACATCATTACATAGACTGCGGGGTTTCCTGTAACCACCCGCATGAATGTTCTGTCGCCGCCTGCATATTGCTGCCAGGTGTCTTCAATCATCATGGCATGGAATGACAGAGTGCTCTGCAGTCGCCTGTCCATAAACCCTCTGAGTCATCATTCCCAGGAGTGCTCTATAGCCACCTACATTTTGCTGCCACGTGCCCTTCTACAACGACCTCTATAGCCGCCTGCCCGCATGGAGTCATGAATGGCATGTCGTATTCTCCTTTGGGTCACAAAAATGCGACAGGTCATGAAATCATGACATCCTGGCCCTCCGTACTCTCCTTCTGTCTTCAGGTCGCAAAAACGTGACATGTCACGAAATCGTGACATCTTTGCCTTCAGAACTCGTTTTCCACCTTTGGGCCGCGAAACCATGACATGTCACGAAATCGTGACGTCTCTGCCTTCAACACTCGTTTTCCACCTTCGGGTCATGAAACTGCGACATGTCACGAAATCGCGACGGCTTTGCTCCTTGGCGTCGATTCTCCAAAAGTGTCGCGATATCGCGACAACTTTGCCCCTTGGTGCCTTTTCTCAAAAAGTGTCACGATATCGCGACCACTTTGCCTCTTGGCATATTTTCTCAAAAGTGTCGTGATATCGCGACGACTTTGTCCCTTGGCGCATTTTCTCAAAAAGTGTCACGATATCACGACAACTTTGCCCCTTGGTGCCTTTTCTCAAAAAGTGTCATGATATCGCGACAACTTTGCCCCTTGGCGCCTTTTCTCAAAAAGTGTCGTGATATCGCGACGACTTTGCCCCTTGGTGCCTTTTCTCAAAAAGTGTCGCGATATCATGACGACTTTGCCCCTTGGTGCCTTTTCTCCAAAAGTGTCATGATATCGCGACGACTTTGTCCCTTGGCGCATTTTCTCAAAAAGTGTCATGATATCATGATGACTTTGTCCCTTGGTGCCTTTTCTCAAAAAGTGTCACGATATCGTGACGAATTTGTCCCTTGGCGCATTTTCTCCAAAAGTGTCATGATTTCGCTACATCTTATCTCCTCAAAAGCACTTAGAGAAAAAAATATTTTTGGATGATGCAAGATTGCTCTGCCACCTCCGGATGCTCCTGCATCAGACACCCGGGATGAATTGAGAAGTGACCTTCACTTCTATTCTGTGTGAGGTAGACCCATGCGGTCAACCTCTGCCTTCGACAACCAAGTCGCATATTCTATGGGCCTGCCCTTCCACTTGATCAAATATTTGGAATATCACCTATTCCTAGTGCTTCAGCCTTCACATGTGTCTAGCACTTCTTCTATCTCGTCTGCAACTGGGATGGCTGCTGGAATGCTCCACAAATCTGGACTGGGTGTCTCACTGCTACCTCCTTCATGGTACTCGACCAAATATAAAATGTTAAACACGGGTGAGATGTTAAGTTCACTTGGCAACTCCACCTCGTATGCATTGCCCGAATCTCGTTTTCCAATGATCCTGCATGTCCCAGACTTCTTCATCTTCAGCTTGTTATAGGTCTTGGCAGGAAACCTTTCTTTTCTTAGATGGACCATGATGGCATCTCTGACTTCAAATTCTTTAGCCCGACGCTTATGGTCTGCCCTGGTCTTATACTGAGCATTCATCTTAGTGATCTACTTAGTCACCTCTTCATGCAATATTTTCAGGTGTTTTGCAAAGTCTTCGGCCTCAGCACTGCACTTCTCGCTTGCATCCATCCTTCTCAACTCAAAAGCATTTCTTGGGCTGCTCCCATAAATTATCTGGAATGGAGACTTATTGGTACTCCTGTTGACAGAGTTGTATGCGAATTCTTCCTGTGACAAAACTAAATCCCATCCCTTGGGCTTGTCTCCTACCAAGCATCTTAGTAGATTTCTCAAACCCCTATTTACCACCTCTGTTTGGCCATCTGTTTGGGGGTGGTATGCAGAACTGAATTTTAAATCCGTCTTCAGTTTCTTCCATAGGGTTCTCCAGAAATACCCTACAAACTTGGTATCCCTGTCCGACATAATGCTCCTTGGCAGACCATGAAGTCATACCACTTCCTTGAAGAATAAACCAGCCACATGGACCGCATCACTAGTCTTCTGGCAAGGAATAAAATGAGCCATTTTTGAAAACCTATCCACTACCACAAATATGGAGTCGTGCCCCCTCTGCGTCTTGGGTAAACCAAGAACAAAATCCATACTAATATCCTCCCATGGCATTTCGGGTACAGGTAGTGGTTGATATAAACCAGTAGGATGCCTCACACCTTTTTCCATCTGGAATATCCTACAACTTTGCATGAATTTTGCCACATCTTGTTGCAGTTGCAGCCAGTAGTAATTTTCATTAACCAAGGAGATGGTCTTGTCTTGACCAAAGTGTCCATCCAACCCTCCACTGTGCTTTTCCTTGACCATATTCTCCCTCATTGAGCTCCTCGAAATGCATAATTGGTTTCCCTTGAACAGCATTCCATCTTGAATCAAAAAATTTAACCACTTCGTCCTGTCTAAGGTAACAGGCGCAGAACAGGCCTTCCAAGCTTCTGCGAAGTCGGGGTCTGCAGGGTACAAGCCCTTAAGTTTAGCAAACCCTACAACTTCCACCTTCATCTCCATCAATAAACATTGCCTCCTACTTAAGGCATCTACAACCCTGTTGGACTTCCCGCTCCGGTGCTTTAGCACAAAGGTGTAGCTCTGCAGGAACTCCACCCACTTCAAGTGCCTCTGATTTAATTTTCCTTGACTGTTAATATATTGTAGTGCCTGATGATTAGTATACAGAACAAACTCCTTTGGCAACAGATAATGCCTCCATTTCTTTAGAGAATGAACTATGGCATAGAACTCCTGATCATACACCGAATACTTCTTCCTGGCGTCATTGAGTTTCTCACTAAAATAAGTGACAGGCTTACCCTCTTGACTCAATACAGCCCCTATGGCACTACCACTAGCATCACAGTCAACCTGAAATACCTTATTGAAATATAGAAGTGCTAAGACAGGTTGCTCTGTGACCTTCTTCTTCAACATAGCAAAGCTTTTGTCTGCCTCGGTTGTCCACTTAAATTCCTTCTTGTTCCCCCTCATTGTCTCCGTAAGGGATGTGCAAATACTGCTGAAATTTTTGATGAACTTTTTGTAAAAACTGGCTAGACCATGAAACGATCTTACCTCAGTCATGCTTCTTGGAGCAGGCCATTCTATGATAGCCCTCACCTTTTTTGGGTCCATTTTTAGACCGTCTGCTGAGATGACAAATCCTAGGTATACTAACTCCCTCTTCACGAAGTTACACTTCTTCAGATTTATCAGCAACTGCTCCTCCCGCAGTTTCTCAAAAACCCTCCTGATATGCATCAAGTGTTCCTCCAGGGTTTTGCTAAATATCAAGATATCATCCAAGTAGACAATGACAAATTTGCCTAAGAATTCCTTCAAGACTTCATTCATCAACCGCATGAATGTACTCGGTGCGTTGGTTAGCCCAAATGGCATGACCAACCACTCATACAAACCCTCTCTGGTTTTGCAGGCTGTCTTCCACTCATCCCCTTCTTGGATACGGATCTGATGATAACCACTTTTTAGGTCAATCTTCGTGAAGTACTCAGATCCACTCAAACAGTCCATGATATCCTCCATCCTTGGCAATGGGAATCTGTATTTGATAGTGATCTTGTTATTTGCTAGAGAGTCTGTGCACATTCTCCACTCTCCATCCTTCTTGGGTGCTAGTACTGTAGGTACTGCACACGTGCTAAGACTCTCCCTAATCAACCACTTCTTTAGCAGCTCTTGAAATTTCCTATTCAGCTCCTCAGTTTCCATAGGAGTCATTCTGTGTGCAACTTTATTCGGCAAGCTTGATCCTGGCACCAAATCTATATGGTGGCTGATATTCCTTACTAGGGGTAAACCCTCGAGTACATTATCAAAAATGATATCTGGAAAATCCTCTAACAGACCCATGACTTCCACTGGGGTCTCCTTGCATTCTTCTTCCCTAACCCTAGGGATTATTGCATAGCACATATGATCTGGCTTCAGGCCATCTAAAAATATTCTTCCATCAACTAGACAGACTCGAGCACTGCTACATACCTTCTCGTCTGCCTCCTTTAGGGGTTTCAACTTATGGCGAACTCCATTCTTCAACAAGGAATACGTATTGGCTCGACCATCATGTACTGCACTCCAATAAAACTGCCATGGTCTCCCAAGCAACATGTGACATGCATCCATAGGCAAGATGTCACACAGGACCTCATCTCGATAAGTTCCAATGTTAAACTTCACTAGGCATTGCTCACTGACCAGCACCCTATGGTCTTTTTGTAACCACGCAATCCGATATGGATGCGGGTGTCTTCTTTTCTCCAGCTGCAACTTGGCAACCATCTCCTCAAAGACCAAGTTATCAGTGCTACCATTATCGATAATGATGTTACAGACCTTGCCTGATCACTTACATATTGTGCAAAATAGGTTTTTCCTCTGGTCTGCCTTCTTTTCCTCATTCAACAAGACTCTCCTGATGATCATCGCTTCCCCTCATTCGGCCTCCTTAGAGTGCTCAGATTCGACACCTTCGTCTACTACAGCAGCTCGGGCCTGACCCTCAGGTCTTCGATTTGGCCTTTCTTAGCACTATGGGAAGTTGTATGCCCGATGTCCTTCTTCCCTACAGTTGAAGCAGGTTCCACGAAATGTACCTCTCCCATACCCTCACCCAGGCCTACCTCTTCCTCTCAGGTAGTTGTTGTTCTAATTGCGTGGGCATTGGGTATTCTCTTATTTCTGGTTCTGGCTACTGCTTGCTTCACAAGTCTTCCCCAGATCTCTGTATCTTCCTCCATTGGTCCTTCCACCAGCTCTTCCACCATGATCCTTTCCTCTCTGCTTACCTTCAAATCTCCTATTCAGCTTTCTCTTCCACTTTTAATGCAAACCGGTATGCATCATCAACCGTGCTCATCCGAACCGGACTCGGCTCTTCTTGAATGCTGGTTCTCAATCCATTGATGTAGCGGGCAACCTTCTCCTTATTCACCTCAGAATGGCCGGTTCAAATTGAGATCTGATAGAACTCCTCCGTGTACTCCTTGATAGATTTACTCGCCTGTCTAAGACTCTACATCTTCCTCAACAAATCCAACTCATAATCTACGAGGATGAATTGCCTCTTCAATTTCTCTACCATTCGATCCCACTTGGTGATCTTTTATTTTCCCCTCCTATTCCTTTCTATCTGTACTCCTTTCCATCAGATGCTAGCATGTCCCTTCAACTTTGTTTTTGTGAACCTGATCCGATTTGGATCTAAGATCTCCTCATACTCAAAATATTCCTCCATGTCGTTGATCCAATCTATCAACTCCTCAAGATTGAGATTCCCAGAATAGGTGGAGACGTCAAACTTTGGCTTCTTCCCGATCTGGGATATGGCCCTATATAGCCTAGCTTCTACTTTATCTAATGCTTCTTCTTCATCAGATGGACCCTCTTCTTCCCAAAATTCATCTTCACTGTGGTCCTCTCTTCTTGGCTCAACTCCTCTTCTCAATTCCTCTTGCAGGGCTTGCACTTGCCTCTGCAAGGCTCTGAGATTGACCTCTGCTCCCCTATTCCTCGCACCACCATGGTTCCTTCACTGAGGAATCCTGCTCACTTTCTCACAACCCACAACCACAAGTCTTGGCACAAACTGCCTCATGATCGACGATCTGTTCATGCACTCAGAACCTTCTGGCTCTGATACCACTTGACGCAGGACTGGAATAACACGTAGAAAAATCACTAATATTTCATTCAAATTTGAATTACAGAAGTTACAAAATGGCCAACCCTTTTTACAATGTATGCACTACCCTTTTATAGCGGACCCGACCCCCTTCGGACATCATTACACAGACTACGGGGTTTCCTGTAACCGCCCGCATGAATGTTCTGTCATCGCCTACATATTGCTACCAGGTGTCTTCAATCATCATGGCATGGAATGACGGAGTGCTCTATAGCTGCATGTCCATAAACCCTCTGAGTCATCATTCCCAGGAGTGCTCTGTAGCCACCTGCATTTTGCTACCACGTGCCCTTCTACAACGACCTCTACAGTCGCCTGCCCGCGTGGAGTCATGAACGGCCTGTCGTATTCTCTCCTTCGGGTCGCAAAAACACAATAGGTCACAAAATCGTGACATCCTAGCCCTCCATACTCTCCTTCTGTCTTCGGGCCGTGAAAACATGACATGTCATGAAATTGCGACGTCTCTGCCTTCAACACTCGTTTTCCACCTTCGGGCCGTGAAACCGTGACATGTCGCGAAATTACGACGTCTCTGCCTTCAGCACTCATTTTCCACCTTCGGGTCGCGAAACCGCGACATGTCACGAAATCACGACGACTTTGCTCCTTGGCACCGATTCTCCAAAAGTGTCACGATATTGCGACAACTTTGCCCCTTGGCGCCTTTTCTCAAAAAGTGTCGCGATATCGTGACCACTTTGCCTCTTGGCGTCTTTTCTCAAAAGTGTCGCGATATCGCGACGACTTTGTCCCTTGGCACCTTTTTCTCAAAAAGTGTCACGATATCACGACAACTTTGCCCCTTGGTGCCTTTTCTCAAAAAGTGTCGCGATATCGCGACAACTTTGCCCCTTGGCATCTTTTCTCAAAAAGTGTCGCGATATCGCGACGACTTTGTCCCTTGGCGCCTTTTCTCAAAAAGTGTCGCGATATCGCGACGACTTTGTCCCTTGGCGCATTTTCTCCAAAAGTGTCACGATATCGTGACGACTTTGTCCCTTGGCACCTTTTCTCAAAAAGTGTCGCGATATCGTGACGACTTTGCCCCTTGGCGCCTTTTCTCAAAAAGTGTCGTGATATCGCGATGACTTTGCCCCTTAGCGCCTTTTCTCCAAAAGTGTCACGATTTCATGACAGCTTATCTCCTTGCCAGAACTTAGAGAAAAAAATATTTTTGGATGATGCAAGATTGCTCTGCCACCTCCGGATGCTCCTGCATTAGACACCTGTCGTGATATCGCGACAACTTTGCCCCTTGGTGCTTTTTCTCAAAAAGTGTCGCGATATCGCCACCACTTTGCCTCTTGGCGTCTTTTCTCAAAAGTGTCGTGATATCGCGACGAATTTGTCCCTTGGCGCCTTTTCTCAAAAAGTGTCACGATATTGCGACAACTTTGTCCCTTGGTACCTTTTCTCAAAAAGTGTCGCGATATCGCGACAACTTTGCCCCTTGGCGCCTTTTCTCAAAAAGTGTCGCGATATCGCGACGAATTTGTCCCTTGGCGCATTTTCTCAAAAAGTGTCATGATATCGCGACAACTTTGTCCCTTGGTACCTTTTCTCAAAAAGTGTCACGATATTGCGACAACTTTGCCCCTTGGCGCCTTTTCTCAAAAAGTGTCGCGATATCGCGATGACTTTGTCCCTTGGCACATTTTCTCAAAAAGTGTCATGATATCGTGACGACTTTGTCCCTTGGCGCCTTTTCTCCAAAAATGTCATGATATTGCTATGAATTTGTCCCTTGGCACCTTTTCTCAAAAAGTGTCGCGATATCGCGACGACTTTGTCCCTTGGCGCCTTTTCTCAAAAAGTGTCGCGATATCACGATGACTTTGTCCCTTGGTGCCTTTTCTCCAAAAGTGTCACGATTTCACGACATCTTATCTCCTCGCCAGCACTTAGAGAAACAAATATTTTTGGATGATGCAAGATTGCTCTACCACCTCCGGATGCTCCTGCATCACGGTGAAATGCTACCCCCTTGTGTAATAATTTATTCATGTCGGCCCTTGTTAGATAGCTACGCTATGAAGCACTTGATTGATGTGACCTTTACCTACAATATTTTGAGCTACTTGATGGTAGTTGGGGGGACCATTTCAAGGATTTCCTTGACTTTATGTGGATCCACCTTGATGCCTCATTTTGAGACTATGAAACCCAAAATTTTTCCAGATGTGACACCAAATACGCACTTCTTGGGGTTTAGTCTGACTTTGTGTTCGATGAGGCGATCGAGGATCTTGCTTAAGTCATCGAGATGATCTGGGCACAAAAGAGATTTGGCCAACAAATCATCCATGTAATCTTCCAAAATTTTATGCATGTTATCATGGAATATGTATGTCATGGCACGTTGGTAGGTGACGCCATCATTTTTAAGGCCAAAGGGCATGACCTTATAACAAAATATCCCCTAAGGCGTTGTGAACGTCGTTTTGAGTTGATCCTCAGGATTGATATGAATCTGGTTGTATCCCAACAAACCATCCATGAGGAAAAGTATTTCATGGCCTGTTGTAGTGTCTACCAATGCATCAATGCTAGGCAAGGGGAAATCATCCTTGGGACTCGTTTTGTTTAGATATCAAAAATTGGTGCATATGCGAATCCTCCCGTCAGGCTTCTTGATGGGTACCATGTTGGACAGCCATGGTGGGTAATCCATGCAGATGAAAAAATGTTCATCCAATAGATTTTGTAGTTTGTCTTTGACCATTAAGGCCACTGTTGGGTGCATCTTACGTAGTTTTTTGCTTAACTGGCTTGACTGTCGGATCAAGCGTTAGATTATGCATGACTAGCTGTGGGTCTAGCCCTGGCATGTCTTTGTAGGACCATGCAAAAACATCCTTATCTTTGAGAAGGGCAATGTAGTCGGATTGCTCTTCAGGGGATAGAATTACCCCAAGCTTGATGATCTTTGGATTCATTGGATCAGAGCCGATGTCTACGTCAGTTGTCTCCTCAACTGACATGTGGAACCCATCCTTAAACTGGTGTGGATTTGGGATCAAGTGGATATCATTCGCTGAATTCAGATCTACATTAGGAACTTTGGGTCCCTCTTCAGCATGGAAGATATCCTTAGTTGGTCCTGGGGTGAAATGAAGCATCTCATCGCAAGGCCAGTACTCTGATGGGGATGGTGGTGAATTAACGCAATCCCAGTCTATGGCATCTAGGTCTAGATATAATGACCATGCTGGATTGGCTGGATTGTGGATGGGGGTGGTTAAGTCAATGGAGATCATGTTAATGAAATGATTTTGGTCTCCATTACCATGGGGGTGGTGACTCAGACATCCTTGATGATTTTTGTGCTCTGGATCTGGCTCTGGGCGTATTGGCACAAATGGATCGGCCCTATGTATGGATAAAAGGATAGGGTCTACCTTTGGCATTGATAACTCTATAGGTTCTTTGGGTGGAAGGTGCTATAGGTATGCCCAAAGTTGCAGATGCAACACTTGGTCTAACTATGTTGGGTTAAGGTGCCACCTATGCCTTGGCCCCATGTTTAGCTATTGAAACATGTTGTCAAGGTCCATGGGGTATTATTGATGTCACTTATGATTGAGATATGCCATCTCAATTTCATCTTCATAATCACTGTCAGAGATCCACAGGCCTTTGTTGGCTCTGATGACTATTTGCAACATGTGAGGCTTGTCCTATTCAAGCAAATTGATCTAGTCCCATCGGGGTTGTTCTGCTCTCCGCGGGGGGACCTGATTTTCTTGAGGTGGCACTTGTTCGATTGGAGCATTCAAGGGGAACATTTTCATGAAGCTCTCTTGATAATCAGGGCATCACTTGTGAGTGATTGCTATTAGATTTGAAAGGGTCCCAAAGCACCACCTCATACTCTGACTCATCTTCTGAAGACCCTTCCTGACCTCATCTATATCCCACTTATAAGTGAGTTCTTGAACTTTCTTCTTTCTCGATCAAAGGGAAGGGGTTGTTGAGGTCAACAAGGTGTGTTTTCAACAATGGGAGATAATACCCTAATGTATATGTTGTGTTAGGATTGGCATATGGATCTAATGCCAACCTATCCTTGTTTTCCTATCCCTAGGCCTTGCATGTTCTCTACCAATTCAAGGGGCAGGGGGTAGTTGAACCCCACTCCTAACTTGTCATATGGCATCTGATATCTTGGTTGGCAAAGAACACACACTCCTTGCTCAATCCCAACCCGTATCCATGCAAATTGCATTGACCAAGATATCTCAAAGCGAAATTTGGGTTGGACAAATAGTTGACATCCTTAGCAAAGGGCTCTTCATATTCTTCTTCTTGCATGTAAGGTTCAATGCCATTATCGAGGCCCCCATATACAAAGTTTGTCTAATTTTGTGGGTAGCCTAGAGGAACAATAGTGTCGATGGGGAGGTGAGGTATCCCCATGTCCTACATGGACTCAATTGTGGGCATTGCTACAATGTTTCATACTAGATACTCCCCCAGGACTATATTGGCCATCTCAACGGTGATTTTTGGTGGTTGAGGGGGAGGGAATGGGAGTTCTTCCTGATTCCACTCCATGTCGGGCGAACTAGGCATCTCGACTTCCATTCAGCTAGGCATATCCTCGGTAGAGATGGTTGAGATTGATGGCGGTGCCTCTTCCAGGGGTTTCTTTCCATTGTCCTTTGATGTGGCCACCGTAGGTGGCATCATTGGGTAAGGACCATATGATGAAGAGGGCCCCGACTAAGGGGTTTGATGGACTTAATAGTGGGGATGTATGCGGAATCAAACCCTATTTAGATGGATTCAACTAAAAATCCAAATGTTTTTATGGAAGGGTCGATTGCGGCATCAACTACACCGCATTGCAATACTTGAAGGGCTCTAAGTCCGCCGGGACTACATGCACTTGCCCTTCGAATGTGTAATTTAGGCATTGGTGGGCTATCGAAGGGACACACTTCATGTCCCTGATCCAAGGCCGGCCCAGCAAGATATTATAGGCCATCTCACCTTCCAAGATGTGGCACAACGTAGGAATAGTCTTTTTTCCCACATGGATGGGCAGGACAATTGTTGCCAACCATCAAGCATATCACATCATTGAATGCTCGAAGAGTATAGGTGGAGGCCATGATGTGAGATGCTGGCAACTTGAGGTGTTTCAATGTCGTTGTTGTAATTATATTACCGGACGAGCCAGTTTCCACCAACACCCCCTTATACGAAATCTCGTTGACCTGTGCAATGACGTGTAGGGGTGGATCGACCATGTCACCAGTCACTAATTTTAGTTTTTCTCTAAAGGTGATGACTGGCTTGGTGCATCGTTTGACATGTCCCATGAAGTTGTTGAAAGAGTTTGCTTCATGGGGCTACAGCTTTATGGCTTTTAGTATCTCCATTAGAGCCTCTCGATGTGGTGATGATTGTTGTATGAGCTCATAAATGGAGAGCCTAGATGACATGCTCCTCAAACTTTGGGTAAGTTTCTAAATTTTGGCCACTGGTCTAGGTGGAGGAGGTTGTGTAGGGCATTTTTTAGGTTGTGACATTGAGGGAACCTCTCCTGTAGCTGCAGCGGGGGTAGTTGTGCTTGGGTACCTCTTGTTCCTAGTCACGATGCTTATCATTCCTACATACCCCTGCATGGGGAAGTTCTATGTCACCTCATTGACTTGTAGGGTTTTTGCCTACACATCATGGGCAGGCAGGGGGTCTTTGAAAACCTCCATCTGTTGGTTATTTGGTGCTACAGGATTATCCACCACTAGCGTCTTGTTGTCAATTAGGTCTTGCACTAAGCTTTTAAATTTCCAACATGCATAAAGATCATGTCCCTTTTGTCGATGAAACCTACAGTACAAGTCTTCCCTATAACCTTTGGTTTTTGGCGCATTGGGCTCTACAGGTTGACTTTTTGGCAGGTTCATCAAGTTTGTCATGGGCAAATGGACAAACAAGGAGTCTTTAGACTCTGTAAAGGGTGTAAATTATCGCCTAGGGCGACGCTGCTGATTTTTCTCTTGTCGATGATTTTCTCTTTCATAACTGTCAAGAGGGACCGCCTGATAGTTAGACTTTTGGGGCTATGTTGCTTGTGCAGGCTTTGGTGCATTTATAGCAAACTGATTGACCGCAGTGGGTTTTGGTTGTGTGGTCCCTATTTTGGAATTTTTAGGCCACTCTTTCTTCCGTGGCTTGGCAATCTTGCCATCCTGTATCTTGATCTCCTCAATGATTCTGGCTTGCTCCAGGGCTTTCTCAAGAGTGGCATATTTTTGTAGCTACAATAGCACGGAGATCGACATCAAACAACTCTTTGAAAAAATTTGGGTCAGGTCGGCCATGCGAGGGAGGTAGGGCAGATTTGAAAGCAACGTCCTCCACCAATTTCCATAGGCCGCCATGGTTTCTTCCTCATACTGCCTAAGGCTAGCTAGGTCTCTTAGTGACGCCTTAGTGGCATCCACTAGCTGATCCAAGTTACTGATGCTATGTTTTGGCAACTGAGTGAACCAATCTGAGGTAGGGCCTATGAACGTGGTTATAAATGTTCTTAGCAGTAAAGCATCATTGTCTTGAATGCCAAACTATTGGATCAGGAATATAGTCATGTGCTCTTGGGCATCCTCCTCCCCTCTAAATATTTCCAACTGGGGTAGCTTAAAGTGTTCAGGGTATGGGGGTGTCAGCACTGATGGATGCACAGGGTGGCTGCGGAGCTAGCGTAAAGTGGGCTTTTGGGGCCCAGAAGTCTTGGTCTCCATAGACTCTAAGCACTCTAGCAATGATTTATATGCATCGAAATATTTTATCTTTTCCTCCTTGGTTTTTCCTACTGCGGGTTGCAGGGAACTTGAGGCCTATGGAGGGGAGGCCAGATAGCACCCCCTCTGCCTTGGTAGGGTGTTTTATCCCACTCTTCTTATTGCTCATACTCCTCATAGGCTTCTTGAGGAGTTCTCAGGTGTGACCTATAAACATGGGTGGGTCCCCACGGAGGGTGGCCATCATTGGCTCTAGGGGTGGTCTCCCGCTCAGGTCTAGGAGGTCTTGGAGGCAGCATTTGATAAATTCACAGAGATCTATCTCGCACCAATATATTGTGCCTCTCATACAACTCTATTCTATGTGTGCGAGGGGTTGGGACCCTCTCAGGAACAGTGGTCTAGATCAATTCATCTATCTAATGTCGAATGTGTTCTTTGCTAAGGTGATACAGGTGCTCCAACTATTGTTGGTCTTGTTCAAGCTGCGTGATTTGCGCTTGGTGGGTGACATGTCTGGCAAATTCCAGGTTGATTTGTTCCATCGTCTTGAGTCTAGGGGGGCTAGATGCCTCTCCTACATATTTATCTCGGTCGTGATGATCTGAGATATCTATAGGTCACTTTTCCCTGTCGAGGTTGGCAATATTCACCTGAGGCTCTGGCCTCAATAGGTGATCCTGATAGATAGCAGGTGCAGAGGTGCATTGCTCATGCACTATGTATTACTCTTGAGGAATGTAATGGTATTCCTTGTGCTCCCTTTCATATATGTGAAATGGGTAGGCAGAGTTAGCTCACCTTGTCTAAAGAGCCTTGTGCTCTGGATTTGGCTTGTTATTTCTAATAGTGATGAGGGGTAGAGGTGGGATGACATAATCATGTGGCCCCTTCTTATGGACCCTATGATGTTCTAGAACTTCATTACACAGTGGCCACTCATAACGAGCATCTAAGGGAACATTCCTATTTATGTTGAGTGCCACGTGTAAGGACTCCTCCTGAAAGGGTCTATGTTGAATAGGAGTGCCCCTCGAAGGGGTGCCTCTATAGTCCCATTCTGAAATGGCATGATGTGGATTATCTTGTGGGTCAGACCACCAAGGTGGTATGACCAAGTCCTTGGGGCTATAGCAGAGATGACTTGTGCCTCCTTGTACACTTTCCACAGCCTCTGCCCGTGATTGGGCTTGGCTATGGGTGTATACCATGGTGGTGTTTCTCTACAAGCTATGTAGGTTTTTATCTTCTTTATGATTTTTATTCTACACTAAACAAAAGGAACCACATAATAAAAGAAGTGATTATCTCATTTATAGATTAAAGGTGTGCCCTAAATATAGTTTAGTGTGTTTTTATTTTTGTTTTGAAAGCTTTGAAATAACGTGTTGTTGTAAATGCAATATGATGGATTTTATGTCTCCCAGAATGGTCGCCCCTTCAATATACCACTGCCAGGCCATTATACCAAACCTCTCAATATAACTGCCCTTACGTGAGGGAAACTATTGGTATGCGAGAGTAGAATGGTATGTGTAACATAGGCGGTACGAAAGGGGAATCACGCTATTTTTGACACCTACCATAGAAGACTTATCCTCATGTGCTGGGAATCACCCCATCTACACTTGGTCAGCTTTCATCAGGATTTATGTCTAGCAACAATAGCTATTAGGGTTATGTATGCAAAAATTCAAGCCAAGGTGGTGATGAAATCCACCGTTGGTCTTGATCAAGGGTTGGGGTTTTACGACCAACTCCTTGGTGTTTTTAATTACCACGTGGTGTGTGGGGTTATTTTTATTTATGCAGAGAAAGAAAAACATGCAATAAAACTCTCCTATGCAAGCAAAGAAATAGGAAATGATAGAGACAAAAAATAGAAAATGACAAAGAATGCTCAAAATCCCTACCTCTTCTCTGCCCAAATCGGATGGCTCTGAGTTTATGCTCTGAAACTGCACAGAGAGCTAAAAATCCCAAGGTGGGACGAATAACTGATTTGTATTCATCATAGGGTGGTACAAATGCCGATTCATCCCTGGGTGACACGAATTACAGCTCTGTATTCTTCACAGGGTGGTACGAATGCCCATTCGTCCCTAGGTGACACGAATTCCAGTTCTGTATTTGTCACAGGGTGGAACGAGCAGCAGTCCAGTGCTTGAAATATTGACACCTACAAGCAAAAACACACAACTTTTGATCAAAAATTTGATCTCAAAATCAAGGGACAGGGTCCCACTGTGATCGCCACTGAAAGCACGAGGATACGAAAGCAAACAAAAGGGAAATGTAATGCTAAGTCCTACGAATGAGAATGCATGAAAAGAGGGAAAATAAATGAACTAAAACGAGATTTAAAGCAAATGTAAAAGTGCAGCCCTTTATTTTATTAATTTTCTTGAGATCGGGTTACAATGCGTCTCCTCCATTTTTAGAGGCTGGGAGTGCTGAACATAGTTTTATTACACCACAAATGATACATTCCCCTTTGGGATCTTTCGTGTGCCCACATTGAAAATGAGCAGACCAAACATCACCGTCGCTTACATGAGTGCATTTATAGTTCCTTGCTGCTCCTCTGGTTTCAAGATACTGCATTCAGAGAAATAGTAAACGATTAGTAACACCTACGGATGGAGGGAAACATGCGATCCCCAAGGCCTACGATTGATGCATGCATAAAATTATTAAAATGATAACTAAAACATATCATAATAAGCTAAAAATTTGACAGAAGCAAGAAAAAATTACTAGGAGTGTTAGTCTCACAATGACACTGAGAGGGGGGTGAATCAGTGTAGCTATTTAAATTCAAATCTACAACTCTTAACGCCGAAACAATGAAAATTTAAAATCAGATAAAGCAAGTATAACAAGAGAGCATTCCACAACACACGATGTAACGAGGTTCACCAATTTGGCTACTCCTCAAAAATGACTGCTTGGATTCCCGTCCAAATCCAGCCTTTGCAAAATACCAATTTTACAATCAATTTACCAGCACCCACTGGAAGGAGCACCAACCCCTGATTTATTTGCACCAACAGAAAGGAGCACCAACCCCTAATTTATCTACACCAACAGAAAGGAGCACCAACCCCTAATTCCAAGCACCAACTTGGACTACAATTTTGAAACTATAAGATTGACATAAAAATGCCTTCGCTTATACAAGACCCTGACTGGTCTATTGCTAACCCAACCTCTCTCGCTATTCACCAAAACACCACACACACTTAAGGCTCTACTTACTACACTTTTACGGCCCTCTTACAACCCTCTTGCTACACTTCTTACTACACTCTTACGGCTCTCACGGCTCTACTTAACGCTCTCTTACGACACTCTTCCAACCCTCTTTTTGCAACACTTTCACTCTTTTTCAACACAATAATTCTCCACGTAGACCTCCTTTTATAACAAAGTTCTGACTCTATTTTTAACTTCCATATTTTTGCATGCAACTTATTAATAGAAACTTCTATATGTAACTCCTTTATCACACAGTATTCTCTCATGCAACCTATTAATAGTTATGGCTCTTTGTTTGGTCTTCGACTGATGACTTTCAGTTTAACCATCGCTCGATGATTTCACTCCATAATTGGCCCTGTAATTGTCATTCTGACTTTAGTTCACTATTCTTATTTTAGTTGCATGATTTTTCTCTATAACTGCACTTGTAACTGTCGTACTGACTTCAGTTAACTCTTCTTATTTTAGCTGCATGATTTTCTTCTACAACTGCCCCTATAATTGTCGTATAACTTCAGTTAACTATCACATATCTTATTTTAGTTGGGTTCTCTTCTTAGCTCGTGCCAAAGCGACCTATCATGAAATCATGACACTTTTGCCTCTTTGTCCTCTTCTCGAATTTTGCCCATGAAAACACAACATGTCGCGATATCGTGACACTTTCGCCTCCTTGCTTCTTTTCTTGGCTTGTACCCATGAAAACACAACATGTCGCGATATCGTGACACTTTCGCCTCCTTGCTACTTTACTTGGTTTGAACCCACAAAAATATAACATGTCACGATATCGTGACACTTTCGCCTCCATACTCTTCCTCTTTACTTTTGTCATGATATCGCGACACTTCTGCCTTCTTACTTTCTCTCTCCTCCTTTAGTCACGAAAATGCGACATGTCGCGATATCGTGACACTTTTTCTCCTTTGCTCTTTCTCTTGCCTTTGGGTCATGAAAACGTGACATGTCGCGATATCGTGACACTTTTTCTCTCGGACTCTCTCTCTTGCAATATGTCACGAAATCGTGACACTTTTTCTTCCGTACAATCTCTCTTGCAATATGTCATGAAATCGTGACACTTTTTCTTTCAAACTCTCTCTCTTGCAATATGTCACGAAATCGTGACACTTTTTCTTTCGTACAATCTCTCTTGCAATATGTCACGAAATCATGACACTTTTTCTACTTGCCTTTCTCTCTTGCAATATGTCACGAAATCGTGACACTTTTTCTTTCGTACAATCTCTCTTGCAATATGTCACGAAATCGTGACACTTTTTCTACTTGCCTTTTTCTCTTCCAACATGTCACGAAATCGTGACACTTTTTCTACTTGCATTTTTCTCTTCCAACATGTCACGAAATCGTGACACTTTTTCTACTTGCCTTTTTCTCTTCCAACATGTCACAAAATCATGACATTTTTCTACTTGCCTTTTTCTCTTCCAACATGTCACGAAATCATGACAGTTTTTCTTGCTTGCACTTTCTCTTCGAACATGTCACGAAATCGTGACAGTTTTTCTTGCTTGCGCTTTCTCTTCGAACATGTCACGAAATCGTGACAGTTTTTCTTGCTTGCGCTTTCTCTTCGAACATGTCACGAAATCATGACAGTTTTTCCTGCTTGCACTTTCTTTTCGAACATGTCATGAAATCGTGACAGTTTTTCTTTCTTCTCAACATGTCGCGATATCGCGACAGTTTTTCTTTCTTGCTCAACATGTCGCGATATCGTGACAGTTTTCTTCCTTGTGATTTTCTTTTGATTTTTAGCATATGGGCCACTTCGATCTTTTGGAAAATCATTGTACATACTCTGAAGAACCTCTTAACTCCTATCCACTGCATCAACCGATCTGTCTGACTATGTTGACAACAATGACAATACTGTTGCTGCACCTTGCTCAACAATCTCCCCCTTTGGAATTGTTGGCAACACACGTGCAATTTCCTATAATTCTTCTCCCCCTTTGACAATAATACCAAAGGGCTACTGCAGACTCCCCATGAGTCCATGCACAACATTCTCAGGCACAAATTATTATAGTTAGCAAAAATTACAAACATGAGCAAAAAGATAATCAAATATATAAATGCTCCCCACGAGAATGTGGTCCCGATAGCTAGTCAGTTCTTGGGAAGCGTGACCACTCCCAATTTATTGCGAAGGTACTCAAAAATTTCCTTGGGCAGCGGTTTTGTGAAGATATCCGCTACTTGCTCTGTAGTTGGGACAAAATCCAACTTAACCTCACCTTCCGCAACTTTCTCCTTCAGAAAGTGATATCGGATAGCAATATGTTTTGTGCGAGAATGCATAACCGGATTCTTTGAGATGTTAATGGCACTGGTGTTATCACACTTAACTGAAATTGGCTCACTGAAGTTAATGCCAAGATCTTTCAGGGTTTGTTTCATCCATAAGACCTACGTACAACACGTAGTTGCTGCAATATATTCTACCTCTACTGTGGATAAGGAGACTGACTCTTGTTTCTTACTGTGCCATGCGACCAACCTGTCTCCAAGATAGAATGCACCTCCACTGGTACTCTTTCTATCATCGACACATCCTACCCAATCTGCATCTGAATACGCAATAAGGGTGAAGTCCTTACCTTTCGGATACCATAACCCATACTCCATAGTACCCTTCAGATACCGAAGAATCCTCTTCACTATTGTCACATGAGTCTCCTTGGGACTAGCCTGAAATCGTGCTACCATGCAAACTGCCTACAAGATATCTGGTCTAGTAGCTGTCAAATACAGTAGGCTCCCAATCATAGATCTGTACATGGTTTGATCAACATCTGGAGATTTTTCATCCTTGCTCAACTTGCAACCTATCATCATGGGAGTGCTAACAAGCTTACAATCCTCCATTGTGAACTTTTTTAGCATCTCTTTCACATATTTAACTTGAGAAATAAATATGCCCTTCTCATTTTGATTAACTTGCAATCCGAGGAAATACGAAAGTTCACCAATCATTGACATTTCAAATTCTTTCTACATCTTATTTGCTAAATCTTTACACGACTCATCATTGTTGTTGCCAAAAATGATATCATCTACGTATACAACAAGGACAATGAGATGGCCATTCTCTATTTTGACATACAAATTGCTATCCACCATACCTTTTTTGAACCCTTGTTGAGTAAGATAGTTGTCTAGCCTTGCATACCATGCTCCGGATGCCTATTTCAAGCCATACAATGCTTTCTTCAACTTGCATATGAAGTTGGGATTATCACCGAGTTGGAAACCATCTGGCTGCTCAATATAGACCTCTTCTTCAAGTTTTCCATTCAGAAATGCTGATTTCACGTCCATTTGATAAACTTTGAAATTCTTGTGAATTGCTAAAGCCAGAAACATTCTAATTGCCTCTAGTCTAGCCACTGGTGCAAAGGTTTCCTCAAAGTCAATACCTTCAACTTGTGCATAGCCTTTATAGACCAATCTTGCTTTATTCCTGACTACCTGTCCATCTTCATTCAATTTGTTTCGAAAAATCCATTTAGTACCGATTATATTTTTATTTGCAGGTCTTGGTACTAACTCCCAGGTTTTGTTTTTCTCGATCTGATCTAATTCTTCATTTATTGTCGTCATCCAACTTTCATCTTTGCTTGCTTCAGCAACATTTTTGGGCTCAATGTTGGATAATAGAGAGTAGTTACTTACTACTCTTCTTCTTGTCTGAACACCAACTGTGGGGTCTCCAATTATTTGCTCTCTAGGATGATTTTTCTGCCAGCTTCCTGTTTTGAATTTCTTGTTTTCTTCCTCTTCGAATCACTACTTAAATCATCTGAGTCAATTTTTTGTTTCTTTTCCATTTCCTTTTCCTCATCTCCTTCAATAACCTCTTCATAAATTGGGTAGTTTTCTTCATAGCTTATTTCTCGTTCCCTACCTTCATCAACTTTAACATCGGCACTCTCCACAATTTTCTTTAGCCTCTTGTTGTAGCATGTGTAGGCTTTGCTTTTTGTCGAATAGCCAAGAAAAATACCTTCATCAACTCTATCTTCAAACTTACCAAGATTATCTTCGAGTTCTTTTGATGTAACACTTGCTGCCAAAAACTTTAAAGTATCTTGTTGTTGCCTTTTTACCGAACCACAGCTCATACGGAGTTTTGCTTTCATGCGTCCTCAACATGCACCTATTTTGGATGTATACCGCAGTATGGACTGCCTCTTTCCAAAATTTATCTGCTATTTTGCTCTCAGTCAACATAGTCCGTGCCATTTCCTGCACTGTCCTATTCTTTCTTTCTACCACACCATTCTGCTGAGGTGTCCTTGCTACTAAAAACTGTCTCCTAATCCCATATTTTTCATAGTACTCTACAAACTCCTCTAAAATGAACTCTCCTCCTCTATCTGATCTTAAACATTTAATCCTTTTTCCTATTTGATTCTCAACTTGTTTTTTGAAAATCTTGAACATCTCAAAGGCATCTGATTTAAGCTTCAAAAATAGTACCCATGTCATCCTGGAATAGTCATCTATGCACAACATAAAGTATTTGTCACCATTTATGCTTTGCGTTCTCATGGGTCCACATAAATCAGTATGTATTAGTTCTAAAGGTTTGCTTGTGAAGTACTCTTTTGTTTTAAATGTGGCTCTAGTTTGCTTCCCCTTTTGGCATGAAGCACAAATGCTATTTAATGGTTTGCCAATGGTGGGAATATCTCTCAACTGCCCTTTTTGAGCTGATTTTTACTAGATTGTCAAAACTGATATGACCGAGCCTCTTGTGCCACAACCAATTTTCTTCTTCCTGTCCAATCAAGCACGCTCCTTCTGAAGTCTCTGAGAGAGTATACAGGTTGCCAGATGTCCTTGATCCAGTTGCTATCAACTTTCCATAGTTTGTTGTTTGACTTCACAACCATGCTTCTTGAAAATTACTTCATGACCTCTATCACAAATCTGACTTACGCTTAACAAGTTATGCTTCAGACCAATCACAAACAAGACTTCTTTTGACTTGATTTTTCCATCACTGATCTTAACTGATCCTTTGCCAACTATCTTAGCTCCATCATTATTTCCAAATTTTACAGAACCACCTTCATATTTCTGTAACTTCTCAAATTTTTGTTTGTCACCTGTCATATGACTGGAGCATCCACTATCAAGTATCCATGGTGCAGATTTGTTCTATGCTTTAAATGTTGTCTGTACGATCAAGGATTCCTTTTCTTCCTTGGGTCGCTCCTTTTCTTTCCACTCTGGTTTGATTACAATTTTGGTCACTTGTTTTGACTTTTCTTTGTCAGTAGCCTGTGCATGTTTTTCGAGAAATTTTCTATTTTGTCTCAAACCATTTGGTTGAAATTTTCTTCCTTGATGTTTATTTGCTGCAAATGTACTTCGACAATTTCTTGCAATGTGCCCAAAATTATGACAGTTATAACATTCTACTACATAATCCATCAGCGGTGAAAAAACATTTCTACTTGGTAAAGTTCCTTTGTCCTACATTATACTTGCAATCTGAAATCTTATGTCCATAACCATTGCATTTAAAACAATAACCAGAAAAGGAATGAGTGAACCTGGGTGATGGTCTTTGCCATTTTGTAGTGGGAGCCATAAATCTTCTTCTCCTTTGATGAGTGACATTGGTGAATCCATCATTGTCAATACTCCTCTCGTGCCTGGCATTATTGCTTTCTTTAGCATGATTCATTTTTTCTTGATCAACCCTGATCTTATCTTCATTCTTTATGGGTTCTACGGTTATGGCCTTTGATCCATTTGATGATTCTCCTTTGACGAAGCCTAAACCAAATTTGATGCCTGTAGTCCTTTGGTTATTTATAATCTTATCCAACTTCATAGAACTTTCTTCAAGTTTGTGATAACAACTCATTTTTTGATTCATCTCTTCTAGCTGCATCCTTAAACCAACAATCTCTTCTTCTAGCTTGCTGCACTCATCTATTTTCACGGTTAATTGTACTTCGATATCTTCAGATATTTTCTTAAATTTGTCTATCTGTACTTTCAAGCTGGTTATGATTTCATTGGCATCCTCAAGCTTTCTTGAAATTTTCTTATTCTTTTTCCTTTCTATACTCAGCTCTTTAAGTGCAGTGACCAACTCACCTTCCAGATCTACTTCAGCCTCAGCCTCAAGTTTTTTATCACATTCCTATTTTTCCTCTATTTTTTCTTCTTCGAATGCCATGAAAAGAGCTTCACCTGTTTCTTCTTCAGAATCCTCACCGGAGCTGTCTTCGAAGGACTGACATTCTTGGATATGAAACTTTTCTTCTTGAAGTTGCCTTTTCTAAAATTTGGTTTCTTCTTCCAGTCACTTCTTTCTTGGTGTGAACCTTCATCACTTTTGTTTTTCTCATTAAGTGGACATTTAGCTGCAAAGTGCCCAATGCCTCCATAGTTGAAACACTTAAATGGTAGCTTTCCTCTGTATTTTCCTTTTCCCCTTATTAGTTTCTGAACAAAGTTTGCTTCCATTTCATCTGATGTCTCTTCTTCCTCGGATTCTTGTTTTGCTTTTATATTTTTATGTGCTTTAAAAGTAGCTTCTCTGTCTGTGGGTTTAGTTTTTCCTATTCTCATCTCATATGCAGTCAAAGAACCATGCATCTCATCCATACTAAAAGTATTTAGATCTTTAGCTTCTTCTATTGCTGAAACTTTAGAATCAAATCTTTGGGGAAGAGATCTTAGTACCTTTTTCATGATGACAGCATCTTCCATTTCCTCGTCGAGTCCTCTAATCGCATTAATGATTCCATTAACTCTCAGCATGTATGCCTCTATGTTCTCATCGTCATTCATCTTTAATGCTTCGAACTGAGCTCGATGCGTTTGTAACTTGGCCTCCTTGATCTTGTCGTCTCCTTCATGAATGCTCCTTAGTTTGTCCCACATGTCTTTTGCCATTTTACAACTCATAATCTTTATCAGTTCACTTGTCCACTAAACCGCACATGATAGCATTCTTTGCTTTAGAGTTATTCTCAAACAGTTTCTTACCGACAACATCGGTTGGAGGAGTGGTGGGTATTGTGTATCCATTGTCTACTGACTCCCAAATGTCGTATCCCAAAGCACATAGATATGTCTGCATCCTGAGTCTCCAAAATGCGTAATTAGTTTCATCAAACAATGGTGCTTTGTTTGATGAGAATCCTTCACCACCTGCCATTGTCTCACTTCCAAGATCACCTTAGCCGATTAAGCTTGTTCAGGAACTTGGCTCTGATACCAATTGTTAGTCTCACAATGACACTAAGAGGGGGGGTGAATCAGTGTAGCTATTTAAATTCAAATCTACAACTCTTAACGCCAAAACAATGAAAATTTAAAATCAGATAAAGCAAGTATAACAAGAGAGCATTCCACAACACACGATGTAACGAGGTTCACCAATTTGGCTACTCCTCAAAAATGACTGCTTGGATTCCCGTCCAAATCTAGCCTTTGCAAAATACCAATTTTACAATCAATTTACCAGCACCCACTGGAAGGAGCACCAACCCCTGATTTATCTGCACCAACAGAAAGGAGCACCAACCCCTAATTTATCTACACCAACAGAAAGGAGCACCAACCCCTAATTCCAAGCACCAACTTGGACTGCAATTTTGAAACTATAAGATTGACATAAAAATGCCTTCGCTTATACAAGACCTTGACTGGTCTATTGCTAACCCAACCTCTCTCGCTATTCACCAAAACACCACACACACTTAAGGCTCTGCTTACTGCACTTTTACGACCCTCTTACAACCCTCTTGTTATGCTTCTTACTGCACTCTTATGGCTCTCATGGCTCTGCTTAACGCTCTCTTACGACACTCTTCCAACCCTCTTTTTGCAGCACTTTCACTCTTTTTCAACACAGTAATTCTCCACGTAGACCTCCTTTTATAACAAAGTTCTGACTCTATTTTTAACTTCCATATTTTTGCATGCAACTTATTAATAGAAACTTCTATATGTAACTCCTTTATCACACAGTATTCTCTCATGCAACCTATTAATAGTTACGACTCTTTGTTTGGTCTTCGACTGATGACTTTTAGTTTAACCATCGCTCGATGATTTCACTCCGTAACTGGCCCTGTAACTGTCATTCTGACTTTAGTTCACTATTCTTATTTTAGCTACATGATTTTTCTCTATAACTACACCTGTAACTATCGTACTGACTTCAGTTAACTCTTCTTATTTTAGTTGCATGATTTTCTTCTACAACGGCCCCTATAACTGTCGTATAACTTTAGTTAACTATCACATATCTTATTTCAGCTAGGTTCTCTTCTTAGCTCATGCCAAAGTGACCTATCATGAAATCGTGACACTTCTGCCTCTTTGTCCTCTTCTCGATTTCCCATGAAAACACATGTCGCGATATCGTGACACTTTCGCCTCCTTGCTTCTTTTCTTGGCTTGTACCCATGAAAACACATGTCACGATATCGTGACACTTTCACCTCCTTGCTACTTTACTTGGTTTGAACCCACAAAACAAAACATGTCACGATATCACGACACTTTCGCCTCCATACTCTTCCTCTTTACTTTTGTCGTGATATCGCGACACTTCTACCTTCTTACTTTCTCTCTCCTCCTTTAGTCACGAAAATGCGACATGTCGCGATATCGCGACACTTTTTCTCCTTTGCTCTTTCTCTTGCCTTCGGGTCACGAAAACGTGACATGTCGCGATATCGTGACACTTTTTCTCTCGGACTCTCTCTCTTGCAATATGTCACGAAATCGTGACACTTTTTCTTCCGTACAATCTCTCTTGCAATATGTCATGAAATCGTGACACTTTTTCTTTCGGACTCTCTCTCTTGCAATATGTCACGAAATCGTGACACTTTTTCTTCCATACAATCTCTCTTGCAATATGTCACGAAATCGTGACACTTTTTCTACTTGACTTTTTCTCTTCCAATATGTCACGAAATCGTGACACTTTTTCTTCCGTACTATCTCTCTTGCAATATGTCACGAAATCGTGACACTTTTTCTACTTGCCTTTTTCTCTTCCAACATGTCACGAAATCGTGACACTTTTTCTACTTGCCTTTTTCTCTTCGAACATGTCACGAAATCATGACACTTTTTCTTCTTGCACTTTCTCTTCGAACATGTCACGAAATCATGATAGTTTTTCCTCTTGCACTTTCTCTTCGAACATGTCATGAAATCGTGACAGTTTTTCTTTCTTTCTCTTAACATGTCACGAAATCGTGATAGTTTTTCTTTCTTGCTCAACATGTCGCGAAATCGCGACATTCTTTTCGAACATGTCGCGAAATCGTGATAGTTTTTCTTTCTTCTCAACATGTCGCGATATCGTGATAGTTTTTCTTTCTTGCTCAACATGTCGCGATATCGTGACAGTTTTCTTCCTTGTGATTTTCTTTTGATTTTTAGCATATGGGCCACTTCGATCTTTTGGAAAATCACTGTACATACTCTGAAGAACCTCTTAACTCCTGTCCACTGCATCAACCGATCTGTCTGACTGTGTTGACAACAATGACAATACTGTTGTTGCACCTTGCTCAATAGGGAGCACACTACAAAAGGAATAGTTGAGAAATCTGCCACAGATTTCTAATCGCTCCGAGGTGGGACGATTAGGACTATCATAAAACGTCAGTAGGTGACCTCCTAAATGTCCCATCCAGGGGCCTCTAAAACACCTACAAAGTTGGGGTTAGACAAAATGGGGCATTTTGGGATGACCCAGATGGTTGGATTTTGCATATTCTACCTCAATCACCCTATATCCAATGATTCTCCCTGTATGTTAGTGAAATCGAGAAACATTGAAAGCACAATCAAAACTCATCAAAATCACCTAAAATTTAAATGACAGCATAAATGGATGATCCAAAATAAAATTCAAAATAAATAGTAGGGAAATCTTCCACATATTTCTAATCGCTCCAAGGTGGGACGATTAGGACTGCAGCAATGCATGGGGCGCTCGGGGGTAGGACTCCCGTCGTTTGAGGCTCGGTTTCAGCATCAATCCACTTGGGATGGGTCCAAAACATCTTATGGGTTGTGTCAAAAAATTGGGTGGGGTATTGTGGCTAAATGTTCGGGTTTTGGGTCCGGATTGCGCTTCCAATAATCACCCAATAACCTCCCTTCCAAAAGAGAGATCAAGGATGTAAGAAGCATAAACGATGGGTGAGGATGTAATTCGGCAGCACTCTGTTGCTCCAAATTCTCCTACTCTATCCTTTTTTGGGGTGAGAAGACTCACCATTTTATAGACCTGAGGGTCTCTGTGAATGAGCATGCAGAGGTGCCACTTGGCCATCATACCTTGTTGAGGGGAAGAAGATTCCTCCCTGATTAAGGGCTCCATGACTGCCCCTATGACTGCCTCTTTGAGCTCAAAAATGCTCACTCACACTCCATGCATTGAATGAGGAGTTAAGTGGCGGATTTGAGCTACCATTTGTTGAGGTTTGACATTTTTCTTGTCAAACCTGCTATTCGCCCCATCCTGGAGCGAATACTGCTAATCGTCCCAAGGTGGGATGAATACCAGTTTGTAATCATCCCAAGGTGGAACGAGTAGGGAGCAGAGTGCATGAAAGGTGCCAAATTGACCTCTGACCTTCCAAAACTGCTGTGAGAGTGGTTAGGACCACTGTTTAACCTCTATGGGCTGCCCTGGGGGCTGTGTATGCCAATTCACTCAGTGCTTGTCGTCACATAATCGGATTGGTGCTATTTTGGTGTCTATAGGATCTATTATAGTAGTTAGGGATAAATTATGTGGAATAGCCCTAAAGCCCTAATGGGCTATTTTGAAAGGATAATTTTGTATGTAATTAGAATCTTTGATGTCATTTTTTGAGATATATGAATGGATTTATGATAGTTGTAAAAGATTATGGGTCTTTTGTAGGCTTGAAAGGAAAGGATTTATAATTTTCTTTAGTCAATATCTCTTTCTTATTTGGGTAATTGATTCAATATATTCATGAATATATGTTCTTTCATGATCTCTTCTTTATTCTATTTCTTGTCTAGGTACTCTTGAAAGTTTATTTTAGCCCTTATCATAAGCAAATTTACTCAAAATCTCTTATAGTGACTAAAATTATGTGGCCTAAACGTAAGAGGAAGTCTTAAAATAGGGTGATATATGATATAAATGGTGTGCCTTCAAGACATACCTCATGCAATAATGAAATATTGAAGGAACTCATCTTTAAAGGAGATGGTGATTTTGACTTATCTTATTCATTTTAAAGTCTTATTATAAATGTGTCTTGGATGTCTATTAAAGTATCTAATAATGGCAGTTGTTACTATAGCACATCCTAAAGAGCCTCTTATATAGGAAACATTTTTGTAGCAATATATTTCGAATTATTGGAGGATCGAAATGAGTCTATCAAAAATACAAAGTCCCAATAGAGTATCAATTATGGGAGGAGATATTATTTTTATTAATATATTTTATCCTTGTCCTATTAGTTTATATTATGAGGGGTGTTCAAATTATAATCTAATTCATCGCAAAGGTTGGCATGCCATAATGTATTGGATAGGTTGAATAGCATTTCATTGTACAATGTATTAATTTATTCTTATATTTTATTATGTAATCCCTATGGGCCATGGTTAACCTTGTTATGGATAAACCCACTTTATAGGTTATAACTAACCTTAATACCTCCTTTATGTCATCTTCGTTTAAGCTTTATTATGTAATTATAGTTTTGGCATTGGTATAAATATCCCCTTCCACTCCTTATTTTATCATCAATGTTGTGTAATTTCATCAATAGATATAGTGATTATTTATGGTACCTACAGGTATTCACCATATATCTCTATCTTTTTTATTTCTCTTACTTTCTATATAATATTATAATGGATAGATTAATTCTATTATTTTTTAAAGTATTATGAATTCCAACAAGATGGGCTAGGTTTTAGCAAACTATAATGACTTGTTCTAGTCACCAATTAGGGTTCCACTTCATTAAGAGGTAAACAATTTATTTATTTAGTTCCTAGTCCTCCTTTTTTCAATGCATGTCTTTATATCAAATGTGTCCTTAAAAATGATGAAATTAGGAGGTAAATCTAAGAATTGATTCAAAAGAGGCTAACCAGACCAACTCCTTCACCCTATGGCATTTAAATTATCTTACATCCAAAGAAATATATAATATGGATACTCTATATTAAATTTAGACATTCAACTAAAATCATTATCCACACCCTTAGCTAGATGACTTATTGGACTAGATCCATGGTGTATTATTCTTCACCATAATTGATCTCAAATCTAGCAATAGTGAAATCTCCATAAAGCGTACTTGCATATCGGATATTACATTCAAATTCAAGGAGGATTGATTTGAGTGGATATTTATATTTTTTGCCTTGACCAATGCACCTTCCATATTCATGAGGATGATGGAGGATGTCTTATTTTTGTACCCTAACTAATTTATGGGAGTTTACATAGATGGAATTTTACCTTGCCCTATTAGCTCTTTACAAATGCTACGTAGAGGAGCCTCCCCCTATAGATATTTTTTCATGACTAGGCTCCCTTGTGACCAAAACTTACTTTGAACCTCTTACTCCTAGTCTTCATCCTCCTCATCTTCTTCTTACTCTTCTTCCTCTCTAGGACTTGCAACATCCCATCGCCACCAATGTAGTCTCCACCATGACCACCTCCTCTGCCATCACCTTCATTAGTGTAGAGACACCAATATGAAGTATTTAGTGCAATCCCAGCTTGAGCAATGGTATCTTAACCATTAACCCCATTCTCAACCTTATTAATTATACCCTCATACCCCAAACTATAGAAGAAGAACTACCAAATATTTTTAATATTTTAAAAATTACATAAGATAATAAAAATAAATGGATCGAGGAGGAGCTACATAAGTTATATAATGATAAGGTAGAGGTGGTTACCATGACTCATTATGAGCACAGGTCTATTAATGAATAAACTAAAGGTTCAAGGTAATCATTTAGTCTAAAGTAAAGAAAGCCATCACAGATATGAGGCCTAAATATTAGTAATTATATTTACAAACCAGGGATATCCCCATGCTTTCTTAGGTTGAAAAAATTGGGTATTGCACAGCAAATTTGATACACTCTATGTGAAGGTGAGAGCTACAAACAAGAAATTATAGGTTAGAGAAGAAAATTTAAAAATCTTGGAGGCCTAGCTCAACAGAGACAAGTTGGACTAGTAGACCATAGAGAATGAGGTGAGAGCATTGAAGGACTCCCTAGATAAGGCTCCTTCTGAGAAGGAACTATGGTAGAAATATGAAAACATTGTTGTCTTGGAAAGTGAGTTGCAAGTAACACAGGACATGCTAGAAAAATAAGGTGCAAAGTTTAATGTTAAGCTACAACAATAGGAGGAGCCTCCAAATATTATGTTAGTTGAGCTGCAAATGGAGAAGGATAATCCTCATGGATCAATAATCTCAAAATATTGGGTTAGGTATATTAGAACCCATTATTGGAATAAATAAAAGAGGCCACTCTAGAGATTTACCTACCCTTCATGCAAAAGATAAAAGAGACCATGGAAATCTCTAAAAAAATATATATTGATCTAGAAGAAAAAGAGGATATTTTTGAGCAAGGGTTCGCAAGCAATAGCATTGATGACCATGATCATAATATGGGATCCTTAGTTGGCAAAGTGCTCTATAAGGTATATTGAACAATGTAGATCTTTTATTCAACAAATTTTCCATGCCATGGACCTATATTATAAAGGAGAAGAAATCCATGCTCCACTAAAAAAGGAGTTAGAATAGATGAGAAAAATTAATGTGGATATCAAATTCCTTGGCTCCCCAATATTGTGGGGTAGCAAGAAATACATTTACGTAGAGAAAGAACTTAGAAAGCTGCTTAAAGCCTTAATGAAATATGAGAGTGAGATTTTTGCATTGAAATAACCAATAACAATGGAGTAGATGTTCATGATTATCCATAAACTTTTCTATCTCCTTTCCAAATCATAGAAAGTGGCTCAAAAATATAGGGATCCTCGCTACAAAGATACTTACATATTGAAGTTCATCATTGATCACCTCAGGGGTATCCCTATCTCTATTACAAAAATATAGGATCAAATATATAAAACAATTAGGTCGTATTTGCTCAAATAGCAACTCACCAAGCTAAGTCCTTAGAAGCACAGGAAAAACAACAAAAGGATCCAGAAGGGACAACATGAATTTCAAAAAGTAGCAAAAAATATAAATAGTTGTGTATAATACATATTTTTAGATGTATTTTTGTTCTGACTCCTTGGCCCAATGGATAAGTTCTAGAAGCTACTATTGTTTCCTTCTTGATGCATGGTATTTGTCCCTTTATTTTGCTTGGGTTATTTACTTTTCATTAAGTAAAAATCCTCACAAGTCACCAAGAGTATGTGTATTTTTTCTCACACCCACCCATTTCCCGCATTCAAGCAGTGAAGTAAACTTTCAAAAAATGGCTAAGTATTGGGATCAATGGAGAAACATGCTCATGATAGGCTTTGAATGGATCCCAAAAACTTACCATAGAAGGACGTAAAAGGGTAGACAAGGAATTAAGCTTGATAGAAAAATTGGAACTCTATCAGACTCTGGATGACTCCTAAAAGTCTACCATAGAGGATGAAAGAAGCACATGGAAGAAAATTAGATCATGATTGCTCTCTAAATGGGTCCCAGAAATCCACCATGAAGACCTCAAAATTTTATTAAGTATTGAACCAAGGAGAGAAATGGGAAGCCATCAAACTCTAGATGGGTCCCAAAAGTCATCATGGAAAAAATATAAAAAGTATTAAGTGTTGAGTCTAAAAGAGAAATGGGAAGTTATCAAACTCTGAATGAATTCTAAAATTCCATCACAAAAGAAGGTATATGAATAAATGGAAATTTGTCATATTTTGGATGGGTCTTAAAAACCTATCATGGAGGAAACTTGGTGGAAAATGTGTTGATGTCAAATTCTGAGAGTGCCCTGAAATTCCATCATATATGGAAGAGAAGCAGGGTTTAATGGGAAAATAGGGAGCATCCAAGACCTATACAAACCCTAAAAACCCATTATGATGAAAGAGACAAATCAGGGCCTAGTCATATATCTTAAAAACCTATCACTACCAAAATTTTGTTTTTCCACCAAGGTATGTAGAGTTCACCAATAGAAGAGCAATGATGAATATGATGTGACACCAGACTGATAGATTCAATCTAGCATTCCTCTAGTAGATAGTGTTTAATCATCTATCATATCATGAGTGGGCAATGGTAAAATGGAGGCTACACAAGTAACTATAATAACCCACTACTTCTATATGTGTGTATGTATATCACATAATAACAAAATTATCATATGTATCAGAAGGATAAGGAGACCAGATGCAATTAACAAGGCTCTCTCCCATGCAGCATGAGTGTTTGGCTAAAGTTGCAGGATATCAAAAAGATAATGTAACCTAGCCACTCCCCTAACATAATCACATTCTCTAGCTAAACATCATGATCATTTATAACTGAATTCATTGTAAGAAGCTATATATGTTAGAATTCAAATGGTTAGTTAGCTATTACAATTCATATGTAAAGCTTCTACTATTCAAGAAATACAAGTGGATCACTATTTGACCTTCAAACTATCTCATATATGCATGAATATTTGGTTGTTTATTTCTATTAAAACTAGTTGAATGAGTTAGCTTTAATTTTAAATCTAGATTTTATGCGCTTTATTATCTAGTTCTAGAATTTACTTTTAAATACATGCGATCAATATTTACTGAGAACGAGATTGGCTAGTCTATTAGGTGATTTATTTATATTTTTTGCAATATTATAAGTCTAAAAATGCATGTGCTTTGATGTAGCTAAATGTGTACCTCTATAAGTTCTATATTTAGCTTTATTTGGTTCTTTCATCACCCTTTCCCCAAATATTTTAGGAATAGTTAGATAGGATTCACAAGGAACCAGTCTTCTCTAGAGATTGACACCAAAACCTCGAAGTTTTGAGGCCACTCAATGTTGGTCAATATATGTGGGTGAAAAATATTTCCTTAGACATATTTCAGACCAACACCACCTAATATGTTTATTGATCATGTCTATTTTGATGTATTGTGGTCTTTGTGTACTTGTGTTCTATTTTGATAAGATGGTAAATAGAAGACTTAGACCATATTTTTTTGAAATGATTATAGGATTTTTATGGAGAAAAATACTTTATTTAATTGTGATAATCCTTAGGATGGAATAATCCATTGAAGGATTTATTCAACTTTTCAACCATAAATTAAAAATAAACTTATTACAATGAAATAAGAAAGACTTATTTTATTTAATGCATAGACCATGTTAAAATATATAAGATAAGAACCCAAAATAGTTGGGTTCTTATGAATGTAAGACTCATATTATTAAATTTTTATTGTTATTTAAAATAACTATGAAAGAAGTGTGCACAAATTTATTATTAGCGGTTAAGTTTTAAACCGATTGATCTTTTGTTCAAATAATGTATGAAAAAAAATGACAACTATGACTTAGATGATTTTATGTATGAGTTGTAAACATGGCATACATATCTTTTTTAACAAGATATTTAATGGTTAAAAAAATTATTTGCTTAACATACATGCATAAGACATAGTTATTCATAGAAACAAGATTTATTTATTCTCCATGCAATTTGCAACTATACCCATTACTGAATAATATAAGAATAACAACTATGTTTTAGAAACTTTTTAACTTTGGAAAACTTAATCTTGTTAGTTTCTTATAAGGAGACCTTGAATATCACTATTTTCTCCAATGTGAACTTTAGATAATGGTGTCAAGATATACATCTCTAGCACTAACTATATTCTATGGTATCAACCCAAATGAGTGATAAGAGATCATTACTTAGATTTGATGGATAAGAGTGGATATTTATATTTTTACTTGTCTTATATGGAATGCAACTAGAATGTTATAAAAATACTTATAGTTAACTTAAAATTATATTGTACTAGATCATAGAACTCTTTGTCAAATCACATGTCAAGTGTATATTAACCCAACCTTTAGAAAGATATTTCATTATATTGCTATCTCTTTTGGCCCTAAGAATATGAGAATTAAAATTTGATACTACCATCATAAATATTATTTTCATAGTACTTGGTTGGTAATTTTACACCAAAGTACCAAGGATAGTGTTAGGATTTTTGATACTGGTAATAAACCTAGAAGTATCACCTAGTCAATTGGTAATAACACCAATGTTGAAGCACACATCATGGTGGAATATGAATTTGGCACCAAAAACAAAGAGGGTTCCATAATCAAGGAGTTTTATGCCAAGATAAAATAGGTGCCTTGATCAATTGAGACACCATCACTAATAATATGCTTGGTTTTGGGTACTATTGATGGCTTGATATCAAACTGGTTTACCATAAAAGATAAATAAATCACCATATTTAGTTAAAATATTCATAGATAAATACTTAGGCTAAGAAGTTATTTTGAGAATCAAACCCATATTTTGATGATGTTTATTTATCATATCCTTAAAATATTGTCTTAATTATAAGTCTTGCTTTAATCAATATTATCGCTTATAACAACAAAGATAAGTGTTTATTTTTCATCCAAGGTCAATACCTAAGTTGAGAACATGAGCATTACCCAATTGCACATTTTAGATAGAGGAGTCGTATTTGGGAGCTATGGACTCTAGAAATTAAATGATAGATATTGAGCCTATGAATTTAGGTATTTGAGCCATAAAAATTTTCAAATATTACCCTATAACTAAGACTGGATCTAGGTTCCCTAATTTGAAATATTGGTAGCACTATGCATGACATGTATCTAGCCTTTTTCTATTTGGATGTTAGAGTTTAGAACTTATTTTCAAAAATATTTGGATTTAGATTGATAACTTACCTCTTTGTAAGTTTGGCTTCCTCTACACAATCATTTAATGTTAAGATATTAATAGATACCTAGTTTAGGTTTTGTATAGATATTGAACATAGCTTTCCTTTACCATGGTTCTTAGATAAAACTTAACCTTTCAACTTTAGCTTTGCTTCAACCTTATCCTACTATTAGCACAACTATCAACTAACCACTTCAAAAAATTAAACTTATTAATATCCTTATATGGTTAGGATAGACAACATGAGTAATATAGTTTCATATTGCATCATAGATGATAAAATCAAGGAATAATATATTTAATTTATTAAATAAAATAAATTTATTTTTAATTGAATACAAATAGAAACATAAAGTGATAAACCACTTAAGCATAAATTATATTATTTATGATTAAAATAAAATAAAATAAAACCTAAATGGTTTAAACTGTATAATACAAAAATTAAAAACACAAAATATATAAGTAAATTAATATAAATATTAATAATATTTTTATATACATAAATATTAAGTTCATTTTTTTAATTCAAGTATAAAATAAAACAAATTGTTTTTTTGGGCGCATAGGAGAGTTGGCAAAAACCACTATTTTTAGTAATTAGATAGTGTAGGGTTTAAACCATAGGGACTGCAGCAACAAACCCACCATATCATTTTTAGGTAACCTGACGTGAGATGGGGATCATCGATCGCTCACGGTTCATACCATCATCATTGATTTGGCGCGCACTAAGAGGATTCGGATCAGACTACTACCTTTCCAAAGGGTTGGCTTCACCTCAAGGTTTGAACATAGGTCTCTTCTTGATAAGTGCAAGTGCCCAACCACACCTACACTTACCAATCCACCTAGCCCTTAGAGCTAAAACAAATATTTAAAATATTAAAACTATTTTGTTATATAATGAATTTCAAAATACATAAGAACATGGGGGTGCAGCACAATGGTTCGAGTTTGGATCTTCTTTGGGAGGACCAATATTCAAACCACTACGTGGGCGAGTGTGTGAGGGGGTGGGTGTATGGTGTATTTGTGTTAAATTCCCTATTGATAAGTATAGATCTCAACTTTAGCAAGGGTTATGGTTGGGAGGAGACTGCTCAACCCTGTACGTCGATCACGATAACTAAAAACGAAAAAAATAAAAATACATAAATATTAAATTTATTTCTTTAACACATATTAGAATACCCAAAACAATGATAATTTTGAATAATAAAACTATATTCTTATACAAATAGACAATATGAACATAAAAACAATTTTTGTTATAAAAGTGAATAATATAAATATGATAGAGAAAAAAACACATATATGCAGACTAGTAAACACAAATACATTTAAAAATTCAAATATTTAATGTTATTTCTAAATATTTATAAATTCTTAGGAATTAAAATACAAATAGAAACAAATGCACAAATATCAAATATACTTTTGGTAATTTTAAAATCTAATATATATATATATATATATATAAACACAAATAATTGCAAAACAAATTTAAACATAAATTTGATTTTTAAATAAATATAGAAATTCAAACATAGCCAAAAAAAATTTAACAATAACACTAAACTCCTCTTATATTTAAGAATATTTTATTTTCTACTATTAATGCTAGGTTTAATAAGGTAAAGGCCTACTTAACCATTTCACAGAAAAAAGGAATACATAGAGAAAGAAACATACACATTAAATTTACCTATGAGAAGATAGAAACTCAACCATTTTAAATAAACACATAAAAAAATATACACAAATATTAAATTTTTTATATTTAAATTTTAAAAATAAAATAAAACATAAATAAATATTTTTTAAATATAAAATAATATACACACCTAAAACAAATAGTTAGCAAACAATAACTCTATCAAACAATAACTCTATCATGTAAGGTGAACAAATAATTTAAACATATCAGTAATTAAATACAAACATCAAACTTAGTTTCTAGATCACATAAAATAAATGTAATTATAAACATGGATAAATATATTCTAGTGTTTTAGAATCATACAATACAACTTCTCTACTAATATGGTCTGAAATGTTTTACAATTCCTTCAAACAAATATATGCATTTATAAGTAGATAATGTTTATAGATAATAATTTAATATTTAAATATACACATTTAAATACAAATAACTATACTATCACAAATATAATAAAAATTAAAATTTAGGAAGGAAAAGTTACACAAGTATTTTTTAAACATATAAAACAAATAAACAAGAAGTAGTAATTAATTTTTAAAATATATATATATATATATAATAAAAACAAATATCCAAATATCAAACTTAATTTTTAAAAGTATTAAAAATTTATATAAAAACACAAATACAAATAAATGAGTGTAAATGTTTATATTGATATAAACATGTCTAAACCATATATAATAAAATACATAAACAAAAAATATATATTAATAAACAATAATTCTATTTTGTTGCACAAATAAATAATACAAACAAAAACTATATAAACAAATTAAGATATAGATATATATAACATCGAAGTTTTTCTTCTAAATTTTATTGATACAAAAACAAACATTAAAAGTTTATTTTTTATCTAAATTCAAATAAAAAGGAAAAAAAAAAACAAATGATCAAAAACAATAAAACTTATTTATTGCTCAAACAATACACATTACAACTAAATAAATAAATATAAAAGCAACAATTTTATTTTTTATAAGATATGTTAAAATAAAAAACATTGTAAGACAAACAAATAATACCCGCCTACGCGTGATTCTTTCAAAACTCAGCAAGCAAACTAAAACAATGAACTAAGCATAGGGGAAGGACGGCGTAGGTGGGACCAATAGGCCTTCCCCGCCCTTGGTATGCCTTAAGTTCTCATTCACTCGTCCACTTCTCACTCAATACTTGATTAGATCTCCCTCTATAGATGTTCGTTGTGGGATCTATTTTGTTGTTCTCTATGTATGTTGTTATTATTGCATGTTTTAGGCTATTCAGCAGGATTAAGGATGGTGCTCCTTATTAGCTAATATATCTTCTTGGCAATTGGATTGATTCTCTTCCACCCTTTCTCAATGGGATGTTTCGGAGCGTTCATTTGCGTTCATAGAAGATGTCCCACTAGTCAGAGTCTACAATAATTTCTTAAAAGATGGACCTGCAGTTGAATGTTGTGGAAGGGTACAGATATAACTATCTTATATGGAAAGCATTGCTCTCTCTCCGTATGAAATCCTCCTTTCGAAGAATCATTTTGAATTGAAGAACATCCCATATAAAGTTTAGAAGAAGTTTGAAGGGAAGACCATCAAATATTTTGACGTGATTTGCAAGAAGTGTGAAGGGAAGAACAGCACATCTAACATCTAAGATTAATGACACCCATATTAGCTTGTATGGAATTGTTTATAGTATGTAGGTGAGTCTCAAGGGAAGAACAACACATCTAAGATTATGGACACCCATCTGAGCTTGTATGGAAATGTTTATAGTATGTAGGGGAGGCTCAAGTTGAATTTTGCAGTTCAACTGTTGAGATAACATTGTGTAGCGCAGTCTCTCGTGGATTTCAAAACAATTGAAATCCACGAGAGACTGCGCTACACAATGTTATCTCAACAGTTGAACTGCACAACTCAACTTGAGCCTCCCCTACATATTGAAAACAAATTTATACAAGCTTTAAGTGTCCATAATCTTAGACGTACTGTTCTTCCCTTCAAACTTCTTGCAAATAACATCAAAATTTGTGATGGTCTTCGCTTCAAACTTCTTCCAAACTTTATATGTGGTGTTCTTCCATTCAAAATGGATCAGAAGGAGCATTTCATACGGAGAGAGCAATGATTTCCATCTAGAATAGTTATATATGTACCCTTCCACAACATTCAAGTGCAGGCCCATCTTTTAAGAAATCAACATTCAAGTGCAGGCCCATCTTTTAAGAAATTATTGTAGATGTTGAGCAATGCTTTCCATCTAGGATAGTTATATATGTAACCTTCCACAGCATCCAGAAATGGGTGGAAGAGAATCATTCCAATTGTTAACGCTGCCAAGAACATCCATTAGCGAATAAGGAGCACCATTCATAATCCTGCTAAATAGCCTAAAACATGCAATAATAGCGAAATATACATATAGAACAACAAAATAGAGCATTCATGTTCTTCTATTCAAAATGCTTCGAAAGCATCAGAAAGAGGTTTCATATGGACAGAGCGATAATTTCCAAGATAGTTATATATTTTGTCATGTTCTTCTATTCAAAATGCTTCGAAAGCATCAGAAAGAGGTTTCACATGGACAGAGCGATAATTTCCAAGATAGTTATATATGTTTCTCCGCAAAATGTCCAACCCTTCCACAGCATTCAGGTACAGGCCAATATTTTAAGAAATTAAGGTAGGCTGACGCCGGAGATGATGACGATTATCCATGAACGAAAAGCTAGAAACATCAAATTGGGAAAGGGGTGGAATCCAATTGTAAACACTGCCAAGAACATCCGTTAACAAGGAGCACCATCCTTAATCCTGCAACATAGCCTAAAAATGCAATAAGAACGAAATAAACATACAGAACAACAAACTAAACAAAGCGAGCCATTTCAAACTCCAAAAAATATGACTTTTACAAATCACTTTGGCCACAGAACACAGTAAATCGAGCTTAGGAACGAGCCGTTCTAATCGGATCTTTATTTATAAGCCTGTTAGCCACTCGAACGGTAAAGTTTATGTAACGGTAACTTTGCCAAATGGACAAAATAAGATTTATGCTTTTTGCCCGCCTTCATTCAGAATTAAAACGTATATCTAGTCCCATACCAAAGTTAATCATTACTGCAAGTAACAAACTCTTATCCTCTTCAAATAGAAAGCTGTCTTTTTAGAGACGGTTAATTTGAATATTATTCCTTTACAATTTATCCGTGCTTATTTGTCAATAGCTACAAAAGAAGAAAAGTGTTTCTTAATGTCCGCGAGAGTCGAGTAAAGTAAAAAAAAAAATATTTCCAATGTCTTTATAAGCATCGTAGTAAATAACTTCATATTTTATTTTTATTTTTAATTCTATAAACATTTTATAATCAAATATTATATTAAAATAACATTTTATAATATAAAATCAAATGGCATTTGATTTAATCAATTATATTTTTTAATTTTTTAAAAGAAACCAAGTCTAAATCTCGTTGAATGATACATGCAAAATTGTAAAGATGTTCTAATACCACTAAATAGTTATGATACAATGTGAGTGTAACCAATTTCAATCTTATATAACTAATTAAAATATATATTTAATAATATTGTTTTGTGTTTTACCCCATGGGACACAATACAATGGTTTGGGCTTTGGCTCTTCTTCAGAAAACCCAAGGTTCAAACCACTGCATTGGCGAGTGTGTGAGGGGATGGATGTCTACAAGGTTGTATGTTTAACCCCTATTGATATGTGTGAGGGGATGGGTGTCTACAAGGTTGTGTGTTTAACCCCTATTGATAATTTTAGCTCTCGACCTTATAAGGGGTCATGGTTAGCATGGAAATTCTCAGCCTTAAGCATCAGTCATAAGGATTTCTTACACTTAACCAAAAAAATACTATTTTGTGTTTTTACAAAAAAAAATTAAACCACCTAAAATCCAAGTTCAATTCATGAGGAAGATGGCCTCCGATGAACCCTTAATTGTATGCTTTGGTTGTTACTCTATGTTTTCAATTTATGTGTGTTTTTTAATTTTAAAAAAATTTATTACTAATTTTTACATTAAAAATAATTTATAAGCAAGGCTAAAGAAAATAGGCCTTGATAGTAATTTTTCTATAATAAATATAATTTACTATTTTTTATTTCAACTTTAATATGATTGTTGGACCTTCATGTTTACCTTTGAGACTTGTCATGTCATGTTTGAGAAAAAAAAAAAAATTATGTTAGATTAAAAAAATAGAAAGAAAATAATATCAAGTCTAATAAATTATTTATTAGTTTGTTAAACTAAAAGTTATCCCAGTTGATGCAGTGAAAAACCTATGCGTTTAATACTATTTCAAATCTCAGGGCTCTTGCTTTGAAAGCGATGGAGGAAGGAAAAATTTGGGTTTCCCAATATATGCCTACTGTCAATGGTAGGCGTTCATGGAATTCTCATCCCTATTGGATGTCCAACCAAAATGCTTTGGTTAGTTGGCAGAGACTTTTAGTGAAACTCAACAGGTATGCGATCAGACAGGACAATTTTAGAGACTGTTTGATTTGGAGCAGGGAAGCTGAAGGTGACTTTACTGTGAAATCAGCTTGTTCCTTCCTTCTCCCGGAAGATGAGGCTCCTTTTCTAGTGAATATTATTTGGATTAAAAGACTTATCCCAAAGATCAATATTTATTTTTGGCTAGCGTCTCAAAATAAAATACTTTCTTCGAAGAATCTTCGAAAAAGGGATTGCATTATGGTGAACAGATGCTATATGTGCAAATCAGACTGGGAATCCATGCAACATCTGCTCCTCACTTGCCTGTTCACATAGCAGGTATTTATGTTTATTTTTAATTAGTTTAACATTTATTGGGTGTTTCCAGGTACATTGATGGACAACATCCTTCAATGGTGTTCACCGTTCGTGTCCCAACGACTATCTTGGTTATGGAAAATTATGCTTCCTCATGCGTCGTGGAGGGTGTGGAAATAACAAAATGCTCATGATTTTAATAACGTTGAGACCGATGCTATCAGGGTGGGTACTAAGATCATTAATAGAGCATCGGAGAATGTCTTGGTTGCCTTTGTGGGTAAACGACCTAAGGTTCCCTCCTCCGATGAAATTGATTTGGAATTTAAATTGGGTTGGAGCCCTCTTTCTTGCCCCTCCCAAACCTGATCCTAGAGAAATAATTAAGTGGTCACATCTGACTCCTAATTGGCTAAAACTCAAATTTTATGGGGCCTCAAAGGGTAACATCGGTAAGGCTGGAACATGCGATGTTTTGCAAAACAAGAATGGCAACATCCTCATAGCATTTTTTGAACCCCTAATTCCCAATATTCACACTTTGCAGAGGCTCGTGTAGCTTATATGGGGGTGAAATTATTAGCAGATGTTGGCTGTCAGAATGTGGAAACCAAAGGTGACTCATTGAACATAATCAAGATGCTCTAAGGGGAGTGTACACCTAGTTGGAACGTTCTCAATCTTATTGCCAAAGCTAGGAGATTGTTGTACGCTTTGATTATGAACGTTCATAATCAAGATGTTGGCTGTCAGAATGTGGAAACCAAAGGTGACTCATTGAACATAATCAAGATGCTCTAAGGGGGGTGTATACCTAGCTGGAACGTTCTTAATCTTATTGCCAAAGCTAGGAGATTATTGTACACTTTTGAATAGGTGAACATTCACCATGTGTTCCGTGAAGGTAATGCATTGGCTGATATGTTGGCAAACCATGGTATCCACTGTGTTGCTTTTTCGGTGTGGAAAAATGATGTCCCGAATGACATAGTCTCCCTTTCTAGGAAAGGGGCTCATAATGCTTTCTTTTTGTAAGGAGGAGTCGGACATCCCTTTGGATCTCGTTGGAAGGGGTGTTTGGTCTCACTTTGCCCTTTGACCGAAGTTTGTTAGAGTTTGTTTTACCTTCAAAGCGTTGTGCTTTTCTAAGTTCTCTTCAGAATCATTATGGTTATTAGGAATTAAACTCTCTTGGTTATTCCTAATAGGTATAATATTTTGGATATTGTTATTTTTGTTGAGAGTTTGGTTGTATGTATAAGGTTGTGGGGACCCTTTCAAAACCCTCTCTTTAAATTAATACAAAAAAAAAATTGGTTTTATATTTAATTTAGTTAAATAATTTGAAATATGAAACTTTAAAATAGAAAATATAATATTTGGAAATGTTATATTATTTTAATAATTTACTAAGTCATGTTTTCAAATCCTAATAAGAGATGATATGATTTTTTGCATGAAAGATAAAGAGAAGAGTCTCAAGAATGAAGAGAACGTCCACAATAACAACAATATGAATAATGACAATAAATAGGATAATGATGATAATAATAAGAATCATAACAAGAATAAGAACAATAAAGGAGAGAAATCTATGTTGAAGAAACTTGATGAGTTGTGTTTGTGGTGTGTGAGCATACTCATCAATATTGGTACAATATTTATTTTTTTATTGAAGTATGATGTGAAGTACAACTAGAGGTACAATGGGGGTCATCCTCCTCATGACTCGAACATGGGTCTCCTTGATGAGAGCCCAAAGAAAAACCAACTTGAGTGTCCTGATAGTATTATATATAAATAATAAAAACTTTAATTAGTTTATATAAATAAATAATAAATGAGAGTAATAAAATTTATGTTAAAGAACCTTGATGAGTTGTTGTCATGTTTGTGGTGTCCGAGCATGCTCATCATGTTTGTTATAATACTTTTTATTCAAACTTGGATCTCCTTGATGAGATCCTAAAGATATACCAACTCAGGTGTCTCTATATTATTGTATAAAAATAATAAAAAAATCAATTAACATACATTTAAAAATAAATGAGAGTAACAAAGTCTCAAGGATGAAGATGTTGTCCATAATAACAATGAAATTGTGAATGCCAAGAAAAAAGATAATGGTCAAAAACAACAAAAATAATGAGAGAGAACTTAATATTGATGAACCTCAAAGAGTTGTATTTATGAATATGGGAGTGAGCATACACATCAAATTATATATAATATTTCATAAAGTATTGAATAAACATTGAGGGAGCTATGTCTTTTAAATTTTATTGATTTCATCTATATTTCCACCCTCTTGAAAAAATAAGTAGAGGTAGAAAATATTGTTATCATCATTAAGCCCTTGGTGATCCCCACCTCAACTACACCTCCCTTAGATGACACCTTAGGCCCATACTTGGTTGATTGCTTGAGATCCTCTTCAATTAAGTCCTTCGACAACTATTGAATCATTAGATTCTTAGTGTCATCCTAACTCATTTGTACATTGATCTACATCACCATGGCCTTGGTGTCTTCTATAATTAGGATCTTTCTAAACAAATCAGGTACCTTTATTGCCATCATTTCTGCCATCATCTCCACTACCATATTATCCTCCTCATTTGAGAATAGCACTCAATATTATTTGGTCTTCCTTATAAATTTTAGCATTATTAACTCAATATAATTTGGTGTCACTATCTCGTGTGACTACTTGAGCACCATAGAATTGGATGATAAGGCCTTAACTCATTAAAGCCTCTTCTTCTTGGTGTTGGATCATTCTACTAAAGAAATCGATACTGCTAATCACCTTCATGTGTTCCTATGGTACTTCTAGGGTTATTACCTATTTTTTAGTGTTTATGGACCTTACTCTCCCCCATCTACATGCCACTTGGACCTCAATAATTAAAATTAAAAAATAATTAAAATTATTAAATATTTAAATGTTGCACCTCTTTTTTAATGCTTTTATATTTTCTTAAAAAAAAATCAGGACAGGGTTTAAGATATTATAATTTCTCCTTCTTTTTGCTATCTCATAGTATATCTTTCTACCTACAACCATTATCGTCTCAATGATACTTCAAGTATAATTTATAGGCTAAAACCTCTATTGTAAATATATATTTTTTTAATTTACCAAAAAATCCCTACCTCTTGTGGGGCTGCCTTGGTCTGAGAAACCATTACCAAGGGGTTCTACACTATCAAAATCACCTTACATTTGTGCCCATCCCTGACCGTACCACCATAATCAACTAGATTTTGGGTACCCAATGTGCGTTTGATAGGGTGAAGATTCGAACCAGGGACCTCCCTTAGAGGATTTCCCTACCCTCTCCAACTCATCTAGAGCATGTGGGTACCTCTATTTCAAATGTTACTCTTGGATGTAGTTGCACCAGTCACAACCATGACTCTCAAACTTAATATAGTGTTGAAAGCTTTACATATTTGCTTGTGTTTAACAAACATGTTCTAATACTTTTTAGGAACTCATAGTGAGGATGATAGGCAAGGTTGAGAAAGGGATGAAGCCACCTATAGAAAAATATTTTACAAGTTATTTTGTAGGATTGTATTGAAAACACATGTTCTCTTATAGGAAATAAATAAAATTTGGAGTAAGAAGGGCTACAACATTTTTTTATGGAAGGATAGATACAAGGTGTAGCTTATTCCTCAATTTCATAGTGGTAATGTGTGGATCCTTGATATTTCTAATGTAATTTTATGCATAGAAAGAGGTGATGAGTGCATGCTTGTTATTTAATTTATTAGAAACTATGTTAATTAGGAGTGGAAAACTTATTCCTCATAATGCAAAGATTAAATCAACTATATCTAAGGTGGGTATCGATGGTCATTAATACATGTTTTGGAAACTAAGGTATTGTGGTTGTCATATTTCTTGTCACAAAATTAATTTGATATTCCCACTCAAATTTGATAAGGAATTACTATAATGATGAATTACCATAAGAGTTCTTATAGTGTTTATTTTGATGTCACCAACCTTGGCATAAGATATATAAGCAATATTGCAATGTCCAAATGGAAGCAAAGGAGGATGAATTCTTTAATGAGGAGGTTTCCACCTTACCACAAAATAATATTAAATTTATATTAGGCTATAATATTTTAATGTGTGATCAATTAATCATGCATAAAATTTAAACTACATAAATATTTATAATAAGGCATCATTTTCCTATGTTATTATTGTAACTAGATTTGGATATATAACAAAACTAAAAAATTTAAAGTAAAAACTTAAGAATAAAATAAAACAAAAACCAATATAACATAAAATAATAAAATATAATAGTTATCTATCAAATGGGTTGATATTAAGACACCTTGACATTCAAGGAGGAGACTCAATAACTATTTTAAAATTAACTAAAGTTTAAAAATAAAATCAATAACTTTATTGGAAACAGGAAATACCCTAGGACCAGATGGATTCCCCATTGAATTTTATAAAATAAATTGGGAAATTTTTGGCCAAGCAATGGTGGAAGTACTCGAGGAAATCAGATAGAGTAAGTAAATATTAAAATTCTTGAATCATACTTTTATCAATTTAATTCCTAAGGACCCACCTAGTGAGATAGTTGAGAACTATAGGCCTATTTCATTATGTAATGTAATATACAAGATATTAACAAATCTTATGGCATAGAGGTTAAAACATTTTTACCAAATCTGATTTCAAGTGATTTGATCTAGTAAGCAGTTTGTATCTATACACGGTAAAGAAAGTTATAGCTAAAGGTTCTTTTGATTTTCCAACTTGAATATGTCCATCTCATTTAGTCTTTGTGTTTTCTTTTATCTTCATATCTTCATTATTATGTTCTATCCTAGTATATATTTTCTTTCTCTTCCTCCTTTCATTGTGATTCTACATTGGTACTAGTGGAATCTCTATTTTATCACTAGTTAGTCTATCATCACAATAATATTGATTTGTATTGCTAGTTTGATTTATGTGTTGAGAAAGTACAAAAATAATTAATGATAAATAAATCATCAAACATTACTATAATGTGAATATAAGTATTTTCTACATATTCCACCATTGCTCTGAAGAGAGTTTCATGAATATAACTGATTAATGCTATAAAATTACCTTCTTTTACCTCTTTAATAAATAAGGAGAATCTCTCTTTATAACTAGTTGATAGATTCTCATATCCTTCAAGGGTATCTATTAAGTTTTGGGAGTATATTTCTACTTCATGACATAGTTCCTCATTATTACAAGCCTTTCCTTAATATTTCATCCATAATATTGAGGTCAACCAATATAGTTCTTCTAGCTCTTATATCCTTTGTAGTATATTACCTTATGACTCCTAAGTAAATTAAGTTTATGATCAAGCTAGAAAATTTTGATATGTAGTATTCTTTTTCTTCCTTTGTAGTATTTTTAGATTCTTGCTTTGGCAATTAGAATGGTGTCTCTAGACACTTAAAACCAGTGCTCGTGAATCTTGGATTGGTTCTCCTTCTACCTTTGTTGCTTCACCAATAGTAGATGTAGAATACTTGTTGTGTTAGTGTCTTTAAGACACTTAATATTTTGTCCTCCTTATGAGGAATATGGTGCACCAATGTAGAATGAATAAGAAACTTTATTTTACATCAAATTTTAGTGAGCTCCTTGTCTTATTTTGATGCTATTTTCTCCTTTGAAATGATTGATTCTTGTTATGTATATAGATTTGATCCTCACTTTATATCTTGAGGATAAATGTATATGAATTGAAGATTTTTCCTTGCTTCTTGAATACAACTACTACTTGCTCTATTCCTTGAGAGAAATGTATTGTTGCCTTTCTAATAAATTAACGCTAACTCCTTCACTTAGATAGTTTAGTAACAGTAAATCCAATCTAATAATCATGCAATTAATATGCTTTTGAAAGAGTTATTTTTGCACTAACTTTCACCTTTAATGAAATCCTTAGTGCACCTTAAATATGAGACTCTCCAAGTCTCGATTTGTAGCTTATTTCAATGACTTTAATGGTGGTTTTCTTCTCCACTCCTTGGAGGAATATGAATCTATTTGGTGGATTCTTTAGGCAACAATAGATTGTAAATTTTATGCATTGAATAGTGTCTCTAAACACTTTGATATTTTGAGCTTTGTGCACTTTGGTTTATTAACTTAACTCAATTGGCCAGTGCACATAATAATACTTAATACTAAATAAGTTAGACAATCTAGAATAGTGCAATAGTAGACTCACCTTATTGTATTTTCTAAATTCTAATAAGGTGCTTTAATGGAACTAAATAATAACCCAAATTATAGTTTAACTAATACACCTATTTTCATCCAAGTTGCTTACCTTATTGATCTATATATGAAGGATTACAAGGTGATTTGATTCACCTTATTGTTACATTTTTACTTTATGAATGTGCAACTATTCTTGGCTATCCTAAATAGCTCCTTAACTTTCCAATTTTTAGCTTAGAAACTCCTCTATCTTGTTGCCATTTAATATGTAGTAGTTGATTCCTATTATCCTTAAGGATGAACTCTTAAACTCGTAAAGTTTTATAGTTACTAATGTTATATTAATTACTACCCTTTTGTAGTCAATTTTTGCACTGAAATATTGTTCTTTAAACTCATAAATTTGGTAAGGAGCTCCTCTAAATCCTAGCTAAGTTTTCCTTCAAGGACCTTTTTAGTATTTTGTTATAGATTCCAAAAATCCCTATCATCAATGAGCCTTCTAGCCTCCAAAGATAATCTTCAAACCTTTCTAGTTTAGTAGTAATTTCTAGCTTCTTTCTCTTTATCAAATTATGAATTCTATCCTGGTATCTTTCTCAAGAATCTAAATGTCTTGAGGTCTTTAGTATTCTCCTTTGGAATTTGGTACTCCTTGCAAAATTCTTCTCATTTTCGGTTTGTTATATGATGGTGACAATCATTTTAAATTCTACTCTGTTAGTAACTCCTCCTTGCTGGTATATTTCTCCAATGAGTTCTTCTAGGAACTCCTTTAATGGTCTTATTTGAATTCTAAAAATAAGGCTCTCCAAGCCTTTTCCTTGTTTCTCCTTGATTACTTTCCAAGGTCTTCTATCTCATAGCTTCTCCAGTATTCCAAATGAGACATTTCCTTCAACCTTCTACTAAGTAAGTATTGGTAATGAGATATTATTCTTGGATCTCTAAAAACTAGTACTACTCGAATCTAGAATATGACCTTTTTTGGTCCTTTTACTTCTACGATTTGTAGGATTTAATGGAGATCACCAACCTCTAATATTCCATTAGTGAAAGCTTTTTAACTAAACCTTTTATGGGTCTCTTAATCTTCTTCTGATATATTTCTTCAATTTATTATCTATAATCTTTGATGGATATCATCAACCTCCAATCTTCTTCTTAAATCGTATCTAGAGTCTCTTGAATCAACAATAAGGCTAATATGGCCTTTTCTTATTTTGCACTCTTACAGGTCTACAATCTCTAGAAATGAGACTTCTCAACTTTGAAATCTTCAATATTCTAATTATTGTTAAAAGTGCTAGAAATATTCTAAGAAGATATTCTTCCTAGATATCTTGTAGAAAGTTTCCCAAACTTTTTTTAATCTCCTTTTCATGCAACAAGATGTTAGAAACTAAATGGTGGAAACTGTAAAATCTAGAGATGTTGAGTCTTCACTAGTTGATTTATCAATCCAATTGAATACGCACTAAGTTATAGTATTTATGAGTTTTTCTACAACCCTCTAGAAATATTCTAGCTAAATATAATCTTAAAAATTTTGTAAATGAGATTTTTTTATTTCTCTTAGTCTCATGCATGGCTCTCCCTATTTCCTATTTGATCTACCATGTGCTCTAATACCACTTTTAGATTTTTATGGGATGCAGTACAACCACAAGATGACAAATAACTAATCTGAGATAACTATAAAACTAATCATCAATTTTCCTAGGCCTTTTTGTTTAGTGTTTTGAGGAAATTTAGCTTCTGTGAAGGTTGTATTAAGTTAATAGAGGTATGTATTTCATCGATATGATTCTCTATCCTCGTTAATGGCTCTCCTACAGGATTTTTTTATTCTTCTCATGGAATTCTCAAGGTGATCCACTATCTTCCTTTATTTTCATCCTCATGGTTGAGGCTCTTGTAAGGTTTATTTATCGGCATCATGATGAGTTTGGACTGCATTCGACACTCCCTTGTAATCCAATTTCTCATCATCAATATGTTGATGACACTCTAATTTCTTGTGTTGCCTCGGTGGTCCTTTCCAAGGAAGTTAAATCTCTTTTAGATTGCTTTGAAAGGGCAGCTAGTCAGCAGATCAATTTTTTAAAAAGCAATTTTTTTTCATTAATACTTCGAAGATGAGATAAAGGAGGATTTTTGATATTCTGAATTGTAGGATTACCTCTCTCCCATCCTATTATCGTGGTCTACCTCTTTATATTTGTCATTCTAAAGATACTCTATGGACCTTGGTGGTTGAAATAATTCATCGTAAATTAGCTTCGTGAAAGGGAGCTCTTCTGAGCCAAGCAGAGAAGGTGGTGCTGGTCTAAAGTATGTTGTAGAGAATCCCTATCTACTTTTTGTCCCTATTCCATATTTCTAGTAAAGTGACAATAAAGTTGGATAGCATTTGCAAGGCTTTTATTTGGGCCGGTCTTGAGCTTAAAGGTAAATTCCATTTGGTTTCATGGGAGCAGCTTTGTAGAAGAAAAAAATATGGTGGATTAAATCTGAAGAATTTAGTTAGGATGAACAAGGCTTTGGTGGTGAAGCTATGTTGGAAAGTAGCTTCTAATATTGACCATTTGTGGTGCCAAATTTTGAAGGCTAAGTACAATTTTAAATCCTTCATTTATGATTTCCTTCCTTTTGGAAGTTGGGCTTTTTGGAACAGTCTTGTAAAATCCTATGAGTTCATTAATCATAATTATAGGTGGATTTTTGGAAATGGAAGGAATGTGAATTTTTGGGAAGATGCATGGTTGAGAGATCATCCTTTGATTAAGGACCTACATTTTAGAGACTTGAGTCAAGGGTCTAGACTTTCTTGGCTTATTAAAGTGGTTGACTTCACTGAAGTTCATGGCAAAAAAAATTTTTGGATCAATCCTTCTCCCGTTGTGAGGAATGCCACTAATCTTCTATTCTAGAATTTGCTAATGGATGAGCTCTGTATTTAAATTGTATTTCAAGTGAACGTGGAGGATCGATTGGTTTGGAAAGTTGATAGTGCAAGATTGTATTCATTCAAGTCTACTTATGAGCTACTAAGTGTTGAAGGGGATGGTTATTTTCCTAATGGTTTAATTTGGTTAAAGAATTTAACCCCCAAAGTCAATATGTTTTTCTAGATGGCAGTGCATAATAAGATTCTAATAGTTGAAAATATTCATAAGAGAGGCATGTGTCTGGTTAATAGGTGTTATTTGTGTAAAGAGACCTAGGAATCGTCTTTTCATTTACTTCTTAATTATCGGGTCTTTCAAGGAGTTTTGTTGTCCATCCTTTATCGAATTGGAGTGAGTTGAGTTTTATCCAATTTATTTTTTGATTGCATCTTACAACGGGCTTCTCCATTTTCTTCACCCATATTTAAGTCTTTTTGGAAGTATCTTTTACCTCATGTGATGTGGGGTTTTTGGAAGGAGTGAAATACTTAAGTTTTCAAATATAAAAAAAACTTGACCTGTTGATTAAGCTCTCATATTATTTGGAGGACGATTGAAAATGTATCATGTGCATTAAAGGAGATGGATTTTTTTTTGACTCTAATCCTGAATGAAATATTTATTGAGGAGAGTCTTGGTTTTGGGCATGTGGATTGTCCTCTGGAAGCTTCTGATTCTAGAAGTTTTATCTATTGGACCCCTCATCCTAAAGGTTGGTGAAAACTAAATTTTGATGAGGCTTCTAAAGGAAACCCAGGAGTGGCCGGTTTTGAGGGGTCATTCATGATAATAGCAGTAGTCTTGTTCTTGCTTTTGCAAAAAATCTCATTTTCCAATCTTCCTAGTTTTTTGAAGCAAGAGCAGTATTTTTAGGTATGTCTTTGACTAGGGATTTGGAAATTCAAAAAGCTATTATCAAAGGTGATTCTTTAAATGTAATAAATATGTTAAAGGAAACCTATCACATAAGTTGGAAGGTGGCCAACCTGATTTATGAGGCCATAGAAATTATTCGAATCTTGGACAATGTATTGATTATGCACGTATTTAGAGAAGGTAATGTAGTGGTGGACTTGATGGTGAATCTTAGGACCTCTCATCTGGGATCTTCTATTTGGTAGAGGGACTTTCCTTCTGAGATTATTCGGTATGCCAACAATTATATTCATTAATTTGTATCAGGAGGCTTACCTTCATTCGCTTTGGTGGGAAATATTATGGTGCAGTTGCAATCATTAGTCGAAGAGTAGGGTGGTGGCCGAAATTTATTTCATGGGCCTAGTGGGGTTGGTTTCATTTCAAATTTGGAATTTTGAGTTTTGTTTACCCCTTCTTTGCTGGCATCCAGACCTATCCCGAAGCTTCCTTAGATTCCGTTGGAATGTGCTCTTCTTTCAATGCTTTGTCAATGTTCCATCATGTTAGAATTTCTTGTTCATTCTTGGGATAGGGTACCTACCTTATTTTGTGGTTCGATACTGGACCACCTCTCTCATATCTCCTTTTAAGCTTCTTGGGTGGTGTTGGTTGCTCCTTTGGAATTGATGTGGGGTGAGTACCCAGGTTATTTTTACATCCCTCTCTTAGGATATGCATTTGGGTAATAATTACTGACGTTAACCTTTTTGCTTATGTAAGTGGGTCCTTTTCCATGTTATTGACTTAGTGTCATCATTCTCGATGAGCACTTCTAGTAATCTTACATCTATTTATAGAACATTTGTTTCTTTTCCAAATGGTAGTGTGTGGAGGGACTGCTTGGATTGACGCATAAAAGTTATCTATTTTTCTTTTGTTTTTAGGAAATGTCTTTCTATTGATGAGAGTAGAAGGAGGTCTGTGATCCTTTTTTTTGAACCCTAATGTTTTGTGCTCCTTCTCATTGTTGCAAATTTATGTTATTCCATGCATGTCCTCTTCTCTTTGAAGTTTTGGTGGAGAAGTTTTGGGTCTTCCTTGGTTCTTCCCAGTATTCATGGGATTCTGGATCTACATAATTTCATGGTTGGCTTGGGAGGAATGACTATGCTTATGATGGGGGTGGGAGCCTATTTTTTCTTGGTTCTATTATGGGGATTTCTATGTTTTTTTGTTTGCTCGAGCATTTCCTCCTTTGGCTCCCTGGTGTGGACAAGTGCAGTGTGAAGCAGTAGGGAAACTATACCTTGTTTTAATATGGGGTAATCTAAACTAATTGGGACCAATTCAAGGCAAGTTAAATCTAGGATCGAGCCTGTTTACCTGATTATTTATTATGAGGTTAAATCTATTCTGAATGACGGTGCTTTACTAGAGTGTGTCTAAAAATTTCATGGACATAACCCGATTTGCTCCAAATGGATGGCAGCAATGTGGAAGAAGGGATGAGTGAGATTCGGGGCCTAGTCCTTTGAGGTTTCAACAAAATTGATTAGTTACACTACTGGTCTGGTGTTGGATGGCGCGTATCATAATAAGGATAGGTATTCATTGCTAAAATAAATTATCTTCTTCCTAGAGGGTGATGAATTTTTGCCTAGAATCTAGAATGGTTACAACACCAAGACCTTGTCCTTATCGTGAGATAGAGTGTTCAAGGTTATTATGAACTATTTTACTTTAGATTCTACAAATAATGTCATACATAGTTTCCACGCTATGTTTATGATTCATATTATGAGGTAAATATGGATGGATATTCCCTTGTTTCTGTTTCATTCTATGAAGAAGTTGATGATGGAAGTTCAATGAGGATGCGATCAGTTTTCCCTTCATAAGGGATTTTCCCTTTTAGGTTTTGAGTAAGCGAAGGTGGATAAATAGATCACAGTGGAGAAAAATATGTAGTCTTTGGCTGATTTTTTTATCCCTACATCAGGCCAGCCCTTGGTGGCTTTGGAAAGTTTGAGTGAAGATTTTGAGGATGTTTACTTGTTTTTTTTGGGCTCTGGTTTGAAGAATATCTCTCGTAAAGTTCATGTGTTTGCTAAAGGTGTAAGGGGATAAATGACTAAGGGTTCCACCGATGAGATTGTTAAGAATTCCTCAATTTTTTCAATGGCCACGTCTATGGTGGGGGGTCCTCCTTTTTTCAATCCAACAGAAGGTAGTGGCACCCACAAATCGATGCAGTTGATTGGTAAAAAGCAATATGAGGTGGATTCTTCTCCCTTATCCCACCTGGATGATGTGGAGGTTCTTCCCAAATATTTTGTTAAGGATATAATGGTGGTTGATGTTTATATTTTTGGGAAGGTCTCTATGATGAAGAGTGTAGTTTTGCATAGTCTAAAGTTGATGGATATCAAAAAACATACATTGTGGAGTTCTATAAAAATAGCATTGGATAATGTTGAGAAGGTTGATCAAATGTCTGGTAAAATTACCAACAAGATCGATTTAATGTTGTAGAACTCTCTCAGTTCTCTCATTGATCATTTTTTTCTATATTTTCCTTGATGTTTTTTGGTGTACCTCTTTTTGTAGTTGTTTTTTGTAGTTTGCTCTTCTAGAGGTCTTAGTGGCAGGGTAATCTATAAAAGTTTGTGGGGTTCCTTTCAAAACTCTCGTTTCTTAATATTACCAAAAAAAACTAATGTCACAATAATATGTAGGAAACTAAAAATACGAATTTATGCAAATAACTTAGAAATATACCATTAATGAGAATTAAAAAAATAGCACAATGCTATATAATAGAGGACATGAACACTCCATGATAGTATATGAAAGAACTACATTGTACTACACTACATCTACTACACATTGTATATTTACTATATCACTCTCTCTATATATATCCAACTAATACACCTATGAGACCTTTATATGGAAAGATAGATTGCTTGATCTTTACTCTACCTAGGACTTATGTACATGTGGACTACATGCACATTAACAACATGCACATTGACACTTGTACATTTATTATAATACTTGAAGCAACTAATTGACTTTACTTTGAAGTAATCTACTACTCGAGATATGTACTAAAGGTGGTACATTTACATGATCCAAATTATGTAATATACTCTAACATGAGAAAGATATATATAGAGTAATACATAGAGAGTGATGTATAGAGTGATATACATTTGTAATGAAAAGTGAATAAATATGATGTATTTTAGGTCTTTATTCAATAGACTTCATATTTTCATGAGCATTTTTTAATGGTATTTATATGAGTTATTTTTTAAGTTGTTATGATTTTTATATGCTTAGTAGTTTGTCATTAAAATATATTTTATATTCCAACTTTATTTTAGATCTTGTGGTTACTTTATCTTAAGTATGTAGCTTCAAAAGCTAACAATGTCAACCTACTTGTTTGGTTCCCATCACTATCATGGTTCCCACCACTACCATTGGACTGAAGGTGGAGGGAAGTTGGTACAACATGTAGGATTTAGCTTTTTTGTTATAGAAATAGACCTACGTTAAATGCTATTTAGAGTAAAAAGGAGGTACTCATATAAGGTTGTTAGATTTTCTTTTGGTCTATCATTGTGCCATATCAAAGGAGGTTGAAGTTGATTATTTATGTGTGAAAGATATTACTAATTAAAGGTTGAAAATGCTTTGCAATTTACAAAGTACCTATAAGAAGATTCAAGTGATAAAAATAAATCTAACAATAAACTAACTAATCATATTATTTAATTAAATAAATTATAAATTTAATAAACATAACATAAATAATATTTTTTAAATTATAAATAACCATAAATATATATTTTAAATAACATAAATTATCATAATCATATAATACTATGAAATACAAGATCTTTTGTAAAAAGAAGATACATATTAACGTGTGTGGGGCTTAAATTGATAAAACAATGTTATACAAAGCAAGAATCTACACTTCCTAACATGGTAGTTGATAACATAGTCCGTGTGAATTTCACATGCAGCGACCAAAAGTTGATCTAAACATCAATTTTCAATTTCCATTAGAAGTAGAAAGTGAAACTTCCTAACCCAAATGTGTGCCACATGTCAAAGTTATTCGATGGTAAAATTTAGTAAATAACAATGGCCCTCGTTGAGATAAAAAATAGTGAATAATGGGCCGAAGCATATGCCACCTGGCATCCTTCTTGTTGTAGCTTGGAATAGCTTTGTGTCAAACAGAATGAATGGCTGATCAATTCTCTGTATCCATAGAATTACAATAGAACACAGAGTGACGTTTGCTGGAATCGGACGATGTCATTTGAATGGCTGAGAATCCTTTATATCTTTTCTCAAACCTTGCAACACAAACTCTAAGCATTTGTTTCAGGAACTCCTTTTCCTGAAACATTGGTTGTCTCACAAATTCCTCCATGGGAATCCACTGCACAAACAGTTACAGCACCACTTACAGTTAAAGAATTCGAATTACTGAGCTTAACAAAACAACTGTATCATCCAATTCGCACCTTAGCTGCTGAAATCTCTGCTTCTTGTATAATAATTTTGGAAGAAAGTGATTTCAGCATGCACACGAAACATAAATTGGATTTCCCAAAAGCTGCATTGTGGCTCTGCCTGTAATTCATGCAAACATCATTATAAAGGTAGAAAAACAAAGAAGCATATAAAGAGAATACACCAAACATATTAATCACCATAAGGAAAATGAAACAGATTCGACACGGGCAATCATAATCTAGAGGGCAATTTTAATCATAATCATAATCGACACGGCACAATCACCAAGTCCAGTCTAGAGGGCAATCATAATCTAGAGGGCAATTTTAATCATAATCATAATCGACACGGCACAATCACCCAAGTCCAGTCTAGAGGGCAATCATAATCTAGAGGGCAATTTGTGAAGCATGGAATCGACACGGGCAGCGACATCGCCTGGATTCCCTGTAGCTTCTGCACCGACTGCCCGCAGAACGCCAGCCAGCGATTCGACCCGTCCAAGTCACCGAGCTTCAAGTTCCTCGGCTGCTCTTCCCAAGAGTGCTAGGCGCTCATCGGCACCACCCCCAACTGCGGTAACTTAAACTTCAGCGTCATAGAGACCTACGGTGACGGTTCACAGGTGATCGAATTGCTGTCGACGGACAGGGTCACCTTCGGCTCTCAGGCAGTCGACAATTTCATCTTCGGGTGCGCAAGTTCGCTGCAGGGGCTCATCCGGACCTCGCCCGGCCTCGTGGGCTTCGGCCGCAACGCCTTGTCCTTCGTCTCCCAGACCGCCTCGTCCTTGGGGTCGTCCACCTTCACGGGCTCCCTCCGCCTCGGCAATGGCTTGCTTGACGTTTCAGGCCTCAATTTCACCTCCCTTCTAACCAACGCTGCGAGACCTTCGTTCTACTACGTGGGACTCAACGGAATCTCCGTGGGAGACGAGCTCGTTTCCGTGCCGCCGGGGACCTTCGACCTAGACAACTCCAACGGGAAAGGGACAATCATAGACTCCAGCACCGTCATCACCCGCCTGGTCCAGCCGGCTTACCATGCCATGAAGGATTCTTTCCGGCGCTAGATGACCAATCTCAGCATGGCCGCCTCCAACCGGCTTTTCTGCAACAACTTTCCTGAGGGTGAAGTGGAGGTTTCCTTGATTACGCTGCATTTTGACGGCGGCTTGGACTGGGTTCTGCCGGCAAATAATTTATTAATTCCTACGAGTTCCGAAGGCTCTGTAGCGTCCTTAGCTTTCGCGCCTCGTCCCGGGAAATCTACTTTGTCTACCATGTCTATAATCGAGAATTATCAGCAACAGAATTTCCGGATCGTGCATGATTTGCCGGGTTCTCGGCTTGGAATCGCTCCAGAAAACTGCTCCCCCTCATCATTAGACATTCTCGCTTGCTCTACCTCATGGTCAACTTTTATAATCTAAAGGGCTTTCCTGTGGTGGATGATCTACCTGCCGTCTTAGATTATTTGGTATCACAATCTCTTCGTCAATAATCCTTGTGTTTTGTTTTACATATTTACTCTAAATAAACAATTTCCGGAGTCACATTAAAACGTAGCATTAGGAGAATCTCGACTTTTAGTGACCGATGGCAATGGCATGAACGATGTAAGAAATACAAATAAGATACATACAGTTTCCAGGCAAGCATTTTGGCAATAGCATGAACGATGTAAGAAATACAAATAAGATACATACAGTTTCCAGGCAAACATTTTCTTAAATAATTTTTTTCAAATTTTCCATTTTAAAGCGGTGGATTTCATTTTTTAACCTTTACCTAATGACAGTTTTTGAAGGTTATGTGGATTGGTAAGTGTTTGGCCAAGCACTTACTAAGAAGACACCAAAGGGGTAACTGTTTGCAAAGGTAATAGTTTGATTTGAATCCTAACGATAGTACATATCTGAAGTGACTGACAGTCCCCTTCACACCAGGTCAACAATAATGAGGCGAAAGAAGTTTAATGACAACAACCCCTTTGTTTGAACCCTGCACTATTTATTTATTAAAAAATAAAAAATAATGTGGTTCTAACCAACCTTCGAAATTGTAATCCCAAAAACCACAAATACAATAAAAAATATTTTTTTTTTTTTCCTTAAATTCAAAATTACTCGTAAAACATGTTTTCTTTATATGTGTCGGTTTAAAAAATTGTTATTATAATTATTTAAATTATAATTTAATTTGAACTATTACAATTAAAAAATAATAATTACATTTACCATTGTGCAACTATACTTCATGTTTTTTTCTTTAGGTGGATTGGTAATTTGAGGTGTTTATCAAGAAAAGGTTTAGGTTCAAACCCTGGGATATCCTTGTTTGCAAAGGTAGTAGTCTGCCCTAAATCCTCTAAATGCACATTAGAGACCTCGAACAACCGTGGTCCCCTCACGCCTCAATCTTCTTAGTGCATGCCAAACTAACGAGGCTTAGTAAAATCTTTGAGTGACCAGTCACGTCAAATCAACACCAACAAAATAATATAAGCTTGATGGAAACATTACTATCAACAACAACAAAATAATATAAGCATTTGTCATTTGTGTTATGTGAAGAAGTGAGAGGAAGTGTTGCTAGATTTCAGGGAAAATGTAGCAAAATGGTATGAAGTGCATCTAGTGTTGGCATTGGAAGGTGTGTAGCCAAGGTAAGTAGATTTTTGTCTTAATTTTTTTCATTAAGAATTTTAATATGAATGAGTAGGATAGTTAGCATTATGTAGGGAAAATAGAAGAAATGATTTGGATGAAAGCGTGTCGACATGTTATTTGTGTTTGATTTATGTGGTATGCATGTTTTGGTGCGTGTGCATGTGTGATGTGTGTGTTTGATGCTTTTTATGGGTTTTTTTTTTGGTGATTTTTTAAAAAGGAGATTCAGGTTAATGGGTACCCAAATTCATTCTTTGTTTATTATTCATATGGATTCGTATGAATGTATAGATTTGTACAAATTTGTGCGAATGTAAATTTTTTTACTATAATTGAACTTTCTTTGTGGATGACTAATAATGAAATTGTTATTTTGATGAATGTATGCAAGTGAAAAGGTGCAACTGTGACATCTATTTCACCCTTTGTTGGATTATTTGACTTAGGTGCAGCTACTAGATGATGGAGATTGGTTGTAAAATATGGGATTTTATGGACTGGAAGAGATAGTGATTGTTCATATGAAACATGCCTATCTATCAACATTATGAATCATGCTTATATATCAACATTATGCAAGCAATGGGACCCAGATAGGAACACCTTTTATTTCTCAATAGAGGAAATGATGATCATCTTGGAGGATATATCAAATATATTGGATTCTGATAGCTGGGGTGACGATTATTGCAAAAATGAGTAGGGATTAGTGAGATGGGATACTATAGAGAGTATTTGGGAATGGATAGAAAACAATGAATCATGAGGGGAGTCTCCTATGAGTCTTACTATATGAGTAAGGTATTATCAAATAAATATTCAATGGTGATGTTGATTGTGAGTTATGTCTTACCAAATACTTCAAGGGTCAAGTTCCCCTAGAATATGATTGATGCAGTGCATGATATGGTGGAGCATAGGATTCTATTTGCATGGAGGTCAACATTGCTAGCATGGACCTTCAATGAGCTTCATGATTTGAAGAGGATGCAATAATCAACATTGAGTAGCAACTTATTATTGCAGGTGTAGGTCTAGGAGCACATAGTCATGGTGAGGTTGAAGGGTTTGCCTCATGAGGTGCATAAACGAATGGGAGAGGATGTGTCATACATTACGATGGTGGATTGACATGGAGGTGTGAGAGAGGCAGACTCATGATGGTAATGAGTTATATTTTAAGGGGAAGTTTGATGGCTTGGTTTCGATAGATATTATTTGGTAGTCATGGAGAGGGGGACTAGTATGAATAGAGAATGTAGTGGATCTAGCATGAGTTAGATGAGGTACATGGATCATCAATCGATATATGAATCAGGTGGATTTATTTCTATACTTGTGGGTGTTGCACAAGTTTGGCCTACAATAGGGAGTATCAGATCCACTAGTTATGATTTTGAGGATGAGAGGAGATCATGGAGCATGACTAAGAGGGGTCCCTTTTAATATTACATTAGACAATGTGATAGTTACACTAGATATAGATGATGTAGGTACCACAACCAATTTTGATGTATGTTGGTCGACTCAAAGGTGGGAGTCAGACATAGGGATAGTGGATGGTTCTCCTGAGGTATCAAGAGGAGTAGCATTAGGATTAGGATGGATTGTAGGTGGCATGAAAGTGATAGCTAGGCACTCCAAGTTAGGAGGAGGCAGTCTAGCTATGGTGATCGATGCTGAGAGGAATCCAGGTGAGGAGGAGGATGAGGAGTCGCTTACATGACATGCGCGATAGTGGATGGATAATTATATACAAATCATGACTACCAAAATAAGGCATAATAAGGATGAATATAAATTAAATAAGAAAATTTTTATGTGTAGTGATTATATTCCCTTGAACTCAACAGATTGAAGCTTCCACTAAATGAAAATTGAAACTTATTTAAACATCATTATGTAGTGGCTCGTAGTAATGATGGAGTTTCCATTGTATTAATTTAAACAACTTGTAGTGTAGATTTATAAAATAGGGAATCACCATTACCTCAAGATCTAATGGCGAAGTGGTGATTTCCTACTTTGTTATTTTAAGTATTTATATAAGAAATCTATTTTTATGAAGAGATAGTTACCATTATATCTAGATGTAATGGTTGAATCGTGATTGCATGTATTTATGAACATATTTATGGTTCAGATTTCCTTACAAAATAAAAAATTATCAAGGATTTAATTGTTTGAAAATGTTTTTAATAGTTTTAAGGTAACTAATTCAAGAAAAAACTATAACTTTTGACCTTTTACAACAAAAACAAAATGCATGAGTTATGTTTTAATTTAAATGTTCTCTTGATGAAATTTTAGGGATATAAGACAAGCTACCACTTTTTAATAAAAATGATTAGGGATATAAGACAAGCTACCATTTTTTTGATAAAAATGATTATAGTACCCGAAAGTATAAGGAACATTTGAATAATGATGAAGAAATTTTAAAAATATAAGACATGCAACCACTTTTTGATAAAAATATTATAATACCTAAAATATAATCATGATAACATTAAAAAAAAATCAATTATTAATTTATAAATATTTATTAATTTAATTAATTAAAAATTTAAATTTTTATTTAATCTTCAAAAGTTTTATAATAACACCATTCAAATTCAATTTATATTACCCTCAACAAAGGTGTTACCATTCCATGCATCTGAATGACTTTTTCTAAAATTCTTGGTATCTTTTTGTTTTGTACGTCATACGGCTTCGAAGTCGGAACTCAATACGGAAGAAACATGCCTTTTTTCTGTCGTGAATAGCCATGTTGTTTGTTGCTTCTCCTTGGAATTCATCGTTCTTCTCGTATATCTCTCACCCTCCAATGTAACTATGCTTCATTTTCGCTACAAAGTCGATTCTTCTCTTGCTTCATAATCTTTACTTTCTTAAATAAAAATTAACGATATGGATTATAATTATATTATTTTTAGTAACCGTTAAGAGTAAAATTTAATAAAATCTTTTTCAATATTTTTATTCCATTTTATGTTTATTTTATTTTGTTAATTTATAATAAAAACTAGAAGATTCAAAATAAACATGCCCCAAAATTTAAATTAAATTTCTTTTAAATAAATACTTAATCAAACAAACACTTACAAATCTATTAACCTTTAAAAACTAACCAATTAACCCAGGTGTAGGTGAGTTGGAGAGGAGTAGGTGAGTTGGAGAGGAGAGGGCAATCCTCCCAGGGAGGTCCGAGGTTCAAATCTCCACCCTATCAAAAAAAGCTGAATTGGGTATCTAAAATCCAATTGATAATGTTGGTGGGACAGGGTTGGGTGCAACCCCCGGGTGACTTTTACGGTGTAGAACCAATTAAACTTTTATTAAAACAACCATGACAAACACTATTATCAACTGACCATTTTTTAGGAGTTCGGAGGGTTGTTTTTAATTGTTAGGGACATACATAGCATCTAAGATCAGAGGATGTTGAAGGGGACTCGAACCGTTTGAATGCTTTTCTATTCAGTATCACATAGCCAACCGTCACTCTGACGCTTGTTCATAGTTGACCTTCACGGTATAAAATTCGTGCCAACAGGCGACTCCGATTTTAATTTCAATTTCGTACTACGTATTTCTGATACAAACTTAGTCTCAGGAAGTTACAGCCGAACATTATTTTTAATACAAAGAAGCAGAAGTTGTAACAGCAAATTCGCCCCTTGATTCTTAGGACGGCTGCAGAAAAAAACATGTCAGTTTCGAGAGTTGTTAAACGTTGTGATAGCCGGCCCTGCGGACTACCTTTCTCTTGAATGGAGATTGTTCAGCCGCATCGTGCAGACCTAATAGATAATATACAAATGCTATTAGGGACCCTTCACAATACTTAAAAAACTCGTCTAGTAAGGTTGACAGATCCAAGATTTTGGAAAATAGGATGGTCGGTATGGTTTTAATTTTTGTCAGATAGCTTTAGATCGCCTTTTGTAGTCTTTTCCAGATTTATTAAACTGACTATGAATATATATTGATTTCAGGCTGAAGCTGAAGGATTTGAGGAGCCTGAATCTCTCACGACTCGTCCCAACACACTGGAAGACTACGTGAACAGGAAAGGAAGGTCAGCTCTCCAAGGTAAACATGGCGGAATTTGTGCAACGATATTCATACACTGTAAGACAAATCAATGCAAGGTTTGATTATATGTATTAGTATCTGTATTAGTTTCTGATATGCTCAAATCTAAAAGGTATATGAAGATCTAAGGTTAGTTATAACGGTGCAGTTATGGAGGGCTTTGAGAATATGGCATTCACTGGAAACGCGGTCAATCTGGTTACTTATTTTCACAATTTTATGTATTATGACTTGCTTAATTCCTCGACTACGCTCACAAATTTCATGGGGACGTCCTTCTTGCTTACACTAATTGGAGCCATTATATCCGACTCCTATATAAGCCGATTCCACACCAATATTATATTTGGACCCATTGAATTAATAGTAAGTACATGCAGGTGTTTATTGTTAGAAATATTAACCCAGATTTCACGCCTCAACCGGACTGCGCTCGCGTAGTCAGGGATCCCGAAAAAAGTTTGACATGACGTCGCACCTACCCTCTGACAGATGTGACGTCTGACAGATCCAATCATCGTAGAAGTTAATGTCATTTCGGTGATTTAATGCCAGTTCGACGATTGGTCAGAAACCCTAGTTGAGGGTCTGTCAGAACCTGTCAGAGGACAAACCCTATCTTCCTCTCCCCACGGCTATATAAGGCAGTTCAGGTTTTTCAGACATGAGTGTGGAAGTGTGGAGAAGAGAGCAGAGAAAAGAGGAGAGCGTTTCAGTGAGCAGTGTGGCTCATCTGTTTAATGTCCGAGCAGTCGACTCGACATTTGTTTTTCCTTTTAGTTTATCCTGCAGCTTAGTCTGTAGATGTTATTATTTCCTCAGTTGAGGACTTCTGTAACCCTCATTTTATATGAATAAATTTTGCTATTGTTTAAGGCATCTATAGGGTTTGTAGTTATTTCTATGTGCTAAAGTCTGTTGTTCTCTGTACAAATCACCTCAGAGCGATTTCGTTCGGGTTCTATAAGTTAGAGCTCAGATCTGAAACATTGCACTCAGATCCGGTGTTTCTCTCTTCCATACAGTCCTTGCCAAGCCAGGCAAACCAACGTCGAAGCCGCACAAGCCTCTGGATAGCAAAAGTCCACAAGGCAAAAAGATCTTGCAAAGGCCAAAATTTGGCTAAGTCTGGAGCTATCTTCCCAACTTCGCAGCGAAGTCGGACTTTGCTGCCTTTGACCAGCACAGTCGGGCATTAACCAGCATAGTTGGGCGTTGACCAGTGCAGTCGGGCGTTGACCGGTGTAGTCGGGTGTTGACCAGTCGCTCCCCGACCTAGCATTCTTTTTCAAGCATAGCCTGAGTGCACAATACATTGTAGCATGCCCCGAGTGCGCAAGCACAACTCGAGTGCGCAATACATTAGAGTGCACCCTGAGTGCGCAAGCGCAACTTGAGTGAGCAATACCCAAGAGCACACCCCGAGTGTGTAAGTGCAACCTAGTTGCACAATACCCGAGAGCGCGCCCCGAGTGCGCAAGCGCAACGCGAGTTCGGGCCCTTTCCCTCCTTTGCCCTGCGTCGTCCGCACTTTGCTCTTCGCTCCCTCCGTCGGACTTTGGAAAATTAGAAATTAAAATTCTTCAAATTGGTATCAGAGCCACTGATCCCTTGACACGGAGACCGAAGCAGAATGGCTTCCAGTAGCAACAACTTGTAGTTGCAGATCTCATGCTTCAATAGGAAAAATTATGATTACTGGAGCATCCAGATGAAGATCCTGTTTGGATCTCAGGAGCTATGGGAGTTAGTCGAGAACGGCTACCCAAAATCGGCAGATGTAGTAGCACTGGCCGCCCTCTCTCAAGCAGACAAGGACCTATTGAAAGAGAACATGAAGAAGGACTAGAAGGCCCTCTTCTACATCATGCAAGTGGTCAAGGAGTCCATCTTCCCGTGGATCGCATCAGCCACCAAGGCGAAGCAGGCCTAGGAGATTCTGGCCAGCTCGTACCAGGGCACCAATAAAGTAAAGTTGGTGAAACTACAGATGCTCAGGAGGGAGTTTGAAAATCTACAGATGAGTGAGTCCGAGTCCATGAGTGATTTCTTCACCCGAATGATGGACATTATCAACCAGATGCGGTTGAACGGAGAAAATGTGCAGAGCCGGAGAATCATGGAGAAGATTCTTAGAAGTCTACCTACCAAGTTTGACTCGATTGTGATAGCAATCAAAGAGTCGAGGGATCTGACAACCCTCTCGATAGACGAGCTCATGGGTTCATTGCAGACACATGAACAGAGGTTGAGTCGTTCATCTCAGACCTCTCTAGAGCAAGCATTCAGGGCTCAGGTCTCATTTCGAGACAGCGACAGACAAGATTCCCACCATGGCGCCTCTAGTTCTCATGGAGGAAGAGGCAAAGGTAGGCATGGGAAAGGCAACAAGCAAGGAGGACGGTCAAACCCTAGCGAAGGAGAGACCAACTGTAATTTCCATCAGCAAGGTGGAAGAGGTAGTTCAAAAAATTAGCAAGCTGGATCTAGTCAGAAGGACATGTCAAAGGTCCAGTGCTATTTATGCAAGAAGTTCGGCCATTACATCTCATAGTGCAGAAAATGGATGGCCAAGGAGAACCAACAGCAGGCCCATTACACGGATGAAACCAAAAATGCGGCAGGAGGAAATGTGTTGTTGACTTGCAACATTGAGGAGGAGTGCCAAAAGAATATCTAGTATTTAGACAGTGGGTGCAGCAACCACATGATGGGGAACAAGGAGATGTTCTCCCAACTGGATGAAACAATCTAGTCTGAGGTAAATATGGGGAACAACAACAAGGTTCCCATAATGGGGAAAGGAAAAATCCTCATTCGCACCAGGCACGACGAACGAAAGCAAATTTGTGACGTCTACTATGTGCCTGGCCTGAAGCACAACCTGTTGAGCGTTGGACAGCTCATGTAGAAGGGACATACGATCCAGTTCAAATATGGAGCTTGCACCATCAGAGACAAGTCGCATGGGCATATTGCTACAGTGTCCATGATGAAGAATAAAATGTTTTCACTGCAGATTCAGAATGAATCATTGATGTCTCTGAGTGCAGTTGTGAAAGATGCTACCTGGCTATGGCATCTCAGATTTGGTCACCTGAACTTCAGTGGCCTAAATCAACTACACAAGAAGTAGATGGTGAAGGGTTTACCCTTGATAGAGTAGCAAAATCAATTTTGTGAGGGCTGCTTAGTCGGAAAACAACATAGGGATTCGTTCCCTTTCGGTCAGTCTTGGAGAGCATCACAACCATTGGAGCTGGTGCACTCAGACATTTGTGGTCCGATGCAGACCAACATGTTTTTCAGAAACAAATACTTCTTAACATTCATAGATGACTTCAACCGAAATACTTGGATCTATGCCATCAAGTTGAAGTCAGAAGCATTTGCTAGATTCAAGGAGTTCAAGGCTCTGGTGGAGAAACAGAGCGGATATCAGATCAAGACTCTCAGGAAAGATGGTGGAGGTGAATACATCTCCAACAAATTCCATAACTACTGCAAGCAGAACGAAATTCGAAGGCATTTCACTGCCAGATACACGCCACAGCAGAACGACGTAGCTAAGAGGAAGAACCGAACCATCATGGAGATGGCACGAAGCATGATGAAGGCAAAGGGATTACCGCATGAATTTTGGGTAGAGGTTGTAACATGTGCAGTCTACCTGCTGAACAGATGTCCCACCAAAAGCGTGAAGGACAAAATCCCTCAAGAGGCCTAGAGCGGTGTGAAGCCAAGTGTGGCTCACTTGCGTGTGTTCGGGTGCATTGCATATGCACATGTTCCAGAAGAGAAGCGGTAGAAGTTGGATGATAGAGATGAGAAGTGCATTTTCATAGGGTACAGTGAGCAGGTGAAGGCATATAGGTTGTACAACCCTGTGATGAAGAAGCTCATCATCAGCCATGATGTGAAATTTCTTGAAGATGAAGCCTAGAACTGGAAGTCAGAGACTGGCCAATCAGAGCTAGTAGTGGTAGAGTCTGTTGACTTGGAAGAAGGAAGTGTGCAGCCACCTGCAACTTCCAGCAGTAGTAGCGGTGCCAGCAGTAGCATAGCCACTCCATCTCGATCGCCTCCATGTGCAAGTAGAATCCAAAACCTGGTGACGCCAGTGAAGACAAGGAGCTTGCAAGAAATCTATGAGGCAACCCAAACCCATGTAGATGAAGAGTACTTTGACTTTGCATTCTTTAATTGAAGTTGATCCAGTAGAGTTCGAAGATGCAAGTCAGAATCAAAAGTGGGTGCAGGCGATGGACGAGGAGATTAAAGCCATTGAAAAGAATGATACATGGCAACTAACAGATCTTCCAGTAGGGAAGAAGACCATTGGGGTCAAGTGGGTGTATAAGACAAAGTTCAATGCCCAAGGAGACGTTGACAAGCATAAGGCCATACTGGTGGCAAAGGGCTACAAGCAGAAGTCAGGCATCAATTACCATGAGGTTTATGCGCCTGTAGCCCGACTTGACACAGTCAAGATGATCCTGGCATTGGAAGCCCAACAAGGTTGGAAGATGTACCAGATGGATGTCAAGTCAGCCTTCCTCAATGGAGTGTTGGAGGAAGAGGTCTACATAGACCAGCCACTAGGTTACAAAATTGAAGGCCAGGAGGGCAAAGTCCTCAAGCTAAAAAAGGCCCTGTACGGTTTGAAGTCGAGCCCCTCTGGCTTGGTACAGCTGGATTGACAGTTATTTTTAGCAAAATGGGTTTGTAAAATGCCCATATGAGCACACCCTATACATGAAGACAAATGAAGTAGGTGAGCTCATTATCATCTGCCTATATGTGGATGATTTGATTTATACTGGCAACAACAATGTCCTGTTCGACCAATTTAGAACAACCATGAAGAAGGAGTTCGAGATGACGGACTTAGGGCTGATGAAGTATTTTCTTGGCATTGAAGTTGACCAATCGACAGATGGCATCTTCATTTCTCGGGGGCAAGTATGCGAAGGATGTCCTGAAGCGGTTCAATATGGAGGACAACAAACCTGCCATCACACCCGTAGCCACAGGTTTGAAGTTGAGCAAGCTGGATTCAGGGAGGAATGTAGATCCAACCCTGTTCAAGAGGCTAGTTGGCAGTCTGATGTATTTGACTGCAACTCGGCTAGATCTAATGTTCGGAGTCAGTCTGATCAGTCATTTCATGGAGACTCCGAAGGACACGCACTGGCAAGCAGGCAAGAGGATCTTGCGCTATGTCAATGGGATGCGGAACAATGGCCTATTTTATGCCAGACAGGACCAATTGGAACTAGTCGGCTTCACAGACAGTGACTGGGCTGGCAGTACCAATGATCGAAAGAGCACCTCCGGGTATGCTTTCCATCTCGGATCAGGGGCAGTCTCATGGGCATCCAAGAAGCAACCCATCATTGTGTTGTCCATAGCCGAAGTAGAATATGTTGTCGCCATGTCAGTCGCATGCCAGGAAGTTTGGCTGTGAAGAGTTTTGAATGAACTGAACTATCCTCCGGAAGGCACGACAATAATTTTTTGTGATAATAATTTGGCCATTGCATTGTCAAAGGATCCCATGTTCCATGGTCGGACGAAGCACATCGATATTCGTTATCACTTCATCAGAGAGTTGGTGAAGTCCGAAGAAATTCAACTATAGTTTTGCAGATCCAAGGAGCAGTTGGCAGATATTTTCACAAAGCCTTTGAAGGAGGAAGACTTCAGCAGATTACGAGAGCAGCTTGGAGTCAAAGCACTCATGAAATTAGGTTTAAAGGAGGGTGTTAGAAATATTAACCCAGATTTCATGCCTCAATCGAACTGCGCTCGTGCAGTCAGGGATCCCGACAAAAGTTTGACATGACGTCGCACCTACCCTCTGACAGATGTGACGTCTGATAGATCCGATCGCCACAGAAGTTAATGCCAGTTCGATGATTTAATGCCAGTTCGGTGATTGGTCAGAAACCCTAGTTGAGGGTCTGTCAGAACCTGTCAGAGGACAAACCCTATCTTCCTCTCCTCATGGCTATATAAGGCAGTTTGAGTTTTTCAGACAAGTAGGAAGTGTGGAGAAGAGAGCAGAGAAAAGAGGAGAGCATTTCAGTGAGTAGTGTGGCTCATCTATTTAATGTTCGAGCAACCGACTCAACATTTGTTTTTCCTTTTAGTTTATCCTGTAGCTTAGTCTACAGATGTTATTATTTCCTCTGTTGAGGACTTCTGTAACCCTCATTTTATATGAATAAATTTTGCTGTTGTTTAAGGCATCTATAGGGTTTGCAGTTATTTCTATGTGCTAAAGTCTATTGTTCTCTGTACAAATCACCTCAGAGCGATTTCGTTCGGGTTCTATAAGTTAGAGCTTAGATCTAAAACATTGCACTCAGATCCGATGTTTCTCTCTTTCATACAGTCCTTGCCAAGCCAGGCAAACCAACATCGAAGCCGCACAAGCCTCCGAACAGCAAAAGTCCGCAAGGCAGAAAGATCTTGCAAAGGCCAAAATTTGGCTAAGTCTGGAGTTGTCTTCCCAACTTCACAGCGAAGTCGAACTTCACTGCCTTTGACCAGCGTAGTTGGGCATTGACTAGCATAGTCGGTCGTTGACTGACGCAGTCGAGCGTTGACCAGTCGCTCCCCGACTTAGCATTCTTTTTCAAGCGTAGCCCGAGTGCGCAATACATTGGAGAATGCCTTGAGTGTGCAAGTGTAGCCCAAGTGCGCAAGCGCAGCCCGAGTGCGCAATACATTGGAACGCACCCTGAGTGCACAAGCGTAGCCCAAGTGCACAATACCCAGAAGCACAACCCGAGTGCGCAAGCGCAACCCGGTTGCGCAATACCCGAGAGCGCACCCCGAGTGTGCAAGAGTAGCGTGAGTTCGAGCCCTTTCCCTTCTTCTCCTTGCACTGTCCGCACTTGGCTCTTCGCTCCCCCCGTCGGACTTCAAAAAATTAGAATTAAAATCCTCATTTATTTCAATGTATATGCCGACTTCTTCGTTGATTTATATTATGTGTAGATCTTATTGACAACACTTGGCAGGGGTACATACTGCTAACTGTCTAGGCCCAACTCCTGTCCCTGAGGCCTCCAACGTGTGACATATCAAATCCTGCAACCAGTTGCAATGCTTTGATACTATACTTGGGCTTGTATTTGATTGCTCTTGGAATAGGAGGAGTAAAGGTTGCTCTTTCGTCGCTGGAGCAAACCAGTTTGACGACAAGGATCCCAAAGAGCGTAGGCTCATTTCTAGTTTCTTCAACTGGTTTTTCTTTAGCCTTTCCATTGGAGCAAGCATAGGAGTCACGTTCTTAGTCTGAATTCAAAATAATAAAGGATGGTATTGGGGCTTTGGGATTTCTTCCGTAGCCATTGCCCTTTCTATCAACACTCTGTTAAGTGGTACATCCACGTATCGCAATCAGGTGCCTCACGGCAGACCAGTCACTCATGTTATGCAGGTTGGTACCTGAAATACCTATGTGAATTTAGGCCTTCATTCTTCATCAAGTGCAATTGTATAAACTTATGTATGTAATATGTATGTCCATTCAAAAATCATAGAAGCGCACCTACATCTTTTGTGCAGGTGCCATTTGTGGAACATAAAGACAATTCAATATATATACGTCTTCGTCTTTTTATTGCTTCGTCTTTTTATTGCTGTAGTTTTTTTGACAATCACATTTGTGGAAAAGAAGACAATTCAATATATATATGTCTTCGTCTTTTTATTGTTGTAGTTTGTTTGACAATGACATTTGTGGAAAAGAAGACCTGCAAAATAAAGCAACCAAAATAGAACACTAAACCAATAATAGCCATTTTAAAAATAAATATCCAAATTCAATGTCGTTAACAAAATGAAGCAGGAAGGAAGGATAATTTTCATTATGATTTGTGGAACGTAAAGACAATTCAATATATATACGTCTTCGTATTTTTATTGCGGTAGTTTGTTTGACAAGACCTGCAAAATAAAGCAACCAAAATAGAACACTAAACCAATAACAGCCATTTTAAAAATAAATATCCAAATTCAATGTCGTTAACAAAATGAAGCAGGAAGGAATGGATAATTTTCATTATGATTATAATGATACATCCAAGTTAATAAGAGTACAAAATAGTTAGATGTAGTTTTTATAATGAAAATTTAACTGACTATCTACAATTTTGAGCACCTAATTGTTGTTTTTTTATCTTATCAGCTCCTTAAGCATAACAAATAAAACAATTTACTAATATTCTCCAACAATATGCCCCACTTAAGGTTTCAATATTTTTGTAATTTCTCAATCAAAACTTCATGCTTTCAAACTCCAACATCCATTCTATTTTTCTCGACATGATGTTTCCTCTTGGATATGATGTCTCTTCCAACATTCCAAGTTCATTACACAAGAAAATGGGTGTTTCTGATTGACACCCCAAAATGAATTTTAACAAATTCACTTTCAACAAATTCGTTCTTCAACAAGTAAGGAAATGGTGTCTCTTGTGGTTGACACCCTAAAATAAATTTCAACAAATTCATTAACCAAATTAGAAACAACATTAACATTCAATTTCTAACAAATTTACTCACTTAATGAAGATGTAGAATGAATATGTCAAACTTGAGACTTTGAACATAGCCTCACTACAAAAAAAAAGGACATTAACAAATCCACAACCACTTTTAACCGAAGAACATTGAAACATTATTTCAATTTTTTTTATCACTCCTTTTTCCTTTTTCCTTTGGGTATACTCTTGTTGTTGTTTTTTCTCTTCGATCTACAGTTTTTTTTTTAATTGCTTCAACTCTCATACCCTATTAAAGGTATGAACCAACTAAGACTAGAATCTAGGACCTCAATTTGTTGAGGTTGCTCTCCTATGAGTTTTTTTCTTTGAACCAACCTACGTTTCGAATGAAGGAATCTTACTATTGACTGCTCCAACATTCTGTTAAACCATATTATAAGTGCTTGGGACTCCTAACATCTCAGAACTTTTACACTAGATCTAATACCAAATGTTGAAAACAGGACGTGCAAAATAAAGCAACCAAAATAGAACACCAAACAAACAACAACCATTTACAAAAATAAATACCCAAATTTAATACTGCTAACAAAACCCCAAAACCAAAGAGAAAGGATCATTTTCATTATAATCATGATGATACATTCAAAAATAAAGATACATTTAATAAAAGTACAAAACAGTTAAATGAGGTTTCATAAGGTGAAAACCTAACTGATTAGATTAGGAAAACCTAACTGATTAGATTAGGTGCCGCTTCTTTTATCTTATCAAATCTTCAAACATTACACATAAAACAATTAATTAATATTCCTAACAACATTGTGATACGTGTGACGTTTGTCAGGTTTTCGTGGCAGCAATTCGCAACCAAAACCTATTCCCAACAACAATGTGAAATGTGTGACGTTTGTCAGGTCTTCGTGGCAGCAATTCGCAACCAAAACCTCGGGCGACCAGGGGATGCAGGCGAAATGTATGAATTAAACAATAACGAAGCAGCTTTGAACAAAGAGCTGCTACAAAACAGTCATCAATTTCGGTAACTAGAATACGTTTTCTTTTATTTGTCATGATTTCTATAAGAACTTCGAAGGAACCAGAAAGCCCATGGCGTCTGTGCACGGTAACGCAAGTGGAAGAAGCGAATGTCTTGCTCCGAAGGGTGCCCATTTTTGCGAGCACGATCATGGTGAGTACGTGCCTGGCTCAGCTACAGACATTCCCGGTGCAGCAGGGAATGACCATGGACACGCACATGGGTTCTTTAAACATTCCTCCGGCCTCCCTTTCGATATCGATGGCAATAGCTGCAGTGAGTCTTGCACTGTCCGCAATATCGATGGCAATAGCTGCAGTGGTGGAAGTGAAGTGGAAGGCGGTAGTAAGAGAGCACGGGATGTTAGACGCAATACCCTTAAAGGAGCCTCTGCCCAGTATTTTGTATATGGATTGGCGGATCTGTTCACGTTCGTGGGATTGCTGCAGTTCTTTTACAGCGAGGCGCCTTCTGGAATGAAATCTATGGCGACGGCGTTCCCATCGTGTTCTGTGGCGATGGGGTACTTCCTGAGCACGGCAGTGGTTGACATAGTGAACAGCGCGACGGCTAAGATGACAGCCAGCGGTGGGTGGCTTCATGGGAATAATCTGAATCGAAATCATCTGAATCTCTTCTACTGGACGCTCTCCATTCTCGGCGTTGTCAACTTCTTCAACTACCTCTTCTGGTCCCGATGGTATCAATACAAAACTGTTTCTCCGGATCAGATGAACGTTACGGTTATATTGCAAATCAACATCTCTTCTAAAAGTCAACGGAAGTCACATTGCGTAAGTGATGGCAGGTGTGAGCTGTGTAATGCAGCAAGTAACAAAAGGTTTTTCTGTGTTTAGTTGCCTTGGTTTCCATATTATTAGATACGCACCTTTTGAAGTATATTTCTTTTAAAAGCTTTTTAATAAAGCATTTTTAAAATAGGATTTTGAAAGGATTATTTTTAGTTTTTAAGCTATATAGTTTATTTGGTGTTGTAGGATTTGAATCTATGGGTGAGTTATGCCATACTCATGTTTCAACCATTGAACCATAACCATAGCTTCTCCATAAAAAATTTACTCCATGTGAGCTATGTTATTCATATGTTTTAACCATTGAATCATGGTCCCATTAGCAAAACTTTGAGTAAAAAAAATAGGTTTTTAGAATTTGAACTTGGATCGACATACTCTTATAATATCTCACATAATATTTTGGGGTTAAGTTTGGATAAGTTAAAAACATGGGTTTTTATGAGAGGTCTTCATCCCCTCCTGCAAGATTTTGAACAACTTGAGTTTCCTGAATGAAAATCCAAAGACATATTACTATAGTATCCTTCAAGATACATTTTACCATTTTAAGGTAAAGTACAAATTTTTGAAAGGGTTTCATTTCTTTATATAAAATATATAATTATAAGTTTTATATCTTGCAACTTAAAAATGAGACTTAGTTCAAACCTTGTACAAGGGCACTATGATGCCTTATAAAAAACCCGTGTTTTAACACTCACACAAGATATGTTAAAGGGTTATACGATAATAATAAAAGAAAGCTTATCTTAATACCAAACAATGTAATATATACAATTTTTTGGTTTTCATATGTAATTGTTTTTTTTTAAATAGGTTTTGAAAGTATTTTTACATCAAGTTATATATAGTATACATAATTTCTTTTAGAGTAGGGTTTTTATATTACATCAACTTATATAATTTTTTTTTTTTAAATAGGTTTTAAAAGGGTTTTTACATCAAGTTAATTACATCAAGATATATATAACTACATGATTTTTTTTAGAGTAGGGGTTTATTTTACATCAACTTATATAATTTTCTTTAAAAGTAGGGTTTGAAAGGGTTCCATTTCCATTTTATATCAAGTCATATGGTCTATTTGGTTTTTGGGGATTTGAACATTGGTGTGAGCTATGTCATTTATTTATATGTCTCAACCATTGAACCATGGCCTCATAGGTAAAAAATTTCACTTTGTGTGAGCTATGTCATTCATACGTATCAACCATTGAACCATGGCCTTGTAGGCAAAAAAAAGAAAAAAAATTGCTTTGTGTGAACTATGTCATCCATACTTCTCAACCACTGAATCATAGCTTCATTGGAAAAATTTTGAGTAAAGAATGTGGATTTTTATGGAGGGTTTGAGTCCCCACGTACCAGGATTTGAACTTAGGCAAAAACATTTACTTTGTGTGAGCTATATCCTCCATATGTCTCAACCATTGAACCATAGTCTCATTGGTAGAATTTTGAATAAAGAACATGACTTTTTATGGAGGGTTTGAGCCCATGTACCAACTATTGCACCATAGCCTCATTGACATAATTTTTAACAAATAATATGACTTTTTATGAAGGGTTTGAGTCCTTGCATACCAGGGTTTGAACTTGGGTCTCTTGAATGAAAATCCAAAAACATATAACTATGGTATCCCTCACAAGATATTTTAGGGTAAAGCATGGATAAGTAAAAAATACAAGTTTTATGAGGGGTCTCGAACCCCTCCCACCAAGGTTTGAACTTGAGTTTCCTTGATGAAAACCCAAATATATACCATTGCAATATCCCTCACAAGATATTTTACAAGGGTTTGAACTTGATTTTCCTTAATGAAAATCCAAATGTATACCACTGCATTATCCCTCACAATATATTTTAAGGTAAAGCACAAATTTTTGAAAGGGTTTGGTCCCTGTATGTAACATATTTAATTACAGATTTTATATCTTGCATATTAAATTATTTATATCTTAAAAAAAATAAAAATATAAAATATTTTAGTCTATACTTAAGAAGAAACCTAGTTCAAACCCTTAAAGCACAAAGTTTTGAAAGGGTTTGGTCACTTTATATAACATATTTAATTGCAAGTTTTATATATTGCAAATTAAATTATTTATATCTTAAAAAATAAATAAAAATATAAAATATTTTAGTCTATACTTAAAAAGAAACCTAGTTCAAATCCCTATACAAAGGAACTAACGCCTCATAAAAACTTGTATTTTTAACTCAATTTTTTATCCAAGTTAAAACCCTAGTATGAGGGGACCAAGACCTTCATAAAAACCCATGATTTTAACTCAAAATGTTCCATATGAGATACTTTAGTGGTATGTCTTTGGGTTTTCATTTAGGAGACCCACGTTCAAACCCCGATACTATGGGACTGGGATCCCTTTTAAAAGTTTAAATTTTTAATTCAAAAATTTAGTTCTCTAAAAGATACTGTAATGGTATGTATTTTGGTTTTCATTTAGGAGACTCAAGTTCAAACCCAAATACAAGGGGATTGAGACCTATCATAAAAACCCATATTTTTAACTCAAAATTTGATTCTCATGAGGAATACTGTAATGGTATGTCTTTGTTTTTTCATTTACAAGACCCAAGTTCAAACCCCGATATGACGAGATCAGAACATTTCATAAAATCCAACATTTTAAAGTCAAAATTTTGTGGAATGAGCCATGGTTTAATGGTTGACATATGTGGATAGATATAGCTTAATGTGGTAAAGTTAATATAAAAGGAAAAAATACCTTTCAAAACCCTTTAAAAATAATAAATAAATAAATAATTAGATGAAGTCTCACTAAATATTTGAAGACAATGAGGATTGTAGTAGCTATGATCTTGATGACAAGATAATGTTATATGGTAGGGTTACTATTAAAGGTTGCAATGGATATGGTTTCGATGATAGGATACAATTTTATGGTAGGCTTAATGTTGAGGGGTATAGAGGCTATGATATTATGATATCATAAACTATTCTATGGTAGATTTCCCATTGAGGAGTGCAATGACTATGGTCCCAACAATAGAATATTGTTATGTGCTAAGGTTCTTGTGGAGGGGTGAAATGCAAGGTTATGCATAAGGGGTAGGCCCCGAAATCTATTTATAAAATCAAGGTGAATTGTCTTGGAATCCCAACAATATTTATAGAAGTATACATGGTGAATTGCATTTATTTGTTTCCAAAAAAATTTAAATCGTGGAGAATTTCATTAAATTATCTCCAAAAAATTTCAAACCATGGCGAATTTTTTTGTGTTGGGGGCTATAAATTTTGGTTTGCAAAATTTAAAAATTGTACGACATACTTAAAATATTTTGATCGATGTGAAAGACTTTAGGCTGACATGACGATTGATAGCATGACGATTGGCTGCAGGTATGACAATCGGCTACATAAATGTCGATCGATTGTAGGAATACTAATCAACTGCAAGAATGTCGATCAGGTGTAGTAATATCGATCGACTATAGGCATGACGATCAATTGGAGGTATACCGATCAGCTATAGGTATGTCAATCGACTGCAGGCATGTCGATTGGTTGTATGCATGACATTCAACTATAGGTATATCGATCGACTATAGGCATGTCGATCAGTTGCAGGTATGTCGATCGGCTACAGGTATGTTGATCGGCTAGACTCATGATGATTGACTATAGGTATTATGATTAGCTATAGGAATGTCAGTGAGCTGCAGACATGATGATAGACTACAAGTATGATGATCGACTGTAGGAATATTGATCGATTGCAGGTATGACGAGCTGCTACAGACATGATGATCAGCTACAATAATATCAATCAGTTGTAGGTATGGCGATAGACTACAATAATACCGATCTATTGTAGGCATGAAGATCAGCTTCTTGAAATTTGATCGACTGTAGTCATGACATTCAGTTATAGACATACCAATCGATTACAGGTATGACAATTGGTTGCAGGTATGTCGATCAACTACAGGCATGCTAATCGGTTAGAGTCATGATGATCAGCTGTAAGCATGATGATCGACTGCAAGCATGATGATCGGTTGTAGGAATGTCGATCGGTTGTAGGTATGACAAGCTATTGTAGGTATGATGATTGATTGTAAGAATACCGATCGATTGTAGGCATGATGATCGACTGCAAGAATATCGATCGACTACAGGTATGACAATCGGCTTCTATAATGTCAATCATCTACAATCATGATGATCAGTTGTAGGTATGATGATCAGCTGTAGGAATGTCGATCGACTACAGGTACGATGAGCAGTTACAAGCATGACGATTGGCTTCTAGAATTTTGATCAGCTACAGGCATGACAAGCTACTGTAGACATGATGATAGGCTATGAGCATGATGGTTAGTTACAGGAATTTTGATTAGTTGCATACGGATTAGTTGCAATGCATGTCGATGTGTGGCAACAATGTCAATGTGCAATGTGTCATCCATCTATTAAATGATTACATGCATAGGACACGTGTCACCCATCTAGGAGCTTAATCATTTTCCTCCTATTTTAACACATTCTCACCCCTTTTCCTCTCATTTTAATGAATTCTTAACCCTCTTCCTCCACTTTTATCTTGGTTTTATCATTTTCCCTTAATTTTAAGCGATTTTTAGCCCTTTTTCTCTCGTTTGAACCCTTGTCCACTTTATCTTCTTATCCATACCCGTACACCCTATAGTGTCCCATGCAACCCCTAGAATATTTAAAGATAATTATAAAAACCTGGTTTACCCCATGATTTCAGAAATTTTATCAACATCGGGTTATAACATATCTTGGGTCACAAACTGTGGTCTTCGGGATCTAGTTTCAATGTCGTATTTTGACACGGACATTAAAATAGTGGAGAAGATCATTGCAGCTTATAATATGGATTCGGGTAAGGTAAATCTTATCATCAACAACAAAAATATTGTTCTTTATTTCACAGCCACAGATGTCACCAGATTGACAACAATACACCACGTTGGTGTTGAGCTTGTCACTTCCAAATACTAATTAATTGATGAGGACAAACTCTACTTGGAGATCAAATTCAAAGTGTAGTCAAAATATTTTCAAGGTATTTGAATTTAAATTCTTGTCACTGGTGTACAATTATTGATTTTGTATTTTTGCAGTTACGTCCACCAAGTCTAGAAGAGGTTTGACCATACCCGTGATTGAAAATAAATTTCTTTGGGCATGTTGCAAATTCTTCCTTGCCAGACTTGTTCTACAAGGAAGGCCGACATAAATTTCGATGTGGGCCTTAGTGTATTTTGTCCGTTGTATTGCACACAAAAATTTTTACTGGTCCACATATGTCTCACATCGGATCAGATTGAAAATTGAGAATGTGAAAACCCACACTTCACCCTCATTGAAAATTAGCATATGCAATTATATTATTGTTTTTTTTATGAATCTTTTTATAATTTACATAACACTCATGTTCCAACATCTTGGAACTCAACCCTAGTCAATTTAGCCATGACAGAACAGTAGGTTCTGGTAATTTTTGTGTTAATATTTAAGTAAATTTTTTTATTTTTTCATTGTTTGTCTTTTTGTAATTTTGACATTTTATACCAAACACAGAAAAGGGCTTCCTCTTCCTCTTCAAAGCGGGATACTTTTATCAGAGGTTATAATCCAAAGGAATCAGGGGACTCTGAAACTCTTATGGAGGAAACAACACCACTGGTAAGGAGAAGATCAACACGAAAATGTATAAGATCTAGTTCTCCTAATCGTCAAAAACCTACAGCTACAAGTCCTGTGCCAACGGGCATAGTTGCGTAAGAGGTTTCATCTTCAGGGAGTAAGTTTTAATTACTGCAAAAACAAAATTTTCACAAATTGTTTACTGTTTTTAATTAATTTTGTTATTTTTTCATAGGTACAACATGCCAACATTCCATTTGCAACAACAGCTATGCAAGATGTTTTTTCTTCTGTCGATAAGTGTTATAACAAAGTTTGCTACCAATTTTTATAATTTAATTTTATAACTATTTTTTATTTTATACCTTCACAAAATTTATAACTAATTTTTATTTTTATGTTTCAAGGTCCCTTACAACAATTTCGTCAAAAAAAATCAACAAATGCCGCCCCCTCCTCCACAATGTCAAACTCAAATGCAAGGCCAATGCTTCCCAGTTGGAAAACACTTTCTTCCATCTTGACCACAGAGAGAAGAAACACAACAATTATGATATAAGGAAGCATCAAAGACTTTTTCAAGATTCGACCATATTTCTATTGCTAATTTTACTTTTAAGGATATACCAGAAGTTTCTGGTGCTGGGTTGGTTGAAGTTCCACTTAATAAAGATTTTTTTTGCAAGATAATAACACACCCACTACTTTCTAAATATCATAATTTCTTCAAGACAAAGAAAATGAAGGTGCAGAATGTTCAAGTAAATCTCTTCCAAGGGGAATAAGCACCCGTCAGGCTTCTCCTCGATAAGAGGATGAAAGATTAAATATTTTAGAAAAATATTTGGTTCCTGATAATGTTGAATCTACAATCATGGATTTACTACTTTCGGATATAACATAAATGAAAAAATAGGAGTATCGGGCAAAGGTGTTGATAAAGTAAATTAATGCCCGATACAATAATTTTTCAAAAAGAGAAAAAAAAATTGTTGTTGAAAATGAACCTGAAAATATGGAGGCTCCACTACAACAAGTAAAATCTGGTATTTTGAATGTGAATACATCATACACAGATGAAATTTTAAATTTTATGATGAACAGATTGGAGAACATAAACGGTGAGTCCCAAGATTATTACAATGAATGGGCAAGTGATAAGAAAAATGTTGTTGTTGTAGCTGCAAAGAATGTTGTTGAGGTTTGACATAATCATTTTTGTGTTCAAAAATTTTTGTTCTCTTTTTTAAAATGTAATTATATTTTAATGTTTATTAACTATTTTTCCTTTTTACAGGTAAAGTATGAAAATCTCAAGAAGTAGGTTCAAAACCCGCATGACTATCTCAGGATGGCAAAGGAGTTCTTAAACGCTTCCATGGCAATGAAAAAAAGAGCATAGGAATCAATTTGATAAAACAACATTTTGCAAATAATCATTATCCGCAACGGATTTGATCCTGATGTTTTGCTAAAGGAGAAGGGTAAAGAAGTTCAAGGACCAACATCTGAAGATTTTGGCAAAGAAGAAATCACCCTTCTCGATGGAATGCAAAATGTTGAGAAGATCCTTATCAATTCTGGAGCAATTGATAGTACTGTTACCTAGCCTGAGAAAAAAGCTGATGTAATGCAGAATGTGGTAATTGTGGAAGTAGTGGATGAGGAAAAAGGAGTTGAACATGGGAAAGAAGAGGGAGGAGCCATTGCTATGGAGACTGTGGAAGCCATTGAGAAGGAAAAAGGAGTGGAGGAAGGGGCAAAATATTTTGAAGTTAGAAATTGAATTTTAAAACTTAATTTTCAAAAGACAATTTTAAGACATTTCATACGTTTGCATTTGAAAACAAGATACGTGGTTTTATTATTTTACTATTACATTATTTACATTTATAATTGTGTTATTTTCATTTTGTCTTTTTTATTATGTTATATTGTTTTCATATTCAATGTTAGTTTATGATGAAGATATTAATGAAAGGGTTAAATTTCATTTTCCATATATTATGCTATGTTGTTTTATATTTCAATTTTCAAATGAGTTTACGAATGATATATCTATGCATGTGTTTAAATTTTAGTTTACTCATATTCATTCTTGTAGTATAAAAGTGAGTATTTTCATTTCTATTATGCTATATTGTTTTTATATTTCAAGTGAGTTTACAAAGGATATATCTATGCATGGGTTTCAATTTTTAGTGCATTCATAGTCGTTCTAGTTGTTGTATAAAAATGTGTATGGTCATTTGTGTTATGCTATATTATTTTTTATTTCAAAGTGAGTTTACGAAGGATATATCTATGCATGGGTTTCAATTTTTAGTGCATTCATAGTCATTATAGTTGTTGTATAAAAATGAATATGGTTATTTGTATTATTCTATATTTTTTTATATTTCAAAGTGAGTTTACGAAGGATATATCTATGCATGGGTTTCAATTTTCAGTGCATTCATAGTTAGTCATGTATAGTTGTATAAAAATGAATATGGTAATTTATATTATGCTATATTTTTTTTATATTTCAAAGTGAGTTTACAATGGATATATCTATGAATGGGTTTAAGTTTTCATTTACTATTTCTAGAGTAATATACTACATGCACTTTTCATACATATATAGAGAAGTTTTTACTAGTTATGTATGTATACAAGGTTTACTCAATGATAAAGCATAAACCATAAAAAATCACTATATTTTGTCCCATTATACAACTTATGATACTAATGATACATACAGACATACATTTAAATTCAAAGGAAAAATAACTATGTTTTGTCAACATATTCAAATAGTTCAATAATATAGCATCATTAAGTATACATGATTTTCAAATTTTCAACATAATCAAATTAATAGCTTAAATCATAAATATTGAAAACATAGACATGTCCATATCATTAAAAAGCAAACATGCATAGTATTTGAAAATTGAATGATTATATGATTTTTTCAAATCACTAAAATTTTACAACAATCAAATACGAAAAATATTTGATAATATGAAAATTTTCAAATCATTGACATATATAAATGATATCAAATACAAAAAATCACTGATAAAATGAATTTATTCAAATCACTAAAATTTTACAAAATGATTTCAAATCCCAAAAATCTTAGATTATATGAATTTGTCATATAATCATTGCAATTTTTAAATTTCTGGAAGCTGATACAAAACTTTATCGACTTTTCCAAAAGAGTCGATAATCATTTGTGAATTCTACGTTTCCATAATCTCATCATCACTCCTATATGAATCATTTTCGTCATTATAAACCATATTAGAGAGACATCTTCTTTCCACTAGGGACTTCCAATATGTCAATTGTCTATCATAGGGAAAGTTACCCACCTCGTACGATGACACAAACAATTTTCCAAATTTTTATCCAACTTGTTACGAACTTTTGATTTAATAAAATTTTATGCAATGAAAACCTTTTCATCTTCAACAGATCCCAAAATCATTATCTGACATAATTCATATAAAATAAAGTATTCACTCATAGTATCTTGCAAGACACTACTTCGATACAATTTTTTTTTCCAAAAACGCGTGATTGAACCAATCTCATGTGGATTTTTAAATTGTGCAATTTTATTATCCATTGTTATTCCAAAATTGGTTGATTGATGTCTCAAAAGATATTTGTTTAGAATGCCATTGATTTCCATGCCATTTATTTCCACACTTTTAGATAAATGTGTCAAATATTGCCCATATATTTTACAAACAACTCACTTCTACTAATATGGTCACCACAAGGATTCCATGAATTCGGATTAACAATAGCCATGGCCTCAAGTGTCTCATCTCTCTTAAAACGATCTCTTATTTCACTTGTTAATGCATTTGCAATTCTTTTCAATTTATTTTTAGTGTTATCCAAAATCTTGTCGAATCCAAAATGTGTAACGAGCACTTGTTCAACATCATCTGTCAGAGTATTTAATCATTTTTCAAAATGATATACAAGAATCAACTTTCTATGGATAACAATACAAAGATTATCGTTGATGTTGAACTTTAAAAATTTGTTTGGTTCATTGACATTAATTAATGTATTCCAACTATCAAACTTGGGATCCTCAAAATGTTTATTGGATAAATAAATCCTATCAATAATCATACATATTTGTTTTCTCATCCTCATGAAATAGAAAATATAAATTGCCCTTTCATGTGCAATTTTAATCATAGTATGCATTTCTTGTAACATCTGTATAATACCACATAATGTGAGAAGAGTTTCCAAGTCAGTCATATGAAAAAGTAAATATTTTGCCTTGTCAACATCTCTAAGATGTGCATACATAAACCCAACCAAGGATTGATATTCTAAAAATACCCTTTTTACATGAATAAATAGTGAAATCCACCTGGTTTCCACATATTTTAACATTTTTCTACCTTCAGTTACACCTAGAGAAAACTGTTGAAACTCTACAAACCTTTTTGGATTGCATGAAAAGTATGAGTGTATATTGTGGACGAGTTCTTCCACTCTGGCTACATTATAAAAATTGCTGAAAATTTTATATGCAAGATTCATTCGATGAGCCATGCAATGAATAAGAATCACATATGGGGCAATGGAAGTCTGAAGCCTAACACAAAGACCATTCCTTTGTCCTTGCATTGTAGCCGCACCATCAACTCCAATATAAATTAACTTTGTGGAAATTTCCTTTTCATCCATTCCAGAAATATCCTTTAAACTGGTTACAACAACATTATAAATATTTTCAGCATTACAATTTTCAATCATCTTATTTAATACTGGTAAATGAGGTTGTCTCAAATGATTTTTGAATGTGTAAACATGTATGCAAATTCAATATGTGTTGTCAACAACTGTTACCTTATCAATGGAAAGAGAAATAAATTTGGCTTGTTTCACATTCTCTCTCAGGTCTTCCTTCTCAACCAGTGATACATATTTTACCATTTCCCAACCACTTTGATATAACCAATGTAAACTGGTAACGTTTTGTACATTGACTAGTATAAGTATTTCTTTAAAATTAGCAAAATAAGACATGGGTCGATCTTTTTTTAGAATACTGTATACAATAGCAAACTGTAATTTCTTTGAGGCTAATATAGTCTTATTAATTTTTTGAAATTGTGCCTCGATTGTTCCACCCTTATTAATGAGAGTTTGTTTTTGTTTCATTGCTTTTTCATATTCAAGTGCATATCTCACATGCACACATTATGTTGCATCCTTCCACCTATGAAATATATTAATTGTTCCATCACTTTGTATTTCTTTGATGTATACTTTTCCATAATGTTTTTCTACTGTGTCTTTCTTATTTTGTAATAAATGATCCTTTTCTAGCTTCCATGTAAAAATAATGCATTTACACACATTCAGTTTCTCATCTCGCTCAATAAAGGGTATAATCATACCCATTCATTTTAAAATCCCTTCCAATAGTCCATTCGCTTATCTTTTGATGTTTAGATTTTTGACTACAAGAATCCCGAGAGGTCTAAATTTTAATTGTACTATATTTTTCTTTTTTGATTGATGTGTCTAAATTTAAAATCTCCTGAAGTGGTTATTGAATGTCGTTATTAGGAAAATTATTGTTGTCCCATATCATATGCTGGAGGTATACCGATCGGCTGTAGGTATGTCAATTGGCTGGCTGGAGGCATGCCGATCGGCTGTATGCATGACATTCGACTATAGGTATATCGATCGACTATAGGCATGTCGATCATTTGCAGGTGTGTTGATCAGCTACAGGTATGTTGATCGGCTAGAGTCATGATGATTGACTATAGGTATTATGATTAGCTACAGGAATGTCAATGAGCTGCAGACATGATGATAGACTGCAAGTATGATGATCGACTGTAGGAATATCGATCGATTGCAGGTATGACGAGCTGCTACAGACATGATGATCAGCTACAATAATATCAATCAGTTGTAGGTATGGCGATAGACTATAGGAATACTGATCGATTGTAGGCATGACGATCAGCTTCTTGAAATTTGATCGACTGTAGTCATGACATTCAGTTACAGGCATACCAATCGATTGCAGGCATGAAAATTGGTTACAGGTATGTCGATCAGCTACAGGCATGCTAATCGATTAGAGTCATGATGATCAGTTGTAATCATGATGATCGACTGCAAGCATGATGATCGGTTGTAGGAATGTCGATCAATTACAGGTTTGACAAGCTATTGTAGGCATGATGATTGATTGTAATAATATCGATCGATTGTAGGCATGATGATCGACTGCAAGAATATCGATCGACTACAGGTATGACAATCAGCTTCTATAATGTCAATCATCTACAATCATGATGATCAGTTGCAGGTATGATGATCAGCTGTAGGAATTTTGATCGACTACAGGTACGACGAGCAGTTACAAGCATGACGATTGGCTTTTGGAATTTTGATCAGCTACAGGCATGACAAGCTACTGTAGACATGATGATAGGCTATGAGCATGATGGTTAGTTACAAGAATTTTGATCAGTTGCATACGGATTAGTTGCAATGCATGTCGATGTGCGGCAACAATGTCAATGTGCCATGTGTCATCCATCTATTAAATGATTACATGCAGAGGACACGTGTCACCCATCTAGAAGCTTAATCATTTTCCTCCTATTTTAACACATTCTCACCCCTTTTCCTCTCATTTTAATGAATTCTTAACCCTCTTCCTCCACTTTTATCTTGGTTTTATCATTTTCCTTTAATTTTAAGTGATTTTGAGCCCTTTTCCTCTCGTTTGAACCCTTGTCCACTATATCTTCTTATCCATACCCGTACACCCTATAGTGTCCCATGCAACCCCTGGAATGTTTAAAGTTAATTATAAAAACCTGGTTTACCCCCTAATTTTAGAAATTTTATCAACATCGGGTTATAACATATCTTGGGTCACAAACTGTGGTCTTCGGGATCTAGTTTCAATGTCGTATTTTGACACGGACATTAAACTAGTGGAGAATATCATTGCAGCTTATAATATGGATTCGGGTAAGGTAAATCTTATCATCAACAACAAAAATATTATTCTTTATTTCACAGCCACAGATGTCACCAGATTGAAAACATTACCCCACGTTGGTGTTGAGTTTGTCACTTCCAAATACTAATTAATTGATGAGGACAAACTCTACTTGGAGATCAAATTCAAAGTGTAGTCAAAATATTTTCAAGGTATTTGAATTTAAATTCTTGTCACTGGTGTACAATTACTGATTTTGTATTTTTGCAGTTATGTCCACCAAGTCTAGAAGAGGTTTGACCATACCCGTGATTGAAAATAAATTTCTTTGGGCATGTTGCAAATTCTTCCTTGCTAGACTCATTCTACAAGGAAGGCCGACATAAATTTTGATGTGGGCTTTAGCGTATTTGGTTCGTTGTATTACACACCAAAAATTTGACTGGTCCACATATGTCTCACATCGGATCAGATTGAAAATTGAGAATGTGAAAACCCACACTTCACCCTCATTGACAATTAGCACATGCAATTATATTATTGTTTTTTTAATGAATCTTTTTATAATTTATAGAACACTCATGTTCTAACATCTTGGAACTCAACCCTAGTCAATTTAGCCATGACAGAATAGTAGGTTCTGGTAATTTTTGTGTTAATATTTAAGTAATTTTTTTTATTTTTTCATTGTTTATCTTTTTGTAATTTTGACATTTTATACCAAACACAGAAAAGGGCTTCCTCTTCCTCTTCAAAGCGGGATACTTTTATCAGAGGTTATAATCCAGAGGAATCAAGGGACTCTAAAACTCTTGTGGAGGAAACAACACCACTGGTAAGGAGAAGATCAACACAAAAATGTAGAAGATCTAGTTCTCTTGATCGTCAAAAACCTACAGCTACACATCCTGTGCCAACGGACGTAGTTACGTAAGAGGTTTCATCTTCGGGGAGTAAGTTTTAATTACTGCTGAAACAAAATTTTCACAAATTGTTTACTGTTTTTAATTAATTTTGTTATTTTTTCATATGTACAACATGCCAACATTCCATTTGCAACAACAGCTATACAAGATGTTTTTTCTTCTGCCGATAAGTGTTATAACAAAGTTTGCTACCAATTTTTATAATTTAATTTTATAAATATTTTTTATTTTATACCTTCACAAAATTTCTACCTTCACAAAATTTATAACTAATTTTTATTTTTATGTTTCAAGGTCCCTTACAACAATTTCGTCAAAAAAAATCAACAAATGCTGCCCCCTCCTCCACAATGTCAAACTCAAATGCAAGGCCAATGCTTCCCAGTTGGAAAACACTTTCTTCCATCTCGACCACAGAGAGAAGAAACACAACAATTATGATATAAGGAAGCATCAAAGACTTTTTCAAGATTCGACCATATTTCTATTGCTAATTTTACTTTTAAGGATATACCAGAAGCTTCTGGTGTTGGGTTGGTTGAAGTTCCACTTAATAAAGATTTTTTTTGCAAGATAATAACACACCCACTACTTTATAAATATCATAATTTCTTCAATACAAAGAAAATGAAGGTGCATAATGTTCAAGTAAATCTCTCCCAAGGGGAATAAGCACCCGTCAGGCTTCTCCTCGATAAGAGGATGAAAGATTAAATATTTTAAAAAAATATTTGGTTCCTGATAATGTTGAATCTACAATCATGGATTTACTACTTTCGGATATAACATAAATGAAAAAATAGGAGTATCGGGCAAAGGTGTTGATAAAGGAAATTAATGCCCGATACAATAATTTTTCAAAAAGAGAAAAAAAATTGTTGTTGAAAATGAACCTGAAAATATGGAGGCTCTACTACAACAAGTAAAATCCGGTATTTTGAATGTGAATACATCATACACAGATGAAATTTTAAATTTTATGATGAACAGATTGGAGAACATAAACGGTGAGTCCCAAGATTATTACAATGAATGGGCAAGTGATAAGAAAAATGTTGTTGTAGCTGCAAAGAATGTTGTTGAGGTTTGACATAATCATTTTTGTGTTCAAAAATTTTTGTTCTCTTTTTTAAAATGTAATTATATTTTAATGTTTATTAACTATTTTTCCTTTTTACAGGTAAAGTATGAAAATTTCAATAAGTAGGTTCAAAACCCGCATGACTATCTCAGGATGGCAAAGAAGTTCTTAAACGCTTCCATGGCAGTGAAAAAAAGAGCACAGGAATCAATTCGATAAAACAACATTTTACAAAAAATCATTATCCGCAATGGATTTGATCCTGATGTTTTGCTAAAGGAGAAGGGTAAAGAAGTTCAAGGACCAACATCTGAAGATGTTGGCAAAGAAGAAATCACCCTTCTCGATGGAATGCAAAATGTTGAGAAGATCCTTATCAATTCTGGAGCAATTGATAGTACTGTTACACAGCCCGAGAAAAAAGCCGATGTAATGCAGAATGTGGTAATTGTGGAAGTAGTGGATGAGGAAAAAGGAGTTGAACATGGGAAATAAGATGGAGGAGCCATTGCTATGGAGACTGTGGAAGCCATTGAGAAGGAAAAAGGAGTGGAGGAAGGGGCAAAATATTTTGAAGTTAGAAATTGAATTTTAAAACTTAATTTTCAAAAGACAATTTTAAGACATTTCATACATTTTCATTTGAAAACAAGATACGTGGTTTTATTATTTTACTATTACATTATTTACATTTATAATTGTGTTATTTTCATTTTGTCTTTTTTATTATTTTATATTGTTTTCATATTCAAAATCATTTATAATTTGAAGGTGAATTGGGCGGGAAAATCAAAATCATATGTAATTTGAGGTTGGAGAATTAAATAAAGTTAGGTTCATGATTATCAACTACGGGCAAATTTACCCTACAAAAACTTCCACCCCGTAAATTTCAGGCGAATGGGCCCTAGTGAAAGGATCCAAAATTAGCCTTTTCAAAATTCTAAAAAATCTACATAGATCCAATTTATGATATTTCGTGCTTATGCATAACCCTGGTGCAATGGCTATGATTTTGATAAAATGATATTATTTTACTATAGGGTTTTTTTTATGTTTGCAACATCTATGGTCTCGATGGAAGAATATTGTTCTATGGTAGGGTTCCTATTGAGGGGTACAACGACTATGGTCTCGATAGTAGGATATTGTTCCATGGTAGGGTTGTGAGGGGTGAAACAACTATGGTCTCGATGATAGGATACTATTATGTGGTAGGGTTATTTTGATGGGTGTAACGACTATGGTCTAAGAAACAATGAACTTAATGGAAAATTTTATTAGTGCTCAACCAGATTTAGACATTATAATAAAATGGGCTTTAATGAAAAGGTTCTCCCTAGGACATATGAATTTAGTGGTGTTGCCTAAAGTGTTATTCATAATCAAACTAAACTATGAAGATGATGTATATCATATTTTATGAGGCAACCCATGGGTTTTTGGAAGTCAAAGTTTATTTCTACAAAATGAGGGCCCAAATTTGACCCAAATAAGTAGAGGATTCATCAAGATTCTATTTGGGTTATATTGTTTAGTCTAACCCTTCTAGTTTTGGCATGAGGAAGTGTTAATAGGTATTGCTAAAGAGGTTGGTAGTCTGGTTGCAATCGATCCTATAATGCTATAAAAGTTGAGGCTGGTGTTTGTTAGGATATGTGTGAATGTTGACTTATAAAACGAACTCCCCAAATTAATAGAACTCATTTCTAAACATGGCAATTGCATGTATTCTATCGACTATGATAATAGTCCCTCAATATGTGATTCTTACAAGAAACTAGGGAGTTCAAGAAATTTATGCCCTAATAGGAAAAAGGAGAGCAACCCTCAAAAAGTAAGGTAAAGGAAGGAGGCTTTAGATTTAAGATCCAAATAGGTGGGAGACCTAGTCACTCAATTGAAGAAGAAATAAAATAAGTCTGATGTCCAAGAAACCCCTATCAAAGACTCAAAGACCCATAATATGGAGGAAAGAGAAATTTTGGAAGAAGCAATTCAAGAGAACCTTATAGACCAAAATCCCTTTATCATTGAGAAAGATATTTTTAATACCTAGGAAGCCTCTTATCACAAATTTGAATTCATGAACTAGAACTCCTTTGCAATTCTTTATAATGCAATGGTTGAAGTAGATTATGACACACAAAATAAGGAAACTAATAAGGAAAACATGGTCAAGCATTAGAGGGATAAAATTGGTATCAAGGATGAGAGTTCTATAGGGGAAATGCCTCACTAAAAGAGAAAAATTAGAATAGAAAGAGATTTAAGAATAGACCATAAGAAGAAATGGATATAGAGGAGTGGAAGTCTTCAGAGGATACAAATATATAAAATTCTAAAGAGAATTTGAAGTTATTGACCCTCATAAAGCATGGAAAGAAAAAGTGGATGTTGGCTCTTTTGTATATAGAAAAAGAAAAAAAACTAGTGGTTAGATCTAGAGAGGCAACAAGGTTTTATATTTTGGTAGGGGGAAGAACCCACAAAAATCTAAGAAATAAATTTTGTCTTGGAACATCAAGGGCATGAATGCCCCTACAAAACATTGGGCGCTTCGAGATATGAGCAAAGAATATAAACCTGGTATATTCTTGATTCAAAATACTAATGAGCATAGTTTTCAATTAGTTAAAAATATTATTTGGAAGGAAGAGGATATGTTGGGAAGTTCAATAGTGGGAGCCTCTAGAGGTTTATGGAATTTTTGGGACCCTATAATATTTTATGGTCAATGTATTCAAAGAAATGAAAGGTTCATGTATGTCCTCTTGACTTGTAAAATTATACTTTTCTTAGTTGTTTCTAATGTGTATACCCTAAACACTAGGGAAGGAATAAAAAGGTATAGGAGTTCCTTAGTAATATTCATGAGGTGTCTCGGTGTCCATGGATAGTTTTGGGGTATTTTAACACATCCTTGTATCCTGGTGACAAGAAGGTAGGCATTTAGGATAATTTTAATAGTATGGATAAAATTAATGATTTTATCTCTAATGCAAATTGATGGATTTGGATTTGAAATGGGCTAAATACAGCTTGTCTACTAGGAGGTTAGGAGATAAATGCATTTAAATTAGATTGGGTAGAGTATTATTATCAGAGTCTTTGTTAACTCACTATGATAATTGTTCTCTCAAAGCCCTCCCAAAGATTGCTTTTGATCATTCACCATTGCTTTTGGAAGTGTTGGAGGGGAGAAAAGTGAAAGGTAGACCCTTTAGATTTGAGTTAATGTGGATGTCACATCTTTCTTTAGCTAAAAATATTTTAGAATGGTGAAACATTGATATTAGGGTGAAAATGGCTAATAAAATAGCTAAGAAAATCTAAAGGTTTGGAACAAGGATATTTTTGGTCATTTAAAAGAGAGAAGTAATCTACATACTATTTTGGAAGAGGTGAAAGAGAAAATTTAAAATTGGGGGTGCACAAGGAATTAAATAGAAAATCAAAAGTGCTTTTGTTTGATCTCCACACTTTATTATCTTAGGAAGAAGTCCTTGGAGACAAAAATCTAGGGCTTTATGGCTTAAAGAAGGAGATTGGGACACCCAATTTTTCATCTTACAACTATTAGATAAAGGGTGTATAATAGAATAAGAATATTAAATACAGAATAGGGCAAGGAAAATAAAAGAGGAAGATGATGTTCAAAAGAAATTAGTTTCTTTTTTTTCAAAATGTCCTCAACATGGAAGATGTAACAAATGCTGAATCAGGTTTAAAGGAGGGTGTTAGAAATATTAACCCAAATTTCACACCTCAACCGGATTGCGCTTGCACAGTCATGAATCTCGAAAAAAATTTGACATGACGTCGCACCTACCCTCTGATAGATGTGACGTCTGACAGATCCAATCATCATAGAAGTTAATGTCATTTTGGATATTTAATACCAGTTTGGCGATTGGTCAGAAACCCTATTTGAGGGTCTGTCAGAACTTGTCATAGGACAAACCCTATCTTCCTCTCCCCGCGGCTATATAAGGCAGTTCAGGTTTTTTATACAAGTAGGAAGTGTGGAGAAGTGAGCAGAGAAAAGAGGAGAGCATTTCAGTGAGCAGTGTGGCTCATCTGTTTAATGTCCGAGTAGTCAACTCGACATTTGTTTTTCCTTTTAGTTTATCCTGCATCTTAGTCTGTAGATGTTATCATTTCCTCTGTTGAGGACTTCTATAACCCTTGTTTTATATGAATAAATTTTGCTATTTTTTAAGGCATCTATAGGGTTTACAGTTATTTCTATGTGCTAAAGTCTGTTGTTCTCTGTACAAATCGCCTCAGAGCGATTTCGTTCGGGTTCTATAAGTTAGAGCTCATATCTAAAACATTGCACTCAGATCTGGTGTTTCTCTCTTCCATACTATCCTTTGCCAAGCCAAGCAAACCAATGTTGAAGTCGCACAAGCCTCCGAACAACAAAAGTCTACAAGGCAAAAAGATCTTGCAAAGGCCAAAATTTGGCTAAGTCTGGAGTTGTCTTCCTAACTTCGTAGCAAAGTCGGACTTTGCTGCCTTTGACCAGCGTAGTCGGGCATTAACCAGCATAGTTGGGCATTGACCAGTGCAGTCGGGCGTTGATCGATGCAGTCAGGCATTGACCAGTTGCTCCTCGACCTAGCATTCTTTTTCAAGTGCAGCCTGAGTGCACAATACATTAGAGCGCACCCCGAGTGTGCAAGTGCAGCCTGAGTGCACAATACATTGGAGTGCACCCCGAGTGCACAATACCCAAGAGTGCACCCTGAGTGTGCAAGCACAACCTGGTTGCGCAATACTCGAGAGTGCACCCCGAGTGCGCAAGCGCAACACGTGTTCGGGCCCTTTCCCTCATTTGCCCTGCATCGTCTGCACTTCGCTCTTCGCTCCCTCCATCGAACTTTGGAAAATTAGAATTAAAATCCTCAAATTGGTATCAGAGCCACTAAATCGAAGCAGAATGGCTTCTAGTAGCAACAACTTGTAGTTGCAGATCTTGTGCTTCAATAATAAATATTACGATTACTAGACCATCCAAATGAAGATCATATTTGGATCTCAAGAGCTATGGGAGTTAGTCGAGAATGGCTACCTAGAACTGGCAGATGCAGTAGCAATGGCCGCTCTCTCTCAAGCAGAAAAGGACCTGTTGAAAGAGAACATGAAGAAATATTAGAAGGCCCTCTTCTACATCATGCAAGCGGTCGAGGAGTCCATCTTCCTACGAATCACATCAGCCACCAAGGTGAAGCAGGCCTAGGAGATTCTGGCCAGCTCATACCAGGGCACTAATAAAGTAAAGTTGGTGAAACTACAGATGCTCAGGAGGGAGTTTGAAAGTCTATAGATGAGTGAGTCTGATTCCATGAGTGATTTCTTCACCCAAACGACGGACATTATCAACCAAATGCGATTGAACGGAGAAAATGTGCAGAGCCAGAGAATCATGGAGAAGATTCTCAGAAGTCTGCCTGCCAAGTTTGACTCGGTTGTGATAGCAATCAAAGATTTGAGGGATCTGACAACCCTCTTGACAGACAAACTCATGGTTTCATTGCAGACACATGAACAGAGGTTGAGCCATTCATCTCAGACCTCTCTAGAGCAAGCATTCAGGGCTTAGGTCTCATTTCGAGATAGCGGCAGACAAGATTCCCACCATGGCACCTCTAGTTCTCACAGAGGAAGAGGCAAAGGCAGGTGTGGGAAAGGCAACAAGAAAGGAGGACGATAAAACCCTAGCGAAGGAGAGACCAACTATAATTTCCATCAGCAAGGTGGAAGAGGTAGTTCAAAAAATCAGTAATTTGGATCTAGTCAGAAAGACATGTCAAAGGTCTAGTGCTATTTTTACAAGAAGTTCGTCCATTACATCTCATAGTGCAAAAAATGGATGTCCAAGGAGAACCATCAGCAGGCCCATTACACGGATGAAATCGAAAATGCAGTAGGAGGAAATCTATTGTTGACTTGCAACATTGAGGAGGAGTGCCAGAAAAATTTTTGGTATTTAGACAGCGGGTGCAGTAACCACATGACGAGGAACAAGGAGATGTTCTCCCAACTGGATGAAACGGTCCAGTCTAAGGTAAATATGGGGAACAACAACAAGGTTCCCATAATGGGGAAAGTAAAAATCATCATTCGCACTAGGCATGGTGAACGAAAGCAGATCTGTGATGTCTACTATGTGCCTGGCCTGAAGCACAAACTCTTGAGCATTGGACAGCTCATGTACAAGGGACATACAATCCAGTTCAAATATGGAGCTTGCACCATCAAAGAAAAGTTGCATGGGCATATTGCTACAGTGTCCATGATGAAGAATAAAATGTTTTATCTGTAGATTCAGAATGAATCATTGATGTCTCTAAGTGTAGTTGTGAAAGATGCTGCCTGGCTGTGGCATCTTAGATTTTGTCACCTGAACTTCAATGGCCTAAATCAACTACACAAGAAGCAGATGGTGAAGGGTTTACCCCTGATAGAGTAGCAAAATCAAGTTTGTGAGGGATGCTTAGTCGAAAAACAACATAGGGATTTATTCCCTTTCGGTCAGTCTTGGAGAGCATCACAGCCATTGGAGCTGGTGCACTCAGACATTTGTGGTCTGATGCAGTCCAGCATGTTTTTTAGAAACAAATACTTCTTAACATTCATATATGACTTCAACCGAAATACTTGAAGTCAGAAGCATTTGCTAGATTCAAGGAGTTCAAGGCTCTGGTGGAGAAACAAAGCGGATATCAGATCAAGACTCTTAGGATAGATGGTGGAGGTGAATACATCTCCAACGAATTCCATAACTACTACAAGCAGCATGGAATTCGAAGGCAGTTCACTGCCAGATACACGCCATAGCAGAACGGTGTAGCTGAAAGGAAGAACTGAACCATCATGGAGATGGCACAAAGAATGATGAAGGCGAAGGAATTATCGCATGAATTTTGGGTAGAGGCTGTAACATGTGCAGTCTACCTGCTGAAAAAATGTCCCACCAAAAGTGTGAAGGACAAAATCCCTCAAGAGGCCTAGAGCGGTGTGAAGCCAAGTGTGGCTCACTTGCGTGTGTTTGGGTGCATTGCATATGCACATGTTCTAGAAGAGAAGTGGTAGAAGTTGGATGATAGAGCTAAGAAGTGCATTTTCATAGGGTATAGTGAGTAGGAGAAGGCATATAGGCTGTACAACCCTGTGACGAAGAAGCTCATCATCAGTCGTGATGTGAAGTTTCTTCAAAATGACACCTAGAATTGGAAGTCAGAGACTGGCCAGTCAGAGCCAATAGTGGTAGATTTTGTTGACTTGGAAGAAGGAAGTGTGCAACCACCTACAACTTCCAACAACAACAACGATGCCAGCAATAGCATAGCCACTCCATCTCGATCGCCTCCATGTGCAAGTAGAATCCAGAACCTGGTGACACCAGCGAAGACAAGGATATTGCAAGAAATCTATGAGGCAACCCAAACCCATGTAGATGAAGATCACTCTGACTTTGCATTATTTACTGAAGTTGATCCAGTAGAGTTTGAATATGCAAGTCAGAATCAGAAGTGGGTGTAGGTGATGGATGAAGAGATTAAAGCCATTGAAAATAATGATACATGGCAACTGACAGATTTCTAGTAAGGAAGAAGACCATTGGGTTCAAGTGGGTGTATAAGACACAGTTCAACGCCCAAGGAGACGTTGACAAGAATAAGGCTAGACTGGTGGCAAAGGGTTACAAGCAAAAGTCAGACATCAATTACCATGAGGTATATGCGCCTGTAGCCTGACTTGACACAATCAGGATGATCCTAGCATTGGAAGCCCAACAAGGTTGGAAGATGTACCAAATGGATGTCAAGACATCCTTCCTCAACGGAGTGTTGGAGGAAGAGGTCTACATAGACCAGCCACCAGGTTAAAAAATTGAAGCCACCAGGTTAAAAAATTGAAGGTCAAGAGGGCAAAGTCCTCAAGCTGAAAAAGGCCCTGTATGGTTTGAATCAGGCGCCCCGAGCTTGGTACAGCCAGATTGACAGTTATTTTTAGCAAAATGGGTTTGTAAAATGCCCATATGAGCACACCCTGTACATGAAGACAAATGATGTAGGTGAGCTCATAATAATCTGTCTATATGTGGACGATTTGATTTATACTGGCAATAGCAATGTCCTGTTCAACCAATTTAGAATAACCATGAAGAAGGAGTTCGAGATGACGGACTTAGGGCTGATGAAGTATTTTCTCGGCATTGAAGTTGACCAATCAATAGATGGCATCTTCATTTCTCATGGCAAGTATGCGAAGGATGTCCTGAAGTGGTTCAAGATGGAGGACAACAAACCTGCCATCACACCTGTAGCCACGAGTTTGAAGTCGAGCAAGCTAGATTCGAGGAGGAATGTAGATCCAACCCTATTCAAGAGGCTAGTTGGCAGTCTGATGTATTTGACTGCAACTCAGCCAGATCTGATGTTTGGATTCAGTATGATCAGCCGTTTCATGGAGACTCTGAAGGACATGCACTGGCAAGCAGGAAAGAGGATCTTGCACTATGTCAATGGGACACAGAAAAATGGCCTATTTTATGCCAGCTAGGACCAGTTGGAACTGGTCGGCTTCACAGACAGTGACTAGGCTGGCAGTATCGACGATCGAAAGAGCACCTCCGGGTATGCTTTCCATCTTAGATTAGGGGCAATCTCATGGGCATCCAAGAAGCAACCCATCGTTGCGTTGTCCATAGCCGAAGTAAAATATGTTATCGCCATGTCAGCCGCATGCCAAGCAGTTTGGCTATGAAGAGTTCTGAATGAACTGAACTATCCTCCGAAAGGCGCGACAATATTTTTTTGTGATAACAATTTGGCCATCGCACTGTCAAAGGATCACATGTTCCATGGCTGGACAAAGCACATCGATATTCGTTATCACTTCATCAGATATTTTGTGAAGTCTGAAGAAATTTAACTGTAGTTTTGCAAATCCAAGGAGTAGTTGGCAGATATTTTCACAAAGTCGTTGGAGGAAGACTTCAACAAATTGCGAGAGCAGCTTGGAGTCAAAGCGCTCATGAAATTAGGTTTAAAGGAGGGTGTTAGAAATATTAACCCAGATTTCATGCCTCAATCAGACTATGCTCACGCAGTCAGGCATCCCGACAAAATTTTGACATGACGTTGCACCTACCCTCTGATAGATGTGACGTCTGATAGATCCGATCACCGCAGAAGTTAATTCTAGTTCGGTGATTTAATGATAGTTCAGCGATTGGTCAGAAATCCTAGTTGAGGGTCTGTCAGAACTTGTCAGAGGACAAACCCTATCTTCCTTTCTCCATGGATATATAAGGCAGTTCGAGTTTTTTAGACAAGTAGGAAGTGTGGAGAAGTGAGCAGAGAAAAGAGGAGAGCATTTCAGTGAGCAGTGTGGCTCATCTATTTAATGTTCGAGCAGCCAACTCGACATTTGTTTTTCCTTTTAGTTTATCCTGTAGCTTAGTCTGTAGATGTTATTATTTCCTCTATTGAGGACTTCTGTAACCCTTGTTTTATATGAATAAAGTTTCCTATTGTTTAAGGCATCTATAGGGTTTGCAGTTATTTTTATGTGCTAAAGTCTATTGTTCTCTATACAAATCGCCTCAGAGCGATTTCGTTCGGGTTCTATAAGTTACAACTTAGATCTAAAATATTGCACTTCGATCCGGTGTTTCTCTCTTTCATACAGTCCTTTCCAATCCATGCAAACCCACTTCAAAGCCGCACAAGCCTCCAGACAGCAAAAGTCTGCAAGACAGAAAGATCTTGTAAAGGCCAAAATTTGGCTAAGTCTGGAGCTATCTTCCCAACTTCACAGCGAATTCAAACTTCATTGCCTTTGACCAGCGTAGTTGGGCGTTGACCAGCGTAGTTGGGCATTGACCAGCACAGTTGGGCGTTGATCGACGCAATCGGGCGTTGACCAGTCACTCCCCGACTTAGCATTCTTTTTCAAGTGTAGCCCGAGTGCGCAATACATTGGAGTGTGCCCTGAGTGCGCAAGTGCAGCCCAAGTGCGCAAGCACAGCCCAAGTGCACAATACATTGGAGTGCACCCCGAGTGTGCAAACGTATCCCGAGTGCACAATACCCAAAAGCGCAACCCGAATGCGCAAGCGCAACCCAGTTGCGCAATACCCGGGAGTGCACCCCGAGTGTGCAAGTGTAGCACGAGTTTGGGCCCTTTCCCTCCTTCACCTTGCATCGTCCGCACTTCCCTCTTCGCTCCCTCTGTCGGACTTCAAAAAATTAGAATTAAAATCCTCATTTATTTCAATGTATATGCCGACTTCTTCGTTTATTTATCTTATGTGTAGATATTATTGACAACACTTGGCAGGGGTATGTACTGCTAACTATCCAGGCCCAACTCCCGTCCCTAAGGCCTCCAATGTGTGACATATCAAATCCTGTAACCAGTTGCAATGCTTAGATACTATACTTGGGCTTGTATTTGATTGCTCTTGGAATGGGAGGAGTAAAGGTTGCTCTTCCGTCGCTGGAGAAAACTAGTTTGACGACAAGGATCCCAAAGAGCGCAGGCTCATTTCTACTTTCTTCAACTGGTTTTTCTTTAGCCTTTCCATTGGAGCAAGCATAGGAGTCACGTTCTTAGTCTAAATTTAGAACAATAAAGGATGGGATTGGGGCTTTGGGATTTCTTCCATAGCTGTTGCCCTTGCTATCGGTACTCTATTAAGTGGTACATCCACATATCGCAATCAGGTGCCTCGCGGTAGACCAATCACTCGTGTTCTGCAAGTTGGTACCTAAAATACCTACATGAATTTAGGCCTTCATTCTTCATCAAGTGCAATTGTATAAACTTATGTATGTAATATGTATGTCCATTCAAAAATCATAGAAGCACACCTACGTCTTTTGTGCAGGTGCCATTTGTGGAACGTAAAGACAATTCAATATATATACGTCTTCATCTTTTTATTGCTGTAGTTTGTTTGACAATGACATTTGTGGAAAAGAAGACAATTCAATATATATATGTCTTCGTATTTTTATTGCTGTAGTTTGTTTGACAATGACATTTGTGGAAAAGAAGACCTGCAAAATAAAGCAACCAAAATAGAACACTAAACCAATAACAGCCATTTTAAAAATAAATATCCAAATTCAATGTCGTTAACAAAATGAAGCAAGAAGGAATGGATAATTTTCATTATGATTTGTGGAACGTAAAGACAATTCAATATATATACGTCTTCGTCTTTTTATTGCTGTAGTTTGTTTGACAAGACCTGCAAAATAAAGCAACCAAAATAGAACACTAAACCAATAACAACCATTTTAAAAATAAATATCCAAATTCAATGTCGTTAACAAAATGAAGCAGGAAGGAATGGATAATTTTCATTATGATTATAATGATACATCCAAGTTAATAAGATTACAAAATAGTTAGATGTAGTTTTTACAATGAAAATTTAACTATCTACAAGTTTGAGCACCTAATTGCTATTTTTTATCTTATCAGCTCCTTAAGCATAACAAATAAAACAATTTACTAATATTCTCCAACAATATCCCCCACTTAAGGTTTCAATATTTTTGTAATTTCTCAATCAAAACTTACTCCATGCTTTCAAACTCCAACATCCATTCTATTTTTCTCGACATGATGTTTCCTCCTGGATATGATGTCTCTTCCAACATTCCAAGTGCATTACACAAGAAAATGGGTGTTTCTGATTGACACCCCAAAATGAATTTTAACAAATTCACTTTCAACAAATTCATTCTTCAACAAGTAAGGAAATGGTGTCTCTTGTGGTTGACACCCCAAAATAAATTTCAACAAATTCATTCACCAAATTAGAAACAACATTAACATTCAATTTCTAACAAATTTACTCACTTAATGAAGATGTAGAATGAATATGTCAAACTAGAGACTTTGAACATAGTCTCACTACAAAAAAATAGAACATTAACAAATCTACAACCAATTTTAATCTCACGAACATTGAAGCATTCTTTCAATTTTTTTTATCACTCCTTTATCCTTTTTCCTTTGGGTATACTCTTGTTGTTGTTTTTTCTCTTCGATCTACAATTTTTTTTTTTATTGCTTCAACTCTCATACCCTATTAAAGGTATGAACCAACTAAGACTAGAATCTAGGACCTCAATTTGTTGAGGTTGCTCTCCTATGAGTTTTTCTCTTTGAACCAACCTACGTTTCGAATGAAGGAATCTTACTATAGATTGCTCCAACATTCCGTTAAACCATATTGTAAATGCTTGGGACTCCTAACATCTCAGAACTTTTACACTAGATCTAATACCAAATGTTGAAAACAGGACGTGCAAAATAAAGCAACCAAAATAGAACACCAAACAAACAACAACCATTTACAAAAATAAATACCCAAATTTAATACTGCTAACAAAACCCCAAAACCAAACATTAAAATATAGATATGTTGTGTTGAGTTTTCGAAACGGAGCTCTGGCGATTTGGCGGGAAAATTTCTGAGCAGGCGACAGGCGATGTTCTAGGGTTTCTGGTGTGAAGGAAAATCCAGGGACTTTGGTGGGTTGACATAGTGCTACTCTGAAGGATCGTCTGCTGCCCCGGGAGGGCCCAATGGGGTCTCCTCCAGATCCTCTCTCTGGGAGAAAGAGCTCATATGCTGAGATGCTAAAAGAAAATGCTTCGTCTTCCAATGATGAAGCTCAGAGGAATGCTTTTCAAACGCTCTTCAAGAATGTTGGCAAGGGCTCAACTGCACACCGAGTTAATGGATGCCTCCCGCAATCCGCCTCCAGACCTAAGATTGTCATCGAACCAAAGATGGTCGAAGACACAATCATCTACCGAGCTAACCATGATCTGATTTGTAAATTCATGGGTATCCGACCTACCCTAAATTTTTTGCATACCTGGGTCAGACAGAACTGGGAGCCACACGGTGAGTACTCCTTATGGTCTATAAGCAATGGGTATTTCATTATTAGTTTCTCTTCTTTAGCCGATAGAAACAGAGCATTTGAATCAGAGAAGAGGAACCACGGACCGACAGGGTTATTTGTTCAACCCTGGAGAGTGGGTTTCGATCCTCGTATTGAACCCATGGCTGTCCCGGTTTGGATCCGGCTGTACGCTCTCCCGATGGAGTTTTGGGGTGAGCAGGTTCTGGAAATGATTGGTAATTCCCTCGGTAGACATCTGGGCATCTCCAAGGACACCATAGAGGGAAACACAGCTGTCTTTGCAAGAATTTGCGTAGAAATGGATATTAGCCAGCCTCTACCGACAGAGGTAGAACTTGAGTTGGCAGGACTATCCTGGATCCAACAGTTAGATTATGAGGCCCTGCCCTTTAGATGTAGAGTCTGCCATAAGCATGGCCATCTGGCAAGGTTTTGTCCAAATATTTTGAACACAAAAGCGGAGGCTCCGCTTGGAATGCCAAATCGCCCCAGAGAGGGTAAGTCTACTCTTGTCAAAGAACCATCCAATACTCCTCAGGGTAATGATGTTCAGAAAGATGGCTTTGAACAGCCTAAAAGAAGGAGAAAGCAAAAGAAAAATGGCAAGGAGCAGGCACAACTCAAGCCAGCCAATAGGTATGAAATCTTTAAGTCACTAGTGGATCAAGAGGACCAAGTCATGGAAGGAGTGGATGGGAATACTGAGGATAATAACATCCACACTCATGCTTCTCCTTCATCTCCTCCTGTCTTAGAACAGGTGATTGAGTCCACTGAGATATTGCAGCCAGAGAACCCAGGGGCATTGATAATACACTCCCAAGAACAGCCAGTAATTAAGGATGTCAGCATGGGAAGTGCAGAAAAGAACAGAGAAAGGCCAGCCCTAGGGATTACTCAGGTGGAGAAGAGATCCAAAAATAGTAACTCTCAAGGAGCGGGCAGAAAGTCCAATAAGGATCTACTAGCAGTGCAAGGAGACAAGCTGATCAATGGAGGATCGGTGAGGACAATTGATTCTTACTGCTCCCAAGGTTTTCAATGATTATTCAATCTTGGAATGTTAGGGGTTTAAACAGTAGAACCCATCAATCTGTTGTTCAAAGACTCTTAGGAAAGTGTAAAACAGACTTTTTGCTCATCCAGGAGACAAAAATGTCTTTAGATCTTATGTGTAAAATAGTTAGTAGAATATGGAGGGGCACTGGTTATATGGATGTGGCTGCTCAAGGTGCCTCTGGGGGGATTGTTACTCTTTGGAACCCTCTGGAATGGACAGCAATAGAACATATAGCTTGGAGGGGTGTTCTCACATCTCATTTTAGGAATAATGTCACATCTGAACATGTTTTAATTACAAATTTTTATGGGGCTCAAAGCATTGATGGCCAGAGGCTCCAATGGAAAGTTGTACACAACATGAGGTCCTCACGGGAAGATTTAGACTGGATTATTGCTGGGGATTTTAATGCCAAATTATCTGCTCGAGATCAGGAAGGTGGTACCCCAGTTTTGGATCCAGGGGACCGGCTTCTGATTGCCCAAGTCCAGGCCTTTCACCTAGTGGATATCAAAGGCCCTGGAACCTACTTTACTTGGACTAACAAGAGGAGGGAGCCACATAGCAGGAAGGTAAAGCTAGACCATTTTTTGGTCTCCGAGGAGGCATTTGTTAAGTGGAATATTAAATTCCAGATTTTGGAGGGCCCAGTTTCAGATCACTTTCCCATTTTGTTGGAGGGAGGGACTATGACAGGGCAGCACCACAAACCGTTTAAATTTGAGAATTTTTGGTTGCAAAAGGAGGATCTCCGAAAGAAAATTCCACAGTGGTGGGAAGAAGGTCGCCTACCTTTTGGGACAGCAATGTTTAAATTCCACAAACAGCTTCATTTTGTCAAAGTTAAATTGAAACAGTGGAGGCAAACTAATAAGTCAGATTTCCAGCTCCAAAGAGCTCCCTTGGTGGCTAGATGGGAAGAGGTGCAAAAACACTTCAGGGAAGGAACAATTACTGAGCAACTTAAAACCGAGGATGATGCCTTGCGCAAAGCGGTTGAGGACATTGATAACCAAGAGGAGACTTACTGGAAACAGAGAGCAAGAAACACTTGGTTATTAGAAGGAGATAGAAATACAAAAATTTTCCATCGATCAACCTGTGCTAGGAGACAGATGAATAACATGGAAGTCCTTCAAGATGAGAATGGACACTCCTTTGATACTCTTCCTGGTATGCATTCCCACTCAATGGATTATTTTTCTAAACTTTTTAAGGAAAGTATGGAGCAAGATGTGGAGGCTCAAAATGAAGTTATTGATGTCATACCCTCTATTATCTCTCAAGAAGAGAATCAGGCCCTTCTTAGACCCATTGATAGAGATGAACTGAAGAATGTGGTCTTTGGAATGAGCACCGACAAATCTCCAGGTCCAGATGGTTTTCCTATTGAGTTTTTTCAGGCCTTTTGGGATACCTTGGAGGAGGATGTTTTGGGTGTCACAGAGGAGTCCAGAACTAATAAAAGAATGCTCAAGGCACTAAATCACACCTTCATCACTTTAATTCCAAAAGGGGAGGAGGGGGTTCATATCTCTGATTTCAGACCTATTGCCTTATGCAACGTGATTTATAAAATAATCACAAAGATAATGGCTGAACGACTAAAACCTCTCCTTCATAATATCATTTCCTCAGAGCAAGGGGGTTTTGTAGAGGGTAGACAGATCTTGGATGGGGTGGTCCTCGCCCAGGAGGCAATCCATACAATGCAAAAATCTGGTAACAAAGGAATGTTCATTAAACTGGATATGTCCAAGGCTTATGATAGGGTGGAGTGGGGCTTCCTGTCAAAGATGTTGGCAGCCTTTGGTTTCTCTCAGGACTGGATAGATTGGGTTATGAGTTGTGTTTCTATGCCTTCTTATTCTGTTCTAATCAAGGGGCTTCCCTCGCCACCTTTTGGAGCCACACGGGGTCTTCGTCAAGGGGACCCTTGCTCTCCCTATCTCTTCCTCATCTTGGTTGAAGGATTAGGTAGACTCTTCTTGAGGAGAAGACATCAAGGTCTGATAACAGGTATCAAGGTGGGTGAGGAAGTTTTGACTCACTTACAGTTTGTGGATGATACAGGATTGGTTGGAGTGGCCAGTCTCAGGGAAGCAAGAGGAATCAGAGATACTCTAAATGTCTACCTCAGGGCCTCAAACCAAGTCATCAATGATAAAAAATCCAAAGTGGTCTTCTTCAATCTTGACCAAAGGCTATAGGACAGAGTTATAGAGATCTTGGGATTCACTAGGACCTCTCTTCCAGTAGTTTACTTGGGGGTTCCTTTGCATTTCAAAAAATTAAAAATAGATATCTGGAAGGATCTTTTGGATGGCATCAAAGATAGAATGAACCATTGGTCTCATAAATGGTTAAGCTATGGGGGCCGATTAACTTTCTTACGATCGATTATTCGAGCCATGCCAATTTATAAATTCTCTATCCTGGCTGCCCCACATTCTATTTGGAAAGAGCTGGACAAAATGGCTAGAAGATTTTTATGGGAAGGAGCAAAAGGGGAGAAGAAATGGGCCTTGGTTGGTTGGGATAAAGTTACCCAGCCCAAGGAAAAAGGAGGGTTGGGACTGAGAAGCTCCAAGCTTAACAACAAAGCTTTGGCTGGAAAACTGAGTACTGGAGGTGGATTTCCCAGCCAACATCCTTATTCAGTAGAATCCTATCCAGTAAATACTTGGGTCATGTTCACCCCAATGAAGTGGGCCGTTTCCCTCTGGATGGTAATGGATCCTTAGTGTGGCAGGCTCTCAAGCTTGGATCTCAGGTTATCAAAGACCAATTGTTTTGGAAAGTGGGGAGAGGGGAGAAGGCACGTTTTGGACTGATTCATGGGACCAGTACCCACCCATCATTGCTGAGTTTCCCGAATTGCAACCAATTAAATCCGCCATAGAAGCCAAGGGTTGGGTTCATATTGAGAGTTATTTCAACACCAGCCAATTGGGGGAGTACAAGTTCAAGAAGTTTAAGCGGTTGGAAGAGTGGCCAATTACAATCCCTCCGGAGCTGGCACCCATCTTGACCAAAATTTTGACAGAAAGGTTTCTCACAGGGAGAGATGAGGAGGATGAACTAGCTTGGGGCTATGGGAACCTTGGGGTATATACAGTGAAGGATGGATACGATAAGATCCTCCCAGAGCCTCCCCCACATTTATTTTTGGTTCAAGATTGGAGGAAGATATGGCATTCCAAGGGCTGGCCGAAAGTGAATTTCTTTGCCTGGCAGTTTATGCACAATGGAATTCTCACCTTTGACAATCTCAGAAATAGAGGAATCATCGGTCCATCTCAGTGTGTTTTATGCCACAAGAATGAGGAAACAACTGATCATCTGATGTTTGAGTGCCCCTTCACGCGTCAGATTTGGAAGCGTTGGTTCTCTCACTATAAAATCCAGGCTAATGGTGATCTGACTCGGACCAATATTTGGGAAATATGGAAGAGAGGTAGATTTAAATCTAAAGCTCTTCGAATTGGTTGGGAGCTTGGCTTACTTTTCATCTGGTGGCAGGTGTGGTTGGAGAGAAATGCTCGTATTTTTAGAGAAACCTTCTCCTCGCTAGATGGAATTTGGCAGGTCATCTGGAGCAAAGTCGCGAAAACGGTTGCCATCTATGCTGAGGAGGAAAATCAGGTTGGTCCTGGGCCACTGGAAGAGGGAGCTGTAGAGCAAGAGAGACAGGTTAGAGATAGCTGGAAACCTCCCCCAGAAGGTTGGATCAAAATCAATACTGATGGAGCTGCAAAAGGCAATCCGGGTAGTGCTGGAATTGGAGTAGTGTGCCGTGATCATGCTGGGTCTGTGCTCTATTGGGAAATGCAAGGTCTGGGACGAGCCACAAACAATGAAGTAGAAGCCTTTGCTATTAAATCTGCTTCCATCTGGGCTGTTAATCAGGGACACAGGAAGATAATTCTCGAGTCTGATTCTCAAATTCTGGTTGGCGCTCTAGACTGCATGAGGAACTTTGCCTCAAAAGCTTGGAGGTTGCGGATTCTGGTCTCTCAAATCAAGGAACTATGGAGGGAATTAGATGATGTGATCCCCGTCTATGTGAGTAGAGATTTAAATAAGGTGGCCGATTTCCTTGCAAAGATGGGTGCTGAGAAAGAGGTAGGGGTGCAGCTGCACAGTGACATGCCTGTGGAGGATGCAGTGATTAGGCAAGGTCTTGAACGATCCTTGAGACAATGAGCAAAGTTTATGCTAAGGGAGGTTTTTGTCGCGATATCGCGACCTGTAGCGCCGTCGCGGCCTTTGGAGGGAAGCTATCGCGATATCGCGACAAGTTGCACCGTCGCGGCCTTTGGAGGGAACCTGTCGCGATATCGTGACATGTCGTGCTGTCACGGCCCTTGGAGAGATGTTGTCACGATTTCGTGACCTGTTGTGCTGTCGCGGCCTTTAGTGGGAAGTTGTCACGATTTCGTGACCTGTTGCGCCATCGCGGCCTTTGGCTGGAAGCTACAGCGATTTCACGACGCTTTTGGAGCAGGGGCGCCAAGGAGGATAATCGTCGTGATATCGTGACAATTTTGGTGAATTGGAGCCAAGAGGAAAATCCGTCGCGATTTCGTGACATTTTTGAAGATTGGGAGCCACAAGGAAAAATCGTCGCGATTTCGCGATAGTTTTGGACAATTGGCACTAAGGGGAAAAACCGTCGCGATATCGCGACACTTTTGAAGAACGGGCACCAAGGGGATAACTTGTCGCGATATCGCGACACTTTTGAAGATTGGGCGCCAAGGAGAAAACTCGTCGCGATATCGCGACACTTTTGGCGAACAGGCGCCATGGGGAAAACTCGTCGCGATATCGCGACACTTTTGAAGACTGGGCGCAAAGTGGAAAACTCGTCGCGATTTCGCGACACTTTTGAGGATCGGGCGTCGAAAGGAAAACTCGTCGCGATTTCGTGACACTTTTGGCGAACAGGCGCCATGGGGAAAACTCGTCGCGATATCGCGACACTTTTGAAGACTGGGCGCAAAGTGGAAAACTCGTCGCGATATCGCGACACTTTTGAGGATTGGGCGTCGAAAGGAAAACTCGTCGCGATTTCGTGACACTTTTGGCGAATAGGAGTCTTGGGGAAAAATCGTCGCGATATCGCGACACTTTTGAAGACTGGGCGCCAAGTGGAAAACTCGTCGCGATATCGCGACACTTTTGCAGGTTGGGCGCTGAGGAGAAAACTCGTCGCGATTTCGCGACACTTTTGGAGATCAGGCGCCATTTGGAAAACTCGTCGCGATATCGCGACACCTTTGGTGATGGGGCGCCACGGGGAGCAGCCGTCGCGATTTCGTGACACTTTTGGTGATCGGGCATCGCGGGCTCTGGCTGTCGCGATATCGCGACATGTCACGTTTTCGCGACTTGTGGCTCTGGCGCGGCCGAGGCGGGTTTGATTGTCGCGATATCGCGACATGTCGCGTTTTCGCGCCCTGTTGACTTTTGCGCTCTGCGGTGGAAAGTGTTGACTTTTTAAGCTCTGCGCTTGTAATCTTGTTTCTTTGCTCTTGGTTGGGATGTGTTTACTCCCATTTGTAACTGTTCTTTGTTTTAATACAAGTTTTTCATTTTTTTCAAAAAAACAAAACCCCAAAACCAAAGAGGAAGGATCATTTTCATTATAATCATGATGATACATTCAAAAATAAAGATACATTTAATAAAAGTACAAAACAGTTAAATGAGGTTTCATAAGGTGAAAACCTAACTGATTAGATTAGGAAAACCTAACTGATTAGATTAAGTGCCGCTTCTTTTATCTTATCAAATCTTTAAACATTACACAAAACAATTAATTAATATTCCTAACAACATTGTGATACGTGTGACATTTGTCAGGTTTTCGTGGCAGCAATTCGCAACCAAAACCTATTCCCAACAACATTGTGATATGTGTGACGTTTGTCAGGTCTCCGTGGCAGCAATTCGCAACCAAAACCTCGGGCGACCAGGGGATGCAGGCAAAATGTATGAATTAAACAATAACGAAGCAGCTTTGAACAAAGAGCTGCTACAAAACAGTCATCAATTTCGGTAACTAGAATACGTTTTCTTTTATTTGTCATGATTTCTATAAGAACTTCGAAGTGAACCAGAAAGCCCATGGTGTCTGTGCACAGTAACGCAAGTGGAAGAAGCGAATGTCTTGCTCCGAATGGTGCCCATTTTTGGGCACACGATCATGGTCAGTACGTGCCTGGCTCAGCTGCAGACCTTCTCGGTGCAGCACGGAATGACCATGGACACGCACATTGCCTCTTGTATTCCGCATATTGTAAGTGCTTGGGATTCTTAACATCTCATATCTAATACCAAATGTTGAAAATAGGACCTGCAAAATAAAGCAACCAAAATAAAACACCAAACAAACAACAACCATTTACAAAAATAAATACTCAAATTTAATACTGCTAACAAAAACCCAAAACCAAAGAGGAAGGATCATTTTCATTATAATCATGATGATACATTAGAGAATAATTATACATTTAATAAAAGTACAATACAGTTAAATGAGGTTTCATAAGGTTTCTGCAACGAAAACCTAACTGATTAGGAAAACCTAACTGATTAGATTAGGTGCAGCTTCTTTTATCTTATCAAATCTTTAAACATTACACATAAAACAATTAATTAATATTCTTAACAACATTGTGATATGTGTGACGTTTGTCAGGTTTTCGTGGCAGCAATTCGCAACCAAACCTATTCCCCACAACATTGTGATATGTGTGACGTTTGTCAGGTCTTCGTGGCAGCAATTCGCAACCAAAACCTCGGGCGACCAGGGGATGCAGGCGAAATATATGAATTAAACAATAACGAAGCAGCTTTGAACAAAGAGCTGCTACAAAACAGTCATCAATTTCGGTAACTAGAATACGTTTTCTTTTATTTGTCATGATTTCTATAAGAACTTCGAAGGAACCAGAAAGCCCATGGCGTCTGTGCACGGTAACGCAAGTGGAAGAAGCGAAAATCTTGCTCCGAATGGTGCCCATTTTTGCGAGCACGATCATGGTGAGTACCTGCCTGGCTCAGCTGCAGACCTTCTCGGTGCAGCAGGGAATGACCATGGACACGCACATGGGTTCTTTCAACATTCCTCCGGCCTCCCTTTCGATATCGATGGCAATAGCTGCAGTGAGTCTTGCACTGTCCGCAATATCGATGGCAATAGCTGCAGTGGTGGAAGTGAAGTGGAAGGCGGTAGTAAGAGAGCACGGGATGTTAGACGCAATACCCTTAAAGGAGCCTCTGCCCAGTATTTTGTATATGGATTGGCGGATCTGTTCACGTTCGTGGGATTGCTGCAGTTCTTTTACAGCGAGGCGCCTTCTGGAATGAAATCTATGGCGACGGCGTTCCCATCGTGTTCTGTAGTTATGAGGTACTTCCTGAGCACGGCAGTGGTTGACATAGTGAACAGCGCGACGGCTAAGATGACAGCCAGCGGTGGGTGGCTTCATGGGAACAATCTGAATCGAAATCATCTGAATCTCTTCTACTGGACGCTCTCCATTCTCGGCGTTGTCAACTTCTTCAACTACCTCTTCTGGTCCCGATGGTATCAATACAAAACTGTTTCTCCGAATCAGATGAACGTTACGGTTATATTGCAAATCAACATCTCTTCTAAAAGTCAACGAAATTCACATTGCGTAAGTGATTGCAGGTGTGAGCTGTGTAATGCAGCAAGTAACAAAAGGTTTTTCTGTGTTTAGTTGCCTTGGTTTCCATATTATTACATACGCACCTTTTGAAGTATATTTCCTTTAAAAGCTTTTTAATAAAGCATTTTTAAAATAGGATTTTGAAAAGATTATTTTTAGTTTTTAAGCTATACAGTTTATTTGGTGCTGTAGGATTTGAATCTATGGGTGAGTTATGTCATACTCATGTTTAAACCATTGAACCATAGCTTCTCCATAAAAAATTTACTCCATGTGAGCTATGTTATTCATATGTTTTAACCATTGAATCATGGTCTCATTGGCAAAACTTTGAGTAAAAAAAATAGGTTTTTAGGATTTGAACTTGGATCGACATACTCTTATAATATCTCACATAATATTTTGGGGTTAATTTTGGATAAGTTAAAAACACGGGTTTTTATGAGAGGTCTTCATCCCCTCCTGCAAGATTTTGAACAACTTGAGTTTCCTGAATGAAAATTCAAAGACATATTACTATAGTATCCTTCAACTTGAGTTTCCTGAATGAAAATCAAAGACATATTACTATAGTATCCTTCAAGATACATTTTAAGGTACATTTTAAGGTAAAGCACAATTTTGAAAGGTTTGTAAAATATATAATTATAAGTTTTATATCTTGCAACTTAAAAATGAGACTTAGTTCAAACCTTGTACAAGGGCACTATGATGCCTTATAAAAACCCAAGTTTTAACACTCAAACGAGATATGTTAAAGGATTATATGATAATAATAAAAGAAAGCTTATCTTAATAGCAAACAATGCAATATATACAATTTTTTGGTTTTCATATGTAATTGTTTTTTTTTAAATAGGTTTTGAAAGTATTTTTACATCAATTTATATATAGTATACTTTTTATATTGCATCAACTTATATAATATTTTTTTTTAAATAGGTTTTAAAAGGGTTTTTACATCAAGTTAATTATATAACATACATGATTTTTTTTAGAGTAGGGGTTTATTTACATCAACTTATATAATTTTCTTTAAAAGTAGGGTTTGAAAGGGTTCTGTTTCCCTTTTATATCAAGTCATATGGCCTATTTGGTATTGGGGGATTTGAACATTGGTGTGAGCTATGCCATTTATTTATATGTCTCAACCATTGAACCATGGCCTTATAGGTAAAAATTTTCACTTTGTGTGAGCTATGTCATTCATACGTATCAACCATTGAACCATGGCCTTGTAGGAAAAAAAAGAAAAAAAATTACTTTGTGTGAACTATGTCATCAATACTTCTCAACCATTGAATCATAGCCTCATTGGAAAAATTCTGAGTAAAGAATGTGGATTTTTGTGGAGGGTTTGAGTCCCCACGTACCAGGATTTGAACTTAGGCAAAAACATTTACTTTGTGTGAGCTATATCCTCCATATGTCTCAACCATTGAACCATAGTCTCATTGGTAGAATTTTGAGTAAAGAACATGACTTTTTATGGAGAGTTTGAGCCCATGTACCAACCATTGCACCATAGCCTCACTGACATAATTTTTAACAAAGAATATGACTTTTTATGAAGGGTTTGAGTCCTTGCATACCAGGGTTTGAACTTGGGTATCTTGAATGAAAATCCAAAAACATATCACTATGGTACCCCTCACAAGATATTTTACGATAAAGCATGGATAAGTTAAAAATACAAGTTTTATGAGGGGTCTCGAACCCCTCCCACCAAGGTTTGAACTTGAGTTTCCTTGATGAAAACCCAAATATATACCATTGCAATATCCCTCACAATATATTTTACAAGGGTTTGAACTTGAGTTTCCTTAATGAAAATCCAAAGGTATACCACTGCATTATCCCTCACAATATATTTTAAGGTAAAGCACAAATTTTTGAAAGGGTTTGGTCCCTTTATGTAACATATTTAATTATAGATTTTATATCTTGCATATTAAATTATTTATATCTTAAAAAAAATAAAAATATAAAATATTTTAGTTTATACTTAAGAAGAAACCTAGTTCAAACCCTTAAAGCACAAAGTTTTGAAAGGGTTTGGTCACTTTATATAACATATTTAATTGCAGGTTTTATATATTGCAAATTAAATTATTTATATCTTAAAAAATAAATAAAAATATAAAATATTTTAGTCTATACTTAAAAAGAAACCTAGTTCAAATCCCTATACAAAGGAACTTACGCCTCATAAAAACTTTTATTTTTAACTCAATTTTTTATCCAAGTTAAAACCTTAGTATGAGGAGACCAAGACCTTCATAAAAACCCATGATTTTAACTCAAAATGTTCCATATGAGATACTTTAGCGGTATGTCTTTGGGTTTTCATTTAGGAGACCCAAGTTCAAACCCTGATACGATGGGACTAGGATCCCTTGTAAAAGTTTAAATTTTTAATTCAAAAATTTAGATCTCTAAAAGATACTATAATGGTATGTATTTTGGTTTTCATTTAGGAAACTCAAGTTCAAACTCAAATACAAGGGGATTGAGACCTATCATAAAAACCCATATTTTTAACTAAAAACTTGAGTCTCATGAGAAATACTATAATGGTATGTCTTTGTTTTTTCATTTACAAGACCCAAGTTCAAACCCCGATATGACGGGATCAGAACATCTCATAAAATCCAACATTTTTAAGTCAAAATTTTGTGAAATGGGCCATGGTTTAATGGTTGAGATATGTGGATAGATATAGCTTAATGTGATAAAGTTAATATAAAAGGAAAAAAACCTTTCAAAACCCTTTAAAAATAATAAATAAATAAATAATTATATGAAGTCTAACTAAATATTTGAAGACAATGAGGGTTGTAGAAGCTATGGTCTTGATGAAAAGATAATGTTATATGGTAGGGTTACTATTAAAGGTTGCAATGGCTATGGTTTCAATGATAGGATACAATTTTATGGTAGGCTTAATGTTGAGGGGTATAGCGGCTATGATCTCAGTACCAAGACACTATTCTATGGTAGAGTTTCCATTGAGGAGTGCAATGACTATGGTCCCAACAATAGAATATTGTTATGTGCTAAGGTTCTTGTTGAGGGGTGCAATGTAGGGTTATGCATAAGGGGTCGGCCCAAAATCTATTCATAAAATCAAGGCGAATTGTCTTGGAATCCCGACGATATTTGTAGAAGTATACATGGTGAATTGCATTTATTTGTTTCCAAAAAATTTCAAATCGTGGTGAATTTCATTAAATTATCTCCAAAAAATTTCAAACCGTGGCAAATTTTTTTGTGTTGGGGGCTATGAATATTGGTTTGCAAAATCTAAAAAATGTACGACATACTTAAAAGCTTTTGGTCGATATGAAAGACTTTAGGTCGACATGACGATCGATAGCATGACGATTGGATGCAGGCATGACGATCGGCTACATGAATGTCGATCGATTGTAGGAATACTGATCGACTATAGGAATGTTGATCGGGTGTAGGAATATCGATCGACTACAGGCATGATGATCGATTGGAGGTATATCGATCAGCTATAGGCATGTTAATCGACTATAGGCATGCTGATCAGCTGTAGGCATGACATTCAGCTATAGGTATATCGATCGACTATAGGCATGTTGATTAGTTGCAGGTATGTCGATTGGCTACAGGTATATTGATCGGCTAGAGTCATGATGATTGACTACAGGTATTATGATCAGCTACAGTAATTTCAATCAACTGTAGACATGATGATCGACTGCAAGCATGATGATCAGTTGTAGGAATATCGATCAGTTGCAGGTATGACGAGCTACTACAGACATGATGATCAACTGCAAGAATACCGATCAGCTGTAGGTATGGCGATCAACTATAGGAATACCGATCGGTTATAGGCATAACGATCGGCTTCTTGAAATTTGATCAACTGTAGTCATGACATTCAGTTACAGGCATATTGATCGATTGTAGATATGATAATCGGTTGTAGGTATGTCGATTAGCTATAGGCATGCTGATCGGCTAGAGTCATGATGATCAGCTACAAGCATGACGATCGACTACAAGCATGACGATAGTCTGTAGGCATGACAATCAACTACAGGTATGATGATCGGTTGTAGGAATTTTGATTGGTTGTAGGCATGATGAGTTGTTGTAAGCATGATGATTGATTGTAAGAATACCAATCGATTGTAGGTATGATGATCGACTGTAGGAATATTGATCGGCTATAGGTATGACAATCGACTTTTGGAATGTCAATCGTCTGTAGTCATGATGATCAGTTGCAGGCATGATGATCGGTTGTAGGAATATCGATCAACTATAGGTACAACGAGCAGTTATAAGCATTACGATTGGCTTCTAGAATACGAATTAGCTACAGGCATGACAAGATAATACAGACATGATGATAGGCTATGAGCATGACAGTCAGTTACAGGAATGCAAATCGGTTACATCTGGATTAGTTGCAATGCATGTCAATGTGCGGAAACAGTGTCAATGTGCCATGTGTCATCCATCCATTGAATGATTGCATGCAGAGGACACGTGTCACCCATCTAGGAGCTTATTGCATAAAAAGGAAAAAGTCTTATAAAGGGATTAACAATTTTCATTTTTTTTTTCACTAGTTTTAACCGTTTTCCTCCTATTTTAACGCATTCTCACCCCTTTTCCTCTCATTTTAACACATTCTTAACCCTCTTCCTCCACTTTTATCTTGGTTTTATCATTTTCCCTTAATTTTTAAGCGATTTTTAACCCTTTTTCTCTCGTTTGAACCCTTGTCCACTATATCTTCTTATCCATACCCGTACACCCTATGGCGTCCCCTACAACCCCTAGAATGTTTAAAGTTAATTATAAAAACCTGGTTTACCCCCTGATTTCAGAAATTTTATCAACATCGGGTTATGACATATCTTGGGTCACGAACTGTGGTCTTCGGGGTCTAGTTTCAATATCGCATTTTGACATGGACATTAAACTGGTGGAGAGGATCATTGCAGCTTATAATATGGATTCGGGTAAGGTAAATCTTGTCATCGACAACAAAAACATCGTTCTTTCTTTCACAACCACAGATGTCGCCAGATTGATAACATTGCCCCACGCTGGTGTTGAGCCTGTCACTTCCAAATACCAATTAACTGATGAGGACAAACTCTACTTGGAGACCAACTTCAAAGTGCAGTCAGAATCTTTTCAAGGTATAACTATTTTTTTATTAATTGAATTTAAATTCTTGTCACTTGGTGTACAATTACTGATTTTGTATTTTTGCAGTTACGTCCACCAAGTCCAGAAGGGGTTTGACCATACCGGTGATTGAAAATAAATTTCTTTGAGCATGTTGCAAATTCTTCCTTGCTAGACTCGTTCTACAAGGAAGGCCGACAGAAATTTTGATGTGGGCCTTAGCATATTTGGTCCATTGTATTGCACACCAAAAATTTGATTGGTCCACCTATGTCTCACATCGGATCAGATTGGAAATTGAGAATGTGAAAACCCACGCTTCACCCTCATCGACAGTTAGCACATGCAATTATATTATTATTTTTTTTATGAATATTTTTATAATTTACAGAACACTCATGTACCAACATCTTGGCACTCAACCCTAGTCAATTTAGCCATGACAGAACAGCAGGTTCAGGTAATTTTTTTGTTAATATTTAAGTAAATTTTTTTATTTTTCCATTATTTATCTTTTTGTAATTTTGACATTTTATACCAAACACAGAAAAGGGCTTCCTCTTCCTCTTCAAAGTGGGATACTATTATCAGAGGTTATAATCCAGAGGAATCAGGAGACTCCAAAACTCCTATGGAGGAAACGACACCACTGGTAAGGAGAAGATCAACAAGAAAACGTAGAAGATCTAGTTCTCCTGATCGTCGACAACCTGCGACTACACGTCCTGTGCCAATGGGCGTAGTTGTGCAAGAGGTTTCATCTTCGGGGAGTAAGTTTTAATTACTATCGAAACAAAATTTTCACAAATTTTTTACTATTTTTAATTAATTTTGTTATTTTTTCAGATGTACAACATGCCAACATTCCATTTGCAACAACAGCTACGCAAGATGTTTTTTCTTCTGTCGGTAAGTGTTATAACAAAGTTTGCTACCAATTTTCATAATTTAATTTTATAACTATTTTTTATTTTCTACCTTCACAAAATTTCTACCTTCACAAAATTTATAACTAATTTTTATTTTTATGTTTCAAGGTCCCTTACAACAATTTCGTCAACAAAATCAACAAATGCCGCCCCCTCCTCCACAACGCCAAACTCAAATGCGAGGTCAATGCTTCCCAGTTGGAAAACACTTTCTTCCATCTCGACCACAGAGAGAAGCAACACAACAATTATCAGAGAAGGAAGCATCAAAGACTTTTTCAAGATTCGACCATATTTCTATTGCTAATTTTACTTTTAAGGATATACCGAAAGCTTCTGGTGTTGGGTTGGATGAAGTTCCACTTGATAAAGATTTCTTTTTGCAAGATAATAACACACCCACTACTTTCCAACTATCAGAATTGCTTCAAGACAAAGGAAATGAAGGTGCAGAATGTTCAAGCAAATCTCCTCCAAGGGGAACAAGCACCCATCAGGCTCCTCCTCGACAAGAGGATGAAAGATTAAACATTTCAGAAAAATATTTGGTTTCTGATAATGTTGAATCTACAATCATGGATTTACTACTTTCGGATATAACAGAAATGAAAAAATGGGAGTATCGGGCAAAGGTGTTGATAAAGGAAATTAATGCCCGATACAATAATTTTTCAAAAAGAGAAAAAAAAATTGTTGTTGAAAATGAACCTGAAAAGATGGAGGCTCTACTACAACAAGTAAAATCTAGTATTTTGAATGTGAATACATCATACACAGATGAAATTTTAAATTTTATGATGAAAAGATTGGAGAACATAAATGGTGAGGCCCAAGCTTATTACAATGAATGGGCAAGTGATAAGAAAAATGTTGTTGTTTTAGTTGCAAAGAATGTTGTTGAGGTTTGACATAATCATTTTTGTGTTCAAAAATTTTTGTTCTCTTTTTTAAAATGTAATTATATTTTAATGTTTATTAACTATTTTTTCTTTTTGCAGGTAAAGTATGAAAATCTCAAGAAGTAGGTTCAAAACCTGCATGACTATCTCAGGATGGCAAAGGAGTTCTTAAACGCTTCCATGGCAATGAAAAAAGAGCACAAGAATCAGTTCGACAAAACAACATTTTGCAGAAAATCATTATCCGCAATGGATTGGATCCTGATGTTATGCTAAAGGAGAAGGGTAAAGAAGTTCAAGGACCAACATCTGAAGATGTTGGCAAAGAAGAAAGCACCCTTCTCGATGGAATGCAAAATATTGAGAAGATCCTTATCAATTCTGGAGCAATTGATAGTATTGTTACCCAACCCGAGAAAAGAGCCGTTGTAATGCAGAATGTGGTAATTGTGGAAGTAGTGGATGAGGAAAAAGGAGTTGAACATGGGAAAGAAGAGGGAGGAGCCATTGCTATGGAGACTGTGGAAGCCATTGAGAAGGAAAAAGGAGTGGAGGAAGGGGGAAAATATTTTGAAGTTAGAAATTGAATTTTAAAACTTGATATTTCGAAAGACAATTTTAAGACATTTCATACGTTTTCATTTGAAAACAAGATACTTGCTTTTATTATTTTACTATTACACTATTTACATTTATAATTGTGTGTTATTTTCATTTTGTCTTTTTTATTATGCTATATTGTTTTCATATTCAATGTTAGTTTACGATGGAGATATTAATGAAAGGGTTAAATTTCAATTTCCATATATTATGCTATGTTGTTTTATATTTCAATTTTCAAATGAGTTTACGAATGATATATCTATGCATGTGTTTAAATTTTAGTTTACTCATATTCATTCTTGTTGTAGTATAAAAGTGAGTATTTTCATTTCTATTATGCTATATTGTTTTTATATTTCAAGTGAGTTTACAAAGGATATATCTATGCATGGGTTTCAATTTTCAGTGCATTCATAGTCATTCTAGTTGTTGTATAAAAATGTGTATGGTCATTTGTATTATGCTATATTGTTTTTTATTTCAAAGTGAGTTTACGAAGGATATATCTATGCATGGGTTTCAATTTTTAGTGCATTCATAGTCATTATAGTTGTTGTATAAAAATGAATATGGTCATTTGTATTATGCTATATTGTTTTATATTTCAAAGTGAGTTTACGAAGGATATATCTATGCATGGGTTTCAATTTTCAGTGCATTCATAGTTAGTCATTATAGTTGTATAAAAATGAATATGGTAATTTATATTATGCTATATTGTTTTTATATTTCAAAGTGAGTTTACAATGGATATATCTATGAATGGGTTTAAATTTTCATTTACTATATCTAGAGTAATATACTACATGCACTTTTCATACATATGTAGAGAAATTTTTACTAGTTATGTATGTATACAAGGTTTACTCAATGATAAAGCATAAACCATAAAAAATCACTATATTTTGTCACATTATACAACTTATGATACTAATGATACATACAGACATACATTTAAAGTCAAAGGAAAAATAACTATGTTTTGTCAACATATTCAAATAGTTCAATAACATAGCATCATTAAGTATACATGATTTTCAAATTTTCAACTTACTCAAAGTAATAGCTTAAATCATAAATATTGAAAACATAGACGTGTCCATATCATTAAAAAGCAAACATGCATAATAATTGAAAATTGAATGATTATATGATTTTTTCAAATCACTAAAATTTTACAACAAATCAAATACGAAAAATCTTTGATAATATGAAAATTTTCAAATCATTGACATATATAAATGATATCAAATACAAAAAATCACTGATAAAATGAATTTATTCAAATCACTAAAATTTTACAAAATGATTTCAAATCCCAAAAATCTTAGATTATATGAATTTGTCATATAATCATTGCAATTTTTAAATTTCTGGAAGCTGATACAAAGCTTTATCGACTTCTCCAAAAGAGTCGACAATCATTTGTGAATTTTGCGTTTCCATAATCTCATCATCACTCCTAGCTGAATCATTTTCGTCATTATCAACCATATTAGAGAGACCTCTTCTTTCTGCTAGGGACTTCCAATATGTCAACGCTCTGTCATAGGGAAAGTTACCCACCTCGTACGATGACACATACATTCTCAAACAATTTTCCAAATTTTTGTCCAACTTGTTATGAACTTTTGATTTAACAAAATTTAATGCACTGAAAACCCTTTCGTCTTCAACAGATCCCAAAATCATTGTCTGACATAATTCATATAAAATAAAGTATTCACTCATAGTATCTTGCAAGACACTACTTCGATACAATTTTTTTCTAGAAACACGTGATTGAACCAGTCTCATGTGGATTTTTGAATTGTGCAATTTGATTATCCATTGTTATTCCAAAATTGGTTGATTGATGTCTCAAAAGATCTTTGTTTAGAATACCATTGATTTCAATGCCATTTATTTCCACACTTTTAGAGAAATGTGTCATAATATTACCCATATATTTTACAAACAACTCACTTCTACTACTATGGTCACCACAAGGATTCCAAAAATTAGGATTAACAACAGCCATGGCCTCAAGTGTCTCATCTCTCTTAAAACGATCTCTTATTTCACTTGTTAATGCATTTGCAATTCTTTTCAATTTATTCTTAGTGCTATCCAAAACCTCATCGAATCCAGAATGTGTAACGGGCACTTGTTCAACATCATCTGTCAGAGTATTTAATCACTTTTCAAAATGATATACAAGAATCAACTTTCCATGGATAGCAATACAAATATTATCGTTGATGTTGAACTTTAAAAAGTTGTTCGGTTCATTGACATTAATTAACGTATTCCAACTATCAAACTTGGGATCCTCAAAATGTTTATCGGATAAATAAATCCTATCAATAATCATACATATTTGTTTTCTCATCCTCATGAAATCGACAATATAAATTGCCCTTTCCTGTGCAAGTTTAATCATAGTATTCATTTCTTGTAACATTGGTAGAATACCACATAATGTGAGAAGAGTTTCCAAGTCAGTCATACGAAAAAGCAAATATTTTGCCTTGTCAACATCTCTACGATGTGCATACATAAACCCAACCAAGGATTGATATTCTGAAAATACCCTTTTTGTAGGAAGAAACAGTGAAATCCACCTGGTTTCCACATCTTTTAACATTTTTCTGCCTTCAGTTACACCTAGAGAAAATCGTTGAAACTCTGCAAACCTTTTTGGACTGCATGAAAAGTATGAGTGTATATCATGGATGAGTTCTTCCACTCTGGCTACATTATCAAAATTGCTCACAATTTTGTATGCAAGATTCATTCAATGAGCCATGCAATGAATAGGAATCACATATGGGGCAATGGAAGTCTGAAGCCTAACACAAAGACCATTCCTTTGTCCTTGCATTGTAGCCGCACCATCAACTCCAACACAAATTAACTTTGTGGCAATTTCCTTTTCATCCATTCCAGAAATATCCTTTAAACTAGTTACAACAACATTATAAATATTTTCCGCATTACAATTTTCAATCATCTTATGTAGTGCTAGTAAATGAGGTTGTCTCAAATGATTTTTGAATGTGTAAACATGTATGCAAATCCAAGATGTGTTGTCAACAACTTGTTACCTCATCAATGGAAAGTGAAATAAATTTGGCTTGTTTCACATTCTCTCTCGGGTCTTCCTTCTCAACCAGGTGATAGATATTTTACCATTTCCCAACCACTTCGATCTGACCAATGTGAACTGGTAAGGTTTTGTACATTGGCTAGTAGAAGTATTTCCTTAAAATCAGCAAAATCAGACATGGGTCGATCTTTTTTTAGAATATTGTATACAATAGCAAACTGCAATTTCTTTGAGGCTAATATAGTCTTATTAATTTTTTGAAATTGTGCCTCGATTGTTCCACCCTTCTCAATGAGAGTTTGTTTTTGTTTCATTGCTTTTTCATATTCAAGTGCATATCTCACATGCACACATTATGTTGCATCCTTCCACCTATGAAATCTATTAATTGTTCCATCACTTCGTATTTCTTTGATGTAAACTTTCCCACAATGTTTTTCTATTGTGTCTTTCTTATTTTGCAATAAATGATCCTTTCCTAGCTTCCATGTACAAATAATGCATTTACACACATTCAGTTTCTCATCTCGCTCAATAAAGGGGTATAATCATGCCCATTCATTTTTAAAATCCCTTCCAATAGTCCATTCACTTATCTTTTGATGTTTAGATTTTTGACTACAAGATTCCCCAGAGGTCTAAATTTTAATTGTACTATATTTTTCTTTTTCGGTTGATGTGTCTAAATTTAAAATCTCCTAAAGTGGTTGTTGAATGTCATTATTAGGAAAATTATCATGTGGTCCCATCTCATCTGTTGGAATATCTTCGAGTGAACGCACATCAGGGTCGACAATGTTTACTGCATTCAATGTTTGGTGTTCTCTATCATTTTTTGTTGTAAAAAAGGCACTATTTTAAAGAATTAACAGAATACAGTTTTACAAAGCATTTAAAAAGAGGTAGATAAGCATAAAACCATTTATCTATTAATAGAGAAAGGTTTTACATTTAAGAAGAACAGAAATTTTAAAAAATTGATGGTAAAAGGTGTCTGTACCTGCAAGTTGTGTAGAATCTGTAGAGATTGATGCCTCATTGCATTTTGATATTTGTGTAAAATATTTTAGAATTATCTTTTTACAAGAAGATTGGCCTCCCTTCTTTCCATCTTCAGTAGGTGACATTGTATCTGTAAAGAAAAACCTTCAGATGTTAGGAAATGTATATGAATTTGAAAGAAAATAGCAGACATCCCTCAAGACGAACATATGATCCTAACACACAACATGACAGGGAATACTTATCGACCACAGTTGTAGATAGTGCTTCTACACTGCGTATGAAACATACTCTAAGAGACAAGAAGCAGTCTCTAACAAGAGAAATGCTCCTGACACACAACCAGATGACATTGATAGTTGTCTACCATAGTTGCGTATAGTTCACCTACAATGCCTATGAAACTATAGAAAAAGAGATTTGGACAAAAGAACAATGGAAGAAGAATACTCTACCAATTTTTAGTCATGAATCCTCTACAACCGATAGGCTTTTACCGATAGACACTTCCCTACAACCGATCGACTTATACCGATCGATAGTCCCTACAATCGATAGACAAATGCCGATCACACATCCCTACAACCGATAAAATGATGCCGATTGATACCTCTACAATCGATAGATAAATGTCGATCGACTGTCCCTACAATCGATAGGCTTATAATGATAGACAACTCTACAACCGATCGACAAATATCGATCGACAACACTACAACCGATCGACTAATGTCGATCGACACGATCCTGCAACCTACTGACAAATATCGATAGACAATCCCTATAATCGATAGGTAAACGTTGATCGATAGTCCCTACAATCGATAGATGAATATCGATCGACACCTCTACAATCGATCGACTAATGATGATCGACATGGTTCTACAATCGATTGACTAATGTCGATCGACACCTCTAAAATTGATAGGCAAATATTGATCGACAATCCCTACAATCGATAGGCTTATACCAATAGACACAACTCATTAACCGATCAACTTATATCGATAAACATGGCTCTACAATCGATCGACTTATGTCAATAGACATGGCTCTACAACCGATCGACTTATATCGATAGACATGACTCTACAACCGATCTCCTTATGACGATAGACATAACTCTACAACTGATCGACTTATACCGATAGACATGACTCTACAATCGATCAGCTTATATGGACAGACACGGATCTGCAACCGATCAACTTACACCGATAGACATGGCTATGCAACTGATCATCTTATACCAATAGATATGACTCTACAACCGATCGTCTTGCATCGATCGACACTCCTCTACAACCGATCGGTTTATTTCGATAGTCACTCCTCTGCAACCTTCTCAAGTTTTTCGTTGTTTCAAAGCTATTTTTGAGTTAGAGTATTTTTTATGTATGTTTATCGGTACCTAGTATAGTATATATACGGGTAGTATATGAGGCGATTTGGGTAGGAAAAATAAAATCATTTATAATTTGAAGGCGATTTGGGCAGGAAATATAAAATCATTTATAATTTGAAGGCGAATTGGGCGGGAAAATCAAAATCATATGTAATTTGAGGTCGATGAATTAAAATAAAGTTAGGTTCATGATTATCAACGACGGGCGAATTTACCCCAAAAAAACTTCCACCCCATAAATTTCGGGCAAATGGGCCCCAGTGAAAGGATCCAAAATTAGCCTTTTCAAAATTTTAAAAAACCTAAATAGAGCCAATTTATGATATTTCGTGCTTATGCATAACCCTGGTGCAATGGCTATGATTTTGATAAAATGATATTATTTTACAATAGGGTTTTTTTTGTGGTTGCAACATCTATGGTCTCGATGGAAGAATAATGTTCTATGGTAGGGTTCCTATTGAGGGTTACAATGACTATGGTCTCGATAGTAGGATATTGTTCCATGGTAGGGTTCTTGTTGAGGGGTGAAACAACTATGGTCTTGATGATAGGATACTATTATGTGGTAGGGTTATTTTGAGGGGTGCAACGACTATGGTCTCAATGGTAGGATACAGTAGAGGAAAATAAAAACAATAAAAAATATATTAGGGTTCAAAGATAAAGAAATTTGGTATGTATGGTCTGCAAGTCAAACCTGAGGAAGGTTAGGAAGGAAATAACAAGAAAGGTATTTCAGTGATATACAGGTCTCAAGGAATCTAAAGAATAGGGTTTTTGACCTAGGGGTATGGTCATGGTTAAATGTGGTGAAATGAATTCCCAAAGGAGTGGAGAATCGATTCGATTTAAACCTAGAGAAAGGAAAACTCATCATTCCAAATATTTTGGTAAACCTAATTATGGCCCAAGAAACAATGAACTTAATAGAAAATTTTATTAGTGCTTGACCAGATTTAGACATTATAATAAAATGGGCTTTTATGAAAAGGTGCCCCCTAGGACACATGAAGATAGTGGTGTTGCCTAAAGTGTTATTCATAATCAAACTAAACTACGAAGATGATGTATATCATATTTTATGAGGCAACCCATGGGTTTTTGGAAGTCAAAGTTTATTTCTACAAAATGAAGGCCCAACTTTGACCCAAATAAGTAGAGGATTCATCAATATTCTATTTGGGTTATATTGTTTAGTCTACCCTTCCAGTTTTGGCATGAGGAAGTGTTAATAGGTATTGCTAAAGAGGTTGGTATTCTGGTTACAATCGATCCTATAATGCTATAAAATTTGAGGCTGGTGTTTGTTAGGATATGTGTGAATGTTGACTTAGAAAATGAACTCCCCAACTTAATAGAACTCATTTCTAAACATGGAAATTGGGTGTAGTCTATCGACTATGAGAATAGTACCTCAAGATGTGATTCTTACAAGAAACTAGGGAGTTCAAGAAATTTATGCCCTAATAGGAAAAATGAGAGCAACCCTCAAAAAGTAAGGTAAAGGAAGGAGGCTTTAGATTTAAGATCCAAATAGGTGGGAGACCTAGTCACTCAATTGAAGAAGAAATTGAATAAGTCTGATGTCCAAGAAACCCCTAGCAAAGACTCAAAGACCCAAAATATGGACCCAAAATATGGAGGAAAGAGAAATTTTGGAAGAAACAATTCAAGAGAACCTTATAGACCAAAATCCCTTTATCGTTGAGAAAGATATTTTTCATACCTAGGAAGCCTCTTATCACAAATTTGAATTCATGAACTAGAAATCCTTTGCAATTCTTTATAATCCAATGGTTGAAGTATATTATGACACACAAAATAAGGAAACTAATAAGGAAAACATGGTCGGGCATTAGAGGGATAAAATTGGTAACAAGGATGAGAGTTCTATAGGGGAAATGCCTCACTAAAAGAGAAAAATTAGAATAGAAAGATATTAAGAATAGACCATAAGAGGAAATGGATATAGAGGAGTGGAAGTCTTCAGAGGATACAAATATATAAAATTCTAAAGATAATTTGAAGTTATTGACTCTCATAAAGCATGGAAAGAAAAAGTGGATGTTGGCTCTTTTGTATATAGAAAAATAAAAAAAAACTAGTGGTTAGATCTAGAGAGGCAACAAGGTTTTAGATTTGGGTAGGGGGAAGAACCCACAAAAATATAAGAAATAATTTTTTTGTCTTGGAACATCAAGGGCATGAATGCCCCTACAAAACATTGGGCACTTCGAGATATGAGCAAATAATATAAACCTGGTATATTCTTGATTCAAAATACTAATGAGCATAGTTTTCAATCAATTATAAATACTATTTGGAAGGAAGAGGATATGTTGGAAAGTTCAATAGTGGGAGCCTCTAGAGGTTTATGGAATTTGTGGGACCCTATAAGATTTTATGGTCAATGTATTCAAAAAAATGAAAGGTTCATGTATGTCCTCTTGACTTGTAAAATTATAAAATTTTCTTAGTTGTTTCTAATGTGTATACCCTAAACACTAGGGAAGGAATAAAAATGTATAGGAGTTCCTTAGTAATATTCATGAGGTGTCTCGATGGCCATGGATAATTTTGGGGTATTTTAACACATCCTTGTATCCTGGTGACAAGAAGGTAGGCATTTTGGATAATTTTAATAGTATGGATAAAATTAATGATTTTATCTCTAATGCAAATTGATGGATTTGGATTTGAAAGGGACTAAATACAGCTAGTCTACTAGGAGGTTAGGAGATAAATGCTTTTAAATTATATTGGATAGAGTATTATTATCCCAATCTTTGTTAACTCACTATGATAATTGTTCTCTCAAAGCCCTCCCAAAGATTGCTTCTGATCATTCACCATTGCTTTTGTAAGTGTTGGAGGGGAGAAAAGTGAAAGGTAGACCCTTTAGATTTGAGTTAATGTGGATGTCACATCTTTCTTTAGCTAAAAATATTTTAGAATGGTGGAACATTGATATTAGGGTGAAAATGGCTAAGAAAATAGATAAGAAAATCTAAAGGTTTGGAACAAAGAGATTTTTGGTCATTTAAAAGAGAGAAGTAATCTACATACTATTTTGGAAGAGGTGAAAGAGAAAATTTAAAATTGGGGGTGCACAAGGAAATAAATAGAAAATAAAAAGTGTTTTTTCTTATCTCCACACTTTATTAGCTTAGGAAGAAGTCCTTGGAGACAAAAATCTAGGGCTTTATGGCTCAAAGAAGGATATTGGGACACCCAATTTTTCATCTTACAACTATTAGATAAAGGGTGTATAATAGAATAAGAAAATTAAATACAGAAGAGGGCAAGGAAAATAAAAGAGGAAGAGGATGTTCAAAAGAAATTAGTTTCTTTTTTTTTCAAAATGTCCTCAACATGGAAGATGTAAAAAATGTTGAATAAGTTAACAAATTGCTAAAGAATATCCCTGAAGTGGTTAATAGTGAAACAAACCCTTTTTGGATAGTACTTTCTCAGAGGAGGAGGTGCATAGGGTAATTTTTAGCATGCATAAGGATAAATCCCCAGGTTTGAATGGCTTCCCTAATGGTTTCTTTTTTATTTACTAGGAAATTATTAATAACAATATGTTAGAGACTTTGCTGGAATTTTAGCAAGAAAAAACAATTATCAAGGAATGAAATTCTACATTCCTGGTTTTAATTTTAAAAAAGTAAGGAGCAAACATGCTAAATTTTTTTGCCTAATCAGCCTATGCAGTTCTATTTATAAAATTTTGACAAAGGTTCTATACAATAGACTGAAGAGTATTTTATTTAAGATCATCTCCCCTCAACAAAGTGGTTTTGTCATACAAAGGCAGATATTGGATGAGATAATCATTGTTCATGAGTCTCCACACTCTATGAATATGAGATGATTAGAAGGCATGTTGTTGAATCTACATATAAATAAAGCCTACAGCAATATCTTGCAAGTTTCTAGATAAAGTGCTATAGTATTTTGGTTTTGGGTTAAATTGGAGGCTTTGGATCATGGTTTGGATCTCTGCTCTTCAAAATTTAGTGATAGTAAATGGATAACTAGTAGGGTTCTTTACAGGTAAAATAGGGCTGAGACAATATGATCCTATATTACCTTATCTATTCGTAATAGTGGCTAAGGCTCTGGTAAGGAGCTTAACCACAACAAAAGATGCAACCTTGATTAAAGGAATTCAGCTAGCATCATCTTCAGATATAATTACTCATCTGTAGTTTGTTGATGATACCATAATATTATTAGATTCATCAAATGTAGAAGCTAAGAATATTAGGTAAATTTTTAAAACCTATGAAATAGCTTTAGGTCAAAAAATTAATTCTTAATGAATTGTGGCTTAGAAAACTGCCTAGAAATAAAACCCAATCATATTTATAAGATAGTTTCTTTATTTTCACTTAATAAAATTTAATTTTATGAAACATGGGTTTGCTTTTGCATGATATTATAGTTTTTCAATTTATATGGATTTTTCATCTTTTTCTATATTAATTTTAAATATTGTTAAAGATAATATAATATTTTTTTTATTTGGTGGAAGAAGGGGTTTTGAAAAGATCTCCAAACCTTTTACAACAAATAAGTAGAAGCTTCCAAGGAAGAACCAAGAGAAACCAACAAGGAGTGAACCCACCTAGAGGAGTCAAGAAACAAGCACAAACTTAAACTGAAAACTAGAAATTATTTTGAAAACAATAGGGACCTCCCCTATTCAGGATTTGGTATATACACAAATTCAACACCTCAAACTTGTAAAAAACTTTATCTACTATTTAAATCTTTATGAAACAAACTACATTAACATAAATTGGGATTGGATCTCTTTCCCCTAGCAAAGGGCTAGGAAGGTTTACAATTTCCAACATCCATCTTCAATAGATACTGAGATCCATTGGCGATCTCTGACTATGTCTCTTTTTTCCTTAGAGCTTTAATTAATGGTCTCCCAAAATTATGCTCTACCCCAACATATACAAATCCCTTTTTAATAATTCTTGGATTAGGGCCAAGAAATCCCTTCTCCAAGAAGGGTTTCAAGGGACATTTATAACTTTTGGTTTTAGGGCATGGGGACCCTTTCTCTAGTTTCACCACTCTTTCGATAGGAGTGTATGGGGGAGGATTTACCGAATTTGATGAAACATCTAGCCCAGGGAGATTGAGGTAATCAAAGGAGTTTTGCAAAAACAATGGGGTCAATGGAGAAGGGGCACTTACTTGTTCAAAGTGTTTTTGAATCTTATATTTGAAAAAATATGGATGTACATCATGGTCTTCAACCATGGGAGGCATCTCATCCAGAAGGAGAGGCACAACACGACCTTCAACCAGGGATGGCTTCTCACTCTGAACAACCTCAAAACATGAAATATCAACTTCATCAACTTTCTGGAACTCATTGGGCTCAAATTATTAGCTATCTATCTTGACCACATTCTTCAAGGGCTTCTCCTGGCTAAATTTACCTTGTGAATTTATCCTCTTTAAGGGTTCATCTTGAGAAAATTTACCCTTCGAGCTTGTATGCTTTGTGGATAGAAAGTTAAATGGAGATCTTGAGAGGGACAGGTAGAGGGATTTTGAGAGGTAGTAGAAGGATGATCTAGAGCTATGGACTTGAAGTTTTTTTATGTGCCAGTAGGGTTGGAGCCTACAGGGATTGGGGTGGATCTAGTTCCCCCTGATTTTGTGGGTCCTAAGGAGTCTTTTCTAGAATTTTCATTCATGTTTTCTATTCTAGGTGGGAATTTCTTCCTTTTGCTAGTTTTTGATGATAATTTGGAAGTTTGTGAGAAAACTATTATTTGTAGGTGTGTTTCCCAGTTTTTAGTATTGTTGTGACTAGAATATTAGCTATTGGTGTTTCTAAGGCTGATCTTGGATTTGACTTGTCTAAGAACATGGATCTTGAGTTTGTGGATCCTATGATGTTCTTGTGGGCTTTTCCTTCTGTGACCTTTGTGTTGGATTGGAAAAAGTTACAAATTTTAATTTATTGATGTGAATACGATTCTAGTTGTTAAGGATTTTACTATTGGTCCTAGAATGGTTTTGCCATTTATTGGGTATAATTTGCTTATGGATCCTAATATTTTATGGTAGGCAATCCATTTCATGGCTTTTGAGCTAGGTGAGAAAAGATTCAAATTTCCAATGTAGATGTGAGACAAATTTTGATAGTGAAGTATTTGTCTACTAACCCTAGAGATAATTTGATTAAGAATGTGGATCTTATGGGGTTATCCCATTCTTTGCAATAGTTGGTCTAAAAGTGGATCTTTTTGAGTGTTTGGCCCCTAATTCTATGGGTTTTGATATTTCTATTAAATGATCCTAAAAATGATTTTCTTATGGGATTCGTACCTTTCAACGATGTTTTTATTTCACTTCCTTCTCCTAGGACCAAGGAAATCCTTGGATTCATGGATCCAAGAAAGCTTTGGTAGGTTGAACCTATGATTTGGTACCTAAGGTTAGTGGATCTGGTGAGGGTCTAGTAGGCAAAACCTAGTTTTGGTGATCCAAGGTTCATGGATCTAGATTTGTTCTCTCTAATTATTCCTAAGATCACACTTTTGGAGAAAGCCCTATTGTTCCTTGGATATAAGAGATCCCTATAGTCTTTCAATTCAAATTTGAGTAGTATCTTGCAATATGGTTGGAATTTTCTTTGCCATATTGTATTTTTTTCCTAGCTTGGGAAAGAAATTTTTAAAATGTATTTTCAGATTTTCCTTGGAGCAGGATTGTGTTTCTTGGTTTGGGAGAGAAATTGTTACCTTTTATTTTTTATTGTAAATAAAGTATGTTTTTTTTACTATTTGGGATGTTCCTAAGCCTCTCCTCGGAATTCATGTCTTGTTTTGAATTTAGATTGTTGAAGGTCAAGTCATATTGTAAGGGATCTAGATTTATCTTTTGATTTTGTGTTCTTGGATCCTATTGTTGGATCCTATTGTTTATCACTCTATTCCTCTTTTGTGTTTCTCTTGTAGCCATATTTTTAGGCTAATTTTACACTATTAAGGGTTCAAGGACCCTCAAAACCTCTTCTTTGGTTTGTAAGATTTTTGGGGCTCCTTTCAAAACCCTTCTTCCAACTAATAAAAAAAAAATAGATACGTAGGCACCTATACATTTATATTCTCATCCTACCAAAATTATTTTATTTTATAATAGAGAAGAATTAAGTTTATTTATTTTAATTATTTATACAATATCATTAATAGTTACATTATGCATGTAAAACTCCATATTAAATCCTATATTTAAACTCTTTCTTTTTATATTAATTTGCATGTATAATAGTATAAGGCATATATATTGTATACACTTGGATGGGTTAGAGAAGATTACAAATTGATAGCTTGTTTGATATGCTTGTAATATAGTAGCTTCACTAGGAAGGTTGTGGAGGCCATTAAGTAGTAACAATATTATAAATAGAATTCTCATATGAAAGGAGTGCAAAAAAATGGTAATATATAACAATAAATAGTAAAAGGGTCATCATGGTAAATTTTCCTTTTCAAGTATCATGGTCATAAAGTAAAATATCTTGAGATATATTTTGAATAATATCCTGTAAAATCTCTAGAAATACAAGATAGTCCCAATATTTTTGGATGTATTATGTAATTATTTAAATATCGTAGAAAATTATAAAACAAATTCTCTAGAAGCATGTGATATTTTTATTATCTCATGTAATTATAAATATCCTTAGAAATGTCCAAGAGAGATATCTAGAATATTTTGATATTATAGAAAGAGTCCAAAAAGGAGATATTTAGAAAGTGTTGAAAAGTGCCCATTTAGAGTTCTCCATCCATAATATCTAAGCTCTAATGAGACTATAAATATGGGAGATTTACTTTATAAGAGGTAAGTTGAGCAATTGTGAACTCAAGAAAGTAAGAGAGAGTCTATTGTGAGAGAAAGGGTCAAAAAAAAAAGCTAGCCAAAGGAAGTGTCTCTCCTTATATATAATTTATCTAATATTTTTAAAGTAAGAGTGTGAAATACAATCATTGGATAAGTCCACAAATTAGGTACGTATTCACTCATCAAAGCAATCTAGTGAGAACTCATGTACTCTTACATTTTCCATGTATAATACAATTATGTATATTTTCATTATTTCCTCTTTGTTTTGGTATCCACATTACCATTATTTACTGTTCTTCATGTTTTTGTGGATAAGTTTTATGTGCTATTTTACCATCATCATATGGATACTTAACATTGACATAAAAGACCATAGTGAGAGAAGGGCTCAAAAAGATATGTTGGTCATGTCACATGTGAATATTATTTATTTTGTTGTTGAATTTCACTCTTCTTTTATAGTGGTTATGTTTGGTAATTATGTATTTACACCTCCAATAACTTTAGTTTTATTTCTTGTTGCTTTTTCTATGACAACTATCAAACCTACCATGCAATATAAAAATTTTTACTGTTACCATGGTAACTCTAATTTTATGAATGATAAATTATTTTTAGTATGGTATCTCTAAAATTTAATATATGGTTAAACTTATTTAGTATGTTCATTTCCAAGTGATACTTTTAGTCAGTGTATTTATTATGGTTCGCATTTGTAGTGCTCACATGTGTAGGTGGAAAGTAAATAGTATCCAACAATTATATCCCTTAGTTATCTCATATATAGTTTGTGATTATTCCATCATAGTCTACCATATAGTTTCCCTTGCTTTCATCAATGTGTTTGCATTTGAGACATAATATTATAGAACTACATGGAAATATATTTTAGATCTGGTATTCATAGTACTCAAGAGGTAGATTTAGCCTCTAGTTCATGTGAAATTGACTTTATTATCAAGAAGATTTATACATAGGTTTCAAGACCATAAAAATATGAGAAATTTTCATGCTTTATCATCACAACATTTTAAATATGCCAAAAATTATATTTGGGAATGTAATAAAATATCCATTTGTGATGGATTGACACAAATGAGGTAATTGATTGATTTCCTCCAATATTTTTGAATCTTACTCCTTTAGGATGTCATAAGACATGGGAATACAAGATCAATTTTTTCTAGGATTGAGTGAGTGATTTTGTGATTGAGGAGTATTATCCATTCCATAAATACTCAATCCTCATGATCAATATCACAAAGTTAGTCCAATGACCTAAATAAAAGGTATAAAATTATTATGCAATGAGCATAAGAATTATGATGGAATATTGAATCATAGATTCATAAGGAAAACTTACCTAATGGTCTATTATCTTGTGTTGATTTTATGATTTGCAATATTTTATGATAGGACTAAAGATAACAATTAGTCCAAAGGTGAAGTATTATCAAATCATGAGCATTCAATACCCACATAAAATTATATAGTAAGAGGAGAGTCTAGAGGAGGATATAGTTCAACTAGCATTGGTTATTCTAATAGCTTCTAGCTAGATCACATAACCAATAGTGATAGAAGTAGAAATAAATCCATATCCCTTTACTTTGGTAATTGAAGTACAATATTTAGTTAAAATGATGAAAAAATATGTTAAGAATTTGCTGCAAGGAAAGGATATAGGAACACAACAAACCTAATATGGGGATAAAAGTACTAGGAGGTGTAGATACTAAAATTACATCAATCTGATTAGACTACAATGATGCACTCTTATCAACACCATATGACCCCCTTGGGAAATCCTTAGGGGTTAAATAGTGGTCCTAACCATTTTTGGGAAGGTTTGCCCCATTTTTGGGAAGTTTTGGGCCATGTATCCATGGTCGTCCCACCCTAGGATGGCCATAATTCATGGCCATCCCACCCAGGGATGGCCACCAGCAATCATCCCTGGGTGGGACAGCTATGGTCTAGGCCCCTCAAAAAGTCAAGGGTGGGACAGCTATGGTCTAGGCCCCTCAAAAAGTCAAGGGTGGGACAAATGGTAATTAAATTCTGCCATTTATCCCACCCACTGATTTATGATAGATTGAGGGCTTTTCAAAGCCATAACAACCTATAAATTAGAGGTCCACATTGGAGTCTTCTCCCATCCAATGCATGGCAAGGGCGTTAACAAGTGGTGGCTCCTATATTGCATGCCCTAACTTGCCCATTTGACCATGTGTCCCTCTTGAGCTATAAATTGGAGTCACTCCATCTGATTTTAGAGAGAGGTCTTTACAATATTTCACAATGAAGGGCTATCAAGATTCACTCACCCTTTCACCCACGTATTTGCCATTGAAATATTCATCCATCGAAGGAGGTTTGCAAGTGATTCCAAATATACAAATCCATTCCAAAACCCACCTATTTATGTGATTTAGATTACCAAATTTGATGACAACACCCCTAGTTATGGTCTTGAATTATTATATGAAGATAAATCCTAAAACAATTGAAGGTATTAAAGAATGGCGTATGCCATGTAGCATAACTACCCTCTAAGAAAGCCTATAGATTTTTTAGTGAAAACTAAAGGAGGTAAAAAATAAGTATTTTACATATGATTATGAATTCTATATTATAGTGCAAGAACTATAATTATGGAGATATTATTTACTACCCATTAAATTTATATTATTTAAATATCATCAAATTTTAAAAATTTCCAACATCTCAAAAATATTAAATCAAAGACATAAGTGATGGGTGGATTTTTTGTAACACAATAATTTGTATTGAAACATAGATCTAGTTAACCAATAGAGTTATGGATGCACTTAGAATGACAGATAATTTATTTCTAGCCATGTTTATTAATGTTACTAGATTTGAAATCATTAAATACTTCACAAACATTTGACTATTTTTTAAGAGGTATAATAGGTTATTGGATTATTTCTTACACGATATATTTTTATTAAATGAAAAACAAACCTGTATAGTAAAATGGATCATGTAAGAGAATTTAATGGAGGAATCATATAGTGGAGGATTAAGTGGACAATTTGGAAATATAAAGCATAGGACTTGTTTGAAGAAGAGTATTTGTCATTATGAAGAGGGGTGTAAGTATGTTTTAAGCTATAAGGTATGTTTGTAGTATAAAGAAATTACTCAAATTAAAAATAATTGTATTTTATAGTAGGTTTACCTAATCAAATGGAAGTAATAATTTTATCTTTGAAATATTTGATAATTTTTTTGAGATTGCTTATATTCTTATTTATAAGAAGAGAACATAACATTCAAGGTTTTTGATCTATTTTGAAATAAATTAAATGATTTTTTTTTGTTACAAAATATTATTAATTCTAATCACGATTCTATATTTTTATTCCCTTTTGGATAGCACTTCATAAAATATTAGGAATTGAGTTGTAGTAATGTTCAACATGTTGTCCTTTAATTGGTCAAACGTAGGTTGTAAATAGAATATTTCTACTTTGTTAAGGTGTGTTGTAAAAATCAATCCAAGGAGTAATATTTGATGCTAGCACAAGTAAATTTGTAATTTGATAGGGATTTTTTATTTTCTCCCTTCCAAGTTATGTATACTGAGGCTCCTAGAAAACTAAGTAATATACTTGAGCGAGCTATAGGAGATAGAATAAGTTATAATGTTTATACTTTTGTTGTATAAACTTAGAAACTACATAAACATGTTAAAGAATGACTTTAAGCAAGCAATCAAATTTAAAAAGATAAGGTATATGAATCTATGAGGAAGAAGTCATTAATATGGGTGAAAAATTGATGGTATGTTTAAAAGAAGAAAATATTTCCTATATAAACTTATAACAAATTAACGTATAATAAAATTGTACCTTGAAAGGTAGTGGATAAATTTCCCAATAATGCATTTCGATTCAAATCATATTTTAAATAAGAAAAATTATGAATAAAATGTGTAGGTTGGATAAAAAATCACATTAATTTTTATGTCCTTTATTTCTTGATAAAACAATTAAAATTAAAATTAAAATTATATTAGCATATTTAGTAACAGTTCATTAGGGGTTTTTCTATTTTGGAAGGTTACAAAATAGTTGAAATCAATCAATTCAAAACTTTCAAAGCCTCTCAAAATTTTCAAAGTAAAGGATAAAGACTAATTATCTCTACATGAATTAATTTGCTCAATGAGTGATCCACTAGTAAGAAGTAATTGGCTTATAAGAGCAAAGCGCTCGTAAATACTAGCAAAGCACTAGTATAATACAATAATTTACTTGCTTGTTGGAGTCATTCACTCATGGATAGATAGGAGGATAAAGCGATAAGTGTGGATCCTAAGGATGATATTTGGAAAGTAGTATTTTGTTATGTATTAGCACCTTAACTAGAATACTTGTAGTCCTTTCAGGAGGATTAGATAAATGGAACATGTAGAGTTGCATCATTTTGTTAGAGATATCGCTAAATATTTATATTCGTTAAAATTAAAAACTTTCTAGCATATATAACATAGGGGTAAACTCTTTCTATAAGTTGGATCTATGGGTTTAATTCAAAACATATTTTAGCTTTAAGGAGTTAAGATCTACACTTTGTGAATCCCACATTGTTCTCTTATAGTTCATGAGATTGTTAATAAAGTGATAAGTATTTTGCCTTCCATTAGTGGTATTACCTTCCTAAATTGTAAAATATGTGATGACTGTGACACAACCCTTTTGACCATATTATCATTTCTTTCAAAATTTTAATCCATATGAATGGGAATGAATTATTTGTATTCAAATTCTTCATGTACTGATTGGTCATGCACTCTCCTTGCTATGAGTTTGGTCATATTTACTTTTAATATCTTGCATCCTAAACTTCATAATTTACTTAAATGAATTATATTCTCCTGTATTTAATTTTATGTAATTAGATTAGAATAGTTTATAATTTAGTATAGATAGTGGGTATCTGGCCTAATTATGAAGGTTGGAGGAGACTTGTCTCTTCCTTGCAACTTTGTTGAAACTATAACTAAAGGCACATAAGAAGTCAGGAAATTCCACAATTCAACATATTTTTTGACATGCATGGTGAGACGAATCTAATAATTTACCCCATAAAAAAAAATATAATGTGTGAATTCAACATTGTTTCTGGCATGCCTCATGGGACTTGATCCCTTTAGTAAATTATTTTGTGAAATTTCTTGATTTTGGTCCTAAATTTATATTTCTACATAAGTACAAAGTAGTTTTTCTAATTTTGAGGAATTTTTTGCTTGGTGCTCATTTAGGAAGCATTTTGCTCCACTAAGTTGGTAATTAACTTCAAATATGCAATTATTTTTCCAATTTAAATATAGAATGATTTGTCAAGATAAAAAACTTGAGTTATCAATCCCAATCCCAAATTGAACTTTAATTTCACATATTATTTATTATCTATGTTTGTTTTTTATTGTTGCTTTGCAAATAGTGGCTCCATTAATCCTCATGATTCCATTATTTTACAAATAAAGAAATAAATGTGGCATCAACCAATAAAATTTCTCACTTTATCACTCTAGATGTGCATTTTCCATAGGCAAAAAGCATTTGGGATAAATTTAAAAACCTTTTTGTAAGTCCTCACTCATAAAGAGATTGGCTCCAAAATAGAAGTAATTTTCTCCATTTGAGGTCAATCACCTAGGAAAGGTCCATCATTCACCAAATACCAAAGAAGCTAGTGATTCATTTTAGATAGTTGGTTAGTTGGTGATTCATTGTAGACTAATAAAAATTCTCTAACCAAAATTTTTGGAGTAATTCACTCAGGTTCGAAGGAGCATTTTGCTAAAAAAATCAAGAAATATTGCTAACTCCTCCAAGGAGAGTAATTCATCTTAAAATTAAATTGATTCACTTCAAATAACTCACTTACCCCTTGACATGCATTTTTTCTAAGTTCTATTTCTATAGGAAATTCGCTTCAACTAACAAGCGATTTTGTTCATAAAATATTTTTTTATTTTAAATTTGACCCTAAAACTTTGTCCATGTAGGTACATACACATATGATATCAAGATTTTGAATACACATAAAAATAGAATAAAATAGGGGGATCTAACATAATTAATATAATAAATAGAAGAATGATGTGTAAGGAAGTTATAAAATAAATATGAATGCATGAACATGAGGAAAAATGAAGGTGGAAGTGAGAATATGTGGCAAACAAGTGAGAGGTGATGGAGAAAACTAGGAGAAAAGCATTAAGCATGGGTTTCAAATAGAGACAAGAAACATGGATGTAGAGAAAGGGGGGTGTTCTTGTAGTGTATAAAACAAGTGATTATGATTATACATGTGTGGAACATGGGAGAAGGTTGTACACACAAGAAAATAACCATGCAAAGAAGTATTTATGCTAAAAATTTGATTTTGAACTAAATTTCTCAAGATGCAATAACTAAAAAGGAATAAATGCATCTATACAACCATAAAAGAAGTCAAATTATCATATCTAAAGACCATAATAACATTTTGAAGATGAATATTACAAATTTTATCTAATTTTATATAGATTTTTATAATTGGTTATATGGGATTGAAACAAACCCTACCCATATATTACATCATGACCACATAGTGATATTATAACATCTTGGCAATTATATATGTATCACTTGGCAAGATTCAAACATGGCCATCCTCATTGAGAGTTGAGGTATTTAACCAGTTGAACTCATGGTATTTGATAATAATTTTGTATAGATTTACTACAATTAGGAATTTCTAATTGTGGTATTTAATTTTTTTATTTTAGAATAGAGTTTCTATTTTAAGATGAGAGAAAATTTATAAATAAGTGCCTTACGCAAATTTTCCAAGGATCAATTCTTAAGCCTTAGAAAGTTTTAAATTTATTTTTTGGTTTCCACAAAACGTTTTAGGTGAACAAATAATCTATTCCATTATTTTAATAATTATAAATGGTGCTTAGTGGATTTTAGTTACATATAATTTTCCTTTTTGTTTACTAGTCCTTTTACAAATTACTATGTTCAATGTGTTTGTGAATGATAAATTACAACATATTAAAATTATAATTAATATTACAAATTCTTTGTGGTTATTTGAATAGTTCATCCAAAAACTCCTCAACATTTTTATTGTAATTAACTCCTCTAATCCTTTTTTTCTCTTATATTTTAGGAAGCTAACCCTCCTATAATTTGAGCTAATGAATTTTTCAACATCTAATTATATCATTGATCTTCAATTATCAAACTTAAGTGAAACAATTTATGATGAAAAATAAAATGATAGATTTATTAACCAAAATAGCCTCTAGTGAACACAATGTTATTAATAGTAAGTAAAACTGAGGTGACTTACCATATGAATTGTAAGATATATTATATGTTGTTTTAGCTTCTAACGGTAATGAGTACGAATCTCAACAATAATGGTTATATTATGCATACAAAGTGTTAATATATACGATATTCACTTTATTGCTTATATTAAGCAAACAACATACCTTTCGAATTTTTCCTTACAATGCTTCTTTCTCCATTGAAGGTGAAGACATAGACAAATTCCTAGGATGTGCACCTATTAGACCTAGAGTTACTACAAGTGAGTATAGTGCGATGTACAAAAATTAAAAGTTTTATAATTCAATGAAATATTTTATGTAAATGTCTTTTAAAAAACTTTTAGCAATTTCAAAGTTCGTGTAACACACCAATCATTATTATAAAATTATTAAAAAAAAGGCCATTTAGACTTTAAAAAATGTATATGGTCACGACTCAATAATAACTTATGATCTTCAAAATGACCATTAACCAACCTGGGGAAACCTTTAAATTTTTGGGTATTCCTTTTGGTTTTTTGGGTTCTCCAGCCCGTTTGTGGGATTATGTTTTTCAAAAGGTTGAGAAGAAGCTTTTGTACTGGTGTACCAAAACATTATCCTTAGCTGGAAAGTTTCAGATTTGTTCCAAGGTATTGGCCTCTACTCATGTGTATTACTCTTCTTGTTGGGTCCCTTCCAAGACTTTTTATGACAAATTGGAGAAGTTTCTTTGAGATTTTCTATGGTCCAATGCTATTGGGAAGAAGGGATTTCATAAGGTGGCTTGGGATATTTGTTGTCTTCCTAAAAAATTTGGAGGAATGGTATTGTTTGACTATTAGAGACAAGGCTTTTCCCTCTATGCTAAATGGATTGTGAGATATTTATAGGGGGAGGAAGCCTGGAAACTTTTAATTCGTCACTGCCTCTCCATAGGGCTTCCTTTTGGTAAGAAGGTGTGGAAAGGGCTTGATTTGCAAACCATTCTTATAGCCCCTATTCCAATAAATATTTTTGGGTCCTTTGTTATGCAAAGCATTTGGAAGGCTTGGGAGGCCATTAAACCCTGGATTTCTTGGAAAGGTCATAAGGGGAAGCTGGGGGCTTCAATACCTTTGCTTAATGTCTAGTGGTCTTCGGCCATCACTTTGCAGGGGACTCCCCTTGCTCAAGTCCAGTGGATACATGCTCAAAAATTTTATAAATGAGGTATTGCTCGATTATCTGGTTTCATGGATTTTCATTCAAGGTCTTGGATACCTTGGGAAATTTTTCGGATTTTTTTTTGTTTATCTTATGCTGATAAGACTACTTATGAGGTTGTTATTTATTCCACTCCTTTATCTTTTTGGGGTAATTTTTTTTATATTATCAAAAACCTTGGTGGACTGATTGGTCTTGGCCCAAATATGTTTCTCTCACCAAGTATAAACCTCATTTGGGATACTCTTGGCTTTCCCCTATTGTGCCTATGGCTGAGAAGCTTAATTCTAGGTGGGATGTAGTATCTCTTCAGTCCATATGGAGTCTCAAATTTAATACACTCTAGGCAAAGTATCTTGAACCTAAGCAAGCCTTTTTTTCTTGGAGTTTATTGTTTCAAGGGCTTCCTATTGGTCAACGGCTTAGATATTTGGGTGTGAATGATATTTCCTATAGATCTTGTGGAGCAGAGGAGGATGTGCATCATCTATTTTGGTCTTGTGTGAGAGCTCAAGAGGCTTGGTAGTGGATTTTCTCTTTTTTTAGACCATATATGACAGGTCCCTGTTCTTGGGTGAATATTTTGTTAGGGGATCCACTTCAATTTTTTGAGATCTTGTGCTTGTGTGGCATATATTTAGAGTGGGGATTCTTTTTCATTTGTGGAAAACTCACAAAAGAGTGATTCTTAGCCAGTAGGAGCCTTCTTCTATTTTTTCTCTTGTTGATAAGTATCAGGTTTTCTATGATTATTGGCTGCAGATTTTAGTGCAAGCAAAAAAAGTGAATATAGAGCTTCATCGCTTATGGGACCTTAGTGATCATTGGGGTAATTCTCCTTGTGTAGTGAATCATGTTCCTCCAGCCCCTACACAGCAATGATGCATAGTCTATTAGTTTTTTTTTAGGCAGTTCTTTGTTTGGTTTTCTTTTGAACTTTTGTAAGTTATTTTGGTAGCTCTGCTAGTTGTTTAGCACACAATTAGTGTGTTGGTTGTGTGCTTTGGGTGTGCTAATTCCACCCACCATTTTTTTTATGATTAATCCATTTTAATATAATATATTTGTAGACACCAAAACAGCACCAATCCGATTATGTGACAACAAGCGCTGATCGCATTGACACACACAGACCCCTAGGGCAGCCCCCAGAGGTTAAACAGTGGTCCTAACCACTCCCAAAAGTAGTTTGGAAGGTCAAAGGTCAATTTGGCACCTTTTTGGCACCTTGCTCCCTACTCGTCCCACCCTGGGATGAATACAAACTGGTATTCGTCCCACCCAGGGACGATTATCAGCATTCGCCCCAGGGTGAGGCGAATAGAAGGTTTGACTGGCAAAAAAAGTCAAACCTCGACAGGTCCGCCAGTTAACTGCAGCTTCAGGCCATGCAATTGCGAGGAACGACTTCAAATCAAGGAGAGAGACTTCAGTCATGCATGTCTTTAATTTTGGAGGCCTCATGCAAGGAGACTCTAAATCAGGGAATAATATTTTTCCCAAAATAGGACATGCAACTCCAGTGGCGCCCTCGCATGCGCATTCAAACAGAGAGACCCTAGGTCTATAAATTGGTGAGTCTTCTCACCCAAAATATAGAGAGAGAGGTAGCATTTTGAGCAATGAAGTGCTGCCATTTTACATCCACACACATACCTTTTGATTTTGTGCCTTTCACATCCTTGATCTCTTTTGGAAGGGAGGTCATAGGGTGGTTATTGGAAGCGCAAATCCGGAGCCCAAACCCAAACATTTGGCCACAATATTCCACAAAATTTGCTGAAAACACCCCATAAGAGGTTTTGGACCCATCCCAAGTGGATTGGTGCCGAAACAGAGTCCCAAACGGTGGGCGTCCTACCCTCGGCCCCCCAAACTATCGTAGTTCTAAACGCCCCACCCCGGAGTGAATAGAAATATATGGTATATTTCTCTGATTTTTATTTTGCATATTATTCTAGGTTATTTAAATAGGCTGTAGTTTAAATTTCACTTCATTTTGACAAGTTTTGATCATGCTTTTATCATTTCCCGCCTTTACTAACATGCAGATAGCATCATCAAAATTTGGGTGATAGAGGCCAAATTGGAGAAATATGACCATCTGGGTCATCCCAAAATACCCCCAATTAGCTAACCCCAACTTTGTAGGTCATTTGGAGCTTCCTAGATAGGACATTGAAGAGGGTGCTTTCTAACAATTTGTTGTAGGTTTATTCGTCCCGCCCCGGAGCGAATACAAATATGTGAGGAATTTCCTAACTATTCCTTTTGTAGTGGCTTCCTGGTAACATATTCATGCTTCTATAAAATTTTTAGGTCATTCTGATATTATTTGGTTATCGTTTTAATATTTTCATGCATACACTAACAGTAGGCCTTGGGAAATACATGTTCTATTCTATCTACAGGTGCTACTAATATTTTATATTTCCTTGAATGTAGGTCTTCAACATCAGAGGAGAAGTAAGGAGTCAAAAATCATATACACAAGCGGTGATGACATTTTGGTCCGCCCATATTACATGTGGGCACGCGGAAGAAGGATTGCTATCCATGGATGTGATAAGAAACATATTTGACGCTCCTATCCCCTAAAAGGGAAGGAGACGTATTGTAACACGAATTTAAAAGCATATCAATAAAGAGGGCCATATTCCATATTGCTTTTATCTTGTGTCGATTCATCTATGTCCTTTCCTTTCATGCATTTTTCAATATATAGGCTTTTAGCGTTAAGTTTGGTTTTAAAAGCATCGTACTTGGCATTTTCCTTTTTGTTTTCGTATCCTCATGCTTTCAGTGGTGATCACGGTGGGACATCTATCCCTTGATTTTAAGATTAAATTTCTGATCAAAATTTGCTTGTTTTTGCTTACAGGTACCAAGTTTTCAAACGTTGGACTATTGTTCGTTTCAGTCTATGACGAGTACAGAGCTAGAATTCATCTTACCCAGGGACGAATAGGACTTCGTCCTACCCTAGAATGAATACAGATATATTATTCATCTCACCCCAGGATGAATAGCTCTCTATGCAATTTTAGGGCAGAAATTTAGAGACATCCGATTTGGGCAGAGAAGAGGTAGGGGTCCTAAAACACCTTCTATCAAATTTTTGCTTTCTATTTTCTATTCTCTAGTTATTTGCTTGCATAGGAGAGTTTGAATGCTTGTTTCCTTCATTTATGCAACTTAAAAAGAACCCCACACACCACGTGGTAATTTAAAACAACAAGGAGTTGGTCGTAAAACCCCAACCCTTGAGCAAGACCAACGGTGGATTTCATCACCACCTTGGCTTGAGATATTGCATACATAACCCCGATCGTGATTGTTGCTAGACGTAAATCCTGATGAAAGCTGACCAAGTGTAGCTGGGGTGATTCCCAATGCATGAGGATAAGTCTTCTATGGTAGGTGTCATAAACAGAGTGATTCCCCTTCTGTACCGCCTATGTTCCATGTACCATCTGCTCTCACGTACCAATAGTTTCCCTCACGTAAGGGCGGGTATATAGAGAGGTTGGTATATCGGTCTGGAAATGGTATATCGAAGGGGCGACCATTTTTGGGAGTCATAAGAGCCATCATATTGCATTTAAACGTTCTTTACAAAAGCTTTCAAAACAAAAAAATCAAAACACACTAAACCAGATTTAGGGCACACTTTTAATCTTTAAACAAGATAATCATTGCTTTGATTGTGTGTTTCCCTTCTATTTAGTGTAGCATAAAAATCATAAAAAGAGATAAAAATCTATGCATCTTGTAGGAAAACATCACCATGGTGTACACCCGTAGCCGAGCCCAATCACGGGTAAGAGCTATAGAGAGTGCACAAAGGGGGACAAGTCACCTCCGATATAGTCCTGAGGACTTGGTCATCCCGCCTTGGCGGCCTGACCCACAAGATAGTCCACATCATGCCACCATAGAACAAGACTATAGAGGCACCTCTTTGAGGGGCACCCCCACTCAACATAGATCCTTTCAAGAGGAGAACCTACACGTGGCACTCAACATAGAAAGGAGGCCTCCCTTAGATGCTCGTTATGAGTGGCCTAGTGATGAAGTGCTAGAGCAACATAGGGTCCATAAGGAGGGGCCACATGATTTCATCATCCCTCCTTTACCCCTTATTACTGTTAGAAACACTAGACAAAATCCAGAGCACAAGGCTCTCCAGGAAAGGCAAGACAATTCTCCCCACACCCTTCACACATACGAAAGGGAGTACGAGGAAGACCACCACGTTCCTCAAGAGTAGTACACAATGCGGGAGCGATGCACCTCCGCACCTGCTATGTATCAGGATCACCCATTGAGGCCAGTGCCTCGGGTGAATGCCGCTAACCTCGATAGAGGAAAGCAACCCATAGGGGTCTCGGATCACCATGACCGAGATAGACATGTAGGAGAGGCATCTAGGCTTCCTAAACATGAGACGATGGAACAAATTGACTTGGCATTTTCCAGACATGCCACCCGCCAAGCGCAAATCATGTAGCTCAGGCAAGATCAACAATAGTTAGATCATCTATATCGCCTTAACAAAGAGCGCATTCAGCGTCAAACAACCGAATTGCTTCATAACACTATGCCTAAGAAGGTCCCAACCCCTCGCATGCATAAAGTAGAAGTGTATGAGAGGCGCAACCCCTTGGTGCGAGACAGGTCCCCGTGACCTTACCAAGTGCTGCCTCCGAGACCTCCTAGACCTGAGTGGGAGGCCACTCCTAGGAACAATGATGGGCGCCCCCCGTGGGGACCCACCCATGGTTATAGGTCTCATCCAGAAACTCCTCAAGAAGCCTATGAGGAGTATGAGCAAGAAGAAGAGTAGGCTGAAATGCCCTATCAAGGCAGAGGGGCTGCTATCCAGCCACCCCTCTATAGGCCTCAAGTTCCCCCAACCCACAATGGGAGCAAACTAAGGAGGAAGAAATTAAATCTTTCGATGCATATAAAGCGTTGCTAGAGCGCTTAGAGTCTATGGAGACCAAGACTTATAGGCCCCAAAATCCCACTTTACGCCAACTCCGTAGTCACCCTGTGCATCCGTCAGTGCCGGCACCTCCATACCCTGAACACTTTAAACTACCCTAGTTGGCACTCTTTAGAGGAGAGGAGGATGCCCAAGAGCACGTGACTAGATTCCTGAGCCAATGCTTTGGCATTCAGGACAATGATGCTTTGTTGCTAAGAACATTTATAACCACATTCATAGGCCCTACCTCGGATTGGTTCACTCAATTGCCAAAACATAGCATCAGTAACTTGGATCAGCTAGTGGACGCGTTCCTCGAATGCTTCACCTTCAACACCAAGAAAAAGGCATCACTAAGTGACCTAGCTAGCCTCAAGAAGTATGAGGAAGAAACCATGGTGGCATATGGGAACCGATGGAGGACGTTGCTTTCAAAGCTGCCCTACCTCCCTCCCATGTCCGACCTGACCCAAATGTTCTCAAAGAGCTATTTGAGATCGATCTCCATGCTATTGTAGCTGCAGCAATATGCCACTCTAGAGGAAGCTCTGGCGCAAGCCAGAATCATTGAGGAGATCAAGATACAGGATGGCGAGATTGCCAAGCCTAAGAAGAAAGAATGGTCTAAGAACACCAAAATAGGGACCATGCAACAGAAACCCGTTGTGGTCAATCAGGTTGCTATAAACGTCCCTAAGCCTGCACAAGCAACACAACCTCAAAAGGCTAACTATCAGGCGGTGCCTCCTAACAATTATGATAGAGAAAATCAGAGGCAAGAACAAAATTAGCAGCGTCACCCTAGGCGACAATTCACACCTTACACAGAGTCCAGGGACTCCCTGTTTGACCGCTTGTCAACGGCAAACTTGATCAACCTTCCAGAGATTCAAACCATAGACCCCAATGCACCAAAGCCTAAGGGGTACAGGGAGGACTTGTACTGTAGGTTCCACAGATGGAAGGGACATGACCTTAATGCATGTTGGAAGTTTAAAGGCTTGGTGCAAGACCTAATCGACAACAAGACATTGGTGGTGGACAACCCCGTAGCGCCAAACAACCAACAGATGGGAGTCTTCAGAGACCCCTACATGCCCATGATGCACAGGCAAAACCCCTTCAAGTCAATGAGGTGCAACAGAATTGCCCCATGCAGGGGTATGTAGGGATGATAAGCATAGTGACTAGGAACAAGAGGTACCCAAGAGCTGCCCCTACGGTAGCCACAAGAGAGGTTCCATCGATGTCACAACCTCAACAACACCCTACGCAACTTCCCCCGCCTAGACCAGTGGCCATGATTCAGACTAGACTTACCCAAAGTCTAAGGACCACGTCGGCTAGGCTCTCCATATACGAGCTCATTCAACAATCAACGCCCCATCGGGAGGCTCTAATGGAGATATTAAAAGCCATCGAGCTGCAACCCCATGAAGCAAACTCTTTCAACAACTTTGTGGGACATGTAAAACAATGTACAGAACCAGTCATCACCTTTAGAGAAGATGAATTGAAATCAGTGATTGGTGATGTGGTGGATCCACCCCTGCACGTCATTGCGTGGGTCAACGAGATTCCATATAAGAGAGTGTTGGTGGACACTGGCTCATCCAGTAATATCATTACAACAACAGCATTGAAACATCTAAAGTTGTTGGCATCTCACATCGTGGCCTCCACCTATACTCTTCGAGCATTCAATGATGCGATATGCTCGATGGTTGGCACAATTGTCCTACCCATCCAAGTGGGACAAAAGACTATTCATACATTGTGCCACATCTTGGAAGGTGAGATGGCCTATAATATCTTGTTGGGGCGGCCTTGGATCAGGGACATGAAGTGTGTCCCTTCTATAGCTCATCAATGCTTAAAGTACACATTTGAAGGACAGGTGCATGTAGTCCCGATAGACTTAGAGCCCTTCAAGTACTGCAATACAGTGCAATTCATGCCGCAATCGACCCTTCCATCAACGCATTTGGATTTTTAGTTGAATCCATCTAAACAGGGTCCGATTTCGTAGGCATCCCCATTGACAAGTCCATCAAATCCCCAGCCGGGTCCATCTTCCTCATCTGGTCCTTCAACAATGATGCCACCTACGGTGGCCACACCGAAGGACAAGGGAAAGAAACCCCTAGAAGAGGAACCACCCCTAGTCTCAACCATCTCTACCGAAGAGATGCCTAGCAGAATGGAAGTCGAGATGCCTAGTTCACCCTACATGGAGTGGACTCAGGAAGGACTCCCATTCGCTCCCCCTCAACCGCCAACGATCACTGTTGAGATGGCCAACACGGGCCTGGGGGAGTATATAGTGTGAAACATTGTAGCAACACCCACACTTGAGTCCATGCAGGACATGGGGAGACCTCGACTCCCCATCGGCTCTGTGGTTCCTCTAGGCTACCCACCCAATCAGACAAACTTTGTTTATGGGGGCCTGGATAATGGCATTGAACCTTACATGCAAGAAGATGAAGATGAAGAGCCCTTTGCTGAGGACGTCAACTATTTGTCCAACCCAGACTTCGCATTGAGATATCTTGGCCAATGCAATTGGCATGGATATGGGTTGGGCAGGTATGAGCAAGGAGTGCGTGTTCTTTGCCAACCAAGATATCAAATGCCGTATGACAAGTCAGGAGTAGGGTTCAACCACCCCTTGCCCCTGGACATCTTGGTAGAGAACATGCAAGGCCTAGGGATAGGCAACAAGGATGGGTTGGCATTAGATCCATATGCCAATCCTAACACAACATATACATTGGGGGATTATCTCCCATTGCTAACAACCAACCTTGTTGACCTTAACAACCCTTTCCCTTCGGTCGAAAAGGGAGAAAGTTCGAGGACTCACCTACAAGAGGGATATAGACAAGACCAAGAAGGGTCTTCGAAGATGAGTCGGAATACGAGGTAGCACCTTGGGATCCTTTCGAATCTGATAGCAATCATTCACAAGTGCATCCCATGGATGATTATCAAGAGAGCTTCCTGACAATGTTCCCTTTGAATGCTCCAATTGAGCATATGCCACCTCAAGAGAATCAGGTCCCCCGCAGAGAGCGGAACAACCCCGATGGGACCACATTAATTTGCTCGAGCAAGATGAGCCTCATATGTCGCAAATAGCTGTTGGAGCCAACGAAGGCCTTTGGATCTCTGACAGTGATTATGAAGATGAAACCGAGATGGCCTATCTCAATCATATGCGACAGCAACAATATCCCTTGGACATAGATGACATGTTTGAACAATTACACATAGGGCCAAGGCATAGGTGGCACCTCAACCAGGCATAGTTATAGCAATTACTGCACCCGCCACTCCAGGTATACAGAGAACATCTTCCGCCTGGAGACCCTATAGAGCCATCAGTGCCTAGGGTAGACCCTGTCCTCTTATCCGCACATAGGGCCGATCCATTTGTGCCAATACCTCCAGAGCCAGATCCAGAGCACAAAGATCATCTAGGATGTCCGAGCAGCCACACCCATGGTAATGGAGACCAAAATCATTTCATCAACATGATCTCCATTGATTTAACCACCCCCATCCATAATCCAGCCGACCCAACATGGTCATTGCATCTAGACCTAGATGCTATAGACTGGGATCACGCTGACACACCGCCATCCCCATAGAGTACTGGCCTTGTGGTGGGATGTTCCATTTCACCCTCGGACAGACTCAGGATGTCTTCCATGCTGAAGAGGAACCTGACGTTCCGAACGATGATCTAAATTCAGCAAATGATATCCACTTGATCCCAACTCCACACCGTTGGAGGACGGGTCCCACATGTCGATCGAGGAGACGACTGACGTAGACATCGGCTCAGATCCAATGAATTTGCAAATCATCAAGCTAGGGGTAAGTCTATCCCCCGAAGAGCAAGCCGACTACATTGCCCTTCTCAAAGAGAAGAAGGAGGTTTTTGCATGGTCATACAAAGACATGTCGGGACTAGACCCGTAGCTAGTCATGCATAATCTAACGCTTGATCCGACAGTCAAGCCAGTAAAGCAAAAACTACGTAAGATGCATCCAACAGTAGCCTTAATGGTCAAATATGAGCTACAAAAGTTGTTGGATGCACAGTTTGTCATCTGCATGGATTACCCACCATGGTTGTCTAACATGGTGCCCGTCAAAAATCTTGATGGGAGGATTCGCATATGCACCGATTTTTGAGATCTAAACAAAGTGAGTCCTAAGGATGATTTTCCCTTGCCTAGCATCGATGCATTGGTAGATGCTACAATGGGCCATGAAATGCTTTCCCTCATGGATGGTTTCTCAGGATACAATCAAATTCGTATCAATCCTGAGGACCAACTAAAAATGGTGTTCACAATGCCTTGGGGGACATTTTGTTATAAGGTCATGCCCTTTGGCCTTAAAAATGTCTGGCGCCACCTACCAACGTGCCATGACGTACATCTTCCATGATTACATGCACAAAACTTTGGAAGATTACATGGATGATTTGTTGGCCAAATCTCTTTTGCGCCCAGATCATCTCGATGACTTAAGCAAGATCCTCGATCGCCTCATTGAACATAAAGTCAGACTAAACCCCAAGAAGTGCGTATTTGGCATCACATCTAGAAAGCTCTTGGGTTTCATAGTCTCCAAACGAGGAATCGAGGTAGACCCACACAAAGTCAAGGCAATCCTTGAAATGCTTCCCCCAACTACCATCAAGCAGCTCAGAAGTCTGCAGGGAAAGGTCGCGTCAATCAAGCGCTTCATAGCGCAGCTATCTGACAAGTGCCGACCCATGAATAAATTATTGCACAAGGGGGTAGCATTTCACTGGGATGACGAGTGCCAGTCAACCTTTGATGAGATTAAACAATACTTGGCTTCACCGCTAGTATTGGCACCACCTAGACCAGGAGTGTCATTCTACTTATACATCTCAGCTACTGAGGTGGCACTGGGTGCCATGCTATCCCAAAAAATGAACTACACAAAGAACAGGCTACTTACTATCTTAGCCGCACCCTGGTCAGTTATGAACTTAACTATGCATACGTTGAGAAGCTCTGCTTGGAAGTGGTGTTTGCTACCAAAAAGCTATGCCACTACATGCTCAGCAACAAGACGTATGTTGTGTCTAAGGAGAATCCATTGTGATACATGATGAGTCATACTTATCATAGTAGCCGCACGACGAAATGGATCATGTTGTTGATGGAGTTTGACATAGAATTCATTGGACAGAAATCCATAAAAGGTCAAGTCATCATCGATCAACTAGCAGAGGCTCCTCTTGAAGATGATCAGCCTCTGACCGTAGAACTACCGGATGATGGGGTCTTCCATGTTTTAGAATCGCTAGATTCTAATGAGCTTGAGTCATAGGCTGACATGACCCTATTCTTCGATGGTTCTAAATGTGAGCAAGGAGGTGGCACGGGAATTGTATTCTTCACACCGCAAGGGGCTCCAATGCCTCTATCATTTAAATTAGACTTCTCGTGCACCAACAACAATGCAGAATACGAAGCCTTGCTCATAGGTCTTCAAACAACAGTCACCATGAACATTAAACGTTTAAACATCTTTGGTGATTCGTTGTTAATTGTCAATCAAGTAAAGGGGGTATTCCAATGTAAATGCCCAGTTCTGTAGGCCTACAAAGCCCTTGTGGACAAATTCCTAGCACAACTTGAATGGTATGACATCGAGGCACTCCCTCGATCATCGAATCATTTTGCGGATACTATGGCCTCCTTGGGGTCACTAATCCCGCAAGACCCTTCCGATGAAATGACAACCATTCAGGTCAAAACATTATCGCAATCCATGATGGAGCGAGCAAGCTCTGACCTAACGCCAGGAATCCACCTGATCCAGATTGAACCATCTCAGGATAGGTTCTCTCGAATCCAAGATTGTCTGACTCAAGCCAACTGGGGGTCCTTGTTCTCCCCGACCCCTCTTAATAGCAACACAACGTTATTTTTACAAGTTCTTTCCCGCTCAGCTTTTGCTAGGGATGAACTTCAAGAGGGATTGGTCGTTCATACCATCGAGGTTTCTGATCAGCAGGATTGGTACACACCCATAAGGGATTACCTCAAGTTAGGTAACCTCCCACTTGGATTGACACAAGCCACAAAAATATCATTTAAATAGAAAGCGGCAAAACATGTCTTGCTAGGAGACATTTTGTATCGTCGGAGCTATGAAGGAATCCTCCTCCATTGCTTGGACCAGCAAGAGTCCGCTTGGGCGATCACCCAAGCCCACGATGGTACATGTGGTGGCCACTTCAACGGTATGGCCATCGCAAAGTGCATTCTCTGCATGGGCTATTATTGGCCATATTTAGAGCGAGATTGTTGTGCATATGTAAAGAAGTGCGTGAAGTGTCAACACCATGCCAATTTGACACATGTACCTTCTCAGGCCTTGCAACCGATTCAATCGACTTGGCATTTTTCATAGTGGGGCTTTGATCTAATCGGAAAGATCTCCCCTGCATCGTCGGGTCATCACACGTTCATCATAACGGCCACAGAGTACTTCACCAAGTGGGTGGAAGCAATTTCGCTAACCTCTACGACTGGAACCCGCATTGCGGAGTTTATTTTGCATAACATCATATGTCATTTTGGTATTCCATCCAAGATCCTCTCGGATAATGGGATGTCATTCAAGAATAAATATGTGCATGCTTTGACAACAAAGTACAAAATTCAGCATAGTTTTTCAACACCCTATTATCCGCAGGCAAATGGGCAAGCAGAGGCGTCAAACAAAATGCTAGTCGCCATCCTCAAAAAGACTATCGCAGATAGTCATAAGGATTGGCACATTCAAATCCCGCTTGCCCTATGGGCTTATCGCACTAGCATTCGGATGCCCACTAGGGCAACTCCATTTTCGTTGGTGTATGGCTCCGAGGCAGTCATGCCTCTCGAGTTGGAAATCCCTTCCCTATGCATTTCAATGCAAGAGTTCATCGATGATGACACTGCATGGCAGGCCCGGTTAGACCAACTTACGTTGCTCGATGAACGATGCGTCAATGCTCTCGAGCATTTGCGTATCTATCAAGAGTGACTTAAGAAAGCATACAACATGAAGGTTCACCTAAGGGACTTTCAGGTTGGTGACTTGGTCTTAAAAGAGAACCAACAGAATTCTAATTTGTCGTCCCATCTAAGGGACAAGTTCATGGCAAACTGGTTAGGTCCTTATGTGATTGATAGTAAAATAGGACCTGGAACATACCGGCTCGCCTCTCTTGAAGGAATCAAGGAGCTAGAACCCTTGAACATCAGTCATTTGAGGCCATTCCACATTTAGAGAGCCATAGTCCAACCAAAAGCTCCAAGGATTCCCACAATCGCTTGGTCAACCCAAAATGCCCCAAAGGTATCCATAAACCCTTTGGTCAAACCAAAAGCTCCAAGGATTCCCACAATCGCTTGGTCAACCCCAAAAATGCCCCAAAGGTATCCATAAACCCTTTGGTCAAACCAAAAGCTCCAAGGGTTACCATAACCACTTGGTCAAAATAAATATTCAAAAACAAACAAAAACAATAAAATCATCAAAAATAACAAAAAAATTGCATCTCAATTCCATGCATACTCGTAAAAATCAAAATACAAAAATATAAGTTGCATTAGGCATCGCATCCATACATTGCATATTTGCTAGGTCATACATGTCAAAAGCACCATAGACTATAATTGCTCGGCAATTCCTTCATTTTCCACATTCAATCCATTTTATAAACACATACATCCAGAATAACACCATCCCCATTTTTAGCATAGTCAGTTGTCTCCTAATGTATGTAGGGTTTTCATCATTCAACTGTCTTTAAATTTCTAGCCAAAAACTATACAAAGTTAAACAGATTTTACAAGGGAAAGTTTTACTTGGGTCACGCCTCGTTATGTAACATCCCTACACAAGTTAAAACACATAAAATAATTCCTAAGTTGTGTGAATGCAAGAGAAACCTACAAAGCAGTCTAGGGTACCATAGGTGAAAGATTAGCCTGTTCATCCCCCTATGCGAATGGTTCAAGAGTGCTGAGAATTGACAAAAGGACAAGCTCTTCCCCATCAATTCCCCCTAATAAATAGTGGTTTTCACCACTACAAACAAATCCCAATCACCATTGGTCCCCAAAGTTGTAAGGATTCATACTACACGTCCCTGCCAAGGATGGGTAGTCATCCCCAAGGCCTAAAAGGATCAATGACCATTCAAAAACAAAATCCCACAAGCCATCATCATGATCATCTCCAATCACCTTTGGTCTCCAAAGTCGTAAGGATTCATACTACACGTCCCTGACAAGGATGGGTAGTCATCCCCAAGGCCTAAAATATCAATGCCCTTACTTCATACTATCTCCATAATCCCCTTTGGTTCCCAAAGTCGTAAGGATTCGTACTACACGTCCCTGAACAGGATGGGTAGTCATCCCCAAGGCCAAAAGGATCAAGGTCATTCATAAGCCAAAAACCTACAAGCTCAACCTTACGAAGCTCAAAATGCAAAATCAAATAACAGTGGTTATCACCACTATTCAAAATCCTTGCTCAAAAAGAAAAACAAAAGAGAAAAATAAACAGTGATTTTCATCACTATGTATACGAGCAAGTATCCTAACACATTGAGCAAATAAAAATCCTGAACTTGAATCCCTAGAATTCTCAGCATTCAAAAACCATCTAGGTGATCCTCATTACGGGTTTGGTGGACAACCTACCTGGCAATGGCGGTATCCTAAACGCATGATGATATGTCTATCACATTAGCTTTGCATGTGAGCAGACCAATGTTTGCATGTGGATGAGCTAGCTTATGGTACCTTAGATTGTCCCATGGATTAATCTTACTAAATACAACAACGGAGTTAGTGGAGCTAATTAGGTGATCCTCAGTACAGGTTTGGTTGATAGCCTATTTGGCACTGGCGGTATCCTGACAAATACCACATAAATGAACTCAATTGCACACACAAGGATGTGAAATAACTTGGTCAAACTCAAGTCTGATTTATACCTTGTTCAAAAGTCTTGCGAGATAAATGTACAGTTTTGGCTAGTTAGTTAAAATATCTGAATCTCAGAAAAGCTTAACTACATTTTAAAACAACTGGTACATTTCATTACATACATCACCATCAGATAATAAAAAATACAAAAACAAAGTTCTCACATGCAAAGTCATTCCACAAAGCCATCCCATAAGTACAAAGCCAATAAATCTTGTACAGTCTATGGTGCCATCGACAAGTTATCAACAACTCATTTCATTCATTCCATATGCATACATCATATAATTAGACACATCGCATTCATAATACCACATGCATACATCATCATAAATAACTATGCATAAACAACAAAAACTGCACAAAATGCACCAAAACAAGCAATAAAATTGTCCAATGAGAGTGCTTTTGCACTTGACATTCTAGGCATGCAAAATAGACGTCAGGGTCACAAATCCTCACTATCCTACTCCCTAAGAAGGCTACCATAGCCGGACCGCTCCACGGGAGGACGGATTTTTGAGAATTTCATCCCCAAACGACATCACAAAACGGGTCAAAACCCAACCAAAAATAGCAATAACATTGCCGAACGAAGGCGCCTTTGCACCTGACATTCTTGGCATCCAAAATAGACGTTGGGGTCACAAATTTTCACTATCCTACTCCCTAAGAAGGCTACCATAGCCGGACCACTCCATGGGAGGACGAATTTTTGACAATTTCAGCTCCAAAATGCATCACAAAAAGGGTTAAAACCCACCAAAAATAGGTCAGAATGTTCGAAAATTGCTTAAGCATTCAACGGTAAACAACTGAAGGCACCCTTACCTAAGTCATCTTGGGTCAAGTGACTCGTCGCTTTTCTCATGTTGGTCATTCCCTCATCGATTCGTCGCTTGAGGGGGTAGTCACACTTAGTCACCAATCAACAAAAACACACCCAATCAAGGAAATAACATGCATTCAAAGGATCATTGACAAAGACAATCACGCTCCTGCTTGGGGCAGCAAACAAGCAATAATCACAAGCTGATCAAACACTTGGCATTCATGAATCATGAACTCAAGGTTCCCATAGACAAAAGGTTGCGCCCTTTGCCTATTCATGATTGATCAATGTCCAAGCTCAAGTAACACCTCACCGAAAAAGGTTAACACTTGAATTAAGTTCCTTAGCTCGTCAGAAGCAAGGATTCAAGAATGCGTGCCCTTTCCATACTTGGGGCATCAAAAGTTGGTTAGGTTACTGAGAAACCCTAATCATTAGTGCTTTGGTTATCTATTTTTGCTCGACGCTGCGCCTTGCACAATGCTTCCCAAAAAGGGGCATCTATAGACACCAAAACAACACCAATCCGATTATGTGACAACAAGCGTTGATCGCATTGACACACACAGCCCCTAGGGCAGCCCCCAGAGGTTAAACAGTGGTCCTAACCACTCCCAAAAGTAGTTTGGAAGGTCAAAGGTCAATTTGGCACCTTTTTGGCACCTTGCTCCCTACTCGTCCCACCCTGGGATGAATACAAACTGGTATTCGTCCCACCCAGGGACGATTATCAGCATTCGCCCCAGGGTGAGGCGAATAGAAGGTTTGATTGGCAAAAAAGTCAAACCTCGACAAGTCTGCCAGTTAATCGCAGCTTCAGGCCATGCAATTGCGAGGAACGACTTCAAATCAAGGAGAGAGACTTCAGTCATGCATGTCTTTGATTTTTGGAGGCCTCATGCAAGGAGACTCTAAATCAGGGAATAATATTTTTCCCAAAATAGGACATGCAACTCCAGTGGCGCCCTCGCATGCGCATTCAAACAGAGAGACCCTAGGTCTATAAATTGGTGAGTCTTCTCACCCAAAATATAGAGAGAGAGGTAGCATTTTGAGCAACGAAGTGCTGCCATTTTACATCCACACACATACCTTTTGATTTGTGCCTTTCACATCCTTGATCTCCTTTAGAAGGGAGGTCATAGGGTGGTTATTGGAAGCGCAAATCCGGAGCCCAAACCCAAACATTTGGCCACAATATCCCACAAAATTTGCCGACAACACCCCATAAGAGGTTTTGGACCCATCCCAAGTGGATTGGTGCCGAAACAGAGTCCCAAACGGTGGGCGTCCTGCCCCCGGGCGCCCCCCAAACTATCGCAGTTCTAAACGCCCCACCCCGGAGCGATTAGAAATATGTGGTAGATTTCTCTAATTTTTCTTTTGCATCTTATTCTAGGTTATTTAAATAGGCTGTAGTTTAAATTTCACTTCATTCTGACAAGTTTTGATCATGTTTTTATCATTTCCCGCCTTTACTAACCTGCAGATGGCATCATCAAAATCTGGGTGATAGAGGCCAAATTGGAGAAATATGACCATCTGGGTCATCCCAAAATACCCCCAATTAGCTAACCCCAACTTTGCAGGTCATTTGGAGCTTCCTGGATAGGACATTGAAGAGGGTGCTTTCTAACAATTTGTTGTAGGTTTATTCGTCCCGCCCCGGAGCGAATACAAATATGTGAGGAATTTCTTGATTGTTCCTTTTGCAGTGGCTTCCTGGTAACATATTCATGCTTCTATCAAATTTTTAGGTCGTTCTGATATTATTTGGTTATCGGTTTAATATTTTCATGCATACACTAACAGTAGGCCTTGGGAAATACATGTTCTATTCTATCTGCAGGTGCTACTAATATTTTCTGTTTCCTTGAACGTAGGTCTTCGACATCAGAGGAGCAGGAAGGAGTCAACAATCATATACACAAGCGGTGGTGATGTTTTGGTCCGCCCATCTTACATGTGGGCACGCGGAAGAAGGATTGCTATCCATGGATGTGACAAGAAACATATTTGACGCTCCTATCCCCTAAAAGGGAAGGAGACGTATTGTAACATGACTTTAAAAGCATATCAATAAAGAGGGCCGTATTCCATATTGCTTTTATCTTGTGTCGATTCGTCCTACCCCCGGGCGCCCCCCAAACTGTCGTAGTTCTAAACGCCCTATCCCGGAGCGAATAGAAATATATGGTAGATTTCTCTGATTTTTCTTTTGCATCTGATTCTAGGTTATTCAAATAGGTTGTAGTTTAAATTTCACTTCATTTTGACAAGTTTTGACCATGTTTTTATCATTTCCTGCATTTACTAACCTACAGATGGCATCATCAAAATATGGGTGATAGAGGCCAAATTGGAGAAATCTGACCATCTGGGTCGTCTCAAAATACCCCCAATTAGCTAACCCCAACTTTGTAGGTTATTTGGAGCTTCTTGGATAGGACATTGAAGAGGGTGCTTTCTAACAATTTGTTGCAAGTTTATTCATCCCGCCCCAGAGCGAATACAAATCTATGAGGAATTTCCTGACTGTTCCACTTGCAATGCCCTCCTAGTAACATATTCATGCTTCTATCAAATTTCTAGGTCATTATGATGTTATTTGGTTATCGGTTTAATATTTTCATGCATACACTAACAGTAGGCCTTGGGAAACACATGTTCTATTCTATTTGCAGGTGCTACTGATCTTTTCTATTTCCTTGAACATAGGTCTTCAACATCAGAGGAGAAGGAAGGAGTCAACAATCATATACACAAGTTGCGGTGACGTTTTGGCCCGCCCATCTTACATGTGGGCACGCGAAAGAAGGATTTCTATCCATGGATGTGATAAGAAACATATTTAACGCTCCTATCCCCTAAAAGGGAAGGAGACGTATTGTAACACGACTTTAAACGCATATCAATAAATAGGGCCATATTCCATATTGCTTTTATCTTGTGTCAATTCGTTTATGTCCTTTCCTTTCATGCATTTTCAATATATAGGCTTTTAGCGTTAAGTTTGGTTTTAAACGCATTGTACTTGGCATTTTCCTTTTTGTTTTCGTATCCTCGTGCTTTCAGTATTTTTTCATCCAAAAAATAATAATAACTTATGATGTTTAACCAAGTCAACTCTTTCAAATTTTAAAATCAATTTAAAATAGAAAAATGAAAATATAATAAATTTTAATCTAACTCATTACCATTTTTATAATACCTAATTGTTATTCATATTTTTTATTATTAATTAAATGACAATAATTATACGCCATATCTCACATACAAAGCATGTCTACAGATCCTTATAGCATGCAAAATTATTTTTATAAAACAAAGTAGCAAAAAAAAATTTCTTGAAAATATATTTCATAGCTGCTTATCTAATATGAAATGGGTTCAAGTCTACACTTTAGTTGCCTCTAGAAAGGACAATGAAGTCAACTAAAAAGTGGGAGACATTTCAAATTTGGATCAAAACATAAATATAGAATACATGTTACATGTAGTTCTTCTAGGAAGAGCCATTGGTTTGATTTGGAGAAAGAGCTTTGTACTGATACTATCGGGACCAGAAGAGGTAATTGATGAAGTTGACAATGCTGAGAATGGAGAGCATCCAGTAGAAAATATTCAGATTATTCTTGTTCAAGTTATTCTCATAAAGCCACCCACCACTACGTGTCATCTTAGTCATCGCACTGTTCACTATGTTCATCATTTTCATGCTCAAGAAGAATTCCATTGTCCAACCATACCAAGAGAATGTCGTTGCCATTGATTCCATTCCATAGGGTGCCTCGGTGTAAAATAATTACATCAGTCCCACCACCGTGAAGAGGTTCGCCACTTCAAATACCAAGTACTTGTTAGAAATTAAACTTGATTTCACATCTAATAGATCTCTCATAGATCTTATCTACCAAATTCGATCGCCACATTTTATAGTGTGTGCAATTATTATTGGCAGTTGTAGTTGTCATTTATTCGACAATTGGATAGAAACCCTAGTTTTGAATTAAATACATGTTAGAAGGCTAGTAAGCCTTTCCCTCCGTCTTAGCTATAAATATATGACTTGCTGGTATCTTGATGATAGACACAACAACGTAGTGTGGTGTAGCAGAAGAAGAGTAGAGAAGCCGACAATAGAGCAGTAGAAGAAGCGAAACCAGGAGTTGAAGTTGTATCCTTTAGAAACTCCTCAGTGAATGTGCACTGCATATTTCAAACTTGCAGTTCAGTGGATGTATTTCCAATATTCAGCAATATAAGTATCTTCTGTGTATTTCTCTTATGTGAAATATTCTATGTTTTTATTAATTAACTTAGCAAAGTTAAGTTTATCTTATATTGCCTTATTATGGTTCGTGCTCTATCCCATTGGATATCCCTTGTAAAATCTCACGAATGAGAACATGCTCTATCCCTCTCAACATCCTTTGTCTTTTTGAGCGACATAGAACAAGCATGTTCTAGCCCGCTCATAAGTTTGTATTGTAAAGTGTCCCGACACTTTAGATCAGTGGTGTAGGACACACTTTTAATTTTTCTCCAACCCACGGATTTATTGTGTGATTAAATATGTGGTATGTTGCATGCTCCACCTTGCTCCTGCATAAGCTTTGGTATGTGTGCCCACAATAATATTTAGCAACATAGAATATTTTATTTGGTTGACCTACACCATGGATTTATTTCGTGTTTAAATCCACAAAATATTGCTTACTCCATTCTATGCATTTTTCTTTGTTTCTTAGAGCAGCGTAGCTCTTGTGCTCCCAACTTATCACTTTCTTTCATCGAAAGGTGTACCAACCATAAGCAAGAGTGGCATACAACATTGTCTATAGCCCATTGTTATTTGCATGTATTAGCCAATGACCTATAACATCTGCTACGGACTGTTGCATGCGCTATCCCACTTGCGTTGTGTCGCACGCCAACCAAAAATTCTTTCAAATTGGTATTAGAGCTAGCACCAGATTCATAGAAGATAAGAAGCAATGGCTTTTGGAGGTAACCCATTCCAGTTGCAGATCCCATGTTTCAATGGAAAGAACTACAATTACTGTAGCATCCATATGAATATTTTATTTGTATCTCAGGAGCTATGGGACCTGGTGGAGAATGATTATGCCAAACCAGTAGATGCAGCAGCGTTGAGCGCTCTCTCCCAAGTGAAGATAGATCTATTGAAGGAGAATTAGAAGAATGACTAGAAGGTATTATTCTACATAATGCAGGTAGTCGAGGAAATAATTTTCTCAAGAATTACAGCAATAACCAAAGCAAAGCAAACATGGGAAATCCTGGCCAATTACCTCCAAGGCACCAACAAAGTGAAGTTTGTAAGGTTGCATATGTTGAGAAGAGAGTTTGAGAATTTGCATATGAGTGATTCAGAGTCCATGAGTGACTTCTTTAACCGAAAAAAATGGGTTTCATCAACCACTTGAGGTTGAATGGCAAGAATGTGGAGAACTAGAGAATTGTGGAGATGATACTAAGGAGCCTACCAGCAAGGTTCGACTCAGTGATGATAGCAATTTAAGAATTGAGGGATTTAACAACCCTCTCTGTAGATGAGCTCATGGGTTCCTTGTAAACACATGAGCAAAGGCTAAGTCGATCATCTCAATCCTTGTTAGAGAAAGAGGTAACAAGTGAGGAGTAAGGTCAAACTCCAGCGAAGGAGAGAATAGTTGCAACTTCCATCAAGCAAGATGAAGAGACCACAAAAATCAGCAAGGATGATCAAATTATAGGTATGATAAATCAAAGATCCAATGCTATTACTGCAAGAAGTTTGGTCATTATAGCTATGAGTGTAGAAAGAATATTTCCAAGGATAATAGGCAACAAGCTCACTATACAAATGAAAATAAAAATGCAGAGTGTAGATATGCTTGTAGGAATTTATTTTTAACTTATTGTACTAAGGAGGAGAGCCAAAAGAATACTTGGTATCTCGATAGTGATTGCAGTAACCACATGTCTAAGAATAGAGAGATGTTCTCATAGTTGGATGAAACCATCCAATATGAGGTGAATATGGGGAACAACAGCAAAGTACCTATCATGGGTAAAGGAAAAATAATTATCCACACCAAGCAAGGTGAAAGGAAGCAAATCATTGATGTGTATTATGTGCCTGGGTTGAAATACAACTTGTTGAGTATTGAACAGCTTGTGCAAAAGGGTCACACTATTCAATTTTAAAATGAAGCCTATATCATCTAGGAAAATGATAATGGGCTCGTAGCAACTATATCCATGACAAAGAACAAGATATTTCCCCTGTAGATTCAGAATGAACTATTGCTTTCATTCAGTGTAGTAGTGAACGATGCTACATGGCTATGGCATCTTAGATTTGGTCACTTGAGTTTCAATGGCCTGAACCTACTGCACAAGAAATAGATGGAGAAGGGTTTACCCCTTATAGAGCAACCCAATCAAGCATGTGAAGATTGTATAGTTAGAAAGTAGCACAAGGATGCATTCCTTATAGGATAGTCTTGGAGAGCTTCACAGCCATTGGAGCTGGTGCATTCAGATTTTTGTGGGACAATGCAAACCAGCACATTTTCAGCAATAAGTACTTCTTGACTTTCATAGATGACTTCAGTTGGAGGACATGAGTATATCCCATCAATAAAAAGTCAAAATCTTTTGAACAATTCAAGGAGTTCAAGGCTATGGTTGAAAAATAGAGCGACTATTATGTGAATACTCTCAAGACATATGGAGGAGGTGAATACATCTCCAATGAATTCCATAATTTCTACAAGTAAAATGGAATTCGAAGGTAGTTCACAACCAGATACACACCACAATAGAATGGTGTTGCAAAGAGGAAGAACAACCATAATGGATATGGCATGAAGTATGCTAAAGGTAAAGGCATTTCCACATGAGTTCTCTGTAGCCTGTGTATTTTATCTACTGAATAGGTATCCCACAAAGAGTGTGAAGGACAAAATTCCTCAAGAGGTATGGAGTAACCAAAAGCCAAGCGTTGCTCACTTAAGATTTTTTGGGTGCATAGCATATGCACATATCCTAGATGAGAAGAGAAATAAAATGGATGACAAGGCAAGGAAATGCATTTTCACTGGTTACAGTTAAGAATCGAAGGCTTACATGTTGTATAATCTTGTAACAAATAAATCGATCATCAACTGAGATGTGAAGTTCATGGAAGATGAAGCTTGGAATTTTAAATCCAAGACTAGTCAGCAAGAGCCAACAGTTATTGAGTTTGAATATTTGGAGGAAAATATAGCTCATCCCCCTGTAGCTTCAAGCAGTAATAGTGGTGCCAGTAGCAACACTGCCTCATCATCACGGTCACCTCCACTTGCAACAAGGATCTCCAACTTGAAGACACCATCAAAGATAAGGAGCTTGCAAGATATATGTGAGGTAACTAGAAATGAAATTGAAGAAGCAAAACATTTTGATTTTGCTTTATTTTCTGAGTGTGATCCAATTTCATTTGAATATGTTGTTAAGAATAGAAAATGGGTGAAAGCTATGGATGATGAGATAGAATCAATAGAGAAAAATCAGACCTAATAGTTAATGGATCTTCCAGTAGACAAGAAGACCATTGGAGTAAAATGAGTATATAAGTCTAAGTTTAATGCCCAAGGTGAAGTTGATAGACATAAGGCCAAACTGATTTTAAAAGGCTACAAAAAGAAGTTAGGGATTGACTATCATGAGGTATATGCACCTATAGCGAGACTTGACATAGTTAGAATAATCCTGGCATTGGTAGTCCATAAGGGTTGGAATGTCTACCAAATGGATGTCAAGTCTGCCTTCCTCAATGGAGTGTTGGAAGAAAAGGTCTACATAGACCAACCACCCAACTATGAGCTGGAAGGGCAAGAAGGCAAGGTCCTGGAGTTGAAGAAGACCCTATATGGGTTGAAGCAAGCACCCAAATCTTGGTATAGCCGCATAGATGCATATTTTTAGGAAAATGGGTTTATCAAATACCCATATGAGCACACTTTGTACATAAAGACAAATGAAGAGGGATATTATCATTATCCTCTTTCCAGTTGTAGGTTGTTCGAGTTTGGTGGGAGTTTCTTTATTTCCAGGTGATTCCATATGGTGGCAGAATCATTTCCTTTCGTTCCTATTCTAGGTGGGATGGTCTTTTTTTATTTCTTCTAGAGTGGTTTCTGGGTGGGATGGTCTTTGTTTATTTCTTTTGAAGTGGGTAGGATGTAGGATTTGTGTGAGCTGGAATGAAGATTTTTTCCATATACTTGATAGTGTTGACCTCGTGGTGGTGCCAAGGGAGTCCTCTATTCCAAGTTTTTCCAAATCATTGTTGAGTGGTTGGTTGGATGGTGGATTTAACGATGGGTCGTTAGTCTTTGAAAGAATAGAGGAAAGTGTTTTGTTGCTCTTTAAATGTTGGATTCCTCCCCTAGTGGGAAATTTATTCTTCTGCGTGCTTGTGGGGTTAGAACCCACATGGATTGGAAATTATATTTCACCAGTTGCCTGTGGGGTTTGAACCCACATGTTTCAAGGTTTTGGGTCCTTCTCAAAACCATGCTCCAAGGCCTCCCATGTGTAACATTTTTTGAATGGGGCTTGAAAGAATTGATATGTTGGATCTTCCCCATGTTCTTAGATGGTGAGCATTACTTTGTGCTAGGACTCTTTTCATATTGTAGGTTATTCAAGTTTAATGAGAGTTTCTTTGTTTCTAGGTGTAATTCCATATGCTAGTGGGATCATTTCCTCTGGTTCCTATTCTAGATGGGATGGTCTTTGTTTATTACTTTTTGAGTGGGCAATATGCAGGATCTATGTGAGCTGGAATGAAGATTTTATCTGTCTTCTTAACAGTTTTGATCCTATGGTGGTTCCAAGGGAGTCGCCTATTCTAGATTTTTTGAAATCGTTGTTGAGCAGTTGGTTGAGTGGTGGATTGAACTATGGGTTGTTAGCCTTTGAAATATTAGGGGGTAGTGTTTGACTATTATTTAGATGTTGGGTTCCTCCCCTAGTGTGAAATTTGTTCTTTTGTGTGATTGTGGGCTTAGTTATCAAATTCGTCAAATTTTTGCAATAAAATTTGAAATTCGTCGAATTTAAAAACCTAGCGAATTTATTCGACGAACAAACCTAAAATTCGGCATTGGAAAAAAAATTGGCAGAAAACAAGTTTAATATTTATGAATTCTTTTTTCTGGTTCTACATGCGGCATCTTCAGTTTAGCATTGGCACAGGGTAAGTCGTTTTATTTATTCTGAAGTTGCAAGTCAGTGTAAACTGTCAGACATGGAAGAAAGGTGCAAGCGGATCGGCATCGACATTACAAAGGCAAAAAAAAAAGCCATATGAATTTAAGGTCAAGAAACGGTGCTCAAAGTGTGGTGTGCAGCATCTTAATTTGTTCGTGTCTGGCACAAATGAGAATCTGCATGTAAAACCAATTGCGGTGGGTCAAACTATGTATTTCGTGTATCGCTCGATATAGACTTTATTAACTGCAGGACCTCGAATCGCCATACATATACATATTTTTTACCTGAGTCTCATAAAAAAACCCACAACCTTAATTATATATAAATAATATTTAATATTAATTAAAAAATTAAAGAAGTTTACCTTGATTTGTGTATTGGTAGTTTGGGTTATTACCTTTTAAAAATAAAATAAGGTTAAAGTGACAAATTTGATCCACAAATCTGGTGACACCAAACTTCAAGCCTGTACAACACCTAGGTTTGAAAATATTATGATTGGCGCAAACCCAAACCCACGCACTAAATGCCACAATTAGTAAAGAAACATATCAATCGTAGATTTATATCGATTCTTGTATGAGTAAATTAGGAAATGAATATAACTCCGGTAATTGGATTGATAGAGGAACAACCCAAACTAATGGGGTGTTAGTAACTAACCGAATGACACTAAAAACAGGATATATGTACATATCAAATTTTATCACGAATTTTATTTTGAATTTTTGAATATGTCAAATTTATTTCGAATTTTAAGAGTGTTGAACTCGAATACGAACTCAAACTTGATAACTAAGCTTGTGGGGTTAGAACCCACATCGGTTGGGAATTTTATTTTACTAGTTTCTTGTGGGATTTGAACATATAGGTTTTAAGGTTCTGGGTCCTTCTCAAAACCCTAATTCAAGGCCTTTACTGTAAAAACAAATTTGAGGAGGCTCAAAAGAATTGTTGTGTTGGATCTCCCCCGTGTTTTTAGATGGTGACCTTTTCTTTGTGCTAAGACTCTTTCTAGTTGCAATTTTTTCGAGTTTGGTGGGAGTTTCTTTGTTTCCAAGTACAATTCCATATGTTGATGAGATCATTTCCTTTAGTTCCTATTATAGGTGGGATGATCTTTGTTTATTTCTTATGGAGTGGGTAGGATGCAAGATTTGTGTAATCTAGAATGAAGATTTTATCCATCAAATTCTTGATCCCCTATGTTGTAGCTTAGATTTGAATATATGGTAAGAAGACCTATCTCTTAGGGTTTGGGTCGAGAGTCCTCAAATACCTATTATGCATTGATTTCCTTATGGCTCTTCGTTTGGACCCAGAGATAGGTTTTTTGGGTGTGGTAGCCCCCTTTTCCTTTGGAGCGATTTTTACTTTGTAATTCTTTCATATTTGCTCCTGTTAGCAACTTCCTATCATGTGAGTGGTAGATGAGTGTAAAAGGATTCTGCAAGATGGCTATTGATTGATCCCGTGCTAGGTGGGGTGCTATTTTTTTTAATTTATTTTCAAAAGAATCGATGTTTTTTGTGCGGGTCCTTAAGTTAAAATTTTAATTTATCACATATCATTTGTGTTGGGCCCTTCAAAAATTAGTGTTTTTTGGTTTTTGATCCTCTGCCCTAGGTGTCAGTTTTTGGGATCCATATGCTTGAGCAATTATAGAAAATTTTTGGTTCTTGGTCTTAAATTCCTGATTGGTGTATTTGTCCTATCTGCCAAATGGTTTGCAAGACGCTAGGTATTCTTGGTTCTTTCTCCTATAATGTGGGTTGGTGTTGTTTGGTTGGGTGGGAGTTGTTATTTTAAATTTTGATTTCAATAATTCTTGTTCCTATTTCAATTTATTATTGGTTTCATCACTGCGATTTATTATTGGTTTCATCGTTGCAATTTATTATTGGTTTCATCATTGCCTGGGATTGCAAGATATTTAAGTCTAGCAGCTTATTTGCTCCTACCGAAGCTGATGTAAAAGGTTGTGGGGCTCTTTTCAAAATCCTCATTACATAATAAAAAAATTACATTCCAATAAGTACCACTCCAAAAATATTCATTATAAAATGACATGATTTTATCCCATATTGAGGCATATAAAGTTATGCTAATGATTTATCAGTGACCTAAGTGTCACTAAAGAACATTAGAGTATCTCATAATGAAAAATTGGAGGAATATTTTTTTCTAAAATTGTATATGATAGGAATATGAATTAAGGGTTAAGGTATATACATCGAGTTGTGTAGCTACTAAAATTGTAATTTCATGCCAATTTTATCATTACTCTTCATCTTGATGTTATAGGAATTATTATATTCTCAAAAATTCTTCCATTCACTTCTTGAACAAGAAAAAGACAGGCAAAAAAAATCCTATTTTAGCAACAAATACAATATTTATATTTTTTTTTGGTAAGTTGGTTTTTATATACAAAAAGCGATTTTTTTAAGAGGATCCCAAAACCTTATAACAGCATAGGTCGTAGCCTTCAGTAGAAAAAAGAGCCTCATGGGCTACTACAAAAACCAACATAGATAACTTAACCAAAAAAAACCCCGAAAGATGCCCCTTGGGCTACACAGAAAGTCATCCCAGAAAAGGAGTGATCCAAACTAGACAAAAGAAAGAAACATTGGTAAACCATTCTAGGCCTACTACAGATGGAACCGCCACAAAAACATAACCAGGGATCCTCCATCAAACCTCGGGATCCTCCTGATATTCTTGGCCCTCCCGGCCCTTGTAACGCTTCAAGATCCTGATCATCGCATTGATCAAGGTCAAGATGTTGACTGCCATGTCTAATAAGAACTATTAAGACAAACCCTCTACCTCGCTCTTATTATCTTAGCTGATCTACTAAGGTAGAGTCACCTTCTCGGTCTTAACTTTCTTCAACCGCTGGGATGCACGGGAGGGGGGAGGAGTTTTGACATTCTGTCCTCTCTTGCTAGGCCGACTATGAGAGAGGCCTTTAAATGGAGACTGCTTGGCTAGACTAGGAGGATTGTTATGAGTAGAACTGGGTGACCGATATTCCTGGGCAACCATCGAGCTAGCTGGGGGCTGAGAAGACAATGGCGAAACCACCTGGGGGAGGGCGATTAGCAACGAAATGGTAATAAATTACACCCATTAACCCTTGGTGGATCAGTTTGTAGGATTTTTTCTTGCATTTCTCAACTGAGAGGGAGAGGGAATAAGCTAGATAGTCAGGGATGCACACCTTCTTGGCATCCCTGAGGTGATTAACGAAACTGATATGAAAATTGCATAAGGGTTTTTTAGGGTCGTCACAAGTAATGTATTGCATTACCGAGATCATTGCTAGGTTCCAAGGATTCGAGAGGGCCGAGCAGAGAAGAGCGGACTTGTCCCAACCTAGGTTTTGGCCTTTCTCGATGAATTGGTCCAATTCCTCCTCCCAATTATGCTTGTCCCACCGAATATTGCATCCTATCATCGACAGACCAGTGACCTCACAGAGCATCTCCATCGAGATTTTGAAATGAATCCCCCGAATGCACACCTCTCCATGGTTCCAAGTCTTGACAAAGGCACACGTAATATCATCTTTGGCTCCTTGAAACTTTTGGAGGAAAGGGACCAGCCCTTTGGCCTTCATGAAGATCAAAGCTTCATTGCAGAGGGAGAGTTTAGTGGGTTCGACGAAGGGAGCGATCATGATTACGATGAAGGGAGGACAAAGGCCATGGCATGGAAGAGGGAAAACATCGTAGGACAAACCATCCACACTCATAGAAGGAAATAGGGATATGGTCATCCAAAAGAGCCAGGGGATAAATAACCCATCATCGAGGAGGATAGTCGAGGAGCCATTCGATTGCATGCAGCGAGTGTCATCATTTCCAAAGGTGGCAATAAATTTGGCAGGGTGGCAAAAGGTGAGGTTGAGTTGGACATACTCCCTCCATAGATGCCATGCATAGCTAGAGTACCGAGGGTCCTTGATGATGCCTTGCTTGGAGATGTCAAAGGGTGTTGACAGGACCGCCCTCCCAGGGTTGCCAAAGTGAGGGCCTATCACACAACCTTCTTGAGCGTGCCTTGGTCGATTGGATATGCTCAATGATATGGCAATCATTTCAAGAAACTTCCTATGGATTCCACGCTTGATGAAATTACATCAAGAAATGTTGGACCACCTCTCGATGGCCATCGAGGCCCACCCGCCTCTGTTGTGCTTACCAAAAGAGTCTGAAGTGGGGATGCCAGCAATATCAGAAGGGACATGTGGCCTCCCACAGCCTTACATGCTCGACCTGACCCATCCAAACCCCTCAACCTAGGTAGATTCATCATCATTGTCTTGGTTGGTGACCCTCTCCACATTCGTAGGAAAATTTTGAAAGCCACACCACAAGACAAGTGGATAGAAGCCCTTTGTTTACCATGTGGTTAGCAAGACCGTTGCCTTCCCTGAAGGTGTGCTTGACTTGGAATGTGTTCCTCCGATGAAGGAGGTTCCTTGCCTCTGTGATAACATTGAAAACCCTCCAAGCTGGAGGCTTGGGATTCAACATGTAGTTGATGACATTCATCGAGTCTCCCTCAACAACCAGAGGTCGAGGATCCTCAGAAATGATTTCAAGCCCTCTCAAGAGCCCTCTAGCCTCAACAACATGGTTTTTTTGGGTTCCCAAGTTTTTGCAAAAGGCTAGGATGAGCTGGCCATTCTGATCCCTAACTGAACTGCCCGCTCCAGTCGGCCCCAGGTTGCCTTTCGATGCCCCATAAAAATTTAACTTTATCCATCCTTCGGGGGGCCGCATCCATCTGATCTCATTTCTGACTATAGCAGGATCCTATCGATCATCAAGCTCCCCAGTTAAATTCAAGGATCTGAAAATGCCTTCTTCAAATATTAGCTTGGGGACAGGACTGGGGATGAGCTTGGCATTTTCAATTGCAAAGGCAATGGCCCTGTAAGCAACAGAGGGAGGATCCCTAGGAGAATTTTTGAAAACTCTTCCATTGCGCTCAAGCGAAATCTACCAAATGAGATGGTGAAGGCAAGCATCCCATAGGAAATGGAGTTTTGGGTTTTGGAAAGGGTTGAACCATTGAAGGAAAGCCTCCTTGATGGTCTTGGGAGGGATCCACTGAATCTGAAAGGTAGAGAGGATGAAGCTAAGGACCGAGGAGGTGAAAGCACAGTGCAAGAAAATATGGTCAGAGGATTCCCAGTCTGCCTCACATAGGTAGCACCTATTAGGAATGGCAAACCCCCTCTTGTGGAGATTGTCTATTGTGAGGGCTCTATTTTGGAAGGCAATCCAGGAGAAAAAATTGACCTTGGGAATCAAGGGCTTCCTCCACACCACATTGCAGGGGAAGTCAGAATTTTATCCTATGTTCTAAAGGTCATAGGCAGACTTGACAGAAAACTCACCACTGTTCGTCCCCCTCCATATCATTCTATCAGGCCATCTGTTGGTAGGAATGATAGTCGACTGGAGCAGAGAGGACAGGAAGGAAACCTCCTCCTCTAATCCAGTCGCATCAATGATCTTCCACTACGGGGATCCATTCCTCCAAATGATGAAATCAGCTACCTTCAGCCCGGTGTTAGCATCCACAACCATCCCAAGGTGTTCCAGCTCGGGCCGCTTGATCAGGGGTTCCTCTTGGATCCACCTATCCTTCCAAAAATTAATGCTTCTGCCATCCCCAATTATCCACCTTCTTTCATCTTGGATCAACTATCTCATTTGAATGATGGCTTTCCAAAAGTCGATCCGCCAATGGGAACCCCTTCGTCAAGAATCGAGAGGTTGGTAAGGTATTTCCTCTTGACAATTTGAATCCACTTAGTCATCTCATTGGTCAGGATCCTCCAATTGTGCTTAGCCACAAGAGCTAAGTTCATCTTGGTCATTCTCTTGAATCCAATTCCACCTTGCTTCTTGCTTTTGCAGACCGTGTCCCAAGCTACCAGGGGGATCCTGGACTTGTTGTCATTGCCCGACCAGAGAAAACTTTGCTGGATCTGCTCAATATTACGGTGCACCAAAGCCGAAAACCTGAATACTAACATGAAATATGTCAAAATTCCTTGGAGGTATGCCATGGTGAGGGTGGCCTTAGCAGCTTGGGATAAGAGCTTGCCCTTCTAGGTAGAAAGCTTCTTATGAATTCTTTCAAGCACTATGTTCCACATACCTTCCTTGGGTCGATCACAAAAAAGAGGGAGACCGAGGTAGGTAGTTGGGAGGGCATCAATGGAGCAACCAAGGATCCTAGAAATCTTGACCTATCACCTCACTAGAGTGTTGAGGAAAAATATCTTGCTTTTTATATAGTTTATTTTTTGGCCTTCAACTCGTTCATAAAGGGATAATATTTGCTTGATGGATCTGGCTTGAGCCACGAAAGCTATAGTGGATAGGAGAGTATCATCCACAAACTATTGATGGGTGACAGCCTCAGTCCCAGAGGCAGGAAGGATGCCAATCACCTTCCTCCATAGTTGGGCATCCTTAAGAGCTCTCCCCAAGGCCTCTGCTAGGATGATAAAAAGGATGGGAGACAGAGGATCTCCTTGGCGGAGGCCTCTAGCACTCGAGAAAAAACCGATAGGATATCCATTGACCAGGACAAAAAACCAGGGAGAAGAGACACACCCATGTATGAGGTCAACCTAGAGGGGATGAAAACCAAACTTAAGGAGGACCGCATAGAGGAAGTCTTTGTCAACCCTATCAAAGGCTTTGTTCATGTCGAGCTTGAGGAAAAGGGCAGCCTTCTTGGCCATGGAAGCAGAATGCAAGGTCTCATGGATCGTGATAACCCCATCCAAGATGTTCCTCCATTTCACTGAACTTCCTTGGCAAGGGTCAATGATGAGGGGGAGGATGACCTTTAATTTGTTAGCCATGACTTTCATCAAGATTTTGTAGAGGACGTTACAAAGGCTAATGGGTCTGTAATCTAAGATGGATCTGCAGGCTGGGGATTTCATAATAAGAGCTAAGAAGGTGGAATTGATGTTTCGAGGAATGTCTTTGGTCGATTGGATCTCCATAATGGCCTCAGATACATCATCCCCTACAACATCCCTGAGAGTTTGAAAGAAACACAGAGGAAACCCATCAAGCCCAAGGGCTTTATCTAGCTACATGGAAAAAAAGGCCTCTCTAATTTTGTCGAAGGAGAAAGATTCCATCAGCATCTGATTTGCATCCAGGGGGAAAATGTCTAGGATATTTGCAAGGAGGTCATATTGGGCCTATCTATCACCCATAGGAGAGCTTCCCAGGAGCTCCTGGAAAAAAGACATCGCCTTGGACCTTATCTCAACAATGTCCCTTATGGTGGATCCATCGCTACAGGTGACCTCCCTAATTTTTTTGGATCCTCTGTGCCACATGGTGGAGGCATGGAAGAATCTTGTGTTTGAATCACCCTCCTTAACCCATAGGTCCCTGGATTTCTATCTCCAGAAGGTTTCTTCCCTAGCAAGGATGTTGTGATATTCTGCTAGGAGGTTCCTCTCCTCCTCCCTGGTGGAGCTACTATGGTCTCCTGCCTCGATCCTCCTTTCTAACTCCTGGAGTCTTTCTGTAATGGATTTTTTGCAAGTGAAAATGTTTCCAAAGACCTCCCTATTCCAAAATTTTAGCTTCTCTTTAACCGTCTTGAGCTTCTGGCCAACTTGCATAGTGGGAGATCCCCCGAACTTTTGTTGCCACCAAGAGGTGACTTCAACTTTGAAATCCTTATGGTGAATCCACATGGATTCAAATCTGAAGGGGGTTTTGAAATAGGGTGGCTTGCCTACCTCAAGGAGGATAGGGCTATGGTTTGAGCCGATCCTTGGTAGGGCCAGCAGGGAGGCATCTCCAAACAAAGGAATGGCTTCTTAGGATATTAGGAATCTATCGAGCTTCACCTGGATGAGCCCGCTGCCAATCCTCCTATTACTCCACGTAAAACTAGACCCCTTAAGCTTGATGTCCAAGAGTTCATTGATGTTGATGAAGTCCCTAATATCCTCCATACTTTTGTTGTAGGTGTCAAGACCACATTTCTTCTCGGATGAATGCAAGGGGCTATTGAAGTCTCCTCAATGATCAACGGGATTGTGTTGAAAGTGTTCCTCATCTGAGTTATGGTTTCCCATAGGGTTATGCATAAGCACGAAATATCATAAATTGGCTCTATTTAGGATTTTCTAGATTTTAAATTGGCTAATTTTGGATCCTTTCACTGGGGCCCATTTGTCCGAAAATTACAGGGAAAATTTTTTTTTGGGGTAAATTCGTATGTCGTTGAAAATAATTAAAATATTTTTATTTTAATTCTTCGACCTCAAATTACAAATGATTTTGATATTCCCACCCAATTCGCCTTCAAATTATAAATGATTTTTTATTTCCCGCCCAAATCGCCTTCAAATTATAAATGATTTTATATTTCCCACCCAAATCGCCTTCAAATTATAAATGATTTTATATTTCCCGCCCAAATTGCCTCATATACTACCCGTATATATATTGTACTAGGTATCGATAAACATACATCAAAAATACTGTAACTCAAAAATAGCTCTAAAATAACAAAAAACTTGATAAGGTTGCATAAGATGATCGGCATTCCTCTATTGGTTGCAGAGGTGTCGGTTGGTTGCAGAGGTGTCGATCGACATTAGCCTATCTATTGTAGGGGTTATCGATTGACATTTATCTATCGATTGCAAGGGTTGTCGATCAGAATTTACCTATCAATTATAGAGGTCCTGATCGATATTTATCAATCGGTTGTAGCACCGTGTCGATCGACATTAGTCGATTGGTTGCAAAGGTGTCGATCGACATACCTACAATTGATCAACATAGCTGCAACTTATCGATATAGCTGCAACCCATCAAAATTAGTCAGTTAGTTGTAGAGGTGTCGATCGGCATAGTTGCAACCGATCGACATACCTACAATCGATCGACATACCTACAACCGATCATCATATCTGAAGTCGATCGTCACGCCTATAGCCAATCATTATTACTATGTTTTATCATCATACATGTCACTGGTCATCATATCTATAAAATGATCGTCATGTCTACAGTCGATTGTCATACCAATAGCCGATCATCATACCAACAGCTGATCTTCATGTGTGTAGCCTATTGTCATACCTGCAACCGATCATCATGCCTACAGTCGATCATCATGTCTGTAGTAGATCAACATTATTTCAATCGATTATCATATAAGCAGTTGATTGTCATACCTAAAATCGATTGGCATGTCTATAACTGATCTATATATAAGCAGTTGATCGTCATGTCTACAACCGATCAATATGTCTACCTACAACTGATCGACATGTTTGTAGCCAATCGGTATTCCTATAGCCGATTAGTTTGAATGCCACCGATTGGTATGTCTAAAATTGATCGATGTGTTTGCAACTGATCGGTGTGTCTGCAACTGATCGACATGTCTATAACCAATCGGCATATCTACAACCGATCGACATGCCTATAGCCAATTGGCATGTCAAATTTTACGTCTCAGACTGTGGCTAAAAGCCTTTCTTATCGACCTAAATCCTTTAAGTTTGTCATACATTTTTAGAGTTTGTAATCCGATATTCATGGCCCCAAACACAAAAAAATTTGCCACGATTTGAAAATTTTTGGAGAAAAATAATTGAAATTCACCACGGTTTGAAAATTTTTGGAGAAAAAAATTTCAATTCGCCATGTATACTTCTACATATTTCGATAGGATTCCAAGACAATTCGCCTTCATTTTATAAATATATTTCGGGGTCGACCCCTTATGCATAACCATGTTTTTCCACATCTCAGCTCGCTCGACTCGAGAATTTGGAGTATATATATTTGAGAGGATCTAGGACTGATTGTTGGTCTTGGAGTGAAACAGGATGTTGAGGATCCTGCTCGAGGATGACAACAGTCTTCCTTCAACCAGGGTAGGGTCCCATAGACACATGAGCCCACCTGAGGAACCTTGTGCTGGACTGAACAGAGTCTCCCCTTTGGCCCAAATGACTTTGGCCACCTTTCGGGAGGAGAGTTCATCATTTTTGGTTTCTTGAATAATAAAAATGGAGGGATTTGTCCTTTTCCTTAGGTCAGCAACCAGACGTTGCTTGGATGCTTTGTTTAGACCTCTCACATTCCATGAGAGGACTTTCATTTCAAGGGTTTAGGGTTTTTCCTGCCTCCCTTCACCAACTGGAAGGGGGGTTTGGATCCTTGCTTATCATCCTTCTAGGTGTCATAATATTAAAAAAAAAGAGTCATTTGAGTCCCGTTGGCGATTTCCTCCATAGTTTCCTTATTTCTCTTATCATTTCCAGAAGGCCACCCTCTTTTCTTTTCACTGTTGTAGTCAATGGTTTGCTTCTTGCTCCTAGTATTCCTAGGACTGATTCTCCCAGAGAGGGAAGGACCCTCTTTTTTGAATACCAGAGAGTGGGATACCTCACCCCTGTCCGATTGGGAGGGGGATTTCCTATTGGCTACAAGATATTCATCCATGAAAGGGTTCGAAACAATAAGGGTGGAAATGGATTGTACCTGGATAATAGGATCCTCTAGGCAAGGACAATTCAGTGGTGTTGCATCCATAGGTGCCTCCTGCTCCTTCTGGGTTAGTTGGGGAACTTCCCCTTGCTTGTGCTCTTGCTCACCTTGAGCTGAAGTGCCTCCTTGGTCATCCTTTTGGATTGTCTACTGAGCATGGTTTTGCATGATACATTTTGGATCTAGAGGCGATTGTTTGTTGTGTGGGGGGATCCCTTGGGTTTGTTATGGGCCCTTATTTTGTTTCATTGGCCTTTGGTTCTGAGCCATCAGATATGAACATTGGACCTGGAGGTGACCTTGAGTGCTGCAATGAGTACAAAACATCGGCTTGTTTTCGTATTCGATCATTTGTCTTTTGATGAGGGTTGATCCTATAAACAGGTTGATGAAAGATGGAAGCTCTGTTTCTAGGTTGGCTGAAACACAGAACTAGGCCTATACCATCCAGGAGTAAACTTTGGTAGAGGAGTCAATGGCAACCAGCTCGCCTATGTATCGACCTATCCCTCTGATGATATTCTCATGCCAACACTAAAATGGAAGGTTCGGTATCCTTACCCATATCAGGGCAACATTTATATTTTGGGTCTTTGAGTTGAAGTCCTCTCCCCATTTCCAGAAGAAGAGACTCCTGTGCCCTAGGAACCATGGTCCCCCAGCCAGGATGTTGCAGAAATCCTCATGGGTATTAAGTCTGATCTCAAAAAACCCTCGAGACAAAACCACTATCTCCATGTTACCATTGGTTTTACACTTGGATAAATCCCACTTTCGAATGGTCTCCATGTCTAGTCGTCCTCCCACGAACTTGCCGACCAGGGTAAACTTCTCAAGCTCCATGTAACTATCCATCAGGTCTTCAGGGATGACCAAATCTTCTCCTAAGGGTATCAATTTTTGGGTAGGGTTTTAACTAGAGGTTCTTGGCTAACATCTTGAGCGTAAGTTCATTTTTGGGTTAGGTTTGCTCCACCTATGGGGTCCTCCTTATCAGGGGGATATTTCCTATGCCTGTCTGTCCCATCTGCCTAGGCCCCCGCTGTGTCGGGTCCTCCCCTGTCGGGTACAATATTTATATTAAAATCATAATATACAATAGAATTATGTGAAACATTGCATATTGTTTATCATTGTTAGCAAAAAAACTATGTTAAATTTTACCTATAATAGTAAGGCTACCTATATATAACAATAGTCAATGTTGCTTAATAGATTTAAAATATTACCTTTGTATCCCCTATTCATTGGTTATGCTTATTTTTATATGTTCATTTTAATTTTATTTTTATCAAGCAATGAACCTATGGCTGCAATGCCAATGGTGCTATTTTTTTTTTTTAGGGTTTTGAATGGGGTGTCTTTTACATTGATTTATTTATATTGAATTATTTTATAATATTTGAACCTTGGTTTGGGTTACATTAACTATTTGTCCCAATTGTTGAACCAAAGACCCATTGGTATGCCAATGGTGCTAGTTATTATAATGAAAAAAAATCATTGTTTTTACATGTTTATATAACAACCAAACAAATTAAATAACACATGAATATATATATATATATATATAGAGAGAGAGAGAGAGAGAACTAACTAAGCATTAATAAGGAATAAAATTCTCCTCTATGGTTTTCTTTCCCAAGATCAAGTTCAAGCTAAAACATTAAGCTACTAACATCTAAGACAAATCTCACTCTAATTGTGGTCTTCTGCCTATGGAGACCATTGTCATAGGTGATTATCAAGATATTATTTTTTCTATTTTATAATCAGTTATAAAGATAGGACAAAACATTGAAATATTCATCTTTTGATGACTAAGATGTTTATTACTTTTTAATTTGAGTTGCAAAAGATAAGATGTCCATAACTATAATGAAAAAATACAGATGAAGCTTCATTAATTTTTTTCGATATTAAATTCCATTAAAAATTATTGGATACATTTAAACTTGTCTCTAATAGTACATATAAAATTTATTTATGAACATTGTTACTTGTTGATCTCTATTAACTTAAATGTTTTAATTATGAATATTAGTTCAAACGCTTATGTGATGGAAAATTCAAACAAAGAATAAAATTTATGTAGTGATGTCACCTAAGTCAAGCAATATTATTTTATGATAGGACACTTATAAACCTTAATCACATTCCTTAATATTTTTAATAAATAAATTGAGGGGGGTTGCTTGGCCTCATGCGATTTAAGCACCAAGCAAATGGAATTGGAGAAAAATGAAGGGTATATTGTTTTAGACTTATTCAATGCATGAAAGAAAATTAAGTTTTATGTTGGGATCCATAGATTTACTACCTTTAAAGGTGCATGACATTGGTGATGATATGAGGAAATATCTAAGTACCTTACAAATAGTATTATCTTATATGAGGATATATTATTTGAAAATATATACTTATAAAATTTTAAAATATAAATAAAAGACATAAATTTTAGTGGTTAAATACTAGCCTATAGTTAGAGTGACATATATTCATTATGAAAACATGTAAATTTGAAAGATTGTTTTGGTTTTCTACTACTTCTATAATAATTACTAGGAGATAAATCTATCTTGTGTATTTCACTATTGTATCAATGAGTTATTGAATTGATCAATAGGTAGTTGCATACATGAAATGTAAAACAATTCATCTAGAAGAATTGATCATTGGAAAACAGAAATCTCTATAAATAGGAACCATATAAAGAGAATTTATTTAAAGAGTTTTGGTGATGTGTTCTACACCAACATAAATATTAATGCTCTTTGTCCATGTGTCCATTTACCTTGTGTTTCAATTGTGTTTAAGTATTCCCTTTATATCATTCCTACATACTTATATTATAGTAATATGTGTTCTTGGGTATGAGTAAATGAGAAGCATGTATATTGTTAAGTGTAGGGCCTATCAAATATTTTTGTTTCATTTTCTATGTATAATGTGTTTATGTTTGTTTCTCTCCATGTTTTCAATTGTCTAGGTAATAGTGAGTATAAGCACAAACTCATATGTTTTAAGTATAGGATTGTTGTCTCTTATATGTGAAGTATTTGTTTGGTAGAGATATTAGTATACCAACCATATTCTAATTTTAACGATAATATTTTTCTTTGTGTTTGTTTTAGAGAGTTATTATTTTTAATCAATGTAGATATTCAAATATTTTGATGGTCTCTACTATCTTGTTGATGATTTTACCTATGTTTTTACCTTTGTATCTTATTTTATTTAATGTGTGCATGAGGAGCCATAGTTATGTTTAATTGGAGCAAAGATAACATCAAGGTCAATTTTGATAGTATATAAAACTATGAGAATAAAACTAACATTAAATATGGTAAGACTCTTGGAGATGAGAAACACAAAGGTATATGTTGAAGAACATTCATGTTGGTATTGGAGTTTCCAACTCCACTATTGGTATTTCAACTAATTTTAGAAATATGAAATCCTACAAGATCAATGTTAATTAGATTTTATAACTAAAGAAGAGTATTGTGTATAGCAAGAGTAAATCTATTGTTGGTCTTGTATCCACATGATAGGTTATATTATATTATTTTTGTCATATATTATAGTGTATTCAAATAGATAATATTCCTTTTATCAATATTTGACATGTTATTGTGTTAAATTAAAAATTGTTATGTAATGAAGTTTGATGTCATCCTTGGAATATAGAGAATATCTAATATCATTGTCTAGTATTGTATTTGTGCATGTTCTCTTAACCATTCAATGAATCCATGTGGTATTACAAATTGTGAATTGATGTGATAAAAAATGTGTAATGTTTTGTGTTAGTAAATGGTTATAAAAACCCTTTATATAAAGGAATGGATAGAAATCTATTTAAAATTATATTTCCAAGGGCACTAAAGAGCCAACCAGTGTATGCTAAAATATATGTCATGTTATTACATGTGTCTAAAAAAATTTGAAATAAGCTTACATAACAATGTAGTCTGTGAAATTTTTAGAAGGTGGAAGGGTGAAATTAAAAGAAGTGTCTTGTGTAAACTATCCCTATGATAAGTTAAACATGATTTTTTTTAGAATTTTTAAATTCCTCTAAAGAGTAATGTTGAGAAGTCTATCTCTATTATGGAAAGTGACTCACATTTTGTTATGGTTTAATGAAATTCTATGCTAGAATGCTACTAAGAAGGTTAAAATTTTATTTTTTTTTAGAATTTTTAAATTCCTCTAGAGAGTAATGTTGAGAAGTCTATCTCTATTATGGAAAGTGACTCACATTTTGTTATGGTTTAATGAAATTCTATGCTAGAATGCTACTGAGAAGGTCAAAAGTTTATGGAGGATGTGTGATATCAACGTGTTAGAAGGTGTACTTTGACATTACATTTTGCATGTTTAAAACAAACACCTAGTTTACCCTGTCGCATTGGCATTACATTTTGCATGTCTTTTTTTTGTAGAACGTATCCTAGCCTACAACTTATTTAGATGGCAATACTTGGACTTTAACACTCTTATCGCTCCACCATAATTATTCTCCACCTCTATTATTCTTTGGATTATTTTTTTATCAACTTTGTATTTGGTTATGTCGAATACAAACAATTTCATCGGTAAACTATCCCCATGACAAGTTAAACATGGTTAGGCTTTTTTTTTAATTTTAAATTCCTCTAAACATGGTTAGTTCTTTTTAGAAATTTTAAATTCCTCTAAAGTAATGTTGAGAATATTGAGAAGTCTATCTCTATTATGGAAAGTGACTCACATTAGTAGTTATGGTTTGATGAAATTCTATGTTAGAATGTTATTGAGAAGGTCAAAATTTTATGCACGATGTGTTATATCAATGTGCGAGGAGGTGTACTTTTGACATTACATTTTGCATGTTTAAAACAAACACCTAGTTTATCCTATCGCATTGGCATTAATTTTGCATGTTTTTTCGTTGAACGTATCCTGGATGGCAATACTTGGACTTTAACACTCTTCTCGCTCCACCGTAATTATTCTCCACCTCTATTATTCTTTGGATTCTCTTTGTATCAACTTTGTATTTAGTTCTGTCGAATACAAACAATTTCATCGTTACACTTTTGCCTAAAACGTCATTGGAATCAGTCTTCTATGTCCGTTTCTATCTGAATTGTATTTCCAAAAAGTTTCCTACTGCCGCTGAGTAATATTTAAATGTTGTTTCTAATTAAATATCACATATCCAGCACGCCTGCTCCAAGTTGGCATTGATAATGTTGAATCTGCAGCAATAGACACGTCTGATGACCGACCATTTAAGAAGGCTAGTCATTGGCTACAAAAGTGCTTCCTAGTTCCAACGTTAAGGTGCGTTTATCTGAGAGAGATGGGGTTATAGTGAATGGTATGTTTATCCAAGAGTTATGTACTTATAGTGATTTGCAGGTTTATCCAAGAACTATGAAGTTATAACGAATAGTACGTTTATCCGAGACGGATGGAGAGCAATGGAGTTATGAGTGAATGGTGCATTTATTTAAGAAATGGAGTTATAGTGACTTGTACGTTTATTTAATAAGGATAAAGTTAAAGTTATAGTGAATGGTATGCTATTTAGTCTAAAGAGAAAGTTATAATGAATATAGTAATTTAAGAAGGATAAAGTTATAGTGAATGGTATGCTATTTAGTCTAAAGAGATAGATTTATAATGAATATAGTAAGAATTGAATACTATTAAATGTGATATGATAAGTGGAAATTACAAATCCGAGCAAGAAAACACTGAACTCGTATGTAAGCATCTATTTGTGGGAAACTTAATGTCGGCAAAGTATAGCAAAACAAAAGAAGCAAACAAAATTAAGAGTATATTCGCTTCTTAGTTATTGGGACTGCCGCAAGTCGAAAACTGTCCGTTTCAGGAGAGTTGTTGAGGCACACAATATCTGGCCCCACTTATGCTTCTGGTGTCCCGTGGTTATTGAGTGACACCGAACAGACATTTTCTGGTATATAAATCATTCAAGTCCTTTAAAATACTGACAAACTTGTGGAAGCTCATTGTTTTGGAAGGTAGACAGATCTTTGAAGAAGAGAATGGTAAGACAGACTTGTCTGATGACTTGTGGAAGCTATAAAATATGTATTCAAGAAAACAAGTGTTGGCACTTTGTTTTATAATAATAATCATTGCATTGCATGCTATAAGGATCTGTAGACGTGCTTTGTATCTGAAGGATGGCGCATAATTATTATCATTAATTAACAATAAAAACAAAAATTAATTATAAAAACAGACGGACGATTAGCAAATTGGTATTATAAAAATGGAAATGAGTTAGATTAAAATGGACTATAATTGATTAAAATTTCAGTTTTTTATTTTAAATTGATTTTAAAATTTGAAAGAGTTAGACTTGGTTAATCATCATAAATTATTATTGATACGTGACCATTTATATTTTTTCAAGTCTAAATGGGCTTTGTTTCAGTAAGTTTATAATAATAATTTGTGTCTCATATTAGCTTAGAAATTTGATGTGGATTTATTCATAGGAAGACTCACACCCAAATAACAGAGAAGATTGCACTCGAAATAAACTGCATAATGTTTTGATTGAAGGATTATTTATAATCAATTACACATTTTTTCGGATAAGCATAATAGCTGTTCAAAAATTTTATCCGGTGCATAATATAGAAATTCTACTAGAAAAGAAACTATTTAGAATGGAAACAATTACATAAGGTTGATTACGTGTCATCCTTATCATTCCTCCCCACCGTAAGAGCATTGGGCTCCAATGTGGTCAAAAGGGAAGGAAAGTCATGAACCATCTAGCTATGAGAGATCCATCGAGCCTGATGTGGTAGTTGTCCTCGTTTGGCCACAAGGTAGGAAGTCGAAGATCCCTGGTGAGTGTGGCGTGTCCTAGTGTCAAAACGATGATCATTCTCCAAAGGAAACTAGAAGTCAGGTACAATATCAATAGGATGACTAATGATAGGCTCTGTCTCCAATGTAGACTCATGGTATGGTTGAAGCAAGTCAACATTGATGACATCATGGATGCCCAAGTGTGCTGGAATATCAAGCTGAAAAGCATTCTCGGACACCTGCTAGATAATAGTGTATGGCCCAAAGCGAATGGGTTTGATCTTGCTATGGGTTGTCCCCTGGAACCTGCGACAATCAAGGTGCAACAAAAATCTATCTCCCATCTGGAAATGATGTGGAACACGATGTTTGTCCATGGCTTTATTCTGCTGCTGTTGGGTTTTCTACAAAATAGAAACAATGTTAGAGTGAAGTTGCTGCAAATGGTGGACGAAGTAATGGGCTTTATCTTGCTCTTTTTTCATATGGGTTGTGACAAGAGATGGAAGGGACAAGGGTAACTCATAAGGGGCTACAAGTTGAAAACCTAGATATACTTCAAAGGGTGAGTGACCTGTAGAGGAATGGACAGCCCAATTATATGCATGCTCAATGTGAGTAAGACTCAAATCCCATTTGGTTGGAGATGAATGGTGAAAAGTACGAAGAATTTGGACAAGAGTACGGTTGACTACTTCAGTTTGACCATTGGTTTGAGGATGAAAAGCTATGGAAAAGTTAAGAGACACCCTTAAAATTTTTCATAATGAATGTCAAAAGTGATCAAAAAAATGGGAATCATGGTCAGAGACAATACTAGTGGGTAGACCAAAGAAATGCCAGACAGTATCAAAGAAGAGTTGGGCTAAGTTCGCAGTGGAACTGGTTTTTCTACAAGGGATGAACTTAGCTATTTTATTGAATAGATCAACTATGACAAAAACACAGTCATGCTGACGGAATATCTTAGGAAAACCACTAACTAGATACATTGAAATACTTTCCCACACACGAGATGCAATAGGCAAAGGCATGTTGAGGCCGAGATTCTTGTTGGATGGCTTGGATTTGCAACAAGCGGTACACTGCCTCAAATACTGCAAAACATCACACTACGTGTGGAGCCAGTAGAAGAATCACTTCAAGTGATGAAGAGTTTTATGCTTGCCAAAATGTCCACCATAAAGGGTAGAATGTGCCTCCTTAATAAGGGATTGTCGAGACTCATAGGGTACACAATGTTTTTCCAGGCGGTAAAGCAAACCATCCTTAAGATGATAATCTTGAAAAGGGACCAAATTTGAAGAGGAAGGATGGTGTAAATGCTTAAAAACTGTGGCAAAGTCATGGTCATGAGGATACAAATAAGGCCAAGACTGAAATCCCAAGTGTGAGGTAGTAACAATAGTCAAAGTATGGGAGGAAGGAGTATGACTTAGGTAATTAGCCACAGAATTTGTATTACCCTTTTTGTATTTTATGACAAGGTGGAATTGTTGAAGGTAAGAAGCCCATTTCATGTGGTGAGCTTCTTGGATTTTATTCTGATATTGGAGGAACTACAAAGACAAATGATTTGTATGAACAATGGTTTCTTTGCTTAAGAGGTAATGATGCCAATATTTGATAGCTTGGACTAACGCATAAAGCTCTTTTTCATATGTAGAATAATTTTGCTTGGCAATAGAAAAGGACCCTGAATGAAAGGCAATAGGATGACCATTTTGTTTGAGAACAGCACCAAGGGCAAATTGAGAAGCATCAATTTCTATCTCAAAAGGTTGTCTGAGGTTAGTAATAATGATAACAGGAGTAGAACAAAGCTTATCTTTCAAAGTGGAAAATGCATGGGAATGGGTAGGAGTCAAATGGAAAATAGATTTTGCCTTAGTCAAATTATGCAAAGGAGTATTAATGGTGGAATAGCTTGGAATAAACTTGCGGTAGAAGTTGGCTAGACCAAGAAAACTCTGTAACTTAGTGGCAGTGGTAGGAGTAGGCCAATTTAGGAGGACTTCTACTTTGCTAGGATCCACCTTAATACCTTGCTCATCAATAATAAAGCCAAGGTAGGAAATAGAATTTTACCCAAAAGAGCACTTAGGCAAATTGGCGTACAACTAATGTTGTTGAAGGATGAAAAGAACATGATCCAGATGTTGCAAATGGGCCTCCTATGTAGGTGAAAATATGAGAATATCATCAAGATATATGATTACATATCTATCTAAATAGTCTTTGAAAACTTCATTCATGATCCTCATGAAGGTAGCAGGAGCATTGGTGGGGCCAAAGGGTATTACAAGCCATTCAAAAAGACCCATATTTGTTTTGAAATGAATCTTCCATGTATCTTCGGCCTGGATGCATACCTGATGATATCCACTTTTGAGATCAATCTTAGTGAAAAACTTGGTTCCTTGAAGTTGGTCTAAGAGATCATCAATACAAGGGAGTAGATATCTATTTTTTATTGTGATTTAAGTGCCCAAAAATCAATACAAATACGCCAAGTGTCATCTTTTTTTAGAACAAGAAGAATAGGAGAGGCACAAGGAGAAATGCTAAAGTTAATGAAACCTTTATCTAGCAGGTCCTAAATTTTCTTCTTTATTTTATCATATTGCTGAAGTGATTGCATGTACATGGGAGTATTAGGAAGAGGTGCAGCTGGAACTATATCAATAATGTGGTTAATGGCTCTTTGTGGAGGCAAGAAAGTAGGCTCTTGAAAAACACTTTGATATTTGTGCAATATGTTATCAATTGCTTTGGGTCTATTGGATTTAGAAGTTGTTGCTAAAAAGTGCTTATATTGTGGACAAATGAAAACGAGAGCAAGTACCTGTGCTTGATTGGCTACTTTACATGCTTGTCTACAACTTAGCAATAGATTATTGGAGTGTTTGGTGGGTTCTTGAATTGAGTGAGTGGGATAGTGCTTATTATCTTGCTGCAATGTGTATGTATTGTTGTAAGCATCATATGTAGCATGTATATCATATTGATAGGGCTTACCAAGAAAAATACCACAACAATCCATTGGGGTCACATCACAAGTGACCTTGTCTCTAAACTTTGGACCAAAGGCAAATGCAAGAGTGCATGTGTGTGTAATCTGCGAAGAGATCGCTCTATACTTCCATCCAAGAGAGTATGGATGAGGATGTGGAGAAGTAGTGAGCTTGAGCACACGTGACGAACAGATTATCATGATCTCGAGCATCAAAATAATTACTAATTACAAGATTGAGTTTTTCTTTCAACTCCTCATAGACTTTTTATTCACCAATAGTCTTGATGGGGTTTTTATTGGTACTCTCATCAGACTGTACAAACAAGGTCTTCTTCTGCAATTATCTACATTGATGCAGGAGCATCCAGCAGCATCCTATGGAGAGGCATTTGAAAAATTGCTTAAGGAGGAAGAACGTCGTGATTTCATGACATGTCACGAAATCACGACAGAAAAAGGCAAGGAGGGCAAGGAGGAAAACCTGTCGCGATATCGCGACAGAAAAAGTGTCACAATATCGCAACACAAAGAGGAGAGAGGAGCAGACGAAGAAAGCTGTCGCGATATCACGACAGAAAATGTGTCACGATATCGTGACACAAACGAAGAACGGAGCCAGCAGGAAGAAGATGTTGCGAAATCATGACATGTCACGATTTCGCGACCCAAGCAGGAAGGAGAAGGCTGCAAGCAAAGATGTCATGATTTCATGACATGTCACGATTTCATGACCTAGGAGCAGAAGGAGAGTACGGAAGGAGCAGATGTCACGATTTCATGACATGTCGCGATTTCGCAACCTAAAGGCGAAGAAGGAGCCAAGAAAGAAAGATGTCGCGATTTCGTGACATGTTGCGTTTTCACGACGAAGGGGCGAGCGAAGGAGCCAAAGGAGGAAGATGTCACGATTTCGCGACATGTCACAATTTTGTGACCCGAAGGAGCGAGAGGAGGCAAGAAGAAAAGATGTCGCGAAATCATGACATGTCACGATTTCATGACCGAAGCGAAAAAGAGAGAGAGAACGCCAAAGATGTCACGATTTCACGACAGAAGCAGACAAGGAAGGGACAAAGGAGAAAATGTCGCGATTTCACGACATCTCGTGAAATCATGACCGAAAGGAGACTGGAATGGAAGGAGGAGAAAATGTCACGATTTCACGACATGTCACGAAATTGCGACCGAAGGAGCAAAAATAAACCAAGGAGGGAAATTGTCACAATTTCGTGACATGTCACGAAATCGTGACCCGAAGCAAGAAAGCGAAGGCGGAAGTCAAAGCTGTCATGAAATCGTGACATGTCATGATTTCGTGACCCAAAGGAGGAGCGGACAGCAAGAAAGAAAAATGTCACGATTTCGCGACCCTTGCTACAGTGCAGCTGGAGGAAGAAGACGACAGAGGTCAGGCGACGGTTGCAGGGCAAGGACGACACATGGCACCAAGGTGCAGTTAAAGCGGGCGATTACCCAGAAGCATGGGAAACGAAGAGGATGGGTCGCACAGAGTAATCTGATAGGGAGCGGCGGTCAGAGTGATCTGACAGGAAGCGGCGATGACAGGGGCCGTGCGGAGTGGAGCCATTAATCGGGTTGGTGATCCAATTTTTGGGAAAGATGTTTCAGAGGGTCGGGGCCTCTATAAAAACCTAGTTTTTTGTAATACGATGGGGGTGGATCGGAGATCGCATGCAGAAGTGTGAGTTGAAAGCTAAGCCGAGCGCTAGCTATTGTAAAGCCTGTGGGCTGTTATTGTAAAGATTTTTTAGATTAATGCATGAAAATTTGGGAATTGCGTGAGTGTGACTGTGTGTGATTCCCCGTCCCCCATCATACATTCAGATTTAAGATACCTTTTCATTTACAATAATTACAAAAATTTTGAGACTTAACATGTGAGAAGAAGAAGAAGAAGAAGAAGAAGAAGAATCATGAAATGCATTCTTAGAAGCAGAGGACTGAGAAGGAGTGGGAGTAGGAGAATAATGAGAAGGGAAAAATCAAGAAAAGCTTTGTGGCTCCTATTGTTGAGGGCGAAGCGATCAGTTAGAACCTACTGAAGGGTAGTGCTTCTCCTTGTGTTGTACTGCAAACTTCTCCTTAGCAATTTGTGCTTGTTTGAAAACATCATCAAGAGTTGTACAAGAAGTGTACTTGATTTCTCGATAAAATTGTGTGACAAGACCACTTTTAAACTTGGCAATAAGGGAAGTAGTGGGATCTAAAATGCGAAGCAACACGCATAATTTGTTGAATTCATGGACATAGTCCTAAACGGATTGATTCTTACCCTGACGAAGGCGAAGCCAATGGTTGAGGATATCATCATCATAGTAGGATTGATAAAGGCCGTAATCAAAGCATCCCAAGTGGATATGGGGTCTTGAGTTCCTTGGCGTTCAGTAATGAGAACCTTAGCCATGTAAGAAATTTTGAGCTTGGCAATGGAACTTTTTCATCGTCTAGAGTTTGAATGAATTCAAACCAAGTCTCCATATCTAAGATCCAGGTATTGAGGACATCAGGATCCTTAGAGCCTTAGTATATTTTGACTTCACATTTAAGAGAATGAGTATGAGAGGGGGAGGAAGAATGTGAAAGACTATGGTCTAAGGCAAGAAAGAACTAAGGTAATAACCTTGGCTAATTTTTCTACTACATTGGTAGCCATAGGTCTAGGTGGAGCCAGTGAAAGACTATGATGCCCAACTAAAATACCAAAACCTTTTTTTTTTGTTTTTGAACTCAAGAATTGTTTATAATAAAAGCTTTGAAAAAGTTAGAAAAATTGACCCACCAATTTTTTTTTTTTATAAAGAAACCAAACCTTCTCCTTTTTTTTTTTTTTTTTAAAGAAACCAAACTTTTTTAAAGCTTTAAATATATATAAAGAAGAAGAAAAAGATAAAAAAAAATTATATATAAAGGGCCTGCTATCCCTTTCTAATGTTGGCCAAATGTCTAAAAAGGTAAAGTGACAAGCATATATTTTTTTTTTAATAGAGTTTATACCTCCCGATTGGTGCGCAGGACTAGAGAGGCACATCTTCAACCTTGAGTGGAGGTCAAGTGTGGGTGGCTTGTGAATCCAAAACACATCAAGCAATAGTAGGGAGGCCTCAGTAGGCAACATCTGCAAGGGAAATATAGAATGGATGTTGGGGACTTCGAGCTAGCTTGTGCAGATGGTGAAGACGAGCACAAATCCTTTCAACGATGGATGGTACACATGAAGGAATCTAGAACAAGTTTGAGTGGCCTCCGTAGGTACATCAATGCGTTAGCAAATCCCTCGATAAATTTTTAGTGGGCCTTCCTTATGATCCCTCCTCGCAAAAATACCCATGCAGCAGTTATCGTAAATGAGGACGTGAGGCAATGTGTGATGATGTGGCGACGTCGTCGCTAGCAGAGATGGGAAACAAAACCACTGTGATGCATCCACAACATTATCGTTGGTGATATCATCAATGTGGTGAAGGGTGGTGAGCAACTCCGTAGAGGCACGCAGCGAGCTAGTGGCAGAGAATTATGAACAGTATCCACAAAAATCAATAGGCACGGGTATGGTCGACAAGAAGAAATAGGAAACTGTGTCCCAGGTGATGCAAAAAGGAGATGCTACGTTAAAAAAACTTGTCTTTGAATACCAAATGATATGGATTTATCCACAAGAAGACACACCTAAATAACATATAATATTGCACTCGAAAGGAACTGCATAATGCTTTGATTGAAGGACTATTTATAACCAATTACACATCTTTTCGGATAAGCATAATAGTTGTTCAAAAATATTATCCGGTGCATAATAAAATCTGCTAGAAAACAAATTATTTACAATGGAAACAATTACAATTACGTGTCATCCTTATCAAAATTTGTTTGTCTTCACCTTCAAGGGAGGAAAGACCCATTGTAAGAAAAAAGTCAAAGATGTGTTGTTTGTGTGATACAAACAATAAAGTGAATATCATATATATTAACACTTTATATGCACCATAGGTCCATTATTGTTGAGGTTCATACCCATTACCACTAGAAGTTGAAACAACATTAATATACATGTCTTGAAAGTCATATGGTTATGGTTTTAGATTTTCTTTCAAAAGACTTAGGTTCAAACTACTATGAGGATTGGTGTGTGTGAGAGTGATTTTGTGTACTATATATATATATATATATATATGAAGTTGAAACAACATATAATATACATGTCTTGAAAGTCATATGGTTAGGGTTTTAGATTTTCTTTCAGAAGACTTAGGTTCAAACTACTATGGGGCTTGGTGTGTGTGTGTGAGCGAGTTTGTGTACAATATATCATATATATATATATATATATATATATATGATAAATCACCTCAGTTTATTAAATCATATGGTAAGTCATCTTAGTTTTATTTATATCAATGATAGAGCATTTACTAATTTGTGGGGAACATCACAACATTTTGTTTTATTTTTTTTTTAGTTTTAAGGTTCAAACCTCAGTATGCATGTGGTTGTGTGTTAAATTTTCTATTGATAAACTCAACTTATAATGCATTTACTAAGTCGTGGGGAACATCACAATATTTTTTTTTTAGTTTTAAGGTTCAAACCTCGGCATGCATGTGGTTGTGTGTTAAATTCTTTATTGATAAACTCAACTTTCCCCCTTATGAGAGGTCATGGTGGGATACAAATTCCCTAAGTGTCAACCATAGATATTTCTCACGCTAACCAAATCTATAAAACAAATAATGTATTTACTAAATTCTTGATTTTAAGAATTAATTTTGGCTAATAAACCTACCATTTTATTCTTTTCATACCAAAATGTTTCACCTAAGTTTGATAATTGCCTTGAAGACCAAGGATATACTTAGATTCTTAATATTTTATTTGCTTAACCTCTAGGATGGTTAGCTCCCTAATATTTTTTATTTTATAATAGAAAAAGGGATTATATGAGCTAATTAATATAAAAATGTTGACTCTTTGGATGAACTATTCAAATAATCATTAAGAATTTGTAATATTAATTACAATTCTAATGCATTGTAATATATCATTCACAAACACATTGAGCATAGAAATTTCCAAAAGGACTAATAAAAAAAAGGAAAATAAACTATAATCCTCTTACTTAGCTTAAATTAGCAAGGTAAAATTATATGTGACTAAAATCAACTAAACACCATACATAATTATATATTAAAAAAATGAAATAAATTATTTGTTCATCTAAAAATTGTGGAAATTGATAAATAAATTTAAAGCTTTCTAAGGCTTAAAGAAATTATCCTTGGAAAATGTGCCTAACACACTTATTTATAATTTTTTCTCATCTTAAAATAGTATATCTATTCTAAAATTATAAATTAAGTACCACAATTAGAAATCCCTAATTGTAGTAAATATATACAAAATTATTATCAAATGCATGAGTTTGATTATTAAATACCTCAACTCTCGAGGAGGACCATGTTTGAATCTTGCAAAGTGATGCACGCATAATTGTTAAGATGTTGTAATATGACTATGTGGTCATAATGTAATATGGGTAGGGTTTGTTTCAATCCCATATAAACAATTAAAAAAACTATACAAAATTGGATAAAATTTATAAACTTTATCTTCAAAATGTTATTCTGGTTTTTAGATACGATATTTTGGATTATTTTATGGTTGTGTGAATGTATTTACGCCTTTTTAGTTATTGCATCCTAAGAAATTTAGTTCAAAATCAAATTTTTAGCATAAATGCTTCTTTGCATGATTATTTTCTTGCATGTACAAACTTTTCCCATGATCCTTGCATGCACAAGAAAAACCACTTCTTTTATACACTACAATAACCTCCTCCTTCATCTACATTAATATTTATTGTCTCTCTACATCTCATGCTTAATGCTTTTCCCCTAGTTTTATCCATCACCTCTACTTTACTTGTCACCTATTCTAACTTACACCTTTATTATTTATCAATTTCATCGATTCCCCTTACAATCATGAACTTCCTTTCTATTACATCTCATCGTTCATCAATTCATTATCTTAATTATGTTAGATCCTCCTCTTTATTCGATTTTTGTGTGTATTCATAAGCTTTATATCACATGTGTATCTACCTACATGGACAAAGTTTTAGGATCAAATTTAAAATTAAAATAAAATTCTTTATAGACCAAATCATTTGCCAGTTGGAGTGAATTACCTATAGAAATAAAGCCTATAAAATATGCATGTCAAGGGGCAAGTGAGTTGCTTGAATTGAATTGCTTTAATTTTAGGATGGATTATTCTCCTTGGATGAGTTAGTGAGATTTATTGAACTTTTGCACATAAAGCATTTTGGAACTTGAGTGAATCACTCCATAGATTTCACTTAGAGAAGTTTTATTGTTCTATACTAAATCATCAACTTTCTAAACTGGATCACTACCTTATTTAGTATTTGGTGAATCTTGGACCTTTTCTAGGTGATAGGTCTCAAATGGAGCAAATCACTTATATTTTAGAGTCAATCACTTTATGGGTGAGGTCTTAGAAAATATTTTTTTAATTTATCCCCAATGCTTTTTGCCTATGGCAAATGCACATATGGAGCAAAAAAGTGAGAAATTTTACTTATTTTATTCCAACTTGCTTGCTTTCTTTATGAAAAGTATAATTATAAAGCTTGTCATGGAGTCACTATTTACAAAGCAACTACAAAAACTAAATATAAATAATGAAAAATATGTGAAATTAAAGGTCAATTTGGGAATGTGATTGATAAATTAAGTCTTTGGTCCTAATAAAGCATTATGGATTCAAATTGGAAAAAATTTACATATTTGAGGTTAATTACCAACCTAGTGGAGCAAAATGCTTCCTAACTGAGCACCTAGGTAAAATCCTTAAAATTAGAACAACTACTTTATACTTATGTAAAATTACAAATTTGGGACCAAAAATAAGAAATTTCACCAAATAATTTACTAATTAATAAAAATTAAACATGGCATATCAGTACTTAAAAAAAATGCAAACTAGTTTTTGATTCACCAGATCGCTTACACGTAAGTGAAGGGCATAATACTAATGTTGGAGGCTTTCTGATTCACCAGATCACATTATGCGGCAAGTGCAGAGCATAATACCAACAACAAAAGTGTGGTAGAAAATAGAAGGAAAATATTAAACTTAAAAAAATACAAGTTAGGAAAGGAACAAAAGACATGAGATTGAATTTTATTCCGATAAAAATAAGTAATACAACATCAAAACTTCGAACGCGTTTCAACCTACGTGTCTCATCAGTGGAGTGAGTTTCAATGAGGTAAAACCTCTCTTTATAAAGACCTAACTCTAGGGGGGATATAAAGAGTAATTCATGTGGGATAAAAACACCTAAGCATTAATACAAACCACAGGTTTATAGAAAAATACAGTGAAAATAAGAGAAGTCCCAAGCTCAACCCCCAAATAAAACAACACCCAGCCAGAAAAGAGAAGAAACACATTTAAAAATGTGAAAATACAAGGTGGGAAAAATTCCCTTAAATAATTTTATTTTTACATAGATAAGTTCGAAGAGGTTTTTGGTTCCTCCAACAAATGATGCCTCGAGCAATGTGCTTGAGCTCTCTATATTTTTTTCATTTTTCAAACATTGGAGAAATAATATTTGTGCTGATTCGAAGATCTCTGACAAAATTGTAGTTGTACAGCTTCAAAATAAGAGGAATTGTTCTTATTTTGGATCCATTTTTATGTGCTTCTCGCTCAAAAAATCTGGCCAAAAGCGAAGGACTGCCATCAAACTTAACTTTCTCGAACAAAGGTAAGACAAAATTAATTTGATATCCCCTAGCTCTGAGTCTATTAAAAAAATTATTTTTAACATATATAAATCCATCCCTGGAGCTTTCTCTAACCAAAAATTTTTTGAGTTCACTCATGATGAAGGCTTTTTCTAATGAACTAGATGATGGGAGGAAGTAGGGATGTATTGATAGGTATTCATTGGCTTCTAAAATAATTTGGTGCAAAGAATTCTAGTCTAAGCAAAATCAAGCCCCTTAAAAAATACAGTATCCAGAAGTGTTACTTCATAATCAGGAATAAAGGAAGTAATTTTAATACTCTCATAGAAGGAACCATAGGAAGAAAGGTGTAGCAAAAGTATTGTCATTGTTGTCAACACAGATAGATAGATCAGTTGATGCAGTGGACAGGAGTTCAGAGGTCAGTGAGAGCATGTACAGTGAATATCCAAGAAGACAGAAGTGGCCCAGATTCAAAGGATCAAAGAAAAAGACAAGTAAGAAAACTGGCACGATATCGCGACATGTTTTCTGTCGTGATTTCGTGACATATCGGAGGAGAGAGAAAAAGCTGAAAAATCTGTCGCGATATCGCGACATGGCTAAGGAGAGAAAGCGCAAGGAAAACTGTCACGATTTTGCGACATGTTGGAAGAGAGAGAAAGCGCAAGAAAAACTGTCACGATTTCGTGACATGTTGGAGGCAAAGAAGCCAAGTGGAAAAACTATCACGATTTCGTGACATGTTGGCAGAGAAGAAGGCAAGTAGAAAAACTGTCACGATTTCGTGACATGTTCGAAGAAGAAGCGCATGCAAGAAAAACTGTCACGATTTCGTGACATGTTTGGAGAGAAGGCGCAAGCAAAGAAAACTGTCACGATTTCGTGACATGTTTGGAGAGAAGGCGTAGGCAAAGAAAACTGTCATGATTTCGTGACATGTTTGGAGAGAAGGCACAAGCAAAGAAAACTGTCACAATTTCATGACATGTTTGAAGAGAAGGCGCAAGCAAAGAAAATGTGTCACGATTTCGTGACATGTTTGAGAGAAAGAGCTTGCAAGGAAAAGTGTCATGATTTCATGACAATTTGCAAGAGGAAGCGCTAAGGAGAAAAAGTGTCATGATTTCATGACATGTCGGGTTTTCCGATCCGAAGGAGAAGAAAAGCGCCAAGGAGAAAAAGTGTCACGATTTTGTGACATGTCGGGTTTTCATGACCCAAAGAGGAGAGAGAGTGTACGGAGGTGAATGTGTCATGATTTCGTGACATGTGTTTAGAGAGAAAGGCACAAGGATGAATGTGTCACGATTTCACACTTTTTTCACGGAAGAGAGAGAAGAGCACAAGGATGAATGTGTCACGATTTGACATGTTTCAAGAAGAAAGGTACAATGGAAGGTGTCACAATTTCATGACATTTTTCAGAAAGAAGTGAAAGTGTCACGATTTTGTGACATGTCATGTTTTCACTAGTGCAAGCAGAGAAGAGTGCAAGGAAGCGAAAGTGTCATGATTTCATGACATGTTCTATTTTTGTGGGCAAGAGCAAGAAGAGCACAAGGCAGCGAAAGTGTCACGATTTCGTGACATGTTCTATTTTCACGAGAAAGAGACAGAGAAGAGCTCAAGGCAGCAAAAGTGTCATGATTTCACGACATGTTCTGTTTTGAGTGCAAGTGAGAAAAGGAGAGGCAAAAAGTGTCATGATTTCGTGACATGTCGTATTTTCACGAGTACAAGCCGAGAAGAAGACAAAGAGGCGAAGTGTCATGATTTTGTGATAGGTCATTTTGCAAGCTAAAAAAGAACCAACATATTAATATATGTAACGTTAACTGAAGTTACAAAGTTATAGGGGATGTTACAAAAGAAAATCATGCAGCTATTTTAAGAATAGTCGAAGAAGGAGAAATCGAACAACATATAAATAGAATCGAATATGCATGCATGCATAGAAATGAATACGATCATGACCGAGAAGACGAACAATCATGGTAGAGGTATATGTGTACATGTATCGTGTTTGATGAAAAGCCTACTCTATATTATACAAAAGCAGTTATAGTTAGAAGGTGTTCCAACTATCAAGTGGCGCATGAGGAAATAAAATGAGTTACAACTAGAGTTACAATTAGACAATTTGATTATAAAAGGGTAGTTGCGTGGAGAATAAAGTTGTCACTGAATGTGTGAAAGTGCTATCGAAAGAGGGTTAGAAGAGGGCTGTAAGAGAGAGAAAAGTAGAGCAGTGAGAGTGTGCTATTTTTTGAGAAATAGCAGACCAGTCAGGGTCTTGAAAAAGTGAAGGCATTTTTATGTCATTGAAATAGATTCAAAATAATGATCCAAGTTGGTGCTTGGCATTAGGGGTTGGTGCTCCTATCTATTGGTGCAAATAAATAAGGGGTTGGTGCTCCTTCCAGTGGGTGCTGGTAAAGTGATTGTAAAATTGGTGTTTTGCAAAGGCTGGATTTGGATCGTAGTCCAAGAAGTCATTCTTGAGGAGTAGCCAAATTGGTGAACCTCGTTACATTGTGTGTTGTGGTGTGCTCTCTTGTGAAAATTGCTTTACCTATTTTTAAGTTCTCTTTGCTTCAGCTTTAAGTGTTGTAGATTTGAATTTTAATAGCTACACTGATTCACCCCCCCCTCTCAGTGTCATTGTGAGAATATCAATTGGTATCGGAGCAAGGTTCCTAAACAAGCTTAATCATCTAAGGTGATCTTGGAAGGAACACAATGGCAGGTGGTGAAGGATTCTCATCAAACAAAGCTCCTTTGTTCAATGGAACTAATTACTCATTCCGGAGACTCAGGATGCAGACATATCTGAGTGCATTGGGATACGACATTTGGGAGTCAGTAGAAAGTGGATACACAATACCAGCTACTCCTCCAACAGATATCTGTCGAGAAGAAAAAGTTTGAGAATAACTCCAAAGCAAAGAATGCCATAATGTGTGGGCTAGTAGACAAGTGAACTGATAAGGATCATGAGTCAGTAAATCGAGCAAAAGACATGTGGGACAAACTGAAGAGCATCCATGAAGGAGACAACAAGATCAAGGAAGTCAAGCTGCAAATGCATCGAGCTCAGTTCGAAGCTTTACAAATGAATGACGATGAGAACATAGAGGCCTATATGCCGAGAGTCAATGGAATCATTAATGCAATCGGAGGACTCGACGAAGAAATCGAAGATGCGGTCGTCATGAAAAAGGTACTTAGAACTCTTCACAAAAGATTTAATTCTAAAGTTTCTTGCAATAGAAGAGGCTAAAGATCTAAATAATTTTAGCATGGACGAGATGCATGGTTCTTTGACTGCATACGAAATGAGAATAGGACAAACTAAGCCCATAGACAGAGAAGCAGCTTTTAAAGCACACAAAAATATAAAAGCTGAACAAGAATCTGAGGATGAAGAGACATCGGATGAAACGGAAGCTAACTTTGTTCGGAAACTTACAAAGGGAAAAGGAAAATATAGAGGAAAGTTACCGTTTAAGTGCTTCAATTGTGGAGGGGTCGGTCACTTTGCAGCTAAGTGTCCAATGAATGAGAAAACCAAAAGTGATGAAGGGTCACACCAAGAAAGAAGTGACTGGAAGAAGAAACCAAATTTTAGAAAAAGCAACTTCAAAAAGAAAAGTTTCATATCCAAGAATGTCAGCTCTTCTGAAGATAGCTCAAGTGAAGATTCTAAAGAAGAAACAGGTGAAGCTCTGTTCATGGCATTTGAAGAAGAAAAAATAGAAGAAAAATAGGAAGGTGACACAAACATTAAGGATGAGGCTAAAGTATATCTGGAAGGAGAGTTGGTTGCTGCACTTAAAGAGTTGAGTACAGAAAGGAAAAAGAATAAAAAGGTCTCAAGAAAGCTTGAGGATGCGAATGACATAATAAACAGTTTGAAAGTACAGATGTAAGAATTTAAGAAAATGTCTGAAGAACTCGAAGTACAATTAACCATGAAAATAGATGAGTGCAACAAACTGGAAGAAGAGATTGTTGTCTTAAGAATGCGGCTAGAAGAAAAGAATCAAAAATTGAGTTGCTATCACAAACTTGAAGGAAGTTCTACGAAGCTTGAAAAGATTATAAATAGTCAGAGGACTACAGGCATCAAATTTGGCTTGGGCTTTGTCGAAGGAGAATCGTCAAGTGGATCAAAGGCCATAACTGTAGAACAAGTAAAGAAAGAAGATAAGATCAAGGTTGATCAAGGAAAAATGAATCAGGCAAAAGAAAGCAATAGTGCCAGGCACGAGAAGAGTGCTCACAATGAGGGATTCATAAAAGTCACACATCAAAGGAGAAGAAAATTTGTGGCTCCTACTACAAAATGGCAAAGACCAACTCCCAGGTTCAATCATTCCTTTTCTGGTTATTGTTTTAAATGCAATGCTTACGGTCATAAGATTTCAGACTGCATTTATAATATAGGACAAAGAAATTTCACCAGTAGAAATGTCTTTTCACCCTTGATGGATTATGCAGTAGAATGCTATAACTGTCATAACTTTGGACACATTGCAAGAAACTGTAGAAGCACATATGCAGCAAATAAATATTAGGGAAGAAGATCTCAACCAAACAGTTTTAAGACAAAACAGAAAATTCTCGAAAAAACATGCACAGAGCTACCGACAAAGAAAAGTCTAAACAAGTGACCAAAACCGTAGCCAAACCAGAGTGGAAAGAAAAGGAGCGACCCAAGGAAGAAAAGGAATCCTTGATTGTTCAGACAACATTCAAAGCACAGAACAAATCTGCACCATGGATATTGGATAGTGGATGCTCCAGTCACATGACAGGAGATAAACAAAAATTTGAAAAATTATAGAAATATGAAGGGGGCTCAGTAAAGTTTGGAAATAATGATGGAGCCAAGATAGTTGGCAAAGGATCATCAAGATAAGTGATGGAAAGATCAATTCCAAAGAAGTTCTGTTTGTGATTGGTTTGAAGCACAACTTACCGAGCGTAAGTCAAATCAGTGACAGAGGTCATGAAGTCATCTTTAAGAAGCAGGGCTGTGAAGTCGAAAAAGCACACAGTGGGAAGCTGATAGCTACTAGATCGAGGACTTCTAGAAATCTCGTATACTCTCTCGTAGACTTCGAAGGAGCATGCTTGATTGGACAGGAAGATGAAAATTGGCTGTGGCACAAGAGGCTCGGTCATATTAGCTTTGACAATCTGGTAAAAATAAGTTCAAAAAGGGTAGTAAGAGATATACCCACCATTGGCAAACCATTAAATAGCATCTGTGCTTCATGCCAAAAAGGGAAGCAAACTAGATCCACATTTAAATCAAAGGAATACTTCACCAAGAAGCCTTTAGAGCTAATACATACGGATTTGCATGGACCCATGAGAACACAAAGCATAAATGGTGACAAATACTTTATGATGTGCATAGATGACTATTCCAGGATGACATGGGTACTATTTTTAAAGCTTAAATCAGATGCCTTTGAGATGTTCAAGATTTTCAAAAAATAGGTTGAGAATCAAACTGGAAAAAGAATTAAATGCCTAAGATCAGATAGAGGAGGAGAGTTTATCTCAGAGGAGTTTGCAGAGTACTGTCAAAAATATGGGATCAGAAGACAGTTTTCAGCAGCAAGGACACCTCAACAGAATGGTGTTGTAGAAAGGAAGAACAAGACTATGCAAGAAATGGCATAGACAATGTTGGCTGAGAACAAAATAGCTGACAGATTTTGGAAAGAGGCAGTCCATACTGCAGTTTACATCCAAAACAGGTGCATGCTAAGGACGCATGAAAGCAAAACACCTTATGAGCTGTGGTTCGGCAGAAAGGCAACAACAAGATATTTCAAAGTGTTCGGCAGCAAGTGCTACATCAAACGAACTGAAGATAATCTCGATAAGTTTGAAGATAGAGCTGACGAAGGTATTTTTCTTGGTTACTCGACAAAAAGCAAAGCCTACACATGTTACAACAAGAGGCTAAAGAAAATTGTGGAGAGTGCCGATGTTAAAGTTGATGAAGGTAGAGAACGAGAAATTACTTATCAAGAAAACTACCCTATTTATGAAGAAGTCATTGAAGGAGATGAAGAAAAGGAAACAGAAGAGAATCAAAAAATTGACCCAGATGATTTAAGAATTGACTCGTAAGAAGAAGAAAACAAGAAATTCAAAACAGTAGCTAGCAGTAAAAATCATCCCGTAGAGCAAATTATTGGGGACCCAACGAGTTGGTATTCAGACAAGAAGAGCAGTAGTACAGAACTACTCTCTATTATCCAAAATTGAGCCCAAAAATGTTGTTGAAGCAAGCACAGATGAAAGTTGGATGAAGGCAATTAATGAAGAACTAGATCAGATTGAGAAAAACAAAACTTGGGAGTTAGTACCAAGGCCGGCAAATAAAAATATAATCGGTACTAAATGGATTTTTTGAAATAAATTGAACGAAGATGGACAGGGTGTAAGGAATAAAGCAAGATTGGTCTCGTAAAGGCTATGCACAAAGTTGAAGGTATTGATTTTGAGGAGACCTTTGCACCAGTAGGTAGACTAGAGGCAATCAGAATGTTTCTGGCTTTAGCAAGTTCATAAAAATTTCAAAGTATATCAAATGGACGTGAAATCAGCATTTCTGAATGGAAAACTGGAAGAAGAGGTTTACATTGAGCAGCCAGATGGTTTCCAACTCGGTGATAATCCCAACTTTGTTTGCAAGTTGAAGAAAGCTTTGTATGGTTTGAAATAGGCACCTAGAGCATGGTATGCAAGGTTGGATAACTATCTGATTCAACAGGGGTTCAAGAAAGGTTTGGTGGACAACAATCTGTATGTCAAAATAGAGAATGGCCATCTTATTGTCCTTGTTGTTTATGTAGATGATATCATTTTTGGCAGAGAACAATGATAAGTCCTGTAGAGACATAGCAAATAAAATGAAGAAAGAATTTGAGATGTCTATGATTGGTGAACTTTCTTATTTCCTCGGACCGCAAGTCAATCAAAGTGAAAAGGGCATTTTTATCTCTCAAGTTAAATATGTGAAAGAAATGTTGAAAAAGTTCACAATGGAGGATAGTAAACCCGTTAGCACTCCCATGACAACAAAGTTGCAAGTTGAGCAAGGATGACAAATCTCCAGATGTAGATCAAACCATGTACGGGTCTATGATTGGAAGCCTCGTTGTATTTGACAACTACTGCACCGGATATCTTACAGGAGTGTGCATGGTAGCAAGATTTCAGGATAGTCCCAAAGAGACTCATGTGACACATTGTGAAGAGGATTTTTAGGTACCTCAAGGGTACTATGGAGTATGGGTTATGGTACCCAAAAGGTAAGGACTTCACTCTTATTGCATATTCTGATGCAGATTGGGCAGGATGTATTGATGACAGAAAGAGTACCAGTGGAGGAGCATTTTATCTTGGAGACAGGTCGGTAGCATGGCACAACAAGAAACAAGAATCGACTCTCTATCCACAGCAGAGGCGGAATACATTGAGCAAAACAACATGTTGTACATAGATATTATGGATGAGACAAACCCCGAAAGATCTTGGTATTCACTTCAAAGAGCCAATTTCAGTTAAATGTGATAACACTAGTGCTATTAACATATCAAAGAATCCGGTTATGCATTCTCGAACCAAACATATTGCAATCCGATATCACTTTTTGAAGGATAAAGTTGTAGAAGGTGAGGTCAAATTGGATTTTGTTCCAACTACAGAGCAAGTAGCAGATATATTCACAAAACCATTGCCCAAGGAAGTTTTTGAGTACCTTCGGAGTAAGTTGGGAGTGGTCACGTTTCCCAAGAACTGACTATCAATTGGGACCACATTCTCAGGGGGAGCATTTATGCCTATGTTTATAGTTTTGCTCATATTCATGATTTTTGCTAACTATAACAATGTGTGTCTGAGAATGTTGTGCATAGACTCAGGGGGAGTCTACAGCAGCCCTTTGGTATTATTGTCAAAGGGGGAGAAGAATTACAGGAGATTGCATAAGTGTTGCCAACAATTCCAAAGGGGGAGATTGTTGAGCAAGGTGCAGAAAAAGTATTGTCATTGTTGTCAACACAGACAGATAGATCAGTTGATGCAGTGGACAGGAGTTCAGAGGTCAGTGAGAGCATGTACAGTGAATTTCCAAGAAGACAGAAGTGGCCCAGATTCAAAGGATCAAAGAAAAAGACAAGTAAGAAAACTGTCACGATATCGCGACATGTTTTCTGTCACGATTTCATGACATATCGAAGGAGAGAGAAAAAGCTAGAAAAGCTGTCACGATTTCGCGACATATCGAAGGAGAGAGAAATGCTGGAAAACTGTCACGATTTCATGACATGTTGGAAGAGAGAGAAAGCGCAAGAAAAACTGTCATGATTTCGTGACATGTTCGAAGAAGAAGGAAGAGAAAACTGTCACGATTTCATGACATGTTCGGAGAAGAAGGAGAAGAAAAACTATCACGATTTCGTGACATGTTTGGAGAGAAGGCGCAAGCAAGAAAACTGTCATGATTTCACGACATGTTGGAGAGAAGGAGCAAAGAAAACTGTCACGATTTCGTGACATGTTTGGAGAGAAGGCAAGCAAAGAAAACTGTCACGATTTCATGACAATCTGCAAGAGAGGTAGTACGGATGAAAATGTGTCACGATTTCATGACATGTTTGAGAGAAAGAGTTTGCAAGGAAAAGTGTCACGATTTCATGACAATTTGCAAGAGGAAGAGCTAAGGAGAAAAAGTGTCACGATTTCATGACATGTCGTTGACCAAGAAGAAAGGCTAAGGAGAAAAGTGTCACGATTTGACATGTTTTTCAGACCAAGAGGAGAGAGAGGTACGAAGGGAAGTGTCATGATTTCGCTGACATGTGTTTTCGAAAAGAGAAGCACAAGAAAGTGTCACGATTTCACGACATGTTTTTAGGAAAAAGAGAAGAGCACAAGGTAGCAAATGTGTCACGATTTCGTGACATGTCTTGTTTTCCGTGCAAGAAGAAGAGTGTACGAGAAAGATGTCATCGATTTCGTGACATGTCATTTTAGAGAAGAGGAAGAAAATGTCACGATTTCATGACATGTCATGTTTTCTAGTGCAAGGAGAAGAGTGCAAGGAAGGAAAGTTGCAAAAGGCGAAGAAAGAGAGAGAAGAGCTCAAGGAGAAAGTGTCACGATTTCATGACATGTTCTATTTTAGTGCAAGTCGAGAAAAGGACAAGGAGGCAAAAATGTCATGATTTCATGACATGTATTTTTGTAGGTACAAGCCAAGAAGAAGACAAAGAGGCAGAAGTGTCACGATTTTATGATAGGTCATTTTGGCGCAAGCTAAAAATAGAACCCACCGTATTAAGATATGTAACCGTTAACTGAAGTTACACAACAGTTATAGGGGACGTTACAAAAGAAAATCATGCAGCTAATTTAAGAACAGTCGAAGAAGGAGAAATCTAACAGTCGTATAAATAGAATCGAATATGCATGCATGCACAAAAAGAATACGAACAATCATGACCGAGAAGACGAACAGTCATGGTAGGGGTATATGTGTAAATTCGTAACATGCATCGTGGTTGATGAAAAGCCTACCCTATATTTATACAAAAGCAGTTACAATTAGAAGGCGTTACAACTGGCAAGTGGCGCATGAGAAATAAAAGGAGTTACAACTAGAGTTACAGTTAGACAATTTGATTATAAAAGGGCAGTTGCATGGAGAATAAAGTTGTCGCTGAAAGTGTGAAAGTGCTACCGAAAGAGGGTTAGAAGAGTGCTGTAAGAGAGCGACAAGCTGAGCAGTAAGTGTTTACTATGTTTTGATAAATTGTAGACCAGTCAGGGTCTTGTAAAAGTGAAGGCATTTGTATGTCATTGATATAGCTTTCAAAACTGTGATCCAAGTTGGTGCTTGGATAGGGGTTGGTGCTCCTTTCTGTTGGTGCAGATAAATCAGGGGTTGGTGCTCCTTCCAGTGGGTGCTGGTAAACAGATTGTAAAATTGGTGTTTTGCAAAGGCTGGATTTGGACCGTAGTCCAAGCAGTCATTCTTGAGGAGTAGCCAAATTGGTGAACCTCGTTACATTGTGTGTTGTGGTGTGCTCTCTTGTGATAATTGCTTTATCTACTTTTAAGTTCTCTTTGCTTCAGCTTTAAGAGTTGTAGATTTGAATTTAAATAGCTACACCGATTCACCCCCCTCTTAGTGTCATTGTGAGAATATCAATTGGTATCAGAGCAAGGTTCCTGAACAAGCTTAATCAGCTAAGGTGATCTTGGAAGAAACACAATGGCAGGTGGTGAAGGATTCTCATCAAACAAAGCTCCTTTGTTCGATGGAACTAATTACTCATTCTGGAGACTCAGGATGCAGACATATCTGTGTGCGTTGGGATACGACATTTGGGAGTCAGTAGAAAGTGGATACACAATACCAGCTACTCCTCCAACAGATACTGTCGAGAAGAAAAAGTTTGAGAATAACTCCAAAGCAAAGAATGCCATAATGTGTGGGCTAGTAGACAAGTGAACTGATAAGGATCATGAGCTGTAAAATGGCAAAAGACATGTGGGACAAACTGAAGAGCATCCATGAAGGAGACAGCAAGATCAAGGAAGCCAAGCTACAAACGCATCGAGCTCAGTTCAAAGCATTAAAAATGAATGACGATGAGAACATAGAGGCCTATATGCTGAGAGTCAATGGAATCATTAATGCAATCAGAGGACTCGACGAAGAAATCGAAGATGCGGTCGTCGTGAAAAAGGTACTTAGAACTCTTCACAAAAGATTTAATTCTAAAGTTTCTGCAATAGAAGAAGCTAAAGATCTAAACAATTTTAGCATGGACGAGATGCATGGTTCTTTGACTGCATACGAAATGAGAATAGGACAAACTAAGCCCATAGACAGAGAAGCTGCTTTTAAAGCACACAAAAATATAAAAGCTGAACAAGAATCTGAGGATGAAGAGACATCGGATGAAACGGAAGCTAACTTTGTTCGGAAACTTATAAAGGGAAAAGGAAAATATAGAGGAAAGTTACCGTTTAAGTGCTTCAATTGTGGAGGGGTCGGTCACTTTGCAGCTAAGTGTCCAATGAATGAGAAAACCAAAAGTGATGAAGGGTCACACCAAGAAAGAAGTGACTGGAAGAAGAAACCAAATTTTAGAAAAAGCAACTTCAAAAAGAAAAGTTTCATATCCAAGAATGTCAGCTCTTCTGAAGATAGCTCAGGTGAAGATTCTGAAGAAGAAACAGGTGAAGCTCTGTTCATGGCATTTGAAGAAGAAAAAATAGAAGAAAAATAGGAAGGTGACACAAACATTAAGGATGAGGCTGAAGTATATCTGGAAGGAGAGTTGGTTGCTGCACTTAAAGAGTTGAGTACAGAAAGGAAAAAGAATAAAAAGGTCTCAAGAAAGCTTGAGGATGCGAATGACATAATAAACAGTTTGAAAGTTCAGACAGAAGAATTTAAGAAAATGTCTAAAGAACTCGAAGTACAATTAACCATGAAAATAGATGAGTGCAACAAACTGGAAGAAGAGATTGTTGTCTTAAGAATGCGGGTAGAAGAAAAGAATCAAAAATTGAGTTGCTATCACAAACTTGAAGGAAGTTCTACGAAGCTTGAAAATATTATAAATAGTCAGAGGACTACAGGCATCAAATTTGGCTTGGGCTTTGTCGAAGGAGAATCGTCAAGTGGATCAAAGGCCATAACTATAGAACAAGTAAAGAAAGAAGATAAGATCAAGGTTGATCAAGGAAAAATGAATCAGGCAAAAGAAAGCAACAGTGCCAGGCACGAGAAGAGTGCTGACAATGAGGGATTCATAAAAGTCACACATCAAAGGAGAAGAAAATTTGTGGCTCCTACTACAAAATGGCAAAGACCAACTCCCAGGTTCAATCATTCCTTTTCTGGTTATTGTTTTAAATGCAATGCTTACGGTCATAAGATTTCAGACTGCATTTATAATATAGGACAAAGAAATTTCACCAATAGAAATGTCTTTTCACCCTTGATGGATTATGCAGTAGAATGCTATAACTGTCATAACTTTGGACACATTGCAAGAAACTGTAGAAGCACATATGCAGCAAATAAAAATCAGGGAAGAAGATCTCAACCAAACAGTTTAAGGCAAAACAAAAAATTCCTAGAAAAACATGCACAGGCTACTGACAAAGAAAAGTCTAAACAAGTGACCAAAACTGTAGTCAAACCAGAGTGGAAAGAAAAGGAGCGACCCAAGGAAGAAAAGGAATCCTTGATTGTACAGACAACATTCAAAGCACAGAACAAATCTGCACCATGGATATTGGATAGTGGATGCTCCAGTCACATGACAGGAGATAAACAAAAATTTGAAAAATTACAGAAATATGAAGGGGGCTCTGTAAAGTTTGGAAATAATGATGGAGCCAAGATAGTTGGCAAAGGATCAGTCAAGATAAGTGATGGAAAGATCAATTCCAAAGAAGTTCTGTTTGTGATTGGTTTGAAGCACAACTTACTGAGCGTAAGTCAAATCTGTGAGAGAGGTCATGAAGTCATCTTTAAGAAGCAGGGCTGTGAAGTCAGAAAAGCACACAAGTGGGAAGCTGATAGCTACTGGATCGAGGACTTCTGGAAACCTGTATACTCTCTCGGAGACTTCAGAAGGAGCATGTTTGATTGGACAGGAAGATGAAAATTGGTTGTGGCACAAGAGGCTTGGTCATATTAGCTTTGACAATCTGGTAAAAATAAGTTCAAAAAGGGCAGTAAGAGATATACCCACCATTGGCAAACCATTAAATAGCATCTGTGCTTCATGCCAAAAGGGGAAGCAAACTAGATCCACATTTAAATCAAAGGAATACTTCACCAAAGAAACCTTTAGAGCTAATTCATACTCGACTTATGTGGACCCATGAGAACACAAAGCATAAATGGTGACAAATACTTTATGTTGTGTATAGATGACTATTCCAGGATGACATGGGTACTATTTTTAAAGCTTAAATCAGATGCCTTTGAAATGTTCAAGACTTTCAAACACCAGGTTGAGAATCAAACAGGAAAAAGAATTAAATGCTTAAGATCAGATAGAGGAGGAGAGTTTATCTCAGAGGAGTTTGCAGAGTACTATCAAAAATATGGGATCAGAAGACAGTTTTCAGCAGCAAGGACACCTCAACAGAATGGTATTGTAGAAAGGAAGAACAGGACTATGCAAGAAATGGCACGGACAATGTTGGCTGAGAACAAAATAGCTGACAGATTTTGGAAAGAGGCAGTCCATACTACAGTTTACATCCAAAACAGGTGCATGTTAAGGACACATGAAAGCAAAACACCTTATGAGCTGTGGTTCGGCAGGAAGGCAACAACAAGATACTTCAAAGTGTTCGGCAGCAAGTGTTATATCAAACGAACTGAAGATAATCTTGGTAAGTTTGAAGATAGAGCTGACGAAGGTATTTTTCTTGGTTACTCGACAAAAAGCAAAGCCTACACATGCTACAACAAGAGGCTAAAGAAAATTGTGGAGAGTGCCGATGTTAAAGTTGATGAAGGTAGAGAACGAGAAATTACTCATCAAGAAAACTACCCTATTTATGAAGAAGTTATTGAAGGAGATGAAGAAAAGGAAACGGAAGAGAATCAAAAAATTGACCCAGATGATTTAAGTATTGACTCAGAAGTAGAAGAAAACAAGAAATTCAAAACAGGTAGCTGGCAGAAAAATCATCCCAGAGAGCAAATTATTGGGGACCCCACAGTTGGTATTCAGACAAGAAGAGCAGTAGTACGGAACTACTCTCTATTATCCAGCATTGAGCCCAAAAATGTTGTTGAAGCAAGCACAGATGAAAGTTGGATGAAGGCAATTAATGAAGAACTAGATCAGATTGAGAAAAACAAAACCTGGGAGTTAGTACCAAGGCCGACAAATAAAAATATAATCGGTACTAAATGGATTTTTCGAAATAAATTGAACGAAGATGGACAAAGTTGTAAGGAATAAAGCAAGACTGGTCTGTAAAGGCTATGCACAGGTTGAAGGTATTGATTTTGAGGAAACCTTTGCACCAGTAGCTAGACTAGAGGCAATCAGAATGTTTCTGGCTTTAGCAGTTCATAAAAATTTCAAAGTATATCAAATGGACGTGAAATCAGCATTTTTGAATGGAAAACTGGAAGAAGAGGTTTACATTGAGCAGCCAGATGGGTTCCAACTCGGTGATAATCCCAACTTTGTTTGCAAGTTGAAGAAAGCTTTGTATGGCTTGAAACAGGCACCCAGAGCATGGTATGCAAGGCTGGATAACTATCTGATTCAACAGGGGTTCAAGAAAGGTTTGGTGGACAACAATCTGTATGTCAAAATAGAGAATGGCCATCTTATTGTCCTTGTTGTTTATGTAGATGATATCATTTTTGGCAGCAGCAATGATAAGTCCTGTAGAGACATAGCAAATAAAATGAAGAAAGAATTTGAGATGTCTATGATTGGTGAACTTTCTTATTTCCTCGGACTGCAAGTCAATCAAAATGAAAAGGGCATTTTTATCTCTCAAGTTAAATATGTGAAAGAAATGTTGAAAAAGTTCACAATGGAGGATAGTAAACCTGTTAGCACTCCCATGACAACAGGTTGCAAGTTGAGCAAGGATGACAAATCTCCAGATGTAGATCAAACCATGTACAGATCTATGATTGGAAGTCTGTTGTATTTGACAGCTACCAGACCAGATATCTTACAGGCAGTATGCATGGTAGCAAGATTTCAGGCTAGTCCCAAAGAGACTCATGTGACAGCTGTGAAGAGGATTTTTAGGTACCTCAAGGGTACTATGGAGTATGGGTTATGGTACCCAAAAGGTAAGGACTTCACTCTTATTGCATATTCAGATGCAGATTAGGCAGGATGTATAGATGACAGAAAGAGTACCAATGGAGGAGCATTTTATCTTGGAGACAGGCTGGTAGCATGGCACAACAAGAAACAAGAATCAGTCTCTCTATCCACAACAGAGGCAGAATACATTACAGCAACAACGTGTTGTACACAGATATTATGGATGAGACAAACCCTGAAAGATCTTGGTATTCACTTCAAAGAGCCAATTTCAGTTAAATGTGATAACACCAGTGCTATTAACATCTCGAAGAATCCGGTTATGCATTCTCGAACCAAACATATTGCAATCCGGTATCACTTTTTGAAGGATAAAGTTGGTAAGGTGAGGTTAAATTGGATTTTGTTCCAACTACAGAGCAAGTAGCAGATATATTCACAAAACCATTGCCCAAGGAAGTTTTTGAGTACCTTCGGAGTAAGTTGGGAGTGGTCACGTTTCCCAAAAATTGACTAGATATCGGGACCACATTCTCAGGGGGAGCATTCATGTATGTGTTTATATCTTTGCTCATATTCTTGATTTTTACTAACTATAACAGTTTTTGCCTGAGAATGTTGTGCATAGACTCAAGGGGAGTCTGCAGCAGCCCTTTGGTATTATTGTCAAAGGGGGAGAAGAATTACAAGAAATTGCCCATGTGTTGCCAACAATTCCAAAGGGGGAGATTGTTGAGCAAGGTGCAGAAAAGTATTGTCATTGTTGTCAACACAGACAGATAGATCAGTTGATGCAGTGGACAGGAGTTCAGAGGTCAGTGAGAGCATGTACAATAAATTTCCAAGAAGACAGAAGTGGCCCAGATTCAAAGGATCAAAGAAAAAGACAAGTAAGAAAACTGTCGCGATATCGCGACATGTTTTCTGTCACGATTTCGTGACATATCGGAGGAGAGAGAAAAAGCTAGAAAAGTTGTCACGATTTCGTGACATATCGAAGGAGAGAGAAAATTGGAAAACTGTCACGATTTCGTGACATATTGGAAGAGAGAGAAAGCGCAAGGAAAACTATCACGATTTCTGACATGTTCAAAAGCAAGGAAAACTGTCACGATTTCATGACATGTTGGTAGAGAAGAAGGCAAGTAGAAAAACTATCATGATTTCATGACATGTTCGAAGAAGAAGCGCATACAAGAAAAACTGTCACGATTTCGTGACATGTTCGAGAGAAGGCGCAAGCAAAGAAAACTATCATGATTTCGTGACATGTTTGGAGAGAAGGCGCAGGCAAAGAAAACTATCATCGATTTCTGACATGTTGAGAAGAAGAAATTTAAAGAGAGGAGAGAAAATGTGTCATGATTTCATGACATGTTTGAGAGAAAGAGCTGCAAGGAAAAGTGTCACGATTTCATGACAATTTGCAAGAGGAAGAGCTAAGGAGAAAAAGTGTCACGATTTCGTGACATGTCGTTTTCTGACCCAAAGGAAGAAAGAGCTAAGGAGAAAAGTGTCACGATTTCGTGACATGTTTTACGACCAAGAGGAGAGAGAGGTACGGAGGCGAATGTGTCACGATTTCGTGACATGTTAGAAAGACAGAGAAAGGCACAAGATGAATGTGTCACGATTTTGACATTAAGAAAAGGCACAAGGAGAATGTGTCACGATTTTGACATGTCTTGTTTTACGGAAGCAAGAAGAGTGTAGGATGCGAAAGATGTCACGATTTAGACATTCTTTTTTGAAGAAGAGAGAAAGTGTCACGATTTCGTGACATGTCATGTTTTCGCTAGTGCAAGCAGAGAAGAGGCAAGGAAAAAGTGTCACGATTTCGCGACAGTGCTATTTCGAAAGAGAAGACAAGAAAAGTGTCACGATTTCGTGACATGTTCTATTTTCAAGTGCAAGCCGAGAAGAGGACAAGGAGGCAAAACTGTCACGATTTCGTGACATGTATTTTCATGGGTACAAGCCAAGAAGAAGACAAAGAGGCAGAAGTGTCACGATTTTATGACAGGTCATTTTGGCGCAAGCTAAAAATAGAACCCCATATTAAGATATGTAACCGTTAACCAAGTTACACAAAATCATAGGGACGTTACAAAAGAAAATCATGCAACTAATTTAAGAACAATCGAAGAAGGAGAAATCTAACAGTCGTATAAATAGAATCGAATATGCATGCATGCACAGAAAAGAATACGAAAGTCATGACCGAGAAGACGAACAGTCATGGTAGGGGTATATGTGTAAATTCGTAACATGCATCGTGGTTGATGAAAAGCCTACCCTATATTTATACAAAAGCAGTTATAGTTAGAAGGCGTTACAACTGGCAAGTGGCGCATGAGAAATAAAAGGAGTTACAACTGGAGTTACAGTTAGACAATTTGATTATAAAAGGGCAGTTGCGTGGAGAATAAAGTTGCCACTGAATGTGTGAAAGTGCTGCCGAAAGAGGGTTAGAAGAGTGTTGTAAGAGAGCAACAAGCTGAGCAGTAAGTGTTTACTGTGTTTTGATAAATTGTAGACCAGTCAGGGTCTTGTAAAAGTGAAGGCATTTGTATGTCATTGATATAGCTTTCAAAACTGTGATCCAAGTTGGTGCTTGGATAGGGGTTGGTGCTCCTTTCTCGTTGGTGCAGATAAATCAGGGGTTGGTGCTCCTTCCAGTGGGTGCTGGTAAACAGATTGTAAAATTGGTGTTTTGCAAAGGCTGGATTTGGACCGTAGTCCAAGCAGTCATTCTTGAGGAGTAGCCAAATTGGTGAACCTCGTTACATTGTGTGTTGTGGTGTGCTCTCTTGTGATAATTGCTTTATCTCCTTTTAAGTTCTCTTTGCTTCAGCTTTAAGAGTTGTAGATTTGAATTTAAATAGCTACACTGATTCACCCCCCCTCTTAGTGTCATTGTGAGAATATCAGTATTGATAGGTATTTATTGGCTTCTAAAATAATTTGGTGCAAAGAATTCTAGTCTATGCAAAATCAAGCCCCTTAAAAAGTACAGTATCCAAAAGTGTTACTTCATAATCAGGAATAAAGAAAGTAATTTTAATACTCTCGTAGAAGGAACCATAGGAAGCAAGAAAACCAATAAGATCCTCCTTAGGTTCATGCCAAACTCCAATGGCATCATCAATGTATCTTTTATAAAATAAAATATTTTCCACAACAACATTATTAAGTACTTGTTCCTCTAGATGATAGAGAAATAAACAAGAATAAACCACATTGAAATTACTTCCCATGGCTATTCCTCTTATCTGCCTTTATGTTTTCCCTTTGAATTCTAAGTAGTATTGTGTTAACACTATCTCTACAAGCCTTACCACAAAGTTTATCTTGGTCGGATCAAATTATTTCCTCAAAAAATGATGAAGGGCTACCAATCCTTGAGATGTGGGGATGTTGGGATAGAGGCTCTCAACATCAAAAGAGAAAAGAATAATATCCTGAGAAAAAGTACAACCATGCAGATCTTTAATTAGAGATATGGAATCCAAGAGATGATTTTTTTGCTTTAATAAAATTGGCAAGAGCATATGATGAAGCCATTTTGAGGCAGGTTCGAGCATGAAACCATAATAGGAACATTTGGGTCGATTGAAAAGCTTGGGCTTGTGCATTTTGGGGAGCAGGTAAAAAAAACACACTCTACAAAGGATGGTGTTACCTGGAGCATAAATTTCCTGTGGTTTTCTAAAAGCAGATTCCTCCTAAAATCCCAATCAAGTAAGTCTTGGAGCTGATAAAAAATATCCTGCCAAGGGACTCTATTCACTTTAGAGTAAACATTTTGATTTGAAAGCTGGGAAAAGCCTTCTAAAATGTACCAGTCCATAGACAAAATGCAAACACCTAAGTTTTTATCTGTGGGCTTAATGACAATGGATTTGTCATTGGTAAGGGAACAAATGGCAGACCATATATGGGGTGGAAATGCATGTTGGTGGGTGGGATTGATAGCAAATAATTTTTTATTGAGGAATCTTTCACCCATGCCAATAACTTCTTCCAAAGGCTTGTAAAACTGTGAGGGATTAAAACTTGGGTTGGAAACACAAAAAGGATCAATGGGCTTAAGTGGTTTTGGAGGGCCACCTCTTGGTCCAAAGAACCATTCAAGATGAAGATGTCTACAAAAAGCTAAAAAATCCTATTTTAGAACCTCTTTGGCCATGGTAGGAATAATAGGGAGGAACTTTAAACCCAGACTGAGGGCCTCAATTTCATTCTAGATAAGATTTCTAGAAGAAAAATTATGGACATCAAGATTTGTAATTTTGCCATCCATAGCCCAAAAAAGACTCCTACAAAAATATCGATGACCAAAATCTTGTGGGCTGAAAATTGCAGACCAAGGGGTTATTTTTTGTTTTTACCACCATTTTGATGATGGAAGAATCCATGCCCTTGCTGCTTCTAAACAAATGGGGCAAAACCCTTTCTTAGATTCTTGAAATCAAAGTTACGAAATGTTTTGTCATTGTCCTTTTGCAATTGTTGCTAGACATAGGAAGTGCGGTTTTGAAATTTTCTCCCTTTCTTTCATATTTTTGGATAAGGACCTCAAAAATTTAACTTATGCCCCTATTGTTGTTGTTGCCTTTGTTTTTGTTGTTGTTATTGGTGTTTTAGTTGTTTATTCTTTTTTTGTGGCTACCATTGTTGTTTATTTATATACTGTGGATGTTGCTATGATTGTCTTTTATGTGTATTGGAATATCTTTGGTTTGGCCCTCTATTGTGACTTTTATTCTTGTTTTGTTGTACCAAAAAGTTATTTTGTGAACCTGTGATTAGTTTTTTCGGATAATGAATTTGCTTCTTGGTTTCTCTTTTAACCAAGTCAGCTACGCTTTTTGTAGCTTCTGACATATTAACTTATGGGACTTCTGAAGCAGCATTCTCTCGAGCAGCTTTAGCTTTCTCTTGCATATCTTTCTATAGTTATTTAATTTGGGATTTTCATTCCAAAGCAATTTCCTGAGAAATTGTCTTATGTTTATTTACGACATCTGCAAGAATTTCCTTAATTTTAGGCAATAAAATATTGGTAATATAATTGTGGCCTAAGTAGCTAACTATTCTATATATTTTTTGAAATTACAGATGTACAATTTAGCCATTTTCAAGCAAATTTTTTTTGTGTCTCCGACTCATCAGAATACTATTTATTAATATCTTCATCTGGAAGTTGAAGACATGGTTTTTTCATTCATAGGCTATTGGGAACAATGCATTTGCCCAAATTCTCTTCAAGCTGAGCTAGCCTGGAATGGCATTTTTCTACCTTTCTGCTCAAAATCTTGAATTCTTCGAACCTTGTTTCCAACATCTTGTCCAAATACTTTGGTCATGGAGGAACACCACGCATTGCACCGATTCCATCTATGAAGGTCCTTCTATCCTATGTACAAGGAACTCTTCCATTCTAAGCAAAAACTTATGTTTCTATTAGACCTCTATAAAACTCTTCCATTTTATTTGTGTCAAAGACCCGTTCTTCAAGCTCCCAATTTTTTTATCGTGAACCCTCTTGTTGTAGATGCTTGCGAGGAAGATGAATAGGGGAACTAGGGGGACTATTAGGAACTATGGGAGAGGATTCAAAATCTGAAGGGTCAATAACTGGTAGAGCAATGTGCACCATTAATGGGTAAACTCATTAATAAAAAATTAAACATGGCGTAGCAGTACTAAAAAAAATGCAAACTAGTTTTTGATTCACCAAATCGCTTACACATAAGTGAAGAGCATACTACTAGTGCTAGAGGCTTTCTGATTCACAAAATCACATTATGTGGTAATTGAAGAGCATAATACCAATAGAAAAAGCATGGCATAAAATAGAAGGAAAATATTAAACTTAAAAAAAAACACGAGTTAGGAAAGGAACAAAAGACATGAGATTGAATTTTATTTTGATAAAAATAAGTAATACAACATCAAAACTCCGAATGTGTTTCAACCTACAGGTCTCATCAATGGAGTGAGTTTCAAAGAGGTACAACCTCTCTTTATAAAGACCTAACTCTAGGGGGGAGCTAAAGAGTAATTCATGTGGGATAAAAACACCCAAGCATTAATACAAATCACAGGTTTATAGACCAATACGGTGAAAAGAAGAGAAGTCCCAAGCTCAACCCCCAAAAAACAACACCCACCTAGAAAAGAGAAGAAACACATTTAAAAATGTGAAAATACAAGGTGGGAAAAATTCCCTTAAACAATTTTATTTTTACACAGATAAGTTCGAAGAGGTTTTTGGTTCCTCCAACAAATGATACCTCAAGAAATGTGCTTGAGCTCTCTATATTTTCTCCATTTTTAAAACATTAGAGAAATAATATCTATATTGATTCGAAGATCTTTGACAAAATTGTAGTTGTCCAGCTTCAAAATAAGAGGAATTTTTTGTATTTTGGGTCCATGTTTGCATGATGCTCGCTCCAAAAATTGGGCCAAAAGTGAAGGTTTGCCATCAAATTTAACTTTCTTGAACAAAGATAGGAGAAAAATAATTTGATATCCCCTAGCTCTGAGTTTATTAAAATTTTTATTTTTAACAGATATAAATCTATCCCTGGAGCTTACTCTAACCAAAAGTTTGTTGAGTTCACTCATGATGAAGGCCTTTTTCTGATTAACTCGATGATGAGAGGAAGTAGAGATGTATTGATAGGTATTCATCGGCTTCTGAAATAATTTGGTGCAAATAATTCTAGTCTGAGCAAAATTAGGCCCCTTAAAAAACACAATATCTAGAAGTGTTACTTCACAATCAAAAATAAAGGAAGTAATTTTAATACTATCATAGAAGGAACCGTAGGTAGCAAGAAAACCAATAATATCCTCCTTAGGTCCATGTCAAACTCCAATGGCATCATCAGTCTATATTTTATAAAATAAAATATTTTCCACAACAACATTATTAAATATTTGTTCCTCTATATGACAGAGAAATAAACAAGCATAAACCACAAAAAAATTACTTCCCATGGTTGTTCCTCTTATCTACCTATATTTTTTCCCTTTGAATTCCAAGTAGTGTTGTGTTAACACTATCTCTGCAAGCCTTACCACAAAGTTTATCTTGGTCGGATAAAATTTATTCCTTAAAAAATGATGAAGGGCTACCAATCCTTGAGAGGTGGGGATGCTAGGATAGAGGCTCTCAACATCAAAAGAGAAAATAATAATATCTAAGGAAAAGTACGACCATGTAGATCTTTAATTAGAGATATGGAATCCAAGAGATGATTTTTTTTCTTTAATAAAATTGGCAAGAGCAAATGATGAAGCCATTTGGAGGGAGTTTTAAGCATGAAAACACAATAGGAACATATGGGTCGACTGAAAATCTTGGGCTTGTGGATTTTGGGGAGTAGGTAAAATACACACACTCTAGTAGAGGATGGTGTTACCTAGAGCATAAATTTCTTGTGGTTTTTTGAAAGCAAATTCCTCCTAAAATCCTAGTCAAGAAAGTCTTGGAGCTGATAAAAAATATCCTACCATGGACTCTATTCACTTCAGAGTAAACATTTTGATCTAAAATTTGGGAAAAGCCTTATAAAATGTACTAGTCCATAGACAAAATACAAACACCCAAGTTTTTATCTATGGGCCTAATGACAATGGATTTGTCATTGGTAAGGGAACAAATGGCAGACCAAATATGGGGTGGAAAAGCACGTTGGTGGGTGGGATTGACAACATATATTTTTTTATTGAGGAATCTTTCACCCATGCCAATAACTTCTTCCAAATGCTTATAAAACTATGAGGGAGTAAAACTTGGGTTGGAAATATGAAAAGGATCAATGGACTTAAGTGGTTTTTGAGGGACACCTCTTGGTCCAAATAACCATTCAAGATGAAGACGTCTACAAAAAGCTAAAAACTCCTATTTTAGAACCTCTTTGGCCATGGGAGGAGGAACAGGGAGGAACTTTAAATTCAGGCTGAGGGCCTCAATTTCATTTTAGGTAAGCTTTCTAGAATAAAAATTACGGACAACAAGATTTGTGATTTTTTCATCCATAGCCCACTCCTATAAAAATACCGACGACCAGAATCCTATGGGCTGAAAATTATATACCAAGGGGTTATTTTTAGTTTTCACCGCCATTTTTTGTTATTTTTAGAGTCAATCACTTTATGGGTGAGCTCTTAGAAAATGTTTTTTAAATTTGTCCCCAATGCTTTTTGCCTATGGCAAATGCACATATGGAGAAAAAAAGTGAGAAATTTTACTTATTTGATTCCAAATTGCTTGCTTTCTTTATGAAAAAATATAATTATAAAGTTTGTCATGGAGTCACTATTTAAAATGCAACTGCAAAAACTAAATATAAATAATGAAAAAAATGTGAAATTAAAGGTCAATTTTGGAATGGGATTGATAAATTAAGTCTTTGGTCGTAATAAAGCATTATGGATTCAAATTGGAAAAATTTTACATATTTGAGGTTAATTACCAACCTAGTGGAGCAAAATGCTTCCTAAATGAGCACCTAGGAAAAATCCTGAAAATTAGAAAAACTACTTTATACTTATGTAAAAGTACAAATTTGGGACCAAAAACAATAAATTTCACCAAATAATTTACTAAAGGGTTCAAGTCCTATGAGGCATGCTAGAAACTATGTTGAATTCATATACTAGATTTTTTTCATGAGGAAAATAATTAGATCCATCCCACTAATATGCATGCCAAAAACTATGTTGAATTGGGAAATTGTTCCACTTCTTATGTGTCTTCAGTTCTACTTTCAACGAAGTTGCATGGAAGGTACAAGCCTCTTCCAACCTTCATAATTAGGCTAGATCCCCACTTTCATTACTAAATTATAAACTATTATATTCTTATTACATAAAATTAAATACAATAAAATAAAATGCATGTAAGTTATGTAGTTTTGGATGCAAGAGGTTAGAAGTAGATATGACCAAAATCATAGCAAGGATAGTTCATGACCAATCAACACATGAAGAATTTGAATAAAAATTATTCATTCCCATTCATATGGATTGATATTGTGAAAGGAATGATAAGATGGTCAAAAGGGTTGTGTCACAGTCATTACATATTTTTCAATTTAGGATGGCAATATCGTTGATGGAAAGCAAAATACTTATCACTTTTTCAACAATGTCATGAATTATAAGAGCACAATGTGGGCTTCATAGAGTGTAGATATGAATTTCTCAATACCAAAAGATATTTTGAATTGAACCCATATATCATGCTTATAAGAAGACTTTACCCCTCAGTTATCTATGATAGAAAAGTATCTCTCTTAGTGAATGCAAATATTTTGTGATAATCTAACAAAATGATGCAACTCCAAATGCTACATTCCTCTAACTATCCTCCTAAAATGACTAGAAGTATTCTATTTAAGGTGTGATTACATACCAAAATATAACTTTCCAAATACCATCCTTAGGATCCACACTTATCTTTTTATCCTCCTATCTATCCATGAGTGATTTACTTTAGGAAGTAAGTAAATTGCTCTATTATGCTAGTGTTTTACCAATATTTACTAGCACTTTGCTCCTATAAGACAATTGCTTCTTGCTAATGCATCACTCATTGAGAAAATAAATCCATGTAAAGCCAATTAGTCCTTATCCTTTACTTTGTAAAGTTTGATGAGTTTTAAAAGGTTTCAATTGACTGATTCCAACTATTTAGTAACCCTTCAAAATATAAATATCCTAAGATAATGACATGTTACTAAATATGCTAATATAATTTTCATGTTAATTTCTTTATTAATAAATTAAGGACATAAAAATTAATGTGATTGTTGGTCCAACCTAAACATTCGATTCGTAAGGTTCGAGGTGTAGACCAATTGGTTTGACCAAATCTCGTAAGAGGGGCGGAGGTCCAAGGTTCAAATCTCGAGCCTCGTCGGACTGAACGCTTGTCCCTTTCCTGGTGCTTTTAGTGATGTAAAAGGTTTAAAATAATTGTGGCATGGTGGTTATAGGGGTGAACTGCATGAAGAACGGTGTGGCATCTTCTGGGGTGGACAGCACAAAATACTATGGCCATTAAAATCTGGATAGCCCACCTGGATTCATGGTGGCTACCAATTCCACCATGTAAATTCAAAAAAAACATTTCATTCATAGTTTTTTCTTAATTAAAATATGATTTGACTTTAAATACAATATTACAAAATTTATCCACTACCTTTCAATGCCCAATTTTACTATACGTTAATTTTTTATAATTTCATATAGAAAATATTTTTCTTTTTAAACATACCATCAATTTTTAATCCATATCATTGACTTCTTCCTCTTATATTCATCCACCTTATCTTTTTAAGTTTTATTACTTGCATGAAGTCATTGTTTAACATGTTCATGTAGTTTCTATGTTTACACAACACAAGCATTAACATCATAAATTTTTCTATCTCTTATAGCTAGCTCATATAGATTACATAGTTTTCTAGGATTCTTCCTATACATAACTTGGAAGGGAGAAAATAAAAAGCTCTATCAATTTACAAATTTACTTGTACTAGCATCAAATCTCACTCCTCGAATTGATTTTGTATAAGTCACCTTAGAAAAGAAGAAATATTCTATTTACAACCTATGTTTGACCATTTGAAGGATGGCATTTTGAACTCTAGTACAACTCAATTCATGGTATTTTCCAAAGTTCTCTCCAAAAGAAAATAAAAATATAGAATCATCATTAGAATTAGTAGTCTTTTATAACCCAAAAAAATCAATCAATGTCTTTGAAATAGATCCACAATCTTGCATGTTCTGTTATCTTCTTATAATTTAAAATATAAACCATCTTAGCAAATTTATCAAGTATTTCAAATATATAATAATTACTTCCTTTTATATTAAGTAAACCTAATAGAAAATACATTTATTTTTATTTTGAGTCATTTCTTTGTCCAAATAACATATCCTATAGCTTAAAAATTCCTTACACCTCCTTCATACTATGACAAATACCCTTCAAACATATCATATGTTTTACATTTTCAAAGTGTCCCCTTAATCTTCCATTAAATTCTCTATCATGGTCCCTTGTATTATATAGATTTATTTTCCATTTAACAAAAATGTATCTTGTAAGAAATAATCCAATAACCTCTTTATACCTCTTAAAAATTAGTATCATGTTTGTGGAAGTATTTAATGAATTTAAATCCAATAACCTTAATAAAAATGGCTAGCAATGGTTAATGCCTCTCTAAGTGCATCCATAGCTCTATTGGTTAACTAGATCCATGTTTCAACAAAAATTATTGTGTTACAAATTTTCTGCCCATCACTTTTGCCTTTGATTCAATATTTTTGAGATGTTGAAAAACTTTAAGGCTTCATGATATTTAAATAATAAAAATTTATTGGGTCATAAATAATATCTCTATCATTTTAGTGTTTGCACTATAATACATAATTCCTAATCATAGTAAAATACTTATTTTCAACCCCCTTTAGTTTTTCACTTAAAATATATAGGCTTTATTATATATTAGTTATGCTACATGGCACAAACCATTATTTAATACATTCATATTTTTAATGCTTTATCTTCATATAATTATTCAAGATCATAAATTCAATGTACACAAGTTCTTCTTGCATGAGAAAACATTTATTCAAATTAATTTTAATTTTTTTTTGTTCTAACCATTAAATTACTTTCTTGATATGGTATTGATGTTATAATTCATGTTGAACATAAGTATATCATCAAGATATACTAGATCAAAAATATTCCAAGAATGGATTTAATACTTCTATTAAAAAAAATTATTTTGATTGGTAACTAAGGGGTTTTGAAAGGGACCCCAAACATTTTACAAAGAGCAAATAGGACCTCAGAAGGTACATAAGTATAGAAGAGGAAAAAAATCAAAATAAGCCTTAATACATTAGGTAAGGGCTAGAGGAAGACACAATAGATAAAGATAAATAAACTAATTGGAAAAAGGATGCAAATCTAATGAGGGACCAAACACCCAAGAAATATTTAATTCTTGCCTTCGCATTCTTTCTGGACTATCTAGCTCTTCATTGGGGCAAGTATTGGCCATTTTATTTTTAACATATTCCAAGTGGGTAGCCACCTCTTCAACCATCATACTAACCATTATATTAATTCTCACAATAGAGTAATTCAAATATTTAGTTATTACATAGTTGTTACACAGACCAAAAAATGAATGGGATCCACATCCCAAATCCCCATTGAAATTTGAATATTCTACCTCTAACCCTGATGAGGCACACATCCAGATATCTTTCTTTTTAGCTAAACATAGAATACTAACCTGTTACTAAAAAAAGTGATAAAAATCATAGTTTTTAATTTTTCATTGGAAATACCATAGTAGAAGGTTAGAAAAATAAAACCACTTTCGAGATTGGGCACAACTGGGCAACCTAACCAATCACCAAAACCTACAACATTGATATAAACAAGAACCCACTTCCTAATAAAAGAATCCATATCTAGAAACTCAAGCTTATAGGACATGGAACTCATAGGGAAATAATTGTACGAAAAGGTCACTCAAAAGAAAAATAAAAATCAACCTAAAAATAAGAACACTTTGAATTCTCCCACCCAAATCCAAAATAAAAACAACGATTCTAGCCTTAAAGCAAAAACAAGAAGGAGAAACATAGATAACAAAACTAGAGACCTAGGTAAAAAAGAATGGAGGTTCAACCAATCACCTAGGTGTGAACTAGCCCTCTAGAAACACCTACTAGATAAAATAGATACCCTGGACAATAGGAAAGGGCTAGATTAAAGAGGAACTCTACCCCTAAAAATACAGTAGACTATCCCATCATCATAGCTAATTCTATTGGGCCTATCACTCTCATTAAGGATACCAAGAAAAATAAATTTAAACAACCACTCAACCATTCATATCAACCACAAGAGTCTCCTTTATAACCACCTCTAGAAGAATAGGAGAGAAAATTTGAATCCACACTATTTTCTCCTAAAGATCCACCCTAAGGTTGGCTATACAATTTGCTAAAGCATTCCCTTCCCTATAAATATGATTAACCTGGTTATTCTCCAAGACTTGTAGAATTTCTTTAACCTCTATCAACATATCCTCTATGCTCTAGTTGGGTTGATGCAAGCCTTTGACATAGTTTATAATGTTTAGAGAGTCACCTTCTATTATATTTTTTTGATATTTTATTTTTTCATCAGATTAACACCTTGATATAGAGCTCATGTTTCTATGAAATGACTAGTTTGAGATCCCAAAGCTTCCGCATAGGGAACAATTAAGGTTCCATTTCTATCTCTAATAACTCAACCAACACCAAACTTTTTAAGATTATCCTTTACTACACCATCAAAGTTCAACTTAGCCTAACCATCCGATGGAGCTTTCCATCTAGTTTGAGAGTGAATAGAGGGAAGGATCTAATCATAAACTTCCACAATCTTGGAAAGACCCCATATTTCCATAACTAGATCTTCCTTTGCCTCTTTGGGAATTTCAAAGTTTAGGCTATGAATATTTTCAATCAAAGTGACACATATCCTAGCTCCAATGAAGTTACAGTCCTTCTCATTGTTAAAATCTCTTTTATTCCTTTCTTTCCATAGACTCCACATGATATGGGGAAGACTAAACATCTAGAGAGACTTTAAACGAGGACTAGAACAAGGGAAGAACCATTGAAGATAAAGATCTACCATATTATTTGGAAGGACCCAAGAGATACCAAAATTTTGGAAAATAAAGGACATCACTTCCAAAAAATGGGCATTCCAAAAGTAGGTGTTTAATTTCCAAAAAAAAAGCTTCTATCAACTTTATAAAAGTCTTTGATGTATTTTTAATTGAAAAAGCATTACAACCATTCATACAATATTTCTTTATATTAGATGTTATTTTCATTCATATCCTTATTTTATTAGATTTGGTTATATCTATATTTTAAAAATAAGAATATTCACTTAAGAAATTAATGAGATCATCTATTTTTGATAAAGGAATTGATACCTCCCAGTATTCTTGCTAATGGATTTGAGATCAATACATATTTTTCATCTTTCATTAAACTAAATCTTATAGAAAAACTATATGGCTCAAGTTTTCTCTTATAAATTGATAATAAATATTGCATTTGTATTTTCAACTCGTCTTTCTCCATTGGACATTGTAGACACTAAAATCTGGTAAATCCAATTGTGCTACCATAAATAGTGGCTTCGCGACACACTAGAGCCCCTAGGGCAGCCCTCAGGAGGCATATAGTGGTTCTAACCACTTGGCAAAGGATTTTTAAAGGTTCTAGGCCACTTTTGGCACATTTTTGGCACCCTACTGCTATTCGTTCCACCCTGGGATGAATACAAAACCTATTCGTCCCACCCTGTGGTGAATAGTAGCATTCGTTCCATGGTGGAGTGAATAGCATGTTTGATTGGAAAAAATTCAAATCTGGACAAATGGTGATTGCCAACAGTTATTTTTCTAGTTTCTAACGGTCATAAATTCAATGCATGCAGCATGTTAATACTCCATCCCATGAGGGATGCCAAATTGGAAGATTCTCTTCTCCCTCCAATGCATGTCACCCTGATGGCCAAGTGGCGCCTCTTGCCTTGCATGGCCTCGCATGCCTTTTGACCCATGAAGCCTCATTGGGCTATAAAGTGGATACATTTTCCACAAAAATGAGATTATATTTTGAGGATAAAGCAATAGAGTGCTGTCAAGATTTCCTTCCACCCTTTTGCACCCATTTTTCCCTCGGAATCTCTTCCTAGTGAAGGAGGTTTGCGAGTGAGTTAGGAGGCATAATTTTTTACAAAACCAAACCAAATGGATGAATTCCCTCATAAAATTTGATGAAAACACATCCCATAGGTTTTTGCATCATTCCCAAGTAGAATTGGTGGCAAACTTGAGGTAGATTCTTAGGGCGTCCCACCCCTGGGCGCCCCCTAATCTGTGACAGTCCTATTCGTCCCACCCTATGATTAATAGATATTTGTGCATGATTTCTTGACTATTTTTAATTATATATTTTAAAAATTATTATATGATTTTGTAGTTCAAATTTCATGTCATTCTCAGCTATATTGGCCGAGATATTGTATTTTTAGTGTTTTGTAGGGTCTCTTGCAAGTATTCGGCGGTCATCTGAGCGAACACCCAAACTATGATCGATATCACAAATATAATAAAATGGGTTTTCTTATAATAGTATTTCATGTATTCTGTCCAATTTTAATGCATTTTGGATATGCGTAGGGTCATAATTTGCTTGCTTTGGGTTTTACAGGTTGTGAACGGTTGCCCCAATTTTGAAACACGATCGGATGTAATTTCAATGTGATTTCTAATGATTTATTTCCAAAACCTATTTCTCTACATACCCATTCCATATTTTATAATTTGGAGTTGGTTTGATGCATTTTCTCACTATTAGCCATTTTGCCCCTATGGGGATTGCATGCTTTTTATCATATGCACTCGCTATTTGATGATTCTGGTTTCCTTGTGTGTAGATGCAGGTCATTACATAACACTGGGAGGTAGACTAAGACATCATATATCAAATACACAAGTGGTGAAAACCTTGGCCCACCCACTTCGATTGTGGGTACGAGGAAAGACATTGGATGTGCACCCGAATTCCTTGAGATATTTGACCCTTGGGCACCCGAGTTGTAAAAATTTGTATCACCCATTTTGAGCCCTCAAGGCTACACATAGTAACCTAGAATCTTGATCATTTCTATTAATAAGAGATCTATTTGTTTTGCTTTACTTGTTATTCATCGTCTTTCCATTTTACTTGTATGCTTCCGTTTGGCGCTCATTAGCGATAGGGCATAGATACGTGCAGTTTTTATCTTCATTTGGTGCACCGTTTTTCCCTAATTTAGTATTGATCATGATGGGACATTTTCCCTTTTGCTTTAGGTGAAGTTTGGATCTCATTTTTCATATTTTTATGTTGTAGGTGCTATTCGTTCTAGCTTGAAATGAACTCTGACCTACTATTCATGCCACCCTGGGATGAATGCAAATTCATCCCATCCTAGAATGAATACAAACCTGCTATTCATCCCACCCTGGAGTTAATAGGAACCATAGTGTTTTCTGAGGAAAATTCCAAAAATAGCGAGTTTTGGCAGTGATGGGGTAGGTTCCTGAGTCTTCCATATCTGTTTTGCATTTACAGAAACTGTTTATTTTTCATATTATCTGGTTTTTCTTGCATATCTTATTTCTTAGAAAGGTTAGAAGCTAGTTTCCTTTTCTTAAACATAAATTAACAAAAACACATAAAAGCAAAAAAATCAAAATAAATTTGAAGTAGGAATGCATCTCTATGGTTTGCGTGCTCGTAGCCTACCCAATGGGTAGGCTAGCATTTAGGGCTTTTGCATTTCTAGATACATTCATGACTTCTTCATTTTTCTATACTAACCTTTCTAAAATTAAAATGCACCTTATGCATGCATTTAGTGAATGATCATTGAATGCTTCTTTGCTTGCTTTATTTAAAGTTAAAAAGAACCCCACACATCACATTTTATTTTAACATCGGTGGTGTTGGGCTCTCACATCCAACCCGTCGATCAAGACCAACAGTGGATGTCATTACCACTTGATTGGATCATTTGAAAGAGTATCATCAGGACCCATCCATGGCCAAGGCCGACCCAAGATCTTTCCTAACCGTGTAAAATAGCATGCATTCCTCTTCGGAGGAGTGTATCGTTGCACACGGGGTGCTGGGTGAGGGTTGGTAGTACCTATGCTACTTCATTGGATATGGATTTCATCACCATATTCAGCTTGTGCGAGTATATAGGTGAAATCCTTTAAACATTTGAGTGCATCATCCAACAATATTTTGAATACGCATCACAAGGTCATTCTTTACAAGCAACACATCTTAAACACACAAAATTGTTTAGGGATTCACATCTAAAAATTAAACAATATAATCATCTATCTTATTTATTATTTCCTTTCTTTTTTGTTGTTTCATTAAAAATTTGTAAAGAATATAATCACTTAGGTTTTTGATATATAAACGCAATGGTGCGCACCTGCAACCAAGCCCAAACACGGGTGGAAGCTATGGAGAGTGGATTAGGAGACATGAATCATCTCTGCTATAGCCCTAGGAACTTGGTTATACCTCCTTGGTGAGCTTCTACTCCACCTAGTCCCAAGACAGCAGGGCGCAAGCCTCATCTCTGAAGGGACCCTTTGTAGGACACCCCGAGGGATGATGAGCATTACTTGGGAGAGTGTTCCTAGTATGTAGATACATCACAAGCCTGCTTTGATGAAATGCAACAACACATTGAGGCACTAATATACAGAGTGGTGCCATGCATCCACGTACCCATCAGGGTTGACACACCTATTCATATGCAAGAGCATGACTTCACACACTGGGCAAGGCAAGTCAATATGACCTTGCCTACCCGTCACCTTGATAGAGTACAATAACTTAGGCAACCCAATGGGTATGACACTCATCGCTTGGGGTGAGCCAATTCTGTCCTATCCTTCCTTGTCTAGTAAGGAAGGCATGAGGAAATCCCAGAATTTCCTTAGGAACAGTATTATGTGCATGCTCGATGTGCCTCTACGCCTGCTGAGTATAATGAGTAGATGTTCCAGCCCAAACCTCAAGTCAATGCAACAAACCTTGAAAGAGGCAAGCACCCGATAGATATCATAGATTATCTTGAACAAGGTCAGCCCCAAGGTGAGGCCCCTAGACCCCCTAGGCCTCACATGGTAGAACAAATCAAACAAGCAATTGCAAAGTATGCGAAACACCAAGCTCAGATAAGCAGCTTTGGTAGGACAAAGAACAACTAGACCACTTGCATCAACTTGAAAAATAAAGGATTGAATGGCAAACCAACGAGTTGTTCCAGCAAACTCTGTGAGAGAGGGTCCCTACCCCTAAGACCCATAGGCAAGAATTCCCTTTGAGGCAACCCACACTCATTCGAGATAGGTCTCCTAGACCTTATTAAGTGTTGCCTTCACGGCCTCCTAGATCGGATAAGGACTTATCTCATAGGCCAGATATAGGATGCCTACAACGGGAGGATACCCCTCTTTATAGATCAACTCGAGAGACACCCTATGGGGCCTACAGTGAGCACAAGCTAGAAGTAGAGTATTTGGAGATGCCTTATCAAGGTAGGGGGTGGCAGGCCACCACCCCATAATAGGTTGGATGATCCTAGACCTCCACCACAATATGTGAGCAAGAATGAGGAAATCAAGTCCTCAAACCCATACAAAGAGCTGTTAGAGCATCTAGAGTTGGTGGAGCACAAGACCTCTAGGTCTGGGTCTCAAAATCCCACTATATGCCAGTTGCGTAGTCAGCCCATCCATCCTTCAGTGCATGTACCTCCCTATCCAAAGCAATTTAAATTGCCACAACTGGCTATGTTTAAGGGAGAAGAGGATGCGCAGGAGCATGTCACCAAATTTTTGGGCTAATGCTTCGGCATTCATGACAATGATGCTTTGCTTTTGCATATGTTTGTGACTACCCTTTCGGGCCCCACCTCGGATTGGTTTTACTAGATCCCTAAGCATAGCATCCACACTTTGGATCAACTTGTAGACATGTTTCTAGAATGCTTTGCCTTCAATACCAAGAGGAAGGCAACACTAACCGACATAGCTGGGTTAAAACAATATGATGATGAGTCAATAACAAATTACGGAAATAGGTGGTAGGCCTTGCTCGCCAAACTACCTTATCTTCTCCCCATGTCAAAGCTGACTTAGATGTTCTCCAAGAGCTACCTGAAGCCAATCTCCTTGTTGTTGCAACTACAATAGTACCCGACTCTTGAAGATACCCTAGCACAGGCTAGGACCATCGAAGAAATCAAGATTCAAGAGGGGGAAATTGTGAAACCTTACAAGAAGGATTGGAGAAAGAACAATAAGAGCACCCCAGTGTCATCTAAGCCAGCAGTAGTGAATCAGGTTGCCATTAGCATCTCGGGGGTAGTGCAAGTTGTACTACCTCAAAAGCCCAATTATCAGACCACACATCAGGACTATGCTAAGGACAATTATAATAGTCAAGGGCAAAATCAACAGCGCCACCCCAAGAAAAATTTCACGCCCCTTGCAGAGTCCATGGACTCGTTTTTTGAGTACCTCTTAGTGACACATTCGATCAATTTGTCTAAGAGTCGACCTATCGACCTAAATGCACCCAAGCCCAAAGGGTACAAAGAAGACCTATATTGCAAATTTCATAGGCAAAATGGGCATGATGTGAACATGTGCTACAAGTTTAAAAACTTGGTACAAGACATGATCGATAGGAATGACCTTCAGATAGATAACCCTATCATGCCAAACAACCAACAAATGGAGGTCTTTAAAGACCCCCTACCTGCCCATGCAAAGTAGGCCAAGCCAGTGCCCCAGGTGAATGAGGTTCACCATGCCCCTCCTCAGTAGGGGTATGTCAGCATGATCAGCATTGTCATGAGGAATAGGCGATACTCAAGTCTATCCACACCACCTATGGCTCAAGGTGATGTCCCTTCGACATCACAGCAGCTACTGCCTACTCTATCGAGCCTTCCACCTAGGCCTATGGCTACCATTAAGAGCAAGTTCGCTTAGAGATTAATAACAACATATACCTAGCTCTCCATCTACGAGTTGATTCAGTAATCATAATCTCATAGAGATGCTTTGATGGATATCCTTAAGGCCATAGAGCTTCAACCCTAGGAGTCCAACTCCTTCAAAAATTTTGTGGGGTATGTAAGATAGTGCACTTAACTGGTAATCACCTTTCGAGAGGATGAGCTTAAATTGGTTCCAAATGATATGATGGATCCTCCCTTGCACATCGTCGCATGTGTAAATAGGACACCATACAATAGAGTGTTGATAGACATAAGGTCTTCTAGCAATATTATCACTACAACCACTCTCAAGCACTTGAAGCTTTCGATATCCCATATTGTCGCATCTACATGCACCCTCTGAGCATTTAATGATGGCATATGCTCGATAGTTGGTACGATCATCCTACCTATTTAGGTAGGAGAGAAGACCATCTCAACGCTATGCCACATACTAGAGGGTGATATGGTGTACAATATCCTATTAGGCAAACCATGGATTAGGAACATGAAGTATGTCCCTTCCATTGCTCACCAGTGCCTCAAGTACACTCATGAAGTGTAAGTTCATGTCATCCATGTGGACCTAGAGCCCTACAAGTACTGTAACATGGTGTAGTCTATTCCCGAGTCAACCTTACCATTGACACATCTAGATTTCCAACCGAATAAATCCTATCAAGTTTTGACCCCCTCATCATCGCATGACATACCTTCCTCATCATCGACACCTCCTATGATGCCCATCATGCTGGCAGATCATTTGTTGGGGAACCTAGGGAAGAAACCTATTAATGAGGTCCAACCGACCATATCCACCATCTCCATAGAGGAGATACCTATCCCAAATTATGAGCTACCACAAGTGATAGATGATGAATCAAATTAGATATTGCTCTCATCACTCTTCTATTCACAGTCTCAGGTGACAGTGCACTTGGCTTCCATCAGATTATGAGAATACATGGTTAGGGAGGTCACAACTACCCTTGCTATAGAGTCGATGCAATACATGGGTCGACCCCGTATTCCCATAGGCACTATCATGCCCTTAGGTGTCCCCCCTAATCAAATGAATTTCATCTATGGGGGACTAGACTACGACATTGAACCCTACCAATAGTAGGAGGATGATGAGGAGCCCTTTGGAGAAGACATCCACTACTTGTCTAACCCTAACTTCACCCTGAAGTATCTTGACCTATGTAATTGGTATGGTTATGGGTTAGGCTTGTATGAGCAAGGCACGCGGGTTTCGTTTCAATCCCAGTACTAGATGCCTTATGATAAATTGGTATTGGGACATAATCACCCTTTACCCCTAGATGTTCTCACATATGGTTTGGAGCGTTTGTGCCTCAACTATAGATATGATTTGTTCCACGGTTGCTTCTCCAACCCTAATAATGTCTACTCATTGGGGGACTATTTCCCTATTCCCTTGGGAGACGATGAACCACCTCGTGATGGTATCCAATCCTATGAGATAGGTGAAGGTTTGCACACTCTTCCCTATGATAGTGAGGAATAATATCCAGGGTCCCCTTATGAGTGGATGTTAGATGATGAGTCAGACTATGGAGTTGCACCGATTGACTCTAATAGTTTTGATGGAGAATACATGCAGGTCATCCCTTGGGATGATGATGACGAATACTATATGTGCATGTTCCCATTACAAAATCCCATATGGAGATAGCTCTGCCTCACAAAGAGCAAGTTTTCCCATAGCCACATCGACCACCGCCTATCATTCTGCCACCTCCGCAACCACCTCCTTAGGTCGTGTTGCATCCGAAGGTCCATGGTCACCACCAACCACCTAGGGGAAATCATCCATCCATAAATATGATTTCTATAGATCTGCTCGAGCACCTGCATGTCTATCAAGAATGACTTAAGAGAGCCTACAATATGAAAGTCCACCTAAGAGACTTTTAGGTTGATGACCTTGTTCTAAAGGAGAACCAACAAAATTCTAATTTGTCGCCCCATTTGAGGTACAAGTTCATGGTAAATTGGTTAGGTCCTTATCTCATTACTAGTCAGATAGGACCCAAAATGTATCACCTAGCCTCCCTTGAATATGTCAAGGATCCTAAACCCTTGAACATACTTCATTTGTGGCCATTCCATGCCTAAGGCATGATGGTCAACCTAAAATGCTCCTAGGTAGTCTAGAACCATCTAGGTCACCCCAAAATGCTCCAAGGGTGCCTACATCCCATTTGGTCAACCTAAAATGCTCCTAAGCGGTCTAGAACCATCTAGGTCACCCCAAAATGCTCCAAGTGTGCCTACATCTCGCTTGGTCAACTTAAAAAGCTCCTAGGTGGTCTCGAACTGTCTAGGTCACCCAAAAAGCCCCAAAGGCATCCATAAGCCCTTTGGTCACCCCAAATACCCCAATGGCCCCCAATAAGCCCATTGGTCACATGCACATACACATATATCAATCAAAAATACAAAAACATCATCAAAATATCAAAAATACAAAAACATTGCATCGCATTGCATTTCAACACATCATCAAAATATCAAAAATACAAAAACATTGCATCGCATTGCATTTCAACACATTATCAAAATATCAAAAATACAAAAATATTGCATCGCATCACATTGCATCCCATTGCATTGTATCATCGCTTGCATTTAGGCATACTCATCATTAGAACTTTACATTTTAGAGTCGCTCATGCATGTCTAGCACCATGATGATACAATACTTATCGCCCAAAATAAATGTTGTCAAAGTAATCATAGTTCAAAGTTTCACTTACCATTTTCACCCACATTTTCCATTTTCCATATTTGTGTCCACCCCTTCACCTAGTCATTTGTTTTAGAATGTCATTAGGGTTTTTGGTCACTCAACCATTTCTAGCTTCTCTTCAAGTTTGGTAGAAAGCTAGCTTGATTTTTAGGAGGTAGAGTCTTGCATTGATTATACCTTGTGTACATCATATTCCAAACATGCTTATACATTAATAAATCCAAGTTTTGCACCAAGAAATATGAAACCCATGAAGTGGTATAGGTTAATTTAAGCGAAAAGGTCATCCTGCTCATCCCCCTGTGTGAATGGTTCAATAATTTTGAGAGTTGGCAAAAGGACAAGCTCTTCCCTACCCAATTCCCCAAAATAAATAGTGGTTTTCACCACTATATAAAATCCCAATTCCCACAAATCCCCAAATTTCAATATCAAATATAAAAAAAAGTCAAAGAAATCAAAAGTTCAATATCAAAATCCTCAAAAAATAAAAAGCAAAAAATAAGCAGTGGTTTTCACCACTAATGCCAAATCCCCAATCCCTTGCTCAAACAAAAATAAACTACAAAATAAAAAGTGATTTCCATCACTGCATATGAGCAAGTATCCCAATAAAATTGAATAAAATAAGGGAGTCAAACTTGAATCCCTGGAACTCTCAGTATTTGGTAAACCATAAGGTGATCCTAATTACGAGTTTGGTGGATAGCCTATTCAGCAATGGCGGTATCCTTATGCATGATGATATGTCTATCACATTAGCTTCGGCATGTGTACAAAATAATCTGTGCATGTGGATGAGCTAGCTTTGGGGAACCTATATTGCCTAGTGGTCTAGTCCTACTAAGTACAGAACTCAGGATCATGATATTCATAGAGTGATCCTCATTCCTGGTTTGGTGGATAGCCTATCTGGAAATGGCGATATTTTTATACATCTCGTAGGAATGAACTCACTTGCACACATAGGGATATGAAGTACCTTGGTCATCCTAGCATATTCATACCTTGTCAAAAAGTCTTGCATAGTCAGTATACAACCTTTGATCCAATCAGCTAGAGTGTTTGAGTCTCATAAAAACCTCACCTACATTCTTTGCACATGTCATTTCATTCACTCCATTTCACCACATCACAATAATATAGTTTCACATTTCCATTAAAAAAAACAATACATACAGAAAAAGAGAAACAAAAAATAAAGAGTGTTAATGTGTTTTGTACAATCTATGGTGCTAACATAGTGTGACAAATCATTAGCCACAATTCATTTTTATCAATCAATCAAATATCACATCTCAACTATGCATCCACACATACAGATAGCTGCAAAACAAATCAAATCAAAATACATATGCATACATGATATCTATGTATCATCATATCATTGCATCCATATGCATACATACTAAGAATTTAACCTATAAGCATAAATCAGTACACACATTGCATTCATACAATAAAGCAATAAATAAAACACATGATGATCACAACAAAATCTCATATATATATATGGGGTAAAAAAAAGTACATCAAAGTTTCCAAAATACTCGTAGGCTACAGTAAAGTGGGCCCTCAGACCTCACCACCCAAAAACCTAAAAATAGTCCCATGAGTCTCCATCACCATGATCATGCAGTATCGATGCTATGACACACTCTTAGTAACCCGGGTCCGTTGAGACCCCCCATGATTGATGCCACCAGCCCTGTACTCCCTCTACCAAGTAGAGGACTGTACCATCTCACTCCAAGATCGGTGTGATCGGCTGCTCTCCCCGTCATCTGAAAGTCACCCCCCAAGGTGCACTACCTCCATCTCTAGTCGATCCACATATTCTTTTTTCCACTATCCCTACACCTGATAGGTCTCCACCACTTATTGTAGCTATAACACCTCATCCCATAGCCTCTCCGTCTCCACAGTGTTGGATCCCTCCTGCCTCATGCCCTAAGCTCTTATTTGTGCCCGTAGGGAGGATATCTCATCCTAATCCTCCTATGTTTGCACCTGAAAGAGATCCCTCTCCTACCTAATCTTGGACAACTTAGCCTACAACTCTGCATAATGGTCATCCTATGCACGCTATGGTACTTGTGCCCCAGTATCATCTACATCCATGTAGTCCCCCTGATCTCCCAAGTCCAGGAGATCTCCCTGATCACCGTCCTCTGCTCGATCCTCCTCTAGAGCATCTGGTATCACCTCATTGGCCACCCCAACTACCTCACCCCCTAAGGCCCCTGCACCTCAATAATGGTGCATCAACCACCATGATTTGTACTCCTCTATAGTCTTGACATCGTCCATGTCTAGAAAAACTACCGCAGGGTCTGCCTCATCACCCACCTCCTCCATGGTAGGCCATACCAATGTCCTCTCATCATTGCAATGCTGGTACACCACTAGCTCCCTAAGCAACCCCTACCATAGTTCAAACTACCACATGACATGACCAAATTGGAAGTACTCCAGCTCAGTACCATGTCGGGCAATTACCCATCTGCCTTACTTCACCCATAAAAGTTGTTCTCCGATATCCACCCAGATCAAACAATCCCTATATGATCACCATAGCACCTACCCTGGTGCTAGGTGAGAGAAGAGATCAGTGTAGTAATCCACATCACCCATGAACCACTAAATCTTCCCTCTCTCCTACATCGTCTACCATAGGATACCATATCCTATCTCTTGGTCTGCTAGTTGCACCCGGGTCGACCAAGGTAAACCATGTGGTCGCCCCATAGCTATGTGCTACCACCCCAACACTGCAATATAAAGTTGCATACCAAACCCTTCTGCTTCTAGCAATATATCTCGTACAACTCATCATATAGTTGTGCCAGTAGGGTAGTCCCCCATGCCATCGCCAATGGCTCCTCCTTGGTGCACCCTACCATGTCATACACTAGCTCTAACAGGTTCCAACGGAACCTAGTTCCTGATGAGTCTAGGAGGAGCATATTGGACATGAGGGTTATCAGCAGTGCATGCCTCATCCCCAATACCCCTCCTTGTACCAGTACCCCACCAATATACCTCTAGTTTGGCAGTCCAACTTCACCACATCTACATCCTCCCTGAAGTACCTCATGAGTACTACATCCCTCAGGTCACAGTGCGACAATCGAATAGGTCACCCCTCTATTGGAATCCTCAAAATTTGATAGATGTCCTCTAGTGTCACCGTAATATCTCCTATCAGTAGATGGAAGGTATTCGTGCACGGGTCCCATAGGCTAATCAATGTTGTCAAATAAGCCCGATCACCGACCACAGGCTCCAGTCGAGTGACTTTCTTGAGCCCCAGGGCATCAAGACACTCCCAGCCCTCCTCATTCAATGCATCTCGCGTGGTTCCTAAGAGCTTCGTCTTGCGATATGAACTCTTCACCACCTAATAAAAACATAAAAACATCAAAAATACAAATTAACAACAAAAAAAAAGCAATAAAACAGGTATTACACTTGTAATAAATGAGGTCATTTTGAGTTAGCATTTTACTGTCCTCACACCAGCCCCTTCACTGGATTCCTTCACCTACTGAATCATGATGATAGCAAGATGATTTTGACAGTGCTTCGCTATGCAGAATCACTCTCCTCCTCCTCACCTCTCAAACCATAAAATAAAACATGCAATAATGAGCCCAAAACTAGTTTTTGGAGTTTATATAGGCCTACAACAGTCCTATTCATTCCAAGGTGGGATGAATGCACTTTTGGCCATTCATTCTACCTTGGGATGAATACCATATTGATATTTGTTCCACCCTAGGACAAATACAAGCTTCATAGGCCAAAACAACTTCAAAATGCACCAAAAGGGTCCAAAACCCCCAAAAATAGCTCTATTTTGGTCCAAATTTTTGTCTCAGTCCAGAGGCAAATAATAACACTCTTGGATGCCTATAAATAACCTTAATTCAATCCCTAAGAAGGCCACTATGGCTGGACCTCCCCATGGGAACAAGTTTTTTTTCATTCTTTTCCTCCAGCTTGCAACAAAGAAAAGGGTTCCAAACCCACCAAAAACAAGTAAAATCTAATGGAATTCCTTCAAGGTCAATATGGAACACAAATTTCTCTTGGATGCATGGAAAAGTTACTACTTTACTCCCTAAGAAGGCCATTGTGGTTGGACCGCCCCACAGGAATGACGTTTTCAACTTCGTGCTTCCAAGAAACCTCCATAGCGTCATTCAAATCCAATAAAAACTATGCCATTATTCAATGAGTACCATGGAAGGCAACCCTAACAAAAGTCATCTGGATCAAGCGACTCATCACTTTTCTCACAATTCATTCCCTCATCGACTCGTTGCTTGAGGGGGTAGTCATACTCAATTCAAACCAACAAGCACACACTCAATCATGCAATTTGTGTTTGTTCAATGAATCTTTGACAAAGATAATCATGCTCCTACTTGAGGTAGCAAACAAGCACAAAGTATCAATTTAAAATGCTCAGCATTGCTAGCATCATGGAACTGTAGGCCTCGCCTCTCCATGGCAGACAATATCTATGCTAAAGAAAGTTCCTTAGCTCGTCAAAAGCAAGGATTCAAGAACACATGCTCTTTCCAGGATTGGGGTATCTAAAGTTGGTTAGGTTATTGAGTAACACTAATCATTGAATATTTTAATCATCTATTTTTGCTCGGTATTGTGTTGCACATAAAGCATCCCAAAAAAGGGCATTTGTAGACACTAAAATGTGGTCAATCCGATTGTGCTACCATAAACAGTGGCTTTGCAACACACCAGAGCCCCTAGGGCAGCCCTTAGGAGGCATACAGTGGTTCTAAACACTTAGCACAGGGTTTTGAAAGGTTCTAGGCAACTTTTGGCACCTTTTGGACACCTTGCTACTATTTTTTCCACCCTGGGATGAATACAGAACCTATTCATCCCACCCTAGGGTGAATAGCAGCATTCATTCCAAGGTGGAGCGAATAGCAAGTTTGACTGGAAAAAAGTCAAATCTAGATAAATTGTGACTACCAACAGTTACTTTTCTGGTTCCTAATGGCCATAAAGTCAGTGCATATAGCATCTTAATGCTCCAGACCATGATGGAGGCCAAATTGGGATATTCTCTTCTCCCTCCAATGTATGTCACCCTGATGGCCAAGTGGTGCCTCTTACCTTGCATGCCCTCGCATGCCTTTTGACCCTTGAAGCCTTATTTGGCTATAAAGTGGATACATTTTCCATACAAAAGGAGAGGATATTTTGAGGACAAAGCAATGGAGTGCTTCCAATATTTCCTTCCACCATTTTGTGCCCATTTTTCCCTCAAAATATCTTCCTAGCGAAGGAGGTTTGCAAGTGAGTTAGGAGGCATAATCTGTTACAAAACAAAACCAATTGAGTGAATTACCTCACCAAATTAGATAAAAAAACATCCCATATGGTTTTGCATCATTCCCAAGTGGAATTGGTGGAAAAATTTAGGCAGATTCTATGGGCATACCACCCCCGGGCGTCCCTCAATCTGTGATAGTCAAATTTGTCCCACACTATGACAAATAGAGATATGTACATTTTTTCTTGACTATTTTTAATTATATATTTTACACATGCTTATATGATGTTGTATTTCAAATTTCATGTCATTATGAGCTTATATTGGTCGAGATATTGCATTTTTAGTGTTTTATAGGGTCTCTTGCAGGTATCTAGCGGTCATCTGAGAGAACACCCAAAATGTGTTTGATCTCACAAATATAATAAAATGGGTTTTCTTATAATAGTATTTCATGTATTCTTTCCAATTTTTATGTGTTTTGGATATGCATAGGGTCAGAATTTTCTTGCTTTGGGTTTTGCAAGTTGCAAATGGTCGCCCCAATTTTAAAACACGGTCGTATGCAATTTCAACATGATTTCTGGTGATATCTTCCCAAAACCTATTTCTCTACATACTAATTCTATATTTTTTCATTTGGAATTGGTTTTATGTGTTTCTCACTATTAGCCATTTTGCCCCTATGGGGATTGCATGCTTTTTATCATACGCACTCGCTATTTGATCATTCTGGTTTCCTTGTGTGTAGATGCAAGTCATTACAGTGCATTGGGAGGTAGACTAAGACATCATAAATCAAAGACACAAGCAGCATTAACCTTGGCCCGCCCACTTTGATTGTGGGTACGAGGAAAGACATTGGATGTGCACCCGAATTCCTTGAGAGATTTGATCCTTGGGCGCCCGAGTTGTAAACATTTTTATCACCCATTTTGAGCCCTCAAGGGGACGTATTGTAACCTGTAATATTGGTCATTTTTATTAATAAGAGATCTATTTGTTTTTCTTTACTTCTTGTTATTCGTCATCTTTCCATTTTACTTGCATGCTTCTATTTGGCGCTCATTAGCGATAGGGCATAGATATGCGCAATGTTTATCTTCATTTGGTGCACTATTTTTCCCTACTTCAGATATAATTTATGTTGGTCTTGATTTGTCGAACCAAATCCTAGAATTAGGTCCACATAGTATGAGATCTTCCTTGTTTATGATAACCCATCAAGGAATCCTTTTCAAATTATCTTCTTATATTTTTGGATAAATTCTTTTACTTTTAATGACACGATCTTTCCTATTGCATATTCTACCTCTAATTGTGTTATTTTCATAACTTCACAAAAAAATTATTTAGAAAATAAGAATACATTTTTTCATATGTATACTAGAATATGATGTGAATAAGATTCACTTAAGGCCATGGCTTATTTCTATATTGTATTGTATATGTAAGTCCTTTGGGCCCTTATAAACCTTGAAAAATGTATTCTTACAATATTTAATTATTTTAAACCTAAAGGTTTATTACTTAACCTTGACCTAAAGTAACATATAGTGAGGTATAAATACCCATGATACCAACAATTTAATTAAGAGTTTAATTGTTATAGTTAGACTATTTGATTTCCATAGACATCTCCATATATTGTGTGTATTGCTTTGAGTGTATTTATTTTTTAACAATATCAAGTAGTGTGTTGATTTTATTTATTTCCAAAAACTACTATGAAATCCATTATGGCATCTGAGTTGGTTTAAATATCCTTACTCAATTGCTGACTATTGATAAATCAGGTTCTATGGTGTCTTCCAAGGGAAACCATTTCAGGAGTAGCTAGAAGAATTTTAATAATATGATGAAAAAGGTGTAAAAAGGGTTTTATGATAAAACCCTAGATGAACTTGAATCTAACTAGATTTAGCATATTTAGTCTAGAAGATATATTCACTTGTTCTTTTCATTGGAAATTAATACTACTTATTTTTGTTTAATTTATAACCAAATGGATGCCCTAGTTTATAATTAAGATTTTCAGGTTTTTTTTTTAAACCTCATTTTTTATTTATTAAATTTTCTAAAATTATCATTTCCTTCCCACTTTTAGACTTTTGTGTCCAATAGAAGCATATGTGAGAGGATAGATTGCTTGGTTTTTGTAAAACATTAAAATAAGAGGATGAAATTATTTATATGGACCCTTGGTGCTACATATGTCATGGGTAATATTTCATGCATAGAAAACCTCTAAGTTGCTTGACAAAGTTGTTGAAATGATTGAAAAAAAAATTACTATATTTGCATAAGAGGTAGTCTTGATTGATTACATTCAACAAAAATATTTTATAGGGAAAACCATGATAAATACAAATGAGTTATAAGTGATTTTGGATTCCCTTTAAAATTTTAAAAATATCCTGATATAGTACTTTATCTCATACTACATCTAGGTATCTTATTTTTGCATTCCAAAATACTCCATTTTCCACCTAAAATTCAAAAAGTCAAATCATATATATATATGAGAATATTCTTTGGTATGGTGGGTTCAAAAATGGGATGTGCATGCATCCACCATGCTAATGCATGCTTGCATCATGTGTGTGCCATTAAAGGTGGTATTTATTTTGATTGATTATCTTAAGTATAGCACTAGCCACTATACTTCCAAAGGGAACCTTGTAGCTAGTGGCTAGCAGAGCCCATGTTAAGACATTACTTGAAGGAGATTAGGAGGTCAAACATCTTTAATACCTTTTCATTTGGTAAATGGAATCTATGTAAACATGACATGTGATGATGATGTGTAAAAACTAATGAAGTGTCATTAAATGTTGATATGGACCCCAATCACATCACACCTTCTCTTCTTCTACATGTTGGTGTGGTACCTAATGACATGGTACCTAATGATGTGGCATATAATGGCATGGTAGATTCTATAGTCTATGAAAATGATATATAATTGGAAGCTAATGTGGAAGTTGATGTGTTAGTTTGTACAATAGCTAATGTGTTAGACATCGATGTTGAATACAAGTCACCACTTGATGACCATAGATATGGGTTTGGCCAATCAAATTCCACCTACTTATCAAACATTGTGATCATAGAGTCATACAATTAGTAGTATCTTGGTAAAGCATAAATTTTAAAATCAACCAAAATATGATAGGTGGGATAATATGGTTCATAAATTATGAATAAAATGAAAATCTAACAAGTGGTATAGTTTGGCTCATTGATACCCTTCTTAGTATTTTTATTGTTTATATAAAACACCCCAAATGGGATGCACTTTCAGGTAATTCCCAAGGAGGTAAGGGTATATATTCCACAAAACATGTCCAGGGCTCACATCTAGCTTACCTCCTTCGACACACTCAAACAACATGCCTAAAAAAACAAAAACATAACAAAAAAAACAAACACAAAAACACATACAAACACAAAAAATAGAAAAAAAAACAAAAACAATAATAAATAAAAAATACAAAAATACAAAAACAACAAAAGACAACAAAAAACACAAAAACATAAAGATGATAAAAGATAACAAAAACACAAAACATACACTATAGACACCCAATTTTGACACATGAGTTGCGACTTCCCAAAACTGGTTGCAAACATTCCAAAACTTCACAAAACATCAAATTGGTCATTCCCCATCATTTTGAGCATCAAATTTCATATTTATCAAATTTTCCACTTTGACTTGGCAAATTGAGTGACGAGTTTGACAAAACTACAAAATCAACCTTCTTTTAGCCAAAATCATTTTTTTACAAAATTTTCCACCCTTATGGTAAATTTGGCTAGTGGCAAATTTGGAAAAAAATTCAAACTTGAAATATTTTAGAATAATATTTGTTTATTTACCAAATTCACTACTCAGAATCAAATGTGCCACACTTGTGGCAAATTTGGTAAACAATGGTGAATTTGTCAAAAATAATCAAGAATCTTCCACACAAGCTAACTGGACATGGATTGAGCCTCCTTGTACCTCTACCATCAATCTTGTATGCTTCAAGAAGGATTAATATTAATTTTTTTGAATTGATCTTATCCATTCATTCCCTCCAAGTCCCCTCCCAAATCCTATTTAAGGAGGTCATGGGGTAAGCATTCTCCAAGGAATTTCACTATAGCAATGCTCTACCAAGATTTAAGCTCTCTCTTTCTTCTTAGTAGTCTCATTCCAAAATTTCTTAGAGCTCCCTTCAAGCATTTCAAGTATTTGGAGCCACTTTGCAAGCATTTGTGGAGGGCAACTAGGCAAGGCTAGGAGGCTTGGTGGCAAGGAGATATCCATCCTAGGGAGGGGCCATAGCTAGGTGAAATCTAGCATAACTATTTTCTTTATTTTCTTTCTATCTTTTACATTTTAGCTTCCTCATTTTAGCTTTGCATGTTGACTAACTCCATTTACTTGCTCTTATTTCATTTCTTATTACATATTCTTCATTGTTGAGCTCACCTTTGTTTTGTAGGTTCTAACAAGATTTTATTGTAGGTCTTATTTCAAGGATTTGTAGCACCCATTAGCACCTCTAACACCTCTTTGTAGGATTATTTTAGTTTACACTTATCTTCTTATTACACTTTTCTCTAATCCTTTGTTTCATAGTGTTTTTATCATATTTCCTTGCATGTTTTTATGATTAAAATCCTTGCTAAATCTTTCATCTACAGGGATTTTATGTTGTCTACAGCATACTAACCTCTTTTATCCTCTTCCATGCTATTTTATTTTCACCTCTCAAGCATTTTAGCATCATAGTCCTTGTTCTTAAAGTATTTTAATAGCACTTATTTTCATTTCATGAACATTTATGCTTAACTTTATTTTTAAGCAATTTCTTATCATTGCTCATCACTTAGATGCTAATTTGCTTTCATTAAGTTAAATTAGTTGCTTCTTACATTTCCTAATATCTTAGCATATGATTTTCAATTCCTTACACTTTATTTTAATCCAAATTTTGGCTATATTTGCACATTTACCATTCCTTTTGAGTTTTAGGGAGTTTTGGGCTCATTTCACTAATTCCTCTAATATATCACTATAATTTTCTAATTTAGTCTCACTGGAGGTTAGGTTGGCCCCTTTATGACATTCCTAATCCATCAGATTGCATATCAACTCCCTTCATAACTCTAATTTATTATATTTACAGTCCCTTACGAGGATTTCATCCTTTCCTCTTCTATTAAAATTTTAGTCCTTAAATTTTCTATTTTAGAGGCTTAATCTTATGGTTTTATCATTTAAATACCTTGCATAATATAGTGGGATCCTTTCCCTGCAATATCATCCAAAAACTAGTTGAATTTAGCTTAGAATCTATCTCAAAAGTTCAAAAAACTATATCATGACCAAATTTGCCACACCTATGGTGAATTTAGGAAAATTGAGTTTTAGAGGCTCAATCCTATGATTTTATCACTAACAAGCCTTAAAAATCATAGTAAGATCCTTCTCTACAAGTTTCAGCTCAAAACACAATCAAAATCTACCTTGAAACCTTAAAAAACCTATCCTAGGACTAAATTTGCCACCCATATGATGAATTTGGCAACCAGAAAAATAGAACCAAATTTGCCACTCAGACCAAATTCACCAGTGGAAAATTTGGCAGACCTAGTGGAAAATTTGGAAACAGGCCAAATTCCACTCCAAGAGGTAAGCAAAATCATTTTTTTCATCAACATGGGGTGTTATCAACTAGGGATTATAGTCTACCACCTCACTGCACACAAACAAAAGCCCCAAATCAGAATAAATTAATTTTTTTAAGTTTTTGTGCAGGTTTACCAAATTTACCACACTTGTGGTGAATTTAGCAGTAGTGGTGAATTTAGTAGATAGAATCTGGGAGAGGTAATCCAATCACTTGAACCTTACCTAGCCCTGTAATTTCATTTCTTCTTTTTTCTATTCTATTTTTTGCTATTATGAAACATAAATCACATCTATTTTGGTAAATTAAGAAATTCTATTTAGAAAACCCAAATCATTTATAAAACCTTACAATTTCTTCACAAAACGGTTCAATTTCTTTACAAAACACTAAAACACTAATAAATCAATGAACCTTAGGGTCAATTTTAGAATTTCCTTCATATTCAAGTACTTAGAAAAGAGATATAAAAGCATATAAGTGCATTAGGCTAGCTTGTTTGATTGCATTCCTCCTTGTTTTCCCATAAATTGAAATCTCCTTAGTCTAGTGCATTCAAAAATCGAAGTGCATATAGGTTAGCTCTTGTTTACTTGCATTTGTGTGATTTAGACTAAGAACTTCATTCTAGATAATTCTTGATGATTTAGGTTCAAATAAATTTTCAGGCTCAATAAAGATTAAATATTAATAGAGATCCAAAAAAGAAAAATCAACTGCCAACGAGTAATTATAGCCTCTGGTCAATCTATCTCTTTAACCTAGGAATAGATTTCTTAATATTTTCTAAATACATCAGGTTTGGTAAGGAAACCCTTGACGTGAACTTAAATTTTTTAATGTTTTATGTTCATGCTCTTCCATATTTATGGTGGTGAATTAAATTTTTTATAAAGTTGACCAAGCTAAAACAATAATAGTTCAATTATACCTTATGTATGACTAGTGCCTTAATACTTTGGGATATTGTAGCAAGATATAATAACACTTCAGTAAAATAGAATGAGGAAAATAAAGAATTGGTGCAAGTACATTCATTTGAATATCGTAATAAACATAACAGTTGACCAACAAAAGAAATATTCATTATGTGTTCAAATAATGTAACCCATAATGAAGACACACACAAAACTGATAACAAAGTTATAACAGGAAAGAAGCCCATAATTGTATTAATATTGGAATTTATTACATGAAGAGTTGGCTTGAAATTGCCATTGAACTATTTAAATATTAATACAACAAAAATATTCATTCGAATATCGTAATAAGGGCTTTCCACTCTCTCATTCCAATATGTTAAGAATTGAGTATCTAGACCTCTAGCTCAATAATCTGGAAATAATCTCAATTTCTTGGGCACTTTCCTATCAAAACATGCACAACAACTGGAAGAATGAGGGATCAAAAAATAAGAAATACACAAAGGGAATATAACAACAAAGAACAGGGCACTCAAGTATACCTCATAGAAAAAATATGCTATGTCAAAAGCTTGATCCTTTTTCTAGTTGTGGACATCCTTCTTATAGTTGTGGCAACTTTGTAACCATCAAAACTACTTTGGTCTGGACCCTCCACTTGGTGCCATATCCTACCTTGTTATTGGCTAGGTGTTATACAACCTGTTATTGGCTATCTCAAAATTAGAATTTATTCTTAATAGACCAAAATTTTGTCTAGTTGTCATCCATCTTTCCTTTTCCTTTCTCTCCTATTGTAGGTCCCATGCTACTTGTTGACTCTAATGCCCTTTGTCTTCTCTTTATCATGTCCTTATCTTCTTGATTGGTACCAACCAAGTCAGCCATATGTATCCAAATTTCTTCATCGATTACACTAAGTGTGTTCATTCTATCCAACACCCTTATTCCCCTGGTCTTGAATTCTCTTAAAATAGTTTGTCTGATCTGAAAAATTTTACAATGTTAAGGGCAGTTGTTAACAAATAAATGAGTTGGTAAGATAATTTATCTTCATCAGTTTCTTCACATGGGAAATCCTGAATGTATTTGATGATTAATTTGTTGAACCCCCTGTACTGAGCAATTTGTGGATATTGATATTGATGTGTTTCAATCTATTAATCATATCTTGCTCCACATTCTGTAGTTCCTTGACTGCATGATTCTATTGGGGTCTATCAACCACAAAGATGGTGAATTTTTCATATTCTATTTGTAAGATATGACTTCGTCCATCCGTTGTGATTACTTGTATTGATTTGATCTATTCATACTTAGTCCTACACTTCTCATACAATAGGAAAATAGCTATCATATTTTTATCGGCCTTACATATGAGGGGTTTTATCTTATTATTTGCTTCTATTATTGCTCCAAAATCCCTACAACTCTCAATCATTTCTTACTCTATTTTTATGATCTTGACCATATTTTCTTTATATTTTATTTTTTTTGTTTATTTTATTTTATTTTACATGGTGGAATCAGTATCCACCATGAATCTAGGAAGGCTATCTAACTTTTATGACCACCATAGTATTCTGTGTTGTCCACATTGAAATCCACCATATAGATCTTCATGCAGTCCACCCCTATAACCACCATGCCATGATCATTTTAAACCTTTAATGTCATTGAAATCACTAGGAACGGGACAAGCGTTTAGTCTAGCGAGGCCCAAGATTTGAACCTTGGACATCCTTATTTATATTTTTTTATAAGCATTGGGTCTTGTAATTGTTTTATCCTTGAAGGTATTTGTTCCTGACCTTTACTGATTTCAGCTTTCAACTTATCATTTTTTGTCTGTAACAATTCTGCTTTAGTCTTCCAAACCATTATTTTCTTTTCAATGGTCAGTGCAGTCTATGCATGTACTTGCATTTCAATATTTATTTGAAGTGAATGTACCCCTTGGGTAGGGATGGTGATTTTGGTCTTGGAGGTAGGGTAGGAACTTGATGAAGGAACTGAACTTCCAACTCTACTTCTTGTTTTTTTTTCTCTCACCTTCCCTTCCATTATAGCTTGGATATGTTCTTCCTCCTTAGGGGTGAACTCTGTGATTTCCTTCCTTTTTATCAAAGTGATGCTCATAGGCTCGCCAATATTATTTCCAATTTTAGCTCTCTTATGAGGGGGAGAATTTGAGGGGCTAGGAACATCTATTTGGTAGTCTCTGAATATGTCAATAAATCTTTATTTTTTTTGTATTCTATCCCAAGCTATTGTAGATATCTTAATATATTTTTTATTTACCTTGAAGGCTACAGATACCACCTGGGGTGAACCTGTGACCATCTATCCTAAGTTTTGTGGGGTCATCAAAGTCATTGTCAAGCTTTCAGTTGTAAACTAGCTTGGTGCAACAAAGGTAAGAACAATCTCTTTCCCTTTGTCTATATTTTTAGTTCAAGGAGTGGCAGAGGTATTAGGAGTACCTTCTGTCATTTGGGTCGCCACCTCGACAAAGATATCAAATTTTTTGGGTTCTTGATTAATAATTTCAGTGAGGGGATCTGTGAAGTCCTCTAGGGGTATGGTGAATACCTATGGTATTATTTTATCCACTATAGTATCTCTTATCAATATGAGATTCATGGAATAATTTCTCATCGTCTCTATCCAAATATGTGCCTTCACCAGGTTTTTGTTATTCTATATTTCTTCTAAACTCACCCCATTACTCTGATCCCATAAAAGGCTATTTTCGAATGCATCTTCTTTGTGTATGAGGGTTTTTGGTTTGACGATAATATCCTTGTATTTTTTGTTGGGATCATATGACCTCCATGTGATTTTTGCAAAATAGTAGGAATCCATTTTTATCAAGGATTTCATCATATTAGGATATTCCCTATAAACATATTGTCCTATTTTCCCTGGCACAGTGACCCAAGGAATCCTTGTATGTTTCCTCTTAAACCTCAATTTGGCTTCTTCTATAAATTGTCTTACTATCTCTAAGGTAGCAAGTAATTTAGGATAGAATGTGGGTAAAGCCTTGGGCAACAACTTCACCCCATATGTTATGATAAAGCTAAATGTTTTGGTGAGAAAGAAGTCTCTAGCCTTATTTTCTTTAAGATATTTAACTATGTTTGGGATCATTCTGGGGGGTTCTTTCTCAATTATTACATGTTACATAACTATAAAAAATCAGCCATTCAATTCTAAATAAGTGGAGGTACCTTCATATATGCAAGGCAACCTATCTTGAATGATTACCCCTAGTATACCCCCTAATTGGGTAATTGAACTCTCGATGAATTGTTCGACAATCAAAAGTACTAGAAAAGAGTAGTGGGAGAAGTGGGGCATGAAATATCTATTCTTATTTATCACCTTCTATAATTATTTGAACTCTTTGTCTATTGTATCACATATTATATCTTGCCATATATACATTGGTAACTTCCACGTCTTGTTACATTGTACTATCAGGTACATGACTTCTGCGTTGACCCAATTTATGTCCTTGACCCCCATAACTATGTGGATCATGTTGGCATAATATTTCACCCACCTGTGAAGTGAGGATTTGTGGATGGGAAATTATGTTGACACTAATTTGTCATAGTCAAATAACTTTCTATAGAATATGGTGTCAATCATGTGTTTGGCCTGTGCTAAGACTACTACCGCATCGTAAACCAATTTTAATATTTCTAGTTCAAACACCTGTTTAATTATTTCTGGTATAATTCTGTATATAGGCTTATTTCTACCATTTACTATAGCTCTGGTCCTTTTATCATATGAAATTACTAGCCATGACAATAGTTCAAGGGATAAATACACTCTTGGGCACAACTTTACCAAATTGATCCTCAACTTATTGTAGTGAGGATTGCTCTTATCTTTATCTACATACACATTCTTGAAGATGTTATTTAGAAAATGTTATGGGCATTGCCATTCCTCTATGCTCGATTAAAAATAGAATTCGATGAGCTCTTTCTCACCCCATACTTGTTATGCAAGCTTCCTTATGGTCATTTTCTTAAACAATAATTTCTCTTCTAAATTTTTGACCTTGGTCTTAAGAGAAAATGCACTTGAAGAGGCCATGGTATGAGTCTTTGCAACTAGGTTTTTTGGATATATATTTTTGAAATATGCTCTTAGCTCTATAAGTTTCTCATTATTGTTAATGTGTTTTTAAACTGGTTTGCACACAAAGTGTCATTAATGTCATGCCAACCACCACTATATTACTGCTATACTTGATTCGCCACCTCACTCTCCATAATGGTCAACCTATCATGGATCATCGTATTTTAGTTTATTTACGTAACTGATCATATGATCATACACATATATGATTTTAAGTTTGATTAACTCACATTATGTTGAAGCATGTACCTGGATAGATCTGAGGAAAAGGTTTGTAGTTGGCTTGCATGCCTATAACTTCCTAATCGAATCTCAGTTGTGTCAACAAAATTATCATTAATTTGAGTGCCCCATTGTCTTTCTCAAATTAGGGTCCATAATATCTTGCTTCAGTGAATCATTGCTCCAATCGTGTGATAGATGAACTAATACTCGTTGCAGATGAGACACTCATGCTTCGTTTATCGTTGGTGGTTGATCAATCGATTAGTGCTTTAATTACTTACCTTGTAGAGATTATCGATTGGTGATTCATTGTGATTCCATCGAAGCTTTATCACTCACTAATTGGGTGTTTGGTTGGTTAGTCCTCACCATCTATAAATTTTTGGTCTACAACTCCTTCGTGATTTCACACGAATGGTGATTTTTGCTGCTTGTTATTAACACTTTGGTCTAGTAGCCTAAAGTACCCTTGTACACACTACGTTAAACTCATACTAGTCTTTATTTTTGGGATCAATATAATAATAATTTTAATTAAATCAATATGCATGAGAGAAATTATGTTACACGTACCTTGATTCCCACTTGTTTTACCTTTATTTGGTTTGATCCATCTCAACCATCCACCTCCCTCGATCGGTACCCTTTTATGGTTGTGATCTATTTGGCTAATGACTTTGTGCATTTATCTCTTCTTGAATGAATATATTTAGATGGCTTTGATTATACCACACCAATGCTTTGGTTAGTCAAGCATATTTTATTATGTTTGGCATTGGTTGATCGATCCATGTTACTTTTCAACCAAATGGTCTTGATATTGCCACACGGGCTTTATTCATCCAAAGGGTCTTATATTTAATTAATCATTTGGCTTTGAATGAGGGGTTTTATTTTAGCTTTGGCCAAGATTCTTTCACACCAAATTAATCGGCTGATATCTTAATCTCTGTGACCAAATACTAGGAGGTTTGACTATTTTTGATTGATGTCTTAGGGTCAAAAGATATAATATCATCATTAATATCACTATTCTTGGATCAATAGTCTTTAGACTTTTAGATCTATTTTCGATTGAGTGGTATATTTTCCCTATTGAATCAATCAATCGATCACTTGAGTCACCTTTTCTTCTTATTGATTGAATGGTTTGTCTTTTATGTTGAATCCATTGGTCGATCTTTTCTTCTCATCGGTCGAAATACTTATCTGTTCTATCCTTTGAAATTTTGCTTTTCGGTGATGACTTTCTATTTTTCGATCGATCTTTTGATCTCTTTCAGGTCAGCTTAGCTTTGATTTTATTTTTTGGTTGATCGGACCAATAGCTTGTAGACTTAGGGAAAAGTGGGGAAGGGAACCCTTAAGCTTATTTTAAAGTATTATTTTACTTCTTAAGGGTGCAAGGTATTTTTAGAGCTTTTTGTAATTAATGCCATTTTATGAAGGATGACTAACATGAAGATAGAGTCACCGAAAATGAATGACTTTAGAATTTTTAAGGCTTTATCAATTTTTGAAACATATTAATCCAATTTTACCTTTTTGAGATTTTTATGGCTTTATAACTTGAAATTTGAATTGTTAATTTAAAATATTACAAAACATTTTGTACCTCTTATGACCTTAAAAATTTTGAAATTAGGGGTACATTCATGTTGTATCATGTTTGGCTACAACAAAGGCTTTGATTAGGACATGTGGTGAAAACATGAGCCACTTGAGAACTCTAGACTCTTTGGTTATTACCAAGACTTGGATGAATTGACCTAAGGATATATTATCAAAGGATAGTTGTAAAAGCAAATACAACCAAAAATAAAAACAAACGAATACTAAACAAACAAAAAAAATCTTAGTCAAATAAAATCAGAGGTTCTAGTCAAAATCCAAATGAACTTTTTCTTATAAATTTTAGTTGTCTAGCAATACCTTAAGGTGGAGTTAGGAAAAATCAATCTGAAATTACTATCACATCAATTTTGGGCCCATAATGTGTGCTTGTGTATTCTTTTTAATTTTCCTAGTTAGATATAATTTCATCAGCTTGGAAGGAGTTAGGCCTATTAGTGATTTCACTCTTTAAAGATATTCACCTTATCATTGCTCCACTACCAATCAAGCATTTATAGCTCAAGTGGAGATGACCCTGATCCTTTTGGACCTACTATACTAGCAATTAGGTTTCTATAGCCTTGGTAGAGGTTATCCAGGTAGCCCCAAGAACTTGATTGATTTGTATTATTTTTGGTGCAAAAAATAGCACCAGATGAGTGGGATGCGTACTCAAAGGTTATCTACCAACATTGAATGGTTGCTTGGCCCAAGATGGGTAGAATCAATCGATCTCTGGAAAATGCTAGCTCTTGAGGTTTTGACTACCTATGTTACAAAGAGGAAAAATGGGAAAAGAGAGCGAGAAAGAAAACAAATAAGGTCGTAGCCAGAACTAACAAGGACAGAATACGACCACATCAAGACACACTCTTCCACTATCGTCGGTGTAAATAAAAGTGAACCACCTAACAACTCACCCTGCCTATCACTTATCTTTTGGCTCGATGTGCAGGGGTAAATTTTAGAACCAACAAGAAGGTGTATGAAATCTAGGTAGTAGAATTAGAGCACTCCCACCTGATTAGCTTTAACAGAAATAAACCTTGACACACAATGGTAAACATGAATTCTAGAACCACCCAGTCGAACCCATAAAATATAGATAGCAAAATTAAGTGGATCAACTTAAACAACCATAGCAGAAATAAATGTTCACACAAAGGCAAAAAGAGAATGACAAATAGATTGAGAGACCAAACAGTGATTACTATTATTTACAAGCAATAGAGGATTACATATGAATTGTAAAGGCCACAAAGTTGCCCTTGAAATGTTAAGAATTCCACTATTTATAAAGTATTTTACATTGAATTCAAATTATGGCATTAATGGCATTAGGCAGGAAGAATCATGTTGGAAGGGTTGGAAGATCTGTTGATATTCTGTTCCAGGGGGAATGGTGGTTTTCTGGAGGAAGTTAGATGCTTCTACATAGATATGGACCCTTGATCACTCTTTTTAGACCTGTTAGAGCAATAAATTCCATCTAAATTACCCTTTCAAGCAACTAGAATTTTGTTGATCTTCTACAGGATTTATGTTGTTGGACATTTTGAGTAGATAAGTTGTCATTAATGTCAAGAGTGAGTGGTTATTGATGTCAAGCTTTCATCCCCAGTCAGTGGAAGTTCAGTGGGCAACATCAGTTTTAGGTTCTCTAGTTTTAGTTGATCAAGACCTAGTTTCAAGAGATCATATGTGGATCAAAGTGCAAAAGAAGATGCCCAAGTAAATAATATTATAATATTTTTATAATATTATAAAAGGAGGTTTTAAATTAATGAATATAATTTTTATTATAAATTAATTTATAATTTAATTTACTTAACCTAAGTTATGTAAATTAATTATTAATTAGTTTTAATATAAATTATAAAGTTAATTTATATTAATGTTTTAACCCAAAGGTGGGTTATTAAAATCATAATTCAAATTTTAATTTGAATTACTAAAAGCACCGACGTGGGAGAAAAATAAAATCGTGTATAAAAATGGGGATCCACCCACCTTAGAACTTACCATGCCTTCATTCAAAAATTAATGTAAATTGCTTGCGACGCGTGCTACAACGAAGTGGAAAGAGTAGTGGACTTTGAAGAAGTCAAAAGGCACACGAAGCATAAGGCGGAGGAAGTGCTTTTTCCTTAACGTGGGAACTATAGCCCATGCGATGGGCTCCCAAGAGCTAAGGCGCTTAGGCCTTAGGGATACGGCAGATCGAATCATGTCGAAATCCCTTTTGGGGGAAAGCAAGGTATGCATTAGAATTTAGACGCCGAAAATTTCAGAAGTGGTTGTTGAAAAATTAAAAATTAATTTTGCATTATATTTGGTTTGTAAGGTTGCATGGGGAGTTATAAGGGTTATGCAAATTTAATTTTTTGAGGTCATTTGCTTTAATGGTTGGAAAGAGTTGTAAGGTGTTTATGAAGTTTTGGATATTATTAAGTTAAATTTTATAAGGTGTATCAAAGAAATTATTTTTTATGTATGGTATGATGAGTGTTATTTTTAAAATGAAGCAATAAGGTATAAATTGAATTGTGATGATTTTGTGTCTAAGAAATATTTTTGAGAAAGTGTTGAAGTGATATTGTTTTGTCTAACCATTGGAATTGGAAAGAAGGAAATTTTGATTGAGACAAGTTTTTCTAAAGGTACCTTTATATCCAACAAAAGGTATGGGCATATTCTTCCTAGTGAGTGATTGTTGAAAGTTGTGAATGAAAATTTGGAGTGAAAAAATATTGTTTGGTTAAGCTTTGTTGAGTGTGTTTTTAATTAATTCTTCAAGGTTTTCTGGAATTGAGAGTTGTTGATAAAACCTTGCTTTATAAGCATTGTTGTTGAAATGATTAATTTGAGTGAAGAACTTAAACTAGGGTTTGCAAATAACATGAGTATAATTTTTATGTGATATTGGTTGATAAGCATTTTTGGAAATATTTGAGTGAGTGTTCATATGTTTGGACTAGGATTTGTGATCAAGGATTATTTCATTGAGTGATTGATTGAATAGAATTGGTTGAGCCTAGTCAAGTGGATGTATGAAGTGATAGCTCAAGTTCTATGAAACAAATTGTTCTATATTATGAATTTATTTGAGAGAGAGATTGAGTGTAGGTAAATGTGAAGCATATTGAGTCTCTAACAATTCTCTATATGTTTCTGTAATAAAAGAAAGATTTAAAGTGATTTAGAGTTTGTGAGTGTGAAGCATATTGAGTCTCTAACAATTCTCTATATGTTTCTAAAAGAGTGAGTGAAAGTGATTGAGCATTGAGGTGAATGTGAAGCATATTGAGTCTCTAACAATTCTCTATATGTTTCTAAAAGAGTGATTGAAATTGATTGATCATTGTGATGAGTGTGAAGCATATTGAGTCTCTAACAATTCTCTATATGTTTCTAAAAGAGTGATTGAAATTTATTGAGCATTGTGATGAGTGTGAAGCATATTGAGTCTCTAACAATTCTCTATATGTTTCTAAAAGAGTGATTGAAAGTGATTGAGCATTGTGATGAATGTAAAACATATTGAGTCTCTAACAATTCTCCTTGTATTTCTATGAGATTGGACAAGTTCTAGTGAGGACTTGTTGAGCATATTTGGACAAGTTCTATAGAGGACTTGTGTACAAATTTGTGTGAGCTTTTATGAAAGCTTACAATACAGATTGAGAGCAGAGTTGGACAAGTTGTAGTGAGGACTTGTTGAGCATATTTGGATAAGTTCTATAGAGGACTTGTGGACAGATTAGCATGAGCCTTTGTGGAAGCTTACAAGGAAAATTTGAGATAAGTCTTTGAGAAGACTTGAGAGCAGAGTTGATTGATTGATTTGTTCAAACCTTGAGTTAAGGTTTGGGGCAGATCCAACAGAGTTGATTTGTGATTAATTCAAGTTTTGACTTAAGTCTTGAGGACAGAGATTGAGGACATATTTGTGCTAGATCGAAGGACTATGTTTAGTGTATATCGGAGGATAGAGATTAAGGATAGATTTGTGCTAGACCAAAGGACAATTTTTAGTACAGATTCAAGGATAGATTTTGGTGCAAATTTGAGGATAGTTTTATGCCAGACTAGATATAGAGATTGAGAAGATTTGTGTTGGATCGAAAGACTGTATTTAGTGCATATTTAAGACAGAGCTTTGAAGGTGACAAGGTATAAAGGATGACAATCTATAGTGGATAGAGATCCATTAGCTAGGGTAGTGAGAACAGGTGTCTTCAGTGGATAGAGATCCATTATCCAGAGCAATGGGAGTAACAATTCTTCTAGAAGATCACCAACCAAAGCTAAGGAGAAATATTTATCCTATGGATAGAGATCCATGAACATGATTAAGGTATTGGTGTCTCCTTTGGATAGAGGTCCATAAATATTGTAATAGGGAAAGTATTCCCAAGAGATTGATTGAGAAAATTCTAGTGAAATATTTTCTCCGTGGAGTTGCCCACATTGGGTGAACCATGTTAAATTGGTGTCTCTATTGTGTGTGATGATTTGTATATTGCTTTTGTTACTACTATTGATATTGCCATTGATTATATTGGATAATACTATTTTGGAAAGAAAAGTAAAAAGTGGTCTTATATTGTTCACCCCCCCTCTTAGTATAAGTTTGTGTTCTTCAATTGGTATCAGATTTGGTTCCTTCGAAAAATATTTAACAGCTTGAAGGATGATCTTATAAGAACATAAATGGTAAAGAAAGGAAAAAGCAGAACCATGAGACACAAGAATAAAATAACACACATGGTTATGAAAGAAAAGGAAGATGAATTCAATGTTGTTTTTTTGGGAGGAAGAATGGAAATAGATTCAAGATATGAATCAAGTAGTGGAGAAAAGACCAGATTAATAAATTTTTGTACCATGTGTAGGAAGACAGATCACCTTGCAGCTTATTGTTCACAAGAAGGTGAAAAATGATTTGTTTGTGGTCAACCTGGTAAAAATACAGGCTATTGCAATGGGTTTAGTAGTGATGAATATGAATATGACACTTTTAGAATTGAAGTCCTAGAGGATGTTTCAGAAAAGGATAACAGGGACAATCAAAATAGGTATGAAGAAGAAAATCTACTTTGGACAACAGAAGAAATTGAAGATCAAAGAAAAGAGAAAAATTCAAAAAAAGAAAAGGAGGAATCCACACTTAAGGAACTTGTTAAGTTGAAAAAAGAGAACTTAGAATTAAAAGCTTAAATACAAGAGGATAAGAAATGTAAGACAAAACTTCTACAAGATCTCTTTGACTTGAAAGAAAAGGTTGAAAATGCAAGGAAAGATGAAAAATATATGGTTGAACAGTCAAAGTTTAAAAAATAATAATATAAAAGACTTAGTGTTGATATTGAAGAATTAAAAAGGGAGAACTCGGGATTAAGGGTTCAAGCTCAAGAAGATGAGAAAGCAAAAGCAAAGTTTCTACAGGAACTCACCAACTTCAAAATCAAGGTTGAAGAGGTAAGAAAAATTGAAGAAGGTATGGCCAAAAAATTAAAGATAAAATATCTAGAGTGTGAAAGATTAGAACATGAGATAGTTTCACTAAGGATGGAAGTAAAAGGATCTAAGGACAAGCTACATAATTTTGAGAAAAAATTAAAGACTTTGGACAATATTATCAATGCACAAAGAGCATCAGTCACCAAAACAGGACTTAGTTTTGAAGAAGAACAAGGGAAACAAGAAGCAGAAAAAGGAGAGTCAAGCTCAAGTACCAAAGAAGAAGAAGCTTCAAAATAATAGAGTGAAAGAAAGAGTGAGTCTTTTGAGGATAAGTTGAACAATATAAAGTTCAACAAGGAAAGGAACAATGCACAAATAAGAAACAGATTGAACAAGAAACAACATAGGGAAGAAGATATTAAGAGACCAATGGGGTCAAGGCAAGGTTTCTTCAATGGACGATGCTTCTTATGTCACAGGTTTGGGCACAAGGCTACACAGTGTAGGACACAGGGAAGACAGGAATATGGGAACTTTAGCAATAGATAGTTTTTTCAAGGGTATTTCTACTCTTGCAATCAGTTTGGTCACAAGGCAGTAAAATGCAGGGTTAATGACAAGAAAGTATATGGCTTCACTCAAAGGAACTTCAAGACATTTTTACCTTCAAGGAATCACAACATTAAGTGCTACAAGTGCAATAATGTTGGTCATATAGCAAGGTGGTGTAGAACAAAATTTCCAAATCATCCAAAGATAGGCAAGAAAGAGGATTCTCAAAAATTTCAAAAAGGTATGACTTCAAAGGTATGGAAAGAGAAAGTTGATAAAGGTAAAGACCAGTGTTTTCTAGGAGTAGTAATACTTCCACCCTAGAATTAACCACCTCAAGAGGAGGTGGGAGAGGGGATAAGCTAAGAGACTCATTCTTAGCCCCAAGCCCCAAAGGTGACCCTTTTCCATTGATGTCAAAGGGGGAGATATTTGATTAAGAGGGAGATATTAGGTTTAAGGAGAAAGCATTAAGTCAAGGGGAGCGATGTCCCAGGGGGAGCAGAACAAGAAATGTCAAGTGTTTGGTAAAAGGAATTTGGGTTACCATCAATGACAAAGGAGGATATTGTTGGACATTTTGAGTAGATAAGTTGTCATTTATGCCAAGAGTGAGGTCATTGATGTCAAGCTTTTAGCACCCAATAGTGGCAGTTCAATGGGGAACATCGGTGTCAGGTTCTCCAATTTCAGTTGATCAAGACTCGGTTTTAGGAGATCAGATGTGGACCAAAGTGTAAAAGAAGATGCCCAAGTAAATAATATTATAACATTTTTATAATATTATAAAAGCAGGTTTTAAATTAATTATAAATTAATTAATATAAGTTTTATTATAAATTAATTTATAATTTAATTTACTTAACCTAACTTATGTAAATTAATTATTAATTAGTTTTAATATAAATTATAAAGTTAATTTATATTAATGTTTTAACCCAAAGGTGGGTTATTAAAATCATAATTCAAATTTTAATTTGAATTACTAAAAACGCCAAAGTGGGAGAAAATTCAAATCATGTATAAAAAGAGGGATCCACCCACCTTAGAACTTACCATGCCTTCGTTCGAAAATTAATGTGAATTGCTTGCGATGCGTGCTACAGTGAAGTGGAAAGAGTAGTGGACTTTGAAGAAGTCAAAAGGCGCATGAGGCATAAGGTGGAGGAAGTGCTTTTTCCTTCACGTGGGGACTATATCCCACGCGATGGGCTCCTAAGCGCTAAGGCGCTTAGGCCTTAGGGAGATGGCGGATCGAATCATATTGAAACCCCTTTTTGGGAAAGCAAGGTATGCATTGGAATTTAGGTGCTGAAAATTTTGAAAGTGGTTGTTGAAAAATGTAAAATTAATTTTGCATTATATTTGGTTTATAAGGTTGCATGGGGAATTATAAGGGTTATGCAAAATAAATTTTTTTATGCCATTTGCTTTAATGGTTGGAAAGAGTTGTAAGGTGTTTGTGAAGTGTTGGATATTATTTTAAGTTGGAGTTTATAAGGTGTATCAAAGAAATTTTTTTTCATGTATGGTATGATTAGTGTTATTTTTAAAAGGAAGCAATATGGCATAAATTGAGTTGTGATGATTTTGTGTCTAAGGAATATTTTTGAGAAAGTGTTGAAGTGATATTGTTGTGTCTAACCATTGAAATTGGAAAGAAAGAAATTTTGATTGAGATAGATTTTTCTAAAGGCACCTTTACATCCAACAAAAGGTATGACATATTCTTCCTAGTGAGTGATTGTTGAGCGTTGTGAATGAAAAGTTGGAGTGAAAAGGATTTTTTGGTTAAGCTTTGTTGAGTGTGTTTTTAATTAATACTTCAAAGTTTTTTGGAATTGAGAGTTGTTGATAAAAACTTATTTTATAAAAATTGTTATTGAAGTGATTAAGTTGAGTGAAGAACTTGAACTAGGGTTTGCAAAGAACATGAGTATCATTGTTATGTGAGATTAGTTGATAAGCATTGTTGGAAATATTTGAGTGAGTGTTCATATGTTTGGACTAGGATTTGTGATCAAGGATTATTTTATTGAGTGATTGATTGAGTAGAATTGGTTGAGCCTATTCAAGTGGATGTATGAAGTGATAGCTCAAGTTTTATGAAACAAATTGTTCTATATTATGAATTGATTTGAGAGAGAGGTTAAGTGTAGGTAAATGTGAAGCATATTGAGTCTCTAACAATTCTCTATATGTTTATGTAATAAAAGAAATATTTAAAGTGATTTAGAGTTTGAGTGTTAAGCATATTGAGTCTCTAACAATTCTCTATATGTTTCTAAAAGAGTGAGTGAAAGTGCTTGAGCATTGAGGTGAATGTGAAGCATATTGAGTCTCTAAAAATTCTCTATATGTTTCTAAAAGAGTGATTGAAAGTGATTGAGCATTGTGATGAGTGTGAAGCATATTGAGTCTCTAAAAATTCTCTATATGTTTCTAAAATAGTGATTGAAAGTGATTGAGCAGTGTGATGAGTGTGAAGCATATTGAGTCTCTAACAATTCTCTATATGTTTCTAAAAGAGTGATTGAAAGTGATTGAGCATTATGATGAATGTGAAACATATTGATTCTCTAACAATTCTCCTTGTGTTTCTATGATATTGGAAAAGTTCTAGTGAGAACTTGTTGAGCATATTTGGACAAGTTCTAGAGAGAACTTGTGGACAGATTTGTGTGATATTTTATGGAAGCTTACAATACAGATTGAGAGCAGAGTTGGACAAGTTCTAGTGAAGACTTGTTGAGCAGATTTGGACAAGTTCTAGAGAGAACTTATTGATAGATTAGTGTGAGATTTTTTGGAAGCTTACAAGGCAGATTTGAGACAAGTCTTTGAGAAGACTTAAGAGCAAAGTTGATTGATTTATTTGTTCAAACCTTGAGTTAAGGTTTGGGGTAGATCCAACAGAGTTGATTTATGATTAAGTCAAGCTTTGAGTTAAGGCTTGAGGATAGATATTGAGGACATATTTGTGTTAGACTGAAGGACTGTGTTTAGTGCAGATCATAGGATAGATATTGAGTATAGATTTGTGCTAGACTGAAATATTGTGTTTAGTACAAATTCAAGGATAAAGTTTGGTATAGATTTGAGGATAAGTTTGTGCCAGACTAGAGATAGATATTGAGCAGCTTTGTGTTAGACTGAAGGACTATGTTTAGTGTAGATTTAATACAGAGCTTATAATATGAAATGGTATAGAGGATGATAGTCTCCAATGGATAGAGATCCATTAGCTAGGGCAGTGAGGACATGTGTCTTCAGTGGATAGAGATCCATTAGCCAGAGCAGTGGGAGCAACAATTCTTCTAGAATATCACCAGCCAGAGCTAAGGAGAAAGAGTTCTCATATGGATAGATATCCATGAACTTGATTAGGGTATTGGTATCTCCTTTGGATAGAGGTCCATAAACATTGGTAGGGAAAGGATTCCCAAGAGATTGATTGAGAAAATTTTAGTGAAATATTTTCTCCGTGGAGTAGCCCACATTGGGTGAACCACGTTTAATTGGTGTCTCTATTATTTGTGATGATTTGTAAATTGCTTTTGTTACTGCTATTGATATTGCCATTGATTATATTGGATAATATTATTTTGGAAAGAAAAGTAAAAAGTGGTCTTATACTATTCACCCCCCTCTCAATATAAGCTTGTGTTATTAATACGTACTTTCAACTACCCTTTGTCAATTTGTTATGGGGTAGATGTGATTATTAATGGCATCACTTGATATTTCCTTTGATAACGAAGGATTCAGCTTGACTTTTGATACTGCTTTCCCAAATTTTTTTATATATTTTAGATGGGAACTTGGGACATGCATTTGTCCTACCCCAAATTGATTCTCCCATATGAGAATTTGGGATCCCAATATTCTACCCTATAATCAGGGCAGGGATTTTAGATATCTCTTTGAGAACACCCCTACCCATTCTTCCATCTGACTATGGATTTGGATGATTTGTCTTGCTACTTGTTCATTTGGTTTCAAACATCCACATTTTTTTCACTGCTTCAAAATTGGCTGTCTCTAAAATATCATCATCCTTGAGAAAAGAAGAGTGGTTGAAGAGGCACAAAATTTCACCCACACTCTTGGTGACTTACAAGGGCTTTTTATCTTATGAAAAACAAACAACCCAGAAGGATAAATAAATACAATGATCAAACAGAGGAACAAGGATGAGGGGAAACAAACATAGAATAAAGGAGGACGTAATGATGAGGACAAGATGCAGGTGAACAAGGAAAAGAAAACCAGAGAGACACGTCCAAGATATGCAACACAAGGAGAGTTGCTGCAAACAAGAGCAGTAGGAAGACAAATAGTGGAAACAATAAATAAATACTTGAAGAGCTGGCTGGAAGACACACACAGGAAGAAAGGAGAATAAGAAAAATTAGATACAACAAAACCCTTGTTACAAATCAAAAGAGTTACAGGTAACAAGGGGAATAGGACGGTAAAGGGGAGGAAAGGGTAGGAAAATAGGGAGACACAAAGGGAAAAGAAATTTGAAGCCTATCAACTAAAACCAATATGGCATAGACCCCTCTCCATGAGGTATTCTTTTAGATTGAATCCCCCTAAACGTAACCCACTAAAGACCTAGTACATTCCAAGAGCAGACAGATTGCCAATGTTTCTTATCTCTTCCATCCTAAATTTTCTTATTCACACGATCCAACAACGATCCTCTTTTACTGACTATTATCAACCAAGATGCCATTTTACTTTAACCATAATTTGTGGTTTATACTTTATGGTCCTCATCTACATCCACTCACAGGGTTTTATTTATAACATGCTTGCCTTACTTTGGGCCTACACTTGTGAGTCCCAAGGCTTATTCTTGCATCTCCCAAGGGGAAGATAAGAGGCCTTGATAATTTTTGGATACATCTATTGGGCTATAGAGTCATGACAACAACACATGGAAGAAATAAAAATTGGGAGGACAACATGGAGATAGAGGAAGAATTTTATATTTCTGAGACAAATTTCTAGGGCTTATTTTCCTAAAGTAAAATTCCTATAATTCCCAAATATGATGACACCTCATGAGTAGCTATGCACAAGTTATAGCTTTATTCACTTATCGTAAAAATATGGTGTGCTAGGCATACATGAGCCTAGGTTGTCGATGCCATTCATCCTCTGAATATGCAATGGCCAGAACAAATTGCACCCAATTTGAGCCTCTGCTTGTATGAGCATTTTGTATTTAGGTTCAAAATTATGATGGGCTCATAATTCTTCTTGTTTTGCCTATGCTCTCTAGTGCTCAGGCCCTCAAAACTTAAGGAAACAATTATTTTTGCCACCTTACTTTAACTTTTGGGCGATGCCCTATTAGAGGTAGTTTTTTGAGACTGATCAACTGCATCAATCCCACTGATAATTCATCTTCTGGTGGTAATTCCATTTGTTGATCTGGCACAAGTTTTGAAGAGGTAAAACTGGTGTAGGGTTGCGATGGCTACTACTTTCCTACTAATATTTTTTTAGCTCTGATGGCCTTCTCATATAATTGAGGAAATATTTTTTCCCAAATTGACACAGGATAAGAGCTATACAAGAGCTAAAGTATCAGATGTAGAACAGGCATGCTTGGACTAAGGACGAGAGGAGTAGGATTGGAATCATACCCCAACTACTACTAAATTAGACGTTGAAGTCAACCACATTCTCAAGATGATTCCTCTTGATAAATATGAATTAATTCAACAACTGGAAGGTGTTCTTAAGTTTACCAAATACATCGAAGAGAGCTTCAACCAAATTTTCCCATGTGAATATGCTCCTAAGTTGTAGGGTTTTCTACCAGAGCTATGCTCTACCCTGAGGAGAAGAAACCAGTAGCTTGATCATCACATATTCATGTGTGATACTATATAGGGTGGACAAAGAAGCCATATTTTTTAGGTGCACCTTCACACATCCACCAATGCCATCATAATTTGGTAAAAATTCTAGGGTAGCTTCAGGAATATCATGCAAATGGGAAATACAAAGAGTACCTTGATAATTCTAACTAGAGAAATCTGGTTGGGCCATCATATCACTGGTCCTTATAGCCTCTAGAATATGCCACTAGGTCAAAGTTACAAAATGAGCATACTTTATTCACAAATAAGGCAAGGGATGCTCATCTAACCTTGGGTCCTTTGGTAAATAAAAAATCTCAGCATAAAAGGCAACTGATCTCATGATGTGGAGATGCTTCATAGTCAGAGTCACCAAGTGATTTTCTAAGATCTAGGAAAACTAGAGAATCACCATACTTTGGTTTTCTTAAACATAGAAACTCAAAGAGTTCCCTAGTAGAGTTTCCAAAAAATGTTGGTGCAAAAAATGACATTGAATGAGTGGGAGGAACACCCGAAGGTTCTTGACTAGCATTGAATGGCTGCATGGTCTAGGATGGCTAGAATTAGTCAATATTCGAAGAAGGATGGCTCTTGATGTTCTAGCTACCTATGATGTAAAGAGGAAAAAGAGAAAAAGAGAGCGAGAAATAAAACAAATAAGGTTGTAGCCATAAATGACAAGGATGAAATATGGTTGCATCAAGACACACTCCACCATCGCAAGTGCAAACAACAATGAACCACCTAACATATCAACCTACCCCACCTATCACTTATTCTTTGGCTCGATGTGCAGGGATGAATTCTAGAACCAACGAGAAGGTGCATGAAATCCAGGTAGTATAATTAGAGCGCTCCCACCTAATTGGTTTTAGCAAAAATAAACCTCAATGCCCAATGGTGAATACAAATTCCAAAACCACCCAGTCAAAACCATGAAATCTAGATAGCAAAATTAAGTAGACCAACATAGACAACCATCATAAAAATAAACATTCATGCAAAGGCAAAAAGAGAATGACAAACCAATTGAGAGAAAAAATAGTGATTACTATTATTTACAAACAACAAAGGATTACATATGAATTATAAAGGCCACAGATCCACCCTTAAAATATTAAGCATTCCACTATTTATAGAGGATTTTATATTGAATTCAAATTATGACATTAATGGTATTAGGCAGGAAGAATCATGTTGGAAGGGTTGGAAGATCTACTGATATTTTGTTCCATTGGGAATGGTGGTTTTCTGAAGGAAGTTAGATTCCTTCACATTGATCTGGACCCTTGATCGCTCTTGTCGGACCTGTTTGAGAAACAAATTCCATCTACTTTACCCTTTCGAGTAGCTAGAATTTTGGTTGATCTTTTTTGGGCTTATGTACTTTCAACTACTCTTTGTCAGTTCGTGTTGGGGCAGATGTGATTATTAATGGTCTCGCTTGATCCTTCCTTTTGACGTTAGTTCTATTTAGGGATATGTCACCTACTCATTGTACTTTGAGGACAAATAATTTGGCTTAGACTTTTGATACTACTTTTCCAAAGTTTCGTCTAGTTTTTAGATGGGAACTTGGGATTTGTGTTTGTCCTACCCCGATCTGATTCTCCCGTTCGAGAATTTGAGGTTCCAATATTCTACCCAATAGTCGGGGTAAGGATTTCAGATCTCCCTTTGAGCATACCCCTGCCCATTCTTCTAGTTTTAGACATATGCAATTTTTGCCACTGCTTCAAAATTGGATGGCTCTAAAAGATCATCATCCTCAAGAAAAGAAGAGTGGGTGAAGAAGCGTAAAATTTCACCCACAAATATTAATATTTGTATTCTTAGGAATAATTTTTATGAATTGTAAAGCATTTCAGAGTGTGCTTTCTAGGTTGAGAATCTAAAAGGCTATAGTATTGAGAGTAATTTGTTTTGGCCTAACTGTCTTACCAAATTTGACTTTATTCTTTGACTCTAAAATAACTTTTAAGGTCATGATAATGTGTAGCTTTGGTCTGATGTATTAGTACTTCCAATATTCATCTGTGGTAATTCCAACCTTATAAGATGATTGCTAAGCCTCTAGCTTTGTGAGTTGTCATATCATTTGTATTTAATCCAGATCCTCCTTTCTTAACTGACTAAGGATAGGTCCTAATAGATAGATAATATAAACATGATAGGAAAACTTAACAATCCTCTAATAGTCTAAGATTATCGACAACAAAAGAAAACAACATAAAAGAAAAATTGAATTGACGGACTTGCAGAACACACATATTTTATATTTTTTATATTTTTATTATTTTTTAATTTTTGTTTATTTATTAATTTATTATATATATATATATATATATATATATATATATATATATATATATTATTCTCTCCTGGTTCCCCAACAGGGTGATATAGTTTTAGGTGTTGGCCATTTATTGGGATTTTCATGAGCTCACCTTCTAAGGTCTGCAACCTGTAAGTATTTGGACCAATGACCTAAACTATTTGATAGGGGCCTAACCACTTGGGTTCAAGCTTACCTTTTTCTTCGTGTTTTTCATTATTGGGGTCCTAGGAAATGACCATCTCCTTCAAATATTAAAGTGCCTTTAGCTTTCTTGTTAAAAAGTTGCACTATATTTTATGTTTCTTCTACCATTTTGTTCAGTACATTTCTTCTTTCTTCCTGCAAATGTGTAATCTAATCTAACCTTCTTTGTAAAGCATTAGGATTTTCATGATCTTGGAGTAATAAGGATAGGGTTATTCTTTCTATGCAAGGGGTTAGTAGGGATTTTTCTCCAAATACCATTTCGTATAGAGTTTTACCTGTGTTCCTCTTAACAGACAATCTATTTGCCCATAAGGCAAATTTTAATTCACTATCCCAACCCTTTTCATTTTTACCCAATGATCTCTTAATTCTGGTTATTAAGTTTTTATTTGATGATTCAACTAGACCATTACCCTGGGGTAGTAGTTGACAAAATGAGAAAGTTATATTTTGTATTTTGCATAGAACTCTATCATTTCAAAGGAGACAAAGTACTTCCCATTGTCATTTACTAATTTCTTTGGGACTCCAAATCTGGTTAAAATATTTTTCTCTAAGAAATTTATGACTACCTTAGTTATTGAATTTCTCAGAGGATCTGCTTCCACCCATTTATTAAAATAGTCTATTGCAGTGATGATCCACTTATGTCTGCCTGAGAAATTTGAGTTTATTTTTCCAATAAGATCGATTCCCCATTGTGTGAAAAGTGCTTCTATGATTGTTGGCTTGAGAGGCATTGCTGCTAATGTTTTCTTTCCTGCAAACACTTGATAATTATGATAACTCCTTACATATTGGTGAACATATTTGAATAAATAAGGCCAGTAATAACCTGCTCTTATGATATTATTCACAGTTTATTTTGGGGCAAAGTGACCCCCATAGAATCCATCATGCTTCTATTACTTCTAAGGTTTATTTTTTAAATAAACAGAGCAATAATACCCCGTTTGGATGTTTCCAATAGAATTTACCTTCTTGAGTGTAATATTTTAGAGCTTTTTCTTGATTGATATCGTTTTATTTGTATATATACCATTGGAAAAAGACGAGGTTTGAATATACATTAAGATATCATCATACCATTTGCAGTCAACATTACTTGTTCTTCTGATATCATGCATATCATCAACTGTGGCAATTTTATGCATGTCTTCCCCTTATTTATTGGTCATATATTTAGCTAAACCTTATCCTCTAACCATTTTCATAGCTTTGAATTCTACATCATATTGCAGCAGCTTAACCATCCACTTAGCAAGGCTACCCATTAGTTCTGGTTAAGTGAAAACATTGTTTATAGCAGTGAGTGGAATACAACATATAACCTTGTTTGAACCAAAGATACCTTTAAAATATTCCAAAACCTGAATCATAGCATAAGATTATTTCTCAATTATTTTGAGTCTTAGTTGAACTCCCTTAAGTTAGGTACTCATCAAGGCTATGGATCTCTCATTCTTTCATCGTCCTTTTAGGAAAGGACTGCAACAATGGTGTGTTCAAAAGCAAATGAGTACATGTTAAAACTTTTAAAGTAATCAGGATAATTCAACATTGGGGCAATGGTTATGGCATCTTTAATTTTTTGAAAAGCTTCAAGAATATCTTTCGTCTATTTGATGTCAACATTATTTTTAATTATGTTGTTAATGTGTTGAGATATTTCAGTGAAATTTGGCATAAACCTTCTCACAAAATTAATTTTACCAAAGAATGATCTAACTCCTTTTAGGTTTTTTGGGGGAGGTATCTTGGGAATAGCTTCTACTCTTGAAGGATCAATGCTTATTCCTTTTTTAGATACTATATGACCTAGAAGTTTACCTTGTGTTGCTTTGAATATACATTTTTTTGAATTCAAGGATATCCATATTCTTTGTATATAGCAAATATTGTGGCTAGATGTTTAAGATGATCTTCAGGACTTTTTGAAAATATTGTTATGTCATCTAAATATACAACAACTATCTTGAACATTAGTCCCTTAAAGATAAAGTTCATGGCCCATTGGAATGTTACTCATGCATTCATTAACCCAAATGGCATTCTCAGGTATTTGAAGGTACCCCAAGGGGTAGTGAAGGAATTTTTGTATCTGTCTTTAGGATTTACCTAAATTTGGTTGTATACAGAGAATCCATCCAGTAATGACATTCTATATGAGCACACTACAGCTTGCTAAAAGTGATCTATGTTGGGCAAGGGGTAGTTATCCTTGAGTAAAATTTTAAAATCAACACAAAGCCTAATTTCTCTTCCTTATTGGTAATAAGTTTTCTATCTAGGAAGAAAACCTCACTTTTCTTACTATATTTGCATCCAATAATTTTTGGACTTCTTTTTGCATGACTAGATGTAATGTGGGGCTAAATTTCCTCTACTTTTGCTTGAATTTTTTAGCATCTTTTATGAGGTAAATGATATGAGTCATGACATATATTTTGAATGTTTTTATAACTTCATAACTCCAAGCAAAAGGTTATTTATTTTTCTTTCGAAATCTAATGTATTGTTCTTTTTATTCTTTTCGTAAAGCCTTATCAATTTTAACAAATCTAGATTCCTCTTTTTTTCCAATATTTATGACATTGACTTTTATTTCTTTGAGGAGTTGATTGTATGCCTTATCAAATTCATCGAATAAGCTTTCTAAGGAAACTAACCCCTTTGGTATTCTATTTGTTTTAAGTTGAATTACTTCTACTCATTCTCCAAATATATATTTTTCAACTTTTATTCATCCTCCTCCTTGCATAAAACATCTAAATACATGTTCTAGAGGGTCATGAAATATCTAATATCCACATCATCTTGAAACACTTGCAGGCATACAACATTATTAGGAATAGAAGATTTGTAAACAGATATAGTTGTAAAAATTTTAGTCTAATCCTAAAGCATTGATTGCTAATAGGTATACAATATGGTTCTACTATCTAGGAATGTAAGAAATGTTAAATGCTAGGAATTTATCAATTTTAGTCAAGACTATTGATTTGTACTATTTTAACCCGGGATATTTAGTTTGATACTTGCCCTTGACTTGTAGTATAATTAATTTTGCATCTCCAATGACAGTCAAGTAATTTATGCCTAATTCTTTGGCTTTCCTTAGTCCTAATAGTAATACTTCATATTAAGCAACATTATTAGTGCATGGGAATTCTAATATGTAAGGTATTCCTAGATAGTTGCCCTTAATGTTTGTTAAATTTACACCAGCACCTACTCCTATTTTAGACTTCACCCCATCAAAGGACATGGTCCACATTTCCTAGGTTATAAATCTAGTAGATTTTGCATCTACTAGTTCTCTGGTTTTAGGATCCATATCTCTTGCATCAGGGACTTCTATTAGAAAGAAATTATGCAAGATCGAGTATACCCCCATTTCCTTATCTTCTATATAATTGACCAAGTTAACCATGGTATCATCTGGTTTTATTAGTTCTACTGAGTATTTGTTAAATATTTCTCTCCTTAGAGTCACATTTTCTTTTCCTGAAATAGGGATTATGGCATAAGATCAATCTAACTGTATAGAACCATCTAATTGTTCTGCCCAATGCTTGCTCAAAAGTAATGAGATGAAAGGGTCCACATCAACTACTACAGCATCCATTACTATACCCTTCTTGGGATATTGATCTAAGAAGACCAGTAGGATGGTAATTATTCCTACATAAGATATTTTCCTATTACCCATTACTAACATAGGCAGAGATTCTCTTGTACAAATTAGTCTTATTTGTTCTGCTATCTATTTGGGCATGATGTTATGGAATGCATCGCTATATAGCATACAATTGGGTATGACATACCTTTCTCATTCATATGAGTTATATCTGAGGGACACATAGAATGGTCTAACAGATGAGGGTGTTCTAGTCTCCCGATTTGATGGTTTGACTATATTACAAGACTGTGTTTCTTTTTTACTATAAACCTATTCTCTATATTTTTGGATATTCATTAATTCATCGAAGGTAATGTTAAATTTATGTTTACTTAGTTAATAACTAGCATCAAACTCTATCTTATTGACATCTAGTGTTTTTGTACATTCCTCATGTGGTAGTTGTTCATTTATTTCTATATTTTGTGGAATAGTTTTGTTTTGATTTTTTCTATTTTTTCTTTGTGTATTATTATTTGCAATAGATTGTCCCATAGTCTCTTTGCTTGAGGTTTTATCAGTCCTATTAGGTATAGTCATATTTCTTAAATTTAAGGTATTTGCTTCTAGTTCTTCCCTCTTGGGTTGTTGGGATTAATTTCCCTTGTTTCATTTTTTTGTACCTAGTTTCTTGTGGTATTTGTAAGATTTTAGTGTTTTTTGCTACTAGGATTTTAGGGTGGTGATTTGAAGCATATAAATCCATATTTTCCTCAAACAACCTTTCTCTAGATTCATCTTCAAGAGTCCAACATGCGTTAATCCTGATGTCCTCTTCTGATTCATCATCTAAGTCTATGGTATTATGCATACCTAGATATATACCACAACAATTTGGGATATGAGGAGCATCACAAGCCAAACAATAATAAGGGAATTTTTCTATGAGGTTGATAGTAGGTATAGGATTTAGAACTAAGTCTTGATCCTTCTTAGTTTCTCTCTTCCTCCAACCATTTTTTCTATTCATGTTTTTGTTTCATTCATCAAAATTGTTGTTACCCATTTTTTGTTGAAATTCCTTCTAAATGGTGGTTTGTTGTCACCTTGTTGTCTATCAACTTGAGGGTGAGAATATTCATCGTTGTTTTCTTTATTTCTCTCTATCTTGGCTAATCTATTATTCATTGTATTAAACATTTTCATCATTTGATTGGCCAATTTTTCCATAGGATCTTGTTCGGTCCTTTTCTGTAAATTAAATCCTACTTTTTGGGGTTTTCTATCAGCCTGATTGACCTCTAGAGAGTATGGTTTCATTTTTCCACTATCTAACTGTTGGTTCGACTTTTATACACACCCTATGAAGAATGAGCATGAAAACCCGATAACACTTATAAGGGATAAATCCCACTCACTTTAGGATCTTGCTGGATATCCAAAGTGTGAGTTACAGAGTTGGGTCGAATGTCTATTCACTCTTTTTTGCTTCTGGAATAGTTTCAAGTGGACTGTATGTTACCTTACAAAGGGTTCTGGACTTTAGTTTAGTAATGCTTTTGGAATTGGTTATCTTTGTGGACACTCAGATTTACAATCAGTTCTTTGATCTAGCTCTTTATGTTTTAGCAGTTTTAAATAAAAGACAAATTCTAAAGAAAATAAAAATGGATCATTCAATCGGCGGAACAGAGAGAGTAGAGTAGGGCAGAAAGAGAAGTTTATCTAACTTAGTTGCAAAACCAAAACTACCAATTTTAGTTATACCGGTTAGCTTCACAATAGAACAAATCAAAGAGAAAAGTGTCCAGCTTTCTAAGATCACCTTCCACTAAGAGCATAAGACAAAGACAAAATAGATCTGAAAGAAAATCACAAGCAGAAGGAAAGTCAATTGAAATTGGTATCTCTCACCAACGACTTAGCTCGCACGAGTGAGGACAGAGCAATTAGAACAGGCCTAAACCTTAAATCTGTAATTTTCCCTAGCATACAATAAAAAGAATGAAGCCTAGTAGCATACCCAATATTTGATAACACAGATCTACAGCATAAATTAAATAAACCTTAATGAAACAAAAACAAAAGAAGATGAACTTATCACAGTCTGAAAGAGATTAGGCTTCTGGCCATGCTATCATAGAAAATGAAACTACACCAACTCTAGGTCCAGAACAAAGCATTCAAACAAGATTTGCTGGAAATTGCTCCAATAGCTTTTTATTCTAAGTTTCTACCTCTTTGTTGTGAAACCGTGACATGTCATGAAATCGCGACGTTTCCCTTCACCTTGCCTCTGTCTCAACTTCCTCGTCGCAAAACCGTGACATGTCACGAAACCATGACATGTCACGAAATCATGACGTTTCCCTTCACCTGTCTTCCATTTTAGCTTCTTCGTCGTGAAACTGCAACATGTCACAAAATCGTGACATGTCATAAAATCGTGACGTCCCCTGCACTTGTCTTCCATTTTTCCTTTCTTCGTCGTGAAACCGCAACATGTCACGATTTCGCAACATGTCACAAAATTGTGACGTCCATTGCACTTGTCTTCCATTTCCTTCTTCGTCGCGAAACCGCAACATGTCACGATTTTGTGACATGTCACAAAATCGCAATGTCCCCTGCACTTGTCTTCCATTTCCTTCTTCGTCGTGAAACTGCGACATGTCATGAAATTGCAACATGTCACGAAATCGCGACATCCCTTGCACTTGTCTTCCATTTCCTTCTTCGTCGTGAAACTGCAACATGTCACGATCCCCCTGCACTTGTCTTCCATTTTTCCTTTGTCATCGCGAAACTGCAACATGTCACGATTTCACGACATGTCATGAAATCGTGACGTCCCCTGCACTTGTCTTCCATTTCCTTCTTCGTCGTGAAACCGTGACATGTCACGAAATTGTGACATATCATGAAATCGCGACATCCCCTGCACTTCTCTTCCATTTCTTTCTTCGTCGTGAAACCGCAACATGTCACGATTTCGTGACATGTCATGAAATCGTGATGTCCCCTGCACTTGTCTTCCATTTTTCCTTCGTCGTCATGAAATCGCAACATGTCATGATTTCGCTACATGTCACAAAATCGCGACGTCCCCTGCACTTGTTTTCCATTTTGACTTCTTCACTGCGAAACCGTGACATGTCATGATTTCACGACATGTCGTGAAATCGCAACGTCCCCTGCACTTGTTTCTTTCTTCCAAAACCTGTCGTGATATCGCAACGTTTTCGCCACTTGGTTCTTTCTTCCAAAACCTGTTGTGATATTGTGACACTTTCGCCACTTGGTTCTTTTTTCCAAAACCTATCGTGATATCGCGACACTTTTCTCACTTGACTCCCTCTGTCTCAACCATGTCGCGATATCACAACGTTTTCAAAAATGGAAAATGTCATGAAATCACAATGTTTCTAAAAATGGAATATGTCACAAAATCGTGACCTTTTTATCACTTGCATTCTTTTTCCAAAATACGTCGCGAAATCGTGACCCTTTCTTAAGCTTTGTTTCCAGTCAGAATATGTAGCGAAATCGCAACGTTTTCCAAGAGCTTTGCTTCTGATCCAAATGTGTCACGAAATCATGACATTCTCTTCAAGCCTGGCTTCTGACTCAAACCTGTCACGAAATCGCGACATTTCCAAAAATGGAATATGTCATGAAATCGTGACGTTTCCAAAAATGGAATATGTCGCGAAATCGCGACGTTTCCTCTACTAAGCAAATTTTCTAGAAATTGTAGGTTGACTCCAATGAATTTATTCATCTGTATTCTGCATTTTTACATATTAGTGAAAGATGTTCTTTACTCAGAATGACTAACATTTTAAAAATGAATTCTAAATTGAAATCAAAGCCATATGCAAGCCTACTTAAGTACTTTGGTATATGCAAAACTAAAAAAAGGAGGCAAGCAAAAATTGGAATTTAAAACCTGAAAAACATCAAGAGGGTCCCTATGGCAAAAATGAAAACTAAATATTTTCAAAGGATGGAATTTCATTTTTTAGTGGGGGTGTGTTGTTTCTCAACAAATGGTGATATCTACGGGTAAAATAGTAGCACTATTTTAGAATCCAGGACTCTAGTTTCAAAAAAATATAGACCATGTACCATGCTTTGCCACAAATATTCTTCAAAATATTTTAACTACTACTTGATAGTTGTTAAAATTTCCCAAGGACATACTAGGTTGAATCACTTAAGGAAGATTTCTGATGTGCAATTACAAGCGTATAACTTTCTTCAAGGATGACTGGGCCTTCAAATGTTGTACTCTAGATTGATCAGCTTTTCTAGATTGTGAAAGGGGAAACCAAGTAGGGCTCTATTTACTAGTTTAGCCTTTTACAGCCCCGACAGAGTTACTCTTTAGATTTTCACGACCCTGATCCACAACTATGAGGTGGTATCTACAACTTGGTAAAAGAAAACATCTTCTGGAGCTTTGGCTATCTCTTTCATTACATAACTTCTCTTTCTTTATTTCTTTTTTTTTGTATAGAAAAGAGTGCCAGTTTTATGTTGCCCTACTAAATTTTCACCTTTTCTCTCTCTCTTTTGAAACATATCGAAATCTGGAAAGCCTTGTTTAAAAACAAAAACTTTTTTATTCTTCATCGATCTGGAAAGCCTAGGTACCGATAGCCTCTTTGGACACTTAAATAATTTCACAAGTCAGAGTCCCCTCTTACGACCAACTTTTCTTGGATTCCCTAGGAGTTCTTCAACCCAACAGTATAATAGTTTCTTTATAATTAAAATAATTGTGGCAAGCAAGACACAAAATCCAATTATCTTTCTACTATTGTTCTGAATAACAAAATAGTTCCACTATTCAATTTAAGCAGACTATCTCTTAATTAGAATAAAACAAAATGAACACAAGATTTTGAACTCAGAATAAAAACAATTTTTAAAGGCTGATTCTTTCTTTGCTGCCCAGGCAAAACTTAAAAAAAAATAGAGCTTTAAAAGCTAAAAGAACTTTGTACAGACCTCAAAGGATAAAACACAGAACTTTAAAATCAAACAAAATAAAATAAAAACAAACTACTTTGTACAGACCCCAAAGGATAAAACACAGAACTTTAAAATTAAACAAAATAAAATAAAAACAAACTACTTTGTACAGACCCCAAAGGATAAAACACAGAACTTTAAAATCAAACAAAATAAAATAAAAACAAACTACTTTGTACAGACCCCAAAGGATAAAACACAGAACTTTAAAATCAAACAAAATAAAATAAAACTACTTACTTCAAAGCCTATTTACAATATATACACATGTTACAATGTCTTTGTGATTTATTCAATCGATGTATTGGATGGAACAGCTGAGAAATAATGCTTTAGATATTGACCATTAACAGGAAGGTTCAAAAGATTACCCTCCAGGTCCTATAGAAGAAATGCATTATTACCTAGGGTTTCGGCAATCTGGTATGGCCCTGTCCATAATGGTTACAGCTTGGTGTTTTTACGCTTCTTTTCATGGGCTTTGTCCCACAAAAACACCAGGTCTGCAAGTTTGAAGGCCTTTGAATTGGCCCTCTCGTCAAGCCAACGCTTGACTGTCTCTTGGTGTCGACTAAAATTCTCTATGGCTTGAAGTCATCCACCTTGCAAATCAACCAAGTCCAACACACGAGCTTTCATATCTGCATGATCAAAGTAATGTAAAGCAAATTTTAATCCTGGTACTAATGCTTCATATTCTGCCAAGTTATTAGTGCAGGGAAACTGCAAGCGATAAGACATAAAATCGATTTGATTTTTTGGTCCTTTAAGAACAGCCCCTGTACCAAAACCTTGCTTAGATTTAGTTCCATCAATATGAAGCATTCCAACTTCATTATCGTGATCTTGGTGAGCTTTAACCGGTTTCTCCCTTTGAGTAGTTGTCAAATTATAAACCCCGATATAACAGCCCTCAGCAAGATTAGCAGTCTCATTCTTGGCATTATATTCTGTGATCATGAGTTTATATCTTGGTTCTCTATTGATTCTTAATTGATTTGCAAAACCATTCCAGGGTAACCACATATGCGAAAAATCAGTAGCCAAATACCCATTCAAGGATTTTGACCAATCCCTACTCAGAAGCATTTCGTATCCTACAGGAATATCCACCACCTGAATGTCAATTATGTGTTGCACTCTCAGCTAAGATGCTAGCTGGATGTGTATATTCTTAAGTTCACCTACAAATTTAACCTCAGACTTATCCAATTGGACGACTCTCATCTCGGAGTTCATGGGGGTCAAACCCAACTACTGACAAATGGCTAGAGGCATGACATTGGCTGAAGCACCTGAATCTACCAGACAGTTGTGTAAATTTTTTCCAAATATTTGGACAGTCAGTAGAAAAGGTGAAACTTCAGTCTTCTCTTTATACATGGCCACATTTGCATTTGCCATCTTCTTTCCCTTTTCCAAAGGTTTGGTAAAAGGTTCAAAATATGTTTTGATCAGGTTATCTCTTTGTTCAGAAATTTGGTCTAACTCATGGAGAGTGATATTAGCTTTGATCTTCTTCATGTCCTCCACTATATTATATCCCTTATTGATTGGAGGGACAAACGCATCTGGTCCTCTTGGATTTCCTCCCTTGGGTGGGGATGGGTTATTGCTTGAAGATGGATCTGGAGGAACACTGTGGGAGTTGTTCAGAGGGGTAGATGTAGTGTTGGGCTCTAGATTTCTATTTCTGAGGTTGTAGTTGTCCCTCCTATACTGTTGAAAGGCTTGCACTTCGTCCATGGGTAGCTCCACAACATTCTCTGATTCTTATGGGAAAGTGAAAGAATCTAACACCATAGCTGCACTATGTTTGGATGAACTTGGAGCATCCGTAGTTCTTTGATGTTCAATAGAAACCAACTCACCAGATAGAGCTTCAAATGCATTACAGAACTCCAAGCAATCCAATTCCCCATGCTAAGAAGTGGCATGTATCCTGCACCAGTTAGGCAAAGCCAAGTCACAAATATTTACATCATGCCCTTTACCTTTATAATCTTTATTGGGTTCGTATGGGGGCTGAGTGAATCTGTTTTGTTGATAAGGAAATCTGTTTGGGTTTTTGTCAATGGACACTTGCCTTTTGAAAGTCAAAAAGTCATTTGCCAACTTTTGGACCACCCTTGAAACTTCCTCAACTCTTGTGTTATCAGATTCTTTATCCGGATTCTATACATTTTCAGCAGGTGTTACAGCCAATGGATTTCTTGATGGTGGAGTTTGATGTACTGGTAACATCATCTAATGTGGTACGAGATTGAAAATAGGGTCAGCCTATGTCACAAAAGGAGTTTGATGAGCATTCATAGGTTGATGTCCCAGTTGTCTTTCTAGAACCAAAGCTTCTTTATAAGCCTCTATTATATTGGTAATAGAGGCATCTCTTTTCAATAAAACAGAAGTCATTGAATCTAGAGAATTCCTAAAAATTTCTAATGTCAGGTCTGCATTTGGCACATAATAACCAGTCAGTCTACCATAAGCCTTTTGAAATCTAACATTGTAAGATCTAACAGATTCATTTATTTATCTTTTAATACTAGAAAATTGTTGATATAATACACTGGGATCTATCACTTCACCAAACTGCGATACAAAAATCTTTTCCAAGTCATTCCAACTGGTAATAGAATCGTTAGTGAGATTTAGAAACCAGTCATAAGCTCCCTCCTAGAGAGTGAACAGGAACAATCTGCAAGCCACATATTCATGTTGTACATTTAACAATTTTAGATCATTCTTGAATGCTACTAGGTGTTCCTCTGATGTCCTAGTTCCATCATGCTTGTATCTGGGAAGATATATCTCAGGATTTTTGGGCAGGTCATGGGCTGTACCCAGGATATTTAAGGTAGTGGAACCCAACCAGTTTGCCATTACTACTTGATTGATGATGATACTTTTAGTTGTAGTTGGAGTAACTACAAATGGTGATAAAACTATTTCAGACAAGGACTTGGCCCTTCTGAGGCTGCTTCTTCTGGGGGTTTCTAACTCAGGCACAAGGAGATCTCTAACTCTGGAGTGGGACCTTGTTACTCTATAATTAGAATCCAGATTTTTCACCAGCACTTACAACCTTACAATCCTTAACAAACTACTAAACTTCAGGCCCTCCTTCTAGTGCCAATTTTAAATGTTGGTGTTGAGTTCCACTGTTTAGGCAAAAACTCAAACAAACAAGCTTTAAAAGGCTGAGGAGGAGGGAAAAAGGCTACCAGACTCTGGATAAAACATAGTATTTGTTAAATACCACATACAATCATATTTCTCAACCCAAGCGCACTAAGAACGTAAGTTCGACCCTCCTTCTAGCGCCAATTTTAAATTTTGGTTTGACTTTTATACACACCCTGTGAAGAATGAGCATGAAAACCCGATAACACTTATAAGGGATAAATCCCACTCACTTTAGGATCTTGCTAGATATCCAAGGTGTGAGTTACAGAGTTGGGTCGAATGTCTATTCACTCTTTTTTGCTTCTGGAATAGTTTCAAGCGGATCTGTCTGTTACCTTACAACGAGTTCTGGACTTTAGTTCAGTAATGCTTTTGAAATTGGTTATCTTTGTGGACACTCAGATTTACAATCAGTTCTTTGATCTAGCTCTTTATGTTTTAGCAGTTTTAAATAAAAGACAAATTCTAAAGAAAATAAAAATGGATCATTCAATTGACGAAACAGAGAGAGTAGAGTAGGGCAGAAAGAGAAGTTTACCTAACTTAGCTGCAAAACCAAAACTACCAATTTTAGTTACATCGGTTAGCTTCACAATAGAACAAATCAAAGAGGAAAGTGTCCAGCTTTCTAAGATCACCTTCCACTAAGAGCATAAGATAGAGACAAAACAGATCTGAAAGAAAATCACAAACAGAAGGAAAGTCAATTGAAATTGGTATCTCTCACCAATAGCTTAGCTCGCATAGTGAGGACAGAGCAATTAGAATAGGCCTGAACCTTAAATCTGTAATTTTCCCTAGCATACAATAAAAAGAATGAAGCCTAGTAGCATACCCAATCTTTGATAACATAGATCTATAGCATAAATTAAATAAACCTTAATGAAACAAAAATAAAAGAAGATGAACTTATCACAGTTTGAAAGAGATTAGGCTCCTGGCCATGCTATCACAGAAAATGAAACTACACCAACTCCAGGTCCAGAACAAAGCATTCAAACAAGATTTGTAGGAAATTGCTCCAATAGCTTTTTATTCTAAGTTTTTGCCTCTTTGTCGCAAAACCGCGAACAAAATCATGACATGTCACGAAATCGCAACGTTTCCCTTCACCTTGCCTTTGTATTAACTTCCTCGCCATGAAACCGTGACATGTCATGAAATTGCGACGTTTCCCTTCACCTATCTTCCATTTTAGATTCTTCACTGCGAAATCGCAACATGTCACGAAATCGCGACGTCCCCTACACTTGTCTTCCATTTTTCCTTTCTTCGTCGTGAAACCGCAACATGTCGCAATTTCGTGACATGTCACGAAATCGCGACGTCCCCTGCACTTGTCTTCCATTTCCTTCTTCGTCGTGAAACCGCAACATGTCATGATTTCGTGACACGTCGCAAAATCGCGACGTCCCCTGCACTTGTCTTTCATTTCCTTCTTTGTCACGAAACCACGACATGTCATGAAATCATGACATGTCACGAAATCTTGATGTCCCCTGCACTTGTCTTCCATTTCCTTCTTCGTCGTGAAACTGCAACATGTCATGATTTCACATGTCACGAAATCGCGACATCCCCTGCACTTGTCTTCCATTTTTCCTTTGTCGTCGTGAAACCGCAACATGTCACGATTTTACGACATGTCATAAAATCGCGACATCCCCTACACTTGTCTTCCATTTCCTTCTTCGTCGCGAAACCGTGACATGTCACGAAATCGTGACATCCCCTACACTTGTCTTCCATTTCCTTCTTTGTCATGAAACCGCAACATGTCGCGATTTCGCGACATGTCGCAAAATCGCGACATCCCTTGCACTTGTCTTCTATTTTTCCTTCTTCGTCGTGAAATCGCAACATGTCACTATTTCATGACATGTCGCAAAATCGCGACGTCCCCTGCACTTGTCTTCCATTTTGGCTTCTTCGTCGCAAAACCACGACATGTCACGATTTCACGACATGTTGCGAAATCGTGATGTCCCCTGCACTTGTTTCTTTCTTCCAAAACCTGTCGCGATATCGCGACGTTTTCGCCACTTGGTTCTTTCTTCCAAAACCTGTCGTGATATCGCGACACTTTCGCCACTTGGTTCTTTCTTCCAAAACCTGTCGCGATATCGTGACACTTTTCTCACTTGACTCTCTCTGTCTCAACCATGTCGCGATATCGTGACGTTTTCGAAAATGGAAAATGTCACGAAATCACGATGTTTCCAAAAATGGAATATGTCACAAAATCATGACCTTTTTATCACTTGCATTCTTTTTCCAAAACATGTCGCAAAATCGTGACCCTTTCTTAAGCTTTGTTTCCAGTCAGAATATGTAGCAAAATCGCGACGTTTTCCAAGAGCTTTGCTTCTGATCCAAATGTGTCATGAAATCGTGACATTCTCTTCAAGCCTGGCTTCTGACTCAAACCTGTCGTGAAATCGTGACATTTCCAAAAATGGAATATGTCGCAAAATCGTGACGTTTCCAAAAATGGAATATGTCGCGAAATCGCGACGTTTCCTCTACTAAGCAAATTTTCCAAAAATTGTAGGTTGACTCCAATGAATTTATTCATCTGTATTCTGCATTTTTACATATTAGTGAAAAGATGTTCTTTACTCAGAATGACTAACATTTTAAAAATAAATTCTAAATTGAAATCAAAGCCATATGCAAGCCTACTTAAGTACTTTGGTATATGCAAAACTAAAAAAAGGAGGCAAGCAAAAATTGGAATTTAAAACCTAAAAAACATCAAGAGGGTCCCTATGGCAAAAATGAAAACTAAATATTTTCAAAGGATGGAATTTCATTTTTTAGTAGGGGTGTGTTGCTTCTCAACACTAACATGTTTATTTCAATATATATGGATTTATCCATGCATGCATCTATGGTATCTACCTATTCTTATCTCAATTCATAATTAAATTCTCCTGGGAAGGCTTTTTTTATAAAAACAAATAGATTGGATGTCATTTGGTCTCAAGTTAGTGGGGATTTTATTCCTAGTTTTGGAAAATATTCTATTAAAATTGCTCACTGTTTCATTTTCTTAATTTTTCATGGTTTCCAAATCTGTCAGCAGTGACTGTTCATTCTTCCTTTCTCCAAAATTTTTAAGAAACATAGTTTCTATTTTGGTGAAATCAGTAATGTCATTATTTGAAAGGGTGTTAAACCATTCTCTAGCACCCTTCTCTAGGGTCTGGAGAAATAATCTTAAAACTATGTCCTCATTCTTGACCTCAAGGCTATCCATAGCATATAAGAAAATTTTAACATGGTCTTCTCCTATGACTGCATTATTTCCCTAGATTTTTGGTAAATATGTATGCGCTTTATTGGGAAGGTCATGCAATGCTACCAGTAATTAGAAAGGTTTGTATCTATTTGTCCTTCATAATTAGATAATCTGATTATTTTGTGGAGGTGGGTTAGCCATGTTAAGTACTAGAGGATTTTGGGTTGGTTTTACAGGAATCCCAGTAGGTGGTATAAGATTTATTCTTCTAGGAATGGTAGGGGGTGTATCAAATATGTTCTCTACTGTAATAATATTTGTATCAATACATTTTCATAATGAACTAGAAGGATTAGTTCTGAATAATACCTCTAGATTTGATAATTCTATATAGAGATCCTGAGCAGTTCTTCTCGTTCGTGCCAACACATTTTGCTTCTTCTTTTAGTCTTTTTTATTTTTCTAGGTTTGACTAGTCAGAGTCGCCAGAACGATAGGTTCCAAAGGAAACAGACTCAGTAAGATTCAACTTTGAAAACTAGGTACATTGGTTTCCTATAGGCCGATTGTTACCAATAAATATTGTCGTTAGATTTTAAACTATAATCAAGATTACAAGTTCATCCCCAACAACAACACCATTAAATTGTTGGAAAATTTTATTGCATCCTTAGGATAAGTTTTCACGCTACAAGAAAAACCAACTACCAATGAGCAATTACAAGCTCTAGTCGACTAGCCTCTTTAACCTAGGAATAGAGTTCTTAATATTTTCTAAACAGATCAGGTATGGTAAGAAAACCCTTGAGGTGAACTTAAATTTTTTAACATTTTATGTTCATGCTCTTCCAAATTTATGGTGGTGAATTAATTTTTTTATAAATTTGACCAAGCTAAAACAATAACAATTCAATTATACCTTATGTATGACCGGTGTCTTAATCCTTTGGGCTATTGTAGCAAGATTTAATAACACTTCACTGAAATAGAAAGAATGGTTAAAAGAAATAATTGGTGTAATTACATTCATTCGAATATCATAATAAACATAACAATTGACAAATAAAATAAATGTTCATTATAAGTTCAAATAATGTAATCCATGATGGAGACACACACAAAAATGATAGCAAAGTTATACAAATTAAAAAACCTAAAATTGTATTAATATTGGGAATGATTACATGAAGAGTTGGCTTGAAATTGTCTAATCTGAAAAAATCTGACTATGTCAAGGGTGGTTGTTAACAAAGAAATGAGTTGGTCAGATAATTTATCTTTATTAGTTTCTTCACATGGGAAATCTTGAATGTCTTTGATGACTAATTTTTTGAACCCTCCTATACTAAGCAATTTGTGGAGACTAATATTGAGGTGCTTCAATCTATTAATCGTATCTTGCTCCACATTCTCTAGTTCCTTGACTGCATAATTCCATCAGGGTCTATCGACCACAAAGCTGGTAAATTTTTCATATTCTATTTTGACATTGACCATCCACTATGATTACTTGTTTGTATCTGATCTATTCATACTTAGTCTTACACTTCTCATACACTAGGAAAATAACTATCAACTTTTTATCTACCTTCTCTATCAGGGGTTTTATTTTCTTATTTGCTTTTATTATTGCTCCAAAATCCCTATAAGAACTCTCAATCATTTATGACTCTATTTTTATGATCTTGACCATATTTTATTTATATTTTGTTATAAGCACTAGGTCTTATAATTGTTTGCTTCCTGAAGGCATTTGTTCCTGACCTTTACTGACTTCAGCTTTTAGCTTTTTATTTTTTGCCTATTCTGCTTTAGTCTGCCAAACCGTTATTTCCTTTTCAATGGCCAATGTAGTATGTGCATGTACTTGCACTCCATGTTTCAACATGGCAACCATGTCTCCTTCTATCTTTGCATCCCCTATTTCAACATTTATTTGAAGTGATTGTACCCCTTGGGTAGGGATGGTGATCATGGTCTTGGAGGTAGAGTAAGAACTTGATGAAGGAACTAAACTTCCAACTCTACTTCTTGTCTATGCTTTTGTCACCTTCTCTTCCATTATAGCTTGGATATGTTCTTCATCCTCAGGGGTGAACTCTATGATTATCTTCTTTTTATTAGAGTGATGTTCATAGGCTCACCAGTATTTATTCCAATTCTATCTCTTTTATGAGGGGGAGAGTTTGAGGGGTTGGGAACATCTATTTGGTAGTCTTTGAATATGTCAAAAAATCCCCCACTTTTATGTATTCTATCCCAAGCTATTGTAGAGATATTAATCTCTTTATTATTTACCTTGAAGGGTGCAGGTACCGCCTAGGGTAAACCTATGATCATCTATCGCATGTGCTTCAGGATCATCAAAGTCATTGCCAAGCTTTCAACTATAAACTGTATTGGTGCAGTAGAGGCAAGAACAATCTCTTTGTCTTCATCTACATTTGTAGGTCAAGGAGTAGCGGAGGCATCAGGAGTACCTTCTATCATTTGGGTTGCCACCTTGGCCAAGATCTCATAATTTTCAAGCTCTTGATTAATAATTTCAATGAGGGGATATGTAAAGTCCTCTTGGGGTATGCCAAATACTTTTGGCATTATTTTATCCATTGTAATATCTCTTATCAATCTGAGGTCCATGGAATAATTTTCCACCATATCTATATGAGTATGTACCTTCACTAGATTTTTATTATTCCATATTTCTTCTAAACTCACTCCATTCTTATGATCCTATAAAATGCTATCTTCAAATGTATCTTCTCTATGTGTGAGGGGTTTTGGTTTGATGATAATATCCTTGTAGTGTTTGTTGGGATCATATGACATGTATGTTATTTTTTTAAAATAGTAGGAATACATTTTTGGTAGGGCTTTCATCATACTAGGATATCCTCTGTAAACATACTATTTTCCTTAGCACAGTGACCCAAGGAATCCTTGTCTATTTCCTCTTGAACCTCAATCTGGCTTCTTTTATAGATTGTCTCACTATCTCTAAGGTAGCCAGTGATTTAGGATAAAAAGTGGGTAAAGCCTTGGGTGGCAACTTGGCCCCATATGTTTTGATGAAGCTAAATTTTTTTGTGAGAAAGAAGTCTCCAACATTATTTTCTTAAATATATTTAACTATGCCCAAGCTCATTCTTGGGGATTCTTTCTCAGTGATTACATGATACATAGCTATCAAATAAAATTCCACAAAATTTTGAATAAGTGGAGGTACCTTCATATATGCAAGATAGCCTATCTTGAATGATTACCCCTCGCATGTAGCATAGGGGTGTATTATTCCTAGTGGGGAGGTGGCTCTCAAGGGCTTAGAATGATTAATTTACTATTCTTAATCAAAGAACCAAATCATACAATCGTACAGTCTTCATAACAATTAGTATGCAACTGTAAAACAACTTCTACGGACTCAAATCGTACAACTATACGATACCAAATCATACAGTGTAGTTTTTGTATAATTTTACACTCAACCAATCCTTCATAATTGGTTTTACAAGCTGTCGTACATAGTTTTATGACTAATTTGTTCAATTTGCCAATATTGCTAAATCGGGTAAGTTTTCCTTAATAGCCTAAACTACCAAATAGGGTAAAGTTATTTTGTATGATTCATAGCACATATGGTGTACGATTTGTACAAATTTAAAGTTCATAAAGGTATCAATTTGGATACTCTTACTTATCAATCTCTCTCAAACAAGTTTTAGGAAGTTCTAGAATGGCAATTATTCCATTCTTACCAACATGCAAGCTTTATTCTTAGGGTTTGAGAGAGTTCTTCACAATGGCAATATCCAAAAAATCATACAATAGCCTTCAAGACATCCTTATTGATACAATATACCTTACATATCATTCTGAGGGCTCACACTAGTGGATATTCAATTTCATTCTTCATATTAGTGCATTAACATTATCCACAGACATAGAGAAGTAACATGCAACAACCAAATATTGCAAAATACTAATCCATCATTCTAGAATCATATAATATGTGAGAAAATACTATGCAATGTGATTCTTCCTCATTACTCTTAAATGGTGTAGTACAATCACTAACAGATTCTATAAAGATACACAATAACTAGTAATTCTACACAATAGTCATATAGATGCATTCAATACTCAGACTAATCAGAGCAGACCATAACCAGACTTATGAAATTTAAAGGGGGGACTTATATAATGTTGACCAGGTCATTCCAAGTGGTTCCTAAGGAAATATTTTATTCCCAACTACCTATTTATAATGAAATACATAATTACACCCTTTTACTAAGTCTAAATACATGATTTATCAAATTCATTCGCAATTACAACTCAAATTACATTTCCTTTGCATTGCATTGTACTTTGTACATTTTACCTTCCAATTTGTATGTTTGTATTCCTCCTCGTATGTTTGACTCCTACTTGTACATTTTTCCAAAACTATCAAAATTGTCAAGACTATCGAAACTAGGAAAAACCTCTTTATCACTTCTTCTGGGAGGTGGATTTTTTGTCTACATATACCCTCCCCTTTAATTTGGTCAGTGTCCCAACCGACTCTTCTTTTTATTTTAGTTGGGCCTCATATTATTTGAATGAGGCTTCACTATCTTCCATTCGAATGTAAATAATTACGCGTTGGTTCTGCAACTTGGCTGTGTAGTTACCCATTTCTACTGCTTTCACACCATGCTAGTTGGTTGTCTCCTCGGCAATATTCAAGAGTTTCCTTAATTTTTATTTTTTCTTAGTAGCACTCTTCTTAATATTCTTCTACAAATGTAATTCTATTTGATCTGCTACTTCTAATTCTTCATTCTTATCTCTAATGGTCTTCATATGGTGATTAATATTAGCCTCCAAAGCATAAATAATCTCCTCCTTAACCATCATTTGTGTTTGCTTTTACAGGATAATATCATTATATCTCTTGTTGTCCTTTGTAAGCTCTTATATCTTCTTATCCTTCACTGTCAGTTGCTCATATTTTGCAGCCATATATGTTTTTAGTTGTTCATCCTTCACCTGCAGTTGTTCTTCTTTTATTGTTAACTAAGATTCCAACTACTTGATCTTTTCTTCTATATTTTGTGAGACTTGTCACTTCCCTTATTCTAGTAAACTAATTTTGGCCTCAAATCCAGCCCTATTACTTAGCAGTTCTTCTTCCAATTTCTTAAACGTATCTTCTATCGTAGCCTTACTCTTATTCAATTCTTCCATTATAATCATTTTCTTTTGAGTGGCCTCTATCTCTTCTTTTTGAGCTTCCTTGAGCTGATAGATCTACTCCAATCCTATGCTCAACCACTCTATCTAATGTGTTAGGAAGTTCAACTTCCTTAGAGTGATATCCAAGCCTGAGGTGACCCTCTTATGTTCCAAATTCATTGTATTCAAGGGACGAGTTGGATAATTAGATCTATCCAGGTACAACCTTGGATGTTGCTTGTAGTTGGTTCTCACTTCGTCTGGTAAGTCGTATCTCCCTAACATCATTTTTACCTCTTCATTGGGAAACTTCCATGGGTGTTGTACATAAATATTATAAATTCTCTTTATATGGTCCTCATTGCTCACTCATTATGTTATCTTTTCCAATTCAATAAACAATTTTTCCTCCCATATCTTCAACTCTCCTACGCATCCAATACAAAACTATAGTCTGAAGCTAGCCATGGTATTGCCTATCTGAGATAAGAAATGGTCCACCTGATCTTCTACCCTTTTCACATCCTCCTTAGTTTCAATCTTTGATAACTGTGGTATTTCTAGGAGATAGCTTTTCTACATCCTCTACAGTTATTCTTGTGTAGGAGATTGTTCTTCCTCTTCTTCCAAGTGGTGACTAGAGCTTCCCTCAAGCTCCATTAGTGTTTTCTCCATGTTTATATTTTCCTATAACGGAGTCTATCTTGCAGTTCTTTCAACTTCTTTATCATTTTCAATATCAAAAACCTCAGGATGGGATTGTTGTTGCCTTGTAGGTTCCTGGACTTCCTTTTGCTTAGTTAATTCCACTTGTTCTTTTGATACCTTCTTTTCTTCTTGATTCTACTAGACTTCCATTGTTGTGACCTCTTCAACAATAGTATTTTCCTGTTTCTATGATGCATTTGTATCTTCTTGTACATCACCCTGTTCAATTTGATTCATGCTTCCTCCCATAATGAATCTAAAGTGAAGCTTATTTTTATCTCTTGACTCTTCTTCCAAGGCTTCCACTACTACCTTGTATTTCTCCTTTACTTCATGTATAGTGGCTACCACTTCTTGTACTATTTGAATCACTTCTATATCATCCAAAATTTTAGAAGAGTCAAAAAATTTAAGATCGGTACACTAGAAAATCTATGGGGACTCTACCATCTCCTCTACTTATAACTAATTCCAATTATGTAAATCTAGATTCTTCGATTTTTATTGTCCTTCCTCTTGTTGATTCTCCTTTACAGGCTCAACTTATTTTTTAGGATGGAATTTTTTGCCATTCTTTCTTTTTGTCTTCTTGTTCTTATTTGTATTGGGATGGATTGCCTCCTCACAATTTCCTCCCTTTCCTGAATTGATGGTTGCTCCTGATGCCATTGTTGAAGTGCTTGTTGTTCTAGTTCAGGTTGCAAATTCCTAGGCCTTTTCCTACGATGGTGTACCTCCTTATACAAAGAAGTATCCTCATGCACTGTAGTGGCCTAAGTTGCTTTCTTTATCTAAGACTTATCTGGAGTCTCCTAAATTGGCATTAACTTTGCCCATCATAAAATGGTTGGTCTACCTGCATCAATATTCCTAGGCTCTATCAAGCTTGAAAAATGGATTCTTGTTTCTATGACAACATTTAATAACAATCCAATAGCATGGAAAGCATCCCAAAATTCTTTGGCCTTTTTTTCAACACGTCATACATCCTTTTCTCCATATAGGTACCCTAATCATACTGAATTCCTTTGGTCATACCTTCCACATGTTGAGCCATCCATATTGGCATCTATGAGGCTCGTGTTTCTCTTGACAATCGAGCCATCATAATATTCATGGTGCATGGCCAATATTTCCTTATAAACTAGCTTTGTTTAATCAATCTAGTTCCTACACCTAAAATCTTTGCTTCGATCGGTAATTTTACATTGGTGAGTTAAATGATGATGTGATGTGTCTCAATCGGATCAAGCAACTTCTTGACTACCTTAGTATTGTATTCTAGTAATCCAAATGTTCTTCTAAACACCTCTACTATGAATTCTACCTTCACTGACCGCTTGCCCACATTAATATAGGCAAGTTTGCTTGAAGGATCGTATGCATGAACAATCTGTAATTGATAGTTATGAAAGAATATCTTATTGTGTGGTGGTACATGTGCTATCAGAACTACACCATGTTCTTATTTTCTTCTTTGCTCCATCACTTTCGGTATGTATCTCGTCCATGTTGTATAAATGATATCCTTGTTATATCAACCTGGTCCTCCTCAGATTCATTGCTTAGATTCTCCTCTGGATCTGGGTAATAGAATTTACTATGTAGTTCCCTCCTCGGGGATATTTCCTGTGCCATTTTCCTACCATTCCTCTGGTTATATTTTCTTTCTGAACATCGATCGTCATGAGAAGTCCCTTGAAAACTGTACAATGCTAATGTAAATCGTACAATACACCCTCCAAATAGTTCATGTACATTTTCTATTTGTACAGCCACTTCTAGATTTTACAATCTCTCAAACTGCTTCAAACTATTCCCAAATTACAAATCATACACTGACTGCACCAAAATATACAAGGGTCATACCAATGTGTACAATGTCCCTGTATACCTGTTCTTCTTTACCAAATCCATACAATTCTATAGAATTTTGTACAATTTAATCAAAAAGGCTTAATTGACCTTCGAACTGCTTGAAATCACACAAATTCTTCCTAAAATTGTGCAATCTATCCTCCAAATCATACAACACATATTTTAAAACCCTTTTTCACCTGAAACTTACATTTTTCACTTCCTTCCCATGATTTGTCATCGACCTAGTTACCAAAATATCCCGATCTATCTTTCTAGTGCAATTTCGGAGCAAATATACAATTTTTCCTTTACTTGGCACAATTTCTCCTAAAAATAAATTTTATTGGCTATATTGCAGGGTTGTACGATCATATCCCTTTTTTCTTCTACCTTCTACAACTCATTTTTGCTGCTTTTTCTCTGATTAGGGCTTGTAATCTCCTTTTTCTTGCAATTTCTTCACTTTGACTTCAAATTGCAATTTTCTTGAACCCTAGGTGGATTTTTTCATAATATTGTTCTTGCTTTGATGCCTTCTACTACAAACCCTTACAACTAGGTGAAAAGCGTGCAATTTTAAATTTCATCTAGTTGAACACTTTTCACCTTCGCTCTCCTAAAAATTTTACATTTATCCTTGTACGGTTTACAAAATCACTTAAAATGTCCACTTATTTAATTGTTGTGAAACCCTAACCGTTCAATTTTTAAAATTGTGCCACTTTACCCTCTTACATGCATTTTTATCTTCTTTTTCTCGGATGATCGACAACTCACCACTTTTCACATGTGATTTCATCTTTTTCTTGCTTTTTTTATAACTCATCATTCCATGCATGCGAGCATTAATTGCGATGATTGCAAATCATACATCTACAAATAAAATCGTACACTGTATGATCTAAATTGTACAATAGGCTTCCTTGTACTATTTTTCCTATACCTTTTTTATTTTTTCTTATACGATTCCAAACTTGTGCTTTTTCCATCTTCTAATTGTCTTGTATGATCTGTCACTTAGAGAAATTTTCCATTTTTTTTCTCTTGAAGAGGTCACCGTTTCCAGTTTTCAACCAACTTCCTTATTAATTGCATCCTGAGGGATTTTCACAACTAAGGAATTTTATTTTATTTTTTATTTTTCTTTTCTTTTCTTTCCTTTTCCTTTTTCCTTTTCTTTTTCTTTAGAAGGGGTTGCCATTGTTGGTTTTCAACCCACTTCTAAATAACTTACTGGTATCACTTATCACATTCCTTTCTCTTTTTCCTATTCCATAAGTTTGCTGCAACTAGCATCTCTTCAATCTGTAGCTCATACCACCTTGTGGCCTTAAACACGATCAAGATGAATAACATCATCAACATGATGGGCAATGCCCATCACCACCTATGATGGGTTTCAAGGGGGTTGGATCCCCCTTGTAGGATCAAGGGACAGCATCCCCTGCAAGGTTGAGGGATAGCAAAACTAATACAACCATCACTTTCCAAGCCAAATTTTTCTTTTCGTAGGCACTTTGGGATTCTTTGCTCACCCCACTTAAACAACTTACCTTCGACTCTAGTTTACCCTATCTTAACCATTGATGGAACATCTTGTATGATTCTAATTTGTATGATTTCATTATGTATGATTTCATCTTGTACAATTTCATATTGTATGATTTCACTTGAAATCATACAATATCTACCAACTGTATGATTTCACCTAGCAAACGTACAGTTCCATATTGCAAAATCATGCAATCACATTCTTCCTTAGGTAATTTTGATTGTATGATGTGTGTATCGCTCCAAATTTTTTGCATCCTTACCCTCAGGCTATAGGATCCGCGCCTAGAAGGGGGATGCGAGAAGGATGGGACAATACCTCGGACTGAGAGGCCCTTTGAAGGTCCCGCCTCTCGAGGGAGGAGTATAAGGGTGAATTTTCGATGGATGGTGGGTTCACCAAGAAACTTTTGAGTGGCAGTTTCCACGCCTAGGTTGATAGTGGGTTTGATGTGTTCATTTTTATACTCAATCATTCAACTCCTAGGTTTGGCCAAGATGAATCTAAACTATTCTATCTACCAATAATAATTTAAATGGATACAAAAAATAGGAATGAGTGCTAATAACAGAGAATATGCTAATTAGAATGTGTCATACCTGATTCCGGATGTTTGATGAAGATTCTGAGGCTTGTAGCAGTTCAGATCGCCTCAATTCGTACGTAATCATCTGATATTTCACAGGATCATCCCAAATCATAGGAGGTCATCTGAAATCAGACAGAATCATCTGAAATCTGACGAATTCATCAGACGAATTCATCAAAAACCTGCAATCACAAAAATAGACGCAAAATACCAAATATGCAAGTGCAGAAGCAAAGGACAATGGTAGAAATAATAGCAAACATGCCTAAATAATGGATTCCAATAACAAATAAGGAAATGCAGTAGATTTAATGATTGATTTTAACTTTACCATGCGATTATGCTAAATGAGGTGAACTCCAAGATGCATAAACATAATAATTCAAGACAGTGCAGAAATACAATATGAAAAATGCAGAGAAAGCTAAGGAAACGCAAACTCTGGACTCGGATTGCCCCCAATCTGGACTACAGTCAGGATCGCCTCCAATCGTACGAGATCATCTGCGCTCCTCGACAAAATCGTTCGTAATCATCCGAGATCGTTTGCGACGATCCGAGCTAGCTTCAACTAAAAAATAGTAGAGTTCCTGCAAGAAAATGCAAAGTATAGAACACAGACAGTAGTACGAGGATGCTCTAGTGAATAAAGATCCAAATCCGTCAGCTAAGGGGTTCAGGGAAATCAGAATCAAGGGGAGTCAGGGGGGTAAACTAGAAAATCCTAGTTTATATAGGCTTAGGAAGAGGTTTAAGAGGTTGGGGATCATCCCAATCTGGGAGATCTCCAACAGGGAAATCTCCAACTACGCAGACGTGCTTCTGCCCAAGTTGGAGAGGTTGTTGAAACAGAAGCTAATTATGAAAATTTGGTTTTGGGACAAAATCGTCCGGACGTTCTGTCCATGACGATTTCGTCAGATCTGGGATGATCTCGTCTAATCTACGACGATATCGTCCAACGGTCAAAACAAATCCTAAAAATGGCATGAAAAATGAGGAAACGGGTAACAGGCGATTTTGGAGCGGTTTTGGGGTTAAAATTCAAATTTCTATCTTTTATATTTTACTAAGGTTTTAACCGTGCCAATTTTAGGGTGCTACATTTTGCCCCCTCTTTAGCGAATTTTTCGAAGAAAATGCGTTAAAGACGAGTTTTTCCCATTTTACGAGAAAGCAAAAATGTACTCAATTTTTTAGACGACGATTCTTGGTCGAATCGTACAACTGCTGACTATGGTGCCCCCTCCGTGTTTTTACCCAAATCGAACGTTTGAGGTAAAAACGCGAAAAGACAAAAATTAAAAATTTGATTTTTTTTTTAAATAAAATTAAGAAAATAGGGTAAAACCCTAATTCATTTTTACTGTTCCAGAGCTCTACAGAAAGAAACAATGGTGGAGACAGCGCACAGAGCGACAGAGGTCCGGCGTGGGCTACGGGTAAGGATCTAATCCTAGTAGATTAGGTTTGATTTTACTTTGTGCAATTGGTGGATTTAAATTTGGATTATTTGGGGCATCGTGGCCATTTTTAGGCCGTCGACGATGTCCAGATGAAATCGTCCCTATTTCGTAGAAATCATCTCTAAATCATCGAACTAGGGGCGATCTCGTTCAACAAGGGATGATCCCCAAGTTGCAAAATCGGAGATGATTTAGTCCTAACAAAGGACGATTTTGCCCAATTTAGGACGATATCATCCGATGGTGGATGATAGCATCGTTAACTTGATTTTAAAATGTGCTTAATTTGATTTTAATGATTGGTAATTAATAAATTTTGTTGTTATTATTTGTTTTGCAGAGGGGATTACTAAAGATCCGAGAATGGAAATACGATGGACTAAGAGATGACATAGCCATGCTTGACCAGGCAGAGCATGACCGACTAGGACAGGTCGGGCTACAGCATGTGGCAGAGATGCCACAAGTACCGACTGACATGGGGCTACTGACAGCCCTAGCAGAGAGATGGTATCCGGGGTCATCCTATTTTTGGCTACCGATAGGGGAGATGGCTCCCACACTAGAGGACGTATGGAGGATCATGAGGATCCCCATACAGGGACGGCTCATGATGCCTGCGGCCAATCAGGGCCAGGCGATGATGAGGCTGACTGGAGACCCGAGCTTCACCCTGGAGAAGGGCGGGGTGAACATCGAGTCTCTACGGTAGATGCCTGGGGCATCTAGGCTGACTCGGGTTTTGGCAGGGGTGGTAGGTGGCTTACTGTTGTGCCACCAGAGCGGGTGCAGACTACCGTGGGTGCTCTCAGACATAGTCTACGACATGAGAGACCATGGGTATAGGTTTGCATGGGGCAGCTTTGTACTCTATCGCTTGTATAGGATCCTGCACGGGGTCGTATACAAGGGAGGCCGATGTTTGGTTTTGACATCGCTATTGTAGGTTTGGTGTTGGGAGCACATTGCGATGCGAAGGCCGGTAGGGCTCCCATTGATAAGGGGTTGATCGAGAGAGGCCTCGGGTTTTCTATTGGTGGCTACGGAGAGGGTCACAGAATGGTGGATAGATCTGTCGATGTCTCGGAGGTTGCTGGACGACCTCATCCCAGACCAGATCACCTGGAGGCCATGGCGAGAGCACCCCGGGTGGGCGAGAGGATGGGCAGGAGCTAGCTCGCATCAAGAAAGTCTGTTGGCTGAGGATGGAGCGGGGAGAGGTAGAGCTCCACCGCTACGATCGGGTACTATGGTAGTTCGGTCTACAGCAGGGGATCCCTTCTCTCAGGGATTATGAGTACTCCCGGACTGTTCGAGATAGTACTACGCTGAGCGGGGCTCCAGACATGCAGTGATTCTGGAGTCAGGATGTGGACGATGCCCCCATCCAGCCAGTGGATGGTGATGATGTTGGGGTTGCAGATGGCTACGATGCCTGGTACGTAGGCATCCACCCTCCTCGGATGATGAGGGCATAGGGTTCGGTGCATGTAGTTGTGCGATGGATGGGGAGGTGATGCCAGGCTACCATTGAGGCAGCGTGGGGTCACGGTAGGAGAGAGCAGCGACGGTCCCCATAGGAGAGATGCCAACAGATGGGTCAGGCTCGATAGAGGCCACAGGAGACAGAGCGGAGGGAGGAGAGATTCCCTTCGTAGCAGGGGGAGAAACCACCATCGCCTGATAAGGGCAAGGGTGTTGAGGTAGGGGAGAGCAGCGAGACGATGGCTCTTCGGGCTGAGGTTGCCCACCTCCGGGCTCAAGTGCAGACACTACAAGATGAGGCTACATGGCTCAGAGCTCAGGGCGGAGGAGCGAGCACTCAGGATCTGGCATGGTCTATTGCTCAGACCGCATTCTACCAGGGGTTGTACTATCAGGCGGTCCTAGAGGGATAGAGGATATCATTGCCAGCCCCCATTGCAGAGCCGATCATGATGGGATCATCGAGGACATCCTCACGATCGACGACGAGGACCCGAGATACGGCCCGGACCTCTATGGGACCACCTCCTCCACGTCAGGGTGGGGGAGGAGATGAGGCTGAGAGCTCGAGGGCTTCTCGAGGCTAGCTACTGCAGAGTGCAGATGATATTATTATTACTTTTGAGGGGATTGAGTATGCCAGAGCTTTGATTGTGGCATACCAATCCAGATGATGTATATAATTCATTGATATATATATATATATTATCTTTTTGATGATATGACTTGTGTATATGTTGTATTATGATGCTTGAATTGTTGATTCATGTAATTATGTCGTTGGAAATGAATTATAATGTTATGTCATGCCATAAAATTTGTAAATGAAATAATCTGATGTGCAAAAATTGGTTGTTTTTGGTGTGATTTGATGAAAAATAAAGGGGACTTCTAACAATAATTTCAAAGGACATTGTCGCTGTTATAGACCATTTTATGGAGTCGCCGCTCGCTAGGTCGTCAAGCTAATCCTAGTATAGAAATATTGCTAAAAGTAAAAGAGTGCTTAAGAGACTGTCTTAAGACTTGGTGTTGTGATGATGAAAATGATGATGGGGATGATTTGTTTTCAGATTTTTCACAAAATTATGCATGAAATATGTTTAAAAGTGATTTTTGCTAGGCATGAATTCCTAAGTGTGATAAATTTTTGAATAATTCCTTAGAAATTATACCATGGTTGCAAGATGGAATGTTTGACATAATGACATGAAATAGAATAAGTGTTCGTTCGTTTTGAAGCACAATTGTGTAACATAATGATGTAAGCCATATGTGTTTTTTTTTTTTAAATGGATGGGAAAATAAAATTAGAACAATGGTTTGCGCTAGGCATAGGATTTATAGGTATAGACTTATACCATCATCGCGAAATCCAAAGATAAAATAGAGATTTTAGTTTTATTGCATGATTGAGTTTTTGATTTTTGATTTTTGATAAACAGAAAATAATAATATGATGAACATGTTGTTTGAAATCGTTTTGCAATTTTGTGACACAATGTATATAATTGTTTTTATACAAAACAAAATTCTGAAATAAGAGGATAAAATTGTTCTGAAAAGAATTACAGAAATATTTTAAATTATCAAAAACAAATGTAGGTTTATAAGGGATCCTCATGTGCAAATGTGAGTTCATTACCGATCTTGATTTATCATAATGATACAAAATCTCTCAAATACAAATGTGTGTGCAATTGTATTGTTCATTCACCAATTTTGAGCAAGATAATTTGATACAAGCAATTTGCCTTAACCAAATGAATGTTCGTTAACCATGATTTATATGCATATAACCATACCAGACTCATCGTGCAAGTTAGGTTATCAAGAGCTAGCTAATCCATAAGCCGACATAGGTCTGTACAAAAGAAGGTCGCTAATGTGACGGACATATCACCATGCTAGGAATTACCCAAGGCCAAGCGGGTTGGGCACAAACCACCTGTTATGGGGCTTACCTCACAGTTTTCGAATAATTGAGAATTCCAGGGATTCAAGCTCATTCACCCTTATTTTCTTTTCAAGGGGTAGGGAAAGGATTTTATTGCATTTTGCTTTTGCTTTTCTCTTTTGCTCTTTTTACTTGTTTGTATTTTTGCTTGATATTTGAGATAATGCTGAAACATTGTTGTAATGATACAAAATAACATTTTTTTTTTTTTGTGTATTTTTTTTTTTCTTCCTATGCTAGGGATACTTGCTCGGATTAGCTGTAGAGCAAGGGATTTTTATTCTGGGTAGGGGTGAGCTTGTCCTTTTGTCAATTCTCAAAGATTCTAGACCATGTGCATGATAGGATAGCAGGGGAAACTTTTCGCTCAAGAAACCACGTCTACTATGTAGCATCATATTGAATGTGCAATGAAATCATTTTAATGTGAAAAGATATACTTGGTTCAAGTAAATAACAAGATCAGTTCTCTATGCTCAAAACTTTATTTAATGCCAATGTGGACTTTGATATAAGAGAGATTAATAATCATACTAAATAAAATCAAGATATTTATTCATGTGAGTGTGAAAGTGTGGGATTCCAAATAAATGCTCATTTATCCAAAATAATTGAAAATATAACTGCAAACTCCAAGAATTGACAAGTATGAAAAAGATGTTTTTGAAGATTTTGATGATTTTGATGTTTTTGTATTTGATTTTAATTGATGAATTGCAAGAAGAAATACTATTACTGTTCTTTGAAAAAAATATTTTGATAGAAATGTCTAAAAATGAAACAATATGCAAAATACAATATATACAAATGATGAAATGACCCAATGTTTTATGCATAGTAGCGTTTGAGATGCATAATGTTCATAGGTTCTTTAAGTTCTTTACCATCTAAGGTAGATAATTTGTATGCTCCCGATCCAAATTTAGCAGTAATAATATATGGTCCAAGCCAGTTGGGCTCGAATTTACCTTTAAGGTCTTTAGTAGCATTAGTATTTTTTTTTATTTTCTTTTAAGACAAGGTCGCCGATCTCAAAGGATCGAGGATGAACTTTCTTGTGATATGCTCTCTTAAGCTTGTTTTGGTAGGCACGAAGATGCTCCAAAGCATTGATGCACTTTTCATCTAAAAGTTCCAGCTGACTAAATCTGCCAGCACGATATTCATCCCCTACTTCAGTATCTTGAAGTAGTAGAGCCAAAGAAGGAACTTCTAATTCAAAGGGAAAAACAGCTTCAGCGCCATAAACCAAAATGAAAGGTGAAGTTCCAATGGGGGTGCGAACACTAGTTCGATAGGCCCACAAAGCAGGATATAATTGGATGTGCCAATCTCGACCAGATTTATTGACCAGTCTTTTGAGAATTTTGATTAATGTTTTATTAGATGCTTCTGCTTGGCCATTACCCTGAGGATAATAGGGAGTGGACCAACGATGTTGAATTTTATATCTTTGACATAATTTTTTGACATCTTTATTTTTGAAACAAGTTCCATTATCTGAGATGAGATTGGCAAGAATTCCAAACCTACAAATAATTTGATTAAAGATAAATTTGGAAACTTGTGTTCCAGTACAAGAAGCTAAAGGCATAGCTTCAACCCATTTTGTGAAATACTCCGTAGCGGTTATGATAAATTTGTGTCCATCAGATGACACAGGGTTGATTTTCCCAATGATATCTAAGCCCCATTTTGAAAAGGGCCAAGGAGATGAAATAGCCTGTAGTTCTTGTGCAGGCGCATGGACAAGGTCAGCATGTTTTTGGCACTTGTCGCAATGGCGCACATAATCATGTGCATCATTCTCCATGGTAGGCCAAAAATATCCTATCCGAAGGAGCTTCTTAGCAATGGCGTTACCACTAAAGTGTCCTCCACAAGATCCATCGTGGGCTTCACTCAAAGCTGATCTAGATTCTTCTAGATTCAAACATCTTAATAATATGCCTTCAAAAGATCTCCTATACAAGGTATTACCAATGATTACGAAGTGACTTGCTCGTCTACGTAATAATCGGCATTGGTTGCTAGTATAACCATCAGGGAAGGTTCCATTTTGCAAAAAATTAAATATATCAGTGTACCATGGTTTGGGAGTAGTTTCATTGATTAGAAACACATCCAAAGGTTCTAAGCATGATTTGCTTGAAGTGGGTTCCTGGAGTCGATGAATAATGATGGTAGCATATTCATCATCTAACTCCAAGGGCAAAAGAGATGCAGTTGCAGCCATAGCGTCAGCCGCATGATTGCTAGTTCGAGGAATAGCTTCCAAGGTAACTTGATCAAATAAAGCTAATAATTGCAAAACATATGTTTTATATGGGCGTAATTTATCATCTCTGGTCTGATAAACATCATTGATTTGATTTATGACAAGTTGGGAATCACCAAAAACTAACAAATTTTTAATTTTCAGTGCCAAAGCTGCTCGTAATCCAAGGATTAGAGCCTCATATTCAGCAGTATTATTAGTGCAAGCAAACGTTAATTTAAAGGACAGAGGTATAAGATGTTTGTGTGAAGATATTAATATAATACCTGCACCAGCCCCACTCATGCATCGGGCTCCGTCAAAGTATAGGGACCATTGTTTAGGATGGTCTGCCTCTAATTTAAGGCATTCATCGGGAAGCTCAATGATGAGGGGATGGGTAGACTCTAAGGGTGCAGCAACTAATTGATCTGCTATGATTTGACCTTTAACAGACTTTTGTCCTATAAACGTGAGTTCAAACTCGCTTAGCGCAAGAACCCACTTGGCTGTGCGACCAGATAAATACGGTCGACTCATAAGATATCGCAAAGGGTCGAATTTGGCAATAACATACGTTTTCTGACTGAGCATATAATGTCGTAGTTTCTGTGTAGAAAATACGACTACAAGACATAACTTCTCTAATATGGTATAGCGAGTTTCATAACTGATTAAGGTTCTATTGATGTAATAATTAGCACGTTCTTTCTTCTCATCGTCAAGCTGAGCTAACATAGCTCCTAAGGCAAAATCGAAAGCAAAAATGTACAAAATAAATGGACGATCAGATCTAGGTGGGGAAAGCACCGGTGGTTGGAGGAGATATTGCTTGAGGAGTTCAAATGCTTCTTGGCATTCTTCGTCCCAATGGAAAGAGACATCTTTCTTAAGAAGTTTAAGAAAGGGTCCGGTTTTATCTGCCAACTTATCAATAAAGCGGCGAATAGCTTGAAGCTTACCTTGTAAACTTTGTAATTCTGATATATTGGTGGGTGCGGGCATATCAGTGATAGCCATGATCTTGAGAGGGTCAATTTCAATGCCACGTAAAGAAATGATAACCCCCAATAGTTTACCGGACTTAACTTCGAATATACATTTGGCTGGATTCAATCGGATAAGATACTCCCTTAACCGATCAAATACTTTTCTCGAGTCATTTAAATGATCATCTTCTTTGATGGAACGAGCTATAATATCATCTACATAATCATGTAGAATATCATGCATCATATCGTGAAAGATATAAGTCATGGCTCGTTGATAGGTTGCGCCTGCGTTCTTTAAACCAAATGGCATTACTTTCCAACAAAAGGTTCCCCAAGGGGTAATAAAGGTTGTTTTAGCCTGATCTTCGGGAGCTATCCTGATCTGATTATAACCAGAAAATCCATCCATTAGGGATATCATTCCACTTCCAGCAATAAAATCAATGATTTGATCCATGTTAGGAAGAGGAAAATCATCCTTAGGGCAGGCAACATTAATGTCTCTAAAGTTTGTACAAACCCTAACTTTAGTGGCTTCTTTCTTAGTTACTTGGAACTACATTTGAGATCCATTCAAGCATAATCAATGGCTTGTATAAAAATGACCTTCAACGAGTTTTTCTAGTTCTGCTTTGACTAGTAAGGCCACTTTAGGATGCATTTTTCTAAGTTTCTGTTTAACGGGTTTAGCATCTGGATGGACTACTAGATGATGCATGACTACAGAAGGGTCCAGACCTGGCATGTCTTCATATGTCCAAGCAAAGACATCTTCATAGTCTTTAAGAAATGAAATGTATTCATCTTGTTTTTCTTGACTTAATTCTGATCCAATATTGATTATGTGAGGGTTATGTTCGGTTCCAATGTTAATTTTTATACCGTTTTCAACTTCCATATGTAAATCTCTCTCAAAATTAGGTGGGGCGGGTGAAACACCCAATTCTTGTAATTCTTCCAAGGTTAGCTTGGATAATTCGTCTTGAGGAGTCGAGGCCTCAAGCTGGGCTATACTAGGTATAGAGCCATCAAAATAAAATTCGTTATGTAATAAGTCATCAACGGAGACATCATGGAAGATATCCCCTTCCAACTCATCGTCGGATTCGGCAATCATCTCAGGGTAGGCGAGAGATAGCATATGACAGGTAAAGGGATTATTTTTTGAAAGCAAAGAATCTTGTTTATCGAGATAATCTTGATAACATGTAAGATGGTCATCCTCCTCAAATGGGAAGGGTTGACCTTTACTAGGAAATAGGCCCACGCCACATCGGGCAGGCCATGGTTCTACCTCAATAGGTTCCTTCATACCATTTTGGAAAGGTCCCAAACCTTTCCCTTTATAGCCCAATTTAAGCATTATGGGTTTAGCTTTAATATATTCATTAGCAAAATAGCATCGAGCATATCCATCACAATGTGTCTTGATGTTTCTGGGTATTCTTCCCCAATCATATCCCTTATAAATAAAAGCACAACTCCCGACTTGGTAGATACTTCCCATAGGTTGTGGGAGGCCCAAGGTACGAGGAGAAGGTGGGAGTTTATTTAAAACAAGGGAAGCTTGCATGGCAGTGTTGATATCTTCTGATATAAGAATTTTAGATAAATCGGGTAAGAGTTCATCAGTGAGAGCATAAGAGGTAGAAGGAACATTTCCTAGATCTTCTGATGTGGAAAGGATGCCTGTAGGGGATGGAGATGTTATAGGGATATCGATGGATGAGTCTATCGGTGTGGAAGTTATAGGGGTAAAACAAGGAACATTGGTTGTAGTTCTGGGATCTTTTCGAGGTCCTAATGGGGTTTGCTCAGAAGATGATTGAGCTATATGTAGAGGTGTAGTTGATGGGGAAAAAGTAGGTGATGTTATGGGTGAGTGTTTCACACGTTTAGACGGTTGACGAGAATTAGGATGTGTGGATGACAGAGCAAGGCAAAATTGAACTCCAACCGGTTCTGCCAAAGCACACATATCAAAGGGTCTAGGGTCACCATGAATGGTAACCAATTGGTTTTTGAATTCGAATTTAACACACTGATGTAAAGTGGATGGAACCACTCGCATCGCGTTGATCCAAGGGTGACCCAAAAGTATATTGTACGATGCAGGGCAATGTACAATAAACACGGTCGTATCTAGGGTTCTAGGACCAACTTGCAAGGGTATAGTAATGACTCCACACGTTTCTTGTGTCTCGTCATTGAAGGCTTTTATAATCATATCCGTTCTTTTCATTTCGTCACTCCTAAAGCCAAATCTTTGGTAGAAGTCAAAAGTGCATATGTTTAAAGATGAACCATTATCAATCAAGACGCGTTTAACTGCTACGTCCCCAATTAGGGTAGTAATATATAAAGGGTTATCCTTATGTAAACTATGTTGTGGTATATCCCTATCTCGAAAGTCAATACAGTCAACTTCTCGAGTTATGATAGTATTGGTCATGGCTTCAGGCTGAATATTTTGTGGTACCATCATTTGGCTTAATGTGAGCATTAATTCATCCCTATGGATAGGAGAAGATCTTAAAAGGTCCAAAAGGGAAATTCTGGCTGTAGTATTGGATAATTGTTCGTTAATATTATACGGAGGCTTAGGTTGAACATTAGGCATATGATTCCCTTTATTGGGATTTTTCAAAACAAATGGAGCTGACCCATCGTTCTGAGTTTGATCCTGTTGAGAGTTTTGAGCCTGTTGTCTGGTAACGACTCCGATGGTACCTACAATATTATTTTGAGGATGATGAATTGGTCTCGGTCTAGCATTTATGGCTTGTTCATTAGAAAGGAACTGATGAGAAGAGGGTCGAGTAGTAACTCTTCTAGGAAATGGTTCTTTCGAAACCATAGCATTTGTGATGGGTTGAATAGGATCTGATTCATTTTCAGAACTATTCGATTGATTGGAGGTGATTTCCATGTCACTTTCAGTATCAGATTCTACATCACTAAGATCAGGTGTTCGAGTATTATATAGGGGTCCGGACGTAACCATGGATAAAGTTGTGTCAAATATTTCTAGATCGTGAATAGGTAAATGCCCACTAATGGCTCCTACATATCGGGTAGGAGGAGGAACATTATGATGTTCAATTTGATTAGCCACCTCTTTGCCATGCTTTGGTAAAGGATGTTGAAATATGTCCAATGATTGATTGGCATTTGATTCTGACTTTGAGGGGTGTTCTTTTGAACATTATTAGTAGGATTTTGTTTAGGTTGAAAGGCTTGCACCTCCATCTCATTGTTATCAATTAAATCTTGTATTTTATGTTTTAATCATTTACAAGAGTTGGTAGCATGTCCAGGTCCTCTATGGAAATCACAATGTAAATCCGCTCTGTATCCGGGTATGGTTGGATCAGGTTCCCGGATAGTTGGTAATTGGATCAATCCTCGGGCTAATAGTTGCGGGAGAATGGTTGATAAAGGTTGATTTAACCTAGTAAATTCTCGGGGTGGTTTATCAGGAGGTTTCAATATGAATTTCTCTATTTTTTTTGCAGTATTAACATTGGCAATGTTTCTGCTATCAGTGACTCCATCACCCACAACTTGTTTATTTTTATATTGATTCCTGGATGTTTTCTCTTCATCTTTCTTTTTGAGTTGACCTCTTCTAATGAGAGCGTCTTCCACTCTTCGGGCTAAGTCTATAGCTTGATCGAAGGTGGTCAAGGTAGCAGTTGATAATTCATAGGATAGTTGTTCTTGTAAATTATTGATAAAAATATCCAACATTTCTCGATAAGGTAACACAAAGTGTAATTTTCCTATCAACTGCCTCCATCGAGCTAAGAAGTCAGCAAAACACTCATCTTTGTCTTGTTTTAGATTGTACAAATATTTAATGGTTACATGCCTTTCAATATAGGCACTAAATTGATGCACAAAATATTCAGCAGTCTCTTCGAAATTTCTCAAAGAATGAGTGGGCAATTGATAATACCACTCCAATGCCATCCCCCCTAAACTTTTTGGGAACATTTTTAGCAATAACAAGTCATCATGTGATATATCATGACATGCTATCCTAAACATACGAAGATGCTCTATGGGATCTTCCGTTCCTTTATATATAGGTAGGACAGGCATAGGAAAGTGTTTGGGATATGGTTGTGCTACAACTATAGGATCTAGAGGTTGACTACACATCTCTCGATAATTGTACGAGGGACGATAGGGATCTATTTGGTCCATACGGGAGGTTAACTGTTTCACCATGGCTTCCAGATTACCAGTTTGTCCACCATATTGGTTTGGTGGTACATGAGTATGGGATTTGTGAGCGTAGGAAGGCGGGACATAAGGATTAGATGCTATATTGTTGTTATGCAAATGATTGGTAGGAAGAGTATTATGTAGAAGATTTGTGGTAGCATTATGTTGTATCCCAGATTGTTGGAAATTAACATTCGGTTTCGTTTTAGGCTTTTGTTGATTTAAGGTATATTGATCAATAGCTTGGCAAAATAGAGCAGTGAATGAAGGTTTCTTTTGTGTGGGAATAACCCTTGGCTTAGTAACAGGCACTCTAGGTAGTTGGGTAACCTGTTGTTGTCGCGTGTTTTGGATTATAGTAGCCATGTCCAAATTGGACGGTCTAGCTTGATCACTCTCTTGATCAACGAAGGACAAAGGATTAGTGCGTGTGTGATATATGTCTTCTAGGGTTGCTTGAGTGTCACTAATTTGATCTTTGTCCATATGAACTACTCTATTAAGGGTGCCCATATTATCCTGGAGGAACTTCCAGAAATGTTCCATGTTATCAAAAGTAACAGCTCCTTCTGGAGATATTTTAGGAGATGAGGATTCTCCTTCCCTAACATTTTCTCTTTGTTCATTTGCATCAACATAGTCTTCTTCTTGTTGGTCTAGAGTTCCTTCTTCCTGAATTGGGTCTTCAGGGAGGACATCTGGGTTATTTTCTATTTTCCTTAACCAATCTTCTTCTATTTCAATTTGTTTTCCATTCCTAAGTCTAGTCATTATGTCTAAATCTTAGATTTTAGCAAATATATATTGATATATTTGCAACAGATTTGGGAGGTATATATTTTAATTATATACCTACTATGATGCTTAAAAATAAAATGTTTTGATTTTTTTTTGTTATGATTTTGTTTTTTTTATTTTATGCTTATAAAGACAATGAATAGCACACCAAATACAAGAAATAACAATAATAAAATAATAGCTTAGTTTTCTAAAAAGAGTTTATGAATATCATTGATAGGATCAAGTTCATCAGGAGTCATAAAATGCTCTTCTTCAAACTGGAAATGGTTTTTCAGGAACTTGATAAAGTGTGCTATAGTAATATTATCTGTTTCAGATTCTGTCTTGTAAAAATAAATCTCATGGCAATACTCTCGATATAACACAGCTCTGGGAACTCTATTCCATCTTTGTCTATCCATAAGAATGACCTCTTGGTCCTCTATACGAGACAAAAATTTATGTACTACAGCTGCATTATCGAGGTATTCCTCAAAGGTATACAACTCAGAAGACACAAGGGCTCTTTTATCTGCTAACCACCTATGGCAAGCTCTCTGAAGCTCATGATACAAAGTCACTTGATCGGGATCCAAGATTCTATCTAGGACAAACCTCTTGATTTGCCTAAGTTCGGTTGCTCTAGATGAAATGAGATTCAATCTCCTATTAAGCTCATCCCATAAAGGTGGGACTCTATATGTTGGAGCTACTCTAAGCAAAGAATTAATTTCTATAGTTGCTAATTGATTTTCAACATTAATGGTGACGGGTCGTCTTTTGTTATAATCTACCATCTAAATATGACATGCAATCTTTGATTCTAAATGCATTTATGTTTTTGTTTTTCTTTTTGAATTGTTTTTCAAAAGGTTTTTAGTTTTCACGTCGGGTTCACCAAAATGTATCGCTCCAAATTTTCCGCATCCTTACCCTCAGGCTATAGGATCCGCGCCCGGAAGGGGGATGCGAGAAGGATGGGACAATACCTCGGACTGAGAGGCCCTTTGAAGGTCCCGCCTCTCGGGGGAGGAGTATAAGGGTGAATTTTTGACGGATGGTGGGTTCACCAGGAAACTTTTGAGTGGCAGTTTCCACGCCTAGGTTGATAGTGGGTTTGATGTGTTCATTTTTATACTCAATCATTCAACTCCTAGGTTTGGCCAAGATGAATCTAAACTATTCTATCTACCAATAATAATTTAAATGGATACAAAAAATAGGAATGAGTGCTAATAACAGAGAATATGCTAATTAGAATGTGTCATACCTGATTTCGGATGTTTGATGAAGATTCTGAGGCTTGTAGCAGTTCAGATCGCCTCAATTCATACGTAATCGTCTGATATTTCACAGGATCATCCCAAATCATAGGAGGTCATCTGAAATCAGATAGAATCATCTGAAATCTGATGAATTCGTTAGACAAATTTGTCAAAAACCTGCAATCACAAAAATAGACGCAAAATACCAAATATGCAAGTGCAGAAGCAAAGGACAATGGTAGAAATAACAGCAAACATGCCTAAATAATGGATTCCAATAACAAATAAGGAAATGCAGTAGATTTAATGATTGATTTTAACTTTACCATGCGATTATGCTAAATGAGGTGAACTCCAAGATGCATAAACATAATAATTCAAGACAGTGCAGAAATACAATATGAAAAATGCAGAGAAAGCTAAGGAAACGCAAACTCTGGACTCGGATTGCCCCCAATCTGGACTACAGTCAGGATCGCCTCCAATCGTACGAGATCATCTGTGCTCCTCGACAAAATCATCCGTAATCATCCGAGATCATTTGCGATGATCCGAGCTAGCTTCAACTGAAAAATAGTAGAGTTCCTGCAAGAAAATGCAAAGTATAGAACACAGACAGTAGTACGAGGATGCTCTAGTGAATAAAGATCCAAATCCATCAGCTAAGGGGTTCAGGGAAATCAGAATCAAGGGGAGTCAAGGGGGTAAACTAGAAAATCCTAGTTTATATAGGCTTAGGAAGAGGTTTAAGAGGTTGGGGATCATCCCAATCTGGGAGATCTCCAATAGGGAAATCTCCAACTGCGTAGACGCGCTTCTGCCCAAGTTGGAGAGGCTGTTGAAACAGAAGCTAATTATGAAAATTTGGTTTTGGGACAAAATCATCTGGACGTTCTGTCCATGACGATTTCGTCAGATCTGGGACGATCTCGTCTAATCTACGATGATATCGTCCAACGGTCAAAACAAATCCTAAAAATGGCACGAAAAATGAGGAAATGGGTAACAGGCGGTTTTGGAGCGGTTTTGGGGTTAAAATTCAAATTTCTATCTTTTATCTTTTACTAAGGTTTTAACCGTGCCAATTTTAGGGTGCTACAATGTGTTTTTCTATTTGGAAAACATCTTCCATAACAACATATTCCATCAAAACATCTTCCATGTCAACATATTCCATATCAACATCTTCCATGACAACATCTTCCATGCCATACCATATTCTGCCTCTTTTATTACTGTGAGTGTCACAAACTACATAACTAGTGAGAACCTTCCTCTTTACACCCATGAAGGGAGGACATATTTGCTTGGCTACCTTATTAGCCATCTTTGGAGAATCATACTCATCACTAGAGGTGCCCCATGGAATATCTATATGATTCCTCCTTGGGGGTGTTTCACTACACTCATCATCAAAAATTTCTATCTGAGGTATATTGTACTCTCCCACCAGTCATTGATCAAACTCATGTGCATCATAACTCCACAACTTCCTTTGTTGATGTGGGGGATATGGTCTTGGTCTTTCTTCCTGAGACCCTACATTTTTTTGTCGTGGTGCTTGACTCTCATCTTTTGCACTCTCTTGTAACCCTTTTATCACTTTCTCAGGTGTCACCATCCATTCTTCTCCCTCGTGCACTACTTCTATGTTAACTTGTTCCTCTATGTTAGGTGGTTCTGGTACCTCCTCTTTTGTCCCTACCAATAGCACCTCAAAATATTATTCTTTAGATGTCCAAAATTGCTCTATTTCTATTTCATGTGTACTATGGTCTAAATTACTTGCATTCTCTCTTTGATAAATTCTCATACTTCTTGTCTCCTACATATTTGCATACTAGTGCCTGTCATTCACCTCCAAGTTTGTAATATTTTTACTTTGTCAATTTGACTCATTTAAAAAAATGCCAAGTTCGATAAGGCAACGATGTCAAATTTAGCATAGGGGTGTAGTATTCCCAGTGGGGAGGTGGTTTTCAAGGTCTTAAAATGATCAATTTACTATTGTTAATCAAAGAACCAAATCGTACAATCATATAATTTTCATAACAATTAGTATGCGACTGCAAAACAACTTGTACGAACTCAAATTGTACAACTGTATGGTCCCAAATTATACAATGTTAGTTCTTGTATGATTTGACACTCATCCAATCCTTCATATTCATTTTTACAAGATATTGTGCACAACTTTGTGACTAATTTATTCAATTTGCCAATATTACTAAATCGGGTAAGTTTTCCTTAATCACCTAAACTACCAAATCAAGTAAAGTTCTTTTGTATGATTTGTAGCACATTTGGTGTATAATTTGTAGGAACTGAAAGTTCATAAATGTGCCAATTTGAATACTCTTCCTTATCGATCTATTTCATACAAGTTTTAGAAAGTTCTAGAATGGTAATTACTCCATTCCAACCAACATGCAAGTTATATCCTCAAGGTTTGAGAGAGTTCTTCACAATGGCAATATCCAAAAATTGTACAATAGCCTTCAAGAAATCCTTATTGATACAATATACCTTACAGATCATTCTCGGGGCTCACACTAGTGGAGATTCAATTCCATTCTTCATATTAGTGCATTAACATTATCCACAGACATAGAGAAGTAACATGCAACAACCAGTTACTGCAAAACACTAATCCATCATTCCAATATCATACAATATATAAGAAAATACTATGCAATGTGATTCTTCCTCATTACTCTTCAATGATGCAGTGCAGTCACTAATAGATTCCACAAAGATACACAATAACCAATAATTCCACACAATAATCATATAGATGCATTCAATACTCAAACTAATCAGACCAAACTTACAAAATTAAAAGTGGGATCTTATATAACGTTTCCCATATCATTCCAAGCGGTTCCTAATGCAATTCATTATTCCCAACTGCCCATGTATAACGGAATACATAATTACACCCTTTTACTAAGTCTAAATACATGATTTATCAAATTCATTCGCAATTACAACTCTAATTGCATTTACTTTGCATTCCATTGCATATCATTGTACTTTGTAAATTTTACCATATATTTTGTACATTTTGCTTCCTCATCATATGTTTTACTCTTGCTTGTATGTTTTGCCAAAACTATCAAAATTGTCAAAACTATCAGAACTAGGTAAATCCTCTTTTTCACTTCTTCTAGGAGGTGGATTTGTTGCCTACATGGCATACCCCCTAATTGGGTAATTGAAATCTCTTTGAACTGTTTGAAAATAAAATAGATTAGAAAAGAGAAGTGGTAGAAGCGGGGCATGAAATTTCTATTCTCTTTTATCAATTTCTATAATTCTTTGAAATCTTTGTTCATTGTATCACATATTATGTCCTACCATATATAGATCAGCACCTTCCACATCTTGTTACATTGTACTATTAGGTACATGACTTCTACACTTAACCAAATTTAGGTCCTCAACCCCTATAACTATGTGGATCATGTCAGCATAATCTTTCACCCACTTGTGAAGTGAGGATTTGTGGATGGAAAATTTTGTTGACACTAATTTTTCATAGTCAAACAATAATTCATAGAAGGTGGTGTCGATAATGTGTTAAGCCTATGCTAAGACTACTGCCACATCGTAAACTAGTTTCATAATTTCCATTCCAAATAGTTTTTCAATTCTTTCTAGCATAATTTTTTATATAGGCTTATATCTACCTTTTACTATAGCTTTGGTCCTTGGGTGGTATGAAACAACTAACCATGACAATAGTTTAGGGAATAAATGCACTCTCGAGCAAAATAGCTTCACCAAATTGGTCCTCCACTTATTGTAGTGAGGACTACTCTTATCTTTATCTTCATATGTCTTATTGAAGATGTTCTTTAGAAAATATTGTGGGTGTTGCCATTCCTCTATGCTTGATTGAAAATAGAATTTGATGAGCTCTTCCTCACCCCATACTTTCTCTGTGGGCTTCCTTGTGGTCATTTTCTTAAATGACAATTTTCTTTCTAAAATTTTGACCTTGGTTTTGGGATCAACTACACTTGAAGAGGCCATGGTTTGAGTATTAAAAATTGGGTTCTTCGGTTCTATACTATTTAAATATACTCTTAGCTCTATAAGTTGCTCGCTACTGTTAATATATTTTTAAAATAGTTTATGCATGAAGCGTCATTAATGTTGCACCAACCACCACTGTACTACTATTATACTTGCTTCACAACCTCACTCTCCATAATGGTTGGTCTATCATGGATCATCATCTTTCAGTTGATTTGTGCAACTAACCATATGATCATACACATATCTGATTTTAAATCATTCGATTAACTCACATTATGTTAAATCATGTGCCTGGATAGATCCAAAGAAAAGGTTCATAGTTGGATTGCATGCTTGCAATTTCCTAATTGGATCTCAGTCATGTCAGTGAAATCATCATTAATTCGAGTGCCTCATTGGCTTTCTCAAATGAGGGTCCACAAGATCTGACTTCAGTTAAGTATTGCTTCAATCGTGTGACAAATCGACTAATGACCATCATGGATTTTGAGACACTCATGCTTTGGTTACCGTCGATGGTTGATCGATTGATCAGTGCTTTAATTACTTCCCTTATGGATATTATCAATTGGTGATTCATTGTGATTTAGTTGAAGATTTCTCACTCACTGATTAGGTGTTTGACCAGTTAGCCCTCACCATCTATTAGTTTTTTATCGATAACCCCTTTATTATTTTGAATGAATGGTGATTTTAACTGCTTGCTTTTAACTCTTTGGCCGAGTAGTCTAGTGTACCCTTCTACGTGCTATGTTAAACTCACACTAGCCTTTATTTGGGGGATCAACATAATAATGATTTTAATTAAATAAAAATGCATGCGAGAATTTATGTTACATGTACCTTGATTCCCACTGGTTTTACCTATATTTGATCTGATCCATCTCAACCGTTGCCTTGCTTGACTGGTACCCTTTGATGGTTATGATATGTTTGAATGACAAGTCCATGTATTTATCTCTTCTTGGATGAAGAGATTTCTACATCTTAGATTCTGCCACGCCACTACTTTGATCGATCAAGCATATTTAGTTACATTTGGCATCAATTAGTCAATCCATGTTAGTTTTAATTTGAATGGTCTTGATATTGCCACATGGGAATTTTTTCAGCCAAAGGTTATCATATTTAATTAATATGTCAGCTTTGACTAAGGGTTTTGATTTTAGTTCGATCGAGATACTTCCACACCAAATTAATCAACTGGTCTCTTAATCTTTGTAGTCGAATATTGGTGCATGTGTTTTTGAGCATCGCTTTGACCAAGCGGTTTGACTATTTTTGGTTGATGTCTTAGAGTCAAAAAATATAATTTCATAATTAATATAACTATGCTCATATTGATAGTCTTCAAAATTTTAGATTTGTTTTTGGTCAAGTGGTATGTTTTCCCTATCGAATAGATCAACTGATCACTCAGCTTGCCTTTTATTCTCATTGATCGAATGGTTTATCTTTTATGCTAAATCCATCGGCTGGTCAGTTGGTTGATCAATCAATATTTTATTCTCATATATATAAAGGCTTCTTTGTTCTATCCTTAAAATTTTACTTTTTGATGATGACTTTCTGTTTGTCAGCCATCGATCGATCTCTATCAGGTCGACTTAGCTTTGCTTCCATTTTTTAGCCGATCGAGCTGGTAGCTTGTAGACTTAGGTAAAAGTGGGAAAGGGACTCCTTAAGATTAATTTAAAGGATTATTTTACTTCTTAAGGGTGCAAGGTATTTTTAGAGCTTTTTGCAATTGAGGCCATTTTATGAAGGATGCCTAACATGATGATAGAGTCACTGGAAATGAATGACTTAAGCATTTTGAAGGCTTTATCAAATTTTGAAACATATTAATCTATTGTTACCTTTTAAGATGTTTATGGATTTATAACTTGAAATTTGAATTATTAATTTAAAACATCACAAAATTTTATGGACCTCTTATGACCTTCAAAATTTTGAAATTAGGGGTACATTCATGTTGTATCATTTTATCTACAACAAGTATATATGCTATGGCATGGCATATGGTTATACCATTTCAAAGAACCTCCAACCAATGTTATAAGAAATTTTCTCAACATCAAGGAGTCATTGTCCTGAATACGAAAGCACATATTGATGAAGCTTATCACATTCACTTTCACATATGCGTCACCTTTAAACTTTTTAAGTTTAGGCATCTCAAAATACGGTGGGTACAATGGTGATGGCACTGATGCATGTAGAGGTTGATTACTATCCTACCTTAGGGTGGTTTTTTGGTATTCCAAGCCTTGAGCTTGTTTCTCCAATGAATTTATCCAATAAGTTAGCGCTTTGTATGCCTTTGGAAAAATGATATGATCAGCTCACCATTGCCTTTGATTAGGTAGAGGAGGGTGATTTTGATGTTGAGGTGGGTGATAAGTATGATCATAAGGCATCTCATCATAAATAGATTCAAGGTAGGTAATAACTTTTTCTTTATGTCCTCATTGGGGTTATTCATATAATTCTTCCTCCTATTGATCTTGGTACTACTGAGGAATATGAATTTCTTGATGGTAACTAGGTAGTGGCCTTTGATGTTGAACGTGATTTTAGTGCGACTACGGGGGAAGGTTTTGATATTGTATTAGGTACCTTATGCATTGTTGTGTTCTATGAGCATTTGATGTAGGGGCCATTTAATGCAAGGCCTTTTACAATTACTCTTGTTGTATCCTTTGTTTATACAATTTTTGTAGGTGTGATCGGCATTGTTCCACCCATTGATTCAATTGTTGTTGCTTTAATCATTGGTGGTCTAATTGTAATTGATCCACATATTGTTGTCTATTAAGGTTTGGCATGGGTGTTTGATGAATATGATTTAATTGCTCAATTGTGTGGGGTATGTTTACCATCGTATTCAAAATACAAATGGGCTTGTCTTGTCTTTCACCTCTATAAGTATCACTACTTGTTTTCCATGATCTCTAAAGGTTGCATTGACCTGATATTCTAGTTTATAAATAATATCTTTATAATCAAGTGGTGTAGAGGCACAACGTTCTTGAACGAATGATCTCTCTTGAAACATATTAGGGTTTGGATTACCCTCATCTATAACAAATATGAGAGTTGACATAGGTTATCTCTGAGGATGGGGGTTAACATGCATATCCTCTTGGTCATGTTTATGATATATGAATAGATGCTCAATTGGGGTGTCTTGATAGTAGTCATATTGGTATGGGATGTACTCTTGTGCTGCCTTTAATGGTTCCCTAGGATGATTTGAGACACAAATGCATGGCACTGCCCTACTAGGGCCCTTAGTAGGCAGGTTATTCTTTTTGTAGAAATCCAACAAGATGTCTAGGTAAATAAAGTCTCCTTTAGTACCTGTGGGTGCTTCCCTAATAAGAATTTCTTGGAGGTTCAATTCCTTAAATGAGATATCCTAGGTACAACGTGCGCCAGGGTGCCAATTAGGTATGACAAGGTCCTCTAGACTATATTGGATATGTTCCATGTCTCCTTGTGGATTTTTATCAGTACTTGCTCTTGATTTATCCTAAATGCATATTGTTACCATTATCTAACTTATGTGAGCAATAAATAAACAAACAAAAAAAAATGTCTTTTTGTTTTGATTTTTATGATTTTTTTTGTTGATGATTTTTTTATTTTTGTTTTGGTTTTTGATGTGTTTTTTATGAACCTACTCCTATAACTATAGATGAGGTGCAAGCTATCCAAGTGTTTTTATGTCCACCTCTTTGACAATAAGTGATACAACAATGACTAGAAATGGATCTTTAAATCTATCCTACTTTGAGATGCACCCAAAAGTAGGGGACCTTTTGGTAATTAAATCTGAAAAGCCACTCACAGGGCTACTAAGTCTTCTAGAGAGCCAATCCATAGTGGGATATGAATTTCCACATCACAAGATTACTATCAGTCATTGGTAATGAAAGCCAACTAGCCAATGTTATATATACCTCATGAATGTGTGTGTAGGTTTTTTTTTATTTTTGCAAAAATCAAATCAAACAACAATTGATGATATTTCACTAATGCAAATTTAAAATCCTAGAATGTAATATTTCCTAAATAATTATAAACCTTTTAGCATACCACAACACAAGAAAACTAGAAAACTACAAACAAAGACCATCTCTACCTGAGACAGTTACTATCTAACTGACTAAAAAAAGTAATAACTTTTCAAAGTATGTTATAAATAGATGTTTTCTTACTTTTCTTTGCAGAAGTAGGAAAGAAAAATATAGTGATGAGGACATCCACAAAATATGTTTTAGTTGTTAGACTAAATTGGAATCTAGCTACAATTAGCTTCTTCAGTCAGTATTTGGTTATTTAGTTATGTATTAATTGTGTATTTTTGTGTACTACTTAAGTACCTACTAAATAATGAAAACTAGTTCGATGTGATTACATATTAGTTGGTATCAAATAAGGAAGTTCCTACCCTATGAGGGAGGAATTCCTTGTGGAAATTCCCCCTCCTCTTTGAATTTTTATTTCAAAATTTCTTGCAGAATCAATGTTTCATGGAGTTCACTAGATCTAGATTGCATTTATTTCTATGTAGTATGTGGAAACCTTTCTATAATTTGCAATGGTGATAGGATTTTGGAGATTCTTTTGCTGCTTTTTAGAGATCTACTATATCTAGATCTCAAATTCACTTCACCGACCCAAACATTGATCCCTCCTTGGTACGTAGTTTGACCAAGTGATTATTGCATCACTTGAGGTTCCTTGAGTGGATTCTCATCTAAGGTGGTTATACTATCATCCATATAGTTTCTATTGAATTCCTACAATATAATAACACCTTTGATATTCATCGTAGCATTATCGATCAATAGAGGTGGTTGAAAAATCCAAAAGATCAGTTGGCCATGAAGAAGACATTTTGTTAGTGTTGTTTCAATAGGGATAACTAGATCTGAGAAATTAGGATTGTAATGTAATAAATCATGCAAAAAACTATAGCATGGAGGATGAGAGATAAATTTTTTCAAAGTTGATTTGTTGCTCAGTCATCAAATCCCACAAGTCTACATCCAACTAGCAGACCCCAGTATGCCTCCACCTATCATCGAATGTGATCTCCATCATAGATAGCATGTGGTATCGTTCAAGATACAACATCCACAAGCTTGATATTTTTAATTCTATAACAGTGTCTATTCCCTTTGTCTTGCACTATGAGGTGATAGATTTTATGCTAAGGGACATCAACAGATCCATCACATTTTTTGCATATGCCACTCTTTGTTTTCTCTATCTCTTGTGTGGATGCATACAAAAAAATTTCCATACCTCATTATCATCATCTTAATCCATAGAGGATGCATTGATTGAGCATGAACACATATATTAAACCTACCCCTTGGATCTATGAAGCCACCCGTGAGCCATGACAATGGAATTTTATTTAAAAAAGCACTCAATCCTTCTACCATAGGCACTAGTGGCACTTGATTGTTTGATAAAAATGGTTTTTTACATACCCTCTTCCCATTTTATATCCATTACAACCTGATCTATAGCACCTGTGAGTGATCGAATCCAATTTTTATCGATGATGTTCATCCTCAAATATTTTAGGTGCTCTCCAATGCAGTCTGAGCATTTCTAGTCGTTCTGAGCTCCACATCAACCTTCTATTTTGATCCCCTATGCACATGTTATCTTTTTTGAGTGATATTATTTGTAAACATCAAGTGATGATTTGTGGTAGCCATCAATGGTTGCCTTGAATACATCACAAATAGAAATATTACCAACAAAGCTTTCAATTCACATGCAAATAGCATTTATCCAATCTAATTATGTGCTAAGTCAATATCCTCACAATCATTTAGGGTTTCACGTGCCTCTGTAGCAACCTACCATGTAGATGATGTCCTAGAGGTAGGATCGAATATGGGATGGACATCCAAGATCAACTTATGGTAATGAATCACACATGCTAACTCAAACGAATGAGTTTTCATCTTATGCAATTATTTTTTTGGTATTACATATCCCACATTATTTATGGATGGCTCTAGTAGCACCTTAATAGCAATGAGGCCCCCTATTATCATCGACCACCAAGTGGTGGTCGAGGAGCATCCTACATACCACTGCTTGGGTTCCTCATTGGTGGGCACTTCTCTACTGCCACTTGGAGGATTTGCGATGATGATCGTTGCCTTTTGCCATGTTGACTTTCTTGTCATTTATTCTAAATTCCCGATGAAGTTGACCTATCACATATTTGATCGTCGAAGTTGGCACATTTTTATTTTTTAGCCATTTAGAAGAATATTCCAAGGGAATATTTTGTTTTTAAATTGTAAAGGGTGACCTCTTCCTTCTATTTTTATGCATAAGAGCTTACTCTTTTTCTCAGTTTTTGAATCTTGATATTGATGTAAGTATAGGCTTGCTTATAGTTGTTTCAAAACTCTTTTTGAGCTAATTCCAATAGGACTATTATTTTGATATTTTGTAAAGGTCTTCTTGATCATATGGTGCTCGAAATATTATGTTGTCCTCATGAATTTTTTTTTAGTGCATGATCGGTGGTACTCGAAACTCCTCAATACAAGTGAACCTCATAAGCAGTAATCTTCTCTATAACACTTGGCAGTTGCAGTGATTGGTTATCCATGTAATCTGGTAAGATGAGTAGATTCCTATAAGGACACTTGGAATATTTGTACCCTTGTTATTTTATTATCTTGTTTCAATTTGCCCTACAATAACTCAATCGTAATAATTAGGCATCTGTTTGACAGGAGGGCAGAGGATGCTAGTTGAGGAGTATGCTTCAGGTCATAGGGGGGTTAGCAAGAAGGTGTGGCAAAAATTGACCAACTTCATTTGCTACCTAGTGCTTAGTTTTGGGTTATTGCCAACTAAAGCACAAATTTTGTGGCTAGGTGATATGTTGGATTTTGTTTCAAGCCAACTTGTATCACCATGTTTTTTGGAAGCATGATTGATGTGAGGAGTAGGCAACATTTTGAGAAAGAAGAAAATAGCCCATGGATCATAGTTTCCTTGGGTACTCCATTTGCAGGAGTGGTATTGATTCCTTGGTGGTGATGGTTGCTCTTTGTGATAGAGTAGAGCCTTCCAAAGGGTCTTCATTTTCTTCAGCAGTTCAAGGACTACATTTTGGGCACTTGTACACTCCCATGTTCACTCCCACTTTCTTGTAAAAATATTGGAGTCTAACGCTTCTGTGGTTGTGAGGAATAATGAGGATATCTACGAAAGGTATTTTTGTTGTTAGATTGAATTGGAAGCTAGCTACAATTAGCTTCTTCAGTTAGCATTTGGTTATTTATTTATGTACTAATTATATATTTTTTTGTGTTATTTAAGCACCCACTAAATAATGCAAACTAGTTTGATATAATTCCACATCATATAGAAAGCTAATCTTGAAAGCATAGGTTTTGTGTCAAACTGTAGACTTGTTGTTGTTTAGCTTCTGATCAATGAGGTGTATGGTGGTGCAATTAGTACTCCTTCCACATGCATTGTTCATATGCACTAGGTATGCCAATGGGAGTCACAAAGGGAATACAACTGTACAAGAAGCTATCTATGATTAACAATCATCTCAAGTTGAATTGATTCAAACAATGGCCATCTCAGGTCAAGACGGTTACAAAATATAGACCATCTCATATTAATATGGTTATAGAATAGGGACCATCTCATGTCAATACGGCTATAGAATAGGATCCATCTTAGGTAGAGATGACTAATCCTACAACCTGTAATCATAAAATTAAACATCAATTAGTAACTCAATAAAAAACAAGGACTAGGTTCCACTATGATATTCATCTAATATACTCAAAAATCATGCACCAATAAAGCAAAGGAAAGATAACAATATCTACAAATACGAACATGATGATAAAACAATGAAAATATGGGACTCTTTTATATTAAATAATTGTATTTCAATGTGTGACAATCAAGTCCCATTTTATGGGATGCTACCCATGATACATAAATACAAATAAAATGTCCGGGTGAACTAAATAGTCTTCTTACAATCATAAATAATTTGGGGGTGGGTATTTTGTGATCACCATAATGATTTTGATGTGGATCTTACGCTCATTTATCATAGGATGAATCATGTAATCTGCACACAAAGAAATTAGAAATTAATCAAAATCATGTGTGATAAATGAAATCAAATGTGATGAAATAAGATAAACTAGACTAAAGCATGTGAAATATAAAATCTATCTAAATGCAAGGATGATAAAAATTGTTAATCTAAGTTATGCTAAAATAAAGCAGTAAAACTAGATTTCTGACTAGGGCTAGCTTAGGGTTAGATGACCTTGCTTGCGGGTCATCTCGGGGTGATATGACCACTATCGTTGGATTGTGTTTTCTCAAAACTAGTCTTGGGAGGTGTGCGAGATGTCCTGGATTTGTTGTTGATGGATTATGTGTTGTTAGAATTACTTGATGGGTTGGATCGATAATCGAGGCATGGGTATTTGATTGCACAAAAAATAGGAGCACAACTTCCAATATTTTTAGTAGTCTGGAAACATGACTTTCAATAGTGGAATGGCTTGGAGGATGAAAAGAGGCAACACTCCATTGCTCAAAGTTGGGAATTGAATTCGATAATACTTTCTTGCACAAATTCAAAGATCCAAAATCTTTAAAACTAAGGGGTGAGCTCCATTTTATATACTTCTTGGATGGAAGCCAAAAATGGTGAAATCACCCTACATAAAAAAGTAAAGAGTCAGTTCACATTAATAAAAATGAATGCCTATCTTTAAAATTTCATGTTATTGATAATTTCATTTATTTTTCTATTTTGGCCCATGTAGGGTGCTCAATGCCTTTCTTGGGATCATGCATGGGGTTAAATTGTATTTTCGACTGTCTGTTATGTGTATTTTTATTTTTAAGCTTGCTTTTGGTGGTCGTCTCAGGTTGAGATAGCCATGGTATAGCAATCATCTCAGGTTGAGTGATGGGGACCCAAAATAGCTCACGCCAAATTCTCAATTCTCATTCAATAATTCAAAAAAATATTATAATAATGGCAGCAGTCTACCAAATAAACTCCTTTATCTCGAAAGATAGTTTATATTACAACATCTTCTGCCCTGGAAGAAAAATAGCCTAAACAGGTCCAAAATGGCCCTCTTCCCTTCAAGTCTGCAACTCTGTCTCCATAGTTTTCCCCACCCCCTGGGCATGCCTTCGCTTCCCCTTTTAAAATCTCTGGCGTGACTCTCCATCTCCCTTTTTTGACCCTTCGTTTCATTTCCCATGCCTCTTCGTTGTCTTGGCTTTTGAAACGACTTTCTTTCTGACTCTTGATCTTCATCTGCTTTCATTGCACCTTGGTGCCACGTGCTTGTCCAATGTTGCCACTGTAGACTCTGTCTGCCTGTCAACCAATTATGGCGTTCGGTCTATCCATCGCTCGATAATTTTCTCTGCAATGGCCCCTGTAACCGCTTGCCTTTTTTTTCCTTTTGTTTGGTCGCGAAAACGTGACATGTCGTGATATCGCGACATTTTTGCTTCACTACCTTCTTGCCCCTTTTCGACTCATTAAAATGCGACATGTCGCGATATCATGACACTTTTGGCTTTTCGGCCTTCCTGCCCTTTGCGAGTCATGAAAATGCGACATGTCGCGATATCGTGACACTTTTTCTTTTCGGCCTTCCTGACCTTGGCGAGTCGCGAAATGTGACATGTCACGATATTGCGACATTTTTGCTTTTCGGCCTTCCTATCCTTGGTGAGTCGTGAAAATGCGACATTTCGCGATATCACGACACTTTTTCTCTCCTGCGCCTCCTCTCGTATTTTGGTCGGGATAATGTGACATGTTGTGATATCGCGACACTTTTCTCTCCTGCGCATTCCCTCGCATTTTGGTCATAAAAATGCGACATGTCACGATATCGTGATACTTTTTCTCCTTTGCACTTTCCCTCGTCCTTTGGTCGTGATAATGCGACATGTCGTGATATCGTGACATCTTTCCTTTTCGGCTCCTCTTTCTCCTTTTCGATCTTGAAATCATGACATGTCACGATATTGTGACATCTTTCCTTTCTGCCTCCTCCTCGCCTCTTGGGTCATGAAATCGTGACATGTCACGATATCGTGATAGCTTTGCTCTCTACTTTCTCTCTCTATTTTGGGTCACAAAATCACAACATGTCACGAAATCGTGACATGTCACGATATCACAATAGTTTTCTTCCTTGCTTTCTTTCTGCTCTGTCGGTCATGATTTCGCAACATGTCGTGAAATCATGACATTTTCTTCTCTGGCCTTTCCTATCTTATTTCGGTCATGATTTCACGACATGTCACGAAATCGTGACATTTTTTCTCCACGCCTTCTCTCTCCTTCCTGAGTCACGAAAACATGACATGTCGCGATATCGCGACACTTTTCTCTGTCGCGATATCGTGACATCAAGGCAAATACTTAGAATTTTTTTTGTTGATGCAAGATTGCTCTGCTGCCATCGGATGCTCCTGCATCAGACAACCAAGGTGGATTGAGAAGTGTCCTTTACTTCTATACTGTTGGAGGAATACCTAGGCGGTCGACCTCTATTTTTGACAACCAAGTTGCATCTTCGATAGGCCTGCCCTTCCACTTGACCATATATTCATAATACTACATATTCCTGGTACTTCTTCCTTCTCGAGTGTCTAGTATTTCCTTGATCTCGCCTGTTGCTGGAGTAGATGTTGGAATACTCCATAATTTTGCACTTGGTGTCTCGCTACTGCCTCCTTCATGATATTCTACCAAATCTACAATGTTAAAAATAGGTGATATGTTAAGGCCACTTGGAAATTCCACTTCATACGCATTGCCTGAATCTCGTTTTCCTATAATTCGGCATGGTCCAAACTTCTTCATCTTCAGCTTGTTATAGGTTTTAGCAGGAAATATTTCTTTTCTCAAATGGACCATGACTTCATCTCCCATAGTGAATTCCTTGAACCATCGCTTCTAGTCTACCCTTGTCTTATATTGGTTATTCATGTTAGTAATGTGCTTCTTCACTTCTTCATGCACGTTCTTCAAATGCTCTGCAAAGTCCTCAGCCTCGACACTGCACTTTTCCCCTGTATCCATCTTCCTCAACTCAAAAGAATTCCTTGGACTGCTCCCATACACTATCTAGAATGGAGATTTGTTAGTACTCCTATTGACATAATTGTTGTATGCAAATTCTGCCTGTGGCAAAACCAAATCCCATCCCGTGGGCTTATCTCTTATCAAGCATCTCAATAGATTTCCCAGACTTCTATTCACCACCTTCGTTTGGCCATAAATCTATGGGTAGTATGCAGAACTGAATTTCAAATATGTCTTCAATTTCTTCCACAAGGTCCTCCAGAAATACCCCACAAACTTGGTATCTCTGTTAGAAACGATACTCTTTGGTAGACCATGAAGTTGTACCACCTCTTTGAAAAATAAACCTGCAATGTGAATTGCGTCACTAGTTTTCTGGCAGGGAATAAAATGTGCCATATTTGAAAACCTGTCAACCACCACAAATATGGAGTCATTTCCCCACTGTGTCCTTGGTAGACCAAGAACGAAATCCATGCTGACGTCCTCCCATGGTCTCTCTGAGTACAGGTAATGGCTGATATAATCCAGTGTTTTGATTCACACCTTTCGCCATCTGGCATACTCTACAGCTTTGCACAAACCTCTTCACATCTTGCTATAGTTGAGGCCAATAGTATTTCTCACTAACCAGGGCAATGGTCTTATCCCGACCAAAATGTCCAGCCAGCCCTCCATTGTGTTTCTCCTTGACTAGATTTTCCCTCATTGAACTCCTTGGAATGCATAATTGACTTCCTATAAACAACATTCCATCTTGGATCAGAAAATCCAACCACTTGGTCCTGTCCAAAGTGACAGGTGCCAAGCAAGCCTTCCAAGCTTCTACAAAATCAAGATCTTCAAGGTACAAGCCCTTTAGTTCATCAAATCCTACCACTTCCACCTTCATTTCTGTCAACAAACACTGCCTTCTACTCAAGGCATCTGCAACTCTGTTTGACCTTCTGCTCTTGTGCTTCAACACAAAGGTATAACTCTATAGAAACTCAACCCACTTCAGGTGCATCTGATTTAGCTTCCCTTGGCTATTAATATACTGTAAGGCCTGATGATCAGTATATAGAACAAACTCTTTTTGCAACAAGTAATGTTGCCACTTCTTTAGAACCTGAACTATAGCATAAAACTCTTGATCATAAACTGAATACTTCTTCCTAGCATCATTGAGTTTCTCACTAAATTAAGCAACAGGTTTACCTTATTGACTCAAAATAGCTCCTATGGCACTACCACTAGCATCACAATCTACCTGAAATACCTTATTAAAATCTAGAAGTGTCAAAATAGGTTGCTTTGTAACCTTCTTCAACATATCAAATATCTTATCTGCTCCTAAGGTCCACTTAAATTCTTTCTTATCCCCTCTCATTGTTTCTGTAAGGGGTGCACAAATACTTCTGAAATTCCTAATGAATTTCTTGTAAAAACTTGCTAGACCATGAAATGATCTTACCTCAATCGTGCTTCTCGGAGTAGGCCATTCAATGATAGCTCTCACTTTTTTTGGGTCCATTTTTAGACCTTCGACTGAGATGACAAATCCCAGGTACACTAACTCCTTCTTCATGAAATTACACTTCTTCAGATTAATTAACAACTGCTCCTCTCGCAGCTTCTCAAAAACCCTTGTAATATGCATCAGATGCTCCTCCAGGGTTCTGCTAAATATTAAAATATCATCCAAATAGACAATGATGAATTTGCCTAAAAATTCTTTCAATACCTCATTCAATAGTTGCATGAATGTGCTTGGTGCATTGGTTAGCCCAAATGGCATGACCAACCATTCATACAAACCCTCTCTGGTCTTGAAGGCTGTCTTCCACTCATCTCCTTCTCTGACACGAATCTGATGATAACCACTCTTGAGATCAATCTTTGTGAAATACTTGGCTCCACTCAAACAGTCCATAATGTAATCCATCCTTGGCAATGGAAATTTGTACTTTATGGTGATCTTGTTAATGGCTCGAGAGTCTGTACACATTCTCCACTCTCCATCTTTCTTTGGTGCTAGTACTTGCAGTACTGCACATGGACTCAAGCTCTCCTAAATCAGTCCTTTCTCCAGTAACTCTTGGACTTTCTCGTTTAGCTCTTCAGTTTTTGTAGGAGTCATTCTATGTGCTGCCTTATTGGGTAAACTAGATCCTGGTACCAAATCTATATGGTGACTGATCTTCCTCACTGGTGGTAAACCCTCAGGCACATTTTTAGATATAATGTCTAGAAATTCTTCTAACAGTCCTAAGACTTCTACAAGGGTATCCTTACATTCTTCCTTCCTAACTCTAGGAATTAATGCATAGCACATATGCTCATGCTTTAAACTATCCAAAAATCTTCCCCCTTCAACTAAACAGATTCTAGCGCTACTACATACCTTTTCGCCTGCCTCCTTCAAGGGCTTCAGCTTATGGAGCACTCCATTCTTCGTCACTGAGTAAGTGTTGGCGTGACCATCATGCACTGCATATCGATCAAACTGCCATGGCCTTTCCAACAACAAATGACAAGCATCCATAGGCAGGATGTCACACAAGACCTCATCACAGTAATTCCCAATATTAAATTTCATCGAGCATTGCTCACTGACCAAAGCCCTATGGTCCTTCTGTAACCACGCAATCCGATATGGATGCGGGTGGCTTCTCCTCTTTAACTATAACTTAGTAACCATTTCTTCTGAGACCAAGTTATCAGTACTACCATTATCTATAATGATATTACAGACCTTACCCAAAATTTTGCACCTTGTGCGGAACAGGCTCCTCCTCTGGTCTGATCCTTTCTCCTCATTCAACAGGGTCCTCCTTGTGACCATTACTTCTCCTCCCTCTGCCTCCTTAGAATGTCCTGATTCAACACCTTCATCTACTATAGCAACTCTGGCAGGACCCTTAGGTCTCTTATTCGTCCTTTCTCGGTGTTGTGGACACTCGTATGCTCGATGTCATTCTTCGCCATAGTGGAAATAGGTTCCCCGAAATCCTCCCCTTCCAAATCTACGTCCAGATCTACCTCTCCCTCTTGGGTAACCATTGTTCTGATTACGGGGTTGGTAGGTGTTCCCCTCTTTCTGATCCTAGGTATTACTAGTTTCACCAGCCTTCATCTGATCCTTATATTTTTCTCCACTGGTCCTTCCACTAGTTCTTCCACCATGACCTCTTCCTCTTTGCTTACCCTCAAACCATCTGTTCAGCTTCTCTTTGACTTTGAGGGCAAACTGGTAAGCATCCTCAATGGTGCTCACCCTAACTAGACTCAAATCTTCTTGAATACTGGTTCTCAACCCATTAATGTAATGGGCCACCTTCTCCCTATTAGCCTCTGAATGGCCAGTTCTGATTGAGATTTGGTAAAACTCCTCTATATATTCTTTGACAGATTTGTTTGACTATCTCAAACTCTGCATTTTTCTCAACAGGTCCAATTTGTAATCTACAGGAATAAACTATCTCTTCAACTTCTCTTCCATTCGATCCCATCTGGTTATCTTTTCCTTTTCACTTATATTTCTTTTTAGCTACACTTCTTTCCACCGTATGCAAGCATGGCCTTTCAACTTTGTTTTTACAAACTTGATCCGATCTGGATCTACAACCTCCTCATACTCAAAATACTCCTCCATATCATTGATCCAATCAATCAACTCCTCTGGATTGAGATTCCCAAAATACGTGGAGACATCAAACTTTGTCTTCTTCTTGATCCGAGATATGGCCTTAACCAATCTGGCTTCTATAGGATCCATTGCTTCTTCTTCTTCTAATGGATTATCAACCTCCCAAGCTTCATCTTCACTATGATCTTCTCTCCTTGGCTCAACCCCTCTTCACAACTCCTCTTGTAGGGCTTGCACTTGCCTCTACAAAGCTCTGAAATCTTCTTCAGGTACCACATTTCTCCCACCACCACGGTTTCTTCATGGAGGCATTCTTCCTCACTCTCTTCTCACAACTCTTTCACAGATCCTGGTGCAAACTGCCTCACTTTCGACGATCTGCTCACACACTCAAGAACTCCCACTCTGATACCACTTGATGGGGACCCAAAATATCTCATGCCAAATTCTCAATTCTCATTCAATAATTCATAAAAATATTACAATAATGGCAGCAGTCTGCCAAATAAACTCCTTTATCCCAAAAGATAGTTTATATTACAACATCTTCCACCCTGGAAGAAAAATAGCCTAAACAGGTCCAAAATTGTCCTCTTGCCTTCAAGTCTGCAACTCTGTCTCCACAGTTTTCCCCACCCCCTGGGCATGCCTTCGCTTCCCTTTTTAAAATCTCTGGTGTGACTCTCCATCTCCCTTTTTTGACCCTTCATTTCATTTCCCATGCCTCTTCATTGTCTTGGCTTTCAAAATGTCTTTCTTTTCGACTCTTGATCTTCATCTGCTTTCATTACACCTTGGTGCCATGTGCTTGTCCAATGCTGCCACTGTAGACTCTGTTCACCTATCAACCAATGATGGCGTTCGGTCTATCCATCGCTCGATAATTTCCTCTGTAATGGCCCCTGTAACCGCCTATCTTTTCTTTTCCTTTGTTTGGCCACAAAAACATGACATATCATGATATCACGACATTTTTGCTTCACTACCTTCTTGCCCCTTTTCGAGTCACAAAAATGTGACATGTCGTGATATCGCTACACTTTTGCTTTTCGGCCTTCCTGCCCTTTGCGAGTCACGAAAATGTGACATGTCACGATATCGTGACACTTTTGCTTTTCGGCCTTCCTGCCCTTGGCGAGTCACGAAAATGTGACATGTCGCAATATCGTGACACTTTTGCTTTTCGGCCTTCCTGCCCTTGGCGAGTTGGAAAAATGGGACATGTCACAATATCACGACACTTTTGCTTTTCGGCCTTCCTATCCTTGGCTTTTTCTCTCCTATGCCTCCTCTCGTCTTTTGGTCGCGATAATGCGACATGTCGTGATATCGCGACACTTTTCTCTCCTACGCCTTCCCTCGCATTTTGGTCGTGAAAATGTGACATGTCGCAATATCACAACATTTTTTCTCCTTTGCGCTTTCCCTCGCCCTTTGGTCGTGATAATGCGACATGTCACGATATCACGACATCTTTCCTTTTCGGCTCCTCTTTCTCCTTTTTGATCACGAAATCGTGACATCTTTCCTTTCTGCCTCCTCCTCGCCTCTTGGGTCACGAAATCGTGACATGTCACGATATCGCGACAGCTTTGCTTTCTACTTTCTCTCTCTGTTTTCGGTTGTGAAATCGCGACATGTCATGATATCGTGATAGTTTCTTTCCTTGCTTTCTTTCTGCTCTGTCGGCCGTGATTTCGTGACATGTGAAATTGCGACATTTTCTTCTCTGGCCTTTCCTGTCTTCTTTCGGTCACGATTTCGTGACATGTCACGAAATCATGACATTTTTGCTCCACGCCTTCTCTCTCCTTCCTGAGTCGCGAAAATGCGACATGTCGCGATATCGCGACACTTTTCTCTATTGCGATATCGCGACATCAAGGCAAATACTTAGAATTTTTTTTTGTTGATGCAAGATTGCTCTGCTGCCATCGGATGCTCCTGCATCATTGAGATAACCATGGTTTAGCAGTCATCTCAAGGTAATATAACCATGATTTATGGGAATTTGTACATGTTTTAGAAGTCCATTCATGTAGTCTCTTCAATATGATATGTTTAGGTGTCTACACAAATAAAATACCTTCATGTCTATAAAATGTATATAAGAGCTACATATGTATCCTATCCAATAGGATCACTTATGTCATTTAGTTACTAGGCATCATTACTATTAGAAGATTTGAATAGTTGGTCTTTTCCATCACTCATATACCCCTACTTAGATGATTAGAATCCAATGATGCAATATGCAAGTCAACTTCATAATGAAATCTACATCACACATAAATAGAGCATGACTAAGGCAGTTAAGCTCAACTAAGCTAAATGTGACAAGCACACCCCTCACCTGCTCTGATAGATTTGTAATATAATTTGTAGGTAATCATAGCTAGATAATTGAATACATTGTAAACCTCTTTATATACTAGAATGTAAGCCATTCTAACGGTTGACTCTTTTGCATTTATAATTGGAATAATTGTATGATTAAGGCTATATGTTTTTTAAATGAAGATTGGATTATTGTTTGACCTCTTGCTCAAGTTTCTTGTAAAAATGTATGTATGTCTCATTGAGTAGTTAAGCATTTTTGTTAAAGCTAGGAATGGATAATTTTGTTATAGTTATTCTGCATTTTGGATTTCTCCCTATAGTTACTATTTAGTTTTGGAATGACTTAACAACACTAAGAGTTTATCATGATTAGTTGTTTAAAGTATAACAAAAGTAAGATGGTTTGTTAGGTTTTTTAGTCTAAGTTTAGATTACGAGACTCTCTGCATTACATCTCTTGATGTTTTTGAATCTATAGCACTTGTTTCTTAGCCTTCTGACCCTTTGCATTCTTTAGTTTAGTCTACAATCCCTATTAGTTAGATTAGCTAGGACAAAAAGGAGTTAACCTTATATGGAGGTTGAATCAAAAACCCTAGTTTTTAAGGCATCCAATCTTGGTTGAGGTCTGAAGGGTGCAACTCATCCATATATGTCGATTTCAGAACAAAAGTTGTTTTGGATGCCTATTGGGACAAGATTTCATAGATCCTATTTAAACCACATAAAGGACATAAGATACTGGTGAATAGTCTTGACCTAAATTGTGAAGATTTATTCTCACTTGGCAACTCTGTTGAAGTAAAAGAATCCAAAAGAAATCGTGACTTCTCTAGAAAATGGACTCAAAATCAAATGGAAAAAGTACTATGTATAAATTTAATGATTTACTATGCACAAATTAGATGATTCTACAAATGCATCAATAATAGTCTTAGAGTCATGGTTTGAATTGTTTTTATCTTGGAATAGTATTGGGTCACTCAACCCGCTAGTTTTTCTTGAAATTCCTTCGACTGCATTAAATTTATTGCCTATTTATAATGGTAGTGAGAAAATTACCTATGAGCATTATTAATATGTCTTAGACCTATCCATATTATACAACATTATCTTTGAAGATTTTATGATAATATTTCTTGCTTAGTCCTTATGGTGTAAGGCATTGCAATGGTACAGATCTTTTGGAACACAAAAGCATTAGGACTTGGGCTAGCTTGGCTAAACCACTAGTTTTGGTGTTTGATGACCCAAGGGATCTCTTTACATTGCTCATGCAATTTTCCTATATTAAAATAGGTCCTCATGAATCTCTCCTATATTTTAACATCAGATTCAAAATATTATGGGATAGAATCCCTTGGAAGATTATCTTATCACAAGCATATGTCTATATCTACTATGTCCAAGCTCTAAATTTAGACTTGGTCCTTCAAATCCAACATTATCAATATAAAATATTTCCACAAGTGCTTTAGATAGCTATAAAGGATGAAAATGTGTTGATTTCAATAGGAAAACTTCCTCCCAAGCGTGCTAAGTTTGATTCTCCATTATCTTATCAAACAGATTTACAGACCTCTTTGACAAGCCCATCATTGCCTCAGCTAGTTTACAATTACAAAGGAATTATATAATTGGAAAGGAATTGTACAATTGAAAATATTTGTCTAGTTAAAAATAGTGTGAAAATAATTATCCTATTGACAAGAGAGGGAAGTGTGGTGTTGTATAATCGTACAATCAATCATGAAAGAGAAATTGTACAAACATATTATGACAAAGATGTTTATTTTTTCTACTACATCACATATACAATCTGACATTTCATAAATGTTAAGTTCCAAAACCTCCATTATACCTAACTTTTTTATACTTTTGATTCTATATTATGTGTTAAGTTATTAAGTGAGAGTATGTGTCATGTAAATCAGTGTGTGAGGTGTCTTGTTAGTAAATGTGAGTTATATGAGTGATATATCATAAATTATGAGCAATCATGAAAGACTTTACCTTTAGGTAAATATGTGAGAGAAATATGAAGATTTCGATCTCCTACGAGTTTGAGAAGAGCAAAGTCAAGAGTCATGTAATATGAACAGTATCATGCTAGTATATATTAAAGACAAAGCTTTGTAATATGTATCAAGAAGCATTCAATTTATGAATGCTTTACTAGATGTATTTTCAATAAACATTTCATTTTGTTATTATGCAATATTTTTGAATGATTGTACGAGTTTGTGAGATATTATTTGACCCTAAAGATTTTTATCTTGTGATGATAGGGATAATTTTCTAATAGTGGTATTAGAGCCACATTCATTAGACATCCAAGATGGAGATAAAGCAAGGTTGATACAAGTTGACATGAAGAGACAATGAAGAAATGATAAAGAAACTATTTGAGGTTGAAGGAGATTGAAGGTGAAATGTTGAAGAGAAGGATATTGAAGGAGAATAATTGAAGTGAAGGAGAATAAAGGAGGAACATTAAAGAGAAAAATATTGAAGAAATAACATGGAATAGCTAGTGAAAGTTTGATGCAAATTCTAGAAAAACGACATAGTCTAGATGAATAGATCAACTAGAAAAATGGTCATAGTGTGTAAAGGAATAGTGGATTAGAGAGAGGAAGGTCAAAGTAGATACTCAACAAAAGTATTTGATGTACCAAGGATGAGCAAATTGCAAAAAGGAAGGTTGATATTCAATGCAATAGCAGAAGTATTTAAGGGAACGTAGATGAAAGTATGCATTTGCAAGCAGTCAAAGCAATAAACTACATATAAAAGAGCATAAATTTATACAAGAATTCATGAATAGAAGCATTGGAGGAGAGTACTTGAGCAGGAGAGCAACCTATATGAAGGAAGAGGTCACATTTAAGGAATATATCAACAAAATTGGAAGAGAGCATCAATAATAGAGATGAGCTTCATGCAGAGTAATGTGTTGGAAGAATACAGTAGAGATGTAACTAAAGTAACACTTAGAATAGAAATATTTTTGGAAGGAAAAGTTTTTTTCTTACATGGAAGAGTAATCTTTGTATGTGTAGGAGAGGTGCAATAAAGTAGAAGATAATCCAATGTCATTTATTTAAAGGTATACTTTAGCATTTAAAACATTTAAAAATTTAGGCGCACATTAGCATATTTCTTTATTTGGTCAAAAGTGGATTAATTTACATGTGGGAGATATAAGAAGATGAAAAATATATTAAAAAAAGTGAATAATGAAATGGATAAGGAGTTATAAAGAGAAGAAAATTAATAAATTATTTAAAAGGAAAATTGAATTGGAGAAGAAAATAATTGAATTGAAGGGGATATAAGAAGTTAATAGTATTTTACTAGTAAGAAACTATTATTTTTAATAGAAGTAATATTTTAAGGACATCTCTAACAAAATAAAGCACCTCTTGCATGACTGTAAATATACTTGTAAAAGGCTTACAAAACTTTTAAATGATTTTTTTTATTTGGTTAGGGTGAGAAACCCCTACGACCAATACACAGGGTTGAGCAGTCTCCTACCAACCATGATCCCTCGTAAAGCCAAGAGCTATGTTTATCAATAGGGAATTTAACACACAGCCACCACAAACCCATCCCATCACACACTCGCCCATGCTGTGGTTTGAACCTTGGACCTCCCGAAGAAGAGCCAAATCTCGAGTCATTACTTTGTCCCCTTGGAACTTCTAAAATGAATTATTACTCTACTTGATGCTAAAATATTGCTTTTCAAATATTCTCCTTCATATTCACATCAACCCACCCCCTCACACACTCACCCACACTACGGTTTGAACCTTGAACCTCCCAAAGAAGAGGCAAATCCTGAACCATTACTTTGTCCCCTCAAACTTCTAAAATGAATTATTACTCTACTTGATTCTAAAATCCATGGTTATGCATAAGGGGTAGTACCCAAAAAGTATTTATCAAATCGGGGCGAATCAACGTGAAAAATGTATAAACTTTGGGGCAAATTTTTCATATTTTTGAAGAAAATTTTTCAAAACATGGCAATTTTTTCTTTTTTCCCACTAAAATTATCAATAAAATTATCATAAGGCGAGTGGCAGAAGGCAAGTGGCAGAAGGCGACAGGCAGAAGGTGAGTGGCATAAGGTGGCAGGCAGAAGGCGAGTGGCAGAAGGTGAGTTGCAGAAGGCGAGTTGCATAAGATGATTTGCATAAGGCGATTGGCAGAAGGCAAGTGACAGAAGGTGAGTGGTATAAGGTGACTGATAGAAGGTGAGAGGTAGAAGGTGATTGGCAGAAGGTGACTAGTAGAAGGCAAGTGGTAGAAGGTGACTAATAGAAGGCAACTGGTAGAAGGCGAGTGGTATAATATGACTGAGAGGTGAGTGGTAGAAGGTGACTCGCAGAAGGTGAGTGGCAGAAGGTGACTAGAAGAAGGCGACTGGCTGAAGGTGACTGGTAGAAGGTGACTGGCAGAAGGTGACTGGTAGATGGCGACTGGTAGAAGGTGACTTGCAGAAGGTGACTAGCAGATGGCGAGTGGTACAAGGTGATTGGCAGATGTCATGTGGCATGTGGTGACTGGTAGATGTCATGTGGCATGTGGCGACTGGCAGATGGCGAGTGGCACAAGGTGACCGCCATAATTTGTCAATTAGATGATGCCACGTGTCCTCCCTTCTCACATGTGTCATTCATCTGTTAACTTTCGCCATGCAGAAATCTATAAATTCATTTGTAGGGTCATTTTTTTCCTCTTCCACAGCATTTTCCAGAGCAATTTTAAACCTTTTTCCAGTATTTTTAGGGCGTTTTCCATAGCGGTTTCCAAGCATTTTCAGAGCGTTTTGGTAGTGTTTTCAGAGCGTTTTGGCACCATTTTGGCATCATTTTTAGAGCGTTCTAGAAGCATTTTTAGAAGGTTTTGGCAGCATTTCTAGAAGGTTTTGGTAGTGTTTTCAGAGCATTTTTGAGTGTTTTCCTGCTTCTTTTCAGAGATGGCTAGTTGTTCCTCTCCTCTTCCCTCTAAAGTGCATTTCAAGTACATCTTCTGCCCCAATCTCAAGAGCATTTTCAACACTCCTGATAGATATTCCCAATGGGTTTACACCGCTGGACTTGCTGGTGTGTTGAAGATGCCATAGTTGAACATTAACGTTCAGTTGATGCAACGGATCATTTCTTGTTACAACCATGACGTGTCCACTATTTTGATGCGTTTGGATAACAAGGACATTGTTTTTTTTGTTAAACCCTCCGATGTGCAGTGACTAACAGGGCTACCATTTTTGGATGGTGTACTAGTGAACAACCAGTACGCCTTAACCGACGATGATAAATCCACCCTAGGAACCATTTACTCTGTTCATTCTAACAATCTGAAAGGTATAATTTGAAAATTTATTTTTTATTTAACATTAAAAATTGTTCGCTGTAGTTTCATTTCTCTAAAAACGTTCTCCTTGTTGTACTTTTTGTTTTCTAATAATGTTGTCTCTTTTTTCAATTAATTCTTCTAAGTCCAAAAGGGGCTTAAACATTTCAAATGTTGGAGATAAATTTCTACATGCTTGCATTGAATTTTTTCAGGCAAGGCTTATTTTGCAAGGGCGACCTACAAAAATGCCTTTTTGGGCACTTTCTTTATTGCTTCATTGTATTGGTGGTGGTAGATTTGATTGGTCCACGCACATTTCCAACCACCTGAAACATGACCTTTTGAGTGCCCAAAAAATTCAATCTTCTGCTTATACAATGACTACCAGCAATTTTATTCTTTGTTTATTTTAGGAAGCTTATTTCAACCTTCAACAAAGTAGTCCTCCCATTGCATTGCACCCCAATTTGTTGTCTATTGGCATGTCTGATGATGAGATATAGGTAAACATATTTGTTGAAATATCTTTGTTTTCTTTTTTTTCATTCTATCTTTTTATTCTCTAATTTTGTTTTGAAAACAGAGAAGAGCATCTCAGTCTTCAAGTAAAAGGGATGTCGCATTTAGGATTCAGGAAGTATCGACTGATTCTGACATGCAGTCATAGTCATCACCAATAACTCCCACCAAACGTGCGAGGTCTCATGGTGATCGAATTCAACATACACCTACGACACCTTTTACTGGAGAAACAATTATTGTCGACGTCGAAGAGGTTACCTCCAACCCACAAGGTAACCTTACTCTTCATTGTTCAAAAATGTTTTTTTAAATGATTTATTTTAATGACTTAAAATTATGTTTTTTAATGTGTTTTACGTATTTTTCAGACAAAGGGCAAATGGTTGAAACATCAATGGTTGCAGAGTCTGGGTCTGGTATGTATGGTTTAAATAAATATTTTTTAATGCTATTGTTATTTACACAAGATTAATTTTATGTTTTTGTGTGAAATTTAATAGAGGGACCTGCTAGATTCAAAAGGCTAAAAAAAAGGATGGCTCCACCATCTGATCAGCCATGGCCATAGCCACAACCACAGCCACAACCAGTTCCTGTCCATCCATAGTAGGTTCCACTATCTATCCATTCAATGCAAGTTCCTGTCCATCCACAGTAGGTTCCACCTATGAGGAACCAATCACACATGCGTGGTAAAGTGTTCCTCACACCGCCACCTCATCAAGCAAGAAGTGCTACAGAGACACAAAATGTGTCATCATCTAATGTTTCTATTGTACCGATATTAACCTTGGAGAATTTTTCAAATGTTGAGAGTGCATCTCAAATGCCCTTGGGAACTCTAGAATGTGACTTTCTTTATCAGGGTATGAATCCTAAAAATTACCCTTTAAAGGCAAGTGATATTCTTGAGGATGAAGAGGGCATTGATGGAGAAGAGGATGTCAATGTAGATGCCACCGAAGTTTCCCCCTCCGTCCCACAGCAAGTCGTCGCCCGTAGTGTTACAGAAGATGATATCCTAAAATTTTCTGAAAATGTGTTATTAGCCGATAGATGTAAAGTTGTAGTTCATAATACTCTTCTTTAGGATATTGATAAATTGAAAGAATGGGAATATTGGGCCAAGGTTTTGATTAAAGCCATCAATGGCCGATATAAGAATTTTTCAAAAAGAAAAGAGTTGTTTTTAAAGATTGAGAATGAGCCCCAAAAGCTCGATGCCTTGCTACATAAAGCTGAATCTGGCACTATGGAGGCCGAGTCTACATACAGAGATGAAATTATGGCCATTGTTTTGAATCATTTGGAAAACCTCAATGCAGAAGCCCAAGCATATTTCAATGAATGGGCACTAGATCAGAACAAAGTAGCAGTTGCAGAAATAGCACGACTTACAACTGATGTAAGTTTTACATCTAACTAATTTTTTTTTGTTAAATATGTTTTGTTTATAAATATTAACCTTTTTTCATTTCTATTTTGTAGTCTAATTTCCAGCACCTAAAGCAACAAGTCGATGCCATGAAAATTTTGATCAAGACTACCAAAATTAGCATTAATAATGCTATTGAATTGAAGAAGAGGTTACAATAGATGGTTAGAGAAAATAATTTGCTGAAGAGGATTATCAGAGATGGGGGCTTGGATGTCGAGGCTAAACTGAAAGAAAATGAGAAGGATCTGAATGCACCTTTCAAAGAAGATCCGACGAAGGAAGAGGGTGCCTTGTTATCGGGGATCAACACTACAGACAGAAAGTTTGGTTAGGGTTGGGGCATTAGAAGAAAAGGATATTGAGGTAGATGTGGGTGGACCTTCAGGAAACATTGGAAAAGAATAGAAGTTTGTTGTGTTGCATTTGAAGTGAAACAAAAACTCTTTATATTTTTATAAATTATTAAGACTGGTATTTTTTTTTAAATTGAAATCAATGATAGAGGCAATTTTTGAAAAATTCGTATTATCATTTTGAAATTTTGTTTTTAATTATTGTTATGTTTTAATTTGAAGTGGAAGAAATAATGTTTGATATGTTTTGTAAATTTCGAATGAATGGTATCCTTTTTGAAAATTGAAATCAATGAATGAGACTATTTTCGAAAAATGTGTTATCTATTGGAAATTTTGTTTTGAATGTTGTTATGTTATTATTATATGTTTTAATGTATTAAGTAACTTGAAGTGGAAGAAATAATGTTTGATAGTTTTTGTAAATTGCGAACGAATGGTATCTTCTTTAAAAATTGAATTCAATGAAAGAGACTATTTTGTTTTAATTATTACTATGTTTTGATTATTTATGATGATGTAGAAGTTTGTTGTTTTTAATTTGAAGTGGAAGAAATAATGTTTGATATGTTTTGTAAATTGTGAATGAATGGTAAATTTTTTGAAAGAGAACATTTCCAAAAAAATGTGTTATCTCTAGGAAACTTTGTTTTGAATGTTGTTATGTTTTGATTGTTTTTGTTGATATATTAAGTAATTTTGAAGTATGTGGATGCAGTAAGATGTTCTTTTATGTTATATGAATTAATTTGAAATGACAGAAAATGCAGTATAGACATTTACTTTCACAAGTTGCCTATAACGATTTATACATTACAAATCTACAAGAAAAATAGAAACTTTAGACTAATACTTCAATAACAAGGCTATTGTAAAATGATATATAAAATATCCAGTAACACATTTCAGATAATCCAATAATCAAATCATGTGTAATCAAAGAATATGTGTAACACATGTGTAATCAAATAATACATAATCAAATCAGAGGGCTATGCTATACAGAGTATCCAATGGCATCCATTCATTCTGATATGTGAAATCAAATCAAATGATAATATGTGAAATCAAATCAAAATTTCAAATAATAATATGTGAACTCAAACATTCTGATATGTGAAATCAAATCAAATGATAATATGTGAAATAAAATCAAATAATAATATGTGAACTCAAATCAAATCAAATGAAAGCATCCTTTCATTCTGATATGTGAAATCAAATCAAATGATAATATGTGAAATCAAATCAAATGATAATATGTGAAATCAAATCAAATAATAATATGTGAACTCAAATCAAATCAAATGAAAGCATCCTTTCATTATGATATGTGAAATCAAATCAAATGAAAGCATCCTTTCATTCTGATATGTGAAATCAAATCAAATGATAATATGTGAAATCAAATCAAATTATAATATGTGAACTCAAATCAAATCAAATGAATGCATCCTTGCATCATAGTGTTGGAAGCTGGAACAAACTCTTTTCAGATTGTACAAAATGTTCTGCACTCATTCCCAAAAAATTTATCGTCACAATTTGACCAGTGTTACTATCATCCTCATCATCATCAATATTCATTACACCTCTTCTCTCTACCAAAGAATTCCAATGTGACATTGCTCTTTCATAAGGAAACTCCTCCACCTCATAGGTCGACACATATAATCTCAAACAATTCTTCAAATTTTTGTCCAACCTATTTCGAACTTTAGATTTTACATATGATAGTGCACTGAACACCCTTTCATCTTCCACGGATCCCAAAATCATCGTTTGACATAATTCATATAAATGAAAATATTCACTCATAGTATGTTGTAAGATAGTACTTGGTTGTAATAATCTCCACAAACGTGAAATAGAACCTGCTTCATGACGGTTAGAGAGCTGTGAAACTTGAGTAGACATTGTTGTTCCAAAATAGTTTGATTGTTTCATCAAAAGATCTCTGTTGAGAATGCCATTGATTTCAATACCATTGACTACAACACTTTTATTGAAATGGCTAGCAAGACTGCCCATGTATTTGAGAAACAAAGAATTTATATTCTGGTATTCATTACAAGGATCCCAAAACATCGGATTAACCACACCCATAGCCTCTAGCAATTCATCTCTTTGAAAATGGTCTCTTATTTCTTTTGTCAATGATTTTGCTATTTGTTTCAGTTTAAGTTTTGTATCATCTACAACTACATGAAATCTGTTGTAGGTTATGGGCATTTGCTCAACTTCATTTGTAGCTATATCCATTTGCACACCATAACAATATAAAGGTATTTCCTTTCCATGAACATTAATACATAGATGATCGTTTATATTGAACTTCAAAAAGCTCTGAGGACCATTCACATTTGTTAATGCTCTCCAACTCTCAAACATGGGATCCATAAAATTTTGACCAGATGCGTACATCATATCAATATGCATGCAAATTTGTATTCTCATCCTGATGAAATCCACAATATAAATTGATCTTTTTTGTGCAATTTTGATCAAAGTATTCATTTTTTCCAACATTGGAAGAATTCCACACAATGTGAGAAGAGTTTCAAAGTCACTCATTTGAAAAAGTAAATATTTTGCCTTATCAACTGCCCTACGATTTGCATACATAAACCCTATCAAGGATTGATATTCTTTGAAAACTCTTAATGTCGGTTGATACATCGAAATCCACCTAGTATCCACATCTTTCAACAGTTTTTTACCTTCGGTAACTCCTAGTGCAAACTGTTGAAACTCTAAAAATATTTTTGGACTACGTGAAAAATATTCATGAATTTCACAGACAAGCTCTTCCACTCTCGCAACATTTGTAAATGTATCCACAATTTTGTATGCAAGATTCATTCTATGAGCCATGCAATGAATAGGGATCAAATATGGGGCAATCGATGTTTGTAGTCTAACACAAAGACCATTCATGTGTCCTTGCATTGTAGCAGCACCATCAGCTCCTACACATATTAACTTAGTGGCTATTTCAATTTCATTCATTCCTGCTTCTTTTAAACTAGTTACAACAACATTGTAAATGTTTTCTGCATTACAATTTTCCACCATTTTGTGTATTCCAAGTAAATGAGGTTGCCTTAAATGATTTTCCAATGTGTAAACATGCATGCAAATCCAAGATGTATTGTCAACAGTAGTCACCTCATCAATTGAAAGTGAAATGAATTTTGCCTTTTTTACTTTCTCTCTGAGGTCATCCTGCTCAACCAATGAGAGACATTTTACCATTTCCCAACCACTTCGATCTGACCAATGGGCGTTGGGTAAGTTCTGCACATCAACTAGTCAAAATAGAGATTTATAATTCATGAAATCAGACATAGGTCTACCCATCTTAAGAATAGAGAACACAACAACAAACTGCAAACTTTTTGAAGCTAAAGTTAACTTATTCATTTTTCGAAATTGGGCTTGAATCGTTGCACCTTTCTCAACCAATGTTTGCTTTTGTTTCATTTCTTTATCATATTCTTGCGCATTTCTTATATGTGCGCACTCTGATGCATCCTTCCACCTATAAGTTTTTGGTGTTGGTGGATCACCTTCTTTTGTTTTGATATAAACCTTTCCACAATGTTTTTCTACTGTATCTTTCTTAAGTTGTAATCTATGCTCCTTTCCATGTTTCCAACTGCAAATTACGCATCTCAATTCTGTTATAGCATCACTACTATTCTCTGGCAGCACTGGCTCAATAAATGGAAATTCTGATATCCAATCAGGCTGAAATGATCTATTAATTGTCCACCTAGATAACCTTGCACGTTTATTTTTTTGATGAAGATTCTTCGGAAGTAGGGACTGCATAAGAACTATTAGTTTCTTTTCCACTTGGCGTGTTAGATTCAGGAATCTCTTCATGTTGTTGTTCGATTTGATTGAGAATATTTTCATCTGTGGACTATTCATTAACTTGGATATGTGGAAGTGGAGGCATACCAGGGTTAACAGTGTTTTCTGTAGAGATAATACTAGTGTCAATAGTAGGTTCATTATCACTATGGCATTTAAAAGCATACCTTCTACAGATAAAAATGGACAAAGCCATCAACCAAAAAGCACACTTCTTTATGAATGAAGACATTATATTTAAAATTAACAAAGTAAAAAAATTAACTGGTGAGTAAAGGTGTTCATACCTTCAGTTTGTGCAGATGTTGATGGTTGACTGGGTTTAGAAATATTATGAAAGTATTTGAGGATACTCCTTTTATTGGAAGACTAGCCTCCCTTCTTTCCATTGCCTATAGTTGACATTTTACCTGTATGAACAGAAGAATAACATGAACAAAGAACATCATTATTAAAAATGAAAATAACTGGTATAAAAAAGACTACTGCTAGAGACAGTAGAATATCTATCCCAAGAATATCATTCGCAAGCAGAATAAACCTCCTTATTGAGTGTCCATGAATAAAATGTTAAATGAAATTTAATGGTAAAAGAAACATACCGATAAATTCAGTCGCCTTATGCCACTCGCCTTTTTCCAGTCACCTTATGCCACTCGCCTTCAGCCACTCACCTTATGCCACTCGCCTTATGCCAGTCGCCTTATACCAATCGCCTTATGCCACTCACCTTCAGCTAGTCGCCTTCTACCACTCACCTTATGACACTCACCTTATGCCAGTCGCCTTATGCCAGTCGCCTTCTGCCACTCACCTTATGACACTCACCTTATGCCACTCGCCTTATGCCACTCACCTTATGCTAGTCGCCTTCTACCAGTCGCCTTATGCTAGTCGCCTTATGTCGGTCGCCTTATGTTGGTTGCCTTATGTCGGTCGCCTTATGTCGGTCATCTTATGCCGGTCCCCTACTGCCAGTTGCCTTCTGCCAGTCACCTTCTATCGGTCGCCTTATGTCGGTTGCCTTATTCCACTTGTCGTATGCCACTCACCTTATAATTGTATGGGAGTCGCTGTCAGGGTTAGCTATATATATAGGGGTACAAGGGGCGATTTGGGCAGGATATTTCTTATTTTTAATAAATTTAGGGCAAAAATTAGGCGGGAAACCTTATGACAACGGGGTGAATTTACCCTTAAAAAAATTTGATCCCAAAATTTTTGGGCGAACGGGCCGACGTCTATGGCCCCAAAATTCGTAAAATTAACATTTTGAAAATCCCAATATTCATGCTAAATTGCGAAATTCGCCACTATGCAAAACCTGGCTAAAATATTGCTTTTCAAAGATTCTCCTCATATTCATATCTTTATATTTACCCCTGTGTAAGCCTAATCAATTTAAGAAGTGAGTGAACCACTTAATTTTGCTCACTATTTGTGAACAACTATATTATTTTTATTTTTTTTTATACATAGGGGAGTTGGTTACAACCACACTATTTTTAGTAACTATAACTGACAAGTGCAGGGTTCAAACTACAATGACTGCTCCGAACAACCTTATTCCAACTCATTGTTGTTGACCCAGCGTGGGAGGAGACCATAGGTCACTCAGGACTCGTATCATTGCCGAACTCCTATCATCGTTGGTCTGGTATGTACTTAGAGGATCTAGAATAAACTACTACCTTTTCATATTAACACCCACAAGGTTTGAACCCAAGTCTCTTCTTGGTAAGTACCTGACCAGACAAACAACTACCACTAAAGAATTTATAATAAACCAATATTATTTGAAGAGTTACATAAGTGAATAACTATATTATTATTAATTATTTCTTATATAGTTTTCGTGATTAGTGTATACATTATTCCCTTGACCTTATCCGTGAGAAAATATTACATAAATAAAAAACAAATTCATGAGCCCTCAACTTTCCACAGAGGATCAATGATTATCCATGTGGTAAATAGAATATGCTTCCCGCCTCGCTTTTTTTCTAGCAAGGAAACAACCTCGAAATCGACTAAACATGGAGGAGTTGGTTTTATAGTTTATATCATTTTATTGTTGTTGATTTGATGTGAGGGATTATTGGTTGTTAAGGATTGTATTATTATTGTTGATCTGGCATGAATTTAGAGGATTCAGGCATGGGACTACAGTCAGGGGTTCACTCCAACATTGAGGTGGAGATGGGGGAAGAGGGGAGACCACCAGAGGAGTGTGTGCGGAACGGAGCTGTCACAGGGTCTGTTGAAGGTGATTCCTGCAGTCAAAATTTTGAAAGTAGATGTTTTCACGCGTGTTGTGGATGGTCGAATGCAATCATACTGTGATTCTATGAATGGCGGTCAAAACCCAATGACGAATGAAGGTGTAAGGACTAAAAGTTTCAAGGATGTTGTGGAGTGCGGGGTCTAGTGGAATATCACCATTGATGTCGTGTTCACCATGAGTGGTAAGGATACTTTGGCCTATTATGGAAAGTTTAAGTTGGTTCCTAGCGTTGCCATGATTAATGTCTTGTGTTCTGAACAATTGAGGTTGAAATATGTCTTTGTCTTCTTTATGGATTTGAATAATGAAATATTGCCATCATGTCGTTACTTTGATGACTGGGTTAACAATGTGTGGGGTAAACGGTTAGGTGTTTCTGTCTCCATGTGTCATATGGTGCAAAAAGGGCTTTATCTGGTCATGTTTAAATCCACTGACATGCAAATGTGAGTGGTTGCAAAACAGTTCTGGAATATTTGGAAGACGGTGTTTTGGGTTGTTCCTTGGTCACCAGAAATTTTAACTGAGGAAATTTTTTTTGTTTCATACCCGATATGGGTTGTCGTGAGGGATTTCCCTCTGGTCTTATGGTCTTTTTTGCCTCAGGTATTGAATCTGTTTGGTCATGTCTTGCGGGTGGAAGAGACTAGCAGTGTCATGTCTCACATGCATGTTAGGGTTTTGATTTCCTTGTACCCTGGTGTGGATTTTCTCGAAGAGATTGAGATAGACTATGGGGAGTTTTCATTATCTTGTAAAGTGTAACTGTTGGGTGGGGTAAATGCATGTTTTATATGCAAAAAATAGGGACATGTGAGGAGGAATTGTCTTGTTTTAGATAATAAAAAGAAGGTTTTTTTAGGGGTTTCTGTCCCCCTGAGTAATAATATTAAATATGGATCTAATACAGAGCATAATAAAAAATTTGATGGCTCTGGGAGCAAAGTTTCGATGGTTCCTGAGAAAACTAATAACTCTGTGGTTAATGCTAACAATGTAAATGAGAAAATAGCTCTGGGTGAAAGTATGGTTATTGAAGTGGGTGTGGGTAGCAGTGGCCACCTAACATGCTTGGCTAAACCAAATGGGTTGCAGCCCTCTCCTACCCCTGTGGCTGGGAAAAATGGAAGCATTTAGTCTAGTATTAATATGATCAATAATTACATTATAAGTATCCCCATTTATGCCTACACTAAACATAATGCCCAACAATTGGCATTGGCTTCTATTCATAGTAGAGCTTTGGAAAGGCATAAAAATAATCAGGGTAGTGGTAACTGTGAAGAAGGTTCTAATGCTGAGGTTTCGGACTCTGAAACAATTCCTAGTAGTGAATATTCTGATTCATTAGATGATAATTTGTCTAATGGCAGATTAGAATTGGATGATAAGGTCTGGTCTAAAGTTACCAAAAAAAAGAGGAAAAGAGTTAATGTCAATGATAGTAAAGGTAAATCTTTAAAAAGTGCTAAAGAACTACCCAGAGCTGGTTCTTCTCACCCTAATTATGGACATGGTATTTAAATGCATGAGCTAGAATGTCAAGGGTCTTGAGTCCCTGGACAGAAAATATTTTGTCAAGAATTACATCAAAAATTTGGGTTATTTTGATTGTATTTTGTTGCAAGAGGTTAAGGTGGCTGGTTTTCAGTTACAGTCTGCTTTGAATGTTATTTTGCATAATGCTAAGTGTTTTTATACCAATCATGTTGAAGGGATGGGAGGAACTATTATTTTGCTTTCTCCCTTATGGGTTTCTCATGTTATTGAGTCGAGTCACTCTCCATGTAATACTATGGTCTGGGTTGTTTTATAGCACAATGGTGTGCAATTTGGTGTCTGCTCAATATATGTTGCAAATGATTATAGAGATAGGTGTTTTCTATGGAATTGGTTATTACATTTACCCAATATCCCTTGGTTGTTCGGAGGGGATTTTAATATGATTGAAAACCAGCATGATAAAGCAAGTGGTAACAAATTTGATTGGAAGTGTGATGAGAAAATATGGTGGAATAGTTTTAAAACTCACTTTAATATTTTTGACCCTTTGCAAGATCATAGTAGTAACCAAAATGAATTGTGGTTTACTTGGTGTAATATGCAACAGGGTGATAATAGGATTTATAGTAGGCTTTATAGATTTTATGGTTCTCATCCTTTCTTTAATTTTGATCATGTAAATAATGGCAGTAATATTTTAGTGCATCCCTTTGTCTGCCCTTATCACTGTTCTATTGTGGCACATTTGATATTTCATGAAGATAGGCATGAGAACAAGAACTCTCAATGGAAATTTAACTTGAATGTCTCTCTTCTGGATATTCCAGATTGCTTGGAGGTTGTTTTCACTCTTAAGGAAATTAATAGATTTAAAATCAGTAAGTAAAGTACTATAGTTAGATGGAAGTATAATGTTAAGGGATGGAAAAATCTTTTCTAGACCATTGGTAAAAAGAGAGCTTATGAGCTTCGATGTTATGAGAAATATTTGAGACAACGAATGTGGTTACTTGAACATAGTATCCAGGGGCAGCCTAATAACATGGAAATATTGATAGAAATTTTAGAGGTTAAAAATGAGCTTAATCAATTAGAAAATAAGAAGATTCAGGGACAGAGGGTACGTGCTAGGCTACATTGGCTTAATTATGGTGACAAAGGCTCCAAGTTTTTCTTTAATATCCTTAGAGAGAAAGTTGTTAAGGAAAATATTGTTAGGATATCAGATGGGCAGAATTTGGTTTTTGATGATGATAAAATTATGGATTTGTTCTATCAATTTTATAAAAACTTATTCACTTCTAAAGATAATAAGGACAGAATGAAAGAAAAATAATTTTGCTGTAAGCTAATACCTAAAAATATTTCTCAGTCTGAAGCTGACATGTTGAGTCAACCAATTTCTAAGAAGGATATTGCTAAGGCTATTATGGCCATTAACAGTGACAGGGCTACTGGTCTAGATGGTATACCCAATTTTACAAAAAGAATTTGGAATGGATTTGTGAGGACCTCCGACAAGTCTATGCTGAGGCTATTGGTAGAGGCTCCTTGGGTTGTGAAATTAATTCTGGAGTTATTAGACTCTTTTCCAAAAGGGGTGATAAAACTCTAATTAAGAACTGGACACCTATAACTTTATTGAATGTCTCCTAAAAAATTATGGCTAATTTTTTGGCTTTAATATTGGTTAATTTACTCCCTAAGTTCATCAATCCTACCCAAACTGGGTTTGTTAAATGAAGATATATCTTAGAAAATCTTATCACAGGATGGGAATCTATGCATTGGGCCAAGGCTTCAGGTCAAAATATTGGCATGATCCTTCTTGATTTTGAAAAAGCTTATGATCGTGTGGAATGGAATTACATTATCAGTGCTTTGTTGGCCTTTGGCTTTCCTCCTAAATTTTTTAATATGGTTAACACTCTTATGGCTGATGCTAATGCTTGTATAGAGATTAATGGAGCTGTTTTTGAACCTATTTTTTTACAAATATCAATACGGCAAGGGTGTCCCTTGGCTCCTTCGTTGTTTGTAATTGCTAATGACCTGTTATACTATCTGCTCAGGGATAATACTTTTAGTCCTAATATAAAGGGTATTATTCTACCCAATAATATGGAGCTTATAAATATGCACTTTGTTGATGATACTTATTTATTTGTGAAATTAGATGAGGACAATTTTGTTTCTCTGTTCTCTAAGCTTAACCTGTTTTGTAATGCCTCGGGTGCTAAGGTTTCTGCTTCTAAATCTATGCTTTTGGGATGGGATTATGATCCTCCGAGTTGTCTTAGCATATTTGAAATGCAGTGGCATGGTCCTTCTTCCCAAGTCAGGTATCTTGGGATTCCTTTTGCTATTGAGCTAGATCTTAAAAATATGTGGCTTTGGGTGAAGGAAAGAAATATTGCTAAACTTGATAAATGGCATAAAAGGAACTTGTCCTTGGCTGGAAGATTACAGGTTTATCAAAAAATTATTTCTACATTCACTGTCTATTTTTCATCAGCTTGGCTTATCAGCTTGTATCAAATTAATTTGATCCATAAGTATATTAAGCAGTTCCTCTGGGTTGGTAACTTTGTTGGAAAAAATATTCACTCAGTTAAGTGGAGTTGGTGTGTTGTTAATAAGGCTATGGGCGAGCTGGGTCTTACCAATATAAGGCTGCAAGGTGTTGCCTTGGCTTGTAAATGGATTGCTAAATGCATTTTTTGCAATGAACCGTGGAAGGTTCTTACTAGGTATAACATATGCAATTTTATCCCTAAAAGGGCCCAGTTCTGGAAAAATCTATCTTTTTTGGATATTTTGGTTGGCTCCTTTGATGCTAGACCTAATGGTTCTGCTATTTTCCAAAGCATTTGAAATGCCTGGACTGCCATTAGAAATAAGATATGTATCAATTCTGGTAATAAAACTAATAATGATGTGCATCTGTTAAGCTTGCCAGATTGAGGGGCTGCTCTGGTAAGGCTTGGTCTGTGAATGGTGTAAATACTTTTAATGATATTATGAATAATGGTGTGCTCAAATCTTGGGAACAGCTTAATGGTGTGCTCAAATCTTGGGAACAGCTTAATTGTTCTGAACAATGTTATATGGATAAGTTGTATTGGTTTGATGGCTCCAAAATGTGTGATATTAAATCTAAATCCATCTACAGGCTTCTTACGGATACTAATGACATTTTTTATCATATTAATACTAAGTGGCCGCTTTCTCTTTCTCCAGCACAGGGTCATAAGAGGATGTAACATATCTAGTCCAATTTTCTTGAACCAAAAAAAGCATGTTTTAGGTGGCATCTACTGCTCCACAGGCTTCCTTTATCCTCTGATCCTAAGGCTGATATATATTGCTCCATTTGTAGGACTCTTGAGACTTTGAATCATATATTTTTTGAGTGCCTTTATGCTAAGGAATTGTGGTTATCTTTCTTTCATAATCTGCAGGGATGGAATGTTAATTTAGATCATATTAAGCAGCAAATTCTTCTTGGTTACATTCCTCATATGAAACCATATTTCAATATGTTTTGGTTGTTACTTTCTTCTAAAATTTTATGGATAATATGGAAAGCTAGAAATTAAGGTTGTTTTCAGAACAGGCCAAGGCACCTTACTGGGTCTCTTAGGAGACTCAATCAGCTTTCTGTTTTGTTTCAGGTGGGGAGAAGTTTGCAGGTTTCCAAGGTCAAGCTAGCTCGCGTATTTAATGTCATTCAGAATTATGATCATGTTGATAGTTGCACTGAGGAAAAGAATGCAGATATGTACAGCTATTACTATTTGCTTACTCAAAGATGTTATTGTATATTTGTATAGAAATATAATGAAACTGCAAATCTCATATGATGTACAGTATGTTTCTCTCTTTGAGAGGAGTTAGTTGTTTTAGGTATCTTCTCTGAATCTTGGATATATTATATATGATGTAATTTTCTTCTGTTGATCTTTAATATTCAGTTCTACTTTTCAACTCAAAAAAAAAGATTTAGAACATATTATTACCTTTGCAAACAACCATACCCCAAAGTTTGGACATAGGTGAAGGTTACACAATGTTAAACATAAATTATAGTGTAATTTTTTTTTTTTTAAATAATAGTTTTAATTGTAATCGTTCAAATTAAATTATTATTTAAATTTGCGGGCAAGTGTGTAAGGAGGTGGATGTGTGGTGGTTGTGTGTTAAATTTCCTATTGATAAGCATAGCTCTTAGTTTTACGAGAAATCATGGTTGAGAGGAGACTGCTCAACCCTGTGCATTGGTCATAAGGATTTATCATATTAACCAAATCAAAAAATATATATATTATTTAAATAATAATAATTTTATAATTTTGAATATATAAAAAAAACTTGTTTAAGAGACTATCACAATACGAGTAATTTTGAGTTTAAGGAAAAATAAATTTTATTAATTTTTTTTTTTTTTAAATATTATATTAAAGAACAAAATACATTAAAAAAAATGAATAAACAAATTATAGTTATTCAACACTCATTTATAGAATGAAACCAACCCTTAAAAGGCTTAATACACAACATAATTAGGCATAGCAAAATAAATTATAAACCCTGAACTGTAGAACTGTAACTCTAGGCACAAGGTAGCTTTACGTCTGCCCAATATAAAATTATTAGAACTTTTGGGTCAAATGGGTGTCTTCCCAACGCAAAATTATTGGAACTTTTGGGCTAGATGGGTGAAACCATTTTTCAGGTAAAGTGTCTTCATCTTCTTTCCCTTGTCAAGGACTACGAGAACGTCGAAACCGCATAGAAGGAGAGGGAACTTTAGAATTTGCTTCCTCTAAAGGAACTGTCAATTCTATTGATGATGGCTCTGCATCCAACAACATATCCTCACCACTATTAAGATACTCCAACACACTGTAGTTGTTGCCCAAATGAACATCGGTCATATGAATTCGGTCATATGAAGTCACTTTTCTGAAGCAACATCTTCTTCTACAGATTCCCTTCTTGGGCTACTGGAGTGTTTGACGTTAGTTGATGGAAATGTACTAGAGGACTCTGAAGCAAGCACTACTGCAACTCTCTGTTGAGATTGAGGAGCCTCATTGTTGGTAGTTTCAGTTGCAAGATCAATTTTTTTCTTTTCATATTTTTTTTAACTGGTTATGAGACATTTGCCAACTTAGACTGACTGAGGAGCCTCATTGTTGGTAGTTTCAGCTGTAGGGTTAACTTTTTCCTTTTCATATATTTTTTACCGATTGTGAGACATTTGTCGACTTGGACTGTGTACCTTTATAAGTAGTCAAATGTGCATTTTTATGTCTTTCCACAGTCGTATAAGCATCCTCCTAAGGTTGAGGAGTGGGTACACTCGGTGTGATGAGGCTCTGTTTATCCCTACCATGCGACATCAAGAGACAATATTTGATTGTGTGTTAAGGATTGACATCGAAAACAAGTGTTGGGTAAATTAATGTAGAGGATCCATTGGGATAACATAGTGTCGTCAACTTGTATGTCAATAGACTCCTTGAGATCTTGAGAAACATCAATCTCAATGCAAACATATTTTTGAGGGCGTGCATGGAAAAATTTGTCTACCTCCACCAAAATGACATGCCCAAGAGAGGTTGCTATGCGATTGAGAAAGGACCACAAAGTTAGAGGGAGTCTTGGGAACTCCACCCACACAGGGCCTTTGGTAGTTCTTTCCTCATAAATAAAAAAGTCACAGGTCCAAGGAGAAAAAACAAGCAGAGAGCTTCTCATGTGCCAGGGGTCATGTTCGTAGATCACCTTAGCATTGGTTGTTTCCGCAAAGCGAAATAGAAAAAATCCCTTTGTAAGGTTTCGAACCATTGTTAATTTGACTCCATGAAGAGTCCAAGTTGTGTTAACCTAGGCCCTAAAGGAAGACTCATTAAGGATGCGTCCAATAAAAATACCCGACAAGGGTGAGAGATTCTAAATTATGACATAGAAAATCAACTTTAGGAAAAAAAATAATAATTATATCAGGAGAACAAGGGTTACCTTGTGGACCATTCTCAGCACAAACTCATACAATTGAATGAGAGAAGCCATCAGGCAAAAAAAAATACATCAAGAGAACGAGGGTTACCTTGTGGACCATTCTCAGCACAAACCTGTACAATTGAATGAGATGAGCCATTATCGCATGCATTCTATTCTACGATGCCAATGTTAAACATTGATCCGCTAAAATTGAGAACCAAAATAATACTCAAAACCCTAACATCTTCTTCTCGTCTATATTTTAGTTTTTTTATTTTTTAAATGTTTTATATTTGGTTGAGATTACAATTTCCAAAGTGATTTTATATTTCCATTGTGGTTTGGTTGAGATTACAATTTCCAAAGTGATATCATGACATAACTGGATAAAAAATGAAATCCACCGCTTTAAAATAAATTTAAAAAGAAATAATAATTAAAAAAATAATGCCTCAAAACTGTATGTATCTTGATTGGTTTTTCTTACCTCATTTATGTCATCATAAGGATTGTTATCACCAAACCTATTATGTTTTGTTATTGTTGATCCATTCACAAGCTAAAGTAGTTAGAGATTTATACCATCATCACCGGTCTGACATGCAAATAGGCTATCCCAAGATTTACACTGGATATCTTCTTGATAAGTGTTTGACAAGACAAACATTACTAATCTGTCTAACCGTCAAACACGTTTACAAATTTAGAACAATATTCCACAAAAATTGGTTTAAGACTATTTTCAATATTTTATTTCCAATACTATTACTTACCATAATTTAAACTTAGATCTTTCTAAAAAGATCTTTAAACCTAAATGACTACAATGTTCGACGAAAACTAGTTTTAAATGATTTCCAATATGTTATGATGTTGAGCATGCTGCTTTCCAATGCTATTGCCCTATTGACGACTGGTTTAAGATGATTTCCAATATGTTATTATGTTGAGCATTCCACTTTCCAATGCTATTGCCCTATTGACGGCAATGAAAGGTACTTCATTTTGAAATGACATTGAAAATATTTAGTAATAGAATAATAAAAGTGTAAATTCTTCTTTTGTATAACTTTGTTAAATCAATTTTACATACATATTTTTTTTTACATTATTTTATAAATTTTAAGGTAATTTAAAAAGTTTTTGTATTTCATAGTATTATATGATTATGATAATTGATAATTTATGTTATTTAAAATATATAGTGATGGGTCTCACTGTAATAGCGTAATAGTTTATGTTTTGGTTTTTCTTTAGGAGGTCCAAGGTTCAAAATGAAGCGTAGGTGAGTGTATGAGGAAGTGGATGTGTGGTGGATGTGTGTTAAATATCTTATTGATAATCATAGCTTCGGCTTTACAAGAAGTCATTGTTGGGAGGAGATTACTCAGCCCTGTGTTGGTCTTAGGGGTTTCTCACACTAACCAAATTAAAAATATATATATTGATGGTTATTTATGATTTAGAAAATATTATTTGTGTCATGTTTGGTAGATCTATAATTTTATTACTTAAATAATATGATTAGTTAATTAATTTTTAGGTCCATTTTTATTACTTGAACCCTCTTAGAGACCCTTTGCAACTTGCAAAGCATATTCAACCTCTAACTAGCAACTACTTCCACACATGAAGAACTTATATGCACCTATTATGTCCATGTTTAAACCCCTATAATATTGGTTTTTTGTGTGTAGTAATTCTTTATTTACCAAATATATTAGTCCCTTATTGTGTTGTGACAATAGAGGCAAAAGGAACCCTTGACAATCAACCTCCTTTTATATGGCACAATGATAGATCGAAAGAAAATCTACCAACCCTAGATGAGTACCTTCTTTCCACTCTAAATAGCATTTAACATAGGCTTATTTCTATAACAAGGAATCCAAATCCTACATGTTGTACCGACTTCGCTCCACCTTCAATCTAATGGTAGTGATGGGAACCATGGTAGTGATGAGAACCAAACAAGTAGGTTGGCATGGTCTCTTTATTTTTACTTTTAACAATTATTTCAAAAACCCTTTCTTTTACCTAGTATAAACCTTGAGTCATCAATCTCATTCTAGTTGTTCATTGGATATCTTAAAAGAAAAAGAGATAAGGAATATTTACTTGGGCTTCTACTCCACATGTGTTGAATTATATGGATTCTCTAAGGAGGTTTTCTAGCTTCCAACATTTGTTCATTACCTACATCCACAAACGGTTTGTTCCAAGCCTTATAGTTATTTTGCTAAGATAGCAAAGGGCATGCAACAACTCAAAGTGAAGCTAGAATAGCCTTCAAATAAATATTTTGTGGCAGATCCAACAAGTTGAAATATTGCAGAGAGGAATGAAAATAAAAAAGTTATGGTCAAAAGTAGAAATGGGCAAAGTACATAGTAAAGCAACAAGTAGAATATTGCTAGATAGCATTTTTGTGCTAAGGTATTTAATCTGGTAATATAGAGCAAAACAAAGACATCAAATTTTGCTAAGTAAGAAAGGTACTTGGATATTTGAGATGTTGATGTTAGCATACGGACAATAAAATTATAGCATCTAAAATAAGGAGCAAAAGCAAAGCTTGTGAATACTTAGACATTGAAGAAAAAGCAAAAAAATAAATCTATTCAGAGAGAAAATAATGATGATATCTACAAGGCAACATAAAATGTCTAATGTAGTATAAAGAAATGTCTAAGTAAAAAGAAATATTCGAAGGCATTGCTTCCAACTTTTGATATCTAGAATTATGGATTTTAAAGGTGTTGGGACTTGAAAAGGTGATGATAGCATCATCAAAAGCTTAAATAACCAACAATCCCAATAGAACGTTAGATGCAAAATAAATCCAAGACAATGGGTCTGACAACAAAGTATCAAAACATAATTAAAGAAATCCAACATCCAACACTATAAGATATGACTACCAAATTTTATAAGGAGTGATGTCATCAAAAGAGGAAAGAAAATCCGGCACAAGGTATGAAGAAAATACAAAGCAAAAGTAATACTCAAGCAAGATAACCACCCTTTAGCAAACAATATGCCTTCATACCTATAAAATCTATACAAGAGCTTTAGATTTGTCATATTCAATAGGATCACGTGTGTCATTCAGCTACTAGGCATCATTACTATGAGAATATCTCAATAGTTGAAGCCTTTTCCATCACTCATCTACCCCTACTTAGCTAGTTAGAATCCGATGATGTAATATGCAAGCTAGCCTCATAATGAAATCTACATCACACACATCAAAAGAGTATGCCTAAAGTATTTAAGCTCAACTGAGCTAAATGTGATAAGCACACCCGTCATCTACTCTTATAGATTTGTAATATGCTTTGTAGGTAATCATAGCTAGATAACTGAATACATTGTAAACCTCTATATATACTAGAATGTAAGTCATTCTAATGGTTGGCTCTTTGGTGTTTACAATTGGCATAATTGTATGATTGAGGCTATACACATTTTGAATGAAAATTGGATTGTTGTCTAGCCTCTTGCTCAAGATTCTTGTAAAATATGTATGTATGTCTCATTGAGTAGTTAAGTATTTTTGTTAAATCTAGGAATGGATAATTTTGTTATAGTTATTTTGCATTTTGGATTTCTCCCTAGATTTACTATTCTAGTTTTGGAATGACTTAACAATGCTAAGATTTTATCATGATTAATTGTTTAAAGTATAACAAAAGTAAGTTGGTTTGTTAGGTTGTTTAGTCGAAGTTCAAATTGTGAAACTCTTTGCATTACATCTCCAAATGTTGCTGAATCTATACCACTTGTTGCTTAGCCTTCTAACCCTTTGCATTCCTTAGTTTAGTCTACAACCCCCTATTAGTTAAATTAGATAGGACAAAAAGGAGTCGACCTTCTTTGGAGGTTGAATAAAAAACCCTGGTTTTTGAGGCATCCAATCTTGGTTGAGGTCTTAAGGGTGCAACTCATCCACATAGGCAGATTTGGACCAAGAATTGTTTTGTATGCCTAATGGGACATGATTTCATAGATCCTATTTCAATCACCCGAAGGACTCAAGATACTGGTGAATAGTCTTGACCTCACTTGCGAAAATTATATATTCACTTGGCAACTCTATTAAAGTAAAAGAATCCAAAAGAAATGGTGACTCTGCTATAAAAGAGACACAAAATCAAATGGAAAAAGTACTATGCATAAATTAGTTAATTTACTATGCAAAAATTAAATGATTCTACAAATGCATCAATAAAAATTTTAGAATCATATGAGAATTTTTTTTGGGCTTGGAATAGTATCAGGTCATTCAACCTACTAGTTCTCCTTAAAATTTCTTGGACCGCATTAAAGTTATTGTCCATTTATAAGCATTGTCAAGATGTCTTAGCCTTGGCCATCTTCTACTTTGAAGATGTTATGATAAGATTGCTTGCTTAGTTCTTACGAGGTAAGGCATTACAATGTTACAAATCTTTAGGAGACAAGAACATTAGAACTTGATTGACATGCAATTTTTCTATATTAAAAGAGGTCCTCGTGAAGCTCTCCTATATTTTAACATCGGATTCAAAATATTATAGGATAGAATCTTTAGAAGATTAAGTTGTCACAAGCATAAGCATAGGTCTATATCTACTATGTCCAAGCTCTAAATTCAGACTTGGCCTTTCAAATCCACCATTACGAAGAAAAAATATTTCCATGCTTCACAAATTGCCGTCGATGTGCTAGAGGGAGAAGCCGGATTCTGCCGTGCTGGCCGCGGAGCAGTCGCCCTCGTCGCCATCATGCGACTGCAATGATTTAAGGCTTACTTTGACAACCCTAGTGCTCTGTCCCGACCCGCAGAAAACCATGCTTTGCCATCCTAGGGAAGTGGGTTTTCAGAATTGGTGATTTAGCCAACAAATTGAAGAGAGATATATAAGATAAAGAAGCGTCCGTTACCTGTGGAGATGATTTAAAAGGCTCACTCGTCATACCAGTGTTCATTTGTTCCGCTTTCCAATGCTATTGCCCTGCCGTGGTTTAAAATGATTTCCAGATGTTGAGCATTCTGCTTTCCAATGCAATTGCCCTATTGACGATTGGTTTAAAATGATTTCCAATATGCTATTATGTTGAGAATTCTGCTTTCCAATGCTATTGCCCTATTGACGACCATGAAAGGTTCTTCATTTTGAAATGAAGTTGAAAAGATTTAGTAATAAAATAATAAAAGTGTAGATTCTTGCTTTGTATAACTTCGTCTTATCAATTTATGTATTATTTTTTATATAATAGGTTATAGATTTTATAGTAATTTAAAAATATTTTGTATTTCATAGTATTATATGATTATGATAATTAATAATTTATGTTATTTAAAATATGTATTGATGGTTATTTATAATTTAGAAAATATTAATTGTGTCATGTTTGTTAGATTTATAATTTATTTAGTTAAAGAGTATGATTAGTTAATTTATTGTCAGGTTTATTTGTATCACTTGAATCCTCTTAGAGACCTTTTGTAACTTGCAACGCATCTTCAACCTCTAACAAGCAACTACTTCCACACATGAAGAACTTATATGTACCTATCATGGCTATTTTTAAACTCCTATATGGTCCCTCATTGTGTTGTGACAACATAGACAAAAGAAACCCTTGACGATTAACCTTCTTTGATATGGCACAATGATCGACCAAAATAAAATCTAGCAACCCTAGATGAGTACCTTCTTTCCACTCTAAATAGCATTTAACGTAGGCCTATTGTTATAACACGGAAGCCAAATTATACATGTTGTACCAACTTCCCTCCACCTTCGGTCCAATGGTAGTGGTGGGAACCATGGTAGTGATGGAAACCAAACAAGTAGGTTGACATGGTCCCTTTCTTTTTAATTTTAACAATTTTTTCAAAAAAACTTTATTTTACCAAGTATAAATCTTGAGTCATCAATCCTATTCTAGTACTTCATTAGATATCTTATGATTCACATGAAAATAGACTTTGTAAAATTATTAGACTCCTTGTAAAATAATCTTTCAAATTTTCAATCATTGATTAAGTGCAATCCAACACAAACCCTCCCAAAGAGATTGTGAAATTTAATTCAAAGAAAGAAGAATATTTTTCTTCTATCAAGGAATCTATTCCATAAACAATACATAAACAACCTTCAACATGTCGAAGAAAGAATACACTCAAGTCCTCATAAAGAACTAAGAAGAGGAATAGGATGCCCCAACAACTAAAGTAAGCAAAAAATAAGAAGACGGTTGCTAAAATAATCCAAGCTTTATATGATAACATATAGGATGGGGATCCAATTTTTCCTCCTAAGGAGTTGAGGATTAAATCCTTGTGTAGATACAAGAAGAACCCTAACAACTCATGGATTATAGAATATCTATGAAGCTTAAGAGTTGGACAATGTTTTGTGTCTCAAGTTTGCAAATGTCCAATGTTGATCCATGTATGCATGTCTTGCTATGATAAAGAGATAGTAGGTCATTATCGTTGTGTAATGACATACCTATGCAATATTGATCACATTAGAGACCATAAAGGATAGATGCATATTGTAGATGACTTAATTAGTTAGATCACTTACTCTCCCAAGGCACAAGTAGCTTTCTTTGATAGAAAAGACAAGTGTACTTGAGAAATTTTTTTACCACATAGATGAACAACCATAATGAGGCTCAAGGATTCAAATAACACTATGAATTGACATATTCAAGGAGGAGGCATAAAGGGTCTTGTCAACTATAAATTTTATCCTAGGTAGTGGATCAAAAACATAGTAAGAAAGGAGCACCTTGGCATGTTGGATGCAGTACAAGATATATTCAAGTACTTATGATTGTTAGACTATAAAAAAGATATATATATGCAATAGGAGTAGTTTTAAAGATACCAATATTTTTACCTTCTCTTTATACTTGGAATGATTGATCCTACATAAGAAGGCACTACTTTTAGCATCTAAAGTTAGGTAAAAATATTAATCAAGTGATCCCTTAAATGTGTTGATGTTCAAGGAAAAAAAGATCCCTTACATCAAGTACAAGAAATTTTGTTATGATTTCAACATCAATGTATATATCCCCATCATGGAAAGACTAATAGGTAAAATTTGAAAAAATTTCCTTGACTTATAAAACACTAGTACAAATAAAAGAGGAAGAGATAGAGAATTTTTACTTGGGTTTCTACTCCACATATGTCAACTTATATGGATTCCCTAAGGAGGTTTTCTATCTTCCAACATTTGTTCTAGACTATATTTTCCACTTAAAGTAGTCCAATAGTTGCATCTAATTGATAGGCATTTTTGCAAGGATCAAAATAAGAATAACCTATGTGATCAGGAGAGAAGCTACCTAATGTTCACCCACTAGCTAAGGGTGTACAATGAAAATAGCTAAGAGGATGAAAAATTATAGGTTAGTATTGATCTAAGATAGGTGGACCTATGATCTTGATGCACAATTCATATTAATAATGTTAGGAAAGATTATAGAGAATCTGCATGCATTAAAACTATCTTCAAATTTTGAATGAAAGGAATCTCAATGAGGATGAGGCCACAAAGAGAATTATTGTTGATAAAACCTAGGAGGACAAGATCAGTTTCCTATGGGGGTAGCATTTTCAGTGGGTCTTGTAGGTAAATCTAATTACCTACATACACAAAGTGGTCTATTCCAAACCTCGTAGTTATTTTTCTAAGGTAGCAAAGGGCATGCAACAACTCAAAGTGAAGCCACAATAGCCTCCAGATAAAGATCTTATGGTAGATACAAGTTGAAATATTGTAGACAAGAATGATAAGCAAAAAGGTATGGTCAAAAGTAGAAATGGGTAAAGTAGATAGTAAAGCAACAAGTAGAAGACTACCGAATAGTATTTTTATGCTAAGGTATTTAATCTAGAAATATAGAGCAAAACAAAGACATCAAATTTTGCTAAGAAATCAAGCTAGCCGGATATTTTAAATGTTGATGTTAGTAAAGGGAAAATAAAATTCTAGCATCCAAAAGAATGAACAAAAGCAAAGCATGTGAAGACTTAGACATTGAAGAAAAAGTAAACAAATAAAGCTAGTCAAAGGAAAAATAATGATGATATCAGCAAGGCAACATAAAATATCTGATGTAGTATAAAGCAGTGTCTAAGAAGAATTATTCTAAAGCCTTACTTTCAATGTTTAGCATCTAGCATTATGGCTTTCAAATGTGTTGGACTTTAGAAGGTGATGATATCATCATAAAAATATTAAATAACCAACAATCCAAATAGAGCATCAGATGCAAAATAAAACCAAGGCAGGGGGCCTGAAAATAAAGTATCAAAATCTAAGTAAAGAAACCCAACATTCAACACTATAATATATGACTACCAAATTTTATAATGAGTGATTTCATCAAAGGAGGAAAAAAAACTCAACACCAAAGCATGAAGAAAAGAAATAGAAAATAATACTAAAGCAAGACAACCACTCGACAATAAAAAATATTCTTCATTGTGGATGTCAATTTTTCTTCATCATAAAATATTCCTTATGTACATAGCCCTTTGCATGATCCATACCTTATCAATGGATTCATTTGAATTATATTTAATTTTAAGGACCCGCTTGTAACCTATAAGCTTCTTTCCTTTTATAGATCAACAAGATCCAATGTATTATTCTTCATCAGAGATTTATATTTTGCATTCCATAATTACCTTCCATTATGACAAGTTATGCATCCTTTACTGATGTTGATTCTAAGTCCTCCATCACAAAATCAATCAAGCATATATTTACTTCTTGATGTGTACTATTATAATTATGTGAATATGTAGAAGTGATATAAAAAGGAGCATCAATTTTAGAATATATGATGATATTGGTAAACCATTTTGGAGTCTTTCTCTATTGAGATGGAGCTACAAGTACATCAATTTTAATAAATCTATCAACAAATTCTAGAACTTCCTCATGAAGTTCCTCATCTAACTCTATACTCACAACTGGAGATGTGGCATCTTCAGACTCCTTGGAATCATTAGTATTTGACTTAGTTTGAAATTCTTCATCAAACACCATATATCTACTTATATACAATTTCTTAATGACTCAATATATTAGTTGATAGGCTTTTGACTCATCATATACCCAAGAAATATGTATGGCAGAATCTTTGCATCCAACATGATCATTTATTTCTTTAACACATGCATTCCTTTGCTTCCAAATATTTTGAGATGTGCAATGGAAAGCTTCCTCCAAAACTTGGCTTCTTTAGGTATTACTCCTTATAATGGCTTCATGGATGCTCTATTTAGAAGATACACTACAATGAAGACTACTTCAACTCAATACTACTACTCCATATTGGCTCCTATGATCATGCAATGAACTATTTCCATGATGGAATAATTTCTCCTTTCAAAAACCCTATTTTGTTGTGAGGTGTATGTTGTAATGAGTAATTATTTGATCCTATTTTATACGAGAAACCTTATAAAATTATTGGATATATAATATCCTCATCAAAGTGGAGAACTTGAACAGAACACCAGTTTTTGTTTATACACAATTCTTGAAGCATTAGATGTTTTTGAGTTTTTGTTTCTACACAAGTCTTGAAGCATTAGATATTTTTGAGTTTTCATTTCTACATAAGTCTTGAAGCATTAGATGTTTTTTACTTTAGTTACAATAAATACACCCACATCTTCATTAAGTAGTCATCTACAAACAACTGAAAGAAAATTCATCCATAAAAACCAAGAGGTATGGATCCATATAAATTGGTGTGTATCACATCCAACAATCCTTTGGCTCTGTGAGTGCTCAACTTAAAATGTACTTGGTGTTGTTTTTCTGCTAAACAAATCAAGCATACTAGAAATGTTGGTGAAAGGTTATAGCAAACCTAACACCATCTTATGCTTACTCAACTGGAGTAAGTATTCAAAACTTAGATGACCATGTCTCCTATTCCAAAGAGAGGTAGCATCTATCATTGTTGCTAATAGTACAATATTATAAGAGGATATGAGCCAGAGGTTATATTGATATCGAGTGTTATTTATGGGCTTAAACACATGCTTATGCTTTTTTTGCATATACTAGAGGAATCGATAATCCGTTACATTTTTCATCGCCTCATCGTGGATTTGATTCTTGCTTCTTATTTTCATTATAACCTCCAATTATGTCAAGTAAAATTTTTAACATAGCTGACAATACTAATGTGACACGCCCTTCGATTCTACGAGGCCTGAGGTATTCAAACTATGGTATCCACCCTCCCAAGGGAGCACTTTAATCAATAGGATGGACCCTTTGATCTACTTAAACACGTGATTTATTGGTATACAATGTATGAATTTTTAAAGTAAATATCTTATAACTGGAAGGTGTCAATCAACCAAAAAAGTACAACTTTACAAAAAATTACTACCCCTCCTTAATTTTAAAAAATAATAACTATAATATTTTTTTCATTTATTTGCTCACAAATTTTATAGGGAATTGTTAAATTAAAAATTAATATCCTTCATAGGTTAGAAAAAAATCAATTATGGTCTTGGTGGATTTTGATCCCTTGATCTCTACTTTAAAAATTTATACTTTGGTGTAAATTACCAACTCTTCAAGTCATTCTTCACACCACCTTCTAGATCATTTGAGCTATCAGTTATGACCATATCATAAAATTAAAACATAAGTATTACTATCTTAGATCCAACTCTCTTAATATAAATATTTGTATTAAAGGGACTTTTGGTGAAACCATGTTACAATTGGTGATCATTAATTTTGATGTACTAGGCACAAGGAGCTTGCTTCAGCCCATACAGTGACTTGATCAGTCTATAGACCTTTTTATGCTACCCATTGACAATAAAGCCTTCAAGTTGTGTCATGTACACTTCTTTGAGATAGAATTAAGGCACTCTTGACATTTAATGTTGAAGTTTCCAACTAAACTGTGTTGCTAGTGCATAGAGTACATAGATGATAATACTCATTATGGATTTGAATGTTTCTTGATAATCAATCCCTTCCTTTCATGCATAGCCCTTTGCAACAAATAATGTCTTATTAATGAATCCATTTTTCGTGTATTTTATTTTGAAGATCCACTTGCAACCTATAGGCTTCTTTCATTTTGGAAGATCAACAAGATCCCATGTGTTGTTCTTCATCAAATATTTATATTCTACATCCATAGTTTCCTTTCATTATAATTGGCTAAGTGTATCCACTAATGTTGGTTATGAGTTCTCCAACACTAAAACCATCAATCCCAGATTTATTTCTTGATGTATACCACTATGAGTACGTGGCTGTGTGGAAGTGAGATCATGAGGTGCATCAATTTTAGCATCTCTGATGTTACTAGTGAGTCATTTTGAAGTCTTTCTACATTGAGATGGAGCTACAAGTACATCAATTTCAATAAGCATATCAATAGCTTCTAGAACTTCCTCATGAATTTTCTCATCTACTCCATCAACTAGAGATGTTGCATCTTCAAACTCCTTAGAATCCTTAGTATTTGATTTAGTTTTCAATTCTTCATAAAACACCACATATCTACTTATATGAAATTTCTTAATGATTAAATATATTTTGACTCATCATCATACCCAGAAATATGCATAACAATTGGTCCTCTATTGCTTTGGCACATGCATGTATACCTTGCTTCCAAAGACTTTGAGATATGCAATGGAAGGATTACTTCCAAACTAGGCTTCTTTAGAGGTAACTCCTTGTATTGCATTTGTGAGTGCTCTATCTTGAAGATACACTACAATGGAGATTACTTCATCCCAATCTTGTTGCTTTAGATTGGATCTTGTGAGCATTCAACAAACTAAATTTGTTAGATATTGGATACTTAATGAGAATTTATTTGATGTATATTTCCCCCTAAATCAAGTGGAAAACTTGAATAGAATGCCCAATTTCCATTTCTACATGTCTTAAAGGATTGGATGCATCAGACTTTAATTACAAGAAATACACCCACATATTCCTTAAGTAGTCATATACAAACAACTAAAAGTACCTTTATCCATCAACACTAGTTGGCATGGATTCGTGTAGGTTGGTGTGTATCACATCTAATGATCCGTTGGCTCTATGAGTACTCAACTCAAAATATAGTCGGTATTTTTTTCCTACTAAACAACGTGAGCATATTGGCAATGTTGGTGAAAGGTTTGGAAGATATAACAACATGTGATGCTTACTTAGCTAGATATTGGTTATGCACAGGGGTGAATTTTAGAATTTAGCACGAATATTTAGATTTTCACAATTTTAATTTTACAAATTTGGGGACCCTAGAGGTCGACCCAATCGCCCAAATATTTTGGGACCAACTTTTTTAGGTTAATTTTACCCTGGTATCATAAGGTTTCTCACCTAATTTTCACCTTAAAATTATTAAAAATAAAATTTATCCCACCCAATTCACCTCTTGTACCCCATTATATATAGCTAACCCTGATAGCAACACTCATACAATTAAAACATTAATTTTCTCTTATAGCGAGAGATACAGAGTAGGCAACTGACACAACGCGATTGATAGAAGGTGACTAGTATAAGGTAACTGGCATAAGGTGACTGGCATAAGGTGACTAGCATAAGGTAACTAGTAGAAGGTGACTAGTAGAAGGTGACTAGTAGAAGGCAACTGGCAGAAGGTGACTAGTAGAAGGCGACTGGTATAAGGTGACTAGTAGAAGGCGACTAGCATAAGGTGATTGACATAAGGTGACTGACATAAAGCGACTGGCATAAGGCTACTGGTGGAAGGCAACACGCATAAGGCAATTGGTAGAAGGCGACTGGCAAAAGATGATTGACATAAGGTGACTAGCAGAAGGTGACTGGCAGAAGGTGACTGGCATAAGGTGATTGATAGAAGATGAGTGGTAGAAGGTGAGTGACATACAGCAATAGCCATTTACCGGTAAGTTTCTTTTACCATTAATTTTCCTTTTTTAAACATTTTGTTCATGGGCACTCAATAAGGAGGTTTTCCTATTATTTGGGCACCAATCTCAAGCCTACTTGGGTTAGATATTTTGTTGTCTTGAATAGTAGTTCTCTTTTTCACTAGTTATTTTCATTTTTAAAAATAATTTTCATGTTACTCTTCTATTTATACAAGTAAATTGTCACCTACTAATAGTGGAAAGAAGGGAGGCCAGTATTCTGATAAAAGGAGTATCCTCAAATACTTTCATAACATTTCAAAATCCAGTTAGCCATCAACATCTACACAAATTGAAGGTATTAACATATTTACTTACCAACCAGTTAATTTTTATACATTGTTAATTTTATATATAATGTCTTCATTCATTAAGAAGGGTGCTTTTTGGTTGATGGCTTTGTCCATTGTTTATTTGTATTTTTTAACAATAGGTATGCTTTTAAATACAATAATGATAACCCTGGTATTAACCCTAGTATTATCTCTATATAAAATATTGTTGACCCTGGTATACCTCCACTTCCACATATCCATGATAATGAAAAGTCCATAGATGAAAATTTTCTTAATTAAATGGAACAACAACATGAAGATATTCCTAAAACTAACACGCCAAATGGAAAAGAAAATAGTAATTCTTATGCAGTCCCTACTTCCAGATAATATTCTTCTAAAAAACATAAACGTGATCCACGTGAATGTGGTCTACCGGTAAGGAAGCCACTTGCATTATCGGTGATGTGACCCGGGTTCAATCCCCATGGTGGATGTGTATAAGAAGTACTACTCAAAAAAATTATATAAACGTGCAAGGTTATCTAGGTGGATAATTAATATATTATTTCATCCTGATTGGGTATCAGAATTTCCATTTATTAAGTTAGTGCTGCCAGAGAATAGTAGTGAGAAAATAACAAAAATGAGATGCATAATTTGCAGTTGGAAATACGAAAAGGATCATAGATTGCAAGTTAAGAAAGATACAGTAGAAAAACATTGTGGAAAGGTTTATATAAAAACAAAATAAAGTAATGGACCAATACAAAAAAATTATAGGTGGAAGGATGCATCAAAGTATGCACATATGAGATATACACAAGAATATGATAAAGAAATGAAACAAAAGCAAACTTTGGTTGAGAAAGGTGCAACGATTCAAACCCAATTTCAAAAAATGAATAAGTTCACTTTAGCTTCAAAAAGTTTGCAGTTTGTTGTTGTACTCACTATTCTTAAAAAGGGTAGACCTATGTCTGATTTTATTATTTCAACTAGATGATGTGTAGAACTTACCAAGCATCCATTGGTCAGATTGATGTGGTTGTAAAATGGTAAAATATCTCTCATTGGTTAAACAGGATAACCTCAAATATAAAGTAAAAAAATCCAAATTCATTTCACTTTCACTTGATGAGGCAATTTCTATTGACAACACATCTTGGATTTGCATGCATATTTACACATTGGAAAATCATTTAAGGTAACCTCATTTACTTGGAGTACACAAGATGGTGGAAAATTGTAATGCATAAAATATTTACAATATTTTTGTAACTAGTTTAAAGGGAATAGCAGTAATAAATGAAATTGAAATAGCCACTAAGTTAATATGTGTCAGAGTTGATGGTGCTGCTATAATGCAAGGATACAGGAATGGTCTTTGAGTTAGACTACAAACATCTATTACCCCATATTTGATCCCTATTCATTGCATGGTTCATAGAATGAATCTTACATATTAAATTATGGATACATTAACAAATGTAGTGAGAGTAAAAGAGCTTGTCCATGAAATTCATGATTATTTTTTGCGTAGTCAAATAATATTTTTAGAGTTTCAATAATTTGCACTAGGAGTTACTGAAGGTAAAAAAAAATCTTAAAATATGTAGATACTAGGTGGATTTTGATGTATCAATCGACATATAGAGTTTTCAAATAATATCAATCCTTGGTAGGGTTTATGTATGCAAATCGTAGGGTAGTTTATAAGGCTAAAGATTTGCTATTTTGAATGAGTGACTCTGAAACACTTCTCATATCGTGTGGTATTCTTCCAAAGTTGGAAGAAATGAATACATAGATCAAAATTGCACAAGAAATATTGATTTATATTATGGATTTCATCAAGGCAAGAAAACAAATTTGCATTGTGGATCCCATGTTTGAGAGTTGGAGAGCATTAACAAATGTGAACGATCCTCGAAACTTTTTGAATTTCAATATAAATTATCATCTGTGTATTAATGTCCATGGAAAGGAAATACCTTTATATTATTTTGGAAATTAGTTCTTGAATGACACATTTGATGGTAGAGGAGAGGAAGAGGTAGCCATTTCTGTGAATCTGCACTAAAAATGATCTGAAAAACACTTTGAAAATAGTCTAAAAGCGCTCTTGAAATGCCCTGGAAAACACTTTGAAATCGTCTAAAAACACTCTAAAAACCCTATGAAAATGCTCTAAAAATGCTAGAAAACGTTCTGGAAAACGCTTTGAAAATGCCAAAAAATGTAGTGGAAATTGCTTTGAAAATGCTGGAAAACACTCTGAAAAAGCTCTAGAAAAAGCTCTAAAAATGCTCTGGAAAACACTCTGGAAAAGGTAAAAAATGACCCTATATTTCTATTTATAGAAGTTAGCATGCCTAAAGTCTATGATGCATGACACGTGGTAAAGGAGTGGGCATGTGGTACATCTTAATAGTGACCTTTGGTAGTTGCCTCCTTTCATTCACCTTCTATCAGTTGACATCTACCACTCACCATCTGCCAGTCACATTCTGCCACTCGCCATCTTCCAGTCACCTTCTTCCACTCACCATATGATAGTCACCTTTTACCACTCACCATATATCAATCACCTTCTACCACTCGCCATTTACCACTTGCCTTCTATTAGTCACCTTGTACTAGTCGTCTTTTGCTATTCACCTTCTACCAGTCACCTTTTACCAATCATATTTTGCTAGTCACCTTGTACCACTCACCTTCTACCAGTTGCCATCTGTAACTCACCATCTTCCACTTACCTTGTGTCACTCGCTATTTTCCACTCACCTTATACCACTCGCTTTGTGCTAGTCGCCTTGTACCACTCGTTATCGGCTAGTCAACTTGTACCACTCGCCATCTACCACTTGCCTTGTGCCAGTCACCATATACCACTTGCCTTGTGTCAGTCATCGTGTGCCAATATCCATATGACTCACCTTCTACCAGTCATATTCTACCAGTTTCCTTAAGCCACTCACCTTATGTCACTTGCCTTGTGCCACTCACCTTGTGCTAGTTGCCTTCTGCCAACTGCCTTTTGCCACTCACCTTCTACCAGTCACCTTTTGCCACTCGTGTTCTACCATTCACCTTGTGTCACTCGCCTTCTACCACTTACCTTCTGCCACTTGCCTTGTGCTACTTGCCTTCTGCTAGTCACATTTTGTCACTTGCCTTCTGCCACTCACCTTCTACCACTTGCCTTTTAAATACTTTGATAATTTCTATACACAAATTTCAAAAATTCACCATATTTTGATAATTTTTTTGCAAAATTTTGAAAAATTCACCCCGAAGTTTATACACCATTTGCTTATATTTACCCAAATTTTATAATTACTCTTTTGGCACTACCCCTTATGCATAACCTTGTATCCAAAACTCATATGACTATACTCCTATGCCAAAGAGAGGTAGCATCTATTGTTGCTAATAACAATACAATATTAGTAGAGGATAAGATATCAAGTGTAAATAAGTCATTCTTGTAGGAACCTATTGCCACAATCTTGCTAGATTTTGTGATAACACACTTCTTGTTATCAACAAATTAAAATTTGATCACCATATTACAATCTATAACTTGCGGTATAGACAAGTTGTTTTCCAATCCAAGTACATATTGTACCCAAATTATAATCTAGAAGTTGTGGTATAGACAACAAGTTGTTTCCCAATCCAAGTACATACCTTTTTAATGGTGAATTTAACTCTAAGAATATTGAGAGGAATATCTCCTAATTCTTTGACCTGATAGGTTTTACCATATATAATGGTGATTGGTTTCTCATCATTGGATTATAAGGATTCAAACCATGCTTTATCCCCAATCATATGCATACTATAACCTGCATCAATATATTAAATATCATTCTTTGGTCTTACATTTGCCTTGGACATTACCACCTTACATACCTATTCTAATTTTGGAGTTAATTCTCCATGCACAACATGCCCTTATTTTTGTTTCTACTTGAGATGTTTGTACTATGACTTTTCTATGTTGGAATACTTTATCTCTTTGTGTCATAGAGTTATACCAATAACTCTTTGTGTCACATCCTTATTTATCACAAATATGGTAGTATCTCTATTGTTTCTAAGATTATTTTTGTGATGATGATATATTTGGAAGACCTAACACTATGTGATGCTTACTTAGCTAGAGTATCCAAAAATCATATGACTATATCTCCTATGCCAAAGAGAGGTAGCATCTATTATTGCTACTAACAGTGTAACATTACTAGAGGATATGACATCAAGTGCAAACAAACCATTATTGTAGGAATTTATTGCAATAATCTTGCTAGGTTTTGTGATAAAACATTTCTTGTTGCCAAATTTGAAATTCAGCCATCATGTTGCAATCCAAAACTTGTGGTACAAACAACAAATTGTTTGCCAATCCAGGTACAAATAGTACCTTTTCAATGATGCATTTACCTCCAAGAAGATTGAGAGGAATATTTCCCACTCCTTTGACCTAAAATTTTTTACCATCTGTAATGGTGATTGGTTTATCATCGTTGGCTTATAAGGATTCAAACCATGCTTTATCCCCAAACATATTCTTGTTAGCACCTGAATCAATATACCAAAAATAATTCTTCATTCTTATATTTTCCTTGGATATTAGCACCTTATGTGCTTGTTTTAATTTTGAAACTAACTCTTCATGCACAACATGGCATTTTTTTCACTTCTACTTGAGACTTTTTTATGTTATTGAATTTTATCTCCTTGATCATAAAGTTATACCAACAACTTTTCATGGCATGTCTTTTTTTATTACATATATGGTAGTACCTCTTTTATTTTTAAGATTGTGTTTGTGATGATGATGATAGGGAAGGACCCTTATGTGGCCTCTTTTTCTACACTTCTTAGAATGAGTGCATCGATTTTCAATAAATCCCTCAACTTATTGGTTGCTTTTTTTTATTGAAGGATATTCACCAACTCATCAAATGATACCTTTCTATTTGAGACTTGCAAGAAAGTGATCAACACTCAAAATGAATAAAGTTCGAATTATAATAGGTACGAAGATATTATATTTTTCTATTTCATCCATGGTATTCAATTTAGCTTTCAACTATGCAACTTGGCAAAGAAAAACCTCAATGTTTTCTCCATCATGAACTCTCAATATATGGAGTTAAAATTGAAGGTGAAGTATTGTTGATTCGTTATTCCCTTTGTGGATGGTAGAAAGAGTATCATATGCCTCCTTGGATGTATTGTGCTACACACATTTATGGTTAGATAACATCTATTGTGGAAAGGGTGATGATCATCAGTGCTTTGGCATCTGCATCATCCATTTTTTATTGGGCATCTTCATCCTCTTCAGGTCAAGTGATTATGTCCTTTACAATGTCCCAGAGCTCCTCAACTACCAAGATCATTCTCATCTTAGTCTTCCAAGGTCCAAAGTTTGAACCTTTACATAGTTGGGTTTCCAAAAAAACAACTTTTAATTCTTGTATAGTGAGGGTTCTTTATAATTCCCAAATTGTCCCCCTGTCAATATACTTCCAATTCAATATACCAAACCTTTCTATATAGTCGTCCTTCCTATATACCCATTGGTACATGGAAGAAGCTAATCCTCTCAATATATGTGATCATACGTAAGAGAGACTTTAAGGTTCCTAAAACAAAATGATACAAGATACCAAGGCAATAAGGAAGGGATTCACCCTATCAATGACAAATGCTTAAAAAAAATTCTTATATGCAGGCATAACTTTCCAGTATACTCAAAATTTCTCAACTTCAGGGTTTATGTCTAGCAATAGTGACAAATAGTGCAGAATGATAGAGTGAAAGTATCAAGAAAATATGATATCTCCCCAAAAATTTAAAGGATCGATGCCCAAACGTCCTTATGGAAGCTTTGTTAGAATATAAATATAGTAGTTCAATGTTATAACCTTGATTATAAACACAAGCTAGATGTGTTGATATTTGATGTTTCATGTGTGCTTAAGCATGTACTTTAGTGGTATACAAAGCACGAAAAATTTTAAATCAAGTATCTTAAAATTGAAAGGTTTCAATCACAACCGAAAATACACCTTGTACAAAAACAAAATTACTACCTTCTACTTAATTTTTCAAAATATTCACTATAATAAATTTTGCAATTATTTATCAAGTGGTATTAGCTCAACCAGTTAGATTCCTCAATATTTAAGGAGGATACCAAGGTTCAAATCTTGCCAAGCGATACATGAATAATGTCTAAGCTTTGTTGTAATACCACTATGTGGTGATGATGTACTACGGGTGGGGCCCGTTTAAATCCCATATAATCAATTGAGAAAAATTTACATTTACCTACCCATAAATACTATACTAAATTGCAAAATAAAAAAATATATATCCCTCCTAGGGTAATAAAAATCAATTATGGTCTTGGTGGGTTTTGACCCCTTGACCTCTGCTTTAAAAAATTATACTTTGGTTCAGATTGCCAACTCTCCTACTTAATGATATACACATGGAAAAGGAAAATGATGCTTTTAACCCTTTAAGCAATCATAAAGCAAAAACTAAAAAATGAGTTGAACCTAAGACCTCAAGCTTAAATTTTATTTGGAAAACTTATGTACTACTAACATGGGCATAGCACCATGTTAACATCCAAGTTGTGTGATAATTGCTACAAACAGATAGGCAAAATATTTGATCCTTCTAAATCAAGCACCTATGAAATTGTTCCTTTTTCAAGTTCCTGTTGGTCATCAAATTTGCCCAGGAAAGGATTTGGGTAAGTGTATGCGCCCTAGACTTGGACCAATATTGAAATGCCGAGGGGAAGCGATGCCCCTCGTGCCAATCTCCAGAGAAAGGTCGGATCCTATACTAAACTACTTTGATGTTTAAGATAAGGGTGCAGGAAAGAGATAAACAGAGTAAGGATGCAAGAAAGAAATAAAAGAGTAGGGAAGAAATCTCAGTAGTTTAATGGTGGGAAAGAACTAGAAGCACGATCGCTAGCCAATAGCTTGAAAGAGCAGCAAAAAACACCAAGAATAATGAAATGAACGTGATATTAATCCTCCTATGTATCCTCTAGATGAGTTCCAGGATTCTCCCTCCCCTTTCATCAAAATTTAGAGTTTAGAGTAACGACGATTAGGAAAAAGTGAATATAATAGAAACACTACCCACAGGCGGCATACAAGAAAACTAATATGGTGTTTTCCTCCCCTATGTATCCTTTGGGAAAATTTTAGGGTTCAGCCCCCAATCACATACCTAAATCCAAGATTCAAAATTATAGTATGCAAATGAAGAAAGATGAAAGAAATAAACCCAGAAGGCAGCATACAAGAGAGAAATCAAGCCCAAAGAAATTTAGTATTAAATGCAGGGATTGAAGTTACAGCAGCTTTCTAGCAGAAAGTTCCCCCCTCTTTACATTACAATGCCTGGGTTTTTATAGAGGACCCGACCCTCTGAGCCATAAATGCACAAAATGGAGGAGTACACCCTCGAAACCTGAGAAGTCGGCTCTTCGCAGCCCTCGTGACTGAGCTCTCAAATATGTTACCAAAACTGGCAACTGCGATCGGGTTAGTCGTGGAAACAAGCATTAATGAGTCGTCTGAGCATCCTTAGCTTCTAGGTACAGTGTTTGAGTGGCTACCATGCTCGTCAAGCTCTTCTTTTGGGACTGATACTTCATTTCCAATTGCTAAAAATGAGCAACAAGCTTATCGGGCACGTAAAAATGCATTTATGAGGCACTTGATCACCTCAAGAAAATACTTGGCTTGGAGCGCGTGCCCTTGAAGCGCTTTGCTAAATTTTCGTCCGCAACTTCGCTTCGCAATGGACTTGTGCCGAAGCAAATCCTCCTTCTTGATTTGTACTTCGCATGGTGGAGCTTTGTAAAACTGCTTCGGGGATGGTGGGTGTCGAAGCATATTTCCTTCGCAAGATGGCCTCTTCACTTCTCACTGCTTTGCTGGAGAGACGTGCCAAAATTGCTTCACTGATAGATTTTCAAAATGCTTCGCCGTGATCTTCTTTCAAATTATGGTTCGGGAAGATTTTTACCAAAGAGTATCCTTGCCTTCAAAAATGCTTTGACTGCTTCTACTTTGGGTGAAAGTACTTCGCACGAAGTTTTTCCGAAGCAGATGCTTCGCAATGACTTTCGGCAAAGTAGAAATGGTTCGCTGGCGGGGAGGCCCGAAGTGGGTGCTTCGACGGTTTTTCAGCGAAGTATTTTCAACGTTGCGCTCCTTCAAATCCCGCTTCGCAAGTTCTTTGCCCCAAGTAGCCTTTTGAAGTGCTTCGGTCCCGAAGTAGTTTTCATTCTTCTTCCCTTGTATTTTTTCTTCAGCAACACTACTTCGCAAAATTCTCACCCGAAGTAGCTGCTGGGAATGCTTCGGGTGCGAAGCTCTTTTTACGCCTTCTTTGAATTCTTTCTTCGGTAACGCTGCTTCGCAAGATTTTCGCCCAAAGTAGCTATTGGGAATGCTTCGGGTGTGAAGCTCTTTTTACACCTTCTTTGAATTCTTTCTTCGACAATGCCGCTTCGCAAGATTTTTTCCTGAAGTAGTTGTTTGAGGGACTTCGGGCCTGAAGTAGTTTTCATCCTTAGCGATTTCTTTCGGCGGAGCTATCTTCCTTAGTTTTTTCAGTAGCGAAGCTCTTTCTCTTTTATTTTATGTACAAGGGGGTTGCAGGGAAAGCCAAAATTGCTGCAATGCTTGGAAATGTTGTTTCTAAAAAAGCAAGGGAACAAATTCATGAAATTAAAAGAAATATTTTACAAAAAAAATGATTTTTCTACCCCTCTGTGCAATGTGACAAAATTATCAACATTCTTGGCGGCTCGCGGGGCAACGAGCTCGTCTCTATGGGAGAACCCTCAGCCTTGATCCGTTAGGCCAGAGTTACCTCTAGACCCTTCTCCCTTTTCTATCTCCTGGGGTGCTTCCACAGCCTATTCTTCTTCTTCTTCTTCTTCTTCTTTTGGTGCGGCTTCCTGTTGCGGTGATGGGGCAAGGCGATCATGAATGCGCTTCATGGTTCAACAAACATGAGCCCAGGAACCCTTCGAGAAAGGCTCTTGATCTTGCAATGCCTTAACCAAAATGCAGAACTGATCAATCTGTCTAATATCAACATGTTTGGCTCTGATGTACAGATCGTTTATGCAGGCTACAATCTTGCAGTGTCTCAGAATGAAATATGTGACCTGCCCTTCTGTTATCAGCTTTGCCCATTCATCTATCTCTGAGACGTCACCTTCAAAATGAAGCCATGTTAGCTTAAGCTCTTCCTTGGTCAGAAGGTTACCATCATCATCTGTGAAGCTTGGGAAACCTAAGGAAGAGAGATCCTAGAAATAGCCTAGTGATGCACGCTGCTCATTCTCAAACACGTCCAAGAGGTCCTTCACCTTTTGTGCCTTCCTCACCTTGGAAAAGAAGCTACGAACTATGGCTTGGGCCATGGACCAATCCCTAGCCGTCTGACTCATTGCAGCAACCTGCAAGTCCTGATACTTAGTGCTTTGGACATCAAAGGCTAATTTGAGTCGGCCTCTAGCTTTCTGAGTGACCTGATCTATGATTGGCCCTCCTTCGACAGCAGCACGCTGTGCTTCGGTGATGTTGTTAAAATTGATAGGGCACTGGAGGCTCGAGACCTAAAATTCCTGAGCAAGTGCGAGCAGATTTCTTTGATTCTGCCTCTGTCAAACAGCTCCAGGATTTCTTTTTCATGCAACTGTTGCTGCAACTACAAGATCTTGCTTTCAAACTCTTTGGCCCTTAGATCAGCTTTGGCCTATATTTGGCTTTGACTTTTGGTTGCATTCTATAGTTGTCTTATTTGTCGTTTCAGAGCGTTTGCTTCTTTCTTTATCTACTCACATTGCTCCTATGAATCCTCCAGCTTGGAGCAAATTCTAGCTAGCTCTTCTTCCAACTTGATGTTGGCACTCTTAGCCTCAAATCTATGCTGATTGACGATGTTTGCATGTGCTCGAAAAGTTTCGATCCTGACGTGCATAGATGCAGATTCATTATCTACATTTAGATGCTCCAAGTCCTTGGATTTATCTTGGTAGTTGTAGTCCGCTGGAGTCATTTCATCCAGGGGCTTCTAGACCTTGGGGATATTTTTTACTTTATGCAACTTCTCGACCTTCAAATCGAAGACATCGCATTTTTCAACTTGAGCCAGAGAGCACCCTCTCTTCTTCCTCGCCTCCTTCAGTATTTTTTTTGTGTTTTATCGAGCTATGAGGAGCTTCTCAGCTAGAGGGCATTCCTTAATTAAGGACATCTCTGATTCAAATGAGGTTGGATCTCCATCCAAAGGGGTGAACAAGTATAAAAAATGAACAGGGGATGCCTCACCAGTAGGTTCGACGACGGGTGTAGCAGGAGCTTCAGCGAGAGGAACTATGTTGTGTGTGATAGGAGAGCAAGGAATGGGGCTCAGCGTTGGGGTACTACCTTTGCCCTACCTAGGAACTGAGGGAATGGTGGCATGGGTGGGCGAAGTAGTGTCAACAGACTTGTCCCGGCCTGATGACTCGAGTGGAGTGGGGCTAACGGGATCATGGGGCAGATTCGAGGTGGCAAGGGGCAACGCACAAAGAGGTGATTGACTTTGTGATGGAGGGAGAGACTGATGAGAATATTTGGCTAGGACCACAGTGGACATGTGAGAGACCAAGGCAAAGGGTGGAGAGTGCATACCTACATGCCCTTCTGGCAGAGCGGCCGTGGTGACTTCTTGTGTAATATGCTCCTGCTCTTTTTGGACTTCGGCACTCCCGACTTCCATGACTTCTACTTCGGGGTCTCCCTCTTGTTGGAGGAGTTCTTCCACATCAATGATGTCTATACCTGGGACTGTCTTGGCACTTGGTGGCACCGCATCTTCAACATTTACTTTGGTCGGGCCTGATGTAGGTTGTCCGGTAGGAGCACTTGGGAGCTTCATGCGGGGTCGCTTTGGGTGGCTCGGAGGCACTTGAATTTGCTCTTGCCTCTTTCTTTTCTTCCTCTCCAATGGTTGCTCCAACTCTTCGACACTTGTGTCGTGGATTTTTGATGGTCCCTATGGTAGTGCCTCTGGTGTAGCTTCGGCTTCTTTCTCTTCTTCCTGCTCCGAGGCATCGTCAGTTATTCCTGGGCTTTCTCCAGATCCTGGGGTAGCTGGAGGAACAAAGTCGGTGAATGATATGGGCTTCCAAGTCCCAAAATTGGCTTCATACACAATTCCGAAGTCCTTATCTATTGCCAAGAGTCTTTAGGAATTCATATTTTGGTGATGGACTCTCATTATCCACCATTCCCTTAATTGTTCCTCGCCCCAATTTTTCAATTCCTCCTTCAAATCATCTTTCGCCTTTCTCCAAAACGTGGAGTCTGGAGTTGGGAAGGGATGCTGGTCAGGGTCAAACTCGACCTCCATAGGGTAGAATTCATGCCAGGGAGGCAATGTCCTCATCCTTTCCAAATGCCATTCCAAATCCTTCCCATTGGGATTATTTCTTTGCTCCACAATTTTACGGTGGGGGCAGATATGAAAATTCTTGAATTTTAGGTGATCCCTCATCACTCCCAAGGGATCATAGAGCCATTGTTGAGGAGTCTGGAGTAGGCCAAAATTGGCAAGCTTTTCCTCCAGGAATATGTTTTGCTTCAAGGCAAATACTTCCATTACCCCCATATTTAATGGGAAGTCACAGGTATGTGCCCATTTTTTACCGTGGTCGTAGATGACGTTTGTTACATCGCTCTGCCAAGCGACTTCTAATGCGAATTGGTACTCGGAGGGGAAAACAAGCAGCAGGAAGGGCTTTCCTATGAAGCCGAACAGGCGAATCACCAGCCCTTGTGTCAATTGAAATACGTCTCCCTTCTTCTCCATTACCACTCTATCTCTCAAACTGAGGGGCACCCGAGGGCAAGAACCCTTCAACAAATGCATAGCAGGTCCCAAGAACTATTGATTAAAATAATAATAAGACTTTGTCCTCAATAGGAGGGGAGTCCACTGGTACATAGGCAGAGGATTTCCATCCTTGCCGCTCAAAGAAATGGCAATGTGGGGGAATTGCTTATGTACATGGTAGAAAAACAACCAAACAAGGAAAGAACAGGGTGCGAAGTATTGGCCCGTCGTCGAATTCTTCATGCTGGTAAGCCGCGTGTGCAAGGTTCGGGCCACCCATTCTGCCCAATCGAATAAAACGGGGTTGATGTTTAGTCTTGAAGCATCAGGGGCGTAGAATTTCCCTCTCAAAATACATTCGGCCAAAGACACCTTCCAGGGTTGCACCAAAGCATCTTTCGATAGGCCCACCACCCATGCAATGATAGAGAAAATATCGATGTTCTTGAAGGTCGCCAAGGGTAAGGGCATTTGGGGAAGCTTGCATGAAGGGAGCTCGCTTTTGAGGTTTTCGTGCAAAAATTTCAATATGTAGTTGTTGGAGGTGAACCTCTCCATTTGTTCGCTCAGAATGATGTTGCGAACTGAATAGCCCTTGGGTGGCCCTTGCTGTGGCACGAAGGCTGCTTGCACATCTTCCTTCAAAATTGAAAATAACTTATGGCCCGCAACATCCAACACTTGCCTGGAGGTGGGCTGGTAGTTATGCGCGATAGCACATATTAATTCGGGACAGTGCTGAGCGAGAGGGTTCAAATACTAGTAAATCTGAGAATAATACGTAGCAGCTCTCTTATTCTCTGGGGTGAGTTTGCTTGTCATAAATTCAATAGTGCATCAGAGGTTAGCCACACCCTTTGAGATCTTTGTGTCTCTTATTTTCTCCCACCCATCAATTGGTGGTTCTTCAAGTTGTTCCTCTTCAGAGTCCTCTCTTTCTTCCATCAGCTGCTTTTCTGGGCGAGGGATGAGATTGATCTTCTTAGGTGTATTTTTTTTCTCTTCTTTGCTCTTTTTTGGGGCTGCTACCTCAGGCTCCTTCCCCTTATCCTTAGAGTTTTTCTTTCCCATTGTGAAAATATACGACGACAGAGTCCTTGATACAGAGGGCTTTGATGCAAAATGCGGTAGGATTGCAGAGTAGCCGCGAAGGCTCTTAGTCTTGCATGAACCGATAGGTGAATAACCTTCTCACTATTAGGGCTTTGCATTTTATAGCCTTAAAATATAACTACCTCAATTTATGGCACCTACCATAATTAAATTAACACTTCGAACGGAGGAAGTTGTCGTGCCCTTTGATTGGCTCTACGACGGCGTAGTATGCGGGGCCACGTGCTTCGATGATTATGCCTTGCATTGGAAATGCAACCTGCTGCCACCTCATACTTGGTGCAAGCTTTTCTCCTAACCGAATCCTCTTGAGATGTGTTCCACCACCTTTGCATTAAAATCGTTTGCACCGAACAATCCCCTAGGTTGCCGTCGGTGTGTCCCCCAAGACACATTTTAAATGCTCCTTGTCCATTGGGTGGGCGAAATGATGCCGATGCTAAAACTGCTTCGCAACGAACCTCTGGCATGAATAGATCCCCTATGCTTCAGGCCCAAATTAATTCTCCCTCGCTGCATTGCTATTTTGCTTCGCGGAAGGCTAGCCCTCCCCGAAGCTTGTCTTCTTTGGAAACTGCTTTGCTAGGCTTCTTTTCTAATCTGCTTTGCAAAAATTCTGCCCGAAGTCGCTACTTGAAATGCTTCGGGTGCAAAGCTCTTTTCGTCCCTACCTTTTCCTTTTGATGATGCCTTCGGTCTGTCAAGGACCTTTTGGAAGCCGAAGTGCTTCGCTTATGCTTCCTTTTGTGAAGCATTTTTCATGCCTTGGTTTCGAATTTTGTTTGGCCTTTTGAGGGTAAAGTGCTTCGCTGCGAACCTCTTTGCATCGGCTACTTCGCATCAAAAGTTCCCGAAGTAGATTTTGGTTATGCTTGGCGAAGCTAGAGTTTATCATTGTAACACTTAGCCTTTTGCAATCTCAAAACAGGGTGTATACACACAAATGAAAAATTATATACAAAAGTACATACATTTTTTTTTTTTTTTCCTCAGCGATGAAAAGTCTTCAGATGAAGACCATTGACAAAAATTGGTAATACCTGGCCATCTGCATCTTTGAGGATGAAAGAGTTGGCTGAGTTCACATTTATGATTTCGAACGGCCCATCCCAGAAAGCATCCAGCTTGTCGTGATTTCCAGGCTTGGCCTTCCAAGAGTCCCACTTCCATACCATATCTCCCACTTTGAATGTGCGATCGGATGATTTCTTCTTAAACCAATATCAGGTGACCTGAGCATGCTTAGCGAAGCTCTGATAGGCTTTCTCGTGATCTTCCTCTAGCTGTAACAGCTAAGCCAGTCTATTTTCCATAGGACTAACTCCTTCTTCTAACAGCTGTAATGCAGGGATCTCTACGCGGGTAGGTAAGATGGCCTCCTTGTCATAGACCGGCATAAGGTGAAGTCTTGATTGACTTCTTGATAGAAATTCGATCAGCCCACAAGGCACGATCTAGAAGGAGATGCCAAGTCCTTTTGTTTGTCTCTATGAGCTTTCTTAGCACCCTTAACAAGGTCTTGTTGGTGGATTCTGCCAATTCGTTGCCCTGTGGATAGTAGTTGGAGGATACTTTATGATATATCCCATATTTGTAAAGGAATTCATTGATTTTGGCACCTGTGAAGCTAGGACCATTGTCCATGATGATTGCTTCTAGAATGTCGAACCGGGTGATCAATCTCTCTAGGAAAGCGATGACAGTCTTCTGATCTGCATTCTTCGTGGGAACTGCTTCGGCCCATCTGGTAAAGTAATCAGTTGCGATCAGGACGAACTTATGCCCAACAAAGGAGTTTGGCGATATGACCCCTATGAAATCCAACCCCCATTATTGAAAGGGCTTCTCTACTTGTATCGGTTGGAGAGGCATTGAAGCATTTTTGCTTCGATCGGTGAACTTCTGACACTGCTCGCATTTGCAACAAACTACGAAGGCATCAGCAAAGAGTGTGGGCCAATAGTAACCTGCCTTGATTATTTTTAGCACCGTTGTTCTCCCTGTGAAGTGACCTCCAGATAATCCTGAATGGAATTCTCCCAAGACTCTCCTTTTATCATAATCTTTTATGCACCTGAGAAGGATGCCATCAATGTTTCTAAAAAATAGGCCTTCAGGGCGCAAGGTATATCGGGAGGACCGCATCCTGAAATGCCTTCGCTGTGAAGCATTTAGATGTGAAGGACATCTGCCAATGTTGAAGTATTCGACTATTTCACTGACCCAGTCTTTCTCATCCTCTTCCTGGTTTGCTAAGCATTCTTCTGCTGGCGAGTCATGCCACTGAGATTCTATAGCTTCAGCCACTACGCTCTTCACCAGTTCTTGACACAATGCGTGACCGCGAACCAATTTTGTGGGTTTGATCTCGATGTCAAACTCTTGTATCTTGCTGACCCAACCGGCTCTTTTACTACCCAATTCTCCTTGGATGATGAAATTACGCACATCAGGGTGAATGACAAATACTGTAACCCGACTTTGGGAGATGAACTATTTGAATTTCCTAAGAGACTTCATGACCGCATGCACTTGTCTTTCTATGAAATTGTATTTTTCTTCATGGGGGTTTATCACTTGACTTAGAAACACGATGGGGTGCTCTTCGCCATCTTCTCCTTTTTGTATCAGGACCGCAGCATAGCTCTCAGGTTCTCCTATAGCATATAGGATGAAGTCTCGATTGTATTCAGGGTTGGTCAGGACCGATGCTTGAGCAATTCGAGCTTTTATTTCTTTGAATGCTTCTTTTATCTCCTTCATCTAGATGAATTCCGCACCTTTCTTCAAAAGTTCGGACATCGACTTGATGACCTGGGAAAATTTTGGGATAAAGTTCCTCACAAAGTTGATCTGGCCAAAGAAAGATTGAAGTCCTTTCTTGTCTACTTGGAGTGGGACCTTCATTAGAGCCTCAGCTCTGTCAGGATCTACAGCGAGACCCTTTTCTAATATCGCATGTCCCAGCAACTTCCCTTCGCTGACTGTAAATATGGACTTCTTCGGATTGATTGAAATGCCAAATTCTTGGTATTTTTTAAAAATATATTGTAAGTGTAATGGGTGATCCTCCCTTATTCGGGATAATATGGTTATGTCATCTAGATAGATAACAATAACATTTTTCAAGATCTCACCAAAAGCAAGATCCATTGCCCTCTAAAAAGTGGCACCTGCATTCGAAAGGCCGAATGGCATTCGCTAGTAAGCAAATGTTCCCCACTTGGTAGTGAATGAGGTTTTATGTTGGTCTTTGTCCATGACCTAGATTTGATTGTATCTGGAGAAACCATCGAGTAGGGAGAAGCGTTAAGACCCAACCACCGAATGCAATATTTGATCGATCTGCAGGAGAGGGTAGTGATCTCTAAGAGAAGTCTGGTTCAGGTTGCGAAAGTCCACGCACAATTGTATATCTCCGTTCTTCTTTCTAACTGGGACTAGATTTGCTACCCAAGAAGAATGGTTTATGGGATAAATTATCTTCGCATAAAGCATTTTTAGGAGTCCGGCCTTCATCAAGACTTCGATCTTTGGATTGACAGGCCTTTGCTTATGTCGAAAATATTTGATCCCTTCTTGCAACTCAATTGTATGTTGGATCAGTTGCCGATCATATCCCTTTAGATCTTGATAAGACCAAGCCACTGTGTTGGGATACTTTCTGCACAGAGATCGGATCTGCTCTAGCTCTTTCGAGGTGCAATCTATTCCAACTTTTATTACTTTCCCAGGTTCAAGTTCTAAACCTTGATATTGCTTTGCATTAACTTTGAACCTGTGAGAAACTGCTCGATCATTTTGATCAAAGATGCTTTCAAGAGTAATCAATCCTTTGGGAACATGATTATTCTTTAATTGAACTAGCCCTTCATATTCTTCTTCATCAGGGCTTCTGCTCTCAACTGTGGTTGCTTATTGAATCATAAAATTCACAATCTGCTCATCATTATCAAAAACTTGCCAATGCAGGTCTCTGTCTGGGACAGAGGGCCTGTAAATCATCCTCATAGCTTTAGGCTTATGCACCATGTCTTCTACTGGAGAATACTTGGTTGTAATGGATGCTAAAACATTGGTGTGTCAATTATTTTCTCTTGGAATAGACTACAGATTGAGAGATTCGAACTGGTCAAACAAGTCCCATACCCTGTTTCGGTATGACTTGAGATAGTGCTTCTTTGAGGTGCACTTGTTTGAGACTTGATTGCATACCAATTTAGAATCTCCAAATATTTGGATATGCTTTATGCCTAACTTTTTTGCTTTCTTGAGTCCTAGGCATAATTCTTCATATTCTGCTGCATTTTTGGTGCAGCTCCACACCAACCGATAATAATATTCCTTCTGCTCTCCAAAAGGTGATACTAACAGAATCCCCACCTCGGCACCATTTTTGCATCGGGCGCCATCGAATAATAATTTCCATAATCCTTGGGCGGAGACCTTATCTTTTGACTTGATGTGTTTCTCAGGCTTGGAAATGGCATAACATCCCATCTCAGTTTCTATCATGGCAGTAAAGTCTGCTAATGAAAAATCATCTTCGCAACTTAACTATGTGAGGGATTCCTCGACCAAGTCCACTTGCTCTATCCCTTCCACTATCACGTGCGTAGGATCGCTGTTCTCCCCTTCGGACATCTTTTCTATGAGGAAGGTAGAAGGTTTCTCATTGTAGATTTTTATCTTCTTCCCTTTGAATGGAATCTCCAAGTGTGAGTAATCCATAGATAGATATCCTCCCAGCTTCATCATAAATTCTCTTGACAAGCACATACTGAAGTAGGGCTCAAGGTCAACAACTACCACCTCTTGTATAACTATGATCTGAGGCATTTTGTGTAGTCGGATAGGAATATCTTTGATCACTGCTACAGTCTTCATAGGAGTACCATCCAACTGTAGCACGCCATGACTGCTTCATGTATATTCCATCCCTATCTCTTCACACACTTCCTTGGGCATGACTGTTGTCGCGGCTCTAGAGTCAATCATACAGTTATGTACAACATACCCTTCCATCTGTAGAGACATGTAGAACGATGGTGCCTATTCTTCCCTGTAATGGATGTGGACAGGGTCTGCACTAGGGCAAGCAGTGTTGCCTTTCTTGCTTTGGTTATCTTTAATGATTCTTGCAACAGGTCCCCCTGACCGGGTAGTTGCAGTGCGTCGTACAAACAAATTTTTGCTAGAATCCTCTTCAGCTCATCTACAATGTTGTACGCTAGGGAATTAGGCACCTCAGGTCCCTTTCTTGGTTCATATCTGGTGCGATACTATTCCGTAGCTTTGACCCTTTGTCGCTTAGTCAGCAAAGGAAGCTTAAGCTTCTCTCTAGCTTGTTCCTTAGTTTCCACCTATGGTGGATTTGTAGGGGCCTGTTGGGCCTTCTCTTTGACTGGTGTAGGTTGTTGAGCTTTTTTTGGGGCTGGAGGAGGTTGTTTTCCTTTCTCATGACGAGCATACACCTTTAAGGGAGCCATTTTAGTAGCATCCACATCTATCGACCTCTTTCCTCCTCTGGTAAGGACTGCAACTGGCTCTTCTTCACCAATTACCAAGTTCTGATCCAATTGCCTGATGACGTTGACTTGATCGCCATGACTACTACTCGCCAGCGTTTATACATAGTGTTGGTGCAGCATGCATGTATTCTCTTCGTGAGGGTCATTACACATGGAGCACCAATGTATATAATTAGAAGTGCTCGGGGCTTCGTCTATTGCAACATTTCTTGTCAAAGCTCTTCCTTGCTAGACCACTTGATCTTTAGTAAGCACAGGTGTAGGATAAGATCTTCTCGATAGAAACTCTTGTTGCACTTGCTTATTCTTCATAATGGTCATGTCATTAGACAAGGTCTACGTTGTGGAGTTTAGGGACTGGACTTCTTGCAGTATTTTGGCTTGCATGTCATCGGTTTTAGGAATAGCTGGCAATGGAGCCATTGTTGGTATTGGAGGTAGGGTAGGGTGTTGAAGTGGTGCTGGTAGTATAGGGAATGCCGAAGTGACCATGGGCTATGAAGTCAAAAAGGTGGGAAAATGAATTTGTGGGGCGGTGATTTGGGATACAATGGGATTTGGGTTCCAAGATGAGATCGAGTATACAGGGGTTGCAGAGATTTGCGAAGCGGCTACGCTCGCATACTGGGATTTATGGAAATTAGGAAGTATAGGCATCGGCATCCTTTGGGGAAGCTTACCCATAGCTATTAGATCCATCTCCACTTTTTGGGATAACTCATATAACTCTGGGAAGGTATTGATATTTGAATACCTCACCATGACGATGATATCAAGATTGAACACCTGAAGGAAATAGTACGTTGCAGCTTCGTCAGTTGGTCAAAGTCCAACTAGTATTCTTTGCCAGGTTCGAGCGAACCTAACATTGAAGTCTGTGATCTCTTCTTGTGGATGTCTCTAGATCGTTGTGAACTGATGCAGGAGAGAGGTCGAATCAATGGACTCATTGAAGCTTCGCATCAACTGCCCAGCTAACTGGTCCCATCCCGTAATGTTACCGGGTGGTAAAGATCTATACCGATAGAGGAGTTTTCCTCTAAGAGATAGAACCAGAAGCTTTACCATAACTCGCTCTTCTGTGATGTCATGGATCACCACCAGAGAAACTATATCCTGGATGTGCTCCAGGGCAGTCTTCCCAGTTCCATCGAACGTTGGGATCTTCTTTATAGCAGCATGTGGCACTTGCCCTTGTCCCGCTATATTTAGCAATCTTAAAGAATTCCATGTTGGTAATAGTCTAGGTGGCGGTTGCTACTGCATTTGTTGTTTTTATTGTTGTTGTTGTTGTTGTTGTTGTTGTTGTTGTTGTTGTTTTTGTTGTTGTTGTGCCATATTTACTCTTGGATTTTGAGAAACAGGAATTCCCAAAGCTCCTCCTTGATTGATAACAGGATGACCAATAGGAATGGAGGAAAGCTAGCCATTGTGCTATCAGAAGTTAGGCCTTATTCGTCAACAACAGCCTCTTGCGAGGATGTTCCATGTAACAAAGACTAAGGGGTGACCAACCTAGATCGTTCCCCAAAGGCATCAATATCTAGCTCAAAGAAATCAGTTTCCTCTCCTCTATTCCTAACTCTCCATCTTATTTGCATGAAGACACAGACTTTGGTATCGGTCTTTACAACTTAAATATTCTCTGGTAAGGCAGAGTCACCAGATGCTAAGAGTCTTTCGGTAATGAGAGCATCGGTTCTCACTACTACTCATAAGGTGAGACTGACAGGGTCCCACCGGGCATGCCAAAAACTGTTGGTCATCAAATCTGCCCAGGAAAGGATTTGGGTAAGTGTATGCACCCTAGACTTGGACCAAAATTGAAAGGCCGAAGGGAAGAGATGCCCCTCATGCCAATATTTGGAGAAAGGTCGGCTCCTATACTAAACTACTTTGATGTTTAAGATAAGGGTACATGAAAGAGATAAACAGAGTAAGGATGCAGGAAAGAAATAAAAGAGTAGGGAAGAAATCTCAGTAGTTTAATGGTGGGAAATAACTGGAAGCACGATCGCTAGCCAATAGCTTGAAAGAGCAGCAAAAAACACCAAGAATAATGAAATGAACACGATATTAATCCTCCTATGTATCCTCTGGACGAGTTCCAAGATTCTCCCTCCCCTTTCATTGAAATTCAGAGTTCAGAGTAACGACGATTAGGAAAAAGTGAATATAACAGAAACACTACCCACAGGCGGCATACAAGAAAACTAATATGGTGTTTTCCTCCCCTATGTATCCTTCGAGAAAATTTTAGGGTTCAGCCCCCAATCACATACCTAAATCCAAGATTCAGAATTACAGTATGCAAATGAAGAAAGATGAAAGAAATAAACGCAGAAGGCAGCATACAAGAGAGAAATCAAGCCCAAAGAACTTTAGTATTAAATGCAAGGATTCAAGTTACAGTAGCTTTCTAGCAAAAATTTCCCCCCCCTTTACATTACAATGCTTGGGCTTTTATAGAGGACCCGACCCTCTGAGCCATAAATGCACAAAATGGAGGAGTACACCCTCGAAACCTGAGAAGTCGGCTCTTTGCAACCCTCGTGACTGAGCTCTTAAATTTGTTACCAAAACTGGCAACTGCGACCGGGTCAGCCATGGAAACAAGCATTAATGAGCCGTCTGAGCGTCCTTGGCTTTTGGGTACAGTGCTCGAGTGGCCGCCATGCTCGTCGGGCTCTTCTTATGGGACTGATACTTCATTTCCAATTGCTAAAAATGAGTAGCGAGCTTACCGAGCACGTAAAAATGCATTTATGAGGCACTTGATCACCTCGAGAAAATACTCGGCTTGGAGCGCGTGCCCTTGAAGCGCTTCACTGAATTTTTATCCGCAACTCTACTTCGCAATGGACTTGTGCCGAAGCGGATCCTCCTTCTTGATTTGTACTTTGCATGGTGGAGCTTCGCAAAATTGCTTTGGGGATGGTGGGTGCCGAAGCATATTTCCTTCACAAGATGGGCTCTTCACTTCTCACTGCTTCGTTGGAGAGACGTGCCAAAACTGCTTCGCTGATAGATTGTCAAAATGCTTCAACACGATCTTCTTTCAAATTGTGGTTTGAGAATATTTTGGCCGAAGCGCATCCTTGCCTTCAAAAATTCTTTGACTGCTTCTACTTCGGGTGAAAGTACTTCGCACGAAGGTTTTCCGAAGCAGATGCTTCGCAACGACTTTCGACGAAGTAGAAATGGTTCGCTGGCGAGGAGGCCCGAAGTGGGTGCTTTGAAGATTTTTCGACAAAGTATTTTCAACGTTTCGCTCCTTCAAATCCTGCTTCGTAAGTTCTTTGCCCGAAGTAGCCTTTTGAAGTGCTTCGGGCCTGAAGTAGTTTTCATTCTTCTTCCCTTGAATTTTTTCTTCGGCAACACTGCTTCGTAAAATTCTCACCCGAAGTAGCTGTTGGGAATGCTTCGGGTGCGAAGCTCTTTTTACGCCTTCTTTGAATTCTTTCTTCGAAAATGTCGCTTCGTAAGATTTTCGCCCGAATTAGCTATTGGGAATGCTTCAGGTGTGAAGCTATTTTTACGCCTTCTTTGAATTCTTTCTTCAATAACGCCGCTTTGCAATATTTTCGCCCAAAGTAGCTATTTGAGGGACTTCGGGCCCGAAGTAGTTTTCATCCTTAGCAATTTCTTTCGGCGGACCTATCTTCCTTAGTTTGTTCGGTAGCGAAGCTCTTTCTCTTTCATTTTATGTACAAGGGCGTGGCATGGAAAGCCAAAATTGCTGCAATGCTTGAAAATGTTGTTTCTAAAAAAGCAAGGGAACAAATTCATGAAATTAAAAGAAATATTTTACAAAAAAAATTGATTTTTCTACCCCTCTGTGCAATGTGACAAAATTGTCAACAGTTCCTTATGCAAAGCACTTTGGTATTTCAAATACACCTTGGATTGCAAGTACCATTACAAGTACATAGATGGATTCTTCAATAGGGGTATTCTTGCCTACTAGATTATTACCCTTGCCATGACCAATAATAAAAATACCACTATTATTGCATGGCCTTCAACTGCAGGCATGACAACGAAGGTAGTTTTACTCAAAATAACAATATCCTAGGCATGAGATAGGGGCCTTTGTCATTGATTTCCTATATGGAGTCAAAGGCCAACAAGTTCTCTTATTGCCTCATTCCATTGACTATACCATGACCAAAACCACCCCTCTATAGTTTGGTAACTCTACAAATTTGCAAGGTCTCAAGGTCAAGTCCACTTTGCATGTGCAGAATGAGGCAAAGTTGACTTTCTACTATCTTACTCTTGAATAATAGAGCATTGGGATCTCGTATTGATTTCCCTGCTGGCATTGTCGACCTTTAGACTAATTGAAGCAAAAAAATATGATTGATTCTTGCACTACCATCACTTAGTTGGAGCAAACTTCATGCAATTCAATTAAGAGAGTGGTTTGAAAAATGTGACATTGAAGCAGGCAAATGAGAGAGGGAGTGTGACAAACACCAGGAGTAGAGGGGGAGAGATAAAGTGCCTTCATACCAAATTTTGGCTCTAACAAGAAAAACAATATTATTTTATTACTTCATCACATATTTAAATACAGCTAATTCGTTACTTGATAGTAATAATAGATCAATATCATGATGGTTGTAATGTATCAAGTTATATCTTGATAACTAATCTAACCTCTTGTGAGATATAATAATGTAATAATTACCTATCATTTAAGGATGGAATTTTGTACTTCTCTTCAACTTCTTGTCCATTTTTCCCCATAATATGGTCTAGAATTTTCCCAAGAACCTAGAATCCCTGTCAAACACTATAGAACTTGGTAGTCCAAAATGTACCCATACATTTGAGAAAAACAAGGTTGTTGCTTCATGGCCTTTGATAGTCTTTTTACATGGAATTAGTATGCACATCTTGCTAAACCGGTCCACAACTACAAACAAGTAATCATGGCCTTTCCTAGACATTGGTAGTTCTCCAAGTAAATTCGTGGATATGTTTTCCCATGGTTTGTTGGGTACTAGAAGAGGCATGTAGAGTCCTAAATTTCTATTGTTAGGTACTTTGGTACTATAGAGAACATGCCTAATGAAATTTGCAACTTGCTCTTGCATCTTGGGCCAATAGACATACCTTTGTAGATTTATGACGATTTTGCCTACGCCAAAATGTCCTGCAACTTGTGAAGTATGTGCTTCTCTTATGAGTTGTACTCTTCCTCCCCCTGGTATGCACAATATTTTGTTATTGTCTCTAAATTTGCATGTGGAGTATCTTGCAATGTTTGATATTTGTTTGAAATTTAGGTTTTGTGGGTATTCTTCTTTATATGCATCATGCATGAAAGGATGGAACTTTATGATAGTTCCTACAGTAGTAACCTTTGAGATTGGTAGCCTCAAAGAGCATATCAATAATATTTTTAATACCCTTCTTGTACTTTATGATGAGATGGAACTACTGCAAGAAGCCCATCCACCTAAAGTGCCTTGCTTGTAGTTTACTCTGTGATTACAAATATTATAGTGGTTGATGATCAGTATGGACTACTATCTCTTTACCAAGGATATAGTGCCTCCATTTCTTTACAGCCTAAACCAATGCATAGATTTCTTTGTCATAGGTTGGATAGTTCATGACTGCCCCATTGAACAACTAAATAATAGTAAATAGGATTCTTCTCTTGCATAAAAAGTACACCCATCACGGACTCACTCGCATCCATTTCAATTTCAAATGGTTGTTACAAGTCTGGCAAAGCTAACACTCAAGTGCTACTGATATTTTTCTAAGTATCAAATGCCACTCATGATTTTTCCCAATGGAACTCTTTTATTTTTTATTGAAAATAGTGTAATGGAGTTGTTATAGCTGAGAAGGCTACTATAAACTTTCTCTGATACTGTACAACACCCATGAAAATTTAGGTTTCTATCACTATTCATGGTTTTGGTTGCTTAAGAATTGCTTCTCTTGGCTGAATCAATTCTCAATTGTCCTCCAACCACATCCCAAATAAGACAAGGATGTTTTTGCAAATTCACATTTTTGTATTTTTAACAACAAACTATTCTCCTTCAAGGTCTATAGAACTTGTAATTTTTTCAGATGATCTTCCAAAATTTGGTTGAATATGAATATATCATCCACATAGACTATCACAAGTGAGTCTAGATAAGAGCAAAGTACATCATTCATTAATATCATGAATATGATATATGTATTACACAAACCAAATGGGAGTACTAACCATTCATAAAGGTCTTGCTTGGTTTTGAAGGTTGTCTTCCATATGTCTTCTTCCTTCATTCTTACTTGATGATAACCGCTTCTCAAGTCCAACTTTGTGAAGTATTTTGCATCTTGTAGCTGATCTATTAGCAAAGGATATATATTCTTGATAGTTATCTTGTTGAGTTCCCTATTATCTATGCACATTCTCCAAGTACACTCTTTCTTTGAAACCATAACAATTGGTGAACCACATGGGGATGTGCTTGGCCTAATGACTTCCTACTCTAGCAAAGTATGAATTTATTTCTTGACTTCAGTACTCTCCATTAGTGATTGCCTATACAGTCCTATGTTTGACACTATTGCATCAAGTTGCAATTGAATCTCATGTTCAACTCCTCTCTTTGGTGGTAAACCTTTTGGTTCTTGAAACACTTCTTGAAAGGCTTGGATGAGTCTATTCAGTTCTAACTTTTGCCATACTATACACCCTTCAAATGCAAGTTTTATTTCTACTGCTTCTTCACTATGAGACTTCAAAAGTACAAACTTCTTACTTGCATTTATGAGCCTCTTTACTTGGTTGGTGGTTACCATGGAGATATTCTTCCCCTTGTGAGCATGGAAGATGTGAGGTTCCCTCCCTAAAGAATACAGACTTCATGTCACACATATATGGACTATCCAATACAACTCCACATATGTCTAGAGGTACCACATCTAATTCCACCTCGTCAATGTAGTCTGTGTTAATTGCAAACTTGACTTTGCACTACTTAGTAACCTTCATTTCTGCATCCTTATGCACCCAACCCAATGGATATGGATGAGGATGTCCATATGTTTCCAATCCAAGTTTCTTTACTAGATCTTCAGCAATCAGATTTGCTTGCAAACCTAAATTAAGAGGTGCATCTATTTTGATCCTTTTGAATTGAATCTTGACCTGAAAAAATTGTGTTCTTCTTCAAAAGTCGTACTGGTTGCATTTGTATTCTTTTGTATAATAATACATGCAAGTTTCTCATCAACATTATTCTTGGTATTTTCTTTCTCCTCCTTCCTCAGATTTAGATTTGGATGTAGTTTCCAACCCAATGGATATGTATGTGGATGTCCATATGCTTCTAATACATTTCTTTACTAGATTTTTAGTAATTAGATTTGCTTGCAAATCTGAATTAAGAGGTGCATCTATTTTGATCCTTTGAATTGAATTTTGACCTAAAAAAATGGTGTTCTTTCTTCTTCAAAAGTCGTACTAGTTGCATTTGTATTCTTTTGTACTATAATACATGCAATTTTCTCATCAACATTCTTCTTGGTATTTTCTTTCTCCTCCTTCCTCAGATTTAGATTTGGATGTAGTTTCCAACCTTTTTTATGGTATGACCATCGATATCACAATGACTAATTGATTCTAATAATATTTTCCTTTCTGAATAGAGGCTACAACTTTCTTTCCTTTTCCCTTGCCTTTAACATTCCCTTTCTCCTAGGGCATACCTTGTTGACTTGTCTTGGTATTATTGTTATCCTTTCCTTTTCTATCGTCTTCCTCAATATATTAATCTTGGACACTAACTTTGTCAATACTATGAGTGAAAATAAGTACTTACCTCTTTATATGGCTATGTAAACATCTAATTAATTTCATCAGCACCTACAAGTCCTTATTTGAAATTCCCAAGACTTGCTTATTTTCAAAAATTTATCATATATTTTTCCACACTTTGGCCTTTACCTTATCTATAAAACTACCATTTCATGAGCTTCTTGGCTTCATGTCCTAGAATATGGAATAGTTCTCTAAGTAGTCTTGTGAAATATTTCCACTTTTTGATGGGAGTTTCTTTACCCAGTCTCAAGGATTCAACATGGCTCTCCCACCATACAAGAGCATGTCCTCCCATTTTCAACCTTGCAAAAGAAATATTTTTCTCATCAAGTGACTCCTTAGGTGTTAAAGTAGAACTCAAGTTGCTTTAGCCAATGATTCAACTTATCAGCATTAACATCTCCTTCAAATGAAGGGATTTCAATCTTGGCTTCCACCTTAAATGGCACTTCGCTTGAACTCTCTCCTAACTCAAATGAACCCTTGTTCTAAGACCCTTCTCGGTTTGATTCTTCCTCTTTCTTCAACTCTTTCTTGAAACCAAACTTCTCTACCATCATGGACAACAATTTACTAACGAACATATGGACAGATCAATTGTTGACAATCAGACTAACTATATTTTCTTCCAACAAGGCAAATCTAGCTACTACATCATCTATCCTACCAACCATTATGAATGCTCTGAGTTCCTTCTTCCACTTACTAGTACCAATTAGTAATATATACTCAAATACACAAAAGATGTTCTAGGAGTTTTTAAAACCACAATAATTGTAACCGCTCTTATACTAATATGATCTGTCATCTCCCATAGTTATTTTTAATATAGATTATATATGTTAACTAGGATTTGTAGATAAATAAAAATGCAATACTTCAAATAAAAGTACTAGCATACACATGATACAAGATTTTTCCTAAAGGAAACTCCAAAGTGAAAATGGCATTCAGCCTCTTATTTTAGGTAAGATGAAGTACAATAAGTCCTAGATGTGATTCATCTTCTTAGAACTCTGCTAAGTGATCTCTTATGTTGTCATCTTCCATGAGATGCACTTCCTCATGTCTCTTCCCCAATATTTGTTTTTGAGTGAAAAAAATCCCTTTCTATTATTCTTTATCATTGGTTATACTAGACAATAGAAAAGCTCATATGTTTTTTACTGTTATAACAACTAGGGTTGTCTCTGTTAGACTTGTTGGTAGAGTTTTATGAAACTATCATTGCAAAATTTTACATTTTGAGGGTTATAAAAAAATTATCTATGATATTTCACTTTTCCACAAACTCCTCAAATGCTTGCATTGGCACAAAGGACTTAGAATATTTTCCAAACATTCTAATTTGCGAAGTTGTCAAGTTTTTCTTTTTTCTTTTCTTTTTTTCCCTTTTGATGTGGGCAACCAAGCAAATGGCTTAGTCCAATTTTTTTAATCAAAACTAAAACACTAAATTGTTGTGGCATTCATACAGTCAACATGTGACTCGCAACACTCTAGTAGCATACATGAAATATAATATTATATGTACAAGATCCAAATTCCCGTTGCATGGAATTGTGTTTAAATATTATGTAGATGAACTTTATATACACAAAATTTATTTTAATGAAAAATAAACAAATAAACATAACATACGATGCCCCACCTGTCAGGGGCTAAGATGTGAGGGATGTTTTTAAGACTACCCAAACTATCGAACTTGTTTTGGCAATATTTCACTCATCTAAACTTGGATTGAACTAAAATTTTGAGGGTAGATGCCTAAAAAACCCTAGAACGTCTCAACCAATTTTCATATCATTTAGAGAAATACAATTCCTAGCGCATCCTATTTGTGAACAAGATTTTTGGTAAGCGATTGTGCGAGGGTTTCATCTAGGTTAAGTGCAAGCAGCTGCAGAGGTTGTTTTTCGGGACCTTCAAGCCCTAGTGATCAATATTTTTGTGGTTTATGCTCAATATTTTAGCATTATATGTTGTATGGGATCCAAGATGGGTTAGAAATCTATCTTTCAACAGATCTTCATGTTGTGAACTTGACAGACAACAACTTCCAATTTGCTACACAAAAGAAAAGTGAAAATCATACCTTTCCACGGCGTCTAGGGCATGGATTAAAAATATCACGAAACAAGTTTCAAGAAGATGAAAAAAAATGGCTCAGATATCAAGTGAATCTAGTGCTAAGTTGCACCCACAAAATAAATCTATTGTGGAAACCCCTATCAAGGGTAATAATTTTGAAGACTCAGCCCCAAAAATGAATTTTAGGAATGTCCCCCATGGTGGACAGCCTTAGCCTAATGCTAATATCAACCCTAGGGATTCCCGTAAACCTCTAAGAATGCCTAAGATTGATCCTAGGAAAACGGAGTCAGGATGTCTTAAAGCAACTGATGGAATTCCTATCATTAAGCTTAATATGAGTAACATTCAGACTGGCACTGAAGATCTAGAAAAAATATGACTAATTTGTCATTTTGTGGGTTTTCATCCGAGCCTATCTACTTTCAAAGTATGGGCTGCAAAAAGCTGGAAAACTAAAAGTGAGTTACAAATATCTATTTATCCAAATGGTTATTTTCTTGTTTTATTTGCTAATAATGAAGATAGAGAGAAAACTTTTCAATGGGATCCCTGGTTCTTTGGAAGGGCAGGGCTTTTTAATGAAGCCCTAGCATACTAAATTTAAAGTTGAAGAAGAGATACCTTCTACAGGTCCTGTATGGGTTAGACTCTTTGGCCTCCCAATTGAATTCTGAAATCTTATTGTTTTTTCTTCAATTAGAAACTCTTTAGGAATATTTATGATGACTATTGATTGTACTCAAAAATTTGAACATATTATTTATGCTTGAATTTGTGTTTTAATAGATTTTGACAAACCCCTACCTAAAAAGATCACATTACAATTTGGGGAGGACACTTGGGAGCAAGTAGTGGACTATGAGAAAATTCCTTTTCATTGTAGAATTTACCATGAATATGGTCATTTGGCTAGTATTTGCCCAAATAAAATTCTAGATCAAAAGAAAGAAGATATAAACTCAACATGTTTCCAAATTCCTAAGAAGAAGAACACTTAGAAAAAACCAATTATGAAGGATCAATCAAAGTTATCTGCTAATATGTTTGAAATTATTTCCACAAATGATGTCCCAAGTGAGGAAGAGGAAATAATGGAAACAAAAATCTTAGAAACACAATTTAAATATAAAGGGAAGAACTCAGAGATAAACCAATAAATCAAAGGTTTTCAACAGAAAAAAGGGAGAAAATATACACAAGAAAAACAATATTTTAAATGTTAAAACTTCAAATAATATAGGTCCCAATATAGACTCTGTTGAACCTTCTAGTAACATTTTGGCTATGTACAAGCATTATTCAAGGTTAGAAACCATCTCAGATTCAATTGGAGTAATTCAAGAAACAGGAAAAAAAACTGAAGATCGATTCTAATTAAAATGCAGGTCGCCAGACCAATCAATATCATATGGTAAAAGAAGGTGAAAAGCTTGTAGAGGAAGGTAAGATTAATGCCCTTCCCAAAAATTTTAGCTATGGTATTAATGAAGATCATCACTTGGAATATTAGAGGACTCAAAGGGAGTATTTCAAAACAAAATGAAATTAGAAGAATGATTCAGATACATCTTGTTTTCCTTCAAGAAACGAAGATGTCAATAGATGATATAGAATCAATTGCTAGTAAAATTTGGCCAGTTGGAAAAGTGGTTTCCCTTAATTCCCAGGGGACTTTTGGTGGTATTACTTGCCTTTAGGACCCAAAAGAGGTAGTTATTCACCATATGGTTGGTAGTTGGGGTCTTTTGGCTATAGTTATTCAAAGCAGACATTCCAACCAAATTATGCTCTACATTATTGTTTATGCTCCGACTAATTTGGAGGAAAAAATAAGATAGTGGAAGAATATAGGTTTATTATCTCTCATTTTTCTTAAGCTTGAATCTTGATCGGAGGAGATTTCAATACCATCCTCTATCTTGATGATAAAATATAGGGAAATAGAAATTTGGATAGGAGCACTGACCTCATGAGCGAATATATTGAAAACCTTCATCTTGTGGACATCCAACTAGTTTATGGCCTTATGACTTTGGCTAACAGAAGGCAAGGCTTAGCTTGTATAATGGATAAATTGGATAGGTTCTTACTCTTTGAAAATTTCTTAATCCATGGTCACATTCCTAAAGTGAAGACCCTTAACAATACTGGTTTGGATCACTGGCCAATCATGGTGGAAATGTGGAAAACCAATGTGAGTTTCTCTCATTTTTTATTTTAGTTAATGTGGCTTAGAGACAGTTCCTTCAAACCTTGAGTGCAAGAATGGTGGAAGGAAGGTAAACCTAGGTATGGGACTAAGATGTTCTATTTTACCAAAATATTGAAATACATTAAATCCAAAATCAAAACTTGGAACTAGGAATTTGGGGATGTTCATAAAAAAACAAGAAGTTATTGCTCAGCTTAAAAATTTGAATAAGAAAATCCGTTTAGATGGCCTCACAGAGAGTACAAGTGCAGATGAAATTAAACTCACAACTCAGTTAGAGGAATGGAAAAAAATAGAACTCTTATGGAAGCAAAAATCTAGAATTCAATGGCTCAAAGAAGGTGATCAAAACATAAATTTCTTCCATAAATATCTTCTAGCTCGAATATCTCGCAACTTTATTTCTTCCCTAAAATCAAATTCTAGAGATGTTGTCTATGCTTGGGATGGTATGAACTCTATTGTTGTCAATTACTTTTCCAATCTTTTTTCTCCTACTCCTCGAATCGACTTCTCAACAAGATGTTCTTCAAGCAATCCCTTCTCTCATCACTTTTGAGGAAAACTCTATTTTGACTGCTCCTGTTACTATCAATGAGCTTCAACGGGTAGTTTTTAAAATGCAAAAATAAAAAACCCAAGTCCTGATGGTTTTCCCATTGAGTTCTACCAAGAGTTTTGGGATATCCTTCATGTTGATTTATTAGATATGGTGGAAGAAGCTAGGAAATCCAAAGAAATTTTAAAGGTTATCAATAAAACTTATATTACTCTTGTTCCAAAAGCTCAAGAGGTTGAACATATCTTAGCTTTTAGACCTATTTCTTTATGTAATGTTCTTCTCAAAATCATTACTAAGATCATGGCAGAAAGGTTGAAGTCTCTTTTGCATAAGATTATTTTCCTTGAACAAGGGGGTTATTTGGAAGGGCATCAAATTGTGGATGAGATAGTTCTTGCTCAGGAAGCCATTCATTCCATTGATATACAAAAATATCCTTCCATGTTCATTCGGTTAGACTTATCCAAAGCTTATGACAGAGTGGATTGGCACTTCCTTATCAAAGTTTTGAGGCAATTTGGTTTCTCAGGATTGGATGGATTGGATTATGGGATGTATCTCTTCAGTTTCCTACTTAGTTCTTATCAATGGCAGGCCTTCTCAGTTGTTCCCAACTTCCAGAGGTATTAGGCAAGGTGATCCCCTATCCACTTACTTATTCATTATTATTATTGAATGCTTAGGTAGGACTATAACCAAAAAGAGAGAAAACAAATCCCTTGATGGAGTTACCATTGCTCATGGAGCTAGACCTATCTCTCATCTTCAATTTGTTGATGACTCTACTCTTTTAGGTAAAGCTTCAGTTAAGGAAGCTTCTAATATTAAGCAAATCATTAGTTGTTTTTCTAAGGCTATAGGGCAATTGATCAATGAAGATAAATCTAAAGTCATTTTCTTTCACTACTCTGCCAAACAGGAATCCATGGTCTTGGATAAATTAAGATATAAGACCTCCCTTCCAATCACTTATCTAGGTATTCCCATCAATATTCGAAGACAAAAAAAAAAAAAAAAGATCGAAATTGGTTGTTGGACAAAGTCAAAAAAAATTTGGAAAATGGACCAATAGGTGGATTTCTTCTGGGGGTAGAATCACCTCAGTAAAATCAGTCCTTCAACCTATTCCTATTTATGTTTCTATCGTGTTGAATATCCCAAAGGCTATTCTTCGAGAACTGGATAAAATCAGGCATCGATTCCTCTGGAGTGGTACTAAGGAGAAAAGAAAATGGACCTTGGTGAAATGGGACAATTTATGTCTTCCTAAGAATGAAGGGGGGTTATACCTAGATTTTGTAGGTGAGTTGGAGAGGAGAGGGCAATCTTCCAAGGGAGGTCCCAGGTTCAAATCTCCACCCTACCAAAAAGCTAAATTGGGTATCCAAAATCCAATTGATAATGTTGGTGCGGGCAGGGTCGGGTGTGACCCCCCTATTCGTGGTCTCTCATACCAAGGCGGCTCCACAAGGGGTTTTTCGCTTAAAAAAAAAAAAAAAAAAGAATGAAGGGGGGTTAGGATTCCAGTCTGCTTTTAATAACAACAAAGCTTTAGCTGCTAAATTATATTGGAATATTTTGCATAACCCCAATGCTCTTTGGGCCAAAAACCTTCATGCTAAATATACTGAGAACAAAATTCTTGAATACCTTGTTCGCTATCAATTGCCTTCCAAAGGTTCTCCCATTTTAGCAGTTCTTAATACTGGTGAGGATTTGATAAAGAAAAAATTATTTTGGATTATTCATAATGGTCAACAGGCAAATTTTTGGACAGATTCTTGGGATGGTCACAAGCCTTTGATAACTCAATTTCCCAATTAGAGGCCTTGGATGGAGGAGCTTCACCGAGCTAACTAGTTAAAGGTGGTTAATAACTGGCGGTACCATGCTGGTAATTCAAAGGTTGGTAGATATTGGATCCCTATTGAGGACTGGCCTATTCAAATCCCATAAAGGTAAAGACAAGATATCCAATGCATCGTTCATATGAGATCTCTCTTGGTCCCATGAAAAAAATTGTTTTGGATGGAACAACACTACTAAGGGTCAGTATTCAGTTGCTCAAGGTTATTTGAATTTATGCCATAATAATCCCAACCATTCATATGACATATTTTCTCAGTTGTGGGCTCAAAATCTCTGGCCTGAGGTGAAGTTCTTTACTTGGATTTTATTGCATCGCAGGGTGCTTACTAGTGAGCAACTTATGAAGTGTGGTTTTCATAGCCCTTTTAGATGTGAAATGTGTGGAGAGAATGTGGAAACTCTTAGCCATATTTTTATTTGAGTGTACTTTAGCCTCTGAGCTATGGAGAAGAATGGCCACTTTACTTGGCTTACAGTGGTCCAATTTTTTTACTTTTGAACAACTTTGGAGGGATTAACCTAAACAAGAGGGCGTTGATCATTTTATTAGGCAATTAGTTTGGATGGGTTCTACCATTCTTCTTTGGAATATCTAGAATTAAAGGAACGCCCAAATTTTTAATCAAGATAGGAAGGATATTCACTATATCTGGCAAAATACCAGTGCTAACTTAGTTGAATCAGTCCAACAACTCCTTAATCACCCCCAAAACTCCCACCAATGATGGGATCAAGTGATGCAAATATTAAATATTAACTCTTCTAAGGGAAACCAGCTTAAATGAAATGTGAGTAATTGCAAGATGGATAGAACAAGGAATTGGCAACCTCCTCCTAAGGATTTTAGAAAATTCAATACCGATGGAGCCTCTAGAGGGAACCCTGGAAAAGTTAGTGTGGGAGGAATTGATAGACTTTCATATGGCTCCCTGGTTTTTACTTTTGCTAAGAATTTGGGTATTCTATCCAATAACCTTGCTGAGGGGTATGGTATCCTCAAAGGCCTTCAAGAGGCTGCTAAGGTTGGATGGGAAAAGTTTCTAGTTGAGTCTGACTCTCAACTCATGATTAATCTTTTGAAGACTCCTAAGAATCATAAGGTTGATTGGAGAATAAAAAAAACTATTAAGAAGATTCAATTAATCCAGATGGGATTTTTCAAAGTTGATTACAATCATGTGGTTAGAGATCAGAACAAGAGTGTTGATGTTTTAGATAATTGGGCTTTGGACAAAGATGATCTTACTTGCTACGACCATCCTCTTAAATGGTGAGCTTCGCAAATAAGGGAAGCTCTTCTTTCTATCATTTCTTTGGATGGCTTTAGTTCTTGAGGTACCTAGTTTCTTGCTTTATTTTTGCTTCTCTTTAGTTCGGTCAAGGTATTTTAGTTCCTTAGCTCAAACTAATCTTTCTTGTTTTACCATAAGTTGGATATTCATAATATTATTGTCTCATTCCTTTCAAAAGGAGACAAAAGATACAACATTATAACATCTTTAAAATTTGGGAACAGTGCTTAGTTCAATAGGAGTAATAAGGGATAATAGGAATTGATTTTGGTATTCTGCAAAACCTTACAAAATAAATCAATATTGAACTATAATTCTACAAAAGCACTATATCTTATCCATAGCATACTAGGGAGTCATAAGACATTCTACAAACTTGGTAATATCAGGCATGCATCATAGATTATCAAGTTATAAAATATAAGCTTTCCTCAAGAAGATTATTTGTTGGGAGAGCTGAAACATGATTTTTCTTCATGAAAGTCTTTCTTTTTGTTGCCTTTTCAATAATTATGTTTTCTCTATTTCTTGCCACAACCATAATTTAGTAAATTAAATTTATTGGCAAGTAGAATCAGTTATGGCTTTAGGTCTGACTAGTTTCTTTACTTTGTTGGTTGTGCAAAGTTGAACTAACGTATCTTCAATCACCTACTGAAATCTTCCTCGGGTCATACGTCTAGATCAGACGTCTAGGCAACAAGCTAGACGTTTGACCTGCTAGACGTCTAGGCAGCAAGCCAAACGTCCGACCTGCTAGACATCTAGGTCAGACATCTAGGCAGTAGGCCAGACGTCTGACCTGCTAGACGTCTAGGCCATACATCTAGGCAGCAGGGCTGCTAGACATCTAGGACACACATCTAAGCAGCAGGCCAAACGTCTAGGTTACTAGACATCTAGGCAGCAGACCAGACGTCTGGGCTGCCAAACATCTTGGTCAGACGTCTAAGCAAGTAGATGTCCAAATAGTGGTATGAATGATGTAAATTAATGTCATTTTTACCTCAACGGAGAAAGGGGTTTCTGCAAGTGTAGATGTAAGTGAATTCTTTTTTTGAAGCTCCAATTGCCTAAATTTCAACAACAATAAAATTTCAATCTCCATAGGGCTTATTTCAATAACCACAATGAGGAACGCCCATAGGGGTACTTCTATTTCAAATGTTGATCCTGATATCAATGAGATCAAGAATGTGAGGAGAAATGTAACTTCCTCTCAAATTGTATTGAATCTTGTTTATGCATCTTCTTTTCAACTATTTGTAAACTGAACTCAAACATCATCTTTCAACTTTTTGCAAACTTGAACTCAAACATCATCTGTTGCTTATATTAATTTTTATAACTAATATTTTTAATGTTATTAAATATAATTAAAATGTTTTAATATTTTAACAAGTCAATTTTTTTATTTAAATTTTATTTTATTTTTTACCATTCAACTGTAAAATTTTTACATATTTTTTAATAAAATAAATAACTAAAAAACATCACAAATGTTAAATAATTGTTTTAAAGACAAAAACATTTAAGGAATAAATCCTCATTTTTTTCATTAATATATAATCGGGAAATAAATATTCTTTCTCTATATAATTTTGGAAGTGCACTCAATTTCCCTTATGAGATAATAGAATAGTAAGTCACAATGTGCAGCAAAAATCAAAGCCTCACTTCAAAAAAATCAAAAAAATCAATTAAATCAATTAAAACAACAAAAAAATTGAAATATTAAAAAAAATTCTAAGGTTGCTCAGCCACGTGCGACCGGCGGAAATCAACAAGTCTTCACCAAGACTTGTCTCTAATCTACTCAACAAGTCCTCACTAGAACTTGTCTTAATCTTCAAGTGACCTTGCAATGCATGTGATCTTCTAATTTTCTCATATTTATTTCATCATCTTGAAATTTGGATTCACCCAATGCTTGCATTGGTAGAAAGGCTATTGAATCCAATTTCCTATATTCTATCTTTAGAACACTCAAGCAATTTATCAACAATTTCATTTTGAGATAAGGATATAAGAAGCTCTTGATAAAACCAATTGAATCTAAATCATATATTCTATTTTTTATTGATCCTATAGCCTCTATTATATTTTGATTCTTTATAATGCATTTATTATGTTCATTTATACATTTGAATTCAATTGATCTTTCACTTTCAACTGATATAGTAATTGAAATGAGATTGGTTGATATGAATTTAAAATAATATAATTAAAATTTTTTTTTGATGAAAAAGCCAATATATTAATAAAATAATGTTTAATCATACAAAAAAGGGTGGGTGGGATTAGCACACCCCGTAAACCAATACATTAACCATTGTGGTTAAGAGTATACAAGAGTGTCGAAACAGCCCACAAACTGCCAATAACAACTGCCAAAACAGTATTAAATATGCATTCGAAAAGAAAGAAGCCGAGAAATTACTGCCACCTGGAAGGGGAAGGAAGATGCACATGACTCATAATGCAGGGTGCATTCCCCCAATGATCCATGAGGGTACGCAAGTACTGCAGCTCCACCTGTACTTTTTTAACCTGTACTTGAATCTGTAACCAACAATCAAAGAATATATCATATTTATCAACAACAGAGAAGACATGTCCGACATCTTGTTGAGAAAAAACAGCTCTATTCCGAGACTTCCATAGATAAAACAAGGTACCAATTCTAAAAATATTCCAAACAACATCCAATTTGAAGGAAAAAGCAATAGGGTCACCCAAAATAGCATGCACCCAAGTAAAATCCTCCTGCATAAAAGGTCTGAAAATTTCAAGAAGCCACTCCCAAGCTGACTGAGCCCGATCACAAGACCAAAAAACATGCAGTAAATCTTCCGCTTGTCCACAAACCGGGCAAATGAGATTATGAACACCCAGATGCTTGAGCCTACTACCAACAGGTAACCCTTGATGTAAGAGACTCCAAGCAAAAAAACTCTGTTTAGGTTCAATATAAGTAGCCCAAGCAATCCGAAACCTCTTATTCCATTGGGAGGGAAGAGAGACTAAATTCCATCTCGAAGTGAGCTTATCAACCATTGGAACTTGTGGGGTGAGCCATTTGTAACCAAGATGAGCTTTATATTGCAAAACAGGAAGCTCCCAGGCCAACACCAATTTGACCACCAGGGTTTTTGAAAATGCTTATGTAGTTTGCTCCAAATAGAAAACGAAATACTATCAATAACCACCTCATAAGTGTCTCTATCACCAGGATTTAAATTGTGAATTTGACTAAAACTTTCCCAGGGTATCCAACACCTGGCATGTCGGAAGAAGAAATCAAAAATGGAAGCAATACCACGCTTATAGAACCTTTGCGCTCTGACCCACTGCACCAGAGCTAAGGGAGAACCTTGCCAAGTGATAACAGGAGACCACCAAATATTCATGGAAGACAAAGAGGCACCTACTTTGCGAAAACTCCCTTTCCAACTAAGCCAGGGTTTGAAGGCCTCCCAGGCTTTCCAAATACTCTGAATGACAAAAGAACCTTTAACTTTAATAGGGACAAGGCGGTAAGAATGGATTGCAATCCCACCCCTTTCCAAATTTTCTTCCCCTGAAGCAAACCAGAAGAAATGCAATGCCTGACCAACACTTTCCAAGATTCATCCCCAATTAAATATCGGGTGATCCATTTAGCACAAAGGGCAAGACCTTGTCGGTGACAATCAAACAAACCCATGCCTCCACAATCCTTGGGCAAACAACAAATTTCCCAAGCTACCCGATGAAAACCTTGCTTGACAGAGTCTTTGGCCCACAAGAAGTCTCTCATAAGCTTATCCAATTTTTTATAACAAGATTTGGATGGAACCCAACAAGATGAATAATAGACATGGGTAGTGGCTAAAACCTTAGAACAAATCTGAAATTTTCCTGTCAGAGAAAGTTTCTTACTAGTCCAATAAGAAAGCTTCTTTTCCACTTTATCAATAACATATTGCCACAATTGAGCAGAGGAACCATGAAATGCAAAAGGAATTCCAAGAAATTTAAACACCTCACCTGGATGAATCCAAGTCCATTGGAATTGATGTAACCAGTGTGGCAGTTGAGATTGAGATTGCCAAAAACAAGATGTTTTTTTCCATTGTATAGAAGAACCAGAGGCTAAACAAAACACCTCTAAGCAACTAATAGCCGAGGAAAGGGATTGCTCATCTTCTTGAAGCGTTAAGAAGGAATCATCTGCAAAATGACCATTGACCAACTGACGGTCGAATTAGGGAGAGCAATACCCTTGATTAATTCTTGATCCATCTTATGGGCCAACAAATAGCCAAAAGCCTCTGTAGCAAGAATGAAAAGAGATGGAGCAAGAGGGCACCCCTGTCTCACAGAGCGACCAAGAGAAATTGACTGAGATTGACTATTATTCAAGGTAAGAACAGTTGAAGCATCTTGAAATAACATAAGAATGGTGCTCACAAATACTGGCCCAAAACCTAGAGCCTGAAGCATGGCAGCTTATGAAGTACCACTCCATCTTATCATAGGCTTTCTCAAAGTCTATCTTAATGAATAAAGCATCTTGTTCAGAATTTCTTGCCCACTCCATACCTTCCCAAACAGCAAGAACATTATCAAGAATGTATCTTCCCTTAACAAAGCCAGTTTGTTCAAGTCTGACAATCAAAGGCGGAATAGATTTAAGCTTAAGCGCAAGGGTTTTAGCAATAATCTTGTAGCTCACATTAAGCAGTGTGATCGGCCTCCAATTGGTGATGAGCTCAGGATCTCCAGACTTAGGAATAAATTTAACATTGCCTTTGTTAATAATGGAACCCAGTGAACCACATTGTAGGGCTTCAAGATAAACTTTGTGGAGATCAGAACCAAGCATATCCCAAAATTCTTTATAGAATTCACATGGGAAGCCATCAAGCCCAGGTGCCTTATCATTGGCCATAAGTGACAAGGCAGTTTTTAGATCTTCCAGAGAAAGAGGAGTGTCACAAAATAACATTTGCTCGAGAGAAAGCTTGTTGGGGACAACAGCGGTACAATCAACAAGAGCTTGCCTTCTAGCATCATCAAGGGGTTGAGAAGCAAAAACACCTTGATAATGTGAAACAAATACTTTGACAATGTCTCGAAAGATCCGTAAATCTCTCGCCCATCAACTTGAATGGCTTGAAACTGAGAATGTTGAGCAGGAGGTCTGAGGTGCTGAAAAAATTCTTTGGTCACTCTGTCCCCCACTTTGAGCCAATGCATTCGAGCACGTAATTGAGCCCCCTTGGCTTCATACAAATCAACCTTTTTTAGCTCATGCCGAATGGAAGAAACTTGGGATTGAGCAACAGAGTTGAAATGAGAGGCTTCAAGCCTGAGACAGGCTTTGGATAGCTCACTTTGCAAGGCAGACTTAGCCTGTTTTCATCGTTTTGCAACTTCAACACCCGAGTTCGCAACACCTTAGTGGTTCGTTGAATGGCAGCATTCCACCATTCGATCCTTCCAGAAATACCATCAGGTCTAGGAATCAAATTCCAAATGCGGCATATATGAGCTTTCATGCTAAAGCTATGTAAAAAAGAAACATTTAGGTAAAACTGTGAAGAATGCACTCTAGGTTGAAAGTTTAACATTGCCACCAAAAATAAAATAGGTGAATGATCAGACAGTGTAGTACCAGGCAAAGTCAACACATACGGTGAAGAAGGCAAAAGACGGGAGAACTGAAAGTTGTCACGCTCAAAAATCATGGCTCTGTCCAATATTACCAAAACCCTAGAAGCAGCCTAAAAATTGGACCAGGTGTACCAAAGAGCCTGCGGGAAGTCAAAAGGCGAGAAGCAGGAATTAGGGTCATAAAGGCGAAGCTTGTTTTTCATAAAAAACCAAGCTTCTATTTCACCTAAACACCACCGCATCGGGACATGACTGACCTTATCAGAAGATTTCTCCACCATATTAAAATCTCCACAGAGCACCCAAGTGGCAAATGGCAGATTCATGGCAAGCCATCTCCACAACTCACATCCGTCAGAAGCGACATTTGAGGCATACACATTAACCACCCCAAGCGGTTTTCCATAGATCTCGAGCAAAATCCAGACAGCTTGATTGGATGGGTCAAAACCCCAAGTCAAAATGCAAAGCATTCTCCTTGAAAAGAGCAAGTGAGCAAGTTTTAATAATCTTTTTTACATTTTTTCTTTTTTGGATGGATGCAAAGGAAGAAATAGATGGCTTATTTGGGTGATGGCCAATGAATTGATGAATGAATGGAATAGAACTGATGTATGAATGGAATGAACTTTGTAATGAACTGATGTTTGAATGAATAGAATACATTTTGTTTCTCATGAAATATTCAATGTTTGAGTTATAGAGAATTGAACCTAGATACAACTCTTGTTTTTGCACAATTTCAATGGCAAACAATCTCATTATCGATAAACAAAATTTTCCACAACTGAGATTTTTGCTAGTGAGCAAATTTGCTACTAGCCAACAAAATTGCAATAGCATATTAAGTGGTAAAGTAAAAAATTATTGTCAAAATAAAAAAATAAATTTCTTGTCTAAATTATAACTATAAAGTCAAGGTTTTTACCACATACGTAAAGCCACCAGCAAGCGTCAATTTCAGTGAGCAGCATCGGTTTCAGGTTCCGTAATCAAGTGCAAAAGGAAAACCCAAGCCAAATAATATTATAATAATTTATTATAATATTAAAAGTGCAAGACCCAAAGAGTTAATTAATTATAAATTAATTATAATAGTTGGTCCCCCTCTAAATATTAGTTTGGTAGAATAATTTATATTTTATATAATGTATGTGTCAATATGAAAGAAAGTGCAAGGTGTCAAGAGAGAGAATGAAGAGTCACATGATATGTGGCAAGATGATATTTTTGTCTTAATGAGAAGAATATGAAAGGATGCATCTCTTATTTAGGTCTTGAAGTCCCCTACTTTCTCTTCCATGGACTACTAAATTCTTTTAAATCCTCTTCCAAAGAGAGGGTACTCTTCTTTGTTAGCTCAACAAATGGGAGGATAGTTATTAGGCTTTAAAAAGGCTACAAGGTTGGTTTGGAGTTCTATCGCCATTCCAAAATCTAAGTTCTTTGGGACACAATTCAAGATGAGCTTGGTATACCATCTATATATCAATCAATAAACTAAATTTTTTAATAAGTGCTTAGAGACTTATCTACATTGCTTTGCATCTAAGCAACTGAATCATTGAAAAGGGACATTCTAGAAAAAGATGGCGAATCGATTACCAAGTGGACTGACAAAGAAAACATCTATTAGGAAGGACCCAAAACAACTACTGGTGTAACAGGAACTACTAGTACAACAGGAACAACTACTGGTCATGAAACTTCGTCATGTCGTGAAATTGTGACATTCTAGCACAACTCCTTTCTCCTCTGCTCTGGCTAGTGATATTCTAAAAAAATTGTTGCCTCCACTACATTGGCTAATGGATCTTAGTCCTCACTCAGAAGACTTGTCTTCACTGCCCTGGCTACAGTAATGGAATATTTACCTTGTGAACTTGTTGCTTTCTAATTGGTGGTTGTCATCGTTGAAAGAAACAGATGCGCAAATGGCGTAGCAACACCCGAGGGTTCGCTAGTTAGCAGAACTGGGGTTTGAGACACTCGCGAGCGCTTGGCAGTAGAAGGAAGCACCCAGGGTCGCTTGGTGATGAAGGGAATGCACCCATAGGCACTCGATGGCAGAGGGAAGCATCTAGAGGTGCTCAACAATGACAAGGAATGCCCAAAGGTGCTCAAGAACTGAAATAAAAATCTATAGAAGCAAATTTGGTGCAACGAAATAGGCGATGCCAGACGCGGAGGCTACAGTGAGCGAAGGGAGATGACGAAAATGCTTGGAGGCTTGAGGATTTCAAGACTTGAGCTCGTCGTCCACATTTACCCTACAAGCATTTAATGACACTTTATGCTCAATTGTTGGCACAATAGTCCTCCCTATTCATGTTGGGCTAAAGACTATGCCTACATTAAAGTCAACTATATTAAATAAATAAACATTTTCCTTTCATTTCATAAAAGAAAGACTCACTTAATTTACAAAACAAACAAATTTCATATTTATTGCTAAATTAAAATCAACTACTTCAATCCATAAATAAACCTTTTCCTTTCATTTCATAAATTAAAGATCCATACCCTTAATTTACAAAAAATTTGTAGTTGAGTGCATCGGAATATTTCATCATGATGGTATACAAAGAATCAATGTTTTTTCCATCTATATGGATAAAGATGAATAATTGTTAATTTCACAGCAAACAACTCTTGCAAACTTATTTCAAGTAGTAAAAATATAAGTGGAAAATTGTTAAAGAATACTCCATTATTTAATACATGTTTATGTACCACTTTGGTACAATATTAGATTAGATGTGTGTATTAAATTAGAGTGTGAGTTTATAATTTATGTATTGTAATAATGTGCATTTTTTTGGGTTACCAAAGGGTTTATAGATACCTTTGGGCTATTTTGGGTGACCAAAGGGTTTATAGATACATTTGGGACGTTTTAGATGACAAAAGGATTTATGGGCAACTTTGGAGCTTTTGGGCAAAATTTAAAACAAAAGAGGTGACAGAGATCAAGTGTAATCTAGATCAAATAATCTTCAATTTCCTAATGAAGTTTAAATTTTCTTGGTTGGTCAAGGTATTTTGGTTCCCTAGCTCAAACTAATCCTTCTTTTGTTCCCTCTTACCTTAAAAAATATTTGGTCTAAAAAGGTCATCGTTGTGTTCAATTTTTTTCTTTTCTTTTTTTATTTAATTTTTTTGAGGTGTGTTTTTTCGTTTTATTTCGTTTTGTTTTTGTGTTTTTGTTGTTTTGTGTTTTTTTTGTTATTGTTCTTATGTTTTTTTGTTGTTCTTATGTTTCTGTATGTTTGTGTGAATTGGTGTTTTTGTGTTTTGGTGTGAGTGTTTCCTATGTTTTTGTTTATTATTTGTTGATTGTTTTTTTTGTAAGGTTTTGGTTGTCTTTATTTTTCATGTTTTGTGATGTTGTTCTTGTGTTTTTTCTGTGTGGTTTGTGTTGTGCATTTTTTTTATCTTAGGGTATTTGGTTGTGCTTTATCTTTTCGACACACTTTAGGAGCATGTTATTTTTTATCTTATTGTGTTGTGTGTTCTTGTTTTTTGTTGTTTCAGGTTTGCTCCTTGAGTATGTCAAAGGTGGTAGGCCAGGTGCGAGCTCTGGACAATTTTGGCGGAAGAGATACCCCTGCCTCCTTGGGTCTTACCCGAAAGTGGCATCCTTTCTAGAATGTTTTCCAAAAAAAAAAAAAAAACTTAGTATGCACAAATATTAATGTCTCATGCTAGTAAATGGTTGTTCAGACATCATCATAAATTCAACAATACATGAATAAGATGCACCACTTTTAGCAGTTGTGAAGAACAATAATAATCATTTCTGCATTAGCTAAAACAGAACCCAAAAAATAAGGCTCACATTAAATTGTGCAAATTAAGACCACCAAAATTCATATCAAAATGGGTAGGGCTTTTTTTTCATCTGTAGGGCTTTTTATTCATCTACCATATTTAAACCAACTGAAAATAACACTGCTATAGAATAATCTTGGTTCACTTTTCAATATCACTGATAATACAAATGCATCTATTGCCCAACACAACTCGTTTGCTTTGATTGCTTATAATAAACTAGCTGAAACCCAGTACCAGTGGCCCAATCTGGCTAATAATAAAAGTACAACTATTGTCCAACACAACATTCACTTTGTTTTCTTAGCGTATAGCTATGACATATATGTTTCATCAGCTAGTGCCAGTATGAGCATGTCCCTCGCATTTTGTTTGCGGCGGCTGGCTTACAAGTTGCTGTTCCTATGTAACATTTTCGCTCTAGGATGATATATATGATACATGATTTTCAAAAAAGAAAACCAATCACTAAGCAAAGCATCTCACAAAGAGTACATTACAATTACTCAGAAGAAAGGCTTAAAACCCAAATCTTAGCTTCTGAGCACCAGTAGAACATCATTCTACCTATATGGCATATATTTCATGAAATATGAAATCTCACGTTATCCAAATAAATGTGCCATGCGTCTGGAAAATACAGTACAAATTTAGCTGCTGTTATTATCCTCATCCGTGAATGCAAAGACCATTTGTCTCCAAAGGCCACACAAGTGATAGATTACAATGGGGATTGCAGCTTAAAAAGAATCTATTACATACAATTAAAATCTCTTCCAAGAAATCTGTGAGCAATTCAATTAATGCAGCTGATTACTGTGACATCTAATGCCAATGGCATGACAACTTTTGTATTGATATATTATCTAAAACCTTGACATATTGCAAGGCAGCAAGACCCCAGATTCTAAAATCTTCCAGTAAGAAAAAAAAGATTCTGTTGGCAAATAGAACACTCCAATAACCACCGCTAACATGAAGTGAAAGTGGCTAACGAGGGACAAACATCAGTAACACTAATCAGTATAAAGAGACTTCTATAAGCAATGATAACATACATGAGAAAGGCCAAAATAAAGATATAAACAAACTGAGTGCCACTTGGGGACAAGAATGGCTAAATTCTCAAGGCAGATTGAAGACCGCAATTATGAAAATCTCCTCAAATTCCATTCATCAAAACAAAGGCTCCTTGAGGTGCAATCCTTCAGTCTCAAGTAAGAATACTATTTCAGTACTCAATTGTATATCTTCACAGGTTTCTCAAATGTATGGCGGTTCTGGTGCGTGCAACAATGTAAATCAGAGAGCAATACAGTTAACAGCCTCGTAATAAAAGAACGCTGCAAATGTTCATGAAATATATCTATGCCAACAAACCTCAGAAGTTAATATTTATTAAGGATGCAGAACTTCACCTGATTACCTTGATGTGGTTTCTTTGGCGCACTATCAGAATGCTCTAACCCAAGATACTGCTCCCAAGCTCCATAAACATCCCGCTTCTGTAGAAACATAACACAAGAAAAAATTATAATTAACCTAGATGATTACAAATTTTATGAATTTAATTCAACTCCTAGCAAGTAAAATCAACCAGAGAATGAATCCAGAGTCTTACCTGAAAACGAATAGACACAATATCTGAGTCTTGAAGATAATCTGGGCGGCCCAAAGAAAGGAAAGCAAAATTCCACTGTTCCATAAAGCAAGGACAAATTTAGCCAAAACTACAGAGGCAAGGCAAGATCTATTTATAAAGCAGTGAATCAGACTCAAAAAGAGTCATCAAAATAAGACTAACTAGTTTATACCTTGGAAAATTCTTCATCAGGAACCTGCAGCTTCTTCTTAATTCGTTCTTTCACTTCAGCTAATGTCTCACCATCATGAATAACCAAAAAGAAAGGCTCTCCAAAGTTTTGCACCTGCTTGAGAAATTACGAAAACTTAGGTTCTTAAGCCAAGAAAGTTTAGCAACCAACTTTCAGCAATGTCCATGTTCTAGCAGACATTTCAAATTTACCATTTGGTTTTGAGATGCATCTCTGGTAAAGTGATAAACATGTATCAACCGATCCTGAGGACCCAAGTTTTTCTCCTCCTCTGGGATCTGTTCAAAGATGCCATTAGAGAGTCATAAAGAGATACTAAGACTAAAAGCATCACAAAAAAGAAATAAAGCATGGTATATAACTTGCCTCTTCTGCTCGCAAAGTCCAATATTGATCATTTATGTTCTCTATTTTTTCATTCAATGGAAAAATCTGAATACACAAACAAGTCATTGCAAAGCATATCCAATACAATAGTCAAATCCAAGGATTAACCCTATCAATAAACCATTAAGTATACAAAAAAACAACAATCCACAACTGTAGGATTATGGTAAAAAATAACACGTGCTACAGATCTTACCTTGTAAATTTTGTGGTAGAAAACCTCAAGCAATCTAAGATCTGCATTTGGATTGGATAGCTCCACCTATTAGAATATTTATAATGTTCAAAAAGTATCAGTAAATTTCACAGTTTTTGGCACATTACCTTAAATCTACAACAAAGACGAAATGACACTAGCATAAGTAATACAGCATTGTCTGCTTAGGCAATAATAAGAAAACAATATCAAGTCCTAAACAACATCTAAATAACTCAAAAATTTGACTTCTCAATATGGCAATCCAAATAATGCAATTTACTATTCCTGTTGTTCCATATTACCAACCATAATAATGTTACAACAAAAGAGAACCAAGAAAAACCATTAAAATTGAAGTCTCACATTATAAAATACAAGGCTGATGAATTTGAACTAGCACAGACAAGCCACGAGCAAGACTACCATGCTATAGAGAATATTCCAACATGGAAGCTTAGCTATTAAATCTTGATCACACATTGATCAACATCTAGGTAATGAAAACAACAATAAACATATTGGACAAAAACTCGAGACTTATGTATCATTTCATTTTGAATCAGATCCAATCTAATACACATACCAGAGCTACAAACATATAAAAAAAAGGGGAAATTCAATCATAAAGAAACCAAATTACCTTTCCCTTTAGTTCATTGATAACATCACCCACAGTGCTCTGTTTGGGCAGTCTTATACTGTGAACAGACACCTGCAACAAATCTATGTTGTGAATTACTTGTAACACACCTCAAATGCTGCAACTCTTAACACTCCGCAGAGTGGTCATCTGTTAAGATTTAAAATATTCACACTCTTCAGTGTTTTGCTGACCTCATCTTTTGTTGCATGATGAAAAGCAACCTTTAATGTTTTCAGCCCCTCCAGTTCTGGGAGTGGGATGTCGAGGACCTCATAGTATAAGATATCAGATGTCTGTCAAAGAAAACTATCAAAAACATAGCAAGTAAACCAGACAAAATATTTCGGCGCCAGAAAAATTGACAACCAAAAACAAACCAATTTAATTATACATTTTGAATGAACGTAGGTGCTCTATTGTCACCTGATTATAATGAAGTAGCATATCACTCAAGTGATCTACTGATCTGTATTTGATAGGTTGAGGCTTGGGTTGCTGTGAATAGCAATTATGTGATGTAAGTCTGATTTTTGAAGGATCTGTCAAGCCCAGTTGTTGTGCAACTCTCTCTACAACATCATCGTAAGTATAAAGCTTTGATCTGCAAAAATTATTGACCACTGTTCATAAGGCACCATTGTCCCAAAAAATTAAGAGAGTTCAAAGTTGTCATTCAAAACAATTTCAAAGCAAGGTTTCATTCACTTACAGTTCCAAACAAAAATCATCTTCCTTGGGCTTATCCAGGCGGCGGAAATGTACAATCTACAAATAAAATCGTCCAAAATTTTAATGAACTTATTCACAGCATGTATGAAACAAAGAGAAACAAAATGCAGCCACATGGAAAAATCCTGATGGTCAATAGACATTCAATGCTAATATAACAAATCTTGTAACAAAATTAGTAGCAAGAACTAAATTTTATCTCGCTCACTTTAATTTTGGGGGAAACATAAAACCTGTCATCAAAAAAATTTATACAAAAGTTGACTCAATCTTTTGGAAAAAGAATAACCTTTTCTAGTACATTTTTTACATATTACTTTTAAATATCTAAATTTTGTTTTTGGACAATCAGTTTCCTCTATTTGATCACTCTGTAAAAATAACCAGAAACATCTTTGTAAAATAGATACTTTATTAATAATGAAAAAAAAATGTCTCTATCTCTTGTCTATGCAAAAGCCACTTAAGTATTTAAAACATAACAAAGGATGACTAACAATTGTACTAAACATATGCACTAAACCCCATACAGAGATAACAAAGAGATATGCATCATAGCAGAAGCCATCTCCCACTAAAAGTTCGTTCTTAAAAAACTTGACAAGCTTAGCAGTATGCCAAGTTGCTAACTTCAACGAGCATTTTGAGCTAATAAGATGTCTTCTTGATGTTATCAATGATGGCTGAAATGAAGTCAGCTTGCAAAACCCTGAAATCTGCTGACAGGATTAGGGATCAATTTATACATATTTCCAAAAGTAAAGAAGAATTAATAGTAGAACAACGTGGACACCAATATATTTAGGCATCCAAATGGCACTTAAAATACATGAAAATGTTTGTAGACACCCCACTCATCAAGAGTTGCCTGAGTAGTAATTATGGCCTGATGTGATCATGCACGGAAAAATACACGATCTCATTCATGACAACATATCAGAACTTTGTAATACCAAAGTTCTAACATGTGAACACTTACACACGAACTGCAGAGCACTTCCAAATCAATGTTCAAATAGCCTAATGTTATACATAATCCTTGGAAGATACAACTCTGGTAAACTTAACACAGCGATCATAGGTATGGAATAATTGAAGTACAATGTGGACACCAATATAAATATGCATCCAAATGGCACTTAAAATACACGAAAATGTTTGTAGACACCCCACTCATCAAGAGTTGCCTGAGTAGTAATTATGGCCCGATGCGATCATGCACGGAAAAATACACTCTCATTCATGACAACATATCAGAACTTTGTAATACTAAAGTTCTAACATGTGAACACTTACACACTAACTGCAGAGCACTTCCAAATCAATGTTCAAATAGCCTACTGTTATACATAATCCTTGAAAGATGCAACTCTGGTAAACTTAACACAGAGATCATAGGTATCGAATAATTGAAGTACCCCTTTAGTCAGTCATCCACATGGAAAGCAGTGAGTTTCAACTGCTAAGGAACGCAAAGAAGGCAATTCTCTTACCACATTATTTTCTCTTTCATTTTCAATTTAAGAAGAGTGATTTTCTGTACATTGCCTTAAAGTAGCAAGCATTTCCCAATGTTGGAACATAAAGACAGCATCCTCTAAAATTATTTTATGCAAGGATTGATGTTAACTATATGTTGACATTCCCAGGCATCAATCCTCTTAAAGCAACATGATGGAAAAAAATGTGTTGATATCTGTGGAATCCACAAAATGTCCTACTTGCACATTCATAAATTCAGCGATGATAACTTTTTGTTCTATAATATGCAATAAAGGCACTTCAACATGGTTTCTTTCTGTCCTATAACATGAGAGAATATATCACTAAATTAATTTTTAGTGCATGAAGCATGAAATTTAAAGTCTAACACAAGCAAATGCGAGTAGCTTAATCCTGCACAGAGCAACTTGAATGGAAGGTAGAGTAAAATGAACAAGCAAAAGAGAACCAGCCTGTAATAAGATTTCTGCAGAACCCAGGGACTGCAGTGTTGTTAACAATCTAAGCACTTCACAGAAAAAAAGCGCACAGAGCAACTTGAATGGAAGGTAGAGTAAAATGAACAAGCAAAAGATAACCAGCCTGTAATAAGATTTCTGCAGAACCCAGGGACTGCAGTGACTTTACAGAAAAAAAAGAACACACCAGAGAAATAAATCTAAGGGGGAGAACATTGATATAACTTATCTCTTTTACACATATCACAACAGGCCAGATAATCTTAGGTACTACACTTCAGTATAACTTCCCATTAAACAGTATAGGCACAACAACATACAGAAACACTGAAAAAATGTATTGCTGGAAATGCACCATTTATATGATACTCTGCAATAGGTTCTAGATATGTACCTGGCGGTTATGCACATACTCCAAAAATGAAGGAACGTCTGGATAACGATACATCTCCTCATCACTTGTAAGAGCTTTTTGAAAACAAATTATATCTCCGTCTTCAAGCTGCATGATTGATATTAAAATTTATAACAAACCATGTAAAGAAAATAAAGAGCACCCTAAGCAATAAGCTAGAATGAATGAATTACCAGTGTACATTACTTATTGTGCCCAAAATAAGAATAGAACCACTAAAGACTAAAATGAGAGAAAGGTCCACTTATGGAAGTGTACATTGCTTATTGTGCCCAAAATAAGAATAGAACCTATTAAGGCATGGCAGTTCTTATGAAACCACACTAAGTTAAATTAAGCACAAGGTTTCTAATATAACAAGGGATTAAACACAATGAAAATTGAGAGACTGGCAAGGGAACTAAAAAACTCACCTGACTAGCTCGAAAAGAAATCCTCTTTTCAATGAGCTCACACATGACATTTGGTTCAAATTTAATTTCCTAAGAATTACAACAGACCATATATCAGACAATGTGTAGCATTAGAGAAGCCTAACCTCAAAATCAAGCTTTAACAAACACAATACAGCTTAACTTCCCAGCAAACTGTGTGCTAAAGAATATGAGGTGATTTTTCAAATAGGCATCCTGACAGCAAACAACAAGATTGCACCATCACTCTTTCTAAATGCTCCAAAGAATCACTTGGACTAACCTCAAAAAGATCAATTTCCTCATTCGGAAGGAAACCAGCCATGGTATTAAGCTTTGCAATAATCTCTGAAGGTTTACCGCTGGCCCTCACAAAAGACCTCCCAACATACCTGAGATGTGTGATAATACTTAGAAATGTGTAATGCAGAAAAGTTCATACTCAGCATTAGAATGGAAACTCAAAAGAATTTCTAAAAAATTTAACGTACGAAATAGAACAGGAAACCATTACAAACCATTACCTGAGCTCTTCTTTCTCTGGATCATAAAGTTTAAAAAAAAGGAGTATATCTTCTTTTGTTTTTTCAGGAGGTGGAAGCCAACGAAGATCCTAACAAATATGATTTACAATATCATCATTAGCTAACATACATTAAATGTAGAATATACATGTTATCAATGAAAAAAATTAATTCCTTGCACAACTCGTTGGACACTGCAAATATTAAAGTCTGCAAGTCAAAATTCCTATAAGAATGTTTAGCAGACCTATTTACAGTTTAGGAAGAAAATACATATACAATTAATTACCAGATGAATATCTGTCCTTCATATGACAATTCTTTTACAACAGTACAAACCAAAAGACAAATCTCTATGCACACAAGACAGATTAGAAGGTGACACTAGAAAACCTCTCTGGCAAGGACATCATGCAAATTATATCTATGGCAATAAAAATGTTAAGTACATAGATTGCTATAACAAATATACACAATATATTCTTTCATGTTTGAAGTTATGAATATCCACAAAGCTTCCATTCATACTTATATTCAAAGTATGAAGGTGCATTTGTAGTGTAGAAGTTTACCGGTCCATTTTCTACTTCCAAAAATAATTTCAATTCTGCCACATGAGCTTTGTTAGAAGACTCCCTTAAATAGCCAACCTGAAAGCAATACATACCACAATAAGGGAATGACCTTAAAATAAAGTTAATGAAACCAGTTAATGAGAACATTGCTTACAGATTGGGACTCCTCCAGGGTTGTCAAAGGCCTGTTAGGTCGATACGTATGGTTTTGACGCTTTGCCCACAGCCAAAACCGCTGAAATTGAACAGGAATACCAAACTCTTTTGCAACATCTTCCTGCAGAAAAGAAGACTGATTAGTTTAATACCATACAAGAATTTTCCCTAATACAAGTATCATAGTTGAGAAATGATTTTTTTCCTCAAAAGAACATCAGATATAACAATGAAAGGTCCTCGGCAATTGATTAGACACAAGTAAACTCTTGCAAATGGTAATGATGACATGATAACCAAATGCACAAAGAAATTGAACTGCTGATCAACATGAGAACACACTCTGAAAGGAATAATCAGACGAGAAAATTAGAAGCAACTAAATCACCAAAAAAGAAAAAATGAAGATTTGATTTCCTTTCTCTAATTTTGTAAAATACTAACTTCAATCACACCATAAGCATTCAAAGATAGTTGATTGACATCAAAAGCAAACAAGATTTATATGTCAACAAGACTGCCTACATCAACCAGAGATCAATGAATGCCACATCTACATCATCCACAAATGCTGACGGTTAACATATAAAGACATTCACAGTCTTTAACTTTTGCAATATTCTTCCCATAAGGAAGTGGTTATGGCTTGTAGAGATCAAAGCTTTGTTTAAGGATTCCCTTTTCTCCCGTAAAATCATGTGATTTATGAATAAGACTTCCATTGTATTTTGCTCCGCAAGGTTTTGTACCCTAAAATCAAGGATAATATTTACTGTTATATATGTGTTCTAAAAATTAACAGAATAAATTTTACTTGTCTAGAAAAACACATCAAAAATTAACCTTCATTCCTCACAACAGTTACAGAGAGGCCAGAAGTTGGGCAACCTAAGTTGATGGATATGCCTGGACATGATGGTGCCACCTCAGCTCACTAAAGCATATGAATGAAATATCATATATCTCATCCCATTGCTATCAGGCTCTTGTAGATGCCTTTCCAGCACATTTTTCTAACGGTGTCAATATTTGGTGTAAAAAATGGCAGCAAAAGTTATGCACCTTACATTGAGGGATGAATAGAACCATATAGCTCCCGTAGTGGAACCACCAAAAAAGCTCACATGTATGGCACAAACCAACTTTCTTACAACCAAACAAGCTCAATTTATAGTTTGTTTTTATTCAAGTGATGGCTAAAAACTATTCATAAGTATTGTATACTGCCCAATTATTCGCTTCACTCACCTATTGTAAATGAAGCAAGAACATACTGAGAATGTCCAATTGTGCATCGCATAAAAAAATTTAATATATTACAAACTATGTTGCTGTTATTTGTGTTCAATGTTCACCCTAAAAAAAATTGATTATAAAGTTTGCCATTAATTTCAAAAAGGTCAAATATATATTTTTATAGTGTATGTATATAATTATCAAAATTCAAAAAATTATATATTAAAATCAATGGTCGATGAGGACACATCCCAGGGGTCCAAGGGAGCCATCCAGGCATCACACCCATCCCACTGAATCCCAGAGGGGCAGGAAAAGTCCCCAACAAAGGGGACACAAAGACTATCATCCCCGGGACATTCCCGAGGTCTGGGGGTGTTGTCCCCTCGGACAGGGCACCCAAGGGACGTCATTCTGGGACATCCAAGGGTCGTCCCACCCCCATTGTTTATTTTTCTTTCTTTTTTACATTTGTTTGTTTTTTAAATTTCAATAAATGAGCACTCCACACACACACACAAAAGAGCAAGAGGCAGACAAAGAAGTGCAGCAGCAAGAGGCAAGAGCAAGTGCCAAGGAGGAGGAGAGCTTCATGTCTTCAAAACCCAATTTTCTTCTTCCAGTCTTCAAGTTGATTTTATTCCAGGTAGATTTCTTCTTGTTTTTATTTTTAAATTTTCTTAAACGAATATGCCTCTACAATGAAATGAGAGTATGCATACTTCCATTGCATTGTAGATATATCCCCCCCACCTCCTACCCTTCAACATTGTTGGCATTATATGGGAAATGGAACCTATGTTCCATAAAATTCTGGGATGGTGACGGCGGGACAACTTTTTGTGATGGCAAGACACATTTTAAATTAGTGGGTTGCTGTTTTGGGACACCTCTCCAAGACAACCCCCAAATCCCAGGATAAATCCCAGTGGAACATAGGTGGGAACTTGAAAGGGTTAGGATTTCAAACTTACAAGTTTATGGTTTTAACTTTGTAGATTTTTTTTATCTACACAATGAGCATTATCATTGTGTCGTCTCTGAGATGGGCCTCCAAATCCCAGGACAAGTCCCCACGAAACATAGGTGGGAACTTGAAAGGGTTGCAGTTTCAAACTTTCAAGTTTATAGTTTGTATTGTTGTTTATGAAAACAAAACAGCAAATATGAGTTTGGATGAAGGTTTTGTGCCTTTCCAGGAAGAAATTGAAGAACATTAAATTGGACAGATGGATGGAGTGGGTAGAAGTGGAACAGGGGATAGCTCTACTGCAAGTGTAGGTGGATCAGTAGCCCCCGCCTTCATTTGTCCATCTGCATTGTAGAAACAACATGCAAGGAAGGGTTAAGGTTTCAAACTTTCAAGTTTATAGTTTGTAGATTTTTTTTTAAATCTTTGCAATCAGCATTAGCATTGTGTCATCTCCGAGACGGCTCCCAAATCCCAGGACAAGTCCCCATCAAACATAGGTGAAAACTTGAATCAGGTTACAGTTTCAAACTTTCAAGTTTAATCTCTGTAGATTTTTTCTTTTAAGTCTTTGCAATTAGGGTTTTAACTTTTAACTTTTGAACTCCTTAATCTAAATTTTTCATTGTTGTTTTCAGTTTTGTAAATTTGTTTTAAAATAGAAGGTATAAAAGCATTTCTATTTTCTATTTACAAAGGTATAGGGTTCTAAGTCTGAACAATGAACTGTTTTTTTTCCTTTATTGTAGATATTTGTATTGCTGTTTATAAAGACAAAATAGCAAATACAAGTTTGCACCCCTAGGGACGTGTTCCCATAAATCTCTGTTCAGAAGACAATGCACAAGGCACAGTTGGGCCATCTCCAGTGCAGACTCAAAAATAGTGCAGGAAATGAGGGGCTTCAGCTGGATAATGTTTGAACTCTGCTGATAAAATTCATGGATTTTAAAAAATCACCAACTTTGGAATTTTGAAGCACTAGTTTCAGCGAACACAATCACTAATATTACAAATATGTTAGAGCTACTAGAGTACTGCAAAATAAATAAAGAGTATTTAAGCATAAAAATTCATGTAAATTTTTCCAGCCAACTAGTTATCAGCATAGGTAAGGGCATCTGCCTTTCTGATCTGGCATGCAGCTACCGAGAATGATAGGTTATGTTTGTTTGCATATCCATGAAATGTACAATTAATAGCCTGCAGCCGGACAGAGGCAATACTTGCAACCACTTGAGGATGACTGGTATCAGATTTGAACCTGTGATCAATCTAACAACATGTTGCTAGGAGTAAGTGTGTTGTCAGTACTCCCTGTAAGTATTGAACAATTCCAATCACACTCACCATTTCTTGACTGCTGTGTTTTCTAATATAACGCCCTTGACATCTTGATTTTGCCTTCCTTCCTTGACCTACAAGTCAGTTCCCTTGACAAGCTTTCACACAGCAAATTGATAACCACCATAAACATCAATGTTTGAAGGTGCATCTGCTTCCTCAACTTTCATGATAAGGTTCACAAGTAGACTATGCCCCCAACTGACTTCTTTCATATCAATGGGTCCAATTTAGACATCATTCTCGACCTCTATGATCCTAATCGTTATCAAAGGTGTGTTATCTACCTATCCCTAAATATCATTTCTTCATTGTGCTTGAGATTTTACAAATAATGAAATAGTCTTCACAAGCTCTTTACAATAGTGTTTTCATACCAACAACAATAGTAGCTACTACATTTTTCCATTAGAAAGTCAAACTACAATATGCAATAATCTTCATACCTAATTTATCAAATAGCATGAGCTCAACCAGTTATATTCCTGAACTTTCACGGAGAAGACCCAGGTTCGAATCTTGCCAAGCAATTCATGCATAATTGTCGAGATGTTTTAATACCACAATATAGCCGTGATGTAACATTGGTGGGACCCATTTCAATCCAATATAACCAATTAAAAAAAAATCTTCATACCCAATTTAGATCATCTTCCCCCAACGGACATCTTCTCTAACACCTTGCAATGTTGGCAAACTCATTTGTTTTTTGCTCATTCTTCCCCCAACGGACACCACTTTCTATAAGGAAACAAAATCAATGCTACTAGAGCATCCTATCCATAGCAGACAATAAAGATCGATCAAATAACCAGTTTAATGAATACATTGTAAGAGCATGATAGAAATATAGCACATAAAGAAATAGACTTCGTCATAACAATTTCATTATTCATTTACTGGTCAGCTTCCTTGCCTTTCAATCGATCAACAGAATACTACACAAACTCAACTCACTCCCAGACAGTCTTCCTTCTGCATATGCTAATGTGGCATACCCACTCTTATGACTTAACTATATTCTGCCAACTGTAACTAATTTCTATCGATTGACATAATTTCATTTCATAAGTCCAAAATACACATTTATTGTAGACATTTGCTAATTCTTCTAGAAATGATCCCAATGGTGATGAAGAAGGAATCTAGTGAAACTACTGACTTAGAAACCTCCATAATAACTTGATGACTTCGATGGGAACTTAATGGTTCAACTTCAATTTCTCCTATCCACAAGTAATCGTACTTCAATCGCAAAATAAATTGTATAAATTTTTTCTATTATTAACATCATCAAGAAAGGAATCCTTTTTTAAGAGAAGGAGGCCTGATTTTTAGTATATAACAATACTGCATGATGCCATTTCCCACATGTACTATGTATTGTGTAATACATTTCAAAAGTCGTGAAAGAGTTGGCTCAAGACCTTTTATACTAATCAAGGCCATGAATGGAAGGTTTTACATTAACAACCAATTTCATTTAGAAAGCCTAGAACATTAATTACACCTTAAATCAACATTGGTGATTTAAACTGCTATGATAACCATCCAAATTTCACTATTGGATTTATTGTACTTACAAGGGACACAGATTGCAGATAACAACAAAAAAGGTTGGAATATCATAATGAATTCATGCAACTGCTTCCTTTACAACATATCATAATAATATTTTGATTGCCAGTTTTTTTGTTAATGCAAATGGCTTGGTTTAACTTTACTGCGTGTTAGGAAGATTGCATACTTCAATTCCGACTTATTCCTAACGCATACTTTTCTACAAAACATAAGTGGATGGCCCATTGCAATTTAAAGGCCCCAATACCATGCACCACTTAATAATTGATAATACACATCTCTATGCGTTCCCTGAATAATTTGTCTCTGCTTCCTTTACAACGTATAATAAATCACATTTTGATTGCCAGTTTATTTGTAAATGCAAATTCCTTAGAATAAGTTTACCACATGTTAGGAAGATTGCATACTTCAATTTCTACTTAGTCCTAATGCTGACTTCTCTATAAAACATAGGTGGATAGCCCATTGCAATTTAAAAGCCCCATCATCATTCACAGCTTAATAATTGATAATATACATCTCTATATGTTCCCCCACTGCACTTCCCACCCCCCTAACAAAAAAAAAAACTTTTCTACAAAACATAGATGATGACCCGTTGCAATTTAAAAACCCCATTGAACAAAGAACCAAATTCTAGTTGTTATAATAAATCAAACCACAAAACAAAAATTATTGCCAACTTAAATATTCTATAGATGGACATGTCCCTGAAACAATCCTTGGTATTTTATTATATTAAACCATTTCCACAAAAGTTAGCATAATCCTCCAGAAAGGGATAATCGTACCTTGAATGATGTAAAAGGAATTTGCTTCTGAATTCGAAATGTTCGGACCTTTTCATGATCTACAAGATCAAAATATATGTCCTTGCCAATCTGATTAGTAAGATCTTCATCACGGGCAACCTGGGAAGGACAATCATAATAAATCAAATTCACAATAGCATGACATCTGTTCTAACATTGTCATTATTTTTTTTCCCGTTGGCTTATAAGTTGTATTCCAAAATTAAATATGTCATGGTTCTTTTCAAGATATTATATATATATATATATATATATATATATACTTCTTTATCTATTTTCATGAAATTCAAAATTTCCAAATGCACGTTTTGCAGAATTAGTGAAAAATATCAAGAGTGACGTAAGAGAATACCTTTATAATTGTATAAAGGTGGGCTTCTGCCTTTTCTTTCCGTTTCTGTTCCTTTTCTTCTTGTTCTTTCTTTAATCTTACCTGCAAAGTATGGATACTTGATTAGTTGTGTCATGCCAAGCCAAGGCAGCAATAGAAACAAGCAGACAAAGAGAAGAAAAGTTAAAAACGATTCAAAACAGAAATGCTCACTCTTAAATGCTCTGCAATATCCTTCTCATCAACATTGCAAATAATTTTGTCCTTATCACTCTCTCTAACATAAACGAGCATGTAAGCATTTGAATACTTTGTGAACTTAAAAGGTGTGTTGTTGAAACCAGGATTTGTCTGTGGCAGCTGCAACAACAGCAACAAAAAAAATGATCTTGTTAGTATCAAAAGGTTACACAGAAACACAATAAAAACTGCAAATGGGGAAGATCATTACTTCCTCTTCACCACCATACTGCTCTTCGAGGGCCCTCTTGGTCTCTTCCTTTGTGACACGCTCATCATCAAACTTGTACCTGTGACAATCAATTAAATCAGAGACCATTTATGGACCTGAAATTCAGCAAGATAGTCATTCCTAGAGAACAACAAAATTGGAAATGACTAACAAATATACAATAAGAATCTGTCTACAATAATCAATTACAGTTGGAAAATAAAACTCTGCACGTCACAGACTTGAAACCTTTCTCAGACATAAAATAAGATGTACAAGACCGCAGAGCTGTCTTGTCTATGAGACATGTAGAAATTTGTCAATAACAGGGAGGGAGGGAGGGAGAGGGAGAGAGTTGTGTAGTAAAAATATTAAATGAGTTCATTAATAGTTTAAAAGAAAACAATATGTTAAATGTATCCACCATTTTTCAATAGTAAGCAAACCCATGGCCAGAAATAGAGATTTGAATAGCATACCACTGGTCTGAGAGAGTTGGTCTGATAAAAGCATAATAATGACCTCCATGTACACCTCCACTATGGACCAAAACGCTGCAAACATGAAAAACTGCAATCAGCTTATCAAGCTAAGTAGCATGACCTGAAAATAAATGACAAAAATCTCATTTTGCACAAAGAGCGAATGACATCTAAACTGTAGATTCTTAAAATAATGATCCACTTCAATACAATACACTAGCATAAAACTAACAAATAAACACAGAAGCAAAATCTTGCGCTGTTACTACTATATCAAACGGCTCAAAAGTTGGAACTAAGACTAACACATGAAGTTCAACATTTAGCATGACATATAAAATGAAAAAGCTAGCTGTTTTGACACGATTGATTTTCAAGGCAATTCTATCCTCATTTCCCTAAATAGGGGTAATAGAAGGGAACAGATGATTAAGGGATTCATTACAATTTTCCAAAAATGAAGACGCATATTTTGAACCTACAGTAGGTCATGTGTAACTGGCTATAAACCAAATTTACTTATCAGAATATGAGCACAGAGATCACAGTAAACCTTAGAGTCAACTTTTTTGAGCAGAAATCACATAAAATGTCTGCATGATGCTATTTTGAAATTTCTCGATGAAACAGTATTATATACTGTCTTTGGCAATACTGGTGCAAATCAATGCCTTGAATAAAAATGCAGAGTTATGGTCAGTAAACCCATTCATATGGGCAACAGGAGTACCAAGAGCTAGCTCAGTTACTGTGGGGGTATGAAAGACATTTGTACATAGGGTAACCTGTTCATGGCTAACACAAAGTTACATATCATAAAGACCAATTCTTGATGAGAAAGATACACAACAATATGATGTCCAATGATATGCAGGTTTTCTTTCTTTGAGGTTCGCAAAAAAGAATAGTAAGAGAAATCTGTAAAACTACAACTGCAGTTTGCAATGACCACGGTTAATCAAGAATGTGCAATGACTGTAGCCATGGAGATCATATATGCAAATATAAGGAAGTGGATTAATAAGCCTCATTGATGGATCAGAACACCTATTCCCATGAGAGAAATATACAAGGAAATGATGTGCAGGGATGACCAACTTCTAATATTTTGAATCCATGAAAGATAATAGTAAGGGATTGCTCTCAATAATAAACATACAATAGTGATTTACAATGGCTGAAGTAAGAGGGCCAACAACAAAGAAGCAACAAAGATCAATATACTGAATCCTGTAGATTAGAAGGATGCAGGAGCAAGAAAACAGTAGAATGTTAAAATTAGGAAGCCCCATTTGCACTAAGTTTCAAATTTGCCGACAATAAGTTAAGTTGCACTAATTTTGGAAATGGTGTTTTCAGCATCTGAATGTCCTGCTTAGAAACCCAATCAACTAAAAGATAATCAGTATGTTAACGAGCAGGAAATTAGGAATCATCATGAACCAAGTCAACATTACAACAAAGTGAAAGACAATAAATATGTGCAACAATTTCCATGGGTGGTGGAAAATAATAAGTAATGATACTAGAGTTAAGGACTTATGACAATGCTGAAAACAAAGCATGAATTTCAATAAGACTTACTCAGGTAGCTAGATAATTAAGCATGAAACTCAATAAGACTTACTGAGGTAGCTAGACAATTAAGCATGAAAACTCAAGAATGCAACGTTACTTGTGTTGCATAGTCCCCTAAAAGCTTAGCACCTTGTCCAAGCCAACTTATTTCTGTTCATGACAATAGAGATTTATCTATGGTACTATTTGTATTGCAGCTCATCCTATGCTCATGTGATTATAGAGGGTCTTGTGGGGAGGCCAAGGTTCCATTGTATAATGAGAGATTCCATGACCATTGATATTTGTATCTGAAGATTGGTATACGAAAAACTTAATTCAAGATCAATCTCCACTAAGAGTTCTTTCCATGACAATCCTCGTTTGTTTCCAACTCCAGTGGCAATCTTGGGGGACTCCCGTCTATGTTTGGTGGTAAATATAACCAATATTGAAGGTGTAATTATTTGGATCTTTGAAGAACAAATGTGACCAAAAAGGTATCAGGCTAGACCTATGGATCAAACTTAAGTTCTGAAGCTCCAATGAAGGTTAATGACAAATCATAGTCACAACTAAGCTTAATCATGCACTCAGAAGCTAAGCCAAGTTTATCAGCTAATTCTGAATTTTATTATGCTTTATGCATTCATAGTCATCATTGCCAAGCGTATACACTTTGTTAACAATGTTAGGGGTTATGTTCAAGTCACAAAATATTAAGGTTCTAGACAATCTAACCAAAAGCTGTATTTATAATTTATTACCTGTTAAATCCTGCAACATTTTTATTTCACCGTATGGTTGCATGTTATGGTCCCTTAGGGGTCCTCTATTATAAACGTAATAAAAAGAATAAAAGAGAACACATCTAATGCATATCAATATGGACGGTAAACTAAGAAAAGTCGTCCATCCATCCCTGTGAAGTTGTTTGTTAGCTTATTTCAGAGTAGTGCAAGTGCACATGGCCCACAAGTTTGTGGACCCATATAGTTGCACCTTGTAGGTAGGATACATCCAGAACCCAATTTGACACCCAAATGCCATGGGTGTATCAACCAAACATTGGGTGTGTTTTTCAACTTTCAGCTAACACATTGTGGACAATTCTAAATACATTTTTTTTTTAAAAAAGGCTAACTAATATCAAATTCTAAACATGGAAACAAATCACAAAAAATTATCATGAAACAGATACTCACCAGTTTTAAACTTCACAACTGATGATATAATTAATTACCATGTGACACTTAAAAAGCATACTATTTCCATAGATTGCATATTATTGCTTAATCTATTTCTCACAAAGATGCATATTTCCACAATAATACTTGCTTTATCACAAAGAAACAAATCAGAGAGTAAGTATCTTGAAACAGATACTTGCTTTGGTTTTAAACTTTACATAGCTGTTGGTGACATCACTTGGAGTGTCACGCTAGAAAATGTGTCATATGTTCATTGCAAAAAGGAAAATTAAAGGCTCAAAAACTTAAAACATTCAAGCAAAAAACTGGGAGGAAAAGGTCCGAGGCATTGTGAAGCAAGAGAAAATGGATCATATAAGTGCAGTCTGACCTCAAATCCCCGCATCGTGATTTATACTCCTGGGATAAGGCAGAATGCAAGAAAACAGTTTGTACTACCATTATAAGTATTGAAATAGATGTAACACAAGAGGGGCTCATATAATATGTATGTATGTATCAGCGGCATAAGCAAGGGGAAAAAACAAATAGAATTTTTTTCAAGCTCGTGCTTGCTATTTAATCCAGCAAAATGCTAATTATTTCAAATTGTATTCAAGTTGAATGATTATCAAGGTTCTGCTATCCCCCAAAAGAGAGAATATTCTTTTCACAAAATCCAAAAAACTAACTACCACTACATACACACAAAACACCCTCATGCCTTTTTACCAAGTGCTCGACCTCCACACTCTACATACCCTTGCACCTCCACACCTACATTACCTTGGACCTATGTTCCATGAGGACACATTCCCCGATTCAAAGGCAATCTTGAGGATGGGTCATGGAAAGTTGTCGCAAAATTTCAAGGAACATACACAATTTGCATATATATTTACATGCTGCTTTCATAAGAATAAAATTCATGCAGGCAATATCTACCAGCATTGACGTAGCAATGAAGTCAATAGCTAAAGAGTTCCTTGTGGTAATTGTTTGCCACAATAATGTATTTGTATGTACTTGTAGGCTTATCTCTAGAAATTAACAAAAGCATTTAACTTTAGATAATTGAGTACTGCTTACATAGCCAGAAGTCTCACAAAGGGCCAGCGTGTAGAAGTTAATAAGTACCATACGATGTCAGCCAATCATGGTGTTTATCTCCAGCTTGGTGAAATTCAAATTTCAGAAAACAATTGGCCAAACGAGATTTTCTCTCTTAATGAAAATGATGTCAAAGAGTTGATTGCAGCAACATAGCAGTTTGATGAAGATGAAGAATATATTTGATAGAAAGGGAAATGAAGAGTATCTTTGATAAAATTGCAAGCTGGCTATGGTTTAATTCACCTGACAGCAAATGTAATGTTCTGTTATTTTGATAGAAGTGGCCCCAATAGAAGCCATGCATAGCTTATTACCATATGGTGGTGCTAAAAATAATTTTTCACACATTAGTGTGGTAACATTTTAATTATTCATCATAGGTCCAAAGATATTGACAGGAAGAGATTACCCTACAAAGACCAATGGACCCAAAACTTCACCTGATTTAGCATTAAGTTCTACCATAAATGGCATGTAACACAAGTATCATGTCAATTACTCAATATGAATAACAAGCAGTTACATCTGTACTTACAATATCACATTGAACCTACCAACAAACTATTCAAACTTGATTGCGCCTATTTGTGTGCTTGCTAAAATGCATACACCAGAGGAACGTGGAGTCTACTACTCTTTTCTTCAACTATTAGATGTGGCATTACGAGTGTCATTCATACATATTAGCATATTGATTATTCCCTTGCAGCTCACTGTTTTCAAATAGCATTCATGAACAACGGTTTTTCTATAAATTTTTTGTAGCAATGCATCTGGCATTTGCACATTGCTTTTCAAACAACAAACAAATTCTACATTGCTCAACATGATCACAGAAAAGAAGCAAAGTATGTTATCGATCAACCAACATATAATTCCGGTGCATTGAAGCCTTAGACACCTGTCTAATTCATGTTCACAGATACCCTGATGTTATCGAAAGCAAGATTGCCACACAATCAACAACAGTCTATCAAATTGGAATCAGGGTTATTTTTTAAATAGCAATATTTCAAAAAATTGGTGAGTTTTTCAAAACTTAGATCTTCTGGTTATTTTGGAGGAAAAAATCATATAAATTGGATTGCTTCCAATTTTGCCAGTAAACATGCAATGGGGATAAAACAGTAAATTTGATGAAAATTTGAGGATTTTGCTAACAGTGTCATCGTGTTTTGGATTTTATTCTATAATGAGGATAGCTAACCTCCCAGTTAACCATTGGCCCACCTTGATATATGGTGGTTGTTCTGTCTCGCTGATCAAAAAATAAAATAACATAAATTTGTGTAGCAAGCCTAGAATACTAAGTCGGACAGTTACAAATACATTTCTGCACAGCACATTCTCAACGTCTACATGAAATACAAACCCTTAAAGCTTACCTGTGTAGAGTGTACAAATTTCGCACACTTCTATCTGCATCTGGAGAGAGATATCTTCCATTTTCCCTATCCAAATCGAGTTGCAGTGGAAACTCATAACGGTCATTTATCTGTCAAAAATAAAGCAAACATTAGGTTTTCTTGTGGAATGACCAAAAGTTACCAACTTACATAATGGAAATAGGATAGCCAGGGTAAAACCCAAATTACTCAATATACATATACATGAATTTAATATTTATTATTTATACACATGAAGACAGAATTTAGTCTTTAATATATTATTTATACACATGAAGACGATCAAACTAGGCTTAAAGTATAAAATGGATAAATTACTAGTCTAATTCAAAAGAAAATTTAAAGTAATATTTGCTGGCTTTGCATGTAGCTTGTAAATGATAATTATTTATGCTACCCTTGAAAGGCTGAAAACTAAATGACCAATTTTTGCAATATTTATGAACTGAGACTAAAGGCAATTCTAATTTGATATATTTCTTGGCTGGTACATGCTGTTCAAGGGTTATAAAAGAACAATAAATATTACAGTCGAAAATAAAACAGTTATTTTTGTAATCAAATGGCATTAGCTCAACCTGTTATATTCCTCAACTTCCGAGATTCGAATCTTGACAAGTGATACATGCAAAATTGCCAAAATGTTGTAATACCACTATGTGGTCATGATATAATATGGGTGGGGCCCGTTTCAACACCATATAAGCAATTGAAAAAAAATGTTTTTTTTCTATTTTCAAGATACTGGGCTACATATACATTATAAAAATAAAAATTGAAGAAACAAAGATAATTATTAAAAAAGTTACCAAGAACAGGGGCCTAGTTTAAGCAGATCTATCCATCTTAAAACTTCGAGGTCACATAAATACATACACACGTGTGTATAAGGACACAACACCATGCAGTATTCTAATGATATTATTATTATATAATAAATTAGTTTTATAATTTCAGACTAATATGACTATACAATTGAAATCTATAACTCTTCAGCATACGTTAATACTCTATATTTGCACCATACATTGTTGAGATAATTCCAACTTATTCACAATCATATGCTGCCTGTCTTAGGGTTGCCAATCCGAATGTCAGACATTGTTTATATATGATGAATGAGATCCATGTGTAAAGAATCCTTCCCATTTTAAGTGATTATGACCAACTTGACTCAAACAAGGCTGTTGATGTACAAAAATGAGAATAGTGAAACAACAATGTTAGATGAAAAAGTAGCCAAACTTTAAAAGGTCATAATAATTCATAGTGATCTCTGATGATGCAAGACTTCCACCTTTGGAACAATATTCTTGAGACCACTCTTTTATGATATGTTTCTGGGTAATATAGAGATGGGGGAATCAAGTGGCATTAGCTCAACCGGTTAGATTCCTCAACATTTCAAGGAGGAGACCCAGGTTCAAATCTTGCCAAACGATACATGAATAATATCCAAGTTTTGTTGTAATACCACTATGTGGTGATGATGTAATACGGGTGGGGCCCGTTTCAATCCCATTAACCCATTAAAAAAAAAACATAGAGATAGGGAGATACAACTCGACCTTGTGGACGTCCCCTGTATTTATGATGAAAATAGTACACATGCTGAAGAAATAAAGAAAAAATAATAGTGATGTCCTCAAATGATCAAAGTTGGTCAATGGAACCAAAAGAAAAACAAGTTGCAATACCTGGTCAACTGTGCTAACAAGAATTCCAATAAACCATAATAAAGCGTTTAATTCTAAAACTAGAAAGCAATAAAACCAATTAGGTGGGGAAGGAGAAGGAGCAAAACACAAACAAGCAGAGCCTAGACAAGTCATTGGAGGAGTAAAACCCAAACAATTAATTCCTACTGGAGTCATCAAATGCAAAAGCCATATAGTACCTTAATTGTGGAAGTAACCTGCGTTTAAGATGAAAATAGTATCCCAACCTAAAGAAATAAAAAAAAAATAGTAATGTCCTTAAATAACCAAAGTATATCAATAGAACCAAACAATAACAAGTTGCAATACCTAATAAGAAGCACGAACAGGAATTTCAACAACTAAGCCAAAACTAGAAAGCAATAAAAACCAACTAAGTGGGGAAGAAGGAGAGATAACACCCAAACATATAAGCCCAGACAAGTCATTATATACAAAAGCCATGTCATAAGAAACAGTCCTGCAAAAAAAAGTTAATTTCTCTAAAACAACCACAGAGTGAAGAGGAGGCTGATGGAGAACAAGGCTCTATTATGCATAATGTTACATTCAAATCTCTCACTAGAATGATTCAAAAGAACTTTTAACAAGGGCTTCGAGGAAATCTATAGATTGAAGTTTGCATCAATTGGCGTAGTGACTGCAGAGACGTAAAGATTTATTTTCATGTGCCTGACAACCCTAGCCATCTAGATGGAGAACAAGGCTCTATTATGCATAATGTTACATTCAAATCTCTCACTTGAATGATTCAAAAGAACTTTTAACAAGGGCTTCGAGGAAATCTATAGATTTAAGTTTGCATCAATTGGCGTAGTGACTGCAGAGACGTAAAGATTTATTTTCATGTGCCTGACAACCCTAGCCATCTAGAGGCATCTCAAACCAAACAATCTGATTCGCTTATTGTAAATCAAACTTTTTGTGAATGTTTTCTCAAATTGTACAGGTTTTTTTACAAGGAACCCAGGGGTGCTTTCAGATTTTATGATTCTGCTAACATAAGTAAAAAATTTCTATTTGATATGGTTTATTTCCCTGTATTCCAAAATTGTCAGATAAAATTAAAGATTATCCTATAAAATTAAAGATTATCCTATGAAGTTTAGAAATTAAAGAAATCTAAACAATCTGTCAATAAAAATTACCACTCCTGTGAAAACAAAAATTAAATGAGTAAAAGAAAATCAGAATCAGCTATTGTACATTTTGAACAGCAGTTAACACCAGGATAGGGTTTTGGCCCATTTACAAACAGATACTGAAGAATTCAAATTATTTATATTCTAAAACCTGAAACTTGTGATGCACAGATAATAAATGATGAAACTACGAGAGAGATAGACCAAAAAAATTAAACAATTAACACCAGCATGATATTAAATCCTGTTGACAAATAGAAACTGAAGAAATGCAATGTTGATGTCTCTAACATGAAACTTGTGTTGCAAAGGTTATGACAGCTGAAGCTGTTAGAAAGACAGATCACAGAATGAAGATCAAGCTGAATGTTAAAATTCCTCAGCTACCCCTACCACTGAAATACCTTATAGAAGAAGATCTGAACAAAATAAAGAAAACATGGATGAAGCAAAACAACAAATGGATGAACAAATGGAATATCACCTTGGATGGATGCCCAAATAATAACAAAGACAAAGGCATTTGTTAAGGAAAAAATCAGTGCAGCTATGTGAAAAAAGAAGTTAGCAAGAAAAAGAAAACATTATCTTGCTGAATTTAACCTTACATACAATCACCACAAAAAGGCCTATATAGGGGCAACCTTCAATTGGAGAGTAAATATGCTCACGGCCCAACCGAGGACCAGCTCACACCAACTTAGATGTGAAACAGGCATATGGAAGAGGCCAAAAGAAGAATGGAGGGAGAACATATGTGCCTTTTATACATCAGGGACAGTTGAGATGGCAAAGCATTTTATTTTGTAATGGGCAACATATGGTGATATTTGAGCTAGCTATGCTGATACTCTAGCAATGGAATCATTACAAGAATTGTTTGAAGAAGAGAAAGTAGAGAAAGAAGGAGAATTTTCATCATCAAAATCTGTAGCAAAAGATCAATGTTGCACAAAGAACAATGATTGCATTAGGTTTTAGGGTTGGCAGCAACAGTTCTTGGTAAAGTTGTTGTCCCATAGGCTGCTTTTGGAGTCATAGATGTTAAAAACTTTCTATTCTATTCTTAGACACATCCATAGTAAAAATGACAAAGAAAAGATACATCCCAAAGAAAAGCAATAAGGTGGTGACAAACTTACTAACACAGGGACAACCCAAACTGTTATTATTACAGTGAGGTTGAATTAATCCCATGACTAATCATGATGTCTGCCAAATTATTATTATTACAGTTGGAGAATAGGTGACATAACATGATTTATTATCCTATAAGAAAGAGGCCTCTTACACCACATACAGAAGGGAAACATAGCAGCCAACAACCATTTTTTGAGAAACCTATAATGGAAGGACCTGCCAAGCTTGTCAAGTGTAGCAAGAATTTATCCTTGATGTTTTTAAAGTTAAAACACTTTACAATACAATTAAAAAACTGCTTTTGCACTTCTGATCTCATTGAGCTTAGAAGGTCAGGGAAGAATAGAGAAAACATGAAAAAGCTCCAGGAAGAGAATCTAAAGAAGCACATTCCTCCTCTCAAAAAAAGGAACAAACCAACCATGTTCAAAAGGTTAAAAGTCAAAACAAAGTTTTAGTAAAATCATTGTCAATGAAAAGGTAGTTCTATATGACTAGCTAAAACAAGGAAAAGACCAAATTTGAAACACATTTGGTGAAAATTCGCATCTGTCCCAGCAAGTGACTTGTTTGATGTTGTGAGCGGATTCAAGTCAGTTCAACAAAGCAAAGACACTTTTGAAGCCGTTTTAAGAAATGCCCAATTAAAAGCAAATAGAAATTCTGTTAAAATATCTTCCATCTGTTCTAATAGTTAATGATTTAGATAATTTGATTCAGAGTTGAGAATTATTGGCAAAGCTATATATTAGCCTGAATAACTAACTATCAAAAGCCTTGGGACTTTATCAAATTCTGTTAGGTTGCTGGAAAGAAACCCATTTAATCTTTAGTCTTTTCTAAAATGAGTTAAGACTTCATTTATCAGAAGCATGTCTCCATCTCCTAAGTGGATTGATGTTTCCACAGGCCATTATGATCACTGAGATTTTTACTCATAATCAAAACTTAATTTCATCACCGAACACATCTACTAGGATTTCAGGGTTGTTTTCATAGCAAACATTCCAAGCTGCCATTAGACTTTTAGATCAAATTACTCATTTATTTTTTAGTAAATATGAAAATACTATAATTATCAGTATACCAGAAACTAATAATATGCAAGTTGCATAAAGATCAAATTTCATATTGTAACACATTTATATACCACTACAAAAAGCTATAGGTAGTAACATGAGTAGTCATGAGTGTGATTATCATTAAACTAATAAAATGCAAGTTGGATTTGGATCAAATTATGTAGTGTGGTATGTTTATAAACCAGTAAAAATATTTATGGTTAGTAATCTGTCAAAAGATCACCCAACTTTAAATTAAGAAAATCGTAATGAAGCCAGCTAGTGCAATTTGTGCTCCATCAACTTTGGAACATAAAAAATAAAAATCAGAGGATACAAAGTCCCAGAGTGCCCAATACCTTGACCATCATATCACGCATGAAATCATATTCAAATCGTTTTAGTTGAAGCTGTAATACTGGAGGAAAATCAATGAAAAGAACACCTTTTTGTGCCTCCTGCATCAAGGAAAGGAATAAGACTATATTTATATGTATACAATCTCAATAGGATGATAGTTGATCTTAGTTATTAGATGTAATCAGTGAGATTTTGACACAAACTTAGTGAAATATATATAACAAACAACTACAAGATTTAAGTTCACAGTAATTTTGAGGCATTAATTCTCTAGTTGCACTAAGAAACTCAAGAAATCATAGTCAATCACTTGTGACAAGTAATAAGCTAACCTGCAAGCCATAATTCTCTGCATGATACTTATTATCGCCTTCCAGTTTTTCAACTTCTACATACTTGTCAAATGATGCATAGACATCGCGACAGCCTTTGACATCAAGTTGTAGATCTGAAGGTAATGTTGAAGCAGACCGTATTAACAGAAGAAAGATAATAGCTCCATGCAATAAACCAAAAAAAATTAACTACAAACATACCATAGAACGACTCTTTACGTGTAGATTTGTAATCAACATTAATACATTCAATGTAATTCATGTGATGACCCTCAAATAGCTGTTGAATTGTACCCTCCACAGCTGTTCCCTGAAAAAATATAGTAAAAAGTGATATCCCACTTAGAAGATTTAAAAAATATATACATACATGAGAAATTCAGTGGAAAACAATGAGAAAGTAAAGATGAGATTAAAAACCTTCATTTTGTCCTCTAATTTCTCACATAACACACGGTTCAGCTCCTGAACATCATGCTGCATGAAAGAATCATATGTATCCCATCCAAAAGATTTTGTCAAATCTTTTGTTGACACACTAGTGTCACTGTATTGAAGTTTGTAGAACAGGCTCTGTAGAGCCAAAGGGATGCTACTTGATGGCGCATCATTTTCAGTTGTCGGCATATGATACACTGCCTGAGAAGTCATAAAAAAATTCACATCATGTCCCTCGCTTTTACAGAATCCACTCCATATAAACCCTATGTATGTTCTCAATTGCACATTAAGAGGTTGTACATATTGCAGACATGTATTCACAGAAAACACTAAAAAATAAGGGTTTATCTGAAAGGTTAAGAATGCAGATTTAAGAAGAAAAAAGTAAGTAATAGATTTTTACATTGAGTTCAACCTAGATAAGGCGCCATTAACAAACCTTTCTGAAGTAAGGCATATGATACAAGGTTTGCAGAAGGGAATTCATATAACATGTTGCTCCTTGATTCTTCAGTCCAACAAATCCAGTCTCTTTTTTAGAGTCGTAAGTCCAATAATCTAAGACTCTCTGTACAGTAACTTCTGCTTCTACTACCAAAGTGTCATTTACCAAATAACCTTTTACCGAATCGTAAAGGTCCAAAAGCGGCATAAATGATGTGAAACCCCAATCACTCTCTCGAGCATTAAATTGATGTTGGGTTTCTACAATGAATTTAAAAACGATAACATGTCAACAATTCCGAACATAAATGATATTTTTAGAAAATAAAGCAGCAAATAACATCAGTAACCACAGAACATGCACCCGAACGGTATTTGTTACCTTAAACATTCAAATAACATCTTTAACATTCGAGGAGTAACTTATTAGTCAACAGCCCCAAAATAAACAAGTTAGACATTCCATCAAAATTGACAGGGCGTTATCCTCCGAAATACAATGCACAAATACCATATTGTCACAACCCGAAAGCTCGGACATTTGGCATACCTTTTCTGATAGTATACTTCGGATGAATCTGATTGACAATTGCCAAACTGAAATGAGCATATCTGCTCCATCCATAAGGTAAAATGCTGGAATCTGCCACATCCAAGTACATCGACACCTGGTCTACATTGTTTCCCTTTGGGAACACTAGAATTCGCCTGCATCATTCAATTTTAAATAAGAAAGTTTGGTCGATAAGCCCAGGTTCAATTCAGCAATCGCAATCCAGTTATCAAAAGCCTCCTTAGATCTTACCACTTGTAGCCTCCGACTATAAAATATTCAGAGTAATGCTTCCTCACATTCAACCTCGAAAAGTGTTCAATAGTCCAAGTAAATTTTGATGTTGGAGGATCCTCGATAATCGGCCGGTTCTCTGCGGTACTTACCGTCACCGTCTCCGGCCGCCCTACTGTTGCTGCCAATAGCAAAATAAAAAAAGTGAATCACAAGCACATAAAAACACCAAACAACAGTAACCAGATTTTGGTAACCGTTCCCAACAACATGGATAATGCCAGTTTTAAAGTTTCAGGCGGTCTATTCCATCACAGAAAACTGGATTTAAAAAATCTAACACGAGTGCCCCATATGCCGAAGTGCCAACAATTCCCGTGGTAATAAGATGTTAGAACTTATCTGTAAAAATAGTTCACAAAGAACTTCGGCACTACCACAAACTTGTAATATTTCCCCACACCGGGGGGTAAGAAGCAAAAATGCGGTCTTGTCACTCAGAGGAAATTTATCACAGAAGTCTATGGAAAAACGGACTAAATTCTTCTCGATTTAGCGTTAAAAAAACCCTAGCCACGAAATGTTCCAAACCCTAGCCAGTTCAATTCAATTGTAGACAGAATTGACTCGTAACCAACAAAAATAAAATAACAGCAAACCCTCCCAACGGAGAAGTAAAAAAAAAAAGACGCAAACTTTACATATGTTCTGACAGAAAAAAGATCGTGGAGAAATAAGAAGGTGTAGTACCTTCCATGGGTGCAATGGCGTCGTTGTTGTTATTGCTGTTGTTAAATTCGGGATGGGGCACCAACATCTCTTCGTCTTTTGGCTGTCGCGACATAAATGCATTACAGCCCCTTCCCAAACCCTACCTCGTAAACCCCAGGGACCTAACACGCCATTACAACAGTAAGAGAAAGCCCGTCGCTCATATATACTTTACCGGTTCAGATCTGGCAGCTCCGATCCACATTAACAATAAAAACTACTTTCGTTACCAGAGGGAAAAAGCCAAAAAACCTCGCTGGATCCTCCAATCACGAAAAATAAGGGCGCCAGGATTCGTATAATTATTGCCAACAGCCACGGAAAAACAAAATTCATGCAACCGGAACGGAAAAACGGAGTCGAATGAAAATTATTAATGCCTTCTATAGTTTGCTTTCTTACTATTACTTCCAACACCCATGATTTAGCATACCTCAATTGTCGGTAAAACCACTCTCAACTCGCAGGGTTGAAAGCGACGTGGCGGCTTGTGGGCATCGCGCGTCGAATTAGAAGAATGGCCTGGAATTTGGTTTGTTAAAAAATTAAAAATTGGATATTTGAAATTTTATTTCCTCCTTCTCTCCTCTTCTGGGACAAGTAAAGGATCTCGAACGATATTTTCTATGAAAAAGACAGTGAGTATGCTAAAAGCTCCTTCTATGTGTATAGCATTTTTTATTATTTATGGAATTGAATTTGAGACAGTTTATATGCAAACATTTGGTTGTTAGAAGCGAAACATCTATAATTTTTAGCTCCTTTAACATGGTATCCTTGACCATGACCATCTAGAGAATTGAATCCGAGACAGTTTATAGGAAAGCATTTGGCCACTAAGAGGAAAACTTCTATAATTTTTTAGCTCATTCACCATGGTATTCTTGACCATCCAGGGAATTGAATTGAGTAGTTTATATGCAAACATTTGACCTAAAAGGGAAACTTCTATAATTTTTAATTCCCTGATCATGGTATTCTTGAACATCTAAGGAATTGAACGGTGGTAATTTATATGTAAGTATTTGGCCACTACCAACCAACCTATTGTCTATTCTTTTGGATTATGCTAAAAGTTCTATCGCTCTCTTCTTTGTTAAAGTTGAAGAAAGTTGAAGATATTGCAACCTTTGTCAAAGGTGGCTTCTTTTAGAAGCAACACCTTTTGTTTTTAAGTTGAGGTGTTCAATGCAAGGAGGTTAAAGTTTTTATATAAAGAGACGAAGAATTTAAAAAAGCACCAGTGTTTTGTTTCGCCAGGCATTTATTCAGAAGACACCCAGGTTCAGATTTTGGGGGCAGTTTATTTGCAAAGGTAGTAGTACGATCTGAATCCTCTGAATGCGGCTAGATCGGTGGTCTCTTTCACATCGGGTCAACAATAACAAAGCAGAATAGGGTGAAAGCAACCCGTGTGGTTTTGAACCTTGTACTTGTCAATTACTAAAAATAGTGTGGTTGTAACCAACTTTCCTATATAACCGAAAATATATATATATATATATATATATATATATATATATATATATATATATATATATATATATATATATAATATTATTAGTTCCTCACAATCTTTATAAAGAATGTTTTTTTCTAAATACATAGAGGAATAGGCAACTACCTTTCTTTTTGAACAACTGGTCACAAGATCAAGTCACGTTACCCAAATCATAGCGTTAAATGATGGTGCTACCACTATAACCCTTATCTTATCTCAGTACACAACTTAGAGTGAGGGAAATCTCGGATGACTCAGGACTGATACCATCATTATCAAGGTAGTGCACATTCAACGGACTCGGCTCGGACTTTGCCCACCCAAGACTACTTTTGCCCAAATTGGGCATGCCCGAACCTAGATCTCCTCCTGGTAAGTTCCCAACAGCTTACTAATCCACCTAGCTTTCGGGAGCGGAATGTTTAAAAAATATTGTTAACCAATATTAATTATTTAACGATATTTCACCTACTAAAACATGGTATATAACTCTACTTCCAAAATATTAAACCTTTATTCAAAGTTCAAGATCTCTTAATAATAGAAGTTTTAAATTTCCTATTGGTAATTATAATTTTCGGTTTTAGAAAAGATCATGGTTTTGAAAAAATTACTCAAAGATTTATCATAATAACTAAATAAAAAAACCAATAAATAAAAACTTTAATGGAAAAAAATCAGTTGTAAAGGTTTTAATTTGATACGGAAATCTTCATCTTTCTATCTTTATAACAGTCCTCTTAGCGTTTGCCTCCGGAATAAGTCTTCTTTTTCCATGGCCTATTGGGAATTAACAATAAAAAATGGAGATTTTTTTTATTATGTATGATTTCTTTATCGTGTTACTTACACACATATGAATTGTAGTGTGCACGGAAGGTGAGCGACTAGGACTAATACCGGGAATTAAGATTATTTTATTGGCAGTCCTATAACAAATTAGTAACCAAAAATTACATAAAAATTAAAATAAAACGCTTGAAAGAGCAGTCAACGATCTCAAAATTAATGTTGAATGGTTGAAATAGTTGAAATAAAATTAAAAATTTGTATAAGGTATCTTAAGGTGCAGCATAACCTTTCGAGTTTTGGCTTTTTTTTGGGAGGTCCAAGGTTCAAACCCCAGTGTGGGCGAGTGTGTGAGCGGTGGGTGTGTGGTAGCTTTGTGTTAAATTCGAGTGTGTGAGCGGTGGGTGTGTGGTAGCTTTGTGTTAAATTCCCTATTATGGTTGGGAGGAGACTATTCAACCCTGTACGCCGTTCATAGGGGGTTTCTCACAATAACCAAATAAAAAAAATAAAAAAAATGTATAAGGATAAAATAAAATAAAGTATTCATAGGGGTTTCTCACAATAACCAAATAAAAAAAATAAAAAAATTGTATAAGGATAAAATAAAATAAAGTATTGGATCTGCGAGGGATATTGTAGTGGTAAGTCTTTGAATTTTTATTTAGGAGATTCAATTTCAAACTTGGATAAGAGGAGATGGGACCCCATAAAACCCATGCAGAGTTAAATTAAAGTTGCAAGCTTATTGCAATGGTAAGGGTTTTGGCCTTTCTTTGAAAGGTCAAGGTTCAAACCTCACTCGATATGAGAGGAGCATGATCCTCATAAAAATTTGTGTGTCAAGGTTCAAACCTCACTCGGTATAAGAGGAGCATAATCCTCATAAAAACCTGTGTGTCAAGGTTCAAATGAGAGGAGCACGATCCTCATAAAAACCAATGTAAACTCATTGAAAAAAAAGTAAAGTAAATGTGTGTAAATTCATTGAAAATAAATAAAGTAAAAATTATTAAGTGGTCATAGTTTTTATATATATATATATATATATATATATATATATATATATATATATATATATTTTAGGAACCTTTTATATAGAACATTTTCGCAACATGTGAGGGGAGAGATTTGAACCTAGGTCTCTCGATAACTGGAGAGTTTTAACTACCCACTTGCTCTCCAACTCCTCTACATGAGCAGATATATTTTTTTTTTCGTTTCTGGTTGGTTACATAGGAGAGTTGGTCACTACTAACTAACAAGCGCAAAGTTCAAACCACAGAGGCTAGAGTTCATAGTTTAATATGTTAAATTCTTTCATATTCAAAGAGTTCATAGTTAAATATGTTAGATTCTTTCAAATTTAAAGAGGAGACCTAAAATCAAATCTTGTCAAACTATATAGGATAATATCTAAATTGTTGTAATATTGTCATGTGATGATGATGTAACATGGGTGGAACTTTTCATTCGCATATAACCAATTGGAAAAAATAATGATAATATAGGGAAAATATCTAAATTGATGTAATATTGTCATGTGATGATGATGTAATATGGGTGAAACTTTTCATTTGCATAGAACCAATTTAAAAAAGGTTGGAAGTTACGAGACAATTTCTATGGAGAATATTGTTTATGTAATATATGTTTATTTAATGGTATTTTTTTTTTTTTTGTTGCATAGGAGAGTTGGTCACAACTACACTACTTTAAATAACTGATAATTTTTAGTAACTAACAAGCGCAAGGTTCAAACCACATGGACTGCTCCATCAAACCTATTTTGTCTTGTTATTGTCAACTGACATAAAGGGGACCATCGTTCACTCGAGATTCGTATTGTTAGTTTGACGTGCACTAAGAGGATTCAGATCAGACTGCTACCTTTGCAAACAGGCTACCCAAGGTTTTAACCTTTATCTAATCATACTTTAATTATGAAAGGGTTTGAACTTTGAATTTCTTATTTAGAGTTTTAAAGTCTTTGAGTCAATTTCATTTAAGTTGTAGAGTTAAAAAGAAAAAGGACTTACAAGTATCGTAAAGTTTCAATAATAATTTTGGATTTGAATTATAGATTTAGAGCTCAGTCAGGTTTTAGGTTTTGATCATTATATTATGGTGTTGTCCCAGGGAATAACCCATGGATTCGGGGTTTGGCTCTTTTTAGAGAGGTCCAAATTTCAAATCGTGACGTGTGTGGTTGTGTTAATTTCCTATTGATAGGTATATCTTTCGGCCACAAAAGGTTATGGTTGGGAGAGACTGCTCAATGCCCTATGCTCTTGACCTTACGAGAGGTCATGGTTGGGAGGGAACTGCTTGACCTTACGAGGGGTCATGATTAGGAGGGGACTACTCAACTTTATACTTTCGTAGGGGTTTATCACACTACCCGAATGTTTTTTTAAATTATTTTATGGTGTAATTTTTTATAATAATCTTATATGTAGTAAATGTTTTAACAATATAAAAGATATAAATTTATTGTTTTAAAAAAACGAAAGATTTTAAGTGGTGAGTGTAACAGTAAAATAAAATTATTTCAATTAAGTTTAAGAGATTAATACACATAAAACATTATAAGGTTAAAAATGTTCCAAATAAATAAAATAAAATTATTTTAATTAAGTTTAAAAGATTAAAACACATAATGCATAAGAAGATTTAACAATGTTTCAAATAAATAAATAGATACATATCTATATCTATTTGGTTAGAATGAGAAATCCTTACGACCAACACACAGGGTTGGGCATCCCTGTAAAGTTAAGAGCTATGCTTATTGATAGGGAATTTAACACACAGTCACCACACATCCACCCCCTCGCACACTCACGCCACGATTTGAACCTTGGATCTCTCAAAGAAAAGCCAAAGCCCGAACCGTTGCGCTATCCCAAATAAATATATATTTACTTGTAATATTTATAAACAAAGTCAAAAAGATCACTCTCAAGGTTGGGTATCCTCATATTTACTTGTAATATATATAAACAAAGTCAAAAAGATCATGCTCAAGGTTGGGTATCCCCATCCCAACCATCACTTCTGGTAAGGGTGAGAGTTGAGCTTATCAATAGGGGTCAAACACACAACCATACACACACTCACCCCCTCACACATTCGTCTACGTCACGGTTTGAACCTTGGACCTTCCAAAAAAGAGCCAAAGCCCAAAAGGTTATGGTTGGGAGAGACTGCTCAATGCCCTATGCTCTTGACCTTATGAGAGGTCATGGTTGGGAGGGAACTGCTTGACCTTACGAGGGGTCATGATTAGGTTATGGTTGGGAGAGACTGCTCAATGCCCTATGCTCTTGACCTTACGAGAGGTCATGGTTGGGAGGGAACTGCTTGACCTTACGAGGGGTCATGATTAGGAGGGGACTACTCAACTTTATACTTTCGTAGGGGTTTATCACACTACCCAAATGTTTTTTTAAATTATTTTATGGTGTAATTTTTTATAATAATCTTATATGTAGTAAATGTTTTAACAATATAAAAGATATAAATTTATTGTTTTAAAAAAACGAAAGATTTTAAGTGGTGAGTGTAACACTAAAATAAAATTATTTCAATTAATTTTAAGAGATTAATACACATAAAACATTATAAGGTTAAAAATGTTCCAAATAAATAAAATAAAATTATTTTAATTAAGTTTAAAAGATTAAAACACATAATGCATAAGAAGATTTAACAATGTTTCAAATAAATAAATAAATAGATATATATCTATATCTATTTGGTTAGAATGAGAAATCCTTACGACCAACACACAGGGTTGGGCACCCCCGTAAAGTTGAGAGCTATGCTTATTGATAGGGAATTTAACACACAATCACCACACATCCACCCCCTCACACACTCACGCCACGATTTGAACCTTGGATCTCTCGAAGAAGAGCCAAAGCCCGAACCATTACGCTATCCCAAATAAATATATATTTACTTGTAATATTTATAAACAAAGTCAAAAAGGTCACTCTCAAGGTTGGGTATCTTCATATTTACTTGTAATATATATAAACAAAGTCAAAAAGATCATGCTCGAGGTTGGGTATCCCCATCCCAACCATCACTTCTAGTAAGGGTGAGAGTTGAGCTTATCAATAGGGGTCAAACACACAACCATACACACACTCACCCCCTCACACATTCGTCTACGTCGCGGTTTGAACCTTGGACCTTCCAGAAAAGAGCCAAAGCCCAAACCATTGCGTTGTCCCCTCGGGACAAAATGTAATTATTTTAATTGCATGTATAATACCAAGATAATTTATGGGACTAGCAAATTTATTAACGTCCAAATTGAACAACAACAATATAGTTGTTCCACATACTTATCCTAATTCAATGATATGATAATGTTAGAAGTCATGTATGAATGCCTTCATGTCACATCTTATAAACATTGGAGAGTGATTCTTGTGCCATTTTGTACGGATTTTGAAAAGCTTTGAAATGAGTGGTCATTCAAAAGAATCTAAGCATAATTGAGGGAGATATGCCATGTGAAGATAGTCGTTTGAAACTAGGGCAACATCAAGACAATTTTTTCTAAAAAATATCTCATATTTTAAGAGTCATATCTTTGCGAAGGGTTGTCTACTTCAGATGATTTTTGAATCAATTTACGCAAAATTTGAAGGGCTTTAAAATGAGTGGTCATATGAAGGAGTCTGAGAAATACTAAGGGAGATATGATCGTGTGAAGTTAGCCATCTGGAATAAGAGTAGTGACGATTTTTTAAGTCGCAATAAATGAAATTGTAAATATTTGTCAACCAAGGTTTAGATGATGGGAGCAGCAATGGAGGGATAAGGCATCAAAGATGCAAGACATTTTGTCTGGGCATAAAATTTTTTAATTGTTAGAGAATATATTACATTATTGGGTACATCAATGTACCACCTTTGGTACATTACTAGAGTAGGAGTTTACTTTAAAGTTAAGTAGTTACTTCAGCATATAATAAATGCACAAGTGTTAGAATGTGCAATGATGTAAATGTGCATGTAGTCCACATGTACAAGTCATAGGATAGAGTCAAAGTTAGAGTAAGGGCCAAGAAACTTATCTTCCTGAATAAAAGCCTTATAATGAGTGAAACAGAGAGAGGAGAGAATATAGAAAGTGCATAATATAGATTGGTAGTGTGGTACAATGTAGTTCCTTTAAAATAGTCTATGGAGTGTTCATGTCCTCTATTATATTGCATTGTACTATTTGTGTGAGCTTTCATTAATGGTTAATTTATGAGTTATTGCAGAAGTTTATCTCTTTGTTTTCCTGCATATTATAGTGTCATTATCATATAGATATCATAGCTTGCTTATCTTGCATCTTGTGGTTGCATTTCCTATATCATATACTCATCAAAATCTAAGAGTGGTATTAGAGCACACGGTAGATCAATAGGAAATAGAGAGACCACAAGTGAGATTGAGAGAAATCCAAAAATCTCATTTACATAATTTTTGAGATTGCATTTGGCTAGAGTCTTAGAGTCTTTCCACAGGGTTGCAGAAAAACTCGTGAAGACTAGGACTTGGCATAAATTCCACTAGATTGACAAATCAACTAGTGAATATTGATTATCTCTAGATTTAGAGTTTCTTCTATTACAGTCCTAATACTTTTTTGCATAAAAAAATATTCAAATAAAGTTGGGAAGCTTCCTACAAAAGAGTTAGAAATAATATCTTCTTTAGAATCAATCCAGCACCAGAAGCAACAAACGAAAAAATAAATATTTGGAGGCCTGAAGAAAATATCCCATTGCTAGAGATAGCAGACCTGTAGAGTGTAGAAGAAGAAAATGCCATAGGATCCTTATTACAGATTCGAGGAAGATACTCCAGAGAAGAGTCTAGGAGAAGATTGGAGGTTGGTGATCTCCATTGAAGACTGCAAGTAGCAGATTGAAGAGACTCCAAATAAGAGTCTCGGTGAAGATAAGATATTGGTGATCTCCATTGAAGATTACAAATAGCAAATTGAATAGACTCTAGAGAAGAGACCTGGTGAAGATAGGAGATTAGTGATCTCCATTGAAGATTGAAGACTTCACCTTGAAGGAGTAGAAAAAATTAGCCTGAGAAGCTGAAGAGACCTACAAGAGATTCCATTGAAGAACTAGTTTTGGAAGAGATAGAGAAGGACTAACAATCTGAGAAGATCTCATTGCCAAACTTCCATAGTAGAAGGTTGAAGAAAAGGCCTCATTGAGAAGACGAGAGAAGCTACGAGGGTGAAGACCCTAGAGAAGAGGTCTTAAGAAGAAAGAAGGAGAAATCTTGGAGAGCCTCATTGAAGGAGATTTAGAGAAGGCCATTAAAGGAGTTTCTAGGAGAAATCATTGGAGAAATATACCACCAAGGATAAGTTCCCGATAAAGGAATAACTTGGGATAATTTTTGCCATCCGAACAACAAGCCCAAGGGAGAAGGATTTGGCAAGAAGTTTGTCAAATTTTGGAGGAGATTGATGAAAACCTCAAGACTTTCAGATTCTTGAGAAGAAGGCCTTGATTGAAGCAAAATTCGACAAGAAGGTTGAAGGAGAAAGGAACCAGACATTACTACCAAACCTAAGAGGTTTGAATATTGCCTTTGAAGGCTAGAAGGCTCATTCAGTGAAAGGATATCTATTGGTTTCTATAGCAAAAAACTGAAGGGTTCTTGAAGGAAAATCTCAGCTACAATTTGGATGAGTTCCCTACTAATTTATGTGGAGAGATTGACTACTTTGCAATCTAAAAATTTTAGATTTGAGGGCAACAAGAAAGCAACAACTTAGGCAACATCAATAGCTACTAAGTTTCAGATTTCCAGGATACATCTTGAAGGTTGGAGACACCAAACTATAGTTTCAGGCGGCAAGATATAAGGAGGTACAAAGCTGCAAATTGGTGTGTTGTAAAGTTGTTTTGGATAGCAAAAGAAGAGATGCAAGTTAATCCAGTAAAAGGCATCAATAAGGTGAATCTAATCATCTTGCAATCCTTCATCTACATAGTTCATTAAGGTAAGCAACTTTGGTGCAAAAGGTTCATTAGTTGAACTTTATATTTTTGGTTCATTATTAAGATTCGTTAAGCATCATATTAGAGTTAAAAGTTGTAAAGAAAAGGTTGCATATTATAGTATTCAAGAGAGTGCAAAAGATAGTTTCTTTTAAGGTTAATACCTACACAAAAATTAGGAGTTAGATATATTTCAACATAAAGAAAAATATCATCTTCCTATTGTTTAAGTTGAAGAAAAGAAGACTACATTAAGTTTGCATAGTTTATAATGCATATTTCAAGTTACTTTGAGAGTTATTTTACAAGAGTGGTAAGGTGAGATCAATATTTCACTATACTAATTGTTCTTAAGAGTTTTTAAGGTGCATTAATGTTGAGGATATTATTGTATCTTAGGCTTAATTATAAGCCTAAGTGATTATTATTATTATTTCTTATTTCTTGCATTGTAATACGTGAGGTATAGTATGCCCATGTTGGAAATATGTTTATTATTTGTTAGGATGCATAGTTAGACTGTTAGAGATGTCTTTTATCTTCTAGCAGTTAGTTGGTTATTAGCATCCATATTTGGCAGATTGTTATCTATTACTTACAAGTGGTTGGCCTTGCAGGGTAAACTGTTACAACCATTGTAACCATGTGATTCTTTGTAAGCTCTATATATTCTATTACCACTAATGAATAATTAGCTTCACATTGAGTTTCCATATCAGTGGCAATTAGAGTCATAGGATAGTATAGATGACTGGTACTGTTTTGCTAGTGCACCAAATTCTAAGGTAGTTGTTACGAGGATTTGGCTTAGGTCAGCCTGTAGCATCTGTGGTGAAGTTCTTAAGGTGGAAGAGGGTGGAAATTACCCCTGCACCAAATATCCCTAACAAAGATCAGAGGGTAATCAAACTTGCCTAAAGAAGGCAACAAAATTTTGTCCTATTTGGATACTAATGTCTACTTTGAAGATCAGGTAAGGAGATCAAAGAGGACATATTTGAGGAGCAATTGCACAGATTGAAGGCTAATTTATGGTCAAAAGGAGGCTTCAACCGAGGGAACAATAGGGTTGTTGAACAAAAAGACTTGTTTCAATTTTTTTGGAGGTTATACGATTTTGGAATCTCCAAAGGTCCTCATCATATGGCTTCGGATAAATTTTTCTCCTAATTTTACCCCTAGTTTGTTTTATTCCCTCCCCTTTTCCTAGACCAGTCGACAATTTTTGTTGATCGACCACCCCTACCGACCGGTTGCCTGTCGATCAATAGATTTGGGCAACCCCTACCCTCCATCTCTCCATATCCCTCTACTCCTTCCTCCCACTGCCCCGATCCCCTACTCTCCTTTCGCCTCTCCCTAAATGTTTGAATGGAAATAACAACAAATGTTGTCGTCCGTTACCCAGACAACTTGTTCCTAACGATATTGCAGCCCCCAGGCTAGACTATTGGTCTGAGGCCAGTTAGTCGCTTCACGGAGGAGCTCTCAAAGGTTCAACTATAGACAAAAACACCTCTTCAATTGTTACAAATGGATCGACACAGCGCGGGTGGACGCAAGCTTGCAGCGTAGTAAGATTTTTTTTTTCAAAAAACTAAAATTTTCTAAGGTTAAAATAGTCAGTCATGTGCTAGATTCGAATCTTAATTCTCTTTGAATCAATATACGACATGTGGCATTCTTAACTGTTCAGCGAGCATTCAATCCACCTCCAACACGTGGCATTTAATGGGTTTCATGATTGATCGGTAATTTTCTCAGACTTTTGATGATGTCTCGAATGAAAACTCGAATTTTCAGTGATTAAAATCAACTTTGTTGGTGAGTTTGAAATTTCCCGATGCATTGTAAAATTTTCAACAATTTGGCGCGAAAATTTTCACGCAAGCAGAGTTTTCTATGAATTCCACTGTCACTAGCGACATTTTTCCAAATTCCCAACATCGAAAATGATTTTTTGGCGATAATTTGAATTATCCATCAGTTTTCCAATTTGCTGGCTAAATTTCAGAGGTTTTTGACACTTTTCGGAAGGTTCACAGATTCCCAATGATATTTTGTGGGTTCTGGCAAAAACAGTCTCCACCTGATGACCACGTGCTAATTTTTGACAAGCATTTGTTTCCCAACAAAGGTCGATTATTTTTAACTGTTTTGCAAGCTTGTTCGATGGATGCAGGCGAGAAAGTGAGATTTATAGTCCCACATGGGCTCTTTTGCGAGCCTAGTGTAGTTTTTAAGCAGTAATGCGCTTAATACAAAGTGATCACCTTACGGTGGTCACATTTAGCCGCACTCGCGTGCATGCAAGCCTTGGTGGAAGGCACTCACCCTGTTGTAGGGGTACACTTGTTGCTCAATTGGAAATTGCATACGTTGACCTGGTATATTGATCACCAAGTTGACATCATGACCGTTGCATTTCACGTTGACTTTGGACTTTGACCGTATCGCATAGTTGACTAGCGCATTGACCTCCACAAATTCCAAATATTTTGCCACGAAAAGGATAATTTGATTTTTTTTAGACCGTTGGAGGACAAATTCAATTTTTTTTACTGTTGGAGGATCTTTTCCACCATTTTTTAGCATTCAAATTCAAATTTTTGGCGCCAAAGTTGATATTTTCCAAATTTTTGCAAATTTTCACCTCAAATCCAATTATTTTTGCCTCCATTAATCTGAATTTTGTAAATTCAAAGGCTAATTTTCTTAATTTTAGTGCTAATATTTTACCCATTGTTCATTTGAAGGGTAAATTATTTTTGTAAATTGCACAATTTGTGTAAAAATTGAAGCACTAAATTTAGCTATTTTGTATTTGGAAGGCAAAATTTTGAAATCTAGGCAAATTGTACATTAGGAAACTTTGAAAATTATTCCCAAGAGCCTAGATAGTTCTTGCAACCACATTATATTTCTCCTAGTTTGGCATATACACATAATCAAATGGTTGCTGACCTTAAAACAAACATGGAAAATTTAACTGTTGCGGTAGATATTTTGGTAGATTAAGTGAAAGATATTGTTGTCTAATTAGCTCCTAGTGATGTCAAAATCTATCACAACAATGTCAACAAGGCAAAATGTGAGGTCAAATTGTATGACGGATCAAGGGATCCTGATGTCTTGTCTACTTGGATTTTAGAAATGTAAACTTGGCTCACCTATGCTAAAATTCTTGAAGATGAACAAGTTGTTGTTGCCATAGTCAAACTCACAGGCTTAGCAAAAGTTTTGATTGTAGAAATACAAAGCCATAATACTGCTATGACTTGGAAATAATTGATCCAAATTATGAAAAACACTTTTTTCCCACCAAATTACCAAAGTGACCTCATGACCAAGTGGTATAGGTTGAGGTAAGCCTATAGTATGTCAGTTGTTGACTACATTTTTCAATTCAATAGGCTAAGGGTTCTTCTTGGTGTGAAAGATTCAGAAGAGGATTTGATTAACAAGTTCACTCGTGGATTGCAAAATCAGATGTAGGGAAATCAAGTTCAATGATTTCCTCACTTTGGATGTGGCATTCAGGCATGCCATTCTAGTAGAGGAGAAATTTGGTTCCTACTATAGATATCGAGAGAAAAGCAATTTGAAAGGTGCAAATCAGCATAAAAAAAAGGTGAAGAACACTTTTCATTCTTCTTCTCCTCCCACTTCTCCTAAGGCACATTCTTCTTCTTCTCACTCTAAAGATTCTTCTTCTTCAACATTGTATTGTGATTTTTGTAAAAAGCATGGTCATACAAAGTGTAGATGGTTTACTTTTGAAAGAATGAATAAGAAGAAGTCCCTAATTGTACATCCTACAAATGAGGAACCATAAGATGGTCTCATTGTGACTACATCGACATAAGGGTAAACTAAACAAAGTTACCCTCATGTTGAATGTTTCTATACAAGGGGATCATGACCATTTATTTGTCACTCGAGCCCACCTTACGCATAATTTTTATGTGGAGTGTATCATAGATAATGGATCACAAAAGAATCTCATCATGAGGACCGTTGTCGAGAAGTTGAAGCTTCCCACAAAGCCACATCCTCAATCCTATGCACTTGGGTGGAAGGATGTAGACTCTACATCCAACATCACACACACTTGCACCTTGAATTTTGCTTTTGGTGATAAGTTTGTGGATAAGGTACGATGCGATGTCACAGAGATGGATTTTTGTGGACTATTGCTTGGTAAGCCCTATCAATTTGATAGGAATGCAGTGTATCATGCTAAAAATAACACATACACTTTGGATTTGCATGATAAAACATTTTTGATACAAAGCACTACACCCACATCAAATTTGATGTTAAGTTGCAGGTAAGCTCGTAAGCCATTAAGTCAAGCACTTATTTTGGCTCCTACTTGCATAAGTCCCACACAAGATAATTAACAAGTACCTCCAAAGACTCATGATAAAGAAGAAGCTTCACTTTCACAAATTGAACGGTCACAAGAGCTCATGGTTAAGGAACCCAACAATGAAAATTAGTGATTTAAACCTCTAAAATAGCATATCAGTTGCATGATTAAGAGCTTGGATTTATTGTTACTAATATATCCAAGAAATGAAGTTAGAGGTTAGTGTTGTCTAGTAAGGAAGGCAACAATACATTACAATTTTCTCTCAAGGATTAGACCAGAGAGCCACCATATCTAAGAAGCAAGGAATAGTTTTAAAATGAGACATATAAATTCAGTGCAAAATAAGGGACTTAATCCTATTTATTGCAAAGGTGTTTGCATTACATTTTCAAAGATTTTTTCCTTTAAAATACAACAAATAAGGACAAAATAAATAGTTTATTAAAGACACTATAACAGGTAGCAAAGTGCAGTCTCCAAGCAGCCACATCACTGAATTTTGAGGAGCAAAATTTGAGCAGAGTAGAGAGCCAACAAAGGGCTCACAAGGCTAGGTTTTTAGGTGTCTAAAGACACCATTTTCATCACTACATCCAGTGCCTACGATAGCATCAACCTACAACACAAGGTTTCTACGTAAAGGAGCTATCATAGCACAAGACATCTACATCTACAGGTCATTATATCACAAGGTATCCATGTAGGAGATAGAACAAACTATCTACATGAAGAGGCTATCGAAATCTACGTAAAATATAAAGCCAAGGACATCATATAGCAAACTTAAAAGAATAAGGTACAAGGGAGAAAACGAAGGTGCAATACCCAAGATACACCAACCGAGCAAAAGCACAAAAATCTACCATTGAAGCACCATAGAATCTCCATTTCAATATTTTGGGATAGTCACTGTTGGAGCCAACCTTGAAATACATCATCATCATTGATAAAACATCTTGCAAGAAGGAGAAATCGTTCGCTATCGAAGGGTCCAAGAAAGCTTGCAAATGGTTGGCAAGAATAAGCGTTGAGAAAGCTTTAAGGTAATTTTTTTAGAGAGTGTGCATGCAAAGCAGACATCTACATTTATCCTAAATGTGGCAGGAATATCGTTCCACTTGGCACAAAGGCATCTTCACCCTTTTATATCCAATGCTCAAGAGAAAGGAACTCAACTCAGTAACTCCTTCCATCATAGCCATAACGTCAGCACTCAGAGATAGGCACCCATCAAAGTAACGCTCATCTAAGAGAGCACCGACCATTAAAGCAACACTCATCTAAGAGAGAAGTGTGCTAGCAATTGGAGTAACGCTCGTCCAAGAGAGGAGATCACCTGTGATTGGAATTATGTCTCATTTATCTAAGCGCTCCACACTAAACTTGCACCACTTGTCTCAACACGGTTTTAGCTTGTAACATTGTAGATTCACATAACTTACATTCCAAAGCAAGATAGACACCATTTATCACACATACCAATGCAAGACACAAAGTATTAAAGAGCTAAAATAGAAGGTAAAGTAGATCTTTAGCCAACATCAAAGCAAATATACAAAGGGAGGTCAAAGACCATTAAAAGAGGAGCATTGAATGTTCACCATCATTCAACAAATACAACGCTCAAAGGATCCATTAGAAGAGAGACGATAGAGGTATATCGCGTGCAATATTATAAAGGTAATATCAAATTAATTACTTGCTTTTATTAAGGTTAAAAGGAGTTATAAGGTGAACCTTATAAGGTTAAATTTACTACTGCATTGGAGCAATATGAATTAACCAAGCATTAGTGAATTATAAAGCAAGTTTATATCTTCAAGTGACATTTCAAGGTACATTAGTTGAAGTACATATATATTATAATATTTGCAAATATTCATAGTAGGAGATATAAGGTTTTCAACATTGGATAATTAAAATATTAGTTTGCAAATATTATTATCTTCTAAATTTCTACATTAGGGAGTTATAAGGAATACTACACCAAACTTTAGAAAATTGAACTATTGAAAACTAAAAGTTGAAAAGAAGCAAGAATATTGTTTGCTTGAAAGAGTTGGAATTAATTGCTTATACTTATCTTATGGACACATTAAAGAGGCAAAAGAAATCCAACCATAGACACATCCATCAAATTGATAAGTGCATAGTTCAATAAAAGAAATAAGGTGAAATAGGATTTGATTATTATCGTTCCCAAAACATTAACAAATCAACTAAAAAATGTGAACTATTACCAATATTAGAGTATATTCTAATCACTTGGGAGACATAAGGATCATACAAAACCTAAGTCTTAGAAAGGTTTTATCAAAATAATTCACATACTCTAAACTAGGGAGTCATAAGGTAGTCTACTACAAAGGATCTATCAAAAGTGTTCTTAAAATATAAAGAGCTAAAACTAAGGAAGATGTCTACCTCAAAGAATGCCATGAAAAATGATATGAACACCATTATTAAAAAGGAAAGAGTAAGTGTCATAAAACATGGAATCAAGAATTTACTTATAAAGTCTGAAGGAGACTTAGACCTTACTTTAAAAGTGATTCATAGTGAAGCTTTAAAAGATAACTTTGAAACCATGGAATATTATCTACATGCTTGACTCATTGAAGCAATTGATAATGGAAAGAGTGACATTCAAATTCCTTTAGACTTTGATAGCATATTATATATGGCATTACTTACATTCAAATATTACAAGGATGAGAATGTAGAACAAAAATGATTAATAGAATCACTTAAAAAGAAAACAAAAATGGATGAATCATACCTAGAGAAGATATTTCAATCCTCATGCAATATTGATACTTCAAGTTCTACTAACACAAAATTTTATAATGATGCCTTAAGTGTTTTTTCAGAAGATTCTATATAGAACTTGGAAAATGATAAGAAGGACAAAGACAAAGAGAATATACTTTTGCAAGAATCAAGTGATAGTACATCCACCTATGAAAGTGTAGTAATTGACTCCAAAGACAAGAATAAAGAAGAAGAAGAGGAGGAACCAGATCAAAGAGGCATACAATGCAAGGTGAATTAAATATTATACAAAGGACTATATCAAGCTAAAGAACATCTAAAGATGAAGATCCATATTGAAGACTAAAGTCTTCAATACCCAAATAATGTAATATAGGGGGATGTTAGAGAATATATTACATTATTGGATACATATCAATGTACCACCTTTGGTACATTACTAGAGTAGGAGTTTAATTTAGAGTAAAGTTAAGTAGTTACTTCAGTATGTAATAAATGCACAAGTGTTAGAATGTGCAATGATGTAAATGTGTTTTTAGTCCACATGTACATGAGTCATATGATAGAGTCAAAGGTAGAGTAAGGGCCAAGGAACTTATCTTCCTATATAAAGACCTTATAGTGAATGAAATACAAAGAGAAGAGAATATAGAGAGTGCATAGTATATATTGGTAGTGTGGTAAAATGTAGTTCCTTTAAAAAAGTTTATGGAGTGTTCATGTCCTCCATTATAATACATTGTACTATTTTCATGAGCTTTCATTAATGGCATATTTTTGAGTTATTGCAGAAGTTTATCTCTTTGTTTTCTTGCATATTATAGTGTCATTCTCATATCGATATCATAGCTTGCTTATCTTGCATCTCTTGGTTGCATTTCCTGTATCATATACTCATCAAAAGCTAACACCAACTAAGTTTCCTTTTCCTCTTCTTTATCTTAGAAATTTTGCATGCAAATTATTATAGATTTTTATCAAATATTATAATCACTATAGGATATTCTAGTAAATTTCAATAGATTTTGAGTTATAGTTTCCTTACCATACACCAATTTATAGCTAAATCCTTAAGTTCATCACTCGTAGTAGAGATTAGTGAGGGCCTCATAGAGGAGTGATTCTTTTTGCTCAAAGATACAATAATTTTTTGGTAAATTTAATGGGTCTTGGATAGGGGTTTTAACCTTGAGAAAATGGATTGATAGGAGTTGGAAGTCTCCAGGAGTGAGTCTATATTTTCTTCTCAAAGGTTTCTTCCTAGCCATTTTTTGTTCCAAGCAGGAAAGAGATATAATCCTAAAAGGGGGTCCTTGGTTTATGGGAAGAGCAAGACTCTTCCTTACCCATTAGTATGAAGGTTTTGTGCTTGAAAATGTAATTCTATCCCTAGTACCAGTCTAGGTTAGGATGTATAAATTGCCCATTGAATTTTGGGAAAAATAAACCTTTAAGGCAATTGGCGATACTTTGGGAGAATTCCTCGATATTTCAAAAACTACAAAAGATGAATTCTTGGCTATTTGTTCTCGAATATTGATAATGATTGATATCAGTCATTCTTAAGTATGGGAGTAAGTTGTGTATCCAAATATTTTAGATGTAGAAGACCATGATGTGGGTCATACTAAAAGATCATGCCCTAAGAAGAGTCCAGTAGAATCATATGTAGAAACCTGCAAGAGAAATTTACAAATGGATGTGGATGAGGATGGTTTTCAACTTTCAAAAACTAGGTCTAGATAGATGAAAGTAAATAAATAGTGGATACCAATAAGGAAGGATATTGGAAGAAATACCAATTATTTTGAAGCTTTATCCTATGAAGAATAAATAGATCAAAGATTAGAGGACACAGTACACCAAGTTCAAAATATTAACAAGGAACTACTTATTCAATATGATTCAGATTAAGAACATTCTTGATGAAACTAATAAATAGGTGTAATCAGATTTTGAAGACTCTCTTGAAGTATCATGCACCATTCAGGAGAAGAAAATTGGTAGATAAAATGTAGTGTTAGACATTAATACCTCTACCATTAATAAGGAAATACCAAAAAATGAGCAGGACAAGTCAACAACTTTCGTAGTAGAGTCAGGAGAGAATAAGTCTAATGAAAAAGAAAACTATGAAAAAATATTGAGGAATATAATAATAAGATCTACTCCTGATACAAGAAAGAAAAAAAGAGGAAAACCCTCAAATTATCAAACGAGATCCAAGGAAGCAAGAGCAAATATAGAGAAAGGAACACAAATTAATTTGGTTGAACTTCTCTTTACCAAACAACAAAATGATATTGGTAATCCACAAGGGAGACCAATAGCCCCTAATGAGACATGATAACCATATCATGAAATATAAGGGATCCTAATACCCCTCAAAGCATAGGTGTATCAGGGATCTTTGTTTAAGTAATAAGCCTGATATTCTTTGTATCCAAGAAACTAAAATGACAAAGGAAGAAATTTCTAAAACTATGAAAGCAATATGGGTAAGATGTGAATGGGATGCTATGGATTCTAAAGGAATGATAGGGGGAATTCTAACATGTTGAAATCCTATTAGAACCTCATGTGTAACCATTCATAAAACTAGGCATTGGATAGCCTCTTTAGTCACTTGTTACTTTGCAAATATTTGTTTCATCCTTACCAGCGTCCATGGACATACAACTCAATTAGGTAGATTAGAAGTATGGAGTGTGAATAAAGACTTTATAAGAAGTAAATAACAAGAAACCTGATTCATGATTATAGAAGATTTCAATGCCATTACCAAGCTAGATGAAAAATTCAGGGGAATTAGGAAATTAAAGCAAAGTATGAGAGATTTCTCAGCTTTTATTCAAAATAATAGTCTATGGGAGGTTGAGTTTAAAGAAGACAACTATCATGGACCAACAACAGGAGATGTCATAACCTAATAGTAGAAAAATTAAACATATGTATACTCTTATATCATTGGCTAGACGAAGGGACTCGTGCTAAAATTAATACCTTTACAAGGATTATTTCAAAACTTTGGCTAATAAGAGTTTAAAAGGTGGTAAGTGAATTCAAAAAATATTGTATTTAAAATATGAGAAAATGTGGGAAGACCATCCTCAATTTGTTAATATGATAGCACAAACATGAGAATTCTTCAAGAAATAGTGGGTTGTATACACTTTGTGAACGAATTAAATCAATGACATCTAGACAAAGAATGGAACACAAACACTTTTGGAAATATCTTTGAGAAGAAAGAAGAACTAAAAAAAAAATCCAAATTTCCAAAAAGGTGATCATAATAATCCAAGTTCGAAGAAAAGAGAGTTGCTTTATGAATATCATAATTTTTTGAATAAGGAAGATAAATTTTGGAGATTAAAATCAAGACAAACTTGGTTAAAAGGAGAAATACAAATTTTTTCATAGGATGGCAATAGTACAAAGATCAACATCTAAAATTAGTAGAATTAAATCAACATAAAGGGTTTGGATTGAAGACCAAAGTGAAATAATAAAGGAGGTAAGGTTTTTTAATCAGAATATTCTAGGATTAGAAGAGTTTGAAGTTCTTAATGATAAAATTCTACAAGAAGTACCTTCAATTATAACAAATGAAGACAATAAGAAACTAATGGAGCCTATTACTTTGGAAGAAGTTCATTTAGCTCTTTTTCTTTTGATAAAGATAAATCCCTAGGTCCGGATGGACTCTTTATAACATTCTATCAACATAATTGGGATATAGTAAAGGATTCTTTATTGGTGGTAGTGGAACAATCTAGGGTAAAACAATACATTCTTTATAAATTAAATGCAAAATATCTTACCCTAATTCTAAAAAAGAAGGATGAAAAATTGTTTGATTCATTTAGGCCCATAAGCCTATGTAATATGGCATATAAGATTATCTCCAAATTTATGGCAAATTGATGAAGACCTTTGTTAGACAAAATTATTACAGAAGAGCAAGGAGGATTTGAGAAAGTGAGACAGATTTTGGATGGCATCATAAGTTAGGCAATCAACAACTTCAATAAAATAGAGAACAATGATCTTAAAACTTAATATGAGTAAAGCCTATTAAAGGGTCGAGTGGGATTTTCTTTTTGCAGTATTATTAAAGTTTGGATTTGGTAAGAAGTGGGTTAGAGGAATTTAAGCTTATGTCTCTACAGTTTCATATTCATTTTGTTCAATGGGTTAATAACATAATCATTTAAAGCCAAGAGAGGTCTTGGACAGGGAAATCCTCTATCACCATATTTGTTCATTATTATCCAATAGGTTTTGGGTAGGAACTTGAAGAAGGCTGATAAATATGGGCTAGTAAGTGATCTTAAGGTTAGTAATAACATTGACAACATCACCCATCAATAATTTATAGATAATAAAACTTTTTTGGGAGGGCAAAGATAAACAAGGCAAGAGCTTTGAATAGTTTATTAAAGGAATTAGAAAGAGCGTCAGGGCAGAGTTAGTAGGAAAAAATCCAAAATTTACTTCCTAAACGTCGTAGCTAGAATAATAGCAAGAATATGTAGGTTACTTCAAATAAAGGTGGCCAATTTGCCAACAACTTATCTAGGGATGCCCTTATTTTAGGGGATAATGAGGATAGAATTATGAAATAAAGTTATTAGTAAAGTTTAAAATAAACTACCGACATGGAAAGGTAGATGGTTATCATTATCAGGAAGAGTGCAACTAATTAAATCAGTCTTACAAGCCATTCCAACTTATTTTATGTCCTTGTGTACTATGCCAAAATAAATAGAAAAAGTTTAATCTATATTATGCGGTCCTTTTTGTGGTCAGGTTTACATGATATAAGGATTTTTTTTGGTGAAATGGAGCAAGGTGTATGACGATAAAACTAAGGGAGGTCTTGGTTTAAGAGTTCTTATGGATGCAAACTTAGCTCTTAGGGGAAACGTAATTTGGAGACTGTACAAAGAGAGTCAAAGACAATGGGCAATAATTCTTCTAAGTAAGTATGTTGAGACCAATGACCCAAGCTTAATATTTATTGCATTCTCACTTCCAAATGGTTCTACTCTATGAAATGGTTTTAAAAAATTCTATTGATATAGTGATTAAAGGTCTAAGATGGGTGGTGGGAACTAGAGAAAATACTTATATTTGGATTGATGCTTGGTGTAATAAAAAAACCATTCAATTTAGATCCAAATTTGAAACCATGGATTTAATTACTTCAAGATAAATATGGTGAGGGTTTCAAACATTATGTACAAGGATCAATAAGGAAGATACAAGTGGAAAGAAGATTTTTCACAAGTATGCAATACTTGATGGTAGGATACAATTGAGTAGAAAGATAACAACAATGATTATTATGAGGGGAGCCAATGATAAGTTGATTTATGAGTTGAATATCTCAAGAGAATACACGACAAGAAGTGGATATAATGTAAAGCACCAACAAAATAAAAATATCACAAGAATATCGAGAGATATTTAGGACAACCCAAGCATTCCTAAAGTTAAAAATGTTTTTTGGCTAGTAGCACATAGAAGAATTGTATCCTAGGATAACCTTATGAAAAGGGGGTTTCATGTCCCCTCACAATGTGTTCTTTGTAAAATGGAGGAGGAGAGTATAGACCATCTCTTGGGACATTGCTCAATAGTCTAGAATATATGTTAATGGATTATTTATATGTTTGATAAATGCATGGTTATGAATTGAGGAATTGAAGAATGGTTAAAGAAATGTCGGGGCAATTTTGAAAGTGAGGCTTCATAGACAATATGAGATATATCAAAAGATACAATACTTTGGACTATATGGCTAGAAATAAATATAAGAATATTTAAAGGAAAGAAGATTAGTTTATAGGTAATGAAAATAAATATTTGTATAGCCATAGAGGAGTCTAAATCAACCCTATCAACTCACCCAATCCCTACGATGGAAGCAAAGAGCATTGATATATGGAGTCAAGTCATCAAATGAATTTATATTATTGGGTATAGGAGAAACAAAAAGAAGGCAAAAAATAAAAAGTGGAAACCCCCAAATGTGGAGTTGGTCAAATGGAATTTTGATGGGGCATTTAAAGGAAATCCAAGACTAATGGGAGAAGGAGGAATAATTAGAAATAATAAAGGAGAGATTTTGTCTCATTATGCTTTCAATAGTGTATTTAAGACAAATAATGAAGTTGAAGCTTGGGCAACTTTGGAAGGGTTAAAAATATGCAAACAAATGAAATGGAACAGAGTATGGATGGAAGGTGATTCACTCATAGTAATAAATACAATTTTGAGGAAAGCAAAGGCTCCATGGAATATACAAGAGATAATTGTGGAAATTCAAAACCTTGTTATAGAGTTTGAAGAAATTAGGTTTACACATATGTTAAGGGAAGGAAACAAATGTGTATATAGGCTAGACAATAGAGGGGTTTTAATTGGGGATCGTGAAGTTAAATTCTCTTTTCCTTGGTTAGAGGAAGTAGTAAGTTTAGTTGAAATTAAAAGAAAATGTTGACTGTCTAAACCAAAAATATTTACTTTAATATTTTTCATGGGTAATATTTGCTTTATTTTATAACATTAACATGTTTTCATATAAACTTGAAGAACACATGCTTACACTGAGAGGGGGGGTGAACAGTATAAGATCAACTTTTACTTTTCTTTCCCAAACAATATTATCCAATATTATCAATGGCAATCTCAATAGCAGTAATCAAAGCAATGCACAAATCATCACACACAAGAGAGACACAAATTTAACGTGGTTCACCCAATGTGGGCTACTCCATGGAGAAAATATTTCTTCTAAATTTTCTCAACAAATCTCTTGGGAATCCATTCCCTATTACAATGTTTATGGACCTCTATCCAATGGAGACACCAATCCCCTATGCTCTGATTTGTGGATCTCTCTCCACAAGAGAACTCTATCCCCTTACTCTAGTTTGTGGATCTCTCTCCACAAGAGAACTCTATCCCCTAGCTCTGGTTTGTGGATCTCTCTCCATAGGAGAACTCTATCCCCTAGCTCTAGTTCGTGGAACTTGATCTAGGAGAACTCTATCTCCTCAACTGGTTCGTGGATCTCTCTCCACAAGATAACTCTATCTCCCCAGATGGTTCATGAATATCTCTCCATAGGATAACTCTTTCCCCTTTGCTCTGGTTCGTGGATCTCTACCCATAGGAGAACTCTATCCCCTCTGCTTTGGTTGATGAACTTCTAGAAGAATTATATCCCCACTACTCTGGCTTATGGATCTCTCTCCACAGGAGACCTCTATCCCCACTGCACTGGCTGATGGACCTCTATCCACTAGATACCTCTGTCCTCTTTGCTCTATCACCTCCAAAGCCTACTCTCAACTCTATCTCAAATTTGCACCAAACTCTATCCCAAGTCTAGCACAAATCTACTCACAAATTTGCACCAAAAATGTCCCAAGTCTTCTCTCAAGACTTGCTCAAATTTGCCTTCAAGCCTTATCAAAAGACTTGCTCAAATATGCCTTCAAGCCTTCTCAAAGACTTGCTCAAATATACCCTCAAGCCTTCTCAAAGACTTGCTTAAATCTACCTTCAAGCCTTCTCAAAGACTTGCTCAAATTTGCCCTCAAGCCTTCTCAAAGACTTGCTCAAATCTACCCTCAAGACTTCTCAAATACTTGCTCAAATATACCCTCAAGCCTTCTCAAAGACTTGCTCAAATCTGCCTTCAATGCTGCTCACAAAACCTACTCAAATAACTCCAAATCTTGCATACAAAACACAACTTAAATCTCTTTCAAAAAAGCTTTCTTCACACAGATAAATTCTACTTAGAATTCGTTTAACCTCTGGAACATATAGAGAATGATATGCTCTATCACAACCTCAATATGTTCTTCACACTCACAAATCTTGTACACACTTAGCCAATCTCTATCTCTTGCAAAATCTCTTTCAAATCAAATCAAAATAGTGTATAACAAAATTGGTCTATCTTTCTTGCAAATTTTCTCTCTAAGATCAATCACACTAATGCACAATTTTCTCTCACAAAATTGATCTCAAACACTTTCACAATTGCTATCAATATCTCTCAAACCAATGTTCAAAAGGTTTCACAATGATGTACTAACTTGTCTTCAACCCTAGCACAAGTAGTTCACAATATCTAGCACAAATGTCTCAATCTCTTTCAACAATGAAACACAAATCCTAACTCAAATATTTCCAACAATGATTATCAAACAATCATTTTCTCTCCACCTTATGTTCCAAAGCATTCACTTCAAAAAAACACTTTAAACAAGGAATGATGTGCCCATACCTCTTAATTTGCCCTTATGGAGATATGTCTTCAAAAACCTATCTCACAAACAACTGATTTTTCTAGTGCCACTTCAAGGGTTAGATAGCAAAATACTTTCTCAAACCATCCACATGAATTTCCTTCTAAAAAAGATATGCTCAATTTTTATTCCAAACCAATGCTCTATAACTCCCTTGGTTTTCAAAATAAAACATCAAATCATGAACCAAGTCCTTCAAATATTAATGCAAATATTACAAACAATAAAGACACATTTTACACCTTTTATCTCCCACTTTCATAAAATAATTTTCAAACCACTCAATGACTCATAACATTGATTTACAATATTAAATCAACCATTTACACCTTATCACTCCTACTCTTGCATATATATCAAAATAAATTTTAATGACAACAATATCTTCAAAATATTTGGCAAAAATAAATTATCCTTATACCTCCTATATGCCAAAAACCTTTACACCATAGCACACCCCTCAAACACCAAGCAAAGAAAATATTAATCAACCTTAGCGCATACCTTTTACCAAAAATTAATTTGTTGGCACGAATGAGAATCGACCCTCCGACCTCAACCTCCTAACGCAGTGCGTGACCGCTTGCGCTAGCCAAGCGGTTGAGACCTATCGTGTAGGCCTCCACCTTTGTTCCTTGGTGCATTCACCGAAAAGAATAAAACCCTTCAAAAACTGGTGCTAGGGAGAATCGAACCGCAAACCTCCACCTTGCAAACACCTTAGCATGAGTCTAGCCATCGTTGGGCCACCCTGGCGGATGATGTCAAGGGTTGAACAAAATTTTATTTATTTCATCCTCCTTCTGCGCTCCAAAATCAACACTGTCCTCTTTTCCTTATTCACTGTCACCACTTGCACGATTGCACGAAAATCAAATTATTAACCACACCATTTATTTCCAAAGACTTAGGGTATTTATATGCTTTTCATGCACGTTTTAGACGTCGACCCACCTTTCAAATTTATTTAAAAATAATTTGAATTGTCTTTGGCGCCATATAATTTTAAACTTAGGTATTATAATATTTTTTAAAAATATTATAATAAACCTTTTGCCTTGGGTCTTTTTCACCAATGAGAAGTAAACCTTTTGCCTTGGATCTTTTTCCACCAATGAAAAATCTCCCTTTCCTTTTTTTAGTTACCAAATAAAGCCCTTGTTACTTCCAAACTCTCTTAATAATATTTAAATATTATAATTTAAATATTATAATCCTTTTATTCAAAATTCTCTTTGCTTGCTTTCACAACCATGGAAAATTCCTTTGCATTTATTTTTCACCTTTGACATCAATGACATCAAACCTTTGACATCAATGACAACACTATACTCAAAATTTCCAACAATCTCCCCCTTTGTCATTGATGGCAACCCTCTCTAAAAATTCCTTTTCCTACCATTGAATTCCAAATCTGCTCCTCCTGACTGAATGTTCTTCCCCTTACTCAAATCTCTCCCCCTTTGACATCAATGGTAAAGGGAATCCTTTGGGGTTAAATATAAGACTCTTAGCTCAGCCCCCTCCCCACCTCCTCTCCTTGAGGTGATTAATTTTGGGGTGGGAGTATATCTACTCCCAACATACAATGCTCTTTTTCTTTGTCAACCTTCTTTTTCAACACTTTTGTAATCATACCCTTTTGATCCTTTTGAGTGTCCCTGTTCTTGCTTGTCTCTGGAAGTTTCAGAAACTCTATTCTACACCACTTGGCCTTATGCCCAAGATTATTGCACTTGTAACACCTAATGTTGTAGTTCTTGGAAGGTGCAAATATCTTGAAGTTCCTCTTGGTGAAACCATAATCATTTCTGTCATGAACCCTGCAGTGGATCGCTTTATGACCAAAGTGATTACAAGAGTAGCAATACCCTTGAAAGAAATATCCATATTTGAATGATTTGAAGTTCCTCTTAGTGAATCCATACTCCTTCTTTCCATGAACCCTAAAATGCATAGCTTTGTGACCAAAACAATTACATGAAAAACAATGTCCTTTGAAGAAATATTCATCTTGTCTTGAAACATCTGGTCTCTTAGTCCTTTCTTTGCCTTCTTTGTGATGATCCTTGTTTCTTGTTTGTGCATTGTTTTCTTTCTTAGTGAAGCTTCCATTCTTCAACTTATCCACATAGGTCTTAGTTTCTTCTTCAATATCTTCCTCTGAAACTTCCTTTTCTTTTGAGCTTGAATTTGACCCTTCTTCTTGTTTCCCTTGTCCTTCTTCAAAACCAAGTCTTTTTTTGATAAATGAAGATCTTTGTGAATTGATAATTTTATCCAAAGATTTTGAACTTTTTCCAAACCTGTGCAGCTTATCCTTAGAATCTTTCACTTCCATCCTTAGAGAAACTACTTCATGTTCTAATATTTCACATTCTAACTCTTTTGCCTCTAACTTTTCAGCCATACCTTCTTCAATTTTCTTTACCTCTTCAACCTTAACTTTTAAGTCAGTGAGATCTCGTAGAAGCTTTTCCTTTTTTTTCTCATCATCTTGTACTTGAGCCTTCAAACTTAAGTTTTCCCTTTTCAACTTAACAAGTTCCTTTTCTATATCAATTGTGGCTTCCTCTTCCTTTTTTGAATCTTTCTCTTCTTCTTGGTCTTCAAGAGCATCTTCATACTCTTCTACTTGATCTTCAATAGGAGCATCTTATTTTTCTTCTATTGTTGAAATTAGAATTTCCTCTTTTTCACTATTTGAGAGGCCTTCATCACTGTAACTTGAAGCACTACTTGCTATTTCAACATAAAAACTTGTCTTGTGTCTTTGAAATACCTTCTTCTCATGCTTGCTTTGATGGTACCTACCTTTCTTTTCATGACTAAATTTTCTTTCTTTCTTTTTCTTATATACCTGTTCATCTTTACTGCTACTACATTTATCTTGTGGACAATTAGTTGTATAGTGACCAATGTTACCACAACCAAGACATTTGTTTTCTCTTTCTTTCTCTGAATCCTTGAATGCTACCTCTCTTCTGGATGTTTGATATTTCTCTGTCCTTATCTCATAGGCAATGATATTTTTATGTATCTCATCCATGTGTGTTCTTATAACATCTTCGCTGCTACTATACCCAGTTTTGAACAATGATCTACAAGATGACCAAAGTTACCACAAATAAAATATTTGAGTATTCTTGGTTCCTTCTTATTCCTTTTTACAAAATTAGCTTTCTCTCCACTGCTTGATTCATCACTTGAATCTATTTCCACTTCTCCTCTTAGAGAAACAATTTCTTTGTGAGCAAAATCAAATCCTTTTTCCTCTTTACTGCCATTATACCCATTTTATGGATAATAGAGTGCCATGTGACCAAGTTTACCACATTCAACACATCTCACAAAGTTTTCTTCTTCCTCTTCATTTTCTTGGATCATAATTACTGGAGCATCTTCCTTTTCATTCATGGCCATGTGTGTTCTCAAGATTCTTCTTTTGCCTTTCCTACCCATGTGTGTTCTTGTAAGATCTTCCTTCAAGTTGTTAGACTTTTCGAAGGAACCCGCTCTGATACCAATTGAAGAACACATGCTTATACTGAGAGGGGGGTGAACAATATAAGATCAACTTTTACTTTTCTTTCCCAAACAATATTATCCAATATTATCAATGGCAATATCAATAGCAATAATCAAAGCAATGCACAAATCATCACACATAAGAGAGACATAAATTTAACGTGGTTCACCCAATGTGGGCTACTCCACGGAGAAAATATTTCTTCTAAATTTTCTCAACAAATCTCTTGGGAATCAATTACCTATTACAATGTTTATGGACCTCTGTCCAAAGGAGACACCAATCCCCTATGCTCTGATTTATGGATCTCTCTCCACAGGAGAACTCTATCCCCTTGCTCTGGTTCGTGGATCTCTCTCCACATGAGAACTCTATCCCCTATACTCTGATTTGTGGATATCTCTCCACAAGAGAACTCTATCCCCTAGATCTGGTTCATGGAACTTGATCAAAGAGAACTCTATCTCCTCAAGTGGTTCATAGATCTATCTCCATAGGAGAAATCTATCTCCCTAGATGGTTAATGAATCTCTCTCCACAAGAGAACTCTTCCCCTTTCCTCTAGTTCGTGGATCTCTCTCCATATGAGAACTCTATCCCCTCTGCTCTGGTTGATGAACTTCTAGAAGACTTCTATCCCCACTGCTCTAGCTTATGGATCTCTCTTCATAGGAGATCGATGTCCCCACTTCACTGGCTGGTGGACCTCTATCCATTGGATAAATTTATCCTCTTTGCTCTGTCACCTCCAAATACTGCTCTCAACTTTATCTCAAATATATACCAAACTCTGTCCCAATTCTAGCACAAATATTCTCTAACTCTGCTCACAAATTTGCACCAAAACTATCCCAAGTCTTCTCTCAAGACTTGCTCAAATCTACCTTCAAGCCTTCTCAAAAGACTTGCTCAAATCTGCCCTCAAGCCTTCTCAAATACTTACTCAAATATGCCCTCAAGCCTTCTCAAAGACTTGCTCAAATCTACCTTCAAGCCTTCTCAAAGACTTGCTCAAGTCTTCCCTCAGGCCTTCTCAAAGACTTGCTCAAATTTGCCCTCAAGACTTCTCAAAGACTTGCTCAAATTTGTCCTTAAGCCTTCTCAAAGACTTGCTCAAATCTGCCCTCAAGACTTCTCAAAGACTTGCTCAAATATGCCTTCAATGTTGCTCACAAAACCTGCTCAAATAACTCCAAATCTTGCATACAAAACACAACTTAAATCTCTTTCAAAAAAGCTTTCTTCACACAGACAAATTCTACTTAGAATTCATTTAACCTCTGGAACATATAGAGAATGATATGCTCTATCACAACCTCAATATGTTCTTCACACTCACAAATATTGTACACACTTACCAAATCTCTATCTCTTGTAAAATCCCTTTCAAATCAAATCAAAATAGAGTATAACAAAACCGGTCTATATTTCTTGCAAATTCTCTCTCAAAGATCAATCACATCAATGCACAATTTTCTCTCACAAAATTGATCTCAAACACTTTCATAATTGCTATCAATATCTCTCAAACCAATGTTCAAAAGGTTTCACAATGATGTACTAACTTGTCTTCAACCCTAGCACAAGTAGTTCACAATCTCTAGCACAAATGTCTCAATCTCTTTCAAAAATGAAACACAAATCCTAACTCAAATATTTCCAACAATGCTTATCAAACAATCCTTTTCTCTCCACCTTATGTTCCAAAGCATTCACTTCAACAAAACACTTTAAACAAGGAATGATGTGCCCATACCTCTTAATTTGCCCTTATGGAGATATGTCTTCAAAAACCTGTCTCACAAACAACTGATTTTTCTAGTGCCACTTCAAGGGTTAGATAGCAAAATACTTTCTCAAACCATCCACATGAATTTCCTTCTCAAAAATATATGCTCAATTTTATTCCAAACCAATGCTCTATAACTCCCTTGGTTTTTCAAAATAAAACATCAAATCATGAACCAAGTCCTTCAAATATTAATGCAAATATTACAAACAATAAAGACACATTTTACACCTTTTATCTCCCACTTTCATAAAATAATTTTCAAACCACTCAATGACTCATAACATTTATTTACAATATTAAATCAGCCATTTACACCTTATCACTCCTACTCTTGCATATATATCAAAATAAATTTTAATGACAATAATATCTTCAAAATATTTGGCAAAAATAAATTATCCTTATACCTCCTATATGCCAAAAACCTTTACACCATAGCACACCCCTCAAACACCAAGCAAAACAAATATTAATCAACCTTAGCGCATACCTTTTACCAAAAATTAATTTGCTAGTGCGGACGGGAATTGACCCTCCGACCTCAACCTCCTAACGTAGCGTGTGACCACTTGTGCTAGCCAAGCGGTTGAGACCTATCATGTAGACCTCCACCTTTGTTCCTTGGCGTGTTCATCGAAAAGAATAAAACCCTTCAAAAATTGGTGCTAGGGAGAATCGAACCGCAAACCTCCGCCTTGCAAACACCTTAGCACGAGTCTAGCACCGCTGGGCCAACCTGGCGGATGATGTCAAGGGTTGAATGTAATTTTCTTTATTTTGTCCTCCTTCTGCACTTTGAAATCAACGTTGTCCTCTTTTCCTTATTCATTGTCACCACTTGCACGATTGCACAAAAATCAAATTATTAACCACACCATTTATTTCCAAAGACTTAGGGTATTTATATGCTTTTCATGCACATTTTAGACGTCGACCCACCTTTCAAATTTATTTAAAAATAATTTGAATTGTCTTTGGTGCCATATAATTTTAAACTTAGGTATTATAATATTTAAAAAAAATATTATAATAAACCTTTTGCCTTGGGTCTTTTTCACCAATGAGAAGTAAACCTTTTGCCTTGGATATTTTTCCACCAATGAAAAATCTCCCTTTCCTTTTTTTAGTTACCAAATGAAGCCCTTGTTACTTCCAAACTCTCTTAATAATATTTAAATATTATAATTTAAATATTATAATCCTTTTCTTCAAAATTCTCTTTGCTTGCTTTCACAACCATGGAAAATTCCTTTGCATTTATTTTTCACCTTTGACATCAATGACAATCAATGACATCAAACCTTTGACATCAATGACAACACTATACTCAAAATTTCCAATAAAACTATTTATTATTATTTTTGTGGTTGCACTTATGCTTCAGGAAGGAAACTAGCAATCTAGATATGGTAAAGTGGGCTATGATAGTGCGATGTTTTAGAAATATTACTCTACTAAGATGCAATGCATAGATAATAGAGGTGGATTTTTGGTATTGTGAAGGCTATTGTAGGAAAATTTCAAGAAGGATGTTGAATTCTAGAATATTTGTATTCATGTAGAAAACTAGAGATCCAAAAAATGAAAAATCAAGAATTCAAACATTTTACGAAAAGTGATTTAGGTATCTAGCTATAACATCTCAATTGAGATGATAATTGAATATGTTTGTAAACTCTCAAGCTCCAAAGGAGAGAGTTGTGGCTTGTCAAGTGTGGGGTACTGTTGTGGAAATATTCTATCCTTTATATTTCGAGTGTCATGCCACAAAATGCTTCTTTATCACAAGCAGTATCACAGACTCTGATCTGCATCTTTAACCCAAGAATAGATTATCTAGTGACTCTACATAGATTATGTTGGGTTAGGATACCCTTGAGGTAATCTTAATCATTGATTGTTAAGTTCATGCTCATCTGGATGAATAAATATGATTAAAAAGGTTTGATTTTCTTTGATCAAGTTTCACATAAACACATACATTTACCATTTCACTGGTGCCCATTGGGCCCATTATAGTAAGATTTGTTAACACAATTGTTGTTAAGAAAGAAATGGAAAATAATTGTTGGGTTGATTACATTTATTTAAATTATATAACAAATATAGTTAATTAGCCAATAAGAGAAATTGTCAATTACACATTCAAATTATGTAACATGTAAATGAGACACACACACAAAACTAGAGACAATAAATTTGCCAAAGGAATATTAGCTTTTGAAGCCAAATACTAAAGATAAAATAACCACAAGATCTAAAATAAAGTTGCAATATGAAACATAAGATAATGACAATATTCTAAATGTATAAAACTCATAAATAACTTCAACAATAACTCATAGAATTGCCATTAGCAAATGCTCATGAAAATTGTATCTCCATTGAATAAATATCTCAAGTACCCATACTTACAAACACTCTCATACAAGAATACATATATATTGCACACACACAGATACATATATAATGGAATGTGACTCTTCATATGGTACACCCTTGGCCTTCACTCTCTTAGAGACTCTTCATATTTCTATTCTAAGGACTCATGTGCACATGGACTATTATGCACATTTACATTACCAAAATACTTTGCACACTTGTGCATTATTACATTGTATAAAGTAAATACTCACACTCTAATCTATGATACTCTTCTAATCTAAAGATGTACCCAAAGTGGTACATTAGCATGTACCAAATAATGTAATATATTCCAACACCCCTTGTATTACATTATTTGGTTATTGAAGACTTTAGTCTTCAATATGGATCTTCGTCTCTTAACTCACTTTGCACTGTATGCCTTCTTGATTAGATTATTTCTCTTCTTGCTTGTCTTCATCATTGATGTTAGTCTGTAAGCTTTTTGATAATATCACATTATCATTTGATTCCTGCAAAAAAAAATTATATTTACCTTTGTCCTTCTTATCATAAGTCTTCTTTTGTACAGAACCTTTCGAGCATTAACTTATGGCATCATGATATCTAAATTAGATGAACTTGAAGCATCAATATTGCATGAAGAATGAAATATTTTTTCTAAAAATGATTCATCCACTTTCACTTTTTTCTTAAGGGATTCAATCAACTCCTTCTGTTTCAAGTTCTCTTTGTAATAGTTAAGTGTAAGTAGTGCCATGTATATTATACTAGCAATATTTAAAAGAATTATAACATTGTCTTTGTCATTGTCAATTGATTCAAACATTATTGTATGCAGATAGTATTCTAATGTTTCAAAATTTTCTTCTAATGCTTCTTTATATATGGAACTTGAAACTAAGTCTAACTTCCCTTTAGACTTTTCATTCAAATTTTTGATTCCATATCTTATAACTTTTACTCTTGCTTTTCTAATTTTATTTTCCATTCATTATTCAATAAACTCTTTGGAATAGACATACTTTTAGCTCCTTAGTATTGAGTATAGAAAATAATTCTTGAGAGATTTGTTTTTTCAAAAACTTTGAGGTTGACTACCTTATGACTCCCTAGTTTTGAATAGTAAGCTAAAGACAATTTTGAATGCAATTTCAAAATCTCTACTTTTATTCCACCTTATTTTTGGTTGATAGACAAAGAACATTTTTTCAATTGTTAATCTTAAAGTTGATAACCTTTTATCTCCCTAATCTCAAAAATATAATTTCTTTCAATTCTAAATTTCTCAATATTATGTTGGTGTTGAAATCCTTATAACTCCAAATTTAGAAATTTAGAAATTTAGAAATTCCATAAAAATATATTTGCAAATTTTACATTATTAATTTGATGTAGAAAACCTTATTTCTCCAAACTTATCAAGTTGTAAATATTTCAAATTGTTTTGTAAATTTAGATAATCAAATTACAAAACTTCAAATTACTTCTTTAATTCTTCAAACCAAATTTCAAATCTTCATAAAATTTCAAATAGTAATAATCAGGTTTCTAAGGTTTCAAATATTAATTTAATATCTTATCTCCCCAAAATAAACAGTTTCTCTTTGACCTTAGAAAACAATAATTTTATGTAACCTTGTACCTCCTATAGTGAGCATATAAATAATTTTAAATGGAATGAATTACCTTTAGTCTTGAATGCAAAAAATCCCTTGGTCAATAGTGTTTGACCATCTCCTAATTGGTGCTCCTTCTATGTTGTATGTATGGAGTTCTTGCTATATTTTGGTCTGCCTTGGAAAGAGTACTATCTCTCCTCTTCAATTGGTGAATTGGATTTCAACTTTATATAGGCGCTCTAATTAATACGTTATCCCTATTGTTGCAAATGAAATAGAAGTAATGTAGACATATTTCCAGTCTTTAGTTTGACCCTTCAATACTTTTGCTATACGTATCTTGAATGAATCTCTTGCATGAAGCAAATGGAGTAACTCCTACTTGCACTTAGACTTCAATCAATGAGTTTCCTTACTCTTGCTCCTATTTTCAATGTCTGAAATCAACCTTATGCTATGCTATCTGTGGTACTTCAAAATATGCATTAACATTTCCATAATGAATGTTTGAATTGCTACATGGCACTTAATCTCTTCTATCGCTTCAAATTCGATTACCTTTCTCTCCTCAGGTGCTTATAATGTAACTCTGCCTAGTTTGGTGAAATTATAACACTTTGGGCATTACACTTTACAAGTGTCTCATGTCCATTAGAGATTCAAAACGTCTCCTTTATCCTTGGCGCTATCTTGTCATTTGTAATTTGCCTTAGCTCATCCTTTCCAATGATTTATCTTCTCCACACGCGTCCCTTCAATGGCTTTTGCATGGAATATTTCCTTCAATCTTTAACACTTGGAGTTTACCCTAGTTTTCCAACGCACTATCTCCTTTACGTACGTTTCTTTATTATATTTTGTAGAAATGTCTCAGTTACATTTGTTTGAGCTCCTTGAGGCAAAGCTATTGCATTGGACCTTTAGCTTGGTGGTTGTATTTCATTTTTTTGGTGGTGTTACATATCAAAAATAATATAGTCTTCAGCTATATTATGAAACATTATATTTTAATTATTACTTATATCCAAGTGTAGCTTAGGAAATTATTATCTATCATCAATTTTCATTCGTCATATGCGCATTCGCAATGTGTTGCCATGTGTGGAGGGGAACTGCCCTCCTTGAGTGGCGAAAACATTCATTATTTCATTCATCGATATTATTATTTCTATTTATTTTTGTTGCATTGTTTCATTATTAAATACTGGAGTTTTGTGCATATTGTGCTATTGATTGGAATTAATTTGTATTAAGTAGAGAAGGGAACTAAATCCCTTCCAAGTGGTATCAAAGCTCACAACCTGGCGTGATGGGGGAGCTAATCTCAGAAGTCACAGGAGGCCCTACATATCACACTCACAGTCACGTTCGTTCACAACCTTACCGAAGCAGCAACATTCGTTCAGGCGTAGAAGACTCCAATCAAGTTTGCGAAGATGACAGGAGCAGAGGACAATTGAAAGAATCACCATGGCACAGTACGAAGCAACCACACACAACTATAACTGATTTATTAAGCCATCTAGAGTCTCACAATACATGCACCTTTCACTAGACGGTCCAAACCACATACAATGCTGCCTAAGGGAGAACGAATCGTGTTCTAAACCATCGAGACAGTTTATCAACCCTACAACATCCAAGGGCATCTCGAATGATCATAATATGGGTCCATTTAGCATTTCAAATTTAGAAATCAACAACGTTTGGGAACCAACGACATCGCTTAATCATAATGAATAAATAATCACATTATTTGCGTAACCTAAGGTCAAATGTGTCATATTATTATTATTTTTTAATTATTTTTTAGTGGGCAATTATACCACATCATCGATGTTGTAGGCGTGGAAGGATTTATAAGAAGGAACGCACAATTAGTGAGTTGTGACTTAGGTCACACCCACTCCCATCGGTTCCTCACGTGAAACTCATCCTTCACCTTCATGTCCTATCATCTCTTTGTACACGTGTCATCCTTTCCTTGTGCCTATTTGTCTTCAAGCCTTCGAGCTGGTCCCATCTGTTGCACGTTCTTATCCCACATGTCTAGCATCAGCTCTCTTGCTCTTAGTTGAGTTGGTATTCAATCGCGTCGTTAGTAGGTCTAGGTCATGTTGGTCCTTGATTCTATCATGAGTCACATCGCGTGTCATGTCTCATATCGTCAGAGCCTACTTCAGAGTGCTAATCGTTGTCACCTTGCAAGTCAAATCTTGTGTTGAGTCGCTGTCACCTTGCGTGTCAAATCTCACCTGGTGTAGTCAAGGTGTAATGTGAGTTTGAGTCGCTATCACCTTGTGTGTCAAGTCTCACCTGGTTTAGTCAGGGTATAGTGTGAGTCGTTATCACCTTGCATGTCAATCAACATAAATCGATGTCAATCAAGTTGGTGTCAAATATTCAAAATTCAAAGTGGTGTCCATCAGGGTGTCAAATCAGTGTAAATCGATGTCATAAAATCAGTGTAAATCGATGTCAATCAAGTTGGTGTCAAATATTCAAAATTTTAAAGTAGTCGAGTAAAATAGGAAGCCTCAAGGGGGGAGATTCAATCTGCATCACAGTTGGAGCGACAATAAAGTGGAAAACAACAAATTTGTTTTCCAAAGCCAATAAAAATTTTGTGGATAAAATTGAAGCACAAGAGCCTCTAAAGTAGGAAATTTTGAAGAGTGCATGAGCGTAAGGTGGACAAAAGGACCAAACGAGCGATTTTCAAGCTCGGATAACTCCAACCAAGGGAGCCTAAAATCACCAAGAAGACCTCCTAGAAGCAAAGGTACACAAAATTCTTCTTCTCCTTTAGGAATTACTAGCTTTAACCCGGGTCATCCATTGTTTAAAAAAATGGCATCCAATCCCTCCCCAAATTCTTCCCATGAGAACATCACTCAAGAGGAAACAAGAAGCCCCATGATCACTAACGAGGCCTTACTATCCTTAGTAGATAGTATTAAGAACATGAATGCCAACATGTCCCAACTATTCAAAAGACAATCCCAACCAAATCCTCCTAGCCCAAACCATTGGAGTACTGAGCATCAGTATGAAGACTATACACACCAAAGAGGTCATAATGGTCATTCCCCAAATCTCAATGGACAAAGAAATAATGAGGATCTAGGAAACGAAGAAGTTTTTGAGCAACAAAGGGGTTTTGATAGACCTTCCCAAAATCGCATCCATAGACAAGGGAATAATGAGGACCAAGATAGGCACAATGTTTACCACCAAAGAGGTCCTACTGGAGTCAATTTTCCATGCATTGACATGCCCACCTTTGAAGGTCATGATCCACGTGGATGGATAGCCAAAATGGAAGGCATTTTAGAATTATACCAATTCCAAGACTCAGAAAAAGTTCCTTTTGCTGCAACCAAATTGGGCACTGAAGCTTATCAATGGTTTACATGGTACAAACACAAGGTGGGAAACAACATCTACTAGAATGATTTCACCGATGCCTTTCTTCATAGATTTTATGAAGGTCCCACAACTTCCTACACGGTGCGGTTGTTGTCACTTAAGCAGACGGGATCGGTAGTGGACTATATCTCAGAATTTACTAGTATGCTTCACTATGCAAGACACTTACAACCAGATGTGGTGGTAGCTGCTTTTAGAAATGGGTTGAAAGAGAATATTAAAGTCAAAGTGGACTTACAAAATCCATCCAGGATAGATGAGTGTATAAGGATTGCCAAGTTGGCAGAGAAGAAGGTGCAACTAGAAACATCCACATGACGTGATTCATATGGTCAACCTCAATATCACAACTCTTTTCGCATAAATGATCAACCATCAAGATATTTTTGCTATAAATGTCACAATCACCATCCAAAATATCAGGCATGTGTACCACAACAAAGCCTTCAAATTGAATATGTTGACAAGGAAGATGAAGAAATAGAGGAGAACAACTCACCTGATAATTCCCTAGACGATGACCAAATTGAACACAAGGTGGTTGTAGATGGGGAAGATACTATGGCAATTTCAGTACATGCTCTTATGGGGTCATCAACTCACCATACAATCAAAGTAGAAGGATTCATTCAACTAAGGAAGGTAACTGTATTAATTGATTCAGGAAGTACTCACAACTTTATTGACACAAGGCTTGCCAAGGCATTAAACTTGCACATCAACTCCTCCAATCAAGATAAATTTCAAGTTAGAACTACAAGTGGGAGTAGCGCTCAATGTATAGGTAAAACATCTTCAATTTCATTACAAATGGGAAGTTATACTTGGTAGGGTCCTCTTTTTGTTATGAATTTAGGGAATTTAGAAGTTATCTTGGGAGTCGCATGGTTAGAACAAATGGAAACCACGATCGGTTTTAATTACAAGAAGCGCTTTGTTGAATGGAAAGAAAATGGGAAGACCATTCACCTCCAAGGAATTCCAACACCTCCATCAAAGATAGTAAGTTCGCACAACATGGAAAAAATAGTAAGCAAAGGTAGTTATGGATTCTTCGCTCAAATTAATTGTATGGAAATGCAAGCACAAGATATGCCAGAAATCCAATCAAAAGATCTACAAAATATTGTGGCCAACTATGATGAGGTCTTCCAAGAACCAAAGGGACTACCTCCCAAAAGATCCCATGACCATGCCAGACGATGTCTCAAGAAGGTGATCGACAAGAAAGTGAAATCTCAGTCAGAATTACCAATACTAGATGCAGAAGGGCGTATATATCTCCAACCGGAAGCCATTCTACAAAGCAAAACACACATATTGAGATCTCGTCACATCCAAGAATTTCTCATCAAATGGCAGGGCCTACCAGAAGAAGAGGCTACATGGGAACCTGAAAGTATTTTCCAGATATTTCCAGCTTTGAGGACAAAGCTTTCCGAGGAGGGGAGTCATGTTACATACCAAAAATAATATAGTCATCGACTATATTATGAGATATTATATTTTAATTATTACTTATATCCAAGTGTAGCTTAGGAAATTATTATCTATCATCAATTTTCATTCGTCATTCGCGCATTCGCACTGTGTTGCCCTGTGTGGCAGGGAACTGCCCTCATTGAGTGGTGAAAACGTTCATTATTTCATTCATCGATATTATTATTTGTGTTTACTTATGCTGCATTGTTTCATTATTAAATATTGGAGTTATGTGCGTATTGTGTTATTGATTGAAATTAATTCGTATTAAGTAGAGAAGGGAACTAAATCCCTTCTAGGTGGTGGCTCTTCCTTGAGCGGTGGTGGCTCTTCCTTGAGCTATGGTGGCTCTTCCAACTCGATGGTGCTTTTACTACTCCAAACCGATGCCTCCTCCTTTTCTTGCATGGTGGTTCCCTTAGTGTCTTTAGACACTCTAATATTTGCTCTACTTGGTCTTCTATTTTCTTAGAAAAATGCCCTTATTTGGTTTCTTTTTATACAAATAAATTTACACTTTCATGGGCTTATAAATTCAAAATTTAATACTTATATTATTTCCTCCTTATTTATCCTTTTCAAGTAAGATTTAAACTTAGACATTTGTTGTTTTATTTTTGCAGATTTTAGGACTCAAATGCTACCACCTTCTTTTTCTTGAAGACTCTCTATTTTTACTTCCTTTTTCAAAGTTTAATAAAGCTAATATGGTGCTCTCAGATACTTAATATAAAATTGATTTAATGCTCAAATAATAACCTTATGTAGCACCAATATCTCATACCTTTTTGATCTTCTTTTGTACCTAATTTACTTGGTGATTTGATTCACCCTTCTGCTATCTCGATCTTGTAAATTTTGCAGCTTCACTTACTTTCACTTTGCTGCTCTAAGCTTATCAATTTTGCAGCTCTAATGTCTACCCAAATGCCAACTTGATTGTTGCCTAAAAACTCTGCCTCGAAGTTCTCAAAAAACATAACTCTTTCTTCTCCTTATAATGTTGTCCACAAATTTGATTTTTGTGGCTTCAAATTTCCTCGAAATTCATTATCTCGAACCCTCAAACTTGCAACTATTAGTGTTGCCCAAATGTTGTTCAAAATTCTATATTTTTGCAGTCAATTCCTCCTTTGTGTTGTCCAAAACTACTTAGAAATTCTCCAAATTGCTGCCTTCATTTGATGTTAAATCTTCCTTCAATTTTTTTTCAAGGGCACTTCAAAAACTTCCCAAATATTCTCTATATTATAACTCTATACCTTCTTCAATTCGTTCTCCTATGACCCTTCAATTTCTACCTCAAAAATCAACAACCTTCTTCCTTTAAAATTAGCCTTTCCAAAACTTTGTGGTTGTCCTAAACTTCTCAAAACTGTGGTCTCTTCAATATTTCTTTATCCTTCAATCTTATTGTCGAATTCTGACTTCAAATCTGATATCGTCCACTATCTTCTTCCTCAAGATTATGAATGTCTTGAGATCTTTAAAAATATTCTCCAAAATTTGGAAACCTTCTTACTAAAACCTTCTTCTTTTTGGGCTTGTTGTTAGATGGCAAAAATTGTCCCAAATCCTTCTTACCAGAACCTTCTCCTTTCTTGCAATATTCTTCCTCTAGCTTTCTTCAAATCTCCTCCAATGGCCACTTCAACTTTGCAATGAGGAAAGCCTTTTTCTTCTTCTACTAATTCTCTTGAGGCCTCTTTCCCTTGGGTCTTCTAATTATGTAGCTCCTTAATTCTTATTTTCAAAACTTTAATGAGATATTTCCTTGGTCTCTCTAATCTTCCAACTATGAAAATTTTTCAATGAGATCTCTTTCTTGGATCTCCAAAATTCGTTGCTCCTCAAATATGCAATAGGATATTTTATTAATTATTCTCTATCTTCAATATTCTATGGGACCTCCTGCGTGGGCCTCCTCAATCTTCAATGTCAACAATCTTCAAACTTCAATGAGACCTCTTTCTTGGACCTCCTTAATCTGTGATGTCTACTCTTTTGCTGCAACTCAAAACTAATCCCTGCACAAGGAAAGCACATAGAATTTTAGGCAACCAAAGGTGAAATTCTTCTCTATCTATTGTAGGAAGCTTCTCAACTTCTAAGAACTAATTTTTTGCAACAAAAAACTTAGACAATAGAAACCAAATACATTCAAATTTCTAGAATTCTAAAACCAATAAACTTCACTAGTTATTCTCAAAACTAGTGGAAAAAAAAAATATTGAGTCCTAGTCTTCACAAGTTTTCCTTCAACCCTATGGAAAGACTCTAGCCAAATAGCAATCTGGAATCTTATTCAATATATCAAAATTTTTAACTTTTCAATAGGACCTCCTTCTTGGGTCTCTTAATCTCATCAATGTCAAGGTCTATCTTCAAAACCTGTAATTTCCTTCTCTTCCGAATTTGCTCTTGGAATAGATAATTCTTCAAAATTCCCTAGTTTTATTTTCTAGAGGTAATTTCTTTAACTTCATTGGTTTATCCTTAACTAGTAGAAATATCCTTTGCAACTTTAAAACCTGTGCAAGTCAAAATCTTGTTGTAGCTCTGATACCACTATTAGCTTTTGAATCTAAATACTAAAGATAAAATAACCACAAGATATAAAATAAAGTTGCAATATAAAACATAAGATAATGACAATATTCTAAATGTATAAAACTCATAAATAACTTAAACAATAACTCATAAAATTACCATTAACAAATGCTCACGAAAATTGTATCTCCATTGAATAAAGATCTCAAGTACCCATACTTACAAACACTCTCATACAACAATACATATATCTTGCACACACACACATAGATACATATATAATGGAATGTAACTCTTCATATGGTGCACCCTTGGCCTTCACTCTCCTAGAGACTCTTCATTTTTCTATTCTATGGACTCATGTGCACATGGACTATTATGCACATTTACATTACCAAAATACTTTGCACACTTGTGCATTTATTAGATCGAATGAAGTAAATACTCACACTCTAGTCTATGGCACTCTTCTAATCTAAAGATGTACCCAAGGTGGTACATTAGCATGTACCAAATAATGTAATATATTGCAACAAGGAAGAAGTTGGAAGTTGTATTAAAATCAAGATTTTACAATGGAGTTTCGCTCAAAATGGCATAGGACTCAACAAATTAATACAAAATCAAGATTCTCATTCAAATGATGAAACAATAATCTATCATCCTCCCATTCCAATATGATAACAATAGGTTCTTCTGGTTCAGTTACTGGAAATGATCTCAACTTCTGAACACTTCCTCAAAATTCTTGCACAACAATGGGAAATAATTAAGGGATGCTAGAGAGAAAAGATACAAAATAAAAATACAATAGATAGACAAGAATACAAGGCTATACCTTTAGGAAAAATTTTCTATGCAAAAACTTGATCATTGTTTTGGATGTTGAAGATCCTCTTATAGATTTCAAGGGACCTTATTCTGTTATGGCTTACGTGCAGTGGATCTATCCATCTGGTGATCACTTAGCCATTGATTCTATGAATACATTATAGCAAACACACATCTATCTTAGGTTGTTTTATTCAAAAAAACTGCCTTCTCCCTTTGCCTACTTTCAAGACTCAATTTTCAACAAAAGTGGAAAACAATTGTATGGAATTTATGCCTTATGACTGACTAGTCTCTTGATCAGTATAGTCTTATGTGGTGGACCAAACTTTGAGGCTACTTTTCCTTATATATTTTCCTTTATTGATTCCATATCGAAGGTCCTTCGCCTCCTTGTCAATATACTCCTAGGCTTCATCACTAAAATTCATAGCAAATTTTTGCATGTTCATGTTTTGTATGACCTTATTCTTAATAATTTTTTGCCATTCTTTGTTGTCTTGAGTAAATATGCATAAGTGATCCACAAAATTTACAATAAAGTTGGTTTGTCTGGCCAATTATTCTTCATTATCAGGATCACATTAAAAGTTTTATATCATGTGTAGGATTAAATATTTGATATTGGCCACTTGTAAGCATTCTTCTAAAGTGAACTCTACTTTAGATAGCTCTTCTTGATCCTGCTTTTCCATTCGACCATCTTTCTCTCCCAAGTCTACCATTTTGGTATGTCTGTTAAGAATATTGAGATCTTTGCAAATTCTTTAGCATACAAGATAACAATACCATTGTCCATTATTGTATGTCCTTCACTCATCTCTTCATAGTATTCTTCAACTATTTGAAAAGTGCAGTATATTTTGTTTACTCTTTGATCTGCAATTTCTAGGAGAAGTTGTAGGTCATATGCAATGAGCTTGATCAATTTGATGTTGTAGAATATTTCTCTTATATCCCCTAACTTATTTTGGATTTTGTTCTATATCTTTGTTTTGAATTTGGAAATGAAATTGAAGCAATCAATATTTTTAATGATAATTTGTTTTTCTACATTGGGAGCTGTGACCTGTGAGTCTAACATTTGCTTTCTCAAGTTGTCTATCTCAGCTTGCAATCTCTCATTTTCTGCTTGAACCATTTGTATCTTGGCTTTCAACTATTCATTCTCTTATAGAACGAGCTATGTTGCTTGCTCTTGTATCTGTTTCCTCATTTTCAACAAATCTGTGGACTTCCCAAACACCTACACATCCCTTGTTATTTGATCAATATGAACAACAGTGATATTTTTTGGCCTAGAGATTGTAATTGATGCAATTTATGATGATGATGTTGGAGTATATTTATTTGGATGTGAGATGCTCCTAGGATCTTTCCCTTCTTCCATAGCTTGCAACTACTGTTCATCAAATTCATCAATGGGAATCACCTCCTCTACCTTGACTAGGCTGATGCTTTTCATACTTTTTATAGCAGGGTCAACCTCAGTCCTTGTTTTCTTATATTTAAGAGATTTAGAAGGATTGGGTATGCTAACCTGATGTTCCTTAAAGAGGGTGGTCAATCCTCCAACCTTTTCATTCTTCTTTTGTACAAAGCAAGATATCTTTCTCTCCTTGTTATCTATTACCATGGCCTTAGGTACAATCTACGGCTTTTGTATTACCATTTGGAGTTGGTCTTCCTTATACATTTGGCTCTGAGGGGATGTTTGTGTGAATCATAAATCAAACAACACCAATATAAAGTATAAAATGACAATAAGCACAATAATACACAAAGATTGCACAAGATAAACTCTTTATTATTGTGGGTGGATCTCAAATGTTACAATCAATATGCCCTAAATGTGGGGTTTTACAATGCTTATGTTGATACAAAATTACAGATACTAGGGTTCTCCGAAACCCTAGTTGAAAAGAATGGTTGGTGTATTTGTGCTTGTCTTCAATCCCAACGAGGTTGCGGGTGGGCTTGTGTATCCTAAAATGGGCCACCCTAGCTTCAACAGCTACCAAATGTATGATTCCTGTACCTACAATTAAAAAACAACAAAAGAAATTAGTAATTCCTGTGAGGGCTCCACAGTGTGAGGCCATTAGAAATATAAGATAAACACTAAACCCTAGATGATGCAATATAAAACTAAAAGCAAAGTGCAGGAATATGAAAATGAATGCAAATAACTTTCTCACTTTGTCATTAGAATATTTTGTTTTTGTATCTGTAGATGAGGGTTGCGAGGATGCTTGAATGACACCCGAGAGCTATGGAATGGTAGATCTGTTACAAGATATGCCCAGATGTATCATGTGATGGCGATGGATGCACCAGGGTGTTATGTTATTGTGGCATATGCATAAAGGCATTCTACAACAATAGTGGATGCACCAAGATGTTCTACGATGATGGTGGATGCACCAAGGCATTCAGGATTTGAGGAAGATATCGTAAAACCAGGTCTGGTTCTGTGCAGGTTATGTGATGATGGAGGCAAACGATGCGAGGGTGAGGATGGAGGACGGGGATGGCGATGTGAGGGCTAGGGCAGAAGGGCTTAATGATCTTTGAGAATTCTTTATGAATGTTCATTGACATAGTTCAACCTAAGAAGATCAGGGACTAAGTATTCAACTTCAATAATCTTAGGGATTGTTAGAGCCTAAGGATTCAAGGGATTCAAGGGGTATGAGTCATCAAAATGACTCCTCTTTTATAATATTCCCTTGGACATGTTAGGGTTTCGATAACACAAAATATGTGGCCAAGATTAAAACATGAAGAAGGGTGGAGATTAAATCTGGGTAAGTGGTGTGGATTGAGGTGGATGGATGGCTAAGATTAAAACGTGGTGGAGGGCTAAGATTAATTCATATATATATTTATATGTATATATATATATATAAAGATATATTAATATTTAAATATACATATATAATGGATGGTTGTGATTGAAGGGCACAGATGGATGACAAGTGGCTAGATTTTGGTGTCTACAGATGCCCCTTTTTGTATCGCGTTGCATGAAACATAATGCGATGAAAAAAAATGAGATACCTGGTTTGGAATGATGTAGAAGCAACTTTATTTCCTTGGAATGTGAAGATGATATTGAAGACAAAAGAATTTTGAATGTGTAGCTTACCCCCTCAATTGGCGAATGAGTGAAGAATGAATCTCACAAGCCAATTGACATAATTGTGTAGTGAAAATGCAATTGAATGGTGTAAGTGTAAATGTATAATGTAAGTGCAGATGATATGAATGATGTAAAATGATTATATGAATGATGTAAAATGAATTATTTAAATGGATGTTGTTTGTACCCCAACAAAGAAAGAGGGTTGTGAAATGCAAGTGATTGATTATGTTTTTACCCCAACAGAGAAAGGGTTTTTGCCAAGTGTAAATGTCATGATCATGTAAGATGTATCCCATTGTAGGAAATCAAAATCAAATGTGGTTGCCCCAAGTTTGGGGTGATTCCATGTTGTTGAATAAAGTGCCTTTTGACGTCATTGAAATGCAAAGTGATGAAAATGCAACAAAATAAAAAGAGTCAATCTTGGAGGGTCAGCTAGTGACTGTAGGATAATTCCTGCAATTGGAACCAATCAACCTAGTGAGGGCCTACCTTTGTGATGACTTTCAATATAAAAGAAATGATGAATTATGATTTTGTCTGTGTTTCAAGCCCTATGAACAAGGCCATCAATGACAACTGTTGAGCAAATTAATCTGGTATAGTTTCACTCAAAATGTGAGGGGTCAATTTTTTTTTTGAACAAGGAGATATTGGATGATGAATATGACCAAGTGTCCTTATGGTGATTTACCCATCTTATCGAATTGCATGGATAACCAATCACTGCGATCGCCAAGGAGATAGAATAGACCACTAGATACAAGGTTCACTTGAATTTGTATATGAACTTGGTAAAAATGTGTAAATGTAATGATTGATGGATGAAAATGATGTTGAAATGAATATTTGATGATGAGAATGATGATTATGGTCATTTTGTGAAAATTTGGACCGTTTTGATGCGTTTTGAAATTTGAAAGATGATTTTACGCCTTTTGGTCGCAAGCAAAAATTATGTGCCCAAATCGAGTTTGGTTTTCACAAAATATTATATGATGATGAAATGAATGTATGGATGCAATTTGGAGTGATTTTGTGGAGGTAAGCTACCTTTTTGGATCATTTTTGTCTTTTTTCATAAATTATGACGTCAAATGTCTATGGGCATCCAGAGCATATGTAGATGTCGACCAAAGTATGCCTCTCTACAAATGTAGGGTAGCATCCTGATGCGTCTATGAATGCCCATGGGCATTCTAGTGCACCAGAAATAGCTATAAATGGCTTGTAGAAGTAAAATTAGATTCATTCTTGCATTCGTGAATTGTAGAAGTTGCGTCTAAGGGAGTGAGTGAAGTGGAGTGGAGTGTGGTTGTGCAAAAGCTATGGCGATGGAGGGTGGGGATGTGGCAGTAGGAGCAGAGGTGCATGTGGCTAAGGTAAGTGGCCTTGGCAGTTTTTGTTTGGACTTGTACAAAATTTTGTTTTGTTTTTTATTTTTTGTGTATGAAAATGAATGTGACTTTAATGTAATTTATTTTTGTGTTGTATTTGAGGATTTTAGAGGCTCGACATCGGTTCTCCTCTCATCCCAGGGGTGAGAAAGGTGTTGCAAAAGGAGGAGTAGGATTGGTTAGAGGATGTGCGACTAGCTAGGGTATCTAAGGTAGATGTGTTGAGGGTTGATGAGGGATATCTCTCTACCTTGGAAAAGAGATGGGATCAAGATAGGGGGACCTTTCAACTCCCTAGTAGAGAGATTACAGTGATGCTTGAGGATGTATATCACATCCTCAAGTTGCCAAGGGAGGGATTACGTGTCGAGGTTGGACACAATAAGGGGTATGAGATGAGTTGCATATTTGGAGATGGATGGCGAGGTGTGAGTGTGAAGGGTGGAGGGATAAGGTACTTGGCTATGTATGTGGATAAGAAGTTGGATGCACTACCCACTTTGGTCATGTTCGTGTTGGCCAACATAGTGGCCCCAAACAACACAAGCTATCAATTTCCATGGAACCTAATCGAACTGGTGTATGACATGATCGATACACCTCGGGTGTATGCATGGGCACCTGCTTTGTTGGCATAGCTATACCAAGAGTTGTACGAGGTGAGGAGGTAGGGACAAAAGGGTCTTGGATGCAATTTGCTACTACAATGTTGGGGTTGGGAGCACTTCAGTGTGGCTCAGCATGTAGGCTTGCCTGTTGAGGCATGGGATAGGGAGTAGTCCTATGCTATGAGATGGCCTATTGCAGAGGAGGTGCAATTGAGTTGACTTGAAAAAGTCATTGTAACTTTAAAATTTTTATTCTGAATCCTTATAAACAAATATCCTACACTAAACCAACATTAATCCAACCAGTCTGCTCATAATATAGAATTAATGTAATGTAATCTTCTATGAAAATCACAATATATTAAAAATAAATAAATAAGTATACCATCCACATGCATATAACTTATTAAAAAATTCCAATATATTGCCAAAATGAAAGATATTTAATGAATGCTCCTTCAGAATACCTTGTTTCAATGGATTACAATGGGTGAAATTCCTGCAGTCCAACAACCAGGGAGGAGATGTTCTTCTACAAATCAAATTTCCAACATGCACTTGCTCCACAAAGTCTCCGACCTTTTTTTCATGCGTTTGAATGGATATTTAAAATTTTCAAAAACCCTTCGTTCTCTCTTCGGCTCATTTGTTTTTATAACGCTTTATTTTTTTGAAACGACTTTCATAATTATTTTCCATAACGAGTTTGATAACTGCTCTATACCTGGTATTGATGTAAACAATTACCTGAATGAAAAATTGACATGCTTCCAAATTACTTCAATTGCACTTTGCTCTTCCTTCACAATCCACCGCCAAATGGCCAAACTACCCGCATAGGAAGAATTTATCTTATTACCCATGTATTTGAGTCAAAACCCGACAGATTTCTTTGAAAATAATTTCATTACATTATTTCACCCGAAATAACATAACTTCTACAAGCTGCCATCTAGCATCCTAGTTTACACAATATTTAATCTTCTTCGTATCTTCGTTTCCATGGGGCCAATGTATTTCATAGCCTTAACAGTTCAAAGTAAAGAACCTGAAGCACAACTTGGATAGGAAGGTGTTCATTTAGTGCAACATGTGCACATGCTTCTTGTGAAAGCCTTTTTATTTTTGACCATCAATGAGTTTACAACATTTCTTGCATTCCACATATGATAATCCTGGATGTGCCTTTAAGTAGATATCAATGGCTCTATATAATCCATCATCCAACACACGTGCATAATCTGGAAGAATTTTTGCAATGACCTTAATTTTGAAATCACAACATCAAATGTGGTTTTTTTTCTTTGTGTTGCGGAGTATCTTGAACTCATCCAAAAACACCTGAAACACGATATAGTCCACTAATTCGAGCTCAAACTATTTGGCCTTCTATAAATGCAACATCATTGGATACCAAGACTCTCTTTACTTCCTGTGAAGCTCCAATTGCAAATCCATTGCATCTCATCATAAACACAGACACAAACCTCCTTGATAACTGGTTTCTCTAATGCTAGTTTTCTTCATCATTTTCAATATTAGGGAATAAACCTCTTTTTGATCCACAAAACTAATTATCTATACGTGCATGTTGTACATGGAAATTCTTTGGAAGTGTGAGCTTTCAGCATTGATTTTTTTCATATGCAAGTTTATCATGTTTTGACCTAAGTAAGGAATTCTTCAACATCGTAAGCCCTACAATCATATGCTCACTGAATAATGTGTCACCTCTCTATTGTCATTGGAAGCACCTTCAAATTGGTCCTAATGTTTCCACATGGCATAACCAAAATCTACTATTTAAACATTAACCTTTAAAGCTACAACTTCAACTAGTGTCGCAATGTCCGGGGCTGCATCTTTCAAATTTCCTTTGTACGATTCATACAAATTCCTATTTATATCTCCACGGTGCAAGTGTTACGATGACTGTCAATAATAGGTCTATCTTTATCTCAAAAATGATATGCATATGTTGTGCGTAAATAAAACATTTAACACTATTGTATACAACAATGGCTATGTACCTGAAGCTCTACACTATATGTTCATCTCTCATTACTGCAATTTTGTCCATACTCGTGATAGATGAGAGGTGGTGTGCTACTACCACTGTAGTTCCATGCTCTAATGAAAGAATAATCCTGCAAGTGTTGTTATTGAATATTAGATGAAGTCTCTTCCAAAACCACAATATCTGCTCCAACTATGAGAAAAATATTGTTTCTATTGTAATATTAATCCCACACACGTTCGGTGATAATGCGATGAAATGTTTATCAATGAAAGCACATTGAATTGTATTCAACAACTTGTTCACCATAATAAGCCCATGCTCATGCTTACTCAAACATGTCACTTGGCCATGCCACTTGACGGTACCTTTGAATCCATGCTAAAAACTATCTTGGAATTCATGCTAAAGATCGTTGTCTTGGAATCCGTGTCAAAGACCGTTGTCTTGGAATCCATGCCGAAGATCGTGTTGACCACACTAACGCACTGTGTTCGTTGGTCGGCCAGATCCACCTCAAAAATTATGCTAACTTTTTTGGTATGACCTACGTACATATTGTTTTTGAAAATCATTTAAGAAGAAATACAAATTAAAATCATATTGAAATTATTTTATATACATAAATTCATTATTACACAAACTAATACTAATTAATCGTAAGTATTTGGAAACAAATCATTTGAGGAGAAATAAATCTACAAATGTCACATCCTCATACAATATTAAGTATTTGAATATCCATGCATGATTTATCAAAATTTCAAAATTTGCATTTTAGCTTCTTTCTTAAATGTTGAGTAATTTAACCAATTGAGCTTTTATGAAAAGGCTTTTCTTACAAGACTTAGAATTTAGGCATATTTTAACATATAACCTGTAATTTTCAAAAAAAAATTATCCAAATTATAGAAATTCTTTGTATAAGCTAAACAATAAATCTCTTGATGCAAACAAAATTTCAATTTAACTACAAAATTTTGAGTGGGTCCCCAAATTGGGGTACGTTGTGCGATGGCAACAACACAACTTTTTAAGGACCCCAAACCTGGTCAAAATATTTTCTTCTAAAAATTTTATAACCACCTCAATAATTTACTTCTTTAATGGAGTTGCTTCTACCCATTTAGTGAAATCAATTATTGTGATAATCCATTTGTGGCTTCCTAAAGAGTTGGGGTTTATCTCACCAATGAGGTCAATTCTCCATTGTGTAAATGGAGCATCAATAATTATTGGTTTCAAGGGCATGGCTGTAAGTGTTTCTTACCTGCAAAAACTTGATAATTATGACACCCTCTCACATATTAATGAACATATTTAAACAAAGAAGACAAGGAGTAGCCAACTCTCATGATTTTGTTAGTAGTGGATTTAGGTGCAAAATGACCTTCACATAATCCATCATGAAATTGTTTAATCACCTCAAGGACCTCATTTTTAAATAATCATAGCAACACAATTCCATCTAGATATCTCCAATAGAGTTTTGCTTCTTGAACATAATATTTTTGGGATTGTTGCTTCACGAATCTCATTTTGTTTACAGACATACCTCTTGGGAAAGACAAAGTCTAGAAATATGATAGTATGTCATCGTACCAATTGCATTCTACATTATCAATCCTTCTAATGTCATGCATTTCATCTACCATAACAGTATTGTAGATTAAAGATACAACGCCAAACAAAAATAAAGAAATCACAATAAAGGAATGCAGAACAGTTGTACAAAATGAATGATTTTTATTAATCAATGGAGTTTAGAAACTCCTTTTAAGTACAACAGGGCATGTAACCCTTTTCGTGATACAAAGTTACAATTTGTGCTAGGGTTCTCCGAAACCCTAGCCGGCACAATGTGGTGGCGTCTCCGAAGAATGTATCCTTAACCTCAACGGAATGAGTGGGCTTCGTTGTATCCTTTGGCTCGGACCACTCCAGCTTAAGCAATTGCTATCAACAAATCAGATCTACCACTAGAATCCTGCACACATTAAAATTATCAAAGAGTTAGAAACTAATAAGAGGGCTCCACTGTGTGAGCCCTCAGAAACAATCTAAAACCCTAGATTTATGAAATAAAAATAAACAGAATGCAGAATTCAACAGCAGATTAATACATAAAGAAAGATTACTTGCTTTAGACGAATCTATACCTTTTCCTGTTAACGCGGCGAGACCAGGCGGCGGCGATGGATGCGGCGAAAGGGTTTAGTTCAGACTTAGGGCCGTAGAAGACTCAGAAGACTCTGGATTAACAGCAATAGCCAACTCCAGACTTAGATAGGGAAGATAAGTAGGTTTAGCCGAAGAGATAGATAGGGTTTGAGCCATCAAGGTGACTCAATTTATAATCTACTCTTAGGGCACACTTTAGGGTTTTAACGACACTTTGAACGTGTGGCTAAGATTAAAGTGGATCCAAGGGTAGAGAATAAATCTAGGTTGTGAAACGGATTAAGATGGATGGACGGATGAGATTAAATGAAGGATGGACGGCTCAGATTAAATCACTTAAACTTTATTTATATATATATTAAAATATATTAAAATATTAAAATATATATATAAATATTAATTTAAATAAATTTGGGGATGAAAAATGGCGGGAAAAGTGAAATTGGGCCAAATAATGGTGGGAAAGTGTGGATTTGGGCCAAATAATGGCGGGAAGGATGGATGAGCTGACACGTGGTCGGCGAGGAAGGTATAGATGACTTACAAGTGGCTGGATTTTGGTGTCTACAGATGCCCCTTTTTGAGCTGCTTTGTGTGAAGACACAATGTAGCACAAAAACTTAAGACACCTGAAAAGCTGGATCAGACGCAACTCTCTCTCAAGACTAAAGCACAACTTTGAAGACCAAAGAATAAAAGAATATTTAAAATTTTTCAGCTTACCCCCTCAATTGGCGAGCGAGAATGGTTCTCACAAGCCAATTGGAAGAAATTCGGAAGATAATGAACCGTTTTTGCCCCAACGGTGAAAAAAAAGGGTTGGTGCATGCACCATCTGTTTATGTCCCAACAGAAAAGGGGTTGGTGTACAAACCAAGAAAGAATATGATTGAAGACGATATGAGTGATGTGAAAGATGGACCGTTTTCTGCCCCAACGGTTATAAAGGGATTTTTGCCAAACTGTAAATTCCATGATCATGTAAGATGAATTCCACTATAGGAAAATTAGAAATTGATAACGGATGCCCCAACTCCCGTGTGTGAATCCATACTGTTGATGAAATTGCCTTGTTGGCGCCATTGATATGCAGAGATGAAAGATGCATGAAAGAGTCCAGAACTCAGAGATGCTCCTAGTGACTGTATGGATAATTCCTCGGGTCGAAACCAATCAACCTAGGTAGCCACAATCTCTAGCAAGACTTAAAATAATGACGATATGAAAGATTGTCCATGTTTAAGGCCCCATGAACTAGGCCATCAATGACAACTGTTGAGCAAATTAATCTTGGTATGAGGTCACTTGAAAAGTAGAATACCCAAAATTGATTTCCAATTTTCAAACAATGAAATAATTGATGATGATAAATGGTAAGTGTCCTTATGGTGGTTTAATCCTCTTACCGAATTGCATGGATTCAAATCGCTGCAATCGCCAAGGTGATAGAATATACCACTAGATACGAGGTTTACTTTAATTTGATTTGGCAAAAATATGCATGATGAAAGAAGAATGAAATTGACGATAGATCAGAAGAATTGATGAATGTGGTTAATTTTGTGAAGGTTTTGAATATTTTTAACCCAATTTGTAAAACAATGATGAATGATGCGCTTTTTGAGCGAAATGACAAAATTTGTGTCCAAAACTGTTGTAACCTTCACAAAATGTTTTATTATGATAAGAAGAATGGATGAATGCAATTTGATGAAATTTGGAGGAGGTAAGCTTCAATTTTGTAAGTTTTGTTCCTTTATTCAATACTGACACCAAACGCCGGTCTGCGTTTGTGGTTGGCAAGAGACGCCCGCCGGTGTTTAGGCGCTCTGCAGACGCGGGACTGCGTCTGAATCTGCCATGAAACGCCCTACTGTGTTTCGGGCGCCAAAATCAGCTATTTAAACAGTTTCAGCGAGAATTTCGCTCATTTGTGCGTTCGAGCTTAAGAGAAGTGCGTCTGAGGGAGTGGAGTGAAGTGGAGTGAAAGGTTGTGTGGGAAAGTGAAGCACGCGGGAGCTATGGCGGAGATGGGAGCGGACGCGCCAGTGCAGCCGGCTGAGGTATTTGTTCATTTAAGCAAGTACTTATTATGTGTTTTTTTTTTTTTTTTTTCGGAAAAATTTGTAACAAATTTTTGTTTTGTTGTTTTGCGGCTTAGGGTGTTAGAGGCACGACACCGATTCTCCCCTATCATTTCGGGGATGAGGAGGTCGTTGTCCCGAGCGATCGGGAGATATTGGATGCGAGTGGGGCTAGCGGAGGCAGCCCGGTTGGAGGTAGTTCGGGCGGATGAGGGGTACCTCTCGGCTTTGGCCGAGAGGTGGGATCCAGATCGGGGGACGTTCCAGCTCCCGACTGGAGAGATGACGGTGACGCTTGAGGACACATTGTTTAGGCATCACATTGTGTTGCCTGATCCTCCATCCTCCTCTGTCTCTAGGCGTAGTGAGTCTAGGCACACCACTAGGTCTAGGGCTCCTACTAGGTCTCAGGGGTCCTCTTTTGATGGTTAGTTTAGTGCTTAGATGCACTCTTTATGAGCCTTGGTGCTCTATTGTATATTGTAGCCTTTTGGCATTCATTGTACAGTTTGACCTTTATACATATATATATATACATGGCTTTTATTTATTTGGTGTTTTACTCTCTTTTGTGTGAATGCCTATGTTTTTGTGATGCATGTTTTTATATGTTTTAATGTTTTTGATGCATATGTGATGGAATGGAATGCAAACTTATAGATGATTAATGCGAGACTAAGTAAATGAAATATGCACTAAGAAGCACTCATACTTTTAGATAGTTAGATTTAGCGAATTGTTATCATAATTGTTTAATCGGGGGCACCGAACTTGGTGGCTTGTGAATGGATGACGTATGGAATGACATGAATATGGAAGAAGATATGGAGGGTGATATGGAGGTTGATATGGAAGACTGTTTTACAAAGACTCAAACATGCTAGTGGTATCAAACAAACTTACTAACACTGCCTAATTCAACTAGGACCAAATGTGTGTGCATGCGAGTTCATTAACCAAATCAGAAGCATGGTAGTGACTCTAGGCAATCAAAAACCTGTGTGTGTGCAAGTGTGTTCATTAACCTCATCTTGCATAAATTAGGTAACCCTGTTATGGAGAAGACCCCGAAGCTAGTTTGTCCGTATGAGCATTCAGAGGTCTCTTTTTGAGGAGAGACATGTCGCCACGCAATGAGTATACTCCATTGCCAGTCAAGCGTCTATAGCCCCGGTGAAGGTTAACTCCATAGTCCATGTTGTTTTTGACCTTTGTAAGCCTTGGGGATGACTACCTATCCGTCTCGATTGGACAAGTAGTACGATCCTTACAACTTATTTGGGATCGGTGGTGTGTGAAAAATGTTCATTTCCTTAGAGCTTTGGGGAATCGGATTCTCAACCGAAGTATGATGAGAATTTTACCCTATCCTTACTACTCTGTTTATATTTATATTTTGTGATTGCTTGTGATAGTGGTAAGAACCACTGTTTTATGGACTATGTTTGCATGATAGGACAAACGAGGATTACCCTTTTCACTTCAAGGCACAACCCAAGGATGGTGTTATCTCTCTTTGACACAAGATGTTTTTAAGATGTGAAAATGTGATAGGTTCAAGACCGCTTTTGAAATCATTTCCCAATACTCAAGATTTTATTTAGTGTAATTTGTGATATGGCCCTAGAGAACTTTGACATGCATTTCGAAGTTTGCTTAAAACACTAGGAATGGCTGAGTGACTCAAAACATTTTGGCAATGTAAATATGTGCAAATGGAAAATGGGTGTACGAATGACAATTCGGTTTGATGGATTTTATGAAGGTGCCCCTGATTAAGGCAACATGACTTTTGCTTGACCAAATTTTATATCCAAAAGATAGAATGGTCTCTAACATGATATGCAACTATGGCTGAAAATGAAATGTTATGGTTTTCAATGAGATGTATGCACATGAAATGCAATGTTTTTGAATGAGATGTATGCAACTAACAATGAAATGCAAATTCTTTTTATTTTATTTGTTTTTTTTTTTTTTTTTTTGTTGTACAAGCCATGTATATATGTACATATAAAATTCAAACTATGCGTAGAATGCCCTCAAGTGTATAACATTAAGTGGTTCGGGTTCTTCCTCTCCCTCTAAACTGGCAAGTCTATAAGTTCCATTACCCACTCTTTCGGTGACCATATATGGACCTAACCAATTAGCCGCGAATTTATCTCGAAGATGCGGCAATGCATTGGTGTTTTGTTGATTCTCTTTAAGGACAAGATCCCCTACTTGAAATTCTCTTAGATGAACTTTGGCATTGTAAGCACGTTTCAATCGGTCTTGATAAACTCGCAAATGCTCTAAAGCATTGATTCGTTTTTCATCTATGAGTGTGAGTTGATCAAGACGTGCTTGTCTAGCGATATCATCATCAATAAATTCCTGCAAAGAAATTCGCAAGGAAGGGATCTCGAGCTCAAGAGGCATGATTGCTTCAGCTCCATAGACCAAAGAAAATGGCGTTGCCCCAATGGGAGTTCTAATGCTTGTTCCGTAAGCCCATAATGCTAAGGGGATTTGTGTATGCCAATCTTTATGATTTTCTTTAACAAGTTTCTTAAGAATAGCAATTATGGTCTTATTGGAAGCTTCAGCTTGTCCATTGGCTTGTGGGTAGTAAGGAGTTGAGAAACTATGTTGGATATTATACTTTTCGCAAAGAGCTCGAACATCCTTATTCTTAAAAGACTTGTCATTATCAGAAATAATTTTAGAGGGAATACCAAAACGACAAATGATATGGTGAAGTATAAACTCCACAATTCTAGGACCTGTCATACTGGTTAGAGGAATAGCTTCAACCCACTTTGTGAAGTATTCAGTGGCTGTAATGATGAAAGTATGTTGTCCTGAAGAGGCAGGTGAAATCTTGCCAATTAAATCGAGACCCCATTGTGAGAAGGGCCAAAGGCTTTGGATGGGCTGTAAAACTTGTGATGGTATATGGGTTAAATTAGCGTGTTCTTGACACTTTTTACATTGTTTAACATATTTGCAACAATCTTGTTCCATAGTGGGCCAATAATACCCCATACGTAAAATACGCTTCGCAATGGCCATTCCACTAAAATGACCACCACAAGTACCATCATGGGCTTCAACAATAGCTCTATGTGTTTCACCTGCTTCTAGACAGTGGAGGAGTACTCCATCATATCCACGTTTATACAACACATCCCCCAAAAGAACAAAACGAGCTGCCTTTTGCTTAAAACAACGGCGGGCAGTTCGAGACAAATCAGATGGGAGTGTTCCAAACTTGAGGAAGGCTACTATCTCACTAGACCAAGGCTCATATGGATCCGAATGGATAAAGCAAACATCTTTTTCATCCTTAGACTCAGGCACGGACAATTGCGGACTTAGAGATTGTGGAAATGATTAGGGGCTGTACCTCTCCAAGGGAGTCCTTTGGAATCAATGATCCAAGAGAGGCCATGGCATCCGCAAATCTATTAGTCGAACGAGGCAAACTAGTGATCTCATACCAATCAAACTTAGAGAGCAACTTCATTGCTACATCATGATAAAGCTTAATGGTAGGTTCTTTGGCTTGGTATTCTCCTGTAATTTGTTTAACCACGAGTTGAGAATCCCCAAATATCCGAATACGCTTAATGCTCATAGCTATGGCTGATTGAAGACCTAAAATTAAGGCTTCATACTCTGCTGTATTATTGGTGCATTGGAAGTCTAGTTTGAATGATAAAGGGATGGGAATCCCTTGAGGTGTATGAAACACAACTCCAGCGCCTTGACCTTTCGCGCACTTAGAGCCATCAAAAAATAGCGTGATGTCAACATCTTCCTCCGGAATGATGTCCTCTTCTTGTTCAGTGATAGCAAATACCGAATCATCCGGGAGCTCAATAATCAAAGGATGATCACTAGGTAGTGGAGCTTCCGCAAGTTGATCGGCTATAACTTGACCTTTAACAGATTTTTGGCTAATGAATTCAAGATCGAATTCGGTAAGCAACATTATCCATTTAGCGGTACGAGTGTTATTATAAGTGCGAGACATCATATAACGCGGAGGGTTTTCTCTAGCTATGACATATGTTGTATGGCTAAGCATATAATGACGAAGTTTCTTAGTGGCAAAAACCACTGCTAAGCACAACTTTTCCACATAAGCATATCGGGTTTCATAGCTTACCAATGTTCGACTAATATAATAGACAGATTGCTCACGATTTTGTTCATTCTTTTGTGCAAGCATTGTCCCTAAGGCAAAGTCCGTTGCTTAGATATAAAGATTGAAAGGGACCCCTGGACGAGGCGGAGCTAAGACCGGCGGAGACGCTAAGTCTTGCTTGATGTCATCAAAGGCTTTCTGACACTCATCTGTCCATGAAAATTGTACCCCCTTTTGTAGTAGGTGGCAAAATGGCCTACATTTATCAGAAAGTTGTGCAATAAAGCGACGGATTGAATTAATCTTTCCTTGCAAACTACGCAACTCCTTCAAATTAGTTGGGGGACACATTTCCATAATGGCTTTGACCTTGTTTGGGTCCACCTCAATACCTCGTTTAGAGATAATAAAACCTAGGAGTTTGCCCGAGGTAACACCAAAGACACATTTCTTAGGGTTCAACCTTACTTTATGCTCTAGAAGTCTATCAAAAACTTTTTCCAATACATCAAAATGCTCTTGTCGAGTTTTAGATTTTGCCAATAAATCATCCACATAATCTTCGATAATCTTATGCATATAATCATGGAAAATATAAGTCATGGCTCGTTGATAGGTTGCACCTGCGTTCTTAAGGCCAAAGGGCATCACCCCGTAACAAAAAGTTCCCCAAGGTGTGGTAAATGCTTGTTTTGTGTTGATCTTCGGGGTTTATTCGAATCTGGTTGTATCCTGAAAATCCATCCATGAACGAAAGCATTTCATGACCAGCAGCAGTATCGACAAGAGTATCAATGTTTGGAAGAGGAAAGTCATCCTTAGGACACGCTTTATTTAGATCTCAAAAATCGGTGCAAACACGTATTCCCCCGTTAGGCTTGCGAACGGGTACCATGTTAGAAAGCCACTCAGGATAATCAATCGGGACGACAAATTTAACATCCAGAAGTTTTTGAATCTTCGATTTAACTATGAGGGCCACGGTAGGATGCATTTTCCTAAGTTTCGTTTGACGAGGTTTAGCATCTTTTTGTAAGGTGAGGTTATGGACAACCAAATTAGGGTCTAGGCCTGGCATGTCTTTGTAAGACCATGCAAATATCTCCTTCTTCCGCTTGAGTAGAGCAATCATTTGCTCTTGTTCCTCTGATGATAGACTTTTAGCCAGTTTCACAATTTGGGTGCCATCTTGGTCTGGACTAAGGTCTACATCGATAGTTTCTTCAATAGACATGTGGGAACCTTCCTCAAGCTGATGGGGAGTAGGGATCGGATTTATGTCATCTAAAATGTCATCGAGCTCCTGTGCCTTGCTCTCGTCTATGTCTGCTCGGAAGACCTCCGGCTTAGAAGATGAAGGTGAATGTGGAGGTGAAGGAGGAATGTAGTTGGCGGAAGCCCTTAACAATTCCTCGAAAAGGATGAACTATGAAATAGATGGAGGAGATGAAATCCGATCCATGTCAATCGAGTTTGGGTTGATCGGGATTGGCTTATCCGGATCATATGGATTATGGAGCGGGGTGAATAAGTCTTCAAAATTCATTGTCGACTTATGAAAGAAAGGATGGGCGGAATGGAAGGGAAAACCGGTGAAGACCTCGGAAGACCTGAAATGCAAAACAACATAGTTTTTCAGTTTTTTTTTTTTTTTTGTAGTTTGAGTTTTTTTTTTTTTTTTGGGAATTTTCGATTTTTTTTTTTTGGTAGTGGTGAAAACCACTATTTTAGTATATACATATAATACAGGTTTGGATTATGGCTTATGGATGTGGCGGAGGGGGTGGTTCACCTCGTTCTTATGGAAGAAGCAATCGAAAGATGGCCTCTTGGAGAGGGAACAATTGGAGATAAAACTCGTCTTGTTCGATGAGGGGAACAATGGGCGCCGACTCTTCTTCAGATTCATCACCATTTGACATGACGTCAAATTCTTCATAGGCTTCATCTTCGGATTCGTCGGGGTGGAGGATTTCTTCTTCTGAATTAAGATTAATGCTTTGAAAAGCTTGTTCAAAAGAAGAAAGGGATGGAAGTGGTTGGTAGCCCAGACCAAAACGCTCAGTGGGTCTCTGGTATGGCATATCGATGCGTTCAATTACCCCTTGCTCGTATCGACCTAGGCCAAATTACTGCCAATTATGTCTGTGGAAATAGCGAGAGGGAAAACCCTCCATCCTTTCGATATTGGCGAGGACTGGATGCTTGGGTTCTAGTATGGTGGTAGGACTAGAAGATGACTCTATTCCCCCATATACAAAATTAATGGAATTTGGCATAGAACCCATGTTATAAACCGATCTAATGGATAAATGTTGGTCATGTGGACGACCAAAATCTTTAACTGTTTGCACATTGAACGGTGTGATGTGGACATCTTGGATGGCATACTCACCAATACTTGCATCAGTTAGATGGACCTTGACTTGGGAGGGAGATGGACTAGATGATGGAATAGAAGAATGTGGGATAGAAGAATTGGAAGGATTTGGTTGGGTTGATGCTTCACTGACTTGTGAAACATCAGCTGGTGATGGTTGGGAAGATGGAGGAATAATAGGTGACTGGCAGGAAGGTATAAGTGGCTGGATTTTGGTGTCTACAAGTATTATTCATTTTCTCTCCTTATTTGTTAGCCATGTACCTTTCCAACCCCTATCCTCTAATGATCTAAACTGCTTTAAATTCCACATCATACTGCAATAACTTATCCATCCATCTTGTAGGATTGCCCGTGGGTTTTGACTGGGTAAGGACATCTTTTACATCAATATAAGGAATGCAAGTTATAACTTTGTTAGATCCAAAAATACCTTTGAAATACTCTAATGCTCTTATAACAATATAATCCATTTTTTTATCATGGTATATTTTAGTTGAGCTCCTTTTAGTCCTGTGCTCATAAAAGCTATGGGTCTTTCATTGTTCTCATCATATTTTTGAGATAAGACTACAACAATAGTATGTTATAATGCAAAGGAATATATATGAAATTTTTTAAAATAGTTGAAAATTCAATACTAGGGCCATAGTGATGGCATCCTTAATACTTTGAAAAAATTTAGTATGCTCCCTTGTCTATCTGTTAGGATCCCATCCTAATGTTATTTTGTAATTCTCATTATTATGTAATGACCCACTTCCAACGTGAGGGATCCCATCTATAATGTTATTTTGTAATATTTTGTAATGTACGTGGCATGTTAGGCTCCTAGCCAAGTGGGGCCATTTGATGTAACCGTTATCAAGATTGTAACCGACATTTGGTAGAAGATTCTAGCTCGAGTGGCATTTTGCATGTAAGCCAACTCTTGAGCTTAGGGTTAGGGTTGCATGAAGTCTTTCTTTAAAAAGCTATGAAGCCATGTACGAAGACATCTTTTTGCAAGTTAATGAAATATTGAAGGAGGTTGCCCCCTCGAAGAGGCCTGCGATTCTGAGTTATTTGTGAGATTGTTTCAATTTTGCAATTACTTTTGCATAGTATTATTTTGTTATTGCATGTATTTCAGTTATCTTTCAGTATTTTATGTGTGTGAGCTTTATTTCAATAGTAGGTTCCTTACAAGTGGTATCAAAGCGCTTTCCAGGGCCGAGTTCTACTGTGACTGCGATAATTCTTGCTCAACCATTTCCACTTGTTAGGTATAATTTTCCTGTGTTTTTTCATTCTATTTTCCTTTATTCAAAAAGCCAAAAAAAAATCTGCAAAAACCAAAAAAATATAGTCTATTTTTTTTAGTTGAGTAGGCTAGAAACCCTGTGTCGAGGGTTTTAAAATATCGTGAAGGAGTTATCGTTATTGGCTAAGCTAGATAGCCCATAAAGCATCTAGTGAAGTGAGGGGTGATCAAGCTCCAATACCCAGGCCTCAGACAACACTCGTGCACGGAATCGAGCTCCCACGCATCTTCGGGTGTATCGGGAGACCATTCTAGGTTTAACAAAATTTTATCTAGTAGGAAGCTTTTCGGCCTTGTATCATCCATAGTCCATGGGACACAACATCTCGGACGATTACCCTCTCGTATTGTCAGAGAGGTAGATAGTGTGCTCAAGGGTATGTGTGGAATCCTCCTTGGGTAGTGGCCTAAAATATTGGTCCGAGCACTATTGTTCATCACTACGATATAACAGAGGGCCTATGGGTGTTACATACTCCTTTACCTAGCATACCCTAGTTCTGTTAAACACTTCAACCTGCAAAAACACACATCTTCCTATTTTGCTGAACCTGCATTCACAATCCCAAAAAGTGAGCATACGGAGGACTTCCCTATCACAGAAGAACGCACTTTGCATGCACCAACAGTTAGGACAGAGTCCACAAGTGTCTCTAACAGTCTACAATATTCTAGTACCATCCAGATTAGTGGTAGTAACAGTTAGGTCAATGATAGTACCATTCAGGTCAATGACAGTAATAGTCAGGATAGTGACAGTAACAGTCGGGTCAGCAACAGTAACAGTAACAGTCAACTGTAATAGTCAAAAAATACAGGTGGTCCAAATCATAAATAGAATCGTTAGTGTCAATAACTGTAGTACAGGTGACAAGATAGTGACAAGGTGATCAATTGATAGATCAAAGACAATTGATCCAGTACCCAACTTGTGACCTATAGCTCCAAATTAAAAAAAATAGTATTTTGCTACTTTTTGATTCTGCACCCAAAAAATAAAAAATCGTGCAAATCGGAGCTATAACGAAGAAGTTATATTGGTTTTATCATTACTCTATTTTGAGTAATTCTTAAACCAAAAATAGGGAAAAATAGCCCTAAAAAAGTCATAACAAGCCCTAGACAACTCCAAAATTCCTCAAATTTGTTTTGTTGTCTTAGTTAGCCCCTTTTGCACCTCTCACAAAATTTTTGAGTCCTAACTCATTTTTTCTCAAAATTCCTCAAATTTATCAATTTTCCACTAGCCCTTTTTGGCCAAATATTCTCCAAATACAAAATCTGAGTCTGGGGTGCCCAAAAATCCGTGTTGTGGCATATAGCTCATTGTGACCATATTTTCAAGCTGATCATCTTGATATATAACATCCAAGCACTTTTTGGACTCCTTACTAAAAATAGTAACTCCAGAAATCACACTTCTATTTTTAGTAATTCAGTAAAAAAGTTCAAGGCTATCTCAAATGGCAAGTGGCACTCGTGGACATCAAAAAGAGGTAGAGCAAAACACTACTTCAACATTGGATACCCTACTAAGTGTTGTTAATGGCTTGCAAAAAACAACTGAACACTTGATGACAGAATTTCAAACTTTCAGAATTGAACAAGATACCTCCAGAATTCGCCTAGAAGAACAACTAGCAGATGTTGAGTCTAAAATACAAGGTGTTCCAAGCAAGTCTGAGTATCATCAAGGAAAGGGAACATATGACTCTCACCTTCGCTTTGATCGTGATACTACCTTCAAGATGCCAAAACTAGACTTTCCTAAGTTCAATGGGAAGGATGTGGATGGATGGTTATGTCGTGTTGCTCAATTCTTTAGACTCCACGATGTCCCCATTTATCATCGAGTTCAAATGGCTTCTTTCAATTTGGAATATGAAGCCTTATAGTGGTACCAATGGTTGCAGAAAACTCTCCCTGATCCTTCTTGGGTGGACTTTGAGTCTCAATTACTCACTCGCTTTGGCTCTAGTGAGTATGATGATTTTACAGGATAGTTGACAAAGCTGAAACAAACTTCGATAGTTCGAGATTACCAAATACAATTTGAGAGATTGGCCAACAAAACTACAAGATTGAATGAAGGGTTCTTTATGAGTTGTTTTGTTAGTGGGTTGCGGGAAGATCTCCAAGCCGAGGTCACAATGTTTAAACCACAATCCATGATGTAGGCTATCCAGTTGGCTCATTTGGCCGAGTCCAAATTTTTAGCTCAGAGGCGGATATCTAAATTTCCATAAGCTAAACCCTCTTTTCCTCCTAGATTCCACAATCAACATGAACAAAAACCTGTTGCACCCACTACTGCACCCAAACGTTTAACCACTGTCGAAATGGATGCGTGACGTGCCCAAGGGTTGTGCTACAATTGTGATGAAAAGTTTTCTCGTGGGCATAGGTGCACCCAAAAGAAGTTGTTCCTCATCGATGTTGATGAGCCTGACACCAACGACCATAGTGATGATGACACTGAATCAGTAGAGGAACCACCTAAACCAGAGGAAGAAAACCAAGATGAACCACAGGCTAAAATTTGTGTTCATGCTCTTGCTGGCATTACTACTCCCCAAACCATGAAAGTTGTGGGTTATTTCAAGGGCCTGCGTCTTACCATCTTGATTGATTCTGGCAGTACACACAATTTTATTGATCCCCGCATTGCCAAGTAGGCAAATTTTTATGTACACACATGTAATTCCTTTGAGGTTATGGTAGAAAATGGTGGGACTTTACCTTGCAAAGGTAAATATCGTAATGTTAAGGTCAAGATTGGGGACTATGAGCTCAAACAAGATATGTTTGCACTTCAATTAGGGGGATGTGATATTGTGTTGGGAGCTCAATGGTTGGGCACATTGGGAGTCATCTCCTGGCACTTTTTTGAGCTTTGGATGCAATTTTCACAGAATGGATAGTCCTACACTCTCCATGGCTTAAAAGTAGGGCCTTCACAGATTATCAATTCTAGTCGGATGGAGAAATTGTTAAAAAAATCATCTCGGGGTGTCATAGCTCAGATTTTTGCGATCCAACCTCATCCTTCAGAGGAGGATTCTGTTCCTGAAGATTTGCAACTTATTTTGACCAAGCACAACTCTGTTTTCGTTGAGCCAACAGAATTACCACCTTGCCACTCTCATGACCATGCTATCCCCTTGTTACTTGGTAATGCACCACCCAACATTATACCGTACAGGTATCCTCATGCTCTTAAGTCAGAAATTGAGAAGTTAGTACAAGAATTGTTAAAAGTTGGTGTCATTTGGCCAAGCAATAGTCCTTACTCTTCTCCGATTTTACTAGTACGCAAGAAAGATGGGTCTCTAGTTGTGTATCGATTATGAGAGCTCAATAAACTCACCATCAAGGATAAGTTTCCTATTTTTATGGTGGATGAATTATTGGATGAACTTCATGGGACTATGTATTTTTCCAAACTTGACCTTCGCTCGGGGTACCATCAAATCTGGCTCAAGGATGAGGATATTCCCAAGACTGCTTTTCGTACTCACGAAGGTCACTATGAGTTTTTGGTAATGCCATTCGGCTTGACTAATGCCCCTTCCACTTTCCAGAGCCTCATGAACAACATTTTTCGTCCATTCCTCCGGAAGTTCATTCTAGTCTTCTTTGATGACATTCTGGTGTATAGTCGCTCATGGGAAGAGCATCTTATTCATGTGAATCAGACTCTCCAGTTGTTGGCACAACATCAACTCTATGCTAAGCGTTCCAAGTGTTCTTTTGGGTTGACAAAAGTGGAATATTTGGGACACATTGTCACTAAGGAGGGCATCAAAGTTGACCCCAAGAAGATCCAAGTTGTTCAGGAATGGCCGAAACCTCACACTCTCAAAGGTCTTAGGGGATTTTTAGGGCTTATAGGTTATTACCATAAATTTATTCGTAACTATGGTAAAATTGTAGCTCCCCTCACTTCCATGTTAAAGAAGGACTCTTTTACTTGGACAGGACCCACTGAATAGGCTTTCCTAGAATTGAAGCATGCTATGACCACTACGCCTGTCTTGGCCATGCCATATTTCTCCAAACCATTTGTCATTGAAAGCGATGCTTTAGGTCGTGGTATTGGTGCAGTGTTGATGCAATAAGGGAGACCCTTGGCCTTCACTAGTAAAGCTCTCTCTAGCCATAATTTGGGAAAATCCACTTATGCCAAGGAGATGATGGCAATTTTGCATGCAGTAACCCATTGGCGACCGTATCTCATCGAGCATCATTTCTCCATTAAAATAGACCATCAGAGTCTCAAATACTTTTTGGAGCAATGGGTTGCCACCCCTGAACAACAAAAATGGGTCTCTAAACTCATGGGCTATGATTATGATATCACCTATAAGAAGGGCAAGGAGAATGTTGTGGTCGATGCTCTCTCTCGCCAATTTGAAGCTCTCAGTATGTTGTGTGCCATTTCATTGTCGGTCCCCCAATGGATCGATTCCTTACGCTAGGAGGTACTTCAGGATTCTGAATTGTAGACTTTGGTTGCTTTCCTATACACTGAGCCTACTTCATGTCCAGGCTACACTTGGGATGGCCAGGATCTGCATTACCACCAACGCCTTGTTGTTCCCCACAAGTCCTCACTGTGGGAACTTCTCATGATAGAACTGCATGCTACCCCATCTACCGACCATTCAAGATTTCTCAAAACATATGAATGGCTTAAGCGCACTTTTTTTGGAAGGGTATGAAAAAGGACATTCAAGATTTTGTGGCAGCTTGTGATACATGTCAATGGATGAAAGGTGAAACAGTGCATTCTCCAAGCACTCTTCAACCCTTGCCCATTTCTGACCAGGTTTGGACGGATATTTCTATGGATTTTATTGAAGGCTTACCTAAGTCTGGAGGCAAATATGTTATCTTCGTGGTAGTGGATCGTCTTTCGAAGTATGCTCACTTTTGTTCCCTATCCCATCCTTACACAACCTCCACCATTGCCCAAATTTTCCTTGATTCTATCTTTCGCCTTCATGGTCTGCCCTCCTCCATCATGTCCGATCGTGACCCAACCTTTACTAGTCACTTCTGGCAAGAATTATTTAAGTTGCAGGGGACTCAACTCAAGATGAGTTCAGCTTATCATCCACAAATGGATGGCCAGACGGAGATTGTCAACAAATGTTTGGAAACCTACCTTCGTTGCTTTACCTCGGATCATCCTACGCACTGGGCGAGATGGCTTCCTTTGGTCGAGTGGTGGTACAACACTTCCTATCACACAACAACCAAGGTTACCCCTTTTGAGGTAGTTTATGGGTGCCCTCCACCGACGCCTTCCTCCTACATTCCAGGTAGCTCCAAGGTCCATGCAGTCGACACTACTCTCAGTCAGCATGCTGATGTCCTCCATCAACTAAAGATGAATTTGGATGCAGCCCAGAATCGGATGTGCCAACAAGCTGACCAACACCATTTTGAGCGCAGTTTTGATGTGGGTGATATGGTTTTCCTTTGCTTGCAACCGTACAAACAGTTGTCCCTCCAACTTCGTAGATGCCAAAAACTTATCGCAAAGTACTATGGGCCCTATCAGGTGTTACAGCGGATTGGTGCCACAGCCTACAAATTGGCCCTTCCACCTACATCCAAGCTCCATCCTGTTTTTCATGTTTCCTCTCTCAAAAAGGTGGTGGGAAATCAGGTACAGGTTCAATCTGCACTTCCAGAGTTAGATGAAGAAGGTTCTATCTTGCTTGAACCCGAATAGTTGTTGGATCATCGGACTCGCACTCTTCGCAACCACACCATTACTGAAGTCCTTGTTCAGTGGTATGGACTCTAGCCAGAAGATGCTACATGGGAATCTCTCCATCAGCTCCAACACCAGTTTCCTCACCTTCAACTTTGAGGACAAAGCTTTTTGAAGGGGAAGGACATGTTAGGATCCCATCCTAATGTTATTTTGTAATTCTCATTATTATGTAATGACCCACTTCCAACGTGAGGGATCCCATCTATAATGTTATTTTGTAATATTTTGTAATGTACGTGGCATGTTAGGCTCCTAGCCAAGTGGGGCCATTTGATGTAACCATTATCAAGATTGTAACCGATATTTGGTAGAAGATTCTAGCTCGAGTGGCATTTTGCATGTAAGCCAACTCTTGAGCTTAGGGTTAGGGTTGCATGAAGTATTTCTTTAAAAAGCTATGAAGCCATGTACGAAGACATATTTTTGCAAGTTAATGAAATATTGAAGGAGGTTGCCCCCTCGAAGAGGCCTATGATTCTGAGTTATTTGTGAGATTGTTTCAATTTTGCAATTACTTTCTGCATAGTATTATTCTATTATTGCATGTATTTCAATTATCTTTTAGTATTTTGTGTGTGTGATCTTTATTTCAATAGTAGGTTCCTTAAACTATCTTATATATCTATATTTCTTAATTTATTAGTTTAGCAAATTTGACAAAAAAAGGAACAAATCTCCTGACAAAATTTATTTTACCAAAGAAAGATCTAACTCCTTTTAGGTTCTTAGGGGGAGGGATCTTGGTAATAGCTTTAGTCCTTTGTGGGTCAATACTAATCCCTTCTTTTGATACTACATGCCCTAATAAATTTCCTTGTGTAGCCCCAAAAATACACTTCTTTGGGTTTAGAAATATCTCATATTCTTTGCATATGGTAAATACGGTGGCTAAGTGTTCAAAGTGATCCTCTAGATTCTTTGAAAATATTGTTATGTCATAAAGGTAAACAACTATTTCAAACTTAAGACCTTTGAATGCAAAATCTATGGCTCTTTGAAAGGTCAAACTTGCATTCATTAATCCAAAATTCATCCTAAGGTATTCAAATGTTCCCCAATGGGTAGTGAAAGTAGTCTTATACCTATCTTCTAGATTCACCAATATCTGATTGTAGCCTGGAAACCCATCTAATAGAGACATCTTGGCTGATCCAACAACTACTTGTACTAACTGCTCCATGTTCAAAAGTGGGTAGTTACCTTTAAGTGAGTTCTTATTCAAATTTTTAAAATCAATACACAGCCTAATTTTTCTACTTTTTTTTATAGGTACTAGATTTGCGATCCATGAAGAGAATCTAACTTTTTTGTTAATTTTTGTATCTAATAACTTATGTACCTCTTTCTGCATAACTAGATGCAACTTTGAATTAAATTTTCTTTGTTTTTATTTAAATGGATTTGTACCTTCCTGAAGGGGTATGATATGTGTCATTACATCTGTATTGAACATTCTCAAGTCTTCGTAACTCCATGCAAAAACACCTTTATTCTTTTTCAGGAAGCTTATATATTTTTTTCTTTCTTTATTTGTCAAAGCCTTATTTATTTTTACTAGTCAAGGTTCCTCTTCTATTCCAATACTTACTTCATCAACTTATGATTCCTATAATAGTGGTTTGTAAGCTCTATCAAAGTCATCAAATAGACTTTCTAATGAAACAAATCCATAAGGAATTCTGTTAGTATTTAATTGTATCACTTCTACAGGTCCTCCTATGACATCTTTTAACTTGGCTTCATCTTCCTCATCATATATTAGATTTGCATACTGATTCTATAGGGTCATGAAATATTTGATATCAATATCATTTTCAAAAAGTTGAAGATACACAACATTATTTGGCATAGAAGGTTTGTAAAAAAAGATAGCGAGGAACCTATCCATATACTTTGTATCTATTTTTGCACAGTCTAAACCTGGATCATTAACAACTAAAATATTTGTAACCTCATTTTGATTTCTAGGAATATATTTCAAATTAAATGCTAGAAATTTATCAATATCATCAAGCATAACCTATTTGTACTACCTCAACCTTGGGTGTTTAGCCTGATACTTTTCTTTTTCTTGTATAATAAGTTCTACATATCCAAACACATATACCCAATTCCTTTGCTTTTCTTAGCCTAGGCAACAGAGCTTCATATTCTGCTACATTATTTGTACAAGGGAACTCAAGTCTGTATGGTATACCAAGATAGTTTCCTTTAACATCGATCAAATTAATGCCAACACTAGCCCTTGTTTGTGACTTTGCTCCATCAAAAGTCAAGGTCCATATTTCTTTAGTTAACTCTCTGGATGATTTTGCATCAAATTTTGCTATAGTCTTGGGATCCATATCTTTAGCTTCATAGATTTTTTTAGAAAAGGTTTATGCTAGATTGAATATACTCTCATGCATTTTTCTTCCACGAAGTTGATTAGGTTAATCATTGTATTATCAAACTTCCTTAATTCAACATAATACCTATTGAAGGGCTCATGTCTAAAAGTAAAATTTTATTTTCCAAACATTGGGATGGTGGCATAAGACCAATCTAGTTGAATTGAACCACCTAGTTGTTCAACCCAATGTCTACTTAACAATAAGGAGAAGAAAGGATCAACATCTACAATTTCCACATCCATAACTATTCCTTTCTTGGGATATTGGTCCAAAATACAAGCAATCCAGTTATTATCCCAACACAGGGCTCTTGTCTACTATCCATAACAAAAATAGATGGGGAACCTCTAGTACATGTTAATCCTAACTGATATACTATTTGCTTTGGCATGATGTTATGTGAAGTTCCACTGTCAAGCATACAATTATGGATTACATATTGATCTCCTAAATATGAAGTATATTTTAGAGAAATATAAAAAGGCCTGACTGAAGAAGGATTTTTGGTTGATTGATTCTCTAATATAGAGGCATTGTATACATGTCCATCTACCTGATCAACTAACCCAAAGGATTTACAAACTTAATTCCTGTATTTAGGAATGGACATTAGTTCACCAAATGTAACATTAAATTTCTATTTAGTTAATTCTAATTCAAAATCAAATTCCATCTTCTTGACTTCAACTAACTTTCTATTTTCTTGTTGTTTAAGAATATCTTCTATTATTTCAGTAATATGAGGGACAAACTATTTCTTTTCATATTTTTGATATTTTTCTCCTTATTCTAGGGAAGTGTTCCTTTGGAATCCTTTTATGTTCTATCTAGTATTGTTATGTTGCTTAAATTCACTACATAAATTATTTCTAATGATTTTTCTTCTTCTATTGTGGGAGCCAATTTGCCTTGTTTCATTCTTTCAAATCTACTATCCTGAGGTCGTTGTAAGATCTCAACATTATCAATTATGAAAGCCCTAGGAGGTTGACTAGAAGTAGACAAATTAACCATTTAATTTTCAAACTGTAACTCTCTAGCTTCATCATATTGATTCCAACACACGTTAATTTTGATATCCTCATCGAAGTCATCCTCAAGATTCACATTGTCATGCAAGCTCAGGTATATACCACAATCAATACAATTATGAGGAGCATCACAAGTTGAGCAATAGAAAGGAAAATCTACAACTATGTTAACTAAAGGAACTATATCTAAATATTTTGAAATTTTTTTTTTCTTCGAGTTATTATTATTTTCCCCATTTTTACCATTTCCATATGATTTATTTATAATCCAATTTATATTGAATTCCTTTTAAAAGGAGGCTTATTATCACTCTGAGATGGTGAAGGTTCTCCATTCTTTGTTTTTCCTCTTTCAATTATAGCTAGTTTATTATTCATAGTGTTGAACATCTTAGTCATCTAATTAGCTAGTTTTTCCATGGGGTCATGTTCTATTTTCCTTATCATGGTGAACCCTACCTTTTTTGGATTTTTCTCAGGCTGATTTAGTTCTAAGGAATAGGGATTCATTTTTTTACTATCAATCATGTTTCTTTCAATATAAATTTCTTTCTCCATACATTCATCAATAGTAGTTACCACTTGTTGTCATAATTCATAATTAAATTCTCTAGGAAATGTATTCTTATAAAAGTAGATTGATTGATTGTCATTTGGTCTCAGGGTGATAAGGAATTTTATTTCTTATCTTGAAAAACCTCTTGTTAAAATCTTTCACAGATTCATTCTCTTTATTTTTCATAGTAGCTAACTCTATCAATATAGATTGTTCATTCTTTCTTTCCCCATACTTTTTCAGAAAAACATTTTCCATTCTATGGAGATTAGGAATATGATTATCTAGAATACTATTAAACCACTCCTTGGCATATTTTTCTAAAGTCTATAGAAATAATTTGAGAACTACATCTTCTTCCTCTACCTCAATGTTATCCATGGCATACAAGAAACTATTGATATGGTCTTGCCCTATTACTGCATTATTTCCTTGAAATATTGGCAAGTACTTATGAGCCTTAGTAGGGAGATTATGCAAGATCGTGGGTAATTGAAAGGGTTTGTATCTATTAGTTCTCTATAAATGGATATTAAGATTATTCTAATTGTTTATATTATTTTGAAGTGGAGGGTTGACCATACTAACTACTAGGGCAGTGATAACAAGGTTTATAACAACACTCACAGTAGGAACAATAGTGGAATTATTCTTAGGAGTAGAATTGTAGTTATCTCTAGAAACATAATTTCTAGCTATTGGGATTTTATGGATATGGATAAATACCTTTGGATTTGATAGTTCTCAAAAAATACTATTGCCACTTCTTCTTATGGATGTCAGATCATATTCTTTCTTCTTGATTCTTGATTTTATTGAATTTGTTCAAGTCGAAGTCGCCAATACTAATGTGAAATTTTTCAAGAAAAGAAACACTCTCTGGCTAAAATTACTTAGCCTCAAAATTCTCAATCTCACAAAATCCCTCTACAAGGTATTATGGGATTTGACAAATATAGTTTAAACATCGAAAGAATTGACAAAATCCATGACTGTTGTTTTTCAAAAGTTCGAAAAATTAAAGTAAAAGGAAAAGACTTCAAAAGATAAAATATTCAAAACAAGCTTATTTTTGGCAATGATACAAAAACTATTGTGGAAATATTTTGTGTCATTTATATTTCAAGTGTCATGCCATAAAATGCTTCTTTATCACAAGCAGTATCACAAACTTCGGTGGATTTGCCTCTTTAACCCATAAATAGATTATCTAGTGACTCTAAACAGACTAGGTTGGGTAAGCTTAAGCATTACTTATTAATATCATGCTCATCTGGATGAATAAAACTAATTAAAAAGGTTTTATGTTCTTTGATCAAGATTCACATAAACACATACATTTACCATTTGACTAGTGCCTTATCCATTGGGCCATTATAGCAAGATTTGTTAACACAATTATTGTTAAGAAAAAAAGGGAATAAAATGTTAGGTTGATTACATTCATTCAAATTATGTAATAAATGTAATTAATTAGCTAATGACAAGAATCATCAATTACACATTGAGAGTATGTAACATGTAAATGAGACACACACAAAACTAAAGAGAATGAATTTGCCAAATAAATAAGCTGGAATTTGTATTAATATCAATATTTTACAATGGAGTCTGGCTCAAAATGACACAAGACACAATAGATAAATACAAAATCAAGATTCTCGTTCAAATGATGAAACAAGAATCTGTCATCCTTCCGTTCCAATGTGGTAACAATAGGTTTCCTAGTTTCTAGTTTAGTTACTAAAAAATAATCTTAGCTTCCGAACGCTTCTTCAAAATTCTTGCATAGTAATGAGAAGAATTAAGGGGTGACAAAGAAAAAAGACAACAATTTTCATCCTAAATATAATGACTTGATAGCATAAGGTTCCCCATGGTGTGGTGAAAGTTATTTTAAATTGGTCCTTCTGGGTGATTTTGAGTTTATTATAGCTTGGGAATCCATCCATTAAAGTTAACATTCTACATCCTATGGTGAAATCGATGTTGGACAGAGGGAAGTTGTCCTTGGGACATGCTCTATTAATGTACCATAAGTTGGTGCACACTCTGATACTATTTATTTTCTTAGCAATAGAAACAAGGTTAGAGATATGGTCAAAATAGTTAATGGATTTGATGAATCTAATGTTGAGGAGTTTTTGAGCTCCTCTTTGACTAGCGATGTGATTTTTAGACGCATTTTTTGTAATTTTTACTTTACAAGATTTGCACCTAGAGTGATGACTAGATGGTGGATGACTAGAGAAGGATCAAGGCTAGACATATTGATGTAGGAACTGTGATATGATAAATATGTATAATAACAATGTAAATAAAGTGATAAAATAAAGGAAATATATTTTAATATTGCAATATGTGTCTTCCTTTATTTCTATTACAAAATGTAGTCTGAATTACAATAGACCTCCCAAAAGGGAGGGTTTCCTTTGTAAATAAATCAAATGGTGACTTCAATTTTCTCCTTGATTACACTCAAGAGTCTCGGATGGGTTTTGGTTGCTTGCATGTGCAGCCGCCCTAATCCTCTTGCTACCTTTGACTCCTACACAGGCCCACAACAATTCATTAGTATCATATATTGAGAAAGAGTATGCAATAGTAAAAACAAAATTCAAAAACACGTTAAGAGCACATTAAAGCACATACTCACTTATGCATATATAAGTCCTAAGTAAATTGGGAAACACTTAGATAGTATTTTCTTATATGTTCAATGGGAAAATATGGTTTATTTATAAGATTTATGAGGGAAATGGGTGAGGGAGGTGACTTGGCTAGTTAAGTGGTGGAGAGGTGCAGTTAAGATACATGTAATTTGGAGTTTCCTCTTTGCATTGGTATTATCACCAAATGTGTATGCTTTGGAATTATCACCAGAGATGTGCACACATTGGAATTATCACCAGATTTGCATGCATTGGAATTGTCACCAAGTGTGTGCTTGCATATTTGAAACTATTGATGAATGTGCACACCTTGTAATTGTATCCATATGTGTATGCATTGGAATTGTCACCAAGGGTGTGCATGCATATTTAAAAATTTTAATGAATGTGCACACCTTGGAATTGTCACTAGATGTGTATGCATTGGAATTATCACCAAGAATATGTGAGAGTGGAGGTATGACTAGGAGATGTGGCAAGTGAAGTGGAGATGGGATGAGTGTGAGGGAAATATTAACCCATATAAATAATGTATAATTAGGATGGGAGAGAGTGAATTGATGCAAATGGGTTTTCTCCTTGTTGGTAATACCAATGCAAATGGAGCAACTTCCTATTTGCATCATTTTACCCTTACTTCTAGAGGGTAGACCTAAGATTTGGGGTGACAGAGGGAGCTTGGCTAGGTCTAGAATAATTTGATTATTATCTATTTGTTATCATTAATGATAATTAGATTAGCAATTTGACCCTTAAGTTCATTATTAGATGGGGTATTTAAGGGGAGATATCTTAACGCATTGGTGATAGGAAGTTGAGAAGAAGAAGATGATTTAAGAGATAAAAAATTAAAGAAGGACAATGATATGCTTTAGGATTTTTGACCTTGATCACTTAGCAATAAGCAAAAGGTTTAGAATCATATGGAATGTGATAAGTTTTGTCCTTGTATTTTTATTTAAGGCACTAATAAAGAGTTGAAGGGATGGCCCGCATCTCATGGATTCATGATCTACGAAGAATAATATTGTAGGTTAAGCCACATGGCATGACATATAAGAGGTAATAAGAGTGAATTTTGACTCAAAGGGGCTAATACCACTAGCCTCACATTCCCTGTTGTTGACATCCCTGATAACAAGAGTAGATTTCTCAAAATATTCTGTGGTTAGCCTAAAATAATATATGAACTTCAGGCTATAGACATTGAGACCAAAACAATTATCAACTAAAACTCATTTGATAAACTTGTCACTTATATAGCCTATCATATATAATGTAAGATTTTTTACCATAGAGGATTGAGGAATATCATCCTCGTGGAATGATATAGTTGCATGGTTAACCCCAATGGACCCTATTGTCAAAAGCAGAATGGGGAAAGTGTCGTAAAGGACCTCTTCATGATGCTTCCCACTCATCTCCTCACCTCAAGGATAGGGGTAGTTTGTGAGCTAAATTTTTATGGATTGAGTGAAGAACACCTATATTTCTCCTAAGATACTTTTGACAAAGCTTAACCTCAATATATCCCTAATGCACCATATAAATACAACAACAAGGCCTAAAATAAATTTAAACCTGATGAAAAGAAAAAATGATTTCTCCTTTAAAAGAAAGGATGTAATAGCAATGCAAAAAACAACCTAAATATAGTTGTATATGATTTTGACTCAATGATAAGAAGATTGAAGATGATCCCCTAAATTATTAAGCTCAACTTTTATTTTATTTTTATTTTTTTTTAATAAATAAATAAAAATATAAATAATATTTTTTTAGAAAACAACAAATAGATCTAAAAACTTAAATTTTGAGAATAAAGAGATATGGATCAGAAGAGCCTCATTCTATCACAAAACTAGAAGTATTTATTGTCCCATGGAAGCAATACTAGTGCTTCAGCATCATGATGGGACTTTTGCTTTCCTACAAAACAAATAGAAAAAGGGATCTACTTGAGTTGGAGGAGAGTATCAGGCTCCCCTGACTAGCATCAAACCCCTCTTTAGATATGAGCTAAAGATAATATAATATTAAAAAATGGATTAAATTATCAGTGGCAAAAACACCACTGGGATAGTGATAATGTTACCAACACTTTTGTCTGATGGACAATGCTTTCGTTTTCTACGACTATGTTAAAAATAGAGAGCAATAACACTATTAAACCTGCAATATGGTAGTGCTCACTTATAGAAAAATGAAATGAAATACAAGATTTAATCACTTGATGACAAATGCAAGGAAGGTCCCTAACCAAGGGGTACAAGGACGTTGCTAAATGATAGAAAAACAAAAAGTCTGCTTAATGCATTTGCAAACTAGTAGTGACAAAATATGAAATGCAAAAATTAATGCAAGTGAGGTAACCAAAGCAAATTAATATGCAACAAGATTAAATATTAGAGATGCAAAATAAAAGATAATATTAAAAGAAAACAAGGGAAAAAGCACAATCCCAAAGCACACTTGTTGCTCTAAAATACTAAGGTTATTTTTTGTTGTCGTGGACACTTGAGAGCTTGAGCTTGGACAATCCCAAAGCTTACTTGTTGTTTGTAGACACTTAAGAGCTTGAGCTTGAATACTTGAATGCTTGGAGATTTGAATTATTGGAGGCTTAAATCCATGAATCCTTGGGTGTTTGAAGTATTGTGAGCTTGGATGCTTGAATGAAGGCTTCATAAGATTGTGATAATATTTTGGAATAATCTTACCATGCATGGAGACAATTTCCTATGAATCTAAGTTGTAATCTTACTACAATGGTAAGGGATTTGGACTCTCTTTGAGAGATCCAAGGTTCAAACCCCATTTAGTATGAGGGGACTGAGATCCCTCATAAAAACCTGTGTAAACTCATTGAAAAAACTTCCTATAAATCTAGATAAAATTTGGAAAAAAAATGTTGCATTGCAATATGACCTCATTTGAGCACCCCAAGTGTTGGATTTATAGGAAGACATGGCTCCTTAGGAGAAGGATTGCATTAAATATGATAGGATTAAATAGGGAAAGAATTTGAAATCGGCTCAAGATTCCATAAATGGAGGAAGATAAAAAATGACAAATATTATACTTAGGATTTCTGCTAGGGCTATGAATTGGATATTTGTGATCAAATCCATTTATGGTGAGTGGTTTGAAATGTACCAATTGTCATTGTTTCTAATTTTGGCATATAAAAATCAAAAGCAATAGAGTATAAAAGTATTATCGTCACTAATGCTAATGTGCTTCTAGAGCAATAAATACTCCTAATTTTGTCATGAGAATGATTGATTCAATTTGGTTTTTTGATTGGTTGATTGATGAAGATATTGGTGAACTTAGAGATTGACTATGTACTCAAAATTGGGTGTCTACATTTACCCATTTTTATGTATTTATTGCATAATAAATACATCAACAATTGACATAGATGCCCTAATTTTGACAACACTATTGTGATTGCACTTTTATCACACGATAAAGTTACTACCGCTTGGGTAGCACTTTTGCTGCTTGGTGGTGCTTTTGCTGCTCAATGAGAATTTTGTGTTAGGGGTGAGGATTTTGCTTTTTTTACATTTTTGATTAATTTTTATCTTGATCTTGCAAGATAAGCCTAGCATGGTTACTGATTGCAGATGTAGGAGTGATTGCAACCACTCAACTATCAAAAATGCCATCCATATGCATTGGATACCATTCTTGGTCTCCTAGGGTTTGTAGACCATGCTATACTAGTGGTATTGGGGCTATACCATGTACCTCTCATGCCAAAGGTAGAGTTACACTAGCAAATTAATGGTATTAAAAAATAAATACCTTTTAGCTTCCTATAGGGGAGATGACAATGATGCTTGAGGATGTTTGAAGGATCCTTAGAGTACCCATTATAAGCGCACAAGTCTATATTATCTATTATTAGAGGTAGTGTCTAAAGAGGCTAATAAGAGATAAACTTCCTAGTATTGATATCAAACATTGACATCAATTCTACTTACATAGGGGTTACTTGGATAGACAAACCATGCTCCTATGTGTCATGGTTTTGAGTGTACTTATTGGTGACACTAGCTAAAGGGTGGCCCACTAGGGTATGAAGAGGTCATGGTTGACATGCATGACCAAAAATAATATTTATGTGGGGTCATATGGTGTTGGCATTAATGTATTAGTTGCTACACATAATAGTATATAGAGGAGATAGAGGCTTCATGTGTTGTACATTGCTCCAAGTGTGGGCTTGGGAACACATTGTTGTGATGAGATCACTAGGAATACCAAGGTAGGTGATAGACCAACAAACACTAATGACTTATAGATGGGGTTGACACATTGAGGTGGATCAAAGCAAGCCCAACAATGGTATGCTAGCAATGGCTAGGAAGGTAATGGATGATCTGAGGATATAATAGATCATGTGGTGACCTTATAGGCATCATTCTAGTTGGTAGAATGATGCCTACCATCTAGCTCATGTCAAGTGCGTTAGATGGCTAGTAAGACCATGGGGGAGTGGGAGCTCTATCATTTTGAACATGATCTACTAGTTTAGTGCTAGGTAGGGTATCTTAGGAGGGCCAGTCTACTATAGGTGGTTTATTAGATAAGTGTCATAGAGGAATTTTAACTAGAGATTGAGATGATAATAAATTATGCCACCAAGCAGGAGGAATAATCCATTATCACCATGTTGCCTTCACACATGGTGGTACATGGTAGTTAAGAGATAATATGATTTATCTTGCTAAAGAACCTACGAACCTCATAGTATTTATCATGTGGCAAGAGATTGGTGAAATAGAATAACTTGATTTAATTGACCTTGCCATCAACACCTGTGAACCTTATAGTATTCATCATGTGGTAAGAGGTTGAGCAGATAAAATATTAAGATAAGATTTGATTAAACTTACCATCAACACCTATGAACCTCATAGTATTCATCATGGTGCAAGAGATTAGTGATTGGAAGAATAGATGAAGATAAAGCTTGAGGAAAATCGATTTAGAGAGATAGATTGATGTTGTATGAACTCAAAGTGATTTGCAAAGTGGTACTAAGAGGACCCACTCACGTTAGTTGCCTAGTGAATGAAATTGAACTATCCTAACTAGGATCATCATTTGCATATCATTGGAGATCCTTGACTGGACATGCAACATGCATCCCAAACAGAGATATGCATGTGTATATAGGTAGATATGAAGTCAAGAAGATGAAAGTAAACAATGACATGCAACTAAAAGCAAATAAGTAGTAAATGTAGTCTTAGATGTAATATCTTTCAAGATGCATAATGTTCATTAGTTCCTATAAACCGTGGAAAGATGATAAACACCTAAACCATACTTGGTGGTTATGATGCATGGACATATCTGATTAGGCTCAAATTTTCCTTTGTTAGTTTTGGCATTGGTGTTCTTCTATTTATTTTTGAGGACAAGGTCACCAAATTTGAAATAACAAGATCCTTGCCTTGGGAAATTGTCCTTGGATCCTTATATGCTTTTATGTCCTTTGGTTTTCCTTTGATGCTTCCTTGAGGAGGATCCCTAAGGAGGATTGGTGAAAGACACCTTTCTTGATCGATGACTTCTTACCTTGGCCTTGAGGTAAGTAACTCCTTATGGAAGGATAAGACTACTATAGGGGTAAAAGGAGAGTGATTTTTCCTTTAGAATATACTTATATATAGGAAGATGAGGGATTGATATAAGACTCCCAAAGGGGGATATGGTATGGGAAGTTTGGATGACAATACTGGAACATGGGCTTTTGGCGGGAAATTTCCTGTGACGGCGCCTGGTGTTGCTCGAGGGACTCTGGGCCGAAGATTTTGCCTAGGGCTTAGGGGGGTCGTCTCTGCTTTTGCCTGAAGTTTTTGTAGTGGTTCCGGGAGGGCCCGATGGGGTCTCCTCCTGTTTCTCCTGCTGGGAGAAAGATATCATATGCTGAGAAACTGAAAGATTTTCCCTCGCCTTCCACGGACGGAGCTCGGCGGAACGCTTTTCAATCGATACTCAAGACTGCTGCCAATGGCCCACATGCTCACCGCGTTAATGGTTGCCTCCCACAATCTTCCTCCAGGCCCAAGATTGTAATAGAACCAATGCTGGTCGAAGATACAGTCGTCTACCGCGCTAATCACGACTTGATCTGCAAATTCATGGGCATCCGGCCCACTCTGAATTTTCTGCACACTTGGGTTCGTCAGAACTGGGAGCCACACGGTGAGTACTCTCTATGGCCTATAAGCAATGGGTATTTCATCATAAGTTTCTCTTCTTTAGCAGACAGAAACAGAGCATTTGAATCAGAGAAGAGAAACCATGGACCAGCAGGGTTATTTATCCAACCCTGGAGAGTGGGTTTCGACCCCCGCATCGAACCCACGGCTGTCCCGGTCTGGATCCGGCTGTACGCTCTCCCGATGGAGTTTTGGGGTGAGCAGGTTTTGGAATTAATAGGTAATTCCCTAGGCAAATTTCTGGGAGTCTCCAAAGATACCATAGAGGGCAATTCTGCTGTCTTTGCTAGAATATGTGTAGAGATGGACATTAGTCAGCCTCTACCAGCCGAGGTGGAACTTGAGCTAGCAGGAGTACCCTGGATCCAGCAGTTAGATTATGAGGCCCTACCTTTCGGGTGCCGTGTATGCCATAAGCATGGACATTTGGCAAGGTTATGCCCAAACGTAGTGAGCACAAAAACGGAGGCTCCGAGTGGAATGGCAAACCGCCCTAGAGAGGGTAAGTCTAGTCCGGTCAATGAACCCTCTAGCAATTCTCCAGGTCCTGATGCTCAACAGGATGGCTTTGAACAGGTGAAACGAAAGAGAAACAAAAAGAAAAATGGCAAGGAGCAGTTACAGCTCAAGCCAAACAATCGGTATGAAATTTTCAAGTCATTAGTGGATCTGGAGGACCATTCTATGGAAGGAGTGGTTGGGAATGATGAGAATGTCAACACTCCACCTCTTGTTTCTCCTTCCTTCACGCCCGTAGTAGAGCAGTGGTTGTGCCGGTGAGCACCTGCGGTCGAGAGAATCCGGGGGCCTTGGTTATTCACTCCCCAACACGGTAGGCTATAAAAGATGTTACCATGGGAAATGCAGAGAAAAAAAGAGAGAGGCCTGCTTTAGGGATTTCCCAGGTGGAAAAGAGATCAAGAAACAATAACTCTCAAGGAGCGGGAAGAAAATCCAATAAGGAATTACTAGTTGCCCAAGGAGATAAGTTAATCAATGAAGGATTGGTGAGGTCCATTGATTCTTACTGCTCACAAGGTTTTCAATGATTATTCAATCCTGGAATATTAGGGGTTTAAACAGTAGAACCCATCAATCTGCTGTTCAAAGACTCTTAGAAAACCGAAAAACCAGATTTTTGCTTCTCCGGGAGACCAAAATGTCTTTAGATATCATGAGTAAAACCGCTACTAAAATCTGGCGGGGAGCTGGGTATATGGACGTGGCTGCCCAAGGAGCTTCAGGGGGAATTGTTACCCTTTGGAACCCTCTAGTCTGGACTGCTTTAGATCATGTAGCTTGGAGGGGTGTGCTTTCTTCTCTTTTCAGAAATAACTTCAATTATGAACTGATCCTTATTACCAACTTTTATGGGGCCCAAGATCCTGAAGGCCAGAGGCTCCAATGGGACGTTGTTCACAATATGAGAGCAAACAGGGAGTGTTTTGACTGGATTATTGCGGGGGATTTTAATGCAAAATTATACGTCAGGGACCGGGGAAGGTGGCTCCCCTACTTTAGACCCAGGGGATCGGCTTTTGATTGCCCAAGTTCAGGCCTTTAATCTAGTGGACGTTCAAGGCCCTAGTGTTTTTTTCACTTGGACAAACAAGAGAAAGGAGCCACATAGCGGGGAAGGTCAAGTTAGATCGCTTTTTGGTCTCGGAGGAGGCTTTTGTTAAATGGACTTTAAAGTTCCAGATTTTGGAGGGCCCTATTTCGGATCATTTTCCCATCTTGCTTGAGGGAGGGACTTGAGTGGACAGCACTTTAGGCCTTTTAAATTTGAGAATTTTTGGTTACAAAAGGAGGACCTTCGACAAAAAATTTCTCAATGGTGGGCAGAAGGCCGCCCACCTTTTGGGACAGACAATGTTCAAATTTCATAAACGACTTCAATTTGTCAAATTTCAATTGAAGCGAGTGGAGGAAAGGAAATAAGTCGGATTTCCGAGTCCCAAAGGGCTCCCTTGGTGGCTAGATGGGAGGAGGTCCGGAAACTTTTTAGGGAAGGGTCAATTCTTGAGCAACTCAAATGCGAAGATGACGAAGCTGCGTAAAGCGGTTGAGGACATTGACAACCAAGAGGAGTTATCTTGGAAACGAGAGGGCTAGAAATACTTGGTTATTAGAAGGGGACAGAAATACCAAATTTTTTCATCGGTCGGCTTGTGCTAGGAGACAGATGAACAATATGGAAGTTCTCAAAGATGAACAGGGAAATGTCTTCGATACTATTCCTGGTATGCACTCCCATGCTATCGATTACTTTTCTAAACTTTTTAAGGAAAGTATGCAGCAAGATATTGAGGCTCAGAACGAAGTTCTTAATGTTATTCCTCCGATTATCTCTGAAGAGGACAACCAGACCCTGCTTAGACCCATTGAAAGGGATGAACTGAGAAATGTGGTCTTTGGTATGAGTTCTGGAAAATCTCCTGGTCCGAGATGGCTTTCCTATTGAATTTTTCAGGCTTTACGGGATACCTTGGAGGAGGATGTTAAGGTCATTCTTGAGGAATCCGGATCCAATCGAAGAATGCTCAGGGCGATCAATCACACCTTCATTGCTTTAATTCCGAAAGGGGAAGTGGGGACTCATATCTATGATTTCAGGCCTATTGCTTTATGCAATGTGATTTACAAAATCATCTCTAAGATTATGGCTGAGAGGCTTAAACCCCTTCTTCATAGCATCATTTCTCCTGAGCAGGGGGGCTTTGTTGAGGGAAGACAAATTTTGGATGGGGTGATTTTGGCCCAGGAAGCCATCCACTCAATGCAAACTTCGGGCAACAAAGGCATGTTCATTAAATTGGATATGTCCAAGGCTTATGACCGGGTGGAGTGGTGCTTCTTGTCGAAAATTCTGGCTGCCTTTGGCTTCTCTCAGGAATGGATTGCTTGGGTTATGAGTTGTGTTTCTTCTCCCTCCTTTTCTGTTCTCATTAAGGGCCTTCCCTCGCTTCCTTTCGGCGCCTCCCGTGGGCTCCGCCAGGGAGACCCTTGTTCTCCCTATCTCTTCCTTCTCTTGGCTGAGGGTTTGGGAAGACTGTTTTTGAGGAGAAGGCAACAAGGTCGGCTTTCTGGTATCAAGGTTGGGGAGGAGACTCTGACTCACTTGCAATTTGTGGATGATACGGGTCTGGTTGGTGCGGCCACTCTTCGGGAAGCTAGAGGAATCAGAGACACTTTGAATGTCTACCTTAGGGCTTCAAATCAGGTTCTTAATGACAGGAAGTCCAAAGTGGTCTTCTTCAATCTCGACCAACGGCTTCAGGAGCGTGTTATTGACATCCTGGGATTCACTAGGTCCTCTCTTCCAATTGTTTACACAGGGGTTCCCCTTCACTTCAAAAAGTTAAATGTTGATATTTGGAAGAACCTGTTAGCAGGCATCAAAGACAGAATGAATCATTGGGCCCATAAATGGCTAAGCTACGGGGGTAGATTAACCTTCTTGAAATCAGTTATTCAGGCTTTGCCGATCTATAAATTCTCAATACTGACTGCCCCTCATACCATCTGGAAAAAGTTGGACAAAATGGCTAGAAGATTTTTTTGTGGGAAGGCGCAAAAGGGAAGAAAAAATGGGCCTTGGTTGGGTGGGATAAAGTCACCCGACCCTAAGGATAAAGGAGAGGCTGGGCTTGAGATGCTCTATGCTTAATAACGGGGCTTTGGGCTGGAAAAGCTGTATTGGCGGTGGGTTTCTCGGCCATCCTCTCTCTTCGACGAGAATTCTTTCCGGTAAATATTTGGGGCATGTCCATCCCAATGAGGTGGGTCGCTTTCCCTTGGAAGGTCCTGGTTCTTTAGTGTGGCGAGACTCTCAAGCTTGGGTCCCAGTTATCAAAGATCAATTATTATGGAAAGTGGGGAAACGAGACAAGGCTCGCTTTTGGACTGACTCTTGGGACCAGCATCCGCCCATTATTGTTTTGTTCCCCGAGCTTCATCCTATCATGTCCGCCTTAGAAGCCCAGGGTTGGCTCCTTATTGATAAATATCTTCTTACCAGTCATTTGGGGGGGTATACTTTTAAAAAGTTTAAGCGATGGGAGGAGTGGCCAACTACTGTCTCTCCGGAGTTGGTGCCTATCCTGCAAAAAATATTGTCAGAAAGGTTCCTCACGGGGAAGGATGAGGAAGATGAATTAGCCTGGGGCCATGGAAGCCTTGGTGTCTACTCAGTTAAGGCTGGATATGAAGAGATCCTCCCTGAGCCTCCCCCACACTCTTTTCCGGTTCAGCATTGGAAAAGGATTTGGCATTTAAAGGGTTGGCCGAAAGTGAACTTCTTCGCTTGGCAACTTATGCATAATGGCCTTCTCACCTTTGACAATCTCAGGCGTAGGGGTTTCAATGGCCCCTCTCAATGTGCTTTATGCCTCCATCATGAGGAAGCTGAGACCATTTGTTTTTTGAGTGTCCTTTTACTCATCGGATTTGGGAGCAGCTGGTTCTTGCAATTTAAACTCCGGGCTAATGGTGTTCTCAATCGTACCAATATTTGGGAAAAATGGAAAAGGGGCGGGTTCAAGTCTATAGCTCTCCGAACTGGCTGGCAGTTAGGCTTTCTCTTCATATGGTGGCAAGTTTGGTTGGAGAGAAACGCTCGGATATTTAGAAACACTTTCTCCTCGATTGACGGTGTTTGGCAGGTCATATGGAGCAAAGTCACAGAAACTGTTGCTACTCTTGCCAATGAAAAGAATCAGGCTACTCTTGGGCATCCTGAAGAGGGGGTTGAGGGTCTTGAGAGGCAAGATAGATCATCTTGGAAACCCCCCCGAAGGCTGGATCAAGATCAATACTGATGGGGCTGCAAAAGGCAACCCGGGCAACGCGGGGAATTGGTGTTGTTTGTCGGGATCACTTGAGTGCGGTTCTTTCCTGGGAACTACGGGGATTGGGCGAGCCACGAACAATGAAGCCGAAGCCTTGGCCATTAAGTCCGCGTCTATACGGGGTCATTAAGCGGGGTCACTGGAGAATAATTCTTGAATACGATTCTCAAGTCTCGATCGGCGCTCTAGATTGCTTGCGGAATTTCTCTTTAAAAGCATGGAGACTGCGGATGTTGATATCTCAAATCAAGGAGTTATGGAGGGAGTTAGATGATGTCATCCCTGTGTATGTGAGTAGAAATACGAACACGGTAGGTGACTTCCTTGCGAAGATGGGTCTTGAGAAAGAGGTAGGTGTCCAGTGCACGGTGATATGCCTATGATAGATGAAGAGATTCGGAGTGGCCTGGAACGATCTCTACATCCATGAGCTCAAAAATGACTAAGGTTCGTTTCTGTCGCGATATCGCGACATATTGCGTCGTCTTGACCCGGTTTGGTTTTCTGTCGCGATTTCGCGACATGTTGCTCTATCGCGACATGTCGCTCTATCGCGACATGTTGCTCTGTCGCGACATGTCGCTCTGTCGCGACCTGTTGCTCTGTCGCGACTTGTCTCTATGTCGCGACCTATCCTGGAAAACTGTAGCGATTTCGCTACCCTTACAGTTCTTTGTGGCCTTGGGAGGATTTTTGTAGCGATTTCGCGACTTGTTGCGTCGTCGTGGTCGTTGATGAGAAGGTGTCGCGATGTCGCGACCTTTTTGGTAGGTTTCTTCTTTGGAGGAAAAGTGTCGCGATATCGCGACGCTTTGAGAAAAGCTGCATGAAAGGGAAAAACCGTCGCGATATCGCGACAATACGTAGTGAAAAGCTACTACAAGGAAAATGCGTCGCGCCTTCGTGCTTTTGTTGAGGAAGGGACTCATAGGGGCATCCTTGTTGTGATTTCGAGATGTGTTGAGCAAAATTTAGTAAAGGGGGAAAAACCGACGCGTTATCGCGACCTTTTTGAGAAAAGCCTCCCAATGGATAACTCTGTCGCGATTTCGCGACATGTTTATGGAAAGGAAGCACGGGGGCAAACACTGTAGCGATTTCGCTACGATTACGGAGAAAAAGCAGTTGGCGGGGAAAAACGTCGCGATATCGCGACTTGTTATGGTAATGGGCACCTCGGGGCTGAACATGTCGCGATTTCGCGACACTTTTACGGATGGGGCGCCCTTTGGCTTTCTTGTCGCGATTTCGCTACACTTCCGGCCAAGTGGGACTCCAAGGAAAATTCGTCGCGATGTCGCGACACTTTCTCAAAGTTGCCGATCAAAGGGGTCCTCGTCGCGATTTCGCAACAGTCTCGGGGAGCGGATGCTTTAAGGCTTTCTCATCGCGATTTCGTGACACTTTTGGTGTTTGGGTGATTTGGTCTTTGTCTTTGTAGCGATTTCGCGACCTTTTTCGGGTGTTGTGGTTCCGGCGCTTTTTGTCGCGATATCGCGACATGTCGCGATATCGCGACATGTCGCGTTATCGCGACTAGGTGTTGTGGCGCGGCGGATGTTTGGTTTTGTGTCGCGATTTCGCGACATGTCGCGTTTCGCGACATGTCGCGTTTCGCGCCCATGTACTTCTGGTCTCTCTGCGTTTGGTTGGGATGCCCTTTCTCCCTCTTGTAACTGTCTTCTGTGTTAATTCAAGGTTTTTTTCATTTTTTTCAAAAAAAAACAATACTGGAACATGGATGTTAGGGGATTTTATAAGAAGAAATCCTCTATCTTATCCAATTATTTCATCTAGAGATACGAGATAATTGGTGGATGGTGAGATGTTAAGTGACCTTGGAAGATGCTCTTTTTATCTTAGTTAATTTTTTAAATCTAATTCAATGAGAGTGTTGATCAACTATAGGTGCTCATAATAGTCAATGCGAAAATAAACTAAAAATGATAAATATGGTTAATCAAGGCCAAAAAAGCTCATTTCATAAGTTGAATTTAGGTTTGTCATTGATTTAAGTGAGATGACCTACATAGGTGCCATTGTTGAAAATATGAATTTCTAGAGCAACATTGTCACCTTAAGAGAGCAACAACATTGTTAAAACTAGGTGCTCTGGCTAGTAAAATGAGAGACGATAAAATTAGACGAATAAATACCAACCTACGGACATTCCAATGAACCTAAGAGGATATTTTAAATGGTAAAACACATGGTAAATCCTATTTAAAGATATGACTTAGAAAATGAGAAGAGAATTTAAGGTGAATATAGGCTTTTGAGTCTCAAGGCCTACTCGCCACCTTTGTTAAAGCCATCAACAAAGAAAAGAAAGAAATATACATATATAATTTGCAATGATATTTTTCCTTATATAAAGGTTTAAATTAACATTGTCTAGATGTGTACCTATTATTTTAAATTCACATAGAAGCATTCACTATTTAAGGACAATTATTACAACATAATAACACCCATACATCAATAAAACATCGTATGTATTTCAATAAACAATAAATAGTTATAACATGTACTCAATCTTTCTTACCCTTACATATTCCAACTTCAAAAATCTATATAAAAATAATCTCTACCTACACCCACATTTTATATACAATACACCTTAATAGCCATGATTGGAATACCTAATTGATATTTTAATTCCCAAATCTACTTATTAATAAAAAAATTACTTAATATAATATTTTTAAAAAATAACATTTTATTTAATATAATATTTTTAAAATAATATTGTCAAAATGTTGATTAAAAGAAAGCTATTTATAAAAACTCAAGGACTTAAATTCTCTTGATAATATCCTTTATATAATATACAATCTTGGGGACAATATCATGGCCAGACTTTGGCTCTTCTTCGGGAGGTCCAAGGTTCAAGCTGCAGTATGGGTGAGTGTGTGAGGGGGTGGGTGTGTTAAATTTCCTATTGATAAGCTCAAATCTCTCCTTATTGTTAGCATTTGATGCTAGATACTTAATGAGAAATCAACCACAAGATATAAAATGAACATGCAATATTGAAACTATGATAATGGCAAACTATTAAACATGTAAAACTCATAAGAAACTTCTAAAATAACTCATAAAACTACCATTAATGAATGCTCATGAAGATAGAATCTTCATACAAAATATGGAGATCTCAAGTACTCCATGCTTCATACAAGTTCTACATTGTTTCAAACTTGTATTCTACTCTACTCCACTAAATGATAAATGATATGAAGTTCTCTCTTTCTACTTGCTCACACCAAGGCCAATATATAGTGTGAGATGACTCTTGACCTTCCATCTTCCTATGACTCTTCACCTTCCTATCCTATGGAATCATGTGCACATGGACTATGATGCACATTTACATTATTGAATACTTTGCACATTCTAATATTACTTGTGCATTTATTACATTGCATGAAGTAAATACTCAAACCTTAATCTAATACAAACTACTAATCTAAGGATGTACCCATGGTGGTACATTGACATGTACCAAATAATGTAATATATTCCAACACCTCCTATATTACATTATTTGGTTATAATATGGATCTTTATCTTTCAAATGTTCTTCAACTTGATCAGGTTCTTCTTCTTCTTCTTCTTTAATTTGTAGATGGCCAAGTAGTCCATAGTTTTGTTGTCCTCTCATCTTTCTCATTCTAAATTTTTTATTTCCTCGTCAACTTTTATGGTATATGGATTTTCCATTTTCTGCAATCTATTCCTCAAAAAATGCATTAGTGTTGTTTTGAAATACAATAATATCTTGTGAAATCTCAATTGAATCTAGAGCATATATATCATTGTGGATTGATCTTGTAGCTTCTATCTCATTTTTATTTATGATGAGACACTTATTGACTCCATTTATATATCTAAAATCAACCATTCTTTTGCTCTCTACCAGCTTGTCTACTGAAATAAGATTTTATGTTTTTTTTTTATTTGTGGAAAACATCCCAAAAAGGGATGCCACTTTCGGGTAAGACCCAAGGAGGCAGGGGTATCCATTCCGCCAAAAATGCCCAGGACTCGGACCTGGCCTACCACCTTTGACATACTCAAGGAGCAAACAAACACACAAAACCAAATTAAAAAAAGAAAATAACAACAAAAATAATAAAATAAAATACAAAACAAACTCCTTGAGTGTGTCAAAACCAAAAGCACAACCAAACATGCACAATAAGATAAAAGAAACCACAACACAAACCACATAGAAAAACACAAGAACCACATAACAAAACACAAACAAGACAAAAACAACATAACACTACAAAGACATAACCCAAAAAAACATGAAAAATAAACACAACCAAAACCTAAAAAATAAAATAAATAAAATAAAAATAAAAACAACCAACAACAGACAATAAACAAAAACAAAAAACATAGAAAACACTCACACATAAAAAATGAAATAACACAAACAAAGAGAAACCCAAGAACAAGAACGAAAAAAACACAAGAACAATAACAATAAACATAAAAAAAAAAAAAAAAAACAACAAAAACACAAGAACAACAAAAAACAACACAAAGAACACAAAAAAAAAACAAAACAAAAGAACCCACCCACCTTAAAAAACTAAACAAAAAAACAAAGAAGACAAAAGAAAAAAAAATGAACAAAACAATGACCTATCTAGACCAGAAGACTATTAATGCAAGAATCAATAGAGGAAACAAAATAAAGAATAGAATGAGCTAGGGAACTAAAAAAATTGAATGAACCAAAGAGAAACAAAAAAAAAACAAGAAGAAACTAGGTACCTTCAAAACTGGAGCCATCCAAAGAAATGATAGAAAGAAGAGCTTCCCTAATTTGAGAAGCCCACCATATAGGAGGGTGGCCATAACAAGTAAGATCACCTTTGTCCCAAGCCCAATTAGCTAAAGCATCAACACTCTTGTTTTGATCTCCGACCACATGATTGTAATCAACTTTCAAAAATCCCATCCGGATTAACTGAATTTTCTCAATAATTCTTTTTATTCTCCAATCCACCTTATGATTCTTAGAAGGAGTCTTCAAGAGATTAATCATAAGTTGAGAGTCAGACTCAACTAACACCTTTTCCCATACAACCTTGGTAGCCTCCTGAAGGCCTCTAAGGATACCATACCCCTCAGCAAGGTTATTGGAAAGAATACCCAAATTCTTAGCAAAAGTAAAAACCAGGGAGCCATCCGAAAGTCTACCAATTCCTCCCACACTGGCTTTTCCAGGGTTCCCTCTAGAGGCTCCATCAGTATTGACTTTTCCAAAATCCTTAGGAGGAGGTTGCCAATTTCTAGTCCTATCCATCTTACTAATACTCACATTCCCTTTAAGTTGGTTGCCTTTAGAAGGTTTAATCTTCAATATTTGCATCACTTGATCCCATATTTTGTGGGAGTTTTGGGGGTGATTAAGGAGATGATGGACTGATTCAACTAAGTTGGCTATGGTCTTTTGCCAAATATAGTGAATATCCTTCCTATCTTGATTAAAAATTTGGTTGTTCCTTTCATTCCAAATATTCCAAAGAAGAATGGTAGAACCCATCCAAACTAAGCGCCTAATAAAATGATCAACACCCTCTTGATTAGGCCAATCCCTCCAAAGCTGTTCAAAAGTAAAAAAATTGGACCACTGTAAGCCAAGTAAAGTTGCCATTCTCCTCCATAGCTCAGAGGCTAAAGTACACTCAATAAAAATATGGTTGATATTTTCTACATTCTCTTCACACATTTCACATCTAAAAGGGCCATGAAAACCACACTTCATAAGTTGCTCACCAGTAAGCACCCTACGATGCAATAAAAGCCAATTAAAGAACCTCACCTTAGGCCAGAGCTTTTGAGCCCACAATTGAGAAAATATGTCAGAAGAATGGTTGGGATTATTATGGCATAAGGTCAAATAACCTTGAGCAACTGAATACTCACCCTTAGTAGTGTCGTTCCATCCAAAACAATCTTTTCATGGGACCAAGAGAGGGATCTCATATGAAGGATGCCTTGGATATCTTGTCTTTGCCTTTTTGGGATTTGAATAGGCCAGTACTCAATAGGGATCCAATATCTACCAACCTTTGAATTACTAGTATGGTACCGACAGTAATTAGCCACCTTTATCCAATTAGCTCGGTGAAGCTCCTCCATCCAAGGCCTCCAATCAAGAAACTGAGTTATCAAAGGCTTGTGACCATCCCAAGAATCTGTCCAAAAATTTGCATGTTGACCATTATGAATAATCCAAAATAATTTTTTCTTTATCAAATCCTCACCAGTCTTAAGAACTACTAAAATGGGAGAACCTTTGGTCGGAAGTTGATAGCGAACAAGGTCTTCAAGACTTTTGTTCTCAGCATATTTAGCACGAAGATTATTGGCCCAAATAAGATTTTATGTTAATCTAGGAATATACATTACATTATGTAACAAAATATTTGGAAATGATGTACTAGGTGTTCCACACCCATATACATGTATAAGATAGATTTTTTCATCTGCAATTTTTAACCTCAAATTGCTAGTGACTTAAAGGCAATCAAACCATTGTAAATTTCCTGTCATATGATGACTTGCACTAAAATCAATAAACCAAATGTCCTTTTCATTTTGACTTGTAGAATTGTTTGTGCTTGAAGTAATTTATATATTTGATATGGAATATTGTATGGATTTTGATCTTGAATCATTTTATAGTGTATCTTGTGATGATATGTTCCTCTTGCTAACTTATCCATTATCTTAAGAAATTGTAGTATTCCTTATGTCTCCCAATCTTTTCAACTTCTAGATTCTAACCTTTAATTCTTGTAGTATATGATCAATCAATAGTCAAATTTCTAAATAGAATTCCTTTTATCTCTTTAGTATTGAGAACAACTTTGATAAAACCTTTTATCTTTCAAAGCCTTTGAAGTTGTCTACCTTATGACTCCCTAGTTTTGAGTATATGGTCAAATTTGATAAGATCTTTTCAATTCTTAAGTTTTGTAGACTACTTTGTATCTACCAAATGTTTTTGAATATGGCTTTGATAGTATGCTTAGCTTTCTAAGTTTTCCTTGAGTTGAATCTCCCTAATGTTCAACTTCTATTCTTCACCTTATTTCTCCCTATTAATGAATAGAAAGCTAAAGATAGTTTGATGCAATTTCAATTTTGATAAGGTTCTCTTTTCAAGACCTTTTAGTTGGATTCCTTATGTCTCATTAATTTTAGCAAGAGACTAATTCCAATGTGTTTTTCCAACTTTCTAGCAACTCTATGTTTTGCTTCTAGTACCTTTCAATTCTTGATAGTATAGTTTCTAAATTTCAATAATTTAATGTTGGTGTTGAACTCCTTATAACTCCCTAGTTGGAAATTTAGAAACAAATTTATTTGCAAATATAAGATTTCTATGCAATTTGAATGAGGCAATTTCGAAAACCTTTTTAAATACTTATTTCTTCAAAACTTTCAAGGCATTCAATAATACTTCTAAGGTTGCAAATCTATACCTTATTTCTCCTTTTATTAAAACAACCTTGAGTATAATAAATTAATTAACTTGACTTCAATATTATGCCTTGTAACTTTTGCAAAGGTTTTAGATTATACTAAATATTTCTTACCTCCTTTAATATAGTGCTCCAAATATTTATCTCGCTTGCTTTATACTCCAACCTGCGCTTTTAAGATGCTCCTCTTCCACTATGATGCATTCAATGCACTCTGATGCAAAGCTTTGACTCTCCAAACTATGTCTTTCTCTTCCCTTCGACGTAGCATGTATGCACTAATATTTCACACTTTACTCTCTCCACTTCACTATGTTCAATGCACTATGACACCAAGATTTAATCCTCCTTTTAGCGTCTTCTAGCCTTCTACAATGTTGACTCTCCTTCTCGTGTTGCTGGTTTCAATGACCTACGTAAATGCTATGCTACCTTCACCTATGTTACACTCTTATATTAAGAGTGATCTTGTATTACTTGTCTAACATGCAACATAGGCATTTCTCTTCCCTTGCACTATGACACTTGTCAATAAAACTCTTCACTTATTTGATTCCTTCCAACTAGTGGTGCTCCTTTTCCAAGCTACGTCTACTTATTTCTTTGTAATGCTTGCTATGATCTCCTCTGCTCAGTAACGCTCTAAACACCTTAACATAGCATGATTTCTTTCATTCTCTACTTAATAACACTCTTGTCCTTCTATCCTTTATGTAGCTTGATAACATATTGCTACACCTGGTAATATCCTAACCCTTGTCCTGAAATATCTCTGCTTGATTCTTATATACCTTTGTAACAATAAAAGACATTAGGTTTTCTTTCAACGCCTTATAAATTTAGGTATTTTTCTCTTTCTTGGTAATGGTGTTCATTTTTACTTTGGTGGCACCTTCAACTTCTTGGAGGTATTATGGTGGTGCTAATGGCTCTTAAGCTTTTCAACACTCGCTCTTTGATGTTATCTATTCGTATGCCACAACATGTAATGCTATTGGTGGCAGTGAGACTATTCACCTTCTCCTCATGCTAGTGGTGCAACCTTGGTGGCTCAACCTTACAATCTGATGATGGTTTCAAACTCTATGTTGGTAGAACAATGATTGTTTATCAACACTCTACGTTACCTTTCTTGATGCAAATGGCTATATCCTTGATGGTGTTGCTTATGGTAGTTCTTCTACACCTTTGATAACTTACCTTCACCAAAATATTTTCAATACTTAGCACACCTCTTGGTGTCTTTAGATACTAGAAATCTGCATTGCCATTGTTCACTATTGAGTCTCTTTCTTTTGCTCAATAGGACTTAGAAAAATTTACACTTCGTTGACTCTATAGCATGCTTTGAAACTAATGTTATCTTCCCTTATAACTTCTTTTATGTAATATCTAATTTGATTTATGTTGTTGAAATGTGCAGGTTTGAAGATAACCAAGATGCCTCCTTTCTCTCCTTGGATACACTAAACTTTAGAGCTATATTTTGCTAACTTTAATGGTTCTAATATGGTGCTAATATAACCTTAAAGCAAATTGGTTTAAATGCTTAAATAATAACCTTTATAGCACCAACGTAGATTAACTTTTGTATCTAAATCTTCTTCAATCTTTGAAGATGTAAAATTGAGGCTTTTCCTTTTGCTACTCAAATATGGTGTTTTCAAAAGACTTAAATAATGCTTGAATATAAAACTTTAATAACACCAATTTTCAAACCTGATTTTAGCCTCCTTTGTAGCAAGCTTTCTTGGTGATTTGGTTCACCTATTTACTGCCCTGATTTTGTGAATTTTGTAGCTTTAATTGCTGCCCAATTTTTTTGCTTTATAGCCTTTAGTTTGTTGTCCAAAAATCTGATTTTTGTGGCTCCAATTCTCCTTCAACTTTGCTTTCTCGGACTCTAAAATTTGTAGCTATTAGTGCTGCCCAAATTGTTGCCCTCTTGCTATCCTAAACTCTAAAATTTTTAGCTTCTAATGCAGCAAAATTTTCTTCATTTTGATGTCATTCACTCTCAAATTTGGTGGCCTCTTTTAACTCCATCCTCCTTCAATCTCCTTGTCAAATTTTGACTTCAAATTGGGCCTCATTGTTGGCCTTCTTCTCAAAAATCTGAATGTCTTGAGATCTTCAAAAAATATTTCCATAATTTGGAAAACTTCTTGCCAAATCCTTCTTTCTTTTGGGCTTGTTGTTGGATGGCAACAATTGTCCCAAATTCTTCTTTTTATTAGGAGCTTCTCCTTGCTAGCAATGTTCTCCCTTGATATTTTTTCAAATCTTATCCAATGGCCACTTCTTCAACTTCCTTCAATAGGGCTTTTATATCCTCCTTCTTATTTCTCCTTCTAACTTTTCTTGAGACCTCTTCTTTTGGATCTTCAAATTCTATAGCTTCTCAAAATTTCAATAGGATTTTTCCTAGTCCTCCTCTATATTCAATATTCTATCTTCTATCTTCCAAATCTAGAAGTTCTTCAATAAGACCTTTCTCTTGGGTCTCCTCTTTCTCAATCTACAGTCTTCAATCTTCTATGAGAACCTCCTTTTTGGGTCTTCTCAATCTTCTATCTTGCAAGGGTATTCCTACCCTTGTCTTGTCGAGCAGTAACCATGTTCAAACATGCAAATCAATTAATATTTATCCAATAGAACCGAGAGTAAATTAAACATCAAATTGAATGCAATAGATCGAACAAAATATGGTAATCGAACGAAAATGAATGAAATATTATTTAAATAAAATCTGCCTCTTAAGGAGGGTTGGTCCTCGCCACTTGGAGGGCTCAGTCCTCTACGAATACACAAGTGAATATTTGGATGTAAAGATGATTTCGAATTAAATAAAAGAAACTATAATAATAGTAAATTTAATCAAAAAATATTTGGAAACCTAACATAACCGACTAGCTATATTAGGTATGTAACATGGCTTCCCTCCTCGAAAAGCTTTGTCCTCAAAGCTGGAAATGTTTGGAAAATACTTTTAGGTTTCCATGTAGCGTATTCTTCAGGTAGGTCCTGCCATTTGATGAGGAATTCTTTTATGTGATGAGATCTCAGTATACGTGTTCTGATTTTGTAAATTTACTTTAGGCTGGAGATATATATATCCTTCTTCATCGAGTACTGGTAATTCAGACTCACATTGTACTTTCTGGCCGATCACCTTTTTGAGACAGGAAACATGACATACTGGATGTATACGGGATGAGGGAGGAAGCTCTAGTTGATATGCCACTTCTCCAATGCGACGCACTATTTTGTAAGAGCCATAAAATCATGGAGACAACTTTTGAATGGTCTTGATCTTCAATGACAAATGTTTGTAGGGTTGCAAATGCAGGAACACCATATCACCTGTATTAAATTGTCTTTTCGAATGGTGTATGTCTTGTTCCTGCTTCATACAATTTTGTGCTTGGACCAAGTTGTCTTTGAGAATGTTGAGCATTGACTGTCGTTGTTGGAACCAATCATCTACTTGGGCCACTTTGGAAGAACCGGGTACATAATCTGCTATTGTTGGTGGTTTAATTCCATACAATGCTTCAAATAGAGACATATTAATGGAATAATGGTACGAAGTGTTGTACCACCATTCTACCAAGGAAAGCCAATGACTCCATTGATATTGTTTATCCTAAACAAAACATCTTAGATAGGTACCCAAACATTTATTAACTATCTCAGTTTGGCCATCTATTTATGGATGGTATGTAGAGGACATATTCAACTTGGTACCACTAAGATGAAATAATTCTTTTCAAAAATTGCTAGTAAATATGGGATCACGATCACTTACAATATTTTTTGGCATTCCATTCAATTTGAAAATTGAGTCCATAAATACCTTAGCCACTTTGCTTGCTAGAAATGGATGTTGTAAAGCTTGGAAACGAGCATTTTTGGAGAGGCGATCCACTACCACAAAAATTATTGTTTTGTCTTATTATTTAGGAAGACCTTCAATAAAATCCATTGAAATATATTCCCATTGATGATCTGGAATAGGTAATGGTTGAAGCAATCCTAGTGATTTGACTATTTTGCCCTTATTGCATTGGTATACTTCTCATTCAACCACCCATTGTTTGACCTTTGCTTCTAATCCTTTCCAATAAAAGGATTTTTTTATCCACATATAGGTTTTCAAAAAACTTGAATGTCCTGCTGATGGAGAAGCATACGATTCATCTATAATCCTTGATTTGATTGTAGAATTGTGTGGAATGTAAATGTGATTCTTTCTTCTTAACACCTTGTCATCATAGGAAAAAAGAGGATGCTTGGATGAACCCAACAATAATTCCTAAATAATCTGAGCAGTTTTCGTATTGGACAACCATTATTGCAGCTAAGAAATCCACTGGGAACATGGACTTGAAATAGCATTAATAACCACTTCATCTTCATATTTTCATGATAATGCATCTACTGCCACGTTTTCTTTCCCTTTCTTATACTCGATAACGAAATCATATCCCAAAATTTTTTTTAACCACTTGTTTTGTTTTGGATAAGAAAATTGCTATTCTAGAAAATGCTTGAGACTACTATGATCGGTTTTAATAATAAAATGACTACTGATTAAGTAATGTCTCCATTTCTCCACCACGTGTAGAATAGCCAACATTTCTTTCTCATATGTGGACCTTCCCAAATTTTTTTCCGAAATTTGTTTACTTTCGAATGCTAAGGTATGACCATCCTGCATTAATACTGCCCCAATACCTGTTCATAAAGTGTCACATTCGATCATGAATGGTTTGTGAAAATTTGGAGTTGCCAAAACTGAAGTAGTACACATTGCTTCTTTGAGAGTCTTGAAAGCTTGAGTGGTTGTTTCTGACCAATTAAAAGCATCCATTTTTGTAAGAGTTGTGAGAGGAGTTGCAATATTTCCATAGCTACGCACAAACTTGCGATAGTAGCCGGTGAGACCCAAAAAACGTGAAGTTTCTTGATGGTTTTAGGTAAAGGCCAATCCTGAATTACCTTTATCTTAATGGGATCCACTTTAACACCTTTCTGAGAAACTATATGACCTAGGTACTCAACTTCTTGAACACCAAAATAGCATTTAGAGTGTTTGACAAACAATTTTTCCTTGTGTAGTATATGAAGAACCTTTCCCACATGCATCAGATGATCATTCCATGTTTTACTATATATGAGTATGTCGTCAAAAAAGACTACGACAAATTTGTGAAAGAAAGGATGAAAAACATGGTTCATGAGACTTTGGAATGTGGAGGGGGCATTAGTGAGACCAAAAGGCATGACCAAAAATTCATAGTGACCTTCATGAGTACGAAAAGTTATTTTGGGAATATCCTCTTCCCTAATTCTAATTTGGTGAAATCCAGAACGTAAATCCAATTTTGTAAAAAAAATTGCACCATGTATTTCATCTAGTAAATCATCAATGAAAGTATAGGGAATTTATCCTTGATGGTGATTTTTTTAAGGGGATGAAAATCTGGATACATACGCCAAGAATTATATTTATGATGGGCTAAAACTACTGGTGAAGAATAGGGACTAGTGTTGTGACAGATGACTCCATGTTCTAATAGTTCTTGGACAATTTTCTCAATTTCTTTTTTTTGAGGTTAGGGATATTGATAAGGATGACCATTAGGAGGAAGACTTCCTCGAACAAGGTGTATGGTATGGTCATGGGATCTTTTGGGAGGTAGTACCTTTGGTTCTTGGAAGACCTCATCATAGTTAGCCACAATGTTTTGTAGATATTTTGATTAGATTTTTGGAATATCTTGTGCTCACCTCTCTATACAATAAATTTGAGCAATGAATCTGTAATTACCTTTTCTTAATATTTTTTCCATGCTGTGAGAACTTACCACCCTTGATGGAGGTGTTGGAATTCCTTGGAGGCGAATGGTATTTCCCTTTTCTTTCCATTTCACAAAGTGTTGTCTGTAATTAAAGCTGACCATGTCCAATTGTTCTAACCATTCAACTCCCAAAATGACTTCAGAATTCCCTAAATTCATAACAAAGAGAGGCCCATGCCAGGTATAATATTCCATTTGTAATAAAATTGGAGATGTTCTACCGATACATTGAGCATTTCCTTTGTTTGTAATTATAACTTGAAACTTATCTTCATTGGAGGAGTTAATGTGTAAATTTAATGCCTTGGCTATTTTTGTATCGATAAAATTATGAGTACTTCCTGAATCAATCAACACATTTACCTTCTTTTGTCTAATGAATCCTGATATCTTGATTGTATGGTGAGCTGATAGTCCCATAAGAGCTTGTACTGAAATTGCCATAGTGTCCTCTTCAACTACCGCCTCCCCTTGTTCAATTGGATCTTCTATTATGGGAGAGTCAGGTAAATTGATATCCACTATTTTCTCCTCATCTTCTTTGTCAGCATATTCTATTTGAAATTTTTGTCTTGGTACACATGCTTGATATTTTGGATGGTGATTGTGATATTTAAAGCAGTAATATATGGATGGTTGGTCATTTCTATGAAAAGAGTTGTTGCGATATTGATATTTATTATGGGAATCACAACGGACAGATGTTCCATATTGCACCTTCTTCTCAGCCAACTTGGCAATCTTTATATAGGCATATAGAGTGTCTGGATCTTGTAAGTCAACTTCGATTTGAATATTCTCTTTCAACCCATTTCTAAAAGCAAATACCACCACATCATATGGTAAGTTTCTTGCATAGGAAAGCAAACTAGTGAATTCTGAAATATTTTCCCTTACTAATATCATTTGCTTAAGTGATAACAACCGAACTATGTATGAAGATAAGGATCCTTCATCAAATATGTTAAGGAAAAGTATGTTGAATTCATCCCAGAAGATGGGTTGCTTAGTGCCACGTTTGTGCCATGCAAACCATTGGTAAGCTTTAGTATCGATTTTGGAGAAAGCAAAAGGAACTTTTTCTAAATCTGGAATCTAGTATAAGTCTAAAATGCCTTCCATTTTATCTAACCAACCACGTGGATCATGACCCTCAAATGTGGGCATATCAATGCGTGGGAAATTGACACTATTAGGACCTCTTGGTTGTTGGTAAACTTCTTCTCTATCTTGGTCCTCATTATTCCTCTGTCTATGGAAGCGATTTTGGGCACCTCTAGTAGGACCTCTTTCTTGTTCATAAACTTCCTTGCTATCCTTATCCTCATTATTCCTATGTCTATTGAAGCGATTTTGGGCACCACCAGTAGGACCTCTTTGTTGTTCATAAACTTCCTCTCTATCCTGATCCACATTATTCCTTTATCTATGGAAGCGATTTTGGGCACTACGAGTAGGACCTCTTTGTTGTGCATAAACTTCCTTGCCATCCTGATCCTCATTGTTCCAGTGTCTATGGATGCGATTTGGGGCAAGATGGTTGTTTGGTTTTGGTTTTCCAATAGTTTGGCCAAAAATACAGTCAATTTATTCATACCATCTAGTAATGTTTGCATATTTGGGTTGTTTGTGTTAGGGTTTTCCATTTCTTCATGTGTGAGATTCTCATGGGAAGAAGTAGGAGAAGGATTGGTAGCCATGGTGTTAAGAAGTGAATGATCAGGATCAAAACTATTAATGCGTAAAGGGGAATTATAATGTGTATCTTTGTTTCTTAGAGGTCTTCTAGGTGACTTCAAAAATTTGTCGTTGAAATTATCTTTGCTGGATAATTGACTGTTTTATCCTTTGGTCCACCTTCTGCTCATGCACTTGACAAAACAAATTTATCTTTAAATTTTACCAAAAAATTGGTTTATTTTTCGCTTCTCACTCCCACTGTGACCTGGAATTTGAATTTGATTCCCAACTGCGATGCAAATTTGAATTCAACTTCCAATGGCTATATTTTAATTTCCAATGGCTAAGTATGACCAATTTCTAATGGCTGCAACTAATATCCAACGACTACCATCAACTTCCAATGACTATTGTGATAATCAAGGAACCAATGACACAAGAGGATAACACTGACCTGACCGCCAATGAGATGACTTTATCGACAATGACAGTGAGGTAGACACGAGACCGACACAATAGGTGAGACAACATGATAGGTGATGACAATGAGGCAAACACACAAGACAAATGCGATAAGCAATGATAGTGAAGCAAACACATGAGACAGACACGACAGACGATGACAACAAGGAAGAGATACAACCAATCCACACACACCGATGTAACTCTAGACAACGAAGCGAATTAGACACGACTAGACAGGAAACGAGGCTAGAAATGACTAGACTGACGACCTTGGACAACTTGACATGGCCAGATGCTACTCGAAAAATGATAGTTCAAATACACGCGAGGAGGGATAGCTGTGTGGTTGCAGCCACGAAAGGATATAGGGATGAAATTAATTTTAAACCTTTCCCTTACCAACACACGCTGCGTGTGGGACAACGCTCCAAAATGAAAATAAAAAAATATTTTGTACCTTAGGCTAATTGATTAATTTACATTATTCATGCAAATTTATTGGTCTGTGGTGCTTGATGATGTATAATGTGTCATTTTTGGTTGTTTTGCCTACGATTTCACTGTGTTTCGGATTCCACGTTCCCATGAGCTACGCGTTTGTTGTAACCTGACTACTGGGAGTATGTTAATTTTTTTGCTCCCCGTAAGTACCCACTAGTACGATGAGCTGCGCGTTCGTTGTAACCAGACTATTAGACTGTGAGGAGCATGCGTAAAAATATAGTGAGGATAGCTTGTTGTTCGAACCCGTCGATTGTTTGTTGTTGATAATGATGGGAATTGTGTCTTTTGGATGGTGTTGCTTCAATGTTGTAGAATGTTCCCCGGTACGCTCATTGGAAGCGAAAGGACACCAAAAAAAGAAAACACCACGCCACGTTCAGCCCCTGGAAGCTGATACCACTTGCAAGGGTATTCCTACCATTGTCTTGTCCATCAGTAACCACGTTCATACATGCAAATCAATTAATATTTATCCAACAGAACTGAGAGTAAATTAAACATCAAATTGAATGCAATAGATCGAACAAAAGATGGTAATTAAACGAAAATGAATGAAATATTATTAAATCAAATTTACCTCTTAAGGAGGGCTGGTCCTCGCCACTTGGAGGGCTTAGTCCTCTGTGAATACACAAGTGAATATTTGGATGTAAATATGATTTTGAATTAAATCAAAGAAACTGTATTAATAATAAATTTAATCAAAAAATCTTTAAAAACCTAACATAGCCGACTAACTATGTTAGGTATGTAACATATCTCCTATCTCCAATGGGGACCTTTTCCTTGAGTCTCCTCTTTCTTCAATATTCTACTTTTTCTGTAATAAAGAACTAATCTTTGCACGAAGAAAGCACATAGACTTTTAGGCTATCGAAGATGAAATTTTTCTCTATCCCTTGTAGGAAGCTTCCCAAATTATGAGAACTAATTTTTTGTCGTAAAAAACTTTAGATGGTAGCAAGCAAATCTATGCAAATCTCTAGATCTCTATAAATCAATAAACCTCACTAATTATCCTTCAATCTAGTGAAAAATAGATCTATGTTGAGTCCTAGTCTTCATGAGTTTTTCTGCAACCCTCTGGAAAGACTCTAGCCAAATAGTAATTTTAGAAATTCTTAAAATTTTGAAAACAAGATCTCCTATCTCCTCTCAATCTCTCTTGTGGATCTCCCTATATCCTATCAATCTACCTTGTGCTCTATTACTACGGTTAGCATTTGATGCTATATACTTAATGAGAAATCAACCACAAGATATAAAATGAGCATGCAATATTGAAACTATGATAATGGAAAACTATTAAGCATGTAAAACTCATAAGAAAATTCTAAAATAACTCATAAAACTTCCATTAATGAATGCTCACAAAAATAGGATCTTCATACAAAATATGGAGATCTCAAGTACTCCATGCTTCATACAAGTTCTACATTGTTTCAAACTTGTATTCTACTCTACTCCACTAAATGATAAAATGATATGGAGTTCTCTCTTTCTACTTGCTCACACCAAGGCCAATATATAGTGTGAGATGACTCTTGACCTTCCATCTTCCTATGACTCTTCACCTTCCTATCCTATGGACTCATGTGCACATTTACATTATTGAATACTTTGCACATTCTAATATTACTTGTGCATTTATTACATTGCATAAAATAAATACTCAAACCCTAATCTAAGACAAACTCCTAATATAAGGATGTACCCATGGTGGTACATTAGCATGTACCAAATAGTGTAATAAAATTCCAACACTTATAAGAGGTTGGTAGAATAGGGATGCGCAACCCTAAGCGTCTGTTGTAGGGGTTTCTCACACTAACCCAATAAATAAATAAATAAATATATACACACACATAGGAATCAACAACAATATTCGTCATATTATCCCCATGAGCATCCAGTTCGAATACGGAAAGCTACCACTATAACCCCTATTCCACCACCTCGGTAAAATTTTACTCCAAGTAAGGGAGACCTCAAAGGGGCTTAGGATTGGAACCACCAACCTCAAGCTGTCAAACAATTATATATTAGATAATATATATTTGTGTTGCATAAGGAACCTCTATAAACCCTAGCCCATTATATTAGATAATATCCTTTATAATATATAGCTAACAATCAACTATATATTAGATAATATATATTTGTTGCATAAGGAACCTCTATAAACCTTAGACTATTATATTAGATAATATCCTTTATAATATATATATTTTGCAAAGACCGTTATATTTTTTTTGATAGTGGTAAAAAAAAAGGGTTTTGGAGGGACCCCAACCCTGCTACAAAATTAAGATATTCAAGTTTACAAGATAAACATCAACCTCCCCCTTGTATAACATGAGAAAAGCAAAGTTACAACAAAAATTCTAGAATAAAACCAGATAAAAAACAACACTCTTGATGATATCAAAATCTATTTCTAGCAAGGGAGCAAAGGTCGACCTGATTGTTGTTTATTCCTCCCTTCCACACCAATAGTAGTAGCAATCACTTCAATTCTCAATAATAGGTAATAGAAATAGTAACAACAAAAGCATAATCACATTATCGTGGCATTTTCTAGAAACACAACTGCTATAATAGCAACAACATACAATCACATCAATAGCACCAAAATACCTCAGAAGCAACATCAATACCGATAGCATCAAAAGATAACACCCTGTGGAATAGAATTTTATTTTGCCTCTGATGAGGTAATCCTTAAAAGAGACAAGGAAAAATTATTTTTCCATATCGTCCTCTGATCAAAATGAACTCGTATGTTTGCAAAAAATCAACTCCAACATTTCCTTCCCGATATATATGTAATATCTTCACCTTTACCATTTGTTTTAATAGGGATGATATATCCTTAATTAAACTTGATACTTGCTAGTTATCATCTTTTCCTTTCTTAAGATCCCTGAGAATATTCATAGAGTCCCTTCTATGATGACCTTCCTTACACTCTTTTGTCTCAACAACATAACACCAAAGTATAGGGCTTTAGCTTCCGCATAGTGATTGCTTTGTATCCCATAACTTTCTGCATAAGCCCATAACACTTCACCTTTCTTATTTCGAATGACACCTCCTCCCCTAGCTCTACCTGGGTTACCTTTTGTAGCTCCATCAAAGTTTAACTTTACCCAACCCTCCTTTGGTTTTAGCCATCTAGTGTTTGCTCTTTTCAAACTGATTGGCAAAGGTGTTGCTCTAGGTTCTCCCAAGTGCCATTCACTAGTGATCCTCTTTTCCAAATTGTTCTCAAAGTCCACACTGTTATCAAAGGCAAGCAAATTCTCCCTTACTACAATTTTAATTTTGTTAGATACTGAAAGTTCATCCTTACTTTCCCCCCTGAATACTCTCTGATTTCTTTCCCACCAAACACCCCATAAAAATGAGGTAACAATAAATTCTAAAGTTTTGATAACCTACTGCTACTAAAAGGGCATCTCACAAAAAGTGTTATATTAGATTATATTCTTTATAATATAGTCCCAAGGGGGATTGTGCAATGGTTCAGGCTTTGGCTCTTCTTCGGGAGGTCAAAGGTTCAAACCACGGTGTGGGCGAGTGTGTGAGGGGGTGGGTGTGTGTTAAATTCCCTATTGATAAACATAGCTATCGACTTTAGGAGGGGTCATGGTTGGGGGAAGCCTGCTCAACCTTGTGCGTTGGTCGTAGGGGTTTCTCACACTAACCAAAAAAAAAAAAAATCTTTATTATATATATATATATATATATATATAATATGTTGCATAGGGAACCTTTATAAACCTTAGCCCATTAGGTAAAGATAAAGTCAATGAGATGTCGTTCGTTCAAGGAATTGAACCGAACCTCATAAGTAAAGATGAAGTCAATGAGATCTTAACCATCCAAGGAATCAAATCGAAACAACCCTCCAACAATAAATAAATATATAAATATATATATATAAAATGTTGCACAGGGAACCTCTATAAACCCTAGCCTATTAGGTAAAGACAATTAATGAGATCTCCTTCATTCAAGGAATTGAACCGAACCCACTAGGTGAAGACAAAATGAATGGGACCTAGGTAAAGATACCCTAACCCATTAGGTAAAGACAATCAATGAGATCTCGTTCATTCAAGGAATTGAACCGAACCCATTAGGTAAAGATGAAGTCAATGAGACCTAAGTAAAGATGAAGTCAACGAGACCTTAACCATATATATGATGTTGCATAAAAACCTTTATAAACCCTGACCCATTAGGTAAAAAAAGTCAACGAGATCTCGTTTGAACCCACTAAGTAAAGACAAAGTCAACGAGACCTTAACCGTCCAAAAAATCAAACCAAAACAACCCTCCCATAAACACTTTACCCTTACCAACAAACATATCTCAATCTTATATATGTCTAACATCTCCATCCAAAAAAATACATAAGTTATAACCAACAAATGGTGCATATTGACTTGCTCCCAAATAGTTTTCTCTACCTTATATATGTCTAACATCTCCATCCACAAAAACAAAAATACGTAAGTTATAACCAACAAATGGTGCATATTGACTTGCTCCCAAAGGGTTTTCTTCAAACCGGATGAAACGGTAAAGCTCCCCATTTGCTATGTTTGTTGCGTATAATCTCAGGTCAAGAGTTTTCTTCAAACCGGATGAAACGGTAAAGCTCCCCATTTGCTATGTTTGTTGCTTATGGGTTTTCTTCAAACCGGATGAAACGGTAAAGCTCCCCATTTGCTATGTTTGTTGCTTATAATCTCAGGTCAAGAGTTTTCTTCAAACCGGATGAAACGGTAAAGCTCCCCATTTGCTATGTTTGTTGCTTATAATCTCAGGTCAAGAGTTTTCTTCAAACCGGATGAAACGGTAAAGCTTCCCATTTGCTATATTTGTTGCTTATAATCTTTCCTATGATCCAATAAATTCAAGTGGCAATTTATAATGAATAGAGGGAAAAAAAGAACAATTTCACTTTAAAAATAAAAATTTATATAATATTTAATAATAAAATTATTATTAATAGATAATTATATTGTTTAAAGGATTTTTTTTATAAATTTTAATTTGTTAAGTAAATTTTTTTTTAAAATAATTTAAAATAATTTTTTAAAAATTATAGTGGATTAAGTAAAGAAGTAGTCAACAAAATTTAAATAATTTAAAAAATTAAAATAAAATAATAAACAAACAAATTTTTAGGTAAGAACGCAATCAATAAAACTTAATTATATAAAAGATGGAAACCAAACAACCTATAGTCAAGTCAAGCAGTCTGCAGCCTGCAGCCTGCTATCAAAGATATACCAACTCGTTATTTAGATAAACATTTCCATATGAAATGTATTATATTTATTGAGGTTGTTCAAAGGTCAAAATGACAGCCTAATCAGCGCTGATTGGGCGAGAGCAAAACGTGGCAGGAGATTATTGGGCCAGTACACGTCGGTCCAAGGGATATTTCGGATCATCAAGGCTTCTGGAAGGGTTTGGGGCATTAGAAAAGGCGTAAGGAAGTTGCTGACACTACTTCGCGAGGTCGCGAGATCGCTTCACTTCCACTTGTTTGTCTTCTCCATAATAATTATTCGTAGTCCGACTGATTTGTGTCAGCTATTCTTTGTGAGAGTATTCTTAAATTGTGTAATTCAGGGTTAGGGTTTGAATTGGATTGTCGAAAATGGCGGATAGATACAATATGAAGAATCCTGCCGTGAAGAGGATTCTGCAGGAATTGAAGGAAATGCAGAATAATCCCAGCGACGAATATATGAGTCTTCCATTGGAGGTATGTTGCACGAGATTTCCGGATCTGATGGTGGTAAATGTGTGTGAGTATTTTCTTTTTAGATTTTAATTAGATTCGGGGGTTTTGAGACATAAAAATGATCCGAGGATAATGATTAAATCGGGGTTTCCAGGATAATATTTTTGAATGGCAGTTCGCCATAAGAGGTCCCCGGGATACGGAGTTTGAAGGTGGGATCTATCATGGCCGAATCCAGTTGCCCGCAGATTATCCTCTGAAGCCTCCCTCTTTCATGTTATTGACGGTATGATTATCTTTATTTTATTTTTGGGCTGTCATTTAAGGGGGGGCCGGAAAAAGAAAAAGGATATTTTGGGGTTTGGTCTTTAGACTGTACTTTTAGGAATTTGCGAGGGGATTCATTTGGAATGTGCCTCTGATAGGTTTTGATTTTGAACTAAGTTCTATTATGTTGAATTTTGGGATTTCCAAAGGACTTCGATTGGAGGTTCTGTTTTTGGTGACGATGGTTTTGAACTTAGTAGTAATGATGATTGCTTTGTTGGTAGATGCAATTAGATTACAAATGCGACATCCAATTTGATAAGTTCTGTGCTCAGAATTTTTGTGACAGAAATTGCAGGCTAATCTAAGGTCAACATTGGTGGTAGTGTTTTATTTTATTTTATTTATTTGTCATTGTGTAAATAATTCATATGTTTTAGGATGGGTAGTAATTAATACTTTCTAGTTATTGCAACGTTTCTGTTGATATTTAATTGTTTGTTACCTGTATTCATTGATAATCAGTAGTTAAGAGACCCATCTCTTGCTTGGAGCAAAATTTCATTTTTCCCGGCTCCTGGAGTGAAGTGCTTTGTGTTCATCTGCAATTTTATTGAACAATGCACAATTTCTACTGTGTTGTTCATTGTGAAATTTTTGTTTATTTAAATATTGTTTCTTCAACTTTGTTGTCGATAGTGAAATTCTTATGAATTAAAAATTGTTTCTTCACAGAGAGTTTGGACATGCTTGTTAAACTCTTAGCTCACGAGAGATTTATATTGGGGTTGATTCATTTGACAAGTGAAAGTTGCAAGAACTTGTCATTATTGGCCATTTTTATGCTTTCACTGTTTATATCTGGTGCTACCATTGCATTGAATGTGGAACATGCAGCTCTGCTTGTCTCTTCAATTTTTGGTACTTAGGTGTGGCTGTTGATAAGGATTATAGTTATGCATGGTATTTTGCATATTTGGTCAAGATTTTGTCAATGAGGCGTTGCGATTCTGCTTGGCTGATTGGTATATTTTATTTGTAACAATGATTAGTTCTGGTGTCATGGGTGTAGCCTTTTAGGTTTTGATTCTAACATGGTTTGTGTTATTTGGATTAAGTTAATTTTGCAAAATTTGACTTTGAAACCATGGAGATTTTTGCACATTCATTAAATAAGACTGCAAAATAGTTGACCTTGTTATTGAGCTCTAGTGACAGTGGAGAGTTTTACAAGTCTTGTAGATGCCCTTTTGGAGTTTGAATCACATTAAAGACCTCATCAGTTGTCAAGTAAAAACGTCCTTGTAGGATGCCTGACGTTTGCCAATAGAACATTTGGGTTAAACGCATGTTTTAAGTAGTCCTCATATGAATGCTTGGAGGCCATTGGTTCTTGTTCTATGTTTATTTGACTTAAAATATTTCTACTTTTTGAGTTGTCTTGTTAACAACTTTTTGTCACTGAATATAGTCTGATATAATTGTGTATTTATACTTTATTTTGCAGCCTAATGGCAGATTTGAAACACAGACAAAAATATGCTTGAGCATATCAAATTATCACCCAGAGCATTGGCAACCGTCTTGGAGTGGTAATTTTGTTAACAACTTTTTTGATTTTGCAGATTGTTTGATTACATTCCCTTATGTTCCATTTATATGAAACTATTGGTAAAATGCCAAGAAAAATAGAAATGGATACAATATAAGGGTGGTAATTTTGTTAACTCAATCTTAGCTTTTTTGATTTCGCAGATTGTTCGATTACATTCCCTTACGTTCCATTTATATGAAACTATTGGTAAAATGGGGAACCACAATAGAAATGGATACAATATAAGAAACGTTACCCTTGGTTGGGGGTCAGAAATAGATTTATAACCCTATGGCCTTAGCTCCTTGGAACTTAGTCTATATGCAGAAGTAGTGGCCTTAGCTCCTTGGAACCCAGGCTATGTGTACAAACAGTAGCTTTAGCTTCTTGGGACCCAGTCTATGTGTACAAACAGTGGCTTTAGCTCCTTGGGACCTAGTCTATGTGTACAAACAGTGGCGTTAGCTTCTTGGGACCAGTGTATATGCACAACCAGTGACCTTATCTCCCTGGGACCTGTTGTGAGTCAACATGTCTTAACAGTGATGACACATTTAATAATGTAATTTAACTAAATTATGATATTTATAACTATGTTCCATGGGGGCTTGCCTTGGGATTTGGGGTCGTCTCAGAGATGTGTCTCGACATCTTGATAAGGTCTCCTGCTCTCCCAAATTTGCGGCCTGTCCTCTGAAAGCCATCTCGCTGTCCTCATCCCAGAACTTTGTGGAAAATAGTTTATAAATTAAACGATTCTTAACAGTTCAGTGTACAGCTGTCCACAACTTGGTCCCATTTGACCTTTGCACCTTGTACGAATTGTTTTGATTGTAGTTGTCTTGGGTTGAGGACATTGGGACTTATTTTGTGATGCTAGATACATAGAATTGTAAAACTTTCTACTGTAATGGACACAATAAAAGTAAGAAGTGTAAATAAAAATATTCGACGAAAAGGAATGTGTAGTGACAAACGTGATCTTCAATTGGTGATTTCCTTTATCTTTCAACGTGCAATTTTTTTTCCTTGACCTCCAAGCCAGAGTCCTGTTTTCATGACTTTGTCAGCATTGCAGTTGATTTTTAGGTCTAGAGTTGACTTTTTCTGTTCATTTTTCATTTTTATTGGGAATTAACTAAGTTTTTGGCCGCGGGATTATATTAACCGGTTTTGATTTCCAAGGAGGAAACCCAGGTTCAAATCTTGCCAAGCGATGAACGCGTAATTGCCAAGTTGTTGTAGTACCACCATATGGGTCAAGATGTAATACGGGTGGGGCCTATTTCAGTCTTATATAACCAATTTTTAATTAAAAAAAGAACAACTAAGTTTCTGGTCATTTGGTAACAACTATTTCTTATGAAGTTTGAAACAGGCAAGCAACAACTTATTTTCAAGAATTTTGGCTTGTTGTAAAAGTGTCTTATTTTCTAAAGGAATGGCAGAGAAAAACAAGATAAATAAATAGCCAAGGAATGAGAACTGTGGCAGGGAACTCTAGTTGGTTTTGGCCATCCTTGAAAAGGACTATACTTGTTTTAACATTTCTTTTTACTTTTTAAAAGTAATGCAAAAAGTTATCATTGTAAGGATATTATCTTGCAGCTCTGAAGTTATTTATCTTCAATCCTTTTTTGGGTACTCCTGATGGAGGTCCAAGGTTTGAATTTGAAGGCATCCTGTAGGTGGGATAACACCACATGTGTGCCTCTTCCAATGCGTAGGGGACCCCAAGGTGGTCTGATAGATGTAATGTTTGTGGCCCTTAAAAGTTAATGATAAAAATTTACATTGAAGCATATATTATTTAAATGAACTTTTAATGAGCTGGGCTTAAAGTAAAATTAAGAAGCAAATTTAATCAAATAGCAAATACTCGTACAGAATGAAGAATCCAAGATTTGTTACTAACGATGATATTTTTTAAACGAGCATAGACATAAAAGTGTGTGTGAAAGATCGAGAGAGATCATTAAAGGGCCTGACCTTGCTTTGAGGGTCCTCATCCCTTGCATACATAAACATAGATCTATATATTAGGGATTAACTTAATATTTTATTTATTAAGGTGAAGTTGCATTTCCTCTTTGCTCTTATCTATATTCAGCAGTGCCTTAAATTAAAATATGTTTGGTGGCTTGTAATATAATTTATTCCTTGCTTTTGAAGATATATTTTTTAGTTGTTATTATGAAGCAAATGAATTGTGTCACATTGTCTTATTTTGCTTTTGGCACCATCTCTTTTCGCTCTGTGATTTTTATGTGTTTGCTTTATGTCATTTGAAATGCCTTGTTTCATTATGGTTGATCAATTTTGAAAGGACTGAAAAATAAATTCAAATTCTTTTTACTTGGAAATGAACTCTCTGATTTTTGTGTTATATCATGGTGGTTTTTATGATGTGCCTATCTCCTAATGTGATGGGATCCATGCAGTTCGAGCTGCTTTGGTGGCACTTATTGCCTTCATGCCAACAAAACCTGAAGGAGCTGTGGGATCACTTGACTACACTAAGGAAGAAAGGAGTGCTCTTGCCATCAAGTCACGTGATCATCCTCCAAAGTTTGGAAATGCTGATAGACAGAAACTAATTGATGAGGTTTGGACTAGCCTCTGATTTCTCTTAAGTTATGTGTTTTTGCAACTTCTTGGGGTTGAACTTACAATTTGGCACGGGATGCTGCATCTTTGTTTTAATAGTTTACATTTTTCTTACATCATAGATTCATGAATATATTTTGAAAAAGGCGCCGCCTGTACCTCAACTTAATTCTGCAATGGACAACCATGACACACAACAATCTTTGACACCTGAGCTTGAAGACCAAACCAATTCAGGAACAACAACCGTAGAAGATTCTCAAGCAGATGATATGGTTGGAAATGTGCATGATTCATATGTTGATGGTGATGTAGTTAGCTTGAGAGAAAGAAACAGTGTGGAGTCAAGTCTGTCTACAGGGCCAGGGGTACCGAATACAGATACTGTAAACATGGATCAAGACATGAGGAATAACTCAACAATGATTAGACAGCAAACCTCACCTGATGATAAAGGTCTAACGCTATTAGCAGTTGGTTTAAGTGTGGCTATTATTGCTCTTCTTATCAAGAAGCTTTTGAAATCATATTGGTGGATTGGTGCTTAGATTGAATTGCAAACCGCAACTTTCTATGTACTAAGTGACATGTAAATATTATGCTTATAGCAACCTTCTGTGATTTTGGTTCATTTCAACTTAAGTTGATTACAGTTTATTGCCAATTATTTAATTTGAAATATCTTGGGGCATTGTAATTCTTTACAAGTTATCTTTACCTGAGCTATAAAAACATTTTTTTGAGTGTCTTTCATCAATATTTTATGAAATTGCTGTTTCTTTGATTGATCTGCCTGGTCTATGCTCATGGCAACCTTCTGTGATTTTGGTTCATTTTAACTTATGTTGATAACAGATTATTGCCAATTATTTAATTTGAAATATCTTGGGGGTTCGGGTAAATTCCTTATGAGTTATCTTTACCGGAGCTATAAAAACATTTTTTTGAATTTGTTTCATCTATCTTTTATGAAATTGCTTCTTCTTTTATTGATCTGCCTGGCCATTGAAGTCCAAAGTTCCTTTGAAAGAATACTTTTATTAATATTTCTGTTTATTGAATCTAAATTCGTGTTTTGGTGCAACTACTGATATTCCTTAAAAAAGGTGTTGCCACAAGAGTGATTTTTATTAACAATCAAAGACACCTTAAATGTATCTTTTTCACTGTCAATATGAACAACTTTGGAATTTTCTTTTCAATGTTTTAAGCATGAACAACTTTCTTTATAATGTTTTAAGCATGAACAACTTTCTTTATACATGAAGTTTTTGAGGTGAAATTCCCAAATGATGTATTGCTATGTCTTGAACCTTCTAAAAATAAGAAGGTTATTAGTATTCTTTCCTTTTAACCAGTAGGTTAAGGTAATGAAAATATACTTAAGAATGGTCTTGTATGCAGATTTTGCTTACGTAATGAAAATATTCTAAGAATGGTCTTGTATGCAGATTTTGCATTTTAAGTTTGCTTATTTAGAGAAAAAACGAATAAAGTAATAATTGAGTGGGGTCTAATGGAGGGGGTTGCATACCCCGCATATGGTCCTCTAAAATGTAAGAAATTGCAAATTGGGTTTGTTTGGCAATTTTGGATCGGCTATATACTGGCCTTGTGTGCAGATTTTGTCTTTTAAGTTTCTTATTTCTGGCTGTGAAAACAACAGTGGGAGAAGAAACAATAAGAAGTACAAAGGAGTGGGGCCTCATGGAGGGAACTGTAGATAAATTTTGAGTATACTGCCACAGATAGCCCCCTAAAATGTAAGAAACTGTAAAATTGGTTTGTCTGTGAAGACTTTGGATTGCCTATTGTTTAGGACATATTCAGCTGGTGCTAAACAGGAGCAGTAAGTATAGTCCCCTAAAATGCAAGAAACTGTAAAATTGGTTTGTCTGTGAAGACTCTGGACCGCCTATTGTTTAGGAGGACATTCAGTTGGTGCTAAACAGGAGCCGGACTACATTTGAAAGGTTGCAGTATCTGATTAAGAGATTTAGGGTCAAAGGTACTTTTTACTTTTTCGTGCGTGTCCTGTGGTAAAAGATTAATAAATGTTAAGAGTCATTTTCACACTAAGAACAATGTGTTAAATCTTGCCTCACATTGGTATAGTCTGGCAATAGCTTTTCAGGAATTTGCTATTAAACAAATCTTACATTGGGATAGTCTGGAAATAGCTTTTGAGGAATTCACTATTAAACAACCAAATACGTTAATGCAACAATATTATGTTGTTTAGGATTCGATGGTAGTTGTGGTCTAAGGTTTTGGGGTATTTTCATTGTGTGAATGCGTAGGAGAAGTTATACATATAGTAGGTGAGAAAAAAAATCTAGTTTGCTGTGGATTGTATAATGGGCGTTTTTATTGTAATTTATGCAAAAATATTCTTAATGAGGTGGTCAAAATTATTTAGCAGAGAATAGTTTGACCTGATATATATGCTATGGAATAGCATTATATAAGTATCTATAGGGTATGGAATGATGGAGATTGCATCTGATTTATTTAGATTGAATCTCCACTACATGAGCTATCTGTGCACCACAGCTTAGCTATTGCCATAATTAACATAAAGCTTTAAGAGCATAACACTTGTATCTGGTTGATGGAGACACACTTCTATGGTGTTTTTGCAATGAAACAGCATTATATAAGTATCTATAGGGCATGGAATGATGGGAATGATGGAGATTGCATCTGATTTATTTAGATTGAATCTCCACTACATGAGTTATTTGTGCACCCCAGCTTATCCTTTGCCATAATTAACATAAAGCTTTAAGAGCATAACACTCGTATCTGGTTGATGTAGACACACTTCTATGGTGTTTTTACTGAAGGGTCGATGATTTTGTTAAGGAGCTTTTGTTAAAATTTTCCCAGCCTTCGCAAAGATATCATTTTCAAAATCTTTTTCCCAGCCTCGGCAAAGATATCATTTTCGAAATCTATATTATATAATTTTCTAAGAACTTTTAAAGAGCTTTAGCTAACAAATTTAAAATTATTAAGTCTCGTTTTAACATATAGATGAAAATAAAGTTCAAACCAGGAGACATAAGTTCAAACTTTTTAAGAGTTTTGGTTAACAAATTTAAAATTACAAGAGGGAGATAATTAGATCTCAATAAGTTTGTGTGTTTAACATTTAGATGAAAATAAAGTTCACCCAAGTTCAAACCATACAAGGGACTAGGACGCTTTTAAAAACTTGTGCTTTACCATAAAAGGAAAGTCTTGTAAGGGATAGCGTGGTAGTATGTCTTTAGGTTTTCTACTAGGAAACCCTAGTTCAAACCTTGGTATAAGGGGATCGGGACCCTTTCAAAAACTCACACTTTACCTTAAAATTTTGACTTGTGAAGGATATCGTTGTGGTATGTCTTTAGGTTTTCATTTAGGAGATCCAAGTTCAAACCCCGATACAAGGGGACCGGAACCCCTATCAAAAAGCTAGGCTCTATCGTAACTTTTTTAGTCCCTTAAGGGATATCATTGTGGTATGTCTTTGGGTTTCATCTAGAAGTTCGATTCAATCAGTCCCTTAAGGGATATCGTGGTTGTATGTCTTTGGGTTTCATTTAGAACCTTGATACAAGAGGATCGAGTCCCCTTTCAAAAACCCGTGTTTTACCTTAAAATTTTAACTCAAAAGGGATAAACCGGTTGGTAGTGACCGAGTGCTCGAGCTGCCCCGACTTGATTCCTTAGACGGGATCTTGTTGATTCCATCTTTCTCAATCGATTAAGGTTTATAAAGGTTTCCTTAAGAAAAAAAAATAAAAAAAAACATTTAAATGAAAACAAAGTTATTGCATAGAAAAGGGTAATTTTATTAATTTTGTAATAAGAACAAATTGATTGCATAAAAACAAATAAAAAAAATATTTAAATGAAAAGAAAGTTATTAAACAGAAAAGGCTAATTTTATTAATTTCGTAATAAAAACAAATTGATTACATAAAAAGCACTAATTTTGCTGACGGGATCTTGTTGATTCCGTCTTTCTCAATCGATTAAGGTTTATAAAGGTTTCCTTGAGAAAAGAAAATAAAAAAAAACATTTAAATGAAAACAAAGTTATTACATAAAAAAGGGTAATTTTATTAATTTTGTAATAAGAACAAATTGATTGCATAAAAAACAAATAAAAAAATATTTAAATGAAAACAAAGTTATTAAACAGAAAAGGCTAATTTTATTAATTTCCTACATAAAAAGCACTAATTTTGCTAGCGAAAAAGTACTAAAGATATCACTATGTAATGAGATAGTATCATATATGAAAGTCTTGAAAGTCGAGTTCTCAAGAAGTATTGCAAATAAGTTTCAATTTTGATTGTAAGATTTCATGATATTTTTATATATACATGGACAATTTAGTTGTAATGACTCTATTGAGTAATAGTTGACATTTTGTGTTTAGTCTTTTACCACTTATAATTTAAAGTAGATGTTATTAAGTTGATCATGTAAATGAGAATCTACACCATGAAGCCAATCTGGGCTGCATTTACATCTTGAAGTAGTTCATGTATATGAGCATCTAAACTATAAAGTTAATGTTATTTGCATCTACGCCAAATGTAAATGTCGGTTGCCATCAACCCAATCATGTAAGCATAATAGTGATGAGCATCTACACAAGAATTTTGTCTCCTATTACCATTTTGTTTTTATGCCTAGATGGGGTTTCATGTCCACTTGCATCATGCACGCAATGGCCTTACATACTTTAATTATCTCATTGTTATTCAAAAGCAATGCTCTATTATGTTGCCTTGCAAATATAAAAAGGAAATTCGGTGTATGGTAGGGTTCGTGCACATACATCATGATTGCAATTCCTTACACTTACCCTTTTGCTGTTTGTAGTACGTTGTTAAGTTGCTTTACAATCATATAAAATCTATTTGATGTATGCTATTGTTTGGTTAGTGATTATTTTTAGCTTAGAAGCTAAATGCTTTGGCATCTAACATTGGGTGTACAACTATTAGAGGAAGATACATGTCTTCTATGTTTGTTGGATGTATAGCTATTACAAGTTTGTAATGTAATGTGTAAAGACTTGGTAGCTTGATGTAAAACACTAAATATATATTTGAAGTGTGGTAAGAAGATTGATTATGAAGGTGATCTAACCTATTTGCTTGAAGAATTACATAGGGACCCATCTTAGAGGCCTTTCATTTGTCGGTAATGATCTAGGTAGTAGATCAAGACTAGGGCTAGTTGGGTATTTAATGACCTTTTTAATTGTATAATTTTAAGTTAAAATTGTAAATTATGTTTTTTAATTGGTTATATGAGATTGAATCAGTCCCATCTATATTATATTATGATTTTAATTGGTGCGGCATTTCAATGAACCACTTAGTGGTATTGTAATTAACTGTATTGACAAATATGTATATATTGCTTTATAAGTCAAAATTCTTAACTACTTAATCTCATGTCATTTGATAAAATGTTAAGGTTCATCCAAGGAATTCGAATCTTGGTCTACAATGTAAAATTTTTTGTTCCTTGTTGATTGCTTCAAACTCCTTAAGGTAGTTATAAACATGCTTTTCAAATATTTTTTAATGAATTACTAGATATTTCACATGAGTATTAATAGTATTCAAGTAGTGACATTGACATTTAGCAATTGTTGGGGGTTAAACCATCTTATCTATCAACGGTCTCTTTTCTTTTCTCATTTTACAATGTTTATATGATCTTTTAAAATAAAAAGGTAATTTACCATGTTTATATCACTTTTCATATATCTTTCTATTATGTTTGCTTATTAATATATATTATTGATATAATTTTCATTCACTTTTGTCCTATACGTAGTGCTCAATTTAGCCTATTTAGAATTTTCTAATTATAGCCCTCTTCAGAGGTGTAGACCAATTGGTTCATCCAAACCACATAGGGGGGCGGAGGTCAAAGGTTCAAATCTCGGGCCTCATCGGACTGAACGCTTGTCCCTTTCCCGGTGCTTTCACCGGCGTAAAAGGTTTAAAATGATTGTGGCATGGTGGTTATAGGGGCGGACTGCGCGAAGATCTGTGTGGCGGTTTTTGAGGCGGACAACGCAAAATACTGTGGTGGCCATAAAAGTTGGACAGCCTGCCCGGATTCGTGGCGGCTAAAAAAAAAAAAAAAAAAAAAAAAAAAAAATATATATATATATATATATATATATATATATATAGCCCTCTTCCTATGCTTCTTATAAGGACTGCTAACCAACCTTCTATTACATTCCGGGGTTTAGATTTGGGAGAGAAACTTATTAAGGTATTATGTCTATACTCTAGGTGGTATCTCCCTAAGAAGACCTTGAGATGGAGTATGCATGTAGATTAATTAGCCCTATTTTACCTTCAACTTATGGAAGTCTAAGATCCATCTAGGCCAATCAAGAAATATACAAACCCTAATCATAGATCATAAAAAAAAACCCTTGGATCTCACTCAACCATGAAAAGTTCACATAAATCATAATTTCATTCAGTTTATTTCACATAAATCTTATAACTTCAATTTTCAATTGTAATTCATTTTTGTTAATTAAGAATTTCATTCAACCTAGATTTCCATACATATTTTAACTATGTAACATAATTGCGATAAATTCCTTTTCTATGAATCGAAGTATTTTTTTCTTATCTACCATATAATTATTTTGTAACATATTGAAATAATTACCTAATCACACATTAATTACATCACTAAGTTCACAATTTTGATATTCTCATTTCACAAACTCTTTCTTAACACAATATTAATTTTTAGGTCATTGCAAAGTATTTGTAAGGTTTTTTCCTTAAATATTTGAGATAAAAATACTTGCTCTTATGAGAAATTTGGACAAGATAATAATTCTACTAGATTTTGCTTTTACCTATTGCAAAACTCTTAACCTATATCATTTCTAATTTTAAAATTTACAACCATTTACAACATTCCTTTTCTAGTTCCATCTCAAATACATTTAAAATCTTTATTTAAAGGATAGATTACTTACCTCTTTAAAAGGTAATTCTTGATGCAACCTTGTCTCTTTTTTTTTTTTCTCCTTGTTTTTTTTTTTTTTCCTGCTCCACTTTGCAAAATTTGAATGATACTTCTTATCTACATAAAATCACCTTTATAGGCTAATCAAACCAGGTAGAGAGGGCCTTTAAAAGAAATTTGAATGATACTTCTTATCTACATAAACTCACCTTTATAGGCTTATTATTTTATTTTTTTTGAATTTACATGGTGGAATTGGTAGTTGCCATGAATCTGGGCAGGCTGTCCAGCTTTTATGGCCGCCACAGTATTCTACGTTGTCCGCCCCGAAAACCGCCACACAAATCTTCGCACAGTCCGCCCCTTTAACCACCATGCCATAATCATTTAAAACCTTTTATTTCGCTGAAAGCACCAGGAAAGGGACAAGCGTTCAGTCCGACGAGGCCCGATATTTGAACCTTGGACCTCCACCACCCTTACGGGGTTTGGTCGAACCAATTGGTCTACACCTCAGACCTTTTTTATAGGCTTATTTAACTTGGGAGAGAAGACCTTTAATTAGGGTTTGACATATGTCTCTTTTACCAAGCTTAACCATTACATATCTCTCAATTTCAGCTTAATCACTTCTATTAATTTTAGTAAATTTAACAAAGTCAAATTGCTTTCCAAGCTTATTCAATCCACTTGTTGAACCCCAAAAAAGTCATTTAATAAGTCCTACTTATCATTGATATTTTGCATCTCAATGTATGCTTAAGATTAAATATATTTATTTATCATGATAATAACCTTAGTCAACTCTCTTTAAATCCAATCTTTAAATTTATTTTACCATAAATTTCAATCCTTAATACCAAATAAAATATGGAGGATTATAATAAAATAAGTAAATATTTGATGTAATCTAGGTTAGTTGATCTAGTTAAGGATGACCAACCAAACAACTATTAAACTCATTTCAGACAAAATAATAATTTAAATTTATTTAAGTTCACACAAAGTTTGTATTTACAATGAAAAATCTTTGATTTCATTTGCAAGAAGTTTTAACTCTTTAACAACATTAGATATAAATTCTCATCAGCTTGATCACAATTAAAAAAATCCCATAAAAACACTCTTAAACAACCTTGAAATAACTTGCTACGACTATTGGTCTTGTGTCAAAATTCTCTTTTAGCCTATTACAACTACTAGGATTATGTTAGAATCCTCTTTTAACCTGCTACAATTGGTATTGTGCCAAAATCCTCTTTACCCGCTACTATTATTGGTATTATGCCACAATCCTTTTTTAATCTACCACAACTGCTTATATTATGCTGGAATCCTCTTTTTTTTTATTATGTTGAAAGGAAGGGGTTTTGAAAGGTTCTCGAACCTTTTACAATCTTTTCAAGATTTTTTCATTAAGCTCTACTACTGAAATACAAGCAAGACAAACAAGATTTGAACCTACTAGAAAGATAGAAAGAGCTCACAAACGGAAGGAACTAATAACAAGAACAACCATTACATGACACAAAACTCCAACAAATAGAAGGAAAACAAACATAACAATCATCCAAAAATCTTGATGAACCCCACAAACTAGCTAACATCAACAAAAACTTGATGAGCCCCACAAACCAGCTAACCTCTGTTCTCATTGTGATCTTCATAGATACGAGCTTCCACCTTCAATAGCTCTTGGACTTGACCAGACAAATTCTCTTCCCACCTCTAATATCTATCCAAGAACAGTCTTACATTTTCCAAACAACCAACTATCCCATTTGATTCCCTATATACATGGTTGAATTGAACATTCTCTAGGGGGATGGTTTTAAATTTAGCCTTTGAGATCATACATGCAATATTTTAGCTAGGAGGTTGATTACCTTTCATAATATTGATAATATTTTGTGAATCCCCTTCAAAACTCAGATTTTTGACATCGAGCCTCTCAATGGGAAATAGTCCCAAAAAGTTGCATTGGTTTCAACAAAATGGTTTGTTTGCTCCCCCAAGGGTTCAACATATGCCAAGATTGCCATGCCCTTATGGTCACAAAAGATCCCACTTGCCTCAGCTCGACTAAAAATTCCCTTTCACAGCTCCATCAAAGTTTAACTTTAACCAGCCAGGGGGAGGTGACTTCCATCTTGATTGAGCCTTTGAAGGATTTGGGGGTAGCACCAGACTACAAACTCTAAACCCCAAGCCCCAACCACACACTCTTTTTCTCGATCAAACTCCCATACATCTTTAAACTTAATTATTTTGAGATTTTCCATCGCAACATTGGAAGATCTCAACTGAGGGACAATCTCGTTTCCTATCCTTGAAGATCCAATGGTTAGGTTCTTTCCATATTCTCCATATAGCATGGAAAAGGCTTAACTTCCATAATATTTTTAATCTCTTGCTACTGAAGGGGGATTCCCATTGGATACAAATGTCTGGGAGTGACTTGGGGAGAATCCATGCAACCTGAAACTTGCTAAGGTCTTTGTTTCGAAGATCAATAGTGAAGGGACACTCTTAAAAAATATGATTTGTATCCTCATGCTTTTTACACAACACACATTTGTTTGGAAATATCATCCCCCTTTTGTGAGATTGTCCATATTTAAGATCTTGTTTTGGATTGGGAGCCAATAAAAGTACACAATCTCAAGAATTAAATCCTTGATCCATATTCTTGAGACTGGCATCCATCTTGGGCCCTCCCCTTTCAACAAGTAGTAGTTCAATTGAATTGAATACACATCTTATTTTTGATTTTTCTAGACGAGGGAATCAAAATATCTTGTGTTGTAAAGAAAGTAGACCTATAGAAACCTGTTAAGCTTCCTCAATCTCTACTGGTTTCTTAAATATAGCCCATCCACCTGGATGTGTCTCCAACATTTTTTAAACTCAAAAAATTATAGTCTTATACAAAGTTTCCATATTAAGTAGACACTACTTGTACTAACCCAACAAACTATGGATCCTCACAAAAAGAAGTGTTTTTCAACCATTTATTAGTCCATAACTGGAGTTGGGAGCCATCACCAATATACTAGCATATACCTTGTATAAGCAACAATTTGATAAGCTGAAGGTCATTCCAAAAGTTTGACCCTCTCGTATGGTCCTCTTCCCCAAAAAAGTTGGACGTATGCTTGAGGTATTTGACCTTTAGTATATGGACCTAGTTGAGGTTTTTATTAGTTACAAGTTTCCATCCTAATTTACCCATTAGGTCTTTGTTCATTCCCCTCAGCTTCTTGAAGCCAAGACCTCCCACTTCCTTTATTGTACAAACCTTATCCCATGCTACCAACACCATTATTTTTTTATTCTCCACCCAGACCACATAAAATTTCTTTGAATATGCTCTATTTTATTACATATCTTAGCCGATTTTGAATAAAGACATAAAATAGATTAGAATGTTTTGCAATGAAGACTTTACTAGTTGCGCTTTGCCAGCCTGGCTGAGTAAAGAGCCTCTCCATCTTGAAATATTTCTTGTTAATCACTCAACCACTGGATTCCATAGCACTTCAGTCATCTTTCCCTTAAAAATGGGCATCCCAAGGTAGGTATCTGGAAGGTCCCCAACACTACAACCGAAGAGTCTTGCTATTATTACCTATCTGGAACCAAGAGTGTTTAAAAAATAAGCCTTACTTTTAGAAAAATTCACCTTTTGACCAACTGCCTGCTCATATCTTTTCAAGATCAACTTTAGTTCCCTAGCTTGTGGAATGGAGGATTTTGTAGTTATGAACGTGTCGTCCAAAAATTGCTGGTGGGAGACAAGAAACATAATAGAAGCATGTTTAATGCCATCAATATTCCCATTTTATGTAGTGGCTAAATTGCTCTTCCCAGGGATTCAACAAGGATAATGAAGAGGTAGGGAGACAAGGGGTCTCCCTAACAAAGTCCTTTCCTATTTTGAAAATACCATGTTGTAGAACCATTACTAAGACTGAGAACATGGCTGAAGATATACAAGCCCTGATAAGATTGAACCACTCTTGATGGAAACAAAAATTGGTCATAGTTCAAATTAAGAAATCCCAAGATACCCTATTATAAGCCGTTCATGTCAAGTTTTAACATCTTTGCATCTCCACTCCTATCAATGGAATGAATTACCTTGTGGATAGCAATTAATTCCATCCAGGATATGATAGCCCTTTACAAAGCCCCCTTGTTGGGGATATATTATAAAGGGAAGAATAATTTTAATTCTATTGGCTAAAACCTTGGACACAATCTTGTATAAGGTATTGCAAAGGCTTTTAGGTCAAAAATCTAAAAAAGACCTCACACCTGCCACCTTTGGGATTAGCCAAGAAGGTTGAATTAACATTTTAGGGTATATGCTAAGTTCTTAGAAACTCCATAACATCCTGAGTAACTTTCATCCTAACTATATGCTAGAATATTTGAAAGAATAAATGTGGGAAACCATTTGGACCCAAAGCTTTATCCCCATGCATGTGAAAAAATGCATTTCTAATTTTCTCCTCTTTGAAGGGGTTGAGAAGGTAGTCATTAAGCTGATTTGTTACCAAGCATGGAATGTTCCACAACATAGCAATAATTGAAGCATTATTGGTAGGAGCCTTCGATCTTACTAGATTGAGAAAGAAATTGACTGCCTCCTCTCTGATTTGAATGGGATCTTCAGTGATCGAACCATCCATATTGATAAATTTAATCCAATTATAACTTCTATGTGTTAAAGTAGAAACATGAAAAGTATTGGTGTTCCAGTCACCCTCCTTTAACCAAGTTACTCTAGATTTTTACTACCCAAAGATCTCTTCATAGGCTAGGGTGTTATGACACTCAACAATCAAATTATTTTCTTTATCCTGAATTTCATTGGTCAGGTTCACATATTGCAAGGCTAGTTCAATGTCTAATAAATGTTGCTTTAGGTTTGATTTCTTCTCAAGGAGGTGACCGAAAAAATCTCTATTTCACATTGTCTTCTTAATGTATCTTAATTTCTTAGAAACTTGGGTTAATTTGATACTTGTAAAAACTTGTTTCCACCATTCATATATTCTGCTTTCTAATCCCTCATGCAACAACCACATTTTCTCAAAATGAAACGGGCTTTTGAGGATTCTCCTTTGTTCCTCCATCTCCCACATCAAGGGGTTATGATCAGATCTTGTTTTTGGATGTGTGGTAAGGGTTGTGTCCCCAAAAATTAGAAGACTTTCCTCAGATAGCAAAACTTGGTCCAACCAGATTTTAATTAATTGATCCTCTAGCTACAAATTTCTCCAGGTATACTTGGCCTCCATAAGTTCATTGTCATTCACAAACTGGGCAAAGTTCATCATTCCTTCTAAAGTAGAAGAAATTCCACCCTTATTGTCTCATGGTATAGGGAGGAATTGAAGTCACCCGCTAGTACCTAGGGTAAGCCATAAAAGGTATTTCTAAGTTGGCTTAAATATCTCCGTAGATATTTCCTACCTATCATTGTGTTAGGAGCATAAATATTAGTTACTCTCCACCTCCTTTACATAAAAATGGATAGCTATGATTTTTTCGTTTGATACAATCAATTTTTATTCAATCTTGTTTTGATATCAAATACATAGATGGCAATCAGAGACCCCTACTGTAGGGCATGCTACAAAATCAACATCTCTCCAAATTCATTGCTTAATTATTTTTGAATGTAGTTCATCAAGATTTGTTTCTTGTAACAAGATAACCTGCAGGTTGACCTCTTTCCTCAATGTTTGTACTACTATGTACTTAGAGGGGGCATTGAGACCCCTCACATTCCAAGAGATAACCTTCATTTTTTGGGTTTAGATTGCTGCTTCTTCCCTTTATCTAGATCCAGAGTTTATTGGGTGTCATTAGCAATCTCTACAACCACTTCTCTCAATTTGATCTCTTGATTTGTGGGTCTCCCATGTTTGGATTCATATCCTGCATCTATCGACCCCATTTTTTGATTCCTTGTAACTTTGCTAGGAGTAGCATATGCTTTGCCATTCTTATTTCTATCATCAAAAAATGTTATCTCCTTATTCCCACCCAGGGGGAATTTTAGGGCTATTTTTTGGCTTTATGTCATAATGGATCTTTGAAGCAACTAGGTCTTTATCTAATTCAATCACCGCTTTATGTATTTTGACACAAACAACAATATGATCATCTAAATCATCCCCTAGACATGTAAAATATTTTGATTGAGGAATATCATTATGAGGATTAAAAGGGTTTGAAGTAAGAAAACTTACCTGAGCAATATTAACCAATATTTCTCCCTCCTCTATTGTTTGAGGCTCTAAAACTTCAAGTGGTACTTCTTGGGTTTTAGTCTGGGTCAAAATATTCTCCTTCAAAGAGTCAGGCTCTTCCATTTGATTATTTTTTGGGTCAGAGGACTCCTTTCATTGTCACACTTGATGCAAATTAATTTCCTTTTTTTTTTTAGGGTAGTAATTTGTTGAGTGCCCTAGGTTTTTACACAGATTACAAAAGAGGGGCATATTCTTGTATTCAATCTCCTACGTCTAGTTCACCAAATCTAAGATAAGTTCAATACAACTAGGAAGCCTCAACTCTAAATCAACATTCATGCACATTCTTGCATGGATCAACCTTGACTTGGATTTCGTTACTAGGTTGATGGTAACTTAGTCCCCTATGTCTTTTACAATACCCAAAAGAATCTCCTCATGCCAAAACTAAAAAGGTGATCCTAGAATTCTTACCCATATCGAAGCCTTATGGATGCTCTGAGTATATGGATTAAAATTTGGTCCCCATTTCATATAAGGAGGTCTCAACATTAGGACCAGATCCCCCCAATGTTCCTGATCGAAACGCATAAAAGAATTGACCCGTTTCGACAAAAAACTATAGACTCCCTAGAGGATACAATCAACGTCTTCTTTGTAGTTAAGTTTTATCATGAAAAACCCTCGAGGTAACATAACTATCTCCATATGCCCCTATGGGTGCCACTTCAAGAATGCTAATTTTTGAATGGCATCCAAATCAGGCAAGCACCTATAAACTTCCCAACTAGATTCCAGGCATCATGAGCCATAATTAAGGCTATGATTTTGGACGAGATGCAAAGTTTTCCTTGTTCAGGATAAAGATAAAAATAAACATCCACACCCTTTAAATTTTCTTTCATAATATTCGACCATGAGCATGCTCTCGAGTTAAAAGAATTTTGCAAAACCATTAGGGCTTGCTTTCCACCTGGCCTTGTCGAAAGACCCACCCCATGGTCCTGTCCTGGGCCCTACAAAACCTGGTTCCCAATGCCAATCTCTTTATCGCCTTCCTCATCACTTTTCCTAGTTTTTATCCATTTTCACTTGTTATTTGATCTATTGGAATCCTCTTTTAACTTGCTACAGTTGTTGGTATTATGTCAGAATCTCAACACCAACTCCTCCAAGACCCAAACTAGATCTCAGTTTTCTCGTAATTTTCTTAATCAGCCTAGTCTGCTCCATTTAGCCATCCCTTATTTATGGTCTTCTTGTTGATAAATTGGTAAATGTCTAAAAAATAAAAAAACCCTCTAATGCCCTACCTTTTTTTGGTAATAAAATAAACTGAAAAAATCAATTTAACATGCAAAAATCTTATCTCCACCTAGGTGCCTGCGAATCTTGAGTTTTATCTCAAAAATAAAAAATACTATATATATATATATTTTGCCCTAACATATAGTGCTTAGTCTTTTTTGGTGATGTAGGATAGCCCATTCACCCAAATACCCTTACATTAGATACATTGAATTAGAGAAAATGTTTCATGAGCTTCAACACATGAGTTTCAACTCATGAACATTTTAAGAAATATTCAACCATGATCTCATACTTGGAGAGTTTTATGTGCTCTCTTTCTCTCATAGGAATCTGATGATTTCAACATTCAAATATTTCAAATCTACTGCAACTTCATCTCCCTTTTCAATTATTTTGGTTTGAAATTCAACAATCTCTTCTATCATCTGCATAAATTTCTTATCATTCTCAACTATGATAAATTGTAAGCAAAAGAGTTCCTCCTTAAGCTCACCATATGAGTAATTAGAAACATGCTAGATGCAAGACTTATCATTACAAGCATTCTATTGGAGGGAGAATGAAGGAAAAACTAAATGACTAACATATATTTTCAATGTCTTTGACTGCCTCACAATTAGTATGACCTTTCCAGTTTCTTTATGCTTTAACATCTTTATTGTTCCAACTCCTCTTTCCTTCCATTGATTTCTATATTTTTCAAACCGATACAAATTTATCTTCATAATATCTTCATATCAAGAAGATCATCCTCATCCTCCTCTCCAATTATGACCGCAACTTCCTCAAGTTTAACAATGGGTGAAATTTGTCTTCTTCCTTTGCTCTAGCACACCTTGCTTCTTCAATAGTTGTATTTATTTTTTCTTCTAAAGTCATATTCATATATTCAATTTTGTTATTAGTGCTTTCTTTTCCTTCTTGAGAGCACAATTATTCCTTAACTACTTCAATATTAGTTTCTTCAACAACAATTGTTGTGTTCATTCCTACAATTTCTTTCATATCAACATTTTCATTGATGATTCTTAGACGTATGGATTAGGGCATCAATATGTGATGGATCTGTTTGAAGTCATAAAGGCATCAAGTTTGGAAGTTTTTGGTTGGAAAAAAATAGTGATTCTAGATTTTAGAGTGGTGTAGCAGCTTCATGAAATATTAGGACAAATCATTTGGAATATCAAAGTAGAGTAGTAGAATCATGGAGCCAACATATGAGTTATGATATTCAAGTGGCACAATGGCAGCTTGGCATCATCAAGGATGACCATCAATCAATATTTTAGTTGGATGGATGGAAGATTAATATTGGTACCAATCCTCAACATTGCTTAGAATATCATATTATTTAATTTCTTCTCATGTTTTGAGGAAGAAACATTTGTAAAGGGGGTGAAATGCTATGGTACCATGGAATAGGTATACAAGGATATGATATTATATTGTGTAAGAATAATATGGATAGTTGGCATGGGCTAAAAATAACCCAAGGTCAATTATATTATTAAATTACATTATATTAATGAGTGGAATGAGGGTTTAGTAATCAAATTTCTAAAGTAGCACTATAAGATGGGTATATGAAGAAGGGATATTATCATTGTAAGGATTATCATTCATATTGAGTATTCTCTTGTAATCATCTTTATCCATAGAGTGGCCTCTCATCTTGGAAGATCTTGTGGAGTTATTCCTTCCTTAAGGAGTATTGTTGGTGTTTGCCTATCTTAAGGGTATTATTTATCTTTGTCTCATTATGTAGATTGTTATCATGTATAATGATTTATGGATGAATGGTTTGTTATTTAAATGTAAGGTGAATGATATATGCTAATGACAATAAAGTTTTGTAACAAAATTGTGGTTTGATCTTTATCTTAGTGAAATTTAAATTATAGAGGACAACTAGCCAAGTGAAATTTTATCTCTTAATAAAATTGATATCCAACATTGATTGCAAAAGCTTAGCAAGTTCAAGAAGATGAAAATATTGTTTATAAAAAGGAAAATTAAGAATATTTTTGATATAAGGGCAAGCTAAACATGGTTTAGCTGACCTAGCAATAAATATGATATGTTGTTACTGTTAGGTACCCAAGATAGGAACTTAATATTATAATATTAGCATAAATGTATTTATCCCACATGTATGGATAAGTTGTAGGGGTAGCTAGTTGAGTATTATATAATGTAGGCAAAAGACTCATATGAGATATGAGGAGAAGAATATTGTATTTATCTTGAGTTGAGATATTGTAAGGAGTGTCTTCCTTCCAACAAGGAGTATTGTACGGTGTTGTCCTACCCCAAGGGTTTGAATTATAAATATATTTTGTCTTGTTTTAATTTATGTGGATTACTCATTGTGGTTTTTTATTTAATATTTTTGTAAATTGTTAATGATTTTTATGGTTGAGAAAAATGGTTATTCACAAGTGGTACCAAATCACTTTCCAGGGTTGTGTTTTATTGCAAGAAGCTTAAGTTATTTTATAGCACTTTTCAAGGTCTTAATTCAGAGCACTTTCTAGGGTCATGTTTCATAGTTCACTATTTTGATCCTAATTTTGATGCTTAATAAGCACATGTAGTAGGCTAATAAACTTTTGCAATATTGAGTGCAAGTTCTAATTGCTTAACTAGGGGAAGTACTTGGTTAACATTTTCTCTAAAACTTATTTTTAGCAATACCCTAGGAACCCTAGAGTAACTAGTTTGAGTGTGATGCCAGTGAAAAGGGTCAATGGCCTCACACCCTGTTAGTAGTATTTTTACCCTAAGAGAGTATATAAAGAGCTATTGTTTAAAGGTAAAACCATGGTTGGTTCCTTAATGATTCTTCCTTAGTGGAAATATTATTGGTAATCAAAGAATGGTGATAACTTAGTTAGCCTTTGTGGCCAATGAGATTTACCTTAAGCCACTAGGAAGCCAAATTTTGGGGCCCAGTTCATTGTCAATATTTCCATTGAAGTGCCATACAACTATCAACAAGATCTTTAGCAATGGTCTTTGTAGAATTTCCATAGTCTACAACAATTCCACAAATTTAGTAGAGTAGATAGTTGCAATTGAGTATAGAAAATAACTAGTCTACAGTTGGTAGCAGTTTACCAAAGTAGAAAAAAAGTCTAATTTAGTAGCAGTCCAAAAAAATAGTCTATAGAGAAAGCCATTATTAGTGTTAGTTTGAGAGCAAAAACATCCAGTCCATAGAGCAAGCCCTTATCGATAAAAAAATAGTCTATAGAGGAGGCCATTATTAGTTGTTAGTCTAACTGTAGAAATACCCAATTTATAGTTTGGTAGTGTTTTGCAAAAAAATAGTCCATAGAGTAGGCCATTATCAGTTGCTAGAAGTACACAATCTACAAGTCATTAACAATTGTTTGTGTAGGAATTACATAGTCCATAGGTCGATATCAACCAAAAAAAATAGTTTTTAAGTTGTTAACAATTGCTTGTTTGAGTGTAGATATCTATCGACCAAGGTCATAGAGTTGCCAATATTCTATAGAAAAAATGATATTGGTGTTTGAGAATGGTGGATGAATTTTGATCTATAAATTTTGATAAGGGGCATTCAATTAACAACTTTTTGAAAGAGGAAGATTTTATTTGGTTTATATGTTTTATTAGAAAAAGGAATCATAAGTACACATGGGATGAATTGGAGCATGCATTCTTGAGTTAGTGGGACCCTAGTTTGAAGGTCACCATCAAGGGATATGAAGAAGAGGTAAAAATATTTCCATAGAAACAAGAAAATGAATAAAGAGGACATAATAGAAGGAAAACATATAGATGACAATGTGTAGGTTGAAGGACCCACATTGTTGGTATCAGATAAGCCAAAGAGTGGTCAAAGGGATTTGTTCAATGTTGAAAATTATATTTTCTAGATTCATGGAAGCACTCAAAAGAAAAATATTATTATTTCTATCAACCCTAGCAACAAATATAATTTTATCAATGTCTTTGGCCAAGAGGTTGTAGGTACAGGCAACAAAAATCAAAGACATATAACTTGAGGGTATGAATGTTCAAATTTTTTAAGATTTGAATATCACCATGGATAAATATTTTACATTCATATTTTTATGCTATTGAGATGGATGATGCAACCATTATACTTGGTTATCCTTGGTTAAATTATTTTGGTATTTCTAATATTAATGTATAAAAGAAGCTCATGAAGTTCTGGTATAAGAAAAAAATAGTAGTACAAGATAATTCCCAGTGTAAGAGGTAAGGATCTTAGGAAAAATAAGAATCTATTGTAGGAAAACAATTTGAGAAATAAGCACGAAAACATGAAATAGAATCTAAGAAAGAAGAAGAAAAAACCAAGTCCCCAAAAGAAGCAGTAGAAAGGTTCAAGGAAGCTATAGAAAAATAGTAACAAAGTTCAAGGTAAATCTGAAACTAATTGTTGAAGAAGCAGAACATGAAATAGAGTATAAGAAAGAGGTAGTGGTAGAAATCAAGGAAGAAGAAAAATCAAAATCCAAGGATAAACTAGAAGATGTGAGCATGAAAATAGAGCAGAAAATAAAGGAACAATATGTTGAAGAGTAAAAAAATTAAAACATTGAGCTAAGGCTGGAATATATCGCCATCCACACTAACCTCAAAGAATACAATCATGGAGACAAGAACAACAAAATTATGAAGGACATACATAGAACCAAAAGAGCCAAAACTTTGGATATGCTACTAATTGCAAATGGAAGCAAGTATGGATGAAGAAGAGTGAAATTTATGACCAACAAAAAGATGTTACCAATATATGAAACCAAAGTATTACTTCCAAATACTCAAGTAGTAAAAGGGCACATCGACATCAACAAAGACCATCACTAATCAATTTTTCACTGGGATGGATGGATGATTGAGATTGGTACCAGTTCAAAATATTGATCAAAAGATTATATTAATTAGAATCTTCTTATATTTTGAGGATGAAAAATTTTGTAAAGGGGATGGAATGTTAGTTACCCAAGATACAAACTTAATATTATAATATTATCATAAATGTATTTATCCCACATATATGGATAAGTGATAGTGGTAGGTAGTTGAGTATTATATAAGGTAGGCAAAAGACTCGTATGGGATATGAGGAGAAGAAGATTATATTTATCTTAAGTTGATATATGGTAAGGAGTGAATTTATTTCATTGGAGATTCACATATTTTATCTTATTTTAATTTATGTGAATTATTCATTGTGGCTATTTATTTAATATTTCTACAAATTGATAATTACTTATGTGGATGACAAAAGAGGTTCTTAACAGGTATTTGATGGGTGTGGTCCTAAATAGGATTCACATATAGCTTAATTTAAAAAAAAACATTTTAAAAGACTTAAGATATTCATATTATTAGTTCTCACTAAAATCTATAACTTCGAGTTATTTACATTTGAGACAATAATAAAAAGTTAGGAGTTTCATATCTTAGAATATGGTTGAATCACATGTTAACATTACATTTATCTATTAGTTTTGTGACAAGGAGGCCAGGGTTTCAAGTCCATGGATTGACCTTGGCATTTTAATCCAAGGATTTGGGAAAGTTCCAATCCCATGATTGAATCTTAACATTTTATCCATAGGATTTTGGGGTAATTAGCTAGGAGTGATGATATTCATGCCATAAACCAAGGTTTTAGTCCCATGCATGAACCTTAATAATCTATAAAATGACACAATATCAAGTGGTTACAAATGTTAACTTATGATATAGAGACCTAGGCTCAAACATTGTTAAGGGATATGTATAATTGTCAAAATACTATCATATTACCACTAGTAGTTTATTAAATTAAGATGATAACATGATCAAGGGATATGCATAATTGTCAAAGTACTATCATATTACCACTAGTAGTTTATTAAAATAATATGATAACATGATCATGGCATAATATGCATGGGCCTATTTCAATGCCATATAACTCATTAAAAATAACTTCATACATAGTAATAAATGACGATGATGTAAACTTGATATTACATTATTTTTGGGATTTTGAATATTTTTGTTGCTCTAAAATAATAGATATCCTTATTAGTCTTGCAGACCATACAACTATAGTTTTTGTGTAATGCATACCTCCAAAAAAATATTACAATTAGTCCAACCAATCATTGAAAGATTTTTGACAATATTCCTTTAAAGCTTTGGTTTATGTCATACTCATCTATTTTTTAGTTGTGGGACACCATAGTGGCTTGGCTTTGGCCTTTCATCTACCTATATATACTAGTTGACAAATAAAATGCCATTGTTGAGGATAATATATTGGAAACTCTATTTCCAAGGCCATACATTCATGTTTATATAAAACTACAAATCTTATTACATTACACTGTCTTTTGTTAGATACCTACTTTTTTAACTTTACCACATAATATATTTATACTATAACTCCATCAATTATATTAATGAATTATTATTTTAAAGAAAGTTGAATAAAAATATGATACAAAGTATGCATAAACTTTTTTTCTCTTGATATACAATAAATATGTGCAAGTTGATTAAATACACTTCTTTCTATATAGATTGAATATTTAAGAATATAGAAATTTTAAACATAAATATATTTACAATTATAGGGACTAGCTACTATGTGGCAGGGTTATGCACAGTGGCGTATATTCACAAATTTGGCAAATATGAGGATTTCCAATATTAGAAATTGGCGAATATAAGGACCCTTGACGTTGGCCCATTTGCCTGAAATTTTCAGGATCAATTTTTTCTTAGGGTCAATTTGCAACAATATATATCCAAAAATAGGCATATTTGTACTCGTTGGAAAGCTATTTTCAAGCCTAATCTAATGCTGGTACTTTTATGAAGTTATAAGGTGATTTAATAGGTCAAAATTTACCCCAAATATGACCTTACTTTTTAGGGCTTCAAATTTTGGTGTGAAGATGATTGATTTGATTTGCTTAGGATTCACCTTGATTCACCTTGATTTCAATTAGGATTCACCATTTTTTTACAAGTACATTTTGAGTCCAACTCCTTATGCATAACCTTGCTATGTGACATTTGTTTATTTATATAATTGACGCAAAGTTTTATGTAGAACTATGAGAAAATATAATTGTGTAAATTTCATTGTGATAGAGATTCTATTTGACATATGAAAAGCTTAAAATAATGCTATTTTTTCTAATCAAAATGTTTTTATAGATTCTTTATTTATGTGAAAGCTATGATTTGATCTAATGTGTTATTATAGATCTAAGTCTAATTCAACAAGGTGGATCTTGGGACACAACAATTGTAGACTCTACTTGATCATTAGCAAATATCCCTCGCTCGATGGCTAGAGTCCTACCATTTTTACCTTTGAGAGGTTGAAAGAGGGGTTGCAATCATGGGTTTCAAGCCTCTCGTAGCCCCTGGTTCCAAGATCATGAAGCCAGAGGTTGGATCAAATATTTGCATAGACACATACCACAGTATTGTGGAACCAAAAATTGGACTAGTTCTTCGTGCAAAAACAGACTTTTAGAATCAAATGTTGGACTAACTTTCTACGTAGACACAAACTACAGGATTATGAAACTAAAGGTTGGGCTATCTCCCCACCCCATTCCCCATAAGTTCAAGGATGAAGCTCCAAATATTGACCTTCTTCTTGTGGATGGGACCCATTGATTGGTCTCATGGAAGAGGTCACTTCAAGGCAACAAGTGGAACATCACAACACATATGAACAGTTGGAAAGGGAGCCTAGTACTAAGGAACCCAACCCACAAGTTGGGTGGGGTGATACCTTAGATAAAGATCCCCCTCTTGCTAGTGCTATTCCTATTATTTTCAATTAGTTATATGGGATTGAAATAGGCCCCACTCGTATTACATCATCATCACATAGTGGTATTACAATAAAGCTTGGATATTATCCTTGTATCATTTTGCAAGATTCAAACCTGGGTCTCCTCCTTAAACATTAAGGAATCTAACTGGTTGAGCTAATGCCACTTTATGACTAGTGCTATTCATGTTGTTCCATAATCTCTAAGTAAATTTTTGCTTTCTTCTTGTGGCTTCTAAGCTTTTGTTTTTGTAATCCCTAGAATCTTGTGTAATTCTTGGAAGGATCTTTGGTATGGATAGTTTGGGATATGCTTCCATACCACCCACCCTTTTTTACCCTTTTTTATGATTAATGTAATTTTATTGTTCTTTTAATAATATAAATCACTCTTCAACAAAATTTAGAAAAAGTTAGCAAATGCGATATTTATAATAGTCAGGTTAAAATTCTCTTTACTTTGAATCACATGGAAATTCAACTGACTACTATGAAAATACTAAGGAACATCTTACTAGGATCAAGACGGTCATTGAAAAATGCTAGAAATATATTTCAAATGTGGGGGCTAATAAACTATAATTGATGTTATGAAAATAAATGTGAGTATTAAATCAACAGTAGAATTAATTTAGTGTCCATCAACTCTTAATGGATGCTTACTCTTGAAAATGCCTGCATAACTATATAGAAAGGAATACTAGATTAGGTAATGTAATGTTGATCTTCATGAAGGGAGACTTTATCCCTTAATTAATATGATACAAAGAATATCAAGGCATAAAATACTAAGAGTCTAAAGAAGATATTAATAAAAAGATAAATTAGATATAATTTAATTAGCTTAAAGAAAATTAAACTATATAACTTATAAATTATTTTAAAATATATTATTTATATATAAAATATATGATTTAATTAAAATATTATAAAATAATAATTTTATTAAAAATTTCAATACACTATTATTTATATATATATATATATATATATATATATATATATATATATATATATATATATATATATATATATATATTCTTTTACTATTAAAATTTATTTGATGAAAGCCTTAACATTTTAAATACAGTGAAATCTATCACCAATGGCCCAAGGGAAAACAAAGCCTTCAAATAATTACATTCATATAGATTTATCATAAATGTTTGTTGTATGCCTTTCTATACAAAAGAATTGCCTTGGTTTTGAATTAGTACAAAATTTATTTATGAATAAATAAATAAATATTAAATAAATAAATAATTAAAATAGAGGGGTACGATCATACCAACATTAATGCACCAGATCCCATTAGAGCACCGTAGTTAAGCATGCTTGGGCCAGAGTATGGGATGGGTGACCTCTTGGGAAGTCTCAATGTTGCACCATTTTTAAGGAAATCAATGTAGAACTTATTTACTAATTAAGGGAAAGAAGCCTGTTACCCTTAAGTGCAAGTGTAGGTGCGAGTGGCCTATGGATGCTAATGAGGGCCTTTCTGGACCCCCTCCTCAACCCCCCTCCCCTAAGAGATCGTTTGTAGATATAGTTAAAGGAAAATAGGACATGGAGGACATATTATTTAGAGACTTAGATCTTCATTCTATTTTCTCTGCAAAAACCAAGAATCTAAAGCAATAATCATACCAAGCAATGGTTAATGGTTACCTCCCCTAGACGACCATTCGTCCTAAACTGGTGATAGATCAAGCCTTGGTGGTTAATAACATTCTCTATAGAAGTGAGCATGATCGAATTTATAAGTTTATCGACATAAGATCATCTTTAGGATTTATGTCCTCTTGGATATGGAATAATTAGGAGACCTTTGGGGATACCTCAATCTCTCTTATTAGCAATGGCTATTATATTGTGAGTTTTTCTTCTCAAGAAGATAGAGACAAAGCCTTTGAGTCAAGGAGGAGAACATATGGTGCTGTGAAACTTTTTTTTTAGCCATGAAAGTTGGGATTTGACCCTCGTATGGAGCCCTTTGTGATAATTTTTTGGGTTTGTTTTTATGTCCTGCCTATGGAATACTAGTGTGAACCAATTTTTGAAAAACTGAGCAACTTATTAGTGTATTATTTAGGAGTTGTCAGGGACATGATGAGGGGTGACTTTGTTGTTTATGCTTAGATCTATGTGAATATGGATCTCAACCAACCTATGGATCTCAACCAACCTATCCCAGTTAAAATAGAAATTAACATGGGGGACTTATCTTGGATCTAATAGGTAGACTATGAGGCAATATCATTCCAATGCAGGATCTGCCACAAACATGATCATCTGGCCTGCTTCTTCCTAGAGGGTATCACAAAGAGCCCCATCCCTCCAAAGGAAACCATCACCAATAGCAAGTTTGCTAAGAAGAAAGAAGAGAATTTACCCACAACCTCAAATGTTAATCCTCCTACGAAGGGTTTTGAAGCTCTAAAGAGAAATAAGAATAAAAAATCAAGACAACATGCTCCAACCAATCAACATAAAGAAATTTTAATAGGTATAAAATTCTTAATTCTCTCTTGGATATGGAGGAGACCACCATAATAGATGAACCTCAAAAGGATAACCTTCCCCCTATAAGGGTTGAGGAAATTGCCCATCATATTTTTTGAATTCAAATTTTGGGACTCACCACTTAGCTCTGATAAATCCAAGGAACCAAACCCTTACAATGGTTGTGGTGGATATTGATGTTTCAATGAAATAAAGAGAAAAATACAGAGGGAAACATGACCTTAGGATCCAAAAAGTGAAGAAAAGGTTAAAAAAATCTCAAGAAAAGAGTGTAGGAAGAAAATCGAACCAGGAGAAGTTGGCTAATAAGGGAGACCAACTAGTCATCCAGAGAAAGGTCAAGCAAATTGATACTTACTGAAATTCAGGTTTCCAATGATTGTCCAATATTGGAATATAAGAGGTCTAAACAACATACCTCATCAAATTGTTGTTTAGATTTTAATTAAAAATCATCATTTTGACTTTATTCTCCTTCAAGAGACTAAAGCTTCCATTCAGAATATGGATATCATTATTAAGAAAATTTGGAGACAGGCTGAGTACATGGTGGCTGGATTCCAAGGGGTTTTAGGGGGAGTGGTGAGTTTATGGAATCCTATTCTCTAGATAACTTTAGATTACTTTGCTAGTTGGGGTATCCTCACTTCTCTCTTCAAGAGCAAGAACTCTAGGGAGATTTTATTGGTTTTCAATTTCTATGGTGCTACAAATTTTATGGAGCAACAACACCAATGGTCAATTTTACAGGATAGTAGAACCAAAAAAGAGGAAGTGAATTGGATAGTGGTAGGGGATTTAAATGCTAAACTTGCTCTTAGCAATCAGAAGGGGAAAATCCTTCTTTGGACCAAGGGGATATATTTATGATATCTAAAATTAATCAGCTCAATTTAATTGATGTTCAACATGTGGGGTCTTCGTATATGTGGACAAACCAACAAGTAGGGTAAAAAAGTAGGAAAGTTAAGCTTGATAGGTTTTTGGTTTCTGAATAGGCCTTTCTTCATTGGTATTTTAGGATGGATATTCTTAATAACATTGACTCTGATCACTTTTTGATTCTTCTAGAATGGGAGCTGGGCCATAATCCCCCCATGACCTTTTTGTTTTGAGAATTGTTAGCTGGAAAAAGAGGATCTGAGGGAAAAATTCCCCTTATGGTGGGCGGAGGGTCATCCTTCCCATGCGAGAGCTATGTATGTTTTTCCAAAAAAATCCAACATGTAAAATATCATCTCAAATTATGGAAAAGAAGTATCATATCTAATTTTCAGTCCCAAAAGGCTTCTTTGTTGGTAAATATGGAGGAGCTGGCCACCCACTTTACAACTAGAGAAATCATAGAGGATCTGGAATATGAAGATGAATTGGTTAGAAAAGAATTAAAGTCCATAGAAAATTAGGAGGAAATTTATTGGAAACAAAGAGCGATAATTGCTTGGCTGTTGGAGGGGGATTGAAACACAAGTTTCATTCATTGCTTTGCATCAAAAAGTAGACAAAAGAATTTTTTGACTTGCCTTCAGGACTCCAATGGACATGTTATGGACACCATACCAGGTATGCAACATGTAGTAAATGATTTCTTTCAAAATATTTTTACTACACTTGCTATCCCTAATATTGTAACACAACAAGAGATACTTAAATGTATCCCCTATATTATTTCAGCTCAGCAAAACCAAGCCCTTTTCAATCCGATGGATAAAGATGATGTGAGGAGCATAGTTTTTAGAATGAAATCAAGGAAATCTCTAGGGCCTGATGGTTGCCCAATTGAGTTCTTTAAGGATTTCTAGGATGTCATAGGAGAGGATTTAACCAAGAATTTTCAAGAATCTCATTCAAATAGAACTATGCTTCAGGCTCTAAATTATACTTTCCTCACTTTTATTCCTAAAGTGGGACAAACTGCTAGCCTTGGAGATTTTTGTTCGATTGCTCTCTACAATGTGACCTACAAGATAATCACTAAGTTTATGGTTAAAAGGCTTAAGAAGATTATGGACAACATAATCTCCTAGGAACAAGGAGGATTTGTCGAGGGACATCAAATTATGGATAACATAATATCTTGAGAGAAACAAAATTTCTCGCCAAGAGTGGAGAGAGTGGATCAAGAGTTGTGTCTCGATGGATTCTTTCTCTATTCTTATCAACAACTCCCCCTCAACCTCTTTCATTGCTTCCAAGGGTACTCATAAAGGAGATCCTATTTCAGAATTTCTTTTCATTATTCTAGCAAAAGGATTGGACAGATTTCTTCGAAGAAATAAGCAACAAGGTCTTTTGAAAACTATGCAACTATGTGAGGAGATGTTAAATTATCTTCAATTTATGGATGATACAGGTCTCTTTGGGGATGCCAACATTCGAGAGGCTAGAATACTCAAAGTCATATTAAAAATTTACATGGATGCTACTAGTCAGTACGTGAATATGACCAAATCCAAAGTTGTTTTCTTCAATACGGATAGAAGAAACCAATATTATACTCTATCCATTTTTGAGATTTTCCTAGGGTACCCTTTTGCTTTATTACCTAGGGATTCCCCTTCATTTTAAGAGCCTAAGGGTAGCTTATTAGAAATCTTTAATGGATATAATCACTACTAAAGTTTATCATTGGACTCACCGCTAGCTTACCTTTGGAGGACTACCAAGTCGCCTGACTACAACAATGAGAAAAATAGGGGGAGGATATCAAATGCTGATCACAACAAAATGAGGACTAACAATGAAATTGCTAGCGATAAACAAAAAACACTGATACAACAAGTTATCCCAGGATAGGAAGATAACAAATCAGGGAAACCTCCTCAAGGGAGGGGGAAAAAAAAACTCTAAACAATCTAAATGAAGGTTCTCTCATGGAATGTGAGAGGCCTCAATGGCCTACCCAAACAGAGGGTGGTTAGTTGAATAAGAAGGCAATATAACCCAACAATTTTGATGTTGCAAGAAACAAAAATAGACAAAGCTCAATAAAAAATAATAGCAAAAACAATATGGTATGCAAACTGGCAAGAGGAGCTTCAAGGGGGCTTATGGTTATTTGGGATCCCCGGGTGGTGGAAGGGAACATTATCCAGGATGATGATGGGGTGTTGAGTGTTTTTTCCATGACATTGACAACAATAGATCATGGATTTTCTCAAATGTTTATGCTCCCAATTTAATTCAAGGGAGAGCATCTTTGTGGGAGTACCTATGCAAATTGGGTGATGCTTTCAATAACATTTCGTGGGTGGTGGCATGCAACTTCAACACTCCCTTATACCCCTTAGACAAAAAGGGTGGAGCATGGCTCCCAACCAAAAGTATGGAAGAGTTTAATCAATTTGTAAACTCAAATTAATTAATGGATGTGAGGCTAAGAGGAGCAAAGTACACTTGGAGTAATAGGCAAATAGGAAATCAACTTATCCAGGAAAGACTTGACAAAATTTTCTTATCAAAGGAGGCTATTACGAAATTTGGAGATTCTATTATGCAAACTCTTCCCAAAATTGCATCAGATCACAATCCCATTCTTTTGGAGGTCCCAAAATCAAACTCCTTCAAAAAATCTTTTCACTTCTAGTCAATGTGGATTAGGCACCCGAAATTAAAAGAAAACATCTCTAGATGGTGGCAGCAACCTTTTAAGGGAAGTTCGACTTTCAAACTTGCTCAAAAATTGAAACTAGTCAAGGAAAACCTTAGAATCTGGAACAAGGAAGTTTTTGGGAACCTGTTTGAGAACAAGAAACAAGTGGGGGATAGGCTGAAGGCCATTGACAACATGATTCAAAATGGTACCTACGACGAAGCTACCAGGAAGGAGGAGCAAATCAAGCTCTCAGAATATCATAATATCCTGGCTTGTGAAGAGACTTACTGGAGACAAAAATCCAGGGCTTTATGGTTAAAGGATGGCGACTCAAATTCAAAGTTCTTCCACATCACAACATTGAGGAACAAAAGCAATAACAAGATTAAAGAGTTAACCAAAGCTGACGGGTCCAAAACCCAGGATCTGATTGAGATCAGAGAAGAAGTGGTTGCTTATTTCAGCTCCCTCCTCGGGGAAGAATCACAGTGTAAAGAGGAAGCTAAGGACTCTCTCCTTCAGTTCATTCCTAATATGGTCGATGAGGCCATTAATGGTAGGCTTATTGCTCCTTTTACTGATGAGGAAATCAAAAATGCTTTATTTAGCATGGAACCCGATAAGGCTCCTGGCCCTGACGGGTTCCCTCCTCGGTTCTATCAGACTTTCTAGGATATAGTGGGAGGGGATGTCATTTCAGCTATCAAGGAGTTTTAGGCTTCAAAACATATCCCGAGAGGGTTTAACTCCACCTTTATTGCCCTGATTCCTAAGGGCCCAACCCCTGAGACAATGGCAGATTTTAGACCTGTTAGTTTATGTAACGTGTCCTACAAGATATTGACAAAAGCCATTGCTAATAGGATGAAAGAAATCTTACCCCTCATTATTGACCAGTGTCAGGGGAGCTCGGTTCAGGGGAGATCAATCCTGGATGGGGTGATCACGGTCCATGAAGCTCTGCACTCCGCTAGGCAAACCAAAAAGGTAGTCTTCGCCCTAAAGCTTGACATGAACAAAGTGTTCGACCGCATTAACTAGGACTTTCTGTCAGTTGTCCTTATGAAATTTGGCTTTCATCCTCAATGGGTCAGACTGATAAAAGAGTGCATATCCAATCCCTGGTTCTCAATCCTGGTCAACGACATGACAATTAGGTATTTCCAAAGTCACAGAGGACTCAGGAAAGGAGATCCGATCAGCCCAATGTTGTTCATTATAGTGGCGGAGGCTCTAGGCAGAACTATAAAAGTAGCATGCAATGTAGGATTAATCTCGGGGATCAAAGCCACCTCCCTCACCAACCTAGTAAGTCATCAAAAATTTATCGATGACACTCTAATGTTGACCCAGTCATCAGTGGTTGAAGCCAGAAGGATCAAACATATTCTCCAACTCTACGAGGACGCGGTGGGTCAGAAAGTGAATTTTAACAAGAGTAAGCTTTACTTCCTTAACACCCCAATCCAGAGACAAGTCAAAATAGCGAGGATTTTGGGATGTTCTGTAGCGACTCTTCCTACCTCCTATTTAGGCCTTCCCCTTTTCTCTGGATCTCCGGGTGATTCTATGTGGGATAGAGTGGTAGAAAGAATCTAAAAAAAATTGGCTGGCTGGAAAGGACACTTTTTGTCTCAGGCAGGGAAACTTACTCTTACTATGGCATCTTTACAGAGTATTCCAGTGTATTTCTTATCCATTTTTAAGGCCCCAACCAAGGTATACCAAAAAAATTGAAAAGCTCCAAAATAATTTTTTATGGTCCGGGTCGGAGGAAAAATAGAGGATCCACCTGGTGGGGTGGAGCAAGGTGTGCAGGCCGAAAGAAAATGGGGGGCTAGGATTGCGAAGAATTGCTCACTTGAATACAGTCTTAATAGCCAAACAAGCTTGGCATCTCATAAAAAATGAGGAGAATGAATGGACAACCATCATTAAAAGAAAATATCTCCAAGGTATTGATTTCCTAAATGACAGTATTCACAGCAGAGGATCGACTTTCTGGAAAGCAATCTTGACCAGCAGGGAGGTCATAAAGAAAGGGATGAGATGGGTTATTGGGAACGAGTAAAATATTAGGTTTTGGGATGACAGGTGGGCTAAGGAGGAGGCTCTATCTCAGTGCATCTAACTTAGTTAGGATCAAAAGAACCATAGATGAACTCATCGGAAGGAGAGTAGCTGATTTTATGAGACAGGATAGAGGAAGACTTAAATGGAAACATATAATGATTCAAGGATTTGAAGCCAAATAAGAAGAGATCCAAAGCATTCTGCATCAACAATTCATACCTATGAGACCAGGACAGGATCAAGTAATCTGGGCAGCCACAGAAAATGGGCAGTTCTCAATCAAATCTGCATACAAACTAATGTTAGATCCTGAGGAGCCCATACTTCAGACTCAGTTGGTGTGGGTCAAAAAACTAATTCCTAAAGTTGCAATGTTCTCGTGGTTGGTAATCCAAGGAAGGATACTTACGATGGACAACATGATAAGGAAAGGTATGATAGTTGCTAACCGTTATTTTTTGTGCAGGGCAAATTGGGAGTCTACCCGTCATATTTTCCTTGAATGCCCTTTTTCCTTGAATATTCTCAATGGGGTATTCCAAGCATTTAGCATCTCCTGGGTCAGTCCAGCCACCATCATTGACCTATTCCACCAATGGCCAAATCCCTTTGTCAGCCTTAGGCTTAGGTTTATGTGGAAAATATGTCTTCATCATTTTTTATGGCAGGTATGGCTAGAAAGAAATCATAGAGCATTCCATGAGTCGATCCATGATGTCACCTCCATTACCACTAAGATTCTTGCCTTTGCCCATGAAAACGTCAGCCTTATCCCTCATGATAGCCGAAATCCTTCCCCTATGGAAAATCAGATCACTCGTTCCTTAAACATTACCTTGGTAGAGGATCCTGGGTCTATTAAGGCCAATCCCATAATAGGTGTTAGGTGGATCCCACCCCTGGTTGGATGGCTCAAGCTCAAATTTGATGGGGCTGCTAAAGATAATCCTGGTAGAGCAAGGGCTGGAGGAATAGTGAGAGACCATGAAGGAAACCTGGTGATGGCCTTTTTTGAGCATTTGGGAATAAGGACAAATAATGAGGCAGAAGCAAGAGCATTATGGAGAGGTCTTCATATGGCTCAGGAGATTGAAGGTAAATTAATAATTGAAGGAGACTCACTGCATATCATAAATCTCCTCAAAAATGGGAAAAATCCTCCATGGCGGGTTAAGACAGTCATTGAAGAGGCAAGGATCCTATTCCAGGCTAGGAATGATTGGCTAGCCCAACATGTATTTTGGGAAGCCAATAAAACAACTGATAGATTGGCCAATATAGGGGTGGAAGCAGATGGGCTTGTCACTTGGGAAAATGGGGTCCCAAGTGACGTGGATGAAATTATTCAAAACGAAATTGAGGACGAAGATGAAGAAGAATAGGGTCCTCATTGGAGGCTCCCAGTACAGAAGAATATTGGTTTGTCAGCTCTGCTATGCTCCATCTGGTGACAGTTTTTGTTTTTCTATGTATTGGGGAAGGGGTTTCCTTTTGGGCATAGGTCTTGAATAGCTATGTTGATGTTATGAATATGGTCTGGGAGATATGCAATATAGCTTGTTTTTACTGTCAGTGGCTTTTTGTGTATGTAAATATTGGTAAGGGGCGGTGTGCTCCCTCGGACGTATGTTCTAAGAAGGCTACTAGTAGCGGTGGACAGACTGTCCCTAATAAGGCTTTGATCCATAACAACATAATGCTGATTTTTGTAATAGGTTTTGGGTTAACCTGTAAAACCCGGTATTAATGATAATATATCTTAACTACAAAAAAAAATAATTGTTTTAAAATATTTTTTAAATTTTTTTTTTTATTTTTTCTTTTAAACCTGGATTCTAATTATAAGATTATGAATAAAAATATTAATAGTGAATAGTTTAATTATAAAATTGTGAATACAAATTTAAAATTTAAATAATATAAATAAAGAATTATAAATCATACCTTCACGACCAAAATATGGTAAAAAATAACGTTATGGAAATATATATTAAAAAAGTTGATTACAAGCCTATATTCATATTCTTGCCTTTTTCAGATTTTCACGATGGCCAGCAATTCAAATTTTTTTTTGAAGGTGGGAAAATTTGTAGTGCATAGAGCGGTCACAAGGACCCTCTCGGTGGGGATGAAGATGTCGGTGGTGGTGATGATGCAGATGATTCTGATGGAAGTGTAAAAGTTACGGGTATCGAGGAGTAAAAGTTCCTCCTTGGAATGCGATCTCAGTCTCCTTTGTGGATAAAGTACACAACTCTTCAGGGGTTTCATCTGATCAAGTTTTAATCCCTTTTTCAGTCTCAGGAAGAGAAATTTCCTTTCCCCGCAAGGTAATGGCTTCATTAATCTTCCAGAAATCCCTATCGCTAATTGAAAAGTCCATCGGTGCCCATCTCGACATCGAATCCATCCACAAATGGGTTGTGTCGAAATGGTGACCCTCTGGCAACATGGAGTTGGTTGCCTTCCCAAGAGGGTTTTTCATGATTATATTAAATAACTCTCAAGATACAAGCAGGATTCTTACAAGTGGTCCATGGTTCTATGGCAAACGATGCCTTTTTATTCATCGATGGGGAGAGGATTTTGATCCAAAGACCCAAAGCATAAACATGACACCCATATGGGTCAAAATCCACGGTCTTCCTCCTTAGTTTTGCTACACTGATGCTCTTAAAGGTATAGCTCAAACTATTGGGAAGTTCGTTGCCATTGATCCTACCACCAAAGATAGGAACGAATGACCTATGCTCGCATTTATGTTATTGCAAATCTAGACTCTGAACTGCACACTTATGTGGACCTAGTTACAGGTTCATACCGAAAACACCAAACCCTGGAATATGAAAATAAATCAACTTTTTGTATTGAGTGCAATAAACAAGGTCACCTCAGAGCCCAATGCCCAACTCTAAAGAAAGAATAAAAGAAGGATGTACCTCGCAAGAAAAAATTTCTGAACAACAACCACTAGAACCAGGATTTCCAGAAAAAGATTTAGGATGTCAAAGGCAAGCAAGTAATATCTCAATCTCAGACAGATCTTCAAAATGATGGAAATGATAACCTAGTACGATCCTTTTTTGCTAAACCTAACCCTTTTATACCTTTAAACGACCATTCTGATGATGAGACTTTCCTCCTTGGTAATTTTGAAATCCTTTTCATACCAAACGAAATATCTTAACCCATTGGGGTTGGTCCTTAGTCTCCCTCGAAATAGACACCCTCATGCCCTCCACCCCCCATGGTCATCAACCCAAAGGTCCTCAACACAAAGTCCCATAGTTTATTATCATGTTAAGACCTTTTTACCCTTCACCACCACCAACCAAGACATAGCAATAACCAACTTTCCAACCCAACTAAGCAAACTTTCAAATCTGTTTCCATTCATCAAATCATGTCCAATTCCCCGGTCCTAGAACAGATTACTATCTTGACTAAGCAGACTTTCAAATTTGTTTTTGATGTAGGTAGTGATAAAAAAGTGGTAGATCATCCAACCAGGAGAAAAGACGAAAGGAGACTAAAAATACCATAGCTAATGGTTTATAGTCTACCATTTTGTCCTCCCTCTCAAACCTTTCAACTGTCGATGCTTCAGTCGAAGAAGAAAAATGAACCAAACAACCCCCATCCCAGGGCAAGGGAAGGGGAAATAAATATTCCTCCAAAAGTTCTAGATGAAGATTCTCTCATGGAATGTGAGAGGTCTTAATGGATCAACCAAACATAGGCTGGTCAGATCCATGAGGAAATATATCAAACCTAATATCATTCTTCTTCAAGAAAACAAACTGGACATGGAAAACAGTGAAAGGATAGGCAAGGGTTTATGGAAGAATAATGAATTTATCCACAGTCTAGCTCGAGGTACATCTGGTGGTCTATTACGCATGTGGGACCCTAACACTGTTGAGGGTAGGCTCATATCCATATCAAAAAGGATCATCAATATTTTTTTTTTAATAAAGACACTAGGTACCAATGGATCCTATCCAACATTTATGCTCTAAATAATCTGATTGGACATCTTGCTCTTTGGAACACTTTAAATCTGATGAGAAACAACTTCTAAAATGAACCATGGATGCTTGTTGAAGATTTCAATTCTCCCCTCTTTCCTTTTGATAAAAAAGGGGGAATCCCCATCAGTACCAGGTGCTTTGAAGAATTTACTGATTTCGTGGATGAAAATGATTTAATGGACATTCATTTAAAAGTCTTGAAGTTCACTTGGAGCAACAGGAGACTAGGCAATCAATTAATTCAGCTAAGACTTGACAGATTTTTATTGTCCAAGGAAGCTATTCAATTTTTAGGAGATGCCAACCTACAATCACTCCCTAAAATTGGATCAGACCACAATCCTTTGATCTCCCCACTATTTCCACCTAGCACATCCTTTCAAAACACCTTTCAGATTTGAAAAAATGTGGCTACAACATCCAAAAATTGGGAACTACAAATCAAAATGGTGGAAAGAGGTCTTCTCAAGGTCTCCTTTAACACAACTTTACAGGATACTTTGTTTCATTAAGCTTAAGCTTAAATTCTAGAACAAAGATGTCTTTGGGAACTTATTCCAAAACAAACAATGAATATTTGAAAGGTTGAGTATCATTGAAACGTATTACCATAATGGAAGCACTGACCCTAATCTAATGCAGGAAGAGAAGAACCTACTTGTTGAGTTTCACAATATTTTAACCAAAAAAGAAACATTTTGGAGATGAAAATCCTAAGCATTATGGTTTAAGGAAGGGGACTCTAACACTAAATATTTCCACGCATCAACACTCAGGCACAAAAGCACAAACAAAATTAAGGAATTGACCAAAAGTGACTATTCCAAGTCCAATAACGTTGAGGAAATAAGATTTGAAGGAGTTTCCCACTTTTAAAACATTTTGGGACCAAGTCCTTTGTTCCCCCCCATGCTGGCAATGCCCTCTTGCAAAACATTCCATGTCTGGTTTCCCAGGACGTCAATATGGGCCTCCTCAAAAGACTCTCAAATGATGAAATCAAAGAAGCTTTGTTCTCCATGAACCCTGATAAATCTCCTGGACCTGATGGGTTTCCTCCATGCTTCTTTCAGCATTTTTGGGATATTGTTGGGCAAGATGTTATGAAAGCAGTGCAAGATTTTCAGAACTCCAAATCCTTACCAAAGGATGTCAACTCCAACTTTTTAGCCCTCGTCCCTAAAACCCAAATTTGTAAGTCCATTTCTAATTTTAGACCCATTAGCCTATGCAATGTTATTTATAAGCTTATTACTAAGGTCATGGCTAATAGACTTAAGGATGTTCTTCCATCCATAATTGACCACTATCAAGGTAGCTTTGTTAAAGGTAGATTTATAATAGATGGAGTGATTACTATTCATGAGCTTATCCACACGGTCGCCAAGAGTAAAAAACCTAACCTATTCTTAAAACTTGACATGAACAAAGCTTTTGATAAAATTTCCTAGCAGTTCCTCTTTGTTGTGCTTGCCAAATTTTGGTTCCACTAAGAATGGATTGCATTAATTAGAGAATTCATCACCTTCGCCTAGTTTTCAATTATCATCAATGGCTCACCTGCTAGTTATTTCAAGAGCTCTAGAGGCATTAGATAGGGTGACCCTTTGTCACCGTTCCTTTTCATAATTATGGCAGAAACTCTTGGTAGATCCCTTACAAAGGCTTTCTCAATGGGACTTCTATTAGGTATCAAACCTTCTTCGGTGTCTACAGTTGTCACTCATCAGCAATGATGAGCCTTAAAAATGCTCATTTTTTGTACTACTTTCCTTATAAACAACAACACTTATTTCTATAGATATATATGTTTAATGAGAAATATATATATATATATATATATATATATATATATATATATATATATGTAACAATTTATTTTACATGTTATTTAATATTTGTTTCTAAGTGCGTTTTGTGTAGATTTCATAGAAATTGTTGTGTTTTAGAATATTTTCATCAAGGTCCTAGTCAGACCTAGCACCTTCAATTTCATGAAGGAAAAACATTATAGTACACCGGTGTGAAGTGCTAAGTTAGGCGCTCAATTCCCTTTGAAGTGCTCGACTTCCGTTTGACGCTTAATTGACGGGTGCCTGATTTCCATTAGGTGCCTGCTTCCCATTAGGTGTATGAATCTTGTGTTGGCACCTGCTTCCTGTATTCTACAGACAAGGTGCCTGCTTCGTGACTTCTACAGACAAGGCACCTAATTTCCATTGAAGCCAAATTCTAGCATGACTTTGTGGTCGATAAAACAGAACGCGATATTAGCAGCATTGATTTCAGACTAGGGACAATGTCAAAGATGACTAACCATCTATTTTTCAACTGCTATGTAAATATCTATGTAAATCAAGAAAAGTGAATATTAGACGTATTCTAATAAAACAGAATACGCTGAAATAGTCCACACAGTTCGATATTTTGCTCGATTCCCTATATTTGTAAATTAGAATCAAGACTTTGATTTATTTCCAATTTGTAATAGGGTGTGGCCGCATATCTTATAAATATGCAGGCAACCCCTAAAAACATGATCTCAGATTTCTCTTGTATATTTTTTGTTTCAAGTTTTAATAAATATTTTCTTAGTCACTTCTGGTTAAATCGACTAGCGTCCAATGAATGATTTAATGCGGGCAAAACCTGCTGGAAGCGTGGGCCAACTCTCAACAATGTTCTTCCCTTTTCTTTCCCTTGTTTTCTGTCTTCTTTAATCTTATTTTGTTTTTTGTAAGTTAATTTAGATTCCTGTTATTTTCCCATTTTTTGTAAATTCCAGCAATATGCAGTTTTAATTTCTGAATATAATTTAGGCATGTTTTCATAAACGTAGGATAGATTAGTGGTTTGTAAATCAAAATTAAAACTTGAATGAACACCAATAGCCCCAAACCATAAATTTGAGGGACTCATCTCTGTGGAGGAAATTATAAGCATATACTGTGTAAGGTTGCTCACAAGTCTACGAGCTACCTCGAGTTGACAAATTAAATGAGGTAGTGAAATTAAACGTAGAAAACTAACCAATGTTTTTGCCCAATATTTTGGCACCGTTGCCGGGGAGCAGCCTAATGTAATTTATCATTATGAAGGAAGCATGTTAGTTGTAGTTTAGGTTGCTACCTATAGAGCCTCCATTCCTAAAGTTTTGCATAAGTCCACCTAAGAATAGAGGACTGGACAACCGTTTTGTTAAAAACAAGGATATTTCTCAAAAGTCTTCTACTTTCATTGTACATGATCCTAAGATTGAATCATATTCTCCACAATCTCCACTTGTGCATTGGAGAGAAAACCCACTATTTGCACATGATCCTTCTAAAACAAATCAACAACATCATAGAGAAGAATCGAAAATAAGTAGAGTTCAGTTTGAGGAAGACTTATTAAACTTTAAATGCTGGCAAGCGGTTAGAGAAGGAACTCTATCAAACATAGATTTAGTAATCATTTTGTAGGATAAGAGAAATGAACTAGAGGCCTTGAAAGCTGCTTTGAACGAAGCTGGTATAGATGCCCTATTCACAAACAAGATGGCTGATGCAGAGGAAGCATCCACTAGTTTTAATTTTACCATAGGAGAGGCAATGGAAGATCATAAGATGAAGCATATCTCCCCTGCCCACATTACAACCTTTAGAGGACTATCAACAAAAGATCCAGATCTATTTCTATTTAAATTTGATGTTTATGCAGATCTGTGGATTACACCGTTGATGCTCAAAAACTAAAATTATTCCCTTCCACTCTTGATGATTCAACTTTGCACTGGTTCATTAGTTTGGGGGATAAATGAATAACTACCTGGGAAAAATTGAAGAGACTTTTCCTAGAATAGTACCAAGATTTTGGCAGGGCACGCGATGCAAGGAAAGAAGTCCTAGACATGACACAAAAGGAAGGGGAATCTGTAAAGGAATATTGAGATAGGTTCAATTTTAATTTGCAAATACCACCCTATTCAAAACTAGGAGACAAGTCCTTAAGAAGCATCTTCTTAAAAGGACTCATAAATGAATCTTCAGAAGCCTTAAATATGATTTATGGGGGGGATATTTATCAACATCATATGGATGCTATTCGGTGTTTGTGTCAAAACTTTTCAATAAGAAAAGGTAAGTTGATCCCTAGAAATATCAAATAATCAACCACTGTCACTAAAACAGAAATAGGCAACATGCTAGAAGACCTCAAGAGCGAGATGTTATCATATATGGCTCTTCAAATGGATACCCTTATTATTCAAAAAAATAATTAGGAGAATGAGGCATCATTGACCTACTTTTGTCCCAAATGTAAGGGAAAACCCCTAGAAATGAATATCCAAAAAACAAAGTTAGAGTGTGTGCTGTATGTTTAAAAGATCACAAAACAAAGCTGTGTTCGTAGTTATCAAAACCTAGAGAGGAACCTATGGTAGCAGAAGCATACTTTGTGGGTAATAGGAGAAACTGGCAGTAGTCTCCTATGGGAAACAACATGCCAGCAGGAATGCCATCTTATGGGGCAACCATTTTTAGAACCAAGGTCAAGCTCAACCACCCAATATGGATTGGTGGGAACAACAACATTGGAATAAATATCCCCAAGGACCAAATCCTTATAATCCCTATCCATGGATGCAATACCAAAAACTTGGGCAGCAGTGGAGAAACCAAAATTCTTGGAATCAAAACCCACAACAGGCTGCTCCAGTCCCACTACAACCAACCCTTTCTGCTCCTCCTACTTTTAGGCCTTCTTAACTGCCAACACAACTTACAACTAATCCAAATAACAAACAACAACCATATTATCAAGTGGAGAATGAGATGTACCCCATGTACAATATTAAAGTAGACTGTAGTCCAATAAAATTAAGGTCAAGAAAACAAGTAGGTGTAGAAGTCACTCCTCTGATAGAAGAAGAGGAAAACATAGAATTAGGAAAAGAGGAATCACGTCTTATAGTAGAAGTAGAAGAGAAATCAACACCTATAAATAATAGAGAAGAGGTTCCACATTTTACACAAAGATTGCAAGAACCTAAAAAGCCAGTACAATTAGAATTTGATATTTTCTCTAGTCTAAATAACATGACAATCACAATCTTGCTTTTTCAAGCCATCAGAGATATTCCTATCTATGGCAAGGCCATAAGAGAATTGTGCCTGAAGAAACCAAGAAGAAAACTTACAAAGTCAATCATTTTGGTGGGTCAGTTAGATGATATCATGTTAGGGAACACCTACAACCAAAAATACTCAGAGTTAGGAAGCCCTATCTTAACTGTACAAATAAAGGGTTGTGTTTTACCCAATACACTAGTAGATTTGGGAGTTGCCATTAATGTTATGCCCAAATAAACCATACAAAAGCTTAAACTATCTAACCTAAAGCCAACTAAGATTATTTTGCAATTGGAAGACAAGTCTATAGTGCTTCTAGAGGGAATACTAGAAGATATTACAGTTACAATGGATGCATGGGAGTATCCAATAGATTTTTTAGTGTTACAATCCAAGTTTAGGTTGGGTGGATATCCATTAGTCTTAGGTAGACCTTGGTTGGAAACAATAGATGCTTACATAAGCTGTAGAGATGGCCAAATGACCATTTTTAATGGAAAAAACATAAAAAACTAATCATCCATACACTTGCACAATCTGCAGAAGTATTGGGAGAACCTGAAGATGAAAATCTAAAAATTAGTGGTCTATCAATGATCCAATCTGTCCTAACACTTGATAAATTGGAATATGAGAATGATGAGGATAGGATAATATCAAACTTTTTCCAAGGGGAACCCTCCTATCCTCCTCTTGAGTTGCCATTATTGGAAGGAAAATACCACCATATTCAACAAATAGAGGTTACACCTGGTAGAGTATTGAACATAGATGACAACTTGATAGCTGAACAACAAATCAAACTGAAAGAAACATTGGTAAAACATAAAGATGCTTTTGCTTGGGACTATTCAGACATGAGAGAAATAGTACTGAAACCTGCACTCATAGAATATATTTGGAAGATCAGGTTAAACCAATAAGACAACCATAGAGAAGAATGAATCCAGCAATGAAGGAAATTGTGAAAATTGAATTGCAGAAACTCCTTATAGTTGGGTTCATTTACCCTATTTCAAACAGTGAATGGATATTACCTTTGGTGGTGGTGCCCAAGAAAAATGGCAAGTGACGAATTTGTGTGGATTATAGGTTGCTGAATAAGGCAACTAAGAAATACCACTTCCCTTTACCTTTCATAGATCAGGTCCTTGACACCTTAGCAGGCAAGAAGTATTTTTATTTCTTGGATGGGTTCAGTGGATACAATCAGATCCAAATAAGGGAAGAAGTTCAAGATAAAACTACATTTACTTACCCTTGGGGGACTTTTGCTTATAAAGTTTTACCTTTTGGTCTGTGCAATGCACCTACCACATTTTAGAGGGCATTTTTGAGCATATTCTCTAACATGATTAGAGAAACTATGAAGGTATACATGGATGATTTCACTGTATATGGTGAAACTTTTGAAATAGCCACAAATTTTTTTGAGAAAACACTTGAGAGGTGTGAGGAAACTAACCAGTCCCTCAGTAATGAGAAATGTTACATGCTAGTGCAGGAAGGGATAGTTTTAGGATATCACATTTCCGCAAATGAGATCAAAGTAGATAGGAAGAATATAGAAGTTATCCAAAAATTGTCCACTCCCAAAACACAAAAGGATATCCATAGTTTCCTGGGATCAGCTGGTTACTATAGGAGGTTTATAGGAGACTTTAGAAAAACTGCTAAACCCCTGAGCACATTGTTATCAAAGGACATAGAGTTTATCTGGACAGAGGAACGTGAACAAGCATTTAACATATTAAAGAAAAAACTGATTACTGTCCCAATATTGAGAGGTCCAAATTGGACCATACATTTTCACATATATGCTGATGCATCTAACAATGCAAAAGGATCAATATTAGGATATAAATATGGTGATGATTTTTATGCCATCTATTATGTCAGTAAACAAATCACAAGTGTTGAATTCAATTATATTGTCATAAAAAAAGAATTTCTTGCAGTTATACATGCTCTTAAAAAAATTCATCATTATATTACAGGATATCAGGTTTTTGTACATACTGATCACCCAACCATAAAAAACCTGACCAATAAACATAGGATTAGTGGCATAATTATTAGATGGTTGTTGCTGCTACAGGTTTTTGATGTGACAATAATAAACAATCCAGGTAAAGACAATGTGGTAATTGATTTCTTGTCTAGGTTGACACCTCCATATGATGCAGCTACAGATGACAAATTTCTAGATGAAAATTTGTTTACTCTGAATGAACAGATACCATGATACGCAGATATGACTAATTATTTAACCATTGGTAAAGTATCCCCTACACTTTTACCTCATGAAAATTAAACTTTAATTGAGAAAAGTGCAAACTTCTCATGGATTGATGGGTGCCTATTTAAAACAGGTTCTGATCAGGTCATGAGAAGATGTGTTGCTGAGAATGAGATAATAGAAATATTGAAGGCTTGCCATGATGAACCTTGTGGTGGCCATTTTGCAAGAAAAAGGATTGCATACAAAGTATTACAGGTTGGTTATTACTGACCTACATTATTCAAGTATGCAGCCAAGCATGTGAGCCAGTGTGATCAGTTTTAGAGGATGGGTAGACCTAATATCAGGGATGAAATGCCACTCCAACCACATGTTCACATAAATCCATTTGATAAATAGGGGATGGACTTCCTAGGACCCATTAATCCATAGTCAACAGGTAAGAGGTTTATCTTGGTTTGTACTGACTATGTGACTATGTTTTATCTGTATTCAAATGTTTATTTTCTATGAGGGTGAGCTTTGGTAGTGGTAGATCTGGTGAGATTTAACAATGATAGATTTGGTGAGCTTTGGTAGTGATAGATCTAGTGAACTCTAGCAGTGATAGACTTGGTGAGCTTTAACAATAACACTGTTTTATCTATATTCAAATGTTTATTTTCTATGAGTGAGCTTTGATATCCACAAATATAGTGAGCTTCAGTTGTGGAAGACATGGTGAACTTTAATAGTGATACTATGTTTTATCATATTCAAAAGTTTATTTTTTGAATAGGTGCTAGAGTTTAAGGCTGAAAATACCTGTTCTAGTGGTTTTATTGTGCATGTTGTAAAGGTGTCCATGCTTGAAGTTTCATTTTGCAGTTGGTATTCTTCTTGTTTAAGTATGTTGTATAGAACTAAAATTTCATATCTATGTCTTGCAAAGTTGTTGAAGAATATTTGAGATGGTTTATTGGTTGTACCACAAGTTTGGGGTAAGTATTAACTATTATAACTAGTGTAGCTTGTACCTGAAGAAGCTACTATAACTGGTGTAGTTGGATTATTGGCTACTATAATTGGTGTAGCTTGTAGGGTTGTTAATGCTACTATAACTAGTGTAGTTGTACCCAGAAGAGACTGGTGTGGATTCTAGTGGTGGTTGCTTAGTGTAATGTTCTTAGAGTTAGCTCTAATAATATTTGTAATGTTTTAAAAGTGTTTTTTGGACTTTTTTGTTACCTTATCGGTATATGAATAAATGTAACAAGTGAACCTAATGTGTTTATAAGGTTCGAGGTAGCTTATAGGGTGGCCAGGTCATGGAATGACTAGATATAGTTGGTGGAAGTTATAGGTCTAAAGGCGTAGCTGGGTTAAGGCTACTTGTCTTAGGAAGGACTAGTTTTAGCTTGTGCCCATGAAGGGTTGTGTCAAAAAATCATTGTTTGTACTGTAGAATTACAAACATGTCATTAAGGAGGTAATGTTGGCATTAATGTCTATGCAATCACACATTTGTAATATGTATCAAAGTCCAAGGATGAGGTGTCACCTTGCATGCACATGTGAGTTGGTAGCGACCAATGCTAGGGTTTTCCTTGTAGAAGATGCAATGTAGTATTTATTTGAGATTGCTAATGGAAAAAAATGAAATGTTTAGACATCCCCCAAGGGGGGTTTCCCTTGTTATTCTCTTGTTTTGTGTTTGCATCTTTATTTTGATATTTCTTGTTATGTTTAGCTCTCTTCATTTAGTATCAATGTCATGTTTAGATTTAACAAAAGCAATGGCAGAGCACTTATAAAAGTGAGGCTTTATAGACAATATGGAATATATCAAAGGATAAAATACTTTAGATGGTATGACTAGAAAGGAACAGAAGAATATTTAAAGGAAAGGAAAATAATTTAGAGATAATAAAAAGGAAGATATGTTTAGCCATAGAGGAGTCTAAACCAACCCTATCAACTCACCTAGTCCCTAATCTTAAAGTAGAGAGCCTTGATAGATGGAGTCAAGTCATTAAATGGAATTATGATGTTGGGTACAAGAGAAGCAAAAAGAAGGTAAAGAATATAAAAGTGGAAACCACTAGATGTGGAGTGGGTTAAATTAATTTTGATGGAGCATCTAAAGGAAATCCAATACCAGTAGGAGGAGGAATAATTAGAAATAATAAAGGAGAGATTGTCTCATTACGCTTTCAATAGTGAATTTAAGACAAATAATGAAGCTAAATCTTTGGTGGATTTAGAAGGATTAAAAATATGGAAACAAATGAATTGGAACAAAGTTTGGATGGAAGGTGATTCTCTCATAGTAATAATTACAATTTTAAGGAAAGCCAAGGCTCCATGGAACATACAAGAGATAATTGTGGAAAATCAAGATCTTGCTAAAGAGTTTGAAGAAATTAGGTTTACACATACATTAAGGGAAGGAAAGCCAATAGAGGGGTTTTGAATGAGGATGTTAAATTCTCCATTCTGTGTTAGAAGTAGTAAGTTTAGCTGAAATTGGTAAAAAAATGTTGACGGCCTAAATCAAATAATGATTAAGATATACTTTAATGTTTTTCATGGTAATATCTACTTTATTTTATAACAATAATGTGTTTTCATAAAAACTATTTATTATAATTATTGTGGATTTTGAGTAAACTATTACCTTTGCAAACATACATTCTTCCAAGGTTTGAACTTAGGTCTCTTCTCGGTAAATATGCCTAGACAGACAAACAATTACCAATCTATCTAAGCTTTGGGGGCAATTGACTTTAAATGTTATTAAGCAAACAAAGAATAGGAGATCACAAGGTTCAGTATCAAGTAAAATGAACATAACATGTATTTAAATAAACAAATGTGTTTTAAATTTTTTTAAAATTTTATTTTCGATATTTTTTCTTTAAACATGGATTTTCTAGTTTAACTATAAAAACTTTAAAATTGTGAATAAAAATTTAAAATTAAATCTTACAATTAAATAACTATAAATTAAAATTAAATAACCATAAATTAAGATAAACGGACAACACAATTAACTTTAAATGTTATTAAGCAAACAAAGGATAGGAGATCACGAGGTACAGTATCGAACTTAACATATATTTAATAAACAACCGTGTTTTAAAATATTTTTTAAAATTTATTTTTGATACTTTTTTAAATCTAAAGTCTAAATTTTATAGAGTTTTACATCATACCTGAACAACCAAATAATCATAGATTAAGATTAAAGGATAACCAGAATATAGACAATCAAAATACAGTTAGATAATCATAAATTAATATATTTTTTTGGTTTGTTTTAGGGTTTAAATTATATAAATTCTTTCACCAAATCTATTCTACTTCAAAGAATTAATTATTATATTTGTAAAAAGTTGCTTTCTAAATTTAAACCTAAATATTTTTTGATAAATGTTTGTTCAAACAAACACTTACCTGAAATATAAGTAAAGCTATACTGAAATTTCAGTCTATCTTACTGAAATTACAGTCTATCTTCACCACATGCAATATCTGCCAATTGCCAAATTCAAAACCTGATTTCATTCAAGAGTTTGATTAGTGGGACCTTCATGCACCATTCTATCGTATGAACATAACTCGCCTGGGCTTGGGCCATTGGATTGGTTGTAATACGAATCGATGAGATGGATGGATGACATGTATAGTATTATGGACCTTCTGATAATGACATTAACCATCATTTGGAAAACCTGCTGCAGGGTGTGGTTAATTAGGTGGCAAAGGCTCTCATGGAACTGCCAACTTTACTTGACGGGCAAGGAAAGATGTTTCCAGGATTAATGGACCTTCTGATAATGACATTAACCATCGTTTGGAAAACCACTGCAGGGTGTGGTTAATTAGGTCGCAAAGGCTTTCATGGAACTGCCAACTTTACTTGACGTGAAAGGAAAGATGTTTCCAGGAAGATTTTTTTTACATTATTACAAACAAATTTAGAGGCTCCTTAAAAAAATGCACTACAACACTAGGAAGCACTAAAAGATCCAAAGACAGCATTATTACAAAGCATGTGGAAACCATGTTAGGTGTAGAAAAGGCTAAGGTTATTTTTATTATAAAAATTATTATTAATAATTTTACAACTTGTATGATTTATGTATATATAAATGCACTTGATAGCCTTTTTTATTTTATAATAGTTGATGAGAGCATCCATAATAGTATACTATAGAAACATCTTATTAGTTATGTCATCTAAAATTTAAATAATAGAAAAGGACAAGCTACAACAAAGCTTGGGTGTCTTTTTAAGAAAAAGGATGGCACAACACAATCTATGTATGATGAAATACAAAATTTTAGTAGAGATAAGTTTATCAAAGTCTAAGATGATTGACTTTGGTTTAGATGGATCAACATGCATGAGAGGTGTCCAAGAGGAGGTGACAAATAAACTCTTCCATGACATACCACATTTGAGAACCGATTCATTGTATGGTGCTTAGGCAATCTTTAACAACTATAGAAGCTACAAATCAACATTTAACAACTATAGAAGCTACAAATCATATTTAGAATTTAACTTTGTTGAAAAACTTGTCAATGAGACTCATGCATGGCTTGGAAAATCAACAAAGGGATAAATAAATTTGAGAAAATTAATGGAAGCATTTTATATAGGCCAATTATAAGTTTTTCAAATTCATGAGACTTATGCAAGACTTGGAAAATCAACAAAGGTTTGAGAAAATTAATGGAAGCATTTTATATGGCCCAATTATAAGTTTTTCAAATTCATGTGCATTGAATATCTAGAGGACAAGTGACAGAAAGAATAATGAGGATTATTCCAACATGTTAATGGAATGTCAACTTGAAGATTCAAATTTGTATGGTATAGAAAATGTCTTTCATGTATTGGTTGAGATAAATAAATTACATAACCTTTATTGGCACTCATATATAGTGATTGCCATTTCAGAAGGGTAATTTTTGAGGGAGCCTTTTGGTAGAGGTGTTTGACACATATCTTCCTTTCTAAGCAAGTCAAGAGAAGGTGCTCTTGAATTTGTAGATAATACAATTGCACTTAATGTGCATGTACTTTGAGTTGAATCCTTACCAAACACATTAGGGTTTGGATCACTATTGGATTGTACTTTATTGAAAAAAGTATTTGTTGAAAGAGTACTAATAAACAATCTCAATGAAATATTTTATGAATTTGTCCACATGTAATGCAACATAACTATTTAGTCCAAAATATATTAGGAAGGAGAATGTGAAAAATATTTTCCAATAAAAAGATGCATCACTTACTTATGTGAGAAGTTTTAGTGTTCAAGGTGCATCAATATTTCAAATATTAAAAAGTGTGAAGCAAAGGTGAAAATGTTCACATTCACTTTGTTTAAGGCTTTAAAAAAGAAATATGATGACATGGGATAAGTGTGGTGAAGAGTTGTAGATTTATGCATATGATATCATTTGTTATTTCAACTAATATTTTAGCTTGTGAAAGAAGATTTTAAAAAATGAATAGAATAAAAAATGATAATAGATCTAGACTTTCCTTAAACACTTTAGATACTCTATTATTTTTTTTTAATCTTTGAGTGCACCTCACTCATTGGATCAAATAGAATGGTATGCAATTTACAAAGTATGGAAATAAATGAAAGTTTGAAGATCTTTTCCATTAAAATGAAATAAACATAAAAACTCAGTACTTTTTGTACTTTTGTCTTTTATTAATTTAATATTGTTTATACTATAGTATTCAAATTTTATTTATTTATTATTGTTAACTGTCTGTTAGAATTACACAATAATAGATATGCAAATTATTACACAAAAGATGAAGAGAAGAGTGGAACTGATTGATTTATCTCTAGGATCAACTCTGTATAAATAGCAGAGTTGATCATTGAGAGCCGTTGGATTACAACAACTCATCAAACCTGATGAAGACACCACTTAGAGTTCTCCTGACACATGGAGGAGTGGAAACTCAAGTGTGTATCCTAGTGAACTTAAGAGAATATTCACTTATTCTAACACCCCCCTTAAGTGATACTAGGGGAGATTCTACAAATGAGTCCCGACAATGAGGCCTGATTAGGTACTCATGTACAACATGGATAGTTGGTGGAAAAAACCCCTGTGGGAAAAAACCAACTATCACCCCTTTGTTTTGAAATGATGGAAAAAACCCAGTGGGAAAAGCCACCAATCAAAAGCAAAGAAGTATGAAAGAGGCTTGTCTTCGGATGGCGAATATTGTCCTCTTTAACAAATAAAATATGAGTCCCGACAAGAAGGCCTGATTAGGTACTCATGTACAATATAGTGAGAGGTGGAAGACCTATTTTTCAATGCAGTTGTAACACTCCAAGTTTCTCTCGCAACTGAAGGTAACGCGGAGAAGGAAATGACTTGGTGAAGATGTCTGCAAGTTGATTCTCTATCGAAATATATTCCAAATGTATATCCCCTTTTTGAATATGTTGCCTGATGAAGTGCATGTGGATCTCAATGTGTTTGGTGTGCTGATGCTCAATTGGATTGCGTGCAATATGAATTGTGCTTTGATTGTCACACCAAAGAGTTATAGGCCCTTTATGAAAAAAACCAAATTCTTTGAGAATTTGATGAAGCCAAAGGGCTTCCTGACTGGCTGAAACTGCTACTCTGTATTCTACCTCTGTAGAAGATAATGCTACTGTTTGTTGTTTCTTGCATAACCAGGCTATTGGTGAAGAACCAAGGCAAAAAACATATCCAGAGGTAGAACATCTATCATCTACTGATCCTGCCCAATATGAGTCTGTATAGCCAATGATATCCATGGAGTCTCCTTTATAGATGAGCCCAAAGTGCGTTGTACCCTACAAATAATGAAGAATTCTTTTAGTTGCTTGCCAATGACTAAAATGAGGGTTATGAGAGAACTTGGATATGAGCCCAATAACATAGGAGATATCTGGGTGAGTATGAGTGAGGTATAATAGACTACCTACAAGTTGATGGTATAGAGTAGCATCACAAGGAGGGGATGAGCAGGAAGAACTGAGATGAATGCCAGATTGAAAGGGGGTAGGAGAAGGTTTGCAATCTATCATTTTAAACTTTTGAAGGAGATCTTGAGTGTACTTTTGTTGACATAAGGTGATCCCTGTTTTATTTTGTTTTATTTGAATTCCAAGGAAGAAATGAGCTAGACCTAGATCAGTCATTTCAAATTTTTTAGAGAGGGAGTCTTTTATATTTTGAATGTGAGTGAGGTTACTACCAATGAGAAGAAGATCATCAACATAAAGAACAAGAATGGTGATATTTCCTTTACTTCTCCAAATGTAAACTGTATTGTCAGACTCACAATGAGAAAAACCTGCTGAAAGAAGGAAGGAGTCCATATTTTCATACCAAGATCTAGGAGCTTGTTTAAGGCCATATAGAGATTTTTTAAGCCGACAAACAAGAGAGGAGCCTTGAGTAAAACCAATAGGTTGTTCCATGAATATTTCTTCTTTTAAATTTCCATGTAAAAAGGCACTTTTTACATCCATTTGATAGACTAGCCATTTATGGGAAGCGGCCAGAGCAAGAACCAATCTAACAGAATCCATTTTAGCAACAAGAGCAAAGGTTTATGTATAATCAATACCCTCTATTTGAGAAAAACCTTTGGCTACAAGACAAGCCTTGTGTTTATCTATTTCTCCATTAGGCCCATATTTGGTTTTGAAGATCCATTTACATCGAACTAATTTTCTCCCCTTAGGTAAGGGAACTAAATCCCAAGTATCATTTTTGATCAAGGAAGAAAATTCGTTATCCATGGCATCTTCCCATTATTTTATACCTGAGGCTTCTTTGAAGGATTGAGGATCAGAGGAAATGGATTGACATACAAGACTAGTACCTATGGGGTTGGATGATCTATTTGAAGCAAGATTTTGAATGTAGGGAGTAGCTTCTTTAACAATGGTGTGGGCCCATTTTGGCATAGAAGAAGGAGTTGAAGGAGTTGAAAGACATTGAGAAGGAGTTACAGGTTCTTCATCTTTATTATCAATAACCAAATTAACTTCAAGGGTTGGCTCTTCATAATATTGAGGTTCTACTATAGGAGAAGGCTCAATGGAGGAAGAGGCCTTTGGAGGATCTTTTTGAGGGAATGTTTCATCAAATTGGACATTCCTATGAAATAATACCTCATGAGTTGAGGGATCAAGAAGCCTGTATGCTTTCAATTCTTCACAATAATCGACAAAGATGAGTTTTCTACTTTTCTTATCAAGAGCTTTCCTTTTCTTCTTTGGGATGTGCGCCCAAGCAGTACATCCAAAAATTTTAAAATTGGAAACATCTGGTTTTAAGCCAGTCCATGCTTCTTCAGGGGTTATTTGGTCAAGAGCCTTATGAGGTGTGCGATTTTGAATATAATTTGCACAGTTAATAGCCTCTGCCCAAAAAATCTTTTGGAAGATCTCTTGAATGGAGCATACAATTAGCCATCTCTTTTAATGTCCGATTTTTCCTTTCTGCAATGCCATTTTGTTGAGGATTATGGGAGACATAATGTTGATGTATTATACCATGATTAGAAAGAAATATGGAGAACTCATTACTATAGTATTCTCCCCCATTATCAGTACGAATCTTCTTGATTTTGCAAGAAGCCTGATTTTCAACTAAGGCTTTAAAGACTTTAAAGTGGGATAACACATCACTTTTATATTTGAGGAAGTAGACCCAGGACCTTCTAGAAAAATCATCAATAAAGGTAAGAGCATACTTTGCTCCCTTAAAATATGTTTCAGGAAAGGTCATTAAGTCACTATGGATTAAATCTAGAGGAGATGAGGTTTTTAGAGAACTACTTGGGTGGAAAGGATCTTGATGTTGCTTTCCAAGAGCACATCCAGGACAAACCCCATCACTGGAAGAGACTTGAGGTAATCCTTTAACCATATTATGGGTGCTCAAATCCTTTAGGTAGTTATAATTAAGATGACCAAACCTTTCATGCCAAATTTGACTTTCAAGATTACTATGAGCCACAAAACAGGAGGCTCCTTCTGGATTTTGAAAGCCTTTGAAGTGGAAAAGATGAGATTTATGATCAATATTCCCTTTAGCTATAAGATAATGAGGGAGTTGAAAATCTCTTATCTCAACTCCTGTTGGGGAGAAGAGAACAATTTTTCCATTTCTAGAAGTACAAATTTGATAAATGGATAGGAGATTGGTGGTAATGTCTGGAACATAGAGAACATTGTTTATAGAGCCACCATCAATGGTTATATCCCCTTTTCCTTTGACAGGGATGAAGGAAGAGTCCCCTAATTCTATGCTATGAGTAGAGCTAGAGGAGATAGAAGAGAAAGACTTGTCTGAAGCAGACATGTGATGAGTCACTCCAGAATCTAGGACCCAATAATTAGAGGAAGGATTGGAGGTTTTACCTTGAACATTAAGGGATTTTCCTATTTGCTTATTATTTTCTATCTTTTGATCCTTTATAGCTACTTCTAGTTGTTGTAATATTTTCCAGCATTTGTTAGCAGAGTGACCATTCTTTTTACAATGAGTGCAGATAATGAGAGTCTTTTCCTTCTTTTTGAATTTTTCTTTAGAGGAGGTGGAGGCTACTAAGGCTTTTGAATAAGAAGAAGAGATTTCATATCTAGCAATTTTGGTTTCTTCCCTAGTTAATCTATCACAAAATTCTTCTAAAGAGGGCATTTTAAAGTTTGCACCAAGAGCATCTTTGGTAGATATGAAGGTGGTTGCAAATATTTGAAAAACACCATTTAGCTTAGAAAGGATTAGATAAATGCATTCTTATTCTATCTTAGTCTTCCCACTACCTTTGTATTGAGTGAGGACTTCTTTGAATTTAGTGAGGAAATCAATAATACTACTGAAATCTTCAGGAGATAAAGAAGTTAGTTCGACTTCTAGTTGCATTGATCTCATCTGATCTACTTTTCCAAACAAGGTTTTTAGTTTCTCCCAACTTTCATGAGGAGTTTTGCAATCTGTAATATGAAACCACAAGCTTTCATGAACATTGGTGCTAATAATACCCATAGTTTCGTGCATTTTTCCTTTATGAACAAAGATTTCATATTCTTTATCAAATTTTGGTTGCTTTTCTTCTAATAAATGAGTAAGACCTTTTTGAGAGATGAGATTTAAAATTTTAGGTTTCCAAGTGTGGAAATTATGAGGGGTGAGAGGCTCAATTGAATTCATTTTTGAGGATTTAAAATTGTTATTACTCCCCCCTTTAAAACTTCAAAAAATGAATATATTTATTTTTAGATAAAATGAAGCTTGTTCAATAATAGGTAACCCAAATATACCTGCCCTTACGAGAGGGAAACTATAAGTATAATGAGGCCTATATATTGTTTGCTTGAGAGTGCCAAATCCTTTTAGGATCATAGTACCCACCCTTACTGGAAGGAAACTATAAGTAATGTGAGCATAAGAAGGGTTTTAGTGTGAAATGCATGGGGTAACAAGTTTAAATGGTTGCTCAAAACCCGCCCTGACATGAGGGAGACTATAAGTTTAGAGATTTCCAAGAAAACTGTTAATAGAAAAATATATGTTAAGCCTTTATACCAAGTTTCCAAAAAACCCGCCCTTACGTGAGGGAGACTATAAGTTTTAAGGAGTTTGATACGTGGAACGTAGACAAAATATTTTGGGGTAAAAAAGTAATTATTAATTTTTTTTTGAAAAATTATATATGAAAAAATAGATCTTGGTAAACTTAAAAGGTAAAACCAAAATAAATTTTAACTTTAAATGAAGTAGCTTTCGTTATGCTAATATTGATCCAAATATTAATCCCTTATGTAAAATAAGAAAATGAAGTAGCTTCTGTTATGCTAATATTGATCCAAATATTAATCCCTTATGTAAAAAGAGAAAATGAAGTACCTTATATTATGCTAATATGATCCAATTATTAATCCCTTATGTAAAATAAGAAAATGAAGTAGCTTCTTAAACTATTTGAGGAGAATATGCAAAGACAATAAACCCCCCTTTGACTCACAATAGTGCAAAAATTTGCACTAAAATATCCCCCCCAAAAAGAATATTTTATTAAAAATTTACAATATTTGTCTTCCATTGTTTGCGGAGAGCCACAATAAATATATGTGGCCTACCAAAAAACATAGACAAGGATTCGAAAAAATGATGATTCGATTGAATCGAAGCCTAAAAGGAAATTTTGAGAAAAAAATAAAATACACCAATTTTGCCACGAAAGAGCTAGTGGCGGAAATAGAAACCGCCGAAGTGTCCTACGAATGAAATTACGAGCAATCCTCCAAAGTCCAACACTGGAGAATGTTCAATCCATGAAACACTACAGAAATTTAGATAATATTTTCCTAGATTGTAATCACGAATTCTGCTTAAGTCATTAGAGAACAATATAAGCAGAGAAAAAATATTTTAAGGAAACCAATATATCAAAAATTATAATATGGCAGAGAAAATATTTTAAATAATAGGCCTGTGTATATCAAGAAACCTGTAGAAAAACGTTTGCGTCAAACTAATGAATTTTAAGCATTTAAAACGTTTTGAAAAAATAGAATTATTTTAATATGCTGCCTCTTGAAACTTGCAGAATACGTTAGTGCAGAATAAATAAAATGACATCAATGTTGTTAATAAACGTTTGAAAATCATTTTGAAAAACAAAAAAATATTATGTGCACCAAATCGTAAATCCAAAAGCTTCCAAATCGTAAATCCTTTGTTTGAAACCTGCAAAAATCGTAAATGCTTCCAAAGGCCCCAATGCACGGAAGGTAGAGTGCTCGGGAAACCTGTAAAAAATAAAATAAGGATATATTGCTTCCAAATGCCCCAATGGGCGGAAGGTAGAGCGCTCGGATGAACCTGTAGAATATATCTAAAACCAAGAAGTACAAATCACAATAGCTTTAGATAATATAAAAAATATTAATGCAATAAGCTGTTGAAATGAACCATGGGAAGTGGGTATATAAATACCGTTTGAAGAGTGCGCCAACGAACTAAATGGAGAAACGTTAGACGTCTAAGAGTGCACCAAAGAGATTAATAGACATTGCAATGGGCCAAACATCTATATCGAGTGGACTAAGAGTGCCAACGATGAAAGCGCCAGAAATGAAGAGTTAAACTTAAAGGAAAAACTCAAAAAGAATATTTCTAAAATAACACTTTGAGTTAATCAGAGATTTCGCTTTGAAACAAGCCAAAAATAAATGATTTAACCGAGTGTTAGAGTTACATGAATACGTTGAGGAAAAATAAAAAATTAAAAAAATTAATAGGCTATTTTCCTTTGAAAAGAAGGGCAAGAAACTAGTGCCTTCACACAGGGTAAAATAGCTATATTTTCTTAAAAGTTTTCCTCCAACACGAATTCAATATAGAAATGAAAGAATATGCAACATAAAAATATGCTGAAAAAAAATAACAATGGATAAAAGTAGACTAATGCAAACTTTGAAGTTAGATAGCCAAAAAAATATCCAAAGTAAATGAATCAGATCCTAGAACCTTCAAGAAAGAATACTAGCAAAATCTATCCTGCTCTGGTACCATGTTAGAATTACACAATAATAGATATGCAAAGTATTACACAAAAGATGAAGAGAAGAGTGGAACTGATTAATTTATCTCTAGGATCAACTCTGTATAAATAGCAGAGTTGATCATTGAGAGTCGTTGGATTACAACAACTCATCAAACCTGATGAAGACACCACTTAGAGTTCTCCTGACACATGGAGGAGTGGAAACTCAAGTGTGTATCCTAGTGAACTTAAGAGAATATTCACTTATTCTAACACTCCCCCTTAAGTGATACTACAAATGCGTCCCGACAACGAGGCCTGATTAGGTACTCATGTACAACATGGATAGTTGGTGGAAAAAATCCCTATGGGAAAAAACCAACTATCACCTCTTTGTTTTGAAATGATGGAAAAAACCCAGTGGGAAAAGCCACCAATCAAAAGCAAAGAAGTCTGAAAGAGGCTTGTCTTCTGATGGCAAAGATTGTCCTCTTTAAAAAATAAAAGATGAGTCCGGATAAGAATTCCTGATTAGGTACTCATGTACAATATAGTGAGAGGTGGAAGACATATTTTTCAATACAGTTGTAACACTCCAAGTTTCTATCACAACTGAAGGTAACGCGGAGAAGTAAATGACTTGGTGAAGATGTCTGCAAGTTGATTCTCTTTCAGAATATATTCCAAATGTATATCCCCATTCTAAATATATTTTCTAATGAAGTGCATATGGATCTCAATGTGTTTGGTGTGCTGATGCTCAATTGGATTGCATGCAATATGAATTGTGCTTTGATTGTCACACCAAAGAGTTATAGGCCCTTTATGAAAAAAACCAAATTCTTTGAGAATTTGACGAAGCCAAAGGGCTTCCTGACTGGCTAAAACTGCTGCTCTGTATTTTGCCTCTATAGAAGATAATGCTACTGTTTGTTGTTTCTTGCATAACCAAGCTATTGGTGAAGAACTAAGGCAAAAAACATATCAAGAGATAGAAAATTTGTCATCTACTGATCCTACCCAATCTGAGTCTGTATAGCCAATGATATCCATGGAGTCTCCTTTATAAATGAGCCCAAAGTGCGTTGTACCCTACAAATAACGAAGAATTCTTTTAGCTGCTTGCCAATGACTGAAATGAGGGTTATGAGAGAACCTGGATATGAGCCCAACAACATAGGAGATATTTGGGCGAGTATGAGTGAGGTATAATAGACTACCTACAAGGTGATGGTATAGAGTAGCATCACAAGGAGGTGATGAGAAGGAAGAAATGAGATGAATGCCAGATTGAAATGGGGTAGGAGAAGGTTTGCAATCTGTCATTTTAAACTTTTGAAGGAGATCTTGAGTGTAATTTTGTTGACATAAGGTGATCCCTATTTTATTTTGTTTTATTTGAATTCCAAGGAAGAAATGATCTAGACCTAGATCAATCATTTCAAATTTTTTAGAGAGAGAGTCTTTTATATTCTGAAAGTGAGTGAGGTTACTACCAATGAGAAGATCATCAACATAAAGAACAATAATGGTGATATTTTCTTTACTTCTCCAAATGTAAACTGTATTGTCAAACTCACAATGAGAAAAACCTGCAAAAAGAAGGAAGGAGTCCATCTTTTCATACCAAGCTCTAGGAGCTTGTTTAAGGCCATATAGAGATTTTTTAGGCCGAAAAACAAGAGAGGAGGCTTGAGGAAAACCAGCGGGTTGTTCTATGAATATTTCTTCTTTTAAATTTCCATGTAAAAAGGCACTTTTTACATCCATTTGATAGACTGACCATTTATGGGAAGCGGCTAGAGCAAGAACCAATCTAACAAAATTCATTTTAGCAACATGAGCAAATGTTTATGTATAATCAATACCCTCTATTTGAGAAAAATCTTTGGTTACAAGATGAGCCTTGTGTTTATCTATTTCTCCATTAGGCCCATATTTGGTTTTGAAGATCCATTTACATCGAACTAATTTTCTCCCCTTAGGTAAGGGAACTAAATCCCAAGTATCATTTTTGATCAAGGAAGAAAATTCATTTTTCATGGCATCTTCCCATTCTTTTATACCTGAGGCTTCTTTGAAGGATTGAGGATCAGAGGAAATTGATTGACATACAAGACTAGTACCTATGGGGTTGGATGATCTGTTTGAAGCAATATTTTTAATGTTGGGAGTAGCTTATTTAAAAATGCTGCGGGCCCATTTTTGCATATAATAAGGAGTTGAAGGAGTTGAAATACAGTGAGAAGGAGTTACAGGTTCTTCATCTTGATTATCGATAACCAAATTAACTTCAAGGGTTGAATCTTCATAATATTGAGGTTCTACTATAGGATAAGGCTCAATGGAGGAAGAAGCCTTTGGAGGATATTTTTGAGGGAATGTTTCATCAAATTGGACATTCCTATGAAAGAATACTCCATGAGTTGAGGGATCAAGAAGCCTGTATGCTTTCAATTCTTCATAATAACCAACAAAGATGAGTTTTCTGCTTTTATTATCAAGAGATTTCCTTTTCTTCTTTGGGATGTGTGCCAAAGTAGTACATCCAAAAATTTTAAAATTGGAAACATCTGGTTTTAAGGCAGTCCATGCTTCTTCAGGGGTTATTTGGTCAAGAGCCTTATGAGGTGTGCAATTTTGAATATAATTTGCACAGTTAATAGCCTCTACCCAATTTTTTTTTGGAAGATCTCTTGAATGAGCATACAATTAGCCATCTCTTTTAATGTCCAGTTTTTCATTTCTGCAATGCCATTTTATTGAGGATTATGGGAGAGAAAATGTTGATGTATTATGCCATGATTAGAAAGAAATATGGAGAACTCATTACTACAGTATTCTCCCCCATTATCAGTATGAATCTTCTTGATTTTGCAACAAGCCTAATTTTCAACGAAGGCTTTAAAGAATTTAAATTGGGATAACACATCACTTTTATATTTGAGGAAGCAGACCCAAGATCTTCTAGAAAAATCATCAATAAAGGTAAGAGCATACTGTAGTGAACCCAATAGAGAAAGATTGATTATAATGCTAGAATAATAAAAAGGAATCGCTTTTATTAAGGAATCGCTGTTGTATTGTATGGGGAACCCAAAAATTAATTAATAATTATATTCTTCGATGCCTCAACTACACCAAATGAAATGCCTATTTCTACGAGTGTGAAGGTGTGATCAAAGGTCACAACCTTTGTGAAAGAGAGAGTGATTAAATAATTAACTAATAATGTGATTAGTATGGAGGTTAGGAGTAGAATCCTAACATGCCACCTTCCTTAAAAAGAGCTTTGTCCTCAAAGCTCAAAGTAAGGAGCTTCGTTGCTTGTTTTCCCAGTTGAATTTGTGCAAGTTCTTGTACTATTTTAATGTCACTTTTTCGAAGGCAAGGATATATTGAAGGTCGAAGCATTAGTGGGGGGTTGCTAGAAAGAATAGTAGAATCTTCCTTAGGAGAATTGTGATGACGGTAGGCTTCCGCTTTAGCCGATTCTTCCTGTGTAGAATGAAGGGAAAATAAAGGTGCACTCACTCTTTTGCCTCCTTTCTGAATCAAGCTGCCTATACGATGAGAACTCACTATTGGTGATGAACTTGTGTGTAGTTCTTTGAGAGTGTATGTCTTGCCTTCATTATTTACTGCATGGATGTCTACCTCATCTTTTCGTGGTGCATCGAGCACTTCTTGCACATCGACCTCATTTCCTTCATTGTTATGATCAGGTGCTTTGGTCATGTCATGCACATCTTCCTCACCTTCTTCCTCTATGGAGTGACAGGGATCAACTATATTCAATAAATACAATGTTTGTGTAGCACAACAATGAAGGGGCCCAAATTGCTCATCACAAGTATAGCAGAGGTCGTTCGCTCGTCGCTCCTCCATTTCTTGTAGGCTAAGGTACTTAACTGGCAAGGGTTTGTGTTTTGGAATAGTGTGCGTGAATGTTGATTTATCAATAGGTTGCTCCCCATGTTGACGTTGAACATTGAATGTATCGTCGGCTAACAAGGCTAATCCAATGGCTTCCTGTAGGGTGCGAGGAGTGTACATCATGATATTTACTCTAATTTCTTCTTTCAATCCATTGATGAACCCACTTATGAGGACTGATTCGTCCAACCCTGTGATGCGATTGGCGATATCCTGGAACTGAATTTTATATACACTCACTGATGTGATTTGACGTAGGTGGGCAAGATTAAGTAGCAAAAGTAGGTTGGGGTCGTGATATATTCTTCCATCGGCCATTTGCATAGTCGTTTGGCGAAAAGGTGTCACAAAAAGTGTTGAAAGTCATCACAAAAATTTCTTGAAAATTATCGTTAAAAATTGCATAAAAGTCATCCTTCGACCATTGCGGTTAGGTTTTGGAGATTTTATAACCTTCGTAAGTGGCAGAATTAGCGAGAATTTTACGGGACCCGATCAAATGAGTGGCTTCGGTCACACGAGGGAAGGCTAGAGCGTGACCGAAGTCACAACTAACTACTCGCCCTGAATATTTTTTAAACCCTGCTTTGTCCCTCTTCCTATTGAATGTGGGATATGTGTTATATCCACTTTTTTAAAGTTTCTCTTGCCGGCGTCGAAATACGAAGACGTATCAGAATTTTAGTTTTTCGGTGACGGAAAATGATTTAAAACTTTATGTTATAAGTTTTATTTTATAAAATATGGTCGGTTTTCTCCAAGACGTCATCGGAAGTTGCAGACGTCGCTGCAGAACGTAATTTTTTTTTTTGCGTGGATTGTTTTTGTTTTCGATCTGGGCATTGACTACAAGAGATTGGAGGATTTCTAGGATAGTTTGAGGGTATTTTTGGATTTGTTCCCTTCAGATTATACCTTCCCAATGCTCTGAGTTCACCGACGATTGGTGAGTGTATTTCGTTCTATGAGCTAATTAGATTCTTTGATGCTCGGTCTGTGAACTTATACGATCTACCACTCGGTCTCCCAATGACTCTTGAGAATGAATCTACGGTGTTTGATGATATATGGACGTCTTAGGAATGATGTGGCGGATGATAAGATAAACGTAGGCACAGGATCTGAATGGCAGATGACTGGTGATGACGAATGGGGTGAAAAAATTTATGTTTTGAAGCTGGCTCTGATACCAGTTGTAGTGAACCCAATAGAGAAAGATTGATTATAATGCTAGAATAATAAAAAGGAATCACTTTTATTAAGGAATCGTTGTTGTATTGTATGGGGAACCCAACAATTAATTAATAATTATATTCTTCGATGCCTCAACTACACCAAATGAAATGCCTATTTCTACGAGTGTGAAGGTGTGATCAAAGGTCACAACCTTTGTGAAAGAGAGAGTGATTAAATAATTAACTAATAATGTGATTAGTATGGAGGTTAGGAGTAGAATCCTAACACATACTTTACTCCCTTAAAAAATGTTTCAGGAAAGGTCATTAAGTCACTATGGATTAAATCTAAAGGAGATGAGGTTTTTAGAGAACTACTTGGGTGGAAAGGATCTTGATGTTGCTTTCCAAGAGCACATATAGGACAAATCCCATCATTGGAAGAGACTTGAGGTAATACTTTAACCATATTATGGGTGATCAAATCCTTTCGATAGTTATAATTAAGATGACCAAACCTTTCATGCCAAATTTGACTTTCAAGATTGCTATGAGCCACAAAACAGGAGGATCCTTCCAGATTTTAAAAGCCTTTGAAGTGGAAAAGATGATATTTATGATCAATATTCCCTTTAGCTATAAGAGAATGAGGGAGTTGAAAATCTCTTATCTCAACTCTTGTTGGGGAGAAAAGAACAATTTTTCCATTTCTAGAAGTACAAATTTGATAAATGGATAGGAGATTGGTGGTAATTTCTAGAACATAAAGAACATTGTTTATAGAGCCACCATCAATGGTTATATCCCATTTTACTTTGATAGGGATGAAGGAAGAGTCCCCTACTTCTATGCTATGAGTAGAGCTAGATGAGATAGAAGAAAAAGACTTGTCTGAAGCAGACATGTGATGAGTCACTCCAGAATCTAGGACCCAATAATTAGAGGAAGGATTGGAGGTTTTACCTTGAAAATTAAGGGATTTTCCTATTTGCTTATTATTTTTTATCTTTTGATCCTTTATAGCTGCTTCTAGTTGCTATAATATTTTCCAGCATTTGTTAGCAAAGTGACCATTCTTTTTACAGTGAGTGAAGATAATGGTAGTCTTTTCCTTCTTTCTAAATTTTTCTTTAGAGGAGGTGAAGGCTACTAAAGATTTTGAATAAGAAGAAGAGATTTCATTTCTAGCAAGTTTGGTTTCTTCCCTAGTTAATCTGTCACAAAATTCTTCTAAAGAGGGCATTTTAAAGTTTGCACCAAGAGCATCTTTGGTAGATATGAAGGTGGTTGAAAATATTTGAAAAAAACCATTTAGCTTAGAAAGGATTAGATAAATGCATTCTTCTTCTGTCTTAGTCTTCCCACTATCTTTGTATTGAGTGAGGACTTCTTTGAATTTAGTGAGGAAATCAATAATACAACTGAAATCTTCAAGAGATAAAGAAGTTAGTTCAGCTTCTAGTTGCATTGATCTCATCTGATCTACTTTTTCAAACAAGGTTTTTAGTTTCTCCCAACTTTCAGGAGGAGTTTTGCAATATGTAATATGAAATCACAAACTTTCATGAACATTGGTGCTAATAATACCCATAATTTAGTGTATTTTTCCTTTATGAACAAAGATTTCATATTCTTTATCAAATTCTGGTTGCTTTTCTTCTAATAAATGAGTAAGACCTTTTTGAGAGATGAGATTTAAAATTTTAGGTTTCCAAGTGTGGAAATTATAAGGGTTGAGAGGACCAATTGAATTCATTTTTGAAGATTTAAAATTGTTATTACTCCCCCCTTTAAAAATTCAAAAAATGAAGCTTTTTCAATAATAGGTAACTCAAATATACCTACCCTTACGAGAGGGAAACTATAAGTATAATGAGGCCTGTATATTGTTTGCTTGAGAGTGCCAAATCCTTTTAGGATCATAGTACTCGCCCTTACTGGAGGGAAACTATAAGTAATGTGAGCATAAGAAGGGTTTTGGTGTGAAATGCATAGGGTAACAAGTTTAAATGGTTGCTCAAAACTGCCATGACGAGAGGGAGACTATAAGTTCAAAGATTTCCAAGAAAAATGTTAATAGAAAAATATATGTCAGGCCTTTATACCAAGTTTCCAAAAAACCCGCCCTTACGTGAGGGAGAATATAAGGTTTAAGGAGTTTGATACGTGGAACGTAGACAAAATATTTTGGGGTAAAAAAGTAATTATTAATTTTTTTTTTTGAAAAATTGTATATGAAAAAATAGATCTTGGTAAACTTAAAAGGTAAAACCAAAATAAATTTTAACTTTAAATGAAGTAGCTTTCGTTATGCTAATATTGATCCAAATATTAATCCCTTATGTAAAATAAGAAAATGAAGTAGCTTCTGTTATGCTAATATTGGTCCAAATATTAATCCCTTATGTAAAAAGAGAAAATGAAGTACATTCTATTATGCTAATATGATCCAATTATTAATCCCTTATGTAAAATAAGAAAATGAAGTAACTTCTTAAACTATTTGAGGAGAATATGCAAAGACAATAAACCCCCCTTTGACTCACAGTAGTGCAAAAATTTGCACTAAAAAATACCCCCCAAAAAGAATATTTTATTAAAATTTACAATATTTGTCTTCCGTTGTTTGCGGAGAGCCACAATAAATATATGTGGCCTGCCAAAAAACATAGACAAGGATTCGAAAAAACGATGATTCGATTGAATCGAAGCCTAAAAGGAAATTTTGAGAAAAAAATAAAATACACCAATTTTGCCACGAAACAACTAGTGGCGGAAATAGAAACCGCCGAAGTGTCCTACGAATGAAATTACGAACAATCCTCCAAAGTCCAACACTGGAGAATGTTCAATCCATGAAACACTGCAGAAATTTAGATAATATTTTCCTAGATTGTAATCACGAATTCTGCTTAAGTCATTAGAGAACAATATAAGCAGAGAAAAAATATTTTAAGGAAACCAATATATCAAAAATTATAATATGGCAGAGAAAATATTTTAAATAACAGGCCTATGTATATCAAGAAACCTGCAGAAAAATGTTTACGCCAAACTAATGAATTTTAAGCATTTAAAACGTTTTGAAAAAAATAGAATTATTTTAATATGCTGCCTCTTGAAACCTGCAAAATACGTTAGTGCAGAAGAAATAAAATGACATCAAAGTTGTTAATAAACGTTTGAAAATCATTTTGAAAAACAAAAAAAAATATTATGTGCACCAAATCGTAAATCCAAAAGCTTCCAAATCGTAAATCCTTTGTTTGAAACTTGCAAAAATCGAAAATGCTTCCAAAGGCCCCAATGCACGGAAGGTAGAGTGCTCGAGAAACATGTAAAAAATGAAATAAGGATATATTACTTCCAAATGCCCCAATGGGCGGAAGGTAGAGTGCTCAGACGAACCTGCAAAATATATCTAAAACCAAGAAGTACAAATCATAGTCTCTTTAGATAATATAAAAAATATTAATGCAATAAGCTGTTGAAATGAACCATGGGAAGTGGGTATATAAATACCGTCTGAAGAGTGCACCGACGAACTAAACAGAGAAACGTTAGACGTCTAAGAGTGCGCCAAAGAGATTAATAGACGTTGCAACAGGCCAAATGTCTAAATCGAGTGGACCTAAAGAGTGCCAACGATGAAAGCGCCAGAAATGAAGAGTTAAACTTAAAGGAAAAACTCAAAAAGAATATTTCTAAAATAACTCTTTGAGTAAATCGAAGATTTCGCTTTGAAATAAGCTGAAAATAAATGATTTAACCGAGTTTTAGAGTTACATGAATACGTTAAGGAAAAAAAATAAAAATAATAATAGGCTATTTTCCTTTGAAAAGAAGGAAAAGAAAGCAGCGCCTTCACACAGGGTAAAATAACTATATTTTCTTAAAAGTTTTCCTCCAACACGAATTCAATATAGAAATGAAAGAATATGCAACATAAAAATATGTTGAAAAAAAATAACAATGGATAAAAGTAGACTAATGCAAACTTTGAAGTTGGATAGCCAAAAAAATATCCAAAGTAAATGAATCAGATCCTAGAACCTTCAAGAAAGAATACTAGCAAAATCTATCCTGCTCTGGTACCATGTTAGAATTACACAATAATAAATATGCAAAGTATTACACAAAAGATGAAGAGAAGAGTGGAACTAATTGATTTATCTCTAGGATCAACTTTGTATAAATAGCAGAGTTGATCATTGAGAGCCGTTGGATTACAACAACTCATCAAACCTGATGAAGACACCACTTAGAGTTCTCCTGATACATGGAGGAGTGGAAACTCAAGTGTGTATCCTAGTGAACTTAAGATAATATTCACTTATTCTAACACCCCCCTTTAAGTGATACTAGGGGTGATTCTACAAATGAGTCCCGACAGCAAGGCCTGATTAGGTACTCATGTGCAAGATTGATAGTTGGTGGAAAAAACCCCTGTGGAAAAAAACCAACTATCACCTCTTTGTTTTGAAATGATGGAAAAAACCCAGTGGGAAAAGCCACCAATAAAAAGCAAAGAAGTATGAAAGAGGCTTGTCTTCGGATGGCAAATATTGTCCTCTTTAACAAATAAAAGATGAGTCCCGATAAGAAGGCCTGATTAGGTACTCATGTACAATATAGTGAGAGGTGGAAGACATATTTTTCAATGCAGTTGTAACACTCCAAGTTTCTCTCCTTAACTGAAGGTAACACTGAGAAGGAAATGACTTGTTGAAGATGTCTGCAAGTTGATTCTCTATTGAAATATATTCCAAATGTATATCCCCATTCTAAATATATTGCCTGATGAAGTGCATATGGATCTCAATGTGTTTGGTGCGTTGATGCTCAATTGGATTACATGCAATATGAATTGTGCTTTGATTGTCACACCAAAGAGTTATAGGCCCTTTATGAAAAAAACCAAATTCTTTGAGAATTTGACAAAGCCAAAGGGCTTCCTGACTGGCTAAAACTGTTGCTCTATATTCTGCCTCTTTAGAAGATAATGCTACTATTTGTTGTTTCTTGCATAACCAGGCTATTGGTGAAGAACCAAGGCAAAAAACATATCCAGAGGTAGAACATCTGTCATCTACTGATCCTACCCAATCTGAGTCTGTATAGCCAATGATATCCATGGAGTCTCCTTTATAGATGAGAACAAAGTGCGTTGTACCCTACAAATAATGAAGAAATATTTTAGCTGCTTGCCAATGACTGAAATGAGGGTTATGAGAGAACCTGGTTATGAGCCCAACAACATGGGAGATATCTGGGCGAGTATGAGTGAGGTATAACAGAATACCTACAAGTTGACGGTATAGAGTAGCATCACAAAGAGGGGATGAGCAGGAAGAACTGAGATGAATGTTAGATTGAAATGGGGTAGGATAAGGTTTACAATCTGTCATTTTAAAATTTTGAAGGAGATCTTGAGTGTACTTTTGTTGACATAAGGTGATCCCTATTTTATTTTGTTTTATTTGAATTGCAAGGAAGAAATAAGATAGACCTAGATCAGTCATTTCAAATTTTTTAGAGAGAGTCTTTTATATTCTGAATGTGAGTGAGGTTACTACCAGTGAGAAGAAGATCATCAACACAAAGAACAAGAATGGTGATATTTCCTTTACTTATCCAAATGTAAACTGTATTGTCAGACTCACAATGAGAAAAACTTGTTGAAAGAAGGAAGGAGTCAATCTTTTCATACCAAGCTCTAGGAGCTTGTTTAAGGCCATATAGATATTTTTTAGGTCGACAAACAAGAGAGGACCCTTGAGTAAAACCAGTGGGTTTTACCATGAATATTTCTTCTTTTAAATTTCCATGTAAAAAGTAAAACCAGTGGGTTGTACCATGAATATTTCTTCTTTTAAATTTCCATGTAAAACGACACTTTTTACATCCATTTGATAGACTGGCCATTTATGGGAAGCGGCCAGAGCAAGAACCAATTTAACATAATCCATTTTAGCAACATGAGCAAAGGTTTATGTATAATAAATACCCTCTATTTGAGAAAAACCTTTGGTTACAAGACGAGCCTTGTGTTTATCTATTTCTCCATTAGGCCCATATTTGGTTTTGAAGATCCATTTACATCGAACTAATTTTCTCTCCTTAGGTAAGGGAACTAAATCCCAAGTATCATTTTTTATCAAGGAAGAAAATTCATTTTTTATGGCATCTTCCCATTCTTTTATACCTGAGGCTTCTTTGAAGGATTGAGGACCAGAGGAAATGGATTGACATACAAGACTAGTACCTATGGGGATGGATGATCTGTTTGAAGCAATATTTTGAATGTAGGGAGTAGCTTCTTTAACAATGGTGTGGGTCCATTTTTGCATATAAGAAGGAGTTGAAAGTCAGTGAGAAGGAGTTACAGGTTCTTCATCTTGATTATCAATAACCAAATTAACTTCAAGGGTTGGCTCTTCATAATATTGAGGTTCTACTATAGGAGAAGGCTCAATGGAGGAAGAGGCCTTTGGAGGATCTTTTGAGGGAATTTTTCATCAAATTGGACATTCCTATGAAAGAATACCTCATGAGTTGAGGGATCAAGAAGCCTGTATGCTTTCAATTCTTCACAATAACCGACAAAGATGGGTTTTTTGCTTTTCTTATCAAGAGCTTTCCTTTTCTTCTTTGGGATGTGTGCCCAAGCAGTACATCCAAATTTTTTGAAATTGGAAACATTTGGTTTTAAGCCAGTCAATGCTTCTTCAGTGGTTATTTGGTCAAGAGCCTTATGAGGTGTGCAATTTTGAATATAATTTGCACAGTTAATAGCCTCTACCCAAAAAAATTTTAGAAGATCTCTTGAATGGAGCATACAATTAGCCATCTCTTTTAATGTCCATTTTTTCCTTTCTGCAATGCCATTTTGTTGAGGATTATGGGAGATAGAATGTTGATGTATTATACCATGATTAGAAAGAAATATGGAGAACTCATTACTACAGTATTCTGCCCCATTATCAGTACGAATCTTCTTGATTTTGCAAGAAGCTTGATTTTCAACTAAGGCTTTAAAGAATTTAAAGTGGGATAACACATCACTTTTATATTTGAGGAAGTAGACCCAAGATATTCTAGAAAAAACATCAATAAAGGTAAGAGCATACTTTACTCTCTTAAAATATGTTTCAGGAAAGGTCATTAAGTCACTATGGATTAAATCTAAAGGAGATGAGGTTTTTAGAGAACTTCTTGTATGGAAAGTATCTTGATGCTGCTTTCCAAGAGCACATCTAAGACAAATCCCATCACTGGAAGAGACTTGAGGTAATCCTTTAACCATATTATGGGTGCTCAAATACTTTAGGTAGTTATAATTAAGATGACCAAACCTTTCATGCCAAATTTGACTTTCAAGATTGCTATGAGCCACAAAACAGGAGGCTCCTTCTGGATTTTGAAAGACTTTGAAGTGGAAAAGACGATATTTATGATCAATATTCCCTTTAGCTATAAGAGAATGAGGGAGTTGAAAATATCTTATCTCAACTCCTGTTGGGGAGAAGAGAACAGTTTTTCCATTTCTAGAAGTACAAATTTGATAAATGGATAGGAGATTGGTGGCAATGTCTGGAACATAAAGAACATTGTTTATAGAGCCACCATCAATGGTTATATCCCATTTTCATTTGACAGGGATGAAGGAATAGTCCCCTACTTCTATGCTATGAGTAGAGCTAGAGGAGATAGAAGAAAAGACTTGTCCCAAGCGGACATGTGATGAGTCACTCCAGAATCAAGGACCCAATAATTAGAGGAAGGATTGGAGGTCTTACCTTGAACATTAAGGGATTTTCCTATTTTCTTATTATTTTCTATCTTTTGATCCTTTATAGCTGCTTCTAGTTGCTGTAATATTTTCCAGCATTTGTTAGCAGAGTCACCATTCTTTTTATAGTGAGTGAAGATAATGGTAGTCTTTTCCTTCTTTCTAAATTTTTCTTTAGAGGAGGTGGAGGCTACTAAAGATTTTGAATAAGAAGAAGAGATTTCATTTCTAGCAAGTTTTGTTTCTTCCCTAGTTAATCTGTCACAAAATTCTTCTAAAGAGGGCATTTTAAAGTTTGCACCAAGAGCATCTTTGGTAGATATGAAGGTGGTTGCAAATATTTGAAAAAAACCATTTAGCTTAGAAAGGATTAGATAAATGCATTCTTCTTCTGTCTTAGTATTCCCACTATCTTTTTATTGAGTGAGGACTTCTTTGAATTTAGTGAGGAAATCAATAATACTACTGAAATAATCAGGAGATAAAGAAGTTAGTTCGGCTTCTAATTGCATTGATCTCATCTAATCTAATTTTTCAAACAAGGTTTTTAGTTTCTCCCAACTTTCATGAGGAGTTTTGCAATCTGTAATATAAAATCACAAGCTTTCATGAACATTGGTGCTAATAATACCCATAGTTTCATGTATTTTTCCTTTATGAACAAAGATTTCATATTCTTTATCAAATTCTAGTTGCTTTTCTTCTAATAAATGAGTAAGACCTTTTTGAGAGATGAGATTTAAAATTTTAGGTTTCCAAGTGTGGAAATTATGAGGGTTGAGAGGCTCAATTGAATTCATTTTTGAGGATTTAAAATTGTTATTACTACCCCCTTTAAAAATTCAAAAAATGAATATATATTTTTTTAGATAAAATAAAGCTTGTTCAATAATAGGTAACTCAAATATACCTGCCCTTACGAGAGGGACACTATAAGTATAATAAGGCCTATATATTGTTTGATTGAGAGTGCAAAATACTTTTAGGATCATAGTACTCTCCCTTACTGAAGGGAAACTATAAGTAATGTGAGCATAAGAAGGGTTTTGGTGTGAAATGCATGGGGTAACAAGTTTAAATGGTTTCTCAAAACCGCCATGACGAGAGGGAGACTATAAGTTTAGAGATTTCCAAGAAAACTATTAATAGAAAAATATATGTCAGGCCTTTATACCAAGTTTCTAAAAACCCCGCCCTTACGTGAGGGAGACTATAAGGTTTAAGGAGTTTGATACGTGGAACGTAGACAAAATATTTTGGGGTAAAAAAGTAATTATTAATTTTTTTTTTTTTGAAAAATTGTATATGAAAAAATAGATCTTGGTAAACTTAAAAGGTAAAACCAAAATAAATTTTAACTTTGAATGAAGTAGCTTTCATTATGCTAATATTGATCCAAATATTAATCCCTTATGTAAAATAAGAAAATGAAGTAGCTTCTGTTATGCTAATATTGGTCCAAATATAAATCCCTTATGTAAAAAGAGAAAATGAAGTACGTTCTGTTATGCTAATATGATCCAATTATTAATCCCTTATGTAAAATAAGAAAATGAAGTAGCTTATTAAACTATCTGAGGAGAATATGCAAATACAATAAACCCCCCTTTGACTCACAGTAGTGCAAAAATTTGCACTAAAAAATCCCCCCCAAAAAGAATATTTTATTAAAAATTTACAATATTTGTCTTTCGTTGTTTGCGGAGAGCCACAATAAATATATGTGGCCTGCCAAAAAACATAGACAAGGATTCAAAAAAATGATGATTCGATTGAATCGAAACCTAAAAGGAAATTTTGAGAAAAAAATAAAATACACCAATTTTGCCACGAAACAGCTAGTGGCGGAAATAGAAACTGTCGAAGTGTCCTACGAATGAAATTACGAGCAATCCTCCAAAGTCCAACACTGGAGAATGTTCAATATAGGAAACACTACAGAAATTTAGATAATATTTTCCTAGATTGTAATCACGAATTCTGCTTAAGTCATTAGAGAACAATATAAGTAGAGAAAAAATATTTTAAGGAAACCAATATATAAAAAATTATAATATGGTAGAGAAAATATTTTAAATAACAGGCTTGTGTATATCAAGAAACCTGCAGAAAAATGTTTGCGCCAAACTAATGAATTTTAAGCATTTAAAACGTTTTGAAAAAAATAGAATTATTTTAATAAGCTGCCTCTTGCCTCTTGAAACCTGTAGAATACGTTAGTGCAGAATAAATAAAACGACATCAAAGTTGTTAATAAACGTTTGAAAATCGTTTTGAAAAACAAAAAAAAATATTATGTGCACCAAATCGTAAATCCAAAAGCTTCCAAATGGTAAATCCTTTGTTTGAAACTTGCAGAAATAAAAAATGCTTCCAAAGGTCCCAATGCATAGAAGGTAGAGTGCTCGAGAAACCTGTAAAAAATGAAATAAGGATATATTACTTCCAAATGCCCCAATGGGCTGAAGGTAGAGTGCTCAAACGAACCTGCAGAATATATCTAAAACCAAGAAGTACAAATCACAGTCGCTTTAGATAATATAAAAAATATTAACGCAATAAGCTGTTGAAATGAACCATGGGAAGTGGGTATATAAATACCATCTGAAGAGTGCACCAACAAACTAAACGGAGAAACGTTAGACGTCTAAGAGTGCGCCAAAGAGATTAATAGACGTTGCAACGGGCCAAATGTCTAAATAGAGTGGACCCAAAGAGTGCCAACGATGAAAGCGCCGAAAATGAAGAATTAAACTTAAAGGAAAAACTCAAAAAGAATATTTCTAAAATAACTCTTTGAGTAAATCGAAGATTTCGCTTTGAAATAAGCCTAAAATAAATGATTTAACCGAGTTTTAGAGTTACATGAATACGTTAAGGAAAAATTCAAAAAATTCAAAAAATTAAAAAATAATAGGCTATTTTCCTTTGAAAATAAGGACAAGAAAGGAGCGCCTTCACATAGGGTAAAATAGCTATATTTTCTTAAAAGTTTTCCTCCAACACGAATTCAATATAGAAATGAAAGAATATGCAACGTAAAATAATAAAAATGGATAAAAGTAGACTAATGCAAACTTTGAAGTTAGATAGCCAAAAAAATATCCAAAGTAAATGAATCAGATCCTAGAACCTTCAAGAAAGAATACTAGCAAAATCTATCCTGCTCTGGTACCATGTTAGAATTAACCAATAATAGATATGCAAAGTATTACACAAAAGATGAAGAGAAGAGTGGAACTGATTGATTTATCTCTAGGATCAATTATGTATAAATAGCAGAGTTGATCATTGAGAGCCGTTGGATTACAACAACTCATCAAACCTGATGAATAAACCACTTAAAGTTATCTTGACACATGGAGGAGTGGAAACTCAAGTGTGTATCCTAGTGAACTTAAGAGAATATTCACTTATTCTAACACCCCCCCTTAAGTGATACTAGGGATGATTCTATAAATGAGTCTCGACAACGAGGCCTGATTAGGTACTCATGTGCAACATGGATAGTTGGTGGAAAAAACCCCTATGGAAAAAAACCAACTATCACCCATTTGTTTTGAAATGATGGAAAAAACCCAGTGGGAAAAGCCACCAATAAAAAGCAAAGAAGTATGAAAGAGGCTTGTCTTTGGATGACAAAGATTGTCCTCTTTAACAAATAAAATATGAGTCCCGGTAAGAAGGCCTAATTAGGTACTCATGGACAATATAGTGAGAGGTGGAAGACATATTTTTCAATGCAATTGTAACACTCCAAGTTTCTCTCGCAACTAAAGGTAATGCTGAGAAGGAAATGACTTGGTGAAAATGTCTGCAAGTTGATTCTCTATTGAAATATATTCCAAATGTATATCCCCATTCTAAATATGTTGCCTGATGAAGTGCATATGGATCTCAATGTGTTTGGTGCGTTGATGCTCAATTGGATTACATGCAATATGAATTGTGCTTTGATTGTCACACCAAAGAGTTATAGGCCCTTTATGAAAAAAACCAAATTCTTTGAGAATTTGACGAAGCCAAAGGGCTTCCTGGTTGGCTAAAACTGTTGCTCTGTATTCCCGCCTCTGTAGAAGATAATGCTACTATTTGTTGTTTCTTGCATAACCAGGCTATTGGTGAAGAACCAAGGCAAAAAACATATCCAGAGGTAGAACATCTGTCATCTACTGATCCTGCCCAATCTGAGTCTGTATAGCCAATGATATCCATGGAGTCTCCTTTATAGATGAGCACAAAGTGCGTTGTACCCTACAAATAACGAAGAAAGCTTTTAGCTGCTTGCCAATGACTGAAATGAGGGTTATGAGAGAACCTGGTTATGAGCCCAACAACATAGGAGATATCTGGATGAGTATGAGTGAGGTATAACAGACTACCTACAAGTTGATGGTATAGAGTAGCATCACAAAGAGGGGATGAGCAGGAAGAACTGAGATGAATGCTAGATTGAAATGGGGTAGGATAAGGTTTACAATCTGTCATTTTAAACTTTTGAAGGAGATCTTGAGTGTACTTTTGTTGACATAATGTGATCCCTATTTTATATTGTTTTATTTGAATTGCAAGGAAGAAATGAGCTTGACCTAGATCAGTCATTTCAAATTTTTTAGAGAGAGTCTTTTATATTCTGAATGTGAGTGAGGTTACTACCAGTGAGAAGAAGATCATCAACACAAAGAACAAGAATGGTGATATTTCCTTTACTTCTCCAAATATAAACTGTATTGTCAGACTCACAATGAGAAAAACTTGTTGAAAGAAGGAAGGAGTCGATCTTTTCATACCAAGCTCTAGGAGCTTGTTTAAGGCCATATAGAGATTTTTTAGGTCGAAAAACAAGAGAGGAGCCTTGAGTAAAACCAACGGGTTGTACCATGAATATTTATTTTTTTAAATTTCCATGTAAAAAGGCACTTTTTACATCCATTTGATAGACTGGCCATTTATGGGAAGCGGCCAGAGCAAGAACCAATCTAACATAATCCATTTTAGCAACATGAGCAAAGGTTTATGTATAATAAATACCCTCTATTTGAGAAAAACCTTTGGCTACAAGATGAGCCTTGTGTTTATCTATTTCTCCATTAGGCCCATATTTGGTTTTGAAGATCCATTTACATCGAACTAATTTTCTCCCCTTAGGTAAGGGAACTAAATCTCAAGTATCATTTTTGATCAAGGAAGAAAATTCATTTTTCATGGCATCTTCCCATTATTTTATACCTGAGGCTTCTTTGAAGGATTGAGGATCAGAGGAAATGGATTGACATACAAGACTAGTACCTATGGGGATGGATGATCTGTTTGAAGCAATATTTTGAATGTAGGGAGTAGCTTCTTTAACAATGGTGTGGGTCCATTTTTGCATATAAGAAGGAGTTGAAAGTCAGTGAGAAGGAGTTACAGGTTCTTCATCTTGATTATCAATAACCAAATTAACTTCAAGGGTTGGCTCTTCATAATATTGAGGTTCTACTATAGGAGAAGGCTCAATGGAGGAAGAGGCCTTTGGAGGATCTTTTTGAGGGAATTTTTCATCAAATTGGACATTCCTATGAAAGAATACCTCATGATTTGAGGGATCAAGAAGCCTGTATGCTTTCAATTCTTCATAATAACCGACAAAGATGGGTTTTTTGCTTTTCTTATCAAGAGATTTCATTTTCTTCTTTGGGATGTGCACCCAAGCAGTACATCCAAAAGTTTTGAAATTGGAAACATCTGGTTTTAAGCCATTCCATGCTTCTTCAGGGGTTATTTGGTCAAAAGCTTTATGAGGTGTGCGATTTTGAATATAATTTGCATAGTTAATAGCCTCTACCCAAATTTTTTTTGGAAGATCTCTTGAATGGAGCATACAATTAGCCATCTCTTTTAATGTCCATTTTTTCCTTTCTGCAATGCCATTTTGTTGAGGATTATGGGAGACATAATGTTGATGTATTATACCATTATTAGAAAGAAATATGAAGAACTCATTACTACAGTATTCTGCCCTATTATCAGTACAAATATTCTTGATTTTGCAAGAAGCTTGATTTTCAACTAAGGATTTAAAGAATTTAAAGTGGGATAACACATCACTTTTATATTTGAGGAAGTAGACCCAGGATATTCTAGAAAAAACATCAATAAAGGTAAGAGCATACTTTACTCCCTTAAAATATGTTTTAGGAAAGGTCATTAAGTCGCTATGGATTAGATCTAAAGGAGATGAGGTTTTTAGAGAACTACTTGGATGGAAAGTATCTTGATGATGCTTTCCAAGAGCACATCCAAGACAAATCCCATCACTGGAAAAGACTTGAGGTAATCCTTTAACCATATTATGGGTGCTCAAATCCTTTAGGTAGTTATAATTAAGATGACCAAACCTTTCATGCCAAATTTGACTTTCAAAATTGCTATGAGCCACAAAATAGGAGGCTCCTTCTGGATTTTGAAAGCCTTTGAAGTGGAAAAGACAATATTTATGATTAATATTCCCTTTAGCTATAAGAGAATGAGGGAGTTGAAAATATCTTATCTCAACTCCTGTTGGGGAGAAGAGAACAGTTTTTCCATTTCTAGAAGTAAAAATTTGATAAATGGATAGGAGATTGGTGGCAATGTCTGGAACATAAAGAACATTGTTTATAGAGCCACCATCAATGGTTATATCCCATTTTCATTTGACAGGGATGAAGGAAGAGTCCCCTACTTCTATGATATGAGTAGAGCTAGAGGAGATAGAAGAAAAAGACTTGTCTGAAGCAGACATGTGATGAGTCACTCCAGAATAAAGGACCCAATAATTAGAGGAAGGATTGGAGGTTTTACCTTGAACATTAAGGGATTTTCCTATTTGCTTATTATTTTCTATCTTTTGATCCTTTATAGCTGCTTCTATTTGCTGTAATATTTTCCAGCATTTGTTAGCAGAGTCACCATTCTTTTTACAGTGAGTGAAGATAATGGTAGTCTTTTCCTTCTTTCTGAATTTTTCTTTAGAGGAGGTGGAGGCTACTAAAGATTTTGAATAAGAAGAAGAGATTTCATTTCTAGCAAGTTTGGTTTCTTCCCTAGTTAATCTGTCACAAAATTCTTCTAAAGAGGGCATTTTAAAGTTTGCACCAAAAGCAATTTTGGTAGATATGAAGGTGGTTGCAGATATTTGAAAAAAACCATTTAGCTTAGAAAGGATTAGATAAATGCATTCTTCTTCTGTCTTAGTATTCCCACTATCTTTGTATTGAGTGAGGACTTCTTTGAATTTAGTGAGGAAATCAATAATACTATTGAAATAATCAGGAGATAAAGAAGTTAGTTCGGCTTCTAGTTGCATTGATCTCATCTAATCTACTTTTTCAAACAAGGTTTTTAGTTTCTCCCAACTTTCATGAGGAGTTTTGCAATCTGTAATATGAAATCACAAGTTTTCATGAACATTGGTGCTAATAATACCCATAGTTTCGTGTATTTTTCCTTTATGAACAAATATTTCATATTCTTTATCAAATTTTGGTTGCTTTTCTTCTAATAAATTAGTAAGACATTTTTGAGAGATGAGATTTAAAATTTTAGGTTTCCAACTGTGGAAATTATGAGGGTTGAGAGGCTCAATTGAATTCATTTTTGAGGATTTAAAATTGTTATTACCACCCCCTTTAAAAATTCAAAAAATGAATATATATATTTTTACATAAAATAAAGCTTGTTCAATAATAGGTAACTCAAATATACCTGCCCTTATGAGAGGGAAACTATAAGTTTAATGAGGCCTATATATTGTTTGATTGAGAGTGCAAAATCCTTTTAGGATCACAGTACTCACCCTTACTGGAGGGAAACTATAAGTAATGTGAGCATAAGAAGGGTTTTGGTGTGAAATGCATGGGGTAACAAGTTTAAATGGTTGCTCAAAACCGCCATGATGAGAGGGAGACTATAAGTTCAAAGATTTCCAAGAAAACTGTTAATAGAAAAATATATGTCAGGCCTTTATACCAAGTTTCCAAAAAACCCGCCCTTACGTGAGGGAGACTATAAGGTTTAAGGAGTTTGATATGTGGAACGTAGACAAAATATTTTGGGGTAAAAAAGTAATTATTAATTTTTTTTTTTTGAAAAATTGTATATGAAAAATAGATCTTGGTAAACTTAAAAGGTAAAACCAAAATAAATTTTAACTTTAAATGAAGTAGCTTTCGTTATGCTAATATTGATCCAAATATTAATCCCTTATGTAAAATAAGAAAATGAAGTAGCTTCTGTTATGCTAATATTGGTCCAAATATTAATCCCTTATGTAAAAAGAGAAAATGAAGTACGTTCTGTTATGCTAATATGATCCAATTATTAATCCCTTATGTAAAATAAGAAAATGAAGTAGCTTATTAAACTATATGAGGAGAATATGCAAAGACAATAAACCCCCCTTTGACTCACAGTAGTGCAAAAATTTGCACTAAAAAATCCCCCCCAAAAAGAATATTTTATTAAAAATTTACAATATTTGTCTTCCATTGTTTGCGGAGAGCCACAATAAATATATGTGGCCTACCAAAAAACATAGACAAGGATTCAAAAAAACGATGATTCGATTGAATCAAAGCCTAAAAGGAAATTTTGAGAAAAAAATAAAATACACCAATTTTGCCACGAAAGAGCTAGTGGCGGAAATAGAAACCGCCGAAGTGTCCTACGAATGAAATTACGAGCAATCCTCCAAAGTCCAACACTGGAGAATGTTCAATCCATGAAACACTACAGAAATTTAGATAATATTTTCCTAGATTGTAATCACGAATTTTGCTTAAGTCATTAGAGAACAATATAAGCAGAGAAAAAATATTTTAAGGAAACCAATATATAAAAAATTATAATATGGCAGAGAAAATATTTTAAATAACAGGCTTGTGTATATCAAGAAACCTGTAGAAAAAATGTTTGCGCCAAACTAATGATTTTAAGCATTTAAAACGTTTTGAAAAAAATAGAATTATTTTAATATGCTGCCTCTTGAAACCTGCAGAATACGTTAGTGCAGAATAAATAAAACGACATCAAAGTTGTTAATAAATGTTTGAAAATCGTTTTGAAAAACAAAAAAAAATATTATGTGCACCAAATCGTAAATCCAAAAGCTTCCAAATCGTAAATCCTTTGTTTGAAACTTGCAGAAATCGAAAATGCTTCCAAAGGCCCCAATGCATGGAAAGTAGAGTGCTCTAGAAACCTGTAAAAAATGAAATAAGGATATATTACTTCCAAATGCCCCAATGGGCGGACGGTAGAGTGCTCAGACGAACCTACAGAATATATCTAAAACCAAGAAGTACAAATCACAGTCGCTTTAGATAATATAAAAAATATTAACGCAATAAGCTGTTGAAATGAACCATGGGAAGTGGGTATATAAATACCATCTGAAGAGTGCACCAATGAACTAAACGAAGAAACGTTAGACGTCTAAGAGTGTGCCAAAGAGATTAATAGACGTTGCAATGCCAAATGTCTAAATCGAGTGGACCTAAAAAGGGCCAACGATGAAAGCACCAAAAATGAAGAATTAAACTTAAAGGAAAAACTCAAAAAGAATATTTATAAAATAACTCTTTGAGTAAATCGAAGATTTCGCTTTGAAATAAGTCGAAAATAAATGATTTAACCAAGTTTTAGAGTTACATGAATACGTTAAGGAAAAATTCAAAAAATTAAAAAAAATAATAGGCTATTTTCCTTTGAAAATAAGGACAAGAAAGGAGCGCCTTCACATAGGGTAAAATAGCTATATTTTCTTAAAAGTTTTCCTCCAACACGAATTCAATATAGAAATGAAAGAATATGCAACGTAAAAAAATAACAATGGATAAAAGTAGACTAATGCAAACTTTGAAGTTAGATAGCCAAAAAAATATCCAAAGTAAATGAATCAGATCCTAGAACCTTCAAGAAAGAATACTAGCAAAATCTATCCTGCTCTGGTACCATGTTAGAATTACACAATAATAGATATGCAAAGTATTACACAAAATATGAAGAGAAGAGTGGAACTGATTGATTTATCTCTAGGTTCAATTATGTATAAATAGCAGAGTTGATCATTGAGAGCCGTTGGATTACAACAACTCATCAAACCTGATGAATAAACCACTTAAAGTTATCTTGGCACATGGAGGAGTGGAAACTCAAGTGTGTATCCTAGTGAACTTAAGAGAATATTCACTTATTCTAACACCCCCCCTTAAGTGATACTAGGGATGATTCTACAAATGAGTCTCGACAACAAGGCCTGATTAGGTACTCATGTGCAACATGGATAGTTGGTGGAAAATACCCCTGTGGAAAAAAACCAACTATCACCCATTTGTTTTGAAATGATGGAAAAAACCCAGTGGGAAAAGCCACAAATAAAAAGCAAAGTATGAAAGAGGCTTGTCTTCGGATGGCAAAGATTGTCCTCTTTAACAAATAAAATGAGTCCCGATAAGAAGGCCTGATTAGGTACTCATGGACAATATAGTGAGAGGTGGAAGACATATTTTTCAATGCAGTTGTAACACTCCAAGTTTCTCTCGCAACTGAAGGTAACACTGAGAAGGAAATGACTTGGTGAAGATGTCTGCAAGTTGATTCTCTATTGAAATATATTCCAAATGTATATCCCCATTCTAAATATGTTGCCTGATGAAGTGCATATGGATCTGAATGTTTTTGGTGTGTTGATGCTCAATTGGATTACATGCAATATGAATTGTGCTTTGATTGTCACACCAAAGAGTTATAGGCCCTTTATGAAAAAAACCAAATTCTTTGAGAATTTGACGAAGCCAAAGGGCTTCCTGACTGGCTAAAACTGCTACTCTGTATTCTGCCTCTGTAGAAGATAATGCTACTATTTGTTGTTTCTTGCATAACCAGGCTATTGGTGAAGAACCAAGGAAAAAAACATATCTAGAGGTAGAACATCTGTCATCTACTGATCCTGCCCAATCTGAGTCTGTATGGCCAATGATATCCATGGAGTCTTCTTTATAGATGAGAACAAAGTGCGTTGTACCCTACAAATAATGAAGAAATATTTTAGCTGCTTGCCAATGACTGAAATGAGGGTTATGAGAGAACCTGGTTATGAGCCCAACAACATAGGAGATATTTGGGCGAGTATGAGTGAGGTATAACAGACTACCTACAAGTTGACGGTATAGAGTAGCATCACAAAGAGGGGATGAGCAGGAAGAACTGAGATGAATGCTAGATTGAAATGGAGTAGGATAATGTTTACAATCTATCATTTTAAACTTTTGAAGGAGATCTTGAGTGTACTTTTGTTGACATAAGGTGATCCCTATTTTATTTTGTTTTATTTGAATTGCAAAGAAGAAATGAGCTAGACCTAGATCAATCATTTCAAATTTTTTAGAGAGAGTCTTTTATATTCTGAATGTGAGTAAGGTTACTACCAGTGAGAAGAAGATGATCAACACAAAGAACAAGAATGGTGATATTTCCTTTACTTCTCCAAATGTAAACTGTATTGTCAGACTCACAATGAGAAAAACTTGCAGAAAGAAGGAAGGAGTCGATCTTTTCATACCAAGCTCTAAGAGCTTTTTTAAGGCCATATAGAGATTTTTTAGGTCAACAAACAAGAGAGGAGCCTTGAGTAAAACCAACAAGTTGTACCATGAATATTTCTTCTTTTAAATTTCCATGTAAAAAGGCACTTTTTACATCCATTTGATAGACTGGCCATTTATGGGAAGCGGCCAGAGCAAGAACCAATCTAACATAATCCATTTTAGCAACATGAGCAAAGGTTTATGTATAATAAATACCCTCTATTTGAGAAAAACCTTTGGCTGCAAGACGAGCCTTGTGTTTATCTATTTCTCCATTAGGCCCATATTTGGTTTTGAAGATCCATTTACATCTAACTAATTTTTTCCCCTTAGGTAAGGGAACTAAATCCCAAGTATCATTTTTGATCAAGGAAGAAAATTCATTTTTCATGGCATCTTCCCATTCTTTTATACCTGAGGCTTCTTTGAAGGATTGAGGATCAGAGGAAATGGATTGACATACAAGACTAGTACCTATGGGGATGGATGATCTGTTTGAAGCAATATTTTGAATGTAGGGAGTAGCTTCTTTAACAATGGTGTGGGTCCATTTTTGAATATAAGGAGTTGAAAGTCAGTGAGAAGGAGTTACAGGTTCTTCACCTTGATTATCAATAACCAAATTAACTTCAAGGGTTGGCTCTTCATAATATTGAGGTTCTACTATAGGAGAAGGCTCAATGGAGGAAGAAGCCTTTGGAGGATCTTTTTGAGGGAATTTTTCATCAAATTGGACATTCCTATGAAAGAATACCTCATGAGTTGAGGGATCAAGAAGCCTGTATGCTTTCAATTCTTCACAATAACCGACAAAGATGGGTTTTTTGCTTTTATTATCAAGAGATTTCCTTTTCTTCTTTGGGATGTGCACCCAAGCAGTACATCCAAAATTTTTGAAATTGTAAACATCTGTTTTTAATCCAGTCCATGCTTCTTCAGCGGTTATTTGGTCAAGAGCCTTATGAGGTGTGCGATTTTGAATATAATTTGCACAGTTAATAGCCTCTACCCAAAAAACTTTTGGAAGATCACTTGAATGGAGCATACAATTAGCCATCTCTTTTAATGTCCATTTTTTCCTTTCTGTAATGCCATTTTGTTGAGGATTATGGGAGACAGAAAGTTGATGTATTATACCATGATTAGAAGGAAATATGGAGAACTCATTACTACAATATTCTGCCCCATTATCATTACGAATCTTCTTGATTTTGCAAGAAGCTTGATTTTCAACTAAGGCTTTAAAGAATTTAAAGTGGGATAACACATCACTTTTATATTTGAGGAAGTAGACCCAGGATATTCTAGAAAAAACATCAATAAAGGTAAGAGCATACTTTACTCCCTTAAAATATGTTTTAGGAAAGGTCATTAAGTCACTATGGATTAGATCTAAAGGAGATGAGGTTTTTAGAGAACTACTTGGATGGAAAGTATCTTGATGCTGCTTTCCAAGAGCACATCCAAGACAAATTCCATCACTGGAAGAGACTTGAGGTAATCCTTTAACCATATTATGGGTGCTCAAATCCTTTAGATAGTTATAATTAAGATGACCAAACCTTTCATGCCAAATTTGACTTTCAAGATTGCTATGAGCCACAAAACAGGAGGCTCCTTCTGGATTTTGAAAGCCTTTGAAGTGGAAAAGACGATATTTATGATCAATATTCCCTTTAGCTATAAGAGAATGAGGGAGTTGAAAATCTCTTATCTCAACTCCTATTGGGGAGAAGAGAACAATTTTTCCATTTCTAGAAGTACAAATTCGATAAATGGATAGGAGATTGGTGGCAATGTCTGGAACATAAAGAACATTGTTTATAGAGCCACCATCAATGGTTATATCCCATTTTCATTTGACAGGGATGAAGGAAGAGTCCCCTACTTCTATGCTATGAGTAGAGCTAGAGGAGATAGAAGAAAAAGACTTGTCTAAAGCAGACATGTGACGAGTCACTCCAGAATCAAGGACCCAATAATTAGAGGAAGGATTGGAGGTTTTACCTTGAACATTAAGGTATTCTCTTATTTGCTTATTATTTTCTATCTTTTGATCCTTTATAGCTGCTTCTAGTTGCTATAATGTTTTCCAGCATTTGTTAGCAGAGTGACCATTCTTTTTAGAGTGAGCGAAGATAATGGTAGTCTTTTCCTTCTTTCTAAATTTTTCTTTAGAGGAGGTGGAGGCTACTAAATATTTTGAATAAGAAGAAGAGATTTCATTTCTAGCAAGTTTGGTTTCTTCCTTAGTTAATCTGTCACAAAATTCTTCTAAAGAGGGCATTTTAAAGTTTGCACCAAGAGCATCTTTGGTAGATATGAATGTGGTTGCAAATATTTGAAAAAAACCATTTAGCTTAGAAAGGATTAGATAAATGCATTCTTCTTCTGTCTTAGTATTCCCACTATCTTTGTATTGAGTGAGGACTTCTTTGAATTTAGTGAGGAAATCAATAATACTATTGAAATAATCAGGAGATAAAGAAGTTAGTTCGGCTTCTAGTTGCATTGATATCATCTAATCTACTTTTTCAAACAAGGTTTTTAGTTTCTCCCAACTTTCATGAGGAGTTTTGCAATCTATAATATGAAATCACAAGCTTTCATGAACGTTGGTGCTAATAATACCCATAGTTTCGTGTATTTTTTCTTTATGAACAAAGATTTCACATTCTTTATCAAATTTTGGTTGCTTTTCTTCTAATAAATGAGTAAGACATTTTTGAGAGATGATATTTAAAATTTTAGATTTCCAACTATGGAAATTATGAGGGTTGAGAGGCTCAATTGAATTCATTTTTGAGGATTTAAAATTGTTATTACTACCCCATTTAAAAATTCAAAAAATAAATATATATATTTTTAGATAAAATAAAGCTTGTTCAATAATAGGTAACTCAAATATACCTGCCCTTACGAGAGGGAAACTATAAGTGTAATGAGGCCTATATATTGTTTGATTGAGAGTGCAAAATCCTTTTAGGATCACAGTACTTTCCCTTACTAGAGGGAAACTATAAGTAATGTGAGCATAATAAGGGTTTTGGTGTGAAATGCATTGGTAACAAGTTTAAATGGTTGCTCAAAACCGCCATGACGAGAGGGAGACTATAAGTTTAAAGATTTCCAAGAAAAATGTTAATAGAAAAATATATGTCAGGCGTTTACACCAAGTTTCCAAAAAACCCACCCTTACTTGAGGGAGACTATAAGGTTTAAGGAGTTTGATACGTGGAACGTAGACAAAATATTTTGGAGTAAAAAAGTAATTATTAATTTTTTTTTTTGAAAAATTGTATATGAAAAAATAGATCTTGGTAAACTTAAAAGGTAAAACCAAAATAAATTTTAACTTTAAATGAAGTAGCTTTCGTTATGGTAATATTAATCCAAATATTAATCCCTTATGTAAAATAAGAAAATGAAGTAGCTTTTGTTATGCTAATATTGTTCCAAATATTAATCCCTTATGTAAAAAGAGAAAATGAAGTACGTTCTGTTATGCTAATATGATCCAATTATTAATCCCTTATGTAAAATAAGAAAATGAAGTAGCTTCTTAAACTATCTGAGGAGAATATGCAAAGACAATAAACCCTCCTTTGACTCACAGTAGTGCAAAAATTTGCACTAAAAAATCCCCCCCAAAAAGAATATTTTATTAAAAATTTACAATATTTGTCTTTTGTTGTTTGCGGAGAGCCACAATAAATATATGTGGCCTGCCAAAAAACATAGACAAGGATTCGAAAAAACGATGATTCGATTGAATCGAAGCCTAAAAGGAAATTTTGAGAAAAAAATAAAATACACCAATTTTGCCACGAAACAACTAGTGGCGGAAATAGAAACCGCCGAAGTGTCCTACGAATGAAATTACGAGCAATCCTCCAAAGTCCAACACTGGAGAATGTTCAATCCATGAAACACTACAGAAATTTAGATAATATTTTCCTAGATTGTAATCACGAATTCTGCTTAAGTCATTAGAGAACAATATAAGTAGAGAAAAAATATTTTAAGGAAACCAATATATAAAAAATTATAATATGGCAGAGAAAATATTTTAAATAACAGGCTTGTGTATATCAAGAAACCTGCAGAAAAATGTTTGCGCCAAACTAATGAATTTTAAGCATTTAAAACGTTTTGAAAAAAATAGAATTATTTTAATATGCTGCCTCTTGAAACCTGCAGAATACGTTAGTGCAGAATAAATAAAACGACATCAAAGTTGTTAATAAACGTTTGAAAATCATTTTGAAAAACAAAAAAAATATTATGTGCACCAAATCGTAAATCCAAAAGCTTCCAAATCGTAAATCCTTTGTTTGAAACTTGCAAAAATAAAAAATGCTTCCAAAGGCCCCAATGCACGGAAGGTAGAGTGCTCGAGAAACCTGTAAAAAATGAAATAAGGATATATTACTTCCAAATGCCCCAATGGGCGGAAGGTAGAGTGCTCAGACGAACCTGCAAAATATATCTAAAACCAAGAAGTACAAATCACAGTCGCTTTAGATAATATAAAAAATATTAACACAATAAGCTATTGAAATGAACCATGGGAAGTGGGTATATAAATACCATCTAAAGAGTGCACCAACGAACTAAACAGAAAAACGTTAGACGTATAAGAGTGCGCCAAAGATATTAATAGACGTTGCAACGGGCCAAATGTCTAAATCGAGTGGACCTAAAGACTGCCAACGATTAAAGCACCGAAAATGAAGAATTAAACTTAAAGGAAAAACTCAAAAAGAATATTTCTAAAAGAACTCTTTGAGTAAATAGAAGATTTCGCTTTGAAATAAGCCTAAAATAAATGATTTAACCGAGTTTTAGAGTTACATGAATACGTTAAGGAAAAATTCAAAAAATTAAAAAAAATAATAGGCTATTTTCCTTTGAAAAGAAGGACAAGAAAGCAGCGCATTCACACAGGGTAAAATAGCTATATTTTCTTAAAAGTTTTCCTCCAACACGAATTCAATATAGAAATGAAAGAATATGCAACGTAAAAAAATAACAATGGATAAAAGTAGACTAATGCAAACTTTGAAGTTAGATAGCCAAACAATTATCCAAAGTAAACGAATCAGATCCTAGAACCTTCAAGAAAGAATACTAGCAAAATCTATCCTGCTCTGGTACCATGTTAGAATTACACAATAATAGATATGCAAAGTATTACATAAAATATGAAGAGAAGAGTGGAACTGATTGATTTATCTCCAGGATCAATTATGTATAAATAGCAGAGTTGATCATTGAGAGCCGTTGGATTACAACAACTCATCAAACCTGATGAAGAAACCACTTAAAGTTCTCTGGACACATGGAGGAGTGGAAACTCAAGTGTGTATCCTAGTGAACTTAAGAGAATATTCACGTATTCTAACACCCCCCCTTAAGTGATACTAGGGATGATTCTACAAATGAGTCTCGACAACAAGGCCTGATTAGGTACTCATGTGCAACATGGATAGTTGGTGGAAAAAACCCCTGTGGAAAAAAACCAACTATCACCCATTTGTCTTGAAATGATGGAAAAAAACCAGTGGGAAAAGCCACCAATAAAAAGCAAAGAAGTATGAAAGAGGCTTGTATTCGGGTGGTAAAGATTGTCCTATTTAACAAATAAAAGATGAGTCTCGGTAAGAAGGCCTGATTAGGTACTCATGGACAATATAGTGAGAGGTGGAAGGCATATTTTTCAATGCAGTTGTAACACTCCAATATTCTCTCACAACTGAAGGTAACGCTGAGAAGGAAATGACTTGGTGAAGATGTCTGCAAGTTGATTCTCTATTGAAATATATTCCAAATGTATAGCCCCATTCTAAATATGTTGCCTGATGAAGTGCATATGGATCTCAATGTGTTTGGTGCGTTGATGCTCAATTGGATTACATGCAATATGAATTGTGCTTTGATTGTCACACCAAAGAGTTATAGGCCCTTTATGAAAAAAACCAAATTCTTTGAGAATTTGATGAAGCCAAAGGGCTTCTTGACTGGCTAAAACTGGTGCTCTATATTCTGCCTTTGTAGAAGATAATGCTACTATTTGTTGTTTCTTGCATAACTAGGCTATTGGTGAAGAACCAAGGCAAAAAAAATATCCAGAGGTAGAACATCTATCATCTACTGATCCTACCCAATATGAGTCTGTATAGCCAATGATATCCATGGAGTCTCATTTATAGATGAGCACAAAGTGCGTTGTACCCTACAAATAATGAAGAAATATTTTAGCTACTTGCCAATGACTGAAATGAGGGTTATGAGAGAACCTGGTTATGAGCCCAACAACATAGGAGATATCTGGGCGAGTATGAGTGAGGTATAACAGACTACCTATAAGTTGACGGTATAGAGTAGCATCACAAAGAGGGGATGAGTAGGAAGAACTGAGATGAATGCTAGATTGAAATGGGGTAGGATAAGGTTTACAATCTATCATTTTAAACTTTTGAAGGAGATCTTGAGTGTACTTTATTTGACAGAAGGTGATCCCTACTTTATTTTGTTTCATTTTAATTGCAAGGAAGAAATGAGCTAGACCTAGACCAGTCATTTCAAATTTTTTAGAGAGAGTCTTTTATATTCTGAATGTGAGTGAGGTTACTACTAGTGAGAAGAAGATCATCAACACAAAGAACAAGAATGGTGATATTTCCTTTACTTCTCCAAATATAAACTGTATTGTCAGACTCACAATGAGAAAAACTTGTTTGAAAGAAGGAAGGAGTCGAACTTTTCATACCAAGCTCTAGGAGTTTGTTTAAGGCCATATAGAGATTTTTTAGGTCGAAAAACAAGAGAGGAGCCTTGAGTAAAACCAGCAAGTTGTACCATGAATATTTCTTATTTTAAATATCCATGTAAAAAGGCACTTTTTACATCCATTTGATGGACTGTCCATTTATGGGAAGAGGCCAGAGCAAGAACCAATCTAACACAATCCATTTTAGCAACATGAGCAAAGGTTTATGTATAATAAATACCCTCTATTTGAGAAAAACCTTTGGCTACAAGACGAGCCTTGTGTTTATCTATTTCTCCATTAGGCCCATATTTGGTTTTGAAGATGCATTTACATCGAACTAATTTTCTTCCCTTTGGTAAGGGAACTAAATCCCAAGTATAATTTTTGATCAAGGAAGAAAATTCGTTTTTCATGGCATCTTCCCATTCTTTTATACCTGAGGCTTCTTTTAAGGATTGAGGATCAGAGGAAATGGATTGACATACAAGATTAGTACCTATGGGGATGGATGATCTGTTTGAAGCAATATTTTGAATGTAGGGAGTAGCTTCTTTAACGATGGTGTGGGTCCATTTTTGCATATAAGAAGGAGATGAAAGTCAGTGAGAAGGAGTTACAGGTTCTTCATCTTGATTATCAATAACCAAATTAACTTCAAGGGTTGGCTCTTCATAATATTGAGGTTCTACTATAGGAGAAGGCTCAATGGAGGAAGAGGCCTTTGGAGGATCTTTTTGAGGGAATTTTTCATCAAATTGGACATTCCTATGAAAGAATACCTCATGAGTTGAGGGATCAAGAAGCTTGTATGCTTTCAATTCTTCACAATAACCGACAAAGATGGTTTTTTTGCTTTTCTTATCAAGAGCTTTCCTTTTCTTCTTTGGGATGTGCACCCAAGCAGTACATCCAAAATTTTTGAAATTGGAAACATCTGGTTTTAAGCCAGTCCATGCTTCTTCAACGGTTATTTGGTCAAGAGCCTTGTGAGGTGTGTGATTTTGAATATAATTTGCACAGTTAATAGCCTCTACCCAAATTTTTTTGGAAGATCTCTTGAATGGAGCATACAATTAGCCATCTCTTTTAATGTCCATTTTTTCCTTTCTGCAATGCCATTTTTTTGAGGATTATGGGAGAGAGAATGTTGATGTATTATACCATGATTAGAAAGAAATATGGAGAACTCATTACTATAGTATTACCCCCATTATCAGTACGAATCTTCTTGATTTTGCAAGAAGCTTGATTTTCAACTAAGGCTTTAAAGAATTTAAAGTGGGATAACACATCACTTTTATATTTGAGGAAGTAGACCCAGGATATTCTAGAAAAAACATCAATAAAGGTAAGAGCATACTTTACTCCCTTAAAATATGTTTCAGGAAAGGTCATTAAGTCACTATGGATTAAATCTAAAGGAGATGAGGTTTTTAGAGAACTACTTGGATGGAAAGTATCTTGATGATGCTTTCCAAGAGAACATCTAAGACAAATCCCATCACTGGAAGAGACTTGAGGTAATCCTTTAACCATATTATGGGTGCTCAAATCCTTTAGGTAGTTATAATTAAGATGACCAAACCTTTCATGCCAAATTTGACTTTCAAGATTACTATGAGCCACAAAATAAGAGGCTCCTTTTGGATTTTGAAAGCATTTGAAGTGGAAAAGATGATATTTATGATCAATATTCCCTTTAGCTATAAGAAAATGAGGGAGTTGAAAATCTCTTATCTCAACTCCTATTGGGGAGAAGAGAACAATTTTTCCATTTCTAGAAGTACAAATTTGATAAATGGATAGGAGATTGGTGGCAATGTCTGGAGCATAAAGAACATTGTTTATAGAGCCACCATCAATGGTTATATCCCATTTTCATTTGACGAGGATGAAGGAAGAGTCCCCTACTTCTATGCTATGAGTAGAGCTAGAGGAGATAGAAGAAAAAGACTTGTCTGAAGTAGACATGTGATGAGTCACTCCAGAATCAAGGACCCAATAATTAGAGGAAGGATTGGAGGTTTTACCTTGAACATTAAGGGATTTTCCTATTTGCTTATTATTTTCTATCTTTTGATCCTTTATAGCTGCTTCTAGTTGCTGTAATATTTTCCAATATTTGTTAGCAGAGTGACCATTCTTTTTATAGTGAGTGAAGATAATGGTAGTCTTTTCCTTCTTTCTGAATTTTTCTTTAGAGGAGGTGGAGGCTACTAAATATTTTGAATAAGAAGAAGAGATTTCATTTCTAGCAAGTTTGGTTTCTTCCCTAGTTAATCTGTCACAAAATTCTTCTAAAGAGGGCATTTTAAAGTTTGCACCAAGAGCAATTTTGGTAGATATGAAGGTGGTTGCAAATATTTGAAAAAAAACATTTAGCTTAGAAAGGATTAGATAAATGCATTCTTCTTCTGTCTTAGTATTCCCACTATCTTTGTATTGACTGAGGACTTCTTTGAATTTAGTGAGGAAATCAATAATACTACTGAAATAATCAGGAGATAAAGAAGTTAGTTTGGCTTCTAGTTGCATTGATCTCACCTAATCTACTTTTTCAAACAAGGTTTTTATTTTCTCCCAAATTTCATGAGGAGTTTTGCAATCTGTAATATGAAATCACAAGTTTTCATGAAAATTGGTGCTAATAATACCCATAGTTTCATGTATTTTTCCTTTATGAACAAAGATTTCATATTCTTTATCAAATTTTGGTTGCTTTTCTTCTAATAAATTAGTAAGACATTTTTGAGAGATGAGATTTAAAATTTTAGGTTTCCAACTATGGAAATTATGAGGGTTGAGAGGCTCAATTGAATTCATTTTTTAGGATTTAAAATTGTTATTACTACCCCCTTTAAAAATTCAAAAAATGAATATATATTTTTTTACATAAAATAAAGCTTTTTCAATAATAGGTAACTCAAATATACCTGCTCTTACGAGAGGGAAACTATAAGTATAATGAGGCCTATATATTGTTTGATTGAGAGTGCAAAATCCTTTTAGGATCACAGTACTCGCCCTTACTGGAGGGAAACTATAAGTAATGTGAGCATAAGAAGGGTTTTGGTGTGAAATGCATGGGGTAACAAGTTTAAATGGTTGCTCAAAACCGCCATTGATGAGGATTGATGTTGGATCCCTCATATGACCCCTCTAGTAGTTCCTAGCTAGGTTTGCATAGTTTATTTCTTGCAAATTAATAATTGTAAGTGAGTCTCCTTCTCACATGCACTTGTGGGCACTAGTTATCTTCTAGTTGTCATTTAGAGTGTTAGTTAGTAAGTGTGAACTCAAAGTAGGAAGTGTGTACTTCAAGATAGCTAAAATGGATCTTATAGTTAGCATTATTCCTTTCCTCTTAACTTAGAAGTTACGTGCATTCTCCTTTGCACTTTTGTAGCTTATGGTTAAGCATATTGGATCAAATCCATGATTTGATGGGTTTGGTTATGTATTTTGGGCCATTAGTGCCTATATAATGAGTTTGTAAATAATATGAAGTTAGTTGGATTTTCAATCCTTTTCATTGGTATCAGAGCCTAGTTCAAGTTTACACTAGGGCTTGTGAGGTGAGAGGATAGGAGATAGATTAGTTTTTCTTATGAGAAACTTGTTTTCATTGAGGACTCGGTTCAAGCTCAAGGGGAGCTTGAAAACCATTCGCAGAAGGAAGTTCCTTAGGCGTCAAAATCCTCGTTCCAACTTTCTCCGTATGCTCAAGAAGTATAGGAGAAGTTTACCCCGATTTCTTTCTTACAAAGATCCCTTGGCAAGGTTGGATTTCTCCTACGGTGAAATGCGAATTAGGGAGCCTGTTGTTCCTGAAGTTCCTGCCATTTTGGAGTCTTGAAGATCGAGCATCATCAAACTAGGTCGTGTGTCGACTTAGATCTGGTTGCCTTTCAAACGTTGGTCGTGTGTCGACTGGATCTTGAAAGGAGAGCTACTGAAGGAGTCTTGGTGATATGCAAGAGAAATTAGCAATTTTTATTATTTGAAGGTAATTTGCCTTCAAAAAATTGCTAATAATTGTAATAGTTCAAGTTTTCTATGTTTTTAAATTAACCCTCCTGGTTAATTTTTAAAAATTTCATAGTTTTTGTTAGAAAACTTATATTTTAATTGATATATATTTTTATATATTAATTAAATTTTTCATTGTAAAAAAAAAAAATTATTTTTTCAGTCCCTCGGCCCCATCTCAGCAGGCGCCGAGGGCTAACCTGTGCAGGCGGCTTGGCTGAGTCAGCGTCGTCGCATACCGATGTCGGCCATCGAACGTCCGTCGACCGACAGACCTTGCCTGTCGGCTATCGACGGACGTCGATCGACGTCCAACACAGCCGACAGAAGGTCGATGTATGCACGCGCGCTCACGTCTGTCAGCCTACCACGCCGACAGCTAGACTATCAGCCACCGTTCGGCACTACATTCCCTACTAGGTCGACACCTACGATGTCGCCTCTATGCACCATAGTTCGCCTGCTGCGACAAGCCAGGACTTTGTCGATCCCCTACTAAATTTCCCTGCACAACTAGAGCGTGGACGTCCATCAGCTCCACATCGACGAAACGTCGTTTGCCGCGTCCCCCAAATACCGCACGTAGCCTGAGGCTGCAACAAAATTTTTGCATCAGGCACAAAATTTTTAGTATCGGGCATAAAATTTTTGCATGATTGGCTGCCTCGAGAAACGTGCCAGTGAAGTTCAGACAGTCAGACACAACAAGTGGAGTTTCGGTTTACCGAGGGTAAAATTGTAATTTTTTTAAAATTTTACTATTCTAAGGTTGCATGTAATTTTTATTTTTATTAATTTAATTTTTAATAGCTTAATTAAATTAATTAATCTTTGATTAATTATAATTTAATTTTTAATTAAGTTATTTTTAAATTAATAAAATATAAATTGTAAACCTTAGGTTAGTTTAAATTTTTAAATTTTTAGCCTTAGGAGTATTTTTAAGGGCACACCATTGTAACAAGGAACCTTCAATTTTTCCTTGATTTTTCAGTGCTTTTCCCTTTTACTCTTGGCTTATACCCGGTCTCACATGGCTTCGACTTGGCTGCCCAAGTGGCAGAACTTGCACATGTTGTAAATGCTTTAGCAGATAAAGCTAATGATACTACCATGGCAGAAGTTCTTGGTAACCTTGCAATGAAGGTAAATGATATTTCTCTCCATAATGCTTCAACTTCTGCTAATGATTCTCGCCTGAGAGTTCGTTGTGAAGTGCCACTTTATGATGGATCCCGAAACCCTGAAGTCTTGAATAGTTGGATTCTTGACATGAGTTCTTGGTTTTCTTACACTCAACTTTCAGATGAGGATATGGTTCCATATGCTAAACTCAAACTTTCTGGTTTAGCTAAAGTACTTGTTGAAAGAAAAAGAGGTCATGATGAACTCACCTCATGGGATGAGCTTGTAGATTGTCTTAAGACCAATTTTTATCCTTCCAATTATTCTAAGGAATTGGTCATTAAATGGTTTCGATTTCGACAAAGTACTAATATGACTGTGCAGGAATATATCTTTCAATTCAACAGGTACAAGATACTTTTGAATGTGGAGGAAGATATTAAAGCTTTGATTCTCAAATTTCAAAGTGGTTTGTTGGAACATTTGTACAGGGAAATTATGTTTGTTTCTATGGACACATTGGATTCAGTTTTCAACCAAGCGCAACTTGCGGAGGACAAGTTTAAGGCGCATTCGTAGGCATTCCGCGCACCTGCTACTCAAGTGGTTGCAAACTCATCAAAAGGGAATAATTCTTTCTCACAAAAGAAGAATTTTGCTCAAAAGAAGAATGTTTCTTCTCCATCTCCTTCTTCTCCTTCCCCTTCCGCTTCTACTCCCTCTTCTTCTTCTTCTTCCAAACCTTCTTCTTCTTCTTCTTCTAAAAAGTTTTGTAACTATTGTAAGAAGAAAGGTCATGAAAAAGCTGATTGTTTTAAGCTTAAAAAGAAGAGTTTAGTCATTACTACTCAAGAGGAGGATGCTTCCAAAGGTCCCCTTGAGTCAGTAGGAGAAAGTAGAGTATATACGAAATTACGAGGTAAGCTCAATGAGGTTACCTTAGTGAATGTAAGTTCATCTGAGGGCGCTCGTGATGCTTTGTTCATCACTCGAGCTCATTTGCTCCATAATTTTGCAACAGATTGTATAGTGGATAATGGCTCGCAGAAAAATCTAATTGCGAGGTCCATTGTCGAGCGTTTGAAGTTACCTATGGAGCCTCATCCTCAACCTTATTCTTTGGGTTGGAAGGATAGTGGAAGGGGCTCAGAAATCACTCACACTTGCACATTAAAATTTGCACTTGGCCCACATTTCATAGATCAAGTCACTTGTGATGTGACTCCTATGGATTGTTGTGGGATTTTGCTTGGACAACCTTTTCAGTATGATAGGAGAGCTGTTTATGATGCTTTCAAAAGAACCTACACACTTCAAAAATATGGTCAGGTCTTTCTCATTAAAAGCACCAACACTCCTAACATCATTCTAAGTTCCAAGCAAACAAAAAGAGTAATTAAAAAAGGTGGTGATGTTGCTCTAATTTTCATTCGCTCTCAAAACACTCCTACATCCACATCCATTCCAAAGCAACACTCTTCAATGGATAAAATATTGCAAAATTACTCACACATATTTCAGGAGCCAAAGTCTCTTCCTCCAATTCGCACAATTAATCACAACATTGAAATCATTCCTGGTTCTTCACTACCTAATGCTCCCATGTATAGACAATCTATTTTGCAAAATGAAGAAATAAAAAGGCAAATAGAAGATTTGTTGTCTAAGGGTTTCATTAAGGAAAGTACTTACGCTTGTGCCTCACCTATTTTGTTGGTTCTTAAAAAATATGGCACTTGGAGATTGTGCATTGATTTTCATGCTTTGAACAGAATTTCTATAAAGAATAGATATCCACTACCACGCATTGATGATTTATTAGATCAGCTCCAAGGAGCTAAGTTCTTTTCAAAAATAGATCTCAAAAGTGGATATCATCAAGTGCGTATCCAAGCTGAGGATACATGGAAGACAACTTTTAAGACGAAGATGGGCCTCTTTGAATGGTTGGTCATGCCCTTCGGTCTTACTAATGCTCCTGCAACCTTCATGAGGTTGATGAATGATGTATTTCAGGATGTACTTGACAAATTTGTAATAATATATCTTGATGATATATTGATATTCTCAAAGACTTGGGAGGAACACCTTAGGCATATCCATCATACACTTGATCTTCTTGCGAAGAATCAATTATATGCCAATTCTTCCAAGTGTTCTTTTGGCAATACTTCAGTTTCTTACCTTGGTTATGTGATTAGTGAAAGTGGAATTCAGGTAGATCCCACCAAAGTTGATGTTTTACTTAAGTGGTCCCCTCCTTCAACTCTCCTCGAGTTAAGGAGTTTCCTAGGACTTGCAAATTTTTATCGCAAGTTCATTCCTCAATATTCCACCCTTGCGGCTCCATTGCATTATCTCACTAAGTCTAAAGTTCCATTTCATTGGGAGAAAAGCCAAGAGATTGCCTTTGAGAAACTCAAAAAGAAACTTTGTACAACACCTGTGTTAACTTTACCTGACCTCTCTCAACCTTTTGAGATTGAAACGGATGCCTCTAAAGTTGCCTTAGGAGCTGTGCTCAAACAGAATGGTCATCCAGTTGCTTATCATTCAAAAACTTTTTCTGCTGCTAAGTTGAACTATTCTACATATGACAAGGAGTTGTATGCATTAGTTCAAGCTATCAAGTACTTGGAGACATTATCTTTTGGGAAAAGATACAGTAGTACACACTGATCATATGCCTCTCAAGTTTTTACAATCTCAAAGTAAAATTGAAGAATCAAGACATATGAAGTGGGCCTCTTACCTCCAACAATTTCACTTGGTGATCAAGTACAAAAAGGGGAAGAGTAATACTATTGTTGATTGTTTGAGTAGGCCTCCTGCCGCTCTTGCCTTAACGAGTTATGTCCACTTCACACTTGGGATTTCAGACTTGGCCTAATCAGTATTCACAGGATCCTGATTTTGGGAAAATATTTGAGCAAGTGAGTAAGCCTTCTTCTTCCAATTTGCGTCCTTTCCAAGATTTCTACATCAAAGAAGGACTTCTTTACAAATTGGACAAGGTTTGTGTTCCTTGTGAGCCTAGAGTGTCACTTCTTAAGGAAGCTCATTCTACACTTTATGGTGGTCACTTTGGGAAGCACAAAACACTTCATCACTTGCAAAGATTTTTCTATTGGCCTAAAATGGAGAGGGATGTGTTGAGATTTCTCAAACAGTGTGCGGTTTGTTGTCGCTCAAAACCAGCTAACAGGAAGTTTGGCTTAGGCATGCCTTTGCCCATTCCTTCCCATCCTTGGGAAAGCATTTCCATGGATTTGGTTAGTGGTTTTCCTATGACAATGCGACAACATGATTGTGTGTTCGTGGTGGTTGACAGATTCAGTAAGATGGCTAAGTTTATTCCATGCCGCAAGACAAGTTCTGCATCAGACTTAGCCCAATTTTTCTTTGACAACATTTGGCGTTCCTTTGGTCTACCTACCAGCATTATATCGGATCATGATTCACGCTTTGTGGGTCACTTTTGGCATTCTTTGTGGAAAATTTTGGGAGTTTCCCTTAACTTTTCCATCGCCTATCATCCGCAGTTCGATGGGCAGACTGAAGTGGTAAACCGTACCCTTGTGCAAAGTTTACGAATCTATCATCACGCTTCACCAACAAAGTGGGACTTGAGTCTCACTCATATTGAACATGCCTACAATAGGGCCCTACATTCTTCTACAGGTCACTCACCTTTTGAGGTTTGTATGGGATTTCAGCCCTTGGCACCTTATGAGTTACCTTTGTCTTTGCCTTCTCCTGTCACTTCACATCTTCAGAAGGAGCAAGACAAGGCACACTCATTTATTCAGCACTTGCACAATCTGCAATCAAAGGTGGTTGAGATTTTGCAAAAGACACAACAACAACAAAAAAAGGCCATGGATCGACATCGAATTCCTCATCCATTTCAGGTTGGTGACAAAGTTTGGTTGCATCTTGACAAGCGGCGTTTTACTGATAAGACTCATAGTAAAATCAAACCGATTCGCTATGGGCCTTATACTATTCTTCAACAGGTGTTCGAGAATGCTTTTCGCCTTGATCTTCCCGCACACTTGGGAATTCATGACGTCGTCAATGTAGATCTTTTGAAGTTGTACTTTGACTCTACATTGGAGACAGCACCAGCTATCAGTCATCCTGTGGACGTGGTTCCTGATTCTCAGTTACCATTGGATTCTGATCAGGTCTATGACACAAAGACTCGACAGACTCGCCAGGGGTCTACCACCTCATATCTTGTGGCTCGACGAGGACAGCTGCCGCATCAGGCTCGTTGGATTTCTTTTCATCAGATGTCCCGTGACTTTCCTACTCTTCTGAAAGCATTGGAGGCCAATGCTTCTATTGTGGGGAGGCATGATGAGGATTGATGTTTGATCCCTCATATGACCCCTCTAGTAGTTCCTAGCTAGGTTTGCATAGTTTATTTCTTGCAAATTAATAATTGTAAGTGAGTCTCCTTCTCACATGCACTTGTGGGCACTAGTTATCTTCTAGTTGTCATTTAGAGTGTTAGTTAGTAAGTGTGAACTCAAAGTAGGAAGTGTGTACTTCAAGATAGCTAAAATGGATCTTATAGTTAGCATTATTCCTTTCCTCTTAACTTAGAAGTTACGTGCATTCTCCTTTGCACTTTTGTAGCTTATGGTTAAGCATATTGGATCAAATCCATGATTTGATGGGTTTGGTTATGTATTTTGGGCCATTAGTGCCTATATAATGAGTTTGTAAATAATATGAAGTTAGTTGGATTTTCAATCCTTTTCAGCCATGACGAGAGGGAGACTATAAGTTTAGAGATTTCCAAGAAAACTGTTAATAGAAAAATATATGTTAAGCCTTTATACCAAGTTTCCAAAAAACCCGCCCTTACGTGAGGGAGACTATAAGGTTTAAGGAGTTTGATACGTGGAACGCAGACAAAATACTTTGGGGTAAAAAAGTAATTATTAATTTTTTTTTTGAAAAATTGTATATGAAAAAATAGATCTTGGTAAACTTAAAAGGTAAAACCAAAATAAATTTTAACTTTAAATGAAGTAGCTTTCGTTATGCTAATATTGATCCAAATATTAATCCCTTATGTAAAATAAGAAAATGAAGTAGCTTCTGTTATGCTAATATTGGTCCAAATATTAATCCCTTATGTAAAAAGAGAAAATGAAGTACGTTCTGTTATGCTAATATGATCCAATTATTAATCCCTTATGTAAAATAAGAAAATGAAGTAGCTTCTTAAACTATCTGAGGAGAATATGCAAAGACAATAAACCCTCCTTTGACTCACAGTAGTGCAAAAATTTGCACTAAAAAATCCCCCCCAAAAAGAATATTTTATTAAAAATTTACAATATTTGTCTTCCGTTGTTTGCGAAGAGCCACAATAAATATATGTGGCCTGCCAAAAAACATAGACAAGGATTCGAAAAAATGATGATTCGATTGAATCGAAGCCTAAAAGGAAATTTTGAGAAAAAAATAAAATACACCAATTTTGCCACGAAAAAGCTAGTGGTGGAAATAGAAACCGCCGAAGTGTCCTACGAATGAAATTACGAGCAATCCTCCAAAGTACAACACTGGAGAATGTTCAATCCATGAAACACTGCAGAAATTTAGATAATATTTTCCTAGATTGTAATCATGGATTCTGCTTAAGTCATTAGAGAAAAATATAACAGAGAAAAAATATTTTAAGGAAACCAATATATCAAAAATTATAATATGGCAGAGAAAATATTTTAAATAACAGGCCTGTGTATATCAAGAAACCTGCAGAAAAATGTTTGCGCCAAACTAATGAATTTTTAGCATTTAAAACGTTTTGAAAAAAATAGAATTATTTTAATATGCTGCCTCTTGAAACCTGTAGAATACGTTAGTGCATAATAAATAAAACGACATCAAAGTTGTTAATAAACGTTTGAAAATCATTTTGAAAAACAAAAAAAAATATTATGTGCACCAAATCGTAAATCCAAAAGCTTCTAAATCGTAAATCCTTTGTTTGAAACTTGCAGAAATTGAAAATGCTTCCAAAGGCCCAAATGCACGGAAGGTAGAGTGCTCGATAAACCTGTAAAAAATGAAATAAGGATATATTACTTCCAAATGCCCCAATGGGCGGAAGGTAGAGTGCTCGGACGAACCTGTAGAATATATCTAAAACCAAGAAGTACAAATCACATTCGCTTTAGATAATATAAAAAATATTAACGCAATAAGTTGTTGAAATGAACCATGGGAAGTGGGTATATAAATACCGTCTGAAGAGTGCACCAACGAACTAAATAGAGAAACATTAGATGTCTAAGAGTGCCCCAAAGAGATTAATAGACGTTGCAATGGGCCAAATGTCTAAATCGAGTGGACCTAAAGAGTGCCAACGATGAAAGCGCCAAAAGTGAAGAGTTAAACTTAAAGGAAAAACTCAAAAAGAATATTTCTAAAATAACTCTTTGAGTAAATCGAAGATTTCTCTTTGAAATAAGCCAAAAATAAATGATTTAACCGAGTTTTAGAGTTACATGAATACGTTAAGGAAAAATTAAAAAAATAAAAAAAAATAATAGGCTATTTTCCTTTGAAAAGAAGGACAAGAAAGCAGCGTCTTCACACAAGGTAAAATAGCTATATTTTCTTAAAATTTTTCCTCCAACACGAATTCAATATAGAAATGAAAGAGTATGCAACGTAAAAATATGCTAAAAAAAAAATAACAATGGATAAAAGTAGACTAATGCAAACTTTGAAGTTAGATAGCCAAAAAAATATCCAAAGTAAATGAATCAGATCCTAGAACCTTCAAGAAAGAATACTAGCAAAATCTATCCTGCTCTGGTACCATGTTAGAATTACACAATAATAGATATGCAAAGTATTACACAAAAGATGAAGAGAAGAGTGGAATTGATTAATTTATCTCTAGGATCAACTCTGTATAAATAGCAGAGTTGATCATTGAGAGCCGTTGGATAACAAAAACTCATCAAACCTGATGAAGACACCACTTAGAGTTCTCGTGACACATGGAGGAGTGGAAACTCAATTGTGTATCCTAGTGAACTTAATAGAATATCCACTTATTCTAACACTATCAAAAATAGAATGTTACATTGCAAGTTAACTAAACCATATCTGACCTTTCTATAAAATATATTTTTTATTTGCCTTGTTATCAAATATATTCATCATCTTCCTCAAAATGCTAATTTTTCACAATCAAGTCCTTCATATTATTTTTACTAAGAGATAAAATCTCATTCATACAATTGTCTTTTGAAATTTAAATTTTGTCAAGATGAAATTCAACACTATGAGAGGCTAAAATATTTGTTGTCATGTCTCCATATCTTTAAATATATTTTCTATAACAACATGACAAATTATTAATACCTTTATTTTAGAGTTCTTATTCATATCCTTAATATTATAATTTTTATAATTTTTTTGTTTTTATTTGTGGGTTTAACCCCTATTCTAATTAACACTTATTTGATTTTTTTTTTCCCTTATAATATCCATTCGAGTTTCTTTTTCTCTTAGTTTTTGTTTCTTAGGCATTTTTTTAATTCCTACCAAAACTTTCATCTTTATCAATCTTCTCACACTACTCATAGAAAGACTTATTATCTCTAGGTTTTTCTTGCTCTAAATGATCCAAAATGTAAGGAATAACCTCAAAACAACATTCTTCTCTATGTTGCCCTAGAAACCCTAAAGTACAAGGATATTTTTCATAGCAATTACCTTCTTATGCTTCCCTAAAATTCCTAATTTACTAAGGATTTCCTCCATTCTTATTTCTTTTTTATGCTACTTTTGAAACTCTAAAGTGCAAGGGATAACCTCTACACTTTCACTTTTATTACAAGGAGAGGGTTCTACACTACTTGAGGAAATGAAGATGATTGACCTAGAATAAACTTGACCTCTTATGTCATTTTTGTTTTAGTATTTTTCTCCACATCTTCCTTTGCACCTTTAATTTATTCTAAATTTGAACTTACACATTGTACTTTCTCATCCCTTATATCCTTTGTTTCTTCTAATGGTTGATCCAAGTGAGCTATGGTGGCCTTTTCCATATGATATTGTAGATAAGATTTCTCTATCTCTTCTTTTGAAATGGAAATCCTTGATATGATCTAGCTTCTATGACCAAATTTTTTGGTCCCTTTATTCATAGTTTTCACTTTGTAATCTCTTACCATGTGTTCCGTATCATAACAATTGTAGCATCAAAATGTAATATTTTCATAATCCACTTGTTGATCCCATTCTCTTGATTTAGATTTATTCTTAATGTATATATAGCATGCTTCCATTTCATAATATTTAGTCCCTCCTTGATGAATTTTCTTAGGGTATTTCCAATATTTTTCAAAACATCTTTATTGATAAGCTAATATGGAAGTCCAAAATGTTTGGTACCAATTATTTTATTCCTATTTTTTAAATTGGAAAAGATAATGAGGAAAACACCTTTAAAATGAAATGTCAAAGAGTAATTTTAATTAATCCTCACTTCCACTTAATCCAATTTTGAATCTTCAAAACCGTCAATATCCATGGAATTTACATATAAACCCTCTACTTTTAAGAACCATTATATATCATGTTTGATTATATCATCATTGATAATCATTTATGGAGTAATATCTCCTACCTAGATTGAACTTGTCAAATATTTACTCTTTTGCTTATCTCTAACTTGGGCATCCAGCTAGGGCATCTTGACTTCCCATTAGAACTTTCAAATATGATTTTCCTTTCATACTATCTAATGAGGCTTACTTCTAGGTTGAACTCCGTCTCACTTTCACTTTCGTTTTAAACTCTCTAAATTCAAACATTTAATATAAAAAATTAACAAAGAGTATATACAAAAATTTAATTATTAATTTATATTTAAATATAAATATTATTATTCTTAAAAGTAAAGAAACCATTATTTCTAGAATCAAACATTTAATATAAAAAATTAACAGAGAGTATATATTTAAATTTTATTAATATTTTATATTTAAGTATAATTATTATTATTTTGTTAAACTTAAAAATACATTATTTTTAAAATTTTACTCAAAAATATTCAATTTTACTTCATATAAAGTTTTATGATGCCCTTGAAATTTAATACTTTCCGGCTGTAATAAGCCCTTTTTCTTCAGCCTCATGTTGTAAGTGTTGTGTTTGTTCCTAATGAAATAAGTAAACTGACCACGAAATGTTCTGGCTAATGCATCTCAAATCAGGCAAGCAAAATAAGCCAGAAGGGAAATAAGTGGTGTCGCGAGGACCCAAAAGGCCAATGTGTTAGAATCTTCTGCCATGCTAAAATCAATATTTATATTGTTTTCATGGATAGCTTTTCATTCTCCACACAGAAACTTTACTACCTTGCATCCGACATTTAGAAAAGTCGAAATGCCACAATGCACTATAGAATAGTGCAATGCTTTTCTCTTCTATGGTAGGCACACATTTAAATATACAGGTGTTCTGGTTATAAACTGTTGGTTTTCAAAGAGAACCAATAAATAAAAGAGCATGAGGGCACTCCGCAATTTAACAATCTTTATTTAATCCGTTACGATAAATCTATTACATTACAAAATGATTACAGAGTTCATATGTTTCAGTATGAACAATCAGAGTTCATAATCTAGAAACTTTGGCTTTCTGTAGATAGATGGAAACTTCTAAAAACCCTGTAATATGAAATTTCCAAAACAATTCTAAAATCTGGAAGTTGTTGCACCTATATTAAGGATTATTTCTAACATAAACATATGAATATCACGGCTTTTTATTGCAGTAATTCTGTCCTTAATATATATTGTCCATCACAAATCGTCCTTAAAACTGGTGACTGCATTCCATGGGGATACCTCTGTGCTTGTCATTGCAGTAGTCATAGATTAGAAAATGCCTCCTGAGCCAGTGAAGTCTGAATCTGTCCCTTGAACTCAGGAAGGCGTATTTCCTCTCGTTCCACCAGTTCTGCCTGCTGCCGGCCTTGCAGAACCTGGGGTTGCCGTTCCATTCACAGGCATCAATTTTGAAGTCTGTGAAGGCAGCGACGAAGGGTTTCCATGCCCAGGTGATCTTTGTCTTCCCGCCGTTGGTTGCCCATGTCTCCCCGTTCCATATGCTCGCATACAACGACATGGGCTGCCTTCTCGGATATGGTATGCCCAACATTGCGTTGTTCTTGTGAGCTCTAATAGGAAGCCCATCCACAAGAAACCTGCATAATTACATTCAGAAATTAGAGCTAGGTTATATACCAACGTTTCGTTAACGATGTAAATCTAATAACATATTTTATGATTGGAATTTTATCCACTTAATACCTATATCTATCCATATCTACTTACAATATGTAGTATCGATTCCAAAATACGGTGTAAGTGTGGAAGTCTGCAGTCGGGTCGAACCAGAGATGGATCCTTTGCTCCCGATTGCCATAGCCATTGGAAAACACATTCGTTTGCATGATGTATTTCTTGCCGTTCACATTTCCCAGGAATTCAATGTCGACCTCGTCTCGGTTGGGTTGATTCGAGTATAACTGTTAGACAAGGTCAAAAGAAAAAAGAAAAAGAAAAAGGATGAGTTTATATAAATATAAACTATTCCATGCGTAGCCGTAAAGAAAAGAAGAGAATATAATAGATAAAGAAGTGATGGATTACGTAGTAAGCTACTACTGTTCCGGCCGAGTTTCCGGGAGGCAGCTTGATCCGCATTTCGAACTTTCCAAACATGTATGCCTTCTTGGTTGCAAACCCGGAACCTGAAATCAAATTCTGAAGTCATATTTCACTCCTTATTTTGGAAATGCCAATTTTCTGAAGTATTCAAAGCCGATGAAGAAGTTTTCTATGATCAGAGACGCATCAATATAGTGAATGGTCAGACATGTAGCAAACGTCACCTATAAGCTAGGTTTTAGGGCAGAAACAATTTTCTGAAGTATTCAAAGCGGATGAAGTTTTCTATGATCAAAGACACATCAATATAATAGTAAATGGTTAGACATGTAGCAAACGTCACCTATAAGCTAGGTTTTACGGCAAAAACAATTTTCTGAAGTATTCAGACCGGATGAAGTTTTCTATGGTCAAAGACACATCAATATAATAAATGGCTAGACATGTAGCAAACGTCATCTATAAGCTAGGTTATATGAAAAAACAGATGAATTTTTAATAATTGATGAGAAGAGGGTTTCCACCGTTTTGTTATTGTTGATCGTATGGTTTGGCATTCACTTAGAGGATTTAGATCAGACTACTACATTTACAAGGTCGGACACTCACTTAGAAGATTCATATCAGACTACTACCTTTACAAGTAAGGTCGACTACTACCTTTACAAACAGGGTTTGGTGTTCACTAAGAGGATTCAAATAATTTAGATCAGACTACTAACTTTACAAATAAGCTGCTCCCCAGATTTTAACCTGAGTATCTTCTTTGTAAATACTTGACCAGACCAACCAAACACTTACCAATCTATCTAACTCTCCCAAACTAAATAAATTGGCTTTAATCAAAATTATTTATATGACTCATTTAAGAAAATCTAATTGCCTCGCTCCTTTTTTTTTTTTTTTGGCAATGGTCAAGGAGTTTAGTTCTCTTAAAAACTTAAATTCTATTTACAAGAAAGATTGTTCTGATATATCCCATTTAAATACTTCAATTGTTAGTGTATATAAAAAAAAACTTTTAAAAACAAATTACTAACCTTGTATACTAATTAAATGTGCACAGTGACATGGTAGGGTGGCAACTTCTAGTTAAACCATATCAGAGTTTAAATCTTTTTAAATTATTTTAAAACTATATCTTTGGAGTTGGAGCACCCAGTTAGATAAAATGTGCTATATTTAAGAGTAATAGTATCACTGTTAACAAATAAGGATGGGTATAGCATCAATATTAGCAACAAAATTTACACACATTTTGGGTGGCGTTTGTATGAGTCAATTTTATACCAGAATGACACTAAGAGCAAACCATATTAAATAGCTGAATCATAGGCATAAAGATTCACACCTTCAGTATACATATAAATATCTAAGAGTAGCATAAGGATTTCATTTATGCAGTATATTGTATTACCTGATATCTTGTCAAGGGCAATCTGGACACCGCGTCCTCCGTTGAACCTGTTGATGTGATCGGGCGCCCATGTAACGAAGAAATCATTATCAAAAAATCCGGAACTGTGAACGCCCACACATCCAGATATGGCAGAAGCCAAAATCAAAATTAACACGCATCCCTGCCTACTCATCGCCATCTTCCAATTCAACTGATACTTCTGTGTTTAGAAGGAGATATCGATTGAATGCCCAGATGGTGATAACAAGGAGAGCATTTATAGACAAATTCAGGTATGAATTTGTCTATAAATTGGAATAAAGGTCGTCGGCAATCCGCCATGAATATCATTTTCCTTGTGGACAAAGACTCGCTTCTCAGAATCCTACGAAGTTATCATAAGCAAGCCATTCAATCTTTAGGAAATTAAAACCGAAGGTATCTATTATAAAAACCGAAAGTTAGATATCCTTACCTTCTGCCTCCCTCCTTCCAGACGCAAAGGTTTTACAACTCTCTTTTCAAATCCAGAACAAACAAACAAATAAAAGTTTTCGCATCTATTCTTGGAGTAAGGGAAGCGAAGAAAATGGTAGAATTGCTTTTGTTTGTGCAAACTTTTAAGAAAAACACAAAAAGATTTTGCTGAGTCAAGATCCTGTCGCTTTGAGCATACTTCTAACACGAAAGCCATAAACCTGCATCGTGAAGCCAGAGAGTTATTCCTCAGTAAACCCAGAAACCTCTGGACCTCTCCAATAAATTTTTTTTGTTTGTTTTTAAACACTTCTTTTTGAAACTATTCCAAACAGGAGTAGAATATAAGTTTGCGACAAGCTGAATTTTTTTGACAGGAAATTCAGCATCTTTGTTTGTTGCTTTTACTAATGATTGGAACTTCAAAGACGGTCACAATTAGAATTTCAAATAAAAGGATTTTGTTTTATATACGGAATGGTTGGATAGATAATCATATTGGTCTATAATTTATGAACTCTTAAAATTTATTTTATAAATAATAAAATAAATAAAAGTAGTTTTTGAGGTTTTTAACTAAATTTTTTGTTTAGAGGGTAATTTTAAAGTACTTTTAATTTGGTTCTTCTTTAAAAGGTCCAAAGTTTAAATTGGGCTTGGATGAGTATGTGAGGAGGTGGGTGTATTTATGGGTGTATGTTCAAAGTTCAAACTGGGCTTGAATAAGTATGTGAGGAAGTAGGTGTGTTAAATCTTCATTGATAAAGAAAAATAATGATTGGTATGAAAATACTCAACCTTAAACATAATAATAAGGTTTGTTACACTACCCTAACCAAAAATAAAATAAATTATAAAACTTATAATTTAATAAATATATAAAAATTATAACTTTTAACTTTTCACTTTTCACGTAAGAAAGTGGTCGGGTAAATTGGACAACAAATGTAATGCATTTGTATTAAGAGCGTCGTTTCACGATTTAATGAAATAAATTTTATATAAAAGATTATCGTATATATTAAAAAAGATAGGTTAGTTGGTAGAAGTTTAATGTTTGTTTGTGAGTTATTTTATTTTTACCTAAAGAATGAAGGTTTTTAAAGATTCCCTAAAGAAACATAGGCATTATTCTAGTTATTATAAATGAATGAATAAAAGTGTTAAAAGTAATTATTTTTTAATAGGTTATATGTGTTGAAATAGATATTGTTTTTTTTTAAATGTAAAAAAGCATTATATTAAATAATTAATAGGATATATTTTTACAAACAAGAAAAAAGAGGTGGATAAACACATTGTGTAGCTAATGTTATCAATAAAAAAAACCAAAAAAACCACTACCTTTAAAACAATGTAGGAAACTAAAAAATAAATTAACAACTAATTAAAACTGCCTTATAGAACAAACGAGCAAACATTATCAACTAGCTAATAAAACGAAATGATTAAATACTGAAAATGATAGCTGAGCGCACATTACAAGAGCAAAAGCAAAATTTTTGTAATGGTGAAGATCCATTACGTGGGTTTGGCCACCATTGGTACCGAATCCCACCTAACATTATCATTAGGAGACTTAGATGTCGAACCCCATATTTTCCTGGAAGAAGAAGTGTTGAGAACATATTTCTAGTTGCAAACAAATAGATCCTCATTGACAACAAACACTAGAGCACCCAACTTAACACAAGCATCGAGTCGAGGAGTCGAGGGAGAGAGATGAGTAATTAGGTTACCAAGGCTAGCGTTGTAAGGAGGGGGACCTTGAGATAGGGTAGGAGTGTAATTTATTGCAGAGCGATGACGATGCCTAGATTTGGATCGAATTTGGGATAATATTGCTTAGGAGGAACTTGACTGATTGTGCACAAAGCATTCCCCCAATGAACAATAAGATCTTGAAGATGAGAGAGATCCATAACCATATTATTGGCCTAAAATGCAATATGAAAATGCACAAAAATAATAATATTGTAGTTCTCAAAAGCAGAGATGTGAAGAGAGGAAGAACACTTACCAAAGATATAGTTATTTCTAGCTTTCCATATGCTATATAGGGTCATCATACGAAATAAGTGCTACACTTCAAATAAAATAACCAGTAAGGGTGGGGGGTCTCCAAAAATGATATGCTCCCACCCAAACATAGCATAGGAATAAGGTCTAAAAAAGGAAAAAAACCACTCCCAAAGGGAATGAACATGAGCATAGATCCAAAAAATATGGATAAAGTCAAATTAAAGACGGGCAAGAAGGGTTGGGGATGCCTAAATATCAAAGGTTCTCTCCAATAGGAAGCTCTTGGTGAAGAAGTCTTTAGGCAAAATAGGAAATATTGGGCTCCAAGAAAGGAGCTTATGTGGTCTAGAACTTGCACATTCAAATAGGTCGAGGAGAAGAGATATTCCATCGTTAATTGAGCTTATCAATCATGGGGAGGTAAGGAGAGAGCTATCCATACCCTAAATAGGTCTTGCAATTTTATAATAGTGTCTGGATACCACTTCAAGTGATATGGAAATCAAAGTGAAGCTAGATAATCCATTATGTAGAATACTTATATAGTAAAAAATAAAGAATCAAAGAAGTTATAGGGGTTACAACCAACTGCAACAATATGCTATGCAAGGACAAACATCTGTAACAACATGGATGTAAACTAAATAGTTATATGCTAGAGACAAGAACAACCTCAACAACACAATCAAATGCATATTAACTACTAACAAGCCAAATACAAACGTGGGAATGCCATACCTCATGTGAATACAAGGAAAATAAATATCTTAGGATTAAGGATAAGCCTAAGGTACAATGATGTCCTCATCACTCCTCCCAACTATAGAAGCATTAGATCCCAATGCTCTCAACAAATTTGGGAAGTCACGAGCCATATGATGGTGAGAGATCCACATGCATAATGTGGAAGTTGATCATGATGGGTGACAAGGTATGAGGTGGAAGAACCTTGCCAAGTATGATGAGTCTTTGTGTCAAAAACTCTATCTGTATCAAGCAAAATAAGAAAGTCAAGTACCACATCTGTTGGGTGGTTGTGATGGGCTCAATATCCAAAGTAGATTCCTAATATGGCTTAAGAAGGTCCACATTGACGTCATGAATGCCAAGGTGTGCTCGAAGATACAAGTGAAAGGTATTCTCACATACATGTTGAATGATGGTATAAGACCCATAGCGAAGAGGCTTGATCTTACTATATGTTTTTTCTAAAAATATCATTTGTTCAAATGAAGCCATTATCTATCTCCAACCTAAAATGGATGAGGAATATGATGTCTATCCATCACTCTATTTTGTTGTTGTTGAGTCTTCTACAAGATCTATGTCACCTTGGTTTGAAGGATTTGCAAATGTTGAATGAAATAGGTTGCCTTGTATTGCTCCTTCTCCATGTGTGTAGTGGCCAGAGAGGGAAACGTTGGAGGCAACTCATATAAATCCAATGGTTGAAACCCAAGATAAACCTCAAAGGGCAAGTGTGTTATGGAACTATGGATTATTTGATTGTAGGTATTCTCAATGTGTGTGAGGCTCAAATCCCACTTCACTAGAGAAAAGTGGTGATAGATCCTCAAGCTCTGCATGAGTGTGTGATTGACCACTTCTGTCTTCCCATATGATTGTGGATGGAAAGCCATGGATAAGTTGAGATAAACTCCCAAAATATTCCACAAGGATCTCCAAAAATATCCCACAAACCATGGATATTTATCAAAAATAATGCTAGTGGGAATATCGAAGGAGTGACATACTATCTCAAAGAATAACTATGCTAAGTTTGATGTAGTGTTGATATTATTGCAAGGAATGAACTTAGCCATTTTCCTAAATCAGTCCATAATCACAAAAACACAATCATGTTGTCGAACTATTATGGGGAAACCACTCACCAAGTCCATTGAGATGCTTTCCCAAGGATGTGAAGAAATGGGTAGAGGAATGCTTAGGCCAAACTTCTTATTTGTTGATTTTGAGTGACAACAAATGACACATTGTCTCAAAAATCATAGTACATCCCTCTGCATGTGAGTCTAGTACAAGAACTTTTGTAAGTGGTGAAGTGTTTTTTGTTTTCTAAAATGTCCTCAATATAGTGTTGAGTGGGCTTCTTTGAGGAGAGAAACCCTATGCTCTTGTGGAACACAAAGCTTATCCAACTTATACAAAAGTCCCTCCTTCATGTGAAAATCTTGAAAAGGAGTTAGGTTGGAGGGGGAGAGGTGTACAAGATGATTATAAACTTTGTCAAAGTCAAGATCAAGAGCATATAGTGTAGGCCAAGTCTGAAATTCAACATATAAGGCTGTCACAAATGTCAAAGCTTGAGCTATTGGTGGATGAATCAAATAATCTACCACCTTTTTGCTTGCTTTCTCAATCTTGTTTTAGGATTTGAGAAACTTAAGAGGCATATGATCTATGTGGATAATTGTTTCCTTACCCAAAAGGTAATGCATCCAATATTTGATTTCTTATACCAAAGCATACAACTCTTTATCATATGTGGAGTAGTTCCTCTTGGAAGCTAAAAAATATCTTAGAATGATATGCCACATGGTTCCCATTGAGCTTCAAAACTACTCCTAGTGCAAAATGTGATGCATTTATCCCTATATCAAAGGGTTGAGAGATGTCTGGAAGAGCAAGGACATGAGCAATACATAGTTTGTGTTTCAAGGAATTAAAGACACATGCATTGTCCTTAGTCCAATGAAACTCTACTTTGGATTTAGTGGGATGGTCCAAAGTGTTGGAATATATTACATTATTTGGTACATGATAATGCACCTTCATGGGTACATGTTTAGATTAGGAGTTTATCTTAGATTAGGATTTAAGTATCTACTTCATGCAATGGAATAAATGAACAAGTATTATTAGAATGTGCAATGATGTAAATGTGCATGTAGTCCACATGTACATGAGTCCTTAAGAATGGGAATATGAAGAGTCATAGGAATATTGAAGGCCAAGAGTCATGTCTCATTATATAGGCCTTCTTAGATTTGAAGAAGAGAGGATTTTGGAGTGCATAAGATAGAGTAGTAGTAGACACAATGTAGAGCATTTTATGCAATATGGAGTGTATGAGACCTATATCGCATATAATTGTATAATTTTTGTGAGATTTCATTAATGGCTATTTTATGAGTATTTTCTCAAGTTTCTCATCATATTTACATGCTTAGTATATTGCCATTTTCATAGATATAATATTGCTTGCTTATTTTAATCCTTGTGGTTGCATTTCATTAAATATATAACATCAAAAGCTAATAGTGGTATCAAATCCACAAGGGATATTGATAGGAGATAGGGAGATCCACAAGAGAGATTTAGAGGAGATAGGAAATATCTTTTTTAGAATTTTTGAAATTTCTATTTTGACTATAGTCTTTCCATAGAGTTGCATAAAAACTTGTGAAGACTAGGACTCAACATTGATTCCACTAGATTGACAAATCAACTAGTGAAGTTCATTTTCTTTAGATTTAAAGAAATTTTCATTATCATTTTCTAATAATTTGTTGTAGAGAAGATTTGATTCAAAGAAAGTTGAGAATATTCCTACAATAGCTAGGAAGAATATCTTCTTTGGAATAAATTCAATATTTGAAGCAACAAGTTGAAGATTGAAGATTTGGAGGCCTAAGAAAAAGGTTCCATTGCAGGATTTGTAGATTGAATATTCCAAGTAGAATATTGAGAAGAGAGGAAGAGGCCAAAGGAGCCACATTGAAGACTACATATCAAGGAGGAGGTCCAAGAAAAAAGACCCCATTGAAGATTGAGAAGACTCATGAAAGAGATCTCCATAGTAGATTGAAGATAGAGGGGACCCAAGAGAAATGTCCCATTGAAGAACTTCTAGATTTGGAAGATTGAAGATAGAGAAGGACTAGAAAAGCCCTATTGAAGAAGGTGAAGAAGAAAGTATATTAATGAAGGTTTCTAGCAAGGAGAAGCACCTGATAAAAAGAAAGAATTTGGTATACTTGTCATCATACGATAACAAGCCCAAAAGGAGGAAATATTTGGAAAGAAGTTTGCAAAATTTTGGAAGAGTGTTTCAAAGATCTCAAGACATTCAAATTCTTGAGAAGAAGGCCAACAAATAGGCCAAGATTGAAGTCAAAATTTGATAAGGAGGTTGAAGGAGAAAGGAGATAGAAGAAGCCACATATTTGAAGATTACCATTGAAGGCTTGAAGTCCAATTTATGGAAGATAAGATTGTTGTTTTTACAAAATATGTTTAAGAGATTACTGGGCAGCATTAGAAGAGGAAAAGAAAGCTATAAATTTGAGGGATTTCTTGCCAAATTTGAGAGAGTTAAGGATAGAAAATTAGAGGAGAAATTTATTACATTAGAATTTGAAAATTTCTAAGTTTAGGACAACAAGAGGATAACAATTTAGGCAGCACTAATAGCTATGAATTCCAAGGTCCTAGAACAACAAGAAAATCTACAAATTTGCAAAGTATAGGGCAACAAAGCACAAGGAGTTGAAGCTGTGAAAATTTCCAAAACTGGGACAAAAAATAGGTGAATAGAATCACCAAGAAATATTGCTAAAAAGGAGGCAAAAATAAGGTTTGCAAATTGGTGTTATTAAAGTTTTATTATTCAAGTATTATTTAAGTTTTTAACACCATATTCAAGTAGCAAAAGGAAAGGTCTCAAGTTTACATCTTCTAATATCGTAGAAGAATTAGTTACATTGGTGCTATAAAGGTTGTTATAAGCATTTAAATTAGTTCATTGTAAGATTATAAGAGTACCACATTACATCCACAAGGTTAGCCAATTGAGCTCTAAGGTTTAGTGTCTCCAAGGTGAAAAAGAGACATCTTGGGTATCATAAAACCTGCACATTTGCAAACAACATAAAGCAAATTAGTTATTACACAAAGGAGTCATAAAGGAAGAAAACATTAGTTTTAAAATATTACTTTAAATTCATCATAGTGCAAAATTTTCTAAGGTATATTAAGCATAAGAAGGAGATTCAATAGTAATATAAAGACACCAAGAGGTGTGCCAAGTATTGAAAAGGCTTTGGTGAAGGAAATATTAACAAATTTATAGAAATAACTACCATAAGCAATGCTGGGCATTGATACACAATATTTATTTGGCCAACATAATAAAATTAAAATATATCATAGATTGCAAGGTTAAGCCAACATGGTTCCACCACTAGCATGAGGAGAATAAACATAGTATCATTGCACACATTAGCATCATAGGCCATGACATATGAATAGTTAGGATATAAGAGAAGCATTAAAAAATAAGTGCCACTAGCATCTTCATAAAACCATTAAGAAGTTGAAGAAAGTGCCACCAAATCAGTTGCAAGCTTAACTACGTAGAAACTACCATAGAAGGAGAAGCATTGGAGAAAGTGAAAGAACCAAGATAGTGAACATTGGTAAGCACAAAGGAGTTTTGTGTGATAATAAAGAACCAAAATTAAGGTGCTTATGTTGCATGACAAAGAAGTTCAAGTGTTAAGAAGTCATTCGCCACTTAGAGAAAGTTTCAGATTCAATTGAGGAGAGTTACATTCCATTTGCAATGTAAAAAAAGGTCACAATACATTCATTCTCACAATGTGTAATGCTCTTATCAAGTGTTAAGCAAGAGAATTTTTTTAGAGCACCACATGAGATGTTAGAAGGAAATACAAAGACCTTTAGTACCACTTGGCACAAGCATTAAGCAAGAGAAGTTGGTTAGAGCACCATAAGAGACGTTAGAAGGAAGTGCAAAGACCTTTAGTGCCACTTGGTACTTGATACTCAACATATAAGGAAGGCACAACATCTAAAGGAAACCTATTTAGTGCATGGTCTGAAAATAGTCAGGTGATAGCAAAGGGAGCATGTGAAGACCAGTGTTGAGAACCTTGGAGAAGGTGGAAAGCATTAGAGGATGGTTAAACACCAAGAGACCACATTGAATGAGAAAGAAGATCAATCGAGCAAGGTGTGCAAGGTCAGAGAATGAACACTACAATTAAAGGAGAAGGAGACCATAGTGGAGAGTAAAATTTTGAGCATCAAAGGAACATTAAGTGCAAGGAGAGCATAACACAAGTCGTAGAGTCAAACAGTTTCAAATTGAAGCCTTAAGCACCGCATTCGAGAAGGTAAGAATTATTAAATTAAGCCTTTGCAAAGTCTAAGGAGAAATAAGGCATAATTTCCTTGAAGTAAAGGTTAATTAATTATATTGAAGGGTATTTAAATAATAGGAGAAATAAGGTGATAACCTTAGAGAGAGTATTGAATGCTTTTTAAAAGATAATTGAAGAAAGAAGTTCTTTGAAATTTTTTTTTGAAATTACTCTATTCATGCATAAAAGTAATATTGCATTGAAATATTTGCAAAATATTAACTTGGAGATATAAGGATTTCCACATAGAAATTGAAATTGAACTTGCAAATATCATTGTTTCTAAATTTCCAATTAGGGAGTTATAAGGAGTTCAACATCAAACTTAAATTATTGAAATTTAGAAACTATATTATTGAAACTTGAGAAGAAGCAAAATTATAGAATTGCTAGAAAGTTGGAAAAACATTTTTGATATTAATCTCTTATACAAATTAAAGGGACATAGAGAATCCAACTTAATAAAGATATTGAAAATTTTATCAATTGAAATTGCATCTTTAGCTTTCTACAAGGAGAAATAAAGTGCTTGTATTAAAGGATAGGAGTTGAACATTATATCAAAATTATCATCAAAACATTAGGGAGACAAAAGGAATTCAACTCAAAGGAAAGCTAAGCATACTATCAAACCATACTCAAAACATTTGGTAGACACAAGATCCCTACAAAACTTGAAGATTTAAAAAGATCTTATAAAAATTGATCTTTTACAATCAAAATACTAGGGAGCCAAAAGGAATACTACCTAGAGATTTGAAATATTACAAATAAAAAATTACAAAGCATACTTCAAAATTTGAAGAATTGAAAGGTAGTATTTGATCTCACATTTAAAAAAACTAGGGAGTCATAAGGTAGACAACTTCAAAGGTTTTGAAAGATAAAATATTCTATCAATATCAAATACTAAAGAACAAAAATAATGTCTACATCAAAGAATACAATGAATAATGATATGGAAAACATCATTAGAAAGGAAAGAGCAAATGCATAAAGTTGGAATAAGGAATTTACTTACAAAAACTAGAGGAAACTTAGATCTTACATCATAATTGATCTATAGAAGAAAACTTTAAAACTCTGGAATATTATGTACATGTTAGAATCATTAAAGCAATTTATAATGAAAAATATGATATTCTAATTTCTTTAGACATTGGCAGCGTATTATATATGGCATTACTTACATACAAATATTACAAATAATATTTAATCACTTAAAGAGAAAAAAAAAAAAGATGAATCCTTCTTAGAAAAGATATTTCTTTCTTCATGTAGTGTTGATACTTCAAGTTCTTATAACTCAAAATATTTTCATGATGCTTTAAGTGATTTCTCACAATATAGTATACAAAAGAAGACTTATGATAAGAAGGGCAAAGACAAAGAGGAAATATGTTTGCAGGAATCTGATGATAGCATGACAACTCATGGAAGCACAAAGACTAACTCTAATGATGAAGATAAAGGAAAAGACTAAAGTCTTCAATATCCAAATAATGTAATACATGGGGGTGTTGGAATATATTACATTATTTGGTACATGCTAATGTCCCTTCATGGGTACAAGTTTAGATTAGGAGTTTGTCTTAGATTAGGATTTAAGTATTTACTTTATGCAATGGAATAAATGCACAAGTATTATTAGAATGTGCAATGATGTAAATGTGCATGCAGTCCACATGTACATGTGTCCTTAAGAATAGGAATATGAAGAGTCTTTGGAATATAGAAGGCCCAAAGTCATGTCTCATTATATATAGGTCTTATTAGAGTTGAAGGATAGGGGATTTTGTAGTGCATAAGATAGTGTAGTAGTAGACACAATGTAGAGAATTTTATGCAATATGGAGTGTATGAGACCTCCATCTCATAGCATTGTACAATTTTCATGAGCTTTATTTAATGGATATTTAAGAGTATTTTCTCAAGTTTCTCATCATATTTACATGCTTATTATATTTTCATTTTCATAGATATAACATTGCTTTCTTATTTTAATCCTTGTGGTTACATTTCATTAAATATATAGCATCAAAAGCTAACACTACTTGTAGTGCAAAATATGATGCATTTATCTCTATCTCAAAGGGTTGAGAGAGGTATGAAAGAGAAAGGATAGGGACAATACATAGTTTGTGTTTCAAGGAATTAAAGGCACATGCATGGTCCTTAGTCCAATGAAACTCTAATTTGGACTTAGTGATATGGTGCAAAGGTGTTGCTATGGTAAAGTAGCCAAGAATGAACTTATGATAGAAATTTGCAAGTCCAAGGAAACTCCTAAGTTCGATGACTACAAAAGGATTTGGTCAATGTTGAAGGACTTCTACTCTAGTAGGATCTACATGGACACCTTGCTAATTTATTATAAATCCAAAATAGGAGATAAATGTTTGAGCAAATGAGCATTTTGGAAGGTTGACAAAAAATTAGTTCTTTTGAAGGGGGTGGATAAACTGATCTAGGTTTTCTAGATGTACCTTCTAAGTAGGTGAATATACTAGGATGCCATCCAAGTATATGATAACAAACTTGTCTAGGTTATCCCTAAATATTTTGTTCATCAAGCTCATAAAGGTTGCAAGAGCATTCATGAGTCCAAAGGGTATGACCAATCACTCAAAAAGAAATTTGGTCTCAAATATTGTTTTCTAGGTGTTTTGTGGTTGAACCCTGACTTGATGGTAACCACTCTTAAGATTAATGTTTGAGGAAATTTCCTGCTCTTTGTAATTGATCCAAAAAATCATCAATCCATGGAAGATGATATCTATTTTTTATGGTGATTTTGTTCAAGGCATGGAATTCAATACACAGTCTCCAAGAACCATATTTCTTGAGCACCAAAAGGATGGGAGATGCATAAGGAGAAGTACTTGGATTTATGAATCCTTTTATAAATCAATCATGAATTTATCTCTTGATTTCATATGTTTTTAGTATTGAATATCTATACATAGGTGCATTTGGGAGAGAAGCACCCTGAATTATTTATATGCTATGATTGATAGCCCTCTTAGGAGGTAGAGTGGTGGGTTTCTTGAACATAAACTCATGTGATTGAAAATATTTTTGAAGTGAAACTTGCTTGTTGTGGATCTTAGAAGGTGCTTGGTCTACATTATGTGTGGGTCCTATGAAGATAAGAGCCAATTCATGTGCCTTATTGACTACTTTGTCATATTACCTATAAATTAGCACTAAATTTGTTTTTGATTTAGAGTAATCCACCAAGTCTATTTTATTGTTCAATTCCAAGATGTATGTGTTTTTTTGGCATGATATACCATGTATATTGATAGGGTTTCCCAAGCAACAACCCACAACCCACAACAATCCATATTAGTTACTGAAGAACATAAGCTTATGCTGAGATGGGGGTGAACAATATAAGATACATATTTTTACTTTTCTTCCCAAAGGAGTAGCATTCAATATTATCAATTGCAATAATTATTAAAGTCAATATTAACCAATATCATTAATAGTAGTAACAAGGCAAGGCATAAATCATCACACACATGAGAGATAAATTTAACGTGGTTCACACAATATAGGTTATGTCCATGGAGAAAATATTTCTTATAAATTTTCTCAACAAATCTCTTGGGAATCAATTCCCTATTACAATATTTATGGAAATCTACCCAAAGGAGACTCCAATCCCCTATACTCAAATTTGTGGACCTCTATCCACAAGATAACTCCCCCCCCCACTCTCAGTCCTCCAATTTGGTGGGACCATCTATCCACAAGAGAAACCTATCCCCTCTATTATAGTTCATGGACCTCTATCCATAGGAGAACTCTATCCCCTTAACTTTGGTTTGTGGATATCTATCCACAGGAGAAATCTATCCCCTCTGCTCTGGTTCGTGGATCTCTATCCACAAGAGAAATCTATACCCTATGCTATGGTTTGCTCCAAATACTACTCACAAATTTGATCAAATATACTCCAAGTCTATACACAATATTTGCTTAAATCTTCTCACCAAACCTGCTCAAATTGCTCCAAGCCTATATAAGGCTTGTTCAAGTTTGCTCTGCAATCTACTCTCAACTCTGACCAAAGCTGCTATAAGCCTTCACACAAGCCTTCACACAAGCCTTACTCAACTCTTCTCAACACTCTTCTCTCAACTCTACCTAAAGTTGCTTCAAGCCTTCACACAAGGCTTACTAAAATCTTCTCTACAATTTGCTCTTAACTCTTCCCAAGGGTGCTACAAGCCTTCACACAAGGCTTGCTCAACTCAACTCAATATATTGGTCTCTATTTTGCTCAAATTTGCCCACAAACCTTCTAAAAAGGCTTGCTCAACTTAGCTCACAACTGCTCACAACATAACTCTCTACTCTGCTCAAATATTTCCCAAAACTTGCACAAATATTATATCTCTTTCAGAATTACTTTCTTCAACTAGAGTAATTCAAACATATTCTACCCATAATTCCTTTTCTTCATGAACATATAGTAAATGATATGCAATGCAAATACTCAATATGCTCTTCTCACATTCATTAAGTCTGTCACTTTCACATGTCTCACATTTATTGCAATCAAATCATATCTCTACTTCTTGCAAATTTCTTTTCAAAACACTCAACAATGATGTACAAAATTTTCCCTTAGTTTTCTCTCAAAACAACCAACAATGATGCACAAATATACCCTTTGTTTTCCTCTCAAAATAACCAACAATGATGCAAAATTTGTCCAAAAAGATACACAAAATCTGCCTAACAAGATGTACAAAATCTTCCCAAAAATGATGCACAAAATCTGCTCTTTGTTTTATTTCAAATTACTTTAACAAAGCATAAACTTATTTCACAATGTTTGCATAGCTGCCCTTACACAAGTCTTTGTCTTGGAGAACCACACCATATCAAAGAATATGCACTATGCTCTTATTCTATCAAAGGAAGACTCTAATTCATCACACTCTTGATGCATTCATCATTTCTCATTTGCCTTTTGCAGAAACCCTTTCACACAAATTTTCACCAACAAAAACTTATTTTCAGATATAGCATAAAGCACACTTATCTTTTTATTTTGATGTCTTCAAAAACATTTTCCTTTCTTGCACCAAAAATTGAACTCTGGTCTTCCACACACACAATCCTTATCCTGTTGTCAACACACCACTTCCACTACACACCTTGGTGGAAGATGAATCCACTATCTCCCTTTTGAAGACATGGTCATAATTCTCAACCCAAAATTAGTCTTTGCTGAAAATGAACATAATGTTGTTACTATATTTTCTCTTACACACCTGTCTCTTCGAATTCCCACAGGACTACCTTATGTGCTTGGACGTTACATTTTTTTGGATTTAGGGTTATGTTTGCATGGACGTATCTATCTCTTTTCTTTTTCTAGGTGCCAACACTTCCACTACAAGATATTGAGATTAATTTATACCCAAAATAAATTTATCAATAAAATATCTTATGTGATTTTTCTTGTGTAAGTCCTTTGTGCACACATTTGTCTACAACATCTCTAAAACTTCTTTTACTACCACTGTTTTCTTTTCACCTTGTTCTCAAATAAAATGTGCAACATAACTATGTCTTGATCTCTTGAAAAATGTATCACTCACAACGAACAAAAATATTTTCTTATGTCTTCAATGAAGTAGCAAATCCACTTTGCCGAACGTAGCCCTCACGGTGAACACTAATATCTTCTTCAGTATTCAATGAACCAGCAAATCACTTTTTCAAACGTGGCTCTCACGACAAAAAAAAATCTCTTCTTTGACCTTCAATGAGCTAGAAAATCCACTTTGTTGAACGTAGCCCTCACAACGACCAACAATCTCTTCTTCGATCTTCAACGAACAAGAACTACCAAGCGCAGGTCTCAAGTTCTTCTTCAAGGTGTAGGTCTTCAACACTCATCACACAACATTCTCTGAATGGTGAAAGGCATGTTCACTCAACGAAATATGTATGGCACTTCACTCATAGCAAATCAGAGCTCACTCTTCACTCAACGAAAGACACTCATTTCCTCAATGAAATGCACTCATATACTCAATGAAAGACTCTCACTTACTCACTCAATTGAACAATGCTCACTTCGGTGAACTCTTATTCTTCCTCTTGCTTCACTCTTTCAAACGCAGATGTAGTAACGAACGAAAATACTCTTCTCCTTTTATGGGCAATACGAAGGCGCTTCAACCAACAACACTTTATCAACCACAATGTTAGGTCAAATATATATGAATGATTTGAATCTTTTTAACCATGGGAGTCGGCCCTTACATTATAACTTTGATTTAATTATATCCCACTTTAGAGCCTTACTTTAATATTAAATTTTTTAATTTAAATATTAAAGTGTACATTACTAATTAATGTACATCATCATTCTAAATATTCAAGCGCTATATTATAGATCATGCTCACCATTTGAATTTCTCAAGCACAATGATATTGACCATGCTTATTATTTGAATGACCATGCTTACCATTTGAATTTCTCAAGCACACACATATTGATATTGTGACCTTTATTATTGAACATACTCTTGCTTTTGACATCAATGACAATTTCATAAATTCATTCTTGAGCTCATCATATTTGAAGAATATTTATGCTTTGATTGCTTTGTTCCTTTGACATCAATGACAACTCACAATTTCCAACAATCTCCCCCTTTGTCATTGATGGCAACCCAACAAAAATTTCTTTTATTTCAACTGGATTACCAAACTTCTCCCCCTGACATGCTGCTCCCCCTTACTGAAATTTCTCCCCCTTTCTAAATTCTCTCCCCCTTTGACATCAATGGCAAAGGGCTCTTTGGGGCTAAAAATAAAACATTTAGCTCAACCCCCTCACCACCTCTCTTTTTGAGGTGATTAATTTTGGGGTGGGAGTAAAATTACTCCCAACTTACAATGCTCTTCTTCTCTCTCAATCTTCTTTTTCTACACTTTTGTAGTCATACCCTCTTGATACTTTTGAGCATCCTTGTTATTGCTTGTCTTATAAAATTTCCAAAAATTATGTTCTATACCACTTTGCTTTATGCCCAAAATTATTGCAATTGTAGCATCTGATGTTGTAGTTCTTGAAAGGTGTAAATAAATTGAAGTTCCTCTTGGTGAATATAAAATTAATTTTACCATGAACCCTACGATGTATAGCTTTATGATCAAAATGATTACATGAGTAGCAATAACCTTGGAAGAGATATTTATCTTACCTTTGAGGATATGGTCACTAATTCTTACCATGGACCCTACAGTGTACAACTTTATGATCAAAATGATTACATGAGAAACAATAACCTTGGAAGAAAGAATCATCTTACCTTTGAGGATATGGTTGCATGGTTCTTTCTCTGTTTTTTCTGTGATGGTCCCTTTTCCTTGATGGTGCATTATTTTCATCCTCGTTGGTGCTTCCATTTTTACACATGTCAGCGTATGTCTTAGGCTCTTATTCAATTTTATTCTTTGATGTCTCTATTTTTTAGCTTGAATCTTCCTTTTGTTCTTCTTGACCTTCTTCAAAACCAAGTCCATTCTTGATAAATGGAGATCTTTATGTATTGATAATGTCATCCAATATTTTTGAGCTTTTCTCAAACTTATGGAGCTTATCATTAGAATATTTCACTTCCATTCTTAGAGAAACCACTTCATGTTCTAATCTTTCACATTCTAACTCTTTTGCCTTTAACTGTTCAACCATACCTTCTTCAATTTTCTTTGCCTCTTCAACCTTAACTTTTAAGTCAATGAGATCTTGTAGAAGCTTTACATTTGTTTTTTCATCATCTTGTACTTGAGCCTTCAATCTTAAGTTCTCCCTTTTTAACTCTTCAAGATCAACATCAAGTTCCTTTTCCATATCAATTGTGGCTTCCTATTCCCTTTATGAATATTTCTCTTTTTCTAGGTCTTTAATCACAAGAGCATCTTCTTTTTCTTCTTCTTGGTCATTATCAATAGGATCATCTTTATTCTCTTCTTCTTGGTCATAACTCTGCCTATTTTTTTTCCATGATAAAATCTTATTTGATGTTTCTACTTATGATATTCAATAGAAGCATATTCTTTCTCTTCTACTTGATATTCAATAGGAGCATCTTCTTTTTCTTCCATTGTCGAAAATATAATTTCCTCTTTTTCACTATCTGAGAGGTCTTCATCACTTTTACTTCCAAAAAATATCTTTCTCTCATACCTGTTTTGATTATACTTGTTTTAATTGAATTCCTTTTCATCTTCACTACTACTAAACCCATGACAATGAGTTTCATAGTGACCAAAGTTACCACAAATAAAACATTTGTGTTTTCTTAGTTCTTCTTCCATGTCCACCATAGCTTCCTCTTTCTCTCCATTTTATTGAATTTCAATTACTAGAGCATATTCCTTTTATTTCATAGCCATGTGTGTTCCTTCCTTCTTAGGAGGGTGTGGTCTCATGGTTCTTCTTTTGCCTTTCTTGGCCATGTGTGTTCTTGTAGGATCTTCCTTCAAGATGTTAAGCTTCCCTGAAGGAACCGACTCTGATACCAATTGAAGAACATAAGATTATACTGAGAGGGGGAGGGTGAACAATATAAGATATAAATTTTTACTTTTCTTCACAAAGGAGTAGCATTCAATATTATCAATTGTAATAATTATTCAAAGCAATATTAACCAATATCATTAATAGCAGTAACAAGGCAATGCACAAATCATCACATACATGAGAGATAAAAATTTAACATGGTTCACCCAATGTGGGTTACGTCCATGAAGAAAATATTTCTTATAAATTTTCTCAACAAATATCTTGGGAATCAATTCCCTATTACAATGTTTATGGACCTCTACCCAAAGGAGACTCTAATCCCCTATACTCAAGTTTGTGGACCTCTATCCATAGGAGAACTCTATCCCCTCAACTCTGGTTTGTGGACCTTTATCCATAGGAGAACTCTATCCCCTCAAATTTGTTTGTGTATCTCTATCCATAGGAGAACTCTATCCCCTCTACTTTTTTTCATGGTCCTCTATCTATAGGAGAACTCTATCCCCTCTGCTTTGGCTCATAAACCTCTATCCACATGAGTAATATATCCCCTCAACTTTGGTTTATGGTTCTCTATCCACATAACTCTATCTCCTTTGCTCTAGTTCATGGATCTCTATCCATAGGATGAATCTATCCCATCTGATCTGGTCTGCTCCAAATCCTACTCATAACTCTGCTCAAATCCGCTTCAAGTCTATACACAAGACTTGTTCAAATCTTCTCACCAAACCTACTCAAACTACTCCAAGCCTATATAAGTCTTGCTCAAATCTGCTCTACAATCTTCTCTCAACTCTAACCAAAGATTCTACAAGCCTTCACACAAGGCTTACTCAAATCTTCTCAATACTCTTCTCTCAACTTTATTCAAAGCTACGCCTTCACGCAAGGCTTACTCAAATATTATCTGTAATTTGCTCTTAACTCTTTCCAAGACTGCTACAATCCTTCACACAAGGCTTACTCAAATCAACTCAATATCCTGGTCTCTATTCTACTCAAATATTCCCATAAAATTTCTCAAAAGGCTTGCTCAACTCAGCTCATAACTTCTCACAACATAGCTCTCTACTCTGCTCAAATATTTTCCAAATATTGCACAAAGATTATATCTCTTTCAGAATTACTTTATTCAACTAGAGTAATTCAGACATATTCTACCCATAATTTATTTTCTTCATGAACATATAGTAAATAATATGCAATGCAAATACTCAATATGTTCTTCTTACATTCATTAAGTCTATCACTTTCACATGTCTCACATTTATTACAATCAAATCAGATCTCTACTTCTTGTAAATTTCTTTTAATTATGTACAAAATATACCCTTAGTTTTCTCTCAAAAAAATTAACAATGATGCACAAATATGCTCTTTTTTTTCCTCTCAAAACAACAAAAAATGATGCACAAAATCTGTCCAACAAGATACACAAAATATACCTAACAAGATGTAAAAATTTTGCCCAACAATGATGCACAAAATCTGCTCTTTGTTTTCTTTCAAATTACTTTAACAAAGCATAAACTTATTTTACAATGTTTGCATAGCTACCCTTACACAAGTATTTGTCTTGGAGAACCACACCATATCAAAGAATATGCACTATGCTCTTATTCTATCAAAGGAAGACTCTAATTCATCACACTCTTGATGCATTCATCATTTCTCATTTTCCTTTTGAAGAAACCCTTTCACACAAATTTTCACCAAAAAAAACTTATTTTCAGATATAGCATAAAGCACACTTATCTTTTTATTTTGATGTCTTCAAAAACATTTTCCTTGCTTGCACCAAAACTTGAACTCTGGTCTTCCACACTCACAATCCTTATCTTGCTGTCAACACACCACTTCCACTACACACCTTGGTGGAAGATGAATCTACTATCTCCCTTTTTAAGACATGGTCATAATTTTCAACCTAAAATTAGTCTTTGCTGAAAATAAACATAATGTTGTTACTATATTTTCTCTTACACACCTATCTCTTTGAATTCCCACAAGACTACCTTATGTGCTTGGACGTTATATTTTTCTGGATTTAGGGTTATGTTTGCATGGACGTATCTTTCTATTTTCTTTTCTAGGTGCCAACACTTCCACTGCAAGATACTAAGATTAATTTATACCCAAAATGAATTTATCAATAATATACCTTATGTGCTTGTTCCTGTGTAAGTCCTTTGTGTGCACATTTGGCCACGGCGTCTCTAAAAATTCTTTTACTACTACTATTTTCTTTTCACCTTGTTTTCAAATCAAATGTGTAATAGAACTATGTCTTGATCTCTTGCCAAACATATCACTCACAGTGAACAAAAATATTTTCTTATATCTTCAATGAACCAAAAAATCCACTTTGCTGAATGTAGCCCTCATGATGAACAACAATATCTTCTTTGGTCTTCAACAAACTAGCAAATCACTTTACCGAACGTAGCCCTCACTACGAACAACAATCTCTTCTTCAGCCTTTAACAAACCAACAAATCCACTTTGCCGAATGTAGCCCTCACGACGACCAAAAATATATTCTTCGGTCTTCAACTAATAGGAACTACCAAGCACAAGTCTCAAGTTCTTCTTCATGGTGTAGCTCTTCAACACTCATTACATAGCATTCTCCGAATGGTGAAAGGCATGTTCACTCAATGAAAGATGTATGACACTTCACTCACAATTAACAGGAGCTTACTCTTCACTCAATGAAAGACGCTTATTTCCTCAATGAAAGGCACTCATATACTCAACAAAAGAGTATCTCTTTATCAATTGAATAGTGCTCAATTCTATGAACTCATTCTTCCTCTTACTTCACTCTTTCAAACGCAGATGCAACATTGAGCGAAAATACTCTTCTCCTTTCATGGGCAATACGAAGGCGCTTCAACCAACAACACTTTATCAACCACAATGTTAGGTCAATATATATGAATTATTTGAATCTTTTTAACCATGGGAGTCAGCCCTTACATTATAACTTTGATTTAATTATATCCCACTTTAGAGCCTTACTTTAATATTTAAATTTTTAATTTAAATATTAAAGTGTACATTATTAATTAATGTACATCATCATTCTAATTCTTCAAGTGCTATAGTATAGATCATGCTCACCATTTGAATTTCTCAAGCACAATGATATTGACCATGCTTATCATTTGAATGACCATGCTTACCATTTGAATTTCTCAAGCACACAAATATTGATATTGTGACCTTTATTCTTGAACATACTCTTGCTTTTGACATCAATGACAATTTCACAAATCCGTTCTTGAGCTCATCATATTTGAAGAATATTTTTGCTTTGACTGCTTTGTTCCTTTGACATCAATGACAACTCACAATTACATCACATGTTACCTTATCCACAAATTTATCACCAAAGGAGAACGACACAATGCATGTGTGTGTGATTTTAGAAGTTGACCTAGTATCCTTCCATCCAAGTGCATAGGGGTGATTATGTATTCTAATAGGAAGCTTCAAATTTTTGACAACAAACTTCACAATTAGATCTCTCTATGAGCCATTATCAATGATACAATCTAAAAAGAAGTCATGTGTAAGGTGGGATTAATTTATGAACAAATGATCACAACCTTCTTTTGTAAAAATATGTGACATAAGGGTAACTTTGTTGAGTTTACCCTTCAATTCAAGATATTCATATTCTTTCCCTATAGTCACAATGGGATCATCTTTTGGATCCTCATTTGTTGAATTTACAAGTAGGGATTTCTTCTTTATATCTTTAAATTTATAGCTTTTCAACTTGCTATGACCATGTTTCTTACAAAAATTACAATATAATGATGAGTAAGAATTTGTAGAAGAATATGAAGAATACGATTTTGATGGAGACGACGAAGTAGAAGAATAAGAAGTGGGAGATAAGTTATTCACCTTTTTTTGGTGTTGACTTGTCCCCTTGGAAGTGCTTTCCTATGAAGAAGATCAAGATTTGTAAGATGCATTAATTTTCTCCTTTGCTACAATGACATGATTGAATGTTGCATCTAAAGTAGTGAAGGGAGTGAATTTAATTCCCCTAAATATGTTAGCTTTTGATGAATGAGCCTTGAGAGATAACAATCACAAGATGCAAAATAACATGAAAGAAAGTAAATATGCTAGATGACTGAAGTATGCTGAAAATATAAATCATATAAAATATTACAATGTAGCTATGGAGGAAGTGAGCACTCCATTAACAAAGCTATAGATCTACATTGTATCCATCACCACTGAATGGTGTGGCATATATAACTACACTATCCACTAAGCTAAGCTATCTGACTATGTCCTCTGACTCTCTCATCTATCTATCTAAGAGGCCATCCTTATATAGGTAAAATAGGATACTTGGCCAACACTCTATCTAGTTGTGCAAGGGATAACTTGCACATGTACAACTTGCACATTGACACTTGTGCATTTATTACATTGCATGAAGTAACTAGATAACTTGCACAAGAAGTAATCTAGATATGTATCTTGGAGGATACATTTACATAACCCAAATGATGGAATAGACTCTATTTCCAACACCCCCCTGTATTACATTATTTGGGTATTGAAGACTTTAGTCTTCAATATGGATTTTCTTCATCTTCTTCTGCTTGATCTGGTTCTTGTTCTGCTGCTACAGTCTTCATGTCAATGCTTCTTGTCTTTTTCAATTCTTTTCTCCTTGGTGTCAAGCGTCTTTGGTGATTCATTGCTCTCATGATGGTGCATGTCTTGAGTGGATTTGAATTGATCCTTCTTCCTTATTTTGTACCTTGGTAAGACCTGGTTCTCTATCCTTCATAAGTATCAACCTTGAGCTCAATGTTAGTAGATCTATCTAAAATAAATTTTTGAAGATAATAGTTTAACCTTTGAAGCAATCTTCTTTCATAGTCTGTATAATATCTATATTTGAAGTGATAGGAGAAAGATGAGTGATTTGTTCCATCACAATATTTGCATGGATATAAACTCCAACAATTCATTTTTTCATGACCATATTGCTTGCAATGGATGCACAATAGAGATGATCTGGCAATTTTGTGGTCAATTTTAGGAATGTCATGTTTGTCTATCTCCTTAATAAGGTCTACAAACCATATGTGCACAATTGAAGCTATTCCATTTTGCACAAAATCTTGTTGATCAATATTTCCCTATTTTTGTTCATTTGATTCATTAGATGAATCTTCTTTTGCATAGTTGTTGACTTCAGAAATTATGTCATATTGTAGAGGTTCTTCCTTTTCTTTCCCCTTTTCATCATTATAGTCCATCAGGTTCTTGATCCATATAGGCATTTTTCTCATTCCACTTCTAAGAGCATTACCAAGTATGCCTGTAGACATTTGTATGACCTGAATTCTTACAGTTTCCTACTTGAAGTATATAAGCTTGATTTGAAAAACCTTTGTAGATTCTTAGGTTTGTGAACTACCTTATATCTCCCTAGAATGAACACCTAACTTTAGGTTTTGAAGAAAGCTTATATCTTCCCAACTTGATAATTTTAGACAAATGTTAATGTTATCAAGTTTTGTAAAATACCTTATGACTCCCTAATGTTTTGGAGTATGATATAGTGCTTTTTGTAAAAATATAGTTCAATTTTAGTTGATTTTGTACAAGTTTTGTAAGAGTCAAAAATCAACTTTTTAACACCTTATTACTCCTAATTGAACTAAGCACTTTTTTTCAATTTTGAAGAGGTTTTGATGTTGGAATTATTTTGTCCCTTTTTGAATATTTGAGACAAACAAATATATATATATATCCAACCTTAATAGAAACCCTAATAACCTCTTTTATATCCCTTGGATTATTTCTAATTTCCAATAAAATAAATTTGATGGAGTAATCCTTGTGACTCCCAAGTTTGGAAAATTAGAGAAATGATAATAATATTTGCAATATAATTTAATCCAAGTTGAATTCCTTATTCCTCCTAAGTAAGATTGCAAATATTAAATTAATAAGATAAGTCACCCCTTTAGCTTTCAAAATCTAAGTTTTAACCTTAGTTTATAACCCTTATATCTCCAACTTATGAAAGCAATAATAAATGGGATTTAGACCTTACCTTTTAGATGTAATATCTCCTCAATATTTAGTGCTTTCTATGGCTGAGTATAACAACGTATAAGAGGTACCTTAGGTGCTTGATTTAATGGAGATTCCTTGGAGTGGCTGGTCTTGAATGTTGGTACGTATGGTACTAAAAGTTGACCTTCAAATATGGGGAGCCTTTAATGCTCCTTCCCTTTATCTTCCATGCTGCACTTCAAATATTTCTATTGTGCTTCTCTCACACCTTGATTGTGCTACGCTCCTCCTTTGGACGTCTTTGACTATGCTTCACTCATGCACATTGAACTTGGACTTCGAATGCCTTTTAAGGGTAGTTGATCATAGACATTGTGACAAGTGTCACGTCCATTACAAGTGAGCGCTCCCTTATTTATGTAATGCTCCAAGTCCTTTGTTCAACGCTCTTGGAGAGATTCAAAAATGTATGGGCACTTGTGTGAAGCTGGTGGAGAATACCAAGTGGCACGTCTTTGCTTGTAACTCCTGCATGGAAGTTTCTAGAATGTTGAGAGGAATGATGACCAGAATGCCAAGTGTTATATCTGCATGGAGTCCATTCTTGTAACATCTTCGAAGATGGAGATTATAACTCCATAACCCCTTTGCTTTGCAACGTTGCTTGGGCAGCAAGAAAGCTTTTTTCTGCAGGTGGATGGACGATGCGCTATGGAGCTTGGACGATGATTTGGAGCTTCCTTCGATGGGTGGTCTTCTCCAAGTTAGAGACCACGAATGTAACACCTTTCCCTCTTTCTTTTATGCCTCCAAATGTATTGAATCCCTTGCAGATTTTTGATGTCCTTTTTTGAAATCGATATGCACTCGCTTGTCTACATAAATGTGGCTCATGAATGATCTGAAATGAGCTTTGATTCTGTAGGTACGTACATCCAAGATGAGCCCTTGAGTGGCTCCTTCTGACTTGGGAAGAAGAGTGTTGACGTCCAACCTATGTTGGCCTTTTTTCTGTAGAAAATGTGCCCTTTTGTGGCACTTCCAAATCTGCTCTTATGCTGTCAAAAACCAGATTAGAGTAGTGCATATAATGTATTATAATGTTGTATAATAAGGCTTTTTAATATACCTTCTTTTGCACTCTATTTCCAGATCTAAAATTCTGGTTTTGTGGCAGATTTTTCCTGCAATACAAGGGTTTGAGGTTGTCTTTAAAGAGTAGACACACCTTTCCATTTTTGCTTGGATACTTTTGATAACAAGTCCAAGCTTCAATAACAATAGATAGAAGCTTTTTAATTGATGCAAATTTTCTGCACTTTTTCCTTGCATTCAACTTGTAATGCTTTTGATTTTTGAGACTCACCAAGTCTCACTTTCATAAGCTTCTATTTCTATTTTTGGTTAGTTAAGTTCTTCTCCAAATTTTGGAGGATTCTAACCCTTTTTGGTGGCTTCTATTGGCCACTTCAAGTTGCAGATTTTTGTGCTTCAATAGTGTCTTTAGACACTTGATACAAATCAGACTTTGTGCCTTTCAAGAAACACAAAACTAATTTTCTTTTTGAGAGTGATATAATAGTACAAGTTCTTCACTTTTAATGCACTAATATTACACCTTATCACTCCAATCAACTCTCAAAGTCATGCACTAATAATTTACTACAACTAATCAAGAATAACCTAAAATGAATCTTTAAGAGTTATTCTACAATTTCACTACAATCAATGTTGTAGGACTTAGTCTTATTTTTCAAAAATAGATAATAGGTAGTTGATAGAAGCTAATATGAAATCTAATCAACTCCTAATAAATGTGCAAATGAATCCTAAAAAGAATCTGTTTCCTTTTGCACTTTTAGAAGACTGTAATCTAATTTCCTTTTTGCAACTTTAATCCAAATTCAGGTGCTCTAATAAATCTGATAAATAATCCAATTAATGAATCTCTTTGCACCATAAGTTGCATACCTTTTTCTGTAGCTCTTCTCCCACATTTGTAGAGGATGTAGACCTTGGTATCTAAAAACACCAAGTTGTTGCTTCAAGTAGGATGTCCTGAACAACTCCTTCTTCACCAAATGATGGTCTCAAACTTTCTTTCACGAGCCTAGGATTTGGTGGCTTGTTCTCCTCTTGTGTTCTCCTCCTTCTGCTATAGATTTGGAGAAGTCTATGTCTCTAAAGTGGTGCCTTCTTGCTGTGAGAGGTAATCTTCAAATCTCCAATATTTGGTGAGCTTCTTCTATCTTCAAGTCTTCTTATCAAATTCTAACTTCAAGCAGGATCTTCTTCTAGGGTTTGGCACTCCTTGCCAAATTATCCTTCACATATTTGGCACTCCTTACCAAATTCTCCTCTTGGGCTTATTGTTGGATGGTGATAATTATCCCAAGTCCTTCACTATCAAGGACTTCACCTAGATAGTGGATTTCTCCAATGAGTTCTCAAAGAACTCTCTTGATCTTCAGCAAGGCTCTCCTAGCCTTTCCTAGATGCTCGATGAGACCTTCACAAGGTCTTTGATCTGGCAGCTTCTGATGGTCTTCCTTGAGACATTTTCTTCAACCTTCTACTTCTTAGAAGTGTTGGTGGTGAGATCTTCTCTTGGATCTTCTGATTCTGCTGCTCTTGGCTTTGAGCAGGACTCTCCTAGTCCTTCTTCTTCTTCCAAGACTGGAAGTTCTTCAATGAGATCTTCTCCTGATCTCTTCACTTTTGCTTTAGGGTTGAGCTGATTCTGAAGAAGATACTCTTCCTAACTTTCTTGTAGGAAGTCTCCCAACTCACTGAATCTTCTATTCCTACAACAAAGATATTAGTACTAAAATATTTTAGTCTACTTCTGAATCAGATATTCTTCTCGAATTCTTCTTCAAGATCAAGGCTTCTGTGGCCTATTTCAATATCAAGGCTCCTGTGGCTTTTTTAGTACCAAGGCTCCGTTTTTTTTATATCAAGCTTCTTGGCCTTTTTAGTATCAAGGCTTCTATGGCTTTTCAGTATCAAGGCTTCTATGGCCTTTTCAATATCAAGGCTTCTATGGCCTTTTTAGTATCAAGACTTCTGTGGCTTCTTCTTCAAGGCTTCTATGGCATTTTCTGTATCAAGGCTCTTATGGCCTGTTCTTCAACTATGGAATTCTACAATCCAGTAATGGAGATCTTTAATCTCCTATCTTCACCATGATCCTTCACTAGAAGTCTTCTTCCATAGTATTCTTCTCTTGCACAATGAACTAACCTCTGCACTATGAGGGCACATCGACTATCAGGCAACAAAGTTGGAGTCTCCTAGCTTTCTATCATAGGAGGAGTCCCAATCCTCTAAGAATTAATTTCCTACAACAAAAGAAACTTTAGGCACCAGTTAGAAAATTCCAGATAACCTGGATGATCTTCACTAGATGATTCGTCAATCTAGTGGATTGAGTGTTGAGTCCTAGTCTTCACGAGTTTTCATAACAACTCTGTGGAAAAGACTCTAGATAAAAATGATCTCAATATTTTTTAAAACTGAGATTCCTTTCAGTCCTATATTTGTGACTCTCCCAAAATCTACCACCTAGATACTTCTGAGATATTTTGTCAATGGTTGGTCCAATGGTGCGTTAGTTTGACAAAAACTCTTAGGCTAACCAACAATGGTGGTTTCCCTATTGACCTACATAGACTAGATCTATCGTGGCTCTGATACCACTGTTAGCTTTTGATGAATGAGCCTTGAGAGATAACAATCACAAGATGTAGAATAACATGAAAGAAAGTAAATCTGCTAGATGACTGAAGTATGCTAAAAATATAAATCATATAAAATATTACAATGTAGCTATGGAGGAAGTGAGCACTCCATTAACAAAGCTATAGATCTACATTGTATCCATCACCACTGAATGGTGTGGCATACAGAACTACACTATCCACTAAGCTATGCTATCTGACTATGTCCTTTGACTCTCTCATCTATCTATCTAAGAGGCCATCCTTATATAGGTAAAATAGGATACTTGGCCAACACTCTATCTAGTTGTGCAAGGGATAACTTGCACATTGACACTTGTGCATTTATTACATTGCATGAAGTAACTAGATAACTTGCACATGAAGTAATCTAGATATGTATCTTGGAGGATACATTTACATAACCCAAATTATGGAATAGACTCTATTTCCAACAAAATATTTGTTCTTGCAACCCACTAGTAAATTTAGTGATTAGTTCCTCCAATGGATCCTTGACTCTAAGAAGAACCCTTAGCTTGTTAAATTGAGAGATGTAGTATTGGACTAACATATTATGCATTTGACTCAACCTATACCATTTGGTCTTGAGATCACTTTGGTAATTAGGTGGGTAAAAGGTGTTCTTCAAGGCTTGGACAAGTTCCTTCCAAGTCATGATGGGGTCTTGACTTTGTTGTCTTTCTATGATAAAGAATTTTTTCAAACTTGTGAATTTTAATTTAGAAAAAGAAACCTATTCTTCAATAGGAGTTTTTGAATAGAAGAACCAAGTATCCATATATAAGATCCAACTAGATAAGACATTAGGATTCCTAGAACCATCATAAGACTTGACCTCACAGTTTACCTTATTCTTAATTTTAGTGTTATAAATATTAACATTACCAGGATTCATCTATGTTGTAATATCATATAATTTATTCATAAATTCTCCCACTACATTGGTAAGATTTTCCACTTGTTCTGTGAGATTAAAAACCACTTGAAATCTTTTATAATCCAAACTAGGAGAGCACTAAACTAGTTCTAACAATTGGCCTAGAGTATACAATTTTTCCTATCAAATTACAAAAAGGGTAACTAAGTGCTTGCAAAATTACATCAATTTGTGTAATTACAAATTTTACCCTTCAATTTGAAGTGGTAAAGAAAAAATTAGCACTAAAAATAAAAAATTTTGACCCTTAATTTGTAAAAATCTGATTTGTGGAGGCAAAAATAAATTGAAATTAAGGCAAAAAAATCAATTTCACCTTGTAGCAAATACATTGTTTGAAGTCAACAATGTTAGTTGTTCAATTGCATAAGATTAAATAAAGGTCAATAGTCTAAATAGGTCAACATGCAACAAATCACTTTATATGCCATGCGTTAGTGCCAAACAACTGATACTTTCTACCTTGTAGTCACACAGGCACAAAGGATAGCTTGACCATCAGTCGGTGGTCACTTCAGTAGGAAAAATTCAATACTTTTAAACTATTCTTGGGCTATCCCATGAATGATGTGATAATAAGAAGACCCAAGAATGAAAATTTTAATTTTTCTTATGCAAAATTTCTCACCAAAAGCCATGAGCAACTATGAACCCCTTGCTTCCATGTGTCTAAGGATGATTGGATATTATCGATTATCATTGTGGGGTTGTGGAGGATCCACATGGCATGTTGTGATTAGGGGATGCATTAGAGTTTGGAATGTTGCACATGGATATCACCAATTCTCACCATGGGGCTATTGAGGAGCCACATAGTGTTCTATATAGGGACACATTAGGGTTTGGAATGTTGTGCATGGATGTCATCAATTATCACCTTGGGGCTATGGAGGAGCCACATGGTATGGTATTATTTGGATGACACATTATGATTTGGAATTTTAAGCATGATTACCTAGATTTAAAATCTTAGGAATGGTTTGATTTTTCTTCTAGTTATCTATGAACTTTGTGATTTGCAACTCTATGATTACAGACACTTGTAAAATCTATGATCTAAAACTTGTGCAAGGGAATTTATCACTTGGTGTGTCGATATTGAGGATATCACAGTACCAAGGGGTTGGGGGGAATGGTGTGGTCTTCCTATACTTTCATCGATAAAATAAGGGAATGGTTCTTTAGAGCTTTTGGAGAGCACCAGATGAGGATAATAAACTATTTTCTCAATTATTCTCATGGCCAAGACTGCTATGCATCCTTTGGTTGAATTGGTCATTTATTAACAAGGAGTATACCAAGCCTACTCCATGCCTTCCATATAACAATAATGTTGTCAAGGATGAACCTACCTTGAATTAAGCTAGTTTTCTTTGGGTACATGATGACGAAAAGGAGTTAGTAGATGAGCAAATCTAGGGCTTTGGTGATGATCTTATAGGAAGCATTAAGAAGGGTAATAGACCTCCAATTGTTGATGATTTTTGGATCACAAACCTTGGGGATAAGTTTAATAATCCCTTGATAATAATAGGGCCTAGAGAACCCTTGGAGAAGGTCTCCTAATAAAATTTGATAAGATCAAGCCTGATAGTGTCCCAAAGGGACTTGTAAAACTCACAGGGGTTGCCATAAAAACTAGGGGATTTATTATTGACCATCGAAGAAAGAGCATCCTCCAGATGCTTCAAAGAGATGGTATATTCAAAAGCAACTCTTTGAGACTCAAAAAGTTACACCAGGACAATAAAGAGGTAGGATTTAAGAGCCTAGTTACATTGAGGGAAGCGGGTTCGAGTCGTGAACATAATTTGGTAATGTTCTTCAAAAGTAGATAGAATACAAAAATGCTCTAAAACATGCTCTTCATTAATTTTAAGGGATTTAATTCCTAAAAATTGATTGCAAGGACACAAGCACTGTAAGAACTCCTTGGTTACCCTATCACCAATTTTAAGCTAGTGCAACATCACCTTGATCTATGCCTCTTTGTCATCATAGTGCTTCACCATAAAAAGTGTGTTTGATAGTTGCAATATGCCATTGAAGATTCTCATTAAAAGGATTGTATTACAACTAAGTTAAGGCCACCTCCAACTCCTTCTTGAGAGTAGCATTGGAGTGGCAATGAAGCTTGGTAATATTACACCTAGTGAGTTTAGGAAGCTAATAGTGCATTGAATAGTAGCATTCCACCAATCAATTTAGCTAGAGTTCCACTTTGGTCTAGGGAGCAAGTTCTAAATTTTAATGAAATAGGCTATCAACATGGGGTGGTGCAGAATAGAAGTATTAAGGTAGAATTATGACTAAGAAAGAGGATGGAGATAGAATAAAGTACATTGGAAAAGGAAATGGGAGAATGGTTAGGCAAACAAAGCTCAAGGTAGATAGAAATAAAGGGAAAGAGGACTAAAAAAATAGAAATTTTATGAAACATGATGTCAGGGAGAGCGGCCTTGATGACCTCAAAAGTTTCCTTGTTAGAGTGTGTGAGCCCAATTTTGACTTTGAACTAATCCCAAGGGAGCTACTACCTAGGAGGATAAGAAAAAAAAATAGTAATGCACCACACCTTTGCAAAAAATCTAAGTGCATTAACCCAAGGAACCTATGCAAGTGAAGAACCCTGGTAGATGATGATAGGTGACCACAAAATTTTTATTTGGTTGATGGAGAGGCCATGCTAGAAGCTCTAGCCATTACATCTTAGCTAAAGCTTAAAACTCTTCCAATATTTCCAAACGTTCTTGATGATGAAGGATCCTATCACTTTGATCGACATAGGAGCAACAAGGAGGGAAGGAAAGCTCATGCTCCAAATCTTACGACCAGAAGATGAATCTTCGTAGATACATTTATGGATGAGATCCTTATAGGCCTCATTGATCATAAGGGCTCTAATTATCCATATAAGAGAGAAAGCACAACCTTTATGTTGGGTATTAAGAATGCCAAGCCAACCATGGCTTCTAGGGATACAACAATACTCCTAGGAAACATGGTATAATCCCAAACTATTACTAGAAGAGGACCATTAAAAATCTTATTGAAGCTTATCAAGCTTCTTATAGTAGTTTTTGGATAGGACCAAATAGGAAGAATAATAAACATGGGTGGGACTTTTGAGAAAATTTGGAACTTACCAGCAAGGGAGAGCTTCTTGGTGGACCAGTAGGTAAGTTTTTTTTCCACCTTGTTAATGATATACTTCCACAAATATGATGCTAAAATTTCAAAAGGAAAATGAATACCTAAAAAATGAAATATTTCCCTTTCTTGGATGATCCTCAATTGATATTCACTAAGTCAATGGGGTATTGGGTCAAGATATTACCTATAACATTGAGTCTTTATCCATTGAATGGAAGATCCAAAAGCCAAATAAAAAGTGTCTAGGAAAGAAAGCACTTGCTGAATAAAACCTTCATCCTAAATGAGCATGAGGAAAGAATCATCAATAAAATGACCATTGATCAATTGAGATTCACCTTCAAGGAGAGAAATTTCTTGAACAGAACCATGAGTGGCTTAGTGAGCCAATAAATAACCAAACCCCTTAGTGGTAAGGGCATACAAGGATGACACTAACAGGTAGCCCTATCAAATAGAATGAAAGACCCAATGGCTAAGGACTTGTACCTGTTAATAGATAAAATAGTTGAATCCTCAATGAACAACATCTCCATAGAGCTAATGAAGGAGGTCCCGAAACCAGGAGCTTTAAGCATGGACAAAATGAATGACCAATAAATACTATAATAGGTTTTCTCAAAGTCAGTTTTGATGAACAAGGATTAATGGTTGGAATTGCAAGCCTACTCCATGCATTCTAGATAACAAAAATGTTGTCAAGAATGAACCTACCTTGAATGAAGCTAGTTTTATTTGGGCACATGATGACAGAAAGGAGTTAGTAGATGAGCAAAGCTAGGGATTTGGTGATGATAGAAAATGTTAAGAAGGGTAATAGACCTCCAATTGTTGATGATTTTTGGATCACAAACCTTGGGGATAAATTTAATAATCCCTTGATAATAATAGGGCCCAGAGAACTCTTGGATAAGGTCTCCTAATAAAATTTAAGAAGATCAAGTGTGATAGTATCCCAAAGGGACTTGTAAAACTCATAGGGGAAGCCATCAAAACTAGGGGATTTATTGTTGACCATATAAGAAAGAGCATCCTCCAGATTCTTCAAAGAGATGGTCTATTCAAAAGCAACTCTTTGAGACTCAAAAAGTTACACTAAGACAACAAACAGGTAGGAGTTAAGAGCCTGGTTACATTGAGGGGAGCGGATATGAGTCGTGAACATAATTTGATAATGTTCTTCAAAAGTAGAGAGAATACAACAATGCTCTGAAACATGCTCTTCATTAATGTTAAGGGCTTAAATACCTAAAAATTGATTGCAAGGACACAAGCACTAGAAGAACTCCTTGGTTACCCTATCACCAATTTGATATATACCTATTTGTCATCATAGTGCTTCACCATCAAAAGTGTGTTTGATAGCCGCAAGATACCATTGAAGCTCCTCATTAAAATTATTGTATTACAACTAAGTTAAGGCCACCTCCAACTCCTACTTGAGAGTAGCATTGGAGTGGAAATGAAGCTTGGTAATATTACACCCTAGTAAGAGAAGGAAGCTAATAGTGTATTGAATAATAGCATTCTACCAATCAATTTAGCCAGAGGTCCCTTTTGGTCCAAGGATCAAGTTCTAAATTCTAATGAAATAGGCTATCAACATGGGGTGGTGCAAAATAGAAGTATTAAGGTAGAATTATGACTGAGAAAGAGGAGGAGGATAGAAGAAACTAGGTTGGAAAAGGAAATGGGAGAATGGTTAGGAAAATAGAGCTCAAGGTAGATAGAAAAAAAGGAGAAGAGGACAAGGGCCACTCAAAGGAGAAAATATTAAAATTTGAGAGCATGGCTCTATCTAATATTTTTAGTACACAACAATAGAGGGAGGTCCTTGTTATGCTTTTGGAGAGTATGACCTCCAATTGCACCACCCATTATACTTTTACTTAATATATTCTATATTTTACATCAAAATTATATAATTATAATGGTATTATAACAACTTAGTAATTATACATTTATAATTTGGCAAAATTTGAAACCCCTTCTCTGAAACCTAACCAATTGAATTAATGCCAATTGATGTTAGAAGTATTTGTTATTCTTGATCACAATAAAAACCATGGATATTATTTTGATTATCATAAATAAATAACTAAAAGTATTAAAAATATTTATTATTTTTAATAGATTATATGTATTGAAACTAATTCTATCTTTTCCATCATAATTATATAGTGGTATTATAACAACTTCGTAATTATACATTTATAGTTTGGCAAAATTTGAATCCCATTCTCCAGAACTTAACCAATTGATTAATGTCAATTAATGTTAGAAGTATTTATTGTTCTTAATCAAAATAATATTAAAAATATTACATTGTACTATATATATAATTTTTTTTAGAGTAGGTTGTTTACCTTAGCTCATGTTCACCTAGGTTATTTATTTCCTTTTTATTTAGTTATTCCATGTATTTTCCCCACCCACTTATGTGTGGATATTTCATTTATCTTATTTAGATATTATGAGATGTTACATATTTATTTCTTAGATATTATGGGGATATTTTTAGGTTTGACTATTCCTAGGGGTGACATTTGGAGGGTTGATATTCTTTCTCCCATAGCGGTTACATATCTATGGACCATATCACATATTCCTTTTGTACGGTGGATATTTGTCCTTAGCTTGATCCTACGGCTATGGTTGATCATCCTTGCCTATATAAGCAAGGCACCTTCATTGTACTCGGTGCTCCATTTTTAGATCTAATATATGATATTGTTGCTCTCTTGTTTGCATATCTATTTGTAAGCTTATGCTGTCAATTTGCTTTCAGATTCTTGTTTTGGTTGAATGTGGTGTTTCTGTTAACACTTGAGATCCTTGCAGCTTGGAATGATCTGATTATCATTCCTTTCATGGCATCAGAGCGATAGGTGTTGCAGTCATCCATTTGTGAGTGTTGTGCAGTTGTTTCTCTTGCAGGTTCGAAGAATGGTGTGGAAGCTTCGATTTTTGTGATCGGGTCCTTGGTGGAGTTTTTTGGCCAGTTTGTGTCACTCCTTCCATTGTAATATCATCACCAGCCTCCTAAAATCTCTTCTGCCCATACTGCAATAGCCTCATTCCCTTGGATCTGTCCTAAGCATTTTTTCTTGAGCATTTCCCTTTTGGCAGGGTCACCAACCTAGCCCATTTTTATATTTTGCATGTATCTCCTGATAGAAATGCCATTTTTCCATAAAATTTTTTGGAGGTCTGTAGATGCATTCATTTGAGTTGTGCCCAAAATTTCAGCTCATTTGGATCAGTATTCTTCAAGATATCTTGATTTTATGAAAACCTACAATTTTTAGTAATCTGCATATATCTTCATCAAAAATTCTAATTTTTTGCAGATTTTTTTACAGAATGTGTAAAATCATATTATAGACCGTCCCATAAAATTTCAGAGAATTTGGAGCTGTATTCTGATAGTTACAATGATTTTACTATTTTTAGTAAAATCATCATTTCAGGAGAAATATTGGGAGTTGCTTAGCGAAATTTTTACCAGGCCTGTAAAATCATTTTTCTGATATATCTATAAAATTTCAGATTTTTTGGATCTGTATTTAGATATTTATAATGATTTTATGACTGCACTCTCAATATTGCATTGTGAAAAGGTTTTTGCACTTGAACCTTGTATATGGACTATTGTTATAAAGTCCCATCTTCTGCATTCTTGTGAAGCTAATAAAATAATATTTTGGGGGGTTGTCTCGGTGCTGATTTGTGCACCCTATCTGCATTATTTTTCTCTTTGGTGATTTTTGTAGAATGGCTTCTTCATCTTCTTTTGCATTAGATCAATGTGAGCCATTAACAACACATAATTACCACACATGGAGACCAAGAATGGAAACAATCATTAAACGCAAAGGATTATGGGCTTTAATGCTTGAAGAACAACCAGAGTTCACTAGAGAATATGAAAAATTTCAGCACCAATGCAAATTACATGAATGTATGGGTTTGATAGGAACTTATGTAAGTGATAGTCTTTTATTTCATTTGGAAGGATGTGACTCTCCTTTCAAAATTTGGGAAAAATTAAAAGGATTATTTGGTAAGGTGGATCACATAAGAGCCATGCAGCTTGAAGTTGAGATCACTTCTCTCAATCCTGAAGATTTTCCATCTATTGTAGACTATCTTACTAAGTTCAAGCACTTGTTGACACAGTTAAAGGGGAGTGGGAGAGACAAGAAAGATGAAGAGTGTGTTTACCTGATTCTATCCAAGTTGAAAGGTCCATTCCAAATATTTGCTTCTACCTTTTTCTCTAGCATGGATGCCTTAGGTGACACATTCATAATGCCTGATTTGGAGTTGTTTTGTGAAAGACTTACTAGGGAAGAATCCAAATTGTCTAACCTTGAGTCTTCCACCTCTCAAAAGGCATTAGTAGCATCTAGTCCTAAGGGTAAGGGAAAATTCAAAGGTAAACCTAAGTCTTCTCCTTCTCCATATCAAAGTGCCCCTAAACCCAAAGAATCTAACTCTAAACCCAAAGAGTCTTCTAAATCCAAGAATAAGTCTAGCCTTTCATGCTCCTTTTGTGGGGGGAATAATCATGTAGAAACCAGGTGTTGGAAGAGAATGCAAGCCTTAGAGGATGCAGTCAGAAAACACAAGATCTCTATCTCCACTCCACCTCCTTCTAGTGAGCATGGCAAAGCACTTAATGTTGTTGGGAGATCTCAGTCAGTTGTTACAGATAGTTGGGTTATAGATTCTGGTGCTTCTCACCATATGACTTCTTCTAAGGAGTCATTTGTATCTCTTGGTTTGAGTTCTACTTCCAACATTGAGGTTGGAGATTCTTCCTTTATTTATGTTAAGGGAAAAGGTGACATACAACTTGATGGTGGATGCATCAATGATGCACTATATGTTCCTGACATCACTACAAATTTACTTTCTGTTTATCAAATTTGTCATTCTGGTCAGGGCAAAATAGTGACTTTCACACCACAAGGAGCTGAAGTTAGAACCTTGTTGGAGCCTCATTCACTTGTTGCACAAGGTGTTGTTGATCATAGTTCTAGACTATATCACTTTGAGGGTTTTGATGACACTTCTTCTGTAGGGACATGCTTGGTTGCTCATGCAGATTCTGAGAGTAAGCTTTGGCATGAGAGATTTGGACATCTTAATTACAGATATTTGAAGGAGTTGAGCACTCATGGTATGGTTGATGGTTTACCTAGAGTTTCTTGTCTTGATGGAGTTTGCCCTGGATGTGCATTAGGGAAACAACACCAAGATCCATTTCCTAAGGGTAAGTCAAAAAGAGCTTCTTCACCACTTGAGCTTGTGCATAGTGACTTGATGGTTTTTTCTACTCCTTCTTTCAAAGGAGCTAAGTATGCACTTACATTTATTGATGATTTCTCAAGGCGTACTTGGGTTTATTTTCTCAAGTACAAGAGTGATGTCTTTTCACACTTCAAGGTGTTTAAGGCTTTTGTTGAGAATCAATATTCTAGTTGCATAAAGAAGCTTCACACTGATAATGGGGGGAGTACTTCAACAGAGAGTTTTCTAATTTTTTGGTAGCACATGGCATTGTTCACCAACATTATATTCCTCATACTCCACAACAAAATGGCTTAGCAGAAAGGAAGAACCAAACTTTGAAGGAGATGGCTAACTGCATGATGCATTCCAGGGATTTACCTCCTATATATTGGGTAGAAGTAGTTAATTGTGTGAACTACATTCAGAATCGCACACCACATAGAGCACTTGAGCATTTGACTCCAGAGGAGGCTTGGTCTGGGACTAAGCCCGATGTCTCATTTTTCAAAGTTTTTGGAAGCCATGCTTGGGCCTTTGTGCCAAAGAAGCAAAGGAAAGCCTTGGATAAGAAGAGCAAACCCTTGATCTTTGTTGGGTATTGTGAGGACATGAGAGCTTATCAACTTTTGGATCCTGATACTCATGAAGTTATTTTCAGAACTCATGTTCAGTTTGATGAGCGCTTCTCTTCTCATGATTCTTCTTCTTTACTTCCATCCATTGATGATTCTTCACTTCATCTTGAGGATCCCTTATTTGAGGAGCAAGTTCAGGAGGTAGTTGAGGAGGTCATGGATATAGATTCAGATGAGAATCTTGTTCCTCCTAATGTTGTCACTATGCCTAGGTGGGCTCGTACCACAATTTTTGAGGCAACACCTTTCATACAAGATCTTCCACCCACTAGACATCATCATGCACATTCTACAGGTTCTGGACTTTTATGTCAGGCAGTTTCTGGGGATCCACAGTCTTTCTCATAGGCTCATGGGATACAGGAGTGGGATGATGCGATGACAGATGAGTATTCTTCTTTGATGAAGAATCATGCTTGGGATTTGGTCTCTCTTCCTAAGGGAAGAAATTTGGTTAGGTGTAAGTGGGTATACCGAACCAAATATGTAGTTGATGGGTCCATTGATAAGTATAAGGCTCATCTTGTAGCGAAGGGTTTCTCGCAAGTCGAAGGTATTGATTACTCTGAGACTTTTGCACCCATTGCCAAGATGGATTCTGTGCACCTTGTACTTTCTATTGCTGCATCACAGGGTTGGCCAGTGTACCAGATGGATGTGAAGAGTGCCTTCTTGCATGGAGATTTGTAGGAGGAAATCTACATGGAGCAACCTGCTGGGTTTGTTCATGACTCTTCTCTTGTTTGTAGACTACGGAGGTCTCTCTATGGTCTCAAACAAGCCCCTCGAGCTTGGTATGAGAAGATGGACTCTTTTCTTCTATCTACTAGTTTTGTTCATTGCCACTCAGATCCTACAGTGTATATACAACATGTTGGAGAGGATATAGTTATACTTGTCTTGTATGTTGATGATTTGCTTCTCACTGGTAGCTCTTCTTCCCACATTCAGACTATTCAAAGGGCTCTTTCAATGTAGTTTGATATGATAGATCTTGGTCTTTTGCACTTTTTCCTTGGTTTGCAAATTTCTCAGTCAGATTCAGGGATTCATTTGAGTCAGCAAAAGTACACCCATGATCTTCTTCAACATTTTGGTATGGCTGATTGCAAGCCATGTCCCTCTCCTTTCCAGTCTGGGGTCTCTCTTACTTCCACATGCACCACTCCTCTTTGTGATCCTACCTTGTATAGGCAGTTAGTTGGAAGTTTGATGTACTTGACCCATACTCGCCCTGATATTTCTTTTGCAGTTGGACTTGTGTCTCGGTTTGCACATGCCCCTCATAGCAGTCACTGGTAGGCTGCCAAGAGGATTTTGAGATATCTACAGGGCACTTCACACTTTGGATTGCACTACACCCGAGGTTCTACTCAGTTGGTTGGATATACTGATTCAGATTGGGCAGGTTCTATTGATGACAGGCGTTCCACTTTTGGCTACATTTTTTGTCTTGGCTCTTCTCCGATTGCTTGGGCATGCAAGAAGCAATAGGTTGTTGCACTTTCATCTATAGAGGTAGAGTACAGGGCAGTAGTCACAGTGAGTCAGGAGGTTCTTTGGCTATGATAGTTATTGATAGAGTTTGGCTTCCCATAGGATTCAACAATAGTACTTTGGTGTGACAACCAAAGTGCAATTCACATTTCTCGCAATCCTGTTGAGCACCAACGGACCAAGCATATTGAGATTCACATGCACTTCATTCGTCAGCACATTCAGGATGGAGTTCTTTGCTTGGAGTACATTCCAACTCAGTAGCAGGTTGTCGACATCTTTACGAAGCCTTTTGCATCACCTCGCTACCTTGAGTTGCGTGGCATGCTTGGGGTTTCAGAAGTTGTCCTTGGGGGGTGTTCTTGAGGACATCTTCCTTCTTATTTCTCTCTCTTTCTAGCAGGATGATCTTTTCCCATGTGGTTTTTCCTTCTTCTAGTTTGAGATTTCTTCATGGATATATTGTACATGAGTACCTGATCAGGCCTTGTTGTCGGGACTCATACTGTGGATATGCCACTTTTCTTTTTGGCCCCTAGCTTCACTTGAGGGGGGGTGTTAGAGTAGGTTGTTTACCTTAGCTCATGTTCACCTAGGTTATTTATTTCCTTTTTATTTAGTTATTCCATGTATTTTCCCCACCCACTTATGTGTGGATATTTCATTTATCTTATTTAGATATTATGAGATGTTACATATTTATTTCTTAGATATTATGGGGATATTTTTAGGTTTGACTATTCCTAGGGGTGACATTTGGAGGGTTGATATTCTTTCTCCCATAGCGGTTACATATCTATGGACCATATCACATATTCCTTTTGTACGGTGGATATTTGTCCTTAGCTTGATCCTACGACTATGGTTGATCATCCTTGCCTATATAAGCAAGGCACCTTCATTGTACTCAGTGTTCCATTTTCAGATCTAATATATGATATTGTTGCTCTCTTGTTTGCATATCTATTTGTAAGCTTATGCTGTCAATTTGCTTTCAGATTCTTGTTTTGGTTGAATGTGGTGTTTCTGTTAACACTTGAGATCCTTGCAGCTTGGAATGATCTGATTATCATTCCTTTCAAATTTAAGTGGGTCTCATGATAACAATTTTGAAAATGGAAAGATGAGGTCTAATATTTGAATCCTAATAGAGATAGGGTGGGTAACTAGAATATGGTTGGAAAAATATATATACATCCTCTATGAGGGCCATCTTGAGAAATTTTAAGGGTCAAATCATCCGCATGTAGGGTTATCAACATTTATGGCCTCTTGGACATTAAAAATATTTGACTTTGCTTTTCTTTTATATAGGTTGTGTATTTTATTAGAATAAAATGTGATTTAATATTTTCTTAAGAGGTTACAAAGGATACCTTTATTTTTAAATTATGTATTTTTTTAAATAGTAATTGATTGTTACATGATTTTAAAACATTTATTTAAAACTTAATTTTAAAAATTATAATAAAATTTTGTGTATTGATATCATTTTTCAAAATCATCAAATGTGTTTGGGATAAGCCTTATTTTATAAAAAAAAAATTAATTTTATTATGTTGAATAAGCTTGATGTAAGCAATGAAGTGTGAGGACTGTGAGACCAAAATACAAATTTAAAATACCATATATAAGCCTTAAATATTGCTTATTTGATTTTTATAAACAAGTGGAAGTGAGGTGTTTCACATCATAAATCAAATTTTCAGACCTACAAGTGAACTAACATATTAAGTCCATGGGTTTTAGAAAAAGTTTGGAGAACAAGGATTTTCACATTATAAATGAAGGTTTGCATTTTATCCATTGGATTTCAAAAATATTTTGGGAAGTGAGGTGTTTCAAACTATATCCAAAGTCCCAATCCCATGGACCAACTTTAATATTTTCCCATTGGGTTTGAGGTAAACAATGGGAAGAAAGGAAATCATAAGAAAGTTCAATCCTATGAGTGAACCTAAATGTTTTAGTTCATCAAGTTAAGATTGAGTTGTTCAAATGAGTTATCTTCCACAAAGAAGGGTCATTTTTAAGTCTTGATGTTTATAAAGGCTCAATGTGTATGAATGGTGCGTGCTTGACTCTAAAGTGATTTTCCATAATCTCATTATAAACTAAAACCCATGGCAAACATTAAAAAAGTATTAACTTTAAATCTATTTTATTTTTATTGTTGTCAAAAACTATTTGACCATGATATATATCATCATAAAATATTTAAATATAAAATTATGATAAAAGTACCAAAAATAATCTATTTTTTTAAATTTACTAATTTATGTACAAATCAACTCTTGTAATAGACAATAACTAGGCAAAATTAAAAATAGCTTAAAACAAAGATTATATTTCCATCAACCATTAAAAATAAGAGCATCAAAAGCCACAAGTCATAGGAGAAACCAATATATGAGTAAAGTAATCTAAAGAAAGCAATGGTATTATTTTTACAGTAGTCTTCCTCATCACCTTCATGTGGCTTGTTCAAGTTGATAATGTGTGCCAAGTTACTTTTTTCCCTATAGTATTATATTCTCCATGAGATTCATAATATATTTCCATATGTTGATAGGAACATAGATAACCTATTTCCATATGTTGACAGGAATCTAGATAAACATGATTGTTGAATATCATCTCTCTAAAAATTTAGGCATTTCTTCCATAGAGAATGATAAAGCTTATGTATTGATGGATATAAAGGCCTAGTGAAGTGGTTATGCTTGAGCTCCAAGTGAGTTTTCCTATCCTCATTATAAAGTAAAATCTATTGTATCCCATTAAAAGTATTAAATTTTATAATATCTCATTTTTTCTAGTTATTTTCAAAAATTCCTTAACAATGATCAATAACATCATAAAATAACTTACTATATAAATGCCAAATATTACCATCAATTGTCAACATTACCATTTCATTTAATCCATGCACTTGCAAACCAAATAATATATTTATCTCTTTTCATTAACATTGAACTAGTATGAGATAACAACTAAGCAATATTATCATGTTGCTTACAAAAAATAACTCAAACCAATTACTAGAATTCAACCAACAAATGCAAAAAATAGGAGCATCAAAATTCCTAAATTAGAGGTAATGTCATAACATGAATAAAGCACTAAACTATAGAAATAAAGGAATTATTCTCTCAAAAGTTTCCCACATCACCCTTAGGTGGTTTCTTCAAGTTGAGAATGCTTGCCAAGTTAATATTTTCTACATAGCATTGAAGTCATCAACTTAATATTTTCTTCATATTATCACATGTTAACAATAACTTATATATGGTTATTGAAGGCTATTTCTATCAAATCTAGGTGTTTCTCTTATATATATCCTTCTTATACATATGAAGCCTAATAGCCTTCTATGTCTTACCCATTTTCATTAGATATCTCCTCAAAAAATAATACAAACAAAATCAAAGGTAATGTGATGGATGATTGATCTACTTTAAGATTATGGACATTATTATTGATCCTTGAAATACTATAATTATTCAATCCAAATATTAACTCTTTAACCCCCATTAGTTATCAAATCATTGATTCTCCCCACCAAACTTATTTCCACAATGTCTTAATGGTTTGTAAAATAGATTCTTTGCTACTAATAATTTAAACATTTCCCATTAGGACTTTTTATTGTAATTAAGTTTTTCTTTTTTTTATTTGTATTTTATGCTTCTATCCATATTATTACTCTTTTTTCTTATCATTATCATGGAAATACTTTGTATTTTAATATAGAAAAATGGCTATATTTATCCTTATCTATTTTCATTTTCTTAATTTCTTCCTCCATGTCAATATTTTCATCAAATTTCATAGAAAAGTCTAAAAATTTACTTTTTCATTCTCTAATTTTTTAAATAAAATTCAACATATATAAACAAAAATGGATAAAGAATTTATAATTATAACTAGTTACACTCAATTCACTTATAGCACACATGACCATCTTATTCACCATAAGAATACAAACAATAGGAATCTTAATATAATATATAAATTAGGATATGAATAGGACTTTTAGCATGAGATAAATGTAGTGAAAATCATACTTGGAAAGATGATTCCATTTCTCCCTTTTATGATAAATAGAAAACATAGCTTGATCATATTGCTATTACTATATTTAAAACTAATTTTACCTCATCCACCTATCTTGTACAATATGAAACTAATTGGAATCATTTCTTAATTTCGTATCAATATTTAAAGGTGAAATTTTTTTAATTCTTGTCATGGATAAGTGTTGAATTGTGGAAAGGTGTAACTTCTATTGCACCTATAATTTTTTCAACATTGGAAGAAGGAAAATTGTACCCCTTTCAACCTCTAGATTTAGGTCAAATCCCCACTATCCTTGCTAATTCTACAATAATTTAAGCTAATAACAAAAAAAATGTGAAGCATAGTCATAAATACATAAAAAAAAATGTTTGGAGGTTAGGGTGCGGAAGATATAAAGAAAATTACATGAAAATAAAGTATGGTCATAGTTGTAGCAAGGGGAATGTATGATCAATCAACACATGCAAAGATTTAATAACAAAAATGTATCCGATCACATATGAAATAGAAATAACAAAGAATGACAAGAGAAAAAAAGGAAAATTCCACAATGATCATGCATTCCACAATACAAAAGAGTAGTAGCACAATTGAAAATAAAAAATTCTTATATAATAATTTATTATTTTCAAAATGAGCAATTACAATGTGGGACTCACAAAGTATAGCTTTGATTCTCTCAAAGTTGAAAGATATTTACAATGGATCCCATGGATCCTATTTATAGAAGCAATTCACCCCTAAGTTACCTTAGGCAAGAAATTTCTACTTCTAATAAATTAATAATTTAAGAGCATCTTTAGCAAAATGATACATCTTAAAAAGTTACATGCCTCTAAATACAAGTTTAAATGGCTTATAATCCTTCTAAGATGGTTAGTAGTGCTACTACAAGATAAAAAGTCACTTTTAAAATATCCTCCTTGATATCCATATGCACTTGTCCTACTTTACCTACCAATGAGAAATTTGATTGTGGAATTGGAGTGATTCACTTTTGTTGAATGAGCAACTCACTCTTGCTGAACGAATGACACTTAAGGAGTGAATCACATATCTAGACTTGACTTTAAAAAAAGGCCCTTTGTAGACTCTAATTACTCATTTCATTATTTTTATAAGTCTTCTATGTGTTGGAGTACTCAAATTACTATATTTCTAGTTACTTCATGGGGAACCATGCTTCATTGACAAGATATACAAGTTCCTACCTTTATCCTTGGGTGTGGAGTCTTCAAGACTAGGAATGCTCTATAGAAAAATTGCAAGACTAATGGTGCTTTTTGTCCTCCTATGTAAATATCTTTAGAAAAATCTACCTTTAACTATCTTAAAGTAGCCTTAGGTCCATTAATATATTGGCTTCTCCTACAATATCTTCAAAAGTATTATCGAATATACCATCTTGTTGCTCCACAAACCCTTTTAGTTTGCCTAGAAGTTTTCAACTTTTCTATCTACTTGGGAAATGTACCTTTTTAGCCCTATCCTTCTCCTCCTCAAATATAATTTGTAGTAGGTTTTCATTGAAATTTTTCTTCTAGTCATCCAAAACATAGGGGAACCAAAAATTTATTAACCCTTACACTTTTGCTATCATGTCTTGTAGTAGATTTTTTAGGTGGCAAGTGTATCCTTGCATTTTTGTGGTGTTTGGAATTACCTTCAACCACTTAACTAACTCTTTATTATCCATCCCTAGTTGTATTTGGTGTTACTATCATATTATTTATTTTATTTAACACATAGTACCACTTCTCCCTTATAGTAAACTCATTATTTATTTATTGGATAGTCTTCAGGGTCTATTCGAGGGTGAATTCAATACTAACCATAAATTTAAAATATTTATTTGCATTTATCATGTTGACTTTAATTTCATCCCATAGAGACTTTATTTTTTTTTCCTCTAAGGTGTGCCCTCTATCTACTACTACTCCTTTCTTTATATCTTCATTTTTATTCTAGAATAAATTGATTTCTTTGTCCTTTGCTTGCTATATAACTTGCATTTGTTGGACCCATAACTCAAGCTCATTTTATTGCTCCAAATGACTCCTAAGTTTGGTTTATCATTAAGGAATTTGCATGGATAGGTCTTGTAGTTGTTTTTTTGCTCCTTACTTCTAGGAATTTGGTTATTCGATCATTGAAGAACATACAAATGGTGTTGGGTCACTATGATGGTGACAAGTTTATTTTCAAACCTGAATTTCAAGAATTTATGAAGGGTGGAAGGGAAAAACCTCACCATATGAATCCAAGGGCATCCAAGAAGTAGATTGTAATGCGCAGGGTAAGACATCACTTAAAATAAGGTATCCAAGACCTTGGGTCCAAATCTAAGGGGAAGGATTATAGTTCCACAAGCTTCTTGGGGTTCATTAATAAAAGCTTTTATGATGACATCAGATTCGATAAGATCTTCCTCCTTTAATCCAAGTCTCTAGAATAATTGATAAGTGCATAGATTAAGAGAGGAACCATTATCTACTAAGATACTTTTGATAAATATTTCTTCAATAAATCCTGTAATGTAAAGAGATAAATCTTCTTGCAAATATGAGGAATAAATCTTGTCATCATAGAATGAAATATGATTACTCCCAAGAGAACTCACAATACTAGCAATATCCCTAGGAAGGATGTCTCGAGGAACAAACTATTGACTTAAAATCTCCCACAAGGCTTCTATATGAATATGGGAAGTTTGTAAAAGTTCTAATAGGGAAAATTCAGTTTGAGACTTCAACACGAAAGGTGGGTTTTCTATGCTTGTATCCTTTTTCTACTTATTCTTAAAAACTAAGATAGGTCTTGAAGATTGGTTGGATGAATAATGTATCTCTTGTTTACCAAATTGAATCAGTTGAGCTTGAACTTGCTTTCTTCTAGTCTCTACTATGATATCAATAATATCATTATGATGAGACACATTGGGACACAATATTTGATTGGTTTATTTTTTTTGATGACTGAATCAAGAATTTTGGAAGCTCCCCATGTCTTGATCAGTTGGAGGTATTTTTTGTGTAGGAGATTGATTGTTTATTTGAGAATTGTAACCAATAGTGAGTTGTGAATAACAAAAATACCCGCATAAATTAGATCTTGAATTGCATATCTCAAATTCTTACATGATTGTATCATGTGTTCATCCACTCTATAATATTCACAATGTATCTCAGGCTTATACCAATCTATTCCGATATTAGGTTGTCTTATGGGAGGTAACTTAATATTTTTTGTATCTAGCAAGTGCTTGAGGATTATAATCATTGGTATATTGAGCTTAGTAAATTTACATGGTAAAGGTTTTTGAGGAACCTTTGATAATATTTTTCTTAAGGTATCAAGAAAAACAAGATTTAATGATTGATCACCTGCATCTTTATGGTCCTAAGTTAAATTATGGAGTTGAGTATGATTAAATCGTGGAAAAGAAGGATTATATGTAGATTGAAAAACATGATATGAATGTGTGGTGGGAATAATATCATTATTATGAAGAGGTTGAGGTGAATATGTGGTTTGGAAAGAAGAATATGGTAGTGACTATGGAGGAAATTGTGATGGGAAAGATTGTGGAAAGGAGAATAGTGAAGGAATTGGTTGAAAGGTATAAGATGGAATAATATGAGGTTGCGAGAGGGATAATGTTGAATATGGAAGAAATTGAGAATGAGGTTGGCCATAATTAACTAATGCATCTGGTGGAATTCCCCCAACATTGTTGATCGAGATAGTGACATAAACAAGTTTGTATTGAATTGGGCTATTTGCAAGACCCATGATCTCTTTACCATTCCAAAAAGTGGTAGTTATTTTTCTTTGGTTCATATATATATATATATATATATAAAATAAAATGTGTCACACAAGAAGAATTTCTTCACTTTATCAATCAAAAATCACAAATTGAATTTTTTTTAAGGTATAATTGACTTGTCTTGAATTAAGGCCTTCACCTGGATGCCTGCATATAGACACTTAATGATGAAATTCAAGCTGTGATGAAGCCTAGGTCCTATTAGTCCTCACCTAGATTACTATGGTCAATGATACACTTCTTAAAAAGGAAATGTGTGTTCTATTCCATAGCTATGATGGTTTTTGGATTGGCTAAATTTTAATCTTGATTACAATTTTTTAGTTTTCTGAGCATAGGAAAAAGGATAATCCCTTTTAGAAGGTTTATGGGTATGGTTAACCCCCTTCACTATGTATTCTTGTTATGTCCAAACCAACTAAAACTATGAAATAAAACATCAGATGTTGTTATTTTTAGGGAATGATGTATAAAACTAATTGTGAATCGATACAATTTAAAATTTTCATTTTATGTTTTCTAATATAAGCACACAAATTTGAATGGTCTTGTTTATATTTTTGAAAAAGAAAAAGAAAATAAAAGGGTGGTGTTTCATGTTGGGTTCACCAAAGAATGTGGACCAAAAATTTGCACACTCCTTTCCTTCAGGCTGATGGTTTCGTGCCACGAAGGAGGATGGAAAATCAAGGGTCCACACCTCGATATGAGAGGTACTAGTGTCATACATTCTTTGGTGATTGTCGACTAATTATGGTGGGTTCACCAGGAAATGTTTAAAGACTGTTTCCACATATATACAAAGTATTTGATGAGTTATTTTTGATAACATACACCTAAGTTTTGGACATAATGTAGGTAGATTAATGCTATATGCATTTTTATTTCCTTGAAAACAACAAATAATTGGACTAAGCTAAATGCATTATAGATTCATGTGATCTATATGTATATATTTGTATTTTTCTTGTTCTTTTCAAATGATTTAAGAAATAATAAATGTGAAACAAATAGAAAATAAGAATATAATTGAAAATAAATCAAATCAAATACTTACCTTATTCAAATGGTTGAATGAAGCAGATTCACTGCCTATTGAGCAAATTCATTGATTATTGGATCTGCAAACGAATTCGCTATCTTGAGAGTGAACTTGTAGTAGACCTACAACTTGTCAAATAAACACTAAAATTTGAAGTTGGGATTTGGGGATATACTTAAGCCACTATAGGTTTAATATCGATGGCGTAGCAGTCATATCCCTTCAGTCTCTTTAACCAATCATGCATAAAATAATGAAATCATAAATCTACTTACAAATAGACAAAACTGAAATGATGCGATAAAATAGTGCAATAGACAGTATGCTATCAAATGTAGGATGAACAATATGTAATATCCAGGATGCAAGGAAGGATATAAAAGTAAGAATTTTCCCCCAGGCTTGTGATAGTGTGAATTCATGGCTAGAAAGTAAATTCATGGCCTAGAAAGTGAATTCATAGGTAAGAAATCATGTCCATAAATTTACAATAGCTAAATCCATGTGTAGTTTTTTAGGATTTTGGGGGATCAAGCAGTGTCAAAATAGGATAAATTATATACCATTGGAAATATCTTTTTGATCCTATTCCAATGGTATAGGTTATGAGAGGAACAAAGAGGATTTGGTTAGGGAAAATTTAGATCAAATATGACCTTACTTTTCTAAGAGGAAAAATATGCTAAATATGAAATGCAAGTGCAAAAAAATGAAATGATGATGCTAAGATGATCTAGATCTAATGTATAAAATGAAATGCTAGATCTGAAGATAAAATTTACCCTAGACTTATGTTTACACAAATTTACTCTGTGTGAGCGAATTTGCTTTGTTGTGAGCAAATTTACTCTGTTGTGAGCAAATTTACTCTATTGTGAGCAAATTCTCTCTATATCATGGCTTACCCATGAATTTGGAAAATTTTTATTAACATCTAAGGGTATATGAAAAAAATATGACTAAAATATTTACGTAATAAAAACAATATAAATTTGCTTACAACAAGATCCGGTGGTTGACGTTGTGAGGTGATGGTGGCAGAGTAAATGGATTAGAAACAAAGTAAGTTCCAATGGTGTCTTCTACCCATATCACTCAGCCTACAATAGGATTTCAATGTCAAAAAACTCTCAATCAGAAAACTGGAATACTAACATTTTTGCTCAATTTCCACCATCAGGATTTTTGAGGAGCCAGAGCACTTATTTTAACATTTTTGCCAGTGTAAGGAAATAGGTGGTTGGGATAATTTGGAGTTGAAATTTAGTTGTTAAAACAGACTGGACAAATTTCCAATCTGGGCAGATTTGTCAGCTAGGTTTAGGACCAATGCAACACAAAAATCAAAAAGCATATTTCGTTAGAATTCGATGGTTTTTCCAAATTTGGGCAAACTATAGATTTAACAAATTTTATCCCAAGCTACACGGGGAGCAAATTCGTTGAGAAAATTCAATTCTTAAGAATGTGGGGAGCGAAATCATTAAAACATAGGGAATGTGCAAATTTTTTGGCACTTTGAGGGACCAAACGATGTCAAAATTGGACATATCATATATCGGTGAAAATATTTTTTTGAGCCCTATCCAATGGTATAGATTTTGGGAGGAATTATGATGATTTGATAGAGGAAAAATTATATTGAATATGACCCTAGTTTTATGAGTGAAAAACTAAGGATCTTTAAGGAAAACGACTCATCTTAATGGGTCAATTTTCCATGTCTAAACTACCCAAAATTTCTCCTTTATTTTTAAAAAGTGACAACTCACTCTAAATATTTTTTCTCTCTATGAATTATTTCTCCATCGTTTGACAGACAAATGATTTTTTCTAGGAGATCAATAGTTACAGTGAAACTTAACCCACAAATAGAAATGTGGCTCCCATCCCACATCTGAACAATCTACATGGACAAATTTGAGTCACTACGACTAAAATTCTATAGAAAATGGAAAAGGTCATGGTACCAAAATATATCATCAACTAGGGCATCAAGATGAAGGGAAGAAGGTTCAATTTCGATGATGGACTTGAGAATTGGACACAAGAAAAGGATTGAAAATGAAAGCAAACTCAAAGACATGAGAAGATATGGAAGACAAGAGGGCTAACATATGGCTTGGGATTTTAAAGATAGAGGAACATTTCTATAATAGGGAGAAAAGGCCTGATTCAAAAGCACCTCTTGATGCCAATGGTAACAATATTTCCCATTCAATATTATAAAAATTTAGCCCACGATCAGTTACATGGAGAGGTATTGATTCTCAATATTCTTGGCATGTTTAACAAAATCTTTGGATTCACTATTGATAATGAAAATATTTCCATCGTGGTTATTAGTAAGCTTTTTGACATTCCATGCAAGGTGGTTAGTAACTATATCGAAGATAATTTCCTGTAGGTCCATGTAAAACTAAGGAGTGGAAATGGAAAGCCAAGCTGGAGTATCATACTTCTAGATATTCCAATGGAAATCTAACCATCACATGTGATTTGAAGTGGATCTCATTTGGAAGCTATGATAGAGTCTTCGTATGAGGTATGGGATAATGACTTTGGGTTCCAACTTGTCACTGATGGTCCTCGAAACTCCAGTCCCATGACTTCCATGTTCTATGATTATTTTTTGAGTGTTAATATTATCATGAGTAGAAAAATTTTATATTCACCTAGAGGCAAATATACCATTCACTAGAGGATATAAAACCTGTTATGTCCACATTGAAAAATATCCTCTAAACATGGTATATTTTGATAAATGTTGAAGATATCTTGTGACAACTCCATTAGGATTGAGAGTGGTTGACATCTATGAAATTCTTGTGGACATGGGTTATCCACACATGACATCCATGAGGACCTAAGAGCTACATGTCATAGTGAAAACTTGAGTATCGCTCCAAGTGGAAACTAAAGGATTCTAGGTCCGTGGGGATGAGATAGTCCAAAAAATGACATCATTGACCAAACTCCATAAAATAAACATGACAGGGAGGCCCCAAAAAATTACTTGATATTGCATAGGGGAATCAAAAGAAGTATATAGGTAGAGAATTTTCATCGAGAAGGGAAGGAGGGAAATGTTCAGTTTAGATAGTGAGGCTAGGATTAGAAACATCCAGGTTAGCTAGAAGATCTACCACATGATTTTCTTCTCTAAATATGTGTTGGAAGGTAGTATTGGTGGAGGAGCTTAGGAAACTTTTGGATTCAAAAATCAATTAGAAATATTCCAGGAGACATACTCAATTCTTGCGATGATTTGGATGATATTTCTCAAATATCCTTCTACAATTAAGTTAGGACAATGGAAACGATGTAAAAGAGAAATTCCTTGGAAGAGGGCTCATGCTTTAGCAAAATGACTCATTTAGATCCCTAGATTCTCTATAAAATATAAAAAAAATATTTCCTATGTGATCTTTGAAGATGCCTCCAGCACCATTTGGGCCAAAGTTACCTTTGGCCACTCTACCAAAATTAAACTTTAACCATCCTAGTGGGGGTGGAGACCAATTAACAAGTGAACAATCGGTTCTTGAATAAGGAGGAGGGATAGCATAACAATGAAGCTTTAGAGATCTGGCCAAATGAGCTTCATTTTGGGGTTCAGGATATTTGTCTCCATGAGTAACAAAGATATTCTCAACATCCACATAAAGAAATCTAAAAATTAAGCACAAACTAGGAGTCATGAATGGAATTGTTGAAGGCTCTAGAGTTGTTTTCACACCAAATTTCCCATAAGAAATAGGGGAGATAGAAGGACCAAAAGGTTTTCAAAAGGAAACTTCTAAAAGGGTTGGGCCATTAAACACAAAGGTCACTCAAGAGAGAGGGAGGTTCCCACGCAATACCAATAATGAAGAATAAGGATGATATAATCTTTAGGGAAGAATGATAGGATAAGAAAATGTGTTGTGTGGATTTATAATGTTGGTTACATAGGTAGAAGTAGTTGGGAATATGGAACCCGAAAATTTGGATATTGGGGATGGTGAGAATTTTATCTTGAACAACAAGCCAAAAGAAAAAACTAACTCTGGGGATAAGGATATTGTTCTAGATGATCTTAGATAGGAACTAAGGTAGGCTTGGGATTTTAGGAAGATAGTAAGTGGATTTAACAGTGAAAATACCATTGGAAGTAGGAACCCAAAGGATTTTATCTTCAAAGGGATGGCTGGGAATGACACAAATATGTAATGTATCCTATAGTAAAATCCTTGACCATAATGAATAGTGATGGTGGGTTCATGGTTAGAAATGAGAGAATGGGTATGGTATTAATGGAATTGTGAGATATTTGGGTGACTGTGGAAGTCCTATAATGGTGAGATATAGGGAAAAAGTGAGCATACTAAGAAAGACAATTCAAATCCTCTTATGATTTGAAAAAAGTAGATGCATCTTTTTCTATCAATAGTTGTAACTCTACTAGTTGAACCATATCAATGGTAGTCAGAACCTAGATCACACATAATTGTGCCCCCACCATTTGATATGGCTTCTTTAAATTTTTTTCTATTTTATGGGATTTAATAGGATGGGTAGAACCAACAATAATACTATGGAGGGTGTATAACTTCCCTTATTGATTGAATTGCATCCAAATTTTAGCAAAAATCTAGATTATGGGATCCAAAGGATAAATCCACTAAGTTTACAACAATATATCACAACCCCCGAGGGAAGGGTAAACATATCTACCTTGAGGTTATAGTCACCCATTCTCACATTATATTTTTGCATTTCCCCTTGCAAGGTAGGACTCCTCCATTGGCTATTATAAATTCAAAATAATTACACATTTTTATGTAGCAATAAACTCTTTTGGACTCCTAAGGACCAATAAAAATATGTTTAATTCCTTAATCGATAAGGATTATGAGATGTTGGACCTTGAGTTTCCCAACCAAATTCATGGTTTGGGGGATAGAAATTCCTACTATAGCATTAATATAAAATTTTAGAAATTAGTCATCTTTCAATTTAGCTTCTCTAAGTTGATCTTCTACCTTATTGTCCTCATCTTCATCATGAGATTCTTGAGTGGAGGGTTCACCCATATTGATTGATTTATTTTTGTTGTTGTATGCACTTAGCTTGAAGATTTTTTATCATCACAATTATAGCATAGACCTTGTACCCTTCATGTTACCGTTTCTTCTTTAGTCAAATATTTTATTGGGGGTGACTTGTTGATATGGGTCAACATTGGCATAGATGGAGGTGATGGTTAAACTTATGGGACTTTGGTTGTGTGCCTTTGAACAACAGTTTTATCCTCCATAAATCGGATCAAACTTATTGTTTGCATCATGATTTATGGTTTGAACACTTTCACTTCATATTTAATATCTTATTTCAACCCAATAATACAACAACTTTGAAAAAGTTCTTCACACAAACCCCTTGTATGGTTAGACAAATTTTCAATATAAGTTTGATATTCATGGATTGTTGAGGTTTTTTTCAATTTTATGAGGACTTCTATGAAGTACTCATACTCATTGGGATAAAAATGGATGAGCAATTGCTTCTCAAATTCATCCAAAGAGATATCTAAGTGCATATTCCTAAACCATTGGTACCATTGAAGCATGCCAAAATTAAAATTGAAGGATGTCATTGTGAGCCTTAAATTCTAGGGAATGTTATGAAGAATAAAATACTAGTTTACTTGATATAACCAATCGTTGGGATCCTTTCCATAAAATTTTTAAAAGTCTCACTTTGATATTTTATATATGTTATTTTTGGAAAATGTATTGCATTCTCCCCCTTCTAAACTTCCTAAACTTCCTGCCTTATACTCAAATTCCTTATTACCAAGCTAGTTGTATGCATGAGTCACACCTATTAAATGACTATCAAAGTCATTTAATCTATTATTAAATGTGTCTTTTAACTTGTGTTGCTCTTGTAACATAAAATTCACATTGTCATTTAGTGTCTTTATGTCAACATGTAATTGGGCCCTTATTTGACTCATCTCAATTTGTATTTGACTCATTGTTCACCTAGTTGCTCCATATAAACACCCCTACTAGATCTGACTATGTTTAGATGATTTGGGATTCCTAAAAATACTTATGGGTGATATATACCAAAATTATTAGAAAATGATGATCAAAATGGACTATCCCCTAAAATGATGATTTTTGACCTCTAAAAAAAGTTAATTAATGTTATATACCAAAACGATCAACTCAAAGAGACGATCACAATGGACTATATATTAAAGTTTTTTTATATTCAACTAAGTTTCCTAGTAGCTAATTAGGCATTTTCTATGTTTTGCCATCCTTACAAGGTGTTTTTCTACATTCATTGATTACTACCTAACAATTGCCCTTAATTGTTACTATATTTGACTATTACCACTAATTAGAGTGCACTATTAGAAAAAATAGTACCTATTTTGATTATTGTTATTGATTATTACTATACCATCAAAATTTAATAGAAGTCATCTTCTCAATATCCTCAAACCTGAGTTTTTGTTGAAAAGGACTTGGTGGATTGGAAAAAAAATTAATGGGGATAATCTAAGTCATGGTGTGTTTGATTTTATGATATCTTTGATATACTCTTCTGTTAATATTAGTGGATATACCAATATCTTAGAACTCTAACTATGGGGGTTTCCACCATACCTATAGTTGCACTATCCATTTTCTAAGTGTACTATAAGAGTAACTTCCTAGTATGTTGTTTAGTAGTGCACCATAAAACTCAAACTATAGTATTGTCTTAGGGATAAAGGTTTATCCTAATATTATGGGATATTTATAAATACCCAAGGGCATGTGGGATATCACTACAATATATGACTGCTACCTAAAGCCTAAGTATTGGAGTCTAATCACCCCTCACTTCATTAGACGCTTTATGGGTAATGCAACCTAGCCAAAAATGATAACTCCGCCAGGATATTTTAAAACCTTGACATAGGGTTTGTAACTTATTCCATTAAAAATAGAAAAAAATGATCTATGTATTGCAAGTTAATATAGTGGAAAAGAGTAGAAGTAAGGGAAAAGTGTACATAACATGGAATGGATAGAGGCAATAACTATTGTAATTGTAATAAAATACAACTTTGGAACCTAACTTTGATACCACTTTTTTAGGAAGGTTCCAATTAAAATAAGCACATCCACACAAATATATCCATAATTAACTAAGAATAAGAATCACACAATAATATTTCAATATAGAATAGAGAAGGAGCAACTTTTATTCCAAAAAAATAGAATCATAGAGTCAAATATTGCAAGCCTCTTTGAGGGGGCAACCTCCTTAGAAGCATAGTTCCATTACAATTTATAAAATGAATTGATAAAATTCCATATCCACCCTTTCCTTTCCAAATACTCCTACCAACTCTAACCATAATTCTCAAGTGTTAGATTCACATGTAAGTGGGGACCTAAGCCAGGAACTCCTAATAAAGAAATAGTTACATCTTTATTAACTCTTCTTACAATCAGTAATAGTTATTTCATATGGCCCATATGTTTAGATGCCCATAGTTCGTATGCACATTATTAGATATTTATATAATAATGTTGGTAGAGTCCTAACAATATTGTCATTTGGAAAAATTATTTGAAACAAAAAAATGAAAATATGTAGGATGTTGATGCAATCTTCTTCACCCTATAAAGTGGCATGATCAATTCTCAAAAGTCAATTCTAAGGTAATTTATGATGGGATTCAAGTTGTTATATAATTGTCTTATCAATATTTCCATATAATTAGTATGTCATAAATTCTTAAAGTATACAAAGTATAGTTTAAAGTTGAATTATATTTTTTTTGTTATTTTTGTTGTCTTGTGTTTATGTCCTTACACATTCTAGTCAAATTTAAAAAAAAAATACATGGGTTGATATAGTCTTGTCTAAAAGGCTATATATTCATATGTTGATTAAGTTAAATAGAAACAAAGTAATTTTAATTTTTAGATAAGTCAAACTAACCATGTGAAAGGTGACTATAACTAAAAACATATAGCAATCACATTATATGATCGTTCAAAATTTTTATCTCTCAAATGATACCTAGTATTATTGATAATTTAATCCTTAACATTATGACCTTAGTTCATCAAAGTTCAATGTTATATATGTTTATAAAAATAGTTTTATTTTATTTTAATAAAAGATTAGTGAGCTCTATGTTATTTATCTTGTTATGATGAGTCTCTAGAGAAAACCATATATGTTCAAGGTATCAATTGTCTAAAATAATGAAGGAATGTTGTAAACACTTAAAGTTGTATTTAGAGTGATGTACATAGGATGGATGATAGGTGAAACATGAAATATTTAAATTAATTATGTGTAGAGATACTTGATGTACACTAAAATAGTCAAGTACTCAAGTCAAAGAAATAAGTGCTGGTATAAAACAACCATTTATAAAATGAGGAAGGCTAAGATGTAGAGAGAGAAAAAACACAAAAAATAGAGAGACATCAAATCAAGATTCTAATTTTTAATAATGTAGGAAAGAATTGGTGCTAGATGTAAATATGAAGTTGAAAATATTTATCAAATATGAAAATACTAATGCATATGGTTTTTTGTTTCCTATATTTAGAAGAATGATGATATGCAATTCAATAAATAAGTTTAATTTTATTGAGTACCATAAAAATTAATGGAGACAAATGAAAGATTAAAGGTTTAGACCACATTTATAGAATTCTCTTATGATACAAGTGATCTCATTCAAAGATCAACATTTCTTATGGCATTGATGACTTGTGTAGAGTTTATGATATTGGTTCTAAAGACAAAAATATTGAATGTGATCATAATTATATTGGTTTCCATGTTAAACATAAAGGTTAATATAATGCTCTAATTAATATTGATAGTAATGTTGTCTATGATGATAATTATGGTCATGGTAAATTTTATCCAATGATTCATATAGTTAGAGTGATAAACATGATGAATACATTGAGTGCTTAAAAGCATGCCAAGGAATTTTTTCCAAAATAGTAAAAAATGGGATATGCTGGTAATTTTAAAGGGAGAAATGGGAAAAGAAATAAGGAATCCCATTGAGTCAATTTTAAGGCTAAATAATAAAGGCATTAGATATGATTGTAAAGTATGTAATAGGAACACTAAATTTGTAAAAGGATAAACCTATTTGATAAATGTAACATGCATAGGTGCATAAAAAAAGTTTAGCTATAGGATATTTACTACAGTCATTATTGTTGAGAAGGATATGTAAGGACTAAGTTTTGGGATGTTCATCTATATAAGATTCATGGAATGAAAATAATCTTGAGAAAAATTGTTAGCACGAAGATGAAATGGTCAAAAATATATATGTTGTTTGTGGATGTATAAATATTATTATATGGAAATGGTATTCAATTTAACAATATTTAGGAATGAATTTAATTAACACATTACTAAATAAATAAAATTAAATATCATATAAACACAACATAGATATGTAATGTGACCTTGAAAACCGTATAATATCACTAACAAATAAAGAACCATCTCTAAATAATGAGAATAATGGTTGCAAATAAATGAGTATAAATGCCTAAGTTATAAGTTCTACTAGGTCAAAGTTAAAGAATAAAACTTAAGGATAATAATACTAATATAATGTTAAACTAAAGTCACATGTTAAGATGCTCATGGTTCCATAAGAAAATATATAAATGATTATAATACAAGGTCCATCATGGCCTCAAGTGAATATTAATACCACAAATTTCAACATCCCTCATAATTTGAAAAATGGGCATAAAGAGAGACCCTTATGAGTCAGGCCCCCTTAAGACAAACTCTCTTAATCCAATATGGTACCATAACTACACAAATGTCATATCTAGCATAACCTTGGTTAATATATTTGTAGTCTAATTTTTTAGGCCACATAGACTAGATTAAGCATCCCACAAGAATAAAACCAATGAAAATACTACAACCACACCTTAATATGCTTTGTCTATTGATGAAAATTTGGATTTTAAATAAGTTTGAAGAAGCTTGAAGAACACAAGCTTATACTGAGAGAGGGGGGGGTGAACAGTATAAGACCACTTTTTACTTTTCCTTTATACTTCAAAACAGTAAAGCAACATATCCAAAGCAATATCAAAACAATGCACAAGATCATCCACAAAGTGACACAACAATTTTAACGTGGTTCATCCACAAATTTTTTCTCTAAAAGTTATCTCAAAGTTCTTTGGGAAACCTTCCCAATTACAATGTTTATGAGCCTCGGCTCAAAGGAGATACCTTCCCCCAATATGAATTTATGAGCCTCTGCTCAAAGGAGATACCTTCCCCTACCTCTCGCTCCGTCGGTGATCCTCTAGAAGACCTCTGCCTCCACTACCCTTAGCAAATGGAACTCTATCCACAGAAGACACCTGTCTTCCCTGCTCCGGCTGGAGACCTCTGTCCTCAACTCTATCACCTCAAAAATCGGTCCTCGAATCTGCACTAAACACAGTCCTTCGATCTAGCACAAATGTCCTCGGGTTCTTCTCATAGAACCAATGGACCTCTATCCTCAAGTTCTCTGATAGAACTATCAACCTTAGTTTCACAAGTCCTCTGCTAGGACCTGTCCAAATCTGCTCACAAGTCCCCAAAGGAACCTATCCAAAACCTGCTCACAAGTCCCCAATGGAACCTGTCCAAAACCTGCTCATAAGTCCCCAATGGAACCTGGCCAAAACCTGCTCACAAGTCCATCAAGAAAAACTTGCTTGGCATGAACCCACAAATAGAATGGTTAGAGACCCAATGTGATTCATCAACCTCATAGAAGCATAAAGAGAATTGTTAGAGACTCAATATGTTCTATACTTAACTCCCAATCTCAATCTCAACTCAATCTCAAATCTCATAAGAATAAGATAGATGTAATATGCTTTTCTCAAGAACATGAAACACAACCCAACAATTGCCAACCAAGCAATATCTCATATAACAATGATATTCATGTTCTTTCCAACAACCAATATCTTTTCTCAACCAATTAGGGCTTCAACAACAATGCTCAAAGACAAGGTTTAACCAACATCATTCAACTCAACATTAACCTTGAAGCATTCAACCAATCATCACAAGAAAAGGAAACAAGTAGAAACCCTTTTCCCTCCAAAGATATTTGAACAAAACAACCACCCACACAATATCACCAAATGCAAAGAATGACTTGTTCAAATCAACTCAATGGAGTAAGCCCAATATCATGAATCAAGTAAAAGCAATAACTTGATCAAACAACCTCTATGGAAGCAACTCAACCATCAACCTCAAAACAGCCAACCAAGGGTTTCACCAACTCAAAGAAAGTAGCAAGACTCACAAACATAAACCCTAGTGCACAATGCTTCCACTACCTCAAACCAGAATTATGCATTCACCAAAACTCTCATCAATGATAACAATGCATAAGTAGTCTTCAAAAAACCAGAAAATAGGATTTACACCCAACCAAAGGAAACCTAGTTGAATACATTTTCACTCCAATATTATTTCAGGAAAACATACACCAATCATACTCATAAGAAGAATGTGCCCATACCTTATTGAAGATGAAGAAGATCTCACAAATTTTTCATAACCATAACCACCTTTTTGCCAAACTCAAGAAGGTTAGTAGACAATATATTTCTTTAATATTTCCTCAAGAATATTCCTTGGTCCAAATATAATCAAGGTTTTATGTCTTCTTCTTTCAACCTCATTCAACAAATCATACATAACATATTTCTTATATTCACCTTATCTACTCCATAAAAACTATTACCCATATTTTCAAAACAAATATTTAAATTAACTTGCTAGTCCTTATATCTCCTAAATACCTCAATATCTTTTTAATTAATCAAAAATATTTAAATCAAAGTGTCTACCCCTTATATCTTCCTAACACCACCATATAATTAATTAAATATCAAAACTTTATTCGATCCCTTATAACTCCCAACTTCCACAACACACTATCAATAATAAAACCTTTATTGCATACCTTAAAAATGTATCCCATGTGATTCGAACATGAGCATTCTCCTTACTAGCGCCTTAGTAACATCTAGCCAACCACTTGGGCTATGCACCATGCTCTCTCTTATGCTAAAATTGCACAAGGAATTTCCACCATCCGCGCTAGGTGTCGAACGATATCACAAGAAATCGCACAAGGAATTTCCACCATCCGCTCTATGCTTCGAATGATATCACAAGAAATCGCACAAGGAATTTCCACCATCCGCGCTAGGCATCGAACGATATCATAGGAGCATTAATTCTGATTTGATGTCCTCTGTCCTTGGAAAATGCAGCACCTCTGTTACGCATGACCCAAACACCAATCAAGCTATCCATTCGACTTTAAACTGAACACACGGTGCACTGATTTAACACTCTAAGCACTATCTTTTTGCCATTAATACAGTGAGATATCCCCTCCGTTTACTTCGAACATGTGCTCACGTTATATCCTTTTTATTATCGTGCAACTCTTAGAATTCGGCAAGTGCAGGTTTCGTCGATCTTATATTATTCGAGCACTTCACATCATATTATCGCATGATCTTCTATTAAGCACTCTTCTCTGCTCCTTCCGAAATCGAATTGATTTCGCTTAATGTCAAAACACCATCCCTCCAACTTAATGAATTTAATTGCCTTATTTTATATGCACTTTGATGCATATCCAAACACGTCGGCCCTTTTAATTTAATTTAAAATTTTAATTTAAATTTTAAATAAATAAAATTTAAACTAAATATTTAAAATTAAATATCTTCATCATCGGGGCACCTTTTTCAACGAAACGAAGAGCCAAATTGGGTTTTAAGAAAAACCCATTTCAAATCTGTTGTCCATGGTTTTAAATAAAACCTTTTATTTTTTTTGCCTTGGTTTTCACAAAAACCCTTCCGCTTCTTGACATCAATGACAACATCAACACTTGAGCAAAGGCAATGTACCCAATGTACCCAAAATTTGCCAACAAAGCTCTAATTATCACAATAGAGATAAAAATGGAATTATTAAGGGAGGAATAACTTCTCAACAATCATTAATATCCATCAAAGATGCTTGAAAACCTTTTTAAAAATTTAATATTAAACTTCAATAAAAGGTACATGTGATGAACTACCAAGAACAACATGTGATACTACTCTATATTTAAGATAGAACACAAAGTTAGTGGTAAAATTCCACTAGTTAGATCACTTATATAATCTAGATCAAAGTAACCTCTTGAAATAGAAGGAACCCCAACAAAATAATAGATTCCCATTTGGTAGGTATGTATGATATACCATAGGATCAACTTAGCTATTGTCCAATGACTTTTATAAGGTGCCTACATAAACTTACAATAGTAGCTCATAATAAGAATTTTTTTTAAACTAGTGTCTCTGAGGTAGAGAAAACCCCTAACAAGAGACTAATACAAAGTGGAATCCACCAAAGGAGTAGTACAATATGATCAAATACTTTAGCCAAAATCAAATGAAATCTAGACAAGCTTACACTCCTCCATACTTAATTATTGTAAAATATTAGGCTATACTTGGGTTAAAAGATAGTAATATTGGAAGATGGATAATCAATCTAGATCCTCAAAAGATAGGGAAAGTCTTAAATAGATCATCTTAAAGGTGTTGTGAATCCATATGATCTTTTCATTTATTAATTATGTTGAGCTTCTTATGATGAGATGGTTATCGATATACAACACAATAATCATAACCTATCCATGTGGTGATGCTTAATATAAGCCTTATGCTTTACCTCACATCACCAAATTTCATAACTATAGAAGAAGGAATGGATCACCTGATGCCAAATATAAAGCATATCATTAAGACAATACAAGGACTTATAAAGTGGACAAAATATAGTAGTATACCAATCTAGAAAAAATACAAGTGGTTGTTACATATGGATCCCCTCCTTCAGTTCACAATAAAGAAATGCAATTTTTAAATTTATTTGATGAATTTTGTATCCATAAGAAGAAATAATAGAGATAATCATCTACACATAATCCATATAGTTAATAGGATAAAATAGTATTAAGTAGTTAATTTTATCTTTTTGAGAGAAACCCTTAGCAACAAGGAATACCTTGTGCTTCTCAATTTGACCATCTAAAGTGTACTTGATATTAAAGACCCACTTATATCTAACGATATATTATTCCTCAGATAAATACCATGAAGCATAAAATGTCACTAAAAGCATAGTTGACAAGATCACCACTACCATTTATCTTAGGACACTTAATCACATTAGTTCCTTACCAAAGCTTTAAAAGTCTTGAATTGATCAAAAGCTTCATCATTGGCCTTAATAATATAAATCCTTAAAAAAATTGATAAATATTCAATAAAAATGATAAAATACCCATTTTCAAAGAGAGAATGATCATCTATAGGACAAAAATTGTTGCTATGAATGATCTCAAAATGTTGGGTGGCATGTCTAGCTTTCATTTTTAAAAATGGATCTCTATGATGCTTTCCCAATATGCACTCCTCATAAATGCTACTATGTGGAGTAAAAGGTGGAATACGGGGAGATCAGGAGGACAAGGGCTCCACTTTTATGAGGATGATGGCCTCTCACTTTTGATTCTATTTTCTATTTGAAGAAGACTCATGTGGCTCAAGGAACCATAATTAATGTACCTAAGTCTATGATGCCAACATCTATTAATTTCACTTGCCTTATAACCATAGTGACAAATATTTTCTTCTTGGAAGAAGAAGAAGAATATGAATAAGTGTATGAACTAAGACTATACATCTAATTGATATTATCATAATATATTTAAGTACTAAAGTTAAACCCATTTTAAATATTCTTGATCAACCATTTAGTAGTCCAAAATTTGATCTTTGTGTTAGTGTGAGTAATATGATAAACATAAAAGAGGTTAAGGCCAAGACCTAGAATATAAATAATTTCCATAAAATATGGGGGACCAAGAGTCACATCACCAGATACAATAATTGTAAAGACGAATCATCATTAATGACCACACCTAAACTATAACAATGTCTGCTATAGTCATCCAAAATATGCCAATGCTTCATCATGTGCCATGTCGCCTAATAATTTATAAACCATTTCTCACAAGATATGGAGGTCTAATGGGTTAAATGTAACTTCCACACATTCATTCTAGGTCTCACCCTCCTACTCTATTAGCTTTTGATGTAGCGAGCACTGGGAGATAGCAATCACAAGATGCAGAATAATATGAAAGAAAGTAAATCTGCTAGATGACTGAAATATGCAATAAATAGAAATGATATAAAAGATTACAATGTAGCTATGGAGGAAATGAACACTCCATTATAAAGCTACTGAACTACATTGCACCCATCACCAATGGATGGTGATACACACAGAACTAAGCTACACTATGTCCCCCGACTCTCTATGTATCTATGACTCTATATATCTATCTATCTATGAGGCCATCCTTATATAGGTAAAATAGGATACTTGGCCAACACTCTATCTAGTTGTGCAAGGGACAACTTGCACATTGACACTTGTGCATTTATTACATTGCATGAAGTAACTAGATAACTTGCCCCTAAAGTAATCTAAGTATGTACCTTGGAAGATACATTTACATAACCCAAATGATGGAATAGACTCTATTTCTAACACCCCCTGTATTACATTATTTGGGTATTGAAGACTTTAGTCTTCAATATGGATCTTCTTCTTCTTCATCCTGATCTTCTGTTGCATTCTTTGTAACCTGTTCAAGCAAATGATTAGTGTCTCTGTAATATGTAGCATTTGTTGATAAAGCTTTCACCTCATAGGTATCTGTGGGTTCTTCCAGTTCTTCAATTTCTTCTATCCTCTGTACCAGGTGTCCCTTCTGATTTCTCTTCTGATATTCCAGTTGAGGATAATTGGTTGGTCACTAAAATTGCTGTTGGTGAGGGTTCCTTTGATATTGTCGAGTTTGAAAAAGATTCCCACTATTCATCTGATTTCCTTGCTTTCGATTTTTGGGATTGTATCTGCAATAGCTGGTACTATGACCTTTCTTTCTGCATATATGACAATACCATGTTTTTCATCCTCTCGTTGAAGATGCAATATTTCCCTATGGATTATCTTTTGATGCCAATGCAGTGTTAGTCAATTCATCTTTCATAGTATTTTCTACTTCATATTCTTGAAGTATATTGACTAGATCATCAAAAGAAGTATCTTTACTTAGAACCTGTAAAGATGTGACCAAGTGTTTATAACTGTCTGGAAGTGCTCTCATGGTTACTTGAGTGAGAAGTTCATCCTTAACTGATTCTCCTAAGGTCAATAGTTTACCTTTAATATCTGCAACCTTCCTTAGGAACAATTCTATGCTTTCTCCACTATTCATCTTTAAAGAGTGAAGTTGAGTTTGGAGATGAAGGATAGTCACCTTATTCTTCCCTTCAAATATTTTTTCTAGGCTTGTCCATGCATCTGAAGATGTTTTGGCTGAACTGATATATGGTTGAATCTCATCAGTGATAGCAAAAGTTATTATCATTAAGGCTTTTGAATCATTTTCTTCAAACTTTAGGATTTCAGTTTCACCTGTAGTAGGTCTCTATGTTTTCCCTTTGACAACATCCCAAAGTTTTTCATATACTAAGATTGCTTTCACTTTATTTTTCCAAGAGAAATAATTTGGGCCCTTGAGTAGTTGAGATTCTGCTAGGAAGAATTTGTTTGATGCCATTTAAATCTCCCTAATATCAATCCTTGGATATGTAGGCTTCCTTATGTCTCCCTAGATATGTTTTGGAGTATGATATAGTGCTTTTGTAAGATATAGTTCAATTTTTGGTTGATTTTGTATAAGTTTTGTAAAGATCAAAAATCAACTTCTTAACTCCTTAATACTCCTATTGAACTAAGCACTTTTCAATTTTTGAAGAGGTTTTAATGTTGGATTTCTTTTGTCCCTTTTGAGAAATTTTTGAGACAAGAATATAAATTTCCAACTTTGATAAAATATTTTAATAACCCCTTTTTGTAACCCTTAGGATTTTGTTCAAGTGTTTCTAATTTCCAAAAAACTAGTTTGAAGTTGTAACCCTTATCACTCCCAAATTTGGAAAACTAGAACACATTAATATTTGCAAACATTAAATGGATTAATTCCAAGTAGTATCCCTTATTTCTCCTAAGTTATATTTTGCAAATATTATATTAATTTCCCTAAGTTTTGCTTTCAAACAAAGATTGATTTCAATTAATATCTCAACCTTATCTTATAACCTTATAACTCCCTTTTTAAAATGAAAGCAAATTAGATGAGGAAATTTGATTAAGGCTTTGTACCTTTATGAAGTCGGATGAATATGGCAGTAAACTCTCCTTCTTGAGCATGAATTCCCCAAGGTAAGTTGTGGCTTTAATGCTCTTCTTAAATGTTGGTTGATCGAGAGTATTTTCTACTACACCCGACTTGCTTTGGATCACTATCGAATCGCACCCGAACTACCATCGAGCATCTACCATCGATCTATCAAAGTGTCATCAATCCACTATCGAGTAGCTTCCAAACTACTCTCGTATCACTTTCAACTATTGCACTTCCTTTCCAAGGTCCAAGGCATCTTTAATATGTGATAGGATGAGTGACAAGTGTCACGACAGAAGTTTTAAATGCTCATGGAAGCTTCGACTAGTTGGTGGAGGTGCCAAACTCACTCCACTACTTGTGACAAATGTCACCTTTGGATTGAGATATTTTGATTCTCCCTTGAGCATTATCCAAGAAATGCTCCTTCCTCAACGTCTACAAGACTTCCTTGTTGTAACATATATCAAGCTATTAGTTGTACGTAACTCCTCTTCTACATGGAGTATGGGCACCAAGAAATGTAACATCTTCTTTGTGAGTATTATAGAGGATCTCTCATAGAATGACAAGTGGCAGCTGCATGCCCTTCTCTTTATCAATGCTTACTTGAAGACTCTCCAATGTGTTTTCCACCTTGTTCTTTGTTGTTTTACGTAGATGCTGAAATATCTCCAGCCAAGCAATGCTAATGGTTGAGTTGTGGTGGAGATATGGTGGAGCTTTGGTGGAGATATGGAGGAGCTTTGGTGGCCCTTGAATGGAGTCTGAATGGTAGCGCTTGGATGAAGACTCCTTGATGCTTCACTCCACTAGTTAGCTTTCACTTATGGTAGAAATGCTCCATAGCTTGCTTTGATAAGAATGCTCCTTTGCTTTGATTTTCTCCTTTGCTTTATGTATGCTTCCTCTTTTACTTTATACACTGCTTGATCTTCCCCTGTGCCTTGTCTTCTATAGGTTCGACCATCCAAGATGAGCCCTTTGAGTGGCTCCTATTGCTTGGGAAGAAGAGTGCTTACATTCAGCCTTTCTTGGATGCTTTTTCCTATAGATATTGTGCCTTTTTGGGGCACATTCAAATATGCTCTTGGGCTGTAAAAAACTAGATTAAAGTAGTGCAATAAAATGTACTATAGAATGTACATAAACCTCCTTTGATGCACCTTCTTTTGCACTCTTATTTCAGATAAGAAATTCTGGTTTTATGGCAGATTTTTCTCCTACAATACAAGGGTTTTGAGGTTGTCTTTTATGAGTAGACACCTTCCCATTTTTTCTTGGACACTTTGATAACAAATCCAAGCTTAGATAACAGTAGATAGAAGCTTTTTAATTTATGCAATTTTTTGCACTTTCTTTTCTTGCATTCAATCTTGTAATGCTTTGGATTTGAGACTCACCAAGTCTCAATATTTGAAGCTTCTATTTCTATTTTTGGTTAGTTGTGTTCTTCTCCAAGTTTTGGAGGATTCTAACCTTTTTTGGGTGGCTTCTTTTGGCCACTATGAGTTGCAGATTTTTATGCTTCAATAGTGTCTTTAGACACTTGATACAAATCAGATTTTGTGCCCTTCAAGAACACAAAACTAATTTCTTTTGAGAGTAGTATAATAGTGCAAGTCTTTCACTTTTAATGCACTAATATTACACCTTATCACTCCAATCAACTCTCAAATTAATGCACTAAGAATTTACTACAACTAATCAAGAATAACCTAAAATGAATCTTTAAGAGTTATTCTACAATTTCACTACAACTAATATTGTAGGACTTAGTCTTCTTTTTATTTTTCCAAAATAGATAATAGGTAGTTGATAGAAGCAATTTTGAAATCTAATAAACTCCTAATTAATGTGCAAATGAACCTTAAAAATAACTTTTTCTTTTTGCACTTTCGAATACTGTAATCCAATTTTCTATTTGCAACTTTAATCCAAATTCAGGTGCTTCTAACAAATCTGATAGGTAAATGAATTAATGAACCTACTTGCACCAAAAAGTTGCATACCTTTTTTGTAGTAGCTCTTTTATCACTTCTGTAGAGGATGTAGATCTTGGTGTCTAGGATCACCAAGTTGTTGCTACGAGTATGTCCTTGCAGCTCTTTGTAGACTATCTTGAATAACTCCTTCTTCACCAAATGATGGTCTCGACCTTTCTTTCACGAGCCTAGGATTTGATGGCTTGTTCTCCTCTTCTGTTCTCCTCCTTCTACTACAGATTTGGAGAAGTCTTTGTCTCTGAAGTGATGCCTTCTTGCTGTGAGAGGTAATCTTCAAATCTTCAAGATTTGGTGAGCTTCTTCTATCTTCAAGTCTTCTTGTCGAATTTTGACTTCAAGCAGGATCTTCTTCTGAGATTTGGCACTCCTTGCCAAATTATTCTTCATGGATTTGACACTCCTTACCAAATTCTTCTTCTAGATTTGGCACTCCTTGCCAAATTCTTCTTCTCTTGGGCTTGTTGTCGGATGGCGACAATTGTCCCAAGTCCTTCACTATCAAGAGCTTCTCCTTGGTAGTGGATTTCTCCAATGAGTTCTCCTTTGAGAATATCTTTAGTAAGGCTCTCCTAGCCTTTTTTGGATGCTCGATAAGACCTTCCCAAGGTCTCTGATCTTACAACTTCTGATGGTCTTCCTTGAGACCTTTTCTTCAACCTTCTACTCCTGGAAGTGTTGGTGATGAGATCTACTTCTGGATATCTGATTCTGCTACTTCTAGATTCGAGAAGGACTCACCTAGTCCTTATTCTCCTTCTCCTTCCTTGACTAGAAGTTCTACAATGAGATCTTCTCCTGATCTCTTTGATTTTGCTTCAGGTGTTGAATTGATTCTGAAGAAGATACCCTTCCTAACTTTCTTGTAGGAAGTTTCCCAACTCACTGAATCTTCTTTCCCTACAACAAAGTATTAGTACTAAAATATTTAGTCTACTTCTAAATCAGATATTCTCTTTGAATTCTTCTTTAGGATCAAGGCTTCTATGGCCTTTTTTAGTATCAAGGCTTCTATGGCCTTTTTAGTATCAAGGCTTTTATGGCCTTTTTCAGTACCAAGGCTTCTATGGCCTTTTGGTATCAAGACTTCTGTGGCTTCTCCTTCAAGGCTCCTGTGGCCTTTTCTCCAAGGCTTCTATGGCCTTTTTATGTCAAGGCTTCTATGGCCTGTTCTTCAACTTGTGAAGTTCTTTGATTCAACAATGGAGATCTTCAGTCTCCTGACTTCACCACAACTCTTCACAAGAAGTCTTCTTCCATAGTATTCTTCTCTTGCACAAGGAACCAATATCTGCACTATGAGGGCACGCCGACCTTCGGGCAATGAAGTTGGAGTCTCCTAGATTTCTATCGTAGGAGGAGTCCCAATCCTCTGAGAATTAGTTTTCTGCAAACAAAAGAAACTTTAGGCACTAGTTAGCAAATTCTAGATATCCTGGATGATCCTCATTGAATGATTTGTCAATCCAGTGGCTTGAATGTTGAGTCCTGGTCTTCACGAGTTTTTTCTGAAACTCTGTGGAAAGACTCTAGTCAATTGCAATCTCAGTATTTCTTGGAACTGAGATTTCTTTCAGTCCTCACTCATGACTCTCCCTAATTCTACCACCTAGATTCTTCTGAGAGCTTTTGATAGTGGTTGGTCCAATGGTGCATCAGTTTGTCAAAATACTCAGGCTCAATGATAATGGTGGCTTCCCTATTGACCTACATAGACTAGATCTACCATAGCTCTGATACCACTATTAGCTTTTGATGTAGCGAGCACTGGGAGATAGCAATCACAAGATGTAGAATAATATGAAAGAAAGTAAATCTGCTAGATGACTAAAATATGCAATAAATAGAAATGATATAAAATATTACAATGTAGCTATGGAGGAAATGAACACTCCATTATAAAGCTACTGAACTACATTGCACCCATCACCAATGGATGGTGTCACACATAGAACTAAGCTACACTATGTCCCCTGACTCTATCTATATCCATGACTCTATATCTATCTATCTATGAGGCCATCCTTATATAGGTAAAATAGGATACTTGGCCAACACTCTATCTAGTTGTGCAAGGGATAACTTGCACATGTACAACTTGCACATTGACACTTGTGCATTTATTACATTGCATGAAGTAACTAGATAACTTGCCCCTAAAGTAATCTAAGTATGTACCTTGGAAGATACATTTACATAACCCAAATGATGGAATAGACTCTATTTCTAACATACTCATCATCTATCTATACCAAAAAAATAGAAGCAAAATCTTCACCCTTCTTAGTTGCCTCAATCTTCTTGATTCAAAGTGAAGAACACAAGCTTATACTGAGAGGGGGGGTGAACAGTATAAAACTACTTTTTAATTTTCTTTCCAATCAATATTATGCAATATATCAATAGCAATATCAACATAAGTAATCAAATCAATGCACAAATCACAAAACACAATAGAGACACCAATTTAATTTGGTTCACCTAATGTGGGCTACTCCATGGAGAAAATATTTCACTAAAATTCTCTCAAAAAATCTCTTGGGAAATATTTCCCTATTACAATGTTTATGGACCTCTATCCAAAGGAGACACCAATTCCCTAATCAAGTTCATGGATCTCTATCCACATAAGACAAAAATATCCTCTACTTTGGCTAGTGATATTCTAGAAGAACTACTACCTCCACTGCATTGGCTTATGGATATCTATCCATTGAAGACTCTTGTCCTCACTCATAAGACCTGTCCTCATTGCCCTAGCTAATGGATCTCTATCCACTGGAGATGGTCATTCTCTATACTCGATCATCTCCAAAGTTAGCTCTCAGCTCTATCTCAAATCTGCACTAAACATAGTCCTTCAATCTAGCACAAATATTTCCTCAATATCTATCCTCAAATCTACACTAAACACAATCCTTCAGTCTATCACAAATCTATCCTCAATATCTATCCTCAAATCTGCATTAAACACAGTCCTTCGGTCTGGCATAAATCTATCCTCAATGTTTGTCCTCAATATACACTAAACACAAGTCTTCGGTCTAGCACATATTTGTCGTCAAGACTTAACACAAAGCTTGACTCAATCACAAATCAACTTTGCTATATTTGCCCCAAAACTTAACTCACGGTTTGAAAAAATCAATCAATCAACTCTGATCACAAGTCTTCTCAAAGACTTACCTCAAATATATCTTGTAAGCTTCCACAAAAGCTCACACTAATATGTCCACAAGTCCTCTTTAGAAATTTTCCAATCTGCTCTCAATATTTGTCTTCAAATCTATATTGTAAGCTTCCACAAAATCCCCCCCCAACTCTCCCCCCCACCCCCCCCCGAACACTCACAAATTCTCAATATCCATATTCAAATTTGTATTGTAAGCTTCCACAAAAGCTCACACTAACCTGTCCACAAGTCCTCTCTAGAACTTTTCCAATCTGCTCAATAAGTTTTCACCAAGACTTACCTCAAATATTCTCAACAAGTGCTCACTAGAACTTATCTAATTTGCTCAACAAGTCTTCACCAAGACTTGTTTCAAATCTTCTCAACAAGTCCTCACTAGAACTTATCCAATATCACATAAACATATAGATAATTGTTAGAGACTCAATATGCTTCACATTCACAACAATGCTCAATCACTTTCAATCTCTTTCTTTAATCAAATTAGAATATGGAACAATTTGTTTCACAAAAATTGAACTACCACTTCAACACTTCCACTTGACTAGGCTCAATCAACTCCACTCAATCACTCACTCAATAAAGCACTCCTTGCTTACAAAATCTAGTCCAAGTATATGAACATTCACTCACTTATTTCCAATAATGCTTATCAACAATCTCACATAACAATGATACTCATGATCTTGCACAAATCCTAGTTCAGGATAGTTCACAACTTCACATAACAATGATACTCATGTTCTTTCACAAACCCTAGTTCAAGATAGTTCACAAATTCACATAAAAATTATACTCATGTTCTTTCACAAACCCTAGTTCAAGATAGTTCACAACTTCACATAACAATGATACTCATGTTCTTTCACAAACCCTAGTTCAAGAATGTGAAAGCTTACTCAAAATTTTCAACAATGCTTATCAAACAAGGTTTCTAGAATCAACTTTCATCCCAAAAAAACCAAACTCAACAATGCTTATCAAACAAAACTTTTCACTCCAACTTAGCATTCACAACATTCAACAATTATTCTCAAGGATAATGTGCCCTTACATCTTGTTTGAAGAAGATCTGACTTCAAACACCTGTTTTAATCACAACATCTTTCTTTGCCAATCACAAGGGTTAAATAACATATATCTGTCCTTAATATTTTTCTCCAATAATATGCTCAAAGAATTCTAAAATAATTCTTTTATTATTCTCAAGGACCATGCATTAACTCACACAAGTTTACTTAGCAAAATCATTTCAAAATAATAACATCACCTTATACAACTTATTACTCCAATACCCTCAATTTAATATTCAACAATATCAAAAAGCCTTTTACAGAATAATATACTCTTTCTACACCTTATGACTCCAAAAATTATCTTCAAAAATCATAAGCCACCTAAACCTTATCACTCCTAAATTATCAACACAATATATCCTTTAAATGCTTTATCATAATAAATTTAGGCCCTCATACATTAGAAAAAATAATTATTTTCTTCCTCGCTTTGCCAAAAGTGCCCATGCAAGATATTTGTCCTCTCTGCCTTGCAAAACAGTGAGCATGCAATATGAACCCACAAATATTTCCCTGCCAGTGCCTTAGCCCACGGTTAGCTCGTTGTGTGAGCTATAGGTCCACATGGGACCTAAGTGCACCTGCACGCACTTGTCCTTCACGCTATCACCAAAAGCCTTTGAACAAAAAGACTTCCCCTTTTTATGCTACGGAGTCTCAAACTCGAGACCTCTCTGATGCTACGACTTAGCACCCAAGCCAAGCACCGTCTGGGCTACCCACCTAGATGGGTCTAAGAGCTTGGTGCTTCTAGATCTTATGTTTTCCTCCTCAAATTTAATACTACGTAAACTCTTTCCTGCCTTCGTATTTGATTGATGAGCACACTCTTTTATTATTGCATAAAATTTGAATGATCACTTTAGCCTATGTTTGAGGCAATATTTATATGCCATTAAGGCATTTCTCCTTCACATCGACGAATTTAAATTATATGCCTTCTTAGGTATTTAACTTCACGTCGGCAGATAATTAACCTTTAAATTTTGACTTTAATATTTAATTTATAATTATTTTAAATTCAAAAATGAATTTAAATATTATAAATTAAGAAATTAAATATCCATTTGGCCTTTTAAATGAAATAAAATGTGAACCTCCTTGTGCTTTTGGGAGAACCTTTTGCCATCATTAAAATAACCATATTATTTTCTTCCAATCACCATGGAACGAAGATATATTTGCAACTCTTTTCTTTTGCATTGGCTTAACATTTCCTTGACATCAATGACAATAACTTCTGCTCAGCAAATCCTGCTCATATTTCCAACACAAAGACTATAGATGCCCTAATATATGTCCCACTATCTAATGAAGCCATACTACTGATCTTATAAACCATACAATGGTATCCAAAAATCATAATCACTACAAGATAGAGAGAAGGTAGATTGAACCCTAGACCTAGTAGGTACAAAAGACTAACATACCCCTAACAAGTCACACAACCATCAAGCATAAATGTCACGTGTCCCATACATGAGTATTAATATAAACATGAAAGAGGACTCCCAAGGTGATATATGTGCATCATCCAAGCATCTCCTTCACATGTGCAATGTAAGCACTCCCTTTTAGCAATTGTACGTTTATTTGGATAGATACTTGTAAAAATTTTAGGGGCTTTGAACTTGATATCATCTACGTATAATCCTTAATTGTTCAATAAGGTAATTGTATAACCTTGATGCACTTACTATGCTAATCAAGCAAGCCCAAAGCATAAGGAAGTCCACTAGGCAATTGAACCCACACCCTCCTTTTACAAATGTTTGAAACATACCATGCCAGCCAAAGTAGCATGCCATCTAGACATACTCATGGGATGAAATCTCTAGTTGGAGATTTAATCATAATAATATTCTCCTCACTGGAGAGTTAATCATAGTAAGATTCTCCCCACACCAAAAATTATTTTATAAAATACCATATATTTTAAACTATAAAAATAGGAGATAAATTTGAACTAGAAATTTTAATTATCAATATGAACCTTAGATGAAAATATCTATAAAAGTGTTGAATTTGAATAGCCCTAAAATTTTAAGAAGAATCCCAAATTAATGATGATTCAACATAGCTATAATGGTTTTCATTATACAACATTTATTCAAACAATATGTGTCAAATCATCCTCTTTAGATGAAGCATCATAAAGTTGTTGGAGTATGTTGATAACCTATTTTTTGGCTAGCAGTTATTTTCCATGGATTAATATCTACCCAAAAATTTCTAGCAACTTGAAGAGATTAAAAATATTCAACTTCTTTTTCATTATTTTGGATGTCATGCAAATTGCCCTCTTATCTATACTATACTAACACCAAAAAATCTAAGCAAACAATAAAATGGATGTATTAATAAAAGTCCATAAAAAACAAATAAGGTTTGTAAAAACCTTAAAAAAAATCAATCCACTACTTTTATAGATAATTCCTTCTTAATCATCTATGGATTAATTGAAATAATTCATCAAAAAATATATAATAAGCATATCTAGGTGTCTTTAGATAGAAGATACAAAGACACTGAGATGGAGGATGGAGAATCATCTAAAATTACAAACCTAGAGACACCCTAAGTGAAGAGAATAGGGACAATGATAATAAGGCTACAACACACACTAATATGAGTCTAATAATGATAGATCATGATAAAATTATTGTGACAACATAAATTTATAAAAAAAATCACTTAAATTTATTTTGAATATATATTCTAGAAAATACAAATTAAGTTAGAAACCAATTTTTTTATTGAAAATCTTAGCTAGTTTTGAATAGTAAGTAGTTTTTTATAATGTCAACCATCTATAAATACCCATTTAGCCTTCCCCGAGATGCATCAATTTTTGAGGATCATATATGTGGTTTCTCTTTTCCTCCTATTTCTTGTAATATATCATTCTTTGTGATTTCTCTTATTTTGTGTTGGTCTGCTACCACAACTAACAATTTATATGCTTGTCCTTCATATGGACACCATCATCCACTATTCATTCCAAAAATAACATTCAATATCAATATCAACATCAATATATATATAAATTAAAACAAATGGATTGTAAATGAAAATAAAACAACAAAAACACCATGCAGTGTAGATTCTCATTTGGTTAAAGAACCATGGACAAAGGACTAATTTATATGATGAAATCACATAAATCTTGTATGTGGGTGTGACATTTTTAATCCAAATAACATGTACATTGTCTAATTCAATTGATTACAAACTAAAATTATCAAATTATCATATAACCTATCTCCAATAGCATATATACCATATCGCTAGACGTAGTGGTCTAGGACCAGAGTGCTCACACACATTTCCAATTAAAATTTGGAAGAAGTCTAGGACCAGGGATCAAGAGCATCTAAAAAAACTTAAATGGAAATGGCTCGAGACTGAATTCAAAAGCCTTTCATGCTTTCCAATGTGTAAGTTTCTCGAGGCCTGGATTCTTCAAGCCTGGTATGAGGAGGTTATCAAAATTGCATGCGATCGGGACTTGCATGGGCATGGGATTAACTCCTCTCACACTTATCTAAGGTTGGGACTTGCTCCTAATCAATATGAGTGGGCTAAATCTAAGTCCAGTTTTGGGAGTATGCCCTAGACTGCAACTCTTCATTTTGTTAGATGATGTCAACACAAATTTTACCTTGGATTTGGGATTATGCACGGGATCAAGACTTTCCAAATCCTTGAATAAGCAATACCCTAAAAACTTGAACTTTACGTATTTAATCAAACTAACAATGCCAAATCTCGCGAAAAAAAATACTTAAACAAATATGCTCACAACCAATTTAACCAAAGGCATAAAAGCATAAATATATTTCTTATATGAGCAAAATACAAATATGTTGTGTTTTTAGGATCTCATCCTAACGTTATTTTGTAATTCTCATTGCTTATGTAATGACCCACTTCCAACGTGGGGGATCCCATCTATAATGTTATTTTGCAATATTTTGTAATGTATGTGGCAAGTAAGGCACCTAGCCAAGTGGGGCCATTTCATGTAACCGTTATCAAGATTGTAACCGATGTTTGGTAGAAGATTCTAGCTCGAGTGGCATTTTGCATGTAAGCCAACTCTTGAGCTTAGGGTTAGGGTTGCATGAAGTCTTTTCTTTAAAAGCTATGAAGCCATGTACGAATGTATCTTTTTGCAAGTGAATGAAATATTGAAGGAGGTTGCCCCCTCGAAGAGGCCTACGATTCAATGCTTATTGTGAGAGTGTTTATTTCTGCATTTACTTTTTGCATTGTGATATTGCATGAGTTTCTGCTTAATTTCAGTATTTTGTGTGAGTTTGCTTAATTTTAATAGTAGGTTCCTAACAAGTGGTATCAGAGCACTTTCCAGGGTCGAGTTCTGCTATGACTGCGATAATTCTTGCCCATCCATTCTGCTTGTTAGGTATAATTTTCCTATGTTTTTCATTTCTATTTTCCTTTATTTAAAAACAAAAAAATTTGCAAAAACCAGAAAAAGCAAAAAAATACAGTTTTTTTATAGTAGTTGAGTAGGTTAGAAACCCTATGCCGGGGGTTTTAAAATATCGTGAAGGAGCTATCATTATTGGCTAAGCTAGATAGCCCATAAAGCATCTAGTGAAGTGAGGGGTGATCAAGCTCCAATACCCAGGCCTCAGACAACACTCGCACATGGAATTGAGCTCCCACGCATCTTCGGGTGTATCGGGAGACCATTTAGGCTTAAACAAAATTTTATCCAATAGGAAGCTTTTCGGCCTTGTATTATCCATAGTCCACGGGACACAACATCCCAGACGATTACCCTCTCGTACTATCAGAGAGGCAGATAGTGTGCTCAAGGGTATGTGTGGAATCCTCCTTGGGTAGTGGCCTAAAATATTGGTTCGAGCACTATTGTTCATCACTACGGTATAACAAAGGGCCTATGGGTATTACATACTCCTCTACCTAGCATACCCTAGTTCTATCAAAACTTCATCCTACAAAAACAAAACCCTCCTGTTCTGCTAAACCTGCATTTATGACCCATAAAAGTGAGCATACGAAGGACTTCCCTATCATCGAAGAACAAATTTTTACATGCACCAAATAGTCAGGACAAAGTCTACAAGTGTCTGTGAGAGTCAACAATATTCTAGTACCATCCGGGTCAGTGGTAGTAATAGTCGAGTCAGTGATAGTAATAGTCAGGTTGATAGTGGTAGTAATAATCATCTATACCGGTCAGATATTACAGGTTGTCAATATCAAAAATAAAATTGTCAATGTCAGTAACTGCACAAAATAGAGAATCCCAAGGTCAGGGAAGTGAACAGTGTCAGTAACTATAGTACAAGTGATAGGGATAGGGATAGGATAGTGACACGAGGGTCAGTAGATAGAATGCACAGGTCAGAGATAGTTGATCTAGTACCCAACTTTTGAATCATATCTCCAAATAAAAAACCGACCACACCAATAGACTCATCAAAATAGAGGATAAAAAAATTTGGGGTGCCCAAAATCCATGTTGTGGGATATAGCTCATTGTGACCATCTTTTCGAGCTGATCATTTTGATATATAACACCCAAGCACTTTTTTAGACTCCTTACTAAAAATAGTAACTCCTAAAACCACACTTCTATTTTTAGTAATTCAATAAAAGAGGTTCAAGACTATCCAAAATGGTTGCTGGCACTCGTGGACATCAAAAAGAGATAGATCAAACCACCTCATTGTTGGAATCCCTAAAAAGCACCATTGATAGCATGCACATAGCAAATCAAGCCATGAGGGAAGAGCTTCAAAATTTTAGAGATGATTACGATACCTCTAGAACCCGCCTAGAAGAACAACTTGCAGATGTTGAGTCCAAATTGCAAGGTGGTCCAAGCAAGTCTGAGTACCGTACTGAACAATCACAATCTGATCGAGGTAAAGGAAGGGCAACAGATGACTCTCACCCTCACTATGATCGTGATCCTACCTTTAAGATGCCTAAATTAGACTTTCCTAAGTTCAATGGGAAGGATGTAGATGGGTGGTTATGTCGTGTTGCTCAATTTTTTAAACTCCACGATGTCCCTAGATATTATCGAGTTCAAATGGCTTCCTTCAACTTGGAATCTGAAGCTTTACAATGGTACCAATGGTTGCAAAACACTACCCCTGATCCTTCTTGGGAAGACTTTGAGTCTCAATTACTCACTCGCTTTGGCCCTAGTGAGTATGATGATTTTACAGGAGCATTGACAAAGTTGAAACAAACTTTGACAGTTCGAGATTACCAAATACAATTTGAGAAATTGGCCAACAAAACTAAGGGATTGAATGAAGGGTTCTTTATGAGTTGTTTCGTTAGTGGTTTGAGGGATGATCTCCAAGCTGAGGTCACGATGTTTAAACCACAATCCATGATGCAGGCTATCAAGTTGGCTCGTTTGGCCGAATCCAAATTTTTAGCTCAAAGGCGGATATCTAAATTTCCACAAGCTAGACCCTCCTTCCCTCCTAGATTCCAAAATCAGAATGAACAAAAAACTATTGCACCCAAATGTTTGACTACCACAGAAATGGATGCGCGATGCGCCCAAGGGTTGTGCTACAATTGTGATGAAAAGTTTACTCGTGGGCATAGGTGCACCCAAAAGAAGTTGTTCCTCATAGATGTTGATGAGCCTGACACCAACGACCAAAGTGATGATGACACGAAACCAGTAGAGGAACCACCCCAACCAGAGGAAGAAAGCCAAGAAGAACCACAAGCTGAAATTTTTGTTCATGCTCTTGCTGGCATTACTACTCCCCAAACCATGAAAGTTGTGGGTTATTTCAAAGGCCTACGTCTTACCATCCTGATTGATTCTGGTAGTACACACAACTTTATTGATCCCCGCATTGCCAAGCAGGCAAATTGTTACGTACATACATGTAATTCCTTTGAGGTTATGGTAGCCAATGGTGGGACCTTACCTTGCAAAGGTAAATATCATAATGTTAAAGTAAAAATTGGGGACTATGAGCTCAAACAAGATATGTTTGCGCTTCAACTAGGGGGATGTGATATCATGTTGGGAGCTCAATGGTTGGGCACATTGGAAACCATCTCATGGAACTTTGTCGAGCTCTGGATGCAATTTTCATAGAATGGATAGTCCCACACTCTCCATGGCTCAAAAGTAGGGCCTTCATAGATTATCAGTTCAAGCCGGATGGAGAAGTTGTTAAAAAAATCATCTCGGGGAGTCATAGCTCAGATATTTGTGATCCAACCTCACCCTTCCGAGGAGGATTTCGTTCCCATAGATTTACAACTTATTTTGGCCAAGCACAATTCTATTTTTGCTGAACCATCATAATTACCACCTCATCGCTCTCATGACCATGCTATTCCATTGTTACCTAGCAATGCACCACCCAACATTAGACCGTACTAGTATCCTCATGCTCTTAAGTCAAAAATCGAGAAGTTAGTACAAGAATTGTTAAAAGTCGACATCATTCGGCCAAGCAACAATCCTTACTCTTCTCTAGTTTTACTAGTGCGCAAGAAATATGGGTCCTAGCGGTTGTGTATCGATTACCATGAGCTCAATAAACTCACCATCAAGGATAAGTTTCCTATTTCGGTGGTGGATGAATTACTGGATGAACTACATGGGACTATGTACTTTTCCAAATTAGACCTTCGCTCTGGGTACCATCAAATCAGGCTCAAGGATGAGGATATTCCCAAGACTGCTTTTCGTACTCATGAAGGTCACTATGAGTTTTTGGTGATGCCATTTGGCTTGACTAATGCTCCTTCCACTTTTCAAAGCCTCATGAACAACATTTTTCACCCATTCCTTTAAAAATTCATCCTAGTTTTCTTTGATGACATTCTGGTTTATAGCCGCTCATGGGAAGAGCATCTTGTTCATGTGGATCAGACTCTACAGTTGTTGGCACAACATCAACTTTATGCTAAGCGGTCCAAGTGTTCTTTTGGGTTGATAGAAGTGGAGTATTTGGGACACATTATCACCAAGGATGGCATCAAAGTTGACCCCAAGAAGATCCAAGTGGTTCAGGAATGGCCGAAACCTCACACTCTCAAGGGTCTTCGAGGATTTTTAGGGCTTATAGGTTATTACCGTAAATTTATTCGTAACTATGGTAAAATTGTAGCTCCCCTCACTTCCATGTTAAAGGACTCTTTTACTTGGATGGGACCCACTGAACAGGCTTTCCTAGAATTGAAGCATGCTATGACCACTACGCCAGTCTTAGCCATGCCAAATTTCTCCAAACCTTTTATCATTGAAAGTGATGCTTCTGGTCATGGTATTGGTGTAGTGTTGATGCAAGAAGGGAGACCCTTGGCTTTCACTAGTAAAGCACTCTCCAGTCATAATCTAGGAAAATCCACTTATGCTAAGGAAATGCTAGCAATTTTGCATGTGGTAACCCATTGGCGACCGTATCTCATTGGGCATCATTTCTCCATTAAAATTGACCATCAAAGTCTCAAATACTTTTTGGAGCAATGGGTTGCCACCCTCGAACAACAAAAATGGGTTTCTAAGCTCATGGGCTATGATTATGATATCACTTATAAGAAGGGCAAGGAGAACATTGTGGTTGATGCTCTCTCTCACCAATTTGAGGATCACAGTATGCTATGCACCATTTCATCACCCATTCCATAATGGATCGATTCCTTACGATAGGAGGTACTTTAGGATTCAAGCTTGTAGACTTTGATTGCCTCTCTACACACTGACTCTACTTCATGTCCTGGCTACACTTGGGATGACCATGATTTGCGTTACCACCAACACCTTGTTGTTCCCCACACATCATCCCTACGAGAACTTCTCATGAGATAAATCCATGTTGTGTTGAACTAAGCGTGACACTGAGAGGGGGGTGAATCAGTGTGTATTAAAAATTTAATCCAACTACGAAATCAAATCAAAACAAGCAATCACACAAACATGCATCACATAACACCAGATTTATAGTGGAAACCCGATGTGGGAAAACCATTGTGCCAATGGACTGTTTGGACTCCCATCCAAATCCAACCTCGAAAATGTTTGGTCTTTACAATATTTTTGCAGCACCAACTGTAGGGAATGGCACCAACCAACCCGGACTTTAGCAGCACCAACTGCAAGGAGCACCGACCCCTGTTGCCAAGCACCGACCCGACAAATTTAAAAAGCTCTGATAAAAGTTTTAAATCTCATCAAAAGACCCTGAGTGGTCTAGCTCACAAATATTCTCCTCTAAAATCTTCTGTCTAACCTTTTCAATCTTCTCAACTCTGCACATTGATTATCTCACACCTTGCACATTTTTTCAATCAAAATGCCAAAGAAAAAAAATTCTTCACAACATGCACCGACAGTCCTTTCTCCAAAAAACCCTCTTCTCCCTTTTCTTTTAAAACATATATATGCTTCACATTAAAAAACGCAGCTCTTTTTTTCAGTTACACAAAAGTACCACTCAACCGTTATATTCTTAGAAACTGCCAAAATTGCCAAAAAGAGCTGATAGGGCTTTTTGTAATAGTCATAACTTCCTCCTCAAATTTCCAAACGGGCTAAAAATTGAAACATATATTCTTGGATAAACCGAATACCTTCAGTTTAAATTTTAGATTTTAACTCTTCACGGATTATTCGCAGTACCTCCGACAAAGTGGCCTCTGACGCTGATTTTACACCTGTCACATAAACTGGAAAAAGTGCTCCAGAGCCATTTTGCAACGCTCACCGTTTCTTCTTCCGGACTCCGTTTGGGCTGAAATTTAAAACTTAAGCTCTCAGTATATCCAGATACCTCCAATAAAACATTTGAGGTCCAATTCCTCATGGATTGCTTAATATTCCTCCCGTAAAGTGACCTCCAATGCAGATTTTACACCTGTCACATAAAGCATGAAACTGACCAACAATGCACCGGCGAAGCAACCGACCGTTCCAACACTGCAACCACACTTGCTAATGATAAAAAAACCTCCAAATAGTATCTTGGGCTGTCCAACACATTCCATTGATGTTGTTGCAACTTTGACGATTTTTGCAACTTTGACAATTTTGCTACTTTGACAACTTCCTGATGATTTTTGCAACTTTTGCAAATTTGCACGAACAACCTATAACAACTTCACCCGAACATCAAAAACATCCTCATAAGCATTGAACACCACTGTACATACTCCGAACAACCTCCGAACAACTATCCACTGCATCAACCTATCCATCTGAGTGTGTTGACAACAATGACAATACTGTCGTTGCACCTTGCTCAACAATCTCCCCCTTTGGAATTGTTGGCAACACACGCACAATTTCCTGTAACTCTTCTCCCCCTTTGACAACAAGACCAAAGGGCTGCTGCAAACTCCCCCTGAGTCCATGCACAACATTCTCAGGCAAAAATTATTACACTTAGCAAGAATCACAAACATGAGCAAAAAGATAAACAAAGACACAAATGCTCCCCCTGAGAATGTGGCCCCGATAGCTAGTCAATGCTTGGGAAGTGTGACCACTCCCAATTTCTTGTGAAGGTACTCAAAGACTTCCTTGGGCAATGGTTTGGTGAAGATATCCGCTACTTGCTCTGTTGTTGGAACAAAATCCAACTTAACCTCACCTTCCGCAACTTTCTCCTTCAAAAAATGGTATCGGATAGCAATATGTTTTGTGCGAGAATGCATAACCAGATTCTTTGAGATATTGATTGCACTTGTATTGTCACACATGATCGATATGGGCTCACTAAAATTTATTCCAAGATCCTTCAAAGTTTGTTTCATCCAAAGTACCTGTGTACAACATGATGTCGCTGCAATATACTCTGCCTCTATTGTGGATAATGAGACTGACTCCTACTTTTTGCTATGCCACGCAACAATATTATCACCAAGATAGAATGCACCTCCACTGGTACTCTTCCTGTCATCTACACATCCTGCCCAATCTGCATCTGAATACGCAATAAGGGTGAAGTCCTTACCTTTCGGATACCATAACCCATACTCCATAGTACCCTTGAGGTACCAAAAAATCCTCTTCACTGCTGTCACATGAGTCTCCTTGGGACTAGCCTAAAATCGTGCTACCATGCATACTGCCTGCAAAATGTCTGGTCTAGTAGCTGTCAAGTATAGTAAGCTCCCAATCATGGATCTGTACATAGTTTGATCAACAGGTGGAGATTTGTCATCCTTGCTCAACTTGCAACCTGTCATCATGGGAGTGCTAACTGGCTTGCAATCCTCCATTGTGAACTTTTTCAGCATCTCTTTCACATATTTAATTTGAGAAATAAATATGCCCTTCTCCTTTTGATTAACTTGCAATCCGAGAAAATACGAAAGTTCACCAATCATTGACATTTCAAACTCTTTCTGCATCTTATTTGCTAAATCTTTACACAACTCATCTTTGTTGCTGCCAAATATGATATCATCTACGTATACAACAACAACAATATGATGACCATTTTCTATTTTGACATACAAATTATTATCCACCATACCTTTCTTGAACCCTTGCTGAGTAAGATAATTGTCTAGCCTTGCATACCATGCCCGGGGTGCCTGTTTTAAGCCATATAACGCTTTCTTCAACTTGCAAACCAAGTTGGGATCATCACCAAGCTGAAAACCATCTGGCTGCTCAATATAAACCTCTTCTTCAAGTTTCCCATTCAAAAATGCTGATTTCACATCCATTTGATAAACTTTGAAATTCTTGTAAACTGCTAAAGCAAGAAACATTCTAATTGCCTCTAGTCTGGCCACAGGTGCAAAGGTTTCCTCGAAGTCAATACCTTCAACTTGCGCATACCCTTTGCATACCAATCTTGCTTTGTTCCTGACTACCTATCCGTCTTCATTCAATTTGTTCTGAAAGACCCATTTAGTACCGATTACATTTTTATTTGCGGGTCTTGGTACTAACTCCCAAGTCTTGTTTTTCTCGATCTGATCTAATTCTTCATTTATTGCCTTTACCCAACTTTCATCTTTGCTTGCTTCGACAACATTTTTGGGCTCAATGTTGGATAGTAAAGAGTAGTTACTTACTAATCTTCTTCTTGTCTGAACACCAACTGTGGGGTCTCCAATTATTTGCTCTCTAGGATGATCTTTCTGCCAGCTACCTATTTTGAATTTCTTGTTTTCTTCCAATTCTGAATCACTTTTCGAATCCTCTGAGTCAATTCTTGGTTTCTTTTTCATTTCCTCTTCCTCATCTCCTTCAATGACCTCTTCATAAATTGGGTAGTTCTCTTCATAGCTAATTACTCGTTCCCTTCCTTCATCAACTTTAACATCGACACTTTCCACAATTTTTCTTAGCCTCTTGTTGTAACATTTGTAAGCTTTGCTTTTTGATGAATAGCCAAGAAAAATACCTTCATCCGCTCTATCTTCAAACTTACCAAGGTTTTCTTCAGTTCTTTTGATGTAACACTTGTTGCCAAAAACTTTAAAATATCTTGTTGTTGCCTTTTTACCGAACCACAACTCATAAGGAGTTTTGCTTTCATGCGTCCTCAACATGCACCTATTTTGGATGTATACTGTAGTATGGACTGCCTCTTTCCAAAATCTGTCTGCTACTTTGCTCTCAGTCAACATAGTCCATGCCATTTCCTACACTGTCATGTTCTTTCTTTCTACCACACCATTCTACTGAGGTGTCCTGGCTGCTGAAAACTGTCTCCTGATGCCATATTTTTCACAATACTCTATGAAATCCTCTGAAATGAACTCTCCTCCTCTATCTGACCTTAAACATTTAATCATTTTTCTTGTTTGATTCTCAACTTGGTTTTTGAAAACCTTGAACATCTCAAAAGCTTCTGATTTATGCTTCAAAAACAATACCCATGTCATCCTGGAATAGTCATCTATACACAACATGAAATATTTGTCACCGTTTATGCTTTGCGTTCTCATGGGTCCACATAAATTAGTATGTACTAGTTCCAAAGGTTTGCTCATGTAGTACTCTTTTGTTTTAAATGAGACTCTAGTTTGCTTCCCTTTTTGACATGAAGCACAAATGCTATTTGATGGTTTGCCAATGGTGGGAATATCTCTCACTGCTTTATTTGAACTGATTTTTACTAGGTTGTCAAAACTGATATGACCGAGCCTCTTGTGCCACAACCAATTCTCTTCCATTTGGCTAAAATTTTCTTCTCTAAAATTGATTTGATGCAAATGTACTACAATTTCTTGCAATATGCCCAAAGTTATGACAGTTATAACATTCTACTGCATAATCCATCAAAGGTGAAAAAGCATTTCTACTAGCAAAATTCTTGGTCCTACATTATACTTGCAATCTGAAATCTTATGTCCATAACCATTGCATTTAAAACAATAACCATAAAAGGGATATTGACCTTGGTGGTGGTCTTTGCCATGTTGTTGTAGGAGCCATAAATCTTCTTCTTCTTTGATGTGTGACATTGGTGAAACCATCATTGTCAATTCTCCTTTCGTGCCTTGCATTATTGCTTTCCTTTGCATGATTCATTTTTGCTTGATTAACCTATTTCTTTTCTTCATTCTTTGTGGATTCTTCATTTGTGGCCTTTGATCCATTTGATGATTCTCCTTCGTCAAAACCCAAACCAAATTTGATGCTTGTAGTCTTCTGGTTCTTTATGATCTTATCCAACTTCATAGAACTCTCTTCACGTTTGTGATAAAAGCTAATTTTTTGATTCATCTCTTCTAGTTGCATCCTTAAACCAACAATCTCTTCTTCTAACTTGCTGCAATAATCTATTTTCATGGTTATTTGCACTTCGAGATCTTCGGAGATCTTCTTGGATTCTTCTATCTGCACTTTCAAACTTGTTATGATTTCATTTGCATCCTCAAGATTTCTTGAAATTTTCTTATTCCTTTTTCTTTCTGTCTTCAATTCATCCAGAGCTGCAATTAGTTCCTCTTCCAAATTCACTTCTGCATCAATTTCTTCTTCATCACATTCCTGTTCTTTTTCTGGTTTTTCTTCTTTGAATGCCATGAAAAGAGCTTCACCTATTTCTTTTTTAGAATCCTCACTAGAGTTGTCTTCTGATGAACTAACCTTCTTGGAGATGAAACTTTTCTTCTTGAAGTTGCCTTTTCTAAAATTTGATTTTTTCTTCCAATCACTTCTTTCTCCGTGCGATCCTTCATCACTTATGTTCTTCTCATTAAGTGGACATTTAGCTGCGAAATGCCCAACGCCTCCACAGTTGAAACATTTAAATGGTAACTTTCCTCTGTATTTTTCTTTTCCCCTTTTTAGTTTTCGAACAAAGTTTGCTTCCATTTCATCTGATGTCTCTTCTTCCTTGGATTCTTGTTTTGCTTTCATATTTTTCTGGGCTTTAAAAGCAACTTCTCTATCTGTGGGTTTAGATTTTCCTATTCTCATCTCATATGCAGTCAAAGAACCATGCATCTCATCCATACTAAAAGAATTCAGATCTTTAGCTTCTTCTATAGCTGAAACTTTAGAATCAAATCTTTGGGGAAGGGACCTTAATACCTTTTTCATGATGATAGAATCTTCGATTTCCTCACCGAGTCCTCTAATCACATTAATGACTTCATTAACTCTCAGCATATATGCCTCTATATTCTCATCCTCATTCATATTTAATCCTTCGAACTGAGCTCGATGTGTTTGTAACTTGGCCTCCTTGATCTTAACGTCTCCTTCATGAATGCTCTTTAGTTTGTCCCATATTTCCTTTGTCATTTTACAACCCATAATATTTACCAATTCGTTGTCCACTAATCCACACATGATAGCATTCTTTGCTTTTGAGTCATTCTCAAACAGTTTCTTACCAACAACATCGGTTGGAGAAGTGGTGGGTATTGTGTATCCACTGTTTACTGAATCCCAAATGTCATATCCCAAAGCACAAAGATATATTTGCATCCTGAGTCTCCAAAATACGTAATTAGTTCCATCAAACAATGGTGCTTTGTTTGATGAGAAGCCTTCACCACCTGCCATTGTGTCACTTCCAAGATCACCCTAGCCGGTTAAGCCTATTCAGGAACTTGGATCTGATACCAATTATTGAACTAAGCGTGACACTAAGAGGGGGGTGAATCAGTGTGTATTAAAAATTTAATCCAACTATGAAATCAAATCAAAACAAGCAATCACACAAACATGCATCACATAACACCAGATTTATAGTGGAAACCCGATGTGGGAAAACCACTGTGCCAATGGACTGTTTGGACTCCCATCCAAATCCAGCCTCAAAAATATTTGGTCTTTACAATATTTTTGCAGCACCAACTGCAGGGAATGGCACCAACCAACCCGGACTTTAGCAACACCAACTGCAAGGAGCACCGACCCTTGTTGCCAAGCACCGACCCGACAAATTTAAAAAGCTCTGATAAAAGTTTTAAATCTCATCAAAATACCCTGAGTGGTCTAGCTCACAAATATTCTCCTCTAAAATCTTTTGTCTAACCTTTTCAATCTTCTCAACTCTGCACATTGATTATCTCACACCTTGCACATTTTTTCAATCAAAATGCCAAAGAAAAAAATTCTTCACAACATGCACCGGTAGTCCTTTCTCCAAAAAACCCTCTTCTCCCTTTTATTTTAAAACATATATATGCTTCACATTAAAAAATGCAGCTCTTTTTTTTCAGTTACACAAAAGTACCACTCAACCGTTATATTCTTAGAAACTGCCAAAATTGCCAAAAAGAGCTGATAGGGATTTTTGTAATAGTCATAACTTCCTCCTCAAATTTCCAAATGGGCTAAAAATTGAAACATATATTCTTGGATAAACCAACTACCTTCAGTTTAAATTTTATATTTTAAATCTTCATGGATTATTCACAGTACCTCCGACAAAGTGGCCTCTGACGCTGATTTTACACCTATCACATAAACTGGAAAAAGTGCTCCAGAGCCATTTTGCAACGCTCACCGTTTCTTCTTCTGGACTCTGTTTGGGCTGAAATTTAAAAATTAAGCTCTCAGTATATCCATATACCTCCAATAAAATATTTGAGGTCCAATTCCTCATGGATTTCTTAATATTCCTCCCGTAAAGTGACCTCTGACGCAGATTTTACACCTGTCACATAAAGCATGAAACTGACCAACAATGCACCGACGAAGCAACCGGTCATTCCAACACTGCAACCACACTTGCTAATGATCAAAAAACCTCCAAATAGTATCTTGGGCTGTCCAACACATTCCATTGATGTTGTTGCAACTTTGACGAATTTGCAACTTTGACAACTTCCTGACAATTTTTGCAACTTTTGCAAATTTGCATGAACAACCTGTAACAACTTCACCCAAACATCAAAAACATCCTCATAAGCATTGAACACCACTGTACATACTTTGAACAACCTCTGAACAACTGTCCACTGCATCAACCTGTCCATCTGAGTGTGTTGACAACAATGACAATACTGTCGTTGCACCTTGCTCAACATGTTGTCCCATTAGTTGATCATTTAGGATTTCTCAAAATATATAAATGGTTTAAGCACACTTTTTTTTGGTAGGGCATGAAAAATAAAATTCACAATTTTGTGGCAACTTGTGATACCTTTCAATGGATGAAAGGTGAAACAATGCATTCTATGGGTACTCTCCAACCCTTGCCCATTCCTGACTAGGTTTAGACCAATATTTCCATGGATTTTATTAAAGGTTTACCTAATTTTAGAGTTAAATCTATTATTTTCATGGTAGTAGATCATATTTTGAAGTATGCTCATTTTATTTCCCTCTCCCATCCTTACACAGTCTCCATCGTTGCCCAAATTTTCCTCGATTCTATCTTTCACCTTCATGGTATGTCCACCTCCATCGCGTTCAATCGTGGCCCAACCTTTACTAGTCACTTTTGGCAAGAATTGTTTAAGTTGTATGGAACTCAGCTCAAAATGATTTTAGCTTATCATCCATAAATGGATGACTAGACGAATATTGTCAACAAATGTTTAGAGACCTACCTTCGTTGCTTTACCTCTGATCATCCTACTCAATGAGTGAAGTGGCCTCCTTTGGCTGAATGGTGGTATAACACTTCCTATCACACAACAACCAATGCTACCCATTTCGAGGATATTTATGGGTGTCTTCCACTCATGCCTTCCTCCTACATTTTGGGTAGCTCCAGGGTCTGTGCAGTCGACACTACTCTCAGTCAGCATACCAATGTCCTCCGTCAATTGAAGATGAATTTGGATTCAACCCAAAATTGAATGCGCAAATAGGCTAACCAACATCATTTTGAGTGCAACTTTGATGTGGTTGATATGGTTTTACTTCACTTGTAGTTGTACAAATAGTTATCCCTACAACTTTTTAGGTGCTAGAAACTTACTACAAAATACTATGGGCCCTACCAAGTTTTACAATGGATTGGTGCCACAACCTACAAATTGACCCTTCCACCTACATCCAAGGTCCATCCTATTTTTCATGTCTTCTCTATCAAAAATATGGTGGGCACTTAGGTAAAGGTTCAATTTGCACTTCCAAAATTATATGAAGAAGGTTCTATCTTGCTCTAGCCCAAACAGTTCTCAGATCGTCAGACTCGCACTCTCTGCAACTACACCATTATTGAGGTCCTTGTTCAGTGGCGTGGACTCCAACCAAAATATGTTACACGAGCATCTCTCGATCAACTCTAGCACCAGTTTCATCATCTTTAGCCTTGAGGATAAAGCCTTTTGAAGGGGAAGGACATGTTAGGATCCCATCCTAACATTAGTAATTCTCATTGCTTATGTAATGACCCACTTCCAATGTGGGGATCCCATCTATAATGTTATTTTACAATATTTTTTAATGTATGTGGCAAGTAAGGCACCTAGCCAAGTGGGGCCATTTCATTTAACTGTTATCAATATTGTAATTGATGTTTGGTAGAAGATTCTAGCTTGAGTGACATTTTTCATTAAAGCCAACGCTTGAGCTTAGGGTTAGGATTGCATGATGTATTTTATTTAAAAGCTATGAATCCATGTACGAATGTATCCTTTTGCAAGTGAATAATATATTTAAGGAGGTTGCCCCCTCGAAGAGGCCTACGATTCAGTGTTTATTGTGAGATTTTTATTTCTGCATTTACTTTTCACATTGTGATATTGCATGAGTTTCTTCTTAATTTTAGTATTTTGTGGGAGTTTGCTTATTTTTAATAGTAGGTTCTTAACATGTGCCAGATTTACAATGAAAGATAAACCTTTAGCACCAAAAGTTTCTTTCTTTAGAAGCTTTGCACACTTTTGCAACTAAAACTATGTTGTTTTAGGATTGTTCCACATAAAAGGTGAAAGATTTTTTTCACACTTTTGTAACTAAGACTATGTTGTTGCAGGATTATTCTGTGCAAAATATTCTTTAGAATATTGTTGCTTCAATTGCACCTTTGTCTTTCTATTTGTTGCTACTCTAAAATCTTCCTTCCATCTAAACTATGAATAATGCCAAGCGCTCACATATATAGACGAGAATTGGAGGGAAAGGCTCACCTAATTATAACATGCATTAAATGCAAGGGATGGTGCCTATTAGATCATCAAAAAACTACAAGTATCGAAAATTAAATTCAAGTGCTTCAAAAATTGGCAATGGATCCTAAGATATGCAAAAGATAAGATTTGTCAGAGATCTAGTAGGTGAAATCTGGATTAATTTCCAACATCCTCCCTTAAGCCAGATTTCACAAAAACTTTGACACCTAGCATTTCCTTCAGCCTTTTAAAATCTTCCTCCTTCAAAGGTTTTGTGAAGATATCTACAACCTACTCTTTGGACCTGCAAAACAACAATTCAATTTCATTATTTTTCACCAACTCTCTGATGAAATGATATTGGATGTCAATATGCTTGCTTCTGCCATGAAACACTAGATCCTTTGACAGTGCTATGGCAGAATTATTGTCACAAAATATTGTAGTTGCCCCTTCTTGTTGATGATTCAACTCACCTAAAATTCTTCTCAGCCAAACTGCTTGACATGCGGTTGAGGTGGTAACAACGTACTCTGCCTCAACAATTGATAATGCAACAATGGGTTGCTTCTTTGATGACCATGAAACTACACCTGATCCAAGATGGAATGCATAACCAAAAGTGCTCTTCCTATCATCTATATTGCCAGCCCAATCACTATATGTGTAGCCAACAAGCTCAAGCTGGTCTTTTCTTGCATAAAATATTCCATGGTCTCTTGGTCCCATTGACATACCGTAGTATCCTTTTGCCTACTTGCAAGTGAGTGTTCTTTGGTGCCTCCATAAATCTGCTAATTAAACTCACTGCAAACATTAGGTTTGGTCTAGTTGTTGTCAAATACATGAGGCTTCCAACTAATCTTTTATAGAATGTTGGATCAACATTGTTGTTGTAATCTTTCTTGCTCAATTTTAGACCTGTTGCAACTGGAGTGATGGTTGGTTTGTTGTCCTCCATTCTAAACCTCTTCAAGACATCTTTTGCATACTTGCCTTGAGAGATGAAGATACCATCTGTAGATTGGGTAACTTCAATGCCAAGAAAATATTTCATCAGGCCCAAATCTATCATCTCAAACTCATGCTTCATGGCATTTCTAAACTAGTCAAACAACATATTATTGTTGCTAGTATAAATCAGATCATCTACATACAAGTAGACTATTATCATCTCTCCTTTGCATTAGTCTTAATGTAGAGAGTGTGCTCATATGGGCACTTGATGAACCCATTCTCCTAAAAGTATGCATCAATGTGGCTATACCAAGCCCTGGGTGCTTGCTTTAACCCATACAAGGCTTTCTTCAATTTAAGCACCTTTCCTTCTTGCCCTTCTAGCTCATAGTTGGGTGGTTGGTCTATGTAGACCTCTTCTTCCAATACTCCATTTAGGAAGGTAGACTTGACATCCATCTGATACACTTTCCACCCCTTTTGGGTTGCCAATGCCAGAATCATTCTAACTATGTCAAGTCTTGCTATAGGTGCATACACTTCATGATAGTCAATCCTTGACTTTTACTTATAGCCTTTTGCAACTAACCTTGCTTTATACCTTTCAACATCACCTTGGGCATTAAAATTTGTTTTATATACCCATTTCACTCCAATGGTTTTCTTTCCTACTAGAAGATCCATTAGCTCCCAAGTCTGATTTTTCTCTATGGCTTCTATCTCATCATCCATAGCTTTCACCCATTTACTATCTTTAATTACTTCTTCAAATGAAATAGGATCACACTAAAAAAATAAAGCAAAATCAGAATGCTCTTCATCTTCTATTTCATTTCTAGTTACCTCATATATGTCTTGCAAGCTCCTTGTCTTTGTTGGCATTCTCATGTTGGAGATCATTCTTGCAAGTGGAGGTGAGCTTGATGATGAAGTAGGGTTGTTGCTCACACTGGTACTACTACTTGAAGCTAAGGGTTGATTGGTGCTTTCTCCATTCAAGTCTTTAGACTCAATACTTGTTGGCCCTTATTGACTAGTCTTGGAATTCTAATTCCAAGCTTCATCTTCCATGAACTTCACATCTCTACTTATGATCAACTTCTTTGTGATAGGGTTATACAATCTATAAGCCTTTGAATCTTCACTATACCCAATGAAGATGCATTTTTTACCTTGTCATCCAGCTTTCTTCTCTTCTCATCTAGAATATGTGCATATGCTATGCACCCAAAGACTCTTAAGTGAGCAACACTTGGATTTTTGTTGCTCCATGCTTCTTGAGGGATCATGTCCTTCACACTCTTTGTGGGACACCTATTCAACAGATAAATTACACATGCTATAACTTTTACCCAAAACTCATTTGGCAATGCTTTTACCTTCAACATGCTCCTTGCCATCTCCATTATTGTCCTATTCTTCCTCTCTACAACACCATTCTATTGTGGTGTGTATCTAGTTGTGAACTGCCTTCTGATTCCATTTGCTTTGCAAAAGTTATGGAATTCATTGGAGATGTACTCACCTCCTCCATCTATTCTGAGAGTCTTCACATAGTAGCCACTCTACTTTTCAACCAAAGCTTTGAACTCCTTAAATTTTCCAAATACTTTTAACTTTTGTTTGATGGGGTATACCCATGTCTTTTGACTAAAATCATCTATAAAAGTCAAAAAGTATTTATTGTTGGCAAATGAGTTGGTTTGCATAGGCCCACATATATCTAAATGCACCAACTCCAATGGTTGTGAAGCTCTCCATGATTATCCTATAGGGAATGCATCCCTATGTTGCTTTCCTACTAGGCAACCTTCACATGCTTGATTGGGTTGCTCTATGAGAGGCAATCCCCTCACCATCTACTTTTTATGTAGCAAATTCAAGCCATTAAAACTCAAGTGGCCAAATCTAAGATGCCACAACCATGTAGCATTCTTTACAACTACACTAAATGAAAGCAACATTTCACTCTAAATTTTTAGAGGAAACATCTTGTTCTTTGTCATGGCTACATTTGCTATGAGCCTATTTTCTTTATCTCTAATGATGCAGGCTCCATTTTCAAAATACACAGTGTGCCCCTTTTGCACAAGTTACCCAACACTCAACAAATTATGTTTTAACCCAGGCACATAATACACATCAGGGATGTGTTTTCTTTCTCCTTGTCTTGTGTAGATTATAATCCTCCCTTTTCCCATGATAGGTACCTTGTTGTTGTTTCCCATATTCACCTCAGATTTGATGGTCTCATCTAGCTGTGAGAACATTTCTTTGTTCCTAGACATGTGGTTACTACAGCCACTATCAAGATACCATACATTCTTTTGGCTCTCTTCATCAGCACTGCAAGTTAGCATCATAGACCCACAAGCATCTTTATTTTCTACATTCTCATTCTCATTGGTATAGTGGGCTTGTTGCTTATTTTTCTTAGCCATCTTCTTTCTACACTCATAACTATAATGGCCAAATTTCTTGCAGTAATAACATTGGATTTTAGATTTATCATACCTTTGATTTGATCCTCCTTGTTGATTTTTGTTGTTGCCTCTTCCTCTTGCTTGATGGAAATTGTAGTTGGTTTCTCCTTTGTTGGAGTAGTTTGTTCTTCCTCCTCTCTCATGGCCTCTGCCACCTCTACCTCTATTGTTATGTCCTCTTCCTCCTTGAGAACTTGAGGCTACTTGCTGGGATTCTTCCCTTCTACTATTATCTCTGAATGAGACCTATGTCTTAAATGCCTGCTCCAATGAGGATTGTGTTGTCTAGTTCAACCTCTGCTCATGTGTTTGTAGAGAACCCATGAGCTCATCCATTGAAAGGGTTGTTAAGTCCCTTGATTCTTCAATAGCAATGACTATTGAGTCAAACCTTGTTGGTAGGCTTCTCAATATCTTCTCCACTATTCTCTAGTTCTCAATATTCTCCCCATTCATCCTCATCTAATTTATAATACCCATTGTGTGGGTAAAGAAGTCACTCATGGACTTTGATTCACTCATCTGCAGATTTTTAAACTCCCTTCTCAACATCTACAACCTTACCAACTTCACTTTGTTGGTGCCTTGGAAGGAGTTGGCTAAAATTTCCCATGCCTCCTTTGATTTGGTTATTACTATAATTATGGGAAATATGGTCTCCTCAACTACTTGCATAATGTAGAACAAGGCTTTCTGGTCCTTCTTCTGGTTCTCCTTCAACAAATATTTCTCAGCTTGAGAAAGAGCACTCAATGTTGTTGCATCTATAGGTTCTAGATACCCATTCTCCACCAGGTCCCATAGCTCCTGAGACCCAAATAATATCTTCATCTGGATGCTCCAGTAATCATAATTCTTGCCATTGAATCATGGGATCTGCAATTGCAAGGAATTGCTACTAGAAGCCATTATTGTTGTGGCTCTTAAACTCTCACTAATTGTAACAACCCAAGTCTACTCACTTGGTTGTACCACTAAAAAGAAACAAGTGTTATCATGGGGTAATTTTTTTTTGTTTTCAACTACAATTTTTTTTATAAGAATGCTTTCAGGTTCATAGCAAATTTGTTTCACCCAATAAATCAATATCATACACTTTGGTTAGTACAAGCATATGAGGCCACCTTTGGATCTAATACTACTGTAGACAACCACCCAAGTGGATGAGATTGACCAAATCTCGTGATATGTGCCATTCTATGAAATTGATTTACCTCATTTACGTCCTCTATGTCTGGCATGAGGGTCGATCCATGATAAGGGGTTATCCTTTAGGGCCCATAACACCTAGAGGATGGATGCTTGCTTCCCTATTCCTTTCCATACTGAACCTTCGACTAATTGGTGAATTTTTTCTAATTCTTATATGAAGGAATTAGTGTGCATATGCCTCAATGACTAACTAATTTCTCCCTTACCCGAATTCAGTTAGTGCCATGTCAATACCCTAACCTTGGACTTCATCACACATGCTCTTTTAACTCATGGATGATTATCCCATACCAAACTCCATGGCTTAACTAGCTAAGTTAAAAGGACATGGGACTTATCACAATACTGTTTGGATAGCAACCAAGAGGAGGCATCCCATATCGCCCCTCATACCCTTTTTTGATCAAGTCATTGTAGACCTATTCCATCAGAAAAATAGTTGCTTTCGAGACTAGTTGTGTGCATACTCACACCTCACTAGTTGTGTGCATACCCGCACCTCAACTACATTGGGTGTTTCTTGTTTTGTTTACCTTCACGAGGAATGAGGTAGCCATTCCTCACCATGGTAAAGTTTTTCAATAAAAAGGTTAAGTCTACTTCTAGTAGCCCCTACTCTCTAGTTTATTGGATTTAGAGTGACTTTTCCTACCAATCACTTTACATATACAACATAAAATAGAGCTAGGTTATCTCTTCCTTCACATCAAATTAAGCTTGATTAACTTAGAGCTTAAGAGTCTTTACTTTCCTAAATTGAAGTGTAGAATTTAATTTTCTAAGGCTAGGATTGAATTCCATGTTGCTATTCAACCACAAAATTGTACTACAATCTCTAGATCTATCTCTTAGATCACCTAGTTTTATTTGTTCTCTAAGTTCATCTACTTTTTTTATACATACAAAAATGAAGTCACCACCACAAGAATATCAAAGTAAAGCTTTTATGCACATAAACTTTCTTTATTCAGCAATAATACATGACTGCTTGCTTGCTTAAGTTGGCAGCATTTGACAATATGCCACAATGAAAACATTTCCACATGGGTCCCATTGGGACTTTTCAACATATTCTTAGAATTCGGGTTAAGCTCACCGACCAAACTATTGCATCCATAAACTTTCTAGTTTACGATCTCTGGAGTTTTATAAATGAATAATTTTCAATAATCCTCAACTAAGGAACTGGAAACATTTTCGACAATCAGATTGATCTCACTCCGGCTAAAACTATGTGCAGGCTTATTAGGAGATGTAATGCTGGCTTATAATAAAATTTAGTGTTTACTTGGCATGGTTTGCTACCAGTTCTATTTACAATTGAATGGAGTTTGCTTTGCTTTACAATCTATTTAAAGCACCAGAGTATATATTAAAAAGATTTCAAAACCATTAATCATTTCATATCTACCACACAACACACTCCTCACTATTATCAAAAAAAAATTATGGATGTGCGGCTTCAACAAGGTTTAACTTAGCCCAAAATCAAATTTTAAACTTTCCAAGAATAATAAATAGTATAAAACCAAAATATATGGATTCGTAAGTACACATTTTATATAAAATGCAGACAACATTCAACAAGACTTCCCTTTGGCTAGCGCAAGCTTAAAATGTTGGCTTGGATTATTTTCCTTATATCTGGGAACCTCAAACCAACTAGTTTAACTTTTAACTCTTAAATGAAGATAAAGTTGTGACAAGCCATCGTTTAACCAAGACATAGCACAATTTGCAACCAAGTCACTATTTCTCAATCTGTTTTCTTAATACAGGAATTAGACATTACAAATTTCAACACAAATTTTTCTCTCCAAAACATATTCAAACTAAGTCTAACACAGTATTATCGGGCATAAATTATCGTCAACGAATAGAACCAATACTTGGGTGTCCTACGTAAGGATTATACAAAACAAATACATGCTTGTTCCAAATTTTACAATTTTACAGAACACATATACAAATATTGGACTGAGTGTCATTTTGACACAATGTTACGCAGAACAAAGCTCCTTGCATGGTCGAACACATCAATCATTGCTCCATGGCTTCTCATATGCATTACGACCAAGAAGGAATTGCTTCTTTCTAATTTAGGTAGCCTTCATAATCTAGTTCCACCATCCAAGTTAAAGGAGAACAGTCGAGTGGATCAGATACGACCTCTATACAATAAGATGAATACTAAATGTAGTATATATTTTCTTTTACAATCAGTTACAGATGATATATCATCAATTCATCATTCATGCAAGAATCATGGCAATATTTTAATACGAACTTAAACAAATTATAACAAGCACTCAATACTTCATCTCAAGCATACAAGTATTCTAAATTGATCAAAATGTTTCCATCTGCAACTGGTTATCTCCCATACCAAGTACAGTTCATTCAGCCAAAATGATTCCAAAGGAATTCATAAACAAAAGCATTTTCATTTTCAAAACACACAACAATGCAGTCGTTCAAGAATATTTCTTTTAATTTCCAAGATGTTATTCATTATGTCCAATAGCACGCAAAAGAATCAGAATACTTCTCTATATATTTAAAGACCAGAATTACCAGGTTTACTTGAGTCCTTCGCCACTGAACCGAGTCTCGTTCTCCCAAGTTGATCCTTCCACTATCAATGTCTTGTTTTTTATTCCTTCTTTTCTTCCTCTTTGAGCCATTTTCTTACCTCTACATATTTTCTCTTCAATACCCAATGACGTCCAAATTTTTCTCCCATTCTCCACATGCAAAGCCAAGCAATCCACTACCTCTAAACTCAGGTTACACTTTTCCTGGATTACCACCATATTGTCCCAGTCGGAGTAGAGTTAGTGCAACTTTACTTATTTCTCATCATTATGGCTACATGAATCCTTCTCCATCATGCGTAACCACACCAATACATGAGAACTAATCATTTCAGCATACACTCAACACATTTCCACTTCTATTTTGCTATTATTTATATTTTTAATTATTTACATATACTATATGCACTTTTCACATATATTATTCCTATTTACTATCAACCATAATCAGTGCATCACCTTAATATATTTTTAACACAACAACATATATAAATTGAAAAGGGAGTGGCTCATGTTTGTAATATTTTTATTTTCGACTCCATTATACACATGCTTTATTTCTTTTCATCAAACAACAAACATCCAACATGAACCAAACAGTAACACAAATCCTTTTAAAACAATGCACCTATATGACATGCAAAGTGCGATCTTTCGTGTACTCGTAGGCTGAATCATCACTTCCCCTCTTTACCTTTGTCCCCTCTACCAACTTTCCATCACCCGAAGGTATATTCCTGGTCCTACGAACACAAAATCATTAGCAGTACCACATTTCAAGGAAAAAGGTAAATTGAAACCATCTATTCATTTTGCTACTTAAAGCGGTGCGAGGAGGGTTGTTACACTGTACGAGGAGGATTGTTACACTAATGATACAATCTCTGATACCAATTTGAAATATGCGGTGATGTGGACCAGACTGCTCATGCTCCTCTCTAATTAAAATTTAGAAGTAGTCTAGGACTGGGGCTCAAGAGAATCTAAAGAAACTTAAACGAAAATAGCTCGAGATTGGGCTCAAAAGCCTTTCACATTTTCCAATGTGCAAGTTGCCTGAGGCTAGGATTCTTCAAGCCCAGGATGAGGAGACTCACAAAATTGCATGGACTAAGACTTGCACATGCTCAGGATTAACTTCTCTCACACTTTCCTAAGGCCGAGACTTGCTCGTAATTGGGATGAGCCGGCTAGGGCTAAGTCCAGCTTCGAGAGTATGTCCTAGATCGAAACTCTTCACTTTGTTGGATGATGTCAGCACAACTTTTACCTCGGCTTTGGGAATATGCACGGGATCAAGTTCTCAAATAGGCAAAACCCTAAAATCTTAAACTTTGTATATTTAATCAAACTAACAATGCCATGTCCCGTGAAAGAAAATACTTAAACAAATATGCTCACGACATAAAAGTAACAAATATATTTCTTATATAAGAAAAATACAAACACGAAGCAGCTTTACAATGAAGGATAAACCTTTTACATTAGAAACTTCTTTCTCCAAAAGCTTTGCACACTTATACAACTAAAACTATGTTATTGCAGAATTGTTCCACAAAAAAGATTCTTAGAAGACTGTTGCTTCAACTCCACCTTCACCTTTCTAGCTTTTGTTACTCTCGGCTTTACCTTCTATCCAAATAATGCCTAACGCTCACATATATAACTAGGAATTGAAGGGAAAGATTCACCTATTTCTGACATGCATTGAATGTTAGAGATGGTGCCTATCAAATGGCTGAATAATTACAAATACCAAAAATTAAATTCAAATGCTTCACAAACTCCAAATAGATACTAAAATCTAGGGAAGATAAAATCTATCAAAAATCTCATAGGTGAAATCATTTAATTTCTAACACTTACACCCCAACCCTTTCCACTGGGGCAAAATTCCAAACACCAATTTAGTTCTCCTTTTATCCTGGGCATCTTTGACTTTCTTTTAGTCTTTGACAGTGCTCTTCTTTTCTGTTTAGTAGTTTGGTGGTGTGATTTTTGATTTTATGGATAATTATTATAATTTATGGTAGTAATTATTCTTATGAGTATGGTTTATTAGTAAGGATGTTATTTATATTATCTTTTTTATATTATGGATGATGTGATCCCAATTCAATTCTTATGATGAATATGTATAAGAAGTATTATCGCTCATATAAAGAAGTTGGAGAGCAAGTGGGTAGTTAAAACTCTTCAGTTATCGAGAGGCCCAGGTTCAAATCTTTCCCCTCACATGTTGCGGATATGTTGTATATAAAAGGTTCCTCATTAAAAAAAAAAAACTGACGTATTTTTTAGTCAATACGTATTTTTCAAAAATATTATATTATATTTAATTTTATAACATTTTGTTTTGTATTGTAAATGAATGATTTTAATTGGAACTTTTCAGGTTTATCATCGTATCACGAAACTATACCAATTTCAAATTCTATAAGATTTTATTTTATTTTTTATAATTTTTAATTATAAATTTTATAAATTTATTATCTTAATTTTTTTATAAAATTAAAATTAATTTTTTATAAAATAATGGTTGAAATTCAAATTTCAATTACAGAAAAAGTTGATCCATCTCCACGAATGTTATACTTTTTAAAAAATACTTATTTTCATAACATAAAACAAGATTATATATATATAAGAGATTTTTGAGTTTCACTTCTACTAATATGAGAGGACGTTAATTGTTGAGTTCTTCGACTTGTACTAATATGACATATAGTTGCTCCAATTGTGCTGTTTTTAGACTGACAAATCATATTTATAATTTTTATTTAAAACTTTTTAAAAATTATATAATTTTTTAAATTTTTTATTTGACACCCATTTTTAGGAGAAGTATTAACCTTTATTGAAACAAAAGACAAATATGTTCTTAAAAATAAATGATTTATAAAAAAATAAAATAAAAAGTTTTTAAAAGTTATGGCTGGTTAAGTATTTATTAAAAAAGATTTAGGTTTAAATTTGAAAGCATGCTTGATAGATTATAAAGGTAGTAGTCTGTTTTGAATCCTGAATCTTGTGAGTGCGCACCAAAACTGACGACAAAAGTACCAACCACACCAACCCTGAGCTACTGGTGGTCCAGTTATAACTGAGATGGCATAAGGATTATAGAAAACAGCCCGAAGATTTGAATCTTATTTGCTAGTAAAAAAATGATTGTAGATATAAAAGTAACAGATTCATTTTCTTATGTATAAAAAATAAAATAAAATAAACCAACTATATAGTCAAATAACAAAGACCCCAATTTCAGGGTATGTACAAATCGAGAAACTCGGAGGCAAGTTGGAGAAAAAAACATTTAGATAAGATAGCTTCTTGGATCTTAAACCATGATCCCCTGAATATAGACAAAACTCAAAACTCGGTTACCACTGCAGAATAGATTAGAATAGAATATATTCTTGTTACTTTACTTATAATGCAAATCTTAAATGGATTTTTCTAATGTCTAGACAGCAATATTTTCTAGGAAACTGTAATGCCGGCATTGGTCGATGTATGATAGTAAGAGATTCCCAATCCGGTATTTGCTTTGTCATGGACGAAAAGGGAAATCCCTTCATGAAGCATGTACAACAGAAGTTTATGAATATCTCCTAAGGAAATACAATTTACTATACATACGATCCCACTTAAACTATCATAAAAGTTGATGGCTGCATTCTAGCGGAATCCCTCTGCCCTTGTCATCGCAGTAGTCATAAACAAGATAATGAGTCCTCACCCACTGGAGGTTGGATCTATCCCTTGAACTCAAGGCCGCATATTTTCTCTCGTTCCACCAGTTTTTGGTGCTTCCACCCTTGCAGAATCTCGGATTGGCATTCCATACACAGGCTTCGATATTGAAGTCTGTGAAGGAAACCAGAAAAGGCCCCCAAGTCCAGTTGATCTTTGTTTTCCCGCCATTGGTTGCCCAGGTCTCGCCGTTCCATATGCTGGCATACAGTGACATGGGCTGCCTTCTTGGATATGGTATGCCCAACACTGCATTGTTCTTGTGCGCTCTGATGAGAATGCCATCTACCAGAAACCTGAATTCACCAATACAGTGTCCTGGTCTGAGGTCCTTATATGATTGGATAATATGACTGAAAAAAAAAAAATTAAGGTAGAAGGATTCCATGTTAGAGAATCCAAGGTTTACTTACAGAATATAGAAACGGTTCCAAAACACTGTGTAGGTGTGGAAGTCTGCAGTAGGGTCGAACCAGAGGGTGATCCTCTGCTCTCGATTGCCATAGCCGTTGGAAAATATATTTGTTTGCATGATGTAACTCTTGCCCTCCACATTCCCCAGGAATTCAATATCTATCTCGTCTCGGTTGGGTTGATTTGAATACAACTGTGCGTTAAACATTTTAACAAAAATATCAAGCTTACATAACTATTCCATGCTTCTAAATTTTTATTATGGAATATGTTATTAGATTTGCAACTTAGTTAGAAAGGAAGAGGACGAGCTCCCCACACAAATAACAGTTTGATAACAGTTAAATGTTTGTTTCAGTTAATTTTTTTAGAAAACCTAATTCTATTAACTTTATTTTTATCTAACGAACCAAGAAAACCTTGTCCTATTATCGAACCAAAATTTATAAAGATTTCTTAGATAACAAAAAAAACAGAAAGAGAAAGAATGAAACAAGAGTGGCATTACGTAGTATGCTACGACGGTTCCAGCAGAGTTCCCCGGAGGCAGCTTGATCCGCATTTCGAATTTGCCGAACAGATACATCCTCATTGTTGCGAAAGCAGAACCTGAAAGCAATTACAAAAATATAAAATTAATCAAAATATAAATATAAAACAAAACTCTTATCAATTTCAAATGAGTATGTATATATAACATCTTAGAAAATTCAGTTGCAGGTTATATTATTATAGTACCTGATTGTTTGTCGAGGGCAAGCTGGACGCCGCGTCCTCCGTTGAACCTGGTGATGTGATTGGGCGCCCAGATGACGTAAAAATCATCGTCGAAATATCCAGAAGTGCGAACGCCCACACATTCAGATATTACTGTAGCCAAAATCAAAACCAACATGCGTCCATGACTAATCATGACCATCTTAAAATTCTACTAATTATATTGAGAAGCAAATTCTACGGTAGAAACATTACTGTTTCTGTGTTACAAGTGATTTGCTTGATTTGTATTTATAGGTCTAGATTCAACTTTCAAGGGGTAGAAAGGATAGTCCGGGCCGGTTAGCGCATAGCCAGCTCAAGAGATCTTTGCAATGAATGTGAGGATTACTCCTGAGAGTGAATATGATTTTCCTTCTTGAGGAAGAAGTATAAATCTTAATGTGGAAATAAGCCATCTTAACCTGTATGCATAAATGGAATTTTCATTTTGTTAAACCAGGCCTCAAGTTTCCGCCAGGGAAAAAAAGTTACTTAGATACCCTTAGAAAACAGGAAAGTTCTACACGTATTGTTGTTTCTCAGATGATTCTATTCCTAAGCTTTCTACACCAAACCTTAAATATTAAACTTTCCTTATGTGAGGGGATTTAAAAGAAACGCCGCTATGTGATACACCAACCTTAAACCAGTATCTCTTTCTTGCATGAGGGACCAAAGACGGATATACTTCCCTGTGTTCTAACTCTCTTTCTTGCATAAAACCTTTTACAAAACAATGTTAATGTTTTAAAAATTTTTTTATTATAAAAATCTAAGTTCAAATCACGAAAAAATGATCCATTATGTGAAACTGTTCAAATATCAATTCCATCGTAATACAAAGAAAAGTGCTTCGGTTTATACGTTGAGTGAGGCAACCGAAGAAACAATTCTTTGTGTATTTGTTTTAGTGCTTTACTGCTATTCACAGACTTTTGTTTACCAGCAGTTTACTTTCGGCCAAAAGCAAAATGACCTCAGTGAGGTGGGATCTCGCCTGTCATAACAGATCTGCAGTGTGAACCCGACCAAAAAAATAAAAATTCTTAGCTTAAAGTTCACTGTAATCATTAAGCCACTTGGAAGAAATTTCATAACGACCTTATTCTTTCATACTTTTAGAAGCAAAATAGCTTACGGTAAGCCAATATTGAAAAAACGCATAACGTTTATTATTTTTATACGCTGGAAATCGACCATGACTGCAACGTGGGAACATGTTTCAAGCAGCTTAAGCATAACTTTTCTTTAAGAATTGCATGCCATAATTTTTCCTTTTTCAATAATTAAAAAAAAAAAATAGTTTGGATATGTAGATTTTATTTATAATCTGATACATTGCATCGATCCATACCAACTATAAGCCAAATCTGACCAGTTTACGGTTAATTTTTTTTTAGATAATGCAAATAATGTAAATTGAATTAGATAAATGTATAAGTTTTTTTTTTTAAATAATGCAAATAATGTAAATTGAATTAGATAAATGTATTAAGTTATTTAAATTTAATTAGTGAACGTGTGTTCATATTTAAAATTTATTACTAAAGTTACAGTTATATCTATTTTATAAAAAACATTATTAAAAAAAAAAATTAAAGAGGTTTTCAAAATAAAATATATTAATAGCTTTATTGAAATTTAAAATTAATTTATTAGTAAAAAATTATATTTAATGATTATCTAATGTTTTATATAAAATTTTGGTAGGAATTCTAATTATTATATTAAATATTTTTCTAGATTTAAATTTAAATTCTGATTGGATTTGACTATTTAATTTGGTAATCTTTTATTTTCTTGTTATTTTTATTTTGTGGTTTAAAATTCTCAAAGCTGAATAAATATATTTTGTGGGGTTAAGATTAAGATTTGAAAAACTAAGATCCCAAATATTCTAGTTCATGTTTGTTAGGAAGGTTGAATTAGGTAATGGCAAACCCACAACACAAAGGAGATAAAGGAAAAATAGGTGGGATTAACTTGAATATATCAATTGACACCATGGCTAGCCCATCTAATGATAGAATAATAGTTTTAGAACACATAGGGTCCAACATATCCTCATCATCCAACAACAAAAAATGATTTTAGAACAAGTTATTAAAAATTAATCTTTTTGGAGATAATATTGGTAGAATTGAAATACTCCACTACCATGGGTTTGTATAGTAGTAATGATTTTATAAATGAATGCCACTTTCAAACTATGTTGCAAATCAAAAAATAAAAATAAAATGAAGATAATCTATTACAAATAAAATAAATTTAGGCAATAATTGTAAACATGATGACAAAAGAACAAGAACTACAAAATAAATTAGAGGAGACTAGATCATGGGCACAAATGGTAAGAGATCCAACAATCAATTCAAAGGAACAAAGAGATTTAATAAACAAATTAAAATACAACTATTAGAAGAAAAGAAAATAAAAAATAGGTCAATAAACAACATCATTAAGAGAATAAAAGAGCATGGAGAACAAGAAAACACAACCAACTTAACAAGGAAATATTTTTTGATAAACTTCATTGGAGTAGACAAATTCATCAAGCCTGTACATTAGAGAAAGTAAGGAAAGACATGAGAGCTAGCCCAATCCAAGTCACAATATTCAGTATAAGAGATAAAAGGTAGGTTCTTCAAATAGAGGATTTCTACGAGATCACATTTTTACCTAGATCAAGATCTTACTCATATGCAACAAGAAGAGACAAGAGTATATAGGAAAATGTAAAGACAACAAGGAGAGAAGGTAAAAATAAATGGTTGAAAAATGAAAAATTATGCAATATAAATAGAACAAACCAAAATAAATAGGAGATTGGGGCCTACTAGGAAAACCTAACATTGGTGAGTTGGAATTATCATGGATATCCAGGAGAAGAGATCTTAGTCAAATACCCATAGCTAAATTAAATGATGTAATTGTACTAATAAAAACACATGAACATGATGGACGCAAGATTCTAGAATGCAAAAAATATAAAAAGATATCAATATGGAATAAATTAGTAGAAAATAGAAAAGGACATGGAGGAGTAACAAATACTAATAAAAGAGTCTTAGGGTAGATTCATATAGGTCAAGATAGAAGACCCAAATAAAAGGTATATGTTGTATCTTATTATTTTTCTCCATAACAATCAATTTTTTATAAGAAACATGGCTTAGATCATGAAGATCCATAAATGGCATTGGCAAAATATTTTACAAATATAACAAATTTAGAGAGGTGGATTTAGTGGGTGAAATTGGCAAGCAAGATCTTTAAATATCGATGAAGGTATAGATGGTAATCCACTATGTTTAGAAGAAGAGGTGGATCATCATTGGTTAAGTTCCTCAAATGATAGTCAAGGATCTATCACACACTATGGATATGAACATCTTAAACTATATAACATAGATTGATTGATCATCTATAATGGCATAAACATATGGAAATTTTTTGGAAAACTATTTCTTAACACATAATGGACACAATGTAGTTGATTATGCTATTTTCTCACCAAACTTCATTTCAAGGATAAAAGATCTAGAAACTGAATTTGTTTTCCATGGAGCTAAAATCTTATCACAATCCAATGTATATAAAGATCTAAATATAGGAATGTGAGAAAGAAAAACATATATATGACAAAGAAAAATAAAATTAAAATATCACTCAAGTAGATTATACAAAGAGAGGAAAGAAAGAGGATAAATATTTTTTAACTTATAATTTTGATAGTATTAAACTAATGGATATAGTCATAGAAGCCTTGGAATCATGCAAAAAGTTAAAATTTAGGGAAAGAAAACTTGAAATATTTCCTATAGATCTACGATATGAAAAGGAATGCAAATAAATAAAGAGAACCTTGAAAGAATAGGCAAAGAAAAAATAAATAGCAAGATACATAAACAACTAGTGAAAACAAGAAAGGAGGAATGCATAAGAGCAAGGAAAAAATATTTTTTATATCTTGCAAAGCATAGCCCAAGACAATTTTGTAAGGAGCTATTACAAATAAAAAGACATAAAAAACAATATCACAAGTAAACAATAGTTTCAATATGCTAAACAATTATTTGAGAGAAACTAAGAAAAATATACCCCTCTTATAATTGAAAATACTAAGGGACTATTTTCTCTAAAATATGTGAAGGAGGGCAATAAGAAAATAATAATAGGTAAATCTCAATATATATATGATTTGCAAACTAAAAATCTCACATGTGGGGTTGACATCTTAGAACCAAACATCCAAAATATTTTTTATGGCGACATTAAAGGAGGCTTTCCACTAGAATGGATAATCAATCTAGTCATACCATTGCATAAAAATGGAGATATCAATAGCATTTCAAATTATTGTACCATCATGATTAATCCTTTTTTGGTAAAATTATATGGAAAAAAAGTAGAAAGAAAAACTAGTTAGTGGGCAAAAAATAAAGGAAAGAGAGTAATAGGATAAGTGGGATTTAGATCAAAGTACTCAACAATATATTATTGCATTACTTTAAGGCACCTAATAGGGAGTATATGGAATAAAAAATGAGAGCTTTATTGTTGTTTGTGGATTTTAAAAATGCTTTTGACACAATACTTAGAGGTAAATTTTGGAAAAGAACACAAAAATTTGGTAAAATAATCAATTATAGAGTAGTTATACATAGAATTTATGAGCAAGTGGTGGAAAATTTTAGAACTCCAGAATAACTATCATAGTTTTTTAGGAGTGATATCAAGGTGAAATAGGGTTGTCCATTATCACTTATTTTATTTAGCCATTACATTGAAAAATTGGAGGAATTAGTAGAAAGGATGGGAGGAGAGGGAATACAAGTGGTAAATTATGTATGAAAATATTCTCTATGATGATGATCTCATATTGATTGGAGAGACATTGAAATTTTATAAGAACATCTAAAATATTTAGAGAATTTTTATAAATAAGTTGAAATGTAGGTAAACACTAGAAAGACTAAAATTATTGTTTTCTCTACTTAGAGAGAGCAAAAATAATCATATATTTTATTTGAAGGAAATCCTTTAGAGGTAACATTAGAACACAAATGCCTTGGCTTATATTTTCAAAATAAACTTAGTTGGGAAAGATACAAGATGAAAAGAATACAAGTAGGATGGAAGGCACTCTACTCATTGCTAAATAGGGACACAAAAGTAGATTTGTGGGATTGAAAAACCATTAAGATTATTTTTGGGTTATTAGTTATTCCAATGGTGATGTATGGTGTGAGGTGTGGGCTTGTAATACATTAAATTTTAAATAGATACAAATAGAAAGAATTCAAAAGCGAATAATTACAAATAATTTTAGAATTAAAGAATTAGTTTCATATGATATTTTACCTGCTAAAATAGCAATTTTTCCATTAGAAGTATAATTTGTGATAAGGCTACTGGAGTACCTAAAGAAAATACAAAGAATGGAAGATAGCATGTTGCCAAGATAGGTAATCAAAGAAACACTAAATAGAAGAAAAGACACATGGATGAAACAAAAAAATAAATTGATGGACAAATGGAGCATTGCATTTTATGAGGTCCTAAACTCCAACAAAAAAATTAAATAATATATGAAAAAAAATCAGACTTGTCATGTGGATTAAAAATTTAGGAAGGAAAAAATAGTTATACATCAATGAGTTCAACCCAAATTGTGAACACAACCAAAAAAGTACATAGATACAAAGATAAAATAGAAGGAAAAAATACTTATAGCCCAACTAAAATCTATTTCATACCATCTCAAATACAAAACTAGGAGATGGACAATTCCTTGGGAGGCTATTAGCAATATTACTTTATTTGGTACCTCGATTACCATTGTAAATATTTGGATTAAAAATGTATTTATTATTTATGTCAATAGTATGTGTTAAGATTTGAAGTGTGTGTATGTGCCATATAATCAAGTGTGAGTTATGAGTAAAAGGTGTCATGTGTGTAAGTGAAGAGTTGTGTAAGGTATCATGTGTGCAAGTGAAGAGTCATGAGTGTGAGGTGTCTTATATGTAAGTATGATGTGTCAAGATTATAAGTAGGAAGCTATGTAATCATGAGAGACTTTGAGAAGAACAAAACTTGTGAGAAGTTATGTAATCATTATGTAATAAAGGCATATGAAAGGTTGCATCTCCTATGAGTTTGAGAAGAACAAAACTCAAGTATTAGTGGTATTAGAGCTACATAAGTCAAAGCCAACTTGTTCGTAAAATACCATTTTTTAGTTGATTCAAATAGGAAGGAGAGAATATAGTTTGGAAGCAGTGGATTGGAGAATGTTTTCTAGAGGTATTACTAGAGGACGTTTATTAAAGAGGATGATTTGAAGAATATATTATTGGAGGAAGAATATTGGAGCATTAAAGGAGATATTATTGGAGTAGAAGATAATTACTTTTTGATAGACATTTTCTGTGTTGGAGAAGATATTTTTTGGATTAAAGTATTGTTGGAGTTTGCTAGAGAGATCCTTGGAGAGAATGTTTGCTAGAGAGATATTCTTGAGAGGGTATTTTCTAGAGAGATTGGATAGAACATTTGAATGGTGAGGAGATCATTTGCATTTGCTACAGTGAAGAGAAAAGGATTTATGTGACATGAGTGCAGTCTAAGTTAGAGTTATAGTTGGATGGAGCAAGTGGAGAAAGAATCACTAAGAGAGGAATGCCTAGAAGTATAGATGCAATAATTTTTTGGAGAGGAGTGTTAAGAAGCATAGACATAGAGTTTGCAGCTAACAAGCACCTACATGAGATTTTATGGTAAAAGGCATTTGAGGAGTTTGAAGGAGAAGAGCACAACCAAGTTGAGGAATGTGTATTTGGATGAAACGATTGGAGAAAGTATTACAATGAGAGCGCAACCAAAGAAATGTGGAGTTTGAAGAAGCGAGTGGAGGAAGTATAAAGAAATTACAACTAAATTAGAGGAATGTATTGCTTGATAAATTTGTTGAAAGAATGTTTGAGAAATAATAGCCAAAGGAGGAGTTAAATGCCTCCATAGCAGCTGATAAGGAAATGGCCTGAGAGAGTTTGGTGAATTCAGTAGTGTTTGAGAGGTATTATTATTCGTTATCAATTAGATTATTTTATAATACTCAAAGTAGAGTGGGAATATAAGAATTAAAATTCCCCTAGAGTCAGGATAAACGTGTCGCATATGTGTGCTAAAGTGACATGCTCAACTGAGGATAGAAAACCATACAAATATATTATTAACTTTATAATAGCCACACCATTGCAATTGATTATCAAGCACATTTTTGGATTCAAGTGTATTATAGGGCATATTTAAAGTGATTTTTGGGAGATATAAGAAAGTGATTTAATTTAAATGAATTACTGGGAGAAATAAGGAAATTAAATTTTTGAAATTTGAATTTGAGATTGATTAATTAATTTCTGGATTAAATTGAAATTTGGAGGGAGAAATTGTAAAACTAAGAGTGATTTGGGAGATATAAGAAGAAATTGAATTTGAAATTTAAAAAATTGAAATTGGTTGATAAAATTATATAAGGATTGAAAAATTGATTGATTCACGTGGAATGAAAATTTGAATATTGAATAAGAAGAATAAGATTATGAAATATTCATGAAGTAAAATTGATTGAAGCTTAAAATTTAGGAGTTATAAGGAAGTCAACATCAAAGGAAATTATTTTTTTGAAATTTGAATACATCAAGAAGATCATATAATTTTAAAAGACCAAGTTTTATGAGAAGAAATTTTCAAACATGAAAATATTGTCATAGGCATGTGACAAGATATAATAAACCATGAGAAATCCAAACAAATACATATATATATATATATATATATATATATATATATATATATATATATATATATATATATATGAGTCCCTATGGGATACCCCAATGGTATGATAATGTTTCATCTTGGTGACCTTGGTTCAAATCATGGGGAGGAAGACCCCCTATTGCTATGCCCCCAGGGAATGTGGCTTAGTTGTGCCATCCATTGTACTTCGCATTACTTAAAAAAAATGAAATATGATGATGATTCATGGTATATTGATTCAGGTGCAAGTCATCACATGATAGGAAATCTATATTGGTTTGATTAAATACATGTGAAAACAAACATATCGATGAAGATAGTTGATAATAAAGTTTATCATGTATAGGGATCAGGAAATTTGTTTACCATATTCTAAGTGTACATTAGAAAATGTACTTTATGTCCCGGCATAACTAATAATCTTATCTTGGTATCTCAATTGATTGATAGAGGAAAAATTGTGGAGTTCATATATATTAATGGTAGTAAGAAATGTATCATTGAGAAAAATAAAATTAAGACCATGGTTTCCCACAAGAGTGGGATATTTGCATTAGATGTGATATAAATATCATAAAAAAATAAATCAACTTTTGCCATAAGAGCAATATCAAAATAAATATTATATTGAACATAAAACTTTTTTAGAAAAAGAACAAGGAATAGACTAGTAGAATAGGACTAGCATCACAAGCAATATCAAATCCAAAATTAGAGGAGAAAGACAAGATTCAAAGACTAGAGGTAAAAATATTTCACACCAAATAATGTAATGGGGGGATGGATAGTGATATTACATTATTTGGTACCTTGACTACCATTGAAATATTTAGATTAGGAGTGTGTTTATTATCTATGTCAATAGTATGTTTCAATATGTAAAGTGTGTGTATGTTTCATGTAACCAAGTGTGAGTTATGAGTGAAAGGTGTCATGTGTGCAAGTGAAGATTTGTGTGCGGTGTCATGTATGCATGTGAAGAGTCATGAGTGTGAGGTGTCTTAGATGTTAGTGATATTTATAAGTGTGTTGCATCAGGATTAGAAGTAGGAAGTTATGCATGAGATACTTTTTCATTATGTAAGAAAGGCATATGAAAAGTTGCATCCACTGTGAGTTTGAGGAGAGTAAAAGTCAGGTATGTCAAAGAGTCTCATGTAAGGTTATTTATTGATGACAAAGCTCTATGCTATGTAATTTGAATGTTATAAAAATCAGTGAGAATCAATAGATATTTTATTTTGTGCAATATTGGTATTATTATTATTGAATGTGTGAGATTATAAGATCCTAAAATTATAGACCTATGATATTTTTGGGCCCATTTACTAATAGAGGGATGGTTAGAACGAATGTGTATATTTTACATAGGAAGAGTAATGGAGACTAAAAAATATTTTGTCATGGAATGTGAAGCTTATAAAGACATTAGGATTGCATATGATGACACTCTAAAAATAAACTCACTAATGGAACTTTTTGAAGTATTAGGAATAGAAAAAATATTGACTTCTCATCAAAATTAACAACAAAATAAACACACTCTAAAATATGATAAAAGGATGTTAAGCTTTTTTACTTTGTTGAACAATTTTCTTTCTTTAATGTTATTAAAATTTAAAATTTTGGATAGGAGGTCCAAGGTTTGAATTCAAAAGGGAGTAGGGTTGTACACCATATTCCATCTTGTATTAAAGTTCTTAGTCCCATAGACTATTTTGGTCTCATGGATGTTATTTCATTTCATTCATTGCATTCAAAGGTTTTTTTTATGTTATCAATTATGACCATTTAATTACATTTGAAGTAACCATAAAGGATAAACTATTCAAAACAATAGTCGTTTAATTTTGATTGGATAAAAGGTAAGTTTTCATTATTACTATTTTTTTTATTTGGCTAAATGGAATTGAAACTAATCCTATAAATATGATGTTATAAGCATTTAATTATAATTGAAGTGATTTATATTAGAAAGGATAAACTATTCAAGATAATTAGTCATTTAATATTGAGTAAGTACAAGGTAAGCTTTTGTTATAATTATTATTTTAATTTGGCTAAATGGGATTGAAATTAATCCTATCAATATGGTAATATGATTAGGTTGGCATGGTATTTGAACAAACTATATAGTGGTATTACAACAATATTTTAATAATTATACATATTAAGGAAATTTTTGAAACTTGTCTCTTTCTTAAAGTTAAGGTTTTAACCATACAAATTATATCGTCTGATTAAATGTTAATGTTAACTCATGTGGGTTTACAATATAAAACTATTTTATTTTCTACCACTTGTTCATCTCCCTCATGTCAAAATGTTAATAAGTTCACCCATGGGATTGGAACCTAACTCCATGGGCAAAATATAAAGGATCACTCATACAATTATATTAAGTAAAGTTAACCTTTTAAGATTGATAAGCCTTGCACATACTAGAACATCCCATTTTCTTATATGTCTATTTTTTGTTGAAGGAGGATCTATGACCACCAAAATGGCCTCACATCTATGCTTCCAACTGCGTAAAATGAAATAAGAGAAACAAAGCATATGCATGCAAAATTGACAACAAATGGGAATAAGAAAAACACTTTTATTCCATTGTAAAGAAGCCAATTCCGATTACAGTTACGTCCCTCTTAGGGATACCATTTTGATACTCTTATTACAGTAGGAAAAAGCAAAGTTCCCTCTTAAGGGTAAATGTGAGTTTTAGGCCCTTCGGGGTGACACGAACTGCTCCAGGGTGGAGTTGACCCTATTCTCTGCGTTGAGGAAGGAATTGGATGGTTGAATATCCTTTGAATATTCTTTCTTGCATTCAAGAAACAACATAAAATCATTAAAAGCATAGGCAACCTCTCATGGTGAGGCCTTTAAATAGTATGAACATAAAAATGCCATAACACTAATGAAATCAAGAAAATGAATAAATCATGTTAAGCCTATGCAATACTTAAAAATATTAATTGAAACATGTAACTGAAAAGTACATCTATCTATCTAGTAGATTGATAGCATGAAATAAAGCATGATAACATGAAAATAAGCTAATTATGTCTTATTTTCCATAACGAAGTAAACTTGATGAAAACCCTAATTCTATTAGTCGGGGTCTCTAAAATGCTAAGTAAACTACTAAGATGCTTAATCTAACCTAGTGAAAAATAATGTAGAAAGAATAGTAAGGAGATCTTTCACCGATTGCAAACTGTGGCTCAAATGAGCGGTCTACACTGTACACCACAGTTGTTAGCTGCGACGAGCAACAAAGCAGTTTTGCCCTCCAAATCCAAGGTTGTGGGCTTGATCCTCCTTGTCCAATTGATGATCAAGGGTCGCCTTGGTGTCCTATGACTAGTTTGGTGATTGAATTGCACATTTGGGCCTCCATTTTTTTGAATTCATATTTCTTGGTGTTCTAGCTCCTTAGGGCATCTATGACACAAATTGACATGATGCTTGATGAATTGGCAAGTGAATGACAACAAAACTCTCTCAGTACACTCAAGTGATTCTACAATCCGACGGGGCTCTGTTGCTTTAATCTCAAATATTCACTTCTCTCTTTTGCCCTAATTTTAAGGGGTACTTATAGGATTATCCAAGTGCTAGGGGTGGCTTCATGGAGAAGCCAAGATAAAGAAGAGGTGGTTGGGACAATTGGATTAGAAGCCTCTAGAATTTTTTGTCCTTCTACCCTCTTCTAGAAAAAATAGTCGTTCAAATCGATTTGGCTTGGATGAAGGCCAACTGAGCTTCAGTTCTAGATCGCAGGTGACAATTGTGGTCTAGTCTGTAAACCATGGGTTTCAATTGTGGTTCAAACTATAGACTATAGGTCTCAACAACAGTTTGAGCTGAATAGGCCAAGGAGCCCAAATTGAGTGGTTAAAACCATTGCTCTATCTTAGAGTCTATCCAAGATCTTCCATATGGTCTTGTAGCATGTCCCATATGAGTAGTCACCATCAACATAACATGTTTTAGGTGTCTACATATGCCCCTTTTGAGATACATTGTGAGATAAAACAACACGTGAGCAAAAATACACAACCCAAAATGATACCAAAGGTTGCATGATGATCATTGATCTGATCAACATTAGATGCCCCAAGTCCTGCAAAAGGATGCGCATCCTGGAATATATGTAATGCATTTAATTTATGATGATGTCACGATATGCTTGTGCAATATATGTAATGCATTATTTACACGATGGTAATCTAATGTAAATGAACCTGTATGCTTTAATCACTTAAAAAATAAGGAATGAATGCGATATGTGTTGAAAAATCTAATGGACGACACCATAGAATGTGTAAAAATCATGAATGTAATTGAGAATCCTCTTTAAAATAATTTAATCAATTAATCACCCATATATTAAATGCAATGATATGAAAGTGACATAATGCAAATGATATAATATGTCACTCTATAGTCTTTTTGCAATTTGAAAAAATATGCACAATATAGTCAGTGGCCATTTAAATATCGTTTCTGATATCCATTCGGTATCTATCCTATATCTTGAAAACTTTGTGCTCAATGTAATAATGTATCACATATTTGATACTTTGCAATTTGATGATTGAATGACTTTTATTTTTGATGGTTTGTGCTCTTTGGTATTTTTTGCTATTTATGGAAATTTTTGAGGTTTTCCATGAGACTCACACACCCTAGTTGACTTATCAAAATTTGTATACTGACCATACTAGACTTCTAAAATGTAAGGATTTTGCTAGGATAAACCCTAACTATTCATTATCCCTGTGTGTGCAAATTAGTATTAAGATAAGGCATAAGAATACCTCGATGTCAAGCGGGATTCTTTCATCCCATTGCTAAGATTGGGGGTCTGTAAATGTTTATCCAATCCTAGGTTTATATTTTAGTTGGACTAGGCCACTAGGCGATACAGAACACCTGAAGCTATCTCTTCCACATTCAAACATTGGTCTCCACACAAACAAGATGCTTATGTATGAGACATATCGTCATGCATAATGTATAGTTGTGCTATAAATTCCATGGATTCAAGTTTGCTCCCTTCTTTTCTTTAATTTTTTTTGGATACTTGCTCATATAAAGTGTTAAAAATCATTGTTTATTTTTGTACTTTAGTGATGATAATCACTGTTTATTTTGTACTTTTCTTTCTTTTTCTTGAGAAAGGGATTTGATACTGATTTTTCTTCCTTTGTACAATTTGTCTTCATTTGACTTGACTTTCTAGAAATTTACATTTGATAATTTGCTTCAAAAAATTCCTTTGGGGATTTTACTTTGGGGAACTGTTTCTGGGATATCTGTTTTAGGATATCGATCTATGATATCAATATGGGATATCAATCTGGGATGTCAATCTATGATATCGGTCTAGGGTATCAATCTTGAGGACTGATGTGGGATATCACTCTAGGATATTGCTCATTTTAACGTAAGCAAGGGCTTCTAGGTGGGGAATAAACATGTCCTTTTGCAAACTACTAATATTTCATGTACCGTTTGCATAAGGGGATAAGCGAGAATAACTCTTTTCACCTCAGGATACCTAGTCCTACTTCATGGAATTCATATTTCCCTAGTATTTATTAGGATTGCTTAATTTTTTTATTAGTGATAGAATTTTGATATGCTAAGGGTTATACTAACTAGACCTTGACTACAAAAGCAAAGCAAACTTTATATCAACTCTTGAGAAGATCTCTAGGTATTGTTGAATGACTGAAAAACCCTAGTATATTCTTCATAGCAACATTATGGGTTGTGTTTAAAAATACAATTACTCACATGACTGATGGATTATGATAAATGCAGAGGTGCAGGATTGAAACACAAACGTGGCATCGATTGTAAAACTGTATACACAATCCATTCTACTACGGAATGCAACGGATGAATAATACCTATATGCAATGCAATTATGAAATGCATGTGGAACATGAAATGCAATGATGCAAATGAAATGCAATTGTTTTTTATTTTTGATATTTTTCCAATTTTTATTGATTTTGAGCCTTTATATTTGACCAAACGGTGAGTACATACCTTTGGAGCCTTTTGTATTTGACCGAGTAGTTTTAAGAACCCTTGGAGCCTTTTTGATTGACCAAACTACTCACAAGAGAGATTGGGGCCTTTTAGGATGATCGAGCGGTTTTTGGCAAACCCTCGGGACATTTAGGGGTTGACCAAAGGGATTATGAGCACCTTTGGAGCCTTTTGATTGACCAAACTACTCATAAGGGAGCTTGGAGCCTTTTAGGATGATCGAGTGGTTTTAAGAAAACCCTTAGAGCCTTTTAGGATTGACCAAGCGATTTTAATCAAACCCTTGAGGCCTTTAACTAACATGACCAAGCCATTTTTTTGGAACCCTTGGTGCATTTTTCTATGCTCTCAAGCATAAAACACCTTAATATGAATGATGTTGAGAGGTTCAGGCTCTTCAACACCCCCTAGCGATGTTAGGTGATAGGTACCCGGACCAATATTTTTAGATATGATATAAGGCCCTAGCCAATTAGCCGTGAATTGTCTCACATATCAGGTGGTAAATTAGAGTTTTTTTGGTTCTATTTCAATACAAGATCCCCAAATTCAAAGTCTCTCTGATGGACCTTGCTATTATAAGCTTATTTTAATCACTCTTGATAAATACAGTGATGCTCCAGGGCATTCATGCGATGTTCATCAAGTATCATTAATTGATCCATATGATCTTGTCACATGGTGTCATTATCAATGAACTCTTTCAATGCGATGCGTAGTGTTGGAATTTCTAACTCTAAGGGCATAATGGCCTCAGTGCCATATACTAGTGAAAATTGAGTTACCCTAATGGGTGTTCGAATGCTAGTCCTGTAAGCCCATAATGTAAGGGGCAGCTAGATATGGAAACCATTGTCTTATTTGAAGCTTTAGCCTACGCGTTTTCCTATGGATAGTATGGAGTCGCAAAACTGTGTTTGATTCTATACTTAGACATCAAATATCTCATAGTTTTGTTCTTAAATTATGTTCCATTATCTGAAACTATCTTGGATTGAATCCCAAAACGACATATGATATGCTCGAGTATAAACTCTGTTATGTGAGCTTCAGTTGTTGTTGTTAAGGGTATTGCTTCCACCCACTTTTTAAAATACTTAGTAGCCATGATAATAAATGTATACTGACCTGATGATGGGGAAGAGATCTTCCTGATGAGATCCAATCCCCACTGAGAAAATGGCCAAACCACATGGATGGGTTGTAAGGCCTATGATGGCAAGTGCGTAAGATTAACATGATGCTGACATTTAATGCATTTCTAGACATACACATTGTAATCCTTCTCCATAGTGGGCCAATAGTAACCCATTCGAATAATGTGCTTGATGATGGCCATGCCATTGAAATAGCCACTGCATGTACCATCATGAGCTTTTAAAATTGCCCAAGATGCCTCTTAGGGATCTAGACAATGAAGGAAAACTTCATCGTAGCCTCTTCGATACAAAATATCTCCTATCAAGACATATTTAATCACTATCTGCTTGAATGTGCGTCTTACAGCATGCAACAATACCTTTGGGATCAAACCAAGTTTTAAGAAGTTTTGGATTTGCAACATCCAGATCTTGTAAGCCTCAACTTTGACTGCCAAGATGACTTGCTCCCCTTGCGTATCTACATGTGTAAATGCAGACTGGGAAACAACCTTCTGGTGAATTGTAGTACCACTCCTTATCAGACTCTAAGAGGTTAATGACCCCTAGGGTACCTTCTTTATAAATTCTTCAGCTCTATAGAACCATTCAACTTTTGGTTCCACGCTAATCATGTTTATTGATACTTTATTATCAAAGGCTTCACGCTCCATTGTAGGATGCGAGAACATTTTAACATGAATGATAGTAAAATCGACAGATGGATTCTGAGGTATTAAGGATCCCAAATATGTCATGGTGTTTGTGAACCTATTTTATGAATGAGGGATTACCTCGATGTCATACCATTCCAACTTAGCAAAATATGTAACAAAAAGATCTTTATAAGCTTTCAACACTGGACATTGGCATTGAAAGATCACCTTAACTTGGTTGACTATGAGCAAGGAGTCACCAAAGATGTTTAATATTTTAATGTTCATGGTGACGGCTGTGTGGAGGCCCAAAAGTAGGACTTCGTATTCAGCATTGTTGTTGGTGCAAGGAAAGTCTAATTCGAACATTAAAATATTAAACATATTTTAATGTCCAAAGAACTAGGTTAACTTTGAGATGGTAGTTGAGCCAAAAATTATTACACTCATATTTTATAACTAGAAACTAATCCTCAACTCAAGCATACTTATTGCACAATTTACTTATATATCCAAACACTTCTCTCACGAGAAAGAAAAATAAAAAATAAAGTAAAATATAGTCACTTCCTAAGATATCTTGGAAAACCTCTATCGGGGCTATAGACGCTTGACTGGAATTAGGGTAAAACTAAGATGGGATTAGAAGCAACTCCATCGAGGCTATAGGCGCCTGACTGGTAGTGGAGCCCTACAGAATGGTAAAAATTTTTAAAGAGTGAAATCACATATTAGGCTTGGCTATTTTGCTCAGATATGATAAAGTTCTGAAAGATTTAGAAATCCCAAAAAATAATGCACAAACACACACATGGGCAAAAATATGATGAGAAAAATGGCTGTGACAAAATCTGTGTAATCATATATTATGACTTAGCTAAAACAAACATTACAAAATTTAAAAATAAAACTCATCGATTTCGAAAAATTTCTAACCTTTGTTTCCAAATTGAATGAAAAGGGATCTTCAGTTTTTCATACTCTACTTGCTTTGATATCATGTTTTCAGTATATATAAAAAAAAATGAAAAAATGATGAAGAAAAGAAAGAAAAAGAGGAAGGAAGTTTTTTCTGTTATGCATTTCAAGTTTTGTTTAGCAATCAAAATTTTATTGTTTTTTGTTAAATTTTTATAAAATAAAAATAGGAGATTCTATGGTTATCAAGTGCTTCATTTTTTCAACACATTATCCCAGTTAGAGCCTATGTTGGAGTCAAATTTGACTCAACCTTGAAACCCCCAAATTTAAATTTTTTGTTTCAATCAAACTTCTTATACTGTTGGTAATTGCTTATAGTTGTTGTGGGTAATTAAATTTTTTATTAGTTGGTTTGATTAAGTCTAACCTTAACCTTTTTTAATAAGGGATTCATTGTATTAATCAAAGTACCTCGAATGGTTAGGGAAGAAATTTTCAAATTAAAAACCTAAAGCCAAAGTTTGACCTTCATAAATATTTCCTTGGGCCTAAAAGCCGATTAATAAAGTTCTTAAATCATAAGATGCTTAAGCATTTACCATGATCTCAAAGTTCAAAAGCCTAAGGTTAAATAAAATGATAAATTAATTAAAACCTAAAGGTATGCACCCCACCAAAGCAAGTTAGCCGATCGAATCTCGGACTACACTAGCCGACTGATCGGCTCCCAGGCTACACTGATCAATCGATCGGCTCCCGACCAACACTGATCAATCGATCGGCTCCCGACCAACACTAGCTAGATGATCGACTACTAATTACAACTAATCGGCTGATTTTTTGATGACGATAAGATAAAAAATGGTTCAGTTTCATCAACCAATCGACTCTCAAGAAAGAAACGTCCATCGATCGACTCGTTCGACTAACTAGCCAACTAATCGACTCCTGGCTTTAAAGATAATATGAACGAAGGAGGAAGCCTCCTCGAATTCCAAAAACAAGATAGAGACTGATTGGCCCTCGCTTCTCAAAAAAAAATTGATCGACTTTCAAGAAGCCATATCCAGTTGATTGACTCCCAACATATGAAGGAAAGCCAAGCCGACGAATGCCTTGTTCGATCAAAGATGAAGAAAGATTGACTGGTCAGTCCACAAATACAAGAGAGTAGTCGATCAGATCCCGAGTAACAAGGATGGGCAAAATTTTGAAAGCTCACCGAAAAGACCGTCGATTGACACATTACAAAGAAAATCCGATCATCTCCTTCAATACATCTCTCGATCGAGCTTCCCAGACTGGCAACCGATCGGCTCAAGAAAGAAAGTAGTTGACCAGTTGGATAATTTTGACAATCGATGCCTCGATAAGCGGATCCATCATGCAAAAAATTACCTTGGCACGTGAACCAAGCAGTAGATATGCCTAACCATCCCACTAAATTAATTTAACCTTGCTAATTAATGATCTCTTGTTTAGGTAACTTTATGAAGTCGATCGGTCGAGGATTTGCTGCCATCGGCTAACACGAATCAGAGAGAAGCCAAAATAATCGGTCGAGAGTGATAAACAACTATACGTGCCAAAATTCAGGCACCAGCTGGCCTCCATGCCTAAAAGGATGTAGCAGAACACTTAATCAGACCACTAACCAAGGTGGTCTCAAAATAAGTAAGAATGACAAGGCATCTACGCTGAAGAGCAAATCTCGATGGCAGAACTCTCATCCAATCATGACAAGCCAAGACACATGAGGATCATCCTCGGATCATGAACGGTAAGATATCAAATGAGGACAAGGATATCTGATGATGACGTTCATCTATCCCGAGATCCAACGGTTTGCATGAATAGATATGGTCAAAGTTTAGTCAACACATGATTATTAATTAATCAAAGAATCTCGGGATATCAACGGTCACACTTTCACCTCGATCTTAATCCAACAGTAGCACCCGATTCAAAGGTAAAACCAAAGGTAAGTTTAAAAAATATGCCTGATTAATCAAATATTTGAGCATTCTTAACAAAGGCCTTAATGCATTAGTAATCAAACATCTTCCTCTTGATCAAACAAAATTCAAAACATACGTCTTTCAGCTATCTAACCTACAAGTTTTTTCCCATAAAGTGATATAATGAGGTCTGGTTGAGCAACTAAACATGGTCAAAACTCTAAACCAATAGATATGAAGATACAAATAAAAATAAAATTTACCATTGACCAACGTGTTCAGAGTTTTAGAAACTAACACTCTTGTAGGATTAAGAATATCAAAAGCAGCCATGTTAGAACTCGAGAAGGATGCAAAATTGGCAAAGTCCACGTACTCATCTGTAAAAATATTCAATAATCTGAGAAGGACGATCGCTGCACAAAATCACCTATGAGAAGGATTAAATGGACCAAGCAACAAAAAAAGGGTGATCACTTCATAGAAATGCCATCAACATATGTCAAGGTAGGAATCAAAGAAGTGACTCATTCATAGCAAGGTACACTGAAAGACATTATGAAAATCAATAGCCAAGACAGAGTCAAAATAGTACGCACATAAGCTATGAATCCAGAAGAATACTCATGGGAGGAAAGATTCAAAGAAATTAGAGAAAATCCCATGTACAGTACCTTGTTAAGAACAAAGTAAACCAAATAAAATATAAATCTTGATGCTCAAGCATGCCACCAAATCGTGTATATCTCACAGGAATAATGGTGTACCACAAGATAAGACTATAAAGCATAGTCACTGACTTATAAATAAGAGACAGTAGGGAAGAGCGAAGAGCATCAGTAAATAGAAACAATGGAATACAAATGTATTAAATTTTTGTTCTGCAAATACTTAAGGCAAAGGATGCACATGAAGAAAAAGCATGGTTTCAATTTTTAGAAAACCATTCAATCCACGCTTCGACGGAATATAGTTACCTAGGGAGCACTTCGACGGAGTATAGTTATGAAAGAAAATTATAGATGTTTCTAGATCTTGTTGTCCATTCCCATCTTCTTCCTACTTACCACTACCCTCCTCCTCCTGGGTATTCCTCCTTGACCATCTTGAAATTTTTCCTAGTATGTCACCCTCGCCCACTATCGCTTCTTATAATTTACCCCCTGTCATTCCATCCATCATACCCTCACCATCCTTACTTATTCACTCTATCTCATGATCAGTGCAACTCCATTTGTTTGCCACTAGCACACCACCCCTTGTATTCACCATTATGTTGAGCTCCCCTCTGTACTTCATCTAATATTCATGATGATAGCCTGATCGATCCCTAACAGCAAAACATAGTGGTCAGGACAAGCAGAACAAAAAGGAAAAATATAATGTTGAATCCTTAGTTTCTAGGGCCAACCAAAGAGATCAAAAAGGCCAAATTAAAATAACAAAGAGCTCCCTTCAATCTATAGAAGAACCTTAACAATCAGTTTAGAGCTACGGTAGCTAGACAACATGTAGAATGGATTCAATCAAATGTTTCCAAGTGTACAGCCAGAATTCAACCAAAAATAACAGAATCAAGAACCAGCAGCTATAAAAGGAAGCAGGCAGGTATGGATTCTGCATCAAGCAATTAGAGAATAGCATTTTTGCTAAGAGGTATACTTGAGTGCCCTATTAGTTGTGCTATTGTATTTATTTGTGTCTATTTTCTTTTATTCATTCTTTCTTCCTCCCCTTGTTGTGCAGGATTGTATGATAGGAAAGCGTTCAAGAAGCTAAGAATATTTTCAGCCTTATTGAGCCTAGGATTCAGAGATTCTTCTATTACCAGATTGGAATAAGGAGATTTGGAGAGACCTGTTACATTATTTGAATAGAATCCTCTTCATTGTATTGATGTATTTATTTAAGAAAAATAGAGTTAAAAGGCATCCCGTCCACTCTGCATGTAATATTTAATGAAATCAATACAATTCTGGGTTTTATTCCTGTAATTTCTTTGTCTCAGTATTGTGTGTATCTGTATAATGGGTTACATTATTTGAATGCATTATACATGTTTCTTTCGTTAGTTAACTCTTTATTTTGTTACGATATTCAAATGAAAGCAAGAACACTAATTTCCTTGTCCCCTTATTTCTGTTCATGATTAAAGTAGTTGTTAAATTGCTATAACAACCCAATGAATCTAGGCACAGGTCTACATAAGGTATAATGGTTGGTTGTTGTCATGATTGGTCATTTTAATAAGAATACTATAGTTTAATATAAATATGGAGCATGCAAATTAGAAGTTTAAACGTAGAATTTCTGTTGGGGTTTCCTTACCCGTTCTACCGTCTTTTATAGCAATATTCGGGTTTAACATAACATGAGGCAGGTCAACCAGAGCCTGTAATAGCTCGTTTGTTTCAAACGGGTTCTTGTAGCATGACAATTGATTTCCTATGGATGCAAGAATCGGTTCCAAAAAAACCCTGTAAGAAGAATTTTTCATTCTTCCTATACTCTAAACCATACTCCACACTACCATGAATATAGTGGAGAACACACTTTGCTGCTTTCCAGTGAATAACTTTTAGTTCTTGCATGAACCAAGAAAGATAATTCATAGCAAATGTGATATCTAGTCTAGTGTTTGTTAGGTATATAAGGCTCCCAATCATCTAATAATAAAGAGTGTCATCTACCTGAGGTGAATCATAATATCATGATAACTGAATCCCTTGTTCCATAGGTATTGCTTTTGACTTACAATCAGTCATATGATACTTTTAAATCAATGTCTTGGCATACTTATTTTGATCCACCCTTAGGTAATTCTTTTTCTGTTCAATATTCATACCAAGATAATACTGGAGAAGTTCCCAAATTTTTCATATCAAATGACTCTCTCAATTCATTCTTCATGACGTCTATCAATGTCTCTGAGTTGCCGATTATGATCAAATCATCTACATAGAGTACAAGTATCACTATCTCAATACCAATGTTTTTAACATAGAGATTTGCATCTAAAGGACTTCTTTTAAATCCATGTTGTAGAAGGTGATTTTCTATCTTTATATACCATGCTCTAGGGACTTGTTTCAACCCATACAAAAATTTAAACAATTTGCAAATTTATTGCTCATGACCTTCCTCAACAAATCCTTATGGTTGATTCATGTATACTTCCTCATTCAAATCACCATTGAGGAAGGTGCTCTTTACATCCATTTGATGAAGTTTCCATTTGTATTGTGCTACCATAGCACAAATAACATGAATGGTGGTCATCCTTGTAGTGGGTGCAAAGGTCTCTTCATAATCGATGCCTTCCTTTTGAGCATAGCCCTTTGCCACAAGGTGGGCCTTATGCTTGTCAATGGGTCCATCTGCCTTGTATTTCATTTTGTAAATCCATTTACATCCAATGGGTTTCTTACCTTAAGGTAAATTAACCAGCTTCCATGTGTTGTTCTTAATGAGAAATTTATATTCAGCATCCATAACTGCCCTCCACTGAGGCTCACTAAGTGCTTCTTTGACTGTGGTGGGTTCATGTTCATCATATGAATATATATAAACCCTCTCATCATCAATCTCCATCTCTTCTCCACTATCAATCTCTCTCTCTACAAAAATATATTTGAAATGTTGGTAAAGATCATCAACTGTTGGTGATGCTTCTACTCTCTTCTATCGAGACATGTTGCGAGTTCGAGGATGATTCAGAGTAAGATCAAAATGTGAGGTCAACTTTGAATATCTCACCATACTTGTATATCATTTTGGAACCTTTTGCTAAGATGGAGGAGTTTGTTTCTATGGCTCCTCATATTCTAGGTATATTGTGGATGTGATGTCAGTTGTGAAAGCCTCATCAAACACCACATATCTACTTACATGTATTTTATTTGTTCTAGGTTCATACAATTGATACCCTTTAGAATATTCATCATAGCCAAGGAAAATGCACTGTAAGGTTTTCTCATCTAGTTTATTTCTCTTTTCTTTAGATATATGCATAAATGCCTTACACCCAAAAACTCTTAGATGAGATATGAAGGGATTTCTTCCACTCCATGCTTTCTATGGAGTTATATCTTTAAGGGCCTTTTGTGAGTGCCCTATTCAAAAGATATATTATCATTGTGACAACTTCTACCCAATAGAGTTGCTCAATATTTGCACCTTTAAGCATACTCCGAACCGTTTCCATGATGGAAAAATTTCTCCTTTTAGAAACTCCATTTTCTATGGAGAATAGGTTGTGGTTAGTTATCTTTTGATCCCATGTATTTTCAAAAATGAAGAGAATTCATTTGAGGTATATTCCCTCCTAGATCTGAGCAGAGGGTCTTTATGTAGCATCTAGACTCTTTCTCAAAGAGTTGCTTGAATTGCTAAAAGTAGGAAAATGCTTTTGATTTCGGTTGAAGAAAGAAGACCCACATCTTCCATGAGTGATCATCCACAAACAATTGATAACACCTTGTTGGCATGGGACCACACAAATCCATGTGCACTAACTCCAACGGTATCTTAGCTCAAGAAGAGCTAGCTTCAAATGATGCTCGGTGTTACTTCCCTGCTAAGTAATTCGAGTAGATTGGTAATGTATATGAAAGGGTGGAAAGTCCCTTCACCATTTGAGATTTACTTAGCTCAAGTAAATACCTGTTGTGGCTGCTCCACAACGTACCCCAAAATTGAGGACCCATCTTTTTTGCATGTTTCCAAGAAGACCGAAGTGGCCCATATGCTAAAGATCAAAGAAAAGGTAAAACACCGCAAAGAAGAAAAAGTGTCGGGACATGTTGCTTTGTCGCGGCCAAAAGGGAAAAAGTGTTGCGATATCGCAACATGTTGCATTGTCGCGGCCAAAAGAGAAAAAGTGTCGCGATATCGCGACATGTTACATTGTCACGACCAAAATAGAAAAAGTGTCACAATATCGCGACATGTTGCATTGTCGCGGCCAAAAGAAGAAAAGTGTCGCTTTATCGTGACATGTTGCATTTTCGCGGCAAAAAGAGAAGAGAAATAACAATAAATAAAAAGTGTCACGATATCGCGAAATGTTGCATTTTCGTGGCCAAAAGAGAAGAGAAAGACAAGAAAGAAAAAGTTTCGCAATATCGCGACATGTTGCATTTTCGCGGCCAAAAGAGAAGAGAAAAATCAAGAAAGAAAAGTGTCGCGATATCGCAACATGTTGCATTTTCGTGGCCAAAAGGAAAAAAGTGTCGCGATATCGCGACATATTGCATTGTCGCGGCCATAAGGGAAAAAGTGTCACGATATCGTGACATGTTGCTTTGTCATGGCCAAAAGAAGAAAAGTGTCACGATATCATGACATTTTACATTTTTGCGGCCAAAAGAAAAGAGAAAAGTGTCGCGATATCGCGACATGTTGGATTTTCATGGCCAAACCAAAAGAGAAAAGTGTCGTGATATCGTGACATGTTGCATTTTCGCGGCCAAAAGAGAAGGAAAAAGTGTCGCGATATCGCGACATGTTACATTTTCACGGCTAAAAGCAACAAAAGAGAGCAAGGAGGCAAAAGTGTCGCGATATCGTGACATGTTACATTTTCACGGCAAAGGGCCACAAAATGGAAACCAAAGCACATGCATGCACAAGGGAAGGTGAAACGAACAACCATTGGAAAATGAAATGAACAGTCAGGGAAGGTGAAACGAACAACCATTGGAAAATGAAACGAACCATCATGGAAGGAGAAACAATTTTTTCAGAAGTTTAAATACACGATTCAAAGAGGCCAGAAGGGGTTGGAAACTGTTGCAAGCAGAGTTGCAGGTTTGAAGGCAAGAGGGCCATTTTGGACCTGTTTGAGTTGTTTTCTTCCATGGACTGGTTTGGGAAAACCAAAAATTTCTGTTATTGTAAAATGATAAATTTTTAATACAGAAAATTTCATAAAGTTGCATCTTATGGGCAAGAAAGGAGGAGTCATTTTCTACATGCAAGATTAAATGTTTATTTTTCCCCTTTTCATATTTTAGGCTTGTAAATGGAGTTTATGCAAGTTTTTTGGTGGCTTCATGCGAATGTTTAAATCTGAAAACCTCATTTAAAACCCTAGGAGCCAACACTTAGCTTATCTGGATTATGCTTGTTTTGCAGGTCCAATAGGTTAGGTTGCATGCATGAAAACCTCATATCTTCGATTTTGCCAGAATAGGATAGCATCAAACTGAATGTATCATATGTTTCATTTTCTGCATTTCATTTTCCTTTTTCTGCATTTTTTTCCAGAAATTTTAATTTTTTTTTTAATTTTCAAGCATTAAAATAAACATTAAAAAAAACTTCAAAATCCAAAAATAATTTAACCATTGCGTAGGTTATACTTCATACTTCTAATACGCAATTTGAAATTTCATTTTCGGAGTTGTTTAATATTTTTAAAAATTCATCGAAGTTGTTGTTTTACTGTAGATTTTTAAAAATCCGAAAATAGAAAATTTCCATTTTAAGGTCAAATTTCATTTTTTTCAGTTTTTTTTTGCACTCATGAGCCTATGATGACATTCCCTTCATGAAAATTCCAATTTCATTGAAGGAGTTATGTTTTATGGCATTTTCACAAATTTCCATTTTGAGCACTACATCGTGGTCATATGAGGACCAACTCACATTTGCTCTATTTTGGTTCAATGAAAAATCACTAAAGTTTCATGGTAAAATAAACCAACATTGCCCCTTGTTTACAGTTACTTGCAATCACTAAGGTGTTCCAAGCATTTAAAGTGAATATCTTTATTTAAGATTACTAATACACATGCAAATGCTAATATAGCAAAGACCTTGGAGAAGTCATTTGTTTAACTTCTTTGCAAGAGGGGATTTGGAACCCAAATCCTAAAGGAGAGTGTACTTTCACAACTGTGTGAAAATACCACTCAACATTTTGGTGCTAGAAGGAGGGCATGAACTGCCGAGTTGGTTTATTTCCGTGTGATTTAAATGCTATAGGGATTTAAATTTTGAATATTTCATGCCCTATTGATTATTATCTTTAGCCCTATTTTAACAATACAACTTCGTAGTGTTGAAAGGAAGACATGAATTGCTATGCATTGTTCTAACGCTTTTGATTGTTCATACAGGAATAATGTGTTTCGATTTGATTTTGAAAATTTTTGGTCTTGACTAACGAGGTTGTCTCCATGCAATTACTTTCATTTGATTTTAATGGATACATCTCTTGGTTGATGCTAACATGATTATTAATACGTTACATGTTTGATATTTGCTAGTCATTCCATGCTTATTTGTGAGGAATTATTTTGTCTAAAATGTATTTGTTGTCGGTATTATGCTCTTCACTTGCGTATAATGCGATCTTGTGAATCAGAAAGCCTACAACACTGGGAGTATGCTCTTCACTTGCGCATATGCGATCTGGTGAATCAAAAACTGATTTACATTTTTAGAATATTGCTTTGTCATGGTTCCTTCTTTTTATGACTAACAAATTGGTTTTGAAGTTATTCTTTGAGTTTCATAAATGGCTACAATTGCAGGAATGTGGTATGGGATACATGCTAGTCCTTTGAACATTAGTGGAGATTCTCATGATTTACCCAAAAACGTAGAAAAATGTTTGCCCAAATTTAAACACAATGGTCCAACATTAGTTGAGGAACATATTCAAGCCTATGTGGATATCCTAATTAGATGGAATGTCAGACATGAGGATGTGGCATGTAGAATGTTTCCTGGAACCCTAGATGATGTGGCATATGATTGGTACATCAATTTACCCATTGGTTCTATTACATCCTGGACTTAATTGAAAGATGATTTTATCAATAAATTCAGGTTGCTCGTTGATCCTCTCACGATATATCAACAATTTACTTCTTGCAAAAGAGAACCTAATGAGCCAGTGAGAAGTTTCAACTTGAGGTTTCGAAAGCTTTATGCGAGATTAATTTCTCCCTATACTATTGAGGAAAGTGGTGCTCTTCAAATATACTTTTGAGCATTGGATCCATTGTTTGCCATATTTGTTAGGATGAATCCCTTGGTTATTGATCTTGCATTGGCCTACACAGAAGCTATGATTGTAGATCAACAATTGAGGCCACAAGGTTATGGAATGGAGCATTTAACTATGGTAGGACAACTAGGGGCTTGCAATCAAACCTCGATGGTAAATCAAGCATGGGCATAACAAAATTTGATATCAAATATTGTTCCCTACAATCAAATTTATCCTACCATACCAAATTATGCTTCCACATGTGCTTATACAAGTACTTCCATCCATCCAACTATGCCTCAATTAGAGAGTCATGTGGTCACCCATGGAACCATTGCAACAAATGTTCAAGCTTTGTCCGTGGATATCAATCCAACTAATCCTACTACTTCTACCACTCAACCCAAAGAGTTCGCATTGGAAGTAAAAGAGCAAAATAAAGTGGTTAAGAAGGTATGTAGGCATGTTCCACCACAAAAATGAGCACATCAATGTATGCATCCAAATCATCCTAGGAAGAAAATTCATAATGTCGATCTTAATGATATTTCATGTTATGCTTCTTCAAGTGATACAAGAGATTTTGAGGTGACTCATGTTGAAGTAAATACCCATTCGAAATGTCTTGAAGAGCATGAATATTTTGGAGAAGAAATTCTATGGATGGGTAACAAGAAGTTGGAATCAAATGATCACCATATTATTTTGAAAAAGAAATATCCATAATCATTACCCAAAAAGGAGGATTTGGATGAACAAACTTATGTGGACATGATTTGGTCAGATGTCCTTGCAAAGGATTGGAGCAACTATATGACATGGAATTCAAAAACCAATCCCATTATAGAAGCTCCTAAGTCATCACAAGTGGCTGAAAATGAATTTGAAAGAAAATCAACAAATGAAGTTGAAGACATAATCGAATTTCACCACTTGCTCTCGAAAGACATTGTGGATGATGTTCTTGAAAGTGATGACCAAGAGGATCCACACCTTCCAAATTGTGATAAAATTGAATCATGGATTACAAATTTGGATTATGATAGCTTTATCAATTTGAATTCAAGAGATAACCCACTTTTGGAAATATCTGAACCATCTAAGAAGGTGGAGATGAATTGGATGAGAAACATGTTGATGAATCAGAAGAGGAATTCGAATCTCATCATATTTTGGAACATGATAAGGATTCTACAACCATGAATCAAGAAAGAGAGTCATTCACTTTAAATTCCTTTGAAGGAAAAGAAATTGAGAATCTTGATCCACTTACTTGTGCTACAATGATTATGCCATTTCAAAATGAGAAAATTACAAAACCTAAATCATTTGGGTTTGATATCATTGATGATCCAATTGAAAATCTCACGTTACCCAAAACAACCCAAGTGATTGATCATGGAAATGTGTTAGTTAGCCCACCCCTATATAGGCAAGACTTATGGTTTGAAAGGGATGGACATGTGTTCAATTGGGTACCTAGGTTTGGTGCCTTTGATGAACAAATCATGGAGAAAGAACAAGTGCTATATGATGAAATGCCATTGAAGGTGAATGAAGAACAAGGATTAATTTCTAACCACACCTTTGATAACATTACTTTAATGAATTAAAAGGAGTTTGATGCATTTAAATTGCTAAATCAAATTCATCAACAATTAATTCTTGAACCTAGGATAAAAACTCCTAATGATCCCAATTTAGTAAATATCCCAGAGGCTTTTAAATTGTTGCACAATTTTAATTGGCCTAAGAACATGGAAAATGAATTAGCTTTGAAATTTTTAGAAATAGGCTCTTGCTTACAAAATTTCATTTTGAATTAAGAAATCCTAGTTATAAATCATGAATGGAATTATGAAATTTGCACCTTAAAGAATAGACAAGAAAGAATTGAAAATCAACCATTGTCTAGTCAATTTGGTAATTTGAATCTCACCTATGAGAATACTAAAAACTAAATCTAATTGGTGGGGTGAGAGGAGAAAGTTGAAGTTGGTTGCATTGTTTGGTTTGATCTTGTTTTTTTTGGATTCCTACAAAAATTGGTATGCGTATCACGTCATATGTCTTTTAAAGAATTATAATCAGGTTTGGGATCCGGGAAAATGATAATCCAAACTTTTGCATCATCTTGTATTATATTGTGTATTTGTATATAATTTTTTTAGTTTGTGATGTTGGGTTTGCATTTCAATTTTGGTTTTAAGTTTTGTGTGTTGGTCCTTGGACATTTTTTGTTTGTTTTGAAAAAAAAAAAAAGCGAGATGTCAACTTATGTCCTTATGAATGTTGACTAATACTAGGATAATATGAAACATTGGAATTGTATTGTAGAAAGCTCCACAAGTAACGCAAACACATTAAATAATATCGTTTGAAACTTGTGATGCATGAAGTTGTCAGTTTTACAAATTATGGCAAAGTAGGTGATATACTCCATCCGCATTTCAAAAGAGAGCAATGCATTCATCCATATCTCATGTTACGTTTCGCATTGCATATGCGTTTCATCTCAGTTGCATCTACATTTCAAGTACAATCATTGAAAAGGTGTCGAATCCTCTTAGGGTTATTATATAACATATATTAAAAGGATACTAAGGTTGGGAACTGATGCCCGAACTATCTTGAACCAAGCACGTTCTACACATATTAAAGAGGATCTTGAGCAAAATGGTCAAAACCATACTTGGAATAAAAGGTAAGGCGAAAGGAGTATTTCGTGTTTGTCCTATCATGCAACATAATCCTTAAAATAGTGGTTTTTACCACTCCCATAGTGCTTAAAGCCTAAAATCAGAGTAGTAAGGATAGGGTTAAATCCTCATTGAACTTAGGTTGAGGATCCAATTCCCCAAAGCTCTGATTTGACCTTCATGGAGTAGTAAGGATAGGGTCTAATTCTCTCTTGCTTAGGTTGAGAATCCGATTCCCCAAAGCTTCTATTTTGCCCACTTAAGAACTTAAAATTCCAAGGCAAATATTTTTCATTCTACTTTTATTGCATCATTGATATTGGATTGGAAGGATCATACTACATGTCCCTTGCAAGGATGGGTAGTCATCCCCAAGGTTCAAGAAATCAAAAGTAAAGTCAAATCTTGGATTATGGGGTTGATATCCATCGGGGATATAGATGCCTGACTGGCAGTGTAGTATGCTCATGCGTGGCAACATGTCTTTTCTAAAAGCAAGACCAATGACTGCTCAAACAAATAGGTTAGCTTGACAATTTCATCCATAACAGGTTAAATCATTTTGTTCAAGATGAGGTAATGAACTCCAGATCAGAGTAGCAAGGATAGGGTTAAATTACCATCTCGCTTAGGTTGGGAATCTGATTCCCCAAAGCTCTGATTTCACTTACACTTGCACATGGGTTCAAGATAGTAGTGACACATAACCAACTTTGGGATCTAGTAAATTAATTCAGTATGCACATATTTGGTCCTAAGAGGGTTTGACAGTTTTAATATATTTGTTTTTTTTTTTTTGAATTTACATGGTGGAATTGGTAGTCGCCATGAATCCGGGCAGGCTGTCCAACTTTTATGGCCGCCATAGTATTCTATGTTGTCCGCCCCAAAAGCCGCCACACATATCTTCATGCAGTCCACCCCTATAACAACCATGCCACAATAATTTTAAACCTTTTACACCGCTGAAAGCACCAGAAAATGGACAAGCGTTCAATCTGGCGAGGCCCGAGATTTGAACCTTGGACCTCCGCCCCCTTATGGGGTTTGGATGAACCAATTGGTCTACACCTCGGACCTATATATTTGTTTATGATACTAGAAAGTTTGAGCTTTTGTAAAGCAGGTTGTTATATCTCTAGCATAGTTGTCATACATCAAATCCTGCACAAATCATTCATAGCCTTGCATACGAATCATAAGTGAAATTGATAATGGAAAGTTGAACGAGTTTCAAACGATAGGGAATGAAGCACATTGCACACACCGAGCTAATGCTTAATGATTCTGATGCTTCATGTATTTCTAACCTTTTTGTATTCTTTGGATATTTGTTGACGCTTGTATTTGAGTTCGTGTATTTTCAGGTTGAGTTCTCACCAAAATGACCAGGAGCATTTTCCAGCAGAGTCGCCATTTGTTGTGGCTACTCCACAACGTACCCCAAAATTGGGGACCCATCTTTTTCACATGTTTCGAAGAAGACCGAAGTGGCCCATATGCTAAAGATCAAAGAAAAGGCAAAACATTGCAAAGAAGAAAAAGTGTCATGATATCGCGACATGTTGCATTTTCGTGGTCCAAAGCAAAGAGAGAGAGCAAAAGAGAAAAAGTGTCACGATATCGTGACATGTTGCATTGTTGCGGCCAAAAGAGGAAAAGTGTCACGATATCGCGACATGTTGCCTTGTCACGGCCAAAAGGGAAAAAGTGTTGCGATATCGCGACATGTTGCATTGTTGCGGCCAAAAGAGAAAAAGTGTCACGATATCGTGACATGTTGCATTGTCGCGGCCAAAAGAGAAAAAGTATCGCGATATCATGACATGTTGCATTGTCGCGGCCAAAAGAAGAAAAGTGTCACGATATTGCGACATGTTGCATTTTTGTGGCAAAAAGAGAAGAGAAAGAACAATAAAGAAAAAGTGTCGTGATATCGCGACATGTTGCATTTTCGCGGCCAAAAGAGAAGATAAAGACAAGAAATAAAAAGTGTCGCGATATCGCGACATGTTGCATTTTTGCGGCCAAAAGAGAAGAGAAAAAGCAAGAAAGAAAAGTGTCGCGATATCGCGACATGTTGCATTTTCGCGGTCAAAAGGGAAAAAGTGTCACGATATCGCGACATGTTGCATTGTCGCGGCCATAAGGAAAAATTGTCGCGATATTGCGACATGTTGCATTGTCGCATCCAAAAGAAGAAAAGTGTCACGATATCGTGACATGTTGCATTTTCGAGGCCAAAAGAAAAGAGAAAATGGTAGGGTACCTAGGAATAGATATTTGGGGATATATTATTATATTGTATAAGGGTTGGCATGGGCCACACATAACCCAAGGTTGATTGTATTATAATATTATATTATATTATATTATAATATAATATAATATTAGTAGTAGGCTCTCCAAAGTAGAATAAGAATATGGATATATAAAGAAGAGATATTTGTCATTGTAATCATTCAGATCATTGAAGAAGAATCTTATGTAATCGTCGTGCCCACGAAGTGGCCTCTCATCTTGGGAGATCTTGTGGAGTTATTCCTTCCTTAAGGATTATTATTGGTGTTGCCCTACCTTAAGGGTATTATCTATCTCTCTCTCATTTGTGGATTGTTATTGTGGATAATATATTGTGGATGAATGATTTGATATTTCTGCATATTGTTGAATGGTTCATGTTTAATTAATAATAAAGTTATGTAACAAGTGGTATCAGAGCAACGATTTTGGCAAAGTGGGGATTTTTGTGTGAAACCCTAGAATTAGGGCAATTTTTTTTGGAAAAACATCTCATCTTTCAGGAGCCATATCTCTGCGCAAGTTTATCCGATTCAGATGATTCTTGGATCAGATTGTGAAGAATTTGAAGAGCTTTAAAATGAGTGGTCATATGATGGAATCTGATCAGTATTGAAGGAGATACGACATTTTGAAGTTAGTCATCCGAAACAAGGATAGTGACGAATTTCGCAGATTTTTTCTGGAAAAACGCCTCATCTTTCAGAAGCCATATCTTTGCGACAGTTAATCCGATTGAGGCGATTCTTGGATCAGATTGTGCAGAATTTGAAGAGCTTTAAAATGAGTGGTCATATGAAGGAATCCGAGTAGTATTGAAGGAGATACGACATTTTGAATTCAGCCATCTGGAACAAGGAAAGTGACGAATTTTCAAATCGTGAATTTTTCAAAAGACAATTTGTTTAGTTCGGGTAAGCAAATCAGTTGCACTTTATTTTGTTTGGAAGAAAAATTGCAGATGTAGTTTTCTTTGGGATTTTTAGCTTCAACTTGGTGGGAAGATATTTTTTTTCCCTAAAACCCTAGTTTGCATTAGGGCATGATATTTATTATCAAAAAAAAAAAAAACCCTACTTGCATTAGGGCATGAATAATGGAAATCCAATGTTTTTCTGGAGAAGATGATATTGATGCTCGAGAATGGTGGAAAAATTTTAGATCTCGATGTTGTAATGTCTCATGGGGGAAAGCCTTTCTTGGTATACGTCTTCGAGGGGAAGCTGTGTTTTGGTTGGATAAGTTTCGTAAGGAAAGGAATAATGAATACACTTGGGATGAAATAGAGCATGCATTCTTGAGTAAATGGGACCCATATTATGTAGATCACCTAAGGGATTTGATCGACGACTATGAAAAAGAAATAAAATTACTCAAGAAGAAAGAGGAAAAGGTCAGGGAAGATAAAAAAGATGTCAGTATTCAGACAGAGGAAACCATACCTGTGGTGGAAGATAAACTAGAAAATGGACAAAGGAATTTGTTTGAATCTAAAAAGTCTATTATGCAGGTTCATGGAAGCATTCAAAAGGAATAGGTTATTATTTCCATTGACCCTGTTAGTAGATATAATTTTATTAATGTTGCTTTGGCTAAGAAGTTGCAAGTTCAAGCAACAAAAATCAAGGACATACAGCTAGAGGGTGAGAATGTTCATATTTTTGAAGATTTAAAGATCACCATGGATAAATATGTTTTACATTCAGATTTCTATGCTATTGAGATGGATGATAAGGATATTGTTCTTGGTTATCCTTGGTTAGATTCTTTGGGTACTGTTAACATTAATGTGCAAAAGAAGTTTATGAAGTTATGGTACGAGAAAAAGAAGATAACATTACAGGATATTTCTCAGCTTAAGGAGCAGGGATCCAAGGAAAATCACGAAGCGGTTGTAGAAGAACAAATTGAAGAACATGAAACAGAATCCAAGAAGGATATTTCTCAGCTTGAGGAGCAAGGATACAAGGAAAATCAAGAAGTGGTTGTAGAAGAACAAATTGAAGAACAGGAAACAGAATCCACGAAGGAGATAGCAGCAACAGAGTCTAAGGAATATTTGATAAAAGAGCACAAGGACACACCAAACAAAGAGAACATGAAAGAACAATGTGTAGAGGAATTTAAAATAATGGAGCCAAATTTTGAGAAGTCAAAGAAGGTAGAACATCAAGTAAAGGTTGCACCATATCGCCATCCACACCACCATGAGCGGAAACAATATTGGAGACATGGTTCAAGGCAACAATATTATGGTTCTACATGTAATCAGAAGGGCACCAACTATGGCAGTGTTTGGCAAAGAAAGCATAGTGATCATGGTTTTCAGCATGGTTCATCAGCATCAAGGAACAAGTGGACCCATCATTCAAGTTATCAAAATACAACAGTAGAAGCATGGAGCCAACGAAGCAGATTTGGATACTCAAGTAACAAAATGGCATACCAGCATCATCGAGTTTCACTTGGATGGATGGATGATCGAGATTGGTACCAATTGCTAACATTGCTTAGCAAATCATACTATCGAGTTTCTTCATATGTTTCGAGGACGAAACATTTGTAAGGAGGGTGGCATGGTAGGGTACCTAGGAATAGATATTTGGGGATATATTATTATATTGTATAAGGGTTGGCATGGGCCACACATAACCCAAGGTTGATTGTATTATAATATTATATTATATTATATTATAATATAATATAATATTAGTAGTAGGCTCTCCAAAGTAGAATAAGAATATGGATATATAAAGAAGAGATATTTGTCATTGTAATCATTCAGATCATTGAAGAAGAATCTTATGTAATCGTCGTGCCCACGAAGTGGCCTCTCATCTTGGGAGATCTTGTGGATTTATTCCTTCCTTAAGGATTATTATTGGTGTTGCCCTACCTTAAGGGTATTATCTATCTCTCTCTCATTTGTGGATTGTTATTGTGGATAATATATTGTGGATGAATGATTTGATATTTCTGCATATTGTTGAATGGTTCATGTTTAATTAATAATAAAGTTATGCAACAGAAAAGTGTCGCGATATCACGACATGTTGCATTTTCACGGCCAAACCAAAAGAGAAAAGTGTTGCGATATCGTGACATGTTGCATTTTCACGGCCAAACCAAAAGAGAAAAGTGTTGCGATATCGCGACATGTTACATTTTCGTGGCTAAAAGCAACAAAAGAGAGCAAGGAGGCAAAAGTGTCGCGATATCGCGACATGTTACATTTTCGCGGCAAAGGGCCACAAAATGGAAACCAAAGCACATGCATGCACAAGGGAAGGTGAAATGAACAGCCATTGGAAAATGAAACAAACAGTCAGGGAAGGTGAAACGAACAACCATTGGAAAATGAAACGAACCGTCATGGAAGGAGAAACAATTTTTTCAGAAGTTTAAATACGACATTCAAAGAGGCCAGAAGGGGTTGGAAATTACTACAAGCAGAGTTGCAGGTTTGAAGGCAAGAGGGCCATTCTGGACCTGTTTGAGTTGTTTTCTTCCATGGACTGGTTTGGGAAAACCAGAAATTTCTGTTATTGTAAAATGATAAATTTTTAATACATAAAATTTTATAAAGTTGCATCTTATGGGCAAGAAAGGAGTCATTTTTTGCATGCAAGATTAAATGTTTATTTTTCCCCTTTTTATATTTTAGGATTTTAAATGGAGTTTATGCAAGTTTCTTGGTTGCTTCATGTGAATGTTTAAATCTGAAAACCTCATTTAAAACCCTCGGAGCCAGCACTTAGCTTATCTGGATTGTGCTTGTTTTACAGGTCCAATAGGTTAGGTTGCATGCATGAAAACCTCATATATTTGGTTTTTCTGGAATAGGATAGCATCAAACTGAATATATCATGTGTTTCATTTTCTGCATTTCATTTTCATTTTTCTACATTTTTTTCCATAAATTTTTTTATTTTTTATTTATTTTCAAGCATTAAAATAAACATTAAAAAAAACTTCAAAATCCAAAAATAATTTAACCATTGCGTAGGTTATACTTCATACTTCTAATACGCAATTTGAAATTTCATATTTGGAGTTGTTTAATATTTTTAAAAATTCATCGAAGTTGTTGTACTGCAGATTTTTAAAAATCCGAAAATAGAAAATTTCCATTTTAAGGTCAAATTTCAAATTTTCAGTTTTTCTTTGCACTCATGAGCCTATGATGACATTCCCTTCATGAAAATTCCAATTTCATTGAAGGAGTTATGTTTTATGGCATTTTCACAAATTTCCATTTTGAGCACTACATCGTGGTCATATGAGGGCCAACTCACATTTGCTCTATTTTGGTTCAATGAACAATCACTAAAGTTTCATGGTAAAATAAACCAACATTGCCCCTTGTTTACAGTTACTTGCAATCACTAAGGTGTTTCAAGTATTTAAAGTGAATATCTTTATTTAAGATTACTAATACACATGCAAATGCTAATATAGCGGAGACCTTGGAGAAGTCATTTGTTTAACTTCTTTGCAAGAGGGGATTTGGAACCCAAATCCTAAAGGAGAGTGTACTTTCACAACTGTGTGAAAATACCACTCAACAATACCCTTTACTAAGATGTCCAAATCTCTTATGCCAAATAAAAGTGGTCTTCTCTGTGTTGACCACCATGGCAACATGAGGCGCTGAAACAACATTTAGTGTGAACAAGCCATGCTTGTAAGAATCGGTTGCTATGAGTTTATACTGCTTGGTGATATAGCAACATTTTAGTCCATTTTCCACTTTGAAATTGACAACCATGTTTTTATCTAGGATTTTTGGAACTAACAAGTTTTTTTCAATCCTAGAACATAAAGGACATTATGAATATGACACTTTCCATCTGGAAGGTAAACAGATACACTGCATTCTCCCTAGACAAAATAGATCTTATTATCAAAAAAATTTACTGGTTTGCCTTCTCTTGCCACAAATTTCTCAAACCATTGCTTGGCACCAGTCATGTGTTTGCTCACGCCTAAATCAATGTACCAAACATAATCCTTCTGTGTAGAAGTTGTATGGGTCATGAGTACTTTGTGTGCTCTTTTTGAATCAAAATCAAAATTTTCAATAGCAGCATGTCCTCGTTGTTGTCTATTTTTCTTCTATGGTTTGTTTTTCCCTTTTTATCTTGTTTGTTTTTAAACCAACACCGGTTGGTGTCATGGTTATCCATTTTGCAATTCGTGCAATACTTCCCTTGATATTGAGGTTGCTTGCCCTTTTCTCTTAATCCTAAAGATTATCCTCCCTTTTGAAAGTTACATTTCTTATTGCCACCCTGTTTGTTTGTGTAAAGTACAATGTTTGACACTTCATCACTTTGGACCTGATTTGCTTCCTTAGTTTGAAGCAAATTGACTAACTATAGAAAGGTTACAATTCTTTGAGATACATTAAGGGATGTTAATAACATCTTATAGGATTATGGAAGAGCCCTCAATATTACTGAAGTCATAATAGTATCTTCTACTTTGGATCCTAAAGCATTCAGCTTTGACTTCAGTTTTGCCACTTTGCAAAGAAATAGCTCTACTGATTCTCCCGACTTCATATTGAGTGTATGAAGTTGAGTTTGAAGGTTAGAATAGTCAATTGATTCTTACCTTCAAAAATGGTAAGAATAACATTAAGGTTACAATTCTTTGAGATACATTAAGGGATGTTAATAACATCTTATAGGATTATGGAAGAGCCCTCAATATTACTGAAGTCATAATAGTATCTTCTACTTTGGATCCTAAAGCATTCAGCTTTGACTTCAGTTTTGCCACTTTGCAAAGAAATAGCTCTACTGATTCTCCCGACTTCATATTGAGTGTATGAAGTTGAGTTTGAAGGTTAGAATAGTCAATTGATTCTTACCTTCAAAAATGGTACATAATGCATCCCATGCATCTTTACCATTTTTAGCTTCACTTATGTGAGGTTGGATTTCATCAGTAGTGGCAAGCAAAATCAACATGATAAGTCTATTGTTCTTTTTATCCCATGCTATTTGATTTGCTCCTACTGTAGTGGGTTTTTGAATAGTGTCATCCACTATATCCCACATTGATTATACAGTCATAATGGCCTTCATCTTGGTTTTTCATGCTAGAAAATTAGGACCTTTAAGAAATTGTGTATCATTTTGGTATTTGTTGATATTTGCCATGATAAAGGTTCTAGAATGGTTCCAAGATGATATCTCTTTCTCTCTTGATATTTAATGGCACCTGCTTGAAAAACCTTTGAGGAAGGATTAATCAATTTGAGGATATTTAAGCCAAACAAGAAGAAATGAGAGATAATTCACTCTTTATTGGTATTTAATGGCACCTACCTAAAAATCCTCCTAAAGAAGGATAGTTAGTTTGAGGGAATTAAGCCAAACAAAAAAAAATGAATTAGGGATTTTGATTTAGGAGAGAATATCAAGAAAATTTGGCTTTATACCTGTGCAAATGAGTTTACACAAATTTTTGTGAAAATTTGGGGTTTTTAGTGCTCTTGATTTTGATGACTTTATAATTGCAAAAAAAAACAAGAAATTAAATGCAATAATCAATCAAAGAGTGCCCACAAAATTTTTATCACATAGGTGTCGGATGCAACCAAAAATAAACCTAATTTAGCAATGCCAGTTTTTAATAAAGGTGTTGAGTAATATTGAAAATGCACCTAATTATAAGTTTTTGCAACAAAATATGGATTTGTGTTTTACAAAAAATAAATTTGATGTTTAAATTCCCCCCCTTTAGTGTTGCAATTTTTTGCTAAAAAAAACAATTTCATCAAAGATCAATTATCCCCCTTTGTTTTTTCAAAAATAACAAAGTAGCTCACCTTTCAAGACAAGTCGACACACGACAAACTTTTGAAAGGCTTTCTAGAACCAGACGACAAATGACTTGGTTTTAGGACCCGTAAGGCTTCAATTATCAAAATTTGGAGGTGCATCAACATTAAAAGGTTCTTTAATCCTCATGGGACCATAACTTTGATCCAAATCCTTCCAAGGATCTGTGTAAGTATTAAAATGAGGTAAACTCTTTCTACATCTTCTAAGCATCCACCGAAAATTGGGTCTGGTGGTTTGACAACGGAGTTCATTTCTCTTTCAAATAACTCTTAGATGACGAAGAGATTTTTGTATCCAAGGCATCTTCTTCATGAGACAAAACTTATACTCTCAAAAAATGATTAGAAAAAATTGGAGCAAAGTGTTAGAAATCTCAATTTATTTGCAAAAGAAATTGTGCTTTGATTTTTGTCTCTTATCCCCCCTTGATTTGGAGAAAACAAAAAAACAACAATTTTTATATTTTGCAAAACAAAAATAGGCATTTGCTTTTCAATTTTAGTGCAAAATTAAAATAATTCTAATCATGCTTTTAATCAATAATAAAATTAATTTTGTGAAAATCAACTTAATATTTTTTAAAAATTTGATTTTTAGACAAAATATATATTAAATTATTTAAAAAAGATGATTAGAAAATATTAAAATATTACAAAAAAAATAAAAACCTTATAAAAAAATTATACCTTATTTGCAATGTTGTGAGGCAAAAATTTTGGTTTTACCCCCACTGGGAGTCGAACCCACGACTTCGCGGGTGCTAGCCTTAAGATTGGCACTCCTACCAGTCGGGCTAGCCCGCTCGACGGGAAGCAAATGGAACGAAGTTCCCTTTGTTCCTTAGCACCTCTCGTGCAAGGAAAAAAAAATTTAGGACTTTAGTCCCACATTGCCCCTACAAAAAAAAATTTGTAGCTTAAAGAGTGAGGTCGCCCTTAAGCTATCGATTGCCTATAGGCAGTTGGTGTCCAATGTAGTCGTTTTGCTATAGCCATGTGTCACAACAAGTCTGTCCATCTATGTTTGAGTGGTGCATGGCCTGCCTACCACATGTCACCCACATGTCAGGTCCATTCTGGGTGGCACATGGCCTATCCACCATGTGTTGCCCACATGTCGGGTCCAGTCCAGTGGCTTGTCCACCATGTGTTAGGCCCTAGTTTGTCGAGGTATCGCCACGTGTCTAGTGCCATCATCAGGATGCATGCCAAGTATCTGGTGTTATCCTTGGAATGCATTCTAGGTGTCCACATAGGTGTCAGTGTTGTTAGTCTAGGTTTTAGTTCTACCAGTCTACGTCTAGGTGTCTCGTCGATAGTGTCCCATATGACTATAGGGACCTCACTGTATGTGCTAATGTTAGTGAGTATTTTTGTACCCACCAATCTGTGGGGCCCTCATTGGTCGTGCCAGCATCAGTAGCTTCCATTGTCCATACCGATTTTAGTAAGGTTTTTGTGTCTACCAGTCTGTGGGGCCCTCACTGGTCGTGCCAGCATCAACAACCTAATACGTTGTCAATCCACTTATAGTCTGACAATATGTAGGCTGTCTAGTCCAATGATTTAGTGGAAATGAAAACCTTAGGGATTATAAATAAATTCAAATGAAATAACACAACCAATGAAAAATTCAAACCCAAGGTATTTCGTGCTAGTTCCACCTTGAAACATGTTACTATCCAAGGGGATCCCACTCCTCGAGAATTGAGCCCCTTGGCCCATCTAGAATGAGAAGACCTCCCACCTTGCCCAGTTATTCTTCGTAGCTCTGATTCCAATGTTATCAAAATGCAAATGCAAAATAATATGCGAGAACCATTAGGTTTAATATTGATATGCAATGTGTTTAATAAACAATAGGTTCAGGCTATGAATAGCCTAATAGGTAGTCCCCCCTTAAAGGTAGCTACCCGCTAGGATTATTTGCTAACAACTAACAACTTATTAATCACTAACAATATCACGTCTAAACAATAGCGTGTGATAACCATAAGATATTCGACATGAATATCTTCATGGTTAATGTAGAAAGATAAATTAATCAATCTAACCTACTAGGTAATAATGTAATAACCTAATGGTAAAAAAGTAAATACTACTTTTTACCCTAACATCCTAAGATATGTAGAAGATAAAATTTGTCAAAGATCTAGTAGGTGAATTCTAGTTTAATTTCTAACATTCTCCCTTAAACCATATTTCACAAAAACTTTGACACCTAGCATTTCCTTCAGTATTGTAAAATCTTCCTCCTTCAAAGGTGTTGTGAAGATATCTATAACCTGCTCTTTAGACCTACAAAATAGCAACTCAATTCCATTACTTTTCACCAGCTCTCATGAAATGATAGTTAATTTCAATATGCTTGTTTCTGTCATGAAACATTAGATCCTTTGATAGTGTTATGGCATAATTATTGTCATAAAATTGTGTTGTTTCACCTTGTTTTTCATGATTTATCTCACCTAAAATTCTTCTCAACAAAACTGCTTGACATGCAATTGGGATGGTAACAATGTACTCCACCTCAATAGTTGATAATGCAACAATCAGTTTATTATTTTATGACCATGAAATGGCACTTGATCCAAGATGGAATGCATAACCAAAATGCTCTTCCTATCATCTATATTTCCAACCCAATCACTATATGTGTAGCCAACAAGCTCAAGATGGTATTTTCTTGCATAAAATGTTCCATGGTCCTTAGTCCCATTGACATACCGTAGTATCCTTTTACCTACTTGCAAGTAAGTGTTCTTTTGTATCTCCATAAATTTGCTGATTAAATCACTAAAAACATTAGGTTTGATCAGGTTGTTGTCAAATACATGAGGATTTCAACTAATATTTTATAGTATGTTGTATCCATATTGTTGTTGTAATATTTCTTGCTCAATTTCAAACTTGTTGTAACTAGAGTGATGGTTGGATTTTTGTCCTCCATTATAAACCTCTTTAAGAAATATTTTGCATAATTATCTTGAGATGAAGATACCATCTAAAAATTGGGTAACTTCAATGCCAAGAAAATATTTCACCAAGCCTAAATTTTTCATCTCAAACTCATGTTTCATTACATTTCTAAACTGGTAAAATAACATTTTACTATTGCCAGTATAAATCAAATCTACATACAATCAGACTATTATCATATCCTCCCTTTCGTTAGTCTTAATATATAAAGTGTGCTCATATGGGTATTTAATGAACCCATTATCCTAAAAGTATGCATCAATGTGATTATACCAAACCCTAGGTGCCTACTTCAACCCATATAGGGCTTTCTTCAATTTTAGCACTTTTTCTTCTTGCCCTTCTAGCTCATAGCTAGGTGGCTAGTCTATGTAAACCTCTTCTTCTAGTACTCCATTTAGGAAGGCAGATTTGACATCCATCTGGTACACTTTCCACCCTTTTTGGGTTGCTAATTCCAGAATCATTTTGATTGTATCAAGACTCACTACATGTACATACACTTCATGATAGTTAATCCATAAATTTTGCCTATAGCCTTTTGCAATGAGTCTTGCCTTATTCCTTTCGACATCACATTGGGTAGTAAACTTTGTTTTATATACCCATTTTACACTAGTGGTTTTTTTACCTATTGGAAGATCCATTAGTTCCCAAGTCTAATTTTTCTCTTTGGATTCTATCTCATCATCCATGGCTTTCACCCATTTCTATTCTTAATTGCTTCTTCAAATAAAATAGGTTCACACTCAAAAAACAAAGCAAAATCAGAATGTTCTTCATCTTCTATTTCATTTCTTGTTACCTCATATATGTCTTGCAAGCTCTTTGTCTTCACTAGCATTCTTATGTTGGAGTTCATTCTCACAAGTGGAGGTGACCTTGATGGTGAAGTAGATTTTTTGCTCACACCATTACTACTACTTGAATCTGAGGGTTGATTGGTGCTTTCTCCATTCAAGTCTTCTAACTCAATGCTAGCTATCACCTGCTGACTAGTCTTAGAATTCCAATTCCAAGCTTCATTCTCTATGAACATCACAAATCTGCTTATGATCAACTTCTTTGTGATAGGGTTATAAAATCTATAAGCCTTTCACTCTTCATTGTACCAAATGAAGATGAATTTTTTGTCATCTAGATTTCTTCTCTTCTCATCTAGAATGTGTGCATATGCTATGCACCCAAAGACTCTTAAGTGAGCAATGCTTGGTTTTTGGTTGCTCCATGCTTCTTGAGGAATCATGTCCTTCACACTTTTTTTGGGATATCTATTTAGCAAATAAATTGCACATGTTATAGCTTCTACCCAAAAATCATTTGGAAATGTTGTTTCCTTCAACATGTTCCTTGTCATCTCCGTTATTATCTTATTCTTCCCCTCTACAACACCATTCTATTGTGGTGTGTATATGGCTATGAATTACCTTTTGATTCCATTTGCTTTGAAAAAATTATGGAATTCAATAGAGATGTACTCACCTCCTCCATCTATTCTCATAGTCTTCATATTGTAGTCACCCTACTTTTCAACTAAAGCTTTGGACTCCTTAAATTGTCTAGATGCCTTTGAATTTTATTTTATGGGATATACCCATTTTTTTGACTAAAATCATCTATAAAAGTCAAAAAGAATTTATTGTTGGAAAATGAGTTGGTTTGCATAGGCCCATAAATATCTAAATTCACTAGCTCCAATGGTTGTGAAGCTCTCCATAACTATCCTATAGGGAATGTATCCCTATGTTGTTTTCCTACTAGGCAACCTTCACATGCTTGATTGGGTTGCTCTATGAGAGGCAATACTCTCACCATCCATTTTTTGTGCAACAAATTCAAGCCATTGAAACTCAAGTAACCAAATATGATATGCCACAACCATGTGGTATTTTTTACAACTGCACTCAATGAAAGCAAGATTTTATTCTAAAATTTTAAAGGAGACATTGTGTTCTTTGTCATCGCTACATTTTCTACAAGCCTATTTTCTCTATCCCTAATGATGCAAGCTTCATTTTCAAAATACATTGTGTGATCCTTTTGCATGAGTTGTCCAAAATTCAATAGATTATATTTCATCCCAAGTATATAATACACATAAGAGATGTATCTTCTTTCTCCTTGCCTTGTGTAGATTATAATCCTCCATTTTTCCATAATAATCACCTTAAATTTGATGGTTTCATCCAACTGCAAGAACATTTCTTTGTTCCTAGACATGTGGTTACTATAAGGTACCAAATATTCTTTTGGCTCTCTCCATCAACATTGCAAGTTATCATCATAGTCCCACAAGCATATTTATTTTCCACATTCTCATTCTCATTGGTATAGTGGGCTTGTTGCTTATTTTTCTTAGCCATCTTCTTTCTACACTCATAACTATAATGGCCAAATTTCTTGCAAAAATAACATTATATTTTGGTTTTATCATAACTTTGATTTGATCCATCTTGCTGATTTTTTTTGCTACCTCTTCCTCTTGCTTGATGGAAATTGTAGTTGTTTTCTCCTTTGTTGGGATAATTTGCTCTTCCTCTTCTTTCATGGCCTCTGTGACCTCTGCCTCTATTGTTTTGTTGTCTTCCTCCTTGAAAACATGAGGCTACTTGGTGGAATTATTCCCTTCTAATATTATCTCAAAATAATATTTGTGTCTTAAATGCCTACTCTAATGAGGATTGTGTTGTCCAATTCAACCTATGATCATGTGTCTGTAGGGAACCCATGAGCTCATCCATTGAAAGGGTTGTTAAGTCCCTTGATTCTTCAATAGCTATGATGGTTGAGTCAAACCTTATTGGTAGGCTTCTAAGTATCTTCTCCAAAATTCTTTGGTTTTCAATATTTTTGCCATTCATCCTCATCTGGTTGATAATACCCATTGTATGGGTAAATAAGTCACTCATGGACTTTGATTCACTCATCTGCAAATTTTAAACTTCCTTCTCAGCATTTGCAACCTTACCAACTTCACTTTGTTGGTGCCTTGGAAGGAGTTGGCTAGGATTTTTTGTCTCCTTTGATTTTGTTACCACAACAATTATGGGAAAGATGATCTCCTCAATCGCTTGCATTATGTAGAATAAAGTCTTCTGGTCCTTTTGTTTCTCCTTCAACAAATATTTCTCACTTTGAGAAATATAACTTGATGCTACTGCATTTGTAGGTTCTAGATAACCGTTCTCCACTAGGTCTCATAGCTCCTAAGCCCCAAATAATATTTTCATCTAAATGCTTTAGTAATTGTAATTCTTACCATTGAATCATGGGATTTGCAATTGCAACGAATTGCTAATAGAATCCATTGCTTTTATGGCTCTTAACTCTCACTAATTGTAACAACCCAAGTCTACTCACTTGGTTGTACCACTAAAAAGAAACAAGCGTTATCACAAGGTAAATATTTTTTTTGTTTTTAACTACAGTTTTGTTTATATGAATGCTTTTAGGTTCATAGCAAATTTATTTTACCCAATAAATCAATATCATACACTTTGGTTAGTACAGGCATATGAGGTCACCTTTGGGTCCAAGACTGTTGCAGACAACCACCCAAGTGGATGACATTGGCCAAATCCTACGATATATGTCATTATGTGGAATTTATTTACCTTATTTACGTCCTCAGTTTCTAGCATGAAGGTTGATCCATGGCGAGGATTATCCTCTAGGGCATAAATTAGACAATATAAATTTCAACACAGATTTTTCTCTCCAAAATATATTCAAACTAAGTCTAACACAGTATTATCGGGCATAAATTATCGTCATTGAATAGAAACAATACTTGGGTGTCCCACGTAATGATTATACAAAACAAATACATGTTTTTTCTAAATTTTACAATTTACAAAACACATACGAATATTGGACTGAGTGTCATTCTGCCACAGTGTTACAGAGAACAAATCTTCTTTCCCGATCGAACACATCGATCACTACTCCATGGGTTCATATACATTATGACCAAGAAGGAATTGCTTCTTTCTAATTTAGGTAGTTTTCGTACTCTAGTTCCACCATCCAAGTTAAAGGAGAACAGCCGAGGGGATAAAATACGACCTCTATACAACAATATGCATACTAAATGCAATATCTATTTTCTTTTACAATCAGTTGCAGATGATACATCATCAATTCATCATTCATGCAAGAATCATGATAGTATTTTAATACAAACTTAAAAAAATTATAACAAGCACTCAATACTTCATCTCAAGCAAGCAAGTATTCTCAATTGATCAAAAGGATTCCATCTACAACTTACAACTGGTTATCTCCCATACCAAGTATAGTTTATTCAGCCAAAACGATTCCAAAGGAATTCATATACAAAAGCATTTTCATTTTTTAAAACACACAAAAATGCAATCATTCAAGAATATTTCTTTTAATTTCCAAGATGTTATTCATTATGTCCAATAGTACGCAAAAGAATCATAATACTTTATATATTTTAAAGACCAGAATTACCAGGTTTACTTGAGTCCTTCACTACTGAACCGAGTCTTGTTCTCTCAAGTTGATCCTTCCTCTATCAATGTCTTCTTGTTTTCTTTTTTTGTATTCCTTTTCAAGTCATTTTCTTCTCTCTGCATATTTTCTCCCTAATACCCAACGACGTCCGAAATTTTCTTCCATTCTCGACATGCAAAGCTAGGCAATCCACTACCTCTAAACTCAGGTTACACTTTTTCTAGATTACCACCATATTGCCCTAGTCGGAGTAGAGTTAGTACAACTGTACTTATTTCTCATCATTATGGCTACATAAATACTTCTCCATCGTGTGCAGGCCTGGTTTTGACAGGCATATGACTGTATTTAACATTTGAAACCATAAATTATGGTTTTGATTTTATGTCATAGATTTTTACTTATTTTTTTTATAAACCATAAATTTTATAGGTAAATATATTTAAAAACTGTGGAATTTACTTATGATATACATATGTATGTATATTAGATGTGCAAAATAAAAAATAAAATATATAAATGTATTAAGTGGCAAACATTAAATTTAATTATATTTTATTTTTATTGTAACTTACACGTCTCCACTCTCCATGCGAGTAATAACTTAGGAGAGGTAGTGCTCTTAGCTGGCATTAAGTACATATACACCCTTTCGTTGCACGACCCCATCAAAGACAACAAATAATAATTTCAATTAATTCTCTCTAATATTCGAAGCACACAACGTACTGTGGGGTACTTTTGTAATGTATGCATGGTTACGTGTGATATTGATGTGTATTTATTGGGTTGCTTTGTTTTTTAGACATGCCATGGTCATTAATGAAAAACTCACATGGATTGCTAGCGGGGACTCTGCAATAACGCATACGGTGGGGTGAGTAAATGTGATGAGGTAGAGGTATTTATAGGGGAATATCATCGGATTAAATTTTGTGTTGTCTAAGGGGTGTGAAAATTGGTCTTTTACAGTTGGAACAAGTCCATGATGAGGGAAGGGAAAAACTAAAACCAAAAACAAGGGGGCGGGGCTCAATCGGGTTGGGTACTGGTGATGGGTGAAATAATAATTGCATCAATTTACTTTATAATGGATAATTGTAAACATTGGTCCACCATTCATCTATTATGGCACTCATGCATCCTTGCAAGGTTTACTCTCCATCCATCTACAACACTATCTGGTTCACCCAGTTTGACAGTTACAAACAAAGAAAAAATATTAGCTCTACTATAATGCTACCTCTGCAAAAGGGTTTCAGTTTTCACAATCGCACAACTTTAAAGGTGAGTTTTTTCTCTACTGTAACGTTGCCTCTGCAAAAAGGTTTCAGTTTTCACAATTGCACAACTTTAAAGGTGAGTTTTTTCTTAAATCTACAACTAATTGATATTTTCTTTGATTTTATTTTATGGGTCAAAGAAACTTATAATTGATATTTGGCACGTTGGTGACGTATATGTAAATGGAGAAATGTAGTGGTTGTTTAGTTATGTTTTTGCCAAATTTAGAGGAGGTAGTGAACTTTGGCAATATGTTCCTCAAATAGAGGAGTGGTGGGGGAAGTGGGTATTAAAGTATTAAACCATGCATTGAATTCCAATGCCAGGACTCATGGAGTCAATATTAATCTAGGGCAGCCTTAGTTCCTTTTCAATCATTTGTCAGCATAATTGTCATAGCAGAAAGGAGTTTCTAATTGTGGGCGTAAAAACAAATCCGATTGGTTGGTTGGTGTTAATGTTTGGTAGAATGCATTGTCACGAAAAGACTCACAACATTGTTTTGTGTATTAGATTATTTTATTTCAATGTATTTCTACGATTAAAATGGGTAGGTATTTGTTAACACAACTATTTTTGGCTCAACCTTCTTTCACTCCGTTCCTTAAAATTAGATTGTGATTCCATGATTATTACTATGACTGTTAATTTTATGAATACATAACCCTTTCAAAATAAATTTGATCTTCTATGAAGTCGTTAGCATATTTCAAAAAAAATTGAAAGGCAAATAAAATTTTAAACCGTAATCTGAAAGTCACTAAAAAATTTTAACCGTCATAAAGTAATTTTCTTTTGAAATTCCAGCCTTGATCGTGCACCATTACATGATAACTATTTATTTCACCACACACTCAGCACATTTCCACTTCTATTTTGCTATTATTTATATTTTTTAATATTTACATATACTATATGCACTTTTCACATATATTATTCATATTTACTAGCAACTATAATCAGTGCATCACCTTAATATATTTTTAAGACAACAACTTATATAAATTGAAAAGGGAGTGGCTCATGTTTGTAACATTTTTATTATCGACTCCATTATACACATGCATTATTTCTTTTCATTAAACAACAAACATCCAAGAACAAAATAGTAACACAAATCCTTTTAAAATAATGCACTTATATGACATGCAATGTGCGAGCTTTCCTATATTCGTAGGCCAAATCTCACTTTCCTTCTTTACCTTTGTCCCTTCTACCAACTTTCCATCATTCGAAATTATATTTTTGGTCATGCGAACATAAAATCATTAGCAATACCACATTTTGAGAAAAAAGGTAAATTGACACCATCTATTCATTTTGCTACTTAAAGCGGTGCGAAGAGGGTTGTTACACTAATGGTACAAGCTCTGATACCAATTTGAAATATGTGGTGGTCCCAAACCACAGCCCTCATGCTCCTCTCTAGTTAAACTTTGAAAGTAATGTAGAATCGGGACTCGAGAGAAACTTAAAAGAAAATGGCTTGAGATTGGGCTCAAAAGCCTTTCACATTTTCCAATGTGCAAGTTGCCCGAGGCTAGGATTATTCAAGCCCGATATGAGGAGACTCACAAAATTACATGGGACCAAGACTTGCACATGCTCAGGATTATCTTCTCTCACACTTGCCTAAGGCCGAGACTTGCTCGTAATTGGGATGAGCGGGCTAGGGCCTAAGTCTAGTTTTGAGAGTATGCCCTAGACCTTGCTCGTAATTGGGATGAGCGGGCTAGGGCTAAGTCTAGTTTTGAGAATATGCCCTAAACCGAAACTCTTCACTTTGTTGGATACCGTTAGAACAACTTTTACCCCAGCTTTGGGAATATGCATAGGATCAAGTTGACAAATAAGAAAAACCCTAAAATCTTGAACATTGCTTATTTAATCAAACTAACAATTCCAAGTCCCTTGAAAAATATACTTAAACAATATGCTCACAACCAATTTAACAATAGATATAAAAAGTAAAAATATATTTCTTATATAAAAAAAATACAAACAAATTGTTATAGCAGCTTTACAAGGAAGGATAAACTTTTTACACTAAAAACTTCTTTCTCCAAAAGCTTTGCACACTTATGCAACTAAGACTATGTTGTTGCAGAATTATTCCACACAAAAGATTCTTCATAAGACTGTTGCTTCAACTGCACCTTCATCTTTTTAGCTTTTGCTGCTCTCGGCTTTTCCTTCTATCTAAACTACGAATAATGCCTAGCACTCACCTATATAACTGGAAATTGGAGGGAAAGATTCACCTACTTCTAACATGCAAGGGATGGTGCCTATGAGATGGCCGAATAATTACAAGTACCAATAATTAAATTCAAATGCTTCACAAACTCGAAATAGATCCTTAAATCTACAGAAGATAAAATCTATCAAAAAACTGATAGGTGAAATCATTTAATTTCTAACACTTACACCCCAGCCCTATTCCACTGGAGCAAAATTCCAAACACCAATTTAGTTCTCTCTTTATCCTGGACATCTTTGACTTTCTTTTAGTCTTTGACAGTGCTGTTCTTCTTTTCTGTTTAGTAGTTTGGTGGTGTGATCCTGTATTTGTATCCGTGGGTAATTATAATAACATATGGTAGTAACTATCATATTTTTCAGTCAATAGGTTTTTGAAAAGTATTATATTATATTATATTTAGTTTATAACATTTTGTTTTGTATTGTAGTTGTATGTTTTTAATTGAAACTTTATAGGTTTATTATCAAATTTTATAAAATTTTAATTTATTTTATATAATTTTTAATTATAAATTTTATAAATTTATTATCTTAATTTTTTATAAAATTAAATCAAATTGATCCCATATACCTCCACAATTGTTATATTTTTTAAAAAATACTTATTTTCATAACATAAAACAAGATTATATATAAGAGATTGTTGAGTTCCACTTCTACTAATATGAGAGGACGTTAATCTTACACGCCATATAATTAAGAAGATTATATATATATATATATATAAAAAGATATTATTGAGTTCTTCGACTTCTATTAATATGAGATATAGTTGCTCCAATTGTGACAAATTATATTTATAATTTTTATTTAAAACTCTAAAAATTATATAATCTTTTACAATTTGAAACCCATTTTGAAAAGAAGTATTAAAGTTTATTGAAACAATAGACAAATATGTCCTCAAAAATAAATGAATTAACAAATAAAGGACGCCGCTTGTGAGGAAACCAGGTTCAATCCTACAGCAGGTGAGTATAAAACTCCTATCAAAAAAAATAAAAGTTTTTAAAGTTTATGATTGGTTAAGTATTTATTAAAAATATTTAAGTTTGAATTTGGAAGTATGCATAATAAATTGTAAAAGCTAGTAATCTGTTTTGAATTTTGTGATTGATAGGTCCAGTTATAATCAAATGGATAGGAGTTATAGGAGACAACACCAACCCTGAGCGACTGGTGGTCCAGTTATAACAAAATGGCATAAGAATTATAGGAGACAGCACCAACCCTGAGGGACTGGTAGTCTAATTATATTGAGATAGCATAGGGATTATAGGAAACAGCTCCAAAATTTAAATCTTACTTGATAGTAGAAAATGAATGTGAATGTAAAAGTAACAAATTCCTATTCCCCTACGATATATCAAAAAAATTTATTCCCTCTATATCAAAAATAGAAATTAAAAATCAAAATAACAAAGACCCCAATTTCAGGGTATGTACAAATCGAGAAATTCGGAGGCAAGTTGGAGAAAAAAACATTTAGATAAGATAGCTTCTTGGATCTTAAACCATGATCCCCTGAATATGGACAAAACTCAAAACTCAGTTACCACTGCAGAATAGATTAGAATAGAATATATTCTTGTTGCTTTACTTATAATGCAAATCTTAAATGGATTTTTCTAATGTCTAGACAGCAATATTTTCTAGGAAACTGTAATGCCGGCATTGGTCGATGTATGATAGTAAGAGATTCCCAATCCGGTATTTGCTTTGTCATGGACGAAAAGGGAAATCCCTTCATGAAGCATGTACAACAGAAGTTTATGAATATCTGCTAAGGAAATACAATTTACTATACATACGATCCCACTTAAACTATCATAAAAGTTGATGGCTGCATTCTAGCGGAATCCCTCTGCCCTTGTCATGGCAGTAGTCATAAACAAGATAATGAGTCCTCACCCACTGGAGGTTGGATCTATCCCTTGAACTCAAGGCCGCATATTTTCTCTCGTTCCACCAGTTTTTGGTGCTTCCACCCTTGCAGAATCTCGGATTGGCATTCCATACACAGGCGTCGATATTGAAGTCTGTGAAGGAAGCCAGAAAAGGCCCCCAAGTCCAGTTGATCTTTGTTTTCCCGCCATTGGTTGCCCAGGTCTCGCCGTTCCATATGCTGGCATACAGTGACATGGGCTGCCTTCTCGGATATGGTATGCCCAACACTGCATTGTTCTTGTGCGCTCTGATGAGAATGCCATCTACCAGAAACCTGAATTCACCAATACAGTGTCCTGGTCTGAGGTCCTTATATGATTGGATAATATGACTTAAAAAAAAAAATTAAACTAAAAGGATTCCATGTTAGAGAATCCAAGGTTTACTTACAGAATATAGAAACGGTTCCAAAACACTGTGTAGGTGTGGAAGTCTGCAGTAGGGTCGAACCAGAGGGTGATCCTCTGCTCTCGATTGCCATAGCCGTTGGAAAATATATTTGTTTGCATGATGTAACTCTTGCCCTCCACATTCCCCAGGAATTCAATATCTATCTCGTCTCGGTTAGGTTGATTGGAATACAACTGTGGGTTAAACATTTTAACAAAAATATCAAGCTTACATAACTATTCCATGCTTAGCTAATGGGTATTAACTTGGAAAAGAGGGCGAGCTCCCACATGCTCAATTACAAATAACAATTAAATATTTGATAACAGTTAAGTAATTTATATAAATTGTTTCAATTAAATTTTTTAGAAAACTTAATCCTATTAACTTTATTTCTATCTAACGAACCAAGAAAACTTTATCTTATTAACTTTATTTTATCGAACCAAAATTTATAAAGATTTTTTAGATAACAAGAAAAAACAGAAAGAGAAAGAATGAAACAAGAGTGGCATTACGTAGTATGCTACGACTGTTCCAGCAGAGTTCCCCGGAGGCAGCTTGATCCGCATTTCGAATTTGCCGAACAGATACATCCTCGTTGTTGCGAAAGCAGAACCTGAAAGCAATTACAAAAATATAAATATAAAATGGTGAACGAAATCTAGGATTATTTATATCTATTTCATAATTTAAATTTAAATTTTTATTATAACCCAAAAATATTGATAACAAAAACTCTTACCAATTTCATTTCAGTTGCAGGTTATATTATAGTACCTGATTGCTTGTCGAGGGCAAGCTGGACGCCGCGTCCTCCATTGAACCTGGTGATGTGATTGGGCGCCCATATGACGTAAAAATCATCGTCGAAATATCCAGAAGTACGAACGCCCACACATTTAGATATTACTGTAGCCAAAATCAAAACCAACATGCGTCCATGACTAATCATGACCATCTTAAAATTCTACTAATTATATTATTGAGGAAGCAAATTCGACGGTAGAAACATTACTGTTTCTGTGTTACGAGTGATTTGCTTGGTTTGTATTTATAGGTTTAGATTCAACAACTTTCGAGGGGTAGAAAGGATAGTCCGGGCCGGTTAAAGCATAGCCAGCTCAAGAGATCTTTGAAATGAATGTGAGGATTACTCCTGAGAGTGAATATGATTTTCCTTCTTGAGGAAGAAGTATAAATCTTAATGTGGAAATAAGCCATCTTAACCTGTATGCATAAATGGAATTTTAATTTTGTTAAACCAGGCCTCAAGTTTCCGCCAGAAGAAAAAAAAGGTTACTTAGATACCCTTCGAAAACCAGGAAAGTTCTACACGTATTATTGTTTCTCAGATGATTCTATTCCTAAGCTTTCTACACCAAACCTTAAATATTAAACTTTCCTTATGTGAGGGGAATTAAAAGAAACGCCGCTATGTGATACACCAACCTTAAACCAGTATCTCTTTCTTGCAGGAGGGACCAAAGACGGATATACTTCCCTGTGTTCTAACTCTTTCTCGCAAAAACCTTTTAGAAAACAATTGTTAATGTTTTAAAATTATTTTTATTATAAAAATCTAAGTTCAATTCACGGAAAAATGATCTAATGGAACTGTTAAAATATCAATTCCATCGTAATACAAAGAAAAGTGCTTCGGTTTATACGTTGAGTGAGGCAACCGAAGAATCAATTCTTTGTGTGTTTGTTTTAGTGCTTTACTGCTATTCACTGTACTTGAGACTTTTGTTTACCAGCAGTTTACTTTCGGCCAAAAGCAAAATGACCTCATTGAGGTGGGATCTCGCCTATGTCATAACAGATCTGCAGTGTGAACCCGACCAAAAAAAATAAAAATTCTTAGCTTAAAGTTCACTGTAAACATTAAGCCACTTGGAAGAAATTTCATAACGACCTTATTCTTTCATACTTTTAGAAGCAAAATAGCTTACGGTAAGCCAATATTGAAAAAACGCATAACGTTTATTATTTTTATACGCTGGAAATCGACCATGACTGCAACGTGGGAACATGTTTCAAGCGGCTTAAGCATAACTTTTCTTTAAGAATTGCATGCCATAATTTTTCCTTTTTCAATAATTTAAAAAAAAAAAATAGTTTGGATATGTAGATTTTATTTATAATCTGATACATTGCATCGATCCATACCAACTATAAGCCAAATCTGACCAGTTTACGGTTAATTTTTTTTAGATGATGGAAATAATCTAAATTGAATTAGATAAATGTATAAGTTTTTTTTTTTAAATAATGTAAATTGAATTAGATAAATGTATTAAGTTATTTAAATTTAATTAGTGAACGTGTGTTCATATTTAAAATTTATTACTAAAGTTATAGTTATATCTATTTTATAAAAAACATTATTAAAAAAAATTAAAAAGGTTTTCAAAATAAAATATATTAATAGCTTTATTGAAATTTAAAATCAATTTATTATTAAAAAATATATTTAATGACTATCTAATGTTTTATATAAAATTTTGGTAGGAATTCTAATTATTATATTAAATATTTTTCTAGATTTAAATTTAAATTTTGATTGAATTTGACTATTTAATTTGGTAATCTTTTATTTTCTTGTTATTTTTATTTTGTGGTTTAAAATTCTCAAAGCTGAATAAATACATTTTGTGGGGTTAAGATTAAGATTTGAAAAACTAAGATCCCAAATATTTTAGTGCATGTTTGTTAGGAAAGGTTGAATTAGGTAATGGCAAACCCATAACACAAAGGAGATAAAGGAAAAATAGGTGGGATTAACTTGAATATATCAATTGACACCATGGCTAGCCCATCTAATGATATAATAATAGTTTTAGAATGCATAGGGTCCAACATATCCTCATCATCCAACAACAAAAAATGATTTTAGAACAAGTTATTAAAATTAATCATTTTGGAGACAATATTGGTAGAACTGAAATACTCCACTACCATGGGTTTGTAGTAGTAATGATTTTATAAATGAATGCCACTTTCAAACTGTGTTGCAAATCAACAAATAAAAAGAAAATGAATATAATCTATTACAAATAAAATAAATTAAAAACATAATTGTAAACATGATGACAAAAGAACAAGAACTACAAAATAAATTAGAGGAGACTAGATCATGGGCACAAATGGTAAGAGATACAACAATCAATTCAAAGGAACAAAGAGATTTAATAAACAAATTAAAATACAACTATTAGAAGAAAATAAAATAAAAAATAGGTCAATAAACAACATCATTAAGGGAATAAAAGAGCATGGAGAACAAGAAAACACAACCAACTTAACAAGGAAATATTTTTTGATAAACTTCATTGGAGTAGACAAATTCATCACGCCTGTACATTAGAGAAAGTAAGGAAATACATGAGAGCTAGCCCAATCCAAGTCACAATGTTTAGTATAAGAGATAAAAGGTAGGTTCTTCAAATAGAGGATTTCTATGAGATCACATGTTTACCTAGATCGGGATATTACTCCTATGCAACAAGAAGAGACAAGAGTAGATAGGAAAATGTAAAGACAACAAGGAGAGAGGGTAAAAAGAAATGGTTGAAAAATGGAAAAGCATGCAATATAAATAGAACAAACCAAAATAAATAGGAGATTGGGGCCTACTAGGAAAATTTAACATTTGTGAGTTGGAATTATCATGGATATCCAGGAGAAGAGATCTTAGTCAAGGACCCATAGCTAAAGTAAATGATGCAATTGTACTAATAGAAACACATGAACATGATGGATGCAAGATTCTAGATTGCAAAAAATACAAAAATATATCAATATGGAATAAAGTAGTAGAAAATAGAAAAGGACATGGAGGAGTAACAATACTAATAAAATATTCTTAGGGTAGACTCATATAGGTCAAGATAGAAGACCCAAATAAAAGGTATATGTTGTATCTTATTATTTTTCTCCATAACAATCAATTTTTTATAAGAAACATGGCTTAGATCATGAAGATCCATATATGGCATTGGCAAAATATTTTACAAATATAACAAATTTAAAGAGGTGGATTTCGTGGGTGAAATTGACAAGCAAGATCTTTAAATATCGATGAAGGCATAGATGATAATCCACTATGTTTAGAAGAAGAGGTGGATCATCGTTGGTTAAGTTCCTCAAATGATAGTCAAGGATCTATCACACACTATGGAGATGAACATCTTAAACTATGTAGCATAGATTGATTGATCATCTATAATGGCATAAACATATGGAAATTTTTTGGAAAACTATTTCTTAACACATAATGGACACAATGTAGTTGATTATGCTATTTTCTCACCAAATTTTATTTCAAGGATAAAAGATCTAGAAACTGAATTTGTTTTCCATGGAGCTAAAATCATATCACAATCCAATGTATATAAAGATCTAAATATAGGAATGTGAGAAAGAAGAACATCTATATGAAAAAGAAAAATAAAATTAAAACATCACTCAAGTAGATTATGCAAAGAGAGGAAAGAAAGAGGATAAATATTTTTTAAACTTATAATTTTGATAGTATTAAACTAATGGATATAGTCATAGAAGCCTTGGAATCATGTAAAAAGTTAAAATTTAGGGAAAGAAAACTTGAAATATTTCCTATAGATCTATGGTATGAAAAGGAAAGCAAAGAAATAAAGAGAACCTTGAAAGAATAGGCAAAGAAAAAACAAATAGCAAGATACATAAATAACTAGTGAAAACAAGAAAGGAGGAATGCATAAGAGCAAGGAAAAAATATTTTTTATATCTTTCAAAGCATAGCCCAAGAAAATTTTGTAAGGAGCTATTACAAAGAAAAAGACATAAAAAATAATATCACAAGTAAACAATAGTTTCAATATGCTAAACAATTATTTGAGAGGAACTAAGAAAAATATACCCCTCTTATAATTGACAATACTAAGGGACTGTTTTCTCTAAAATATGTGAAGGAGGGCATTAAGAAAATAGTAATAGGTAAAGCTCAATATATATATGATTTGCAAATTAAAAATCTCACGTGTGGGGTTGACATCTTAGCACCAAACATCCAAAATATTTTTATGGCGATATTAAAGGCGGCTTTCCACTAGAATGGATAATCAATCTGGTCATACCATTGCCTAAAAATGGATATATCAATAGCCCTTCAAATTATTGTACCATCATGATTAATCCTTTTTTGGCAAAATTGTATGGAAAAATAGTAGAAATAAAAACTAGTCAGTGGGCAAAAAATAAAGGAAAGAGAGTAATAGGACAAGTAGGATTTAGATCAAAGTACTCAACAATATATCATTGCATTACTTTAAGGCACCTAATAGGGAGTATATGGAATAAAAAATGAGAGCTTTATTGTTGTTTTGTGGATTTTAAAAATGCTTTTTACACAATACTTAGAGGTAAAATTTGGAAAAGAATGGAAAAATTTGGTAAAATAATCAATTATAGAACAGTTATACATAGAATTTATGAGCAAGTGGTGGAAAATTTTAGAACTCCAGAAGAACTATCATAGTTTTTTAGGAGTGATATCAAGGTGAAATAGGGTTGTCCATTATCACTTACTTTATTTAGCCATTACATTGACAAATTGGAGGAATGAGTAGAAAGGATGGGAGGAGAGGGAAAACAAGTGGCAAATTATGTATGAAATTTTTCTCTATGATGATGATCTCATATTGATTGGAAAGACATTGAAATTTTATAAGAACATCTAAAATCTTGAGAGAATTTTTATAAATAAGTTGAAATGTAGGTAAACACTAGAAAGACTAAAATTATTGTTTTCTCTACTTAGAGAGAGCAAAAATAATCATATATTTTATTTTAATGAAATCCTTTAGAGGTAACATTAGAACACAAATGCCTTGGCTTAGATTTTCAAAATAAACTTAGTTGGGAAAGATACAAGATGAAAAGAATACAAGTAGGATGGAAGACACTCTACTCATTGCTAAATAGGGACACAAAAGTAGATTTGTGGGATTGAAAAACCATTAAGATTATTTTTGGGTTATTAGTTATTCCAATGGTGATGTATGGTGTGAGGTGTGGGCTTGTAATACATCAAATTTTAAATAGATACAAATAGAAAGAATTCAAAAGCAAATAATTACAAATAATTTTAGAATTAAAGCATTAGTTTCATATGATATTTTACTTGCTAAAATAGCAATTTTTCCATTAGAAGTATAAGTTGTGATAAGGCTACTGGAGTACCTAAATAAAATACAAAGAATGGAAGATAGCATGTTGCCAAAATAGGTAATCAAAGAAACACTAAATAGAAGAAAAGACACATGGATGAAACAAAAAAATAAATTGATGGACAAATGGAGCATTGCATTTTATGAGGTCCTAAACTCCAACAAAAAAATTAAATAATATATGAGAAAAAATCAGACTTGTCATGTGGATTAAAAATTTAGGAAGGAAAAAATAGTTATACATCAATGAGTTCAACCCAAATTGTGAACACAACCCAAAAAGTACATAGATAAAAAGATAAAATAGAAGGAAAAAATACTTATAGCCCAACTAAAATCTATTTCATACCATCTCAAATACAAAACTAGGAGATGGACAATTCCTTGGGAGGCTATTAGCAATATTACTTTATTTGGTACCTCGATTACCATTGTAAATATTTGGATTAAAAATGTATTTATTATTTATGTCAATAGTATGTGTTAAGATGTGAAGTGTGTGTATGTGTCATATAATCAAGTGTGAGTTATGAGTAAAAAGTGTCATGTGTGTAGGTGAAGAGCTGTGTAAAGTATCATGTGTGCATGTGAAGAGTCATGAGTGTGAGGTGTCTTATATGTAAGTATGATGTGTAAGATTATAAGTAGGAAGTTATGTAATCATGAGAGACTTTGAGAAGAATAAAACTCGTGAGAATTTATGTAATCATTATGTAATAAAGGCATATGAAAGGTTGCATCTCCTATGAGTTTGAGAAGAACAAAACTCAAGTATTAGTGGTATAAGAGCTACATAATTCAAAGCCACCTTGTTCGTAAAATACCATTTTTTAGTTGATTCAACTAGGAAGGAGAGAATATAGTTTGGAAGCAGTGGATTGGAGAATGTTTTCTAGAGGTATTCCTAGAGGACATTTATTGAAGAGGATGATTTGAAGAATATATTATTGGAGGAAGAATATTGGAGCATTAAAGGAGATATTATTGGAGTAGAATACAATTACTTTTTGATAGACATTTCCTGTGTTGGAGAAGATATTTTTTGGATTAAAGGATTGTTGGAGTTTTCTAGAGAGATACTTGGAGAGAATTTTTGCTAGAGAGATATTCTTGAGAGGGTATTTGCTAGAGAGATTGGATAGAACATTTGAATGGTGGGGAGATAATTTGTATTTACTACAGTGAAGAGAAAAGGATTTATACGACATGAGTGCAGTCTAAGTTAGAGGTATAGTTGGATGGAGCAAGTGGAGAAAGCATCACTAAGATAGGAATGCCTAGAAGTATATATGCAATAATTTTCTGGAGAGGAGCGTTAAGAAGCATAGACATAGAGTTTGCAGCTAACAAGCACCTATGAGAGTTTATGCTAAAAGGCATTTGAGGAGTTTGGAGGAGAAGACCACAACCAAGTTGAGGAATGTGTATTTGGATGAAACGATTGGAGGAAGTATTACAATGAGAGTGCAACCAAAGAAATGTGGATTTAGAAGAAGCAAGTGGAGGAAGTATAAAGAAATTGCAACTAAATTAGAGGAATGTATTGCTTGATAAATTTATTGAAAGAATGTTTGAGAAACAATATCCAAAGGAGGAGTTAAATGCCTCCATAGAACCTAATAAGGAAATGGCCTGAGAGAGTTTGGTGAATTCAATAGTATTTGAGAGGTATTATTATTCGTTATCAATTAGATTATTTTATAATACTCAAAGTAGAGTGGGAATATAAGAATTAAAATTGCCCTAGAGTCAGGACAAACGTGTCGCATATGTGTGCTAAAGTGACATGCTCAACTGAGGATAGAAAACCATACAAATATATTATTAACTTTATAATACCCGCACCTTTGCAATTGATTATCAAGCACATTTTTGGATTCAAGTGGATTATAGGGCATATTTAATTAAAGTAATTTTTGGGAGATATAAGAAAGTGATTTAATTTAAATGAATTACTGGGAGAAATAAGGAAATTAAATTTTTGAAATTTGAATTTGAGATTGATTAATTAATTTTTGGATTAAATTGAAATTTGGAGGTAGAAATTGTAAAACTAAGAGTGATTTGGGAGATATAAGAAGAAATTGAATTTGAAATTTAAAAAATTGAAATTGGTTGATAAAATTATATAAGGATTGAAAAATTGATTGATTGAGGTTGAATGAAAATTTGAATATTGAATAAGAAGAATAATATTATGAAACATTCATGAAGTAAAATTGATTGAAGCTTAAAATTTAGGAGTTATAAGGAATTCAATATCAAAGGAAATTATTTTTTTGAAAATTGAATATATTAAGAAGATCATATGATTTTAAAATACCAAGTTTTATGAGGAAAATTTGAAACACGAAAATATTGTAATATGCATGTGGCAAGATATAATAAACCATGAGAAATCCAAACAAATACAAAAAAAAAAAATATGATTCCTTCCTTCCAGCGACAGTTTTGCCTGCTTCATCTCTTCCTTCCAGCATGTTGCGAAATTGCGATAGATTTGCCAGAAATTTCTCTCTCCTCAAACATGTCATGAAATCGTGACAGTTTTTCCAGCACTTTCTCTCTCCTAAAACATGTCGCGAAATCGCGACAGTTTTTCCAGCCGCCTGCATACTTTTTCTTACTAGTCTTTTTCTTGATCTTTTGCAACTGGGCTACTCTGATCTTCTTGGAAGCTCACTGTCCAAACTGAAATCTTCATCAAAACACATGCTTTGACAACAAATCAAATTGCTTCAAGAACTCTTTGACATCAATGACAACATCTAAAATTAGAGCAAAGGCAATGTACCTAAGGTACCCAAAATTGCCAACAATCTGCCCCTTTATCATTGATAGCAACCCTTAACTGAAAACATATCTTAAGAGCCAAAACTAAACCAACTGATCCAACAACTGAGAATCTATCTTTGAAGTTTTTTCTCCCCCTGACTTGAAGCTCTCTTCTTCACTCATATCTCCCCCTTACTTATATCTCTCCCCCTTTGTCATCAATGGCAAAGGGTCACCTTTGGGGCTCGGGACTAGGAATGAGCCTCTTAGCTTAGTCCCTCCCCCACCTCCTGATGAGGTGATTAAAATAGGGGTGGGAGTGAAACTCCCATTAGACACTCATCAGTGTCTACAATTTCCTTTCCAGGCCTTCTCTTGAATTCTTTTTCTATATTTCTGTTCCTGTCACTGTTCTGATCCTCGGACCTGTTCATACTACTATTCCTATTTATTTTATCATTTCTATTCTTATCCATACCTTGATCCTTAGACCTGTTCATATCACTTTTCTTGTTTTTGATCCTATACCTCGAAAGATCAGCTCTACACTGTGTAGTTGTGTGACCTTCATTTTTGCACTTATAACATGTAACAAAGTTATTTCTATTCGACATACCTCTTCTTTGAATCTGCCTATTATGACTAACCATGTTCCTATGATTTGCCTTGCAGAAAATTGCCTTATGCCCGAACTGTTTACAAGAGTAGCAATACCCTTGAAATAAATTACGGCCCCTGAAACTGTCATTTATCTTCCTTACTTGAGTCATGCAATGCGAAGCCATGTGGCCAAACCTGTGACATGCAAAACATCTGCTATTAAACTTTCCTGTAAATGACCTTCTCGATTTGGTAAACTTCTTCTTTGTATTTAGAATTTTGTTTTCTGTTTCTGCGCATCTATCACTCACGGACTCTTGATCTGAAGTACTTTCTACATCAGAACTTTCTTCCTTTTGTAATCTCTTGCTAGATTCCCCAACCTGTTTCTTGTGCGGCTCAACAAAATTGAGACCTGTTTTATCTGTTGGTTTTCTTTGACCTTTGATGAGAGATTTAACCCTTTTGGAGCTATCTTGAAACCTGTACAACTTATCCTTGTATTCTTTAGTTTCCACTTCCAAAGAAGCCATTTTCTGTTCTAATTCACTATACTCAAGCACCTTAGATTCTAACTCAGTCTTGAGTTCTTGTGTCTTAGCCATAGAGATTTCAAGGTTCTCTATAAGTTCATCTCTCTCCATACAGCATTCATCTAATTTATCCTTGAGTCTAGCATTCTTCTTTCTTTCCTTTTTCAAAACACTAAGAGCATTAGTAAGTTCACATTCAAGATCCTCTATTTGATTGCATTTTGAATTATCAAGGCCTTTTTCAGAATTCTTATCACTAGAGGTGCTACCCTTTTCAAAAACCATACATGCATCTTCATTGTAGTTTTCTGAAGCATCCTCATACATACTAGCAATCAAATCATTATTTGTGCAATTATCCTCAAGGTGCCCAAAATTTCCACATCTAAAACATTTCATGACAATGAATTTATGTTTCGGTTCTTCCTCCTTTTCTGAAATGAACAACATCTCATTTTCATTATCACTAGAACTTTCACTATCACTGCTAGAATACTTGCTTGCTTTGTCTAGGTAGAAGCTTTTCTTGTTCTTGTTTGAATACCTCTTTCCTTGATTGTTGTGCTCATCTTTGTTCTTTCTGTAATAACTGTGCTTTTCAGAATCCTTGCTCTTAACATCCTGTATATATTCATCACTTTCATTCTCGAAAATAGTACAGTCAGTAGCATAATGACCAAACTTCCCAAAGTTGAAACATCTTATATTTTTCTTGCTTTTGTGCTTTCTAGAAAACTTGCCTTTCTTGTTGTAATATGCCTCTTCATCACTAGAAAACTCATCACTCTCTTGAATCTGCTTGCCCATTGATTTCTTGGTAGCTTTGAAGGCTGCCTCTTTCTTAACATCAAATTTTACTTGAGTTCTCAACTCAAATGCTGCAAGAATACTATGGAGCTCATCTTTTTTCAACTTATCTAAATATTTAGCTTCCTCAATAGCAGAAATATTTTCACTAAATCTATTAGGAAGAGATCTTAAAATCTTATCACACACATCATTTTCAGCAAGCTCAAGACCTAAGTCTTTCATGGATTTAACAACCTCATCCATACGAAGCATGTAGTCACTAATTTTTTCATCATAATTCATCTTGAGTTGTTCAAACATACCTTTGAAATGTCTCAAATTTACCTTTCTGACATTTGCATCACTTGTGTGAACCACTTGCAGCTGTTTCCACATTTCACTAGCTGTCTTGCAGTGAATCACCTTGGTAAGATCTGCTTTCTGTAAGCCTTTCAGGATTGCATTCATAGCTTTTGAATTGTTGTGATGTAGGAGCCTATCTTCTTTAGTGTATGGACCATTTACAGGGATAGTGTACCCATCTTCAATTACTACCCATACCTCATTACCAAGTGCCATTAGATAAACCTTCATTCTAGCATTCCACAGACCAAAATTTGATCCATCAAGGATAGGTGTTGCATTGCCACTTGAATAATCCATTGTGTTCTTAATAAGTTCTTCCTTCAAGCTGTTAAACCTTTCCAAAGGAACCTGCTCTGATACCAATTGAAGAACACAAGCTTATACTGAGAGGGGGGGTGAACAATATAAGACCACTTTTTATTTTTACTTCAATTCAACTTTCAAAATAGTATTATGTAGTGTAGAGATAGCAGAATTAAAAGCAGTAATTAAAACAATGCACAACACACCATCCACAAAGAGACACAACAATTTACATGGTTCACCCAAAGCGGGCTACTCCACGGATAAAATTTCTCACTAAATTTTATCACCTCAAATTTTGGGAAACTTTTCCCGATTACAAAGTTTATGGGCACCAACCCAAAGGAGACACCTTCCCCTAGCTCTGCTCTTTAATGGTGATCCTCTAGAAGACCTCTACCTCCTTTGCCCTTAGCAAGTGGAACTCTATCCATAGAAGACACCTGTCTTCCCTACTCTGGTTGGAGATCTTTGTCCTCAACTCTATCATCGCACAGTCATTCCTCTTATCTGCACCAAACACAGTCCTTCGATCTGGCACTAATGTCCTCAAAAATTACACCTCTACATAATTACATCACTCGATCAAACATCCACTTATGCACCTCTGTGCAATCACAATAGCAATGTCTTCGCACACTCTGCTCTTCGACGATCGAACTTTTCCCCGCACTCTACTTCTGTGAAAGTCGCACTTCGAACGCACACTTCGATCGATGATTAAACTCTCCAAGAAACCCTCCTTTTATACTAACAATCTCAAGATTAGATTCTTGATCTTAGTCGGTTGCATATCCCTAAAACAATGTCGGTTGCACAACCCTACACTTCGTCGGCTCAAGGTTAACTCTGTCGGCTTCAACCGCCTCTACTGTTCTGTAGCTTTTCTCGTGAAACTACAACATGTTGCGATATTGCGACACTTTTACAGTCGTACACCTTTTTCCTGCTATCGCAATATCATGACACTTTTGCTTCTTTTGGCTTCCTATTAGTTTTTGTCGCGATATCGCGACACTTTCTGCTTCTGCTAACGTCATCTACACTCCTATCGCAAAATCGTGACATTTCTCGCTTCTTCAACTTTTTCTTGGCTTGCCCCAGCAAAAACGAAACATGTCACAAAATCGTGACACTTTCGCTGCCTTAAGCTTTTCTGTGCCTTATGCTCGTGAAACTAGAACAAGTCACGAAATCGTGACGCTTTTGCCTTCGAGCTCTTCCTTCCTGAATTCGTCGTGAAATCACGACGCTTCTTTTGTTGAAGACTTGCTAACTATTTTTGTCACGAAATCGTGACACTTTCTCCAACTAAAAGCTGCCATCTCAACCTGTCACGAAATCATGACATTTTCTACATCCATAAGCTGTTCCTCCATCCTGTCGCAAAATTGCAACGCTTTCAGCTTTCGTACACTTTCTCTATTGTCTGTCGCGAAATCATGACGCTTCTCAAATCAAACTCTTTCCTTCACTACATGTCGCAAAATCATGACAGTTCTCTCTTCGAGCTTTTCAACATGCCACAAAATCACGATAGTCCTCAACTCGACCTCTGCAGTATGTCACGAAATCACGACATTTTACATGTAACTTTCTCTCTTTGAACTTGTCGCGAAATCACGATAGTTCACTTTGCGGACTCTCTCTTTAGCATCATGTCGCAAAATTGTGACACTTTTTCATCCGTACAAATTTCTTTGCAGAATGTCACGAAATCGTGAAACTTTTCCTTCTCTGCCTTCCTGCACTTTCCAATTCGCAAAAATGCGACATGTCGCGAAATCGCGACACTTTCCATCTGGCTCTTCTTCTCTACCAACATGTCACGAAATCGCGATAGTTTTGCCTGCTTCGTCTCTGCCTTCCAGCATGTCGCGAAATCGCAACAGATTTGCCAAAACTTTCTCTCTCCTCAAACATGTCATGAAATCGTGACATTTTTGCCAGCACTATCTCTCTCCTAAAACATGTCGCGAAATCGTGATAGTTTTTCTAGTCGCCTACATACTTTTTCTTACTAGTCTTTTTCTTGATCTTTTGCAACTGGGTTACTCTGATCTTCTTGGAAGCTCACTATCCAAACTGAAATCTTCATCAAAAAACATGCTTTGACAACAAATCAAATTGCTTCAAGAACTCTTTGACATCAATGACAACATCTACAATTAGAGCAAAGGTAATGTACCCAAGGTACCCAAAATTGCCAACATGTGTTTATTATCTATGTCAATAGTATGTTTCAATATGTAAAGTGTGTGTATGTGTCATGTAACCAAGTGTGAGTTATGAGTGAAAGGTGTCATGTGTGCAAGTGAATATTTGTGTGAGGTGTCTTATATGTTAGTGATATTTATAAGTGTGATGCATCAAGATTAGAAGTAGGAAGTTATGCATGAGATACTTTTTCATTATGTAAGAAAGGCATATGAAAAGTTGCATCCATTGTGAGTTTGAGGAGAGTAAAATTCAGGTATGTCAAAGAGTCTCATGTAAGGTTATATATTGATGACAAAGCTCTATGCTATGTAATTTGAATGTAATAAAAATCAGTGAGAATCAATAAATATTTCATTTTGTGCAATATTGGTATTATTATTGTATGTGTGAGATTCTAAGATTCTAAAATTATAGACCTATGATATTTTTGGTCCCATTTACTAATAGAGGCATGGTCAGAACGAATGTGTATATTTTACATAGGAAGAGTAATGGAGACTAAAAAATATTTTGTCATGGAATGTGAAGCTTATAAAGACATTAGGATTGCATATGATGACACTCTAAAAATAAAATCAATAATGGAACTTTTTGAAGTATTAGGAATAGAAAAAATAAGGACTTCTCATCAAAATTAACAACAAAATAAACACACTCTAAAATATGATAAAAGGGTTTTTGAGCTTTTTTACTTTGTTGAATAATTTTCTTTCTTTAATGTTGTTAAAATTTAATATTTTGGATAGGAGGTCCAAGGTTTGAATTCAAAAGGGAGTAGGGTTGTACACCATATTCCATCTTGTATTAAAGCTCTTGGTCCCATAGACTATTTTGGTCTCATGGATGTCATTTCATTTCATTCATTGCATTCAAAGGTTTGTTTTTTATGTTATCAATTATCACCATTTAATTACATTTGAAGTAACCATAAAGGATAAACTATTCAAAAAAATAGTCGTTTAATTTTGATTGGATAAAAGGTAAGTTTTCATTATTACTATTATTTTTATTTGGCTAAATGGAATTGAAACTAATCCTATAAATATGATGTTATAAGCATTTAATTATAATTGAAATGATTTATATTAGAAAGGATAAACTTTTGAGTAAGTACAAGGTAAGATTTTGTTATAATTATTATTTTAATTTGGCTAAATGGGATTGAAATTAATCATATCAATATGGTAATATGATTAGGTTGGCATGGTATTTGAACAAACTATATAGTGGTATTACAACAATATTTTAATAATTATACATATTAAGGAAATTTTTGAAACTTGTCTCTTTCTTAAAGTTAAGGTTTTAACCATACAAATTATATCGTCTGATTAAATGTTAATGTTCACTCATGTGGGTTTACAATATAAAACTCTTTTATTTTCTACCACTTTTTCATCCCCCTTGTGTCAAAATGTTAATAAGTTCACCCATGGGATTGGAACCTAACTCCATGGGCAAAATATAAAGGATCACTCATACAATTATATTAAGTAAAGTTAACCTTTTAAGATTGATAAGCCTTGCACATACTAGAACATCCCATTTTCTTATATGTCTATTGTTTGTTGAAGGAGGATCTGTGACCACCAAAATGGCCTCACACCTATGCTTCCTACTGCGTAAAATGAAATAAAAGAAACAAAATAGACGCATGCAAAATTGACAACAAATGGGAAGAAGAAAAAAATTTTTATTCCATTATAAAGAAGCCAATCCCGGTTACAATTACATCCCTCTTAGGGATACCATTTTGATACTCTTATTACAGTAGGAAAAAGCAATATGTTCCCTCTTAAGGGTAAATGTGAGTTTTAGGCCCTTCGGGGTGACACGAACTGCTCTAGGGTGGAGTTGATCCTCTTCTCCACTTTGAGGAAGGAATTGGATGGTTGAATCTCCTTTGAATCTGCTGCAAGAAACAACATTAAAAGCATAGGCATCCTCTCATGATGAGGCCCTTTAAAGAGTATGAACATAAAGATGCCATAACACTAATGAAAACAAGAAAACGAATAAAGCATGTTAACCCTATACAATACTTGAAAAGATTAATGGAAATATGTAAATGGAAAATACATCTATCTATCTAGTGGATTAATTGCATGAAATGAAGCATGATAACATGAAAATAAGCTAATTACATCCTATTTACCATAATGATATAAAATTGATGAAAGCCTTAATTCTGTTAGTCAGAGTCTCTAAAATGCTAAGTAAACCACTAATATGCTTAATCTAACCTAGTGAAAAACAATGTAGAAAGAATAGTAAGGAGATCTTTCACCGATTGCAAACCATGGCTCAAATGAGTGGTCTGCATTGTACACCATGGTTGTCAACCATGATGAGAAACAAAGTAGTTTTTCCCTCCAAATCCAAGGCTTTGGGCTTGATCCTCCTTGTCCAATTGATGATCAAGGGTCACCTTGATGTCCTATGACTAGTTTGGTGATTGAATTGCACAGTTGGGCCTCCATTTTCCCAAATTTGCATTTCTTGGCGTTCTAGCTCCTTAGGGCATCCATGACACAAATTGACATGATGCTTGATGAATTGGCAAGTGAATGAAAAAAAAATCTCTCAGTACACTCAAGTGAGTCTACAATCCGATAGGGCTTCGTTGCTTTAATATCCAATATTCACTTCTCTATTTTGCCCTAATTTGAAGGGGTACTTATAGGATTACCCAAGGGCTAGGGGTGGCTTCATGGAGAAGCCAAGATCAAGAAGAGGTGGTTGGGATAGTTGGATTGGAAGCCTCTGGAATATTTCGTCCTTCAACTACCCTCTTCTAGAAAAAATGGTCGTTCAAACCGATTTGGCTCGGATGAAGGCCAACTGAACTTCAGTTCTAGACCGTGGGTGACAGTTGTGGTCTAGCCTATAAACCACGAGGTGTCAGCTGTGGTTCAGACTATAGACCATAGGTCTCAACTACGGTTTGAGATGATTAGGCCAAGGAGCCCAAATTGAGTGGTTAAAACCACTGCTCTATCTTGGAGTCTATCCAAGATCTTCCATATGGTCTTGTAGCATGTCCCATATGAGTAGTCACCATCGACATGACGCATTTTAGGTGTCTACAGATGCCCCTTTTGAGATGCATTGTGAGATTGAACAATGCGTGAGCAAAAATACACCACCTAAAATGATGTCAAAGGTTGCATGATGATCATTGATCTGATCAACATTAGATGCCCTAGGTCCTACAAAAGGATGCGCATCCTAGAATCATTGCTTCCAACTCATTGGAGGCTTAATTTGAAAGGGTTTGCACTCGTCATCAGGCATTCGGGTAGCTTTGGTGCTACAATAGGAGTTAGGCCTATATAACCAAAAGGAGGCAAGATACAAACAAACTATCATATATGCTATTTACCCCAAGCAAAGGGGTAAGCTTATGATAGTTGTTGACAATGATTCACAAGGACGAACACAATTTGACAAGATCAAGGAATCTACGATCAAGGGATATTCTACTAATTTTGATTATGATTATGAAAGTATGACTACCCCCTCAAGCGATGAGTCGATGAGGGTAATGACAATTGAATGAAGCGACGAGGTTGCTTGACCATTATGAATGATCTAAACAAACTTAGAATTTAGCATTTAATTACTTGGCTAGGCTTAGTTTAGCTTATGATTGCAACTGTTAATAGTAATTGCACACCTCTATCCCATGGAGTGATCGGGCTGCAATAGCCTTCTTAGGGAATCAAAGTGATACAATTCCAATTAGATTTATGTTGAATCAATTTGTTGATGATCTGCTAAAAATATGTCATAGGAGAAATGACATGAAATGCCTCATTCTCGTGGAGCGGTCTAGCCTCGAAGGCCTTCTTCGGGATTGAAAAGAAACATATCAAATCAATGATGACAATTTTTCCCCAAATGTCCTTATGGTTATTTACTCATCTCATCGAATTGCATGGAGCATCAGTCGCTGCAACCGCCAAGTGTCTAGGGTAAATAACTAAATACGAGGTGCATTTGGCTTTTGACTTGTTTAATAATTTTTTTTGACTTTTTGAGTTTTTAATTGATCCTAGTGCTTGAAAATCACCAAATTTGTTAAATTGATTGCTCTTATTGAGATTATGATCCGTTAGGAATCATTAATTTATCATTTAAAACCTTCCCACGATGGGATTTTGGTGCATTTAATGCCAGTTGCAAAACCATGCTCATGGGCTGCAGTTAGAAATTTCAAATTTTGGGAACCGTGGCTCAGAGTTACGGTTGACAAACCCTAATTTTGGGACCACGATTGTCAGCTACGGTCCAACGAAATTAGGAAAAGTATATAAATTTTCCCATTTGAAAATTGCATTATTATTCCTTGAAAGTGATTGCAACTAGAGAGCTCTGAGAGGTGAGGAAGCAAAATTGATGTGAAACATTGCTGAAACAACTTCCCATGACCTCACACACATCCCGATGGTAGACCCTACGCAGCCTTCATCCAACCGAGGCATCGATGTGGGAAAGGTAACTCGAAACCGAGTCCTCGCACTCCTTACTAGTTTAAAATGAACCACATTAAATAAATGGGTCCAATTAATCTCACTAAACTACTGGTAAAGAACCTCACATTAGTTTAGGCTAGCTTAGGTTTTTAATTTTTTTGAGTGCAAGGCTAGGAAGTGACCCTTTTAGGGTTACGTTCCTAGACCATAGCTAGCAAATGCGGCTCCCAATTGTTAGATTGGGGACCACGGTTGTTAGCCGTGGCGAGATTCAAATCCCAATGGTCAAATTTTTGACCATTACGTGGACCGCATATTTGACCCGCGATTCCACAATTTTGAATTTTTTTCAAATTTTTATTTATTTTTTTATTTTTCTTGGCAATTAATGCCATTTATTGCACTTTTGAGATGCATTTTTGGAATTTTTGATCACTTTTAGCATGTTTTTGTATTTTTAGCAATTTTTAGATTATTTTTAGTTATATTTTTCCCTTATGCACTGCTTCTATTTAAAAATTGACCTCTAGAGCCCGGGAGCCGAATCTCCTCCGCACCCTCTATGGACAACTCACTGACCAGGAGCGAGTGTGGTTTAGTATGGTTGGTTTCGGATATGTGCTTGATCTACCCATGATCAGGGTAGACCAGGCCTACATGACTGTGTTGGCTCGACACTGGGATGCGTGGACCAACACATTTCACCTACCCATAGGTGAAATGATAGTGACATTGGAGGATGCCTACCAGATCTTTAGGATCCCAATCGATGGGGAGCCCATCACCTCCACTCCATTTACCAATAGAGGAGTTGTGTTTGATGCCATCTTTGGTGACCATAATGAGGATGCCCAGGGCAAGATTGACCATGGAGGCATCCACGTCAGATATTGGCAGGGGAAGGGCATCTTCTTGGTCCGAGAGGCGGTCTTCATGCATTTAGTTATTCATATTGTGCTTCTAGACTCCTTGGGCATGAGGATCCCCTAGAACCTCCTGGCCATCATCAGGAGAGTTACTTAGAGTTCTACGCGACAGCCACTACTCTTAGCTTAGGGGAGCACACTATTAGCCCAACTGTATCATGAGTTATACCAGGTTACCCACAGGAGTTGGGTTGGTATTAGTTGTAGCCTACTACTTTAGATCTGGGGCTAGTAGCACATTCAAATCGAGCGGCCCATAGACTTATCACTCCGCATTACTACTATTCCTATCGCACGCTAGTGCTATATGGCATGTTGGCCTCGCAAGGAGGAGGGGTTCTGGAGTAGGTCTCACACTAGGGACCTGGACCATTACATTGCTAGATTTGCATAGCTTTGGGTGGATGACATAGAGTGGTGCTCATATATGGATTGCCCCGTGTGGGAGGAGGTTGGCAAGTAGCTACACCAGGAGAGGAGGGACAGGTGGTTACTCGATTGCAAGGTCGATATTCGTGAGTATCAATTCTACTCATGCATCCTTCGCTAGTTTGGGATGGTTTAGGATATTTTGGTGCTTCCTACTATCTATAGGTGCCTAGTTATGGAGAGAGATCTATAGTGGGTCTAGTCGACACCACTAGGGGATGAGGTTGATGACTTCTAGGAGTCGGGCATGGACCGGGTTGGCACCACCATAGAGTATGAAACTTGGTGGTCACTCCTACAATGGTAGGGAGAGGGACCCCTCAGCCGGATAGATGATTTAGCAAAGGCTGATCTAGATGGGCGTAACGTGCGCCAGCGTACCGAGGGTGGATGGGGCACAGAGGCCATCGTGGGGGAGGCTCCTTAGGTTGAGGTAGAGGAGGACATAGCTGAGGAGGGTGAGGTTCCTCCTAACAGTGAGGTTGAGTAGTTATTGGCTCGGGTGGCAGGCTTACAAAATTAGATTAGCACTTTGAGGATCCAGATGTGCTAGAGGGATACAAATATTGCTACGATGTAGGTACAACTCACAATAGCTCAGAGGTAAGGGGGCTTCAGATATGAGGGTAGAGCCCTCATCTACATAGACTACCATGGTGCCTCTCATGGCACCATCTGCTCTACTTCCAGTAGGTCGTGATCCTATGGTTGAGATCCAAAGGCTTTGTTTCCTCATGGAGGAGGGTAATGATCGGCAGGATGGGTATGTAGCTCGCATCTCCCAACTAGAGGGCTACATCCGATTGAGTGGTTTGGAGGTACTAGAGGACACTCACACCATAGGGACCCATAGGAGCAGATCCCATACTAGGACTAGGGAGACAGGACGGTCTACCACCAGCTCGAGCCACAGGATGCATAGGACCGAGAGGACTCACAGGTCTTCGAGCACTCAGGGTGCTAGCTCTTAGAGGACTCACAGGGGTGGCAGAGGCGATGGAGGTGCCTCACAGACTGGGGGTACAAGCCCTATTTAGTATAGGTCTTAGGGATACTCTATTGTACTATTTTTTAGTGTAAGGTCGAGGACCTACATAGTTGTAGCCTACGAGTATTTTTGATCTACTCTTGATGTACACACATTTTCACACATATATATATGAGATTGATCATTTTGGCTCATTATGTGTACTTATTTATTTTTTATTTTATGTTTATGTTATGCACATGGATGCAGATGTTCATATTGATGCTATGCTTATATGATGTGATGTATGATTGACATGCATTAGATAGCTATTTAATTTATGATTATGATGATATGCAGTGATCTAGATGCTTAGATGTGCTATTTATGATGGATGCATATGGATGTGATGTTTACTTTTAAACACATATTTAATTTTTCTTTATTGTATGCATTTAATTTATGACGATGTCATGATATGCTGGTGCAATATATGTAATGCATTATTTACATGATGGTAATCTAATGTAAATGAACTTGTATGCTTTAATCACTTAAAACATAAGGAATGAATGTGATATGTGTTTAACAATCTAATGGACTACACCACAGGATGTGTAAAAATCATGACTGTAATTGAAAATCCTCATTACAAGAATTTAATCAATTAATCACCCATATATGAAATGCAATGATATGAAGTGGTATGATGCGAATGATCTAATATGTCACTCTATAGTCCTTTTGCAATTTGAAAAATATGCACAATATAGTCAATGGCCATCTAAATATCGTTTTTGATATCCATCCGGTATCTATCCTATATCTTGAAAACTTTGTGCTCAATGTAATGATGTATCACGGATTCGATACTTTGCAGTTTGATGATTGAATGACTTTTATTTTTGATGGTTTGTGATCTTTGGTATTTGTTGCTATTTATAGAAATTTTTGGGGTTTTCCATGAGACTCAAACACCCTAGTTGACTGATCAAAAGTTGTATACTAACCAAACTAGACTTCTGAAATGTAAGACTTTCGCTAGGATAGGCCCTAACTATTCATTATCCCTATGTGTGCAAATGAGTATATTAAGATAAGGCATAAGCATACCCCGATGTCAGGCGGGATTCTTTCAGCCCATTGCTAATATTGGGGGTCCACAAATGTTTATCCAATCCTAGGTTTAGATTTTAGTTGGACTAGACCACTAGGCGATATAGGACACCTGAAGCTAGCTCTTCCATATTCAAACATTGGTCTATACATAAGTGAGGTGCTAATGCATTAGATATATCATCATGCATAAGGTACAGTAGTGCTGAAAATTCCATGGATTCAAGTTTACTCCCTTCTTTTATTTAATTTTTTGGGATACTTGCTCATATAAAGTGATAAAAATCATTATTTATTTTTGTACTTTAGTGACAATAATCACTATTTATTTTGTAATTTTTTTCTTTTCCTTTCTTTTTCTTTGTATTTTTTCTTTCTTTTTCTTGAGCAAGGGATTTGATACTAATTTAATCTTCCTTTGTACAATTTGTCTTCATTTGACTTGACTTTCTGGAAATTTACATTTGATAATTTGCTTCAGAAACTTCCTTTGGGAATTTTACTTTGGGGAACTATTTTTGGGATATCGATTTTTAGGATATCGATCTATGATATCAATATGGGATATCAATCTGGGATGTCGATCTATGATATCGATCTAGGGTATCAATCTTGAGGATTGATATGGGATATCACTCTAGGATATTGCTCATTTTATCGTAAGCAAGGGATTCTGGGTAGGGAATACACTTGTCCTTTTTCCAATTTCCAAAATTTCCATGTACCGTCTACATAGGGGGGATAAGCAAGAATAACTCTTTTCACCTCAAGATACCTGGTCCTACTTCATGGCTTTCATCTTCCCCTAGTCCTTATTAGGATTGTTTAATTTGTTGATTAGTGATAGGATTTTGATATGCTAAGGGCTATACTAACTGGACCTCGACTACAAAAGCAAAGCAAGCTTTCTATCAACTCTTGAGAAGACCTCTAGGTATGGTTGAATGACCAGAAAACCCTAGTATATTCTTCATAGCAACATTATGGGTTGTGTTGAAAAATACAATTACTCACATGACTGATGGATTATGATAAATGCAAAGGTGCATGATTGAAACACAAACGTGGCATCGATTGTAAAATTGTACACACAATCCATTCTACTACGGAATGTAACGGATGAAGAATGCCTACATGCAGTGCAATGATGAAATGCATGTGGAACATGAAATGCAATGATGCAAATGAAATGCAAATGTTTTTTTGTTTTTGATATTTTTCAAATTTTTATTGATTTTGAGCCTTTATATTTTACCAAACGATGAGTACGTGCCTTTGGAGCCTTTTGGATTTGACCAAGCATTTTTAAGAACCCTTCAAGCCTTTTTGATTGACCAAACTACAAAATGGCTTTAGAGATCAGTTGAAACCTCGGGAGCCTTTAGGGTTGACCAAAGGGATTATGAGCACCTTTGGAGCCTTTTTATTGACCAAACTACTCATAAGGGACCCTTGGGGCCTTTTAGGATGACCGAGTGGTTTTAAGCAAACCCTTGGAGTCTTTTGGGATTGACCAAGCGGTTTTAATAAAACCCTTGGGGCCTTTAAATGACATGACCAAGCAATTTTTTGGAACCCTTGGTGCCTTTTGCTATGATCTCAAGCATAGAACACCTTAAGATGGATGATGTTGAGAGGTTCAGGCTCTTCAACACCCCCTAGCGATGTTAGGTGATAGGTACCCAGACCAATATTTTTAGAATATGATATAAGGTCCTAGCCAATTAGCCGTGAATTTGTCTCGCATATTAGGCGGTAAATTAGAGTTCTATTGGTTCTCTTTCAACACAAGATCCCCAACTTCAAAGTCTCTCTGATGGACTTTGCTATTATAAGCTCATTTTAATCGCTCCTGATAAATGCGATGATGCTCCAGGGCATTCATGCGATGTTCATCAAGTATCATCAATTGATCTAGATCGAGCTTGCCATGCACGGTGTCATCATCAATGAAATATTTCAATGTGATGCGTAGTGTTGGAATTTCTAACTCTAAGGGCATAATGGCCTTAGTGCCATATACTAGTGAAAATTGAGTTTCCCTAGTGGGTGTCCAAATGCTAGTCCTATAAGCCCATAATGCAAGGGGAAGTTAGATATGGCAATATGCCATGGCTATATTATCTCAAGATAGCCACAACTATATTGTTTGAGGTATCAGCCTACCCGTTTTCCTATGGATAATATGGAGTCACAAAACTATGTTTGATTCTATACTTAGACGTCAAAGCTCTCATAGTTTTGTTCTTAAATGACATTCCATTATCCAAAACTATCTTGGATGGAATCCCAAAATGACATATGATATGCTCAAGTATAAACTCTACTATGCGAGCTCCAGTCATCATTGTTAAGGGTATTGCTTCCACCCATTTTTTAAAATACTCAGTAACCATGATAATAAATGTATGTTGACCTAATGACGGGGGAGAGATCTTCTCGATGAGATCCAATCCCCACTGAGAAAATGGCCAAGCCGCTTGGATGGGTTGTAAGGCCTGTGATGGAAAGTGCGTAAGATTAGCATGATGTTGAAATTTGATGTATTTCTTGACATACACATTACAATCCTTCTCCATAGTGGGCCAATAGTAACCCATTCGAAGGATGTGCTTGATGATGGCCATGCCACTAAAATGGCCACTACATGTACCATCATGAGCTTGTAAAATCACCCAAGATGCCTCTTGGGGCTCTAGACAATGAAGGAGAACTCCATCATAGCCTCTTTGGTACAAAATATCTCCTAGCAAGACATATTTAGCCTCTATCTACTTTAGTGTGCATCTTGTGGCATGCAACAATCCCTTTGGGATCAAACCAAGTTTTAAGAAGTCTTGGATTTGTGACATCTAGCTTTGGTAAGCCTCAGCTTCAACTGCCAAGATGACTTGCTCCCCCTACATATCTACATGTGTAAATGCAGACTAGGAAACAACCTTGTGGTGAATGGTAGTACCACTCCCCATTGGACTCTAAGAGGTTAATGACCCCTAGGGTGCCTTCTTTAGAAATTCTTTAGCTCTATAGAACCATTCAAATTTTGGTTCCATGCTAATCATGTTGATTGACACTTTATTATCAAAGGCTTCACGCTCTGCTGTAGGATGCGAGAGCATTTTAACATGAATGGTAGTAAAATCGGAAGATGGATTCTAAGGGATTAAGGATCCCAAAGATGCCATGGTGTTTGTGAACCTATTTGATGAATGAGGGATTGCCTCAATGTCATACCATTCCAACTTAGCCAAATATGTAACAACAAGATATTTATAAGATTTAAACACTGGACATCAACATTGAAAGAGCCCCTTAACTTGGTTGACTATGAGCAAGGAGTCACCAAAGATGTTTAATATTTTAATGTTCATGGCGATGGCTATGTGGAGGCCCAGAAGTAGGGCTTCATATTCAACATTTTTGTTGGTGCAAGGAAAGTCTAATTTGAATGAAAAGGGTATTGGAGCTCCTTGCGACGTGACAAACACTATTCCTACACCACCCCCTTGCTCGTACTTTGAACCATCAAAGAACAAGGTCATATCAACATTATTTTTTAGTTCTTCGGGTTTGGGAGCTTCGGATATGATGAAGACCACATCATCCGAAAGCTCAATGGTAAGAGGCCTAATGTTTGACAGTGGTGCCTCAACCAACTGATCAACTATGACTTGTCCCTTAATGGACTTTTGGCTTATGAATTCCAGATCAAATTCTATCAGTAGCATGATCCACTTTGCAGTACGTGTACTATGATATGTCTTGCTCATCATATACTGCAAAGGATTTTGTTTTGATATTACATATGTCGTATGACTTAGCATATAATACCATAATTTATTTATATAAAACACTATTGCTAAACAAAGCTTCTCCACATATGCATATCCTAGCTCATAACTCACCAAGGTTTAGCTAATATAATATATGGCTTGCTCTTTGCCTTGCATGTTATTTTGGGCTAACATGGTCCCTAATGCAAAGTTGATTGTCGATATATATAGCATAAATGGCTCATCTAGCCTTGGTGGAGCTAGTACTAGCGGCGTCACCATGTATTGCTTGATTTCAAAAAAGGCTGCTCGATAGTCCTTGTCCCAATTGAATGGGACCCCCTTGTGTAGCAATCAATTCATGGGTCGATATTTATCTGATAATTGAGCGATAAATCACTTTATGGATGCTACTTTTCCTTGAAGGCTTCTTAGCTCTTTGATGTTTGTGGGGGGATGCATTTCTAGAATAGCCTTGACCTTTGTTGGGTCAAATTTGATGCCTCATTTTGAAATGATGAATCCTAAGAGATTTCTTGAATTTATTACAAACACGCACTTCTTAGGATTCAACCTAACATTATGCTCTATCAGGAGATCGAAGACCTTCTTTAGGACCTCTGCATGCTCATAATGCAATAATGACTTGGCCAACAAGTCATCAATGTAATCCTCTAGGATCTTATGCATATAGTCATGAAAGATATATGTCATAGCCCTCTGATATGTGGCACTAGCATTTTTAAGGCCAAATGGCATAACTTTATAGCAAAATATCCCCCATGGCATTATAAATGTGGTTTTATGCTGGTCTTCGGGCTTAATCCAAATTTGATTGTATCCAGAAAAACCATCCATCAGGGAGAGCATCTCATGACCTGCAGTTGCATCTACAAGAGCATCAATATTTGGAAATGAAAATGAATCCTTTGGTGTTGCCTTATTCAGGTCTCTAAAATCCATACAAATACGAATCCTTCCATCAGGTTTTCCTATAGGCACCATATTGGATACCCATTCCTGATAGTCGATGGAGATAACAAACTCTACGTTCAACAACTTTTGTAATTCATCTTTCACCATTAAGTCTACTATTGGATGCATCTTTCTAAGCTTCTACTTGACTAGCTTCTTTGACAGATCTAGCGAAAGGTTATGGGTAACCAATTTTGGATCTAGACCTGGCATATCTTTGTAAGTCCAAGAGAAAATATTAGGTCTCTCTTTCATTAGAGGGATGAGGGTGGCACGCTCATTGGGAGTGAGACTCTCTCAAAATTTTACCTTCCTTGGATTGGTGGGATCATTCTCTACTAACATGTGTGATCCCTCCTCAAGCTGATGAGGCGTAGGGATCAAGTGGATGTCATCGACTAGGTTTATAGGTTCTACATTGGAAGCATCCTCAACATGATAGGCATCATAAGCATAGCCTAGTGCAAAATGAAAAGGTTGCAGAATTTCTTCATTAGGGAAGAAATATTTAGGCTCAATAGGTGAGTCAGCATAATCCCAATTGATAGCATCTATATTTAGATGCAATGGTTTGGACGGATCTACTAGATTGTGGAGTGGAGTGGTCAAATCAATGGAGACCATATTGATGGAATGGAATTGATCTCTAGGACCACATGGATAAACATCTACATCCTCGATGCGGCTCCCATACCCGAGATCTAGCTCTAGCAGTACAGGAACAAATGGGTCCTCTCTATGCACTGATTGCAATATTGGATTATTCAGCTCAACAAGCTCTATGTACATAGGTGGTTCGAGAAACACCATATGATAAATCATATTAAGATTCGATGATCTCCCTTTGAGGTGAGGATGAAGATTGATCTCTCTACACATATCCTCAGTCGTATAAGGTGCATTATGGTGACGTAGGTAGGGAGGTCCTAGATAGGCTCTCTCCATTTCATCCTCATTGTCACTATCGTAATACAATCCTTCATTTGCCCCCACTAGAATGGGATATTCTAGAAAATGTGGCCCCATATAGGCTATCTCCTAGTCACTATCATTATTGTCTGGAAAAATCAGGTATAAACACCATAAATATGATACTTCCTCATAAACCAACCCAACCTCATTCCCTTACTAATTATCGAGTGAGGTCTCATTGTCCACCAAGATATCCTCATGATACATTTTAGGTGGTGCTATGGTGATGTAAGACACCATCTATATATCTCTCTGGAACGCAAAAGGATCAAGGTGATATGGGTTGAAATCCACATCGTCCCCTATACTAAGGTACAAGTGATCTAAAGATGCTACAAGCAAATTATCCTATCCTTGTATTTGCAACCCTAGCTCAAACCTATCAAGTTGCCAACTGATAATGAAACTCAAGCGAAGTCCTACGTCCATGCTCAAAAATACCATGGCCATACCCATGCCAATGATATAATTAAAAAATGTGCATGGAATATTCAGGGTTGGATAGGTAACAAACATTCACTATAAATGGTTCGTCATTATCTTCCTCCATGGGCGTTCGGGTAGGAAGCTGATCCATCCCAGCATAGATGAATTTCATTTGATTACGTGGCTCTCCCAATGGCACTACTAATCCAATCAAAAAACTATGAGCATGGTATCAGCCCATCTCTTGTGCAGTTTCTAGGATTGGTCCAAAGGTGATATTTTGCACAATATATTCACCTAATCCCGTGTTTTCCAGATGAACAGTCACCCATGGTGTGGATGACCCTGCTGACGATGCAGGCGAGGTAGGCTAAGGTACCTCCTCAACTTTGTCTTGGGCTTCCTCCACTTCCATGGAAGTGGGAGCCTCATTGGCGACTATTTTGGGCACATGCTTCTTTTCCTTTTCACCCATTTTTACCATTTACTTCCTTTCATCCTGAAGCATTATTGATGCAATCGGTTTCAAATAAGTCGTTGTAATGTTCTCGAATCTATGCGATATAGATATCGATGGTTGAGCACACACTTTTTGTTTACCTCTTGGATTCTTAACTGATGACACTGGTCAAACGTCCAGGGGCATTTATGGGAGTATGAAACCCTTGGAAAATCAACCATGTTCACAAATTTAAAGGATTCCCCATCTGACGACACCATGTGAACTTGTCTCTCATGAATGTATTTTACACATTGATGTAGTATGGAGAGAATATAATGCATTTATCAAATCCAAGGTCTCCCAAGAAGGATGTTATATTGCATGCTACCTTCGATCACGTGACACATCACGAGGATGGTCTTTAGGCCCACCTAAATAGGTAGGATGATCATGCCAACTATCGAACATAGTGCATCATTAAACACTCTCAATGTGAATGCGGTGGGTACAATATGTGATTTGGGTATCTTTAAAGGACTCAATGCCTTGGTCGTTATAATATTAATCGACGAACTAGTGTTGATCAAGACCCTATTTAATGACATGTGATTAAAATATGTGATGATATGCAACGGTGGGTTAGTCGTATCTATAGGAACCATCCTGATTTCATGATCATAGAATTGGATCGTAGGCTCCTGGAATTATTGTACATGTCCCATAAAATTGGTGAATGCTTGAGCATCCTGGGACTACACCTCGATGGACCTCAAAATGTCCATGAGCGTCTCCCTATGCCTGGGTGACTATTGTATCAACTCATAAATAAACAACTTCATAGGAGTTATCTACAGGTTTTGAACCAACCTACTTCGTATGGTCACCACCAATCTAGTTGGTGGGCCTAGAATATTTTGATATGGTTGCTAATTCGGTATAGCTTGTATCCTGATGGGAGCGTGAGGTTGATTTGGCTGCTCATACCTCCCATGTCTAGTAACAACATTAACCATGCCTACGAACCCCTGGGTAGGTGGTTTGACATGCACTTGGTTGACCTTTTCGAGCGTTGTTGCACGACGCCTCATGGTTTGGCAATGGATTTTTATAAATCCCCATGTTTTGGTTGTTGGGTGCCTATGGATTATTTGGCACTATAAGCTCACCTTTATCGATCATGTTTTGCACAATATGTTTGAAGGACCAACATACTTCGATGTTGTGGCCCTTCACGCGATGGAAGATGCAAAATAGATCATCTTGATAACCCTTTGGCTTGGGATGGTTTAAAATAGACTAGAATAATCTCGGGTAACCTGATTGTCTTAGTGATGAGGCCTGCAAATGCCTCATCCATGGACTATTTTTGATAACTTATAAAAACTTTTGAAAACCTTATTTTTTGATGTTAATTATAGTGATAGAATGCATTATGTATTGATGTTTACATGTAAATGTTAAAGTGCATATATCCTATTTTAACTGTTTTTCTATATTTTATAGTTTGTTTTAGCTGTATTATTTAGTATATTTTGCATTAAGTTAATGTTGTAATATTATGGTGCTGCTATCTACTTGGTTATGTGCTTCTTTCATAATATTTCTCCACCGTTTAAACCATTTTAAATAACCAAAAGGTGCCAAAACTTTATTGACAGTTTGACTGTGCAGAAAACATGAACTTTTCCATACAAATTCCATCCAACTGTACATATACAGCATAGCTTGGAATTTATCCACTCTAGCTCATGCAAAATATGGAATAAAAATTTTGGGCACTTATGGAGACTATTTCTGTTGTCACAATTGTTCTCATGCACTTCTGGAGCATGAATTAGTATAAACTATGTTATGCTGCCTGATATTCCGGAGTAGCTCCGAAATAAGCGCAAAAGGAATAGTTTGGGTCAAAAGTGCCTTTAATTGCAACATAGGGTGGTAAAAAATGGTTACAATTTTTTTAGGAATATCCCTATCTTTTCCAACACCTGTCACTCAACGGATGAATCCCAACAGATGGAATGGATAAGAGATAATAGACCTAATGCCTGCATTCTGGGAAATAGTCCTGTAATAGTTGTAGAATTCCTACATGGCAGCACAAAACCTTATCAATGTTGTATCCTACTTGTATAAATAAAATGCTCACATTTGGTTGAGCATATAGAATAATATAGGAAATAAGTGATAAGAGTTAGAACTGTTTTAAGTGTTGTAACTATGTATTGCAGTAGCACAGTAGCCTGCAAATCTTTCCCTGCACTGTTGTCATGTTGTTGAGAATGAAATAAAGGTGCAATATTTGACATTTATGTTTGCTTCTGAGTTGAGTGTGAAGACTTAATTGTTTAGAGCAAGTTTATTTTTCCTCTTTTGGTTCAGGAAGCAAGGTCCACTTCTAGGTCCAGAGCAGGGTTTTTACCTGATAGAATTTTGTTATTTCTGGCTACAGCAGGTCAGTAGAGATCTGATAGTTTTTGCATGGTTAGTAATTAGGATAATGTGGCATTTGAATGCATGGTAGGTAACTCATCTAGGGTAGAATTTAACACAATACTTTCTATTTCTAATTTGTTTCAAAAAATTGTCATGTTTCAGAAAATAGTTTTTGGAAACCTGAGGTTTAGTTTATTTAGTAAATAGGCATGAATGCATAGGCCAAGAGATGAAAGAGGAAGGTTTATCAGAACTAGATATTTTCCACCAATGCGTTCTTCATGATCAGGTGAAGATCTGCCTATGTATGAACTTCCTGAAATACTTAAAATAGAATCATCTTCTTCATCAACTGAAATTGTAGGATCTTTGCAAGAAGAGCTCTTAGAGGCACTTGCTTCTAGACATACCCATAGGGCTGATCCATCTGAACCAGTTGAACAAATTAAAGTTGAGGAAGCACCTATGGCAGAACAAGGAGAACATGATAGGGATATTGTTGGTCATGATGCTGACAATCCTCATGTTAGAACTTTTGAATACCCTATTCTTTTGAATCCTACTCAGAATGCTCCTATGAAAACAATTTCACCCTTAGTATTGCCAATATTTAGGGGAGTTTTTTATGAAGATCCTGATCAATTTTTGTTTGAATTCAAGGTCCTGTGTCAAAATTATGACTATGTCAATGATAACCATAAACTAAATTTATTTCCCTCTACACTCAAAGATGCAGCCTTACGATGGTTTATGAGCCTTGAACCAAATTCAATCTGTACTTGGGATCAAATGGAAACTATATTTTTGGGTAAGTATCAGGAGTATTGTAGAGTGAGAAATAGGAAGGATGAGTTATTACGGATAAGACAAGAGGAGGATGAAAACTTAGAGGATTATCTTGATAGATTTGCCTTTATCGAAAAGAGATGTGGTCCTATGGAAACTGACTTATTAAAAACTATATTTTTGAGAGGTTCGTAGGATGATTCTAGAGAAGTATTAGACTTAATGGAAAAATGAGATATAAACCAACTTGATATTAATAATATTTTAGAGTTGTGCAAAAATTATTCCCGCACTAGGCAAAGAAGAAGGAAAAGGAATCCTAGTAATACTGATATAAAATATTTGATGGAGGAAATGGCTAATATGAAAACCGATATACTTGTTCAACTAAACACTGTTTTAGGAGAAATGAATACAAGAGCCAATTCTTCACCACCCCTGTCTATCTATTGTCCTAGGTGCAGAAATAAGCATGCTCTTGAAGATTGTCCTTTGGATAAGACTTCAATTTTAGCAATTTGTGGCATTTAATCAAAGGAGCATAAAACTGATAAATGTCACCTTTTGCCCCATCTTCAGAGTGTTTTAGAAACCCAAGTTGAAGAACTTCATGCTATTGGGCAAAGTTCGAGAGGCAATGTTATACAAAACCAAAATACCCCTCGCTTTTCTTCAATTTGGGGACAGAATCCTTAGAATATGCCATGGGTGTATACCGAACCTCCTCCCCAAACTTAGAATCAATCTTGGGCAGCCCCTTAAGATTGGTCACATTCTGGTTGGAATCAGCCATGGCATCTAGTTAATCCATCTTGGGTACCAAATCAGTCAGGGCAAATATGGGGGCCACAATACCCATCCTATCAAGGGCAGCAGAGGTATCAATCACCAAATCAACACTTGCTGCTAGCCCCTAATAAAAAATTTTAGGGAAGAGTTCAACCACAGCAAAAACAACCATTTAAGCAACCTCCACTTCCATCTCAGCCTATGGCTAACCCCAATAACAATAGATAAGCAACCCCTATTTATGGATATGAGTCTAAAGAGACTATTGCATTCCATGTCCTTGACTGTAGTAACATCCAGTTACATTCATGGAAGATTTTACCTGACCCTGCACCACCCACTATTGAAGAAATTGATGGAAAGAAATAATTTTCAAGTCTAGAAAAACCACAAATAGAGCAAAAATAATAAAAAATAGAAAGTTTACAACGAAAAATTGAACCTGCCTCGGTATACCTACCGTATCCTAAAAGGTTTGACCACACTATCGCTACTCCTGAATTAGAATTAATCACAAAATTAAGGAAAATATCTATCTCACTCCCTTTGTTGCATGCAATAAAGGATGTACCTCTGATTAGGAAAACCATTCAGGAGCTATGTATTAGGAAACCTGGCAAGAAGAAGAAAGCCTTTCCTAAGACTATAAAAGTAGAAGGTAAGTTGGCTGACCTGCTTTCTAGAAAACTAGTACCCCCTAAATATGGTGATCTATGGAGTCCATTAGTTACAATTACTGTTGGGTAAGTTCAAATTCCAAATGTACTTATCGATTTAGGAGTTGCAATCAACGTGATGACTAAGGAAACCATGCATAAATTGTAGCTCAATAACCTTAGTCCTACTACCACGGTTTTGGAAATGGCAAATAGGTCAATGGCTAAACCAAAAGGAATTCTAGAGGATGTTGCTATTGAAGTGTCTTATTGGGAATACCTTGTAGATTTCTTAGTGTTGTAGCCTAGAAACTTAGCTAATGGCTATCCTATTATTCTAGGATGACCTTGGCTTACCACTTTAGCTGCATTTATAGATTGCAGGACAGGTGAGATGACCATTTCAAATTGTGTAAACCTAAAAAATATTTTCTTGTATCCACCAACCCAACCTTCAGCCAAATTTTTTGGACAGACATGGTACACTGAGTTTGATGAAGAACAAAAAACTATTGTCACCTTGGCCACCGTTGTAGTAAAATAACATAATGAAGAAATTAATTCACCAGAAAGAGAAATCTTTGAACATGAAACAATTTTGGTGAAAACATTGCAAGAAGAAGGCCTTAGGGATGATCAAATTCTTGTCCATCATTTGTTATGGAAAGATGAAAAATAAATTTTTGAACATCTGTCATCTATTCCACTACAAGAAAGCTCCTTCACATTGCCACATGGATGGCATCATCATCTTCTGACTTCTTTCATTTGTCCTATGCAAATGATCCCACCAGGTATCACATTTACACCAGAATGAAGAGTATTTCATACTCTGCAACCACATCATTGTCCCTTAAATTATTTTATCAATAAATATGAGGCTATCAACTCTTTTTATCCATGGATTAAGCATATTGAGATAGAGCCAGGAAAATTTTTGAACATTAATAGTTGGTTGACTAATGAGCAAGAAGCCAAATTATTTGTTGTTTTACAAAGACATGTTCAAGCTTTTGCTTGGATTTATAAGGACATGATTAGCATTCACCATTATGTGTGTACACATAGGATATACACTGAAGATGTCAAACTTGATATTCTCACAATGACACTGAGAGGGGGGGGTGAATCAGTGTAACTACTTAAAAACTTAAATCTGCAACTTTTAAAACTAATGATGCAAGCTTGAAACTAAATAATGCAAGTATCACACAAGAGCATCACACAACACAAAATTTTACGAGGTTCACCGATGTGGCTACTCCTCAAAGAATGACTGTTTGGACTTCAATCCAAATCCAGTCTTTGCAAGGATTCAATATTTACAATTGTTTACCAGCACCCACTGGAAGGAGCACCAACCCCTGATTTATCTGCTGCAACAGATAGGAGCACCAACCCCTTTTTCCAAGCACCAACTTGGATTTCTATTTTGCTAGATAAAATGGACATAAAAATGCCTTCTCTTTTGCAAGACCCTTACTTGGTCTATAGCACATTCAAAAATCTCACAGAAGCATAGAGAGAATTGTTAGAAACTCAATATCTTCTTTTCAAATCTAAAACCTCTCTCTTGAATTTTCAATAGAATTGCAGGTTTTTATCCAAGGTTGTTTTCTTACAGCACCCTTGCTTATCGAGACCTTTTTAAAATTCACAATAAAAACACAGTCGCAGTAACCTTCTCACTATGCCAATTCGATCCTTTTATACTTGAGTTCTTCGAACGGCTCGAGTTTGAACGGTTTAACTTTTCCCTCCATTTTTTTATTGCATTCTCGGCTGTAATTGACGTGTCAAATCCTTCCGACCTGATCCGCCTTTTAGCCGCTTTCTTTCACGACAATTCGACGTTACGACGGCCTTTTTCTCCGCACGATCGCATATTCGACGAGTCCTCCGCAAATATCGACAACCCTTCTACGCATTTTGATGCTCTATTGTTTCTTCGAAATTGCTCTGTCTTCTCTATTAAAAACTGTGTATTTTTATCTCCCATGATCAACCATTCCTTATGATATACGCAGCTGACAAATGTCATTGCAATCAGTTCTCGATGCAACGTCGCTTTCCTGTGAGTCCGCCACCTTTCGCGAGTCATTCTTTATCACGGCCACTGCAACGACCGTTCGCGTCTTAAATGCACTGCTTCGTAACTTACATTTTAACTTTAGTTAAGCTGCAGCATGAATTTCTCCTCTCGCAATCTCACCATCTGTCACTTGGAACTACAGATCTAACTCTGGTTAATTTTTCGTAACTGGCGTCTTTTTGACACCTGTCGCAATGCATGTATCTTTGACTTTTTCCCGCCAAAACATTACCTGTCGCGATATCGCGACGTTTTCCGCTTTGTTGACGTCATCCTCAACTTTGTCGCGATATCGCGACACTTTCGGCTTCCTGAGGCTTCTCTGGCAACATGTCGCGATATCGTGACATTTTTGGTTTTGCTGACGTCATCCTCTAAGATGTCGCGAAATCGTGACGTTTCAGCTTCATGAGGCTTCTCTGGAAACATGTCGTGAAATCGTGACATTTTCTGTCTTGCTGACGTCATCCGCTAAGGTGTCGCGAAATCGTGACGTTTACGGCTTGCATACGGCTTTTCTTTCATCCTGTCGTGAAATCGTGACACATTTTGTTTTTGCTGACGTCATCTTCATAGATGTCACGAAATCGTGACGCTTCCGGCTTCCAGCAGCTTTCCTTTCATCCTGTCGCGAAATCGTGACACTTTCGGCTTTCGTACACTCTTCTTGCTAGCAACAGCGAAAAAGGAACATGTCGCGAAATCGTGACGCTTTCGGCTCTTACTGACGTCATCATCCTCCTTGTCATGAAATCGTGACGCTTTCGGCTCTTGCTGACGTCATCAATCTTCTTGTCGTGAAATCGCGACGCTTCTGGCTTCCGTACACTCTTTGCTCCATGCAGTAGCGAAATCGCTACAACTTTTTGCCTTGTGCTTTTACCTTGTCTTTTTTTCATGAAATTTTGACTTGTAATATCATTGCTGCATCTTTCAGTTCTACACTTTTGACTAGTAGCGAAATCGCTACACCTTAGTTTCCCTCTGTTCCAACATGTAGCGCCATCGCTACACCTTATTTTCTCTTTGTTTCAACCTGTAGCGAAATCGCTACACCTCTGCATTATGCATTTTTAACCTGTAGCGAAATCGCTACACCATTTTATCTTGCACTTTCAACTTGTAGCGAAATCGCTACACCATTTTATCTTGCACTTTGACCATGTAGCGAAATCGCTACGTCTTTCTGCCTTGCAACTCGACCATGTAGCGAAATCGCTACGCTTTTCTTACTTGGTGCTTTTTCTTTGCTTATGCTGGCGAAACTCAGATATGTAGCGAAATCGCTACAACTTCTTCATCAACTTTCTCTCTCCTCCCATGTGTCGCGAAATCGCGACATTTTTCATCCTTGGTGCCTTTGCTTCAAACTTGTCGCGAAATCGCGACAGTTTCTCGATTTGGCTTCGTTCCTTCCAGCATGTCGCGAAATCGTGACATTTTTCCTTGCATCTTCTCTCTCCTCAGACATGTCGCGAAATCGTGACATTTTGGCATGCTTTTTCTCTCTCCTCGGATATGTCGCGAAATCGCGACAGTTTTCAATGCATTTTCTCTCTCCTCGGATATGTCACAAAAATAAGGGAAATCGCGACAGTTTTCAATGCATTTTCTCTCTCCTCGGATATGTCGCGAAATCGCGACAGAAACATGTCGCGATATCGCGACAGTTTTCTTCCTTGTCTTTTTTTGCAAATTTTTGGATCTGGGTCCCCTCTGTTTTTCTTGAGATTTTCTGCACTTGATCTGACTGACCTCTGAACTGCTTCAACTGCATCACTCTGTCTGTGTTGACAACAATTACAATCCTTTTGCACTGCTTTTGCTGCACCTTGCTCAACAATCTCCCCCTTTGGAATTGTTGGCAACACTTTGTAGCCTTGCTCAAATTCTTCTCCCCCTTTGCCAATAATGCCAAAGGGCTGCTGCAGAACTCCCCATGAGTCTATGCACAACATTCTCAGGCATAAATAACTTGAATGCTCCCCATGAGAATGTATTTCCCATAGCTAGTCAGTGCTTGGGAAGTGTGACTACTCCCAACTTCTTTCGAAGGTATTCAAATACTTCCTTTGGTAAAGGTTTGGTGAATATGTCCGCTACTTGCTCTGTAGTGGGAACAAACTCCAATCCGACCTCTCCTTCTGCAACCTTATCCTTCAAGAAGTGATACCGGATTGCAATATGTTTGGTGCGGGAATGCATTACCGGATTCTTTGAAATGTTGATTGCACTAGTGTTGTCACATTTGATTGAAATGGGCTCATTGAAGTGAATGCCTAGATCTTTCAATGTTTGTCTCATCCATAGTATTTGTGTACGACATGTAGTAGCTGCAATGTATTCGGCCTCTAGCTGTGGATAAAGAGACTGATTCTTGCTTCTTATTGTGCCATGCAACCAATTTGTTTCCAAGAAAGAATGCTCCTCCACTTGTGCTTTTTCTGTCATCAATGCATCCTGCCCAATCAGCATCAGAGTATGCAAAGAGAGTGAAGTCTTTTCCTTTTGGATACCACAGCCCATACTCCATAGTACCTTTGAGATACCTAAAAATCCTTTTCACTCTTGTCACATGAGTCTCTTTTGGGCTAGCCTGAAATCTTGCAACCATGCAAACAGCTTGTAAGATATCCGGTCTAGTGGCTATCAAATACAGCAGGCTCCCAATCATTGATCTGTACATTGTTTGATCAACATCCGGAGATTTATCATCCTTGCTCAACTTGCAACTTGTTGTCATGGGGGTGCTCACTGGTTTACTATCTTCCATAGTGAACTTTTTCAGCATTTCTTTCACATATTTAATTTGAGAGATAAAAATTCCTTTTTCTGTTTGATTAACTTGTAATCCAAGGAAATATGAAAGTTCACCTATCATAGACATTTCAAACTCCTTCGCATTTTGTTTGCTATGTCTTTGCATGATTCATCATTGCTACTTCCAAAAATTATATCATCTACATAAACAACAAGAACAATGAAATTGCCATTTTCAGTTTTCACATATAAATTGCTATCCACCATACCTTTCTTGAATCCTTGCTTAGTGAGATAGCTGTCCGAGTCTTGCATACCAAGCTCTAGGTGCTTGTTTCAAGCCATACAATGCTTTCTTCGACTTGCAAACAAAGTCGGGATTATCACAAAGTTGAAAACCATCAGGCTGTTCAATATATACTTCTTCTTCAAGATTTCCATTCAGAAATGCTGATTTTACATCCATCTGATAAACCTTGAAATTCTTATGAACAGCTAAAGCCAAAAATAGTCTTATTGCTTCAAGTCTGGCCACGGGTGCAAAAGTTTCTTCAAAATCAATCCCCTCAACTTGGGCATATCCCTTACAGACTAATCTTGCTTTATTCCTTACCACCTGTCCATCTTCATTCAGTTTGTTTCTAAATATCCATTTAGTGCCAATTATGTTTTTATGTTCAGGCCTTGGTACTAATTCCCAGGTTTTGTTTTTCTCAATTTGATCTAGTTCTTCATTTACTGCTTCCATCCAGCTTTCATCCGTGCTTGCTTCAATAATATTCTTGGGCTCAATCTTGGATAACGAGAGAATAGTTATTTACTACTCTTCTTCTTGTCCGAATGCCATTGTAGGGTCCCCAATAATCTGCTCTTTGGGATGATTTTTCACGCTAACTGCACGTTCGGTATTTTCTATTTTCATCTCTTTCTAAGTCCTCTGAATCTGATTTCTGTCTCTCTTCTTTTTCTTGATCTTCATCTTCTTCAATAAATTCTTCATAGGTTGGGTAGTTTTCATTATTGCTGATTTCTTGTTTCCTGCCTTCATCAACCTTCACATCCGCACTCTCCACTATTTTCTTAAGTCTTTTGTTGTAGCATGTATAGGCTTTGCTTTTAGTTGAGTACCCAAGGAATATTCCTTCATCGACTTCTGTCTTCAAACTTGCCAAGATTGCTTTCAGTTCTTTTAATGTAACACTTGCTGCCGAACACTTTGAAGTACTTTGCTGTAGCCTTTTTGCCAAACCACAGTTCATATGGTGTTTTGTTTTCATGCGGCCTCAACATACATCTATTCTGAATGTAGACTGCAGTATGAACTGCCTCTTTCCAGAATCTGTCAGCAATTTTGCTCTCTGTTAACATGGTTCTTGCCATTTCCTGCACAGTTCTGTTCTTTCTTTCAACTACCCCATTCTGTTGAGGTGTTCTTGCTGCTGAGAACTGTCTTCTTATTCCATGTTTTTCACAGAATTCAGCAAACTCATTAGAAATAAACTCTCCTCCTCTATCAGATCTCAAACATTTAATTCTTTTTCCAGATTGATTTTCAACAAGATTTTTGAAGGTTTTAAACATTTCAAAGGCTTCTGACTTCTGTTTCAGAAAGAGTACCCATGTCATTCTGGAAAAATCATCAATACACAACATAAAATATTTGTATCCATTTATGCTTTCTGTCCTCATGGGACCACACAAATCAGTGTGAATCAGTTCTAGTGGCTTGCTTGTGAAGTACTCTTTTGCTTTGAAGGTAGATCTGGTTTGCTTCCCCTTTTGGCATGACTCACAAATGTTGTTTGATGGTTTGCCAATAGTGGGTATGTCTCTTACTGCTTTTTTCGAGCTGATTTTTACCAGATTATCGAAGCTTATGTGACCGAGTCTTTTATGCCACAGCCAGTTTTCTTCTTCCTGTCCAACTAAGCAAGCTCCCTCTGAAGTCTCCGATAGAGTATACAAATTTCCAGAAGTTCTCAGTCCAGTGGCTATTAACTTTCCATTTGTTGTCTTTCTTACTTCACAGCCTTCCTTCTTGAAAATTACTTCATGACCTCTGTCACAAATCTGACTTACACTCAGTAGGTTATGTTTCAGTCCTACCACAAAAAGAACTTCCTTAGAGTTGATTTTACCGTCACTTAACTTAACTGATCCTTTACCCACTATCTTTGCTCCATCATTGTTTTTGAATTTCACGGAACCACCTTCGTATGTCTGCGGCTTATCAAACTTTTGTTTGTCTCCTGTCATGTGACTGGAGCATCCACTGTCTAGAATCCAGGGAGCAGATTTATTATGTGCTTTGAGAGCTGTTTGAACGATCAGGGATTCTTTGTCTTTCTTCGGTTGTCCCTTTTCTTTCCACTGAGTTTTGACAGAAGATCTGGTTACTTTCTTCACCTTCTCCCTTTCATTGTGTTGTGAGCAGTTTTTCGAGAAATTTTATGTTCTGTGTTGATCCAGTTGATCGAAACTTTCTTCCCTGGTATTTATTTCCTGCAAAAGAGCTACGACAATTTCTTGCAATATGGCCGAAGTTACGGCAGTTATAACATTCTACAGCATAATCTATCAGAGGTGAAAAATTATTTTTGCTAGTGAAATTTCTTTGTTCTATATTATATCTACAACTAGAAATTTTATGACCATATGCATTGCACTTAAAACAATAACCAGAAAAGGAACGAGTGTACCTGGGAAATGGATGTTGCCATGTGGAGGTAGGAGCCATGGGTCTTCTTCTTCTTTGATGAGAGACTTTGGTGAATCCATCATTTGCAGCACTCCTTTCGAGCTTGGATTTGTTGTTTTCTTTTGCATGATACGGTTTATCTTGATCAACTCTAATCTTGTCTTTATTATTTACTGGATCTACTGTTACAGCCTTTGAGTCCTTTGAGGTTTCTCCTTCATCAAAGCCCAAGCCAAACTTGATACCAGTGGGCCTTTGATTATTTAACATTTTGTTCAGTTTCTCAGAACTGTCTTCAAATTTTTGATGACAGCTCAGTTTTCGATTCATTTCTTCTAGTTGCAGCCTTAATCCAACTATTTCCTCTTCCAGTTTATTGCTCTCATTTATTTTCACGGTCAGTTGAGCTTCAACATCTTCAGACCTTTTCTTGTATTCTTTAGTTTGTACTTTCAAACTTATTATGACATTGCTGGCCTCCTCAAATTTTCTTGTAATCTTTTTATTTCTTTTCCTTTCTGCACTTAACTCTTCAAGAGCAGCAATTAACTCACCTTCCAGATCTATCTCAGCCTCATCTTCTAATTTCTCTTCACACTCCTGTGTTTTCTCAGTTGTTTGTTCTTCAAAAGCCATGAATAGGGCTTCACCAGTTTCTTCTTCTGATTCCTCACTGGAACTGTCTTCAGAAGAATCGATATTCTGGGAAATGAAACTCTTCTTCTTGAAGCTTCTTTTTCTAAAGCTGCGGTTTCTTTTTCCAGACATTTCTTTCTGGATATGTTCCTTCATCATTTTTATTTTTCTCCTTCATTGGGCATTTTGCTGCAAAGTGCCCGATGCCTCCACAGTTAAAACATTTGAACGGCAACTTACCTCTGTACTTTCCTTTTCCCTTTACTAATTTCCTAACAAAATTTGCTTCATTTTCATCTGCAGATTCTTCTTCCTCTGACTCTTGTTTAGATTTTACATTTTTTTGTGCTTGGAAGGTTGCTTCTCTGTCAGAGGGCTTAGTTTGTCCAATCCTCATTTCATAAGCTGTTAGAGAACCATGCATTTCATCCATACTAAAAAAATTTAAATCTTTTGCTTCTTCTATGGCAGAAACCTTTGCATCAAACCTTTTGTTGAGAGTTCTCGGTACCTTCTTCACAACAACTTGCATCTTCCATTTCTTCTCCCAGTCCTCTTATTGCATTGATGATTCCGTTTACTCTCAGCATGTAAGCTTCTATGTTTTCATCATCGGTCATCTTTAAAGCTTCGAACTGGGCACGATGTGTTTGCAGCTTAGCTTCCTTGATTTTGTTGTCTCCTTCATGAATGCTTTGCAGTTTGTCCCATATGTCTTTAGCAGATTTGCAGTTCATGATGCGTATCAACTCACTGTCGACCAATCCACACATAATCGCATTCTTGGCTTTCGAGTTGTTCTCAAACTTTTTCTTTTCAGCCGCATCTGTTGGAGGAACAGTGGGAGTGGTGTATCCATTTTCGACAGATTCCCAAATGTCATAACCCAATGCACAGAGATAGGTCTGCATTCTGAGCCTCCAGAAGGAATAGTTTGTTCCATCGAACAGAGGAGCTTTGTTGGAAGAAAAACCTTCACCACCGGCCATTGTATATCTCCCAAGAACACCTTAGCTGATTAAGCTTGTGCAGGTGCCTGGCTCTGATACCAATTGATATTCTCACAATGACACTGAGAGGGGGGTGAATCAATGTAACTACTTAAAAACTTAAATCTGCAACTTTTAAAACTAATGATGCAAGCTTGAAACTAAATAATGCAAGTATCACACAAGAGCATCACACAACACGAGAATTTTACGAGGTTCACCGATGTGGCTACTCCTCAAAGAATGACTTGTTTGGACTTCAATCCAAATCCAGTCTTTGCAAGGATTCAATATTTACAAATTATTTTACCAGCACCCATTGGAAGGAGCACCAACCCCTGATTTATCTGCTGCAATAGATAGGAGCACCAACCCCTTTTTCCAAGCACCAACTTGGATTTCTATTTTGCTAGATAAAATGGACATAAAAATGCCTTCTCTTTTGCAAGACCCTTACTTGGTCTATAGCACATTCAAAAATCTCACGAAGCATAGAGAGAATTGTTAGAAACTCAATATCTTCTTTTCAAATCTAAAACCTCTCTCTTGAATTTTCAATAGAATTGCAGGTTTTTATCCAAGGCTGTTTTCTTACAGCACCCTTGCTTACTGAGACCTTTTTAAAATTCACAATAAAAACACAGTCGCAGTAACCTTCTCACTATGCCAATTCGATCCTTTTATACTTGAGTTCTTCGAACGGCTCGAGTTTGAACGGTTTAACTTTTCCCTCCAATTTTTTTATTGCATTCTCGGTTGTAATTGACGTGTCAAATCCTTCGACCTGATCCGCCTTTTAGCCGCTTTCTTTCGACATTCGACGTTCGACGACCTTTTCTCTCGCACGGTCTGCATATTCTGACAGTCCTCTGCAAATACTGACAACCCTTCTACGCGTTTCGATGCTCTATTGTTTCTTCGAAACTGCTCTGTCTTCTCTGTTAAAAACTGTGTATTTTTATCTCCTATGATCAACCATTCCTTATGATATACGCAGCTGACAAATGTCACTGCAATCAGTTCTCGATGCAACGTCGCTTTCCTGTGAGTCTGCCACCTTTCGCAGTCATGCTTCGTATCACGGCCCTGCAACAGTCGTTCTCTTCTTAAATGCAATGCTTCGTAACTTACATTTTAACTTTAGTTAACTGCAGCATGAATTTCTCCTCTGCAATCTCACCATCTGTCACTTGGAACTGCAGATCTAACTCTGGTTAATTTTTCGTAACTGGCGTCTTTTTGACACCTGTCGCAATGCATGTATCTTTGACTTTTTCCCGCCAAAACATTACCTGTCATGATATCGTGACGTTTTCCGCTTTGCTGACGTCATCCTCAACTTTGTCGCGATATCGCGACACTTTCGACTTCCTGAGGCTTCTCTGGCAACTTGTCGCGATATCGTGACATTTTTGGTTTTGCTGACGTCATCCTCTAAGATGTCGTGAAATCGCGACGTTTTTGGCTTCATGAGGCTTCTCCGGAAACATGTCGTGAAATCGTGACATTTTTTGTCTTGCTGACGTCATCCGCTAAGGTGTCGTGAAATCGCGACGCTTTCGGCTTCCAGCAGCTTTCCTTTCATCCTGTCATGAAATCGTGACACATTTTGTTTTTGCTGACGTCATCTTCATAGATGTCGCGAAATCGTGACGCTTCCGGCTTCCAGCAGCTTTCCTTTCATCCTGTCGTGAAATCGTGACACTTTCGGCTTTCGTACACTCTTCTTGCCAGCAGCAGCGAAAAAGGAACATGTCACGAAATCGCGACGCTTTCGGCTCTTGCTGACGTCATCATCCTCCTTGTCGTGAAATCGTGACGCTTTCGGCTCTTGCTGACGTCATCAATCTTCTTGTCATGAAATCGTGACGCTTCTGGCTTCCGTACACTCTTTGCTCCATGCAGTAGCGAAATCGCTACAACTTTTTGCCTTGTGCTTTTACCTTGTCTTTTTTTTCATGAAATTTTGACTTGTAATATCATTGCTGCATCTTTCAGTTCTACACTTTTGACTAGTAGCGAAATCGCTACACCTTAGTTTCCCTCTGTTCCAACATGTAGCGCCATCGCTACACCTTATTTTCTCTTTGTTTCAACCTGTAGCGAAATCGCTACACCTCTGCATTATGCATTTTTAACCTGTAGCGAAATCGCTACACCTCTGCATTATGCATTTTTAACCTGTAGCGAAATCGCTACACCAATTTACCTTGCACTTTCAACTTGTAGCGAAATCGCTACACCATTTTGCCTTGCACTTTGACCATGTAGCGAAATCGCTACGTCTTTCTGCCTTGCAACTCGACCATGTAGCGAAATCGCTACGCTTTTCTTACTTGGTGCTTTTTCTTTGCTTATTCTGGTGAAACTCAGATATGTAGCGAAATCGCTACAACTTCTTCATCAACTTTCTCTCTCCTCCCATATGTCGCGAAATCGTGACATTTTTCATCCTTGGTGCCTTTGCTTCAAACTTGTCGCGAAATCGCGACAGTTTCTCGATTTGTCTTCGTTCCTTCCAGCATGTCGCGAAATCGTGACATTTTTCCTTGCATCTTCTCTCTCCTCAGACATGTCCAAATCGTGACATTTTGGCATCTTTCTCTCTCTCGATATGTCCGAAATCGCGACAGTTTTCAATGCATTTTCTCTCTCCTCGGATATGTCGCGAAATCGTGACATTTTTCAATGCATTTTCTCTCTCCTCGGATATGTCACGAAATCGCGACAGTTTTCAATGCATTTTCTCTCTCCTCGGATATGTCGCGAAATCGCGACAGGAAACATGTCGCGATATCGCGACAGTTTTCTTCCTTGTCTTTTTCTGCAAATTTCTGGATCTGGGTCCCCTCTGTTTTTCTTGAGATTTTCTGCACTTGATCTGACTGACCTCTGAACTGCTTCAACTGCATCACTCTGTCTGTGTTGACAACAATTACAATCCTTTTGCACTGCTTTTGCTGCTCCTTGCTCAACAAAACTAGTAAGACAACCACAAAGGCGTCTGAATCATGCTTTAAAGGATATTGTTAAGGAAGAAATCAAAAAACTTTTGGATGTAGGATTCATTTATCCAATTTCAAAAAGTAGGTGGGTTTCACCATTGGTCATTGTTCCAAATAAAAATGGGAAGATGAGAGTATGTGTGGACTACAGAGAATTGAATAAGGTCACATATAAAGATCACTTTCCATTACCATTTATAGACCAAGTGTTGGACACCCTTGCTGGTAAGAAATTTTTTTTGTTTCCTTGATGGTTTTAGTGGTTATAATCAGATCCAGGTTGCACCAGAAGATGAGGAAAAGAAAAATTTCACATGTCCTTGGGGAAAATTTGCTTACAGAGTATTACACTTCAGTTTGTGCAATGCACCAGCAACATCTCAGAGAGTTATTTTGGCTATCTTTTTTTATCTAACAAATGAAAGTGTAGAGATTTATGTGGATGACTTCACACTATTTGGAGATACATTTGAATATACTTTAGAACAACTTGAAAAAAATTTAATATTTTGTGAAACATATCATTTGTCTCTGAATCCTGATAAATGTTTCTTGATGATGGAAAAAGGAATTGTTCTTGGACATCATATTTCTGCTTATGGAATTAAAGTTGATCCTAAAAAAGTTGAGGTCATCAAGAACCTTCCTCCTCCAAAAACTCAAACTGATGTCCATATTTTCTTAGGACATATTGGATTTTATCGTAGATTTATTGCTAATTTTAGTACCATTGTTAATCCAATGTTCACATTGTTAACAAAGGATTCTAAATTTTTTTGGTCTACTGGGTGTCAACAGTCCTTTGAAGTTTTAAAGGAAAAGTTAACAACTCTACCTGTATTGAGAGGTCCTAATTGAGAGTTACCTTTCCATATTCAAACTGATGCTTCTAATACTACTATTAGAGCTACATTAGGGCAGATTGAAGATGGACAACACTATGCCACATACTACATTAGTAAAAATTTGACTGGAGCTAAAAAGAATTATACCACAACCAAGAAGGAATTTTTAGTTGTGGTGTATGCTATTAACAAATTTTGACACTATATCATAGGATATCCCATATTCATCCACACAGACCATGTTGCTATAAAGTATTTGATGAATAAATCCTTGGTTAGTGCACGAATTATTCGTTGGTTAATACTATTGTAGGAATTTGATATTACTATAGTCAATAAACCAGGGAAGTCTAATGTAGTGGCAGATTTCTTGTCAAGATTTTCAAATGCAGATACAGAGGAATTGGTTTAGGATGTGTTTCTTGATGAGAAATTGTTTATTTTTTGTACAATCTCCATGGTTTGCAGATATAGCTAATTATTTAGCTACCGAGAAGATTCCTCTTCACTTTACTCCTAAATAAAAGAAATAGTTAATCAAGCAAAGTTCTTCTTTTGAATGGATAGGAGGTTTATTGTTTAAATGTAGTCCTGACCATGTTTTATGCAGATGTGTTCACAAGGACAAGGTCTATGACATCCTACGAGCATGTCATGATGAACCATCAGGAGGGCATTATTCAGTGAAAAGTACCATTCAAAATATTTTGGGTACTGGTTACTACTGGCCATCCTTGCACAAAGATGTCAAAAGGTATGTCAAAAATTGTGATGTATGCCAAAGGATGGGTAAGCCTACTTTTACTAGTGAAATGCCTTTACAACCTCAATTAGGTACAGAACCATTTGAAAGGTGGGGGCTAGATTTTGTAGGACCCATTGATCCACCTTCCCAAGGGAAAGTGCATATCTTGGTATGTATTGATTATGTAACCAAGTGGGTAGAAGCCCGTGCTTTTAAGCATGCTCGAGAAGAGAAAGTTGATGATTTCTTGTATTCACAAATATTTATGTGATTTGGAGTCCCACATTCTATCATCGCTAATCAGGGACCTCATTTTACCTCAAAATTTGTTGAAGCCTTTACAAAGTTGTATGAAATCAAACACCAAAAATCCTCACCTTACCATCCACAAGCCAATGGCCAAGTTGAAGTGACAAATAGGGAATTAGAGAGGATCTTAACCAAAACTGTAGCAGCCCATAGGAAAGTTACCTGAAGCAATTTGGGCTTATAACACCACTTGGAAATCCACTACTGGATTTACTCCCTATGAATTGGTTTATGGTAAAAAGTCTCTTTTGCCTATTGAGTTTGAATTAATAACTCTTTAAACTGATTTAGAAGTTGGTATTGATTTGTCACAGGTACATATGAACCGGATTCTATAGCTCAATGCATTGGATGAGCTACGGAGGGATGCATTGCACCAGACTGAGTTGATCCAAGCACAGCAAAAATTATGGCATGATAGTCACATTCAGCAAAGGAAGTTTTAGCAAGGCGACTGGGCTTTGTTGTTTGACTCACGTTATGAAGACTATCCTGGAAAATTGCAAACTAGGTGGCTTGGACCATATCAGATTGAGGAAGTGTTTGCAAATGGAGTTGTACATCTTTCACCAATAGATGATTCAAGAAGGAAAATGGTGGTTAACGGTCATCGTCTTCGGACATAACACAAACCGTTAACCAATGAGGAGTTTCTCAAGCAAGTAGGAAACTTGGATGTATCAGTATTGGAATAAACCACTTCTTCCAAGATGGACTCAATCAATTGACATGAACCAAAATATATAAAAAAAATGAAAAAAAATAAATAAATATATATATATATAATAATAATTCAAAATGTGAAAACCTCTTTAAGACGCACTTGAATTGGGCTTACATGAAAACTGGTTTTTTCGGCATGTTTACCTCACGGACCCACCACCATTCCATTCATTCTCACCATTGTTTCACTATTTACCATTCCATTCATTCTCACCTCTATTTCACCTGTTTTCATATTGCACCTGTCTTAATTAGCAAAAACAACCATTGTACAATTGTAGATAAATGGTTATATTAGGTATTTGCCTTTCTCATTTTAGAACATTGTTGATATCAAGTATGTAGTGCATAATATCCTTAGTTAGTATATGAGGCATACATAAGGTTATTTTAAAAAAAAAAAGTTATCCATCTAGTCAATGGAAGTTGTGAAAACAACAGGAAAATTTTTACCTTCAAATGCTTCAGCATGATAATGCTCCGAAGTAAGATTTTTGTTCAACTTCGGAATGATGGAAGCTCTAGAATGAAAAACTATTGTTTTAACAAAAGCAGATTCAGCATAAAAAGGGGTGTGCTTCGGAATAAAAATTGTTCAAACCTCGAAGAAAAAACTTTGAAATGAATAAAGATAAAAATGAAATGACATGTGGCATCATAATCCAATTTCTATTGTTTGAAGTAAGGAAAAATTATGGCACAAATTTTAAGATGCAAATTTCCAACACAACGATGAGAATGAATGTGTTGGGAATCATTGCACATTTTGCGATAAGCAAAAATCTTTGGCACACTTCAGAAGGACTTCGGGAAAAAGGAAAGCTCTGTACATGGTACATGACGCGACCAATCATCAATGTGTCATAATCATTTAATAAAATGCAGTGGATCACGTTCCCTCAGAGAAATAGAAATTTGCCACGTGATACGTAAAGGAGAAACTTAATTTTTCAAACGCTTCAACATGTTTTGAAGCATTTTTCCAACATTGTAAAATTTTAATTCCGTAGCCCAAAATCCATTTTTTCCCTGCAACTACAAATAATTTGATCCAGACTCAGGCACAACATTGTTGTTTCGGCACTAAGAAGAGATAGAACACAGAAAAACAAAAATGGGGGGTAAGAAGAATCGGATTGAGCCAGAAAACATAGATTGCCTATAGGGAGATCCTGAATCGATGTGTATCTTCACGGAGGAAGGGTTTGTACCATTTTTGCAAAAAATCAATGGACACTCTGAAGGGTTGGCAGCCGAATTTGCACGAACGTTCAGAAACAACCAAGTCCATATTAGCGGCATGACCATCTAGGTAACTCTAGAAATTTCTAGTTCTATTACTAAAATGCCTTTACAAGGGGTCCAAATTGTAAAAATTGGAAATAATGCCCTGGTAGAAATTGTCAATCAATTTAGAGAAGGGGACAGGCCAATTGAATTTTTAATGAGAAAAAATTTTTGTAAAGGGGTCAAACGGTCTAGTCTACCACCTCCCTAGAATGAAGTAGTTGTGTGGGTTATTAGGTTTTTAACCTATGATGGACAATTTCCTATTCTATCTGGGCATCATATCAGAATTTTGAATCATCTACAGCATGGTCATTCAAACCCGAAGGTCAAGATAAATCTACCCTTATATCTTCATCAAGAATTGAACAATATGGCTAGAAAATACCAACAAGGAAGGGGCACTCCCAAACACCATGGGCTCATCAAGCTCATCTGCAAGCATCACTTCAGAGGAAACCCTAGGAGTTTCGAACAGCTCTTTTCTGCCTGGAATGAATTAGAGAGTGAAAGCCCTGAATCTGAAGGAGAGGCAAAAGGTGAATCTAAAGATGAAGCAAAAATTACAAGATCTAAACCTGAAATTGAAATTGAATCATCTGACAAGGGAATCCCCTCCTCACCACAAGGACCTCCATCCTCTAGGACTAGGAAATAAAGGAAAAAATGGTCCAAGTCTGGTCCCATGGAAAAAATAAGGAAAGTTACATTTTTTAAGAATGTAACTATTTGTCGAACACAACCTGTCGAGCAGTCTGGTAGTTCAAGTAAAGAAAGGCAAATAGGGAAAGAAACGCCTAAAGCAATTTCTACTCTAGAATCATCAAAATTTGTTTCGAATTTATCCAAAAAGGTTAAAAAAGCTCCTATGGGGTTACAAAGGTCTTCCAGACTTCAAAAACAAAAATTAACAGAAGAAATAATGGATGAAGAAGCTACACCACTATTTTAGCAGTTAAATACAGAGCAAGGACAGGAAGTTCTTGTAGAACAATTTACAGAAGAAATATCAGAGTAAGTATATATGGACATAGAAGAATTGGAGGTAGATATAATAGTCACATATATAGAAATACCTACAGTCTCACTTGTTGACTATTCAGACTCTGAATATTTCTAATTCTAGCAAAGAATCAATAAGAAAAGAGGAAGAGCCTGATATAAAAACCTAGTTACATGCTGCTAGAAGTGTCATTAAGAAACAAATGGGTTGGATTGAACAACATGAAGCCTCTCACATAGAGAAATATAATCTTATTAATAATTTGTAGGAAGAGGTGAATAAAATAAGGGCTCGGTTGTCCACTCTAGAGCAACAGTGTATAGAAACTAGTTTTGAGGATGAATTGGCCAAAATTCTGTTAGAATTAACAAAATATCATAGATAATTGGCTTTACCTGAGGAAGAATCACCCATAAGAGGAGTGTAAATAGAAGAAACAAAAACCCAATTTTTCCAATAGGATGTCAGCATGACAGATTTAGAAGCCTCTATAGAACATTCTAAAAATTCACAGCAGGGGACACAAACAATACAAGCAGTTGAGGAGGCCAATGAACAGGAAGAAGTGCAAGAACAGGTAAATGTACAATCTCCTCAACTATCTATTGAATTAATTATAGTTGAATCACCTTAAGTTGAAACAACAAAAATTGGAGTGCAAGTAGATCTATTCATTGTTAACACATCAAAAGTTGGTATACGAGTTGAATTGCCTCCAAAAAAATACAATCAGTTATAAGGCCCCCACAAATAGTTACAATGACAAAATATAATGAGGACATAGCACATCGGATGTTGCAGTGTCAACAGATGGAGGCACACATTTCAACCTTAAAACCTTTGAACTAGAAGCTAGAAGCCCAAACTGTAGATATAACTAAGTTACAGGAACAAATACAAGATATGTGCCAAATTGCAGAGTACTTAGTTCAGTGTGGAAGGCCTGCAAAGTTTTATACTCTAATATTAAAGTAAAAATACCTTCGCTGGAAATTAATGAGAATTGTTTCCAAACTTCCATATAAACTGGATACTACTGAAGAATTTATGGAACCATATTTGCATAGTCCAAAGAAACAAAGGAATCTGCTTTGTGAACTATTTTTGCATAACTTCTTCTTACCTGAAAATGGAACCTTCTTGCCACACATCTTTACAGGAGATATTTAGCTGAGAGCCTTTATATCTTTAGTGCAAAATCATATTTATTGGGAGGAGGAGAAAAAGGCAAGCAAGGAAATGGAGTTAACAGCTGAGTTACTGATCAGAAGAACCCATACTAATTATAGGGAGTCCATCAATCAACATTTTACTACGATGAGAGAACAAAAAATTAGAGAAGTATATAAGAGCAATCTTACTGATTGTATCAAGAATTTTTAGGTCTTCTGTAATCAACATTTTGGTAATGCTCTCTCAGCTTGTAAAAGCAGGTGGGGAGAATTGTCAATATCACTTCAAAAGAGGGAACCTATCTCAACTAACAATTTATTATGGTCCAAAAGGAGAGTAGAAGGCATAGTACATGTTATCCACAAGTTGCAGGATCACTGGGTAGGTTTGAGGTATAGGCTGCCAAATGTGATAACTTTAGTTCCTTATTTATTTGATAGTGATCCCCAATCAAATGAGCAGTTCCAGGAATGGCTCAAGCAAATACAAGAAATTAGAGGATATTATAAGGTTCCAAGACCAAATTTGATTTATGAAGAACGAAATCTGGATGTAGATCTCTCTGCTATTGTGGTTGCACAGAATGCATGAGGACATGCATTAAAATAGGTTGGGAGGAAAATGATGAGGCCTGCAAATGCCTCATCCATGGACTAGTTTTGATAACTTATAAACACTTTTGAACACCTTATGTTATGTTTTGATTCTAATTATAGTGATAGAAAATAAGAACTTTTCCATACAAATTCCAGCCAACTGTACATATACAGCATGGCTTGGAATTTATCCACTCCATCTCATGCAAAATATGGAATCAGTCTTTTGGTCACTTATGGAGACTATTTTCATCGTCACAACTATTCTCATGTGCTTCTAGAACATGAATTAATATAAACTTTGTTATACTGCCTGATATTCCGGATCAGCTCCGAAATAAGCGTAGAAGCAATAGTTTGGGTCAAAAGTGCCTTTAATTGCAATAGAGGGCGGTAAACAATGGTTGCGGCTATTTTAGGGATATCCCTATATTTTCCAACACCTTCCCCTCAATAGATGAAACCCAACAGATGGAATGGATAAGAGATAATAGACCTAATCCCTGCATTCTAGGAAATAGTCCTATAACAGTTGTAACATTCCTACATGGCAGCATAAAACCTTATCAATGTTGTACCCTACTTGTATAAATAAAATGCTCCCATTTGGATGAGCATATAGAAGAATATAGGAAATAAGTGATAAGAGTTAGAACTATTTTAAGTGTTGTAACTATGTATTGCAACAACACAATAGCCTGCAGATCTTCCCCTACACTGTTGTCATGCTGCTGAGAATGAAATAAAGGTACAATATTTGACATTCATGTTTACTTCTGAGTTGAGTATGAAGACTTAATAGTTTAGAGCAATTTTATTTGCCCTCTTTTGTTTCAGGAAGCAAGGGCCACTTCCAGGTCCAGAGGAGGGTTTTTACCTGACAGAATTCTACTATTTATGGCTGCAACAGGTCAACGAAGATCTGATAGTTTTTGCATGGTTAGTTATTAGGATAATGTGGCATTTGAATGCGTGGTAGGTAACTTATCTAGGATAGAATTTAACATAGTACTTTTTGTTTCTGATTTGTTTTAGAATTTGCAATATTTCCATAATTTCTTGTCAGCCTAATTTGTTACAAATTGTGCAACTTTATTTATCAGTTTTTGAATGTTATTTCCATTTCAGAAAGTGACATTGTTTTCTACAATTTCAGAAAGTTTCATTATTTACCAGTTTGAATGTTAATGCTACAATTTCAATTTAGTAATTTCCTGTCAATTAAATTCTACTATTTTCAGCTTTGCAATAGTTTAGTTTTATTTTTCTACAATAGTGTGAATTTCAATTCTACAAGGATAAGTAGGAGTTTAGTTTTAGTTTTTAGGAGTAAGAAATGAGACCTCAAACATCCCAATATCTAACTGTTCCATGAATAAATCCATGATCTAAATGAACTAAAAATCGGTCTGTTAACCCCTACTTTCGTATATAGCCTTGGACACCACCCTGGATTGACACATAATTATTAAATGATGAAGATTTAACAACACTCATCACTTAACCTCACACAATTTATGGAATATCAATTTCAACGATTCCATCAAAGGTGTGAATTGGCGAGGCGGGCGTTGTTCCTTATTTTTGCCCCTATAATTATTCTTGTGTTGTTCGTATTACGTAGGAGGATGTTGGGCCTAATAGTTCTATTTTTATTACCTCTTATCCTCTCTTTGGAGGTTTAACACCACCTGATTCACATGGGCCTGCTTGCCTTGATGTCTTGTGGAGCTCTTCTTCTGCCCCTCTTTCCTATTTTTGAGCTTCAAATTACCCTTTTGCAACCTGATATCCTCAATTACTTTGGCTTGCGCTAAAGCTTCCTTGAATATTTGGTACTGTTGTAGTTGCAACAATAACAAGATGTGCTTGGCACAACTCTTCATGAACATTTGAGTCAATTCTATATCAGGAATGGGGAATGGCAACTTTACCATTAATCTCCTCCACATATTTCCCTATTCTAGTATTGGCTCATCATCGCACTGAGCTAGCGCAACCAGATCAGAAAGTTTAGCTTGCTTCCTAATGCCAAAAGAAAAGCATTCAAGAAAAATGTCAGCTAGTTGCTCAAAACTGGTGATACTGTGCTTCTTCAACCGATTAAACCACTCTCGGGTTGGTCCTAAGAGGGTTGTGATGAATGTATGCAAAAGCAAGGCATTTTAGCTTACAATATGGAAGCATACATCCAAAAATCTTGTGACATGATCTTGCACATATTTGTCACCTTTGAATTTATCTATCCTGGGCATGATAAAATTCTCAAGATATGTTGGAGAGGGTGCTGAGGGCTCCAAAGGCTTGTTATGAATCTTGCTCAATGTTGGCTTTCAAAAAGTCACACCTTGCCTCTCGATTGCTTTCACTTTATCTGCTAAGGATTTATATGCCTACGGGGATAGAAATTCCTCCTCCCTAAGTTGATATAAGGGTGGTCTTAGAGGTACATTGTTCCTCTATCGAGGTGGAGGACATTGATATTCCTCCTACTCAACCTGGGAGCTTTTAGGATATCCTTGATCAGCTCCATCTCCCTCTTCTTCCTCATATTGTCTCTTCCTCTGATCTTCAAACGATGATGGTCATTCTCTCTATTGGGCACTGACATGAGTGTGAGCATCTTTGTGCTTCTAATGCACATCGGTCTATGAAAAATCCCTCCTATGAATGCACTCTCCATGTTGAGCATGATTTAATAAACCAGCCCTGGCTAGCCTATCCTCTTGTTCCACATGCTCCTTTTTGGCAAGGATGTGTTCCTCAGGCATACATTACTCATATAATCTTTGTCTCATGATCCTTTGCGACTGAATATTCTCATCTTTGATGTTCTACCTCTATACGCGGGCATCCTCCAATTGATCTTGGATGAGTTGTCATATTTGCTCGGATTCCAGTCTATGCTATCTATCAATGTGATCGATCGTAAGAGACCTCTAATATATGTGCTTTGTGTGAGAAACCTTATGGTTTTTATACCCTTATGATGGATTTGCTATGCTTTTGCCTTTGTTTGTGAAGATGGAATTGGAGTCATGCTGAGTCATGTATTGCATGTTACCATGCACGGATGGTGGATGCAAACCATGAGGGTGCTTAGAAGCCTCCCCATGTTCTCTGGTGGTCCTAACAATGCTCTCGTTACACTCACTCAGGGCATGAGTGGACGGTGTTGAAGGCTTGTAGCCTAACTTCTCGAAGATGCTACCTAAAGCATCCAACTGTCTGGATCACCATGGCTCATGTGGTAGCATACCATTGGCTCCCACCTTGGATACGTTGATAGTGATGTTGCAAGGTTCACTATGCATGGAAGTGTGTATAAACCTATGCTCAAAATTGGACCTATCTGCATACCCTTGAATGGGCAGATCTCAATCTCTTCTATACTTTGAGGTTGGAGGGATGGAACCTCTCGTAGACCTAGTATGTAGGGGTACCAACTTGACCCCATGTATGACATACTCATCGGTTGATCTTGTGGATGAATGTGCACTATGATCTCAGTAATGGCCAACGAGTGGAGCACCATCATGCTGAGAGGCTCCATGCTCTATCCTATGTCTAGAAGAGTGTAGAGAAGCTCCTTTATTAGGGGTACACTCAATAGTGTCCCATCATGTCGAATTATATCCTCTGATGCTCATTGAATGACGTCTAAGAAGCTCATGTGGGTGAGGGTTTGACACATTTTGTTGTGAATTTAGTGGGACTTGGTCAATGGCATCAGTATTAAGCCTTTACTGACCTCCTTGTGTCTCCACGATGGTGCATCGAGTGTCTATATTTATCTTTTATTATGCAAATAAGGTATACAATGGTTATTATCTCGAATTAAATTTTAAATGTGATCCCTAAACTATTTGATATGGTTTCATGAGTTGTTGTGTTAGTATTAGAAACTTTTATCGTGTTTGAAAGCTTGTTGGATGATAATCTCAATTTAATTGGATTTCACCTATATACTCGCAGCTTGAAAACTTGGCTATGAACTCCAAGTCACGTAATCCAACCTATAATGTGTGGTAATGAAGCCCACACATGGTCAAGGAGCATAGATCCTCCCAGATCCTCACCCATTTTCATCCAGTCAGTATCATACCCTTCGAAGATGAGTATATGTAATTTTTTTAGGCTACGAAAGGTTCTTGGATCTGGTGTTGGTCTAGAACATAAGGTACGTGGGATTTGGGCCAATGGATGGAAATCACCTCCACCATAGTTGAACCCTACTAGTGGTTGGATGTGACTTCCAACTCACTAGCATTTACTTTGGAACATGGTGTGTGTGGTTCTTTTTAGATTGCATAAAAGGAAAGATGCATAATACAACACTCACATGATCATTTCCTACATGATATGCATAAAAATGATGTTTTATATCCAATAAGTATGCATGCTACATCCTACATGACCTTTTGACAATGCAAGTTACAATGATAAATGGCCTTTGATTAGGCCTCAAGCATGTAAAATCACCACATTAAATATTCTACCATGCTAGAGTCTAGGGTGGACTGCACTCAGAGGTCCATTGTTCCTAGCAGTGCCTAGTAGCGCCTAGCTAAAGCGTAACAAAATGAAATCCTAGGACCTAATTCATTTTCCTTTTTTCTTTAAGGTGTCCTAATTAAATTTCATTTTACGCATTCTAGAAAAACACAGGTAGTGAAAATAGAGACAAAAGTTAAGAATAGGACCTACCTCGAGTCCTCATATGATATAGATTTATCTCCCTATTGTCTATTGTATCAGTTGTAAACCATAGCTCTATCGTGTGGTTGCTACTGTAGACCGCATCTTGAAGTTGCGGGCCAACAATGAGACTGCAGCTGTCAACCGCGGTTTGCACCTGATTTTTAAAAACATAATAAGGTCAAAAATCAAAGGCTAAAAATTTGGAGTCCCATTGCGATCGCCTTCTATGACCACCAAAATGGCCTCACACCTAGGCTTCCTACTATGTAAAATAAAATAAGAGAAACAAAACAAATGCATGCGAAATTGACAACAAATGGGAATAAGAAAAACACTTTTATGCCATTGTAAAGAAGCCAATTCCGATTACAATTACATCCTCTTAGGGATACCATTTTGATACTCTTATTATAGTAGGAAAAATCAAAGTTCCCTCTTAAGGATAAATGTGAGTTTTAGGTCCTTCGAGGTGACACAAACTGCTCTAGGGTGGAGTTTACCCTCTTCTTGGCATTGAGGAAGGAATTGGATTGTTGAATCTCATTTGAATCTGCTTTCCTACGGTCAAGAAACAATATAAAAGCATTAAAAGAATAGGTAGCCTCTCATGGTGAGGCCCTTTAAATAGTATGAACATAAAGATGCCATAACACTAATGAAGTCAAGAAAACAAATAAAGCATGTAAAGCCTATGCAATACTTGAAAATATTAATTGAAACATGTAATTGGAAAGTACAACTATATGTCTAGTAGATTGATTGCATGAAATAAAGCATGATAACATGAAAATAGACTAATTATGTCTTATTTGCCATAATGAAGTAAACTTGATGAAAACCCTAATTCTATCAATAAAAGTCTCTAAAATGCTAAGTAAACCACTAAGATGCTTAATCTAACCTATTGAAAAATAATGCAAAAATAATAGTAAGGAGATCTTTCACCGATTGCAAATCGTGGCTCAAATGAGTGTTCTGCACTATACACCATGACTATCAGCCGCGGTGAGCAAAAAAGTAGTTTTGCCCTTCAAATCCAAGGTTGTGGGCTTGATCCTCCTTGTCCAATTGATGATCAAGGATCGCCTTGGTGTCCTATGACTGGTTTGGTGATTGAATTACACAGTGTGGCCTCCATTTTCCCGAATTCACGTTTCTTGGCATTCTAGCTCCTTAGGGCATCCATGACACAAATTGACATGATGTTTGATGAATTGGTAAGTTAATGACAACAAAACTCTCTCAGTACACAAAAGCGAGTCTACAATCCAACAAGGCTTCGCTGTTTTAATCTCAAATATTCACTTCTCTCTTTTGCCCTAATTTGAAGGGGTACTTATAGGATTACCCAAGGGCTAGAGGTGGCTTCATGGAGAAGCCAATATCAATAAGAGGTGGTTGGGATAGTTGTATTGGAAGCCTCTAGAATCTTCCATCCTTCAACTACCCTCTTCTATAAAAAATGGTCGTTCAAACCGATTTGGCTCGGATGAAGGCCAACTGAACTTCAGTTCTAAACCACGGGTGACAGATGTGGTCTAACCTATAAACCGTGGGTGTTAGCTATGGTTTAGACTGTAGACCATAGGTCTCAATAGCGGTTTGAGTTGATTAGGCCAAGGAGCCCAAATTGAGTGGTTAAAACCATATCTTGAAGTGTGTCCAAGATCTTCCATATGGTCTTGTAGCATGTCCCATATGAGTAGTCACCATCGACATGACGCATTTTAGGTGTCTACAGGATCTCATGTTATGTTGTCCACTTATGAGGTATACATATTCTATTCCTTTGAATTTAAACCTTGGACCTTCTATTTGTACTCAATCCTTCACTATCAAGTAAAACGTAACTTGGTATGTGATATAAAACTCATCATTTTCCACCTCATTTCATGTTTGGTAAAAGTTAAATTTTTATCAACAATATTTTATATGAATTTTTACTATTATAATATTTTTTATAAATATATATTTTAAATAGGTAAATAAATACAATAATAAAAATGCTATGTTATACATATAAAAATTACAAAATCATTTTTTAATATTTTTAAAAATTCACGTATTATTTTTTTATAGGATGGACGAAGGGGTTTTGAAAGGTACCCCAAACCATTTTACAAAAGTGGATCAGTTAACCTTCCAAAAACAAGGAATGGAGTCATCAAAATATCAACCCAAAAGGATCCAAGGATCAGAAAAGTAGCAAAGCTTCATAAAAGTTGAACATAAACAAATCCCAACTAAACTATCATCACACCAAAGCTAAAACTAACATCTAAAAACCAGAAAGCAACAAAATCCCATGCAAGAGATAATACATTTTGAGAGAAGCAGATTCAAGCAACAACTCCCAGGGAGGAGGCCTAAGGGCTACAACCAAAGATTTAAAATTCCTCTATGCTTGAGAAATCATCAAACACTAATAACTGCCTCTTCTGATGCCTCCACTTGAAATCCACACCTATCACCTTAATGAGTTTAATTGTACCAATATTTAAAAAATTTCTAATTCTACAAGTCAGATTACCAATTGACTCCCACGAAGATTCCATTGGTCCTAGTACTAAGTAATATAGGACTAAATAATATAGCCACATGTACTTGTGCCACATACTCTTGATATTTGAATTTAGAGCACAAAACCTCCTCTATTTCAAATACAAAAGTGTGGCAGCTTTTCAAATACGAATGTCTATAATCAACCATAATTCCTATAGGATCCCTTCTAATGCAAACAAAGGCCATTCTAGAGAACTAATTACCTCCCTATGATTTCATTGTCTAGTTGATTTTAAAAAATTGGGAAATATTCCTGTCAAATTGTGCATATTTCCCTAACAAGCTCTAAATTTGCTAAAATATCCATAGATCTATTCCCTTCCCTATAAACATGCTTAATTTGAACAATTTTGAGGGTAAGAATCCATCTTTGGGCTTTAGCTAGTTCATTTACAATCATCCAAGAAGGGTTTTGAACTCCTTTGAGTATATTTATGATATTAAGGGAGTCCCCTTCAATAATAACCTTTCTATCATTCATAAAATCTAGTTGAGAGACCCCTTGGAAAAGAGCTCATGCCTCTACCAAGTGACTGGTTTGATGATCCAAGTTTTCAAGGTCAACAAGATCCTACCATTTGAGTCTCTAATCAATCCCCCAACACTAGTTGGTCCTAGATTCCCTTTGGAGGCTTCATCGATATTAAGATTCAACCAACCAAGAAGAGGAGGTTCCAAAATAGTTTTATGCTTGACAGAGACTTTAGGGTGAGGCTTAGGAGGGTAAGTTTTAAAACCAAGGGCTAACTCCATAGTAAGCTCCCTAATGAGAGTAACATTTTCTAAAGGGATAATATCCACATTTTCAACAATATCAGCTCTAGCATGAAGGGCAACGAACTCAGTAGGGTGATATATTTTTAAAAGCTCAAGCATTCCTCTCCTTCCAAATATGCCACCAAATATGAGGTAAACTAAAAGACTAAAAAGTATAGAGGCACGAAGACAAAAAATAAGAACACCATTGGATGACCAAATCAGATAATACCTTAGGAAATACCCAATCTATACTAACAGACCTCAAGAACTGGGAGATGACAAATTGAGAAAAGGAATAGTTAGACAACAATTGAACAAGGGACTCTTCCAAACTACCACACAAGTAGCATCTTTTTGGGAAGACCAAGCCCCTTTTTTGTAAATTATCTAGTGTAAGACACTTACCTTAGACCACCAACCAAAATAAAAAATTCACTTTAGGAGTAAGGTCCTTCAACCAAATATTATGAGCAAGAAACCAGGGGTTAAAGGAGACATCTAAAAGATGATAGGTTGGCTTTACAAAAAAGCAATTATCCTTCTCAGCACCCCACACCAACCTGTCTAGCTTGTCTTGACTAGGAATAACAATACACTTCAGGATATTCATTATTACTTTAAAATCTATTTCTTTATCCTATGAAACCCTAATAAAAATAAAGGGTTTCCAATATTTTCTATCATTAATAGAACCAATAAAATAGTATACCTTCGGTCAGAAAGCTTGTGATTGGTTCCACCAAGCATAGATTTAGATACGAATATAATGGCTTGTGGGTTTCCTATGTGTCTTTCCAAAATTCAATACTCTACTCATATCCTAACAGTCATCATCCCCATTTTAAGATATCATAGCGACTTTTAACGATACTTTTCCAAAAATTTGAACCAAGGGAAGGAGTGGGATCCGTGAGAAAATTTCCATTGTTACCTAGATATTTGGCTAACAAGATTCTCACCCAATTTACATTATCCTTTTGAACCAATATCCAGCTATATTTAGCTATTAGTGGTATGTTACACATTTTTATCCTTCTTAAACCCAAGCCACCCATCTCTTTTGTGTTGCACACTTGATCCCAAGCAACCAAAATTTCTTCTTCTTGTTAGAACCATACCATAGAAAATACCATTGTATTTATTTAATTTTTTGAAGAATATTTCTTGGAAGCCTAAAGAGAGAGAGTAAGTACACCGATACACTCTAGAAAGTATATTTAACCAGCATAATTTTACCTACTTGGCTCAACAGATCCCCTTTCCAGCCTGCCAATTTTCTTTGAACTCTTTCCATTTCCAGCATACCAAATTTTTTTTGAACTCTTTCCATGACTGGCTCTCAAAAATATGACTTAATACCACCTTTGAACAATGGAATTTATAGATAAACCAAAGGAAGGGAGTCAATTTCACATCCCAGGATCTCAGTAATTCTCCACTGTCTGCTTGGAGAAGTATTAAGGAAAAACACTTTACTTTTTTTCAAACTCACTTTCTGCCTAACCGCTTTTTCGTAGTGCATGAGGATCTCTTTGACTACTCTGGCTTGAGGGATTAAGGCTAGGAAGGAAAGAAGTGTGTCTTCAAAAAAATTGTGATGTGAAATCGGATCAATAGTTGTAGGTTTGATCCCTACAATGATAGGATTCACCTTCAAGGCCTTTCCCAAAGACTCAGCCAATAAAATAAACATATACGATGACATAGGCTCTTCCTGGTAGATTCCTTTACAACTCATTTAAAACTACTAAAGTATCCTATTGGTGATCCATTAATTATGATTTATAATTTTACCAAGGAGATACAGGCTTTGATCAATCTAATCCAGCTTGGCCTAAACCCAAAATTCCCAGGAACTCTAAGCAAAGACCCATGAGACTCGATCATAGGATTTATTCTTGTCTAGCTTGAGGAAGATTCCTAGTCTTCTACTTTTATCTATAAAATGAATTAGCTCATGCACAGCAATGACACCATCCAGGATCTACCTTCCGACCACAAAACCACTTTGAGGATGGTCAATAATTATCGATAGGCATTATTTGAGTCTATTAGCCATGAGAATTTTAAAAATTGTGTTACAGAGGTTAATGAGCCTAAAGTCATAGAAGACTTTAGCACCCATAGATTTAGGAATAAGAACTATAAATGATGAGTTAACTTTTATGTATTATATTTTATATGTTTCAAAACATTTTTAAAATACTTTAAAATTTAATCAAATGCCATGAAATCAAGTGGTTAAAATTTGAACTCTTGAGATATAAGTTCAAATATTTTTTTACTATATATTATATACATAATTATCAAGAACAACTATGTAGTTTGTTGTTTAATGTCATCGTAACCTGATCACAAAGTAATATGGTTGGGGTGTATTTCAATACTATATAAGTAATTAAGAAAAACAATATCTTTGCTACTTATAATAATTTTAGGCTTTAAATTTTAGTTATTTTAAATTAAAATTAAAATAAATAATTATAAAATGATGAAAATTAGATTATTTTAACTACTTTTAATAGTCTATTTTTAATATCAAAATATTATTTTTTAATTGGTTATATGTTATTAAAATTCATAAATGTGTTATAATATTTTGGTAAATATGGATTTGATAAGATTTGATATTAGGTCTCATCCTTGAAATTTTAGTTATTTAATGATTTAATATCATCAGTTAATAAAACTCAAAATATAAATCTATATATAATATTTGTATTTTTCTATTTAAAATGATTTTAAAAATTTTAAATTGACTTAAAGTAATCAAGATATAATAATGTTATTTTATTTGTCTTATATTATTTTATAAAATATTAATTAAATTAAATTAATTTAAAATAAGTAAAATTTAATATTAAAGCAAAACATTAATTTATTTAGAGTTATGTGTGAGTAAGAAGCATGAGTAGTAAGCAAGAAGAATGCATAGGAAGTAGGAAGCAAAGTGCGAGCAAGGAGAGAGTCGTTTCTTCTTGTTCCAGATCTTAAAATAACTCAAAAACTGAAATATTCATGTGAATAAAATCTAGATAACATATTTCATTCTTAAAATTCCTTACTAGAAGTAAGGATGCCCTAGTTGGATGTAAGTGATGCAAACAAGCAAAGGGAATCTACTAAAATACGACCTTCACAAAAATTCAACTTTTAACTCAACCTTCTACAATGGGTGTATGGTAATCATAGGTACAGCTAGCATGTTGACAAAGACGATGATAGCATATGACAACACTAGTCAAAACAATAAAGGCTCGAGATAATAGTGACATAAGACGTCATTTCCACAAGATAAAAACTAAATATGACAAGGGCACAAACTAACAATGTCCATGGTGGCAAGACATAGAGACAAAGACAACTATTGATAAGATGATATCCTTCATAATGACACTCTCAAACTCTCAAGATGGCAAGGCTGCATGTCAGTAATCTTATTTCAATGTATTTCTATAAGATGGTGATGATGAGATAATATTTATTTTAGTTATATGACAACACTCTTTTAGATGGTACGACAAGACGTCCTTTTCATTAAGGCATTATTTAGCTCAACAACAAGATGTTAGACTATTCTTCTTAAGATGACAACTTTATGAGACTCGTGTTGACACTCCTTAAAATAGTAACTCAACATTCCTTGAATAGCAAGATAACACTCCCTCATAGTGTTAATATGGTCATATCTTGAGACAACACTCTTTCTCTACACATCCTTCAAATTGCACCTTTCACATAGTTTATCAACAACTGATGACCCTATCTGCAACCTGCAAGGATCAACATAAAAACAACTAGGCATATACTACAATCATACTTTATCCATGGACTTTCTCATAACTTGTAGAATTGGATAGAATAATATTGGAATTAAATTTGTCCTATTCAAAATTTGCATTTACAAAGTCATAACATACATTAATGTTTGCAAACATACATATTTATTGTTGTCTCCTATCACCTATGTGCTATCTACATTGTACATACATCTAAACCTTCTCACACACAAGCCTCTCTCTTACTCAGGGATCGTATGCTTGCTAATATTTGTTCCTCTCCTCTTCTTCTCTTCTCTTCCATGTGTATGTCATCCTCTCTCCTCTCTTCTTCTCTTCTCCTATATTTATTTATGTTTTTTAGCCTCTCTCTTTTCTTATCAGTTCCTCTTTCCTCCTTTCTCTTTTCTCTCCCTCTTTTTTTCTTTTTTTTCCAATTCCTTTCCCCATCCCTCTTTACAAAAAAGGTTTTTATATACAATTATGATAGTTACAAATAAGATCAACTTCCTTGTTGGTAACTACTTCCATGTATGGATTCTCCTGCATCATACTTACTAGATAAGTGAAAATATTTCATGAGCTCAAACTCATAAAAATGAATTGCTTTATTTCCATATTTTCTATTTCATCCTTATCTTCCTCCTTTGAGAACAAAACCTCCTCTTATAGAATGTAGTTAAAATTCATTTCACCTTGTCCCACTCCATTGCATCCATGCAACTGCAATCCACCTGCATTTTATTTACTTCTTTCTCTTGGTACTAACACCTTCTGGACTAATTATATCTTTCACAAATCTCACAAGGATGTAGGTTCCAACACCTAGTTTCCACATGTTTATATATTCTACACTAACTGCAGCAACTCATCCTAAGACCGTCATCTCCTGTATTTATTTCTCTTCTCACAAATTTAGTCTCACTGCTTCTTGCTTGATTTGTGTATCCAAGTACTTCATTTTTTGGCCTTATATCTAGCACTATGGGAATTTTTACACCTTTCCCATAGCTTCCCAATACTTCAATATTATATCATATTATTCTCGTTAACTTGGAGCCAATACATTAGGTGTGACTTTCAAAGCACCCAATTGCTTCATCATCACTATGTCCAACAACATGGTCTTTGTAGTGGCCATTAATGATATGATCATATTCATCTTCCTCTATTATGTACTTATCATTACTATTGCTTTCAAAGCACCCTATAATTTTATCATCAATATGCCCTTCAACATTATGGCCTATGTCATGGCCATCAATGATATGATCATATTCATATTCATCATTATGCTTCTCATTCTCTATGGAAGCAAAATCATTGTATTTTCATCTTTGTCATCACTACTATTGGTGAATTGGGATAAATACCTATTTCCCATGCTTATTATATTTCTTGTTTCTACCTTTTCCTCCACTTATTTTATAACTCTTGTCAATACTACCATTTCTTACTTCAACTTTCTCTCCTAACCCTGCAAGAAGTGTTTATCTGTATTCAGACACATTGTAGGACTATTATCCACTTTTCCTCCTTTGTCCTTTAATGGACTTAATGTGTACCACTTTTCATATTTCTCAATAGTGTAGGTGTTCACCCTACCATCATGCACTACCTTTCTATCAAACTACCGTTATCTTTCTAACAAGATATGATAAGCATCCATGGTCAACATCACATAGTATTGTACTAAGTTGGAAGTTTACCATACATTACTCAATTACAAAAATTTGATATCCCCTTTGCAACCATGAGACTCTATATGGATTTGGATGTTCAATATTCTTCAACCTAAGCATTTTTACCATCTCTATAAACACTAAATTATTCATACTCCTACTATCCATAATGACTTTATAATTCTTGCCTTCCAATTTACATATGGTTCTAAAAAGGAGTCTTTGTTTTGGTTCTTACTCCTCTTTGGTTGGGTTTAACAACACCTTACTCATCATGATAGATTCTCTTTATTTCATTTCCTCCATACTTTTCAATGATGTAATACTTTCTTCATATACCTATGCAATATGTCTCCTGATTTCCTTTTATTTATTGCTATCCTATTGTACACTTGGATATTCAAATGCCTAATGACCAACTTCTCCACATCTAAAGCAATTTATGTGTAAATTGCTACCCCTTCCTCTACCATAACCACCTTTTTCTCTTGAGAAATCTCTACTTTTTGTAGTGATTTGGTTAAAATTACTTTTAGAAGTACTAGACTCTCCTTACATAGGTTGTCCTCTATCACTAATTGATTATTTTCTTCCTCTAGAGAATTGTCCTCTTTCTTTGGAATTATTTTGTTGCTTGTGGGCCAACTTCTCTTCTACCTTGAGTGCATATTGATATGCCTTTTTAGTTTTTCTAATTTTAACCATATCAATTTTATCTTGTATCGACAACCTTAGTCCACTTATGTATCTTGGCACTTTCTCCTTATCATCTTCAATATGACCTACTCTTATGGTCAATTTATAGGACTCTTATGTATACTCCTTTACTCTCATATCCTTTTGCTTGATATTTTATATACTTATAAACAACCCTATTTAATAATCAACACGTAAAAATTTAGACTTCAAATTGATTATAAATTTATCCCAAGTTTGAATTTTATCCTTTCTTTTTTGTTGCCTCTCCATTTGAACATGACCCACAAAATCAAATTGTGTCCCTTTAGTCTTGTACATGCAAATTTGATTAAATTTGAATCCTCCATAGATTCATGGTTGAATAATATCTCCATGTCTATTATCCAATCACTCAACTCCTCTAGATTTAAACTTCGACTAAAATTGGAAGTACCTATCTTTGGTTTACTTTCCATATTTGAGATTGCTTGAATCGATCATTGTTTTGGTTCTTCTTGCTCTTCATATTGAGATTTTGCATGACTAATTTCCTCTTATTCATTTTCACTAACCTTCTCAATATTAATTTATCTCCTTTGGGTAGTCTCAATTGCATCTAGCCTAGCAGTGATTCCTCTCAATATTTCAGCTATATCTATTGGGCATGGTCCTAAACCATACAATCTTCCTCTTCCTTGTGTTATTTCTCTAAAAAAATAGCTTGCTCTAGTACTAAATGATGAATATAGGCATATATGTATGTATGTATGTATGTATGTATGTATGTATGTATGTAGGCATACAGACATAATTCCTCTCCCATATGTATACATACATACATAATTCCTCTCCCATATGTATGTATGTATGTATGATAGTTACAAACAAGTGTAACTTCCTTGTTGGTAATTGCTTCTATGTATAGATGCTCCCACTTTAGTAAGGATGTCCTTGTTAGAAATAATATGAAGAGTGAATCTATGGAAAACACTATATATGTAGAAAATGCTACACCAAAAGTAGTTATAAATTATGATATGATCTAGCATGATATAATGATTCTTAAAACTAGAGAGTTAACATGTAAGTTTTATGTTTACTAGCCAAGTTTTTATGAGATTTAAAATTGTATGAAATGGAAGTAGAGGTTGGATTTTAATTACTTCATGATTTTTCTTCCAAAAGCATTTTTTCCATTATCTTCTCCAATTCAAAATAAGGGATAAAATAATGGATGTTGGCACTTATTTTAGGCTCAAATATGTATTATATTTAATACCATATACTGAGATTTTTTTTGGCAGTAGCGATTATTAAAAGGCTTTTGGTGTGGATTTATATTTTTAAACTTCTTTGGAATTTTATAAATAAATATGTTTTGAATAAGATTTGCAATACTCTAGGGGAGTTCATCTATAAGGGACCAACTATTAAGGAGATAAGTCATGTTTTATACACTCAAATATGTGTCACCATGGATATTTAAAAACCTTTACCATAGTCTATTAAGATGAAATCTTAATCAATAGAATAGGATCAAAAAGTGGATCATGAAATCATTGCATTCCAATGTTACAAATTTCATGATATTGGACACATGGGAAGATATTGCAAAGTGAAAATAATGGAGAAAGGGATGGAAAATTTTGGGCATAAGATAAACTTCAATCTAGAACAAGGATATTAAATCATAGTAGAAGTTGGGTTAAAATAAGGATTTTCACTCCTCAAAAATTAGTAATAAAAAACCTCTTTGTGTCATCAAATGGAAATGGTCATTATGGTTCACTTAAATAAACTATTAGAAGAAACAATGACACAAGGAATGAGGAAGTATCATGCTCAAGTTTAAAAATAGGAGTTAAAGGTGACAAGGAAAATTTGGAGGCAAATATAAATAAAATGAGTTGAAGGAGGTCAAGGTTAATCTAGGTAAATCATTTTTGTTATCTTCAAACATCATAAATTCTTCTTTTTGTAATAAAAATAAAAGTAGTATAGAGCATATATTTTGCACTTTAGGGTTTCAAGAGTAGCATAATAAAGAAATGTATATGGAATATACCCATGGAAATTTAGGATTTTTAGGGTAACATAAGAAACTAATTATTATGGAGGATCATACTTTCACTTTAGGGTTTCCATGGCAACATAAAGAAGAAAGTGTTTATGAGAAAATGTATTAAATTTTGTATTCTTTAGAGCAACATAAAATTTTAGAAGATAAGTCTCGTTATAAACAATATGGAAAAATAAAAGATATTTATTAAGATGAAAATGTTGGTGGGAATAGAAAAAGGAGAGGAAGATCATCAAACATGAACAAAGAGAAATAAAAAACTCAAAGGGATATTGATTTAGGAAGCCAAATAAATTTCCACGGGTGTTAACAAGAAGTGGGGCTAATACCACTAGTAAAAATAAAAAGTAATAATAAAAATGATATCATGGAATATTAAGGGTATGAATAAGACCCCTAAAAAATATTTATTAAGGAATTAATATGTTGTTATATTCCTACATTTATTTTAATACAAGAAAATAAAATTTAGTAAGCAATATAAGGATGCTTTTAAAACAACTTGGAAGATGGGTGATTGTCTAGAAATTTCTTCTATAGTATCTTCAAGCAGTATTGCAACAATATGGAATAGATGCAAATGGGATGGATAATTGTTAGAAGAAATAGTTAATTAGGTTGTGTAGACACCTAAAATACATCATTTTTAGGAGACTACTCATGTGGGCATCAACACAGACCATATAAATGATATTGGACCTTTTCAATGCAAAGTAGTGGTTCTAACCACTCAATTTAGGCATCTTTGGCCTACTCAGTCTTAGTCATGGATGGCATCCATAGCTAAGGTCTCAACCATGTCTGAAACCTACAGCTAGGATTCTAGCTACGCTTAGGAGCTACGGCTAGCTCTGTAACTATCTTGGACTCCTAAGCCAAGCCAAAATTAGTTGCAACAGCCATGGCAAATGATCTTGGATTGTTTTGAGTGAGGAAGCTTTTGGATTCTTCCTTTTCAACTACTCCAACCTCCTAGTTCTTGATCTTGGATTCTCAAGGAAGCTAGGATGAGGAATTGGGGAGGCTATAAGACCCCCTCCAAATTTGGAAGAAAGTCTAGAATAGTTTTCAAGTGAATGCAGTGAAGCCCTACCAAATTGGAGAGCAACATACAACCCTTAAGGAGTGTCTACATGTTATCCATTTTAAGTATCATGACTGCATTTAAAGAAATGAGGATCTCACAACCTTTAGGAGTAAGCTTTACCAATTGGACCACCTCCATTGTAAATTCGAGTGAACTTCACTGCCAAAATGCTCCAGAATGACGAGGTGACCCTTGATCATCAATTCCTCTATGGAATTAGGAGTTTTGAGCCTTGGTTGTAAGATAAAAATGAATTTCCCCTCAGTCGCAGTTGTCAGGCATGGCTAATAGATCTAGCTACATTTTAAACCCATGGCTAGGGTTTGAATCTCATTTTCCTTTTGTTTTAGCCATAGGTTTTCAATTTCATTCATGCAATTAGTTAGATCTAGCTTATATTAACATTCATTTGCACATTTGTATGGTTAATTCAAGATATTAGAGGTAGCTTTGCCCTTATTTCATCATATTTACTAGTTTGCATTAATCTTCTTAGATTAGATCTATTTCATGCTTTCATTGCAAATTATGTACTAGATTGACTAGATTTACTATTTTTCAAGCATGCTTTACCATAATTTAGATATTTTGTAAGCACATTTACAAGTATTTATGCTTTCTTTGCATATTTTCCATATTTCTTACAATTTATTGGTCAAAGCCTCATCATGAGAGGCCTCATATGTTCCTATTGTGTTTTGTTGTTTCTTGCATGTAGGATACAGATTCTTGGCAGCTTCAAGGCATTTTCAAATCAATTTCCTCAAATCACATGAGAAGAAAGCATCCATAAGCCCTTAAGCAGTTCGTGTCGAATCTAGAAAGCTTGTGGATTACACTAACCCATTTAAGGGCTTCAAAATATTGTATTCATTGTATCAAGATTTTGGTATCCCTAAGAGGGACCTACTTGTAATCGAGATTCATCATAATTCAATAAAAGAAGGCTTCACATTCTTTTTAATTCATTGTTATACATGCTTTATTGCTTTATTCTTGGTATTAATGATACAATAGCTTAGGTGCATGTTTTCTATAATCGTACAGATGGTAATCATGGTGTATTGAAAGGACATGACATTGAAGGATGTCATAGTTTCAAACATTTGGTGCAAAACATGATTGGTAGAAACGCATTAATATTTGCCAATCCTCAGGATTCAAACAATTATAAAATGGGGATATTCAAAAATCCCCTACCAAACCACGAGCCCCAGAGTAATAATTTTAGGAAAGTGAATCAAGTATGGATTGAACCGCCTACACAAGGCTTTGTCAGAATGGTGAACATTATCACCGGGAACAAAAGATAAATCAGTCAGATCCTCCTCCTACTCTAGTAAAAATTCAAGTTGTGTCCCCTCAAAGGCCAGCACAAAATAATTTGTGAGGCCCACCAACTAGATCGATGGTGACCATAAGGAATAGGCTTATTCAAAGCCTACAAATGACCTTGTAAAATCTATCAATTTACGATATAATACAACAATCTCTTAAGCACAGGGAGATGTTAATGGATATCCTAAGGTCCATAGAAGTACAGTCCCAAGATCCAAAAGCATTTATCAATTTTTTGGAACATGTGCAGCAGTCTTAAGATCCTATCATACAATTTTATGATCACAAAATTAAGACAGTCGCTACTGCTATAGCAGACCCACTGCTTCACATTATTGCATGTATAAACCACACACCCTTCAAGCGGGTGTTGATTGACACAGGATCTTCGATCAATATTATCACCATGAATGTCTTGGCACACTTAAAGTTACCTAAATCACATTGTGCCTTTGATATTCACACTGCATGCATTCAATGATGCATTATGCTCAATAGTGGGTACTATAATTCTGCCTATCCAGGTGGGATTGAAGACCATCTCGGTGATGTGTCATGTACTTGAAGGTGTGATGCAGTACAACATTCTCTTAGGAAGGCCTTGGATAAGAGAAATACAATGTGTACCCTTGATACTACATCAGTGTATCAAATATGTACACGAGGGGCAAGTGCATATGGTTCCTTCTAACAAGGAGCCCTTTAAGTATGTCAACCAAGTAGATTTACCAAGATATTTTATCCTCCCATCAACGCATTTGTATGTAAGACCTACATCACCCATCGGGCATCCAAAGGGCAAATCAAAGGAAGTGTGTGTTGTACCTTCAATATTAGCACCATGACCATTTGTGCATACAACAACTACTTTGGCAAAGCCTACAGCATCAACAATGCTTAAAAATGATCAGAAGATATAGTAATGGGAAAAAAAGAGACTAATAAAATGCCCAACATAAAAACTATCGAGGTCTCAAATCCCATGGAGGAGGAACACTCACATAAATAAGTTGAGGAGGTACCTCAGCCTGCCTTACATGCATCTTTAGTAGGATCATCTACACCCCAGGTGACTATTCAGTTAGCCAACATAGGACTAGGTGAATATCTTATACAAAATGTCACTCTTACTCCAATCATCGAGACTCCACAAGACATGGGATGGCCAAAATTCCCAAACCTACCAATAGGAACAATGGTACCATTGGGAATGTTGCCCAACCAAATTAATTTTAGTTATGTTGGTTTGGATCAATCCCATGATGCTTTAGATATTGAAGAGGACAACGATGAGTCATTCATAATGAATGTTCATTATTTTTCCAACCTTGAGTTTTCTCTAAGATACTTCGAACACAACCATTGGCATGGCTATGGTTTAGGTGTTTATGAGCAAGGGTGATGAAACCCAATTGAACCACAATATCAGTTACCTCCTAATAGGCCTAGCCTCGAATATCATATCCAAAGCTACGATGATTCATTAGTAGCATCTCTAGATAGGCTAATCTTAGCATTCAGGGAAGATATCGGATGGAATCCTTATCACCCAGACATAATTTGCATCGATGACAAGTTGGTGACCATGATTACTATAGAACCACCTGCTATGTATCATTCGAATTTCTCTCTCAAGGCAAGCCCATCAGAAATTATTATGTGGGAGGATGAGCCAGGCTATGGCTATGAGCGAGAAGATAATGAATACATCATAGATCATAGTGAGGTCAAGCATGATACTGAATTGGTCTACCTTGGGCCTCGACATTCATGTCACCTCATAAAGCTAGTGGATATAGATAATAGATACTTCATTAACGATAGTGATTACAAATATGAGACCAAAATGGCCTACCTTGGGCCTCAGTACTTACATCATCATAATGAATCATTTAACATGGATGAGATGTATCACAGAGTATATCCTAGCCCTCACCTCAGGGGATACTAGCTAATTTAGATGAAATTTATCGCATATTCTTCCCTAATCCTCCTACATTTAGACAACTCCTGGAGCCAAACGATCCCATTTTCATGTCTATTCATAGATCATATATTGATATCCCCATACCCTTAGAGCCACATATTTGGTATGAGAGTCACATAAATAATGTAGAGTTGCATAAAAATGGTCTTGGATATCTCATCCATTCAGTTAACATGATCTCCATTTATTTGACTACTCCATTCCACAACCCAACCAATCCTTCCAAACTATTGTATCTTAATCTAGATGTTATTGATTAAAATCGCATAAATTCACCGCTATAGCATGAATATTTTTCCCAATGAAGAAATGTTACAACTGTTTCACTTTGCACCACGTTGCACACATGATGTTTATCATGTTGAGGGTGATTTCAATGTGGAACCTTTAAACCCAGCAGATGATATCCGTCTAATCCCTATGCCTCACCAGCTTGAGGAGGGATCACACATGTCAGTAGAAGAAACCTTCGAGGTGGATATCAGTTATGATTCCATAAATCATAAGAATATTAAGTTTGAAGATAGTCTATCTCATGAGAAGCACACCAACCTCATTTCTCTACTGAAAGAGAGATCTGATATCTTTTCTTGGACGTACACGGATATGTTAGGTCTAGATCCAAAATTGGTTACCCATAACCTTTCGCTAGACCCCACTAAAAATCTAGTCAAACAAAATATTAGGAAAATGCATCCAACCGTCACTTTAATGGTTAAATATAAGTTACAAAAATTTTTGGATGTAGAGTTCATCATCTCCATCGACTATCCAGAATGGGTATAAAACATGGTACTTATAGGAAACCTGATGGAAGAATCCTTATTTGTATGGATTTTAGAGACCTCAATAAGGCAACACCAAAGGATTCATTCCCATTACCCAATATGGATGCTCTCATAGACACAACTACAAGTCATGATATGCTTTACCTAATGGATGGTTTTTTTGGTTACAATCAAATTCAGATTAAACTCGAAGACTAGTACAAAATCATGTTCACAAAACCATGGGAAATTTTTTTTTATAAGGTTATGCTATTCGGTCTTAAAAATATTGGTACCACATATCAGCGAGCCATGACCTACATATTTCATGGCTACATGCACAAGATCCTAGAGGATGGTATTCATGACTTATTAGTGAAGTCATTGCTATGTGAAGAGCATGTTGAGGTTCTTAGAAAAGTCTTTGATCACCTGATAAAGCACAATGTCAGGTTAATCCCAAGAAATGCATCTTTGGCATAACATCAGGAAATCTCTTAGGATTCATCATTTCTAAATGAGGGATCAAATTTGACCCAACAAAGGTCAAGGCCATTTTAAAAATATGTTCTCCCACTAATATAAAGGAACTAAGAAGCCTACTGGGCAAAGTAGCATCCATAAAGTGATTCATTGCACAATTATTAGATACATTTTGACCCATGAATCATATGCTACACAAGGGGGTTCCATTCAATTGGGACGAGGACTGTCAAAAGGACTTTGCTAAAATTAAGTAATACCTGGCAATGCTACTAGTATTAGCTCCACCAAGGCCATATGTGCCATTCCTGCTTTATATTTTGACTACTAGCTTTGCACTGAAAACCATGTTAGCCCAAAGGAACATGCAATACAAAGAGCAATCAATATATTATATCAACTGTACCTTGGTGAGCTATGATCTAGGATACACATACATAGAAAATTTGTGCTTAGCAATGGTTTTTACGACTAATAAGTTGTGCCACTACATGCTAAGTCATACAACGTATGTGATATCAAAACAAAATTATTTGTAGTATATGACATATCATAATACATGTACTACAAAGTGGATCATGCTACTAATAGAATTCAACTTGGAATTCATCAGCAAAAAGTCCATCAAGGGACAAGTCATAGCTAATCAGCTAGTAGAGGTACCTCTCTAGGATAGTAAACCTCTTGTCATAGAACTTCTCGATGATGTAGTCTTTGCATTATCAAATTCGCCTAAACCCGAAGAACCATATAATAAAGTTGACATAACTTTGTTCTTCTATGGTTCAAAGTGTGAGCAAGGGAGTGGTGCAATAATTGTCTTTTTCATGCCACAAGGTCCTCCAATGCCCTTGTCATTTAAACTAGACTTTCCTTGTACCAATAAAAACACTGAATATGAGGCCCTAATATTGGGTCTCTAAATAGCAATAACCATGAAGATCAAAATATTAAACATATTTCATGAATCCCTTCTCATTATTAACCAAGTTAAGGGATTATTTCAGTGCAAATATCCTATCCTAAAAGCTTATAAGGATTTTTTTGACACTTATCTAGCCCAGCTAGAGTGGTATAACATCGAGGTAATCCCTTGTACATCAAACAAATTCATAGACACTATGGCATCTTTGGGACCCTTGATCCTTCAGAATCTATCTATCGATTTCAATACCATTCATGTAAAGTTGCTTTTGCAATCTGCAATGCAACGTGAGGCTTTTGACAATAAAGAATCATTCAACATGATTCATATAGAGCCAAACCATGAGTTTTTCTATAAAGCTAAAGACTTTATTAAGAAGGCACACTTGGCATCTTTAATCTTGTAGGGTCCTACAGAGAATGGCACCACCATTAACCACAAGTTTGTGTCCCAGTTTGCATTTGTGCATATCAAATTGCAAAGGGAACAAGTCGTCTTGTTAGTAGAGGCTATAGCTTATCAAGATTGGATGTCATAATTGCACGACTTCCTTAAGCTTGTATTAATATCTCAGGCATTGTCACGTATCACAAAACGCATATTCAAATAGAAAGCAACAAAGTATATCTTGCTAGGAGACATCTTGTACCATTGAAGCTACAATGGAATTCTCCTTCATTGCCTTGAACCCCAAGAATCAACTTGGAAAATATCTTAGGCTCATGATAGTACATGCAATGGTTATTTCAGTGGCATGGCCATTGTCAAGCGCATCCTTAGAATGGGTTATTATTAGCCCACAATGGAGAAGGATTGCACAGTGTATGTCAAGAAATACATTAAATGTCAGCATCATGTTAATATTACACACTTGCCATAATAGGCCTTACGGCCCATTCAAGCAGCTTGGCCATTTGCTTAGAGGGATTTGGATCTAATTGGTAATATCTCTATCTCATCATTAGGCTGACATACATTCATTATAATGGCTACTGAGTACTTTATAAAATGGGTGGAAGCAATCCCTTTGACAATGACAATAGGAGCACGTATTATGGAGTTCATACTCCACAATATCATATTTCATTTTAGGATACCATCCAAGATCATATCTGATAATGGAACATCATTCGAAAACAAAAATGTAAGGGCTTTAACATCCAAGTACAATATACAACATATTTTTGTGACTCCATACTATTCGCAAGCAAATGGGTAAGCTAAATCTTCTAACAAGACAATGGTAGCAATATTAAAAAAATGTTCAATAAAACCATAAATACTAGCATATAAAGTTGTCCCTTGCTTTATGGTCTTACAAAACTAGTATACGGATGCCCACTAGGGCAACCCCATTTTTACTAGTATATGGTGTTGAGGCCATTATGTCCTTTGAGTTGGAAATTCCAACCCTGCACGTTGCATTGAAAGAGTTCATCAATGATGACACTGCGCGACAAGTGGTAGCAATATTAAAAAAAATGTTCAAGAAAACCATAAATACTGGCATATAAAGTTGTCCCTTGCTTTATGGGCTTACAAAACTAGTTTACAGATGCCCACTAGGGCAACCCCATTTTTACTAGTATATGGTGTTGAGGCCATTATGTCCTTTGAGTTGGAAATTCCAACCCTGCATGTTGCATTGAAAGAGTTCATCGATGACGACACTGCACGACAAGCTCACCTAGACCAATTGACGCTTCTTGATAAATGTCATGTGAATGCCCTTGAGCATATTCAAGTTTATCAAGAATGAGTAAAATGAGCTTATAACAATAAATTCCATCTGAGAGACTTTAAAGTCAGGGATCTTGTACTGAAAGAAAACCAACATAACTCAAACCTACCACCAGACTTGTGAGATAAATTTATGGCTAATTGGTTAGGTCCATATATCATCTCAGAGCAGATAGGACCTGGAACATATCGCTTAACATAGCTTGAAGATGTTTAAGAGTCTATACCTCTCAACATTCTTCATCTTAAGGCATTCCACACATAAAATTCAAAATAATCAAAATTTCAAAAATAATGGAAAACATCAAAATCCATAAAAATAAAAAAGCAATAAATTTTAAAAACATTTCAAAACATCAAAATACAAAAATATTTACATTTTGTATTGCATTTTTAGTTTACATGTGCATTCATGTAATTTCATTGCATTAGGCATGTCCATCCATTGCACTTGCACTTGAACTTCATCTCCAAACTATTCCAGAATTATGAGGTGACCCTTTATCATCAATTCCTCAAAGGAATTAGGAGTTTCAAGCCTTGGTTTTAAGAGAAAGATGAATTTCCCCTCAGTCATAGCTATTAGCTATGGCTAACAAATCCAGCTACGTTTAAAACCCACGGCTAGGGTTTGAAGCTCATGTTCCTTCTATTTTAGCCATAGGTTTTCAATTTCATTCATGCAAGTAGTTAGATCTAGCTTAGATTAACATTCATTTGCACTTTTTTATGGTTAATTCAAGATATTAGAGGTATCTTTACCCTTATTTCATCATATTTACTAGTTTGCATTAATCTTCTTAGATTAGATCTATTTCATGCTTTCATTGCAAATTATGTACTAGATTGACTAGATTTACTATTTTTCAAGCATGCTTTACCATAATTTAGATATTTTGTAAGCACATTTACAAGTCTTTATGCTTTATTTGCATATTTACCATATTTCTTACAATTTCTTGGTCAAAGCCTCATCATGAGAGGCCTCATATGCTCCTAATTGTGTTTTATTATTTATTGCATGTAGGATACAGGTTTTTGGCAGCTTCAAGGCAGCTTCAAGGCACTTTCAAATAAATTTCCTCAAAGCACATGAGAATAAAGCATCCATAAGCCCTTAAGCATTTCGTGTCGAATCTAGAAAGCTTGTGGATTGCACTACCCCGGTTTAAGGGCTTCAAAACATTGTATAATTGTATCAAGATTTTGGTATCCCTAATATGGACCTACTTGTAACCGAGATTCATCATGATTTAATAAAAGAAGGCTTCACATTCTTGTTAATTCATTGTTATACATGCTTTATTGCTTTATCCTTGGTATTAATGATACAATAGCTTAGGTGCATGTTTTCTAGGATCGTACATGTTATACTATTCTATAGAAAATAGATAAACGTCAAATATGAGGTTATAAATATATGTGCTTCAACTATAGTTACTCCTCGTGAATGATGTTGGAAGGATCTTAGCATATTTTTATCAAACACAATGATGATTCATAATTGTGATCTATGGATTATTGGGGGTGACTTCAACATAGTTCTATATCCTTTAGAAAAGAAGGATGGTACTCTAGGATGGTCTAAAATAATACAATATTTTGCTTCATTTGTCAATTTAAATAGCCCCTGGCATGTTAGTCCTTCAATTTTTCAATATACATGGGATACTAGATACATTAAGAAAACTCATATAGCAAGAAGATTGGATAGATTATTTTATCCAACATTTGGTTGTAAATAGAGTATATAATATCTTCAAATATTTTATTGCAAATAGGATTAGGTCATAAACCCATTCTTTTGACTTGTGATTTACCCAATAATTTTCATCTAAATCCATTTTGCTTCTAGTATAAGTTGATTTAAGACCTTAATTTCTTCTGGATGGTTATGTGATGGTGGGATGAAGCAAGTTTTGAAGGATCAAAAATGCATAGATTGGTTCAAAAGATAAAATATTTAAAGGAGAAAATGAATATTTGGAATGTCAAATATTTTGGTAATATTTTTTAAGAAAATAAGGTAATTGAATACAATATCAAAAAAATATAAGATATAATAGAAACTAATGGAATGGGCTAAGATTCTTATGTGAAAGAAAAACAATTTATTTCTAATTATTATAGTGCATTGAAAAAGGAGGAATCATATTGGTTCTAAAAATCTAGGAATAAATGGCTCAAGGAAGGAAATATAAATACAAAAAAATCCATGTTATAGGATTAAAAAAAAAAAAATTGTTGTATCAAAAATATTTTAACTCTATATGGGAGAATTATTGAGGAAGAAGAAGATACAAGAAAGGAAGAAATTAATTTTTTTTAAGTATTTTGTCAAAAAATAGGGGAGGCACAAGATAGCCTTTTAAAAAATATTCCATAAATTATCACAAAGGGACAACATAAAATATTGATTAAGAATATATCTATGAAGGAGCTTCATGAATCAATTTTCCCTTTCCATCCTAACAAGGCACCTAACATCTTTTCCTATAATTTCCTTTCAGAAATTTCAGGATTTATTGAAGAGTGGTATGTTGGTTGCAATTGAAGATACTTGGAAAAGTAAGGCTACAAAAAGTGATATCAATAACACTTTTATTACATTGGTTTCCAAGAAAGGTGATAAAATATTTTGATAATTTTTTTCCAATAAGCTTTGTGATATAATTTATAAGACCATTTTAAAATTAAGGCAAACAAATTGTAAGGCATTCTAGATTATGTTATCTCAAAAGAACAAGATATTTTTATTCATGGTAAAAATAAAAATGATGGTGTAATCATTACAAAAGAGGCTATACATTCTCTTCATTCCATGAAAAGACTAGATTTTGCTTATGAAATCAAATATGAAAAAAGCATATAATAGGGTTTCCTTGATTTTTCTACATGATATTCTCAAAAAGTTTGTTTTTGATTATATTTAGTGTAAATGGATTAAATGGTGTTATAGTACTATGGAATATTCTATATTGAACAATGGTTCTCCTACTAGTTACTTTATCTTATGAACTCTACCAAGATGATCCACTATCTCCTTATCTATTCATTATTCTTGCAAAGAAATTAGGGAGAACTTTTTCAAAGGAAAAAAATTTAAGATGCATTTATATGGTCCTTCTCTTGAAAAAAATGGTTCCTTTGATACATTATAACCTTCTCTTGTAAAAAATGGTTCCTTTTAATCTCATATTCAAATTTTTGATGATACATTTATTTTGGATCATACCTTAGTCAGTGAGGCAATGGAGTTTAAATCATTATTATCGTGCTATGATAAGGTTACTGGATAATTGGTTAATACTACAATATCCAATATTTTTTATTAAAATTATATAGATTTAGAACAAATTATTATGGATATTTTAGGGTTTAAATTTGAAAAAACTCATCAACCTACTCAAAATTCTTTTGCATTTCTTATTTGGATAGAATGAAATATTTTTTGGCAGGTTGAAAAGCTAAGTTCTTAACCATGGCATGAAGGCTACAACTCATAAAGACTACATTGCAATCCATACCTATTTATATGATGTAACTTTAAATATTGTTAGTAGAATTAGCATAAAATTTTGATAAAATTCAAAGAGACTTTCTTTTGAAAGGATGCATTAAAAAATGTAGGTTTCCTCTTTGTAAGTGGAATAGGATTTACAAATGAAAGAATATTAGAGAAGCAAGAATATAGAATTACAGGCTTATGATTTTGACCTTAGGGGAAAACTTGGGTGAATATTATTTAGAGATCAAAGAAATAATTGGGATAAAGTGCTACTTCAAAATATATAAGTTCTTTTGATGCAATGAAATTATTTAGAAAAATAACCCTACCCAAGGGATTGCCAACATGGAACTTTATTGTTGGCAATTTTGGGTACCTTGAGTACATTGCCTTTGCTCAAGTATAGTTGTTGTCATTGATGTCAAGGAGCTCTTGGTAGTTGTTGTCTTTGATGTCAAGGAGTTCTTGGAGCAATTTGTTTTTATGTCAAAGAATGTGTTTTGATGAAGGTTTCAACTGGTCAGTAAGTCTCCAAGAAAATCAGAGTATCCCGAGTTGCAAAAGATCCAGAAAAAGATAAGTTAGAAAAAGTTTGCAGGCAGCTGGAAAAACTGTCGCGATTTCGTGACATGTTTTAGGAGAGAGAAAGCACTGGCAAAATTGTCACGATTTCGTGACATGTTTGAGGAGAGAGAAAGTTTGGGCAAAACTGTCATGATTTCGCGACATGCTGGAAGGCAGAGACGAAGCAGGCAAAACTATCATGATTTCGTGACATGTCGCATTTTCGCGACTCGGGAAGCGCAGGAAGGCAGAGAAAGAAAAGTGTCACGATTTCGTGACACATTGCCAGGAAAGTTGTTCGGACGAGCAAGTGTCACGATTTCGTGACATGTTGCAGGAGAGAGAGTCCGAAAGGAAAAGTGTCACGATTTCATGACATGTTGAAGAAGAGAAAGTCTGTAGTGTTAACTGTCATGATTTCGTGACAAGATTGAAGAGAGAGAAAGTGATTCAGGAACTATCACGATTTTGTGACATGCTGCAAAAGACAAAGTGAGGACTGTTGTGATTTCGTGACAAGATGCAAAGTTCCAGTTGAGGACTATCATAATTTCGTGACATGCTGAAAAGCTCGAAGTGAGAACTGTCACGATTTCGTGACTTGCAGCAAAGAGAAGAGCCTGAAAGGAGAAGCGTCATGATTTCACGACAGGCAGTGGAGAAAGCGTACGGAAGCCAGAAGTGTCACGATTTCACGATAGGCAGTGGAGAAAGCATTCGAAAGCCAGAAGCGTCATGATTTCATGACAGGTTGAGTTGGCAACTTGTAGTTGTAGAAAGTGTCACGATTTCATGACAGAGTTGCAGATGACGTCAGCAAAAGCTGATGTGTCGTGATTTCATGACAGAAGCTGAGAGGAAGGCCATGAAGACGAAAGCATCATGATTTTGTGACAGAGTGAAGATGACGTCAACAAAAATCAAAAGTGTCATGATTTCATGACAAAAGCTGAGAGGAAGGGCATGAAGACAGAAGGGTCACGATTTCATGACAGAAGAGAAGATGACATCAACAAAGACAGGAAGTGTCACGATTTCACGACATAAGCGGTAAGGAGGTCAACAAAGATAGTAGTGTCACGATTTTGCGACAACAAGCATAGAAGGTGTACGACAGGAAAAGATGTCACGATATCGTGACATGTTGTAGTTTCATGCCAAAAGCTACAAGGAGGCAGTGAAGTCGACAGAGTTAAATCTGGGCCGACACAGCGCAGGGTTTTGCAGCTAACGTGATCAAAGGGTAAAACAGCCGACTAAGATCAAGGTTCTAATCTTGAGATTATGTGTATAAAAGGAGGGCTGTTTGAAGAGTTTCATCGATCATCCAAGTGTGCGTTTGAAGAGTGGCATTCATAGATTTAGTGCGATAGTAAGGTTCGATCATCGAAAAAGTAGAGTGCGAAGATCGATTGCAGTATAAGAGTGCATTTCGTCGAATCGTCTAAGTGTAGGAGACTGTAAGGACACAGAGTGCACGAAGTCGATACTGCTATGTTTGTGTGGTTTATGCAAAGACTGTGCTACTGTATGTGCGAAGACTGTGTTGTTGTGTTTTTGCAGAAGAGTATAAGTTGATCGAGTGCTGCTGTGTTTGCGCAGACTATGAAAAGTTGGTTTCGACCAAGTGCAACTGTAACAGAAAAGAAAAGAGGAAGAGGACAGATTTGTGCCAGATCGAAGGACTGTGTTTTGGTGCAGATAAGAGGACCAGCTTTGCGATGACAGAGTTGAGGACAGAGATCTCCAGCCAAAGCAGGGAAGACAGGTGTCTTCTATGGAAAGAGTTCCACTTGCTAAGGGCATAGGAGGTAGAGGTCTTCTAGAGGATCACCAACCAAAGCAGAATTAGGGGAAGGTATCTCCTTTGAGCTGAGGCTCATAAACATTGTAATCGGGAAGGATTCCCAGAGGACTTTGATATAACTTTTAGAAGAAAAGTTTTATCCGTGGAGTAGCCCACCTTGGGTGAACCACGTAAATTGTTGTGTCACTTTGTGGATTATATTTTGTGCATTGTTTTGATTACTGTTGTTATTACTGCTATCTTTATTTTGCATGTTATTGATTTGAAAGCTGCTTTGAAAGAAAAAGTGAAAAGTGGTCTTATACTGTTCACCCCCCCTCTCAATATAAGCTTGTGTTCTTCAATTGGTATCAGAGCAGGTCTCTCCAGAAAAAGCATAACATCTTGGAGAAGGATCTTTCGGAAGAACATACAGTTTCAGAAAAGGATGAAGAGGTTAAGTTCGATCTCTAAAGTGAATTCTTCTGGGCTTTGAGAATTTTAGGGAAGAGAGTTCTGTTCTCAAGAATCATGACAAGAATAAGAGATAGCAAGATCAATCTTCAACCTGAAGATCGATGGATTCCAGTTGGTCACAAAAAGAACAATCATCCTAGGCATCAAAACAGGTTACATAATACTTTCCATGGCTACTGTTTTTCTTGCAAGAAATTTGGTCACAAAGCTATACATTGCATTAAATCCGTGAATAGCCATAGTAAGGAAAATGTTAACTCTTTTGCACCTCTTTTGGATAAAAATGTCATATGTTACAATTGCAAGAATGTTGGGCATATAGCAAGGATGTGCAGTTTGAATAGACCTAGCCTAAAGTCTGCTAAAAAGAGAAATGAGATCAAATCTAAGTCAATGATAGTTCAAACTACTTTTCATGCTCAAGACAAAGCAGAGAAATGGTATCTTGATAGTGGTTGTTCAAAACATATGACTGGTGAAAAAGATAAGTTTCTGGTCTTAAAAAACACAAACAGAGGAACAGTTAGTTTTGGAGATAACAGGTCTACTAAAATCTGTGGTAAAGGGACTCTTAGCTTGGATGGGAAATCTAAAACTAAAAATGTGCTTTATGTAGAAGGTTTAAGACATAATCTTCTAAGTGTGAGTCAACTTTGTGATCAAGGACACATAGTATCTTTCTTTTTAGATAGATGTGAGATTCATAAAGAAAAAAATAGAAAACTCATTGCTAGTGCTACAAGGACTCCAAACAATCTTTACATGCTAAGTGAGATAAAAAAGGAAAAGTGTTTTCTAACTCAAGAAGATGAGAGTTGGTTATGGCATAAAATATTGGGGCATTTGAGCTTTGATAATCTTGTCAACATTAGTAACAAGGAAGCAGTTAGAGACTTGCCCAAAATAAAAAGGCCCCATAACACCATTTGCGGTCCTTGTCAACATGGAAAACAGACCAAAACCAGTTTTAAATCAAAAGGGTATACTTCTTCAAAACCATTAGATCTCATTCATACTGATTTATGTGGCCCCACCAGAACTCAGAGCATTCATGGAGAAAGCTACTTCATGTTGTTTATAGATGATTACTCTAGAATGACTTGGGTGACCTTTCTCAAAGAAAAATCTGAAGCTTTTGAAAAATTCAAAGCTTTCAAAGAAATGATTGAGAATGAGACTGAAAAGAGAATCAAATGCTTGAGATCGGACAGAGGAGGAGAGTTCACATCTAATGAATTTGTGGAATACTGTGAGCAACAGGGAATTAAAAGAGAATATTCAGCAGCTAGAACTCCTCAACAAAATGGAGTAGTTGAAAGAAAAAATAGAACTATTGAAAATATGGCTAGAGCTATGTTAAATGAGTCGAAACTTTCAGATGGTTTCTAGAAAGAGGCGATCAGTACAACAGTCTACATTATCACCAGGGCCCAACTTAGAGTAAATCATCATAAAACTCCTTATGAGTTGTGGAAAGGAAGACCAACTATAGTAAAACATTTCAAAGTGTTTGGGAGTAAGTGCTTCATCAGAAGGGAAGATCAGAACTTGGGAAAGTTTGATCCTAGGTGTGATGAGGGAATTTTTCTTGGTTATTCCAGCAGAAGCAAAGCTTACAGATGCTTCAACAAAAGAACGCATACAGTCATAGAGAGCATAAATGTAATAGTTGATGAAAAGACAGGGATAAGAGAACCTGTCAAGGGAATCAGTGATGAAATCTGTCAAGAAGAATTCAGAGAGGTCTCAGATGAAGAAGAAGAAAAATAGCAGCTGCTTCCCAAAACTCCGTCACGATATGTTAGAAACATCATCCCAAAGATTTGATCATTGGTGATCCAAACAGCAGACAAACTAGAAGAAGAGTCATTCCGACACACGATTCTACAAATATTTCTTTATTATCTCAGATTGAGCCAAGAGATTTCTGTGAAGCATGTGCAGATAAATTTTGGGTAAAAGCAATGGATGAAGAGCTAAATCAAATAGAGAAAAGTGAAACTTGGGATTTAGTTCCAAGACCTAAAAACAAGAATGTCATTGGCACAAAATGGATTTTCAAAAATAAACTCAATGAGGATGGAAATATTGTCAGAAACAAAGCCAGGTTGGTTTGCAAAGGTTATGCTCAAGTAGAAGGTGTTGACTTCGAAGAGACGTTCGCTCCTGTTGCTCGTCTCGAAGCCATCAGAATGTTTTTGGCCCTTTCAAGCTTCAAAGCATTCAAGGTGTATCAAATGGATGTGAAATCAGCATTTTTAAATGGAGTTTTGGATGAAGAAGTCTACGTAGAACAGCCAGAAGGCGTGTCTCTCTCAGATCAATCGGACTATGTGTGCAAACTAAAAAAGGCCTTGTATGGGTTAAAGCAAGCACCTAGGGCTTGGTATTCAAGACTTGACAGGTACCTTCATGAGCAAGGTTTTAGGAAAGGTGTGGCAGATAGCAATTTGTATATAAAAGATAAAGGTAATGATATGCTGATTGTAGTTGTCTATGTTGATGATATCATTTTTGGGGGAAATAATACCCAGATGTGCAAAGATTTTGCTAACACCATGCAAAAGGAATTTGAGATGTCTATGATTGGAGAGTTGTCATTCTTTTTGGGTCTTCGGATTGCTCAATCAAAAGACGGTATATTTCTCTCTCAAGGAAAGTATATCAAAGAAATGTTAAAAAAATTTGGGATGATGGACAACAAACCTGTATGTACTCCAATGACTATGGGGTGCAAGATGAGTAAAGATGATGAATCTCCAACGGCAGATCAAAAATTGTACAGATCGATGATTGGCAGTTTATTATATGTTACAGCTACCAGACCAGATATCATGCAGGCTGTTGGGTTAGTAGCTAGATTTTAGGTTGCTCCGAAAGATTCTCATGTTATAGCAGTTAAAAGGATATTCAGATATCTGAAGGGAACTATGGACTTTGGGCTTTGGTATCCCAAAGGTGATGATTTCACTCTCACAGCCTATACAGATGCAGATTGGGCAGGCAGTAATGATGACAGGAAAAGCACCAGTGGTGGAGCATTCTTTCTAGGAAAGAGTTTGGTTTCTTGGCTAAGTAAGAAACAACCTTCAATTTCTTTATCTACAGTAGAAGCTGAATATATAGCAGCGATGGCTGGGTGTACACAAGTTCTATGGATGAAAACCACCTTGGAGGATTTCAAAGTCAAGCATGAACAACCCATCTCCATATTTTGTGATAATACTAGTGCCATAAGTATTTCCAAAAATCCGGTAATGCACTCAAGGACAAAGCATATTTCCATCAAGTATCACTTTCTAAGGGAGAAAGTGCAAGATAAACAGGTCAAGGTAGAATATGTGTCTACTAAAGAGCAGATTGCAGATATCTTCACAAAACCTCTTCCGAAAGATACATTTGAGTATCTAAGGGAGAAATTGGGAGTTGTACTCCCACCCCAGAATTAATCACCTCATCAGGAGGTGGGGGAGGGACTAAGCTAAGAGGCTCATTCTTAGTCCCAAGCCCCAAAGGTGACCCTTTGCCATTGATGACAAAGGGGGAGAGATATGAGTAAGGGGGAGAGCTTCAAGTGAAGAGGAAAGCTTCAAGTCAAGGGGAGCAAAACTTCAAAGAGATTGTTTTCAGTTTTGGCTCTTGAAGATGTGTTTTTAGTAAAGGTTTGCCATCAATGACAAAGGGGGAGATTGTTGGCAATTTTGGGTACCTTGAGTACATTGCCTTTGCTCAAGTATAGTTGTTGTCATTGATGTCAAGGAGCTCTTGGTAGTTGTTGTCTTTGATGTCAAGGAGTTCTTGGAGCAATTTGTTTTTATGTCAAAGAATGTGTTTTGATGAAGGTTTCAGTTGGTCAGTAAGTCTCCAAGAAAATCAGAGTAGCCCAGTTGCAAAAGATCCAAAAAAAGATAAGTTAGAAAAAGTTTGCAGGCGGCTGGAAAAACTGTCATGATTTTGTGACATGTTTTAGGAGAGAGAAAGCACTGGCAAAACTGTCACGATTTCGCGACATGTTTGAGGAGAGAGAAAGTTTGGGCAAAACTGTCATGATTTCGTGACATGCTGGAAGGCAGAGACGAAGCAGGCAAAACTGTCACGATTTTGCGACATGTCGCATTTTCATGACTCGAGAAGCGCAGGAAGGCAGAGAAAGAAAAGTGTCACGATTTCGCGACACATTGCCAGGAAAGTTGTTCGGACGAGCAAGTGTCACGATTTCACGACATGTTGCAGGAGAGAGAGTCCGAAAGGAAAAGTGTCACGATTTCATGACATGTTGAAGAAGAGAAAGTCTAGAGTGTTAACTGTCACGATTTCGTGACAAGATTGAAGAGAGAGAAAGTGATTCAAGAACTATCGTGATTTCGTGACATGTTGCAAAAGACAAAGTGAGGATTGTTGCAATTTCGTGACATGATGCAAAGTTCCAGTTGAGGACTGTCATGATTTCATGACATGTTGAAAAGCTCGAAGTGAGAACTGTCACGATTTCATGACTTGCAGCAAAGAGAAGAGCCTGAAAGGAGAAGCGTCACGATTTCGTGACAGGCAGTGGAGAAAGCGTACGAAAGCCAAAAGTGTCACGATTTTGCGATAGGAGTGGAGAAAGCATTCGAAAGCCCAAAGCATCACGATTTCGTGACAGGTTGAGTTGGCAGCTTGCAGTTGCAAAAAGTGTCATGATTTTGCGACAGAGTTGCAGATGACGTCAGCAAAAGCTGATGTGTCATGATTTCATGACAAAAGTTGAGAGGAAGGCCATGGAGACAAAAGTGTCATGATTTCACGATAGAGTGAAGATGACATCAACAAAAATCAAAAGTGTCACGATTTCATGATAGAAGCTGAGAGGAAGGGCATGAAGACAGAAGGGTCACGATTTCACGATAGAAGAGAAGATGACGTCAGCAAAGACAAGAAGTGTCATGATTTTGCGACATGAGCGGTAAGGAGGTCGACAAAGGCAGTAGTGTCATGATTTCGTGACAACAAGCATAGAAGGTGTACGACAGGCAAAGATGTCGCGATATCATGACATGTTGTAGTTTCACGCCAGAAGCTATAGGGAGGCAGTGAAGTCGACGAGTTAAATCAGGCCGATGCAAACGTAGGTTTTGCAACCGACGTGATTAAAGGGTAAACAACCGACTAAGATCAAGGTTCTAATCTTGAGATTATGTGTATAAAAGGAGGGCTGTTTGAAGAGTTTCATCGATTATCCAAGTGTGCGTTCGAAGAGTGGCGTTCACAGATTTAGTGCGACAGTGAGGTTTGATCATCGAAAAAGCAGAGTGCGAAGATCGATTGCAGTATAAGAGTGCATTTCGTCGAATCATCTAAGTGTAGGAGACTATAAGGACACAGAGTGCGTGAAGTCGATACTGCTGTGTTTGCATGATTTATGCGAAGACTGTGCTGTTGTATGTGCGAAGACTGTGCTGTTGTGTTTTCGCAGAAGAGTATAAGTTGATCGAGTGCTGCTGTGTTTGCGTAGACTGTGAAAAGTTGGTTTCGACCAAGTGCAACTGTAACAAAAAAGAAAAGAGGAAGAGGATAGATTTGTGCCAGACCGAAGGACTGTGTTTTGGTGCAGATAAGAGGACCAACTTTGCGGTGATAGAGTTGAGGACAGAGATCTCCAGCCATATCAGGGAAGACAGGTGTCTTCTATGGAAAGAGTTCCACTTGCTAAGGGCATAGGAGATAGAGGTCTTCTAGAGGATCACCAGCCAAAGCAGAATTAGGGGAAGGTATCTCTTTTGAGCTGAGGCTCATAAACATTGTAATCGGGAAGGATTCCCGAGAGGACTTTGATATAAATTTTAGAAGAAAATTTTTATCCGTGGAGTAGCCCACCTTGGGTGAACCACGTAAATTGCTGTGTCACTTTGTGGATTGTTTTTGTGCATTGTTTTGATTACTGTTGTTATTGTTGCTATCTTTATTCTGCATGTTATTGAATTAAAAGTTGCTTTGAAAGAAAAAGTGAAAAGTGGTCTTATACACCCCCCCTCTCAGTATAAGCTTGTGTTCTTCATTTATATCAAATAGTTTTCAATTAATCAAGAAATATATTAGATGGTTAGTCAATGAGGGGAATTATATAAATTTTTGGTCTAATGCTTATTTTAAGCCTTATCCTCTTATCTCTGGTTGAAAATATCAACCATTGGATCAGGTATGCATAGCTTGTAAAGGTCCATAGGTCAACTATTATATAAATATGAGCAATAACTCCTGATCATGGATTTAAATTAGCAACCTGGTTCAAAGAAAGGAACTCAAAAATATTATAGATGAATTTTAAAATATTCTTTAAGAGTTCTATTTGTTGATTTTTGCATGAAAGGATGAATTGGTTTGGAATCCATCAAAATATGGTGGGTACTCGATCAAGTTGGGATATGAGGATTTAGAGTAATCAAAATATCCTACTTTGGAAAAAATCTTGGAATAATTTTTGGTCACTAGAGGATCATCCTAAGGCCTAAATATTCCTTTGGTTAGTACTTCAAAGCAATATTTTTATATGAGAGATTCTACAAGGAAGAGGATAGCATGGACCTTTGAAATGTGCCTTTTATGAGAAGGATTTAGAAATATCAAACAATTTACTTCTTCATTATCCATTTTATCACACCATTTGGGGTTACTTTTTTTAAATATAATAATTTTTTGTGCATATTTTATACTTTTCCGCACTTATGCTTAGTATTTGCACCTCTACATTAGCTTGCTTAGCTCACTCTAGTTCTTTCAAGTCCTCTTGGGCTTCGATTTGATATCTCTACCTCTTTCTAGGCCTAGAGATACCTCTTGAGCTTGCTATTTTATCTTCTAGTAGGAAGCTTGTTAGTCCCACATTGATTAGTATTTGTACATATTGAGGAATAACTTACTATATAAGTGATCCATCCCTTCTCATATTTTCTATTGGAACCAACAATTATATTCAATAAAAATAAAAGAGGTTACAATAAAAAGGAGTTGGAAAGATCATATATCGGGGTGCAAGGCCACCCATACAATCAAAATTGGAACCAATCCCTAAAAGGGTGAATAAACAACATAACTAAGCATAGAAAAATAAATTAGAGTAAAAAAAACCTAAACTATAAAACTATAACTCTAGGCACCAAGTAGACCGCCCATACGATCAAAACTGGAACCAACCCCTAAAAGGAAAAAAAACAACATAACTAAGCATAGAAAAATAAACTAGAGTAAAAAACCCTAAACTATAAAACTATAACTCTAGGCACCAAGTAGACTTATTGCTTCGTCATCCTATGTTTGTTCAAATCCAACACCTCAAAGGTATTGGAACTGTTGTTGGAACTATTGGGTTGAATTGGTGAAACCTTTTTTTGGGTAGACTATCTCCATCTTCTTTCCCTATCGAGGACAACAAGAACACCAAACCTACATAGAAATGGAGGTATATTTATATTTTGCTTCCTCCTTATGAACCACCAATTTCATCGATGATGGCTCTACATCTAACAATATATCCTCATCATCTCTAAGATACTCCAACACACTGTAGTTGTTGGATGAATCAAGAACATAACTACCCAACTAAAAACTGGTCATATGAAGTTGCTTCTTTGGAGCAACATCTTATTTTACAAATCTACTTCTCGGGTTGTGGGAGCACCTTATGCTAGCTGAGGAGTAATGTACTAGAGGACTGGTTGGTTGGGCAGACTATGAAGCAACCACTATTGCAACCCTTGGGGTATGAATTTGTTGAGATTGAGGAACCTCATTATTGGCACCACTATGTGATGCACGACCCAACCAGGACTAGTACTAATAGCTATAAGGTCACCACAAACATATTCATACAAGGAGAGTCCAACCAATCAGGACATAGCCTTATAGGACAACCAAGCACGAGTTTCCATTAATCAAAATTAGAGATTACAATGGAGAGCATAGATTTAGTCTTTCTCAAAATTTCTAAAAGATATATACAATGAGCCTAAGGCTCCTATTTATAGTATGGTACTTACCCCTTTCACCCTAAATAAAAAAATATTTCACTGTTATGAGTAGTGTTAGATCATAAAGTCATCCTCTAGAGATGTGATTTAATTATTAATAATGACATTTTGCTTTCACTCTATATAGTTCAAATGGTTATGTTATAGTGGGACAAAGCAATTTTTGAAGGAATAAATATGTATATATTTGTTTAGAAGAAAAATAAATAAAGAGGGAACTAAATGTTTGGAATGCCAAATCCTTTTACATGAGGTAGTATAAACTAATGGACTTGACTAAAATATTCATGTTCAAGAAAAATAATTACTTTCTAATAATCATAATGTATTGAAAAAGGAGTCATATTTATTCCAAAAATATAAAGTGGTCAAGGAAGGAGATATAAGTTCTTTAATGCTATAGCCAAAACATATTTGTATTTTTGTTGCATCAAAAATATTTCAACTTTTAAAAGAAAAAATATTAAGGAAGAATAAGAAGATATCAAGAAATAAGCAATTAATTTTTACAAGGATATTTTGTCATATGTTTGGCAAGATAAGGAAGCTCAAGGGAAGGTTTTACAAAATAATTCATAAATTACAACACATAAACAAAATGGAAGGTTGACAAGGAATATCTCTATGGAGGAGGTGCATGAGATAATTTTCCCTTTCTACCCTATTAAGGCACCTTGCCTTGATGGATTACTTACAATTTTCTTCAAAAAAATTTGAGATTTATCAAAAATGATATGTTGGCTATGATTGAAGAGGATTAAAAGAAAAGGCTACATGAAGTGAGATTAATGCCACCTTTATTATATTGGCTTGAAATAAATGTGAGATGGAATATTTTAATAATTATTATTTGATAATCCTTTGTGATATGATTTATAAGATTATTTCAAAAATTACGAAAAACATATTGAAGAGCATTCTAGATTGTGTTATCTAAGAGGAACAAGGTGGTTCTATTTAGTAAGAAAATTCTTGATGGTATAATCATTGCATAGAAGTCCATACACTCTCATCATTTGATGAAAAACTAGGCATGCATAAGAATTTAGATATAAATAAAGAATATGATAGTGTTTGTTGGAGTTTTCTACATGGTATTCTCATAAAATTGGTTTATATTAAGATTGACGTGAATGGATTAGATGTTCTTATAGCATTCAAAAATATTTTATTTTAATCAATAAATCCTCTTATAGATACTTTAAATCATCCCATGGAATTATCTAGGGTGATTCAATATCTTCTTATATGTTTGTTGTTTTTTATAGAGGTATTAGGGAGATATTTATCAAAGGCAAAAGGGAAGAAAAAATAGAAGGTATATAGGTCATAATAAATGGTCCCTTAGGTTCTCATCTCTAATTTATTAATTATACTTTTCTTTTAGGCCATCCCTTAGTCATTGAGTCCATGGAGTTTAAATATTTCTTTTTATGTACACCATTTCCTAATAAAATAGAGGAAAAGATATATGGGATTCAATTTTGGATATAAAAAAATATTGTCTAGTTGACTAGAAAGGTAATTTACTACCATGGATGAAAATATATAACTCATGAAGTATACATTGCAACCTCTCTCTATATACAATGTTTATTTAAAAGCTACATGTAAATGTAACATTCAAATTTGATAAAAATCAAAGAGATCTTATTTGGAAAAGATGTGAGGAGAAATTTGGATTTTTTCTTTGTAAATGGGATAGCATTTATAGAAAAAATATTATTGGAGGGGACAAGCTTGTGAATTTGTAGACTTGTCAACTCAACATTAGGGGTTGAGATTATTTAAAGATCAAGGAAATATTTGGACAAAAATATTAATTCTAACATATATAGAATATAAAGGTTCGAGGTGTATACCAATTGGTTCGACCAAACCCCGTAAGGGGGGCAAGGTTCAAATCTCGGGCCTCGTTAGACTTAATGCTTGTCCCTTTCTTTGTGCTATCAGTGACGTAAAAGGTTTAAAATTATTGTGGCATGGTGGTTATAGGGGCGGACTGCATGAAGATATGTGTGGCGGCTTCTAAGGTGGACAACGCAGAATACATTGGTGGCCATAAAAGTTGGATAGGCTACCTGGATTCATGGCGGCTACCGATTCCACTATGTAAATTCAAAAAAAAACAAAATATATATATAGAATATATTTGAAAAATATGAAAAAAAATTTACCTATGGGTTTGACAACATAGAACTTCATATAACATACTTTACAATTAATCAATAACCATACTAGATGGTCAATTAATAAGTAATATTATATAATATTTTCATCTGATGCTTGATTGAAACATTGTATTCTAATTTTTATTCCAAAATAATAACCATTTAATTGTGCATATTTGGTTTGTAGAGACTCAAAATTCAAAAGTCTAGTTGATGTGAGCAATAATTCTAGTTTTTGCATTGTAAACAACTTGGTGGGGATGCATCAAACAAATTATAAATGAGTTTCAAAATATATTTGTGTTTCAATTATGCAATTTTCTCCACAATGATGAATTGATTTCTAATCTATCAAAATATGATAGTTGGTCAAGTTGTCATATAAGGATTTGGATCAATTAGGATTAATTTAATCCTAAGGATTTCCCAGGGAAGAGTGGTTGTCACTTGATTTTGTTCCTAAATATTAAACATTTATTTGGTTATCATCCTCAAGAAAAATCATTGTAGATAATAGTTTACAAAAGTAGAATACCATCGACCTCTTAGTTTTACCTTGTGTAAAGACATGGTAGAAGCTCCATATTGTCAAATTTTTTATTGTCTTTTTATTTCCATGTTTTAGGGATAATTTTTTCCCAAAAATAAGAACCTATATTTCTCAACATCATATGAGTTGATTAAATATTGGAAAGCTAAGTCTTTGATAATTCTATGGAGTATTGGTCTTTGCATTATTTGTTAGGATTGATTGCTTTAAATGATTAATAAAATTTTCACCAATAAATCTCTAGATCACATCCAAGATTTTTTGTATTGTCATATCTCTTATAGATTGTTTAGAGGCATGATTGTCATTGGAAAATATCAGATGTAAAAATAATATGTTTTTGTCTTGGTTACAATATTTGAACAAACATGTAAAAGTGATATATGATTATGGAACTAACACAAATGATCTATAACAATCCATGGTAAAATAAAAATATTCAAAATATGGGTTTATTAGTATTAATTTCATCCCAGAAAATTTATTGATAGTGATGTTTTACAGTATACTGAAGGAAAAATTGTCCTCATCTACTTGGAATCATATGAAACTTTAACAAACAACTATAAAGAGATTGTGGAAATTCATATGGGGATCAACATAGTCATGAAACAATAATGAATATATGTTTCAATTTATGAGGATTTATAAATTATTATTAATATGTTCAATTAAAAAATATTGGATCGTAATACTATTACTCTTTTATTCATCAATTATTAATATAGGCAACATCTTGGAATGATGACATATGTATAGAGGAAAATAGGATGAAAAATAATATAACCAATAATAATTACCGATTATATTCTAAAGGATGGTGATACTAGATCATCATCATATAGGCCTTCATGCCTATATGGGATCTTTGCTAGATAAGCCAATGCTAATTCTTCTTAAAGCTTTAGCATTTCACATGGTGCCAAATTAATTGATGACAACACAACCTCTATGGTTCCAAAATTCTACTAACATCAATCTCATTATTTCCAATGCTTAGAGATAGATAGATCTATGATACCAACCCAATGTATGATTGCTACGTACCAAAATGCATAGAGGATATTCTAGTATCATGTTTTAGGGACACATTAACACGTTCAATATTTTTATTTTGCATATCATAGACTAGCGAGGAGGTAAAAGGGGTAGTTCTATAACTATTTCTAAAATTTATTCTTGACTAGTAGAAAGTTAGACTATTTCATCTTCCAATTTTTTGTAACTTCTATACATTTTGTATAAAGCTTAAAGTAGATACTTCTCTTCTTTAACTACTATTACTACTATAGTTTTATTCCATGCTTTCTTTCTTTAGCTTTATCTCCCTTTATACATAGATTCTTTCTTCCACCTAGCATCTTGTTATGCCACTATAGTGCATTAGAATAGAGTACCCTCCATCCTACACAGTATTACACTTCATGCATTAGATCCACACATTGTCCTTTAAATAAATACATTACCCTTGTGTTCTATATTATATATATTTTATTATCTATAAAAAAAATTGTAATCTTGTGCGATAAAGTATTTTATTTTACCTTATTTCTTTTACATAAATCTATAGAAAAAAATTTAGGCACCACAAGTTGGTTTTGAGAGCTATCCCCTATGCCACCACATCCTGGGTTCTATAGTGTAAATCAAGTACTATAAGAGCTTCATAATTATAATTTATTTATTTTATCCCATTTTATCTTCTTTTTAATAGCTCTTGTTTAGAAAGTGATTCTAATATGCTTTATAATTAGATAAATGTATGGGATAAAAAAATTATTATCATCATTTAAAAAACATAATATGTTAAGAAGCTCATCCAAGACTCCATATAAGAATAGATGAATGTGTATTTTGGGTAATTCCAAGATCTTAGTGGTTGATATATTAAATACAACAACATGAGAGCCATAATAAGAACAACCCCAAACCTAGAGCATTGATTGCAAAGATCTTTCATGATCAATTTTTGGGAATCCCTAGGAAGGGTAGTTGGTTGACAATGGTGGTAGTAGCTACTCATCTAGAGGCCTAGAACCATTTTGCATTAATGATTCTAGTTCTAGAGACCTCAAATAATTCAACGACTTGAATTAATATGTGACCTAGGATGTACGAGTAGTCATTTTGTTTCAAAAATCCTATACAATTTTGAAGAAAAATATCTCTATTTTTATCTATAAATAGTGAATTATTAGGCATTGTAAAGCATCAACAAGTTTTTTATTCGATATATAAGCTTCATATGTAAATTTCCTTTCATTTTCTTCTATATAGCAATACCTAAACCCTAAGTGGTCTTGTGGGCAAGCTTTCATGCCCCGATTTCTGGCATAATATATAATTTTTATATTTTATATATATATATATATATATATATATATATATATATATATATATATATATCATGTATGTATGTATGTATGCTTATGTGTGTATACTAGAGGTCATAACTATATTTTTTATTTGTCTCATTTCCTTTATATACAATCTATGCTTAACATCCTGAGATTTGGAAGTGTTCACCTTAGAGTTGTAAGTGCATTACACTCATGTGTTCATGTGTCTTACTATTATGCAAAGGAATCTTATTATGATATTTCCACATCACCCCATGTTATCTTAAGTTATCTTTGGATGTTTTTCCTTTCTACTATCTATTTTTTTCTATTGTTTCTCTCTTCCCTTTTTCTCCTAAAAGTTGTTTAGATTAGGATAGATTAGGAATAGCACTAAATATCACATCTTAAAAGGAGTTTGTCTTGTAAAAAATCCTAGAAGAAGTCTGATTGATCCATTTGCCATGCTCTCAATGTTGCCCTGTTATGTCACTCCATATGAGGTGTTATAATATGATCATTTGATCCCCACATCTAGTGACCATGATAATCAAAGAGGATAATAGTTTAATAGCATACTTGATGGGATCCAATTGATTCATTTCTAGTGGTACTACAATCAAGATAACTTTAAATTACTTAGACTCTGGTTAGGGTCCATGTCTATCTAATTATTTGAAGCATTTAGAAATCTCACCTAGTGGCTCCGCTCAAAGATAAATATCTAGAAGAAACCATTAAAAAAATATTAAAATATTTTGATGAAGATATTAGTCTATCGGCTTGAAGTGCAAATGCAGTATTCACTTGGTGACTTCACTTAAAGCAAAGGACCCAAAATTTATGAGTGAAATACCTACGACCAAATCCTTTGTAGCTACTAATCCACACATGCATGTGCTAGTACCTATGTTCAACACCATTCCAATAATAAGAAGAGGTTAAGTTTAATCCATGGTCGCTCCACCACCCAAAAAAAATTGACATGGGATAATAGAAGTTCTTTGCAACCTCCTATGCCACTAGTTGTATGGGATGATATTTTGATATCCATGTTAAAATCTCTCTAACACTACAGTAGGGAGGATCTAACAACTCCTTTGGAGCATCCATAGAATATGGTTTATATAGGTGTATTACATAATGTGATAAATTAAAATGTGGCTTTGATAGTATTTATGGATTCAATTAGAGGTAAGGCTTGTGAATGGTATGTATTATTTCAACCGCACTTGATCATTGATTGGGACCAGCTCACCACTTTGTTTCTTTAAAGGGAGTCAGGTGGAATGTCTCTCCTAGAAAAAATTATCTTCCATAAAGAGAGCACCTATGGAGGTAATGGAAAATTTAAACATCCAATTTATCAAGGTATGGCATAGAATAGCTAATAAGATTCATCCCCTCCTATTTTTGGTATTTATATATTATATGAAGGCCTTAGACTCAAAAATTTCTATGATGATAAAGTCCAAGGGAGGAAATTCTCTATCAATCACTTATTGTATGGTTATCTAGGCTAAAATTAACCTAATCTAGATATGAAGGCTAGATCCCAAGCCTCTCATACCTCTATTTCCAATCATCTAGCCACCCTACCAACAAATTCTAGTCGTCCATATTGTCACTCCCCAATATACTCCTACGTAGATGTCCACTACTTACCTAAGGATAAAATAAAAATGCAAGGCCAATACCTAAATTTTAAACTTAAAACACTTTTTTAGGGACAAGTTCCACAAATTTTGACCAAATTTTTGCAATCTAGGGTGAATAAGAGAAGTATGTTAGAGCAAAAGTAGTGGGTCTTAGCATCCAAAGTAGGCTAATGGATCTTGAATGAGTTATTTTCTCTATATCCACATCTAAACAAAAGAAACAAAACATCATGGTGGACATGAATAAGGATGTATATGAGGCTTCTAAATAACAATAGTTGATTCCAATGGAGCCTCTCCACATTCATCAGGTAGAACATGTACTTTCAATCAAGTTGGATGTTGATCAGACCCATATTATAGAAAGAGGATAGTCCAAGTCAGGTTGCTTTTACCTTCCCAAATATTATATGGGTCAATAGGTGACTAAAAATTGGGATTCATATCCCTTTGGATTTCTTGGGAAAATAATTATGGATACTTATCTAACCTGAGAGGAGAACCCCTTTATCTCTAATGACATAAAAGTATGAGAGGATATAACCTAGAGGTGGAATATGTACTCTAACAGGGCCAATAGTAGAAATGGATTAAAAATTAGCATCTATCTGACTGCACCAAGGGAGTTGCTCAAGAGTCCCAATTTCATAAGAGTAAGGGCATTTCATGCAAGGAACTAGAAGAAAAAAAATAAAAGGAAAAGGAATCAAACAACAATTATGGGCCTCATTTAACTCTACGCCCAATGAATAAGACCACCCACATAGCCCTTGTATATATGTATTACACTTAGCATATATTTTAATTAGTAGCAAGTTGCATTTTAGGTACCATCAATTAGGATTAGTCCTAAGTTAGTAGGATTGTGAAGATTTAAAAGCTATAGAAATATGAAGTTTTAGTTCAATTTGTTTTTCTATACCAATGGATAAGGCAATGATTTTCTCTGTTCTTTATATTCACTAAGCCAAAGATCCCTCTTGAGTCACTAGCTACACTCAAAGGGTGAAATGCTTTAGTAAAATTTTCACAAGTCAGCCTAAGAAAAGTTAAATTAGGTAGGAAGTGAAAAATGAAGTGTAGACACCTTATCACGAATGATGGCAAGAGCGGCAGCTGGAGCGCAGGTTGGAGCAGAAGCGGATGCAAGGCTGGGATCGGATCCAAAGCAGAGCGCAGGTTCCTGGGCGGGCCCGGATCCAGGGGGATCAGGTACGTCCGGGCCCGGGCCTGGTCCAGGCGGATCCGTGGCGGGGTCGGATGGGGGTTTCGAGCTGTTCGGTGGGTTTGGTGGGGTCGAGATTCTGGGCCCGCGCCCCCTGCCTGGCCCTGTCGCGTCGGATGGCCTTGGGAAGACAACCCCCGATCCGGGGCTAGGGCGGGCCCCGGGAGGACATAAACCCTCCTACCAATAGATTTTGGTGGGTTCCAGGACCCCTGCTCGGGCCCTGGGCATTGGGCTTTCCCTCCAAGGCACACACATTTCCATCCAGGAGGAGGTTTACACATCCCTGGTTTCTGATTCTTCGTCCTCCTTGGTTGGGAAGTTCCTGGGCGGGCGCCCAGACATGGAGACGATCCGCAAATGGGCGGCCACCAAATGGAAGGTCTCCGGCCATATCCAACTGGTTGCTCTGTCCAGAGGCTTTTTCATTATCAAACTCAACAACAACGAGGATGCTGAGAAGATCCTGTCGGGCGGGCCCTGGTTCTTGGGTCGCAAGAGCCTTTTTCTCAGGCGTTATGGTGCAGATTTTCACCCCAGCACCCAAAGCATCAACTTTGCCCCGATCTGGGTTCGCCTCCCGGACCTCCCCTTCCATCTGTGGCGTGAAGACGTTCTAAAGCTCATCGCCCAGTCGGTTGGAGACTTGGTGGCCTTTGATCCCGCGACCAAGGCTGGCTCTCGCATGGTGCACGCCAAGTTCTGTGCCAACGCCAACCTCGAATCTGAGCTCCCCTCCTCGGTTACCATCTCTTCTGGGTCCTTCTTCTGGCGCCAAACCCTTATTTACGAAAACAAACCTACTTTCTGTACCTCCTGCAGCTCTCAAGGCCACCTCCCTCACCAATGCCCGACATCCAGGAAGGCGGAAGGCCCTAATCCCAAACCCCCGCCCAGCTCTGGTCGGGCCCCATCCCAGGATCCCTCTCGTCCCAACCCTAGCGCTCCCCTCAAGGAGGTTTCCCCTTCGGGCCCCCAGGCCCCCCTAGTCGAGCCTAGTTCGGAGGGCGTCCCTTCCTCTGGGGACCCGATCCCAGATCCCCCCTGCATCCCATTCTGGCTCCTTCCCCTCAAGCCCCGACTGCTATCGGGACCCGATCCTCCCCCCCAACCCCCTTCTGTCCCCGGCCCCCAAGCATCCTTCCCGGAACCTACCCCCTTGGTGTGTGGGTCTGAGCGATCTAATGATGAGACCGAAGGCAGCTCTCCATCCGAGTCCGACGAAGTCAGCCCCAAAATGACCCGGAGCAGGTCCTTTGCCACAGATTTTGGTAGCAAATTTAAATGAGGGTGGCCCACCCTGTGTGAACAACGGTCAAGGATCACGGAGGACGACATTGCTAACGGCTCCCAGACTATGCTATCTGACGTTGGCACGAGCTTTCGCAAGGCGGACGATGCCCGATCCAAACCCCCCGCCCAAGCTGGAAAGGGGGGCAGGCGACCCCACAAGGGTGCCAAATGAAGCTCATCTCCTGGAACATCAGGGGACTCAATGGGGTCCCCAAGAAAAGGATCCTCGATCAACTCCGCAGGGATCACCGCCCGTCCTTCATCCTCCTCCAGGAGACCAAGATAGATGACGCCGCTGCCCGAAGAATAGCCCATGCTACCTGGCGCAACTACGAACTTCTCTCCACCCCCGTGGCTGGCTCAGCCGGGGGCCTCATGTGCATGTGGGACCCTCGATCTTACGAGGGAAGGCTCATTTCTTCGTCGCCCAGGATTATGAACATTCTGGTCCACTGCCTCAACTCAAAGCGATCGTGGATCCTGTCCAACGTCTACGCTCCCAACAGTCCCGTTGAGAAAGCAAGGCTTTGGCAAGAAATCAGTTCGATGAGAGAAGCTTTTGCTCCCCTGCCCTGGATCCTGTCCGGGGATTTCAACAGCCCCCTGTTTTCCTCTGACAAATGCGGGGGCTCGGAGGTCAGAACCAAAAGCATGGACGACTTTGGGGCCTTTACCGCCCACAATGAGCTCATGGATGTCAACTTGAAGGGAGCCCGGTTCACGTGGTCCAACAAGAGAGCGGGACCCAACCACATTCAGGTAAGGTTGGATAGAGTGTTCTTGTCTAAGGAAGCCCTCCCCATTTTTGCCGACGCCTCCCTCTTGGCCCTCCCCAAAATCGGGTCCGATCACAGCCCCCTCCTCCTCGAGACTGATCATCACCCCCCTAGGAGACCCTTCCGGTTTGAGTCCATGTGGCTTCACCACCCCGACCTCCGGGCCCAGGTCGGCCGCTGGTGGGCTCCCCCTGTCCCTGGTCGCCCCGCCGAACAAGTCTTCCACAAACTTAGACGCCTCAAGGAGCACCTCAAGACTTGGAACAAAGAAGTGTTCGGTAACATCTTCGAAAGCAAGGAGGCTATAAAAAAAAACTCGAAGAGATTGAGTCCAGATTCCAAGCAGGCTCTCATGAGCCCGGACTCAGGGAAGAGGAACGCACTGCCCTCAGCGAGTACCACAATATCCTTGCCAGGGAAGAAACCTTTTGGAGGCAGAAGTCGCATGCTCTGTGGATCCAAGATGGCGATGCAAACACCAAGTTCTTTCATGCATCGACCCTCCGAAATAGGGGTTCTAACAGAATTGCCGAGCTGGTTGATAGCAATGGTAGTATCATCAACAAGGAAGAGGACATCCAAGCCGAGGCAGTCCACTTCTTCCAAGAGCTCCTGGGCGACGGACCTCCTATGTCCTCGGAGGCGGCCGATTCCCTTCTGGATCACATCCCGACGTCCGTCCCGGCCATGGCTAATGCAAAGCTGGTTCAGGCCCTGTCTGACTCAGAAATCCATGTTGCCACCTTTTCCATGAAGGCTGAGGTGGCCCCGGGCCCGGACGGGTTTCCTCCCCGCTTCTTCCAGTATTTCTGGGACATCGTGGGCCATGATGTGTGCGCTGCCATCCGAGACCTGTAGTTTGCCAGATCCATCCCCAGAGGCATCAACACCACCTTCATAGCCCTGATCCCGAAGACTCAGGCTGCCATCCCTGTCAGACTTTCGCCCCATCAGCTTGTGCAATGTCCTCTATAAAATTTTGACTAAAGCCATGACCACCCGCCTCAAAGACATCCTTCCCCTGATCATTTCCCCCTCCAGGGAAGCTCAGTCAAAGGCAGGCTGATTACAGACGGGGTCATAATCATGCATGAGGCCATTCACTCAGCTGTCCTATCCAGAAAGGCCCATTTCCTGCTCAAGCTTGATATGAACAAGGCTTTTGATAGGGTCGATTGGAGCTTCCTATCCAAGGTCCTCCTCAAATTTGGGTTTCACCCCTCCTGGGTCCATCTCATCAACAAGTGCGTGTCCTCCCCCTGGTTCTCAATCCTTGTCAATGGATCCCCGACCGGGTTCTTCCCCAGTTCCAGAGGTCTCCGCCAAGGTGATCCCCTATCCCCGATTCTCTTCATTATCCTGGCCGAGGCCCTGGGTCGAACCATTTCGAACGTTGTAACTCGCGGTCTCATCTCGGGCATCAGGCCGGCGCAGGACCTCCCCCCCGTGTCCCATCAGCAGTTTGTGGATGACACCATTCTTGCCTCCTCGGCCTCGGTCCCTCAAGCCAAGGCCCTCAAGAACATCCTTACCCTGTATGAGGAGGCGGCTGGGCAGAAAATCAACCTGCGAAAAAGCAAGATTTACTTCATCAACACCCCCGTGGCTAGGCAAATCAAAATCGGGCGGATCCTGGGCTGCTCCCCCGGCTCCCTCCCTTCCTCCTACCTCGGGCTTCCTCTGTTCATAGGGGCGTCTTCTAAGGTGCTATGGAATGGGGTGATTGAGCGGATTCAAAGGAAACTCGCCCCCTAGAAAGGCCACCTTCTCTCTCAGGCCGGCAGAGCCACTCTCTTGGCGTCTGTACTCCAAAGCATTCTGATATACTTCATGTCGGTCTTCAGAATTCCGGCCTCCATCGCTACTCTCATTGAGCAAATTCAGAAATGGTTTCTTTGGTCGGGATGCGAAGACAAGAAAAGGATTCCACTGGTCTCCTGGCCCCTGGTCTGCCGCCCCAAAGAAGAGGGAGGGATCGGGCTCAGACGGGTGGTTCCCATGAATAAGGCCCTTCTGTCCAAACATGCTTGGAAGGTTCATACCAATACCCCTGATGAATGGGTTTGCATTGTGCGTAGGAAGTACTGCCACAATCACCCCTTCCTCGGGGATACCCAGCCCCACGACGGATCTGCCTTCTGGAAGGCCCTACTTTCCACCAGAGATATTGTTCAGCAAGGGACCAGATGGATTCTTGGAGACGGTGCCAAGATTGACTTTTGGGAGGACAGATGGATTCTCGACGAGGCCCTGAGCTCGGACAGAGAACTCCTTCTTCTCAAACCTGGGCTTGCGGACCGTGGTCCCAGAGCGTCTGACTACATGACTCAGCGTCAGGGGCGGACCATCTGGAAACCCATCCTGAACCCCAGGTTCCCGCTTCAAGCTGCCAGACTTCAACGCATCCTCAGTGCGACAGTCATCCCTTCTTTTGGAGACAGTGACAGATGCGTGTGGCATGGCTCTCCCAACGGCATTTTTTCAGTCAAGTCTGCTTACCATATTCAGAGAACCCCGGGAGCGACCACCTTCCCGACCCAGCTGGTCTGGGCCAAGAATCTGATCCCCAAAATTAGCCATTTCGTTTGGGCGGTCGTCCAAAACAAAATCCTCACGATCAAAAATCTGATCAAGCGAGGCTTCCAAATCCCCAACAGATGCTTCCTCTGCCGTGCCGCTTGGGAGTCAACCAACCACCTTTTCTTAAACTGTGCCTTCTCTTCCAAAGTTCTGGGCCTCATCCTCTCCCATTTCTCCGTTCAGTGGGCGGCCCCCAATTCCATTTTTGACCTCCTGTCTTAGTGGCCCACCCCCTTTGCCCATCCCTTTCTCCGCTTCCTCTGGAAGGCCTGCCTTCCTCACATGCTCTAGCAAATTTGGCTCGAGCGTAACAAGTGAGCCTTTTCCTCCCCGGCCTGCTCCCCCCAGTGGTTAGCGACCAAAGCAGTCTCCTTTGCCACCGAGAATTCCCATTTCATTCCCCTTTCTGTGGACCCCAGGCGCTCGAGCGAAGCCTCCCTTCTCTCCTCCCTCGGCTTTCAGATCTCCCCCCTGCTTCCCCTCCCGCCCCCTCTCGGCGCTCCCTGATCAGGTGGACTCCCCCCGGGTGGCTCAAGCTCAATTTTGACGGCGCCTCCAAAGGCAACCCCGGGCCCTCTAGGGCTGGCGGGGTTATCAGAGACTGTTCCGGGAATCTGGTCACTGCCTTCGCGGTCCCGCTGGGCAGGCAAACCAACAACTTTGCCGAAGCTGCCGGCCTGCTCAGTGGCCTGTCGGCTCTCAGGGGTTCCTCCCCAAAAATCATCATCGAAGGCGATTCCCAAGTCATAATCAGAGGCACCAGCAAGCCCGAGTCCTGCTCCTGGCGATTCCAGAATTCCATCCGGGAGGCCCTCTTCATTCTTCAGGGCTTCCCCGAGCACACCTTCCAGCATGTTCTCAGAGAAGGCAACAGGGCTGCTGACTTCATGGCAAATCTAGCCATTACCGTTGGAGAATTCACCACCTGGACCTCGCACTTCCCTGCAGGCCTAGTCCAAATTGTGCTGCAGGACCATCCCGACCATGATGTTTTCTCAGGTGTCTAGACTTCCCCGTGGTAGGGCGGCGAAGTCCCCCTGGCGTGTGCTTCTGCTGACCGATGCTTCTCACCCCCGTGTCGACCCGTCGGCTCGCCACCCTGTCCGCGAGGGGATCACCCCGATCCTCCTCGTGGCGGCCCGTGCCCCTTGCCTTGTCAGCTGCCCGCGTTGGCCAGCTGGCAGCCCTGGCAGCCCCATTTTTTTGTGCATGGTGGACCTCCCTGTCCTTCCCGCTTTGATCTCTGTGCCACCTGATTCCCGTGCCATGCCAACCCGATCGCGGTCCAGTCCGACGCGGCTCTCTCCTGGCGTTCCCCCGCTCAAAGTTAGCCAACTGGCACTTTGGCAGTGGGCCTTTCCCATCCTCGTGTGTCAGCAGCCTGGTGCACCCCCTCAGCCCCCTCCCCGTCGTGTCGCTTCCAGCCGCGTGTGCTACTTTCCAAAGCTGGCGGCGCTCCCCCTTCTAAAGCCCCCGCACGGCCTTTATATTCCCCTTGCCGTCCCATCCCGTTGTCGCATTCTCCTTCCCCTGCTCTTTCTTCCTCGGTCTGGCACTCTCTGCCCCCTTTGTCCCCACCTTGCCAGCTCGACCCCCATGGCTTCCAAAGCTGTCTTTCTGGAGCCCCCTGTCCTTGAGTTGAGCGGTCCTGCTCGCTTATTCTCCGATGCTAAGAAATTCACCCCATTTTTCAGCAAATTTGCTGGCCATGAGGACGAGATCACCCAGGGATTCCTGGAGACGTGGAACGACGGGGAAGTTACAGTCAAGGGTTTACACTTCAAAGTCTCCAAGGATTTCCTCACGGAGGTCACCGGCCTCCACCATGAAGAGAAAGGCCGTGTTGTCAGGCGGGACAAACACAACTGGGAAGAGGAGCTCTCCCGCTTCCCAGACCACCAGTGGGACAAAGCCAACCTGCTCCGCTCTCACCTCCCGATGCCGTTCGATGAAGCCATCATCCCGGTAATGCAATATATTACCTGTGATGATCCAGAGCAGCGGCTGTATAGCTTTCATCTAAGTTATTTTAACCACCTTCGAGGAGCTACCCTCATCAGCACCCCGTGCTTCCTCCTCTACTCCCTGGGTCTGACCATTGAGCGTGCTCGCAAGAACCATTCCCGGCCCATGCACCAGGGGCTCATGGCTGTCCTCTATAGACATGCCCTGGCCAACCAACCCCAGCTGCACAACATTCCCCCCCTCTCTTCTGTCCCGCCCCCTGAAGCAGGCATTTCTCCCCCTGGTTCCCCTGCCGCCAAAGGCTCCCCCGCTCCAGACGATTCCTCTTCCCTGAAGCGTCGCAGGCCTACGCGCAAGTGCAGAGCGTCGAGCAAAGGCCCAGACGGGGCCCTACCTCCAAGTTCTGGCCGCAAAAGGGCTTCCCCCGGGCCCAGCTGGGCTGCGGAAAGCTCCAAGAATGTCAAACCAGAGAACCCGAAGCCCACTGTGATCAGCTCCGAGTCAGATGATGCATTGCAAAAGCTGGCACTCCAAGGCCTCCTGGATACAGTGATCGGTTCTCTCAACACCGCTGCCCAAGCTGCGTCTCATGCCGCCAAGGCGTTGTCCGAGCTCCGTCGCAAGCTGGAGGAAAGCTCTGCCAAGGTTCAACGGCAGTCTGAGCGGGCCGAGGACGGCTCAGGGCCCAGTTAGCTAGGCCCCCTGGCATTTGCCGTTTCAATGAGTCTTGTTTTTGGGGTTGATATTTTTTTGGAGAATCTCGGTTGTGAAAGTTTTTTGTGGCTTTTTGTTTTCTGTAGTTTCCAGGGCCCCGGGGCGGGGACGTTATTTCTGTTTTCTTTTTCATTGCTTCGGCTACTACTGTAATTAAGGTTTTGGGATCCTATTCAAAAAACCCGCTGTAAATATACTGTTACCTATCAAAAAAAAAAAAATGAAGTGTCAAACAAATACAGGTAAAAAAGTTCCAATCAAGGTTTGGCTCTAGTCTATGAAAGAATTTTATCAAAGTAGAAATATAAAAAGTTTTTATAGCCCATGGTTCCAAAAATCTAAAGTTTTAAAAGTTTTCACCAAGAATAAAAGGAAAAAACTTTGGTGGCCCATGAAGTGATTCAAAGGATGATAAAAATTCTAAAGGTTAGAGGGTGATAAAAGTCTTGAAGGTCAAATAATGAAGAAAATGTTTTAGAGCTAAAACCACCTATGATCCAATACTGTAGGAGATCAAAATTTTCCTTGGGGGCTCCTACATTGAACCCCCATATGGAGGGTCATTGATCCCACATATTCCCCAATCAAGGTCATAACCCCAAACCCTACACATTATGCTGAGGTATATAATATTCTAATATGTACAGTCATTTTCTTGCAAAGAATAGCACATCTCCTAGATATAGTGGTTGATATAATAAAGGAAATAATGGTATAAAGGCCTTAAATCCACCTACCTACACCACTTAAACTTGATAGTCCAAGAAAGTGGTTGATACATTAAATATGATAGCATGGGAAGCTACAACAAAAGCAACCCCAAATCTAGAGCACTAATTACAAAGATCTTCTATGATCAGTTTTTGGGAATCCCTAGTAAGGGTAGTTGGTTGATAATGGTGGTAGTAGTTTCTCATCTAGAGACCCAAAACCATTTGGTATTTATGATTCTAGATCTAGAGACATCAAAGGAATAAATAATTTGAATGAATATGTGACCCAAAAAGTATAATAATAGTCATTTTGTTTCAAAACTCTTACAATATTTTGTATGGAAAGTATCCCTATTTTATCTATAAAAAGTGAATGATTAGAAATCGCAAAGCATTGATTAGTTGCTTATTCAATCCTTAAGCTTCATATGTAACTTTCCCTTTATTTTCTTTTGTATAGTAGTACCTGAAACCTAAGTGTTCTTACAGATAAGCTTTGGATCCCCACTCATAGCATAATCTATAATTTTCATATTCATATATTCATATATATATGCTTAAGGCTATGACTATTGGGTTAATTTTGTCCTATTTCATGCATGTATGTATGCTTATGTGTGTATACTAGAAGTCGTGGCTCTATAATTTTTGTCCCCTTTTCTTTATTTACAAATTTTACTTAACATGTTGAGAGGAGGAAGTGGTCATCTTAGAGTTGTCGATGCATTACACTCACATGTTCATGCATCTTACTATTATATAGAGGAATCTTATTCTAATCTTGGTGTATCACCCCCTATTAGCTCAGGTTAGCTTATGATGTTTTTTCTTTCTGCTATATTTGTTTTTCTATGGTTTCTCTCTCCTATTTTCCCTAGAAATATAGATTAGGATAGAATAGGAAGAGCATTTAATATCATGTCTTAAAAGGATTCAACCTTGTAGAAAACCTTGGAGGTAGTCCAATTGAATCATTTGTCATGCTCTTAGATTTTCCTTGTTATATGACTGCATGTGAGGAACCATAATCTAATCATTTGATCCTCACATTCAATGACCATGACAATTAGAGAGGACAATAAGTATCATTAAGGCCTTAGTAATAATATTGTAACTATACCTACCAAGGTTCACTGAACTTAATGTTTTATTCTCCCATACTTGCAGCTATCATGAAGGCTTTGACAAATTTTAATGGTAATGAAAATGAAATTATTTTGAACCATCTAATAAATCTAAGATAAGTATATTATGGTCTAGTTTTTAATTTAATAATTGATATACAAGGTGGCCATACCATATTAAATCCAATCAAATGACTTTATTACCAAATGATACTCCATAGTCAAGCCTTTTATGAGAATATTTGGTAATCCTAGGAATGGATATTCCATCCTTTTTCAATTGAATAGCATACAAAGGTATATCAAAGAGAATATATATGGCTATAACACTAGGTTTATGAGGACCCTATACCTAATACCCTAAATAGTAGACGTTAAGATGAATAACACCTTCCCTACTATATCAAAGGTCTACAATATTAATTGGATCTAATGATTTATAAATTTGACCTATATACCCTATTTGAAGTATTTAAATAGGATGCAAGCAAAATATACATTGTTAATCATTGGTCAATTTCCCTCCACTCCACCTATAACTTATGTCACATATATGAATCCAACCTCTATCCCTTAGGTACTTGTAGCACCACCTACCATGAATACTATAATCAAATTTCAAACCCAATATGTTCAAACATTGTCTAATGTACCTACATATACCAAAATCAACACTCTATACATAGTAACCTTACCTAGTCAAAGTACACCTAATATTGTAGTTTTTCAATCCTAGTTGCTAGTCTTACCCACTTCTCCCCCAATATACAACCCTACAATCAAGTTTATGCTAATTAAATTCAAGCCAAGGTAAATGAATTCACGAAAGTGATGAAAGTTTTTGTGAACAAGACCAACTTGAAAAAGAGGTAAAATAAAGACATGAAATAAGGTAATGGATGAAATCAATTGGAAAATTGATAACAAATAAGAACCATTTATCTCACTAAATATTAAATCCCTTGATTAGTTACTAATCCATTTGGGAATCAAGTCAAAAGTAACATGATTAACACTAAAATATAGAAATTAATATTCTTTGGTACCTCATGTATAATACCAAACACAATCCCTTGGGATGAATTATTGTAATAAGAAATGCTCATATTATAATATTTAACCAACAATGTCAAGCATAATAGAAGAAAATGATGGATTAAATACCAATTTATCCAAAACTGACAGTTGAACAAGTCATTATGCAACAACCAAACATATTTTTTGAGCCTCCATAGTCAATTCATTATGCAACAGCCAAATATAATTGAACCATCAAGCATGGTTTTTCAATGGATTACTAACTTGCCTAACCTAGGGAATTTTGCTATAGAAAATTTTGGAAACTCCTCCAAAGAGGAAAATTTTCCTTTTAAATATCAAGTGGTCCTTTCAAATCAACACTAAGGGGTCACAATTAGGAGCAATAGGAAGGTCATTGAAAGGTAACCTGGGCCCTATAGTATTCAATTCAAACTAATTAAGCCACCCAATCCTAATATGAATACTATTGTTCTTAGGATAGAGTGACCTCCTTTACACATCAAAGATAAGGGTCCCAGAGTAGTCAATCAAAATGAAACACCTACAAAATGATAGAAATATGTTATACCATAGGCTCCCCTAGGAATATGTAATGAAAAAAAATGCACTAATAGTTGAAAAAGTGAATAATAACACTAGGGGAAAGGTGAACAATAAAAGTTACAAAATAAAGTCAAAGAAATTTTGAGATATCCCTCATTGGCTAGTAAAGGTAGAGTGATAGCCATGTGACAATTCTAGAAGTTTTATCTCATAATAAAAACTATTTGGCTAATATCAAGTTCAATATTACTAATGAGTTGAAGAAAATATTGGCTAAAGTAGTCATGTTATAGGCACTAGCCTTTCTTGGGCAAAGGGACCTAGTACAAGAAGCCTTGAAGAAATGGAAATGGAACCATGCTAAGGAAAAAGCAACTACAACCTCTAATGTTCTACCTAATATATCTAGGTATCAGAATCTTATATCATAAAACCCATCTATCATTAAAGTAAATGTTACCATTGTCCTTAATACTCCTAAGCTAAAAACAATGAAACCAACTTCCTTTTACATTACTCTAAAGATAAAAATATATATTTTGAGAAGTTGCATTATCAACTTTGAAGTCACGGTAATATTGATTTCCAAAGTAGTTTGTGAAGAAATGGAGTTATCATATTCTAAAATGTCTATAAGACTATTTTTATGGATGGTATCCAAATAAACATGGTTGTCATACTAAAGGATTTGGTAATTATTGTATTTAAGCATCAAAAATTGGTGGTATTTCAAGAGGTGATAGTTGTATATCTCACACCTTAATTTGGAATGTTGTTTTCTAGAGAATGGACCAAGAAAATATTAGGTCATGCTTATATAAAAATAGATCATAAACAAATTAAGGTTCCCTAATATGAAAAATGATTAGAATAGAAAATTAACCCTTTTGTAACTATCTTTTGTATAAGTTGAACAATGACAAGGTGATCAACTACAATGAATTCCTGAATTTTATAGATAATGAGTTAAATGAAGGTGAGATCATTTCAAAACTAAAAATTACCATTGGGTTACTTCAATAAAAAGGTTTCCAAGAGGCTAATTAGTTGTATAAAGAGACTAAACTTAGAAATTACCTGATACTTTAAGAACCAACCAAAGTCCTTTCCTTAACAAGCCAATAGGGTCAAGGATTCAATCCAACCTAGACTATGTACTTTGATGATGCAAGGACTTGGAATGGGGTAAGTGTTAGCATATAAAATATCAATCCCCAATGCAACTTATGAATCATATTTTTTAGCTACTATTTAATTACACTAATAGCATAGTTGAATATAATTTTTTGTGCACTAGACTAAAGAAAATTGAGAAGTTTGGGTAAATAATGTAAAAAAATTTGGTGATTCAGAGTTAGTGATGAATCATGTGAACTTAGTATGTACCCAAAACAAAAAAAACATCTAAATACATAAACACTAAGTTTAAAACATATTATAAATCTTTAATAACTATGAAATTATTACAATACCAGAGAAATAAATGCAAAAGTATATGAACTAGCTTTGTTAGACACTAGATTCAATCCCTCTATGGACATGCGGAATAGGCCAAAATAGTTAGAAGTGGTATTTAGGTCAATAGCCCTAGACAATGATGACCATTAACAATTTTTTAATAATGATTAATAAATCAGTAAATTCCTAGTCAAAGAGGCATAATATGTTTAAGGTTAAATTTAATACGATGACAACATAAATTATAGGTTGATTCAGTTAAAGACTAATTAGTTTACAAAAGGTTTGATTACTTTGGAGAGCTTATTTAACCTATATGATAGTAATCAAAATGCTAACATTAAATTAAATCCATCTTCTTATTAAGCCTATCCAAATCACCAAGAGGAAAAATCTCTTGATGGGAAAGGAATGTCCCAATGAAAAGATTCAACTACTTAAGGAGTTGTATAAATGGTATAATGATGTAATTTCTTGGATATATAAAGATATTAATATCTATAATAGGAGAATCATTGAGCATACAATTGATTTACAACTTGGAGCAAGACCATTTCATCAAAAATAGATATTCATAAACAAAAAAATAGATGTCATGATGAAGAAAACTCCTATAATCCTTACAATACAATATTAGTTTCCTAATAAAGTATTCCACATAGGTGGCCAATGTATCCCCTATTAGAAAAAACAATGGGAATATTAGACTCTATGTTGATTTCAAAAACTTGAATAGATATTCTTTGAAATACCACTATCCATTGCCATTCATGGATCAAATTCTTCAAAAGGTGGGAACATCACAAATATTGTTTTTTCTTAATGCCTTTTATGATAGAACTAAATTTTATTAAAATATGATGATCACAATAAAATTACATTCACAACCAAGTGGAGTATGTTCACTTACCAAGCAATTCCATTTGGATTACCAAATATAGGAATGATGTTCCAAAGAAAAATAGATATCATTTTTGCAAGGTTAATTGATAATAATATTGTAATTTATCTAGACAATATGACTGACATATATAAGGATAGGTCTATGCATTTTAAAAATATAGATTAAATATTAAATACATGTAGAGAGTTTAGGATATCTTTGAACCCTAAGAATTTTATATTTTGTATAGAAAGAAAAATTGTTAGGCCTTGTGGTCTCTAATAATGGGCTTGATATTGATCTTGACTATCTCAAACCTATATAGAAACTACCATTACCATATGTAGTTAAATATATTAGGTCTTCATCAAGATATATCTAGTTCTTATCTAAATTCCTCATAAATATCATACAATTGATGTCTCATCGCAAATATGATAAAGGAAAGTGCCACATTTACATGGACAATGGAAGGATAGAAATAATTCTAGGAAATTAAGGAATCTATCACTATAGTATTAAAGCTTATCAATCTTGATTTATCAAAGTATTACTATTTGAGGGTATTCCAATCAGATTTGGGTATGGTTATAAGGCAGTTTTAGAAATTTGGGGATATATTATTATATTGTATAAGGGTTGGCATGGGCCACACATAACCCAAGGTTGATTGTATTATAATATTATATTAGTAGTAGGCTCCCCAAAGTAGAATAAGAATATGGATATATAAAGAAGAGATATTTGTCATTGTAATCATTCATATCATTGAAGAAGAATATTATGTAATCATCGTACCCACGAAGTGGCCTCTCACCTTGGGAGATCTTGGAGAGTTATTCCTTCCTTAAGGATTATTATTGGTGTTGCCCTACCTTAATGGTATCATCTATCTCTCTCTCATTTGTGGATTGTTATTGTGGATAATATATTGTGGATGAATGATTTGATATTTCTGCATATTGGTGAATGGTTTATGTTAATAATAATAAAGTCACTTGTTGCATAACTTTATTATTATGAACATAAATCATTCACCATTATGCAGAAATATCAAATCATTCATCCACAAATAATTATCCACAATAAAAATCCACAAATGAGAGAGAGATATATAATACCCTTAAGGTAGGGCAACACCAATAATAATCCTTAAGGAAGGAATAACTCCACAATATCTCCCAAGGTGAGAGGCCACTTCATGGGCATAGACGATTACATAAGATTATTATCCAATGATATGAATGATTACAATGAAAAATATCTCTTCTTTATATATCCATCTTCTTATTCTACTTTTGGGAGCCTACTACTAATATAATATTATATTATAATACAATAAACATTGGGTTATGTGTGGCCCATGCCAACCCTTATACAATATAATAATATATCCCCAAATATCTATTCCTAGGTACCCTACCAACAGTCCAATGTGTTTACTTTTCCTCAAATATTTCAAGAAGTATTAAAAGTAGAGAATGATTTAATTGCTATAGGAAGGTTATCCCCAAAAATGATGATCCTAATATTCCCATAATTTTCTCAGCAACACATGCGAGCCTCTACTACATACAATTCTATTCTAGAAACTACTCTTGCCATAAACTTCCTAGCATGGCTAGTTATACCAATCACTCAGTCATTTCCTACACCTCCTACAACACAATAACTACCAACATCTTTTTTTGTCCCTGCATTACCAACTTCTAATCCTAATATAGTTGCCTTGTAATAAATGGTCACAGCTATGAAAATCTCACCAATGAAGTCATTTCCATGAAGAGAAGAGAGGCTAAGAGGAACTTTCAACCAAGAATATTTTCATATGTCACAAAGGATCAAGCTGCTTCTACTAGAAAACCTCTGGAAAAATCTAATATAGTATACAAAAATCAAGAAGGTGCCTCAAATTTTGAGTCAAACTACTGGTGTTCAACTTGCAATGACCCACATGGTGAAATTTCATGTATGATACACCAAAATCACATACAAAATTTTACCATTGAGAAGACTGAAATGGCTTAGAAAGGTTAGGTAAATATATTGAGAGAAATGGACTCTAAATTTATGATACCATTTGTTGAACATGTATCAGTCCTAACAAGATCAAGGAAGAAACCTTGGACTGTTGATCCTAAGGTAATGGGTACTTTTAAAGTACCTTCTGAGATAAAAATATCTACCAAATAAAGATGTCTCTCAAGTTGTCCCAGCTCAAAAACTAGCATAGCAACACCAAAATATGACTAAATAAGGTGAAACCCAAGTGCAAGCTAGAGATAAGCTGAGATACCCTTCTCTAACCAAGTTCCAGAGGATTTACGTGACTCAAGAATATAGAGTAAATATGATGAACCTACAAAGGAATAGAGAAAATAGCCTTATATTTCTAGTTTTAACATAGTGGAAGAATTAAAAAATCTATCAAAAACTAGTATGTATGATACACTATGTTGACTTGCATTTTTATATGTTTTCCAACAGGTGGAACACACATACACACACTATGGATGTTCCCTCTTGAAGAAAAAAAATATATATCCTCCAAGGTTCAGGTAGGCTAGGTCTCAACCATGCAAGTTTTACTCAGAGGGGGCTATGTTGGTGATCCACATTATTTTTTGCAGGGGGCTTTGCAGCAACATTCAATACAAATTATATCTGGATTCATAAAGCATCCACAAATATGCACAAAATTAAAATTTTCCAGCAGCAAACTATACTATAACATAAATATAAATCCTACTCTAACACTAGTCTAACCAGGAGGAGTAAAGAAAATTAAATAAGGATAAAGTTAGACTGAAGAACCTGATTCCCCTGAGATCACTACAACATGTAACAGAGAAAATTGAGCACAAAAACACCTCCAAGCAACCAGTATTCACATAGTTGCAAAGATGGAATATTGCAAAAAAAGGTAATTATAGTAACAGTATATACGAATAAACTTTTATTACCCTAATATATTCAACAACTATCTTTATTCATGAAAATATCTTTCAGATATTTGTAGCAGAGCTTCAATTGAACTCAGAAAAAAAAAATGCTAGAAAATAAAGCTAATCTAATGTTGCTATTAAGTTTCTAAAATTTTAAAGAATTTTTGGAACCCCTTACAAATGAGTGGAATTTTATTTTATAAGTTGAGTTCAAACTTCCAATGACATAAATGATTTTGGCTTATTAAATCATGCATTCCATGTGGAAATGGAATATTCGAATATTTTTCAGTTGTTGGGTCCTCGCGTGGAAGATAAAAGTTGTGCCCAGTCAAACAATTTTTGAATTACTTCATTTTCAAATAGTCTTTGAACGGGATTTTGGAATATTGGGATTTTGAGGTTTTTAGGATTTCAAAAATATCATTTAATAAATTATTGTGGGTTTCAAATAAAATTTGAATGGGATTTTGAAATTTTAGGATTTCGATGTTTTGAGATTTGGTAAAAATGCATCTCGCCAAAAACTTCAAAATTTTGAAATTCTAAAGAAGGAACTTGTCCAACACTAAAGAAGACTCGAAACATGCCTAACCGTTAGAAATTGTTTTTTTTTCTCTAGGTTTTTTATTTTTAGGATGAACATAAAATTGAAACTCAAAAATCTACAAAATCTAGGTCCCACTAAAAACACTTAAAACAAAAAAAAACTTGAAATTTTATAAACATGAGCTCACTAATTTTTACATCCTTAAAGGTTCGTGGAAAAATTATATAAAATTAACTTCAACACATAAGAAAGGGAGGGCCCTATTTAGAATGAAAAACGGGGATGTGTTATTCGAGGATAAAAAATGCCCAAACAAACAAACAACAAACCAACATTTGTTAAAATTTGTTGTTAAGATGTCAGAACTTGAATTGATTGATACCTCATTAAGATTGTTCCATCACTTAACAACAACAAAATTAAACTATTTCATGAAAAGACTAAGTATACACATATGTATTATCACACTTAGTACAATGGAGTTAACCCAATATAGATCCATAATGTATGTTTGTGAAATAAATTACTTTCCTCACTAGAATACACAACAGGATACAAAGAAATGAGTCATAAACCTCCTCATCACCTAGTTGGGATGTCTTATTATCATTATTTATTTATGTATTTATTACTTCTTTTTTTTAAGACAAGGGCGGAGGGTATGGAATGGCATGGACATTGCTCCATTGTCATTCGGGTGTCCATAGCCCTGATGAAGTTGTCTTTGGTCCCACTTGTAATAACCAAAATTTACCCATTACAAAACCAACCATTTTTTTTTATTTCATTGAGAGAATCATGCTAGCAACTACTATAGTTGAGTAACCATTGAGTGTTTCAGGCAAGCACCACACTGAAATCGACTTGATCAGAGTCTATCCTAGTGTATGGGAGTGGCCAAATCCCCCATAATGATCATGGGAGTTTACCAATCTATTTCAATCGGAACGCTCTTTTCCCAACAAGTTCAACCCATGTTAAACTCTTTGTTATAGCTTTAGGTATTACACAACCTAATCAGTGAGCGTGTGCCTTGTTAACTACACTGCACATTGGACAATGTAATTAACTTTAAGGTGCAATGCTTAACATCTCTAACCATATCAACAATGGTTTGTTAAGGGAATCAACCACGAATTCACATAGGTGTGCTAGCACCTACCATTTTAACTCAAGGTTTACTTCATGTTGCTAGATTCACTTATCCATGTTTATTTCATTATTAGTTTCCATATTTCCTTGTAATTAACTTGCACATTCATCCTTTCAAAGTCATAAATGTAACATTTCAAATACAACATAGAGAATGAATTGTAGCATTACATTTCAATTTAACTCTATTATACACATCAACAATTGGCACATTGTACAATGAAATCCTTTCAGTATTTACAAAGCCACAATGAACTCATTACAACATTTGCTCAACACCTATTAGCTAAACAAAAGATTCTACTCATAATCAATCCTTGCTGTTACAAAGTAATTACAGTATACTTGAGGTAAAATTACAGCAACAACAACACTTCAACTCACTTTCAGGTTCAGCAGGAGCATCTGGTTCGTTTGTCTCAAGTTGCTAGTACTAGAATATTGGCTACTCGGGATCAAGACAATCCACCACATGATATATGCCTAATTATCATAATGCACTTGCACTATTGTATCAAATATATGCAGGCAAATCATGCAGATAACAATATCATTTCAGAAAACAATCATTCATTTCATCCAAGAGTAGGGAAACCCCATAAATTTCCCTAAGAATGAATCTTTCCTATTCCATTCATTCCATGTTCTTTATCCACAAAGCAACATGCCCTTGTCTATGCAAAATGTAAACATCAACTTGGCTACGAGGAACCTCCATAAGTTCCCAAGAAATTGTAACCCTGTTACCAATTTCCCCCATCCAAAAATCATTACAACACAACCATATTGCCAAAAGAAATCAAGCAAGATTATTTCATAGTACCTAATAATCCACAAGCAACATCTCCTCAGGTAATTAAACATAATATGATGTTTTACCAAAGTCACAATGTAGTAGAAAATTCCTTTTTAGAAGCATTATCTATATACATCCATATTTAATCTCTAATTTTTTTCAGGATCCTTTTTAAGCTTGATAATCAATTTACAACTACCAACTATTTAAGTCTCAAGATCCCCATTATCCTAGCCCTTTATACAAATTTAAACCCCCTTGTTTACTTCACTTAGACATAACAAGTTTGGTAAACTTGGGGCCATCAATGGGCCATAATAATATTTCCTTCCTAATACCTTTTAAATTCATATTACTATATCTTTACCATAGTTCTTTAGGTAACTATTGTCATCTTTAGCTTTTAGAGACTTTTCTTTTAAACACACACACAAGTATTGTTTTTATCTCTTCTTACTATTTTCTAAACTTTAGCTGAGTTCCTAAAGACCTAGGGTAATGTATAATTTAACATTTCCCCTAACACTTTTCCAACCCATAGTTTAGTCTCAAGAATCAACAATACTTAAATACATAAACTTGTTCCCAAAATACATAATATTTCAAAACCCTCATTATAACCATTAAACCACATAGTCCACTATTATTATTATTTTTATTTAACTATAACCTCCAACATAATAACAAGACATGACACAAGGTTTCAACGGAGGGTATCATTTGAACATAAAGCCACGGTCTATTGTTTATAGACGGGTCTGGGCCCACCATGAGAGAAAGAGCTTCTACGTAGTCACAGTGAGTAATGGAGGTAACAGAACCTACGACAACCATTTCTCTAAGGAGTATACATTATTTTATTTAACCAAAAAACCCGAGTGGAAACCGAAGACAATACATCTCACAGAGACTCATAATGAAACCTAGCTTGCACTGTCTCCTAAGTTCTTGAAGACGTCTGCTATCAAATACAGGGTAGAGTTTGACATTTTAATAGCTAGTTTACACAACCCTAAAGGTAGCTCCATGAATTCTCGAGCGCACCATCTACATTGCCATTATTCACGTTGATCATGCGCGTTATCGTGGCTTCAGGGGCATGACCGTGGAGACCCTACGCAGATCAAGCAAAGACAACCTCTTCTATGGCAAAATCGTAACAAGGTTTCACAAGGAAATTTAATCATTTTTTTTTTAAAACAATCAAACACAACTCTTCTACTTTACCCAAACCCTACAACCACCATTACTTTAGCATTTACATAAGTATTCATTCATTAGAGACTCACAAAGCTATTATAACTAGACATGAACAACATACGTTTTCTTCTCAAAGAAGGAAATCGTTTATACTCAAACAACACGCATAACAAAATAACCTTACCTTTGCCATTTTCATTTCCTTTAGTACATACTATGACAACATCTCACAAATCAATAATTTTCAAATTCAACATAAACCTTTAAACATCATAATTTCATAAACATTTTTCAACCCTTGACTCATTTAACTCAACACAACAATAGATCATCAACCAGAAAGGCTCTAACCTGACTCGTTGTAAGAAAATATTCTAAATCTAAGCCTTAGTTAAAAACTTCGAGCTTGTTTCCATGAGATTCCCTTGTTTCAGACCACAAGATAAATGAGAGGAGGATTAAGCGAGAGATTCGAAACTCCGTCTAGTTTCTGTTCTGACAGAGTCGGAGAGCATACTCCCTAGGAGATGTCGAATTCTCAGTGTCGAATCAATAGAAAATGCAAGTGTTTGGTTTCTGATCCAAAGTTCTCGGAGAGCATATTCCCTAACTTGCTTTCATTGATTTCGTTATCCTTTTGAATACCCCGGAGAGCTCTATTTATAACCTTTCTGACCCCTACCCCATGATCTATTTTTTTATTATAAAATTGGGTGGGATAAACCTCTCATTAATGTTTTCTTTGAACTTGGTGCTACTTTGACCATTGCACCCAAGGCGGTCCAATCAAAACTTCACACCTATCCTTTCTAGAAACTAACCTCATTACTTTGGTTTAAACCCAACTAAAACATGTTTTCATTAACACAAAACTTGGGACAAATTACCGTCTAATTAAATATTCATTAAATACAGTCCACCCACCAAGTTGGACTCACTTAAATCCCAGGTTTAACTTGCTAATCCAAAGTTAATAAGACAAATTAACCACTAATTAAAACAACAAAACATCTTATCTTTAAATTGCCCATTTGCTACATTTAATTATTCTTAAAATCATTAACTAACTCCTAGCTAAATATTTTAGTTCATCACTATATTTAGCAAACAATCATAAAATAGGGGGTCAAATTGGGATGTTACACCACCCAAGACCTTGCTATATTGCCAGTTAGGTGTCTATAGCCCCAGTAGAGATTACTCGGATCACCTTCTTGAAGAAAAGTTTTTTTTTTATAATTTTGCTTTTGATATTATATTCTCATTTTCTATTTTTTTATGCAATTTCTTCTTGGACAATGAAGTGTAGTCGAAGGTTGAGAACCAATCCATAGTGAAGATTTGATGAGGTGGAATTAGGAAATAAGATAAATTAGACCAATTCTTATCATGCCTATGTACTTTTGAGGAAGACCTTTAAATATAATTGTGTAATAGTGAAGCCATATCAAGTTAAGCACTCACATTTTTAGTTGATAATTTTAAGAAACCTCAAACCCAGTCTAATCAATAAATCTTGTCAAGCAAGACTAAAACTAATTCTAAATAGTCATAATGAAAAGAAAAAAATCACATCTATTCGCTATCAATTCAGAATTAAATTTTCCAAGATGATTCAGCCCCACGGCACCCCATAAAGGACCAAAAACAACAACTACAAGACTCGAACAAGACCAAAAAAACAAAATAAAGCAAGGGAAAATAACAACTAGCCTACTAGGTCAAAAAAATGACACCTTTATTGAAAGCAAGATAAAAAAAGAAAGGAAACTAAACTACAAAAACCACAAGCAAAGTCAGGCCTGAAAATAATGTTTAAGTTATCCATTCACTAGAAGTAGGACATCCTCACTAGTCAGGGTTTGCAGTCTAAATGCATTTTTTCCAAGAACTTAAAATATTTGGTATGGGCCTAACCATAGGACACTATATTTAGGTTGTTTACCTTCTTTTCATGAGCCTTGTCCCATAGCAAGACCAAATAAAAAACTTTAAAGGATATTTCCTTGGCTTTGTTTTCAAACCAATGCTTAAAAACTGCCTAATGTTTGATAAACTTATGCAAGGCTTCATCTCTCTTTTCTTTCGAATAGATCAAATTTGCTAATTTGATTTTAATATTGTTATCATCATCTAGAAACTCATAAATAAATTGTAAGGTAGGAATCTTAAGGTTCATAGGGAAAATAGGGTTTCGCTCATAAACTAGGTGATAGGGAGAGGTTCCTAGAGCTTCCTTGACTCTTGTTCTATCATCCCACAATGCATATTTTAACTTATTATGCCAGCCCGTAGGATTCATCTCTAATAATTTCCCAACAATAGTGCACAAGTTTTTATTAGTGGACTCAACCACTTCATTCCCCTGAGGATAGCAATGTCATGACCCTCCTTGGCAGACTTTGTGGCATGAGAAAATGATGTATTAATTAAGGAAGTTTTAATACTTGGTTTTGTGCAATTAAGCTATTGTGTGATGTTAGTTGATATCGAAGAATATGATACTGCTAACAAATTGCCAATGTGTAGGATTAGGTACACTCGTAGGTGGAAGAAGTTGAGTCATCCACTAGAAACGAGGGTACTTGAGGTTGGGGAAGTGATGATAAGGCAACTTGAGGGTAACATTGATTGATACCTTCATATAGGCATGCATGATCAGTTAGGAATAATCATCGATAACCAACCACAACCAACCACCTTGAGCCTCAGTTGATAGCCTAGTAGCTATAATAAATTCTTAGGCTGAGACAGATAACTGAGTTGATAGAAAGATTCCCTCTTTGTCTAATGCATATGTTTGATTATCTTTTACTTCATCACTATCTGCATAAATGGGTTACCTATAAAAGCTTTTTATATTACCTAAAAACCTCTTATTCTCCTTTTTTACAAGTCATAGGAAAATTATTTTAAATGATAATCAAACTTCATTTATAAATATTATGTTAGAATTATTCTAGATGATAATTGAGCTTCATTTATAAATAATATGTTAGAATTATTTTAAATGATAATTGAGCTTTGTTTGAAAATAATATGCTAAATTACTTTAAATGATAAATGGACTTCATTTCTAAGTAATACATATAATAATAATAAATAATATATTGTTCCTTTCTTTGAATGACAGTGGTCAATTCGAGCATGGATCAACCTCTTGAAAACTCAATGGCTCTATTATCGATTCAAGAGCAGCAAGTTGCACATTCGAAGGGAGAGTTCCATTTATGACCAATATTGTCAAGGATTCGAGTGCATGAGATCTGATACTAGCCACCACATTGAGTAGATGGGAAAGTTATGATAGTCGGTGAAGCATTGGGGAGTGGAGAGATGCATGGAGGAGGATGGGACTTGGAAGACTGTAGAGAAGATCGAAGAAGAAAAACTATGAGGAAAGAAAATAAAGGAGGGGAATTAACTTTTTGTGATGAAGAGAAAGAGGACAATGACGATAAGAAGAGGAGACAAAAACCAACAAGGGAAAAGAGGAGAGCGCTTCACACCTAGGACACCAGAGCTAGCAGGATTTAAGGTTGGTATTCGTTCTATCGTGTGGGTTTGTTTAAAGCTAGATAAGGAAGGAAGGTTGTAATCCTTGGTTCTTTGAACCTATTACTTCTAGTTGTATCCTCATGTTAGGATAGTTTACTTAGTGGGTAGTAATACCCTTAACCTAGACTATCATTAGCTTAATTTTGGGAGTTGCCTCCATTGGTAGAAATCAAGGCTTTAGTGTTTTTGGCCTATATCCCCTAGCAGCTAAGAGCATAGACGTGGTCAAGTGTACTCCATATTCTCTTGGTATGGTCTTTACCTTAGTTTTAGATGCGTTGGGTGGGGAGAACACCTTTCTAGCATTGCTCAACCTCGTTACTTGTGCACCAAATATTGGGTAAATCTTCCATTAGGTAGTGCTAAGTTTGTCAATCCAATTTGGGCCTAAGTTAAATAATCTTTTATATTTGGGAATCCCTTTGCTTCTTTTTGGACGACACTGATCGTTGGGTGTGTCAAGGTGGTATTCTCCTTGCTAGATGGTAGAAAGACCTTGGTCACCTACGTTGGTCAAGTACCCTAGAAACCTTGATAGGAGTGGTGCTTCATCCTAGGTATATAGGTTGTCACCCTGCCATCCCTCATCGAAGATTTCTATATTTGTTTGTTTAGTACGTTAGTGCCCTTAGAGTGGGAAAGAATCAGCAATCATTGGGCGATTGCAAACCTTTTTAGGTAGGTTTTGTGGTTTGCGAATTTATCATCCCATGAGTTTAAGGTAGGTGTTGTGGCTTGGGAAGCCACTATTTCATGAGTTTTACCTTGGTTGTGCTTTGTTATTTAAATAATGGAATAGCTTATTCTATCAGTAATAGATTTCAATTAGAATTGTTGAATAAAATTACATATGGAGACTTAATTTAAAAAGGAGTACCAAATCATAGTTTATTTCCATAAATTAAAAATAGATTTAATTTAGGAAAATAGATAACTTGCATTATTTCATTAAATTAAGAAATGAATCTGATTTGTGATATAAAAGAAAATATAGTTTATTTTTAAATTGAAGTTATGGGGCTTTAATTTAGTAAATAAATGGGTAAATGATTTCATAAGTTAAAGTAAGGGAAGCTTTGATTTGTGAAATAAAGAAATGTATTATTTTTATAAATTGAAAGTGTAAGCTTTAGTTTATAGAAATGTATTATTTTTATAAATTGAAAGTGTAAGCTTTAGTTTATAGAAAATAAAGAAAATGATTTTAAGAGTTTCATTGATTAAAGTTGTGAACTTTAGATTAGTGAAAGAAAATGATTATAATGGTTTCATTAATTAAAGTTGTGAACTTTAGATTAATGAAAGGAAATAATTTTAATGATTTCATTAATTAAGTTGTGAACTTTAGATTAGTGAAAGGAAATGATTATAATGGGTTTATTAATTAGAGTTGTGAGCTTTAGTTAATAATAAAGAAATGGTTTATTGATGGATTAGGGTAGGTGACTTTGATTCATTAAATAAACGGTAATAGTTTATTTGTAAACTAAAGGTATGAGACTCTAGTTTATGGAATGAATGAGAAAAGGTTTATTTTTAAATTAAAGGAGTAAAGCTTTAATTTAGTGAATAAATGAAAGGATTGTTCTAGAGGTTAAAGGTATGGGACTTTAATGCTTTAAGACAAGACTAGGTTTTATATAGACAAGACTAGGTTTGATTTAAGTAATAATCGTGATCTAAATGGTGCATGTTGAGTAACTCTCTATGGGTATTAGAGAGGAGATAGTAAAAGTAATGATTCTTTTATGATATCAACTATGCTATTAGATGGTTAAAGACTTGATTAAATTGTATAGTTGCAATTTGGAAAAGTAAAGAAAAAAAATGTCTTTATAGGTATGCCTATCCTGAACCATGAGTGTCCTGATCCCCTACTATCCTCAAATGATCGATGGAAAGAGGTGGATGACCAAGGACGACAGTTGGATCACTTGCATCAGTTTGTCTTACAATTTGCTTACTTATGCTCAAATAGATTAGATTTGTGGGGAGATTTCCCTAATGAAATTGATGTAATATATTCTTTATTAGTATGGAGGATTTGCCATACATGTTTACATGTAATAATTTCTTATTTTTTGAAAGATGTACCTTTAAATTACTATTTGATTTACTTATGTCTTGTATTGAAATTTTCTAGTTAATGTTTATTTTCTTAAATTTTGTTTCCTTCCAGTACCTTTGCATGTTTCATGGATTATGTTTTGTTAGATTTAGTATCTAGATCTATCTTTGTTTTTCTTGCTAAAAATAATAATAACAATAAGTTCTAGGGTGATCTTAGAGGATAACCTAAGGGATTGAGACCCTCTTAGGGTGAACATAGTGGACCTAAGGGATTAAGACCCCTTAGGGAGAATGGTAACTAGGTTTGTGGAAAGAATACATCTAAGTTAAGATAACTTATCAAAAGGTTAGATTTATAGCTTAACTTGCAATACACGTAGCATACCTACATAGACTGACTTGTGTAGAGTATGGAGATGTGTGTATACCTTCAATTGACTGAAGGTGATAAGTTTAGCTCATCGATTTGGATGAGATTGATAGACTTATTTACATGACATAAGGATATGCCTACGTAGATGGACTTGCATGAGGAAATATTATGAGATATAACTCTTTGATAAACTTAAGGGATTTTTAAATATTAAGTTAACCTAAGGTTGGTTAGGGGTTTATGAATCCCTCTCCATAGTCAAAAAAATTCTTTCTTTTTTGTGTGTTTTTTGTTTTCAAGGTTGTTACATCTGGTATCAAAGCTCTAAGTGTGAGGGTATAGAGCTTCTTATGTGCTAAATAGATTTGGATATCTCCAATTAAGGTTTGCTTAAAGGTTTAAGCTAAAGCTAGGATGACCTAGAATCTCTACTTGCTAGAATCTAATGGGAACTAATCCCAAGAGTGGATGAATGTTATGATACCTTAAGTATGGGCTTTGGTATTAATGATACATCATAATCTTGGAATGTTATCCTAGTTAGATTATTGATTTTTTTGGCAAGAAAAACTTTATATTGTGGCTTGAATTAGTGGTACAACTTAAGGTGAAGTTGTAATCTAATCCAATTCTTGGTTGAAACCAGGTCAATATGCCACCTAAGGCCAGAAAGGAGATGCCTCCACCTCCACTTAAATAGAATCAACAAGTTAATGTCAAATAAGGGATCAAGAATGAGGATCCAAGAAATTCTAATAGGGGAGTGGAATATCTCGCTACTATAGTTACCGCCATGCAAGATCATATGAGACAGGCATTAGAAACCATGGCGAATCAAAATTTACAAGCTAGAGGCTCAAAGGTTAACCAAATTGAGGGATTGACTGCAAAATAGTTACAAGCTAGAGCCCTTATAGAAAAGGAAATGATAAGAGACCTAAAGAACTTCTGTATCTCCAAGTTTGATGGAGAAGGAGAAGGAGATGCAGTTGAGGCTTGGTTAAGAGAATTGAAATTTTACTTCACGAGTAAAAGAGTATTCTCCAGGAACCTGAACTGTTTGAGCTACAATTTTCCTTGAAGGAACCACCTTACATTGGTGGGAAACTTATTATGATAAAACTAAGATTGAACCAGTAATATGTTAGGACCCTCCTAACATATTGTAATTATATTTATCAGGGGTGCGTCTTTCCAATCGCACCCCATCCTTCATATTTATGGTACATCACCATATTCATTTTAAAACATCAAATACATTCATTATATATATATATATATATCAATATTGCAGGTTAAACTCAATATTTTCCAAAAAACGATACAGTTATTTCTGATTTAATCCTAACTTTCACATTGCTGGTGTCTTAACATCTGGATCAGAGCTTCAGACTTCACCTTCCGCTGTCATAAAAAAATTTTATATACAAAAAAATCAGAGGCATATTATTAATCGAAGAATATATTTCATACGATCGGCAAAAGTTTATAATAGTCGGGTATAAAATAAAGCTAAATCGAGCGCGTTTTGTCGTCGACGTGAAAGCGCAGGGTATTTGCGATCACATTTTGTTCGTAGTGAATTATCCCACATAGCGGGTGCAGGAGTTTTTTCCTAGTTTATAAGGTGGGCAGCACGCTTATTAAAGCGTGACTTCGGTCACGCCCGCCCTTGACCAACCTTCGCGCGTACCCACTGCCGCTTGTCGATTATCCCTCGTCGCTCTGTCCACTCTGTGCTCCATTCTCGCCTCCTCTTATCCTGTCGCCTCTCTCGCCTCTGTCCCTCTCTTTCTCCTCTTTCCCTCTCCTCTCTCCCCTTCCCTCTCTCTTCTTCCCTCTCCTCCTCCCGCTTGCTCTCGCTTGCCTCTCGTCGGTCTGTCCCACTCTTGTCCCTCTGTCGCCTCCTGTCCCTCTTCTCCTCCCCTCCTCTCTCGCTCTCGTCCCTCTCCGCCTACCTCGCCTTTGTCGGTCTTTGTCTGTCATTGTCGTCCTACTCGCAAACCATTGTGCGCTCTCGGGGGGCCAAAATAAAAAATAGTTGATAGGGCATTGCCCACCAAATTTTTAAAAATTTAATTTAATTTTTAAATTAAATTAAATTATTGCCCAATTATTTAATTTTTAAATTTTTGCTCACCTTGATCGTTACCTAGTCACATTGATCGTTACCTACACCAACCGCAATGGCCGACGGACGACGATCACTGGATTCCATCCACGAGAAACACGAAAGGCTCGCTGAAGAAGTTAAACAGGAAAGAGAGGAGAATTCCCGTACCACAAGAGAACTCTTCGAAAAAATATTTGCAATGGATGTTAAACTTGATGCCATCAATCAAAAACAGGCAACAACACAGGCAAACTCAACCAACAACGGGTCATCAAACCGAGCAATGTTAGGAGGTCCACAAACTTCCATTCTACCATGGACGACCAAATTAGACTTCCCAAAATTTGAAGGCGGAGACCCTACAAACTGGATCTACCGAGCAGAGCAATATTTCTCACTAAATCAAATTCCGAAAATACAAAAAGTGCATATCGCCTCCTTCCATTTGGAAAATGACGCCATCCAATGGTACCAATGGTTCGAGAAAACTAATGGCACTCCTACGTGGTCAACCTTTACACAGAACCTATTAGTACGATTCGGCCCTAGCAAGTTTCAAAGCTTTACAGGGGCCCTCACTAAATTATGCCAAACCACTTCAGTAAGCGAGTACCAAGCAGAATTTGAAAGGTTAGCTAATCGAACATCCGGATTAGACGCTGCCTTCTTTCAAGAATGTTTCGTTAGCGGATTAAAAGAAGAAATTCGAATTGAGGTGCAAATGTACAACCCTACAAACATGTTAGAGACCATCGGCTTAGCAAAATTAGCGGAAGACAAAATCAAGGCACGAAATCGGTCCACAAAACCAACTTGGGGGAAACCATCAAACACTTATACCAACCCCAAACCAATGCAAAATGGACGAACCCAAAACTCCTACACAACCCCCAAAATTAACCCCGCTCTACCAATTAAACGTTTGAGTTTCGAGGAAATGAAGGAAAGACAAGCTAAGGGTCTTTGCTACCATTGCGATGAGAAATTTGATAGAAATCATAAATGTGCCTCACGAAAATTATATATTCTAGATGCCACAGAGGAAGGGAATTCTACTGAAGAGGAACCTGAACTCGAAGTAGAGGTATTATCCAACACACTTGAAAGTGACGAAGAAAATACACCAAAGGTTTCCTTCAACGCCCTTGCCGAATTTTTTGCCCCTCAAACAATGCGAGTAAAAGGGTATTTTAAGAAACAAAACCTTACCGTGCTCCTAGATTCTGGTAGCACGCACAATTTTATCGATCCAAAGGTGGCTAAACAAGCAAATTGTTTTATATACCCTTGCAATAACTTCGAAGTGATGATTGGAAACGGCGAAAAAATTGCATGCAAAGGAAAATGCAGAAATATAAAACTAACTATGGGAGTTTATACCATGCAAGGCGACATGTACGTCCTACCCCTAGGGGGATGCGACATTGTACTAGGCGTACAATGGTTAAGAACCTTGGGCGTAGTCCAATGGGAATTTGATGAACTATGGATGAAATTCACAACAAAGAACCAAACCTATATTATCCAAGGCCTGAAATCAGGACCTTCCCAAATCGTCAGCTCGCATAGAATGGAGAAAATTATCCGAAAAGGGAACAAAGGAATGGTCGCCCAATTATTTTCAATTCAACCTAGTCACCAAAAAGACGAGACACCAGAGTTACAAAAAATTTTAGACCACCATAAGGCGGTATTCAACGAACCAAAAGGACTACCTCCACAACGAAGTCACGATCACACTATTCCACTATTTCCAGGGCATCAACCTCCTAATATTAGACCTTATCGTTATCCATACCTCCAAAAGACCGAAATAGAGAAATTAGTACAAGAGCTTCTTACGACAGGAGTCATTAGACCTAGCAAAAGCCCTTACTCCTCTCCAATTATTTTAGTTAGGAAAAAGGATGGTTCGTGGCGTTTATGTGTCGATTTTCGAGCGCTAAATAAAATGACCATCAAAGATAAATTTCCTATTCCGGTCATAGACGAGCTACTAGATGAACTCCACGGGGCGGCTTACTTTTCCAAGTTGGACTTACGGTCAGGCTACCACCAAATACGAGTCGCTGAAAAGGATATTCCTAAGACGGCCTTTCGCACTCACGAAGGGCACTACGAATTCTTGGTGATGCCATTTGGCCTTACCAACGCTCCTTCTACCTTTCAAAGTCTAATGAATAAGGTATTTCACCCTTTCCTTCGTAAATTTATATTAGTTTTCTTTGATGACATTTTGATTTATAGCAAAACATGGGAAGAACATTTGGACCATGTTAGACAAGCGTTCCAAATCTTGAAGGAAAATCAACTTTATGCAAATAGATCAAAGTGTTCCTTTGGGAAACAAGAAATTGAATACTTAGGGCATATTGTCTCAAAGGAAGGCGTGATGGTAGATCCTTCCAAAATCGAGGAAGTGAAAAATTGGCCTATTCCAAAAACCGTAAAGGCTCTACGTGGGTTTCTTGGACTAACGGGATATTATAGAAAATTTGTCCAAAATTATGGTAAAATCGTTGCTCCTCTAACAACATTACTTAAGAAAAATGCTTTCAAATGGTCGCCTAAAGCGGACGAGGCCTTTATCACCTTGAAAACTGCAATGTGTACCACCCCTGTTCTAGCCATGCCCAACTTTTCTAAACCGTTCGTCATTGAAAGTGATGCTTCAGGAATAGGAATGGGAGCCGTACTCATGCAGGATGAAAGACCTCTAGCTTTTATAAGCAAAGCATTTTCTCCTAAGAATTTAGCTCGCTCTACATATGAAAAAGAGATGTTGGCGATTGTCCATGCTATTCAACATTGGAGGCCTTACCTTATTGGCCAACATTTCATTATACGCACCGACCATCATAGCTTGAAGTATTTTTTGGAACAAAGGACTAATACCCCGGAACAACAAAAATGGGTTACTAAACTTCTTGGCTATGATTATGAAATTACATATAAAAAGGGCAAGGACAACATGGCAGCCGATGCACTTTCTAGAAAATTTGAAGATATGCCTCAAGTCCATGCTCTTTCCTCCCTTATTCCTAAATGGGTAGATGAGGTGCATGAAGAATGGATAAATGATCCTATTACCCACGCCTTAATTCAACAACTTCAACATAATCCTAGTAGCAAACCTCCATACACTTGGAAGGACAATATATTAAGATACAAAGGGAGGATGGTCCTCACCCCCAATTCAACTTATCGAAAGAAACTTCTTCATGAGTTACATACCTCACCCATTGCAGGCCACTCAGGGTTCTTAAAAACCTATAAAAGAGCCACTACCTCCTTCTATTGGGTAGGAATGAAAAATTACATCAAAAACTTTGTAAAAGAATGTGAAGTGTGCCAAAGACAAAAGGGGGAGACCATCGCTATTCCCGGATTACTTCAACCTCTTCCTATACCCACCAAAACATGGGCAGATATTTCTATGGACTTTATTGAAGGATTACCTAAATCAGGCGGAAAAACAACCATTTTCGTAGTTGTTGATCGTTTATCTAAATACGCCCATTTTTGTCCAGTGGCTCATCCTTATACCGCTAGCACTATAGCCCACCTTTTCCTCGATAACATCTTTAAATTACATGGTATGCCCTCCACAATTATTAGTGATCGCGACCCAACTTTCACTAGTACCTTTTGGAAGGAATTATTCAAATTACAAGGTACTCAACTTCGTATGAGCTCCGCTTACCATCCTCAAACCGATGGCCAAACCGAAGTTGTAAATAAATGCTTGGAAACATACCTTCGATGTTTTGTCTCTACTCAACCACTCCATTGGGTAAGGTGGCTTTCACTAGCAGAATGGTGGTATAACACTTCATACCATACGTCCATCAAAATGACTCCTTACGAAGCACTATATGGTCAAACACCACCATCCCTCACTTCCTATATTCCAGGGACTACAAAAGTCCATGCGGTGGAAACGGAACTTGCTAGTCGAGAGGACATACTACGGACCCTAAAAGAGAACCTACACACCGCCCAACATCGCATGAAGCAGCAAGCCGATCAACATAGAAGCGAACGTAGTTTCCACGAGGGTGATATGGTTTTCTTACGTCTCCAACCTTACCGGCAAACCTCTCTTAAACAAAAAGGTTCTCAGAAGTTAGCACCCAAATTTTACGGGCCGTATAAAGTTCTCCAACGTATTGGGACCGTTGCTTACAAACTTGAGCTTCCTCCCTCTTCCAAACTTCACCCCGTATTTCATGTATCTTGCCTTAAGCTCGCAATCGGAACACATATCACGACACAAACCACTCTTCCAGAATTCTCTGAGGATGGAGTACTTTTAGTCGAGCCAGAAGCTATCTTGGATCGCCGCTCTCGTCACCTTCGTACTCGCGATATCACGGAAGTGTTAATCCATTGGAAAGGTCTACCTTTAGAAGACGCGACGTGGGAAACTCTTCACGATATCCAGCAGCAATTTCCAAATTTCCAGCTTTGAGGACAAAGCTCCTTTAAGGGGGGTGGCATGTTAGGACCCTCCTAACATATTGTAATTATATTTATCAGGGGTGCGTCTTTCCAATCGCACCCCATCCTTCATATTTATGGTACATCACCATATTCATTTTAAATCATCAAATACATTCATTTAAAATATATATATATATATCAATATTGCAGGTTAAACTCAATATTTTCCAAAAGCGATTCTTATCCAAAAACGATACAGTTATTTCTGATTTAATCCTAACTTTCACATTGCTGGTGTCTTAACATAATACCATTGAAGAAATTTATAGTGATCTTCAAAAAGAGGTTCCTTATAGAGCATTTCTATGCCTAAAATTTGATGATTTTTCTAGCTTAAGGCAAGGAACAAACATAATGGAGCTATACTAGAAAAATTTAATAATATTATTGAAGGGTGTACCTGCCTATAATAATAAAATTTGGGTTCATAAGTTTACTCATGGGTTGTAATCTAGGATAAAGCATGATGTATACATGCATGAGCCTAAGTCATTACAAAATGTGTATGACTTGGTGAAGAAATCAAAGTTGCACTTTCATTACAAATGTGACACCTTATCCAAGCAAGATCGACAGGCACTAAGGAAGAGGAATAGCTATGGGTTTGTAAAATGGGAGGGTTAACAAGTTTAGAAGGCTAAAACCCCCCAAAATTTTGAGAAGAAATCTAATAGAAATCAGAATAAGTTCAATAAATTTTATAAGAAATGCAACAACTCCAATAACGCTAAGCCTCAACCGCACAAACCATAAACTTTAGCTCCAACAATCAAAGGAGAGGTGCAAAAGTCAAAAAAGCAATAAGGATCCAAATATGGGTGTTACCATTGTAGAGGGCTACATTTTGCCACACAGTGTTTGCATCATCCAAGGCCTAGAATGTCCAATTCTAAAGGAAAGGAACATGCACACCAGATCTACGCTACAACTAGGAGTCAAAAGCTTGAGGGGAAAACTACCCCATTGATTATAAAAGGTAATATTTTTAATAAGTAAGTGAATATTTTAGTTGATATTTGAGCCACTGATAGTTTCATTTCTTGTAATTTAGCAAAGGATATTCCAAAAATGCCAGGATATTTAGCTCATGGATGGAAGATTGAGTATGGTTCTGGAAAAACCTTTTCAGTAAACCAGTGTTTTCCTATGGCAAAAATTGCTTTTGCTAGTGGAACCACAGATGGTTGCTTATATGTAGCTCCACTTCATGCCTTCGATGTGATCCTAGGGGTGGATTGGTTACAAGCCCATAGAGTCGTAATCAAATTCCAAGATATATGGATCAAGTATTCTAAAGAAGGTAAGGAAAGACTAAGAATTCATAGTGAGCAGGGGGTATTCAAACCCTAGATGTTTTCAGATATGCAATTAAAGAAAACCCTCAGGAAAGTGTTGGGACTAAAATGAAAGAGATAATATTACAGATAAAAGTATTACAATATATAGGTAGGAGGCCTATATCAAGACATGACAAGTGTCAAGTGAAGCTGACAAGTGTCAAGAAGGCATAGTGCACATTAGAGATTCTAATATTCCCCCTTAATGTGCACTATCCTAACTATAGAAAAAAAAAGTCAACATTAGGTAACATTTCCCCTTAATATTGACTTCTCTAAATGGAACTTGTCATCCTCATTTATTACATAACTTGGTCTAGGCTCGTGCTCTATGCGCTTGGCTCTCTAGCTAAAAAAATGCTAGATCGACGATGTATACATCTCGGTCTGTTGCCATAGGGTCAGCCACTTCCTCGGGTCTGTTGCCTTTGGGTCAGCCATCTAAGTGCCTCAGGGTCATCATGGGTGCCTCAGGGTTAGCCACTCCTGGGTCTATTGCCTCTGCAGGTCATCCTCAAAGGATGTTGCCTCTCGTAGGTCACTAACTAGGTTCACCATGAATATCATCCCCCCTCATGGTGAAACTCAATCTAGAAGGTTGTGGTCTCTACCGAACAATGCACCTTAATACAAAGGAAAAAATGAGCCATATAAGAGTGTCGGTCTCTACCAAAAATGCACTCAATACAATAAAATGAGCCATAAATCCAAATATGGAGGAGAAAAAGAAGAGAATAAGAGAATCTTCTGGAGTTTCTTCGTCTGTAGTCTTCAGAAGTAGATCCAAAAAAAACCTTAGATAGAGTCTAGGGTGTCTATGTCTGTAGTCTCTAGAGTAAGTGTCCTTATGGTAATTACCTCATCTTACCAGAAAGCATGGATAACCAGCCCCTGCATCCGCCAAGTAGATAAAGGAGAATACTAGATACTAGGTTCACTTACAAGTGCCTTGGGAGTGTCGGGTTCAACCGAGAGTGCACTCCAAGGTAGTAAAATTTGAAGCTAGAAAAAACTCAAATGAAACAGCCTCAAAATTACAAATTAACACCACCAATGTGTCCATCTCGAAAAAACATTTTCGACGGCTATAAATACCCCTATGTTTGGGTCTCAAAGGGGCCTCCATCATGTTGAAAAACAACATGCCTCTCCAAAGCAGCAACTAAACATCGCACTATGGCAGCATCACACTATAGCAGAATAAAAAATGGCATCTCATTTTCCCTATAAGGGAAATTACAATGGCCATGTAAGGCCCTTCCACGACATGTGGAAAAAAGAAAATGCCCCACTATCATTTTTAAATAAATATGCCACTTACAAAGGAATTACAGTCCATCTATTCACGTGAAAAACATTATTGGCCCATACAATAGAAAAAGTGAACCCCTCCACTTTTTAAAAATTGCCCCCTCTCACTTATGAAAAAAATACCCCACTTTGAAATAAAATGCCCCAAAATCATAAGAAGCCCCAAAATCATGGGCCACATCATCAATTATAAAAAAAATTAAAAAAAAAATTGTCAATGCTGAAATCAGTCTTTACTAAAGCGTCGCCAAAATTGAAACACCCCACCTACTATGGTGGTCATCGTGGCTTCACGCATAGGTCCATAAGAAACGTCCATTCTGAAATTGTCGTAACAAGACCAACCTGCCATAATAGTCATGTCACCATTGACCTCGTTCTTAGAAGCAATATGTACCTCCAAACACTACAGCTTCATTTTCGATCTGTGCCTTGTTCTGATAGAATGCAAGCTTCGTACCTTGCTTCGTTTCATCGTGCTCTCTTCGCTTGCAAATGGAAAACTCATAGGAATATCCACTATGACCATATATGACCATATGATTGGCCATTCCACTTTTAAAACACAAATCAATGATCTATCAATCGTGATCTCATCAAGGCAGAGAGGACACTCTTGGTAAACACTCAAATCTGGATCTATCAATAGTTGGTTGGCATTGCAAATATTACGGTATCCTCGAGCATCACCATGAGGACAGAATGTAAATCACCCCTGGTAAAGTTCACGTATCCACTCGAAACAAATTCCATGAGACAAAATAAATGCAATATCGAGCAAACATTTGTCAAACCATCGATGGGATAATGAAAATAGGTGCTCCACACCATGCTTCACTAATGAAAATAGGCACTCCACACTGCGCTCCACGAAAATATAGCATTGTGAACAAAAATAATATTGCTAAAAAAAATAAACCTCCATTCTTCAATAGCAAATCGATGTCTGGCGATCATGCACTTGCAGGCTTTGAATCCTCGAGCCATCAACACATCAGCGTTGCAGTTTGAACCTCGTTGTTCCCATCGGATGGATGAGATGGCATCTTCAATCGAATAGGGTGCATTACACATCGACCACATTCCAATCGCGGCTCCAGCATGTTGTTCACTCCCATTATCACACAGCTCCCTAGACGAGTTTAAAAAATCAAGCAGACCTCCATGAACCTGCTCCACAGCATATCATTAAATTGTGCATTGCTCCTAGTTGTGTCATTCAGTAAACCCGCTCCATGGCATATCCCACTGTATAGTAAACTATAGACTCTTTGTAGCAAACCTGGTCTGTGGTAAACTTTTACCTTCGAAACACATAAAATAGCCATCAAGAAAAATCTTAAAACAACACTCATTATTTCTTCAACACCTCCACATGGAATCTTCATTCTCACAAAATCCGATGAGTGCTCCAGTCTGAAATGGCTAGTCAGGAACTAGCGAAAACTTTTGTGCCTCCTTTGCATCATGCTAGTAATTGAAAATTGAGCTCTTGACACCGTATCTCCATGCGTATGGCATCCTTGGAGGCATCGCATTGCTACCAGAGCAAGTCTCCCATGTCTATTGTGCTATGACAGCAAGTCTCCAACCTCACACCTCGATACATCCTGTGATGATTTTACGGGCATTTTCAAAGCACGACCTCTGCCATCAAATGCGGCACCGATGAAGTGGAGATATGTTTTAGCAATAAATCTCGACGGACTAGTCCACCGCCTTCTCCTCCTTGTTGCACGGGATTTAAAATTTCCATAACCAACACTAGCACCAAATCGCATGTAACGACTATCTTCATCCTTAAATTTTACCTCAAACAATGGTGCCTCAAACTAATCATGAATCAAATCTGTCACCATTTTATTTTTAGTGTCTATTTTTCCACCATTTGGCCTACGTCCATTTAGTGTGGTCTCATGATTTTGAAATCGTTCTCACAAACCAGTATCTTCCTAGTGCAATGTTCCCATAGAGGAGTGTTAAGCCTATGTCTATCGCGGCATCTCGATTGCATAGAAGCCACTGAATATGGACCTTTGATGAAACCTCATAGCATGACGTCTTCAAGGTGTGGTCTACAAATCAGCTACTTTGATAATGGACTCCACTAAAGCAAATATTAAAACTGCGCTACCCTCTGAGAAAAATTGGCACTAATTACGAAATTGTAATCATCGATGTTTCTGGGCAGCTTCAACCTTTCTGGGTGTTCTAGACTTGGTGGAGGACAATTTGAAAAAACATTCGCACGATCAATAAAAAAACATTGCTAGATCTAAATGGTTGAAAAAAATAGTAAATTGTATCCAATTTTTCGTTCTTCTACCAAGAACTACTTGTGTGGACGGATACATAGACAGTCATTTTTCTTAGACTTTTTGGTTTCTGATCCATCCCATGGATGGAGAGCATACTCCCTCAGTCAAAAAAAAAATTGGGAGAAAAATGAAGAAATGGAAAAATGGGGGGAAAATGAGGGGGGGGATTTCCATGAGGGAAATCCCTCCTCAAGCTCACAAGGCCAGAGAAATCCTGGAGCTCTGATACCAAATGTTGGGACTGAAATGGAAGAGATAATATTACAGATAAAAGTATTACAATATATAGGTAGGAGGCCTATATCAATACATGACAAGTGTCAAGTGAAGTTGACAAGTGTCAAGAAGACATAGTGCACATTAGAGATTCTAACAGAAAGGAGGGATAGTCTATGTGATTAAGCTAAATGAAGCTAGAGAAGACCAAAAGAAAGAGGTGTTGGAAACACACCCAATTTTACAGGATTTTAAGGATGTATTTCTTGAGGATTTACCTAGACTCCATCTTGTGTGGGACTTTAATTTCACTATTGATCTTATGTCAAGAGCAAAATCAATTCATATATATCTATATAGGATGAATCCTATCGAGATGTAGGAATTAAAGGTACAACTATAGGAGTTATTAGAAAAGGGGTTGATAAAACCAAGTGTGTCACCTTGGGGTGCACCGGTTCTATTTATAAAAAAAGAAAGATGGTTTTTTAAGGTTGTGTATTGACTACAATATGTTGAATAAAGCTACAATCAATAACCGCTATCCCCTACCTAGAATTGAAGATTTATTTTATCAACTAAGAGACGTCATGATGTTCACTAAGATCAACTTGAAATTAGGGTATCACCAGTTAAGGATACGTGAGGAGGATACTCACGAGATGGCATTCAAGACTAGGTATGGGTACTATGATTTTAGAGTTCTACCCTTTAGACTGGCTAACACCCTAGCCACCTTCATGAATTTAATGAACAGTGTGTTCAAAAGGCACTTAGACCATTTTGTCCTTATATTTCTAGATGATATCCTAATATACTCTCAAAACAAGGAAGAACACGATAAACATATCAAGATCATGTTAGAGTTGTTAAGGGAAAACCAACTCTATGGAAATCTAGCCAAGAGCAATTTCTATGTTTCAAAGGTACGATATCTAGGACATATTATATTAGTAGAAGGAATTGTTGTGGATCTAGAGAATATTGAAGCCATATTAAACTAGCCACCCCTACTAATATTACTAAGATATGAAGCTTCATGAGGTTAACGGGCTACTATAGATATTATATAAAATCTTTCTCAAAGATTATTGCAAAAATAACTAACCTTCAAAATAAATGGAAGGAATTCAAATGGACGAAAAAGTGTGAAGCTACCTTCGCATTATTGAAATAGAAACTCACTACCACACCAATATTGAAAATTTTAGACCCTCAAGGAGATTTTTTAGTATGTACTGACGCATCGTTGGAAGGGTTAGGAGGAGTACTCATGCAAGAAGAGTCAGTAGTAGCTTATACTTCAAGAAAGCTTAAAAAACATGAATTTAATTATGCTACTCATGATTTCGATCTAGTTTTTGTGATGCATGCTCTAAAGTTTTGGCACCACTATCTGGTGGGGAGACCTTTTGAATTGAAATCTAACCACCAAAGTCTAAGGTACATATTTACCCAACTAATACTCAATGCGAGACAGAGAATATGGATCTAGTTTCTCATTGTGTTTGACTTTGAAATTATGTACATAAAGGAGAAAGATAATAAGGTTGTAGATGCCTTGAGCAGCAGGAGACACATAGCAGCGATAACTAAACGTCACATAAATTTGATGGACCAAGTGAGACAAGAGCAATATCATAATGAGTATTTCTTGGAAATTCAAGCTAGAATGGACAGAGACCCTAAGGGTAATAAGGATTTTGGAATGATAGATAACATTTTGTGTTACAAAGGTAGAATAATCATACAAAAAGTATGTAATTTAAGGAAGCTTTTAATGTAAGAAGCCCATAGATCTCCTTATTCTGCTCACCCTAGAGGGGCAAAAATTAGGGAAAACATGAAAAGAATCTTCTTCTAGATAGGGATGAAGGATATCACCAATTTTATTGCTTGGTGCCTCGAATGTCAGAAGGTTAAGGCAGAACGTAAGCATCCCATAGGACAGTTGTATCCACATAATGTACCTATGCAAAAATGATAGGTCATATCCATGGATTTTATAGTAAATTTACCTAAGACCAAGTACCAACATGATGTGATCCTTGTAGTAGTCAAAAAATTGACTAAGGTTGCACATTTTATACCTAGAAGAACCAAGGACGATGCTCAGGTGGTGGCTAATACATTTGCCAAAGAAGTGTTCTGATTGCATGGGTTTCTAGAAGTAATCATCTCTGATAGGAATTATAAGCTCACTTTTGAATTTTGGAAAGCCCTTCATCGTGCAATAGGTACAAAATTAAATATGAGTTTGACATACCACCCTGAGATATATGGTCATATAGAACATGTAAAACAAGTAATAGAGGACATGCTCTGCATGTATTGCATGGATCATAAGTCTCATTGGGAAGACTATCTACATCTGGTAGGTTCACCTATAATAATGGGTATCACTCATATCTAGAAATGGCACCTTTCGATTCCTTATATGGATGAAAGTGTAGAATGCCATTGTCTTGGGATAACCTAGAAGCTAGAGTTGTGATTGGGCCAAAAATGGTCAGAGAAATGGAAGATCAATTGAACGTAATCAGGCAAAGACTCAAATAAGTTGATGATAGGTAGAAGAGTTATTATAGCATACAAAGTGTTCCTAAGGGTTAAACCAATAAAAAGTGCAATTAAATCCATGAAGTTGGATCCATGGTTTGTAGGACCTTTTGAGATCACCAAAAAATTAGTTCGGTTGCATACCGACTTGCTTTACCTTCTAATATATCAAAAAACCATGATACTTTCCACATATCTTTGCTTAGGAAATATGTTGTTGACCCTGAACATGTGTGAGATGTTTTTAATTTCCATATGGCAAATCCAAAGGCAATTGAAGTGATGCCAGTAAATATTCTCGAGTCCATTCTAAGACTATCCGAAATTAGACTCTTGAGAAATGTAAGGTCCAATGGGACCCTTTCTATGAAAGGAATGTCACTTGGAAGAAAGTTGAGGATATACAAAAATAATTTTCCTTCTTGTTTGAAAATTTATGAATGTAATAATTTGCTTTTGTTTGTTATTGTTTGTAAAACTGGAATCACTAGGGACAGTGTTTAGTCCCAACGAGGTAGGATGTCATGACCCTCCCTGAAAAACTTTTTGGCATGATAAAATAATGTATTAATTAAGAAAGTTTAAATACTTGGTTTTGTGCAATTAATTTGTTGTGTTATGTTAGTTGATATCGAATAATATGATACTGCTAATAAATTGCCAATGTGTAGGATCATGTATGCTCGTAGGTGGAAGAAGTTGAGTCATCCACTAGAAACGAGGGTACTTGAGGTTGGGTAAGTGATGATAAGGCAAAATAGGGGTAACATTGATGGATACCTTCATATAGGTATGCATGATCAGTTAGGTATAATCGTCAATAACCAACCACAACCAACCACTTTGAGCCTCAGTTGATAGCCTAGTAGCTATAATAAATTCTCAGGCTAAGACAAGTGACTGAGTTGATAGAAATATTCCTTCTGTTTCTTATGCATATGTTTGATTATCTTTTACTTCATAACTATCTGCATAAATGAGTTACCTCTAAAATATTTTTATATTACCTAAAAACCTCTTATTCTCTTTTTTTACAAATCATAGGAGAATTATTTTAAATGATAATTGAGCTTCATTTATAAATAATATGTTAGAATTATTTTAAATGATAATTGAGCTTCATTTATAAATAATATGTTAGAATTATTTTAAATTATAATTGAGCTTCATTTATAAATAATATGTTAGAATTATTTTAAATGATAATTGAGCTTCATTTGAAAATAATATGCTAAATTACTTTAAATGATAAATGGACTTCATTTCTAAGTAATATATTAAAAAAATATAATAATAAATAATATATTGTTCCTTTCTTCGAATGATGATGGTCAATTCAAGCATGGATCAACCTCTTGAAAACTCAATGGCTCTATTATCGATTCAAGAGCAGCAAGTTGCACATTCAAAGGGATGGGAACATCTGCCAGCGATGAAAGGGAGAGTTCCATTTATGACCAATATTGTCAAGGATTCGAGCACATTAGATCTGATGCTAGCCATTGCGTTGAGTAGTTGAGGAATTTATGATGGACGGTGAAGCATTGGGGAGTGGAGAGATACATGGAGGAGGATGGGACTTGGAAGGTGAAAGAGAAGCTCGAGGAAGAGAAATGATTAGGGAAGTAAATAAAGGAGGGGAATTCACTTTTTGCGATGAAAAGAAAGAGGATGGAGATGACTAGAAGAGGAGGCAAAAACCAGCAAGGGAAAAGAGGAGATTGCTTCACGCCCAGGACATTGGAGCTAGTAGGATTTAAGGTTGGTATTCATTCTATCGCATGGGTTTGTTTAAAGCTAGATAAGGAAGGAAGGTTGTACTCCTTGGTTGCTCTTTGAACCTGTTACTTCTAGTTGTATCCTCATGTTAGGATAGTTTGTTTGTGGGAAGTAATACCCTTAACCTGGACTATCGTTAGCTTAATTTTGGAAGTTTCCTCCATTGTTGGAAATCAGGGCTTTAGTGTTGATGCCCTATATCCCCTAACGTCTAAAAGCGTAGACATGATTGAGTGTACTCCATGTTCTCTTAGTATGATCTTTACCTTAGTTGTAGAGGCATTGGGTGGGGAGAACACCTTTCAGGCATTGCTCAACCTCATCACCCGTGCGTCAGACTATGGGTAAGTCTTCCATTGGGCAGTGTTGATTTTGTCGATCCAGTTTGGGCCTAAGTTAAATAATCTACTATGTTTGGGAATCCCTTTCCTTCTTGTTGGACGACACTAATCATTGGGTGCATCGAGGTGGTATTCTCCTTGCCTAGATGGTAGAAAGATCTTGGTTACCTATGTTGGTCAAGTACCCTAGAAACCTTGATAGGAATGGTGCTTCATCCTAGGTATATAGGTTGTCATCTTGCCATCCCTCATTGAAGCTTTCTGCCTGTGTTGGCTTAGCGCGTTAGTGCCCTTAGAGTGGGAAGGAAGCTCTGCAATCCTTGGGCAATTGCAAACCTTTTTAGGTAGGTATCATGGCTCGAAAAGTCATTGTCTCGTGAGTTAAGGTAGGTGTCATGGCTTGGGAAGCCATTGTTTTGTGAGTTTTACCTTGGTTGTGCTTTGTTATTTAAATAATGGAATAGCTTATTCTATCAGTAATAGATTTCAATTAGAATTGTTAAATAAATTAAGTATGAATTTTTAATTTAAATAGTACCAAAGCATAGTTGATTTCCATAAATTAAAAATAGATTTAATTTAGGAAAATAGATAACTTGCACTATTTCATTAAATTAATAAATGAATCTAATTTGTGATATAAAAGAAAAGATAGTTTATTTTTAAATTGAAGTTATGGGGCTTTAATTTAGTAAATAAATGGGTAAATGATTTCATAAGTTAAAGTAAGGAAAGATTTCATTTGTGAAATAAAGAAATGTATTATTTTTATAAATTGAAAGTGTAAGCTTTAGTTTATAGAAAATAAAGGAAATGATTTTAAGAGTTTCATTGATTAAAATTGTGAACTTTAGATTAGTGAAAGGAAATAATTTTTTAGATTTCATTTATTATAGTTGTGAACTTTAGATTAATGAAAGGAAGTAATTTTAATGATTTCATTAATTAAGTTGTGAACTTTAGATTAGTGAAAGGAAATGATTATAATGGGTTTATTAATTAGAGTTGTGAGCTTTAGTTAATAATAAAGAAATGGTTTATTGATGGATTAGGGTAGGTGAATTTGATTCATTAAATAAATGGTAATAGTTTATTCGTAAACTAAAGGTATGGAATCTAGTTTATGGAATGAACGGGAAAAGGTTTATTTTTAAATTAAAGGAGTAAAGATTTAATTTAGTGAATAAATGAAAGGATTGTTCTAGAGGTTAAAGGTATGGGACTTTTTTTCCCTAGGTTCTTTCAAACCTACTAGGACATCATTGGCCCTGATCTCTACCTAGCTATTTCTGAAATGTAGCTCACCAAAACCATTCCCAGGGACATCAATTCCACTTTCCTCACTCTCATTCCCAAGGGGACCAATTCCTGGTCCCTGTCTGATTACCGCTCCATTAACCTTTACAATATCATTTATAAAATCATGTCCAAAGTTATGGCTTATAGACTCATAGGCATCATCCCTTCCACCATTGATCCCTGCCAAGGGAGTATTGTCAAGGGGTGGAACATTGTTGACGGTGTCATCACAGTTCACGAGCTTATCCACTCAACCCATATCTCCAACAAGTCTACCTTCTTCCTGAAGCTTGATATGAACAAGGCCTTTGAAATTCCTCCTCAAGTTTGGCTTCCATGATAACTGGGTCAATTTGATCTCAAATTGTATCTCCTCTTCTTGGTTCTCCATCCTTGTCAATGGGTCAACAGTGGGTATTTCCCTAGTACCAAAGGACTAAGACAAGGGGACCCCCTCTCCCCTATTCTCTTCATCATTCTGTATGAGAGCCTGGGGAGGGCCATCAAATATACCTACTCTAGAATATTGATATATGATATTAAAGCTACCTCCAGCCTTCAACTCATCAATAATTTTTCAATGAAACCATGTTGGCCACTTCAGCCTCTGTTGCTAAATCCAAAATTATTAAGTCTATTCTCAACATCTATAAGGAAGTTGTTGGTTAGAGGATCAATTTCACCAAGATCAAACTCTACTTCATAAACACCCCCATCAAGTGATAGGTCAAAATTACAGATATTTTGGGATGCGCCATTGTTGTTTTCCCAACCACATACTTGGGCCTCCCAATGTTTCAAGGAAGACCAACCAAGACTATGTGGAACAATATCACCAAAATAATCCACAAGAAATTTATAGGTTGGAAAGGGGCTCTCCTCTCCCAAGCAGGTAAATCAACCTTGGTCAAGTCTATCCTCCAAAGCATCTCGATGTACTTTCTGTCAGTCTTCAAAATCCCAGTGGCTATGGGAGAAGCTATAGAGAAGATCCAAAAATTCTTCCTATGGGCAGGGTCTGATAACCAACATAAGTTTCACATGATGGCCTGGTATAAAGTGTGCACTCCAAAAGATAGAGGTAGGCTTGGGTTGTGCAATATTAGTCTCATGAACCAGCCCCTTTTGGCCAAACAGGCATGGAAGGTTGTCACCAATACCAATTTGGAGTGGATGTCTATTGTCAAATGAAAATATTTGTAATAGCATTCTTTCAGGGATGAAGGGATTCCCATTAATGGTTTCCACTTTTAGCAATCCATAACCCACACCAAGCACCTTCTTCAACAAGGGATAATATGGCAGCTTGGCGATGGCAAAGATATTGACTTTTGGCATGAACCGTGGGCTAGGGATGAGCCCCTTGTCAAAGATCCTAATATTGCTACAATAAAATACCTCACTGATAACAAATTCGGTCCCAAAGTTGTTGAATTCATCACTATAAACTAAGATAGCTATATATGGAAATAGATATAGTTTAGATTCATAAATGCTATCATTGATAAAGCTATGGTATCCCTACAGGCTATTCTTAGGGTAACTTTCATTCCCTAGACTCAGGTGGTAGATAAACTTTACTGGAAAGGCACCAATGATGGCCGTTTATCCATAAAATATACTTCTCAATTGGTAGATAGGCCTCCTAAGCATCCCATCACCATTGACATCCCAACCACAGTCAAGTCCATTTGGCTCAAGTACTTGGTCTCGAAGGTGGCGTATTTCTACTAGCTAGCAATCCACAACAGAATATTAACCATAGGAAATTTGATCAAAAGGGGTGTAATTATCCCCAAAAGGTGTTATCTTTGCACTAAGGTGTGGGATACCACCAAACATCTCCTCCTTGAATGCCCCTTTGCCTAGGATGTTTTCTCTTCCCTGATCAGTAGGTTCCACTTCAAATGGATGTGGCCCAAATCTATCCTAGACTTGTTCACCCAGTGGCCCAATGTCTTTAGGAATACCAGGCTCAAATTCCTATGGAAATCCCTACTACACCATGTGATTTGGCAAATATGGTTGGAGCAGAATAATCGCATATTCAATGATAGCCCTAAAAATCCTAAAACAGTGGCTATTAGAGCATTATCCTTTGCTATCAAAAACACCAGCCTCATCCCTTGTATAGACATCCCAACTTCTTGGATAAAGTCTCTTCTTTTTAAATATTTGGGTATTTCGACTTAGTGCACCAGAACTCAGAATCTGCCTAGTACCAGGAGTAATGATAAGTGGAATCCCCCACCCCTAGGTTGACTTAAGGTCAATTTCAATAGATCATCCAAAGGAAATCTAAGGGATTCTGGGTCTAATGGCATCATCAGGGACCATGCTCGAAACATCATTATGGCTTTCGTTGAAAACTTTGGGGTCTAAACTAACAACTACATGAAATCCCAAGCTCTCTGGAGGAGAATTAAGGTTAGAAGATATTTGACTAATCTTATCATGTTCGAATGCGATTCCTCTATAGTAGTTAGTCACATGAACAATAACAACAACAATGGAGGTTGGAATATCCATAACATAATTCAAGAGTGCTAAGCCTCCCTAATTCAACACCCTCAAAGCATGATACATCATGTGTTTAGAGAAGCGAACAAGGTGGCAGACCTTCTGGCCAATAGAGCAGCCAACCAAACCAACATGATCATCTAGGAAGATGACTTCCCCTAGGATGTCCTCAAGGTAGCCAATCATGATGTGGAGTGCAACCAAAAATAGCAGTACTAGCTGCCATGATGGTGTTTTTTCAACACCAAAGGTGTTTTCGATCAATACCAATCTTAAACAAAAATAAGTCATGAATTGTAGCTCTTGCTGCCATGAAGGTGTTTTCCCTCAACACCATGGATCTTTGGGACTTAACTGTTTACATTATTTTTTGGATTTTTTTTAGTACGTCCATTTTTATTTAATACCTTTCTTATGCTAATGTGCCCTGTCAGCCCTTTTATCCCCTACTTTCTCTGTGCCTCCACCCTTTTTCCCTCATTTTCTCCCATGTCTCATCATCCATTCACCACCCCACCTCTTTTCTCCTTCACCTATTCCTTATGCCATCCGGTCCATCCACCTCACCACTTCCTTACATTTTAGTCCTCCCCCTATGAGCCTTGTTAAGGTCAATTTTCTTACCTACTATTCCCAATTATGCACTGATTTTGTTGTGATGATCATTTGCCTCTCACACCTAAGTCCCTGACCTCTTAATATCTTCCTTGTATTTTTTGTGAGCATTCACTTGAGGATTTTTTATCAGCTTGATAGAAGCTTTCTCGAAAGCTCTATTTGCCCCATTTTTAGTGGCATGATGGCCTTGACTGAGCCTACAAACCTCATGCTCGATCTGATGACTAAAGCCCTAATCGACGACAAGAGATTCATCCCTTTCTTCAATATTTTCACTGGAACATATGATGATGTGACCAACGACTTTGTCAAATCATGGAACAAAGGCAAATTTCAGGTCTAAGGTTTACGCTTTGAGGTAAGCATCCACACTATTGCTAAAGTTTCTAGTTTACCACCTGTAGGTAGGGTCGTCCGTAGGGATAGACATAATTTCAAGGATGAGACAGACCATTTCCCTAATAATAGGAAGGATTTGGTGTGGTAGAAAAAGGGTGTGCTTCGTTCATCTCTACCCCAACCCTAGGATACTATCATCATCCCTGTCATCCAATACATTATTGACGATGACCCCAATAGTCCCTTGCATGCTTACCACCTCACTTTCGTTAACCATCTCTACGATGTCAAGCCAATCAACATCCCTGACTTCCTCTTTTGTTCCATCAGCATTACTATTACAAATTTTAGGGAGTGCAAGTCCTCAAAACCCCTCGTCACCAAGGACTGTTCTCTGTCCTTTATAGGCATACCCTGGTGCACCAGGCTTCCATTCGTCTCCCTACCCACTCCTCCAGCCCTATGCCCTCATCCGCATCCACCCATAATATTGAGGTGATCCCTCCCCTTCACCCTCTCCTGATGAGCCCCCCCATTTTTTGAGACTCCTGTCGGTTCCCCCTTGAATAAATCCAACCCTGTCCAAACCAACAATAATAAAGAATCCTTCCCTGCCCCCACACTCAAGGACTCTATCCCTTCATATCGTTGCCCTCCTAGCAAGCCTCTAAGAAGTAAGCATAAATATTTTTGCCCCACCTAAAAGAGCAAGAAATATCATAAGCTAAAGTCTCAAAATATGAGTGCTCAGCACCCATCACCAGAGGTCATCAACAACGAAGACAAGGTAATGATCAGTAATACCAAAGATATGTTGCACACCTCCACCATCAATCACATCAACAAAGTGGTAGAACACTTGAATTCATATGCCAATTCATCCGAGAGATCGGTTCCTTCCTATTTAATGCCATTACTAAAATACAGAAGCTCCCTACTATGCTCAAGGTCCTCTGGACTTATGATCAGAAAGACAACATGGAGTAGGAAGACAAAAAGGAATCACGGTAGCTTTGGGAAGGTGACTACAGGTAATTGTACTGACTCTGTGAGTTTTTATTTCATCTCAGTTATGTTTGTGATGTTTATGGCCATGGTTTGGCTAGTCCACAAGGGGTCGGACCCCAAACTATTTTTGTCATACTTTGTCAATTTTTTACCGTCGTTATTGTTCATACCCATTGTAACAGGGACGAGCCCCTTTAACCCGATCTATAAATAAAATATTTTACCTACCAAAAAAAAAAGTATGGGACTTTAATGCTTTAAGACAATACTTGGTTTGATTTAAGTAATAACCATGATCTAAATGGTGCATGTTGAGTAACTCTCTAAGGGTATTAGAGAGGATATAGTAAAAGTAATGATTCTTTTATGATATCAACTATGTTATTAGATGGTTAAGAACTTGATTAAATTGTATAGTTGTAATTTGACAAAGTAAAGAAGGTAAATGCCTTTAGAGGCATGCCTATCCTGAACCATGAGTGTTCTGATCACCTACTATCCTCAAATTATCGATGGAAAGAGTTGGATGACAAATGATACCAACTGGATCACTTGCATCGATTTTTCTTACAATTTACGTAATTATGCTCCAATAGATTAGATTTATGGGGAGATTTCCTTGATGAAATTGATGTAATATATTCTTTATTAGTATGGAGGATTTGGCATAAATATTTACATGTAATAATTTCTTATTTTTTGAAATATGTACCTTTAAATTACTATTTGATTTACTTATGTCTTGTATTGAATTCTTCTAGTTAATGTTTATTTTCTTAAATGTTGTTTCCTTCTAGTACCTTTGCATGTTTCATGGATTATGTTTTGTTATGGATTATGTTTTTTTAAATTTAGTATCTAGATCTATCTTTCCATACTTCAACTGCTTCCCATACTTCATTTCCAAGTGCCATTAGATGAAACTTCATCTTTGTGCTCCATAGTGTATAATTGTTCCCATAGAAAAATGGTGCTGAATTTCTTGAGGATCCACTTTGAGAATCCATCTATGTTCTTGTAAGATTTTACTTAAAGATGTTAAACTCTTCTGAAGGAATTTGCCATGATACCAATTGAAGAACACAAGCTTATACTGAGAGGGGGGTGAACAGTATAAGACCACTTTTTACTTTTCTTTCCAAATCAATATTATGCAATGTATCAATAGCAATATCAACAACTAGTAATCAAAGCAATGCACAAATCACCACACACAATAGAGACACCAATTTAACGTGGTTCACCCAATGTGGGCTACTCCACTGAGAAAATATTTCACTAAAATTTTCTCAACAAATCTCTTGGGAATCCTTTCCCTATTACAATGTTTATGGACCTCTATCCAAAGGAGACACCAATCCCCTAATCAAGTTCATGGATCTCTATCCATAGGAGAACTCTTTCTCCTTAGCTTTGGCTGGTGATCTTCTAGAAGAACTGTTGCCTCCACTGCACTAGCTTATGGATCTCTATCCACTGAAGACTCTTGCCCTCACATAGAAGACCTATCTTCACTGCCCTGGCTAATGGACCTCTATCCACTAGAGACTATCATCCTCTATACTCTGTCACCTCCAAAGCTTGCTCTCACTTTTCACAAATCTCCCACTTCCTTCGATCTAGCACAAATTTGCTCAATCTCTATCCTCAAATCTACACTAAACACAGTCCTTCGGTCTAGCACAAATCTGCTCAATATCTATCCTCAAATCTGCACTAAACATAGTCCTTCGATCTAGCACAAATCTACTCAATATCTATCCTACAAATCTCACTAAACACAGTCCTTCGATCTAGCACAAATCTGCTCAATATCTATATCCTCAAATATGCACTAAACACAGTCCTTCGATCTAGCACAAATCTACTCAATATCTATCCTCAAGCCTTAACACAAAGCTTGACTCAATCACAAATCAACTCTGCTAGATCTACCCCAAACCTTAACTCAAGGTTTGAACAAATCAATCAATCAACTCTGCTCACAAGTCTTCTCAAAGACTTATCTCAAATCTGCATTGTAAGCTTCCACAAAAGCTCACACTAATCTATCCACAAGTCTTCACCAAGACTTACCTCAACTCTGCTCCACAAGTCCTCACTAGAACTTGTCCAATCTGCTCAACAAGTCTTCACAAAGACTTACCTCAAATCTTATTGTAAGCTTCCATAAACTCACCTCAACCACAATCCAATCACACAACAATCCTCACTAAAACTTGTCCAATCTCACAAAAACATATAGAGAATTGTTAGAGACTCAATATGCTTCACACTCATCACAATGCTCAATCACTTTCAATCTCTTTCTCAAATCAAATTAGAATATAGAACAATTTGTTTCACAAAATTAGAACTATCACTTCAACACTTCCACTTGACTAGGCTCAATCAACTCCACTCAATCAATCACTCAATGAAATACTCCTTGCTTACAAACCCTAGTCCAAGCATATGAACACTCACTCAAATATTTCCAACAATGCTTATCAACCAATCTCACATAACAATGATACTCATGTTCTTTCACAAACCCTAGTTCAAGATAGTTCACAACTTCACATAACAATGATACTCATGTTCTTGCACAAACCCTAATCATGCATATGAAGGTTCATCCAATATTTCCAATAATGCTTATCAAACAAGGTTTCTATCTTCAACCTTTATTCCAGAAAAACCTTGAAGCATTAATACAAAACCAAACTCAACAATGCTTACCAAACAATCCTTTTCACTCCAACTTAGCATTCACAACATCCAACAATCACTCACAAGAAAGATGTGCCCATACCTTTTTGTTTGATGAAGAAGTGCCCTTAAAAACCTGTCTCAATCACAATTATTCTCTTTGCCAATTTTAAGGGTTAGGTAGTAAAAACCTTCTCAAAATTTAATCAATAATTTCCTCACAAATTATTTTCACCATTCACAACATGAAAACTCAATTAACCTTATTACTCCTTTCAAATATTAAACAAAATAAAACTTTATTTTGAAATAACATTCAAAACCATCTAATACCTTATCACTCCATTCAATATTCTAATTACCCAAAAATCACAATATAAAAATCAACTTTCACAACCCTTATATCTCCCTAAAAACCTTATGTCAAAACAACCTTAGGACAAAATTAAATTTGAAAAATTTAAATACCTTTTGCCCTTGGTGGGAATCGAACCCACGCTGCGCTTCCACCAGTGCCCTAGCCGCGGCTCCAACCGCCGCGTGAGCTAGGCGCTCACCTTGGGAGCAAAGAGCACCACGTGCTCTTTATCCTCCCCTCTTGGCGCCTAAACAAAAAATTGTTGCTTCCTTTGGCGCCCAAGCAAAACACTCACGACCACTACCGCCGAGATTCGATCGTGGGTCCTCCCACTTCCAAAGCCTTAGCTCACAACCATTTGCCACCAGGCCAACCCTCGGATGGATATGAGGCTTAGAGCCTCACCGAATTTACTCCTTCGCTAGCGCACACAAGACAAAAAAATTGTCTTCTTCCTCGCACGAAATCGCATAAATCACATTAATCGCAGGCCTTTTAGAATTCGAATGAAGGTAAGGTATTTGCCACTAAGGCATATGGTATTTATACCATTATGCCACCATTGTTTTTAGACGTCGGTGGAGGGATTTTCTTTATGATGTCGACACATTTATTTTTGCCTTGCAACCCTAACTTTAGGGTAAATTAAATTATATTATAATTTAATTAATAATAAAATTATTATAATTAACTTATAATTAATTTAATAACCATAGGGTTAATTAAATTAAATTACAAATTAATTTATAATGAAATTATTATAATTAATTTAATTTCCTTAGGTATTTCCATTAGACCTTTAATATTATAATAAAATATTATAATATTATTTTTCTTGGGCCTTCTAACTTCTCTTGTAGACCTTATCTGATCACCTTCTTATTTTTGAAACTGACTCTTGAAGTCCTTCCTCTTGCATTGCTCATTGAAACTGACTTTTGACATCAATGACAACAAATCTTGCTCATATTTCCAACAATCTCCCCCTTTGTCATTGATGGCAACCCATTTTCCTTTTACCATTCCTTTTACCTTTTTCTGTTCTGCTCCCCTGAGAAACTGCTCCCCGACTGAATGCTCTCCCCCTAACTCAAATCTCTCCCCCTTTGTCATCAATGGCAAAGGGTCACCTTTGGGGCTCGGGGCTAAGAATGAGACTCTTAGCTTAGCCCCTCCCCCACATCCTCTTGAGGTGGTTAATTCTGGGGTGGGAGTATTTCTACTCCCAGCATGCACTGATCTTTTCCTTTGTCCACTTTCCTCCTCATCTGATCCTTCTGATTCCTCTAACTATTTATGTTCCTGCTTGTCTCTGGAATTTTTGCTCTACACCACTTTGTTGTATGTCCATCATTATTGCACTTATAACACTTAATGTTATTATTCCTTGGAGGTGCAAATGTCTTGGGATTTCTCCTGGTGAAGCCATATCTATTCCTATCATGAACCCTGCAATTCATTGCCTTGTGACCAAACTGATTACAAGAGTAGCAATACCCTTGAAATAGTTGCCTATTTCTGAAGTTCCCATATTCCTGTCTTTCATGTGTCCTGCACTGAGAAGCTTTGTGCCCAAACCTATGACATGAGAAGCATCATCCATTGAAATTGCCTTGCCTTGACCCCATGGGTCTTTTAGTCTCTTTTACCCTGTGCTGGTTCCTGTTCCATCTGTTCCTCATTTGTGCATTGTTCCTTTCCTTGCTAAACTTTCTATTGTCCAACTCATCCTCAGAAGTCTCACTTTCTCTTACACTCTCTTCTTCTAAAGTTTCTTCTTCTTCAGAACTTGAAGTTGACTCCTCTCCTTGTTTCTTTTGTACTTGTTCAAAACCAAGACCTATTTTGCTTGATGTAGGTTTTTGTGTCTTGATAATCTTATCCAAATTCTTTGAGCTTCTCCCAAACTTGTGTAACCTATCCTTAGACTCTTTTACTTCCTTCCTTAGTGAAGCTACTTCATGCTCCAACATTTCACATTCTAAGACCTTTGCTTCTAACCTATCTTTGAACTTCCTTGTCTTAGCCATTGACTTATTTAGATCCTCTATAAGCTTTCCTTTCTCTTCATCACATTCTTGAAACTGAAGCTTAAGTTGGGAGTTTTGCTTTCTTACCTTCTTTAATGCATCAAGAGCATGAATAAGCTCTCCCTCAAGATCAACTTCTCCCTTCTCTGATTCTTCCTCTATTTTTTTACCTTTGAAAACATCTTCATTATTTTCTGACTTGTCTTCTTTAGGATCACCTCCTTCTTCTTCTAGTGCCATAAGAAGATTCTCTTCTGGTCCTTCAAGTGTATCTTCATATTCATCATCACTGAAACTGAAACCACTCTTTGTACAACTATCCTCAAGATGACCAAAGTTACCACATCTAAAATATTTGAGGATTATTGGTGTTCTTTTCCTAACCACTTCTTTTTCTTTTTCCAGAAATAGAACTTCATCTCTATCATTATCTGAGGAACCATCATCACTATCAGTTGAGTACTTACTTGCCTTATCTGCATAGAAACTCTTCTTGTGCCTCTGGAAAAACTTCTTCCCTTGTGTACCTTGTCCATCCCTATTTTTCTTTTGGTACCTATGCCTTTCTGCATCCCTGTTCTTATGATCCTGTTTCTCATCACCACTGCTATTTCCAACTTCTGGACAATCAGATGCATAGTGACCATATTTTCCACATTTAAAACATCTAACTGATTTTGTACCTTTATATTTTCTTGAGTCCTTGTTCCTTCTGCCATAATTGGCTTCTTCATCACTGGATAGCTCATTGCTTGAATCTGACTTCTTACCCTTAGTCTTCTTAGTGGCTTTAAATGTTGCTTCTTTCTAGGGAATAGGTTCCTCTTTTATTCTTATCTCAAATGTTGTGAGAATGCCATGTAATTCATCTCTTGTCAAATGATCAATATCTTTTGACTCTTCTATAGCTGAAATATTTTCACTAAACCTTTTTGGGAGTGACCTTAGAATCTTATCACACACATCAGGTTCTGAAACTTCAAGCCCAAGTCCTTGCATGGAGCTAACAACCTCATCCACATGAAGTAGATATCCCACAATATTTTCTTCATCCTTCATTTTTAGGTCTTCAAATGCTCTCTTGAAATTTTGCAACTTTACCCTTTTGACCTTTTTATCTCCTTCATATATGCCTTGCAACTTATCCCAAATATCCTTTGCTGATTTGCAATGCATAATATTTATAAACTCTATTTCACGTAAGCCCTTTTGAATTGCATTCATTGCTCTTGAATTATAATGATGTAGAAGCTTACCATATTTATCTGTAGGTGGAGTTGTTGGTGGTGTGTATCCATTTTCAACTGCTTCCCATACTTCATTTCCAAGTGCCATTAGATGAAACTTCATCCTTGTGCTCCATAGTGTATAATTGTTCCCATCGAACAATGGTGCTGAATTTCCTAAGGATCCACTCTGAGAATCCATCTGTGTTCTTGTAAGATTTTCCTTCAAGTTGTTAAACTCTTTCGAAGGAACCCGCTCTGATACCAATTGAAGAACACAAGCTTATACTGAGAGGGGGGTGAATAGTATAAGACCACTTTTTACTTTTCTTTCCAAATCAATATTATGCAATGTATCAATAGCAATATCAACAATAGTAATCAAAGCAATGCACAAATCACCACACACAATAGAGACACCAATTTAACGTGGTTCACCCAATGTGGGCTACTCCACGGAGAAAATATTTCACTAAAATTTTCTCAACAAATCTCTTGGGAATCCTTTCCCTATTACAATGTTTATGGACCTCTATCCAAAGGAGACACCAATCCCCTAATCAAGTTCATGGATCTCTATCCACAAGAGAACTCTTTCTCCTTAGCTCTGGCTGGTGATCTTCTAGAAGAACTACTGCCTCCACTACACTGGCTTATGGATCTCTATCCACTGAAGACTCTTGCCCTCACACAGAAGACCTATCTTCACTACCCTAGCTAATGGACCTCTATCCACTAGAGACTATCATCCTCTATACTCTATCACCTCCAAAGCTTGCTCTCAGCTCTATCTCAAATATGCACTAAACATAGTCCTTCGGTCTAGCACAAATTTGCTCAATCTCTATCCTCAAATATGCACTAAACATCAATCCTTTTAAATCTACACTAAACATAGTCCTTCAGTCTAGCACAAATATACTCAATATCTATCCTCAAATATGCACTAAACATAGTCCTTCAGTCTAGCACAAATCTGCTCAATATCTATCCTCAAGCCTTAACACAAAGCTTGACTCAATCACAAATCAACTCTGCTAGATCTACCCCAAACCTTAACTCAAGGTTTGAACAAATCAATCAATCAACTCTGCTCACAAGTCTTCTCAAAGACTTATCTCAAATCTGCATTGTAAGCTTCCACAAAAGCTCACACTAATCTATCCACAAGTCTTCACCAAGACTTACCTCAACTCTACTCCACAAGTCCTCACTAGAACTTGTCCAATCTACTCAACAAGTCTTCCAAAGACTTACCTCAAATCTACTTCCACAAAAATCCTCACTAGAACTTGTTCAATCTCACATAAACATATAGAGAATTGTTAGAGACTCAATATGCTTCACACTCATCACAATGCTCAATCACTTTCAATCTCTTTCTCAAATCAAATTAGAATATAGAACAATTTGTTTCACAGAATTAGAACTATCACTTCAACACTTCCACTTGACTAGGCTCAATCAACTCCACTCAATCAATCACTCAATGAAATACTCCTTGCTTACAAACCCTAGTCCAAGCATATGAACACTCACTCAAATATTTCCAACAATGCTTATCAACCAATCTCACATAACAATGATACTCATGTTCTTTCACAAACCCTAGTTCAAGATAGTTCACAACTTCACATAACAATGATACTCATGTTCTTGCACAAACCCTAATCATGCATATGAAGGTTCATCCAATATTTCCAACAATGCTTATCAAACAAGGTTTCTATCTTCAACATTTATTCCAGAAAAACCTTGAAGCATTAATACAAAACCAAACTCAACAATGCTTACCAAACAATCCTTTTCACTCCAACTTAGCATTCACAACATCCAACAATCACTCACAAGAAAGATGTGCCCATACCTTTTTGTTTGATGAAGAAGTGCCCTTAAAAACCTGTCTCAATCACAATTATTCTCTTTGCCAATTTTAAGGGTTAGGTAGTAAAAACCTTCTCAAAATTTAATCAATAATTTCCTCACAAATTATTTTCACCATTCACAACATGAAAACTCAATTAACCTTATTACTCCTTTCAAATATTAAACAAAATAAAACTTTATTTTGAAATAACATTCAAAACCATCTAATGCCTTATCACTCCATTCAATATTCTAATTACCAAAAATCACAATATAAAAATCAACTTTCACAACCCTTATATCTCCCTAAAAACCTTATGTCAAAACAACCTTAGGACAAAATTAAATTTGAAAAATTTAAATACCTTTTGCCCTTGGTGGGAATCGAACCCACGCTATGCTTCCACCAAAGCACCTAGCCGTAGCTCCAACCACCACGTGAGCTAGGCGCTCACCTTGGGAGCAAAGAGCACCACGTGCTCTTTATCCTCCCCTCTTGGCACCTAAAAAAAAAAATTGTTGCTTCCTTTGGTGCCCAAGAAAAACACTCACGAACACTGCCATTGAGATTCGATCATGGGTCCTCCCACTTCCAAAGCCTTAGCTCACAACCGTTTGCCACCAGGCCAACCCGTCGGATGGATATGAGGCTTAGAGCCTCACCGAATTTACTCCTTCGTTGGTGCACACAAGACAAAAAATTTTTGTCTTCTTCCTCGCACGAAATCGCATAAATCACATTAATCGCAGGCCTTTTAGAATTCGAATGAAGGTAAGGTATTTGCCACTAAGGCATATGGTATTTATACCATTATGCCACCATAGTTTTTAGACGTCGATGGAGGGATTTTCTTTATGACATCGACGCATTTCTTTTTGCCTTGCAACCCTAACTTTAGGGTAAATTAAATTATATTATAATTTAATTAATAATAAAATTATTATAATTAACTTATAATTAATTTAATAACCATAGGGTTAATTAAATTAAATTACAAATTAATTTATAATGAAATTATTATAATTAATTTAATTTCCTTAGGTCTTTCCATTAGACCTTTAATATTATAATAAAATATTATAATATTATTTTTCTTGGGCCTTCTAACTTCTCCTGTAGACCTTATCTGATCACCTTCTTATTTCTGAAACTGACTCTTGAAGTCCTTCCTCTTGCACTGCTCACTGAAACTGACTTTTGACATCAATGACAACAAATCTTGCTCATATTTCCAACAATGGAATGTTGGAAAGTTGCACTAGCATTAATCAATATGAATGGAATTCTTTTATATGCAAAGGTTACCCACTTTGTGGTGAAAAATATTTTCATATGGTTTGGATGGTGAACCATGACCTAGTTGTAACCTGAATAACCATCTAAAAATGATATCATTTGAGAGCCATTGACGATCTAAAGTATTTTATCCAAATATAGTAATAGATAGTTATCCTTTTCAAAATCCTTATTCAAATTTCAAAAATCTACACACAAACAAATCTCTTTGTTCTTCTTATGAACCGAGACAAAAATTGCCAACCATGTGGAGTGCCTGACTAGAAATATGATCTTTTTGAATAGTAAATTTTGTACTTCCTTTAAAAAAAGTAGCTCTAGCAATGCATTTATAGTCCTTAGCTTCTATCAGAAAGGTTTTGTACTAGGCTGAAGTGGTATGGCATGTGTGATGATATTAGGGTTGTAAGTTTTCAAATCCTCATACACCTAAGCTATAACATGCCTATACTCTTTAAGATTTGCAATCACTTCTTTCTTCGTGTATACTTTTCTAATGAACACATTCTTCATATTGGCTTCATTAGCAAGATTAAATGTGTCATACTCTCCACCTTTAGATTAAGTAGGTTTAGTCATGTGGGCATCCATGTCAACCAATCTCTCTAAAGTAACCATACCTTTTAGGATACTATTGGTCTTCAAACTCATAACTCCTTCCTCATCCAAATCCCCTTCATATCTGCTTTCTTCATCAATAATTTGTGCCTCAAAGACACCAGTGTTGTCAATGAAATCCAAGTTATGTTGATCATCTTCAAAAACTTGTAGAAACCTGATATTATCAGGAATAGATGGAGTAGGCACCATCTCTACTCAAAAAAATTTTAACTTGGAATCAACTATGGGTTCAAGAGCACCAGTTGCAACCGCTTAAGAATCAACCACATGATTTTCTTCTCTCGGGATGCACTAAATGTTGAAAGCATCAAAGCTATTAATTAAGTCCCACACTTTGATTTTATACTTATAAAAACATCTATCCTTACACAAATATTGGATCTTAACATGTTTAACTACCAACTCATAATATCTAAAAACATGGATCTTCTTTATCTTCTTTTTTATGGAAAATTATAAACCATGGATTAAGGCTTCATATTTTACAGTATTGTTAATGCAATCAAACTAAAATCTATAAGCGACAAGAAAAAACTTTCCTTTAGGACTAACCAACTGAACACTAGATGCATTGAACTCTTCAACATGAGCATTAGAAACTTCTTCTTTTACCTCCAAGGTATATACTCCCAAATTAGATTTTGCATACAATATTTCATTTATGTTGTTATACTCTGTGATAATTTCTTTCAACCTTGGTTCCCTTTAAATTTTTATTTGATTTGTCACACCTCTCCATGGTAGCCACATATGTAAGAAGTTAGTTGTCATATAACCATTCAATATTCTAGATCAATCTCTACTGAGAAACATACCATAACCCTATGGTATGTCCACCACCTAAATATCGATATATTGTTGGATCCTTGAGTCTAAAGCTAGTTGAATATGCATCTAAGTTAGCTCTCCAACAACATTCACCTTTATTTTATATAGTTGTACCACCTTTCTACTAGACTTGGCAGGATTTAGTCCTAGGCATGATATTCCTAGATGCACCTTAATCAACCAAATAATTATGCAATTTTCTTACAACAATATTAATAGTTAGCAAAAATGGAGAAGAACTAATTTTGTCCTTGTGAACCACAACATATGCATCAGTCCTTGAAGTGTTGTTGGGTTTTCCTTCTGAATTCAAAGCTTCGATTAACAAGTCCCTTTGTTTCTCCATTTGGGTCAGCTCAAATAGATAGATATTAGCCTTGGTTTTATTGATATTATTTATGATATTATAACCTATTTTTGGAACTCCTAAGGTTTTATTATTTTGACTTGGGCCTACCGTTTGTCTTAAGAACTTGCAGCAGGCTTTCCTTTAGGAGGTGGAGGCTTATTATTTGCTTTGAAATTAGGAGTAACATATGAATAGTTAGGTGGGGTAGAAGTGGTACACGGTTCTTTTTTTTTAGTTATTATCATGTAGTTATTACCTCTTTGGAATTATTGATAAGCCTAAACCTCATCTTCTAACTCAACATCAACATTATAATTTTTATCTAGCAAAGGATCAAAAGTGTCTGAGAATATGGCCAATATAGTGTTGTTCCTATTAAAGTATCTAAGATTATAATTTGTGGGCACAAGCTCCAAGTTTTCCATTTCTTTCTCAATAATGGCTAAGGTTAATTTAAATTCAAGGTAGTTTGTCTCCCCATGTTGGGTTATTTCATGCATTCTACACCAGTTAGGTAAGGCCAAATCTGCTAATTTTACATTTGAGCATGAGGATATACTTGCTTGGTCAATAGGATTCGGTACACCTCCATTTTGGGGATGAGAGTTCCATTGGTAATTTTACCTCTAAAAATTAAAATTTATATTCTAACCAACATTATTGTTGTTCATGTTGGCATGTTGGTTGTGTCTTTGCATGGCTAATACATCATTACTAAGTTTTTGAACCATCCTTTGCAAGCTTCCCAACTTTTGATTCAAAGAGTTTATAGGTTGATTCTACATTGGTGGAGTTTGTTGATTCGGCACTTGGTTGGTGTTTGCTCCTTGGGGTGTCAAGTACATAGGCATCGCTTGTTGGGCATATTATTGCGAAACTTGACTTGATGACTAATTTTCCAGATATGTAGGCATTTTATGAGTGGATGGACCAATATTTAAGTCTACCAACAAATTTTGGTTGCTAGTTTGGTTCACTTGGGGTAACATGAGTGGCATTATGAAATGATTATAAATTTGCTTTTGATTTATTTGCAAAATCATTTGATATGGGGGTGTTGTATTGAACACTTTATTTTGGTATGGATACATCATATTAGGAATAGAATTAGTCATTGTGGTATTATGAATTATAGCCTAGTTCGTCAAGTGAATCTAATTATAGGTGCATGGCTATCATAATGTTATGTTAGTTCTAATATTAATACCTTGGGGTATTAGTTGTTGTTCAATGGAGAGATATTTATTATAGGCTACAGGCAAAGTGGTGATTCCAGTAGCTCTTTGAATGAACATGGATGTCATAGGATTAAGAGCATTAAAATACATGTGTAGGATAGTGGGCTCTAAAAGATCAAATAAACCAATCTCGTGTAAATATTATGTAAGTGTGCGTTGAAGTTCCTAATAGGTTCACCAAGCTCTCTTTTAGAAATTGTAAACTAATGGTACAAGATAATGGGATCAACGATTAATCTAAAGTGCTTCACAAAATCTTCTTCCAACTCCAACCAAGAATGAATAAAATGGGCAGGTAGATTAATATACCAGTAGTATGAATCCTCGTCTAAGGTGTCAGGAAATATGGGGTAAGCCACATCCTCATGTTGAATCTGAAGCCTCATTAAGGTATCCTTATATGCTTGTATGTGCTCTTCTACAGATCGAGTACCATCGTGCTTATACTTTGGAAAGTGTTTTTTAACATTCTTTGAAATATCATGCACTACTCCATCAATATCTAATGGATCGTGGATCGTGAGACAATTTGGTTGGTAAGCCATTTCTTGCTTTGAAAAGGGGTAGGTAAGATGAGAGATGAGGAAGTTCTTGGTGAACAAGTTACGGATTGAGAAGGTCTAGTTTTCTATTTTCCCTTATCAAATCTAGTTTTTCTATGATGGGTGAGGATAGCAACTCAAAATCTTCTTCTACCGACCTTGACCAGTCGATAATCCTTCTTGGTTCCAATTTGGATGTAGTATAAAGAGTCAGATATAATATGAAATAATGTGGTCAGGCTCTCCTTCTAGCACCAGTTCTATTGACCTACATTTTTATATGCTTGTCAACAAGTGGAACACACACACACTACAGATGTTCCCTCTTGAAAATAAAAGATATGTCCTCCAAGTTTTAGGTAAGTTGGGTCTCAACCATGCAGGTTTTACTCAAAGGGGGCTATGTTGGTGATCCATGAGTTTTTTGGGGGATTTGTAGCAATATTCAATACAAACTAGATCTGGATTTATAAAACATCCATAAATCTACACAAACATAGAAATTTCCAACAATAAATTAACTATAACATAAAGATAAATCCTACTCTAACACTAGTCTAACCAGGAGGAGCAAAGAAAATTCAAAAAGGATAAGGTTAGGAAGAAAGAACCTAATTCCCCTTAGATCATTACAATATGTAACAAAGAAAACTAAGCACAAAAATACCTCCAAGCAACTAGTATTCACACAATTGCAGAGAGGGATGATTTCAGAAAAAGGTAATTACAGTAACAATATACACACATAAACTGTTATTATCCCAAGATATTCAATAACTATCTTTATTCATGAAAATATCTTTCAAATATTTGGAGTAGAGCTTCAGAGGAACTCAGAAAAAAAATGCCAAAAAGTAAAGTTAATCTAATGTTGCTATTAAGTTTCTGAAATTTTATAGAATTGTTTTTTGGAACCCCTTTTACAAATGAGTGAAAGTTTATTTTATAAGCTAAGAAAAACAATATTCCCTCCATTTTCAAAGTTCAAAATTCAAATTATTTTTTCAAGTCTTCGCATGATTACAATGACAAATGATTTTGACTCATTAAATCTTGCATTTCATGTAGAAAGGGAATATCTGGATATTTTTTTAGTTGTTGGGTCCTTTCTCAATGGAAGATAAAAGTCGTGCATAGTCAAAACAATTTAAAAAAAAAATTGTGCATATTTAATTTTAAATCTAGTTGTGGTTGAGTAGATCTCGTCGTAAGCTTTCCAACGCATCCAGTTTGAGCTCAACGGAGCTCTAGATGAAAAGTTATAATTTTCGAAGGATTACCTTTCAAAAATCAAATAAAAAAAAAAGTCAATTTGTGCGGAAAAATATCATTTAATAAATTACTTATGTTTTCAAATAGTCTTTGAATAGGATTTTGAAATTTCAAGATTTTGAGGTTTTTTAGGATTTCAAAAATATCATCTAATAAATTACTGTGGGTTTCAAATTTTCCATGAAAAAATTATAAACATAAGCTCACTAATTTTCACAGCCTTAAAGGTCCATGAAAAAATTATATAAAATTAACCCTAGCATGCAAGAAAATGAGGGCCTTGTTTAGAGTGCAAAACAGGAATGTGTTGTTTGGGGATAACACACTGCTTATTCCAGGACAGATTAATCTATTACAAGCTTCACTTAAATATATCAAGAGTCAAGGAAAGCATCAAGCAGACCTTAATCTAGCTCAAGGTAATCCTACCTCAATAACAGGAAAAAATAGGCCATCACCATTTTATGTATCCTTACAGATCGAAGGATGGGTAGTTCACAATTGCATGATTAACTCATGAGCAACTACTATAATAATACCTAAGGTAGTGTGTGAAATAATGGGTATGAAATACACAAGGAGCATCCCTGGTGTTTACAACTAGATGGTATACCAATAAATATAGTAGGTGTAATCAAGGATGTGCCCATGGTGTGACACAGACTACGTCAGATTACTATTATCCAAGAAATTATGGTGGTTGATTTGGAACCTTACTTTGGGATGTGTCTATCAAGAGAATTCACTACCAATATGGGAGGTTATCTATCTCTTGACTACTCTCACATAGAAATCCCATTTAAAGGGAAAAATAAAGGTATTTTCTAAAAAACCATCCTCCTTCCATATATAAAACTTGAAAAATAAAATTAGCTAGCTAACATAGTCAGTATGATGACGAAAGAAGTGGATCTAATGGAGGAAGTGCTAGAAGAAATTTAGATTTAAGATTAATTTTTTTTAAAGGAATTCAATGCTATGATTGAGATAGGGATTGGTACCTATTATATCATGAATCCTGAAGAAAAGAAGACTATAATCTCAAAGGACCAAAGTCCTCAAAATAACCAAATGTGGAAGCTCTTCTTTGATGGAGCTAGATGTAAAAATGGTGTTGGAGTTGGTAGAGTGTTGATATCAACAACTAGAGCAAAAATGGAATTCTCATATAGGTTGACATGGAGATGTACAAATAATGCAGTAGAATATGAGGCACTATACCTAGGATTAAAAAGGCTAAAGATATGGGGATCAAACAGTTGCAGATATTTGGTGATTTTGAATTAAAAGTCAATCAAATTATAGAAAAATGCATAATAAAACAACATTCTATCAAAGCCTATACAAATAGAGTTTGGGAATTGTTGGAATTTTTTTGAGGCTTTGAATATAAAAGTTATCCCCAAAGAGCATAACACCCAAGTTGATATATTAGCGTGCATGGGAGCTAACTTCTGCCCAATATCTAATGTTATATATAAGTTTAAAATAGTGAGACTTATGTATAGGTCTCCTATGCTTGATAAGGAAACCTTTTGGTAGGTATTTGATAATGATGAACAAGTGACTGATTTCCTGATTCAAGAAATGAATTGTGCAAAATATCGAATACCAGAAGAGGATGAGGAAATTGAATTAATATAGCTTAATAACAATTATATCCCAAAAGGATTTATAACATTAGAAAGCTTATTTTATGGTAGTGATCGATTGGCTACTCATAGAATTGAGGTTGATATCCAAAACTACAAGGATATACAAATTGAGCCATGTAGAAACATTAAGATTGGTGTACATTATTCAGATGAAGAAATCAACCAAATTTTTGAGTTATGCAAAGAATTCAATGATATCATAGCATGGACCTATGATGACCTCAAAGTATACATCAAAGAGACCATCCAACATACCATTCAGCTCACACTAGATGCAAAATCTTTCTGGCAAAAGCAGATATTGGTAAATCCTAAAATAGAGTCCCTAATAAAATAGAAGCTACTAAAGTTGCTAAATGCCAAGATCATATACCCTATCAATTATTCTACGTGGATGGCCAATTTGGTCCTAATAAGGAAGAAAGATGAAGGTATTCATCTTTGTGTGGATTTCAAGAACCTAAATCAAGCTTCTTTGAAGGACCGCTATCCTCTTCCACAAATAGATTAGATTCTACATACTGTAGTCAAAGCTAAGAGATTCTCCTTTCTAGATGGATTTTTAGGTTTTAACCAAATATAGGTCTGGGATGAAGACCAACACAAAATTGTATTCTCCACCTAATGAGGTACCTTTGCATATCAACAAATATCTTTTGGCCTATCCAATGTAGGTGTTACCTTTCAAAGAGCTATGGACTCAACATTTGGGGAGCTAGTAAACAAGATCATAGTTATCTATTTGGATGACATGATTGTCTTCTCCCATGACAAGAAAAAATATGTAGAGCATCTCTGGATGGTGTTTAAAAAATGCAAAGAATTTGGGGTTTCATTAAATCCTAATAAATCAATTTTTATAGTACATGAAGGAAATTTATTAGAACATGTGGTGTGATAAACATGTCTTGCCATTGACTTGGACAAGGTGGAAGTCATTCTAACACTTTCTATACCACTAAACAAGAAAGGACTCCAGTCATTTTTTGGGCAGATCAATTTTGTTCAAAAATGCATTTCAAATTTTTCTCAGATAATCAAGCCTATGAAAGATGTTAAAACAAGAAGTGGGTTTCAAATATATAAATATCTAGAAGAATTCTTTCAATAATATTAAAGAAGCAATATCTCATGCTCTTATCCTCATTAATCCTAACTACTCTACATATTTCATTCTTTATGAGTTTGGGGTAAAAGAAAGCTATGTTGATATTCTTAATCAAAAAGAGAAAGAAGACAATGAGCAACCAATAGCTTTCCTAAGCCAAACCTTGCATGATAATGAAGAAAGATAAATTTCATTGAAAACAGGTTTATACAGTAATGAAATCCTAAAAGAATTCTAGGTATTTTATTTCTCAGAACAAAATATTGGTATATATGGTACATCTAGATGTTCAAAACTTTGTGATTCAGGGAGAGTTGGAAGACAGAAGAGCTAGTTGGGTAACCAGAATTCAATATTTTGATTTTGAGATAAGGCCAACCAAAATAATAAGGATAAGAGCCATGTTTCAATAATTATTTGAGTCTGTTAACACAAATTTGTTATTAGGAGAACAAGAGAAACCTACTAGACAATAAGGAGACCATGAAGAGGCACAAATATTGCCCAACTATTGCTAGATACTTGGATTGAACAGTTAATACATTATTTCAATTCTAACTGATGTTCAAAAGGCCTAACTACATCCTAGAGATGTAGGTATAGGTTACAAGTAATAAAATATGTATTGATCAATGGTACTCTATATCTATAAAACTTTGATGGAGTATTGTTGAGATGTTTACATCCAAACAATGTAGAATAAGTCCTCATAGAAATCCATGTTGGTTTCTCAGGAGGAAACTATTAAGTATAGACTACAACAACAAAAATATTGAGATTTGGATACTATTGGACATCAATATTCTCAGATGCATTCAAGCTAGTTAAAACATGTGACAAATACCAAATATTTTTTGGAAAGAATAAGCATCATGCCATGCCACTTAAGCCAATAATTGTAGAGGAACTATTCCAACAGTGGAAATTATACTTTATTAGCATGATCAATCCTAAATCATTAGCTGGGCATAGGTACATCTTAACAACAACATATTATTTTACTAAATGGATATAAGCATAAGCTACCAAGCATGCTAACCAAGACATAGTTATTGAATTTATGGAAATATTGATTACAAGATTCAATATTCCATCTACTATTGTGTTAGATAATATTGGATCTTTTATTGGTTCTAAGATAATGGATTTTGCTAGGAAGTATGGTATCTATTGGAATTTATCCTCAAACTATCATCTTGAGGGAAATGGCCTTGCAGAACCCACATATAAGAAGTTGGTAATTATTAGAAGAAACATCGAAGAGAAACCTAGAAGCTAGCACTTACTGCTTGATCAAGCATTATGGGTTGATAGGATAACACCCAAGAAATCACTAAAAACATCTCCATATGCTCTGGTATATGGAAAGGAGGTAGTTATTCCAATAAAATTAGAGCTTCTAGCACTCAAGTTTATCAATGAGATGGAACCTAAAAATTTCCATCCAATGGAAATAAGGCTAGCAAAATTGGTACGCTCTTATAAAAGGATATGTCTGGAAGTCACTCCTCTTCTTCTGATAACCACTCTAGGTTTTGATCCTAGGACCTATGGGTTATGGGACCACCACTCTTCCATTGCACCACAAATAATCAACCTTGGGCTTTGATACAACTTGACAGTCAAAAAAGTTATATTGTGAGTTCAGATTGTGCAACAACAATAATAAAATAACACAATGAAACTGAACTGAAACTCCAATATTAGAGTATGCAGCAATAGAAAAAGAACACAATCAACACAAAACATAATACTATTTATTATATTTGTATATTTATAATGCACATAAACTATTACACAATACTATAGTAGCCATAGTTGTCACATACTTCTCAACTTCTCTCCAAAGAGCATCATAAATATGGCTTCAGCTCTAGACCTTTTTTCTATCTTCACTTCCTCTTCATCTTGCTAGCCTTTGGCAACCTTGGATGATCATTTTAGATCCTTTTCAACTCCCTTACCGATATCTTGTTGGTCCCCTATTGACCCCTTACTGATCCTCCCTTGCCAATCTTTGTCATTCTTGTATGGTCCCTTTTGTCTGCCTCTCTTCTCTCCCTTTGCACATATATATCACCAAACATAGATACCAAAACCATATTTCTCAAATCATGGTTTCAAACATCCCTCCCACTTGGATGCTCGTACATCAAAATAAAAGCATAATCATAAAAAGTAAAAACATTGTTGTTTATCCAATGTATGGTGTACAACCCTTGAAAGAATTAAAAACACACTTGCAGAAAATAAAAGTATAATTATAGAAAGTAAAATCATTCTTACAAGGTGCACAACCCTTTCAAAAAGTAAAAGCATACTTATTAAAAGTAAAAGCATAATTATAGAAAATAAAATCATTGTCGTTCATCCAATATAAAGTTATCCAAACATATTTTAATTACCAAAGTATAATGTACAACCCTTGCAAAAAGTAAAAGCACACTTTCAAAAAAATAAAATGATAATTATAGAAAGTAAAGACATTATTGCAAGAGGTAAAAAAAGTGTCTAATTCCATAGAGGATGTTGTTTATCTAATATATGGTTATCCAACCATATTTTTATTATTGAAGTATGGTGAGCAACCCTACCTCCCATAGGATTCAAGTCTTGGACCTCCTCTTTGGTGTTCCAAAGTCTTCACGATTAGTCCCACTCAAGTTATTATAATGCTTTGACTTGTTAATTCTGTAATCCTTAATAAATTATCAATCTAGGAATGTACAAATTTATATCAACATACGTTCAATATACAACCATAGCTTATCTATGAAGTAAAAATAACATCTATGCTAGTTCTATTCTACTTCTACTTTAACATGTTATGGATTTCTTATCTTTATGAAGATAAGGGGGTCCTTTCTTGAGATCTCCATGCCCTTTAATTCACTATAATATCATTCAAACAAGACAAGAAAAATGGGAAAGATAATATTATTATTCAATTCTTGGATATACCCTCTTCCAACCTTTATAATACATTATGCCTCCTCTTTAATAGGGAGGCCATACAAAACAAACCAATAACAACCTACTAATATAGAAGATTTCTAATCTAAATTAGTTGGAAATAAATCCAACTAATTTTTTTTTAATTACAACCATAATAAGTTGGTAAAGATTTTAACTAACTTGGATCTAACTAAATTAATTGTAAATCAATCTCAATAAATTCGATTTCCATCTAACTAATTTGGATCCAACCAAATTAATTGGAAACTAATCTCAACATATTTGGTTTTTATCTAACTAATTTAGATTCAATGAAATTATATGTAATTCTATTCCAACAAATCTAATTTCCATCTAACAAACTATGTTTTGTAGCTATGAACTTTTAGCATAGGTGTTTCTTTTTGCAGCAGTCAATTTTATGGTTCTCTTACAGCATGATTGTTGCCTATACAAAATTGAATGTCATTTTGAAGCATGATTGCAATAGACTAATCAACTTATTTGTAAGTCAAAACCACTCCCTTATTTTAATTTATTGTGATGAATACTATTTCTTATTATTTACAACATCCATGAAAAAGATCAAAATTACAATGAATTGCCACATAATGATGTACATAGAGCCTTCTTTTCATGCTAAAATGAGCCTAAAATTTTATATTCTTGGGGCCATGAATGATTCAAATAAAATCATATGAAGCTATTACTGAAGGTCATGGGTCATATTATTTTACCTTAAATTCCTTTAAAAAAACATAAGAAATAAGTGCATTATTTTTCATCTAGAGACATATAAAATGATTTACCTAAACATTAACATGGAAAAAAATGAATCAAGATTAACTTATTTGTAGTAATTGTATTTTCCCCCCTCTAGTACAAACTAAACCCTTGTAGGTAAATGTATAGTCCTAACAACGTAACCATGTGCCTTTTAGAATACTCTACCAAATGAAACTAAAGGATATATTTTTTTTCAATTGGTTACATGGGATTGAAATGGGCCCCATCCATATTACATCATCACCAAATAGTGGTATTACAACAAAGTTGAATATTATCCATGTATCACTTGGCAATATTTGAACCTTGGTATCCTCTTTAAATATTGAGGAATCTAACTGGTTAAGCTAATGCCACTTGATAAAAATTCAATGAGTTTACATAGGTTTTTATGAGGGGTCTTGGTCCCCTCATACTGAGTGGGGTTTGAACCTTGGACCTCTCAAAGAGAGGCCAAAGCCCTTACCATTACAATAAGCTTGCAAATTAATATATATTTGGTGTTGAAAACTAAATGACATAATTACATTGATATGCATATCTTTTTATGTATAGGGATTTAATTTACATTAAGAGGTGCAATTAGCTCATGTACCCTTTAATTTGTATTTTGGTTGGATAAATTAGAAAGTGTTTGTTCTTTAGTTGTATATTGATTGATGTGTTCTTACCAATTATTAGAAAGGAAAGTGGAAAGTGTTATTTTATATCCACAAGACTGTAGGCAATATGGGATGATGTCTTTTGGGATAGATGCACTATCATCATTATATTGATTTTTTTTTTGTTGTAATTGAAGCATGGTGTAAAACCCTACCCCCATCCCATAGGATTGAACCTTGGATTTCCAAATTCTTCAGTGATAGGCCCACTCCTATTGTTATTTTCATTTATGTCCCTTCCTATTGGTTATATTTTGGTTTTTTGGATGATTTCAAAGAAAATATGAAAGAAGGAACCATGACAAAGGTTTAACATTGATGATTTGAAGGTGAAAATAACTTCTAAGATAAGTTTTGAAATTGCTTGCAAGTTTTTTTGCTTGGAATTTAATTTGGGCTAAGTGAATTGTTTGTGAATGTTTTATAGGAAGTAGGAGTGTAGAGTGGAATTCCCCACATGTTTTTCAATGAATAATACCTAATCATCATACTTCACAAGCTTCTTGACAATAGGTAAATTATGATAAGTTTTTCTTGTTCTATTTTTATTTTGTTTGACATTGATTTTTTTTTTGGGAGGTAAAATATTTTATTTACAGACCAAGTTAAAGGGGCTCGTCCCTGTTACAATGGGCATGAACAATACCAACAATACAAAATTGACAAAGTTTGACAAAAATAGTCTGGGGTCTGACCCCCTGTGGACTAGCCAAACCATGGCCACAGACATCACAAACATAATTGAGATGAAATCAAAACACACAGAGGCAGTCCAACTGCCTGTAGTCACCTTCCTAGAGCTACTGGGATTCCTTTTTGTCTTCCTACTCCACATTGTCTTTCTAATCATAAGTCTATAGGACCTTGAGCATAGTAGGGAGCTCATGTATTTCATTAATGGCACTGGATAGGAAGGAACTGACCTCCCAGATGATATTGGTGATCGACTTCAAGTGTTCTATCGCTTTGTTGATGTGATTGAGGGTGGTGGTGTGCAAAATATCTTTAGCATTACTGATCGTTACCTCATCTTCATTTTTGATGACCTCTGGTGATTGGTGTTGAGCACTCATGTTTTGAGACTTTAGCCTATGGAATTTCTTGCTATTCTGGGTGGGGTGGACAGCCTTACACTTACTTCTCAGAGGTTTGCCAAGAGGGCGATGGTCCTAAGGGACAAATTACTTGGGGGTTGAGGTAGGGGAGGCTTCTTTCTTACTATTGGTTTGGACAGGGTTAGATTTGTTCGAGGGGGAACCGATGGGAGTCTCAGATAGCGAGGGGGTCTTAAGAGGAGAATGGGAAGGGGGGGCTCACTTCAACCTTACAGGTGGACATGGATGAGGGCCCAAGACTGGGGAGTGGGTAAGGAGACCACTAGAAGCCTGGTACGTCAGGGTATGCCTGTAAAGGATAGATAACAGTCCTTGGTGATGAGGGGGTTTCAAGGAATTGTGCTCCCTAAAATTTGTAATAGTAATGTTGATGGAATAAAATAGAAAGTCAAGGATGTTGACTGTCTTTACGTCGTGAATATGGTTAATGAAAGCGAGGTGGTAAGCGTGCAAGGGAATATTGGGGTCATCAAAAGTGATGTATTGGATGACAGGGACGACATCAATGTCCCAAGGCTGAGGCAGATACGAATGAAGCACACCCTTTTTCTCCCATATCAAATCCTTCGTCTTGTCAAGGAAATGGTCTGTCTCATCCTTGAAATTGTGTCTATCTCTATGGATGGCCCTACCTATAGGCGGTAAACCAAAAAATTTAGCAATGGTGTGGATGCTTACCTCAAAGTGCAACCCTCAGACCCAAACTTCGTCTTTGTTCCACAAGTTGATGAAGTTGTTGGTCACCTCATCATTTGGTCCAGTGAAAATCTTGAAGAAAGGGATGAATCTCTTGGCATCGAGTAGGGCTTTAGTCACCGGCTCGATCAGGTGGTTTGTAGGCTAAATCAAGGCCATCGTGCCATTGAAACTAGGGCAAACAGAGTTTTTGAGAAAGCTTCTGTCGAACTGGCCAAAAAGCCTCAAGCGAATGCTAATAGAAAGGATAGGGAAGATATTAAGAGGTTAGGGACTTAGGCGTGAGAGGTAAATGATCATCACGACAAAATCAGTGTATAATTGAAACAACAAGTGAAAACTAACCTTAACAGGACTCAAGGAGGTAGGACCAAAATGGAAGGAAGTGGTGAGGCAGATGGACCGGGCGACGTAAGGAATGAGCGAAGGAGAAAAGAGGGGGGGTGGCGAATGGGCGATGAGACATGGGGGAAAATGAGGGTGAAAGGGTGGAGGTGCAACAAAAATGGGCGTACTGACAAAAATTCAGAAAATGATGCAAAGAGTTAAGTCCCAAAGATCCATGGTGTTGAGGGAAAACACCTTTGATGTTGAAAAAACACCTTTGTAGCAGTAAGACCTGCAATTTGTGACTTCTTTTTGTTTAATACTGGTGTTGACCAAAAACACCTTTGGTGTTGAAAAAACACCATCATGGCAGCTAGCATTGCTCTTTTCGGTTGCACTCCACATCATGATTGGCTATCGTGAGGACATCCTAGGGGAAGTCATCTTCCCAGATGATCAGGTTGGTTTGGTTGGCCACCCTATTGACCAGAAGGTCTACCACCTTATTCACTTCTCTAAACACATGATGTGTTGTGCTTTGAGGGTGTTGACTTAGGGAGGCTTGGCACTCCTAAATTATGTTATGGATATTCCAACCTCCATTGTTGTTATTTTTTATGTGACTAACTACTATAAATGAATCACCTTCGAACATGATAGGATTAGTCAAAGATCTACTGACCTCAATGCTCCTCCAGAGAGCTCGGGCTTCCGCATAGTTGTTAGTTTTGACCCTTAAGTTTTTAGCGAAAGCCATAATGATGTTGCCAGCATGGTCCTTGATGACACTGTCAACCCTAGCATCCCCCGGATTTCCTTTGGATGATCCATCGAAATTGGCCTTAAGCCAACCTAGAGGTGGGGTATTCCATTTGATATTACTCCTGGTATTGGGGGGATTCTGAGTTCTGGTGCACTCGATGTAAATCCCTTAAGATTTGAATAGAAGAGAATTTATCCCATAAGTTGGGATGTTTGTGCAAGGGATGAGGCTAGTGTTTTTGATAGCAAATGATAACGCTCTAATAGCCACTATTTCAAGATTTTTGGGGCTATCATTGAAGATGTGATTATTTTGCTCCAACTAGATTTTCCAAATTGCATGATGCAGTAGGGTTTTCCATAGGAAGTTGAGCCTGGTATTCCTGAAGACACTAGGCCATTGGGTGAACAAGTCTAGGATAGACTTGGGCCACACCCATTTGACATGGAACCTACTGATCAGGGAAGATAAAACATCCTAGGCAAATGGGTATTCGATGAGGAGATGTTGGGTGGACTCCCAGCCTGAGTGCAAAGATATCATCTGTTGGGGACAATTACACCCCTTCTGATCAAGTTATCCATGGTCAATATTTTGTTGTGGATTGCTAGCCAACAAAAATGTGCCACCTTTGAGACCAAGTGCTTGAGCCAAATGGACCTGGCTATGGTCGGGCTATCAATGGTTCTGGGATACTTAGGAGTCCTATCTACCAATTGAGAAGCAGATTTTACAAAGAAAAGGCAATTGTTGGTGCCTTTCCAACAAATTTTGTCTACCACCTGAGTCTAGGAAATGAAAGTTACCCTAAGGATAGCCTGTAGGGATACCATGGCTTTGTCAATGAGAGCATTTCTGACTTTGAATTGTATCTGTTTCCATCTACAGCTATCTTGGTCGATAGTGATGAAATTAGCAACTTTGGGATCAAATTTGTTATCAATGAGGTGTTTAATTGTAGCAATTTTAGGATCTTTGACAAGGGGCTCATCCCTAGCCCATATTTCATGCTAGAATTCAATATATTTGCCGTCCCCAAGCTACCATTTTATCCCTTGTTGAAGAGGTACTTGGTGTGGGTTATGGATTGCCAAAATTAGGAACCATTGCTGGGAATCCCTTCATCCCTAAAATAATATTGTTGCAAATACTTTCATTTGACAATAGACACCCACTCAATCTTCTAGAGCAAGCACATTTGATGGCCCTCCCCAGGCTCTCAGCCAGAATGATGAAGAGAATGGGGGAGAGGGGGTCCCTTTGTCTTAGTCCTCTGGTAGTAGGAAAATACCCTCCTACTGACCCATTGACAAGGACAGAGAACCAATAAGAGGAGATACAATTTGAGATTAAATTGACCCAGTTCTCATGGAAGTTGAACTTAAGGAGGACTTTTATTAGAAAATACCGGTCCATTTTATCAAAGGCCTTATTCATATCAAGCTTCAGGAAGAAGGCAGACTTGTTGGAGATATGGGCTGAGTGGATAAGCTTATGAACTGTGATGACACCATCAACAATGTTTCATCCCTTGATATTACTCCCTTGGTAGGGATCAATGATGGAAGGGAGGATACCTATGAGTCTATTGGCCATAACTTTGGATAGGATTTTATAAATGACATTGCAAAGGCTAATGGGGCAGTAATCAGATAGGGACTGGAAATTGGACCCCTTGGGAATGAGAGTGAGGAAAGTGGAATTGACGTCCTTGGGAATGGTTCTGGTGAGCTACATTTTAGAAATAGCTAGGCAGATATTGGGGCCAACGATGTCTTGGTAGTTTTGGAAGAACCTAGGGAAAAACCTGTCGAGGCCAGGGGCTTTGTCTGGCTGCATGGAAAATAAGGCCTAGTGGATTTCTTTAGGGGTTAAAGGGCTGAGGAGAAGGTCATTTATGGCTTCGAATATGGAACTAGAAATTTTCTCAAGAAGGGTGTCCATGGCTTGACCGAAGGGATAGGGGTGGGAGCCTAGAAGGGATTCAAAGTGGGAAATAGCTTCATCCCAAATCTAGTGGATGTTAGAGGTGAAAGACTGGTCTTTCCTGGTGAGGCTCTTAATCCTGTTAGCTCCCCTGTGCCTAAGGGTGGAAATGTGAAAAAAATTGGAGTTGGAGTCTCCTTCCTTGAGCCATAGTTGTCTCGATTTTTGGCAACAAAATATTTCTTCCTTTAATAGGGTGTTATGGTATTCTAAAAGCATAACCCGCTCCTCATCTCTGAGATCGTCATCCCTCTACCCCTACTGGAACCTATCCTTAATATGTTTGAGCTTAATTTTGATGTTATTCTTGTTTTCAAAGATATTCCTGAATGTCTCTCTATTCCACACCTTCAATTTTATTTTAATCGATCGTAGTTTATGCATTACCTATTTTATAACAGTTCTAGGGAAATTTTTCCCCACCATTCAGCAATCTGACTTTTGATACATGGGTGTTGAGTCCATAGTGATTCAAATCGAAAGGGGGTCTTGAATTGAGATCTGCTTACAGTTTTAAAAATAATGGGTTTATGGTCGGACCCAATTTTTAGGAGTGCCTAAAGGTTGGCATCACCAAAGAGGGGGAGCACTTCTTGGGACAACAGAAAATAGTCCAAACATTCTTGGATAAGGTCTTTTCCCCTTCGTCTATTACTCCATGTGAACTGGGACCCCCTCAGCTGAACATCCATGAGTTCATTTGAATCTACAAACTATGCGAAGTCATTTGTGGTTTTGGGGGTTATGACATTCCCTCCTCTTTTCTTTGAATAATGCAAGGGGGTATTAATGTACCCTACTAGGATCCATGGGATGTTGCTAAATGCTTACCTCATCTGAGTGAGGTTGTTCCACAAGATCAGTCTACCCTGTTGCATGTTAGGGGTATAAACATTTATCGTTACCCAGAAGAGCTGGGTGTTGGGGTCATAGAAATAGATATTGGACAAGCATCCTTCACATGAGATGACTCTGCCTTCTACTTTGATAGGGTCCCATAGATAGAAGAGTCCACCTGAGGTACCAAAATCTGATGTGTAGGCATATTCGCATTTTTCCAAGTGGTCTTGGCAACTCTTGGTGACCAGTGTTCACCTAATTTGGTTTCTTGGATAAGAAATATGGTGGGATTAGAATATTTTCGTATGGTAGCAACCAGTCTTTGTTTGGCTGCCCCATTTAACCCTCTTGCATTCTAGGAGAGGACTTTCATTTGGAACTCTTTGAGGGTTTTGTTTCCCCATTTTCCTTGTTGCGCGAGGGATTTGGATCTCTTGGTTTCTTCCTTATTGGCACTTCTGAGTTCTTGTAAAAGGGTTTTTTGGTGCCATTGGCTATATATTCAATTGTATCATGGTTTCTCAGTTCAACGCCAGAATGCTTGCCCTTTTTCCTATCACCTCCTACATCCATCTAGGACTTTTTGAAACTCCTAGTTTGTTTTGGACTCCATGGTTCTAGGGATTCTTGGGATGAATCATCACTGTCAGTTTCGACATTGCGGGTTTTAGATGGGGAGAGGGGTGAACCATTCCCAGTGGGTGGGGAAGATGTGGATGGAGGATTGGGAGACTAAGAGGGTTTGGGAGGAGAACTCAGGAAATTGATGTCGATGATGTAGAAATTTTTGTAAGTGGAACTGAGACCCACTCAAAACATTGTTTTTATCAATAAAAAACTATAAATTTTCAATATCTTTTAACTTTTATAACAAAATAATTTGTTTGACTATCTCAACATAAGATATTAGTTATTGTTTTTTGTTGGATAATAAAGGGTTGTACTCGGGTCCCCCACCCTTGAGAAATTATATCTCTCTTATTTAGAGCTTGAGAGTTCACAAATAGATACACTTCTCATCTCAATTAAGATGCTATAGCTAGAAACCTACATCATTTTACATTAAATGTTTGAGTTCTTGATTTTCATTTTTTGATCTTTTCAAATTTCTGTATGAATACAATTAATCCATAATTTAGCATCTTTCTTGACATTTTCCTATAGTAGTCTTCACAATGCCAAAATTTCACCTCTACTATCTATGTCTTGCATCTTAGTAGAGTAATATTTTCAAAACATCGCACTATCATAGTTTGCTTTACAAAATCTGGATTGCTAGTTTCCTTATTGAAACACAAGTGCAACCACAAAAAATATAATAAAAAGTATAAATGAAAAAACATTATTGATACAAAATAAAACAAATATTACTAATGGAAAACATTAAAGTAAATCTTAATCATTAATTGATTAAAGTAATCAACATTTTTTTGTCAACTTCAACTAAACTTTCTACTTCCTCTAACCATGGAAAGGAGAATTTAACTTCATGGTCCTCAATCACAAACTCTTTATTAGCTAACTTATCTGCACATTTGTTTCCTTCCCTTAATATATGCATAAACTTGATTTCTTCAAACTCTTTAGCAAGATCTTGAATTTCCACAATTATCTCTTGTATGTTCCATGGAGTCTTTGCTTTCCTCAAAATTGCATTTATTACTATGAGAGAATCACATTCCATCCATACTCTATTCCATTTCATTTGTTTACATATTTTTAACCCTTCTAAAGTCGCCCAAGCTTCAACTTCATTATTTGTCTTAAATCCACTATTGAAAGCATAACGAGACAAATTCTCTCCTCTATTATTTCTAATTATTCCTCCTCCTTCTATTGGTCCTAGATTTCCTTTAGATGCTCCATCAAAATTCAATTTAACCCACTCCACATTTGGTGGTTTCCACTTTATATTATTTACCTTCTTTTTGCTTCTCTTGTACCCAACATCATAATTCCATTTAATAACTTGACTCCATCTATCAAGGCTCTCTACTTACAAATTAGGGGTTGGATGAGTTGATAGGGTTGCTTTAGAATCCTCTATGGCTAAACATATCTTATTCTTCATTACCTCTAAATTGCTTTCCTTTCCTTTAAATATTCTTCTATTCCTTTCTAGCCATATAGTCCAAAGTATTGTATCTTTTGATATAACTCATATTGTTTGTAAAGCCTCACTTTTGTAAGTGCTCTACCATTGCTTTAGCCAATCTTCCATTCTGCTATTCATCACCATGTATTTACCAAACATATTAAGAACCCATTGCCATAGATTCTAGACTATTGAGCAATGTTGCAAAAGATGGTCTATACTCTCCTCCTTTTTACAAAAAATACATTGAGATGGGCCATGAAAACCCCTTTTCATAAGGTTATCCCAGGATAAAATTATTCTATGACCTACTAGCCAAACAAACATATTGACTTTAGGAATGCTTGGGCTATCCCAAATATCTCTCCATATTCTAGTGATATTATTATTTTGTTGGTGTTGAGAATTATATCCACTTCTTTTTGTGTATTCTCTTGAGCTATTAAACTCCTATATCAATTTATCATTGGCTCCCTTCAGCATAATCACAGTTGTTATCTTTCTACTTAATTGCCTCCTAGCATCAATGTCTTGTATACTTGTAAAAAAATATTTTTTCCATTTGTATCTTCCTTCTCAATACAAGGTTTCAAAATTGGATCTAAATTGAGTGGTTTTTTATCACACCAAGTATCCATCCAAATAGAATATTTTTCTCCCATTCTCACTACCTATCTTAAACCTTTAATCATAAGATCAATAGATTTTTTAAACCATTCCAAAGAGCTGAACCATTTGGAAGAGAGAATGCATTAAATATTATACTTGGATCTTTGGGATCAACATACTTAGAACAATTGTTTCCCATTGTGTTTGACTCTCTTTGTATGATCTCTAGATAATGTTTCCCCTAAGAGCTAAGCTTGCATCTGTAAGAACTCTTAAACCAAGATCTCCCCTAGTTTTCTCATCACACAACTTGCTCCATTTCACCAAAGGAAATTTCCTTTTATCATGTAAACCTAACCATAAAAATTATCACATAATATAGATTAAAAAAAAATCAACTGATTTTGGCATAGAATTCATTGACATATAATATATTGGAAAGACTTGTAAGACTGAATTAATTAACTACTGTATCGTTCCAAATTTTTTGCACCCTTACCTTCAGGCTAAAGGATCCATGCCCGAAATGGGGATGCGGGAAGGATGGGACAATACCTCGGACTGAGAGGCCCTTTGAAGGTCCCGCCTCTCGGGGAGGTGTATTAAGGTGATTTTTCGACTGGATGGTGGGGTTCACCAGAAACGTTTAGTGGCAGCCTCCACGCCTAGGTTGGGAATGTGTTTAATGTGTTCAATTTTATCTTTAAACATTCAAATCCTAGGTTTGGCCAAATGAATCTAAGTTGTTCTATTATGAAAATGCAAATTAAATGAATACAAAAAACAGAATTAAACATAAAACACAGAGAATATGCTAGATGAGAAAAGCCATACCTGATTTCGGATGTCTGATGGAGATTCTAATTTTTGAAGCAGTCTAGATCACCTCTGATTTGACAGGATCGTCTGAAATCAGACAAGATCGTCTGAGATCTGACGAATTCATCGTAGACCTGCAAACAGAGAAATAGATACAAAATACAAAAAATGCAGCTATACTGATAAAGGAAAATGATGTGAAATAATAATAAGGATGTTAATAAGATAATCCCGAATAGAAATGCAAGTAAATTACGATGCTTTAATAGCTAATCATGATTTTATTATGCAATTAAACTACATGGGTGAACTCCAAGATGCAGAATAACAAGAAATAATAATAAAACTGACTAAATGCATAATAAAATAGTAGCAAAGTATAGGAAAAGTGCAAACTCTGGGCACTGATTGCCCCCAATGTAGACTATAGTCGAAATCATCTCGAATTTTGACGGGATCATCCAAGATTGTACAGGATCGTCTGCGATGATCTGAGCTTGCTCCGGCTGAAAATCAATGAGGTCCCTGCAAGAAAACTTGGAAAGCACAAATGCAGATGGTAATCCAGGGTATTCTAATGCGCGCAAAGGTCAAGTTACAGGAAAATTCAGCCAGGGGAATGTCAAGGGGGGTCCTAAGGTTTAAATAGGCTTAGGAGGGAGGTTAGGAGGTTGGGGATCATCCCAATCTGGGAGATCTCCAACGGGGAGGGTCTCTAACGGCGTAGACACGCTTCTGCCCATATTAGAGACGTCGTTGGAACATAATCTAATTATGCACAAATCAGTTTGGGACGAGATCGTCTGGACGTTCTGCTCCAGACGAAATCGTCCGATCTGAGGCGATATCGTCTGATCGGAGACGATATCGTCCAACGGTCACAACAAATCCTAAAAATGGTGCAAAAAATGGGGAAAGTTGTTTAACAGGCGGTTAACGGGCGGTTCGGGGTTAAAATTGAATTTTGAATTATTACTAAAGTAATTTTAATTATTTGCTAAGGTTTACTATGCCAATTTTGGGGTGCTACATTTTGCCCCCTCTTTAGCAAATTTTTTGAGGAAAATGCGTTAAAGACGAGTTCTTCTCGATTTACGAGAAAGCAAAAATTTACTCCCATTTTTAGGCGACGATTCTAGGTCGAATCGTACGACAACTTACTATGGTGCCCCCTCCGTGTTTTTACCCAAATCGAACGTTTGAGGTAAAAACACGGAAAAGCAAAATTTAAAATGTTTTTAATTGTTTTTGAATAAAATTAAGAAAAATAGGGAAAAACCCTAATTCATTGTTACTCTTCATTTTCTTGATTTCTAGAACTCTGCAAACAAAATGGTCGAGACGAGCGCACGTATCGACGGAGGTCCGAGGCACGAGCTACGGGTAAGAGTCTAAACTTAGTTTAGAATGCTTTAATTTTGATTTTCTATGCTTTTTAGATTAATTTTGAATGATTTTTGAGCATCGCGGCCATTTTTTGGGCCGTCGACATCGTCGGGACGAAATCGTCTCCATTTCGTCGAAATCGTCTCGATATCGCCGATTTCGTCCAGGGGCGAAATCGGCGAAATGGGGACGATTTCGTCAAATAAGGGACGATTTCGGCTTGCAAAATCGGAGACGAATTTGCTCAAATTGAACTTGTGTTACTTGCATTTTTAATCACTGTTTTATTAATGATTTTTATTGTTTTGTTGTTTATGTTGCAGAGAGGATTACTAAAGAGCAGAGAATGGAAATACGACAGGCTGAGGGATGACTTGGCCGCTCTATCTCAGGCAGAGCGAGATCAATTGGCTCAAGTCGGCTTGCAGCATGTGGTAGATATGCCACAGGTTTCTACAGATATGGGGCTATTGACAACCCTAGCAGAGAGGTGGTATCCGGGTTCTTCCTATTTTTGGTTACCGACAGGGGAGATGACTCCCACATTGGAGGATGTATGGAGGATTTTGAGGATCCCCATACAAGGACGGCTAATAACTCCCATGGCCAATCGGGGCCACGCGATGATGCGACTGTGCGGAGATCCGAGCTTCGCCCTGGAGAAGGGCAGAGTGAACATCGAGTCGCTACGCCAGATGCCTGGGGCATCTAGACTGACACAGGTTTTGGTTGGGGTGGTAGGTGGTCTGCTGCTATGCCATCAGAGTGGATGCAGAGTACCATGGCTACTGACAGATGTGGTCTACGACATGAGAGACCACGGGTACAGAGTTTGCTTGGGGGAGCTTTGTACTATGTCGATTGTATAGGATCCTGCATGGGGTCGTATACAAGGGCGGCCGATGTCTGGTCATGACATCACTACTACAGGTTTGGTGTTGGGAGCACATCATGATGCGGAGGCCGGTAGGGCTCCCACTAATAGGGATTGATGGGGAGAGGCCCCGAGCTTTCTACTGGTGGCTTCGGAGAGGGTCACAACGATGGATAGATCTGCCAATGTCCCGGAGACTACTTGATGACCTTGTCTCCGACCAGATCACCTGGAGGCCTTGGAGAGATCATCCAGGGTGGGCCGAGGATGGACAGGAGCTGGCTCATGTTAGGCGAACCTACTGGCTGAGGATGGAGAGGGGAGAGGTGGAGCTCCATCGCTACGATCGAGTTTTGAGGTAGTTCGGTCTACAACAGGGGATCCCATCTCTCAGAGACTACGAGTTTTCTCGGACCATCCGGGATAACACTATAGTTAGCGGGGCTCCAGATATGCAATGCTTCTAGAGTCAAGACGCAGATGACACCTCGATCTAGCCAATGGATGGGGACGATGCTGGGGTAGCCGATGGCTACGATGCCTGGTACACAGGCATCCGCCCTCCTCGGATGACGAGGGCTCAGGGTCCGATTCATGCAGTTGTGCATCGGATGGGGAGGCGATACCAGGCGGCCATTGAGGTGGCACAGGGTCACGGTGGGAGAGAGCAGAGGAGGCCACAGGCTCAGCAGAGGCCACGATAGCGGGAGAGGAGGGAGGAGAGACCCCCTTCTCCATGGAGAGAGAGGCCACCATCGCCCGATAAGGGCAAGGGTGTGGACACAGGAGAGAGTAGTGAGATGGCTACTCTTCGGGTGGAGACTATCCGTCTCCAGGCATAGGTGTAGACTTTACAAGATGAGGCTACACGCCATCGAGCTGAGGCTACACAGCTCAGAGATGAGGTTGCACGCCTCAGAGCACGGAGCGGAGGAGCGAGCACTCAGGAGCTGGCACGGTCGATTGCTCAGACCATGTTCTATCAGGGTATCTACTTCCAGCTGGTGCTAGAGGGCCAGAGGGTACAGCTACCAACCAGCATTGCGGATCCGATCAGGGTTGGGTCATCGAGGACTTCATCTCGATCGACGACTAGGACTCGTAGTACCACACATACTATGATGGGGCCACCTCGTCCACCTCAGGGCGGGGAGGAGATGAGGCTGAGAGCTCGAGGGGTTCTCGAGGCTAGGCTACTGCACTGCACAGACTGAATATATGATTGAGAGGATTGAGTATGCCAAGATGTAGATTGTGGCATACCAATCTAGTTTTGATATGATGTACATATATTGTTGAGATATATATATATATATATATATATAAAAATATTTATTTTTGATCATATGACTTGTCTTATGTGTTTGTATGATGCTTTAATGTTTTGGTGTGATTGATTTGATGATTCATGTAATTATGTCATTTGGAAATATTATGGTTTGAATGTCATGCTTTTAAAATTTTAAATGAAATAATCTGATGTAAACAAATTGGTGGTTTGTGGGATAATAATAATAAAAAAAAGGACTTTTAACAATAATTTCAAAGGACATTGTCGCTATTATAGACCATTTCATGGAGTCGCCGCTCACTCGGTCGTCAAGCTAATCCCAAGTATAGAAATATTGCTAAAAGTAAAAGAGTGCTTAAGAGACTGCCTTAAGACTTTGTTGTGATGATGCAAATGATGATGATGATGGTGATTTGTTTTCAGATTTCCATGAAAATATTATGCATGAAATATATTAAAGATGATTTTTTCTAGGCATAAATTCCTAAGTGTGATAAAAATTTTGAATAATTCCCTAGGAATTATACCATCATTGCAAAATTGAAGTTGACATAATGACATGAAATAGAAACAATGTGCGTTGTTGTTAAAGCATAATTGTGTAACATAATGATTTAAGTCACATGTTTTGATGAATTTTAAATAAATGGGAAATAAAATTAGTACAATGGTTTGCGCTAGGCATAGAATATTTAGGTATAGACTTATACCATCATCGCGAAATCCAAAGAAGAAATTGATAGTTTTATTGCATGGTTGATTTTTTAATTTTTGAAAATAAACAGATAATATGAAGATGAGGACTTGCGCTAGGCATAAAATTCCAATTTAAGTTTTGGAACTATACCATCATCGTGAAAGTCGATAATATATATATGATTTGAGTGTATGTTTTGAAAGAAATTTTGATTTTTTTGAAAATGTATGTAGTTGTCTTTATACTAAACAACCTGTTCTCAAATAAGAAAATGAAATTATTCCAAACAATTTGCAAAAATATTTCAAAGTATCTTAAAGACAAAAGTTAGATTTATAAGGAATCCCATGTGCGTATGTGAGTTCATTACCAATCTTGATTTATCATAATGATACACAAAATCTCTCAAATACAAATGTGTGTGCAATTGCTTTGTGCATTTACCAGTTTTGAGCAAGATAATTTGATACAAGTGATTTGAATTAACCAAATAAGTGTTCATTAACCATGATTTAGATGCATATAACCATACCAAACTACTATGTAAGTCGGGTTATCAAGAGCTAGCTAATCCATAAGCAGACATAGGTCTGTACAAAAGAAGGTCGCTAATGTGACAGACATATCACCACGCTAGGAGTTACCCAAGGCCAAGCGGGTTGGGCACAAACCACTTGTTATGGGGCTTACCTCATAGTTTTCGAATAATTGAGAATTCCAGGGATTCAAGCTCATCAACCCTTCTTTTCTTTTCAATGGGTAGGGAAAGGGATTTTATTGCTTTTGCTTTTGCTTTTTTGCTTTCTTCTTTTTTTGTTTTTGTATTTTTTCTTTTTGTATCTTTTGCTTTGATATTTGAGATAATGCTGAAATAGTGCTGAGATAGTACAAAATGATACCGAAATAATGCTTCTTTTTTTCATAATTTTGCTTGATTTTTCTTTTTCTTTTGCTTCCTATGCTAGGGATACTTGCTCGGATTAGTTGTAGAGCAAGGGATTTTTATTCTAGGTAGGGGTGAGCTTGTCCTTTTGTCAATTCTCAAAGATTCTAGACCATGTGCATGATAGGATAGCAGGGGAAACTTTTCGCTCAAGAAACCACTTCTACTATGTAGCATAGCATGGACATTACAAATGTAATCATTTTATTGTGAAAGAATATGCTTGGTTTAAGTAAATAACAAGATCAATTCTCTATGCTCAAACTTTATTTAATTAAATTTTGTGGACTTTGATATAAGAGAGATTAGTAATCATGCCGTATAAAATCAAGATATTTATTTTTGTGTTTGCAAAAGTGAGGGATTCCAAATAAATGCTAATTTATCCAAGATAATAAGAAAATATAACTGCAATACTTTAAGAAGAAATATATACAACAAATATTTTTGAGGAGTTTGATAATTTTGACTCTCTCTTTCTTCTTTTTTTTTTTTTTTTTGTTTGTTTGTTTTTGTTTAAACAGTTTTATATATATTTTTAAAATGAGACAACATGCAAAATATGTACAAATGAAATGACTAAATTTTATGCGTAATATCGCTTAAGATGCATAATATTCATAGGTTCTTTTAAATCTTTACCATCTAAGGTAGCTAATTTGTATGCTCCCGATTCAAATTTAGTAGTGATGATATATGGTCCAAGCCAGCTTGGGCTCAAATTTACCTTTAAGGTCTTTAGTTGCATTAGTATTTTTTTTATTTTCTTTTAAAACAAGGTCGTCGACCTCAAAGGATCGATGACGAACTTTCTTGGCATATGATCTTTTAAGCTTGTTTTGGTAGGCACGAAGATGCTCCAAAGCATTGATGCGCTTTTCATCTAGGAGTTCCAGTTGATCGAGTCTCGCTAACTCGATATTCATCTCCTACTTCGGTATCTTGAAGTAGTAGAGCCAAAGAAGGAACTTCTAATTCAAAGGGAAAAATAGCTTCAACACCGTAAACCAAGACAAAAGGTGAAGTTCCAGTGGGAGTTCGAACACTAGTGCGATAGGCCCATAAAGTCGGATATAATTGAATGTGCCAGTCGTGACCGCATTTATTGACCAATATTTTAAGAATTTTGATTAAGGTTTTGTTAGATGCTTCGCTTGACCATTACCCTGAGGATAATAGGGAGTGGACCAACGATGTTGAATCTTATATTTTTGGCATAATTTCTTAACATCTTTATTTTTGAAACAAGTTCCATTGTCTGAGATGAGATTTGCAAGAATTTCGAACCTACAAATAATTTGATTAAAAATAAATTTAGAGACTTGTGTTCCAGTGCAGGAAGCTAAAGGCATAGCTTCAACCCACTTCGTGAAATACTCGATGGCGGTTATGATGAATTTGTGTCCATCAGATGACACAAGATTAATTTTGCCAATAATGTCTAAGCCCCATTTTGAAAAGGGCCAAGGAGATGAAATAGCCTGTAGCTCTTGTGCAGGGGCATGGACAAGGTCAGCATGTTTCTGGCACTTGTCGCAATGGCGCACATAATCATGTGCATCATTTTCCATTGTAGGCCAAAAGTATCCTATCCTAAGGAGCTTTTTAGCAATGACACTACCACTCAAGTGTCCTCCACAAGATCCATCGTGGGCTTCACTTAAAGCTGATTTGGATTCTTCTAGATTCAAACATCTCAATAGGATACCTTCAAAAGATCTCCTATATAAAGTATTGCCAATTATTACAAATCGACTTGCTCGTCTACGTAATAACCGACGCTGGTTTCTATTAGAATTGGCAGGGAAAGTCCCATTTTGAAGAAAATCAAATATATCCGTATACCAAGGTTCAGGAGTAGTTTCATTGATTAGAAACACATCCAAAGGTTCTAAACATGACTTATTTGAAGCGGGTTCCTGGAGTCGATGAATAATGATGGTGGCATATTCGTCATCTAACTCCAAGGGCAGAAGAGATGCAGCTACGGCCATAGCATCAGCCGCACGGTTGCTAGTTCGAGGAATAGCTTCCAAGGTAACTTGATCAAATAGAGATATTAATTGTAAAACATATGCTTTATATGGGCGCAATTTATCATCTCTGGTCTGATAAACTTCATTAATTTGGTTTATAACAAGTTGAGAATCACCAAAAACTAGCAGATGTTTGATTTTTAGCGCCAAGGCAGCTCGTAATCCAAGGATTAGAGCCTCATATTCAGCAGTATTATTGGTGCAAGCAAATGTTAATTTAAAGGACAAAGGTATAAGATGTTTTTGTGGGGATATTAAAATAATACCCGCACCAGCCCCACTCATGCATCGGGCTCCATCAAAGTATAAGGACCATTGTTCAACATGGTCTGCCTCTAATTGAAGGCATTCATCAAGAAACTCAATGATGAGGGGATGGGTAGACTCTAAGGGTGCAATAGCTAATTGATCTGCTATGATTTGACCCTTAATAGACTTTTGTCCTATGAATGTGAGTTCAAACTCGCTTAGAGCAAGAACCCACTTTGTTGTACGACCCGATAAATAAGGTCGACTCATAAGATACCGCAAGGGATCATATTTAGCAATGACATATGTTTTTTGACTGAGCATATAATGGCATAATTTTTGCGTAGAAAATATGACTGCTAGACATAGTTTTTCTAATGTTGTGTAGCGGGTTTCATAACTGATTAAAGTTTGGCTAATATAATAATTAGCACGCTCTCTTTTCTCATTATCAAGTTGAGCTAGCATAGCTCCTAAAGCAAAATCGAAGCTGAAATATACAGGATAAACGGGCGATCAAGTCTAGGCGGTGAAAGCACAGGTGGGTTAAGGAGGTATTGTTTGAGAAGTTCAAAAGCTTCCTTACATTCGTCGTCCCAATTAAAAGGGACATCCTTCTTAAGAAGCTTAAGAAAGGGACCGGTTTTGTTCGCCAGCTTATCGATGAAGTGACGGATGGCTTGAAGTTTACCTTGTAAACTTCGTAACTCAGATATATTGGTAGGTGCGGGCATATCAGTGATAGCCACAATCTTGAGAGGGTCGATTTTGATACCACGTAAAGAAACTAAAACCCCTAATAGTTTACCGGACTTAACTCCGAATATGCATTTGGCTGGATTTAATCGAATAAGGTATTCTCTTAACCGATTAAATACTTTTCTCAAATCATCTAAATGATCATCTTCTTTAATAGAGCGAGCTATAATATCATCTACGTAATCATGTAGGATATCATGCATCATATCATGAAAGATATAAGTCATGGCTCATTGATATGTTGCGCCTGCATTCTTTAAACCAAATGGCATCACTTTCCAACAAAAGGTACCCCAAGGGGTAATAAAGGTTGTTTTAGCCTGATCTTCAGGAGCTATCCTGATCTGATTATAGCCAAAAAATCCATCCATTAGGGACATCATTCCACTCCCCGTAGTAAAATCAATGATTTGATCCATGTTGGGAAGAGGAAAATCATCTTTAGGGCATGCAACGTTAATATCTCTAAAGTCTGTGCAAACCCTAACTTTGGTAGCTTCTTTCTTGGTGACTGGAACTACATTTGAGATCCATTCAAGCATAATCAATAGCTTGTATAAAAACAACATTCAGGAGTTTTTCTAACTCCCCTTTGACTAGCAAGGCCACTTTGGGATGCATTTTTCTAAGTTTCTGTTTAACAGGTTTAGCATCCGGATGGACTACTAGATGATGCATGACTACGGAAGGGTCCAGACCTGGCATATCTTCATATGTCCAAGCAAAGACATCTTCATATTCTTTAAGAAATGCAATGTATTCATCTTGTTTTTCTTGACTTAATTCTGATCCAATATTGATTATGTGAGGATTATCCTCGGTTCCAATGTTAACTTTAATGACGTTTTCTACTTCCATGTGTAGATCTCTTTCAAAATTAGGTGGGGCGGGTGAGATGCCCAATTCTTGTAATTCTTTTAAGGTTAACTTGGAGAATTCATCTTGAGGAGTCGTGGCCTCAAGTTGGGCTATAGTAGGTATAGAACCATCAAAATAAAAACCATTGTGTAACAACTCTTCAACGGAGACATCATGGAAAATATCTCCTTCCAACTCATCATCGGATTCAAGCAATCAATTCAGGGTAAGCTATGGATAGCATATTGCATGTAAAGGGATTATTCTTTGGACACAAAGAATCTTGTTTATCTAGATAATCTTGATAACATATGAGTTGATCATCACCTTCAAAAGGGAAGGGTTGACCCTTACTAGGAAACAGGCCCACACCACATCGGGCGGGCCATGGTTCTACCTCGATAGGTTCTTTCATACCATTTTGGAAAGGTCCCAAGCCTTTCCCTTTATATCCCATTTTAAGCATTATAGGTTTAGCTTTAATATATTCATTAGCAAAATAGCATCGAGCATATCCATCACAATGCGTCTTGATGTTTCGGGGTATTCTTCCCCAATCATATCCTTTATAAATAAAAGCACAACTCCCGACTTGGTAAGTACTTCCCATAGGTTGTGGGAGGCCCAAAGTACGAGGAGATGGTGGCAAATTATTTAAAAGAAGTGAATCTTGCATAGAAGCATTTGTTTTTTTTGATATTAAAATTTTAGATAAATCCGGTAAAAGCTCATCAGAAAGAGCATAAGATGTAGAAGGATCATTCCCTATATCTTTAGATGTGGAAGGTATGATAGATGTAGATAATGTGGAGGTGTTAATAAATGGGTCTATAGGTTTTGAAATTATAGGGATGGAACATGAAGGATTGGTTGTAGATCTAAGATCTTTTTGAGGTTCTAGTGTGGTTTGTTCGGAAGATTGTTGAGCTATACATGGGGGTGAAATTAATGGAGGAGAAATAGATGAATTTGTAGGTGTGTGTTTCACACTTTTAGATGAAAAATAAGAATTAGGATGTGTGGATGACAGAGCAGGGCAAAACTGAACTCCAACAGGTTCTGCCAAGGCACACATATCAAAGGGTCTAGGATCACCATGAATAGTGACCAACTGATTTTTAAATTCGAATTTAACACATTGGTGTAAAGTTGATGGGACAGCCCGCATCGCATTGATCCAAGGGCGACCCAAGAGTATATTGTACGATGCGGGGCAATGTACAATAAACACGGTTGTATCTAGGGTTCTAGGACCAACTTGCAAGGGTATAGTAATGACTCCACACGTTTCTTGTGTCTCGTCATTGAAGGCTTTGATAATCATATCCGTTCTTTTCATTTCATCACTTCTAAAGCCAAATATTTGGTAAAAGTCAAAAGTGCATATGTTTAGAGATGAACCATTATCAATCAAGACTCGTTTAACGAGCTACATCTCCAATTAGGGCAGTAATATATAAGGGGTTATCCTTATGTAGACTATGTTGTGGTATATCTTTATCTCGAAAGTCAATACAATCGACTTCTCGAGTGATGATAGTATTGGACATGGCTTCAGGTTGAATATTTTGAGGTACCATCATTTGGCTTAATGTGAGCATTAATTCATCCCTATGGGTAGGAGAAGATCTTAACAAGTCCAAAAGGGAAATTCTGGCTATAGTATTGGATAATTGTTCATTAATATTGTAAGGAGGTTTTGGTTGAACATTAGACATATGATTCCCTTTATTGGGATTTTTCAAAATAAATGGAGCTGATCCATCATTCTGAGTTTGATCCTGTTGAGAATTTTGAGCCTGTTGTCTGGTAACGGCTTCGATGGTACCTACAATGTTATATTGAGGACGCTGAACTGGTCTCGGTTGAGCGTTTATGGCTTGTTCATTAGGAAGGAACTGATTAGAAGAGGGTCGAGTAGTAACTCTTCTAGGAAATGGTTCTTCTGGAACCATAAAATCTGTGATAGGTTGAATAGGGTCTCGATTCATTTTTAGAACTATTCGATTGATTTGAGGTGATGTCTATTTCACTTTCAGTATCCGATTCTACATCACTGAGATCCGGAGTTTGAGTATTATATAGGGGCCTGGTCGTGACCATGGATAAAGTTGTGTCAAATTTTTGTAAATCATGATTAGGTAAATGTCCGCTAATAGTTCCTACATATCGGGTAGGAGGAGGGACATTATGATGCTCAATTTGATTGGCCACTTCTTTACCATGTTTTGGTAAAGGATGTTGAAATATATCCAATGATTGATTAGCATTTTGATTCTGATTTTGGGGAATGGTCTTTTGAGCATTATTAGGAGCATTTTGTTTAGGTTGGAAGGCTTGCACCTCCATTTCATTATTATCAATCAGATCTTGTATTTTATGTTTCAATATTTTACAAGAGTTTGTAGAGTGTCCAGGTCCTCTATGAAAATCACAATGTAAATCAGCTCTGTATCCGGGTATAGTTGGATCAGGTTCCCGGATAGCTGGTAATTGAATCAAACCTCTTTCGAGTAATTGGGGTAGAATAGTTGATAATGGTTGATTGAGTCTAGTAAATTCTCGAGGAGGTTTATCAAGAGGTTTCAATATAAATTTTTTTGTTGTCTTCGTTGTATTGATATTAGCAACATTTCTATTATCAGTGACTCCGTCACCTACAACTTGTTTATTTTTATACTGATTTCTGGATGTTTTCTCATCATCTTTCTTCCTAAGCTGGCCTCTCCTAATGAGAGCATCTTCCACTCTTCGAGCTAAGTCTATAGCTTGATCGAAGGTGGTCAAGGTAGCAATTGATAACTCATAGGATATTTGTTCTTGTAAATTATTGATAAAAATATCCAACATTTCCCTATAAGGTAGCACAAAGTGCAGTTTTCCTATCAACTGCCTCCATCTAGCTAAGAAATCAGCAAAACATTCATCTTTGTCTTGTTTTAAGTTGTATAAATCTTTAATGGTGACATGCCTCTCGATGTAGGCACTAAATTGATGGACAAAAGATTCAGCTTTTTCTTCAAAATTTCTCAAAGAATGAGTGGGCAATTGATAGTACCACTCTAATGCCATTCCTCCTAAACTTTTTGGGAACATTTTTAGTAATAGCAAGTCATCATGTGATATATCATGACATGCTATCCTAAACATGCGAAGATGCTCTATGGGATCTTCGGTTCCTTTATATATAGGCAGGACGGGCATGGGAAAGTGTTTAGGGTATGGTTGTGCTACAACTATGGGATCCAAAGGCTGACTACACATCTCTCGATAATTGTACGAGGGACGGTAGGGATCTATCTCGGTCCATACGCGAAGCTAACTGTTTCACCATGGCTTCCAGATTACTGGTTTGCCCACCATATTGGTTCGGTAGGGTATTAATATGGGATTTGTGAGCATATGATGGAGGGACATGAAGATTAGATGCTATATTGCTATTGTGTAAATTGTTGGTAGGAAGGGTGTTATGAAGAAGTTTTGAAGTTGTATTATGTTGTATCCCGGATTGTTGAAAATTGGTGTTTGGCTTCATTTTAGGTTTTTGTCGATTTGAAGCATATTGATCAATAGTTTGGCGAAATAAAGCAGGTGAATGAAGGTTTCTTTTGTGTGGGAATGATTTTAGGCTCAATAACGGGTTCCTTAGGGGGTTGGGTAACCTGTTGTTTTTGCATGTTCTGAATCATAGTGACCATATCTCTATTGGATGGTCCAGCCTTTTCACTTTCTTGATCAACAAAGGACAAGGGATTAGTGTGTATGTTAAACATATCTTCCATGGCTGCTTGAGTGTCACTAATTTGTCCTCTATCAATACGAACAACCATATTAAGAGCACCAATGTTATTATTGAAAAATTTCCAGAAATGATCTAAGTTATCAAAAGCAATAGTTCCATCTAGAGCCATTCTAGGGGATGAGGATCCTTCCTCTTTAAGATTTTCTTCTTGTTCATCTACAACAAGCTCATCTTCTGGCTGTTCTAGAGTTCCTCCTTCCGGAATTGAATCCTCAGGAAGGACATTTGGGTTTTTTGTTTTGTCTCCTAACCAATCTTCTTCTTCTTCTTCAGTTTGTTTACCATTCCTAAGTCTAGGCATTGTGCTTAAATTTAGATTTCAGCAAATATATATATACTTATATATATATATATATGTGCAACAAGCTTAAGAGGTATATATTTTAATTATATACCTACTATAGTATTTAAAATAAAATGTTTTGGTTTTGTTATATTTTGGTTTTTCTTGTTTTTTCTATTTTTTGTTTTTGTAACAATATTATAAAGATAACAAACAACACACTAAATGCAAGAAATAATAATAATGAAAGCAATGATCTAGTTTTCTATAAACAATTTATAAATATCATTAATGGGCTCGAGTTCTTCAGGAGTCATGAAGTGTTCTTCTTCAAATTGAAAATTTTCTTTCAAGAATTTAATGAAATGTGCTATAGCAATACCGTGTATTTCAGATTCTGGTTGATAATAATAATTCTCACGACAATATTCACGATATAACATAGCTCTAGGAACTCTATTCCATATTTTTCTAATCATAAGATCAGTTTCTTGGACTTCTATATGAACTAGAAATTGGCGTACCACAGCTGCGTTCTCGAGGTATTCCTCGAAGGTGAACAATTCTGAAGACACAAGAGCTCTCCTATAAGCTAACCACCTATGGCAGGCTCTCTGAAGTTCATGATAAAAAATGAGTTGATGAGGATCCAGGATCCTATCTAGGGCAAACCTCTTGATTTGTCTAAGTTCGGTTGATCTAGATGAAATGATACCTAGCCTCCTATCAAGTTCTTTCCACAAAAGTTGGTTTCTATCTGTTTCAGGCACACTAAGCACAGAATTAACTTCTATGGCTGCTAATTGGTTTTCAACATTTATAGTGACAACTAGTCTTTTCTTAGGAGCTACCATCTAGACATGATATGCAACTTAGTAGTTTTCTAATGATTTTAAATGCATCTATGTTTTTGTTTTTTTTTTTTTTTCAAAAGGTTTTAGTTTCACGTCGGGTTCACCAAAATGTATCGTTCCAAATTTTCCGCACCCTTACCTTCAAGCTAAAGGATCCGCGCCCGGAAGGGGGATGCGGGAAGGATGGGACAATACCTCGGACTGAGAGGCCCTTTGAAGGTCCCGCCTCTCGGGGGAGGTGTATTAAGGTGATTTTTTGATGGATGGTGGGGTTCACCAGGAAACGTTTAGTGGCAGTCTCCACGCCTAGGTTGGGAATGTGTTTAATGTGTTCAATTTTATCTTTAAACATTCAAATCCTAGGTTTGGCCAAATGAATCTAAGTTGTTCTATTATGAAAATGCAAATTAAATGAATACAGAAAACAGAATTAAACATAAAACACAGAGAATATGCTAGATGAGAAAAGCCATACCTGATTCCGGATGTCTGATGGAGATTCTGATTTTTGAAGCAGTCCAGATCGCCTCTGATTTGACAGGATCATCTGAAATCAGACAAGATCATCTGAGATCTGACGAATTCGTTAGAGACCTACAAACAGAGAAATAGATACAAAATACAGAAAATGCAGCTATACTGATAAAGGAAAATGATGTGAAATAATAATAAGGATGTTAATAAGATAATCCCGAATAGAAATGCAAGTAAATTACGATGCTTTAATAGCTAATCATGATTTTATTATGCAATTAAACTACATGGGTGAACTCCAAGATGCAGAATAACAAGAAATAATAATAAAACTGACTAAATGCAGAATAAAATAGTAGCAAAGTATAGGAAAAGCGCAAACTCTAGGCACTGATTGCCCCCAATGCAGACTGTAGTCGAAATCATCTCGAATTTTGACGGGATCGTCCAAGATTGTACAGGATCGTCTGCGATGATCTGAGCTTGCTCCGACTGAAAATCAATGAGGTCCCTGCAAGAAAACTTGGAAAGCACAAATGCAGATGGTAATCCAGGGTATTCTAATGCACGCAAAGGTCAAGTTACAGGAAAATTCAGCCAGGGGAATGTCAAGGGGGGTCCTAAGGTTTAAATAGGCTTAGGAGGGAGGTTAGGAGGTTGGGGATCATCCCAATTTGGGAGATCTCCAACGGGGAGGGTCTCTAACGGTGCAGACACGCTTCTGCCCAGATTAGAGACGTCGTTGGAACAGAATCTAATTATGCACAAATCAGTTTGGGACGAGATCGTCTGGACGTTCTGCTCCAGACGAAATCGTCCGATCTGAGGCGATATCGTCTGATCGGAGACGATATCGTCCAACGGTCACAACAAATCCTAAAAATGGCACGAAAAATGGGGAAAGTTGTTTAACATGCGGTTAACGAGCGGTTCGGGGTTAAAATTGAATTTTGAATTATTACTAAAGTAATTTTAATTATTTGCTAAGGTTTACTGTGCCAATTTTGGGGTGCTACAACTACACTCTTCCTACTAACGATAACCATCTACCTTTCCATGTTGGTAGTTTATTTTAAACTTTACTAATAACTAGATTCCATAGATCTATCATCATTCTCCCCTCAAAGAAAGGCATCCCTAGATAAGTTGTTGGTAAATTTGCCTCCTCCATTTGAAGCAACTCTGTATATTCCTGCTTTGATATTAGCAAGAGTGTTAAGGAAGTAAATTTTGGATCTAGTCCTATTAAATTTTTGTCCTAAAGCTCTTTTGTACTCTTTTAAAAAGTTATTCAAAGATTTGGCCTCATTTATCCTTACCTTTCAAAGGGTTGTATCATCTACAAACTATTGATGGGTGATGTTATCGATGTTATTACTAACCTTAAGTCCACTTATAAGCCCATATTTGTAAGCCTTATTTAAGTTACTACTCAAAAAATTTACCATAATAATGAACAAATAAGGAGATAGAGGATCTCCTTGTCTAAGGCCTCTCTTGGCTTTAAAATATTCTTTCACTAACCCATTGACCAAAATTGAATAAGAATTTGTAGAGACACAAGCTTTAATCCATCTAACCCATTTCTTCCCAAAACCAAACTATTCTAATACTACAAAAAGAAATTCCCATTTAACCCTATCATAGGCTTTACTCATATCAAGTTTTAAGATCATTGCTTTCTCTTTTCTTGAAACTGCTAAATGTATTACTTCATGAGCTACTATAATCCCATCCATAATTTATCTCCCTTTCACAATCCTCCTTGCTCTTCTAAAATAATTTTTTCTAAAAATGGCCTTAATCTATTCGCCATCACTTTGGAAATAATCTTATATACCATATTACATATGCTTATGGGTCTAAAAGAATCAAATAATTCTGCATCCTTATTTTTTGGAATTAGGGTAAGATATGTTGCATTTATTTTAGAAGGTATGTATTATTTTACCCTAGGTTGTTCCAATACCACAAATAGAGAATCCTTCACTATATCCCAATTATATTGGTAGAATGCTACAGAGAGCCCATATGGACTTGGGGATTTATCCTTATTAAAAGAGAAAAGACCTAAATGAACTTCTTCCAGAGTAATAGGCTCCATCAATTTCCCATTGTCTTCATTTGTTATAACTAAAGGAACATTTTGAAAAAGTTTATCATTAAGAACTTCAATCTCCTCCAAACCTAGAATATTCTGATAAAAAAGACTTACCTCCTTTCTAATTTTTCTCTAGTCTTCAATCCAAACCCCTTCCACTGATTTATTCTACTAATTCTCGAATTTGATCTCTGTACTATTTCCATCCTATGAAACAACTTTGTGTTTTGATTTCCTTATTTTAACCAAGTTTATATTGATTTTAATCTCCATAATTTCTCTTCCTTACTCAAAATATTATGAAATTCACTAAGAAACTCCCTTTCCTCTGAGCTTGGATTATTATACTCACCTTTTTGGAATTTTGAAAGTTTATCTTTTAGTTCTTCTTTCTTCTCAAAGCTATTTCCAAAGGTGTTCGTGTTCCATTACTTTATTCTAGATGTCATTGATTTAATTTGTTTTGGAAGAGCATACAACCCACCATTTCCTGAAGAATTCCACATTTGTGTTATCATATCAACAAATTGAGGATGGTCTTCCCACATCTGCTCATATTTAAAATATGATCTTTTTTTAATTCACTTACCACCATTTTTACTCTTATTGGCCAATGATCTGAACAAATCCTTGTTAAGGTATTAATTTTAGCACAAGTCCCTTCATCTAGCCAATGATATGAGAGTATGCATCTATCTAATTTTTCTGCTATTAGGTTCTGGCCTCTCCTATTGTTGGTCCATGTATAGTTGTCCTCTTCAAACTCAACCTCCCATAGATTATTTTTTTGAATAAAAGCTAAGAAATATTTCATACTTTGGGTTAATTTCCTAATTCTCCCAAAATTTTCATCCAACTTGGTTATGGTATTAAAATTTTAAATCATCATGAATCAATTTTCTTGGTATTTACTTCTCATAAAGGCTTAGATCCCACTCCAAACTTCTAATTTACCTGATTGAGTTGTAGGACCATAGACATTGATAAGGATGAAAAAAATATCTACAAAGTAGCAAGTGACTAAAGAGGCTATCCAATGTCTAGTTTTATGAATGGTTACACAAGAGGTTCTAGAAGGATTCCAACAAGTTAGAATTCCCAAATATACAGCTTCTTTAGAATCCACAGCATCCCATTCACATCTTGCCCATACTTCTTTTATAGTTTTTGAAACTTCTTCTTTTGTCATTTTAGTTTCCTGGATACAGAGAATATCAGGTTTATTACTTAAACATAGGTCCCTAATACACCTATGCTTTGAGAGGGCATTATCACCCCTTATATTCCATGAGATGATAATCATATCTCATTAGGGGCTTTTGGCCCCACTTGCATATTACCAATATCATTTTATTGTTTGTTAAAGAGAAGTTCAACCAACTTAGTTTATGTTCCTTTCTCTATGTTTGCTCTTGCTTCCCTGGATCTTGCTTGATAATTTGGGATTTTTCCTCTTTTTGCCTTGCCAATATCAAAAATAGGCTTATTATTCTATTTCTTCAATATTCTTTCACAATTTTGTTTTTCATCATATTTATCCTCTCCTGGCTCTACTAAGGAAGTTTTTGACTTATCCTGCTCATTTTTTGATATTTCCTTATTAATGGTAGAGGTATTAACATCTAAAATTGCATTTTCTTTACCACTTTCTTTCTCTTGAATGGTGCATGGTATTTTTGGAACCGATTCTTGCATCCATAGGATTTTGACTGTCACGCTACAAGAATTCGTTTGAAACCAACGAGCTATTACAGGCTCTGGTGAACCTGCCTCATTTTTTTTCTAAACACAAATATTGCTAAAGAAAACTACATAACAGGTAAGGAAACCCCAGCGGTAATTCTATGGCTAAAACTCTAATACACGCTCCAAATTTATATTATATTATATGTATTAAAATGACCAAGCATGAAAATAACCATTTTTTATGCCTTATGTAGACCGATGCCTAGATTCATTGGGCCGTTATAGCAATTTAACAACTATTTTAATATGAAACAGAAAGAAGGGGAGAAGGAAAATTGACGCTCTTAATCTCATTTGAATATCGTAATAAAATCAAGAGTTAACCAAAGAAAGAAACGTATATAATGTGTTCAAATAATGTAACCCACTACACAATGACACACAGTACTGAGACAAAGATATGATAGGAATTAAATTTAGAATTGTATTGATTTCATAAAATATTACATGTAGAGTGGGTGGAATGCCTTTTAACTCTGTTTTTCTCAAAGAAATACATTAATACAATAAATAGGACTCTGTTCAAATAATGTAGTAGGTATCTCCAACTCTCCTTGTTCCAATCTGGTAACAGTAGAGTCTCTGAATCCTAGGCTCAAAAAGGTACGAAATGATCTCAGCTTCTTGAGCACTTTCCTATCATAATCCTACAAAGCAAAGGGAAGAATAAGAAATAAGAAAGGAAAATAGACATGGAAGGGGATAAAAAAGCACAACTAATAGGGCACTCAAGTATACCTCTTAGCAAAAATGCTATTCTCTAATTGCTTGATGTAGAATCTGGACATAGCTACTTCTTCTTATAGTCTTTGGTTTTTGATTCTATTATTTCTAGTTTATTTATGGCCTTACACTTGTCTTCATCTGATTTGATCTCCAAAAATGGTACAGCTGGCTTCCACTATATTTCCCTGCTTGAAATGAACTCTTCTCTTTGACTTTTTCAAATAGTAGTTGATTTTAACCAGTGATGGTGGTCTTGGGACAACTCATTTCCTCTTATATCACCTCCTTCACAACTGTTCCCAATGTTTCTTTTTGGACTGTCTCTTTAACTACTTTAGAGATTTTTTCTATTAGCTCAGGATTTTGTTGTGATGAACCTGTTTCCAGATGTTGACCGGGAGTTCTAATTTCCTTTCCTTTTTAGACTTTTTGTAGCTTTTCTATTTGCTCAGTCATCAATCTCCATACCTTTGTGTCAAATGTGGTTGCAAATGTGGCTGCAATCCTCAGCATATTCATTTCATATAGAATTTTGTTCTTCTATATGGTAATATTGGGTGCGTTCTTTTCATACTAAAAGAGTAACATCTCTACAGTGTTTACCATGAGTGTTTGTCCAATCATTTCTACTTCATCACCTGGTTCACACTAAAACCTTTCAATGATGCTTTTGAACACTTCTTTTATATTTATAGCCACTAAGCACTAGTCCAAGGATAAACCAATGTTTGCCAATATGTTTGTTGCATCTTTTATCAAATCATCCATTTCAGTCACAACATTGACCCATCTCTCCCGGTTTGCTCCAAATAAGGTTTCTTTAAAGAATTCAAAATTGAGCTAGATTTTGTTGCCATCATTTGTTATTTTTTCTTTTCCCTACAGCTCTTCAAAAATATCTCCTATAAAATCCAAGGTAGGGCAGATGACCTCGAAGTCTTCTTCTCTCTCTTGTAGCAATGTCAAAATTTCTTGAGCAGTTATTCGGATCACCCTTATTTTCCTGAACATTTCAGTAAACCCTCTAGCGTGGGTTCTTATTTTTATTGACATGTCCTTCTTCATTGTATTTAGGTAATAAACATGATCTTGAATTTTCACCATTGAAGGGGGCTGCTTATCTAAAGTGTCTTTTTGGGCCAACTCTTCTTTTTTTTTATTAACCAATGATTTCAGCTCTACCTTTTCCTTCTCCTCTTTATCCAATTATTTTTGTAGCTTGTCAATTGTTTCAATAAATTGGTCTATAGCTTGAATTTCCATTGCCTTAACTACTTTGGCCACTTCTTTTTCTTTCCCTAGTACTGATGAGATTCTGGTTTCTTTATTTAATTTGAAGACTAGTGGGTCTTGTAGAGCAGGAAGATGTATTTTTGCTATATCTAATGCAGTTGCTTTTGATTATGACCCTTCTAAAAATTGCTCTCCTATATTTCCCATCCCTGCTACTAACTGTAACTCTTGTTCGTCTGCAATAATGAAAGTAGACTGCTCATCTATTTTTTCCAAAACAACCTTTGTAGAAGGTAGATATAATTTGGGCTTCTTCTTTTCTACAAGAGTTATCTTTGTTTGATTTCTCACTAGATGACTTTTGAATAGACCAAAAAGTCCACTAATTCTCCTGCTATTCATTTGTATTATTGATGGGATTATAACCTCATGTCCTTTTATTTTTATAGTGGTAGGGATAGCCATGGATGCCAATTTCTTTACACTTGTTATTGTTAGAACTCTGTCAGAAATAGGAACTATGGCTTGTTCTAGGAGGGAAGAATCCTGAGTAGGTATTTTCACAATCTCCTTCCCTTTTTCTGTACTTTGGTTTTTGGAAACTTCATAATAAGTGCTTTGCATCGCTTCTATTATGAGGTGAGCACTTTCAAAAGGCCTACTATATCTACAATTTTGACAGTGACTTCCATTAGATCAATACCCTATTCTTCTATCAACTCCAATAGGGGGTCTTCTTTGACCGCTTGGCCTGCTCCTGGTATAGTAGGTGCCACAACATATACTAAACCTTCTCGAAGCCTCCTTAGTTCTGTAGGGTAATCATAGGCTTCATAAACCTGTGTGCTACCTCTTTTTCTTGGAGGAAATTTCTCCCATACTACCTACAAATCTAATCCTTGCTCCATAGCTTCTAACAAGATTTCTTCAAAAGCGTCTTCTCGGTGTCGTATTCGAGCATATTCTCTCTTTTCCATCATTTTGTTGTACGTTCCTTTTGGGTCATAGAATCTCCAAGTTATTTTATCGAACCCCATGTTATCTAATTCAAACATTCCTTTGAGAAAGGAAGGATATCCAACAAATACAAAATCCCCAAAATGACAGGGAACATCAAGCCAGAGGACCTTACCATGCTTCTTTACCAGTCTCATCTTAGCCTCTTCTTCCACTTGCCTGCATAATTCCAAAGCTGCTAGGGATAATAAGCAGTATTGTGGTAACATCTTAGAAGGGATTTTAGCCCCATATAATCTGATATAAGTAAAATCTTCTGTGAAGAAGAAGTCCCCAATTTCCTTCTCTTTAATAAAGGTTTTTACCCCTGGCCCTAATCTCTCAGGAACTAGCCCAGTTAAAGCCCAATGAATTTCTACCATGAAATGATCGCAGAACCAACCCATGTGAGTTCATCCTTCGTGTATTCTCTAGAAGCTACTCTGAACATAGGGTTTTTTGATGGCCCATACTCATTTACGAGCTTCTTCTCCTAATTTTCCCACTATCAAATGGATAAAAATCGAGTATTGTGAAAACTGGGGCATCTCTTGCCTTTGTTCAAAAATTACTTTCCTTAATTCTATCATTTATTTATGCATCTGGGTACTTAATTCTAATTCCCAAGCATAAATTGGTGTGTTATATGCCCTATTGCATTGTGCAGCTAAATACAAAACCCTTTTAGTTATCCTATTGAGATCCTGTACTCCCAAAACTATGTTTATCATATCACAGAAATCTTGGACCCATGGCTTAAGAGCATTTTTGTTGATTGGGAATTCCTTGTCTATTCTTGCATGCGTATCAAACAAAGTTTTAAAAACTTCCATACTTGTAAACATTTGATATTGGTGTTCGATTACCTTGTCCACCAGAAAGGTGGTATAATCTGTCAATTTGAAAACTTCTTGGATATGCTCGACTTTGATGCTGAACACCGATCGATTCTTATTGTCTCGAAAGGTCCTCGTTCTTTCATCATACACTACTGCTAGCCATGCCATCAAATCTGAGGAGAAGTGTACTTTTAAAAATACCAGCTTCCCAAGGTTACTGTTCCATCTATTATTTCTGGGGAAACCCCTGTATTGTAACCTATGAGCTTTATGAAATAAGTCGGCCATTATCCATGGGGTTTTTTTATCGCTTCCCATCACTTGGGCAAAAATCTTGATACAAGTGTTGTTGATCTTGTACTGTTGGACTGATTTTGATCTTTTATCCGCCCCATATTTCTAAGAAAATTCATACATGGTGTTACTGGGAACAGGTGGTCCAGAGATTACAGAGTATGGTGACCTATCTGTGATGAATTTTATGACCTCCCTAGTGTCTTTAGGTACGAATACATCTTCCCATGATGCCATTTGATCTTATAGTAGTCGGTCGGGTCTTTCTGTGACTGCATAGTTTGAAAAATTTCTTCTCTTTGTACTTCTAGTATATCAACTTCTATTCTTAGCTCGCCAGGGTAGTGGCATTGACTATTTTTGTGAGCTCATATATAGGGTGGTGGAATGGATTCGATAATCTCACACATTTTGTCATAAATACGATGCCACCAACTGCTATTTAAAACTGGCCAAATAAATTGTGCCAACACATCCTTTTCTAGGGTTTAGCGTTTATGACAGGTAATGTCCTTCATCCTACGTGCCTCGGGACCTTTTGATTTATGTGTCTGTAATCATTAAAACCTCCACTATTCATCATTGGAACATTTTTAAGTTGGCGTGGAACTGAGATGTGTAATGGGGGTGGTTTTCGTTTTGAACCTTGTGCCACCTCGGACCCGAATAATAACTAAATCTTTGGGATCAATTATACTTCGCTTCAGGAAGCAATCACCCTTGGGATCTTCACAAGATTTAGTCTTTGGTGTGAGTGCCTAATGTTATTATCTCGGATGCCCTTAGCTCTTTTGAGTCAACCATGATCAAGCGCTACCGTCAGATGTGCTTCTTTTCTATCGTAACCATAGATCTCTTTAGTACTTGTAGGTTAGTTATTCGAAAGAAAAATATGCTCCGAACCTTTTTAATTTTGACCAATAAGGATGATAATTAATAATGGGTTTAAAGCTTTGTTAAATGTGTTTTAATATTTAATTAATCAAGTGTTAATTTAAGCCCACCTTTTGATTTACCTTTGGTTCGCGCGCTACCATTGGATCTGAGTGGAGGTGAGCACATCCGTTAGATATGTCAAATATGCTCGTTAGTTTAGCCTGTTTGTATTCTTTTGTCTTGACTTTGACTCATTCGCGACCATCAAATCTTCTTGCTCCCAATGAAGCGCTACCATTGATGTCCTAGAACTTGCATGATAGTTAGTATACCTGTTCGCATATAAACCTTTGAAATAACGTGGCTTATTAATCCTTATTTAATCATGATTATCCAATGTTTATCCTCATGATTTTTGACCTTAACAACTCGTATTAAGTGAAGGTATCATATAATACATTCACTTCCTTTTGCGATCACCGTTAGATCATACCATGGTGGAGGCGCGACCGTTGTATTTTTTTACCACGTGCTAGGTTTAACATAAGATAGAAGGGGCAAATTATAAAGTATTTTTTTGTGTGGAAAACATCCCAAAAGGGATGCCACTTTCGTGTAAGACCCAAGGAGGCAGGGGTATCCATTCCGCCAAAAATTCCTAGGACTCGGACCTGGCCTACCACCTTTGACATACTCAAGGAGCAAACAAACACACAAAACCAATTTAAAAATAACTAAATAAATAAGTAAACAACAAAAATAATAAAATAAAATAAAAAAGCATGCTCCTTGAGTGTGTCAAAAACAAAACTACAACCAAACACACACACAATAAGATAAAAGAAACCACAACACGAACCACATAGAAAAACACAAGAACCACATAACAAAACACAAACAAGACAAAAACAACAGAACACTACAAAGACAACCCAAAAAAAACATGAAAAATAAACACAATCAAAACCTAAAATATAAATAAAAATAAAAAACAATCACAACAGACAATAAACAAAAACAAAAAACATAGAAAACACACACAAAAAAACACGAATTAACACAAACAAAGAGAAACACAAGAACAAAAACGACAAAAACATAAGAACAATAACAAAAAACATAAAAAAACACAAGAACAACAAAAAACAACACAAAGAACACAAAAGCAAAACAAAATAAAAGAACACGCACACCTTAAAAAACTAAACAAAAAAATAAAAAACAAAAAACAAAAAAATTTGAACATAACAATGACCTATCTAGACCAGAAGACTATTAAGGCAAAAAACAACAAAGGAAACAAAAGAAAGAAAAGAGTGAGCTAGGGAACTAAAAAAGCCTGAATGAACCAAAGAGAAGCAAAAAAAAGCAAGAATAAACTAGGTACCTTCAGAACTGGAGTCATCCAAAGAAATGATAAAAAGAAGAGCTTCCCCAATTTGTGAAGCCCACCATCTAGGAGGGTGGCCATAACAAGTAAGATCACCTTTGTCCAAAGCCCAATTAGCTAAAGCATCAACACTCTTGTTTTGATCTCTGACCACATGATTGTAATCAAATTTCAAAAATCCCATCTGGATTAATTGAATCTTCTCAATAATTCTTTTTATTCTCCAATCAACCTTATGATTCTTGGAAGGAGTTGAGAGTCAAACTCAACTAACACCTTTTCCCATCCAACCTTAGTAGCCTCTTAAAGGCCTTTGAGGATATCATACCCCTCAGCAAGGTTATTGGAAAGAATACCCAAATTCTCAGCAAAAGTAAAAACTAGGGAGCCATCTGAAAGTCTACCAATTCCTCCCACATTGGCTTTTGCAGGGTTCCCTCTAGAGGCTCCATCAATATTGACTTTTCTAAAATTCTTAGAAGGAGGTTGCCAATTTCTTGTCCTATCCATATTACTAATACTCACATTCCCTTTAAGTTGGTTGCCCTTAGAAGATTTAATATTCAATCTTTGCATCACTTGATCCCATCTTTGGTGGGAGTTTGGGGGTGATTAAGGAGTTGATGGATTGATTCAACTAAGTTGGCTATGGTATTTTGCCAAATATAGTGAATATCCTTCCTATCTTGATTAAAAATTTGGTTGTTCCTTTCAATCCAAATATTCCAAAGAAGAATGGTAGAACCCATCCAAAATAATTGCCTAATAAAATGATCAACACCCTCTTGATTAGGCCAATCCCTCCAAAGTTATTCAAAAGTAAAAAAATTGGACCATTGTAAGCCAAGTAAAGTGGTCATTATCCTCCATAGCTCAAAGGCTAAAGTACACTCAATAAAAATATGGTTGAGAGTTTCTACATTCTCTTCACACATCTCACATCTAAAAGGGCCATGAAAACCATGCTTCATAAGTTGCTCACCAGTAAGCACCCTACGATGTTGTTGGTAATTTTGGGTATGTTGCCTAACTTCATGTTTGTGAGTTGTCATTGATGTCAAAAGGATTTTGTGTTGATGTCAAAAGGAATTTGTGCTGATGTCAAAAAGAGTTTGGTGCCAAAAATATCTTGAAAGTTCCATGATGTTTGTTTAAGGTTTTTTATTAAAACCATGGTGACAAGGTTAAAGGATTTTCTTAAAACCATATGGACTCATTAAGGGTTTTTATTAAAACCATCTTGGCTTAATGAAAAGGTTTTGCTTCTTGAAAAAACCTTAAAAGTCCATTTTGATTATTAATAAATAAATTAACTCAAACCTTTGAAAAGGTTTTAAGTTAAGTTTATTATTAATAAAATAATTATTATTAATTTAATAATTATTATTGAAAGGGTTTCTAAACCCTTAGTGGTGCTCATGTAAAAGACTTACCTCGTCGACGTCAACTTGCATGGGATGAAAAATGCAATGTTTGAAAGGAGCGCCGACATCAATTTGCATGGGATGAAAGACTATTAAAGGGCATTATTTCCTAAGGTTTTAAGCACCTTCGATTTGCACGATTACCTTTGAATTCGTATTGCTCTGTGACCTTCGATTTTGTATTGCACTGTGATTTTTGAGTCTCATTTTACTCTGTGTTAATTTTTTATTTTGTGCGCCAGTGAGGAAGACAAATCTGGTCTATGTTAAATTTTGATTTCGTGCGCCTGTGAGGAAGGAAATTCTGGTTGTCTTTTGCGAGCAAAGGGAAGGTAAAACGACGAGTAGTGCTTGAGAGTTTTGTTGGGAACTTGTGCTCCAACGGCGGAGGTAGTGGAGTGAAGGCGCTCGCTAAGCAAAGGTGTCGAGTTTGATTCGCGACAGACGTGTTTCAATTTTGTTTTTGTCGCGGTTATTGTGCACGTGGTACGACGATTGCTTTGGGCCACGAGTTTGGAGGAGGAAGTACTTTGGCACTTATGTTGGTGTCTCCACACTTCTCCTAAGGTTGGAGAATTGATTTTTGGCCAAGGTAGATCTTTTGTTGATAATGTGGAATATTTGATTTGACTTGGAAATTATTGTTGGTAATTGGATGAAGGTATAAGGTTAAATAGAAATATTGCTTTGACATTGTTATTATTGATGTTTAATGTTTGTGTGGTAAATGCATTTAGAAGTAAATGTATTTTAGGAGTTATAAGGGTTTAAGGAATAATTGTGCTTAATGTCATATTGGGGTTAGAGAGCTTTTGGAGTTATTGAGTGGATATTCTCTTGTAATTATTTTTGAGGTTGAAGCTATTTTGTGATATATTAAGTAGGAGTTATAAGGTGTAAAGGAATTTTGTTGATATGTATATTTGTGAGTTTTGATTATTGATGAGTTGGAGTGATAAGGTGTTATTAGGACTCTTATCATTGTGCATTATTCCATTGTTGCTAACTCTAATTTGTGGCAAATTGAGAGTTAGTGTTGTGACATATTTTGAGTTCTCCTTCTTCATCAAAGTAAAGGTATGGGCACATTCTTCCATGGTTATTATTGATTGATGGTTTTCTAAAAATAAGTTTGGAGTGAAAAGGATTAAATTAAGTTTCCTTATTTGGAGTGGATCTTATTTTCTTAAAGTGGAAGTATTGATTATGCATTAAGAGATCATGGTGAGTTTATGAGTTATTGCATAATTATGGTTTGAGAGTGGAAGCATTTGAAGTTTTCTTTAGGGTTTTTGGGTGAGAAGCTTATGCCATTGCTATAAGTTGTTGAAACCCTAATTGAGTTGTTTGGTTGTTGAGAGTTGAAGGATAGAACATATTGAGTCTCTAACAATTCTCTTTATGATTCTATGAGATTGATTTGAGTTGAGATTGAAAGTTGAAGGATAGAACATATTGAGTCTCTAACAATTCTCTTTATGCTTCTATGAGATTGATTTGAGTTGAGATTGAGAGTTGAAGGATAGAACATATTGAGTCTCTAATAATTCTCTTTATGCTTAAATGAGATTTATTTGATATGATTGGATGAAACACATTGGGTCTCTAACAATTCTCTTTGTGTGTCCACATTAGGCAAGTTTCTTGGTAAACTTGCTTGAGCTGATTTGGTCAAGTTCTTGGTGAGCTTGCTAGGACTAATTTGGACAGGTTCTTGTTGAAGAACTTGTGGACAGATTTGATGAAGTCTTGGTGAAGACTTGTGAGCAGTTGTGATTGATTTGTTCAAGCTTTTGGCTTAAGCTTGGGATAGATCTGACAAAGATTTGAGAGCAAATTTGTGTTGGACTAGAGGACTGAGTTTGGTGCATATTTGTGACAGATTTTGAGAGGACTTGTGTCAGACCGACTAACTGTGTTTAGTACAAGTTTTGATGAGAAGCTGTGGAGGTGATCAATGAGGAAAAAAGTCTCTAGAGCCAGAGTAAGGAGGACATGACGTCTTCTATGGAAAGGAGTTCCACCTGCTAGAGGCAAAAGAGGCAGTGATCTTCTGAAGTATCATTTCTAGAGCTTTGGGGGATAGGACATCTCCTTTGGGCAGGAGGCTTATAAGTACTTGTTGAGGAGATAGGACATCTCCTTTGGTCAGGAGGCTCATAAATACTTATTGAGGGGAAGGATTATCTTTTGGGCAGGAGGCTCATAAATACTTGTTGAGGGGAAGGATTCTCCTTTGGATAGGAAGTTCATAAAATTTGTAATAGGGAAAGGATTTCCCAAAGAACTTGATTGAGAAATATTTTAGTGAAAAGATTTATGTGGATGTATCCCATCTTGGGTGAACCATGTTAAAATGGCTCTTCTTTATGTGTTGCTTTCTGTGATGGTTAATGTTATGGTGATGCCACTGCTATCTAAAATAAAAAAATTTAAATGGTTGCATCTTATACTGTTCACCCCCTCTCTCAATATAAGTCTATGTTCTTCAATTGGTATCAGAGCGGGTCTCTCCAGGAAGAGCCTAACAGCTTGGAGAAGGATCCCTCGAAAGATCATATGAGCACGAAAAGTGATGAAGAGATTGAATTTGATTTGAAAGGGAATTATTTTTGGCCCTAAGAAATACTGAAAAAGTCAGGGAAGAGAATTTTGTTTTAAAACAACAAAATCAAGAAGAAGAGATGGCCAAAATAAAACTATCTCGAAATCTCACAGACTTCAAGATCCTAGCTGAAGAAGGAAATAAAGTTGAGCAGGTTTTGACAGAGGTTTTGAAAGGGAAGGAAGCTGAATGTCAGAAACTTGAAGAAGAGGTGGTTTCTCTAAGATTTAGACTTGAACAGATGAGTCTTAAACAAATTATTTTTCTTGGAAAGCAAAAGGAAGAAGATCTTCATATCCAAGAAGCAAGAACATCCAGCAGAAATAAATTCAACTTTCAAAAACCAAAGGCTACCATAAAAGAAGAAAACAAAGGAGAGCAATGGACAAGATTTGATCACAAAAGAAGGAACACTCATCAAAGGCTTCCAAACAGGTTACATAATACTTTCCATGGCTATTGTTTTTCTTGCAATAAATATGGTCATAGAGCTATCCATTGTACTAGGATTGTGAATGGCAATGTTAAGAAAAATGTTAATTCTTTTGCACCACTCATGGATGATAGTATTATGTGTTACAAATGCAATAATTTTGGGCATATAGCTAGAATGTGTAAATTGGAAAGATCTAGTGAAGTGAATGTTAGGAAAACAAATGAAAATAAAACTAGATCTATGATAGTTCAAACCGCTCTTCATGCTCAAGATAAGGAAGAAAAATGGTACCTTGATAGTGGATGTTCTAGGCACATGACTGGAGAAAAAGAAAATTTTATAGTTCTCAAAGAAACTAGTAGAGGGTCAAATAGCTTTGGAGATAACAGATCGACTAAAATTTGTGGAAATGGTTCTCTAAGTTTAGATGGAAAAACCAGAACTAAAAATGTGCTTTATGTAGAAGGATTGAGACATAATCTTTTGAGTTTTAGCCAACTTTGTGATCAGGGTCATATGGTGACTTTCTATTCTGATAGATGTGAGATAAGGAAATTAGAGAATGGAAAAATCATTGCTAATGCAAGATGAACTCCTAACAACCTCTACATGCTAAGTGATATAAAAATGGAAAAGTGTTTTTTGTCTCAAGAGGATGAAAGTTGGCTATGGCATAAAAGAATGGGACATTTGAGCTTTGATAATATTATCAACATTAGCCATAAGAAAGCAATCAGAGACTTACCTAAATTGAAAAGACCCCAAAATACTATTTGTGGTCCTTGTCAACATGGAAAGCAAACTAGAACCAGCTTTAAGGCTAAAGGGTACATGTCATCCAAATCTTTAGATCTTATTCATACTGATTTGTGTGGTCCCACCAAAACTTAGAGTATACAGGGAGAGAGTTACTTCATGCTTTTCATAGATGATTTCTCTAGAATGACTTGGGTTACCTTTTTGAAAGAAAAATATGAAGACCTTGACAATTTTAAAGCCTTCAAAGAAATGATAGGGAATGAAACAGACAAAAGAATAAAATGCTTGATATCAGATAGAGGAAGAGAATTCACTTCAAATGAATTTGTGGATTATTGTGAGCAACAAGGAATTAAGAGGGAATTTTCAGCAACAAGAACTCCTCAACAAAATGGAGTAGTTGAAAGAAAAAATAGAACTATTGAAAATATGGCTAGAGCTATGTTGAATGAGTCAAAGCTTCCTAATGGTTTTTGGAAAGAGGCAGTGAGTACAGCAGTGTATATTATCACTAGAGATCAGTTAAGAGTCAATCATCACAAAACTCCTTATGAGCTATGGAAAGGAAGACCAGCCACAGTAAAACATTTTAGAGTTTTTGGTAGTAAATGTTACATCAGAAGGGAAGATTAGAATTTAGGGAAATTTGATCCTAGATGTGATGAGGGCATTTTTCTTGGGTACTCCAACAAAAGCAAAGCCTATAGATGCTACAACAAAAGAACTTGTACTATTATGGAAAGCATAAATGCTATAGTGGATGAGAAAACATGGATAAGAGAACTAGTTCAGAAAATTGATGATGAAGATTGCCAAGAAGAATTCAGGGAGGATTCAGATAAAGAAGAAGAGGAAAGACAACTCCTTCCTAAAACTCCATCCAGATATGTTCAGAAACACCATCCAAAGGATCAAATCATTGGTAATCCAGAAGTCATACAGACAAGGAGAAGAATAATATCTTCAAATTCCCATATAGATGTTTTGTTGTTATCTTAGATTGAGCCAAAAGATCTTAGTGAAGCATGTGCAGATAAGAATTGGATAAATGCTATGAATGCGGAATTGGAATAGATAGAGAAGAGTGAGACTTGGGAACTGTTGACACTTTTTGTCACATTATACAAGGGGTAGAAGAATAGTAGAATTTTGTATAATATTTCCTTGTTGAAAGTTTTTTTTTATTTTAAGTTACAACAATTTTGACTCTCCCTATCGCCCCTTTTTAAAATGAAGAAGAAAGAGCTTCGCTACCAAACAGGCCAAGGAAAATAGCTTCGTCGAAAGAAAAGAAGGAGAATGTGAAAAGAGCTTCGGGCCCGAAGCACTTTAAATCACCACTTCGGGTGAAAGCGTTGCGAAGTAATATCGCCGAAGAAAATACAAAGATAACGCTTCGCACCCGAAGCATTTGCAGCAGCCGCTTCGGGCGGAGGTTTTGCGAAGCAGCATCCAAACGACTTCGTCGAAGGAGGAGAACATAATCCAAATCAGCTAAGGTAAGGAAACTACTTCGGGCCCGAAGTATTTCTAACACCTACTTCGGCCAGTTTTCACCCGAAGCAGTGGCGCCCGAAGCAAAATGATAGTGTGTCGAAAATAGAGAAGTGCTTCGGGAGGATATTCCCCGAACCGCAGTTTTGAGAGAGAATCGGGCCGAAACATTTTCCAGCCAAAGCAGTTTCGCCAGCAAAGGACAAAGAGCCCCATTTCAAAGATGGAATCCGCTCGGCACTCAACATCCCCAAAGTAGTTTTGCGAAGCGCTATTTTGCGAAGACCGAATTGAGGAGAAGCTACTTCGGCCCAAGGCTTTGGCGAGGCGGAGAAGTAGCGAAACGCTTTTTGGGCCCACGTTCCAAGGTGGGCAGCTTCCCAAGGTGATCCAGAGCCCCTTATAAATGCCCCCTTTCTTGCCCGATAAGTTCGCTGCCCATTTCTGGCAAACGAAAGGGACGTAATAGTCCTCGAAGTAAAACCCGACGGGCGTAACGATCACTCAAGCACAGCATCCAAAAGCCAAGGACACTCGGGCGGCGCATTAAATGAATGTTTCCATGGTTGACCCGATCACAGTTGCCAGTTTTGGTAGCCGATTTGAAAGATCATTCGCAGTAGTAGTGAGGCACCGATTTCTCAGGGCCCGAGGGTGTACTTCGCCATTTTTTGTAATAATGACTCAGAGGGTCGGGTCCTCTATAAAAACCTAGGCTTTGTAATGTAAAAGGGGGGGGAACTTTTTGCTAGAAAGCTGCTGTAACTTGATGTCCTACGTCTAATACTAAAGATTTTTGTACTCCATTTCTCTCTTTTATGCTGCCTTCTATGCTTAATTCTTTTGTCTGTCTGCACTCGTATACTGAGACTCTGAATCCTGAATCCGGTGTGCGATTGGGGACTGTACCCTAAAATTCGCCCTGAAGGATACATAGGAGAGGAAAAACGTCGTATAAGCTTTCTTTTATGTTGCCTGGTGGGTCGTGGTTTCTGTTATTCCCTTGTCTTAATCGTTGTTACTCTGAACCCTGAATTCCAGCGAGAGAGAAAGGAGAACCCTGTGAACTCGTCTAGAGGATACATAGGAAAGCGAGTATCATGTTTCTTTCATCTATTCTTGGTGTTCTTTGCTGCTATTCGAGTTATTAGTGAGTGATCGTGCTTCCTGTTCTCTCCCACCTTAAATCATCATCTTCTAACCCTTACTCTTTTTATTTCTTTCTCTAACCCTTACCCCTTTTTATTTCTTTTCCTAACCCTTACTTTGTTTATTTCTTTCCTGCACTCTTGTCTTAAACCCCAAAAGTAGATTAGTATAGGAGTCGGCATTTCTCCAGAGATTGGCACGAGGGGCATCTCTTCCCCTCGGCCTTTCAATGTTGGTCGCAGGTCCAGGGCGCGCAAACCCACCGAAAGTCCTTTCCTGTGCGGATTTGATGACCAACAATTTTTGGCACGCCCGATGGGACCCAAGGTCCCATATTTGAGAAAATTTCTAGCCCGTCTTCACCGGAGCCAGTAGTTCTAACAAGTTCCCGATGAGATCCGGTCAGTCTCATCTTCTGAGTAGTAGTGAGAATCGATGCTCTCATTACTAAAAATGCTCCTAGCATCTGGCGACTCTGTTTTACCCGAGAATCTCTGAAGTCATGAAGACCAGTGCCTAAACCTGGTTTTCGTAACCAAGACTTCCCATGTCTTAAGAAGGTCCGAGTTCGGTGAATCTCTGGCTTGTCTTCATCTGATAAAATCACCTGGCGACTCAGTTGAGCTGAAGATCCAAATTTCCTGGTCGTAGGCGCCTTTCAAATCTGAAAGAAGATATCCCGGAGGAATCAAGGTTCGGTGAGCAGCCTTGACCTCATAAGCGGAGAAAGAATGTTCACCTAACAACTCCAACTCAGCGACGACAACCACGATTTCTATAGGCTGCTGCTATAATGGCAGGAGTAAGTTTTCCCAGCTGGGATGACCGAGGCCCCTTGAATCTTCAAAGCTACCACAAGATTCCCGAGATCGCCTTGAAGGCATTGACTACATATGATGGCACCACGGGAATGGCCCGAGAGCACCTTGAAGCTGTTGCTACTTTAGCGTTCCTCTATGACATAATCCATGAAGATGTCATGGTCAGACTTCTGGCCCTGTCTCTGGAAGGAAGAGCGCTGCAGTGGTACAGACTGCTCGGACCTAAAAGCATCTGCTCATGGGATGACTTGGTGGGAGCATTGTTTGAAACATTTGATGGCTCTCAAGATCCCTTCTAGCTTTTGACGTACCTCTCCACCATCAAGAGAGCACCTTTGGAGAGCGTCACAGACTTCAATGTTCGATTCATCAGAAGTTGGAAGAGAATCCCAAAGGAGATCCAACCGACGCCCGCCCAAGCCCACCTCTACTATGTTCGGGATTTTCACCCGGACATAGGCCTCCTCTTGCTACGATCTGGTGAGCAAATATTCCCTCAGATATTCGAGGAAGCAGTACGCACAGAACAGTTTTTATCGAGAAAGTGGCAGTGGGGAGAAGCCCCATCACTTTCTTCGATAGTTGCTGCTCCTGTCTATCCAACGCAGTATTCTTCATGGCAGACTCCTAATACTGAGCAGAAGCCTGAGATGCAGTCATGTGGAGCTCGAGAGGTAGATCCCATCCAAGTCCAACCATGGCAATTTGTGAGCTTTGCCCCGACGATGAACAATATGGTTGCTTGCGATCTCCATCAGAGGACTGGCCAAGGAGAGGAGCAGGCTCAAGTGGTAGAGCCTGAGAACAAAGAGAGTGCATCTTGGCACTCTTTTTGTATCCCAGAACACAACACGCAAGTGATCAGTCAGGACTCAACAAGCATGTTCCATCAAGAAGCTGAGCCTGAAGAGATCCTGGGAGTTTGCTCTTTGTCGGAAGAGCCCTGTTACAGCATCAAGGAGATGGAAGAACTTGTACCCAGTCCATAGTTACTAGACTCTTTGGTATTCTGGTTCCAGCCATCACTACAACCAGTACCCCAAGAAGGTCCTCACGTGGCGAACTGCTTCGCCACATCCTGCATCAGCAGCACGGGTACTGGCAGGAGCGACAAACTGCTGCATTGCTTTCTGTTCGCAGCATGGAGAACTTCGGGGAGGAGCCGTTCGAACTTCAAGAATCAACTGAAGTTCAATCTGATCTGGTCCGGGCATTGCAGATTCATCGGATAAACATCCGAAGCTGAGTTTGTGGTGGCGGCATGCCTATTATGCCGCAAGCCTGTGTGAATATTGTAAAAAGTTTGGCTATTAAATAAAATGTTGCTCAGAAACTCAGGTTGAGTTTTACCTCGGCAGCTATATCCAAAAAAAAAAACTCCTTTGGGAACTTGGCTTGCGAAGTAGTGGATGCGAAGTGGTTCACAGCGAAGTACGATTGGCCGAGCAAGGTTCCGACTAAGGTATGAAAGATGTTCGCCTAAGAAGAGTCCGAGCGAGCTGCTTTTAAAAGGGGGAAACAAGCTTCGCGAGCAGCCTCGCGTAGGAGGAATCACATCGGGCCCAAAGCATAAAGGATTAACTGGCGCAAAAGGTTCACCGCGAAGTATGTCAGCTTCGATTTCGGCTTCGCTGACCCAAAGATGCACAAGGCAAAAGCATTTATTGCTTGCCTAGAGGAGCGTGTCGACAGTCGCCTTCAAAAGCGTCCGAAACAGGCGAGTTAAATGAAAAGGCATCGGGTACATCCTCAGGGGATTCGATTGAGAGAAAAGTCTACCCCCAGGTACCAGGTGGCAGATGGCTACGTTCCCAAAGCAGCCACAATCATCACAGCGCATGGCCCTGTGTACTATGCCACCGTGTGGCCAATCCGATGAACCGATGATCTCTCAGATGAGAAGCGCAAGATTAATTGTGGCACATGCCATAAATGTGGGTAGTTGTCTTTGGTAGCTATATAACGTAGACTCCAAGTAGCCAAAGGATTACTCGCTCAACGACTCATACAGACCCTACTGCCAACCTGCAAACTTTTCCACTTCGCACTCTAAAGCTTCGACGCCAATTTTCTCCATACTGCAAACTTCGTTGCCCTAAGCATCAACGATGGAAAGTTCCAAGGAGAAGGGAAAAGGGCTAGAAGTAGTAGCCCCCGAGAAACCAAAGGTAAAAGGCCATGGAAAAAGGTCGAAGCCAAGGCCCGTTGATTCGGGTCTCCGCCCAGATAAGAGTGTCATGGAAGAAAAGGGGGATTTCGAGGACGAGCAGCCCCTAGAACCACCAGTCGATAGGTGGGAAAGAATCAGGGATACGGAGCTATCGAAGAGCGTAGCTGAGCTCAGAAGCACCGTTGAGCTCATGAGAAGCAGGCTCCCGACAGAGAGCATACGAGCTGCAACTTACTACTCCCATATATACTGGTATCTGACGCCCCCCACTCACCATTGCCCTGAGCTGATCAATGCCATCGCGCAGAATTACCAGCCCGCCACCAGACAGGTGTTAGACACATCCGGCCAGAAGCTATTTTCAATTTTGAAAGAAGATGTACGAGGCAAATTTTGCGCCCTAGCAGGGTCCACCCGAGGGATGTATGGTTCGCAACATTGTTTTGAGCGAACAAACGGAGAGGTTCACATCTGCTGGCTACATGATAAAATTTTTGCAGCAAAGCCTCAAAAGCGGGCTCCCTTCGAGAAAATTGCCCCAAATGCCCCTTCCCTTGGGGGCCTTTAAAAATGTCGACCTCTTCTCCATCATTGCATGGGTGGCAGGCCTATCTACTGACGCTTCGGTATATCCATGGCAGGTGTCCCTGGCCGAGTGCATTTCCAGAGGGGAGTTCAATGCCCCCGATACTTCGAAACCTAGCATCGACCCAGTATTTGTCGACTGGGTAGAATGGGTGGCCAGGGGCTTACACGCGCAACTCACCAGCATGAAGAATGTTGGGACCAACCAATGCTTCGGGCCCTGCTCCTTTCTTGTTTGGCTATTTTTCTTTCATGTTCATAATAGTTTTCCTCATATTGCCATTACGACAAGCGGCAAGGATGGAAGTCCTTTGCCAGTATATCAGTGGACTCCCCTACTATTGATATCGGAGTCCTACTATCCCTTTAATCAGCAATTCTTGGGACCCGCCATGCGTATGTTAGCAGGGTCCTCCCCGAGAGTTCCCCTTGGCTTGAGAAACAAAGTGGTCCGGGAGAAGAGGGGAGACGTTTTTCGACTAACGTAGGGGCTGGTGATTCGCATCTTCGGCTTCATAGGGAAGCCCTTCTTACTGCCAGTTTACCCCTTCGAGTATCAATTCGTGTTGGAAGTCACTAGGCAGAGCGATGCAACTAATGCCATCTATGGCAAGGGTCGAAAATGGGCCCACACTTGTGACTTCCCTCTCAGGATAGGAGTTATCGAAGTGTTCGCCCTAAATCAGAACGTCTTCTTGGAAGAAAAGCTTGCCAAGTTCGGCCTGCTCCAAATTCCCTAGAAATGGCTTTATGATCCTTTGGGAGTGATGAGGGACCACATACGGGTCAAGAGCTTCCATGTTTGCCCCTATCCAAAAATTGTGAAACAAAGAAATAATCCTCGGGGAAAGGATCTGGAGTGGCATCTGGAGAGGATGGAATCCTTGCCTCCCTGGCACGAATTCTACCCAATGGAGGTCGCATATGACCCAGATCGGCATTCACTCCCGAGCCCCAATTCCACCTTCTGGAAGAAAGTGAAAGATGACTTGAAGGAGGGAGTAAAGAATTGGGACGCGGCTCAGCTGAGAGAGTGGTGGATAATGAGGGTCCACCGACAGAAAATGAACTCTTATGGGTTCTTGGCAACAGACAAAGACTTCACCAAAATTTACAAAGCCAACGCTGGAAAGTGGAAGCCTTTGTCCTTCGTCGCCCTCATCCCTCCAGCTACCCCAAGTTCGAGCGAAAGCCCAAAAAGAGATGATACTACTTCGGGGAGGGGAAGAGAGGAGAAGGCCCAAGCTACACATCAAAGATCGCCTCAAGTACCTGTAGGAGGCCACGACTCAAGCTCCGAAGAGTCAGAACAACCGTCGGTGAGAACCAAAAGAAAGAGGCCAGAATAGGGCCCATTGCCCCCAAACTATCCAAAGCGACCCCGCACAGGATTTGCAAGCCCCTCCACTGGGCGACCGATATCAGGCCCATCCGAAGCAAGTGCCGAGGTCGCAGCACTGTCGAGTGCCAAAACCACCTCGGGTGTCAATGTCACCAATGTGGGGAGAATCCCCTAGATAGAAGGGGCCCTCGAGGCAAAAATCATGGGAGTTGGGATTGCCCAGGCCGAGAAAGAGCAAGATGTGGCTGCACCAGAAGTCACCACTGCCACAATGCCAGGAGGGCACGCAGGTACGCATTCTCCACCCTTTGCCCTAGTCTCACACATTTTTGCCACAACCCCAGTTGAGGGTTCTCACCAGTCTCCCCTGCATAGCCCATCACCCCCTCACACGTCACCTATTGCTAGTCCGGCCTCATCCCACGATTATGATGGGGGTAAGACCATTGACCCTACTTCGCCCTTCCACACTACCATCCCCCTGGTCATTAGCAGAGGCAGGGGTCTCACTTCAACATCGAGTCCCACCCTCCAACCCCCTGTTTCATGTGAGGTAGCCCCGGTTGCCGAAATTCCCACCATGCCTGTCATCGAGCCTTCTGGTGAGGCATCCCCCACGCATTCTTTATATTTGTTTACTCCCTCGACTGGAGATCTAGCCTTGTCCAAATCAGAGATGTCCTTAATTAAGGACCGCCCCCTTGCCGAGAAGCTATTCCAAGCATGGCAAAACACTGAGCAAATACTAAGGGAGGCAAGGAAAAGAAGAGGGCGCTCGACGACATCAATTGAAAAATGCGCCATTTTTTATTTAGAGGCCGAAAAGGTGCATAAAATCAAGAAGGTCCCCAAGGTACAAAAGCCACTGGATGAAATGACTCCAGCAGACTATGATTATCAAGAGACACCTAAGGACCTGGAACATCTGAATGTTGATGATGAATCGGCCTCTATGCATGTCCGAATCGAGACGTTTCGGGCACATGCAACCATTGCTAACCAGCGTAGGATTGAAGCCGAACGCGCCAAGGTTAAATCTGAAGAGGACCTGGCAAGGGTCCGCTCCAAATTAGCAGAGGCTGAGGAGCAATGCAGATCGATGAAGGAAGAGACGCTCAACCTAAAACATCAAGTTCAACAGCTCCAGTCTACAGCCGAGAATCAAGCGCAGAAGCAGGCCGAGAGTGATCTGAAGGCCAAAGAGCTTGAGGACAAAATCGCACAGATGCAAGCTCCGTTGTATGCAAAAGAGGGTCCAACGCTGTTTGACAGGGACAGAATTAAGGAGATTCGCATGCACCTGCTAAAAAATTTTTGGTCTCGGTGCGCTAATGCTTTTTCAATTTTGACGTATGTCATCGAAGCACAACAGGCTATTGCCGAGGGGGGACCAGTCATCGACGAGGTCACACAGAAAGCCAGGAGCCGACTCAAGCTAGCGTTCGACGTCCAAAATGCTAGATATCAAGACTTGCAGATCATCGCAATGTCTCGGACAACTAGAGATTGGTCAACGACACAGGCTACTGTTCGCGCTTTCTTTTCCAAGGTAAGAAAAGCATAGAAGGCAAGGAATCTCCAGGATATGTTTGATAATGAGCAGCGTGCATCAATGTGCCACTTTCAGGATCTTTCTTCCCTGGGTTTCCCGAGCTTCACAGACGATGATGGGAACCTTCTAAGCAAGGATGACCTCAAACCAGTCTGGCTGCAGTTCGAGAATGATGTCTCGAAGATCGATGGCTGGGAAGAACCAATTACAGAAGGGCAGGTGACAGATTTCATCCTGAGATACTGTAAGATCATGGCTTGCCTCGATGACCTATTCACCAGGGCCAAGAATGCTGACGTCGGGCAAATCAATCGATTTCGTGACTTGGTCAAAGCGCTACAAGATCGAGAGCCATTCCAAAAGGGCACCTGGTCCCATGTCCAAAGAACGATGAAGCGCATCCGTGATCGCCTCGAACCATCGCCACAGCCAGAGGCCACGTCGGAGGAAGAAGAAGAAGAAGAAGAGGAACAAGAAGAGGGACAGACCACAGAAGCAGAATCCGGGGGAAACCAGTGACTCCGCAGCCCAATGGACCAGGGCTAAAGGGTTCTTTTGCCGAGACGAGCTCGTCACCCCGTGAGCCGCCAAGAATGTTGACACTTTTTGTCACATTATACAAGGGGTAGAAGAATAGTAGAATTTTGTATAATATTTCCTTGTTGAAAGTTTTTCTTTTATTTTAAGTTACAACAATTTTGACTCTCCCTATCGCCCCTTTTTAAAATGAAGAAGAAAGAGCTTCGCTACCAAACAGGCCAAGGAAAATAGCTTCGCCGAAAGAAAAGAAGGAGAATGTGAAAAGAGCTTCGGGCCCGAAGCACTTTAAATCACCACTTCGGGCGAAAGCGTTGCGAAGTAATATCGTCGAAGAAAATACAAAGATAACGCTTCGCACCCGAAGCATTTGTAGCAGCCGCTTCGGGCGGAGGTTTTGCGAAGCAGCATCCAAACGACTTCGCCGAAGGAGGAGAACATAATCCAAATCAGCTAAGGTAAGGAAACTACTTCGGGCCCGAAGTATTTCTAACACCTACTTCGGCCGATTTTCACCCGAAGTAGTGGCGCCCGAAGCAAAATGACAGTGTGTCAGAAATAGAGAAGTGCTTCGGGAGGATATTCCCCGAACCACAGTTTTGAGAGAGAATCGGGCCGAAACATTTTCTAGCCGAAGCAGTTTCGCCAGCAAAGGACAAAGAGCCCCATTTCAAAGATGGAATCCGCTCGGCACTCAACATCCCCGAAGTAGTTTTGCGAAGCACTATTTTGCGAAGACCAAATTGAGGAGAAGCTACTTTGGCCCAAGGCTTTGGCGAGGCGGAGAAGTAGCGAAACACTTTTTGGGCCCACGTTCCAAGGCGGGCAGCTTCCCAAGGTGATCAAGAGCCCCTTATAAATGCCCCCTTTCTTGCCCGATAAGTCCGCTGCCCATTTTTGGCAAACGAAAGGGACGTAACAATCCTCGAAGTAAAACCCGACGGGCGTAACGATCACTCAAGCACAGCATCCAGAAGCCAAGGACACTCGGGCGACGCATTAAATGAATGTTTCCATGGTTGACCCGGTCACAGTTGCCAGTTTCGGTAGCCGATTTGAAAGATCATTCGCAGCAGCAGTGAGGCACCGATTTCTCAGGGCCCGAGGGTGTACTCCATCGTTTTTTGTAATAATGACTCAGAGGGTCGGGTCCTCTATAAAAACCCAGGCTTTGTAATGTAAAAGTGGGGGGAAATTTTTGCTAGAAAGCTGTTGTAACTTGATGTCCTGCGTCTAATACTAAAGATTTTTGTACTCCATTTCTCTCTTTTATGCTGCCTTCTATGCTTAATTCTTTTGTCTGTCTGCACTCGTATACTGAGACTCTGAATCCTGAATCCGGTGTGCGATTGGGGACTGTACCCTAAAATTCGCCCTGAAGGATACATAGGAGAGGAAAAACGTCGTATAAGCTTTCTTTTATGCTGCCTGGTGGGTCGTGGTTTCTATTATTCCCTTGTCTTAATCGCTGTTACTCTGAACCCTGAATTCCAACGAGAGAGAAAGGAGAACCCTGTGAACTCGTCCAGAGGATACATAGGAAAGCGAGTATCACGTTTCTTTCGTCTATTCTTGGTGTTCTTTGCTGCTATTCGAGTTATTAGTGAGTGATCGTGCTTCCTGTTCTCTCCCACCTTAAATCATCATCTTCTAACCCTTACTCTTTTTATTTCTTTCTCTAACCCTTACCCCTTTTTATTTCTTTTCCTAACCCTTACTCTGTTTATTTCTTTCCTGCACTCTTGTCTTAAACCCCAAAAGTAGATTAGTATAGGAGCCGGCCTTTCTCCGGAGATTGGCACGAGGGGCATCTCTTCCCCTCGGCCTTTCAATGTTGGTCGCAGGTCCAGGGCGCGCAAACCCATCGAAAGTCCTTTCCTGTGCGGATTTGATGACCAACAGGAACTTGTTACAAGACCTAAATATAAAAATTTCATTGGCACTAAGTGGGTCTTCAGAAACAAGCTAAATGAAGATAGTCAGGTAGTCATAAATGAAGATGTCTATGATTGGGCAATTGTCCTTATTAGGACTTTAGATTGCCCAATCAGAAGAAGGAATATTTCTCTCACAAGGCAAGTACATAAGAGAGATGCTGAAAAAGTTTGGTATGGAGGATAGCAAACCTGTTAGTACTCCAATGATTACAGGATGTAAGTTGAGCAAGGATGATGAATCTCCAGAGGCAGATCAAAGGTTGTACATATCCATGATTGGCAGTTTGCTTTATGTTATAGCTACCAAACCAGAAATCATGCAGGTAGTGGGACTAGTTGCATGGTTTCAGGCTGCACCAAAAAAAACTCATGTTATGGCGGTAAAAGGATTCTTAGATATCTGAAAGGCACTATGGATCTTGGGCTTTCGTATCCCAAGAGCGATAAGTTCACTCTCACAGCTTTTACAGATGCAGATTGGGCCAACAATATTGATGACAAAAAAAGCACCAGTGGTGGAGCTTTATTTTTGGGGAATTGTTTAGTTGCTTGGTTAAGCAAGAAACAACCTTCAGTTTCCTTGTCTACAACAGAGGCAGAATACATAGCAGTAGTAGCTTGTTGTACACAAGTTTTATGGATGAAGACTACCTTGGAGGATTTCAAAATAAAGCATGATCAACCCATTTACATATTGTGTGATAATACAAGTGCCATAAGTATCTCCAAGAATCCAATAATGCACTCAAGAACAAAGCATATTCCCATCAAAAATAACTTTCTGAGAGAGCAAGTTCAGGACAAGCATGTTAAGCTGGAATATGTGCCTACTAAGGAACAAATTGCTGACATTTTCACCAAACCTCTTCTAAGAGAGACTTTTGAGTATTTAAGGAAGAAGTTGGGAGTAGTTTTACTCCCACCCCAGAATTAATCACCTCAATAGGAGGTGGGGGAGGGGCTAAGCTAAGAGGCTCATTCTTAGCCCTGAGCCCCAAAGGTGACCCTTTGTTATTGATGACAAAGGAGGAGAGATTTGAGTAAAGGGGAGAGCCTTGAGTCAGGGGAAGCAAAGCTTCAGAGGGTGGTTTTCAGTTGGTTTTAGTTTTGACAGTTGGCAGTGGTTTCAGTAGTGGTTTGCCATCAATGACAATTGTTGGCAATTTTGGGTATGTTGCCTAGCTTCATGTTTGTGAGTTGTCATTGATGTCAAAAGGAGTGTTGATGTCAAAAGGAATTTGTGCTGATGTCAAAAAGAGTTTGGTGCCAAAAAGATCTTGAAAGTTCCATGATGTTTGTTTAAGGGTTTTTATTAAAACCATGGTGACAAGGTTAAAGGTTTTTCTAAAAAATAGCTGGACTCATTAAGGGTTTTTATTAAAACCATCTTGGCTTAATGAAAAGGTTTTGCTCCTTGAAAAACCTTAAAAGTCCATTTTGATTATTAATAAATTAATTAACTCAAACCTTTGAAAATGTTTTAAGTTAAGTTTATTATTAATAAAATAATAATTATTATTGAAAGGGTTTCTAAACCCTTAGCGGTGCTCATGTAAAAGACTTACCTCGTCGACATCAACTTGCATGGGATGAAAAATGTAATGTTTGAAAGGAGCACCGACATCAATTTACATGGGATGAAAGACTATTAAAGGGTATTATTTCCTAAGGTTTTAAGAACCTTCGATTTGCGCGATTACCTTCGAATTTGTATTGCTTTTTGACCTTCAATTTTGGATTGCACTATGATTTTCAAGTCTCATTTTGCTCTGTGTTAATTTTTGATTTCGTGCGCCAGTGAGGAAGACAAATCTGGTCTGTGTTAAATTCCAATTTTGTGCACAGTGAGGAAGACAAATCTGGTCTGTGTTAAATTTGGATTTCGTGCGCCTATGAGGAAGGAAATTCTAGTTGTCTTTTGTGAGCAAAGGGAAGGTAAAACGACGAGTAGCGCTTGAGAGTTTCGTTGGGCACTTGTGCTCCAATGATGGAGGCAGTGGAGCGAAGGCGCTCGCTAAGCAGAGGTGCCATGTTCAATTCGCGATAGGCGTGTTTCAGTTTTTTCTTGGTCATGGTTATTGTGCACATGGTACGCAGGTTGCTTTGGACCACGAGTTTGGAGGAAGCACTTTGGCGCTTATGTTGGTGTCTCCACACTTCTTCTAAGATTGGAGAATTGATTTTTGGATCTTTTGTTGATAATGTGGAATATTTGATTTGACTTGGTAATTATTGTTGGTAATTGGATGGAGGTATAAGGTTAAATAGAAATATTGCTTTGACATTGTTATTATCGATGCTTAATGTTTGTGTGGTAAATGAATTTAGAAGTAAATGTATTTTAGGAGTTATAAGGGTTTAAGGAATAATTGTGCTTAATGTCATATTGGGGTTAGAGAGCTTTTGGAGTTATTGAGTGGATATTCTCTCGTAATTATTTTTGAGGTTGAAGTTATTTTGCGATATATTAAGTAGGAGTTATAAGGTGTAGAGGAATATTGTTGATGTGTATAGTTTTGAGTTTTGATTATTGATGAGTTGGAGTGATAAGGTATTATTAGGACTCTTATCATTGTGCATTATTCCATTGTTGCTAACTCTAATTTGTGGCAAATTGAGAGTTAGTGTTGTGACAGATTTTGAGTTCTCCTTCTTCATCAAAGTAAAGGTATGGGCACATTCTTCCATGGTTATTATTGATTGATGGTTTTCTGAAAATAAGTTTGGAGTGAAAATGATTAAATTAAGTTTCCTTATTTGGAGTGGATCTTATTTTCTTAAAGTGGAAGTATTGATTATGCATTATGATATCATGACGAGTTTACGAGTTATTGCATAATTTTGGTTTATGAGAGTGGAAGCATTTGAAGTTTGCTTTAGGGTTTTTGAGTGAGAAGCTTATGCCATTGCTATAAGTGTTGAAACCCTAATTGAGTTGTTTGGTTGTTGAGAGTTGAAGGATAGAACATATTTAGTCTCTAACAATTCTCTTTATGCTTCTATGAGATTGATTTGAGTTGATATTGAAAGTTGAAGGATAGAACATATTGAGTCTCTAACAATTCTCTTTATGCTTCTATGAGATTGATTTGAGTTGAGATTGAGAGTTGAAGGATAGAACATATTGAGTCTCTAAAAATTCTCTTTATGCTTATATGAGATTGATTTGATATGATTGGATGAAACACATTGGGTCTCTAACAATTCTCTTTGTGTGTTCACATTGGGCAAGTTTCTTGGTAAACTTGCTTGATCTGATTTGGGCAAGTTCTTGGTGAGCTTGCTAGGACTAATTTGGACAGGTTATTGTTTAAGAACTTGTGGAAAGATTTGATTAAGTCTTGGTGAAGACTTGTGAGCAGTTGTGATTTATTTATTCAAGCTTTTGGCTTAAGCTTGGGACATATCTGACAAAGATTTGAGAGCAGATTTGTGCTGGACGAGAGGACTAAGTTTGGTGCAGATTTGTGACAGAGTTTGAGAGAACTTGTGTTGGACCTACTGACTGTGTTTAGTATAGGTTTTGATGAGCAATTGTGGAGGTGATCAGTGAGGACAGAAGTCTTTAGAGCCAGAGCAAGGAGGACAAGACGTCTTCTATGGAAAGGAGTTCCACCTGCTAGAGACAGAAGAGGCAGTGATCTTTTGAAGTATCATTTCTAGAGATTTGGGGGATAGGACATCTCCTTTGGGCAAGAGGCTCATAAATACTTGTTGAGGGGATAGGACATCTCCTTTGGGCAGGAGGCTCATAAATACTTGTTGAGGGGAAGGATTCTCCTTTGGATAGGAAGTTCATAAAATTTGTAATAGGGAAAGGATTTCCCAAAGAACTTGATTGAGAAAGCTTTTAGTGAAAATATTTATGTGGATGTAGCCCATCTTGGGTGAACCACGTTAAAATGGCTCTTCTTTGTGTGTTGCTTTCTGTGATGGTTAATGTTATGGTGATGTCACTGTTATCTAAAGTAAATTTTTTTATATTGTTGCATCTTATACTATCCCCCCCCCCTCAGTATAAGTCTATGTTCTTCAGATGCAATAAAAGCCAATTAAAGAACCTCACCTTAGGCCAGAGATTTTGAGCCCACAATTGAGAAAATATGTCGGAAGAATGGTTGGGATTATTATGGCATAAGGTCAAATAACCTTGAGCAACTGAATACTCACCCTTAGTAGTGTTGTTCCATCCAAAACAATCTTTTTCATGGGACCAAGAGAGAGATATCATATGAAGGATACCTTGGATATCTTATCTTTACCTTTATGGGATTTGAATAGGCCAGTCCTCAATAGGGATCCAATATCTACCAACCTTTGAATTACCAGTATGGGTACCGACATTAATTAGACACCTTTATCCAGTTAGCTCGGTGAAGCTCCTCCATCCAAGGCCTCCAATCGGGAAACCGAGTTATCAAAGGCTTGTGACCATCCCAAGAATCTATCCAAAAATTTACCTGTTGACCATTATGAATGATCCAAAATAAAATTTTCTTTTTCAAATCCTCACCAGTCTTAAGAACTGCTAAAATGGTTGAACCTTTGGTAGGAATTTGATAGCGAACAAGGTCTTTAGGACTTTTGTTCTCAACATATTTAGCACGAAGATTATTGGCCCAAAGAGCATTGGGGTTATGCAACATCCTCGAATATAATTTAGTAGCTAAAGCTTTGTTGTTATTAATAGAATATTGGAATCCTAACCCTCCTTTATTCTTAGGAAGACATAAAGTGTCCCATTTCACCAAGGCCCATTTTCTTTTCTCCTTAGTACCACTCCAAAGGAAACAATGACTGATTTGATCAAAATTTCAAAGAACAACCTTTGGAATATTCAACACGGAAGATACATAAATAGGAATAGCTTGAAAATTTGATTTTACCAAGGTGATTCTACCCCGAGAAGAAAGCCACCTATTGGTCCACTTTCCAATTTTCTTCTTGACTTTGTCCAACAACCAATTTTGCCTTTGAATATTTATTGGAATACCTAAATAACTAATTGGAAGGGAGGTCTTCTTATATCTTAATTTATCCAATACCATGGATTCCTATCTAGCAGAGCAATGAAAGAAAATAACTTTAGATTTCTCTTCATTTATCAACTGCCCAATAGACTTAGAAAAATAGCTAATGATTTGCTTAATATTAGAGGATTCCTTAACTTTAGATTTACCTAAAAGAGTAGAGTCATCCACAAATTGAATATGAGAGATAGGTCTAGGTCCATGAGCAATGGTAACTCCCTAAAGGATTTTTTTTCCCTCTTTTTGGTTATAGTCCTACCCAAGCATTCAACAAGAATGATGAATAAATAAGGGGATAGCGGGTCACCTTGCCTAATACCTCTAGAAGCTAGGAACAACTGAGAAGGTCTGCCATTGATAAGAACTAAGTAGGAAACTGAAGAGATACATCCCATAATCCAATCCATCCAATCCTTAGAGAAACCAAATTGCCTTAAAACTTTGATAAGGAAGTGGCAATCCACTCTGTCATAAGCTTTGGATAAGTCTAATCGAATGAACATGGAAGGAGATTTTTGCATATCAATGGAATGGATGGCTTCCTGAGAAAGAACTATCTCATCTACTATTTGACGCCCTTCCATATAACCCCCTTGCTTTGGGGAAATAATCTTATGCAAAAGAGGCTTCAAATTTTTTGCCATGATTTTAGTAATGATTTTGAGAATAACATAACATAAAGAAATAGGTCTAAAAATTGAGATATGAACAACCTCTTGAGCTTTTGAAACAAGAGTAATATAAGCTTTATTGATAACCTTCAAAATTTCTTTGGCTTTCCTGGCTTCTTCCACCACCTATACTAAATCAACATGAAGGATATCTGAGAACTCTTGGTAGAACTCAATGGGAAAACCATCAGGACCTGGGGTTTTCCCTTTTTGCATTTTAAAAACTACATGTTGAAGCTCATTGATAGTAATAGGAGCAGTCAAAATAGAGTTCTCCTCAAAAGTGATAAGAGAAGGGATTGCTTGAAGAACATTTTTTTGAGAAGTCGAGTCAAGAGGAGTAGCAGCAAAAAGATTGGAAAAGTAATCAACAACAATAGAGTTCATGCCATCCCAAGTATAAACAACATATCCAGAATCAGATTTCAGGGAAGAAATAAAGTTGTGAGATCTTCGAGCTAGAAGAGATTTGTGGAAGATATTTGTGTTTCAATCTCCTTCTTTGAGCCATTGAATTCTAGATTTTTGCTTCCATAAGATTTCTTCTCTTTTTTCCCATTCCTCTAACTGAGTTGTGAGTTTAATTTCATCTGCACTTCTCTTCTCTATGAGGCCATCTAAACGGATTTTCTTATTCAAATTTTCAAGATGAGCAATAACTTCATGTTTTTTTTATGAACATTCCCAAACTCTTTCCGGTTCCAAGTCTTGATTTTGGATTTAATGTATTGCAGTCTTTTGGAAAAATAGAACATCTTAGTCCCATGCCTAGGTTTACCTTCCTTCCCCCATTGTTGCACATGAGGTCTAAAGGAAATTTCTCTAAGCCACATTAATTGAAAACGAAAAGGAGAGAAACTCACATTGGTTTTCCACATTTCCACCATGACTGGCCAATGATCCAAACCAACATTATTAAGAGTCTTCACTTTAGGAATGTGACCATGGATTAAGAAATTTTCAGAGAGCAAAAACCTATCCAATATCTCCATTATACAAGCTAAGCCTTGCCTTCTGTTAGACCAAGTCATAAGGCCATTATCTAGTTTGACGTCCACAAGATGGAGGTTTGCAATATATTTGCTCATGAGGTCAGTGCTTTTGTCCAAATTTCTATTTCCCCCCTTTTCTCATCCAGAGAGAGGATGGTATTGAAATCTCCTCCGATCAAGATCCAAGCTTCAAGAAAATGAGAGATAATATGAGTTATATCCTTCTACTATCTTCTTTTTTCCTCTAAAGCATTCGGAGCTGTTGGTCCAAAATCTGCCACAGGAAAGGATTTTACAAATGCACCCTAGACCTGGCCAACATTGAAAGGCTGGAAGCAAGAAATGGCTCCCAGACCAATCTCCAGAGTGGGCTGGTTCCCTTTACTAATCTAAATTTCTGTTTGAAGATAAGGGTTGTTTGGAAAGAAATTAAAAGTTGCGAGAAAGAAATGGAAATATGGCCGCGAGCCGGAGTTATGGGATCGGAAGAACAACGGCGAGAAAACTTAAAGTGCGAGCAACAGCAAGCAACAGAAGATAATGACTCAACTCTCACACAACTGTATGCAGAAAATCTCTCCAAGATTACACTCCAGGAATCATATCCTTACAAGCAGGATTCAAATCCAATATGCAGAATTTGAATGTAACGGCACTTAAGGAATATAAATTCGATTAGAAATGCAAAAGGAACAGAAAAGACAATCACCCAAACAACTGCTTGAAAAATCTGAAGCCAATACTTTATTCTCGCAAATGCACTTCCAGTTTTTAGCAAAACTTCCAACCTTTCGAAATGAGAATTACATTGGTTTTTATAGAGGTCCGTCCTCTTTGCAGCATTAAATATTTTAAACCGACCTTCTTGAGATCTACAATTATGCGAAGGAAACGAGGAACATGATCCCCTTAATTGCAGTCTCGAAGAAACAAAAATTTAAATGCAATGAAACGTTCGCGGTCCTTCATTAAATTCGATTCTTCGAACATGTGCATGAAAACCGTTGAATTAATCCACGAACAGCAGCTTTGAACCAATAAATCCTTCAATTTTGGTGGTGTGGTCGCTTCTTCGACCTTGAATGCCTTGGAAATCCGTGAATCATTTAATTCGGGGCAGCATTAAATCATCGGAAACCAAAAATATCTCCTCGGCCGTTCATACTGCACTTGGCGGGAAAACAGTTGCAGGTCGCGAAAAGCGACGGGTCGCGAAATCGCGACGTCTTTTACGCCGTACACCCTGGCCGCTTTTAACCCGCGAAAATGGGACCTGTAGCGATATCGCTACGTCTTCGGCTTCCTCTTCTCCATCGCAAGCTTGTTCCGCGAAAACGGAACATGTAGCGATTTCGCTACATGTTTCTGTCGTTGGCTCCTCCCTGCGCTCTGCCCCGCGAAAACGGAACATGTAGCGATTTCGCTACATGTTTGTCACCTTGTACGGCCTTATGGATGGGTCGCGAAAATGCGACGCCTTTTGCTTTTCGCATGCCTTCGACTTTTCCTTGTCGCAATTTTGCTGCATATTGTCTTGCTTGGTCTTATCATCAAAATTTGCAGCGAATCGCTACGACTTTTATGTTACTGCCCTTTAGACCGTAGCGACCGCGATTTTAAGACATGTAGCGATATCGCTACTGCCTCTTCTCTCCGTACCAATCGCCATTTTCCATCGCGATTCGCTGACATGTCAGCGACGCGCTGCAAGTTTTCAACTTTGTGCCTTTGAAGCCGCCGAGTCGCGATTCTGGAACACGTCGCGATATCGCGACGGTTCCGCCCAACCTGACTGCGTTGACCGCGATTCTGCAACATGTCAGCGCATCGCTGCAGTTTTTTGACTTAACCATTTTTTGCTCAATTTTTCTCCTTTTTTCGCCCAAGCTGCATCAAAGCTGATATCAAAGGTCAGATTTCCAACAATACACTAATGCATTAATCAATGAGAATCAATGTGGCAAAAATGCCAACATTCTTGGTGGCTCGCGGGGTATACAGCTCGCTGTATGCAAGAATCCAGGCCTTAGTCCATTGGGCACAGAGTCATATTGGAACTGTAAACTAGCTGCGGTGGTACATGTCAGGGGACTGCTGCAAAACTTCTTCTGCTGCTGAAAACTAGAACCGGAAGAACCTGCATAGAAGCGGTTATAAACTGAAGAAATGGAATGTGATGGTGGAGTGAGCTCCTGCGATTGCGCAGGCGGTGACTGCAATGGAGTGATGTGGAAGTAAGCAAGTGATGTGATAGACATAACAACATCATGTTGATACACTACCAGCGGCAATAGATGGAATGAACGAATGGATGGAACAGAAGTGGAAGTTTTGAAGCGTGAAATGAAAATGAACTAAGCTGGAAAATAAATGCTTTTTAAAACAAAAACAAACTGAGAAGAAAGGGATAAGAAGAAATGGGAAAAATAGAAAAGGGGAGAAGAAACAACGGTAGTGGCTTATTCTTTTTGTTTTTTTATATTGCGGGGAAGAAAGAAACAAAAGAAGGAAGAGGAAGATGAAGAAAGGAAATAGAAAGCGGGGAGGGAAAAGAAGAATTCTTTGGAAGCCACAAACTATCGGGAAAGGAAGGACAAAAGGGAAACAAACACCTACAGCCCACAAGCAACAAGAGCCAAGGTGACAACAAAAGGCAACACATATATACATACTCTTTTCTTCTTCTTCACTTCCTCTTTTTTTTTTTATATATATATATATTTTTTGTTTTTTTTTTTTATATTATATACAAACTCAAATTGAACTTGCGAAGTCATGAAAAGTAGGCTTTCAAATGAAAGCCATTAACTGAAATTGGAAGTGGGCTACCATCCATATCTTCCAAATAGAAAGAATTAGCTGCACCAGTGCTGGAAATACGGAACGGACCCTCCCAGAATGCATCAAACTTCTTATGATTGCCAGGTTTAGCTTTATTCTCATTCCATTTCAGCACCAAATCTCCTGTCTTGAATGGACGGGCTGCAGAATGCTTATAAAACCACTTCGAAATCCCTTGTATGTGCTTGTCAAATTCATTATACGCTTTGGAACATCTGCTCCTCTAATTCCAACAAGCTGTGCTATTCGCAGATCCAAGGAACTCAGGTCTGTCTCATCATCTTGAAAAGACTGCAATTGCTGTAATACTGGCAACTCAAGATGAACCGGCAACCTTGCTTCTTTGCCATAGACTAGGGCATATGGTGAGGTTTTAATGGACTTCTTGACGGAAATCCTGTCTGCCCATAACGTCTGATTCAATAACAAGTGCCATGATCTTTTGTTCTCTCCCAATGACCTCTTCAAAATTTTGAGCAAATTTTTGTTCGTTGACTCTGCCAAGCCATTTCCCTGTGGATAGTAATTGGAAGATGTCTTAAGGAAAATGCCAAACTTGTTAGCAAACTCGGCCAGTTCAGCTCCAATGAATGGAGTTCCATTATCTGTAATGATGGCGTCTGGAACACCAAAACGTGTAATCAAACTCTCAACAAAAGAAATCACTACAGATTGATTGGCCATCTTTGTGGGTATGGCTTCAGACCACCTGGTGAAATAATCTGTAGCTGTTAAGATGTATCTGTGACCAGCTGAGGAATTAGGATCAATTATTCCAATAAAATCCAACCCCCATTCTTTGAAAGGGTGCTTCAACCTGAACTGGATGCAAAGCGGAGCTGCATTCCTTACTCTTCCTGCATATCTTTGACACTTATCACGAGGCTTGTGCAATCTTGAAAGAATGCGAGAACGAGGTCGACCAGTAGTAACCAGCTCGAATGATTTTCAAGGCCATCGGTCTTCCTGCAAAATGTCCTCCTGATAGACCAGAATGGAACTCTTCCAAGATCCTATCCTTATCTGCTTGTTTAACACACTTCAAAAGAACACCATCAATATTTTTAAAAAATAAATCATCCGAAAACAAAACATACCGCATGAGCTTGCAACCGAAATCTCCTCCTCGAGAAGCAGTCAATTGTGATGGACATCTTCCAGTTGTGAAGTAATCAATCAGGTCCTCTGTCCAATCTTTTTCGAGAATTAAGAAATTCATTAAATTGTCATTACCAGCAAGAGCCTCTCCATGATATTCGCATACATCAAATGCTGCCATCTTTGCTAACTGCTGGCACAGAGCTTTACCACGCACTAATTTAGTTGGGTGAATTTCTACATCAAATTCCTGGATCTTGGTGACCCGACCGACACGTTTATCACCCAACTCTCCTTGAAGAATGAAATTTCTCACATCTGGGTGAAGCACATAAACAAATGTCCTGCTCTGGGAAATAAAATGTTTGAATTTCTTCAGGGATTTCATCACAGCATATACCTGTTTCTCAATAAAATTGTACTTTGCTTCGTGAGGTAAAATGACTTGGCTCAGAAAAGCAATGGGCCTTTCATTCCCATCATCTCCCTTTTGCGTCAAAACTGCAGCATAATTGTCATCTTCTCCAATGGCATATAAGATGAAATCCTTGGAGTAGTCAGGATTAATCAGGACAGGGGCACTGCACTATTCTTTCCTTGATCTCCTGAAATGCGTCCTTTCTTTGAGTTGTCCATTGGAAAAGCTGCATCTTTCTTCAACAATTCAGTCATTGGTTTAACAACCTGAGCAAAATCAGCAATGAATTTTCTAATGAAATTTATCTGTCCAAAGAAAGATTGAAGTTCCTTCTTGTTTGCAGGGAGTGACAATTTCTTCAGGGCTTCAACACAGGCTGGATCAATTGCTAATCCATCTTCAGAAATCACATGACCCAGAAGCTTACCTTCTTTTACAGCAAACACAGACTTCTTTGGATTAATGGAGATTCGAATTCTCTGCATTTCTCAAAAATCAGCCTCAGGTGAGAACAATGGTCTTCCCTTCTATGTGAAAAGACTGTCATGTCGTCAAGGTATATTACAATGATCTTGTTCAACAAATCCTTGAAAGCAATGTCCATAGCTCTTTGGAAGGTAGCTCCAGCATTTGACAGTCCAAAGGGCATTCGCTGATATGCAAAAGTACCCCACTTCGTGGTGAATGTTGTCTTAAACTGATCTTCATCTTTTACCCGGATCTGGTTATACCCGAGAAAATCCATCCAGCAAAGAAAAACGTTGTGCACCAGCCACAACATGCAATATTTGATCTATTCTTGGCAAAGGATAATGATCCTTTAATGAAGCACGGTTCAAATTCCTGAAATCAACGCACAATCTAATATCTCCATTCTTCTTACGGACGGGGACCAGATTGGCGACCCATGTGGAATGCTTGACCGGATAGATGATCTTAGCTTGCAGCATTTTAACAAGCTCAGCCTTCATCAATGCCTCAATCTTTGGGTTTACAGGTCTCTGTTTCTGCCGAAAAGGCCTAACTCCTTCTTCCAGTTCAATTGTATGCTGTATAATCTGCTTGTTGTAACCCTTCAAGTCTTTATAGCTCCAAGCTATAATATCAGAAAACTCTTTACGAGTTGCCTGATTTTTTGCAGTTCTTCTGGGGTTGAGTCGGTGCCAACCTTAATCACTTTGTCAGGTTGAAGCTCTAACTCCATGAATTCCTTTCTATCAATCTCCATTCGAGGCTTTATGGAATGATCATGTTGGTCAAACAAGCTCTCCAGAGTTATTAGACCCTTTGGAATATGGTTGTTCCTTAATTGAATAAGACCTTCGGCTTCCTCATCTTCCAAAGTTATGCCTTCAACATTGCTGACTTCATGTATCGGGAAATTAACAATCTGCTCATCGGTTTCAAAGACACGCTAGAAAGTTTCCTTATACGGCACTGCTGAGTCCGTATACCATTCTCATTGTCTTGGGCTTGTTCACAACTTGATCATTAGGAGAAAAGTTCTCTCCAAGAGATGCTAATAAGTCAGCATGTTTATTCATCTCTCTGGAAACAACTTGAATATTAAGCGCGGTGAAAAGTTCAAACAAATCCCAAACCTGATTACGATATGCTTTCGAGATAATGCTGCTTTGAGATGCATCTATTTGTGACCTGATTTACAATAAGCTCGGAATCACCAAAAATATTGAGCTGTTCTATTCCTAACTTCTTTGCTTTCTTCAGACCCAAGCACAATGCTTCATATTCAGTGGCATTATTAGTACAACTCCATGTAAGCCGATATGAATAAGTTCTCTGTACACCAGAAGGAGAAATTAACACAATACCTACTCCGGCACCATTCCTGCATCTAGCTCCATCGAAATACAGTTGCCATAACTGATCTGTAACCTCAGTCTGATCAACTGGGTTAGACAATTCCTGCTTTGTCTCAGTCTCAGGTTTTCGAATGGCATAGCAGCCAATCTCTGTCTCCATCATGGCATTGAAGTTAAGCATTGAAAGCTGGTCTTCCAACTGAAGATTATTTAAAACTTCACTCATTAAAACAGACATCTTGAGACTCTTCGGTGAGCATATGGACCGACTGCATGTCTTTTCCAACATCTTCCAACTTCTCAATGTGAAAAGGGGAAGGCTTTTCATTACGTGATTACGAGACGTCTATTCTTAAAAGGAATTTCCAGGATGGGAATAATCTAATGCCGAGATAACCCCCTAATTTTGCGGTAAATTCCCTGGATAAACACATGCTAAAATAGGGCTCTAAATCTACTACAACAATTTCTTGAATAACGGTGATTTGGGGCATTGTATGCAGGACAATGGGTACATCTTTAATGACACCTACTATTTTTACGGGCGTACCATCCAATTGCGAGAACTCCGGGACTACTCCGGGTATACTCCATTCCCATAGCTTCACAGACTCCCTTGGGCATGATAGTGGTTGCAACTCCAGAATCAATCATACAATTGTGTACAACCCAACCTTCTATTTGCAATGACAAGTAAAAAGGAGGAGGTATGTTCTTACCGATATGAGAGGTGGTTAAAGTTTGGGCATAGACGATCTAGGTAGGCCCTTTTTCACTCTCCTTCACAGATTTCAATGACTCTTGTAATAAATCTACTTGACCGAGGTAATTGCAAAGCGTCATAAAGGCTTACCTTAGCGAGGGGTCTTTTTAAGATCATCAACAATGTTGTATGAAACTGCAGCAAAATTTTTCGTCTCAGCAGGTTGCTCAAATCTGGTTCTGTACTGTTGTGTAGCTTCCACTCTTAACCTCTTGGTCAGTGATGGATACTTCAATTTTTCACGTGCCTGCTCCTCTGCTTCTGACCTTACTGGTGCAGCTGTTGCCTTTTCTTGAACTCTGTTAAAAGTTGGATCTTTGGGCAAAGGCTTTGGAGCTAGCACGGGAGCTTTCACTGGCCTTTTCACTTCGGTCGGTACTCTTAACGGCTCTAAGTCGGCGGGATCAACATTCATAGGCTTCTTTCCGAGTCCTTGTTAGAACTGAAACTTGATCTTCCACTGCAGTCATCAAATTATAACCGACTTACGAGATCATATTAACATGGTCACCTGAAGAGCTGGCCGCCAAGGTCTGCACATAATTTAAGTGAACCATACATGTATCCTCTCCGTGAGGATCATTACAAGTCGAGCACCAATATACTCCATCTGCATGGGCTGCATCTTCATTTGCTAGAACAGCTAAGCCCTTTTCAGGTGCTTTGCTTGTGGAGGCAGCTTGATCTCTAGTAATTTGAGGAGGTTGAAATCTCCTTGGCTGGAAATCTCTCTCAGCCTGCTTCCTCTCAATGAGTGTGATCTTATTTCCCATGGCTCTAATGGCAGAATTTGCAGACTTAACCTCTTGCAATAATGTTGTATATGGATCAGGGTTTGCAGGTGCGGGGAGGTCTTGGTAAGGGCAAAGGAGGTGGTGGTCTTGGCAAAGCTGGAAATGCGGTGGAAACGGGAGATGGTTGAATCTGGGTGTAGGGAGCGGTAAAGGAGTTAAAGCGAGGCAATTGAGGAGCTGGAGCAGTTGCAACTTTGAGGTGCTTTAGAACTCCATGATGGTGTAGGATACATAGGCGGCATGGGGTGTGGTTGTGAACCATATAAATATTGAGGCAAATCCGGAATAAGAGGCATAGTTACCTTTGGAGGCAGTCTTCCTACAGCAACCAGATCAGCTTCTGCTTTAATTGCTTGTTCAAAGATTTTTGGAAACGTTACCACATTAGACTGCCGAACCGCCCGATCGATATCTGAGTGAAACGCTCTGAGGTAGTACATCGTAGCTAATTCATCGATGGGCCGAATACCATCGGGAATCCTTTGCCAAGTTTCGGTAAACCGGACATTAAAATCGGGTATCTCTTCTTGTGGATGTCTCTGTATGACGATGAGCCGATTTAACAATGAGAAAGGGTCGACCTGTTCATGAAAATGTTTCACCGACAAATCACCAAACCGATCCCATGATGTTATGGTGCGGGAGGCGAGGTTACGTACCAAAACGACGGTTTACCTCTCAAAGAACACACTAACAATTTGATCATTACATCTTCATCGGTAATGTCATGGATAGCGGCCAGAGAAGCCACATCATTTATGTGCTCATAGGCTATTTTACCGAGTACCATCGTAAGTGGGCAAAGCCTTCGGTGCGACTGTGGTGCTTGGATTACGAGCCTGTAGATTCAAGGCTCCGGTCTTTGTTCCATGCCAAGAATTTTTTGGGTGGAGGAAATTGTGCCATTGGTGGAACTTGTAGGGGTGCAACACTAGCAACAATACTGGGTATTTGTACAGCAGAAGATGGAAGGGACGAGGAAACTAATCTAGAATGCTCACCACTTCTCGAACTATCAAGCTCAAAAAACTGAACAAGATCGCCAAATTTCTTTGACTGTGATCTTGTGATCATGAAGTATTTATGGGTTCAGCAGGGTTACCACAAACAACAGAGTCACCAAATGCTCTAATTTACAGTCTGAAGGCGAACATTAAACCTTCGACCCTATGGGATCTTTTAGAGACAAATAAAATCTGTCCCACCAGGCGTGCCAAAAACTGTTGGTCCAAAATCTGCCACAGGAAAGGATTTTACAAATGCACCCTAGACCTGGCCAACATTGAAAGGCTGGAAGCAAGAAATGGCTCCCAGACCAATCTCCAGAGTGGGGTGGTTCCCTTTACTAATCTAAATTTCTGTTTGAAGATAAGGGTTCTTTGGAAAGAAATTAAAAGTTGCGAGAAAGAAATGGAAATATGGCCGCGAGCCGGAGTTATGGGATCGGAAGAACAACGACGAGAAAACTTAAAGTGCGGCAACGACAAGCAACGAGAAGATAATGACTCAACTCTCACACAAGCTGTATGCGAGAAAATCTCTCCAAGATTACACTCCAGGGATCATATCCTTACAAGCAGGATTCAAATCCAATATGCAGAATTTGAATGTAACAGAACTTAAGGAATATAAATTCGATTAGAAATGCAAAAGGAACAGAAAAGACAATCACCCAAACAACTGCTTGAAAAATCTGAAGCCAATACTTTATTCTCGCAAATGCACTTCCAGTTTTTAGCAAAACTTCCAACCTTTCGAAATGAGAATTACATTGGTTTTTATAGAGGTCCGTCCTCTTTGCAGCATTAAATATTTTAAACCGACCTTCTTGAGATCTACAATTATGCGAAGGAAACGAGGAACATGATCCCCTTAATTGCAGTCTCGAAGAAACAAAAATTTAAATGCAATGAAACGTTCGCGGTCCTTCATTAAATTCGATTCTTCGAACATGTGCATGAAAACCGTTGAATTAATCCACGAACAGCAGCTTTGAACCAATAAATCCTTCAATTTTGGTGGCCTGGGCGCTTCTTCGACCTTGACTGCCTTGGAAATCCATGAATCATTTAATTCGGGGCAGCATTAAATCATCGAAAACCAAAAATATCTCCTCGGCCGTTCATACTGCACTTGGCGGGAAAACAGTTGCAGGTCGCGAAAACGCGACGGGTCGCGAAATCGCGACGTCTTTTACGCCGTACACCCTGGCCGCTTTTAACCCGCGAAAATGGGACCTGTAGCGATATCGCTACGTCTTCGGCTTCCTCTTCTCCATCGCAAGCTTGTTCCGCGAAAACGGAACATGTAGCGATTTCGCTACATGTTTCTGTCGTTGGCTCCTCCCTGCGCTCTGCCCCGTGAAAACAGAACATGTAGCGATTTCGCTACATGTTTCTGTCACCTTGTACGGCCTTATGGATGGGTCGCGAAAATGCGACGCCTTTTGCTTTTCGCATGCCTTCGACTTTTCCTTGTCGCAATTTTGCTGCATATTGTCTTGCTTGGTCACTTTTATGTTACTGCCCTTTAGACCGTAGCGACCGCGATTTTAAGACATGTAGCGATATCGCTACTGCCTCTTCTCTCCGTACCAATCGCCATTTTCCGTCGCGATTCGCTGACATGTCAGCGACGCGCTGCAAGTTTTCAACTTTGTGCCTTTGAAGCCGACCGACCCGCGATTCTGGAACACGTCGCGATATCGCGACGGTTCCGCCCAACCTGCCTGCGTTGACTGCGTTGACCGCGATTCTGCAACATGTCAGCGCATCGGCTGCGATTTTTGACTTAACCATTTTTTGCTCAATTTTTCTCCTTTTTTTGCCCAAGCTGCATCAAAGCTGATATCAAAGGTCAGATTTCCAACAATACACTAATGCATTAATCAATGAGAATCAATGTGGCAAAAATGCCAACAGGAGCATAAATAGTAATACAGAGCATAATTTGGTTGGAATGTCTACTTTGAATAGCTATAGCCAACAGACCCCAACTGCAAACCATATGGTGAATAACTACCTCTTTTGGGTCCCAAAGACAAGTAATGCCACCAGAAGTCCCTTGGGAACTGAGGGAAACCACTTTTCCAGCTGGCCAAATTTTATTGGCAATTGAGTCCATATCCTCCATTGACATCTTTGTTTCTTGAAGGAAAACAAGATGTGGATGATTTATCTGAATCATTCTTCTAATTTCATTTTATTTTGAAAGACTCCCTTTGAGTCCTCTAATATTCCAAGTGATGATTTTCATTAATACTAGGGCTAAAAAAGTTGGGAAGGGCATTAATCTTACCTTCCTCTACAAGCTTTTCACCTTCTTTTACCATATGATATTGATTGGTCTTACGACTTGCTTTTTTATTAGAATCCATCTTCGCTTTTTTTCCCTGTTTCTTGACTTATTCCAATTGAATCTGAGATGGCTTCTAACCTTGAAGAATGCTCGTACACAACCAAAATTTTACTAGAGGGTTCAACGAAGTCTATATTGGGACTCGTATTATTTGAAGTTTTGACATTTAAAATATTGTTTTTCTTGTGTAAATTTTCTCCTTTTTTTTCTGTTGAAAACCTTTGATTTGTTGGTTTGTCTCTGATTTCTTCCCTTCATATTTAAATTGTGTTTCTAAGATTTATGTTTCCATTATTTCCTCTTCCTCACTTGGGACATCATTTGTGGAAAGGATTTCAAACATATTAGCATATGACTTTGATTGATCCTTCATAACTGGTTTTTTTTTAGTGTTCTTCTTCTTAGGCATTTGGAAACTTGCTGAGTTTATATCTTCTTTCTTTTGATCAGGAATTTTATTTGTGCAAGCACTGGCCAAATGATCATATTCATTGCAAATTCTACAACGAAAAGGAATGTTCTCATAGTCCACTACTTTCTCCCAAGTGTCTTACCCAAATTGTAATGTGATATTTTTAGGTAGGGGTTTGTCAAAATCCATTAAAACACAAATTCGAGCATAAATAATATGTTCAAAATTTTGAGTACAATCAACAGTCATCATAAAAGTTCCAAAGAGTTTCAAATTGAAGAAAAAATAGTAGGATTCCAAAATTCAATAGGGAGGCCAAAGAGTCTAACCCATATGGGAGCTATAGAAGGTATCTCTTCTTCGGCTTTAAATTTAGTATGCCAGGGCTTCATGAATAGCCTTGTCCTTCCAAAAAACCAAGGACCCCCTTGAAAAGTTTTCTCTTTATCTTCATTATTAGCAAATAAAACAAGAAAATAACAATTTGGATAAATAGAGATTTGTAACTCACCTTTAGTTTTCCAGCTTTTTGCAGCCCAAAATTTGAAAGCAGATAGGCTCGGACGAAAACCCACGAACCGACAAATTAGTCCTCTTTTTTCCAAATCTTCGATGCGAGTTTGAATGTTACCCATATCAAGCTTAACAATAGGAGTTCCATCAGGTGCTTTAAGACATCCTGACTTCGTTTTCCTGGGATAAATCTTAGGCATTCTTAGAGGTTTATGGGAAGCCCTAATATTGATATTAGCATTGGGCTGAGGCTGTCCACCACGGAGGGCATCCCTAAAATTCATTTTTGGGGCTGAGTTTTCGAATTCTTACCCTTGATAGGGGTTTTCATAGTAGAATTATTTTGTGGGTGCACCTTAGCACTAGATTCACTTGAGATATGAGCCATTTTTTGATCAACTGCTTGAAACTTGTTTTGTGATCTCTTTAATCCTTGCCCTAGACATCGTGGAAAGGTATGATTTTCACTTTTCTTTTATGCAGCAAATTGGAAGCCATTGTCACTCAAGTTCACAGTATGATTTGTTGAAAGACAAATTTCTAACCCATATTGGATCCCTTGCAACATTTCCTGCTAAAATATTGAGCATAAACCACAAAAATATTGGCCGCTAGGGCCCGAAGACCCTAAAAACCAACCTTTGGAGCTACTTGCACTCAACCCAGATGAAACCCTCGCATAGCCACTTGCCAAAAATCTTGTTCACACATAGGGATGCGCTAGGATCTGTGTTGCTACAAATGATATGAAAATTTGTGGAGATGTTCTAGGGTTTTTCAGGCATCTACCCTCAAAATTTTAGCTCAATCCAAGTCCGGATGAGTGAGATATGGCTGAAACAAGTTCGACAGTTTGGGCAGTAGTACAAAAAAATGTCCCTCTAAAGCAATTTTTTTCATCTAAAAATCGATTATAAAGTATTTAATTAACCAAAAGAAAACCTTTAAACTTCGATCACTTTCACCGATGTGTTGTCATTGGATTAGGGGAAGATGTGCGCTACCATCAAATCTCTTTGATATTTCATTGGGGTTGTTTTATCATGGTTGAGCGCATCCATTCGATCTTGTTTTAAATAGGGCGCAATCATCGGATCTCCTGTACCTGCATACTTTAATAACCAGGGGGGTGCATCTTTTATATTTGATTAATCTCGATTAAGCCAAAAGGGGGAGATTAGCCAACGTGTTAGACCCTTACTAAAACATAATTAATTTTGTCTTTACCTTTGCCTTTCTCGATATACTACCGTTCACCTTTTCGGATTTAGATTTTGGCACGACCGTTAGATCTTCGATAGCTATTGGCACGGTCGTAGATCTTAATCAACCTGTAGGTTAGTTTACAAGGGGTACATAATATTAACCTTGATTAATCCGAAAGGGGGGAGGTTTAGCAACGTGCTCAGACCCTTGTTAATCCCATTTAAAATTTGAATTAATCACATGGGGGTTTTTACTTTTTAGAAGCATCTTTGTAAGGGCGCTATCATCGGATTAGGTCTAGATCAAGCGCTGTCATTCGATCCATCCAACTTGCTCAATGATTATTTCAAAGGGGGTGTGTATTCTTAATTCCTTATTGGACCATGGTATTTTAATGTGTGGTTTAATTAAATTAAGCGCAAACGTCGATCTTGAGTTCACTTCGAGCGCTATCATCCGATCTGTCGGAGTTGCTCATTGTTTAACTGGCAGCTTTGACCTATGATGACTTCGTTTTAAAGCTTTGACTCTTTGGAGATTGTGCAGCCGTTGGATTTGGCTTGGATCAAGCGCATCCATCCAGATCATCAGAGTTGCATGGATTTAAATCATTACTAACCTTAGGTTATAATATTGTTTTCACTTTTACTTAACCTTTACTTGATTCCTCAGAGCGCAACCATCCGATTAAACCTAGATCTAGCGCGGCCCTCAGATTAGATTTTAGGTGCTCGTATTTTAATTAAAGAGGTGCATGCTTGTGAGATTTAATCAAAAATTTTGACCTTAATTATGCTTTTTTGGATTTAGACCAAGGTTTTGACTTATTCCCCTAACTTTAGCACACCTTAGGACTGAAAGAGTTATCGTTTGATTTTTAAGTCTAAGGGAAATTTTTCTATGAGGTTCGGAGCTAGGCTTTTAAACATTTGATTAATAATATCTTGCCATATCCTTTATTGAAGACCATGGAGCTTTATTAAAGGGACACACATTATTAACAACCAAGGTTAGACTTCATCAAAACAACCAACGAAAAATTAAGATACTCACACCAATTTGAAGAAGCGACCAACATTATTATCATTTTGATTGAAACCAAAAATTTAAATTTGGGGGTTTCAAAGTTGAGTCAAATTTGGCTCCAACAGGTACTTCAAGAGAGTCTTCAAAATTTTATGAGACACATTCCTTAGGTTCATCGAGAATGTTCTTCCTTAAATTATGATCATACCAATTAGATAGTTTCTTGTTAATATGTTGAAATTGTTTTATTGTGTCCTCTAAGTTTTGATCTACTTTTTATTCATAGGCTAAAGCCTCAAAAGAGTTGGTATTTCTTCCAATATCCTTCCTTATTTTTTATTTTTTTAAATTTAGCGAATAACCCCTTGTGGGGCTGCCTTGGTCTGAGAAACCATGACCAGGGGGTTCTACACCATCAAAATCACCCGAGAGTCGCGCCCGATCCTGATCGCACTAACATTATCAACTGGATTTTGGGTACCTGATGTACGTTTGACAAGGTGGAGATTCAAACCAGGGACCTCCCTTGGAGGATTGCCCTACCCTCTCCAACTCACCTGCAACACATGGGTCCAATATCCTTCCTTATGGGTCTCCACTATCTATTTTATTTTATTTTTCTAGATCTATTTTTTGGAAGTTGAAAACCATCTTCATCCATAACCATTTGTAAGTTTCTCTTGCGGTTTTCTACAAATGATTTTGTTGGGCTCTTCTTAGGGCATGATATTTCAATATGCCCCACCTCATGACATATTCTACATCTAAAAGATATATTTTCATAATCTATAGTCTGGGTCCACATATTATCCCCATACTTAAGAATGATTGATTATGGTAAAGCTTTACTTATATCAATCATGACCAATATTCGAGCATAAATAGCCAAGAATCCATCTTTGTCATATCTAAAATCTCAAGTAATTATCCTAGAGTGTTGCCTATTGCCTTGAAGGTATCTATTTCCTAAAATTTAATGGATAACCCAAACATCCTAATCCAAATTGGTACTAGGGATAGATTTACATTTTTAAGTGAAAAGCCTTCATACCAACGGGTAAGGAAGAGTCCTGCTCTTCCCATAAACCAAGGATCCCCTTTTAGGATTCTTTCTCTTTCTTCCCTAGAACAAAAAACGACCAAGAAGAAACCTTTGGAAAGAAATGATAGAATCACTCTTAGAGACTTACAACTCCTATCAATCTATTTTATTAAGGTTGAAGCCCTTGGACAATACCCATTAAATTTACCAAAAACTGCCCTATCTAGGAGCAACGAGGATCTCTCTAAGGTGCGCTCACTAACCTCTACCACTAGAGATGATTCTAAGGATTTAACTATAAATCAGTCCATGGAAAGGAAACTGAAACTCAAAATCTATTGAAATTTATATGAATGTCCTATAGCAAATATAATATTTGATAAAAGCTATATAAAATTTTCATGCACAATTTCTAAGATAAAGAAAGAGAAAAAAACTTAGCTAAAAAATTCTTTGTCCAGATAGAATGTCTTGCGTCACTAAAGTCCTAGTCTTTCATTGCTCTTCCCATCATTCACTGAAGTCCTAGCCCTTCATTGCTCTTACCATAATTTGAATCCTAGCTGACAAATATTTGCAATTTCATTTTTCGCAACTTGAAAAATCGTCACTGCCATTGTTTCGAATGATTGACTTCACAGGTCGTATCTCCCTCAATATTGCTCAAATTTTTGCATATGACCACTCATTTTAAAGCTATTCAAATTCTTCCCAAGTTAGTCTAAGAACCAACTGAATCATAGAACTCTTTACGAATATATGACTCCTAAAATATGAGACATTTTCAAGAAAAAACCCTAATCCTTCACACTTCACACCATTCTCACATAAGATGTTAGTTATAATATTGATATAACAATATTTTAAAATACAAATCAAACATAATTAAGGAATAAAAGCAAAAACATTAATCAATGTGCCTTGGTCGTTTGACAAACATGAAATGCTTATTAAAAAGAAAATTTGAGTTCAGCCTTGCCAATAATCACCATTTATATTTGCAAGGTGTTGAATTAACCCAAAGAAGATTAGAAACTATTTTCCAATTTAAAAAAAAAAAACATTTCTAATTCTAAAAGAAGATTAGTTTCTTATATGCATACTTTTGCTTTCATTTTATTATATTTCATTGAATGTGGAGTTTGGCTTTTCAATAGTGAATGAGCAAAAGAGTAAGTTGTAGAGTTTTTTTTTTGTTAATCTAGAAAGTGCAGGTATACCTGTTTGAACAGTAAGAACAAGTTGTAGGGTGACGTTTAATTTAAAAGTTGGAGATATCCAAAATCCAACATTTTCTTATTTTTATCCTTATCTTTTATTTTTTATTTTTTAAATAATAATAATAATTATTTTACAATTTGATAATTATTATGATGCAGTTTATTTGTTATTTATTTTTAATTGTGATGAGCTAATTATTAAACAACCCAATATTAGATATTTTAAAATTATTATTATTATTTTTTAATTTGGTTAATGTGAGAAACCTCTATGATCGACACACAAGACTGAGCATTCTCCTCCCAATCATGATCCCTCGTAAAGCCTAGAGCTATATTTATCAATAGAGAATTTAACACAAAGCCACCATACACCCACACACTCGCTCATGCTTTTATTTATTTATTGTTATTATTATTATATTTGATAATTATTACATAATGATGTAGTTTATTTGTTATTTATTTTTAAATATGATGAGTTAACTATTAAAGAGCCCAACATTGGTTGGATGATTGAGTTTTTTTTGTTTGTGAAATAGGTTATATGGGATTGCAAAGATTGCATCATGACTATATAATGGTATTAAGAATTATGCATATATTGCTTGCAATATTTTAATATTGATCTTCTCTTAAAAGTAAAGGAATTTAATGGATTAAACTAATACCATTTGATATAATTGAGTTTTATTTATTAGTAATTTCATTAATATTTTTATTTATTTATTGTACATAGGGTAGTTGGTTACATCTACACTATTTAATTTGAGTTTTTTATTAGTAATTTTATTATTATTTTTATTTATTTATTGTACATAAGGTAGTTGGTTACATCTACACTATTTTTAGTAACGACCAAGTGCATGGTTCAAACCATAGGGGCAACCTCCAATAAACCTATACCACCTCGTTATTTTATAACCTGACGTGAAAAAGATCATCGATCGCTCGGGGTTTGTATTGTTACCATCGATTTGACATGCACTCAAAGGATTCAGATCAAACTATTACCTTTACAAACAGGCATGCCTCCAAGATTTGAACCTAGGTATCTTCTAGGTAAGTGCCTGGCCACATAGACAATTATAAATTCACTTAACCCTTAGGGGCTTCAAACTTTTAGGTTAGAAATAAACCCCGAGAGTTCGCTCTTAGTTGGTCGACAATATTGTCCATCCGAGTATACCACTATCTAGAGGGAAGCCATAAGAGATTTTTTTGTGTTCCCATTTGCATCGCAGATGTTCGAACCATGGACCCGTTCAACGGGTCCAAGCTTACCTTCTCCACTTGTGCTACAAAGGTGAACTCAAAAAAGTTTTGGTGGGTAGGACTTTGGCTTCTCTTTAGGAGGTTCAAGGTTCAAACCACTGTGTATGCATGTGTAATGATATACCTTGTGTATATTAAAAATATATATCATTAATATATTTTTTACATTGTGGAATCGATAGCCACCACGAATCCCGGTAGGCTGTTCGAATTTTTTATGGTTGTCACAGTATTTTACGTTGTACACCCTAAAAGCCATCACACAAATCTTCGCACAATCCACCCCTATAACCACCATGCCACAATCATTTTAAACCTTTTACGCTGCTAAAATTACTAGGAAAGGGACAAGCGTTCACTCCGATGAGGCCCGAGATTTGAACCTTGGATCTCTGCCCCCCTTACGGGATTTGGTAGAACCAATTGGTCTACTCCTCAAACCTTATATCATTAATATTTTAGCTCATAACTTTCTCACAAAGTTAAAAGATACAATTATTGATTGCATAAAGGGAATATCAAGGTAGACAAACTTGTATATATAAATATAACCATTATGGAGATAGAAGGATTCTTTGTACTTTCAAAGCATTCTAACTTTCTTTCTTCTTGATTGTAACTACAGATAAGAGAGAAAAAATATATCAAATTAAAAGACATTTACATTTTCTTTACCTTTATCGCCTTTTTGTGCAAAGTATACATATTATAGTTACAAATTTGTTTTTGTGCAGAGTATACATATTATAGTTACGAATTTATAAACAAGCATAATTTACTAAGTTTATCTTTAAAACAATTTTTTACATTTTTTGTTACAATTGTTTGCATTTTTCCATTGTTCAAATATTTATATATTATTCATTAACATCAAACACAACAAATAATTTTTAAATTACAATTGAGAAAATAAAAGTAAAGTAATTTTTACAAATTTTTACTTATAATTGTTTAGATTTTTCAATTGTTTAAGTATTTATATATAACACATTAACATCCAACACAAGAAATAATTTTTAAATTGAAAATGAGAAAATAAAAGTAAAGTAATTTTTAATGTCACTATGGTATAAGCTACATCCTTATAAATTTGTTGTTTATACAATATGTGATTTTTCAACCAATTTCAAATTACTTCTACAATCTTACTCTTTCTGGATTTGAAACTTTCATTTCTAAAACATGGTGTACAATTTTACTCTTTTTGGATTTGAAACTTTCATTTTTAAAACATGGTGTACAATTTTACTCTTTATGGATTCAAAACTTAGATTACTAAAACATGGTGTACAATTCTATCTTGTTTGATTCCTACCTTGAACCTTTTATGTAGAATTTCGAAGTATTTGTCATTAGGTCCACTCAAGTTGTATTGGAGTACAACTCTATTCTCTTTGAATTCAAACTTTAGATTTCTTATTTAAAGTTCCAAACTCTTTATGGTTAAGCCCGCTCAAATTGAACCAACCAACCATAAAAACTAACCGCCTACCCAACCAATAATATTTCATTTAAGAAAAAAATAATAAGGTTTTCAATCAAAACTACAAAGATAGTTATCATATACAACAAAGGACTTTAGATAATTTAAGAGAATCTATTAAATACCCGTTGAAACACACATCCCCTGTTTCTTCTCAAAGGTGGGATCAGATTTTACAAAGATTAAATATGTCCTTGCCTTCTTTTAATTCTTTAAATACTCAACCTAGAAGATAAAATTACAACGATCATTGACATCCCCCTAGGGTATAGGAAAGATCAACATAAATGGTGCCTCAAGGGGAAAATAGGTCCTGCTTGTATTGGTGGTATTGGCAAGATTTCAAATGGTTCTACAACCTTCTTTTTTTCATAAAGGTTAGGAATAACAACTAATAATCAAGCTGTAGGATCTACAATTTTGAAAGGTCTTCATAAGGCATGGAAATTAGGTTGGAGGAAGATCCAATTAGAGTCTGATCCTAGAATTTGGATTTAGCATTTCACAGAGCAAAATCATATAATTTTCATAGACTGGTGAATAGTCAGGGTTCTGAAAAAAATACAACTCCTTAAGCAAAAATTTAACCTTGTGTTCTTCGCCATCTCAATAAGGTGGTTGATGCTTTTGCAAACTGGGCTTTGGACGGAGTTGAGGTTCTTTGTTATGACCATCCTCCAATTTGATAACCTTCAAATCTCAGAGAAGACATATTTTCAATTATTTCCTTAGATGATAGTAACAATGGAAGTATATGGGTCCTTTTGGTTTGCTTTGGTTTTCATAATTTATTGATTCTGTAGCAAAATAGAGTTGAAAAAACCATTTCTTATATTAAATGTTAAAATATGAACCATAAGTTTTTGTGCCATAAAAATGTGGTTTTTTTTTTTTAATTTAATTGAATAAGATTTATTTAAAAAAATCATTTACCTTTAAAAAAAAATAAAGTTATAAAAACATTAAATTTTTATACTTTCAAAAAAAAAGAGCACAAAAATGAGGGAAGAAAGTAGAGAGGGGAGGGCTCTGGTCCCTCCCCTGCTCCCCCTCCCATGGCTCCTGGTTCCTGCCCAGTCCCTGGCTCAATCCAGGTCATCCCTCCCGGGGAGTGGTTGTTTGCAGATGATCTCCTAGGGGGAGATCCTTCTCCACTATCTGCGCCCCTCCCGACCGGCTAGGGTTTCCTTGGTTGTTTTTTCGAGTCGGTGCTTCCCAGGGATCCCTGTTTGGTTGGGGATCCCTTCCCTTTTCCCTCGAGGCTTCCCCCTGGGGTTTTTTGCAGGTTATTCGCGTGGATCTGGTCCCCTGCGTTTCTCGGTGCGGTGGAGGTGACGGTTTAGGGTTTGGACAGCTTCCCCTTTTTCTTGTGAATCCTCGGCGGGCTCTGTGCTTGGACGGGATTCTTGGTCCCTGCTGCTGGGATCCTCTTCTGTTTTCTCGGGGCGGGTTCCTTGTGGTGCAACTCTCTGGTCACTTCCTGATGGGCTGGATCCTCTCTGTGCTGGCTGTCGGCTTCCTGCAGGATGGCTCTCGCTGAACGAAATGTTTTCCCGGTGGGCGGGATGGTTTCTCCACAAGGCGGGATCCGCCAATTCCGTCGGTTTTCCCGCAAGGCGGGATCCTTTCTTTTCTGCTGGTTTCCCGGATGGCGGGATTTCCCTGTTGCTTCCCGCTAGGTGGGACTGTTTGTGGTGGTTTTGACTGCTTCCCGCGAGGCGGGATTTTATTGTAACGGTTTTTCTTTGCTTCCTGTTGGGCGGGATCTTCTCGATGGTGGTTTTTGGCTACTCCCCGCTGGGCGGGATCTCCAAAACTTCTTTCTTTCTTATTTGTTTGTTTCCCACTGAGAGAGATTGTTTCATGCTTACTGTTACCGCTAGGCGGGATTTCTGTTTTGGTGTTCAGTTTCAAGGGATTGATGCCCTAGGCCCATTTCTTATGTAATCAGGTTTTGGGATCCTTGTTAAAACCCGCTATAAATACAAACACTATAATTAACAAAAAAAAAAAAAAAATTTATACTTTCAATTTTTTTCCAAAAATTACTATCTTTTCTTAAAAATAAAAAGTTCCATACATAAAAACAAAACATTTGAAGATTATTTTTTCCACTTTTGTTAGGGAAAATTTATAACCTTTGGCATGATATGCACTTAATGTTTGTTTAAACATAATTTTTAATTATCTAAATTATAACTTTAAATCATTATTTTATTCATTGAAACAGTGAATTAATATATTTTAAGTTGGCAAGATATGAAACTAATATTTATTTAAACATAACCAAATCCATTTTTTTTTGTTTAAACATAATATTTTACTATTTAAATTATAACTTTATATCACCTTTTTGTCCTAGGTGGAACTAATATGTTTTTGAGTTCTCTTCAAAGAAATCAAAGTTCAAATGTCTTTGGGTTCTTATAAAAAAAATCAAAGTTCAAACTATAAAATAAGTATAAAATAAGTATTTTGTCCCTGTTGAACAATAAATTAATATATCTTTAAGTTCTCATAAAAAATCAAAGTTGGGGAATTACTAACCCAAATCAGCAGGAGAAGGAACAGCCTTCTCAAAGATATTAAAGATCATATAATTTGAGCAGTTGTACTTCCATATTTGAGGTCCCATAGACCATATTTGGGTCTCGCGAACGTAATTAAAATCTTTCATTTCGTTTCATAAAAAAATCAAAGTTCAAATATGTTTTTGATTTCTCATTAAAAAAATCAAAATTCAAATTTAAAGTGCTAATAATTGACTTATTTTCTAGGATCTTTATCCAGATGTACTGTTTGTTTTAATCTTGTTTTTCAATTTTAATGACCCTATCCCATTCCTCTTTTATTACAACCATAATACCCCATGCCCTTTGCCATTTTCTGCTGCTTTATTCCATATTGCTATTTTTTGTATCCCACAAATTTTGGAGTCCTACATCCATCGTATTCATGTGTTTATGTCCATATGATTATATCTTTGTCTCTAGCAATGGGCCCTAACCCGGGTCCTCTTCTCCAAGGGAAACTTTTACAGTTTCAACTTACCATTGTAAGATGTTCCCGAGCGGGCCATACTCCCTATTTTTTATTTATTTGTTTAGATGTGATGTATGCCTTTCCATTTCTCAAATATGCTTGTTTCCCTTCATTCCTTGCTGATTCTTTATTTCTTTCTTCCTGCTGTAAAAATGTTAGGTCATCATCTAAATAAAATTGTGACCCTCTCAACATGCCTCTATTTTTAAGTAACCTTATTTTATCCTTGTAGCTCATCAATGTGACCCGAATATGTCTATCTCTGCCTCCTCTCAGCCTGCCAATTCTGCTTGCTTTTTTTATCTGACCCTTCCATTGTAATCGACATGACAAGAAGTCCCTGGTTAAACGATTTGTGTCTTCCCTGTCCCCATAATCTTTCAACCCTTTGATGATTATATTTGATAACTTCTCATGTCTTTCTTTCTCTTCTGTTATTTGAATTTTTATTTGCTTCTCTATCAACTCTTTTTGTTGATTGACTAGTTCTTTTACTACTTGAGACCATGTCTTTGCCTTTGCTAATTCATTTCGTAGCTCATTTTCTCTTGTTTCCATGTTTTGGAGTGTTTTTCGTACCTCTTTTATTTGATTTGTATTTGTTTTTTCCACCTCTATTGCATCATTGATTGGGGGTGGATGGCTTGTTTGAGGACATGCCATTCACGTTGACCCATGTTTGCAAGGTTTTGTGGCTTTGACACTTGCTCCTTGAGTTGGCTATTTTCCTTTTCCAGCCTCCGAATGGTGTTTATAACCTCATCTGATTTAGTTTCTATTAATTTCTCCCTCCTTTCCATGCTTTCAAGTTTCTCTTTCATCTTCATTAGCTCTTGCACATAAAATCTTGGTGCCCACATGAGTGGTGTAGTTGTGGGACTGTAAGTTTCTTCCTCATCTGAAAACTCATTTTGGTGATTTGCCTTTGATTGTTCCTTATTCTCCACCTGTTTATGTGGTAGAATATTTTTTATTTATATTTTTCGATATGCCCTCTTCATTTTGTTGTTGCCCTTGCTTGAGCTTATCAACGCCTTAATATCCTCCAGTACTGTTTCTCATTGACATATATTGGTTCTTGCAATTGTTGCTTCCCTTCTTCCATTTTCAAACCCTTTATAGCCGAACCCTCTATACTATTGATCCGATGAAATAAATGTATAATAAAACCCTTTTTGCTTTACAAACCCTCCGTTGCAAACCCTTGCTGATAATAAAACCTTCTGCCGCAAACCCCTATAACGAATGTATTTCTCCTATCTACTTAAATTGTTTTATAAATCGAAAGAGGACGAAAAATGTGCTTACCCGATGAAATAGATGTTTAATACAATACTCCGTCGCAAACCCTTCTTGCTCTGCAAAAACCCTTTGTCGCAAACCCTTTAATTTTTTTTGTGCTGATATTTCTTATCTGGTTCAATGTACAGTTCAAATCTTCTCCGTTCTATCGACTCTGCTTCAGTATCCCCGCGCTCTGCTTTAGTCCTGCTTCAGTATCTTCTATCGACTCTGCTTCAGTATCCCTGCCGCAAACCTTGTCTCTGTCCAGACGAGATTATAATTTGATAGTGGTAGAGTGCTTGCCGGGCGAGCTGCCAATTGATTCCTTGACCTTGTCTTTATGATCGACTCATTAAAAAACAGGACCATGACTTTCTGTACCTAGGATTATAAGACTAACGTATAATAACAAAATCCTATAGTCGCACGGGGGCTTTGGCTGGGAGGTTTAAAGTTCAAATTTAGGTGTGGGCCAAGAGGATGAGTGTGTGGTAGCTTATCTGTTAAATTTCCTATTGATAAGCATAGCTCCCAGTTTTAAAAAGATCATGATTAAAGAAACCTTGCCTAATAATTTAATAATAACAAAATCCTATAAAAAAAATTATAAACAAATTAATAATATGAAAACCTTATATTTTAAGATCGCGAATCGGAGAAGACGAGTCCATGCAAAGGCGCCAAAGCAGCCGTGCTCGGCTTCCCTGGAAATATAATTTTCTCCGTCTGTCAGGCGCGCCAGTGTAGTAGAACGTTATCCATTGATTCGTTGTACTTCCAACCCAAATTTAAACCCCATCTATTCGAAAGAAGTGTAGATTTCGGGAAAATCATACTCTGCGTTGCAGTTAGCAAGGCCTCTCATATTGTTTTCTTTACCATACAGGCTCAGGTATGCGTAGAATTTTAAGCTGTAGATTTCTGAATCATATGAATCAATAAGGCCTTGCCGTTAGCTCAGGTTGCAGTTTAAGCTCTATTATCTAAATTTGGTGAGAAGTGTTTGCAGTAATGGGTATGGGAACTGCAGGTGCAGAGGGAGTCCAAATTGGAGCAATGGATGACGAGGGGGGAAGCATTGCACGCCGCTCTTCCACTCGTAATCGCAAAGTTGCACCTAAGATGGGTGAAGCTCTTGCTAGTTCTGATAATCGAACACAGGTAAGGTTTTTTTTTCGTCAATTAATTTTTTAAAACCGCCATTAGCTAGAAATTAAAGGAGATGAAAATCCTAAGAACGTCCACGAGTCTGACAAAAATAAGGCAATGGTCTGAGGAAAACATCCATGAAACATAGGCAAAGGTTAAGGCCAAAGTACTGTAACAGTCGAGGCGAAAACAAAATCAGAACGGGGTAATTTAATGCGGGAGAGCCCAGAATCGAAACCATAATGGGATAGTTTAATGTGGGCTTCTCAAAAATCAAAACCATGAGGGCTTGCCGGAGTGATTGGGGTCCTCGGTGTGAAGAGGTGAAGGGTTCGCACTCCAGAGTGCCAAAAACAACCTTTCCAACTGTCTATGACTATAATTACCCCTCCAAAGGAAGGCTAATCATAACTTCATCTGAAAGAGGCGCATAGTACGGGGACAATTATCTTTATTAATTGGAGTTGGTGGGTGAGGGCCTTAGGTCCACTTGTGACAAATAATACAATTCTTTCAGTACAGAAGTCTGCAACTTTTTTTGTTGACTGCCACCCAAAAGGACTTGAAGTTCTCCAGGCACTGGCAGAACATGCTGATAGCAGGCTAAAGAGAACCTTATTTAGATACTAGAACAGGCAGGACATGCACCTGTTTCAGAATGTGTTCAAGAGGAAATGCTGAAGCAGGTTATTATCAGATATTTCTCATAGAGATCTTATCATTGTAGGAAATCTTCCAAGACCAAATCCAATTTCATGCAGCGTGGGTTTTTTTTGGAAAAAAATGCCTGTTGATCAAGGTCATAACTTTCGTTCAGTACGATCCATACCGCAGGTCTAAAATATGGAAAAACAAATACCCTCTCTCTAATAGAACAGTTAATACTCAATTATGATCTATGAGAAAATCTGATGGCCTTTAGAATCATCTCGTTTAGAAGGGATGAACGGATATTGTAGAAATAAACAAGTTCCATAATAATTGAGTGTTATTCTTAAGGCCCAGAAAGGGAGTTGTTCTGAAGCTGACATGCTGAAGATGCATTTTAGGTCTGTATTGGTAACCTTATTCTTCTTTGTATGAGATATAAAGGAAAATAAAACTCCAATTAAATGGTATGAGACCAAGTGATTAAAAACTTGGGCTCCTAAAGCGGAGACTGAGGTTCAAATCTTGCCAAGTGATATATGCATTATGGCCAATATAGTTTGTATTGTTCATGACAGATTATTTAATGGTGTGAATTTTGAAGGATCAATCACATTTTTAGTTAATTGTTGCATACCATATGCAACTGCATAGAATTGCATCCATGTAGGCATGATTAATATTTGCCAAACTATGTATTCTTGTCTCTTTTCTGGTATAAGGTTGTAGTTGTCATGGCAATAGTGGAGCAGTTTTGAAACTTGCTAGAGGAGATGAAGCATAACCAGGTATGCAAGAAAAATAAAGCCATGGTTGCAGGTCACTTTTATGTCTTATATGCATACGCTAAAATGCTTATTTTGATGCATGCAAGGAAGTGAGGTGGGGATGGGGTTGTGGGAATGAAGAAAGAATGCTGCAGTGATTGTATGCATACAAAGCATAGGAAGGGACAATGTAGAGGCCAAAATTTGAGATTAAAATTTTTACAGGCAAGTGTAAAGGCAACATTATCAAGTTTAGTGGCCAAGCGTCATCCCTCAATTATTTGATAGAGTGAAATAAAGACACTATTAATGGAATGGTTCACGTCTGGAAATGAAAACCTAGATATCTGTGAGGAAACAATTTATTAAACAAGATGGAGGAAGAGTGGCAATAGTATTATGTGTAAATGCCACAAAATGTACCTTAGCCTAGTAATCAAGCACAACATCTTTTGACAACTTTTAGGCAACAAACTTGGTTCCTCATCAAAGGGCATGTATATTGGTTCACCCGAGATGTACTTATAATTTTCTGTCAAAAAAGTTTTAGGAAAAGGCTTTTTTAATAAAAGTTAAAGATGTTATCTTTGTGGAAAATGTTTTTTTTATTTTTTTTAATAAAAGTTGAAGATGTTATCTGGATATTTATACTTCAAATATATACATTTATTATGATAAACAAATTTATGATGTGGTGAAAATAGGAAGGTATGGTGCTGTTCTCGGATATAAGTGAATACATTGGCATGATGTTGTTTTGCATCCTATTAGACAACGTTTATTTCGACAATTTAAAGAGGATAAGTTGTGTGGAACTCAAGATGATGTGTGCATCCTCTACTATTGCTTTAAATAAAAACTATTATCTAAAAAGGCAAATTAGTAATATGATGCCTTCATCAAGCAAGGGATGTGGTATAAATCATTCGTGTCAATAAAGAGGATGTATTTCCAAAGGCTTTACATGGAGGAGTAGCATCATAATGCGCAATGGATTGTCAAATGAACAAGGGTAAAGGTATGCATCCTGACTATGCAAATAGGAAAGGGAAAAAAGGTGTGGAAATTGATAGGAAGCTAATTTATTCAGCCCTTAGAGTTGCCTTACAATATATATGGAATTGTAGTGTTGTTAGTTAAATGAAGGGTGGCACTTTAAGAATTCGCTTGGAGTGCCGACCTTCAATTAAAGTTGTTCATAGGGGTTTGGATATACTTTAGTTAATGATTTTCTTTTTCCTGTTTAAAAAGGTTTTCTATTAATAGAAGACAAAACCTTTTTACAAAAGTGGGTGGTGTGGTAGAACACCATATGAGATGATATGAGTGGTTCGTTGTGTTATGAACCAAACTCTCAATAAAAGAAAAACGACAAGAACACCAAGGGGGCCCTTGCTTGGAGAACCAAAAACCCCAATCAATATTCAATATCATAACCCATAAACCAGCTATATCCTATGACCACCCTATCTTTTCTGCCCTTTGTTTTCACAAAAGAAGTGCGAACATGGTATGGTGCTTTCTTTATACTTGACCATGGCTTGAGCCTCAACATAAGAAGACTACTAAATTTAGACATGCTAATTGGAAGATGCAAAAGAAGGATATAAGTCTACAGATTGAGATGACAATGTTTTGTATCCCATTAGAGGACATTTGCTTTGTGTCTATAAATTAATGAAAATAAGTTGTATGAACTAAAGATGATGTGTGTATCCTCTACTATAGTTATTTTTTCTTCTTTATATCATTAAATGGGGGTTGAAGGGTTCTCCACCCTTTAACTAACTTGAAAGAACCATCCACTTTGCCAAAATAATAAAGGGCCATAAAAATAAGCTTTGTATTTTCAAACAAATTTTACATATTACAGGACTTAACAACATGTTATATCTTGCTAGTTGACCTTATCCCTTTTGATAAGGGCAAGCCCATGCTGTCGATTAAGTCGTGCCAAAATATCCTACGTAATTAGCATGAATATACTTATAATTGCTTGATCAAAAAGTATTGTTAATTCAACAAAAACTATAACAACGATATTATGCTGAGAGGGTAGGGACTTAGACTGCACCATTGCCTAACATGTTGCTATTGCTGACTCCCTTATGACCTCTTGCCAACAATTCAATTGAAACACCTACATCCTCTAGAATTTTCCATGTCTCAGTAAGGATGTCGCAAACCCTGAATGAATCATAGGGGAGGGCACATGACCAAGGGGTATCATGAAAAGGAATGAGAAATACCTTGCAAGGATGACTAGAACAAGCCTTATGGTCATGCTGAGCACCACCTTGATGAACACTACCTGTCCGTCACTAATACCATTGTGCACAAAAACACTGTTTCCTGATTACGCACTGCTGCTACCAGGACCACAAAAACACCAATGCTGCTGATGCTTCTTATAGCTTTAAAGATGAAAATATTAATTAAAAGGGGAAATTAGTGTGATTATGTCTATTTCAACCAATGGATGGTCTACTTAGAAGATTGCCAACACAATGTGAAACTGAACCATGTAGATAGCTATAGGATTTTGTGGATGCCCAACGATTAACCAAAGGGGTCAAAATAGGTTGCTAGAAGTAGGAGACTTGGCCTATGGATGAGAAAGGTGGGGAGTGTCTAAAGAGGCTAAAAAGGTGTTTTAGTATAGAGGTGCTTATTGGACTATTGCTTGTAGGCTTGATGCATGCACCAATGGCACCAATGGCCTCTAATGAACACAGTTAGATATTGTTTCAAACACTTGAAGGTAATATCTCCTATCAAACCACCTCAATTCACTATATTTCGATCAAATCCCATCAATATACACACTGGGGAAGTTTTTGTAGTCTTTGGGCACTTATTAGAGCAATTTGGAGTCCAATTAGGCCAATGGTCTTTAGGTACAACCAATGGGATTTTATCGGGATCACCAAGGTGCCTCAAGCTTACTGGTGGGGAAGCCCTTAGAAATTGGCTGCAAAGACCCCTAATTAATCGTAAATTCCTATAAGACCAATGAGGCTGCTTCTACATTCAGTCAAAATAATACACTTAGGACCGAGTCATCTGATGACATTGGTAGGGAGAAGGTGTCACATGGTCATTTTTGAAATCCCTCCACCCTAGAAGACCTGAAACATGATAAAACATTGTTTTATATTTCTTAGAAATGGAATATGAGAATGGGTATTGAGTAGAACCATGCAAGCTAAAGGTTTAACATGGCCATAAATTAGAGGAGAGTAGAGCAAGGGCTTCGAGTGTGGGATGCACCATTAGGAGGTAACTATAAACATCCTCAAATCAAGGGAAATTTATAGGAATGCTTTATTGTGTTCACCTTGCATAGCCGAATAAAGCATTTTTGAAGATTTCTGTGGAGTTTTTCCCCTTTACAGTGTTTTTTCATGTAAATATGGTGTTATATTTCTTAGTTGATTTATGATATTTCAAGTAATACATCATGAGTTTGAAGGGTTGAGATTTGAAACCCAAAGATTTACATAATTGAACTAATAATAGAAGATAAAATGAAATCTTTCCCTTGGGAACAAAGGGGTCTCATATGCCTAATGGATGGGTTCACGTTGACCTCAAAAATCACATTTAACCATTTTATAATGCACAATTATTGACTAGGTTTGTCATTGTTTGTATTAATGTAGGCAAAACATATAGGATGCTTGACTTCTTAGTAGCTGAAATGGAGTCGAAGAGTGAAAATCAACGATTTTCCTAAACCTGAAAAAGAAATTGAACAATACAGAAATAAAGAGAGAATCCTGCAACATTTATGAGGCACTAATCTAATGTGATGTAAAACCCATAGAAAAAGACTTTAATCGCTCAAAAAGGCGACATAAACAGCAAATACAACTACCATATGACCCTATATAGATATGAGTACTCTCAGAAACTTTTTTATATGCTGTATGAGAGATTCTTTATCGTCTTCTATAACTGCGAACATCAAATCAGAAGATTGTCCTCTTAACACAAACCATAAGCCTTGTTTTCATGCTTTGCTTTATTGGCAGGGCATTGGAATATAACAACCAACTCTTCTCCTCCTATGCTGGTAGATAAAGGGTCCTTGTTTAGCATGTAATGAGCATCTCCCACCATTGTTTTGGGTTTCTTATTGACTTTAATGAGCTTTTCCGGATTATACTTCCCTTGTTGGGAGGCTTTTGTCCCCACATTTGTCAATTTGCAAATTTGAGCTCTCTCTCTCTCTCACTCACACACACACATCATAGACAATCTTGTCAAGGGAGTTTCTAGCACAATGTGGGGATTTGAACCCTTGTTGCGTTCACATGTTTGTGTTCCGTTTACCATTTCTCCAGAATGCCTTGGATTGAGGTTAACATTAGGGAAGAGCTTGTGGAGAACATGAGGGTGGGCTTAGGTTCATAATATGGTTACACTTGACCCTAGGTCTAGGGCCACTCAAACCCTTTTATCATAAGCAATCTTATCAAGGGAGTGTCCATCATGGGGGAATTTGAATCCAAGTTGTGCTTATGTGTTTGCGTTCCATTTACCATTGGTCCATAATGCCTTGGATTGAGGTTAACATTAGAGCAGAGCTTGTAGAGAACATGAGGTTGGGCTTGGATTCATAATATGGTTACACCTGACCCTCGGTCTATGGCCACTTGAACCTAGATCTATGCATTAATATAAGTGCGACCCCTACCTCAAGGAGTCCACATGGCTTAACAAGGAGCCCACTTGTGGGATTTAAATAATGGCTTATGGTGTGAAACTCCGTCCTTCCCATTACTTACCCCAAATCTGTTGGGTATAATGATACTTCATCCTTCCTTTTTTTTTTGTTCCATTTGGTTCCTTTATAATATTTACTTGGACCTTAATCTTTTATAAAGTTCGAAAGAAACTTGTTGTATATTGGTTATTGAATACATTTTTCTCTTCAATCTAAATTTTTAATACAGTTGAGCACACCATTGCATCAATCTCAGAAAATTATTAATTTATGATGCTATAATTTAATGGTGCATTTATTTCAGGCTATTCTTGCACGCCTTGATGCTTTGGAGAATGACAATGCTGGTGTAGAGGTTGTTGACATTGATGATGATGAAGATGCGTCTCTTGATGAAGAAGAACAAGGTTTGATCTGAAGCCTCCAAAGCAAACTACATGTTTTCTGACATTTTCTTGTTTGCAAATTGTCTGCATGCATATCACCAAACATAGCATGGCATTGGTTCGTCGAATTTATATTTGGTGTTCCTGATGGAAGACAAAATGTATGTGGTTCATGCAAGCACATGTGGAGACATGAGCGTGAACTGTACAACACTTCCTTTTAACTTTAGCCATCAATTTATCTGATTTGTCATCCCAGTCAGTCTTGAATTATTCAGTTATAATCATGAGATAAATGGATCTAAGTGGTACTCATCATGAGAGCTCAGAAAAGCTTATAAATGACATTCATAATAGACAATCTTGAAAACATTTAAGCCAGAGCAATATGCCATGAAATAGGGATTTGATGTTTGATGGAGAATAAAAGCCATTGACTTGAGAATGTCCACAACAATGGCAAACAAAAGCGGATTAATGCACTCGTAAGTGGATTACATTTGGTGAATAAGATGGTGGTGTGTAATGGAGGACACTGATTTGAAGCTCTTCCTAATGGCGATAGTTGTCAAGATATTTTTCTGTTCAACATAAAGACAAGCAAATAATGAGATAGGGGTATAGCTTTCCTTATGATGGATTAAATTTTGCTCAGCATCATGGGATAAGGGAACGACGGTTCTACACAGGGATTGATTATAGGAATGCAGGTTTCTCCTACATTTGTGTCTTGGTTTGACAATTGACAAGAATATCTGGGTGACATACAAGTAGGTGCAGCAATTTCATTTCTTATATAATTCTTTAGCTTTGTATTTACACATCTGGATATAGCATGCAGGCTGGGGTCTTTCCAATGCTGGCGTGGCTATGGAATTACTGTTGGCAAGATGTCATATTTAGTGGAAATTTCTTTGTCTGAACTGTATAATACCTAGTTTACTGCTGATTTTTGTTGTCTTAGCAGTTGGTTCCATCTCTAAATGTCATGGGAACCGGTAGCAGAGATCTCCAAGGTAACCTTCTGATCTGAAATTCCCCACTAATGGATCCATCAAATGATCTCTTGAAGAATTTTAAACTGTTTTGAAAGTAGTTGCACTTGGACTCCTCTGTATTTTAGGCTCTAGTCACTAGTGAAACCTTTATTTCCTGCATCTGATATACTTTTCAATACTCAAGAGCAATGTAAAACATGAAGAACCTGAAATAAACACACAAAGACCTTGACATATATGATCTCCTTGGAGCTAAAAGACTATGTTTTATTTTGCTCTTCAAAAGTGGAAGAAATACAAGAGATTTTGCTTTAAATGTCTATTCCTGCGATACAAAGACATTGTGAGTGATTCAAGCATTTTCTACAATATTCCTTTAATGGTTTTCTTGCTTATGAATGAGTGGAATGCTACTCCCTTTCTTGGCAAGGAAGTTTGCATTGCAAATACTGACTCTTTCATGTGGGAAATAATGTGAAAAAGAGTCAATAAAAAAGATCAGCTACTTTTCATTCCATATCATATCATTGCTTCTATGCTTACAACTTGCTTTATACATAGATAACACCATATTTGGTTGCTTGGGCACACTCTCCTCCAGGTGGTGTCACATATTATAAATATGGAGGATTTGTGCATGTTTATGCCCTTTTTATGTCGGTGGTGATCATACTCTATATTCTTGAAGTAATCCAACGTTGAACCAACCTAAGTGACTTTGTATTGGTACTAGGGAAACTACCTCCAACTTTTGCTTCTTGCTTGGAGAGCTCAAAATAACAAGATTCTTCCTACACATGCTTGAATCATGATTCTTCTTCCATAATGCTTGCAAGGATGAAGATCTGAAGTTCCTAAAAATGGTGAAACAAATGACCTTCTCTTCTATGATGAGAACAAAAAAATTGGAAACTAGAATGTTAGCCTTCATACTTCATACCATGTGTCTGTCCTGTTGAGCTTGATTATGCTTCTTTGGAAGACAAAAACATGAGATTCTGCTTTGGAGGTGATTGGCATCTTTGTATGACTTTTCTTCGCTTGAGTATTACTATTTCCCTCACACATACTCTCATGTAATGTCAGTTTTCATTTCTCATTGCTTCTCTTTTGGATTCTTCTTTAAAATATTCATCTCTCATTGGAGATGTGCTTAACTTTCCTTGGCCTCTTGCTTGATAATGCCAACCTCTCTCAGGCATGTGTTGATGCAATGGTAGGTTGCCCTCCTCTTTGGAAGGCATCCCGTTACTTTTCTTAGAGCATTTTCTTTTTCATGATATGCAAGACCCATGTGTTGAGTTCTTACTCCTTTATGTGTTCACTCCTTGTCCAGGCTCATCAAACTCTTGATCTTCATAGCCCATTTTAAAAGCCTAATTGGAATGCTCAACTGGAGGGAAATTAGATGGTAGAATGCTTACTATATCCTCATTGGTTATGGTTCCAACTTCTTTAGTTGAAGATTGCTTCTCTTTGGAAAATTCTTCAACTGTTGGCTTTGAACTTTCCCACCAACACCTCTTTGTTGGCCAATTCCTTTGGTATTATCTTGACCACTTGCAAACTCTCCATTTCTAAATCCTTGCAGAATTTGGATTCTTCCATCATCTTCTCTTCTACTCGCCTGTTCCTCTTTTCTTGAGTGAAAGAGTTCTACTCCAGGTCGTCATTCCTCTTTCCAAATTCTTTGAGTCCTTCAACTAATTTCTGGTTCACCATCTTTAATTCCTCACTCTTGGGGAAGGGTTGACTTTTTTCCCACAAGTTTTTGGACATGGACTTCTCCTCTTGGGATTTCTTCTTCTTACTTGCGTTTTCCATGCTTGAGCTTGAAACTCATCAAATGTGTAGGAATTTTGCCAAATACTCAGCATGCAATTGCAGATATACACAAAATCTAACATGTTAATAAAACTCCCTACAAGCCACGAGGGACTTGCTACTCTAATACTAGTATGATCTGAAATCCCTCATAATGTATTCATCCAAGAAAATATCTTGGGAAAAATTAAATAGTTTTGAAAGTAGTTGCACTTGGACTTGAGAAATTTAGGCTGTAGTCACTAGTAATATTTCCTGCATCATATTTACTCTTCAATGCTCAAGGAAAATTTAAAATACAAGAACAACCTGAAGTAAACACAGAGCGTGACACAAGTGATTTTACAAGAAGAAATCCTTTTGGGGAATAAAATTCCTCAGCTAAAAGACTATTCTCTATTTTTCTCTTAAAAAATAGAATAAATACAAGGGATGTGGCTTCAAAAAGCCATTTCAGATATATATATATACATTCTGAGTGATTCAAACACTTCCTACAATCTTCACTTAATGGTTGGCTACTTACGGATGAGCAGAATACTGCACCCTTGCTTTGCCATGAAGTTTGCATCCCCAAAACAGTCTCTTTAAAGATCTTATGTTTTAACAAGAATGCTCTATCTAGTTGCTACTGCTTCTACATCTGGAAGTATCTGACTTTCTTCAGCATTCTTGATGATGTGACAACATTTTTAAAATGTTAGGCTTGAGTTTGATATCAATCTCATCTTTGATAGGTGTCCTTTTCATGATGGCCACCTCATTCCATTCCCCTTCGGCCTTCACAAGTTCATGTTACCAGCCTCCAGGGCAGGACTGATTTTTAATGTTATTGAGGCTCAAATGATCAAATTTTAAGCTGACTTTTGGTAGACTCTATCTCAACATAAGCAGACAGAGGCAAGGCATTCAGAGGAGAAGCTTTGTTCTAACTAATCAAGCCTCTTTAAGTGACCATTGACACTCGTTTAATCCTCTTGAAGAATCACTTAGCAGGATACTATTTTGGATCTGGTCACATGTTCTACCGGAGGAATTATGGTGATCAGATTCTTGTTGAGAAATTGCAGATCTTTTAAAAGAATACATTAGAGATGCAGAATAAAAAATTTCCTCCTGTAGAAGCTGTGTGTAGATTCTAGTCAAATCTTGAACGGCCTTGGTTTTGAAATTTTGAGGTGAATTCGTCTCAAACAAGATAAAAGGTTTCCTGTATTAGAAGCCATTTCTAGAATAACTTGATCTTGATACAACTCAATTTCTGTGACTATATCAGTATATCCTATGCCTATGGTCACTTATCCAGGCATGGACCTTTTCTTCTGCTAAAAGGGATAAACCAAATGGTAGTCATGTTCAACATGGTACAGTGGATGACTAGTCTTTGAAGAAGTCATCACTAGCTGTGCGGCTGATTGTCTTTGATGCTCATGTGTCTTCTAAGCAACTGCGAAAGGCTATAGCCTATTGCATTTGGGGAATCAATGATCTTTTTACCACTTTGGATAGTGGAAATTAGGTTTTGTCTGAATTGCCTTTACACTCAGCCAACAACGAAAATCGTAAAGGGTACTCGTACATTTGAAGAAATGAGCATTAACATGCAATCTTGGATAAGTAAAGGTATATGAGGCCACTGTAAACGATGGTCTCACCTCAACAGTATGTCAGAGTCATCCAATGATGAAATATCTGTTGACCTGTTCATATGCTTCATCTTGGCTCATCCTTTGTTAATATCTCACTACCTGAAAGAATTTGCATCTTTTTTGCCTTCATCAATGCAGCATGGAAGAAATCAAGCAGAAAGTAGCTGTTATAAACTTAGAACATTAGGTTGAAATTCCATCCCTATTTATTTGGCCATCAGCCCACTGTATAAATCTGAGGAAATTAAATTTGTGATATACAGACACTGAAATATTTGTATGATATTTTGCATTTTGAACAAACTGAAAATACTTTCAGAATGGCTAGCCACTGGTTAAAGTACTAGCCAATCCTAGTGGAAATTTAGTGACTTCTACCACATTAACTGCTGTTTTATATCTGTAATTGAAAAGTGAAAGATCAAATCTTGTGAAAGTCAACATGTAAATTGGCAATGGCACAGATTATATGATTATACAAATACTTATTTAATTCAAAAAATCTCATGGGATAAATTACGGGAAACATGCTATTTTTTGTTTTTTAAAAAATGAATAGGGCTTGACAAAGTGTCAAAAGAAGAATCAAATTTTGTTACATTTTCCATGCTTTCCAATTACGTAGCATTTAAAAGCGAATGATACATATTCTCAATCTTCTGTGCTTGAGGTATAAAACTGATAGCAGTTTCTCTACCCCACACTTTTCCTCAGCAAAAGCTTGCGCCATGAATTGTTGGTATGACAAGGAATGTAAGTCCATGCATTGGAAGCTCTGTTTTGTTCTTATCCATGAACCTATAGCTATGTCTTCCACTCAAAGAGAATATAAATGCCTTATTTGATGGAAGAAGTGAGAGTTTCTTGTCATTAGGCATTGTAAGTTTCTAGATGCTCTTCATCACTCTCCCAAAGCCTTTTGGTGCACTCTTCTTCCTAGGCTTGAGTTCTTGAAGTATGGTGTTGAGGCTCTTGGCTACTGCATTGCAAAATTATTCAATGTGCAATAGCAAAATTATTCAATGATGTTGTTTGTTCTGGGTTCCCTGCCTCCTGGTCGCAACACATTATCCACCCCATCCACAAATCTGGGTACTATTCAGATCTGAATATGAAGTTCTGGGTTCCCTGCCTCATAGACTATTATGAGTGGGCACACATTTGATAACTTTATGCAACACTTTTGAATATGAAGCTGTCAAAACTGCTGGATTAGGGCAAGCTTAGAGCAAGAGGGAAGGCTGGTTGTAGAAAGGATCATTAGACTACCAATTATGTTTTCACTCTTAGGGCTATTATTGAGGAGGCTTGCCAAAGGTCTTCTAAAGTATTTTGTTGTTTTGTGGACTTTAGAAAGGCCTTTGACACTGTTCCTAGGCATCTTTATTTCAAAGACTACATGACATTGACATCTTTAAGCTTTTTATCACAACCATCAAGAGACTATATGAGGTAGGTGTTGGCCATTTTCAGACAATTTTTGGTTTCTTAGAGGATGTCCAGAACACCATTGGCTTTAAACAAGGCTGTCCTCTTTCTCCACTCTTTGGGATCTACATTGACGAGCTTGAAGATTTTTTTATTAAAACACATGTTGACGATGGTTGCTTTCTACATCATGTCTTGATAGCTATATTGCGTTTTGGAGATGATGTTGTTCTTGCTTATACTCTTGAGGGCCTGCAAATACATCTGGATGCTCTTGCTCACTTTTGTGTCTTAAAACAATTGACAGTCAATCTTAGCAAGACTAACATGATGACCTTCAACATATCAAAGAGTAGCCTATCTAAGTTATAGTTCTTCTATAAGGACAAGTCGATTGAGATCACCATTGCTTACGCTGACTTGGGGGTGTAGTTTACAGGCGCTTCCTTTAATTTTCGGTCAACTTCAGAATCACGTCTTTGCAAGAGATACACATCTCTTAGTCTTGGAACACCAATGTTTTCAGCAACAATTCCAAGATATACCTACAAAGATGCGCTTTTTGATTGCATCATCAATCCCATAGTCCTTTATGGATTTAATTTTTGGGGTCCAAGTCTAGTGTGTGTTGATGGGGCTCACATTGAAAGCGTCTAGGCTATTTTGCTTCAACGATTTATCCAATGTAAAAGAAAAATTCCCCAACATACTCTTTCAGTTGGGTTTGGGGATCATCCTCTTCACCTTGAGAGCATATTCAAAATTATTTGTTAGCTTCATCGCCTTAGATCCATGGGTGAATGCACCTTAGGCCAAGAGAGATACTCATATTGGGTGCTTTGCTCCTCAGAATGCATTACCTCAAGGAGCACTTTTGGTCGTCTTCTTTAGTCAGTTGGCATCTCCATAGCTCAATTGACTCCATTATATTACTTATTAAATGTTCCTCCCTTCCTTCTTGATGTTTATCGACAATATATTCTGATCACTTGGGTTTCTCTGTCTTAAACTTCTTAGTCTTAAGTTGCCTTCTACACTAAACATTTCATGAGGATTTAGAATGGCATTATTACTTGCCATAATCGACAACATTGGACACCAAGCCTTAAGATTCCTCTTGGTCAGCTCATAGTATGCTCGCATTAGTTGCTGATGGAGATGAACCACCATATTCCTCGAGAGGATAGGGTATGTCGTATTTCCTTTATTCAAGAGGTGGAGTTTGAAGAACATTTCATCTTCAAGTGTCCTGTTTATTATGAGTCTCGAGACACAACCTTAGGATTCCTTTTGGTTAGTTCAAAGTATGCTCACATCAGTTGCAGGTGGAGACCAACCACCCTATTCCTTGAGAGGATAGGATATGTCGTCTTTGCTCCATTTGGGAGGTGGAGATCGAAGAACATTTTATCTTTAGGTGTCTTGTTTATATGAGATTTGAGAAAGGTACTATTGATTGTATAGAGACTTAGGTAGATTGCTTGCCACTTTTTCAGCGATCCTAACCATAGATGATTGTTTCTATACCTCAAGGAAGCTATCGCTCTTCGACATTAGTTATTAGAAGGGAGACATAATACTACTCAACTAATCACCTCATTCTTTCACTCTATCTTTGCAGTCGAGAGTAATAAGCATTCATTTCTAGCTACAACTCTCCAAAATGTTAATGAAAGATCTATGTGCCCTTGTCAGCATACAAGAGTGGCTACTTGCAGCAAGATAGGACTACAATTTTCCAACACTGGGTTTCGGCTATTCCTCACATACAAAGGGGTTGTAGATAGATGTAACTTACCAATTTCTTGTCCTCTTCTATTGATTCTACAATCATGGATGCTAGAAGAGTCTTGAGGTGTTGAACTCCATGTCCTCCAAGGATTATCCATCTAGGCCTCCTTAGTCCTAGTCATTCTTCTGGGAACATCATTAGATCTTGTGCTGGCCCTTTTAGGATGGTGATGACAAGAATGTGCTTCTACTTTACATCCCACTATAGATTAATGTTGGCGCTTGGATGCATTGAAGCTTCTTTCTATCTTTGTTTTACCTGGACTTCTAGCTCTCTCTTCATCATTACTTTTAGCATGATAGGATTTATTCATTTTGGGTAACCCCCGAGGCTGTAATTTTATGCTATACAACTGTTCCACTTCAGTGTAGTATATACTAGATTCCTTACTCTACTTTAGCTTATTTTCATAGTACTTTTTGGGTTACTATAGAGCATTGTAACAGCTATTTGCAAAGAGTCCCATTGGCCTACTTTGGCTATCTGTAAAATACTTGGGATTTAGTTCCCCTGCCTAAAGGAAGGAAATTAGTCCGTTGTATATGGATTTACAAATCAATGGAGAGGTTAGTAGAGTGATGGATACATGAATGGATGGCAAGGATGGTGCATATTGATTGGAAATGAAGTTGCAGTACTTGAAAGGCTCTTCATCTACATTATCTTATTTTATCTATGCTTATGTAGTTTATTCCCTGCCTGCTGGGTGACCCTCCTGTTGTGGAGAGTTGTAAAGAGAAAAAGTTGTTTCATCAATATTCATAAGGCGAAATTATACTCAACTATATCAATGAAGCATGATACAAAACTCAAAGCATAAATATGATTTTGCATAGACCATAAGAAGCTAAAAATAAAGGAAATTAATAATTTAATACACAATTTATTTAGAGAAAGACATAAACTAAATGTTAGATTGGCCACTTTTCTGATTTGAATAGTAGTAATTGAAAATAAGAATGGAAATACTGACCCACAAAGTTGATAATCCACCATGCCAAATATAACTTCAATTTGACAAAATGTAGTATCATGGGAACAAGTTTGAGTAATGACATTGTATTCATAGATTACTATTAGTACTAAATATTTTGGTAGTCAAGAGTGGAATATGTATCCAAGCAACAACAAATATGAAAAATTTACTGCTAGTAAGGAAACTTGGGATATTTGGGTCATGGGTTCCATGATCATGCTTTTAATTATTCATTTTGGATCTCAACCTTGGTTTGCTTGTGCACCTTTGCTTTGATGGAGGTCTGTTGCCAAGTAAGATATGTCATTGCTGCTTTGTAGAGGAACCAAAAGCAATCATATTCAATGTGCTTAAGTGATTGGATACAATTGTTGCAATTATAGTTGGAAAACTTGTAGATTTCCCACGATTTCCTGCGCAACTCACAAGAAAATCGAGGCTGCGAGTTTTTTTTTTTTCTTACAATACTTGGTGCTGAGAAATTGTTGACTCATGGCTATCTTTGGCAAAAACTTGCGAAAACTAGTAATCACCAAAAACTTGGCAAAACTTGCATTTGTGGTAGAAATGTGATATCATGGTTTTAAAAGGGGGTTTTGGCCCCATGATGCCATTTGTTTTTTCTCCCTAGCTTAGAAAGAAGTTTTCGTAGAGGTCAACTGCGAACTTTAAAGTTTAAACCATGTTTGGAGATTGAATTGGCAGATTTAAACCATTTGGAGGAGATTCCATTCATTCCCAAGAGATTTCATAGGTAATATTTTTTTGGCAAAATCTCGGGTTTTTTAGGGATTTTTTCAATGTTTTCTTTTTGTTTGTTGTTCCTAAAGCATGTAGGCTAGGCCCTAGGGCATTTGTTTAGTTACTTATTTCCTTTTTTTCCCCCTTCCCTCTTTGATGGATTCTTTCGGTGAGGGTGATGGAACAGTGGTTGGCAGCAATGAGCTGAATCCTTCAACCCCAAATCCAAGCCCATGATGCCATTTGTGGTAGAAATGTGATATCATGGTTTTAAAAGGGGGTTTGGCCCCATGATGCCATTTGTTTTTTCTCCCTAGCTTAGAAAGAAGTCTTCGTAGAGGTCAACTGCGAACTTTAAAGTTTAAACCATGTTTGGAGATTGAATTGGCAGATTTAAACCATTTGGAGGAGATTCCATTCATTCCCAAGAGATTTCATAGGTAATATTTTTTTGGCAAAATCTCGGGTTTTTTAGGGATTTTTTCAGTGTTTTATTTTTGTTTGTTGTTCCTAAAGCATATAGGCTAGGCCCTAGGGCATTTGTTTAGTTACTTATTTCCTTTTTTTCCCCCTTCCCTCTTTGATGGATTCTTTCGGTGAGGGTGATGGAACAGTGGTTGGCAGCAATGAGCTGAATCCTTCAACCTCAAATCCAAGCCCAAATTAAAGGGAACTTGTCGAATCAGAAGGAGGCATCCATCACCTCAAATATCATTTGATTGGACAACCAAGACATGATGTGAACGCTTGCCCTAGAGTAAATGATACAATAAAAAATGAGATGAAGGCTTGGATGTGTAGTTAGGATGTGAAGAAATGAGAGTACAAAGGACGAGAGTTGCAATTGGGCATGAAGTAGGGCCTTGGGCCTCTTTTTATGGGGATGAGGCCGAATTGGAGGATGTTAGTGCTGTTGCCGAAGAGTCCATTATTAGCCCTTGCAGTCGGTGAGGTATTGGGAGTGGGATGAGTTCTAGTGTTGTTCGAGGCTCAAACACAAGACAAACAACTCTTTAAATTACCTCATGGGGGAAGGAGAAGAGGAAGGAAGGAAGAATGACGACGACTAATTTTTGGTATTACTGCAAATTCCCTTCAATTGTATGAACAATTAGGAAGCCCTAGTGAGGGCATTGAGCAAGGCTGGCAAAGGGGTCAAGCCATCTTCAGCAAAAGATTTCAATCGGCGATTGTTGGATTTTGTCATGAACACGTGCTCTTGAAGAAGAACAAAAGGAGATATGGAGGAGAAAGGGCTGCAAATTTCTTTTTGATGGATGGATAGATGTGAGGAACCATATGCTCCTCAACTTCATGGTGGCTTCGAGTGGATCCATGGTCTTCTTGAAGTTTGGGAGAGGTGAAGAATGAATGGTGCTATTCAATTTGTTGGAGGAGGTCTTTTTGGAAGGGTGGGAAGAGAATGTTGTTCAAGTTGTGACGAACAATGCAACGACGTGTTTGCAGGTAGGATTTTGGAGGAAAAGTACCCCTCTATTTTTTGGAGCCCATGCGTTGCCCATTGCATTGACCTCATGCTTGAGAACATTGGCAAATTGACATGGGTGAAGATTGTGGTGGAAGAGGTGAAGAACATTACACGGTTTATATACAACCACACATGGGTGCTCAACTTGATGAAGAAGCATAACTAGGAGGAGGGACATTCTTCATCTAGAAATCATCTGATTCACCTCAAATTTCATCGCCTTGCCCTTATAGTGGCATCGCCTACTTTGAAGCAGATGTTTGTGAGCAAGGAATGGATGCCTCGCCATTTCATTCAAAAGAGGAGGGGGAGTAGATTTGGAGGTAAGTTTTTGATGATTCATGTTGGTTGAGCATGCAAGAAATTATCAAGGTAGTTGGTTGTTTAAATTTAAAATCTTATTTTATATAAGTAAATTTTAGTGATTATTTTTATTGTTCAATTGCTTGTGACAAAATCCTTTGTAAGCGTTCTTCGCCTTGTAGATGGCAAAATATTAGCAATGGGGTATGTGTATGAGGGGATGGATAGAGCAAGAGGCCATCCGATACTATCACAGTGACAATCAACACAAGTATGAACCCTTTTGGTATATCATTGATAAGAGATGGACGAGGCAACTCCATCGACCTATTCATGTTGTAGGGTACTTCTTAAACCCCAAATTCCTTTACTCTAGCAATCTTAATGCTAACGAAGAGGTCCCGGGGGGGATTCTATACTTGTGCTGAGAGGATGATAGATGACCCCGCCAAACATCGCCTCATCCTTGTCGAGTTTCAAACCTATAAGGGTGCTCTTATTTTATACTTAAAATTTTAGTTTTTTTAAAATTACAAATTCTGATTTGTAATTTTTAATTAAATGTATTAAGTAAATTACAATGATTAGTTTTTATTGTTCAATTGCAGGTGACAAAACCCTTGGTAATGGTTCTTCGCCTTGTAGATGGCAAAAAGTTAGAAGTCAGATATTTGTATGAGGCAATGGATAGAGCAAAAGAGGCCATCCAACATTATTACAATGGTAGTCAATGCAAGTATGAAGCCATTTGGCTTATCATTTCTAAGAGATGGACAAGGCAACTCCATCAACCTATTCATGTTGTCGGGTACTTCTTGAACCCCAAATGCTTTTACACTAGCAATCTTAATGCTGATGAAGAGATCCAGGAGGGTTCTATAGTTGTGCTGAGAGGATGATAGATGAACCTACCAAACATCGCTTCATTCTTGTCGAGTCGCAAACCTATAAGGGCGCTCATGGGAGCCAGTTTTCATCCTACTTTTGTAAAGAATCAAGGTCAACCTTGCAACCAGGTAAAATAGTTAAACTTATAAATACTTTTTTTGCAGTTTACATTTACAATGACACAATTACAAATGTAAATTAATAATTTGAAAAAACTATTTTTTGTAGATTTATGTTGGGAGTATTATGGTTCAAAAACACGTAATCAGAGGAGGATGGCAATTTGCGTCTTGAGTCAGCCTTGTGGCGCTTCTCGGTGTGAGCTCAATTGGTCTCTATTTGAGGCCGTACATAATGAGAAGCGCAATAGGTTGATCCAAGAGTTCCTCAATGACCTTGTCTTGTACAATACAATCTTCAGCTTTGCACCAAACAAGTGCAGGTGAATAAGCCCTATGAGGCGATTGGCTTGGATGAGCTAGATCCACTATCAGATTGGATTGGTGGAAGTCTACCGGATACTAAGTTTATTGTAGAGGACATGGAGGCACTAGAGGCGGAAGTGGAACATTTGAGAGGATTGGAGGAGATATACCATGATGATCCCATACCTGAGTAGCCTCCAATTCGACCACTCCAACCATCTAGTTTGAGAGGGAGGAGGGAAAAACAAAAAGCAGTTTAGAAACTGTTTAAAAATTTGAAATTTTGAATTTTTACAATGTATATGTTTGGAGTTCATGATCAAGAACCATAATTGTATTTTTTTTTATGAATATCTAATATAAGATCCGCTTTTGACTTTGTAATTATTGTCTAATATTATTTTATTTTTTTAATTGAAATTTATTGTTCGGCTGTTTTTTTGATGAGTTTTCCCAAGTTGCTGATAAAATCTCCAAAATTGGAGTGTCGAGTTTATCCCAAGTTACAAATTTTCCAACTATGGTTGCAATAAATGGAGTTGTTGTAGCTTGTCATAGCTACTTAGTGAGTAGAGCATGAAATGCGCATAAATGTTGGAAATTAGGTGTAAAGTTGTAGATCTTACAATATAGCTCACACAATCATGACTTGGAATGATGGATTTACTATGCCAATTGGCAATCAATGAATCATAGTTTGCTTTGTGGGGCTCTTTGTGTATATGTTCTTGTTGAGTCTCTAATATTGAGTTGGCATGGGTACGTCTAGTTAATCTAAGTCGCTAAGTTTGGAGGTTTATACTTATCAAGTCGAGTAGAGCCTAAAATGCACATAAACTCTTATGGTTTGGAAATGAGGTATAAAATTGTAGATCTTGCAATATAGCTTACACACAAACATGACTTGGAATCATGGATTTTTATGCCAAGTTTCAATCAATAAAATCATAGTTAGCTTTAGAGGGCTCTCTATGTATATCTTCTTGTTGAATCTTTAACTATCAAGTTGCCTTGGTAAGTCTAGTTAATTGGAATCACCAATTTGGGAAGTCTATTCAAGTAAAGGCTATAAACATACTTCCTAAATTTTATTTCTAATTTATTTATTTATTTTTTAATTTTAAAAAAGTAGGGTTTTGAAAGGGTTACCCTTTCCCTTTTACATCGATTTAGTCAAATTGAGCTATTTGGTGCCGTCGAGATTTGAACCTTGGTGTGAGCTACATCAACTATTTGTCCCAACCATTGAACCAAAGACCTGTTGGCATTTCTAATTTATTTATTATTATTATTATTGTTGTTGTTGTTAGTTATATGGATTGAACATGCCCCATATATTTTACATCATGACCTATGACCATAGTATTTTAACAAACCATATTTGCATTACAAAGAGTAGTTATGTATATATTGCTTGGCAAAATTTGAACCTGGATCTTCACTTTAGGAGCCCATGAATTTAACCACTTGAGCTCATGCCATTTCATTATTTCTAATTTATTTTTTTCAATGGTTATATGGGATTGAAGCGGGCACCACACTTGAGCTCTTTCTAATTTATTTTTTAAATCTGGTTACATGGGATTGAAATGGGCACCGACCGTATTACATCGTAACCGTGTTACCACGGTATTTCAACAAACCAGATAGTGGTATTTTGACAATTATGCATGTATCGCTTGGCAATATTCAAACCTGAGTCTTCTTGAAAGTCTAGATATTTAAGTGGTTGAGCTCATGCCATTTGGTAAAATGTTAAGGTTCATCCAAGGGATTGAAACCTTGGTTCATGGTGTAAAATTCTTCACTTCCAACCAATTGCCCTAAATCCCATGCACTAAAATGTTAGGGTGCACCCATGGGATTCAAACCTTGGTTTATGGTGTGAAACTTGTCACTCCTCACCATGTATTTCAAACCTGATGGACTTGATTATGTGCAGTAATTGACATGAAAAAATAATACAGATTAAATGTGTGAATAAGAAGTATGGATATCTAGTTTCAACATTTTTTTTCCATTAATCTTTGTCTCTCTTCATTGTGGATTTCAGCATTTTTTTAGCAGATATCAAGAAAAGTATTCATACGAATTTTTGGATATTTATGAAACCAATCAAGGATATACTGATAAAGAAAGATGCTTAGGATTCAAAAAAGTTACAGATAGAATTGGTTTAAAACTGAGAATGGCCAGGAAAAAATGGATAGAGAAACCCTTTATGAACCAAGAAGAAAGATCGGTATGCATTTGTTCAAACATAGAACTATTGAACGATTGTGTGAGCTAGCAAGATACGACCTTGACACATCAAATAAATCATAATACTTCGATTTTAGTTATGTTTTTATTTTTTATTTTTTTAAAGAATTGATTATATAGTATTGAAGTGGGCCCCACCCATGTTACATTGTGACTATGTTACCATACTATTTCAACAAACCATATAGTGTTATTACAATAAACCAGATTATCATGGTATCATTTATGCCTGACAAGATTTTAACGTAGGCCTGGCATTGCAACTCCACATTTTTAACCACTTGAGCTCATGCCATTTGATAAAATATTAAGGTTCACATATGAGATTGGAACCTTGGGCTTCTGATATGAAATTCCTCCCTTCCCACTACTTGCACCAAACCCCATAAAAAATGTTAAAGGCTCACTTAGGGATTGGAACTCTGGCTTATACTATGAAAGTCATTGCTCCCCATCACTTGCTTCAAATCCATTGAGCCAATGTTATGGTTCTCCTAGGGTATTGGAATCTTAACCTATGGTGTGAAACTCGTCACCTTCCATCATTTGTCCCAAAGCCATTGACATTATGAATGACACTTCTTTCTTTGGAAGCAAAATAATATGGGTGTCATATTTAAGACATCCTCTTACCTGAAGGTAGGGGGTGCGGGAATCTCTGTTTTTGAACCAACTTGCAAAGTGTCAACATCTTTCAAAAGGCCTCAATCCATTTAATATGTTCTGCTAAGAGTCAAGATCTCTATTTGCAAAAGACATTGATCCACCAGAAAGGTAGATTCTTCCTTTTTGCAAAAGGGGGAATTGCTTGCCACAGCAAAGAAGTGATTGTACCCCTATGGAACTTGGAAGCTAGTAAAGTTGGAACCAGCTATATTACAATGATGATGATTATTTCATAGCATACCATAATTACTTGCTGAGCATTAGAATCATAATCTCCTGCTGAGCATTAGCATCTTATGTTTTTTTGACTGTAACAAAAACTTATATTTTGGAAAAATATTAGTAGCAGCCATAATAGCTCAGGTAACAAAAACTTATATTTTGGAAAAATATTAGTAGCAGCCATAATAGCTCAGGTTTAAGATCCGGGGTCTGTCAACTTCCAAAAACTAATAATGATTAAGATTTTCATGAGAATATACCCCCATACATGAGGACAATAAACTCTGCTATATATGTTGTTTTCCATAGTTACAAGGTCCAACCGAGCTTGGCTCAGGCTTGGTATGATTTGAACTTTTCAGATCGACACAACTGTCTGGACTATTTTCTATTTTTCCTATTTTTAAAAAAGAATGCAATTAAAAAAACCCGGAACACAAAACAGGGATAAGATATGGATGTGATTTATAAACTTGCACAGCCATTGTAAATCAACACAGTGTTGCACTTTGAACCTATTATAAATACATGCCATGTAGGAGAATGAGGGAGCTTCTTTGAACTGCTGCTCGAAAGTCTTGCTCTAAGGGGAGCCAAAGCTGTTGGAGCATTTGAAGTCTCAAGGCTGGTTGGACTAGATTTGAGAACGTGAGGCCATTTAATCTAGTCTCATTTCTGCGTTACCTGTATCTGGCACTCTTTTATTCTACTCTGAATATGGTTTAGATTTTATTTTTAACTTATTTTATAAATATTTTAATGATTTCATTTATTTTATAGTTATTGTTGAAACTTAATATCTATCTATCTATCTATCTATATATATATATATATACATATCTATCTATCTATCTATCTATCTATATATATATATATATATATATTTCTAACATATATGTTTATAATAATAATTTTTTTTTTTCAATTGGTTATGTGGGGTTGAAATGGGCCTCCACCCATATTACATCTATTTCAGTGAACCACATTTTGGTATTGCAACAAATTGTATTATCATGGGCTGCCTTATTGTGGGAGTATCCATCAGAATTCAGGGGTTTGAACTCAGGTCATGCTCATATGATTGCAACCTATGTATCCTTGCTTCCTAACAACTGGGACATTTTTTAAGATATATTTTAATTAATGTAAACTTAATATTTTTTTTTATTGAGTAAATACTTCTTATACATATACATATCCACCGTTGGGGTTGAACCCGAATGTAAACTTAATATTACAATTATAATTATAACTTATGTGTAACCTAATATTTTAATTATGTAAATATAAAGTTATATAAAAATACAATTTATATAATGTTATTGATACTATATTTTTATTGGTATTATATATTTACTCTAGATTCTATACTCGAGTTTAGCTTATCTTTGTAGTAATTTTTTTGTTACTACAGTGCATTGTAGCATTAGCTTCTTTCAACAAGTCCCATTGGCCTATTTTGGCCATCTATAGACATTAATAAAATTGTCTTATCTCTGTCTCACCATTTTTCATGAATCAAGTTACGTACCCCAGGGCCATAAAGGAGCAACAGGAAGTTAGATATGCCTGCTTAGGTTTTCAAAGAGGAAGCGAAGGTTTTGGAGTACAAATTGAAAGACTAATATTGTTAAAGACAAAAGACATTAAAAGTGACAGACAAAATTTCAAAATAATGGAGATATTCCTAAAATGATTTCGACAGAGTACCTGATTTTAACTGGCAGTACCATGTAGTATACATGTCTGTGAAATGAAATCATGCTCTTTATTGTGTGTTTGAATGTGTGAAGAGAGTGTCTCAAACAAGGCAGGACTTCATTGTAAGATTATGCTCATCTCCTGCTGTGTCCTAGACACAAATGCTCTTTTCTATGTCGTTTCTTGCTGTGTTTAGGTGCAGCCAAGAAGCTCAAAATAGTAAGTTACTACAAGTCTGAAACATTTCAAACTGAATGTTATATTTATTGAGAATCTAAGATGCCAGACCTGTTCAATCCTAAATGGTGCTACATGTGAAACATCTTCTTGTTTAGAGGTTTAGGGATGCCCCATGTAATGTTATTTGCATAAAGGAACTGCTGTGGAATATATAAGAGATGCTGCATTTTGATCCAGCAGTTTAGATGCACTGAAAAATTATCCATTTCACACCAATTGACATGTCTTTCAAGGTGCTCTCATTAGGATCCATCATTGAAGTGATTCCTTAGATTGGAGAAGAAATGTGCTATTCTTGCTAGCTTCTCATTAAGCTTTGTCCTGTTTCTAATGTGCATGAAAGAAAGAAATTATATTAATGTCCACAAGTGACTAAAGTAAGCCAGTGGGACTCCAGATGTACACTTTGGTTACAGTAGCATGGGCGGAGCCAAAATAATGCTCCAAAAACTATGATGAAAATTTGTTATTAAACAGAAATTGTGAGTCAGTAAACAAGAAAAATATAAAGTTTAAATCATAAACAGTAATCACAACACATTCAGTCCATTGACAGAAGTTCAGAATTTTTGACACAAATAAAAATACATCTTTTTCTTCGAATTGAAATCATTTTTTGTTACATGTAATGATTTTTTAAGATGTGGGCTTTAAGGGTATTTTAAGAATAATGTTCATTTAGGCTAATTTAGACATTTAGGAATATATAGTGCTTAGTTTATAAAGTGTGTGTAGATAAATACAGGCAAATCCCTCGTAGGTGGGGGTAACCTTTGCCTTAGTCACCACAACCATGGGGTATCTTTCTCTCCAAATTTGCTTAGGGCTTGCACCTAGCTACGTCTGTTGGGGTTTGATGCATGTATATTTGAATGCGATCATTTATATGCTCAAACATTTAGTCTTCCATGGAAAAACCTATACGGCTAGAACCATATAGTTCCACACTTAATCTAACCACTTAAGGTCATCCCATTTGGCTAGTTTATAATATACAGTTAATAAGCTCCACTTTGTTAAACAATCAGTTAATAATGATGCGATTCACGATAAACAGTTTGATTAGGTATTATAACCAATTAGAGGTTATATACCTAACACTTGCTGATATATATATAATGACATCCAAACTCAATACATATACTGTATTCCCTTGCCTTCACTTTTGAGGTGTTTTTTTTATGATGTCTCTTGCATTTGAATGAATATTTCTTAATGGCATCACAGCCCATGGTGGTGGAACTTCAGCAGTAAATGTTAAAGTTTGAGTCCTGTTGCCATTTCTGCAACATGGTGTATAATTAGCCTTCCAGTAATTTCTGTTCCCTGGAAACCCTTTTCTCAGTACTCAAATGTTTTTCTCATTTTCCTAAGTTTACTGTCAAAACCCTTCTACAGTGCTAAAGCAGTGTGCAGTTGTTTTGTGTACTGACTTTCCAAGGAAATCTTCCCCCAAGCGGCCATGGAGTTTTGTATCAGGTGCCCTGACGCGTTTCAGCCTCAGAGACCAAGGAGGAGCCCGACACTTCGCTCCGGCATATTGCAACAAGAATGCGCCCAAGCCTGAGCGCACCCAGGCTGTGCACCCAAGGCTGGGTGCACAACAAGCGTGCGCCCAAGGCTGGGTGCACAACAAGCGTGCGCCCAAGGCTGGGTGCACCTTAAGAATGCGCCCAAGGCTCGACGCATTCTTAAGGCCGTGTGCCCAAGGCTAGGCGTACCCAGGGAGTGTGCCCAAGGTTGGGTGCACAAGATAGAATGTGCCCAGGTAGGGCGCACAACGTCCGTTGACCCTTTTGACCGTCGTGTCGGCATCTTCCAAGGACACCCCGCATCAGCAATCTGAAGGGCATCCTTATCCGATCAGGTGCAGCCTTTCTGAGAAGCTTCCAGATTGGATGTTTATGGATTTCAAGCATATCTTCCACGGAAGCGGTCCCTGCGAGTGAGGAGGCAGCGCCAGCGAGCTAAATCTGTTAGAGCATTGAAGGGGTTCAACGACATTTCTGAGGAGTCACTAGTCTCTGCCATGCCTGGTTAATACTTTGTGACTATACTTCCTTGTAATCTTTATCTTGGCTTCCATCACCATATCTTGTTATTCAACATTTATTGCTCAAGCGGCATAATTCTCTATATAAGCCTGCTCTATTGTAAAATGGATGGATGTTTGCTAGAGGCTAAATGAAACCTGAATTCTGCTATCAATACAGCTGATGTCTGGCTCTAGACCTGGACTTCTATTTTCATGTGTATGTCTTCTATTGCTTATCTTCTATTACTCCATGCTTTAACTGTAAACTTGAATTCTATTATCTGGATTTATTTTCTGATAAGGTAGGGACTCTGGAGTAGCCATGGAGATTATGCATGCTAGTTGTTCTGGTTTAATTTCTGTTAGTTATACGATGGTACGAGGAAGACATCGGCCGAGCACATTCAAGACGTTGTCGGATTGGCAACCATTCATGAGATTACCAATGAGGATGTCATGGTGAAGTTGTTGGTTCTCTCACTGAGAGGTAAGCTCCTCTATTGGTATCGGTCGCTCACGACCAGAACTATCACTTCATGGGATCAATTGGCAGAGCAGTTGGTAAGGGGCTTCAATGAACAAGCAAACCCTTTCTCTCTGTTGCACCAATTCATCAGCATACAGAGGCATCCACAAGAAGAAGTAGCTGACTTCAACGTCAGGTTTGCTCGAACCTGGCTAAGGGTCACTGACGGCCTTCGGCCCACCCTTGAGCAGGCAACCTTCTATTACTTAAGGTCATTTCATTCAAACATTAGTCTGGCCATTCGGCAATCCAATTTCAGAACTTTCCCGACATTGTACCAATAGGCGCAAAAGGCGGAAGCCGACCTGATAGCTATTGGGAGGATGCCTCCCAAGTCAACAACTCCGATCTACCCGGATTTCCCTCAGAACATGTACCCAAGTGCATCTGGTTCATCTACACCTCCGGCGTACCCTAGTCAGCTGTGGGTTCACAACCGGCAAAATTAGGTAGTGCCCACTCCGCAGCCCCAGGCACCAATGCCGCAGTATCTGACTCCTGTGGTCCCGCAGTTGCCGGCGCCTCCTCAGTACCCTGCATTACCCGCACCATTGCATCGTTTCCATTACCAACGCCTCCAGCTCACGCAACGTTAAACCCGAAGCAGGCTAAGGAGCTAAGAGATATATACGGGTTTATGAGGAATATGGCGAATGATATGGCTATCATGAAGAAAAGCCAATTTCGAGATCAGAACTATCCACCACGAAGGCCTCCGCCTCAAATCACAAGAGACCAAGCTGCTCCTGCAGGGAGACCTCAAGAAAGGAACTTTGCAGTGTTGGAGTACGACGAGGCCGGTACATCTGGTAGGGCCAACTAGTGCTCCACCTGCAATGACCCACATAATGAAGAGGCCTGCGTAGTCCATCAGAACTATGTGCAAATGCTCTCAGACAATGGATTAGGCGAACAGGTAAATATGATAAGAGAAGCTGACCGCAATTATATGATTCCCCCTGTCGAACAGGTTTCGGTTCTGATGAAGGCGGGCAAAAAGCCGATTGAACTTGATCTGGTTCAGATGGAACCGCTCAAGGTGCCTGCCGATCCAAAGTGGCCAAGTAATAAAGCTGCCATGCCATCAGGGAGAGAGCCAGTTTAGGTCGGAGAGCCTGCGGACAATGCCCGATTGAAAGACTACTTGCCTCCAAGGGCAAGAACGGGAGCCCCTCAGCCACAAGCTTCTACCTCTCAACCCATAGCGGATGCGAGAGATTAGGTGAGGGAGAAGTTACGGTACCCCTCAATTACCAAGCGTCAGAGAGTGGAAGCTACTCAACAGTATCGGACATGGTACGAAGCTACCAAAGACAGAGGGGAATCCAGTGCTGGAGCATACAACGTTGTCGAATAACTAAGAAAAATTCTGGCTAAGGTAAAGCCTCTTTGACGCGCTACAATTTACCTGGCCAAGTTGACCTATTGCAGGAATCCCTCAAGTCCGTCAAGGGCAAGGGGAAACTGACTCAGACCGTCTTGGCACAACCATTGACTACCTCTGCCACGGGGAATAACAGGCCGCCGCCGTTTTACCTATCTCTCAGAATGGAAGGATGGGTTGTGCACAATTGTATGATTGATTCTGGTGCTGCCACCACTGTAATGCCCAAGGCTGTAAGTGAATTTATGGGCATGGACTACTCAAGGAGCAATCCTGGGGTGCTCCAGTTGGACGGAACTCCGGTCAGGACGGTAGGAGTTATAAAGGATATCCCGATCGTGCTGCACAAGATGCCGCAAATCACAGTAATCCAAGAAGTTGTGGTAGCTGACTTGGAGCCCTATTTTAGCATGTGCTTATCTAGGGAATTCACTGCCAAACTTGGGGGCTATCTGTCCTTTGATTATTCACATCTGGAAGTCCCCTTCAGGGGGAAGAGGGTAAAGATTTTTAATGAGAAACCCTCTACCTTTCTCATCAAAAGGATCCAGGATGTGGAGAAACCCATGGACTCTGTCAATATCATCGATGGAGTAGAAGAAGTAGAAGAAGAGGTGGAGTTGGAGGAAGCTCTGGATGAACTGCGCATAGAAGACGAGTTCTCTATGCGTGATTTTAATGCTATGATAGAATCAGACGTTGGGTGTTACTCGATAACTAAGCCCGAAAAGGCTAAATTGCCGAGTGATGCAGACCCCATGGATGACCAATTATGGAAGCTCTTCTTTGTCGGCGCCCGATGCAAGAATGGCGCTGGAGCTAGGGTTGTCCTCGTCTCCCCATCTGGAATCCAAAAAACCTACTCGTACAAGCTCGTTTGGAGCTGTACTAACAACGCCGCCAAGTATGGAGCCCTGTGTTTGGGGTTACGAAAGGCGGAAAAGCTAGGAATAAAGCAGTTACAGATATTCGGGGATTCTAAATTAATCTGTAACCAAGTAACAAATAAATGTGTTGCTAAGCAGCACTACCTCAAAGCATACCGTAATAAGGTATGGGATCTGCTAGAATCCTTCTCGACTCTTAACATTCAGTCTATTTCGCGAGAGCGAAATAAGCATGCGGACGTTCTAGCGTCCTCGGAGCAAGATACTCCCCAGCCGAGGATCTAATGCAAAGGCCGAAGACAATTAGGGTGATCTACAGACCCTCAGTGCCAGACAAAAATATTCACTGGCAAGTCTTTGACAATGACGAGCAGATCGTTAATTTTTTGATTAAAGAGGTTGGAAACATTGAAGACAAAACCCTCAATGACGAGGAGTATGAGGGTCTCATCCAACTGAAGAACAACCACCTCCCCAAGGGTTTGATAATCCTTGAAAGCTTGTTTGATCAAGATGACAGGGCCCTGCCCCACAAAATAAAAGTGGATGCAAAAGAATATCAAGAGTTAGACCTGGAGTCCGGGAAGACAATCAAAGTGGGAACTGATTGCACATTGCAGGAAATTGAACAGATCAGGGCTCTCTGCAGAGAATACCCATATATTGTTGCGTGGAGTTACCGTGATTTGAAAGGATATAACCGAGATGTTTTCCAGCATACAATCGAACTCCAGGAGGGAGTCAAGCCCATCCGACAAAAAGAAACGCCTGTAAACCCAAAGATTGAGGTAATGATGAAGGCTGAGCTTCTCAAGATGTTGGAAGCTAAGATAATCTACCCTATCAAGCATTCATATTGGGTAGCAAACTTAGTCTCAGTCCGGAAAAAGAACGAGGATATTCGCCTCTGCATGGACTTCCGGAATCTCAACTAGGCATTCTTGAAGGATCATTACCCACTGCCCCAAATAGATCAGAGTCTTCATGTGGTCGCAGGGGCCTAGAGATTTTCCCTCCTAGATGGTTTCTCTGCGTACAATCAAATTTGGGTTAGGGAGGAAGACCAGTATAAATTTGCCTTCACCACCAAGTGGGGCACCTTTGCTTACCAGCGCATGCCATTCGGTCTTTCCAATACCGGAGCAGCATTCCAAAGGGCGATGGACTTGGCTTTTGGTGAGCTGCTCAACCGCGTCATTGTGATATACTTGGACAATATGATTGTTTTCTCCCACAGGAGGGAAGAGCATGGTGCGCATCTGCGACAGGTCTTTGAAAAGTGTCGGGAGTTCGGAATATCAACAAACCCGAAAAAATCAATTTTTGCGGTCAAAGAAGGCAAACTCCTAGGCCACCTGATATCGGAAAAGGGTCTTGCTATCGACCCCGCTAGGGTCGAAGCCTTGCTCAAGCTGCCTCTGCCGGCAAATAAGAAGGGCCTCCAATCCTTCTTCGGGCAAATAAATTTTGTCAGGAAGTTCATCTTTGATTTTGCCCAATCGGTAAAACCCATGACTGAGCTCTTAAGAAAGGATGTGGAATTCCTATGGACTGATGAGAGGAGACAGGCGTTCAAAGACATCAAACATCGGATTGCCTAGGCTCCTGTTCTGGTTAACTCTGATTATTCCAAAGACTTCATTTTATATGCGGTCAGGGAACCAAAAAGCTATGCGGCTGTGCTCACCCAGAAGAATGAAGAAGGAGATGAGCGGCCTATAGCATTCCTCAGCCAGGTGATCCTCCCGCATGAGGAAAAGCACAATTTTATTAAAAGTCAAGTGCATGCGGTGATGCGAGCGCTACAGAAGTTTCGACATTTCATCTCGCAGAGCAAGACGATAGTGTATGTTGTGCACCCGGATGTCCGGACCTTCATCAGTCAGGGCGAGCTCGGTAATAGAAGGGCAGGTTGGATCTCAAAGATCCAAGGGTTTGATATAGATGTCCGGCCCACAAAGCTAGTCCGTGGCCGGGCTCTATGCCTAGAGCTTGCCAAGAGCGCCGCAGCTGAGGTAATAGCTTGCCAATGGGAAGATTCGCTACCACAGTGCAATTTGGCGAATCAGTCAGCAGACGACAAGGATTGGACTGAAGACTTGGTAGAGTACTTCAACACCGGACAATGCCCTCCCGACCTTGATTCTTCACAGAGAAGGCGTTTCAGGATTCATGCCTGCAGATATGTATTGCTCCTTGAGGGGTTGTTTCACCTAAATATTGACGATGTCCTCCTGAGGTGTGTCAGGGGAACAAAAAACAAAAAATGCTGGATGAATTCCATTTTGGGATGTTCGAGGGCCATCTTGCTGGAAGGCCGATGGCTTTAAAAATAATAAGGGCGGGCTATTATTGGCCCACCATTTTTTCGGATTCCTTCAGTGTAAGCTGAAAATGTGATAAGTGTCAGAAATATGTTGGCCGTGTCAAGAACGCCTCGTTGCCTCTGCATCCGATTCAGGTTGAGGCCCCATTTCAGCAATGGGGTTTAGACTTCATTGGGATAATTGAGCCTAATTCTTCGGCAGGGCACAAATATATTTTGACGGCTACGGATTATTTCACCCGGTGGGCGGAAGCAGTGCCAACCAAGCGGGCAAATCAGGATGTGGTTATTGCCTTTCTGGAAGGACTCATAACCCGTTTCGGAATACCGAACGCCATAATGCCAGATAACGGTTCCCATTTCATTGGGGCCAAGATGTGTGCGTTCGCTAGCAAGTATGGTATTTATTTGAAGACTTCATCAAATTATTACCCGCAGGGCAATGGTTTGGCGGAGTCTACTAATAAAAACTTGCTCCGGATCCTCAAGAAGACGTTGGAAGACAATAAGCGGACTTGGCACCTGCACTTAAATTTTGCGCTATGGGCTGACCGAATTTCTATCAAGAAGTCCATAAAGACATCCCCGTACTCCCTGGTGTATAGGAAGGAAGCAGTGCTTCTTGCGCATATTGAGTTGCCGACACTTCAGTCTCTGCGGTCTCTGGACGACGAGGGCGAAGAGTTCGATCCTGTTAGCGTTAGAATTGCCCTGCTGTTGCAGTTGGAAGAGGAAAGGGAGAAAGCCTATGAGGCTTTCATGAAGCATGCCATTGCCACAAAAAAATGGTTCGACAAGAGAACCTCCAATCGCACTTTTCAGGCTGGGGACTTAGTGTTAAAATGGAATGAGAAAAAGTCCAAGCCTGGCAATCATGATAAGTTTGATGCGTTTTGGGAGGGTCCATTTTAGATTTCCCAGGTTCGCCCAGTAAACTCTTTCACACTGCAAGACTTGAATGAGTTTACTCTGCCATTATCAGTTAATGGCGTATACTTGAAGGCATACTACCAGTGAAGGGTAGTACAAGATTTTCCTGTACAGTTGTATATATTATCTGCTTTTTCCCTTATGCATTCCAATTTTTTGTTCGGAGTGTCCTTTCGCTCCTCCCTGCGCTAGCAGAACTGCAATTTTCATGGCCAGGGCCCTAACCGGCGGGAAGAAACTGATGAGTGCATTCCCTTTAATTTTTGTTCAGTTGAAAATGAAGCAGCAAGGCGAAAAATGGTTCTAGGCGGGCCAAGCAAGACTCCGTTGCGAACGCAAGGCCCCTCGCTATCCACTGCCAAGGGAGAATCACGCACCACGACAGTGCGCCCAAGGCTGGGTGCACCAAGAGAATGCACCCAAGGTTGGGCGCACCACGACAGTGCGCCCAAGGTTGGGCGCACCAAGAGAATGCGCCCAAGGCCAGGCGCACCAAGAGAATGTGCCCAAGGTTGGGCGCACCACAACAGTGCGCCCAAGGCTGGGCGCACCAAGGCAGTGCGCCCAAGCTAGACACACGCTCCGACACGCAACTCAAGGGTGATTGCGCCCATTCCGAGGAGGTTATTGGATGCAGTTTAAAAGATGCCTCTAATGGGCACACTGACCAAGGCGCTGCCCACGGTGAGATTAAGTACAACGGTTGCCGCACTTGACGCTCTTCAAGGATGATTGCACCCAGCTTTGGTGGTTAGGATTGGGATCCGGGCCTTGTCATTGTTTACCGTGCAGAAGATCTTTTGCGGCGCCCCCGAAATTATCTCGGGCATTAACTCTACGCAGGCGACATTAATGCAGGTGGTTGGATGCCGGGTCTATAAGAAATCAGACTCTTCAATATATACACCTTTTAGAACTTTGAATCTGTTGCACAGTCCACCATTGCTGAACGCTAGAGAAGCATTGTTTTGTCTGCGCACTAGCCAATTATTTCTGAAGCGCTCTTAGGGCAAGTTGTACCTGAACTTTGTCATCTGGAGGGCGCTCAAGGGTTTCACCACAGAAAAATGGGCAAGAGGGGAGAGCCCAAGCAAAAGAAGGAGATGGTCCCAAAATCTACAGAGGGTGAACAGGGAGGGGTGGAAGAAAAAAAAGTAAAGCCCCTGCCGCCCCCACATGAAGACAAACTAAGATTCAGGACTGTGTCCTCACCAGGACCAGTATAAGGAAGATGCGCATGGACGTTGAGCAGATGAAGTGCATAATCGGGCGGTCGCTTATCACTCCATCCTATACTGGTACCTGTGCACACCTATCCACCCTTGCCCAGATTTGGTCTCTGCAATCGCCCAGGCCTACGACCCTCGGACTTGGTCTGTGAAGGATCCAGAAGGAAACAAATTGTTCTCCCTTTCTACTGATAAAATCTGCGTGGCCTTTGCCTGTGGGCGACAACCTCCTGATCAGGTCATCGTCCGAAAAATTGATACCAAGGAGCAGGCAGATAGATGCACCAACTCGGCACAGATGAGGCGTTTTATGGAGGCCCATTGCGCATAAACACTTGCACCCGGAGCCTTGCCGCAGCTCCCTATGCACTTACGGAAATTCAAGAACTTCGAGCTTTTCTCCATGCTGGCATGGATTACTGGCCAGGCCTTAGACGCCCAAGTAAATGCTTGGCAGGCGGCTATTGCTGAATGCGTATCCCATGGGGAATTTTACGCCGCTGATGCTGCATCACGAGAGATAAGGCCCATCTTCTTTGACTGGGCCGATTGGGTGTCTCGGCAGCTGCACCTCTAGCTGTGCGCAATGCAGAAGGGGGCTGTGGCATTCCGAAGCTGCTCATTTATGGTGTGGTACTTCTTCCACGAGCTGCATTTACACCCCCGCTTTGCCTTCATCGACAAGAGTTGTATCAACGAGAAGGGCGAGGTGCTCCCGGTGTATTAGTGGACTTCAGCCCTATCAAGGCGAGAGTCTTATTACAACTTCAACCGAGTTTTTCGGGGTCCGTCGCTGCAAATCATGACTGGTGCCTGCGAACGAGTGCCGAAAGAAATAAAAGATTATGTGGTAGATCAGCAACTCGGAGACATTATTCCGTTAACACGGGGGCTTGTAATACGGGTTTTTGGGTTTTCTGGCAAACCCTTCCTGTTACCGTATTACGCTACTGAGTACCTTTTTGCCCTTGAAGTGGCTTGCCAACCCTTGTTCCATGATTGCCTCATTCATAGTTGTCTAGAAGTGCTCCTCAAACACATAATTGTACACCTTTTGGCCCTCACTGGAAAATCGATATCTAGTAACATCTTCTCCATTTCACTCCTCACTCACAAACATCCTCTTCGATGCCTCCTTTGCATCAAAGAGGCTCTGTAATGTAATGAAGTTTGTGGTGAATCATGTAACTCCAGCTTGCACAAGCTCCCTGTAATGTCCCCTTTTTCTAGGTAGTCAGTGTGCAGAGCAGATTAGCCTATACATGAGCTCCCGTAGGCTAAATCGGATGTAGGGGAGCCCATTGGGATAGTTCAGTTGATGTCAAGGCGGACAGTGCTTCAAATTGCCAGTTTCTCGGTCCGTTTTGAGCATAATTGCAGGGACTTACTATTTTTAGTAAGTCAGTTAGGGTTGGAATCTCGAGAAACGGATGTTACGGATGGATAGTTCGGCGAAATGGGTATCCGTTTCTACTTTCATATCTTGGGTCCGGCATATGGAGACAAATTATTTTAATGCCCGAAGATTATTAATGTAGTAAATATTAAATAAAATGTAATTTTCTAATGTTGGGCATTATATTTTATTAATTGGATGTTATAAGGGGGTCATATAACCACTTAAAAGAAAGGTCATGTTATAAAGTGTTAAAATAAGGAGGCCTAGACATGCTACGCCCCTCTAGGGGTCCCATTTAATTAAAATGAATAATTTAAATTATAAGTTTCCCTTCCATTTTGGCCGACTCATTTGAAGGAGGAAATAAAAGGAGAGTTTGGAAATTCATTTGTATCTTTTTGGCTATTGATATTGATGATTTGAGGAGAAGACTTGCAGAAGGGTTTCTTGCAGGGATTTTCAGCTTGTTGGTGACGAAAACCACCTACAGGAACATCATCTTCGGAGTTGAAAGACACTCTCAGGGTGATTCTGGGCATTCTCATCTCAGAGAGTGCATTGTGCATCAATGTTGTTGATTTTCAGCGAGATTGGACAAGGGTTTGAGCATGTTATTGGTTGAACTTCATCAATAAACCCCAGCAACCAGTTTTCAAGGGTTTTGTGGACAGTTTCGTGGCATTTTGGAGTCTTCTTTTTGTTGGCCGTACAGTTCCAGCACAGGCTGTACATCATTTGGGTGGAGAAGTCCATAGTTTGAAGCTTATGATTAGAAATTTGATTTCTGTACCTGTTGATAAGAACTCAGACTGAAATTCCAGATTCCAATAAAATTCGGGTACTTTAATTTTTGATCATTTCCTTTAAAGGGTTCGTAGTTATATGTATGTATTATCTTGGCTCCAAATTTCATGTTGATTGGCTGAGTAGTTTGTAAGTTATAGCTTTCCAAAGTTTGTTGTTCATGCATTTTCTGCATATTTTCATACTTAGAAAAAATTAAAAAAATCAGAATATCACACAAAACCCAAAACATTGCAAAAACACCAAACACAGAACAGGGCAGCATATTACACTCCCTCCCATTTGTGAACTACCTCACTAGCTGGAGAACCAACATATGTTTGTAGATGAATTTTGTAATACATTTGGTCTTGTTTATAACCTCAGACACCCAGGGTAATTGCGTAATGTCTTCAAGAAGCAAATTGAGACAATGGGCTGCATTGTGGGGAATCTCTCCTCCAAAATCCTTCTAGCTGCCACATATGTTGCTGCAATGTCCGTGATAACTTGGAAAACATTGCCCTCCTCTACTTCTAACACAACCTCCTCTAGCAACCTAGCAAGCATTTCGGCACTCTTAACTTGTGCCGATGCATCCGTTGACTTGAGGAACACAATTCCTCCTGTAGAAGCAACCAAAAAATTAATCAATGTCAATTGCTTCCCATCAGTCCACCCATTCGACATGATTGTGCAACCCCTTTTTCTCCATATCTTGTGCTGCTCTTTAACCAAAATCTGGATATCCTCCACAGATTCCTGAAGGAGAGGCCCCCTAAAATCATCATAAGTGGATGGCTTAAATATTGGGCCACAAACTGTGAGGGCATCAACCATTCCTTGCCAATATGGAGACCTTGCCACATTGAAGGAAATGTCGGAAAAATACCAAAAGCTTGCACAAGCCTTCCTCGTGGCCTTGTGTCTCTCCTGGTTGGAACATTCCACAAAAATGCTTCCTTTGTCCCACTCCATGGGTTTTCCACAAACGGATTCAATCCACTATGCCGCTAAAAACGGCTAAAGGTGTTGTTGCTACCCTTTGTAGGAGGTTGAGAAGGAGTAGCCATAGCTTTGGTTGTTTTTCTTTTTAGTTATTTCTTCTCTTCATAATGTGCTAGGAGGGCATTGCATTCCCTCATTACTTCAGGTTCCACTTTTTCACATAGCTTGACATCATGGCCAGCTAACTTTGCCAAGTGGTATTTGAGGCGGTTTATGCCTCCACAAATTTTTTCATCACAAAAGTTACAATAAACCTCCCCTTTCTTCGAACCATCCCTTGCATACTTCCAAGCTAGGTCTCTTTTTCCCCTCATTTTATTTCAATTTGGCTGCACATGGAAACAATAATCAAGTAGTTAGAAACTTTAAAAAAGAAAAAAAAGTCTTAGGGTTTAAGCATTGACAGCTGAAACTTTTTTTTTTACATCAAATATAATTGTTGGGTGGCTATTAAATTCTTGAAAAGTAGGAAAAAATTGGGTTTAGGATGCAAATGAGTGTCTTTGTCTGTCTGATTTCACCTTATCTTTGCTCTCTCTGCAAGTGGAAACAACAAAAGTGAGGCCAATTTGGAAAAGAAAAAAGTATCTATGCTGTTTTTCTATGATTCTGCCGCTGCAGTTGAGTTTTTTTCTTGGACTCATGAGTTAAAAAAATAAAAAAAACTTGTGAGTCCAAAAAAACTTTCAAGTAAAAACAAAACTCAGCAAGTGTAGAAAACTAACAGCATCACTTCACTTTGTCGTATGCATCATTCACTTGTCCAATCTCCTCTTCCTGTGCAACTTCAACTATCTGCTCGATCTTTGCCTCCTCAATTGTCATCAAGTTCACCTCCTTTGCTTCCCGGCTAGGGCTGTGACTCTTTTCCAATGCTTCGAACCCTCTAGACATCATTGGATTGTTTTGACTTGCAGTACTTTGACATTCACATGCAAAGTGCCCCCACAAAGGGCATCGCCGACATTGCACAATGGGTTTTCTCTGAGTATCATACTCATAATGACCTCTTCTAGTTTTCTAGTGGTTATCGCATACCGCACCGTTGATAACATTCTTCTTTGGAACAATCTCCCTTTGTGCTGCATATACCTATAGTAATGATGTTGTGTTCTTTGAGTCGCACTCATCTTCGGAGTCATTGTTCTTCTCTTTAGAGTCACTTCCTTCACTAACTTCTCAACCCCAACACTTGGACGATGAACTACTCTCATTCTCAAAATCATCACTCTCACTGTTAGAGTCACTCTCAACATCAGAGTCACTTTCATCTTCAGGGTCACTCTTGTCTGTATTAACATGACCCCAACATTTTAATGATGTCTTTGCATCACTTTCCAAGTTCAAGGCCTGCTCCAAGGCCTCTTGATATGACGTTGGAGAGACCATAGTCACTAAACTTGGCAAGTTTTTGAAAAACTCGCCGAGTGCACGCCTAAGTTGGCCCTCTCGGGTTTTTTTGACTTGGCTCAGCGAGTTTTTCTGGAATTATCAAGTTTTTTTTACTTGTGAGTTTTTTTGGACTCGAGTCCGAGATAAAACTTGGCTGCGGCAGAAAAAATACAGAAAAATGACATCAATTGTTTTTTCTAAATTGGCCTCATTTTTTCTGTTTCCACTTGTAGAGAGAGCAAAGAGAAGGTGAAATCAGATCCAAAACCAAATTTTTTCCTAGTTTTCAAGAATCTAACAGCAACCCAACAATTGCATATGAGGTTTAAAAACTAGAACCAAAAGGCAGGCTAATGCCACAAGGCCCATTTGATTACAAAGGACCAAAGATGAAAGGAAAAGAAATTAGTCAGCAGAGTACATGGATAAGGTCAAACAAGATCAACAATGGAATTTGATACCAAAAGGGTAGACATAAGAGGAATCTTAACCAATCTTGTATGGAGTTCCATGGCAATATGTCACACTCCATGTAAAGTGTAGCACCTTCAATAATCAAGAGTAAAGTTTCTTTGCACTTCCCTATAATATACATTCTCTAGAACATTCATTTGACCATTGGACCTAGGAACAAACAAATGCTTTCGAAATCCTAACCAACACAGGAAACATTCACTATGTTTGAGGCAACTCAAAGGCTTCAAGAGTTAGACATGAAAGATTGGAACAATACAGTCTTGGGTCCTCTCACAATCCTAGTGAGATTTATACGATGCACATAATGTAGCAAGAGGCCATTTGAAGAAGCACAAAATATCCTTGAGGTTTCTTTCTAAGGAAGAGAAGTTGACTAATAATTGTGATATGTAGTTATACCCTTTGAAGGAATAATATACTATCCATACTTTGCCAGAGAATAACATCAACCATATTCAATGTTGGTTTGAGCATTGCACCTATGTATAGCCACAAAACCAGAATGGAAGATAACATGAGTAAGGATTTTCTAATAGTAGCCACTAGCCCATATATAACCATTCGTCTATGGGAGCCATCCCCTAGTACAACCACAATTTGAAAACCATGGAAATTAGAAGGGATATGTTCCAGCCTTATGTACTCTCTCGGGACTCTGACTCAATATGAAATATTAGCAAACACTACATATTCATCAAAAGGAAATAATTACAAATAAACAAGAAGTTAGATGACAATAAAAGGACTTATAGAAGCTCCAAGATTGAATCTAACAACCACCCAACAGTTACATTGATGTGTGTTTTGTCACTTTCATGTGTAGTTTAAGGTTGTATCACTTACAATATTAGTTTTGGATTTGTATAAAGTTAATTAATTGTGATATACATAAAAAAAAAATCGAATGAAAATTTGCATTTTCTTCGGTTTCTTTTGGTCGAGTTTTTTTTTCAAGTTTTTCCAAGTTTTTTTGCTGAGTCCTGTTGTCACATTTTTGCACGGGGTGCAATGTCTTCAATGTTGTTTTGTAACAGTGCTGCTCTTCTTTTCCTCCTTCCGTTTTTCTCGCTTCTCTCCCTTTCCTTTTCTTTCCCATTCTCTTTCTCTCCCCCCTTTTTTTCCATGGAGTTCCCCAGTTGATTTTCCAGCTTTCCAGCAGGTCTATCTGAAATTGGCTAAGTCTGGGTGCGAAGTTCGCACTTCGCCCGCCGATTTTGGTGCGAAGTTCGCACTTCGCCCCACCTCCTGGGCGCACCTTGCACTGGCAGACTGACAGGTCAATGCAGAAAAAAGGTAAAATGCCGGAGCAGGTCCATATGGCGGCAGACACCAGTGTTCGCCTGTGCGCAGTTCGACTTCTCAACGGAGCGGAAATGCGCCCTTGACAGGTGTACAGTAGGGGAACAAACCCGGAATTTGACCAAGGCTTGAAGACCTTCCCCGACTGCACTGATTTTTGCACGCATCCCAAGGAGCCCCGATCCCAAGCAAAGATGGATAGAATGCCCTCTAAGGCAGGCATGTGTCACACGGCATAACCCATCATCAGACAAGTGTCCAGCTTCGGGATTTGAACCAAGACTGCCGACCAAAAGGGATAAGCATGGGCTGCCTGCACCGCCTGCGTTAATAGCCACATTCAAAGCTGATCTGAGGTTTCACCTGCTCCAGCTACTAGCAAGCCTGCCGACTTGAAGAATTACCCAGCACTCCGCCACGTAGCTGTCCAGATTCCAGGAAGACCATGCTGCGGGTACAGCCCAGTCCGACAAAAGGTCAGCATTTGCAGCTCTTTCGCCGCTTCTGTCAGCTCATGTTTGACTGGGACTCTGTGCCCATTAATGTAACAAGTGGGACTCGGGCTATAAAAGCCCATCTGAAATTCATTGTAAAGGGTGGAAGGGGAATGTTTGTTAGGGAACTACTGTGCTTACTGTAACTGTACTTCTGCTTATAAATACAATCTGTATGCCTGGTTCTGTTCTACTATCTTTATTCTTTTATGCTGTCTTTCATTATATGCCTTAGGCCCACCTGTGTCGCTGCTCGTTAATTCACTTTGGCATTTGGCGATCAGGTTCCTCTAGCATTGCTTGCTTAAAGCACCTTCTGTACTTCATTATTTAAAGCATTCATTATAAATTTGGTAGCAGTTCCATCAGTTGTGTGTGACGTTGCTGGCCCGTATCTGGTGATTGATGCGATCCCCTGCTGTTAGTTCCTTGTAGGGAATGTTTGCTAGGGAGCCATTGAAGCTGTGCGGTTAAACTCTCTACCTAACACATATACCTGGCTCTGGCATCTCTAGGTTTACTTTCTACCCCTGTCAATGTATGTATCTGGTGATTGATACGATCCCCTGCTGTTAGTTCCTTGTAGGGAATGTTTTCTAGGGAGCTATTGAAGCCGTGCATACGCTCGCTGGTGTATCGGAAGTACGCCTAGGTTTTGCGGTTCCTTGTCATGCTCTGTGTTTGTATGCAGTAAGTAGCGGTGATTGGTGTGTTCCCGTACTGTTAGTTCCCCCCCACCAACCTTTGGACATATTTGTATCTCTTTCTGTACATTTGTCTCTTTCCGTTCCTTTATTTCTTTCCTGTTCCCTTTAGCTTAAATCAAGCCCCCAAAAAGGAGCCGGCCTTCTCCGGAGATTGGCTCGGAAGGCATCTCTTCCTCCCGGCCTTTCATGCTGGTGGGCGAATCTGGGAGCATTAACCAAAAATCCTTTCCTCATGGCAGATTCGTAACCAACAGTTTCCCTGGCACGCCCGGTGGGACGCTTGTCCCACGATTTAAAGAAAGAGTGCCCATCCAGTTTCCACCTAGCGCAACAGTTTCTCTGGCACGCCCGGTGGGACGCTTGTCCCACGATTTAAAGAAAGAGTGCCCATCCAGTTTCCACCTAGCGCAACAGTTTCTCTGCCACGCTCGGCGGAACACGGGTCCCACATCTGACGAGAGATTTTCTGATCAGTCTCCACCTGGCGCTGACAGTTTCTGAGCTCTTGGTGAGACAAGGAAGTTTCTCACCCCCGACGAATCGAAGCACCGGTGTTCGCTTCATTGCTGTTCCAAATCCCGAACACCGGCGACTCGCACGAACAAATCCTCCGAGTCTAGAAGACCGGTCCGGTCACCTTCATGCACACGAGAAGGTGGCGAACAAGAAATCCGAGAAGCCCGCCTGAGTTCTACGAACTAGACATCCACGCTCGAGGCGAGATACCCAGGCTGGCTGATCCGCGAGCTCATTTCGACGAAGCCGAGGCTGAGATCCAAGAAGAGGCCGAAGCTGAGGTCGGAAGAGCCGAGTACGAAGTAGAAGAGGCCGAGGAAGAGGAAAATCTTGTATCCTCGGAAAGTACCGATACCGAGTACACAACCGACGGCGGAGAAGAAGAAGAAATGGCTGATCAACAGCCGAATGACGATGATCTCTTCCCGGCGGTGGACTCTACAGGGCCTTTGGCCCTGATCGGTCAGCAAGCTGTGCCCCCGGCTGCTTTAAAGTCTATTCCCACATACGACGGCTACGGTAAGACGGCGTACGAGCACATCCAGGACATCCTTGCCCTGGCCGCACTGCATACCATCACCGATGAAAGTGTGAAGACCCGTCTGCTGGCCCTTTCCCTGAGGGGAAAGCTTCTCTACTGGTGGAGATCGCTGCCAGAGGGATCCATCACTGGTTGGCCCCAGCTTGCCAGGAGGCTCGTAAAAGGATGCAACGAGTCTGCTGATCCTACCTCTCTACTGCATCAGTTCCAAGCAATCCAGAGGCATCCTCAAGAGGAGGTGTCTGATTTTAACATTAGGTTTGCGAGATCCTGGAAACGGGTACCTCGCGAACTTCGGCCTTCAGCCGGCATGGCTGCTCACTACTATCTGAGGTCCTTCAACTCAGACATATGCCTGCTGCTGAAGATTGCCCGAATTGACGAGTTCCCTGCACTGTACGAAGCTGCCCAGCAAGCTGAAGCTGACATTATCTCCATCGGCAAGCTTCCGTCCGCAGTGCGGGAGCCGATTCATCCCGACTTTCCAAGATCGCAGTATCCTTCTCGCCTCGGTGGTGTGCCGTCTACTTCGGGGCAGCAGCCCCGACCGCGAGTGGAATCCGGCGCCGGTCGTAACTCAATACGGCCCGCCTCAGTTGCATTACCCTCATCCGCCTCCCCCGCTCCGCATTTTCCGGCGCTTCCTGCTCCCCCGCAGTATGCGTCTTATTCTAACCCTCCTCCATTGGCCGCTTTGCCTCCACCGCACGCTTGCCGCCTCCCGACGCAGAGCATCCGAACACGATTCTACAAGAAGTGCGGGCTTTGGCCTCCGGATATCATGCCATGTCGAATGACATGACAGCTATGAAAAAGAAGCAGGCCCAAATGGACTTTGCTCCTAGAAGGCCGTATGCGCCGCCGACATTGACAAAAGATAAAGCCCCAGAAAACCAACCGCAGAGGCGTCCGCCTCCGAGAAATGCTGCTATAGATGACCCACCTGGTCCTCCTGACCAGGTCAACTGGTGCACTACTTGCAATGACCCGCATTCGGAGGAAGATTGCACTTTGCACCAACACTACATCCAGACCTTGGCCGGCAGCACTATAGAAGATGATGAGCTGTACATGATCTTGGACGGTGAGGCCAATTTTGCCCCCGCGAAGAGAACCCGGTGACGCCCGCCAAGGAAGAAAAGAAAGTCGCGGACAAGGCTAAACCTTTGCAGGTATACACGAGAAGAGAAAGACCGCAGCCCATTGGGCTGCCACCGTACAAGCGGTCGTGGCCTTACACAGCCCAGGAGAAGGCATCCAAAGATAAAGCTCCCGCTAAACCTTCTCCAAGCAAAGACCGTCGCTGTTCCGGCTAAGCCTCCAAAGAAAGGCCCCAACTCCCGCTAAGCTCCCTGTACTTCAGCCCCCAGCCGAAACCAAAGAACAAGCCCGGGGAGAAGCTGAGGTACCCGTCTCTGACCAAGAGACAGCGAGTTGAGGCCACCCAACGATGACGGACCAAGTATGAACCGGCTAAACCAGCAGAAGAAGCTAGTACCTCGGGCTACGACATTGTAGACGAGTTAAAGAAGACTCTTGCCAGAATCAGCATGTACGATGCCCTTTTGCTTCCAGGCCAGGTAGATCTGCTGCAAGAATCACTAAAAAACATGAAGAACGGCAAGCAGATGCAGCCTGCTGTCCTGGTTCAACCTTTGACAGTCTCCACCACTGGGAAGAACAGACCGCCACCCTTTTATCTGTCTTTGCGGATGCAAGTGCACATAGTTCACAATTGCATGGTGGATTCTGGTGCTTCCTCGACTGTGATGCCGAAGGCCGTCTGCGATGAGATCGGGATGGAATACACGCGGAGCAGCCAAGGTGTGCTGCAATTAGACGACACCCCTGTCAAGACAGTTGGTGTCATAAAGGACATCCCTATCCGGCTGCACAAAGCTCTCGACATTGTGGTCATCCAAGAGGTCGTGATTGTTGACCTGGAGCCTTACTTCGGCATGTGTCTCTCTCGGGAGTTCACTGCGAAGTTGGGCGGGTACCTGTCTCTAGACTACTCGCACATGGAAGTGCCTTTCAAAGGAAGGAGACTGAAAATTTTCAATGAGAAGCCTTCTCCTTTTCTAGTAGACAAGATACCCGGCGGAGAGATGGACTGCATGGTCCAGTTGTCAGAAGAAGAACTGGTGACAGTAGAACTGACCGAGCAAGCTCTCGAAGTGCTACAGCTAGAAGACGAGTTCTCGTTGCGGGATTTTAATGCCGTAATCGGGACAGAGCAGGGCTGTTATTCCATTAAGCAACCCGAGGAGCTTGACGTGTCCGTTGCGAAGGAGGTAGGACCTGCACCCGAAGAGCTGTGGAAGCTTTTCTTTGACGGCGCCCGTTGCAAGAATGGCGCCGGTGCAGGGGTCCTCCTGGTTTCTCCAACCGGAGTCCAGAGGGACTATGCCTACAGGCTGGCCTGGAGCTGTACTAACAATTCGGCGGAATACGAAGCCTTGTGCTTAGGTCTGCGAAAGGCGGAAAGGCTCGGAATCAAGCATCTCCAAATTTTCGGAGATTCGAGTTAGTGTGTCATCAAATTACGAATAAATGCGCGTCTAAGCATCACTATCTTAGAGCGTACCGCAATCGGGTCCGGGACCTGATGGAATCGTTTGACTCATTGAACGTTAAGGCAATATCGCGTGAGAGAAACAAGCACGCGGATATTCAGCGTCCGTTGGAGCCAGTACGTTCCGCTGAAGACGTCGTCCGAAGCCGAAGCCGGTCCGCACCATTTACGAGGCCTTCGTGCTCGATAGGGATACCTTCCGCGAGTATTCAGGCGTGACGAGGAGATCGTCACATTCCTGGTTAACGAAGTGTGTGTAATCGAAGGTAGAGACCCTGATGACGAGCAATATGAGGGGTTGATACAGTTACGGAATAATCACGTCCCAAAAGGACTGATTACATTAGAAAGTCTCTTTGATCGGAATGACAGAGCCATATCCCACAGGATCAAAGTAGACCCGAGGCAGTATGCTGACACGGAGCTCGAACTCGGTAAAACCATCAAGGTCGGAACAGACTGCACGTCGGAGGAGCTGGTGCAGATTAGATCAACTGTGCCGGGAGTTCCCCGACATCGTGGCCTGGTGCTACGAAGATTTGAGGGGGTATGACAGATCTGTCATCCAGCATACCATCGAGCTAGAGGATGGCGCCAAGCCGTTCCGACAAAAGCAAAGGGCCGTAAATCCAAAGGTTGAGGCCATGATGAAGACCGAGCTCTTGAAGATGCTGGAGGCCAAGATCATCTACCCCATCAAACATTCATCCTGGGTCGCGAATCTGGTGCCCGTGAGGAAAAAGAATGGCGACATACGTCTCTGTGTCGACTTCAGAAACCTAAATCAGGTTTCCCTCCGGGACCACTATCCGCTTCCCCAAATCGACCAAATTTTGCATATCGTTGCTGGAGCCCAGAGATTTTCACTTTTAGATGGATTTTCCGGCTACAACCAGATTTGGGTTAAAGACGAAGACCAGCATAAGACGGCGTTTACCACGAAGTGGGGGACGTTCGCCTATCAGCGCATGCCGTTTGGTTTATCCAATGCTGGTGCCACGTTCCAAAGGGCCATGGACCTGGCCTTCCGAGAGCTGCTCAACAAGATTATTGTCATCTATCTCGATGACATGACCGTTTTCTCTCACCGACGAGAAGATCATGTTTCGCACTACGCGAGATATTTGAAAGTTGTCGAGAATTCGGCATCTCTATAAACCCGAAGAAGTCTGTCTTCGCGGTAAAGGAAGGAAAGCTGTTGGGACATGTCATCTCCGAGGAAGGCCTCGCCATTGACCCTGACAGAGCACAAGCCCTCGTTCGCTTGCACCCATTGCTTGATAAAAAAGGTCTGCAGTCCTCCTTCGGTCAGATTAACTTCGTGCGGAAGTTCATTCCGGACTTCGCACAGGTGATCAAGCCTATGGCCGAATTGTTGAAGAAAGATACACCTTACGAATGGACTGATGAGAGAGAGCAAGCTTTCGAGGAAATCAAGGCTCGAGTTGCGCAAGCTCCGGTGTTGACAAACCCGGACTACTCCAAGGACTTCATCCTGTATGCGGTGGGAGAACCCGAAAGTTACGCTGCGATCCCGACTCGGAAGGGAGACGACGGTGAGGAGCGCCCCATTGCGTTCCTAAGCCAAGTGATTCACGCCACACGAAGAGAAGTACAATTTTATAGAGCGGCGGGTCCATGCGGTCATGAAGTCCCTTCGAAAGCTCAGGCACTTTGTCTCCCAAAGTAAGACCACTGTCTTTGTGATTCATCCCGATGTTCGCAGTTTCATCTTGCAAGGGGAACCGGGTCACAAGAGAGCGGGATGGATTGCCAAGATCCGGGAGTTTGACATCGAAGTACGGCCCACCAAGCTTATCAGAGGCCGAGCCTTGTGTCAGGAATTGGCCCGAAGCGCTGTAGCCGGCATCTCCGCCTGTAAGTGGGAGGACACAGCAACACGCGTCTACCTAACCAACTCCTTATTGGAGGGGAGTGATTGGACAGATGAACTGGTGAGATACTTATGCACCGGAAGATGTCCCGATCACCTGAACGCCTCACAACGAAGGAGATTTCGGCTAGGTGCACTTAAGTACACTCTTCGCCCCGAGGGGCTTTACTTCAAAAACATTGACGGCATCCTGTTGCGGTGCGTCTTAAAATCTGACCAGCCTAGGGTCCTCGGAGAATTTCATTACGGGATGCCTGGGGGTCACCATTCTTCAAGGCCAACGGCCTTAAAAATAATAAGGGCTGGATACTATTGGCCCACTCGTTCGCGTGACGCGTATGCGGTCCGTGCCAAGTGTGATCAATGCCAGAGGTATGCTGGCCGAAACAGAAAAGCACCCCTGCCCCTTCAATCGATTCAAGCCGAAGCTCCGTTCCAGCAATGGGGTCCAGACTTCATTGGGGTGATTTCTCCTAACTCCTCCGCCGGCCACAAGTTTATTCTCACGACTCACGACTATTTCACACGGTGGACGGAGGCGATCCCGACCAAGAACGCCGACCAAGAAACGGTCATCGGGTTCATTGAGAGCCCGATTACCCGCTCGGGGTTCCGAGTCGATTGTGACGGACAACGGTCCGGGATTTGTAGGCGCCGTACTCACGGAGTACACCGGCGGCCTTGGCATCTATCACAAGATGTCTTCTAATTACTATCCGCGAGGGGAATGGCCTTGCCGAGTCTACTAACAAGAACCTCCTGAAAATTCTCCGGAGGACCATTGAAAAAAATAAGCGGACTTGGCACTTGCTCCTGAACCGGGCGCTATGGGCGGACAGAGTTGCGTTCAAGAAATCCCTCAAGACGTCCCCCTACGCGCTCGTCTATGGCAAGCAAGCTGTTATGCCATCACACATTGAAATCCCCGCCCTGTGGATGATTGACGAAGACAGGAGCAGCGGAGACCCGGTAGACGACAGGTTGTGCCAACTCCTGCAGTTGGAAGAAGACAGAGAAAGTGCATACCAGGCCTTCGCCGATCACATTGCAGCCACTAAAGGCTGGTTTGCCAAAGGCACCACTGCCCGAGTTTTCAAAGTCGGGGACCTGGTGCTGAAGTGGGACTCATACAAGGCAAAACCGGGTAATCATGGAAAATTTGATGCTCTCTGGGAGGGCCCTTATCAGATTGCCCGGGTGAATCAGTTCAATGCCTACATACTTTCGGATATGGAGGGTCAGCTCCTCCCCATCCCCGTCAACGGGTTCCACTTGAAGCTTTATCGCTGTTGAAGGCGCCCGAGTGGCCCTTCCCTGTAAAAATTTTGCCTTGTGTTTTTATTTTTCCCCGCATGTATAGTTTCCAGTTTTAGCATTCAGTTTATTTTTCCTTCTTTGAGCTTAAATGCGGCATGGGAGAGAAAGACAGACTTCGCAACGAAGTCTATCGTTGCCCCCAGAGAGGGCGAAGTTCGGCTATGCGAGAAAAGAAAGGAGAAAAAGAGCGAGAAATCGACTAAGTGTTGACCGAAGTCCGACTTCGCGGCGACGCCGGACTTCGGCCCAGCCGAATTGCGAAGTTTGTCCCGACAAGTCGAAGCGGACTAAAGTTCGCACTGCGCAACCCTTCGTGCGAAGTACGAACTTCGCGCAAAGTTTGTGCGAAGTACGAACTTCGCACCGAAGTCCGACTTCGGCCAGCGCCCGTGCGAAGTGCGCGCTGCGCTCAACACTTGGGCGAAGTGCGAACTTCGCGCGAAGTTCGCACTGCGCCTCAAGTTTCGGCCGAAGTCCGAACAAAGCGACCAGCGCCCGTGCGAAGTCCATCTAAAGATCAAAGGCGGCAAAGACCCAGATCGCGCCCAAACCTTGGGCGCAGCTAAAAACAGAGGTAGAACAGTTCAAGCACGCGCTTCGCGCGAAGTTCGTACTTCGCCCAGGTTTGGTGCGAAGTGCGCACATCGCCCAGTTTTGATGCGAAGTTCGTACTTCGCCGAAGTCGGGCGAAGTCCGACTCGCCTGGCGAGGTCGGGCCGTGCCCAACTTCGGGCGAAGTCCGGCTGCGCCTAGTTTTCCGGGCCAGTATTGGGACGCGGTTTAAAGAATAATAAAAAAAAAAAAAAAAAAAAATTTCAAAAACCCCAAGCTGGGCCCAGGGCGCGATTGCACTTGTTTTAATGTGGGTTTCCGCACCGAAGGTTTTGTCTTGATCAGCGTGCCCAAGTGGTGGCAGCAACGTCAACCATGGTGCAGTCCCCAACGCTGAGTTAATGATTGCGCGTTTTTCAAGCGAAAACGCAACTAAAAAAGCAAGGGACGGCTGCCGGGGCGCGTCTTTTCCTAAACGTTCTCCTGCGCGGCCACCAAGGGTTTTAACTCAGCCGACCTACCCCTCCTGCGTTGCATTAATGACGCTGTTTTTATCTAGAAAAGGGGGTCAGAATCATGCCAACATTCCAGATTGCAGAGATTATTCCTCGGACAGTGCTAATTATTCTTCTGATAGCGAAATTTGTTGCAGACAGCCTGAACCTGTCATTATTGCTGACTCGGAGAGATGGACAAAGGAAAAATGCCTGTGTCAGCGCAGTCCAGCGGAAGCAGCGAACCAGGGGATTTGCCGCGGCCGGGAGTTTTCAAAGGCGATCCTCCGCCGAGAGAAAAGTCAAAGGCCCGGACGAAGAAGGTACGGCGTGGGCAATCCCCACCACCTCCGGTGAATTACCCGGCGAGGATATGTGGACGGCTCGTTTTCCATGAGCCTAACTCAGCGCGAGAGCGAATGTGGAGAGCTGGGCTGACAAGGTTTCGCCCTCCCATCATTTTGGAGCGGCGTACAAATCAAACCTCTTCAGATTCATGTGCCCTCCTGTCCACCAATGCCCGGAGCTGATAGACTTAATTGTCAGACACTATAAACCAGCTTCCCGGCAAATCTGCAGTTCCAGCGGCAAACCCTTGTTCGCACTGCGCAGGGAGACTGTGCAGCCAGCTTTCGCCCCAGGGCTGGAGTACGACTCCAGCACCATCCTCAGAAAAATCAATTTGGGCGAACAAGCGGGACGTTTCACGCACACCAAGCGAATGAGGGATTTCCTCAATTCAGAGCTGAGCGCCCGCTTCCGATCGGACAATGGCCGACTGGCCCCATGCCTTTGGTAAAATTTCAGAGCAAGTATCTATATACCATCTTGGCATGGATCCTCGGTTGCGACTCCGATGAGCTGGTACACCCGTACCAGCTGGCGCTGGCAGAATGCCTCCTGTGTGGAGAATCTTACGAACCAGCGGCGCAGCGGAGCGGAAAACGCCCCATCTCTTTCGACTGAGCAGACTGGTCAGCTTACGCCATTCATTCCGATCTCGTTGAAGATCCAGAAGCGCCAGTCAACCAATTTTCGTTTCAGTTCTGTTCTGGTCTGGCTTTGCTTGTACCATCTGCACCCCCAAATGCCGATCCTGAACCTGAAGAAGGTTAACGAGAAGGGAGAACCCCAGCCCGTCTATAACTGGACGGATGACTTATACCGGAAAGGGTCCTACTACAAGTTCAACTTCAACTTTCTGGGATTCGTCATGTCAGTCTTCACCGAAAGTGAAATCCCCCGTCCCCCGAGAGAAATGACGAGTGCTTTGATAAATCGGAAGCTCGGGGACGTTTCGGACCGACGCAGGGATTGTGATCAGAATCTACGGATTCAAGGGCAAACCCTATTTGCTGCCCTATTGGTGCTCAGAGCATCTGTTCGGGATGGAAGTTGCCCGACAGATGGACTATGTGGAAGAAGAGTTTGGCCTAGGGAAGAAAAGAGGACAGATTTTTCAATATCCTCTTTCCTGGGCCAATGTTGAGATTATTGAGGTAGGACAACATGTCTACCTAGGGCAAGCGCTGTCCCGGATTGGCCTGGTTTTGCTGCCAGTGACTGGAAGTATGACCCTCATGGGATAAGGGGAAAGTTTGCACATCCGTGCCCCCGGGACATAACCGAAGATAGATGCGACATGGTCCATGTGGACCTCGACCGGGAGATTGAATTAATGGAAGCTTCTCCCCCTTGGCGGGATTTCTCACTGCGAGGAGGTGACATATGACCCCAAGAGAAACCGGGACCATCACTTCTCATCTCCAGGGTTCAAAAAATTTCTGTCCAAGATTGCAGGCCTTAACTGGTCTAAAGAAAAGATTATTGAATGCTGGAAAATGAGATGCCGCACGCAGCACGATAAATCCACAAGGAGAAACCTGGCCGTAGATGACGACTTCTCGGTTCTCTATGACCAACATCACGACAGCTGGCGGCCGTTCGCATATCAAGGTTACGTTCCCCGAGGCCCCTTTGAGGATTATAAAAGTGGGTCTCCTCCCAAACAGTTGTACACTTCGGCAACTGCCAGCGCCGGCCCAGCAAGTACCCAGGCCGATCCAATGCAGTTCGTAGCTCCTAAGGCGGCGCCCGAAAAGGCGAAAAAGTTAGCCGAGGCGGCGCCGAGGCACTTCCTCGAGCAAGAAAAGCACCGAGCACCGCCGGAACGCGAGACCGGTTGCGGCGGACCTTCTGCAAGTCAAACCCCGGTACAAGTTTACCGTGGGAGCATCGGCGCCTGCACTCGCTTCATCTCCTTCCCCCGATCCGACGGTTGTTCCCGGAAGAAAAGAAGCGGAGGAGAGTTGAGAAAATCGAGGCGACCCTAGCCCGATAGTGCAGACGACCGGTCGCAGAGCCGCAGCCGTGTCCTGCCGCCGCGAGAGGCGGTTCCTTTGGGCGGTCCCAAGCCGACCCGCCGAGACAATAAGAGAAGACATTCACCCGGCATCGGCTCGAGGCGGAGCTCGCGAGTACGTTTGCTGTCCCTCGTCTCTCTAGTCTCACCCAGTTCTACTTCGACTCAGTCCCCCGCTCAATCTGGGCGAGCCATGACCACATCCTCCTCCCCGTCTCCGCGCCCTTCTAGCGGTCCCCATTCTTTCGACCAGTTTGCTCAGAACCCTAACGTCTCTCTTTCTCTGAGCACAACTCCAAACCCTTCGCCCGAGGTTAGTGCTGAGGCTGTCCATTCACCATCACATCCTCCGCCTCAGCCGCTTCAAACCCTCACAGTCTCAGCCTCTCCCATTTCCGTTTCCCGGTCGCCCCCACAAGCGACCGATTCTTCCAAGGTCCGTCCGGTTCCTCCTGATCCCATCCCCGCAGGAGAGACGTCTCAGCAGATCCCTAAGCTGGGGGAACCAGATTTTATGGACGACCTCCAGAACTCAGATGACTTGCCCCTGGCAACGAGAGCCGTAGAGTATTCAGTCTCTTTCCGCCAAGACCTGAAGCGGAGGAGACATGAAGAGATAGCCGCCCCGGCAAAACGCGCAAAGTATGATTTCGGAAGGAGAGTGATTACAACGGAGAAAATAATCCCAATAGTGAAGAAGCCTCTCCGAGAAATGACCAAGGCGGACTACGTGCTCCAGACAAAGGAGAAAAGCTTCGATGACATTGATAAACAGTATGAGATTCAAACGATCATGCGCAAAGCTGACAATCTCTTTGTCAAGAGTCTGGAGGAGCAGGAAGAACTTTTTGCGTTGCAGGACAAAGTAAGGCAACTTGAAGAGGACCTATCTAGGTCCATCGAGCAGCTGGAAGCGGCGCGGCGAGAAACGAGATGAATTCAAAGCCCGACTAGCCGCTTCTCGAAGAATAGAGCCGCAACCGAAAGAAAGCAGCCTCGGAGCAGATTTCTCGGCTCCGGGAGTCTTTGAAGCGAGGCACGGTCGCAGACTTGCGAAAAAACATCTCAAGCGGCTGTCTTTTCAAAGACAAAAGTTAAGGAAATGAGGGCTGGTTTGCTGAGGGAATGCAAGCCCCATACCTTTAAGGCGATGGCAGTCCTGGACTTCGCATCTAGGATTCAAGAAGTTTCTGCCCAGGGAAAGCCTGTGGTAGAGGAGGCCGAGCGCCAGGCAAAGCAATGGTTGGACCTGGCGATAAACCTTCGGGAGCGCGAGCGCGACGGCGTCCCTTTTTTCCCCCCGTGTCCTCATTCGCTGCAGAATGGGCAGGTGCAAGGGTGACCTTGCACAAATATTTTAGAAAAGTTGAAGAGGTGAGAGTGGCCAGACGAATGCTTGATGCATTCGGGCATGAAAAAGATATCTGTCTGGCCCCCTTTCACGCTCTTACAGAACTTGGGTGTCCAGGTTTTGTTGAGAATGGCGAGCTCCTTACCCTAGATCGGGTAAAGAGGAATTGGCAGTCCTTTGAAGCAGATACAGCTGAAATTGATAGCTGGACGGAGCCAATTCAAGACAGTCAGGTCACTCAGATGGTGTCCAGATATTCCAGGATCCGCTCCTATTTTCAGGAGTTAGAGAAAAGATACCTCACCATCGACCTGCACGCGGTCGCTGCTTTTCACGGAGCATTAGAAGACATAGCTGACCGCAAGCCATTCGAGGCGGAAGCCTGGCGCTCAGCCCAAGAGGCGTACACTCGCATGTGCGAGGCAGAAGCAGGAAATGGAGACCTTTCAGAAGGAGATACTGATGAGGCGACTGACAAAGATGAATCTGAAGAACAATTGCCGCAAGGAGAACAGTTAGAGCAGAAAAAGACAGGGGAGGCAAGTTCCTCTGCACCCAAAGGATGAAGGCATGGATTCTTTGCGCCGAGGCGAGCTCGACACCCCGCGAGCCGCCAGAAATGTTGTCACATTTTTGCACGGGGTGCAATGTCTTCAATGTTGTTTTGTAACAGTGCTGCTCTTCTTTTCCTCCTTCCGTTTTTCTCGCTTCTCTCCCTTTCCTTTTCTTTCCCCATTCTCTTTCTCTCCCCCTTTTTTTTCCATGGAGTTCCCAGTTGATTTTCCGACTTTCCAGCAGGTCTATCTGAAATTGGCTAAGTCTGGGTGCGAAGTTCGCACTTCGCCCAGTTTTGGTGCGAAGTTCGCACTTCGCCCAGTTTTGGTGCGAAGTTCGCACTTCGCCCCACCTCCTGGGCGCACCTTGCACTGGCAGACTGACAGGTCAATGCAGAAAAAAGTTAAAATGCCGGAGCGAGTCCATATGGCGGCGGACACCGGTGTTCGCCCGTGCGCGATTCGACTTCTCAACGGAGCGGGAATGCGCCCTTGACAGGTGTACAGTAGGGGAACAAACCCGGAATTTGACCAAGGCTTGAAGACCTTCCCCGATCGCACTGATTTTTGCACGCATCCCAAGGAGCCCCGATCCCAAGCAAAGATGGATAGAATGCCCTCTAAGGCAGGCATGTGTCACACGGCATAACCCATCATCGGACAAGTGTCCGACTCGGGATTTGAACCAAGACTCGCCGACCAAAAGGGATAAGCATGGGCTGCTTGCACCGCCTGCGTTAATAGCCACATTCAAAGCTGATCCGAGGTTTCACCCGCTCCAGCCTACTAGCAAGCTCGCCGACTTGAAGAATTACCCAACACTCCGCCACGTAGCTGTCCAGATTCCAGGAAGACCATGCTGCGGGTACAGCCCAGTCCGACAAAAGGTCAGCATTTGCAGCTCTTTCGCCGCTTCTGTCAGCTCATGTTTGACTGGGACTCTGTGCCCATTAATGTAACAAGTGGGACTCGGGCTATAAAAGCCCATCTGAAATTCATTGTAAAGGGTGGAAGGGGAATGTTTGTTAGGGAACTACTGTGCTTACTGTAACTGTACTTCTGCTTATAAATACAATCTGTATGCCTGGTTCTGTTCTACTATCTTTATTCTTTTATGCTGTCTTTCATTATATGCCTTAGGCCCACTTGTGTCGCTGCTCGTTAATTCACTTTGGCATTTGGCGATCGGGTTCCTCTAGCATTGCTTGCTTAAAGCACCTTCTGTACTTCATTATTTAAAGCATTCATTATAAATTTGGTAGCAGTTCCATCAGTTGTGTGTGACGTTGCTGGCCCGTATCTGGTGATTGATGCGATCCCCTACTGTTAGTTCCTTGTAGGGAATGTTTGCTAGGGAGCCATTGAAGCTGTGCGGTTAAACTCTCTACCTAACACATATACCTGGCTCTGGCATCTCTAGGTTTACTTTCTACCCCTGTCAGTGTATGTATCTGGTGATTGATACGATCCCCTGTTGTTAGTTCCTTGTAGGGAATGTTTGCTAGGGAGCTATTGAAGTTGTGCATACGCTGCCGGTGTATCGGAAGTACGCGTAGGTTTTGCAGTTCTTTGTCATGCTTTGTGTTTGTATGCAATAAGTAGCGGTGATTGGTGTGTTCCCGTACTGTTAGTTCCCCCCACCAACCTTTGGACATATTTGTATCTCTTTCTGTACATTTGTCTCTTTCCGTTCCTTTATTTCTTTCCTATTCCCTTTAGCTTAAATCAAGCCCCCAAAAAGGAGCCGGCCTTCTCCGGAGATTGGCTCGGAAGGCATCTCTTCCTCCCGGCCTTTCATGCTGGTGGGCGAATCTGGGCGCATTAACCAAAAATCCTTTCCTCATGGCAGATTCGTAACCAACAAGTCCGAGTAAAAAATTGGCCTTGCCAAGTTCGTGCCAAGTCCAAGTTTCTCTACTATGGGAGAGACCACCCTGATCTTCTTTCGATGCATAGGAAGAAGTCCCTCCACGAACTACCTCTTTTTAAATTCGTCTGAGGATCTTCCTCCAGATGGGTGAACAACCCACTCAACCTCCAATTGTAGGACCGAAGAGAGTCTTTCTCACCCTATTCCATTTTATAAACTTGAGCAATGACCTCATCATCATTGTGAAACAACCAAAATTCCTTCTAGTTGCTTTGTGCAACTCATCCCAAGTTAGGTACTCGCCCTCTTGCAATCTCGTGTACCAGTCCATTGTGATTCCATGAAAGTCATAGGGAAAACCTTCTCCAATTTGTGTCATTATTCTGCCCATTTGCTTGCTAGATCATGAGGCAGATTTTCCAATGGTTGATTGGCTCTTCTTTTCATCACCATGAAACATGGGACACTTACATGATTTGCCAAAATTGGTCTTTGTTGTGATAGGTTATTTCGACATTGGCAGTGGTTGTTCGCATTTCTCACCTCTTCATGCACATCATTAGGTGCATCCCACTTCAATTGCTCTTATGTCGAACTACCGTCCCACTTACCATGCAATGTGCCAACTTGTAGTTGCTTTGATGTTGGACTCCCGTCCTGCTCACCATTGAGCACATCGACCTACAATTACTTTAGTGTCAGACTCTCGTCTCGTGCATTGTCGGACACACCATCTTGCATTTGTAGTGATGTCACCATTGGATACACCAACTTGTGATTGCTTCGGCGCCATACATTTGTCATGCATTCTTTCCACCGCACAACTTGCTTCAACCACTCCTCGCCTTTCTTGCCAAACCAGATTTTCTCCACCATCAAATTTGTCAGCTTCATCATTACCAACTTCATCGGCATGAACATGAACTGCCATATTTACATGCATGTCTTTGCTTGCACAAGCTCATCTAATTGCATGTATGTCTCTGCTTGCGCAAACTCGGCCGTTTGTGCACGCATCTTTGTCGCCTCCGCATATGTTATTGTGCATTTGTTCATCTTTGTCAACGTGCACTTCCATGTCGACGCATACATCTTCACTTGTGCAAACTTCTTCATCGACACACACATCTATTTCCTGCTCGAACACTTGCATGTCACCATCATCCATGAACACTTGCACGTCTACCTCATGCGCGAATACTTGTACTTCTCCCTTATGCATGAACACTTGTACATTGCCAACTTCGCTATCGTGATTGTTGTTATGTAACTCGCCGCTATCGCGTAACTCCTTGCTGTCATGTAACTCTTTGTAGCCACGTAACTTGTCGCACATAACTCTCCGCCATCACGTAACTCTTTGAACACGAACCCTTGTGTCTCCTCCGTTCTTGTTTGCTTGCGCGTTTAGTTGCACATCCACTTACACGTTAGCTTCATACATCGACCCTTTGTTAGTGTCAACCATAGTTGTGAAACTTGGCAAAACTCGGCGAGTTTTGTCGAGTTCGAGCCTGGGTCAACCTCGCCAAGTCACTCAGACTCAGACTCGATGAGTTTTTTTTTTACCGAGTTTTTTTAGTTTTGCAGAGTTGAGCTGAGTTTTTCAGTTTTTTTTTCTTTGCATTTTTTTCTGTTTTTTGTTGAGACCCAAGTTTTTCCGAGTTTTTTGCCTTGTCGAGTCCAAGCCAAGTCCAAGTTTCTCAACTACGACATCAATAACAAGTCTGTGTCTTCTATTGCAACCTCCAATCTTCTCTCCTTCCAAGGGAAACTACTTCATTTGTCAGCTCCATCTCATTGTTGTCGTTGCATACATTCCTGAGTGATTTGCTTGTCAAAACTCCATGTCACCAAACTTGAGCCAACTTTGAACAGACGCCAAAACGTGGAAATGGAATACAACACATTGCACACAATTCCATTACCACTTAAAATAAACAAAATATACAATGGGAATAACTTACATATACAAATGGATACATTATGCACACAACATGTATCCTGTGCAACAACTATTTGCAATACACCATACTCTGACGAACCATCAACAACACACTTTGGACAACAACAACATGCACACACACCCACCCACCCACCCAAATACAGACAAGTAGATGGATGATAGATTATCTTCTATTCACGAAATGTAAGGGATCTACTTATACTTTTCTTGGGAAAGGGGAGGTAGTTGCCAACTTTTGCAACTTCCTTGTACCTAACCCTAACTAATTAGCCGACATTGTAATTACATGAACATCCGAATTATGTGTACATTTTATTCACACGTACGCTAATAATGCCTGATAATCATTTGATCCATCGTAGTCAAACTCTTTTGGACTCTCGAGTACTTGGCCGAGTCCGAGTTTGAGTGGGCTCAGCCGAGCCGAGCCCACTCCTACTTTTTTTTCTGGACTCCTCCGAGTCTGGCCGAGTCCTAGGCCGAGTCCGAGTCTGGCACGGACTCCCGAGTCCCAACGTCGGAACTTGACTGGCCCAAAAAAAATGGAAGTTTAAAAAAAAAGAAGAAAAATTACGTCTAGGGAGGTTAAGTGTTGATGATGCTCCATGACTTAAGCATCCACGTTGGCCAGTGTGCAATCACGAACAAGACGCTGAAATCTTTGTTTATTATATGAACGAGAGAATGTGCAATTTTGCTTCTCAAACCTTTAGAATGCTTATTCCTCAATTATAATGTATTTTTATACAAATATATCTTTCTCCGATGGATACAGCATTCACATCTTGTTTGGGAATGAGAACCGCTTCAGAATGCACGTATGCATGTCCTGTGGGGTGTGGCGGTTTGGGCGGAGAATGGCATGAGTTTTTGGAGGTGTTCGATCAAGGAAGGCTTGAGGCCGCCAGTGCTGAGACCTCTTATAGAAAGTTCGTCCCGTAGTTCTTGCACCTTCATTTTCTTCCGTTCTTTTCTCTCCTTCAATGCACCCTCTCCCGTCGCCGTCACTGCCACCGTTGCCATTGCAGCCAATACACACCACCACGCGACAATGGAAAAAAATTAAAAACGATAATTTTTTTCGCTCTGAAACCCTCAATTGCCAACGAAACAATTGCTACGCACGAAGCTCCCCCAGAATAATGAATGTCGCTTCTACCTTGAATTTTGGTAAGCAGTTTTAAAAAACAGCTTCCCATTCTAAAACCGGAAAAATGGCTAATCGAATCTAGACAACCCACCGATTTTAATTAACCATGCTATTTGAATATTTTATATTATTAAACATGGTGGACTAAGTTAGGGTGATTCCGTCCCATGGTTTCTCTATTAAACATGGTATTTGAAATTTTTATTTATTAAACATGGTGGACTAAGTTAGGGTGATTTCGTCATATAGTAAAGTTTATTATTATTTAATGTTTTGTAAAATGTTAATAATGTTTTTGAACTTCATATATTAAGTTTATTTTATCATTATATTATTTATTTATAATTTTATAAACCAAAGTGGTCATGCCTGCAAAGGTCATAGTCTGTTTCGAATCCTCTGGATGCACGCCAGACCGACAACGATGGTATGAATCTCGAGTGACCGGTGGTCCTCTTCATGCCGGGTTATAAAATAATGAGGTGGTATAGGCTTGTTGGGGGCAGTCCTTGTAGTTTGAACCTTGCACTTGGAAGTAACTAAAAATAGTGTGGATGTAACCAACTCCCTATGTATCAAAAAAAAAAATTTATAAAAAAAAATTATTAGCTTGTTATTAGAATATGCTCCTTCCTCTTGTTAATTTCTTATTTGTACAATGTTGAATGTTGAGTAAGTGTGTTAGAATATACTAATAAGTAATATTCATGAAAAAACTTATTTTTTCAATAAAATTTGTATTTTTTTTCATTTTTTTCTTTTTTTCGAGTTTTTACCGAGTCTTGCCAAGTTTTTTTGCCGAGTCCCGAGTCCGACTCCCTAGTCGAACTTTCCGAGTCCGAGTCGAGTCCGAGTTTTGCTACTATGATTTGATCAAATACTTAACAAACTACAAGATGATGAAACTTTATGCAGACGTGAATTTGTCTGCCTACAATACATACACAAATACACATATGCAGATGGATAGATAGATAAATACGTTACTTGATCTCCTATACAGCAATAGATACATCTTATTTAATGAGAGGATCATTATTCAAATTTCATGCTTTCCTCTCTCTTGGTTCTACCACATTATTCATTCTCTTTTCAAATTTGAATCATGGTTCAGATCTGACCCAGTATAAAACTACCATGATTGGACAGACACGTGCTAAACATTACTCCACTGTGTTGGACCTGAAGCTTTTTGAAGTTGGGGGAAGGGGGTTTAGTTTTAAAGTAATCGGATAAGTTGTTTAGAAGAAGTTTTTCAGACTCTTGATTGCATTTCTGCTATTTGAGTCATCATGGAGGCGGCTCGTGAGCAGCCTTCTAAAGAATCTTGCTACTGTATAGACGTGAGAAAGGCTTTCGACTTTGTACCCAAGTGTTTGATATTCTAGATGCATGCTATTTGCATCTCAAAGCACATTATTTATGCCGTTATCAGACTCTATTGAATGGTTGGTCAATTTTAATAATCTACATTTATGCTATAGGCATCTCTTTTACTTTTGAAGGATAATTGACCACGGACGTTAGGAAAATTTAATAGAGATGTATGGCATGTCCTTTCCAGATTGTGCAGCAAATCCCACTTAGTCTAGGCCAGTCTGCTATGAACACCACCAAATCTTTATTGGCCCTTTAATGACAATTGATGAAGATCTTGGTCCTCCTATTGGCATCTCTTTAACTTTTGAAGGATAACTGACCATGGATGTTACGAGAATTTAATAGAGATGTATGACATTTCCTTTCCAGATTGTCCAGCAAATCCCACTTAGTTTAGGCCATTCTGCTATGAACACCACCAAGTCTTTATTGGCCCTTTAATGACAATTGATGAAAATGTTGGTCTTTCATTTGCTCTGCTTTTAGCTATATAGTTTATAGCCAGTTTTGGCCTTCAGCCCTGGTCTCCATTCACATCTTTCTTCTTTGGCAATGTGTTTTTCCTCCCACATGGTTGCTTGTATTATATAACTTTGTCTCTTTTAACTTCTTTGGAGTTCATCTGTTTTTTGGTACACCCCTTAGTATCTTTTGTTGTTTGGTTTACTTACAGTTCTAATTTTTCAAGTTCCTCTTAAAGCTGCAACTTGCTGCTGTATTATCTAGTTCTGTTGACTTAATCTGGTCATTCTTGGTCTTTAATTTAACTTAAAACCTTTTATTAAGCAAGAAGAAACAATTGGCAAATCTACCATGATTCATTTTCTGTAAGGTTTGAAAAGTAGAATCCTGGCAACCTCATAAACAGCTGCAATCCTTTAAGTAGCAAACCTAGTAGTAGTCTATATATTTGCTTGCACAATTCATAAATATACCGAAAGATTTATAAAGTTGTGCTTTTAAGTGTGAAAGTCTCAAAGTGTTAGAAAACATAACTCACACACTGACTGTCTAGATACAAAGGTGGGCAAAACCCTATAAATGGCATATTGCTTTGTTGCATCTGTTTCAACCTTTTTTATTTTTTGTTTTTTGCTTGCCTTAAATGTGCCTTTTTCACACAACTTTGTTGATCTTCAACACATCAAAGAGTACCATACCTAAGTCTCAGTTCTTCCATAAGGGCAACTTGATTGAGATTACCTCTGTTTACTCTTACTTGGGGGTTTAGTTTACAAGTCCTCTAAATCTTCGGCCAGCTTCATAGTCACGATGTTGCAAGGGATGCACATTTCTCTCAATATTGGAACGTCTATGTTTATAGCAGCACTTCCAAGACAAACCTACAATGTTGCACCTCTTTGATTGCATCATCAAACCCACAATCCTTTATGGATCTGAGATTTGGGTTCCAAGTCCAAGGGTGTTGATTGGGCTCGCATTGGGAGGTTCCAAACTATTTTGTTGTTGCGGTTTATCTGATGTAAAAAAAATAGTTCCCCAATGTATTGTGCGGGTTGAGTTTGGCACTCATCCTCTTCGTCTTGAGAGCATATTCAAAATTATTTCTCAGCTTCATCGCCTTAGATCCATGGGTGACTATACCTCTGGCTGAGAGGGATCCAAGTCCAAGGGTGTTGATTGGGCTCGCATTGGGAGGTTCCAAACTATTTTGTTGTTGCGGTTTATCTGATGTAAAAAAAATAGTTCCCCAATGTATTGTGCGGGTTGAGTTTGGCACTCATCCTCTTCGTCTTGAGAGCATATTCAAAATTATTTCTCAGCTTCATCGCCTTAGATCCATGGGTGACTATACCTCTGGCTGAGAGGGATACCCATATTTGATGTTTTAATCCGCAAAATTACCTCTAGGAGCACATTTGGTCGTCATAATGGATGGCACTTAGATATTATTTCTCTTCTTTAGTCAATTGGCATCTCCATAGATCAATTACCTCCATTCAAATACTCTTTAAATGCTTCTCCCTGCCTTGTTCCTGTTAAGAGGATAATTAATAAAGCAGTTACAGATGATGTTTATCAACAATATATTTAGATCGCTTGGGTCACTCCATCTCAACATCTTAGTCCTAAGTTGGCCGCCTGCACTAAACATTTCATGAGCGTTGATTATGTCTAACAACATTGGCCACACAACCTTAGGAATCCTTTTGGTTAGCTTAGAGCTAAGTTGCATGAAATTTGGAAACAAATAAAGTTTTTGAAATATAAATGACTGGAGGAAACGTGAGTCCTCAAACCCTTTGGAAACACGAAAACAACAAAGTAAATGCCTAATTTAAAGAAGTATGGAATATTTTCTAGTTAAAATTGAATCAAGGAGATCGCAAATGGATGGAAATACATTTAATTGTTAAATCTCATATAGAGTACAATTGTTAATGTCAAAGCTCAACCTTTATAGATCATGCTATACAAGTCATGAGTTTCCTAGAGTTTCATAGTTTCTAAAATGGGGAAATGAGGGCACCCTAGGAGTTTCTTGCAACATAGGCTCGGAGTGTGTTCACATCAGTTGCAAGTGGAGATGGACTGCCATATTCCTCGAGAGGATAGGGTATGTCGTCTTTGCTTTATTTGAGAGGTGGAGACTAAAGAACGTTTCATCTTTAGGTGTCTAGTTTATTGTGGGGAGGTACTATTGCTTGTATATAAGAGAATCTCTTGCCACGTTTTTTAGCTATCCTAACCAAAGATGCTTGGCTTTGTACCTTAGGGAAGTTATCACTTTTCGACATCAGTTATTATAGGGGATATCAACAACTAATCTACTAATCACCTCATTCTTTCATCCTATCTTTGTAGTCGAGAATAATAAACATTCATTTCAAGCTACAACTCTTTGCAATGTTAATGGCAGATCTAGGTGCCCTTGTCTGCACACAAGAGTGGCTATTTCAAAATTTTCTTCTTCTTGCATGTGATGAGACAAGACTGTTGTTCTCCAGTGTTAGGTTTTGGCCACCCCTTACGTATTGAGGAGTTGTAGACAGATGCAATTTAACAACTTCCTATCCCCTTCTTTTGGTTCCATTACCATTTGTGCTAGAGTCTTGAGGGGTCGAACTCCATGTCCTAGAATTATCCAACCAAGCTCTCTTAGTCCTGGCCATTCTCTTGGGAGCATCATTAGATCCTATGTAGGCTCTTTCAGGTAGTCGGTGGCGACGACGACTACACTTCTTCTTTACATCCCACTACAGATTAGTGTTGGAGTTTGGATCTACTAGAGCTCCTTTTTATCTCTGTTTCACCTTGACTTCTGTCTCTCTTCGTATGTTAGGGTTTATCCATTTTGGGTAACCCTCGAGGCTGTAATTTTATGCCATACAATTGTTCCACTTTAGTGTAGTTTACACAAGATTATTTACTTTATTTTAGGTTATTTTTGTAGTACTTTTTGGGTTACTACAATGCATTGTAACAACTCTTTTCAATGAGTCTCATTGGCTTACTTTGGCCATCTGTGCATATTAGTAAACTTATCTAATCTTGTTCTCCTTCAGAATGATTTTGGTAATAGTTGTTATTTGAGATTTTAGAGAGTTTGTGGCCAAGTGCATTATATCTAGGTTGGTGGAGTAGACCATCAATGACGCATTCATGAAAGAGATGTTCATCCATGTTTGAGTTTTATGCATTTAGAGTTGTAAAAGTCACAATTACTAAGCTCAATGATTAGATGTGAAACACAGAGACTGATGCTATAGCCTAAGTAGTCTAATGGTGGAGACTTTGGAACTTTGAATAGAGGCCCAAGGTTCGAATCCTGCAGGGGGAGGGTTGTACACCATGCTTTGGTAACTAGATAATGGTTGGATAACCACATATTGGGTAAATAACATCCTTTATGAGGGTCGTCTCATATGGCCGATGGCCTTGCAAATGTTAAAAGTCTACTACTAGTACTACTACTTTATAGGCCATTTTTGCTGTCCCTCAATCAGTCAGGAACAAAAGTTGTTTTTCTCTTATTCTTTGCAGGATAAGGGCCTTCCTTATCTGTACCTTTCATAATTCTATATAATGACCTCTACCCTTGCGTGAAGTCTAATAGCTCCTTAGAGAGATTCAAAGTGTTGCTTTCCTCTTCTTGGTCCATCTTTGCATGGTATGCCCATTCTAGCTAAAGTCATGCCAAATTGTTGTTGTTCCTGTTCACCATTCAATTGGTGAAAACTGAAGCTGAACACTTGTGAAGAACTCCTTATAAAGATTGTATTCCTTGAGGCTTATATTATGTTTAAAATGGTATTAATCCATCTATAAGTAGTAGTAGCACCAAGGATCCAGTGTCGTCGACTATGCTATTTCCTCTACCACCCTCATTCCATTTCCCGGTTCAACGTTTCTGATCACCCTTCCCCCCTTACCGATCATTCAGTTCTTTCTCTTATGTTATCCTCTATTTCCCTTCGTGTTACTCCTCCCCCTCCTCCCTCCCCTTTAGTCCCTCGAGTCATTATAGACTTTGACTATTATTATTCCTTTACCTTTATGGACCAGTTGCATCATGTTCTCCCCAAGGTGTCTTCTCTTCTCGATGTTTCCAATCATTCGACTTGCTCGGTCCAAACTATTTGGAAGTCTGCTTTGGACTTGTACCCCCACACTATTCATCCATCCCCTCGTCCTCGTGCCCTTGGTCATTGCCCCATGAACATCTGGTATGATGAGGAATGTAAGTTTGCCCACTGTAGGTTGAAATATGCTATTCGAAATCCTTCCCAGCCCTATGTCATTTCTCACAAAGACTACAGGATGCTTCTTCTTTCGAAGAAGCATCTCTTCCTCTCTCGGCATCGACTTGATCTTATCCACTCCCTTCAGCAGTCTCCTAAATCCTTCTGACGCCTTATCCTCCCTCGTGATCGGATTACTCATGGGATCAATCTTTCCTTGTGGACCATTCATGCCTCTTCCCTCTATACCATCCCAAATCAGCCTCCTATTACTGTTCCCTCCCCCCCTCCTCATGCCACCTCTTTTCTACTAGTCTTGTCAGACAGGCTATCTGGAAACTCTGTACGAGCAAAGCAACAAATTTGGATGGGTTACAGGTGGAATTTTTGAAGCATGGTATTGATCCTCTTGTTGGGCCCCTCAATGATCTCTTTAATCTCACTGTCTGTTCTGGGTTTCCTGATTCCTGGACTCAGCATATCATTCACCCCATTTATAAGGCAGGTGATCCCCATGAACCCAATAACTACAGGACTATCATGATTGGGCATATCTTTGCCAAGCTCTATGCCACAACATTTTATGTGCTTCTCTCTCGAAGGTTGGAGGAGGGGGGTTTCAGGGCTCTTGGCCAAGCTGGTTTTCGGCAAGATCACTAGACCACATATCACATTCTAGTCCTCAGAGCTATTATTGAGGAGGCGCGTTCTAGGTCCTCGAAGGTTTATTGTTGCTTTGTAGACTTCAGGAAAGCTTTCAACACGGTGCCTCGACATTTACTTCTTGAGAGGCTTCGGTTAGTTGGCATCTCTGGGTAGCTTTTGACAGTGGTTACACGGTTATATGAGACTGTGAAAGGTCGATTAACGCTCCCCTCAAGGGCTTTCAGCCAGTATTCTTAGCACCATAGGAGTGAAACAGGGATACCCGCTTTCCCCGACACTTTTTGGGATCTTTATCGACGAGCTTGAGACTTTTATTAGGGAGAACGCTCACCCAGAGGATGGTTGCCTTCTTCACCGTGTGATAATTTCTATTCTCCTCTTTGTTGATGATGTTCTTTTGGCCTCATCCCTTGAGGGGCTTCAAGGTTATCTGAACACTCTTGCCGCTTTTTGTGACTCGAGACAGTTGACGATGAATCTTTCTAAGACCAAGGTTATGGTATTCAATACTATCAAAGAGGCTCTATCCCATCTCCACTTCCTTTTCCAGGGTCAGGAGGTTGAAATCACCACCTCTTATGTGTATTTGGGGGTTCTTTTCACTGGTCCCACTTTTGGTATGAAACCCGCCGCCCAGGTCCGGGTGTGTAAGGGGTATGCAACTCTGTCTTTGCTAGAGAGGAATTGCTTCAAAGCACATTTTCAGGATATACCTGTGAAGATGAGGATCTTTGACGCCTTGGTCAAGCCAACTATTACTTATGGGTTAGTGGTTTGGGGCCCTAGTCTTGGCCCGACTGAGTGGTCACGGGTTGAACGAGTCCAGACACTCTTTCTTCGACGATTCATTCGTTGCAAGGGCACAATCCCCCGTTCTATTATTTTGGCAGAGTTTGGGGCTTCTCCTCTCCAGCTTGAGATTATCTTCCTGATTATTGGTTATATTCACAGGATCCATACTTCCGGAGATACCCCCGAGGGTTGCAAGCGGTACCCTTACCTCGCCCTTCGCTCGTCGATGGAACTCTCTCCGAGTTCTCGGGGAGGCCGAAGGAGCTGGTATTTTTCAGGTTTCTGCTCTCCTAGCCAGCATTCAGATATGGATAGACAGGCTCCCCCCTTATTCTTTGGGGGTTCTCCCCCCCCTCTCGGCTTAGTAAGGAGAAGATGTTCCACGAGATTCGAAAGGATGTTAGTCTCCAGTACACCAGATGCACATGGATCTCTCGTGTTGCCCCTCTTTCCCCCAAGTTGTCTTTCTACCATGAGCACTTCTTACAGAAACAGGAGGGCAGAATAGTTCCACCACAATACCTTCAGCAGCACACATTGCATAGTCTTCGAATTACTATTGGGCAACTCAGGTTGTGTTCTCACCGACTCCGGATTGAGTCAGATCACCATATTCTGATGGAGGAGCGGATTTGCTTGTTTTGCTCCTTGGGTGAAGTTGAAACCCTTCATCACTTTATTTTTTGTTGTCCCATTTATTATGAGATCCGAGGTAGGTTTCATTCCCTTCTTCAGATACCCGGACCAGCGTTGCCTCGCACTCTTTCTTAGGGAGATAACTCAGCTTCGACGACATAAAAGGTCTCCAAATGGATCTCACCCTCCTCAACATCGGCTCATCACAACATACTTCACCAACTCCGATGGACCAGGTGACTTCGATCGAAAACGCCCCACATCATCCAGTTCGAACAGAAGCAAGGTCACTAGACAGCGCACCAATAGTTTGTCAGGGTTCCGAACTAGCAATGGGCAGAGACATATCATGGATTTTTTCAGCTTCGGTACTTCCACCTCAACTGTTAGGAGAGATTAGTTTCTAGGGGGTTCTTAGAGCTTGCCCCTCCTGGGCTGCTCCCTCCCCTCTCCTCTCTCTCCGTTCTTCTTGGCGTGCACTCCTCTCTGTTGGACTACAACCCTCCCCCCTCTGCTCTCCCTTTTCTTTTCTTTTCCCTTTCTCTTTGGCCCGTTTTTTGGGTTTCATCTTGTATTTATCTTCGTTCTTTTCTTTGTAGGGCTTTTTAGCCTGCTAGCTGGCAGTCATTATTGTCTTTCTTATAGTCCCTTGGGTCTTATTTTGGCCCATCGCGGACATTAATAATATATATTTCTGTTCAGTTTTTTGTTCTTTTTGATATCTAGTTATTGGATACTGTGATGACATACTCTTAGAAACACAACACCAAATGAAATATCAAGATGACTGTTATCTTTTTCTTATTATGTCAACTAGATCCTTCCTTACAGTATTATCATTCCATTCAATGCTCTTGAACATAGTTGAGAAAATCGAAATCGACACGGAAAACGATTTGAGAAAAATCGGGAATCGGCAAAAAAAGGGCAATTTTGCATTGAAAAAACTGAAGAAACTGCAAATTTTCATTGGAAAAAAGCCTTTTTTTATTCATATTACAATTTTTTGGAAAAAAATCTGCAAAAATCGTCTAGGCTGTGAATCTGGAAAAATTGGCTTAAATCGGGATTTTTTGCAGATTTTCTCAACCATGCTCTTGAATATCAACTGAATTTCTCATTTTGGTAACAGAGTGGGTGGAATTTGTAACTGATTCTCACTTCTAATCAGACTAATGGCTCTCTCGAAGGTCCTCCATTGTCAATTTATGTCTTTGCTTCCATTTCATTATATCCCTTCAGTCAAAGAGCTCTTTCTTTTCCCACTGAGTTCAAATTGTAGAAAAATTCAGCTTTATTCTTCTAAGCTGTCTCCAATGCCAGTTCATAGGTTTGGATTTTCTTCTTATGGTAAATAAGATCATCTGCTCCTGCCCTACCTATAATTGGCTTTGGTAGTCTTTTTTGGTAAGGCTCCCATGTTCTGCTCGTGAATGGAACATGTTGCATCTAGTTGTTGAGAAATGTAGCTCCTACAGGAACTTCTTGCACAAGCTTTAGTATGAACGTGCTAGAAGTGGTTCGATACATTTCGAATTCTATTTTGTAATTCACGTAAGTGATTCTATTTTGTAATTCAGATAAGTGATTTTCTATTTTTAACCATACATCTCAAGATGAGATGAGATGAGATCTAATCTTAGGGGTAGAGAGATTAGGGTTACCTTTTCAAGGATAAAAGGAGAAGGTCAAGAGTGTTTTACAAACAGAAAGAAAAGAAGGTGAACAAATTGCTGAAGGAGAATTGCAAGGCTATTGTGCAGAGGTGAAGAGTGATTTGCTGGCCAGAAAGGCAGCAAGAGAGCAGGCTGTCCTGCTGTAACTGTAACCTCCTCCATTATATAAAATATGCAGGTTCTGTAGTATATTTTCCGCTGTTCATTCTGTTTATTTTTCCAGCCATCTGTGTGACTGTTGTATGTTTAAAATAAATTCATCTCAGATCTGATTTTATTTAGAAATATAGGGCAGCAGTTATCTAGGGTTAGGAAAATTTACAGTTGTTTATATGATAAAATTTTGTTGGGAACTGAAGGGGCAGTTTTAGCAAGAATTTGTTGGGAACAGAAAAAGGAGTTTAGCAAAATTTGGTTGGTAACAGAGGGGCCAGTTTTAGCTTCAAATAATTTTCTTCTTTTCTGGCCTCAATGTTTTCTGCAATGCTATGCTGTCCTTGCTTAATCACAGGAGATGTATTTGCATCTCATGCAACTGCTCAAAATATAAGAAATGTCAAGGAAGAACGCACCATAAGCTATTAAGGGAGTAAAAGTTTCTATCAATGAGAGGAAATATTGAGGGCTACTAAAGTTTTATGGTGCTTCTTGTATGTGAATTGGCTTTCTGAGAATGATGCTGCTTCAATTTCTCTGCCTGCTAACCTATAATTAGTTTTATTAACAAAATGGTCGGTGGCACTTACCTATAATCAATCTCTCTCCACAATTATTATGCTGAATCTTGAAGGGTATCATGCAAATATTACCGTAAGAAGTTCAATGTGCATAATCGTCATTTATCTTGACATTATTAGCAGAAGAAGATTTGTCCTATCAAATCATGATGTTGAGACAGGTATTAAGCATTTTGCTAATGCGAAAGCATTTGATCCACATTATTTCATAGCTGAAATGATTAAATGGGGAGGTCCTTTAGTAAACATGCTGAAGGATATGTATAATCAAGCAATATGGATGGGTTTGCTCCATCATGGCAAGTCAGCAGGTATCTACAAAAATGGGGACATAAATAGTGTAAGAAATTACAGAATGATCATGGTGAGCGGCCTCGTTGTCAAGCTATTTGGTACCATATTAGAAAAGAAATTAGTAAATGGACAGAAGAAAGAAAAGTAAGGGCTCCTTCTGAAGCTGATTTTCGACCTGAACACTCAATGATTGACCATGTGGTTGCTCTTAGAGTTACTGATGTTAAAACATGAGGAAAGAGTAATATCACTTATCTTTACTTCGTGATATTATTGTCTATCTGGCCTAGACGTCTAGCAACCCAGACGTTTGGCCTAAGGCTTCGATACAATGTCAAGAATAAAATTATTAAAAAGGTATGGGAGATAAACAAAACTACACTTGTTTGAAAAGGTTTTGGGAGAAGTGGCAATATCAATAAATGAAAGCAATGAAACCAAGATAGTCACTATCGATTGAATTGGTGTAAAGGCAAGGTTACCCTTTTTCACGCACATTATTTGGTTTATTCATAGATCACTTAGAAGAGTGGATTGGTATAGTTGGGGGAGGTGGTGTATGAATTGCAGGGTATGCTTTATTGTTTTGGATTTATGCAGATGATTTGGTGCTATTGGCAAAATATAAAGATAGTTTACAAGGACATTTGATAGGTTTAAGTTGGTAGCTATGAAATGAAAGTTGATGTAAGCAAAACAAAGAGAATTGTTATGAGTTCTCGAGTTAAAGACAAGTATCAAATTTAAGCTGAAAAATTGGAGGTGGTTCCTTTTTACAAGTATGGGAACTTGGATTTGATTCTAGCTACAATTGGAATGCTTATGTAAAGTAATGCATAAAGGGAGGTAGGAAAGTTCTTTATGCTATACTAAATAAATGTAGACGAATGCAGTAATGGAATTGGAAATTAAGAAATTTTGTTTTTAAACATTAATCCAAACAGTAGTTTTATATGATTGTCTTGTTTGGGATCTAGCTTTATCAAAGGAAACTTGAAAAGAGGTTGAGAGAATCCAGAAATTCATTTTGCTTGAAAAACTAGGGGTTAAGGTTCAAACTACTTACCTCATGATCTAAGGAGAAACAAGAATGTTACCTTTAGGGGTTGGTTTGAAGATGGCATGCAATGGATTAAAACATGGGAAATTGATGGAAGTGATTTACCAAAAGATTCATAAGGAACTTGAGACTTAATACAAAAATAAGAATAGATATTTCTGGGTAAGATCTTAGTGAGAAAATGGAAATGTACAACTCTGAGAAAAATACAAGGTTACCTACAAAGAGCAAATCAGTTCTATGAGAAGATCTCGATACAAAAAGGATATATTATCAACCAATTTAGACTAAGTTCTCATCATCTTGCAAGTGAAACAGGAAGATGGAAATATGTTAATTGAGAAGAACATCTTTCTTTACTATGAAAGGAGAAATTGAGGACAAGAAACTTGTGATGTTATATTGTTCTGCATACCAACATCTAAGAAAAAACACTTGTTGTAACATGATGACTTGAGCAGCTTCTACAAGTTATTTTGTCATCAACATGAGTGGGTGGATATCTTAAGGAGGTTTTGGAACATGACAGAAAAAACGCAGAAAAGATCTTTGTGGATTAATGTAGCGACAATATTGAAGTTACAGCTGAGCTCCAGAAAAAAGGAAAACTTATTTATGTAATCCATTTTTCTATTTTCTTTTCTGTCCCGTAGATCCTATTGAGTATTCTCTGGACAAAATAAAAAATATTTCATTTCAATTTTATTAGACTTTTTTGTCTTCTCTGAATATCATGTCTTTCCTGAAAGCACTTTATCTATTTCTATTAACATCATGTCATGGCATGTGTGTGGGGGGTAGTTGGCCCTCTTGCTTTCTAACCGGTTCATGTGATGTTCTTCTTATACAAGCTGTTTATTTCTAGTGGCATATTCCTATGATGGAATTTTGTTCCACATTAATACCTCTTATTCTTTTGTTTGCTGATTGCTATTACATATTACTGATTTTGCAGTATTCAGCAAGAAGCAATCAAGAAGTTTAAAACGCAAAACAAGACAAGCTAAAGCTTTGGAGAATGCAAAAAAGGCGCCCAAAACTTTCATGGAGTTGTTACAGGAGGTCTGAAGGAACATTTGCTCCTTTTCTAGTATAGAGCTTCTTTCCTGAGTCATGTACTGCATTTTTTTTTTGTTGTGTACAGTCCCTTTGAAAGAAAGACATAAGTGCATACACTGTTTACATGAAGCCCTGGGGTTTGTTCATACTATGTAAACAGTTCAATATGAGATGCTTGCCTATGAAGTAGGATGACTAATATGCATCTCTAATTTGTTTGTTATTTGTTACTACAGGCAAACTTGGAAGCTGTACCTCCCCATGTGCCAACGTATTTGAAGGCTGCTGTGGGTCCTTCCAGTTTTACAGCACGTCGACATTTCTGTAGTGTTTGTGGTTATATTGCTCCTTATACATGTGTACAATGTGGGGCTAGGTTTTGCTCACACCGATGCCAAGTCATACATAATGATACACGTTGCTTGAAGTTTGTTGCTTGATAAGCAACTTAGTGTACAAGTTTGTGTGATAGGTGACTTGATACCATGTAGAAAAGGGCTCAAAGGCAGATGCCTCTTCATAAATAGTTATTTGATAAAGGAAGATAGTAAATCAGAACTAAAGACTCTCAAAGTCTTTAAAGCAAAAGATAAAATGTACGCTCATTTGGTACTAGTTTTCTGCCTTTTCAAACTGCGGAATTTCAATCCTGCACTAGATTGTACATTCAGATTAAAGATAGAATTTTTAACAATTTTATTTGCACTGAAAACCTTGGACCATCTGGACTCTGCAGCTTCGGGTGCTTTCTATTTGCTGATAAGAACAAATAGATGGCAAGCAATATGCTTTTGGAACATAATATTTATTCTTATGTGTTTTAAAAAATACTTTTTTAAATAACCCATAGAAAATGACTATATATACAACCAGAGCTAGGTATACTAGGTATTGAAGTGGAACAGAATTCCATCATAGGAATATGTCATTGGAAATAATAGCATGTAAAAAGAAAAGCATCACAATGACTAGTTAGAAATCAAGAGGGCCAACTACCCCCACACTCATGCAGCAACACGATGTTAAAAGGGTTGAGGAATCCCAAATAAGTGGGACCATGGGCTTGCACCTTTAAGCCTGCTACCCCATTGGCAAAGAGTTTGGCAAGTAGTGGGGCTCATAAACCACTCAAGTCCTACAACTAGACCAATGTGAACTTATTAGCATAGGTACACACTACACTAATTAAGGAGAACAGGGTATTAAAGAGGAATGAAATTCCATCATAGGAATATGCCATTGAAAATAACAACTTGTATAAAGAAGAGCATCATAATGACCAATTAGAAATCAAGAGGGCCAACTACCCCCCACACATGTTGCGACTCGATGTTAATTGAGGTGAGGAATCCCACATAAGCAGGACAGATGGCTTGCACCTCTAAGCCTGTTACCTCATTGTTGAAGAGTTGTGCAAGTGGTGGGGTTCATAAACCACTCAAGTCCCACAACCAAATCAATGTAGGATTATTAATACATGCACACACTACACTAATTAAGGAGAACTAGGTATTAAAGTGGAACAAAATTCTATCATAGGAATATGCCACTCAAAATAATAACTTGTGGAAAGAACATCATAATGACTCGTTAGAAATCAAGTGGGTCAACTAGCCCCACATGAATGTTGCGACTTGGTGTTAATAGGGATGAGAAATCCCACATAAGCTGGATCGAGGGCTTGCACCTCTAAGCTTGTTACCCCATTGGCAAAGAGTTTGGCAAGTGGTGGGGCTCATAAGCTGCTCAAGTCCTACAACTAGATAATATGGGATTATTAACACAAGCACACACTAAACTAATTAAGGAGAAACACAATTTAAAGTGGAATGAAATTTCATCATAGGAATATGCGACTGGAAATAATAACTTATAGAAAGAAGAGCATCATAATGAGTGATTAGAAATCAAAAGGGCCAACTACCCTCCCACACATGCGTCGATTCGATGTTGATAGATGCGAGGAATCCCACTTAAGCGAGACTGAGGGCTTGCACCTCCAAGCCTACTATCCCATTGGCAGAGTTTGGCAAGTGATGGGCTCATAAACCACTTGGGTCCCACAACCGGATCAATGTGGGATTATTAACACAAGTATACACTACACAAATTAACGAGAACTAGGTATTAAAGTGGAATGAAATTCCATCATAGGAATATGCCACTGGAAATAACAGCTTGTAGAAAGAAGAGCATCACAATAACTAGTTAGAAATCAAGAGGGCCAACTATCCTCCACACACATGTCGTGACTTGATGTTAATAGGGGTGAGGAATCCCACCTAAGTGGGGCTGAGGGCTTGTACCACTGAGCTTGCTATCCCATTGGCAAAGAGTTTGGCAAGTGGTGGGGCTCATAAACCACTCAAGTTTCACAACTTGATCAAAGTGGGAATATTAAAACACAAACACACTACACTAACTAGGAGATATAATGTGTAAAGTTGCTTTCCCAGCTTGTAGAATTTTATTTCACTTTAGATTGTTGTTTAGAATCGTGACAAGTGTTTTTTTTTTTCCTTTGACAATCATATACTGATCTAATGCCTTGAACCATGGTCTTAAGAATACAAAGATGATAAATTATATACTTGTGGAACACAATATGCACCTTTTATATGTTATATTTGTCTAATATGGAAAGCTAGTTTCAGACTCAACTCAAAGTGGCAGAATCAGTTTCCCAAGTAGACCCAGATTTGGAGTGAACTCAACTTTAAGATTTGGTCTGCAAATCTGAAGTTCATAAAATATTATTTTTTTTGGTGATGACATTTACTCCACAAAGAGAAATAGGTTTCATGTGGCTATTAGTGTGACTCTTGGTTGTTATTGTGGGATATTATTATTTTTGTTATGAGTATTTAAAGAGAATCTTATACTTGTATGTATGCATATGTAGGCGTTTTTAGGACAAATTGTGCGAGATACAAAGATGCTTTTTTGGGACAATAGAACATGTTTTTGATATGGCAACATGTGTCCTGGAGATGGCAGGATGTCTCTCCAAGACGACTCTTGTTAATTGAGACACATCTCCATGGAATATTGGTAGGCGTGGTTCCACCAATAGTTAAGATGCTCATTGTTTTTTTTTTGAAAAACTTGACGAGTCTATGCCTAATTCAACCCAAACAAGTTGTTTGGAATCTACTCATGATTTTTTGGGACTCATTGATTTTTTTTTAACTTGAAAAAACTTAGACTCGAGAAAAAGTTGCTAGACCTACAAGTCTCGTGGGAAAAACTTGGTTGTAGTGGAATATGTCTAGACATACAAATAATTGTTTTTCTTTTTTTAAAGTGTTGGTTTTGCTTATTTTGTTTCCAATGACAAAAAGAGGTGAGAGGAGATAAAGGCAGCAACAAAAAATATGCATTTGTATCCTTAAACTTGAATCTTTTTCAGATTCAAGAATCTAACCATTCAACGCTTGGAGTTGAGGTTAAAACATGAAGTTTTAATTGTCAATGGTTAAACCCTCGTTTTTGTTTTTGTTCGTTTGAGTATTTAATTACTTGGTGATTGTCTCTATGTGGAACTGCATTGAAAATGACCTAGAAGAGAGACACAACGTGGAAGCATGTGGAGGGTGGTTCGAAGAAGGGGGAACTCTACTACAACTATTGTGATACCAAAATTTATGGAAGCATCGACCACCTCAAATATCTCTTGGCAAGGCACAAGGGCCATGATGTCACATGTGATAATATGGAGGTTGAAGTTTCGAGGGAATGCATTGCCCTCCTAGATGATTATGAAGAAAAGAAAGATCAAAAGAAAATAACAAGCCATGTAGTGGTTGACTCTTCTTTCATCTCCTATGGAGTGGCTGACTCTTCTTTCATCTCCTATGAAGGCTAGCAACCAAAGCCCTTGGCACTAATGTTACCATGCATTGACAATGGCAAATCCATGGAGTAGGGCAAAATCATCCTTTTTTGTCCAATGTAACACTCCAAGGTCACAATTGAGGCCATTACCATATAAAACCAGGAGAAGCACAAGGTCGTGAGGAGGGCTTGTGCAATCTTTTGTTTTTTTCCTCTTTCCCATCAATTTGATGAGGTCTCCATATTGGTAGGGAATGGTAGCCGCCTTGACCATTTGTGGCCCATGATTTAAGGTGCCCTCTAATGATAATTTTAGGGGCCTTCTCTTGAATAAATTTGGGAGAAAAAAGGGTTGCACAATCATGTCTAATGGGTGGACCAATGAGAAGAATTAAACGTTGATCAAATTTTTAGTTGATTCTATAGGAGGAATAGTGTTCCTCGAGAAAGTGGATGCATTGACATAAGTTAAAAATGCTAAGATGCTTGTTAGGTTGCTAGGGGAGGTTGTGCAGGAGGTAAGAGTGTAAAACATTGTCCAAGTAATCATGGACAACAAAACATGTGGCCATAGGAAAAGCTTTGGAGGAGAGGTTCCCTACCATTTTTGGACACCATGTGCAATCCATTGTCTCGATTCACTTCTCAAAGACATTGGAAAATTACCTTGGGTGCAAATAAGGCAAAATGCATCACAAATTTCATCTACGACCATGTGTGGGTCCTCTAGCTGATGAGGCAATTCACTAATGGAAGGGAGCTTGTGCGAGTAGGAGTGATTATCTTCCACAATCTCCATCACATTTCAGAGCTTGTTTGATGCAAAGGGGGTGTTGAAGAGGATGTTTGTGAGTGAGGAGTGGACAAGAGAAGGTGCTAGATATTGGTTCTCCAATGAGGGCAAGAAGGCGTACGTGCATGTGTTTAAGGACACACTGTGAACGACTATGAATGATGCAATTAAGGAACAAGACTCACGCTACTTTTTTTTTTAATTTGCAAATTTTGGATTCTAATCTAAATTGCAAATAACTAACAATAATTAAAACCTGTTTTTTGACACCAAGTGTCAGAGCCTTTGGTGAGGGTTCTTTGTCTTTGTCTTGTTGGTGGAAAAAAATTACACATGGGGTATATATACGAGACCATGGATAGGACCAAATAGACTATTGCCTCATTTCTTAAATATGAAGAGTCCAAATACCTTCTAATTTGGGAAATAATTGGTTATCATTAGACTTAACTGTATAGGGCATTATATGTGGTGGGGTACTACCTCAACACTGAATTCTTTTAAGCAAATCAGTTGATGCTAATTATAAGACAATGGCAGACCTTTAACACTACCTTACCAAGATGGTGCTTGATCAAGGGCTTCACAATTCAATAATAGACTACTTGCAAGTTACAAGGCCTATGACGGTTACCTTTTCAAGACCTTGTAGTGCATTCAAGGACAATTGAGAGGTTAGGTAACCTATACAAATCGACTTTAAAATTCAATCATTTATTATTGATTTCGATTTCGATTTTAAAAATAATCTCAATTTGCATAAATTCATTTTTTTTCTTGAGTTTTCTAGATTAATGGTGGGATAACTTTGTTGTCTATACACCCAATCGCCAATACTTTTCCATTAGAATTTTATGTCAACCATATAGCACTTTGGTTTGTGAGTGCAATTGAAATATTTTTGAGCACATTCACTCCAAGAAGTGCAATAAACTCACATCAAAAGGTGAATGACCTTGTTTTTGTTCATTGTAACCTTCCCTTCCACCATAGACAAATAGTGGGGTCAAATTTTGATGTGATTAATTTAGATGAGATTGATCCATCATTTGATTGGATCACAGAGCTAAAGCATCGAGAGCAGAGTCTCTTTTCAATCGATGATTTCAAAAGTAGGGAATGAGAGGTAGTGGCAAAGGCATAAGAAGAGGCATAAGCACAAAGAAAGGACTAAAACTAGGACAAAGAGAAAAGGCATTGCTAGATGCTATATAAATGAGGTGGCCTAATTAGTCATTTTGAGATACTTTTTTATATGATATTCAATATAAAAATATTACTTGGCATTAAATTTTCTTTAATTGATGTGTTTCATGTGTATTTTGAGGTTTTATAACTTAGAGTATTTATTTTGGATGTGTATAAAGTTTTTTTTTTCAATGTATGGGATTGAAATGGGCCTCACTCGTATTACATCATCACCACATAGTGGTATTACAACAAAGCTTGGATATTATCCATGTATTGTTTGACAAGATTCGAACCTGGGTCTCATTGAAATGTTGAGGAATCTAACCGATTGAGCTAATGCCACTTGATTGTGAAGCTTAGTACATTGGTTACTATATCCAAAACTAATATTTTAATGAATTGACTAACTATTGTACATGTACAAATGTGCATCATTTTCATTTAAGTATGCTGGAAATGAATGTTATAGATAATTTTATTTTATAAATACTTTAAAGATATTTAGTTTGTATGAAACATATTATTTGTAGTTTAAGGTTTTATAACTTAGAGTATTTATTTTGTAGTTTGTTTTATAACTTTTGTTACACCTTATTACTCTTATTGAACTTAAGCACTTTCTAATTTGATGAGGTCCTAATGGTTGTATTTCTTTTGTCCCTTTAATGTGGTTTTGAGACAAGTATACCAATTAATTTCCAACTCCTTATAATCCTTAATGAACCTCCTTTTTTAGCCTTTGATATTTTATAGTTTAGTATTTCAAGCTATGAACTAGGGGACCCTACTAAGTAATCTAAGGCTTTGAATCATGTAGATATACATATGAAATATTGAAATTAAATAAAACACAATTAAATGAATAACCAAAATGACAAATGTAGGTACCTCAAAGGGATCACACAATTTGATTGCTTAGAGTTCCTCTCATCTTACAACTCAGATTTTGGCTGATGTTGCTAGTAGTCTTCCATATTCAAAGTTTACCCAATTGTTTGGTCGATAGGGAGATATATAGGAGATGATAAAATGAGGGATGTAAACAAATATTTACCTTCGGCATGCCCATTGACGATTGTACATCTTATATTTTTTTGTCATATTATTGATATTGATATTTTGGACTATTATCTTTGGCCTTTTCACTCATTTTCTTTTTCTTTCTGTCTTTTGTTTCTTTTTATAGTAAATTTCATTTTTTTATTACTTGTGGCAAGGTATAAAAAATACTATTAATGGTACAACCTTTTCTAAATAAAGCAAAATAGCTAGTGATCACATCATATAAGCAATGAGTCACTATTATGTCATGTAGTGTAATGTAGCATGCATGCAATTGAAAGTAGGACTTAATAATAACTACTTATAGGAAGTCAAAGAGACTCACTTTTGTTACAAGCAAAATGCTTATTAAGGGGATATTTAGATGGATTAATAGAAGCGCCTAAGAGGAAAATGAGCCTTAGTTTGAAAATCACAAGTTTAGTCTTCCTTGTTAGATATTATATAAGCTTTTGTATTTTCTTTTTGAACATAGTATAAAATTGTTATCTTTTCCAAGGTTTTATCCAAGTAATGCATGAACTCAAGTGCATATAGTAATATTTGTAGGATGTAATGCTCAAATATATACTCCATGAAGGAGGCTCAATTATCAAGAATGTGTGCTCAATGAAGGAGACTCAAATAACAATTATGTATAATCTCATAGAAATGTTAAGATGTAAAAGTGCATGATCTAACATAGATAATGAAGTAGGTAAAAATGGTGCACCTAATTATGAGCAACAATATATGTATCTATCATTTATAGCATATGAGCATCAAACGGAAGCATGCATGCGAAAATGAAGCAATACCAAACAATAAGGAGTGAAATGAAAAAAGTCTCTTTCTTATTAATTTGGCAGATCAAATCCAAGGTTACACAGAAATCCCCTTGAGGGCTCAAATGTGATACAATTTTTACAAATTTTGGGTGCCCAAGGAGCAAATCCTTCAAGAAATTCGGGTGCACATCCAGTGTCTTTCCTCGTACCCACAATCGAGGTGGGCGGGCCAATGCCGCCGCTACTTGTATCTATGATATTGATGTCTGATATTCCTTCCCAATGAATTATAGGAACCTACACCTGCACACAAGGAAGCAAAAAGGGTCAAATAGCAAGGGCGTGTGAAGGAAATAATGCAATCCCCACAGACACAAAATGGCGTATATATTAAAAATATATCAAATCAACTCAGAATGACTTGAAAATTTATTGGGATGTTAAATAAGAGGTTTTAAGGAGATATCACCAAAATAAGATCTGAAATTGCATCCGTAGACCCCTCGATTTTGCGTCGCCCGCCTACAACCTACGAAGACCAAGATAAACAATTACCGCACCTAAACATGTCCAAAACACATGAAATTTCTACAGAATGCATAAATAAACATTTTAAGACAACCCATGTGGTTATATTTTAAATATTAGGAGCATATCCACCTGCATGCAACTGGGGTGCCCAGATGGGCCATGTGAACCTGCAAAACCTTAAAAATGCAATATCTCGGCCAATTTAACTCCAAATTGCATGAAATTTGAACTGAAGAATCATATTATAGTCTAGAATAATAATGAAACTGTGTAAGGATTTTTACTCGTCTCGGGGGGGATGGTGGTGACTGCAAGTAATTGGAGGGCACCTTGGGAGGGGATACCCACCAATTATGCACACTTTTTGCTATCAATAACACTGGGGAATTATCCTAAATAGTATAAGAGGTGTTGTCATCGAATTTGGTGAAGAAATTCACCCATATGGAAAAATTATGCTCAAAGGACCCTCTTGATGTCACCCAGTAACCTCTGTCGCTAAGAGGAGATTTTAAGGGCAAGAGAGCACAATAAAGTGAGGGGAAATATTGGTAGCACTCCGTTGCATATCCTAGAAATCTTCTCCCTATTTTTGTGTTGATATTGAATCTATTTTATATCCCAAAGGGGCTCATGTGCAAAAAGGCATGCAATGGCATGCATGGCAGGAGACGCCATTTGTCAAAAAGGAGGCATGCATTGGGTGTGGAAGATAATATCCATTTTGGACCTCCATTATGAAGCATGTCATAAGGATTCAGTGCCCTCTGACCCACATTCTTCAATTGGCGGGGTAAATGGTAATTTCTAGGTGCCATTTGTCCCAGATTTGACTTTTTCTGGGTCAAACTTGCTCACCGTCCCACCCTGGGACGATGGCTCACCACCATCCCAGGGTGGGACGATGGGAATATGCCACCGTACCAGGGTGGGACGATGGTGAATTTTGGGCCAAAATCTCCAAAAATTAGGCGAAAGCCTCCAAAACCTCTTCCGAAGTGGCTAGAACCACTGTGAGCCTTCTAAGGGCTGCCAAAGGGGCCATATGATGTCAATTTGATCATTGTTTGTGGATGCTTAATCGGGTTTACCATATTTTAGTGTCTACAGATGCCCCTTTTTGAGATGTATTGTGTTTAGCACAGCGCTGAGTAAAAATAGATAACTAAAATATTGAATGATTAAGGTTACTTGATAATCTAATCAACTTTAGATGCCCCAATCATGAAAAGGGCGTGCATTATTGAGTCCTTGTTTTTGACTCGCTAAATGAGCGTGCCTAGGCTTAAAAATTATCTGTCATGAAGGGACAAGGCCCATGACTTCATGATGCCAATAATGTCAAGTGTTATGATGTGATATTGTGTGCTTGTTTGCTGCCCCAAGTAGGGGTGTGATTGTCTTTCTCAAATATTCGTTGAGAGACCGCAATTTGCATAATTGAGTGTTTAATTTTTTATTTTGATTATGAATTTGTTAAGTATGAATACCCCTCAAGTTATGAGTTGTTGATGGAATGACCTAGTGAGAAAAGCGATGAGTCGCTTGACCCAGATTTGGATTAATTTTGGTACGTTTTGGATATTTTATTTAGCTTTTTGTGTTGTTTTTGTTGTGTTTTAATTATTTTTGAATTTTTGAGTTTTTATGAGATTTCATAGAAGAAGACCTCGTCAACATTGGATGCCCCAACCATGGAAAGGGTATGCCTCTCGGAATTAATGCCTTCGATAATTTAAGGAACTTGATTTTGGTGTTCTTTGGCATATTGGTAAACAAGCTTAAGTATAATCCTAGCCTTGGTGGTAGTTGGAAGATGATCTCAAGTCTACGCTTTAGCCTAGCCTTAATGGAAATTAGGAGATAAGCTTAAATCAAATCCTAGCCTTGATGGTGATTTGGAGATAAGCTTAAATCAAATACTAGCCTTGATGGCAATAGGAGATAAGCTTAAATCAAATCCTAGCCTTGATGGCAATAGGAGATAAGCTTAAATCAAATCCTAGCCTTGATGGCAATATGAGATAAGCTTACTAGTTTGGTTGAATTTGATTTTGATCTTTTGTTTATTTGCCCCAAACAAAGGGGGTGCATGATTGTCTTTGTCAATGATTCACAATATGAACACGATTAACTTGATTAAGTTATCCATTGTTGATTTGGATTAAACATGTTGTTATTATGACCAATGGACTTAGTGGATGCCATTGGGGTATTTGGGGTGACCAAAGGGTTTATGGATACCTTTGGAGCTTTTGGGTGACCAAAGGGTTTATGGATACCTTTGGGGCTTTTTGAGGTTGATTGCTTAATTGTTTGATTGTTGATTAGGGGAGGTATGATACCAATAATGCCCCAGTTGATGTTACAAAAATGTTTGCTTGATTTGCAATTATGATAATTTGGAGTGTTATATGCATTATGTGTTATGATATATGGATGCATTGATGGAGGCATGTGTTGTACTATGATGTTATTTGATGATATGCAATGTGTGTATGCATACTGAAATGGATGATATATTAATGTGTATTGATGGAATATGAACACTATATGACATGCTATGTTAGCACCATAGACTATATAGAATTCATCAATTCATGTGGAATATTGTCATGAGACTATGTAATGGATTTGTGCAAATGGAAACTGATATACATGTGATAAAATGGAATGAATAAAATGAATGTTCTAGAAGGCCTATGAGGTTTTCATGAGACTAAAACACTATTCAACTGATCAAAAGTTGTATACTAACCATGCAAGACTTTTTGACAAGGTATGAATCTGCTAGGACGACCAAGGTACTTCATATCCCTGTGTGTGCAAGTGAGTTCATTCTTGTGAAATGCATAAGGATACCACCAGTGCCAAGTAGGCTCTCAACCAAACCTGTACTGAGGATCACCAAATGAATGCCACCATCCTAGGTTTCATACTAAGTATGACTAAACCACTAGGCAATCTAGGTTACCAAAGCTAGCTCATCCACATGCAAACATTGGTCGACACATATGCCCAAAAGCTAATGTGGCAGACATATCGTCATGCAGGAGGCTACCACCATTGACGGATAGGCTATCCACCAAACCCAGTAATGAGGATCACCTGATGGTTTTCCAAATGCTGAGAGTTCCAGGGATTCAAGTTTGACTCCCTACTTTCTTCAATTTTATTGGGATACTTGCTCTCATATGAAGTGATAAGAATCATTGTTTATTTTTCTCTTTTTAGTGATAATAATCACTGTTTATTTTGAGTTTTTTCTTTTTCTCTTGAGCAAGGGATTTGAATTTTGAGTGATAGGGATAACTGTTTCTTGTGCCTTTTGATGTATGCACTTTTTGATTTTTGTACTTTGAATTTTTGCTTTGTGGGGGTTTGCAAATTTAGACTGTTGCAAACATGTGAAAATGTGGGATTTTGATGGAAAAAAAATGGGGGAAAACCACTTATTGTTGTGGGGGGAATTGGGTAGGGGAGAACTTGTCCTTTTGCCAACTCTCAACATTCTTGAACCATTCGCACAGGGGGATGAGCAGGATGACCTTTTTGCTTAAGGTAACCTAGACCACTTCATGGATTTCATCTGACTTTGTGCAAAACTTGGATTGTTAATGATTAATTGTGTTTGGGATGTGGTGTACACAAGGCATAATCTAAGCAAGATTCTACCTCCTAAAAATCGTGCTAGCTTTCTACAAAATCTGAGTAGAGACTGGATATGGCTGAGTGATCGAAAACCCTACTGACATTCTAAAACAAATGGCTAAGTGAAGGGAATATACACGACTATGGAAACATGAAAAAAAATGTGGGTGAAAATGATAATTGCGGCATTGAACTATGAGTACTTTCACAACATTGATTTTGAGCGATAAGTGGTGTATCATCATGGTGCTAGACATGTATGAGCAACTCTAAAATGTAAAGTGCTAATGATGAATATGCCTAAATGCAAGCGACAATAATATGCAATGGGATGCAATGTGATGTGATGCAATATTTTTGAATTTTTGAAATTTTGATGATGTGTTTTTTTGAAATTTTGATTGATATGTATATACATGTGACCAACAGGCTTATTTGGGGGTCATTGGGGCATTTGGGGGGGACCAAAGGGCTTATGGATTCCTTTGGGGATTTTAGGGTTGACCTAGATGATCATAGATAGTCTAGGAGCGTTTTTATTTGACCTAGATGGTGAGAACCCGCTAGGAGCCTTTTGGGTGACCTAGACAGGTAGCGGCCCTTAAAAAGTGTCTACGAGTGCCTAGGGGTATTTGGTTTTGACCAAAGGGTTTATGAGTGCCTTTGGGGCTTTTAGGGTTGACCTAGATGATCGTAGATAGTCTAGGAGCATTTTTATTTGACCTAGATAGTGAAAACCCGCTATGAGCCTTTTGGGTGACCTAGACATTCAACGACACTTAAAAAGTGTCTACAACTACCTAAGGATATTTGGTTATGACCAAAGGGTTTATGGATACCTTTGGGGATTTTAGGGTTGACCTAGACGATCATAGATAGTCTAAGAGCATTTTTACTTGACCTAGACGATGAAAAACCGCTAGGAGCCTTTTGGGTGACCTAGACGGTCGATGACACTTAAAAAGTGTCTACGACTGCCTAGGGGTATTTGGCTATGACCACAGGGCTTATGGATACCTTTGGGGCTTTTAGGGTTAACCTAGATGATCGTAGATAGTCTAGGAGTGTTTTTACTTGGCCTAGACGGTGAAAACCACTAGGAGCCTTTTGGGTGACCTAGACAGGCCAACGACACTTAAAAAGTGTCTACAACTTCCTAGGGGCATTTGGCTATGACCAAAGGGCTTATGGATGCCTTTGGGGCTTTTAAGGTTGACCTAGACGATTGTAGATAGTCTAGGAGCGTTCTAGGTTGACCAAGCGATATGTAGACACCCTTGGAGCTTTTTTGTAACTTTGCTTACTTTGTGTTCTTAGGAGGAAGGTGCAATACCTTATATACCCCCAACATTTACTGTGATTGATGCAATATTTTTGAATTTTTGAGATTTTGATGATGTGTTTTTTTGAATTTTTGATTGATATGTATATACATGTGACCAACGAGCTTATTTGGGGGTCATTGGGGCATTTGGGGGGGACCAAAGGGCTTATGGATGCCTTTGGGGCTTTTAGGGTTGACCTAGATGATCATAGATAGTCTAGGAGCGTTTTTATTTGACCTAGACGGTGAGAACCCGCTAGGAGCCTTTTGGGTGACCTAGACGGGTAGCGGCACTTAAAAAGTGTCTATGATTGCCTAGGGGTATTTGGTTGTGACCAAAGGGTTTATGGGTGCCTTTGGGGCTTTTAGGGTTGACCTAGATGATCGTAGATAGTCTAGGAGCATTTTTATTTGACCTAGATAGTGAAACTCGCTATGAGCCTTTTGGGTGACCTAGACATTCAACGACACTTAAAAAGTGTCTACGACTACCTAAGGATATTTGGTTATGACCAAAGGGTTTATGGATGCCTTTGGGGCTTTTAGGGTTGACCTAGACGATCGTAGATAGTCTAAGAGCATTTTTACTTGACCTAGACGATGAAAAACCGCTAGGAGCCTTTTGGGTGACCTAGACGGTCGATGACACTTAAAAAGTGTCTACGACTGCATAGGGGTATTTGGCTATGACCACAGGGCTTATGGATACCTTTGGGGATTTTAGGGTTAACCTAGATGATCGTAGATAGTCTAGGAGTGTTTTTACTTGGCCTTGATGGTGAAAACCACTAGGAGCCTTTTGGGTGACCTAGACAGTCAACGACACTTAAAAAGTGTCTACAACTTCCTAGGGGCATTTGGCTATGACCAAAGGGCTTATGGATGCCTTTGAGGCTTTTAAGGTTGACCTAGACGATTGTAGATAGTCTAGGAGCGTTCTAGGTTGACCAAGCGATATGTAGACACCCTTGGAGCTTTTTTGTAACTTTGCTTACTTTGTGTTCTTAGGAGGAAGGTGCAATACCTTTTATACCCCCAACATTTACTGTGATTGATGTGATATTTTTTTGCGACTAAAAGAGAAGAGAAAGAGCAAGAAAGAAAAAGTGTCACGATTTCGTGACATGTCGTCCTTTCGTGGCCAAAAGTGAAGACCAAGAGCAAGAAGGAAAAGTGGCGTGATTTCGCAACATGTCGCATTCTCGCGACCAAAAAAGAAGTGAAAGAGGAGGAAGGAAAAAGTGTCGCGATATCGCGACATGTTGAGCATGAAAGAAAAAGTGTCGCGATATCGCGACATGGAAAAAGTGTCACGATATCGCGACATGTCGCATTTTCGCGACCAAATGAAAAGAGAAAGAGCAAGAAATAAAAAGTGTCACGATATCGTGACATGTAAGAAAGAGTGTCGTGATATCGCGACATGGTGAGCAAGAAGGAAATAGTGTCGCTTTTTGGCGATGTGTTGAACATGAATGAAAAAGTGTCACGATTTCGTGACATGTCGGATTTTTACGTCCAAAAGAGAAGAGAAAGAGTAAGAAGGAAAAAGTGTCGCGATTTCGTGACATGTCGGTTTATCGTGACCAAAAGAGAAGAGCAAGAGCAAGATGGAAAAAGAGTCGCGATTTCGCAACATGTCATCCTGTCGCGACCAAAAGAGAAGAGAAAGAGCAAGAAGGATAAGTGTCACGATATCGCTACATGTCGCATTATCGCGACCAAGAGAGAAGAGAAAGAGGAGGAAAGAAAAAGTGTCACGATTTCGTGACATGTTCAGAATGAAAGAAAGGGTGTAGCGATATCACGACATGTCACTTTTTCGTGACCAAAAGTGAAGAGATTAAGCAAGAGGGAAAAAGTGTCGCGATATTGCGACATGTCAAATTTTCGCGACCAAAAGAGAAGAGAAAGAGCGGAAAGGAAAAGTGTCACGATTTCACGACATGTCGCTTTTTAGTGACCAAAAAAGAAAAGAAAGAGGAGGAAGGAAAAGTGTCGCGATATCGCGACATGTCACAGTTTCGCGACCAAAAGAAAAGAGAAAGTGTTAGGAGGCGATAGTGTCGACTGCCTATGTTCTAAGGTGGGTGTAATATTTTGTAAGGGTGCTGCTCTTTGTTGGCTGTGTGACCTTAGTAGGGGGCTAAGGACAGATGGTCCATATTGAGATCAAGTCCCATTTCAGTGTTGTGCTATTTTTGTAATAGGTTTTGGGTCAACCTGTAAAACCCGGTTGTAATGAATATGTACCTTAATTATAAAAAAAAAATTGATGCGATGTTAAACATGACCTATCCTAATGCAAGTATAATGGCTGAAAAATACCTAATGCAATGCAATTAAAGTATGCAAGGGTACATGCCAAATGTTTTTGTGTTTTAATGTTTTGCAATATTTTTGAAATTTTGATTATTTTGAATGTTTGTGGATTTTGACATTTTATGATTTGTTTGGATTTTTGGTGTTTTAAATTGTTTTTGAATTTTGAGTGTTTTGCAAGGGGGAAGGCACGATACCTTAGGCACCCCTAGTGTGTGTGCTACTCAATGAAGGTGAGAAAGGTGTGATATCGTTAGAGTTCTCACTATGATTCATTGGTTGTGATGTAGATGGTGGGGAAGGTATGCTACCTTTGGGTTGCTCAAAGTGGTTGGCAGATGTTGTGCTTGCTTCATGTATGGGCCAGAGGTCTTGGAAGTCTCCTATCGGTTGGTTTTTAGGAGCAATTTGATTGCCCACTGGAAGATATTGCCTCTTGATCATATCCTGAACTAAATATTTGAAGGGATAACATGTATGGATGTCATGACCTCTTTGTCTATGGTAAACACAGTATAGATCTTTCCTGTGTGCCTTTGATCTACGTTTGTTAGGTTTCAATGGATGGATACCGGGAAGTGTGATTGCTCATGCCTCATACAATCGATTGAAGATTGATGCTAATGGCTCTGAAAAATGAGTATATTGTCTTTCCTTTTGTTGCAAATGGTTTTTGGCCAACGGGGGCTAAGCCTGGTAATTAGGTTGCACTAGTAGTTGCGGTGGGGGAGCTTGATTTAAGGGTTCAGGGATGCTTAGAACCACTTGATTGATTGGGGTGACATTTTGCTGCGTGTTACCACCTTTAATGTTCTTGTTTGGTTGTTCCTATTTGTGGAGTCGTACATCACCCTCTTGGACCTTGATGTCCTCAATTATTTGGGCTTGTGCTAAGGCCTCCTCGAATGTTTGATATTGTTGTAATTGTAAAAGAAGTGAAATCTGCTTTGAACAACTTCTAGTAAACATTCGGATGAGTTCTGTTGTGGGTAGGGTGAAAGGTAGTTTTAACATCACCTTTCTCCATCTATTACCATACTCCATGACTGGCTCATCATCAAGTTGATGAAGGCTAGACAAGTTAGTCAAGTTTGTCCTTTTCTTAGCGCTAGAGGCAAAACGTCCCAAAAATGCATTGGCCAATTTCTCAAAGGTGTTTATGCTATGACATGGTAGATGATTATACCATTCTAAAGCATCTCCAAATAATATTGTAATGAAGATTCTCAACATCAAAGGATCATAATCTTGAAGATGAGAGCACTTAAGAATGAAGCTTATCACGTGCTCTTCTGCATCTTCATCATCTTTGAAATCTTCAAGTTTGGGTATCTGGAAATTCGATGGGTATGTCAGTGATGACACTGATTGATGTACAGGCTGATTACTAAGTCTGCTTTAGTGTGGGTTTTTGATAACCCAAAATTTGATCTGGCTTTTCTAATGCCTTCAACCGATTAGCTAGCACTTTGTATGGCCCTGACGACATAATATGATCATCCTGTTGTCGCCCTTTATTAGACGAAGGAGGTCACTTTTGATGTTGAGGTGGATGATAAATATGATCATCAGGTACCTCATCATAACTGGGTTCAGGGTAGGCATCTATTTGATCCTGATTTTCCCATTGGGACTCTTCATATGATTCCTCCTAGTATTGATATTGTTATTGTTGAGGAGTATGAGGCTTTTGATGATAACTAGATAATGACCTTTGATGTTGAATGCGAGTTTGGTGTGGCCGAGGAGGAATATTTTGAGATTGTATTGGACGTCTTGCCCGTTGTTGCATCCTATAGGTGCTAGGTGTAAGCACAACTTTAGGTACTGCATTATGTAATTGCTCTTGTTGTATCTTTTGTTGTTCTTGTATCTTTTGTTGATACAACTCTTGTAGGTGTGCTCATTGTGAGTCCACCCATTGTTGATGTACTTGTTGTTGAGCCAACTGGAGTTGATCCGTATGTTGTTGCCTATTAATATTTGGCCTAATTGCCTGATGAGTATGATTTGGTTGCTCCATTGCATGGGGTTTGTGTATCCTCATATTTGAAATATGGATGGGTTTATCATGTCTTTCCCCCCTAGTAGGGTCTAATGCTTGTTTTCCATGCTCCCTAAGGATCACATTACCTTGAGACTCTGATTTATGAACTGGATTTGTATAGTCCGATGATGTAGAGCCATCATATGGTTGCACCAAGTACTCTTCACGAGTAGGTAGATGGTTGGGATCTTCTCCCTCATCTATTAGGAAAGCCTCATATTCAGTTTTGGATGTAAGCTCTATATATTCAGGCTGCACAGAAGCACAATGTGTGGATGTTGAGCGCTCTCTGAGGAGTATGAGGACAACTTGCTCGATCAAATGGGGTGGTTTGCTCATCCAGGCTAGGCCATGGTGTACTCTCATGTTCATATTTTGATTGATGTATAGAGTAGCTGGGGTGTGAACCCGTGATATTGATCTATTAGACCCCTTAGTGGGAAGATTATTTGCTATATAGAATTCTATTAAGGTATCCCAATCAGGGAGTTTTCCTAGAGGACCTATGGGTGCTTCCCTAGTAGGGGTATCTCAAAGGTTTGTCGTCCTAGGGTTGATATTGTTGTTATGATAGGATCTAGGATGCCATTCAGGTATGGGCATGTCCTCTAGAATTATTTGGAGATATTCACTGGCTATGGAGCTTGAATATCTCACTAAATTGGAGGTTTTGTTTTCAACCGCCTTTGGACCAAATTGGTAAAACGAGGGTCCGTCGACCATTTTTAGAAAATTTTGACTTTCCTAAAAAGGTTAAGTGTTATATATCAAAATAATTAGTGCGACGAGCTGATCATAATGGGCTAGGTCTCCAAAATTTGATTTTTGGATCAAAAAATGTATTTTTGGAATATTTGGCCAACCGGGGCCCGTGGGGAAATGCCCACTTTTAGGATTTTTGGGGAAATTTTGAACCGTGAAGAGTTAGGACTCAAAATTTCTAGGAGAGGTGTAGAAGGAGCTAAATAAGACAACAAAATAAATTTGGCAAGTTTTGGAGTTGTCTAGACCATTATATGACCGTTTTAGTGCAGTTTTTAGCTATTTTCGGGGTCGAAAATAGAGTAAAAATAAAACCAAAATAACTTTTTCGTTATAGCTCCGTTTTGCACGATTCTTGAAGCATTGGATGCAAAATCAAAAATTAGATTTTTACTTGTTTTTTTTTAAAACCCTATTTTTTGAAAAATTAGGGTTAGGGTTTGGTCCCAGATAACAAAGAAACACACAAAGCAGACAATATAATTATCTTTTTAATGATTATATGTGTGTCATAAACTGGTTTCAATGTCTTTAGATTTGTTGTTTTTCTTTGCTCTTGTTTTGAAATTAGAATGAGGGAACTCAACCAAAGTGGTGACTAGGGACACTAGTGTCAAACATGAGTTCTCAAAAGAGTCTAGGGTACACCGCTTAAATCTTAGTGGGGGGTTCGCCTAGCTCTTCCACTCTAAAACAATGTTTCCAATAATGGGAGGTTGTTTGAACATTAGTCACCTATTCCATATTGAGAGAGTGACCTATTCTATTTAAGGAATATATGGGAAAGCTAGTGGAAGGAGGTGAAATCCAACGTCACCAGTCTGAATTGGGGGTTGGTAATGAAATCCAACCTTACCAATAGTATTGTGAAGCATGTAAGTGTGTGTGGTTCCTTTTAATCCCAAGAAAGTAAGCAAAGAAGCATTCGATGATCCTTCACTAAATGTATGTAATAAATACGTTTTACTTTCAGAAAGTTAGGATAAAGAAACCTACAAATGTAACTTATGAATGCAAATCCTAAATGCTAACTTACCCATTGGGTAAGCCACAAGAAATCAAGCCACAAAGATGCATTGCTACTTCAAATTTCTTTTGATTTTTCTTCTTCCTTTTGCTATTTGATGTTGTAAGAAAAGTAAGAATATGAATTTTAACCTTTCTATGCAAGCAAATGAAGCAAGAAAAACTAATTTTAACATTCTCTGAAAATGCAACAGAAAAATAGAGGGTTTAGGCACTCACCTTATCAATTTTGAGACCTCCAAATTCTGAAATTTTGAGCAAAAATTTCTCTGTTTCCTCACCGCTCCAGGGTGGGATGATTAGAAGCCTCACCACCATCCCAGGGTGGGATGGTGAAGCCACCATCCTAGGGTGAGCCAGATAAAGGCTCTGCCACCGTTCCAAGGTGGGGAGGGGAGCACCTGCAACACAAAAAGGGCAAAATTGACAAAAATGGAGTCAAATTTTCACCCAAAGCATAAGGTAAAAGGGTCCCACCGTGATCGCCACTGAAGTAGGGAAAAACGATTCAACTAATGATGAGAAAAAATATATGTATCTATCCTTTATAGCATATGAGCATCAAACGGAAGCATGCATGCGAAAATGAAGCAATACCAAACAATAAGGAGTGAAATGAAACAAGTCTCTTTCTTATTAATTTGGTGGATCAAATACAAGGTTATATAGCAGTACCCTTGAGGTCTCAAATGTGATACAATTTTTACAAATTTTGGGTGCCCAAGGAGCAAATCCTTCAAGAAATTCGGGTGCACATCCAGTGTCTTTCCTCGTACCCACAATCGAGGTGGGCGGGCCAATGCCGCCGTTGCTTGTATCTATGATATTGATGTCTGATATTCCTTCCCAATGCCTTATAGGAACCTGCACCTGCACACAAGGAAGCAAAAAGGGTCAAATAGCAAGGGCGTGTGAAGGAAACCATGCAATCCCCACAGGCACAAAATGGCGTATATATTAAAAATATATCAAATCAACTCAGAATGACTTGAAAATTTATGGGGATGTTAAATAAGATGTTTTAAGGAGATATCACCAAAATAATATCTGAAATTGCATCCGTAGACCCCTCGATTTTGCGTCGCCCGCCTACAACCTACGAAGACCAAGATAACCAATTACCGCACCTAAACATGTCCAAAACACATGAAATTTCTATAGAATGCATAAATAAACATTTTAAGACAACCCATGTGGTTATATTTTAAATATTAGGTGCATATCCACCTACATGCAACTGGGGTGCCCGGATGGGCCATGCGAACCTATAAAACCTTAAAAATGTAATATCTCGACCAATTTAACTCCAAATTGCATGAAATTTGAACTACAGAATCATATGATAGTATAGAATAATACTAAAAAAATACTAAAGAAATTATGTAAGGATTTGTCCTCGTCCCGGGGGGACGGTGGTGACTGCAACTAATTGGAGGGCACCTGGGAGGGGATACCCACAAATTGTGCACATATTTTGCTACCAATACCACTGGTGAATGATCCTAAAAATTTTAAGGGGTGTTATCGTCGAATTTTGTGAATAAATTCACCCGGATGGAAAAGTTATGCTCAAAGGACCATCTTGAAGTCACCTAGTAACCTCCATCGCTAAGAGGAGATTTCGAGGGCAAGAGAGCAACATAAAGTGAGGGGAAATATCGGTAGCACTACATTGCATATCCTAGAACTCCTATCCTTATTTTTGTGTGGATATTGAATCCATTTTATAGCCCAAAGGGGCTCATGTGCAAAAAGGCATGCAAGGGCATGCATGGCAGGAGGCGCCATTTGTCAAAAAGGAGGCATGCATTGGGTGTGGAAGATAATCTCCATTTTGGGCCTCCATTATGAAGCATATCATAAGGATTCAGTGCCATCTGACCCGCATGCTTCAATTGGCAGGGTAAATGGCAGTTTTTGGGTGCCATTTGTCCTAGATTTGACTTTTTTTGGGTCAAACTTGCTCATCGTCCCACCTTGGGATGATGGCTCACCACCATCCCAGGGTGGGATGATGGGAATTTGCCACCGTCCCAGGGTGGGACGGTGGTGAATTTTGGGCAAAAACCTCCAAAAATTAGGCCAAAAGCCTCCAAAACCTCTTCTGGAGTGGCTAGAACCATGATGAGCCTTCTAAGGGCTGCCCAAGGGGCCATATGATGTTAATTTGATCGTTGTTTGTGGATGCTTAATCGGGTTTACCATATTTTAGTGTCTACATATCCATAAGGGCAAGATCCCCTAGAAGTGATCAGTCATGATGCAAAGACATCAAGACAATGTATGAAAGAGTGTCATAGAAGATAAGAATCTCATGGAAAGGTTCCAAATATGCTAGTCATATGTTGCCTTTCTGATGGGTTTTTTCCCTCTTTGTTTTTGCCATTTTTATTTTGATTTCTTTTTGATGTACCTATTTATTGTCTCTTAGAGGTCTAATGTCCTAATAGAACTACAATGCCAACCCATGTGAGTAGTTCTATTGTTGATATAAGGGTCATGTAGTCACTTCAAGAAACTTAGCTTAGTAATATGAGTATGATCATTTATGAAGATCTAAGGTCTGAATGGATTTGCATTGCCAACCTTGGGACCAATTATGCAATCACATTGGGAGCAATGTAGTTATTTCAGATGACTTAGCCTTATAATAGTAAAGATCATTTTTGTAGAAATTTTTGTAGGAGAGATACAACCCATGAAAAAAACAAGCATATGGTTATAAAAATTTTGAAAGTAAGACTTGTCTAGGCATGTGAGATGACATATAAATTTTTGAAATTTTTTCTAGAAGTTTTAGTAATATTTTGCTGATTTTTTGCCCAGTTTTTGTTGAAAAGTATCATTTGAGTTAATGATTTTTGTGATAAAGTAAAGAAAAACTTCACAAGTGCATATTATACCTCAAAAATATTTTCTAACAAATCTTAAAATATGAAATATAGCAAAACTAGGTATAGAAGGAAAAATATATGCATGGCACAATAATGAAAAAATGACACTTGGTGATTGTTCATACTCTAAAAGGTCGTTATACTTGGTTAGAATACTTTCTAGTATGATATTAAATATTGAAGGTAATATAATGCATCAAAAGATAGACCACCTCCCCTTGAAGGGTGGAAGTGTGGAGTAAAGCCCTCGATGGGGCTTATGTATATAATGGAAGAGTAATGTGCTAATGAGGTGGAGCCTTTCAAGTAGTGTCATCAAGAGGATATGCAATATAGTTGTGCCATAACCCGCCTTGGCAGAAATTTTTGCATAATAGACTATGTATTGATGAATGACTACTTGATGCCTAGATTTGATGCATTTGGATGGATATGCAATGCTTATATTGATTTATCCTTGAGAAATATGGTATTGTTGATGTATTGTTGATGTGCAGGACTAGGTATACTCGTGGGTGGGAGAGGTAGAAACGACCACCAAGAACGGGGTACTTGAAAAGGGAAATGATGAATAAGGTAGCTCAGGGTAACATGAACAACTACCCTCATATAGATTGCATACTTTCTTGCTTTTGTGGTGATAATCGGTGATCTAGCCATCTAGAGCCGACGTTGGTAACCTAGAAGTTATCATAAGTCCTCGGTTAGGATAGGTGATTGGGTTTACGATAAATAACCCACCTTGTTTTGATGCACTTGATTGTTCAATTTTTTTACATGTGTGTTGTGTGTAATAGGATTGGGTAAGTAATCCCCTTTGAAAAGGACTAATGGATATAGAGGTTCCATTAATATTTAGTCTGCTTAAATTCCCATACTAATGTTTAATATTAGTATAAGAATTTTTTTGAATAAGAAATGATCAATGACCTTTATGGTTTGAATTAAATTGAATTCAATATTATAAATACTGATGCTTTAAAGTTTTTTTTATATATCTCTTTTATCATTTAATTATATAAAAAAGTGGATAGCTATATCTTTTATAAAATAAATAAAGAAAAGAATAGCTTTACCTATTTCAAAACAAATAAAGGAATGAATAAATTAATCTTTATAAATTAAAAGAAAAAAAAGAAAAGTAAATGGTTTATTTTTATTCAAAATGAGATATTTAAAAAAAGGGGATCATCATATTTAAATTTAAATATCTCCACATTGCCATCTAAGGTAAGCACAAAGTTAATTCTGGTTGATGGCATTTATGCCAAAATAAGACTTTGGGGCGGGGGTAGATAGATTTATCCTTGTTAAGAGGGTCGAAGAAGGGAGGTTAGAGGATTATTTTGGGAGGAGACTGCAAGAGAACAAAGGAAAGGAGCAAAGAAAAAGCAAGGAGTCAATTTTGAAGGGAAGGACTTGCAGAGGAAGAAGAGGTTGTCTTCTTTGGTCGTTGGTATAAACTAGGTAGGTATGTTGCTAAAGCTTCTGAACATACTGTGTTCGAATCTCCCATTATTATAGTAAGAATATCCTTTTCAAGGGAGGGACGTGAGCATATTCTCAAACATCCTTGTGTTGAAGTAGGAAGACACCCTATTGGAAATTCCCCATGTTAATGAAGGTCTATTTTTAAGTCTTTCAACGTTGTCTTGAGCATGCTTGAATTGTTGGTTGTTCTAGGAACTAATGGATCAATTATTTGTAGTAACTATTTCCTTATTTGGATAATTTTATTAGAATTTTTGTGCCTTGGTATTCTTCTTGAGTAACCGAATTTGTGTTTTGTTTGAGAGCTTTCAAAACGGGTTTGAACCCATGTTAGTTGAACCAAATCCCCCCCGAATGGATTTAGGTGCCCTGTGTTGACTCATTCCTTATGTAAAGCTAATGTAAGTGCGCTGTGATGGACGCAAGCGTCTGTGTTAATACTTGCTTTTTATTTATGTCTTGCTTTGAGTAGATATCTTGTATTGGCCTTCGGTTGCCTAATGAATGACTTATGGGGATAACCTTATTTCATATCAATATCTAGTATTTGGATTACCCAAATATTGGTTGACCTGTGTTCACAGTTGTTTACGTGTTCATAAAAACCCTTTTGTGTAGAGAAAGGAATATATTGAACAATTGAGCTTATGTTTGAAACCCCATGACTCACAATCAGATTTCCTAATTTTATCCTCCTATTCGTCGCTTGTGTCTACCTGTTGCAGTGCTCGTGGTTTGAAACAGAGACCCTTCCATGTGTTTTTTAAGCTTTAAAAGTAAAATAATGAAAATAACCCTAGATGTTAATATTTGTTTGATATGTTGACATGTGACGATGAACACATGGCATCAGGAACTACCCGTGGGTTTGATTATGCAGTGGTTGTTTTCCTTTTATGGTAAAATTTAGTCCCACACGAGATATTTTGTATGCTTGACTTGGTTTGTAAGGATTAGATCTCGCTAGGCTTGTTAGCCAAGCACGGTTGGTTTTGGGGTAGCTCCTGCGTGGGGTTGCTTATTGATCGAGGGTTATCCTCGATAGTGGTTTGTTTGCCTTTGTATGTTTGTTTTCTACCCGTGAAGGGGTTGACTATGGTTGCCTCTTGTTGATTTGACCAACCGCCCTTTGGATAGATGGATGCCTATATTATCTAAATCAAAATAAAGTTTTAATTTAGTCGATTAAAAGAATGAATTTTAATTGTATAAGTAATTACTTAATTAAGGGTATGGGCTCTTAATTGGTTAAAGAAATGGTATTATAAGTATTTAATTAATTAAAGGTATGGGCTCTTTGAAGATAAATAGAGAGCCATGATAAACTAAAACTAGAAAAGCAGTAATTGTAAAATCAAAGGAAGAAGATAACAGATTCACACATAACACAATATTTATCCTGGAAACCCTTAACTGGGAAAAACCAACACAATATTATCTTCTTATTGCATAAACTTGATTGTATCCAATATAATAATGTTCTTCTTCTATCTCTTCTCAAACTCTAATGCAAGTACGATATATATAACAAAGGCACATGCACATATTTTACAATATCATGGGAAAAAGAAGTATGGGTTCAAATATAATAACCCAAAAAAGCCCATATAGGTCCAAAAATAACTTTAAAAATCCTAAAATTTTTGGTCGGGGGCTGTCGCCCCCAAACCCTTGTATTTTGGAGGGCTATCATACTTGAACCCCTATTCGGGGCCCAACTCGACCCGACCCCAAACCCCAACGAGTATAGGTACAAAGTGTCCAATACCTTTTAGTGTTAACCCCACTAGAATAACATGGAAAATATTCAACATATTTCCAACATTCTCCCACTTGTTGAATACTTTCCATAGGGGCCAAAAACTGCCATTGTCAACTGTTAAGGGCAACCATGCCCATAGATCTCCTACACCAAGAAAGTTTTTGAACAGGTACAACCTTTGTTAATAAGTCAACAACATTATTATTTGTATCAAATTTCTCCAACATCACCTGATTCCCTTCAACCATCTCTCACAAAATGGTACTTGATATCAATATGTTTTGACCAATCATGAAAACCAAAATATTGGCCAAAAATATTGCACTTTGACTATCACTATCAATTCTCATAGCCTTCTGCTTAAGACTAATTGTTGAACACAACCTTTGTAGCCACACTACTTCTTTATAGGTATAAGTTGTTGCAATATACTCTTCCTATGTTGTGGACAAAGAAACCAATGATTGCTTTTTACTCATCCAACTTACTGCCCCTCCAAATAGTTTTAGAACATAAGCACTCATGGATCTTCTTATCAAGATCTCCAGCCTATTCAACATCCACAAAATCTTGTAGATTTATAATATTACTATCTCCATATTTTCCTTGGTAACAAATAACATAATTTGAAGTTCCACACAAATATTTGAAGATCCTCTTCACAATAGTCCAATGTTCCTTTCCTGGATTGGACATATATCTGCTAACTACTCCCACTGCATGTGCAATATCAAGTCTAGTACAAACCATTGCATACATTAGACTACCAACAACACTAGAATAAGGAACATGATGCATTTGTTTTAGGACACTATTTAGCAAATAACTTTTGACAAACAGGATATGGTGTTAGTCTCACAATGACACTGAGAGGGGGGGTGAATCAATGTAGCTCTTTAAAACTTAAATCTTCAACTCTTAAAGCCGAAACAATGAGAACTTAAAACCAAATAAAGCAAATATAACAAGAGAGCATCACACAACACAAGATGTACCGAGGTTCACCGATTTGGCTACTCCTCAAAAATTGACTGTTTGGACTCCCATCCAAATCCAACCTTTGCAAAGCAACAACTTTACAATCAATTTACCAACACCCACTAGAAGGAGCACCAACCCCTGATTTATCTACACCAATAGAAAGGAGCACCAACCCCTGATTTATCTGCACCAACAGAAAGGAGCACCAACCCCTGATTTACCAACACCAACTAGAAGGAGCACCAACCCCTAATTTATCTACACCAACAGAAAGGAGCACCAACCCCTGATTTATCTACACCAACCCCTGATTTATCTGCACCAACAGAAAGGAGCACCAACCCCTGATTTACCAACACCAACCAAAGGAGCACCAACCCCTGATTTATCTACACCAAAAGAAAGGAGCACCAACCCTTGATTTACCAGCACCAACTGGAAGGAGCACCAACCCCTGATGCCAAGCACCAACTTGGACTTCAATTTTGAAACTAGAAGATTGACATAGAAATGCCTTCACTTTTACAAGACCCTGACTGGTCTATTGCTTACTCAACATCGCCCACAATTCACACAACACACACCCTTCTCGCTCGCCTCTTGCACTCCTCTTGCTCACCTCTCGCTCTCTTCGCAAGATAAAATCCACACTAAATTCTCCAAGCAACACTCCTTTTATAACCATCCTTTCTCTTTGTAACTCCAGTTGTAACTCCTTATTTCATATTCTCATACGCCACTTGTCAATTGTAACTCCTTCTTTATGTAACTCCTTTTGTATATATTTAGAAGGCATTTCGTCAAACACGTCACATGCAAAGAATTGACACCATATTCTCCTACCATGACTGTTCATTTTCTCCTTCATGACTGTTCGTTTTCTCCTTTGTGCATGCATGCATTTTGGTTTTCGAAAAGGCTTTTCGTTTCTATTTTGATGACTGTTCATTTTCTCCTTCCATGACTGTTCGTTTTCTCCACCACGACTGTTCGTTTCGTCCACCACGACTGTTCGTTTTCTCCTTCCATGACTGTTCATTTTCTCCACATGACTGTTCGTTTTCTCTTTCCCTTATGCATGCATGTGTTTCGGTTTCCAAAAAAAAAAAAGGCTTTTCATTTCTATTTTGAGGCCCTTCTTGAGCCGCAAAAATGCGACATGTCACGATATCACGACACTTTTGTTTCTTTGCCTGCCTGTCCTTTTTGAGTCACGAAAATGCGACATGTCACGATATCGTGACACTTTTTCTTTCTCTCGCTCGCTCGCTCTTTTGAGTCACGAAAATGCGACATGTCGCGATATCGTGACACTTTTTGTTTCTCTGTCTGCCTACCCTTTTTGAGTCGCGAAAATGTGACATGTCACGATATCGTGACACTTTTCTTTCTCTTCCTTGCTTGCCCTTTTTGAGTCATGAAAATGCGACATGTCGCGATATCGTGACACTTTTTCTTTCTTTGCCTGCCTGCCCTTTTTGAGTCATGAAAATGCGACATGTCGCGATATCGCGACACTTTTTCCTTCTTGCTCTTTCTCCTTGCTTTGGCCCGCAAAAATACAACATGTCACGATATCGTGACACTTTTTCTCCTTGCTCTTTCTCTTTGCTTTGGCCCGCGAAAATACAACATGTCACGATATCGCGACACTTTTTCTCCTTGCTCTTTCTCTTTCCTTTGGCCCGTGAAAATACAACATGTTGCGATATCGCGACACTTTTTCTCCTTGCTCTTTCTCTTTGCTTTGGCCCGTGAAAATACATGTCGCGATATCGTGACACTTTTTCCTCGCATTTTCTCTTTGCTTTGGCCGTGAAAATGCAACATGTCGTGATATCGTGACACTTTTTCCTCCTTGCATTTTCTCTTTGCTTTGGCCACGAAAATGCAACATGTCGCGATATCGCGACACTTTTTCTCCTTGCATTTTCTCTTCTCTTTGGCCGCGAAAATGCAACATGTCGCGATATCGCGACACTTTTTCTCCTCGCATTTTCTCTTCTCTTTTGGCCGCGAAAATGCAACATGTCGCGATATCGCGACACTTTTTTTCTTTTGCTTTTTCGCTTCTCTTTTATCTTTTGCATATGGGCCACTTCGGTCTTCTTGGAAAACCTGTAACAACTTCACCCAAACATCAAAAACATCCTCATAAGCATTTAACTTCATTGTACATACTCTGAATAACCTCTGAACTCCTGTCCACTGCATCAACCGATCTATCTGACTGTGTTGACAACAATGACAATACTTTCACCGCACCTTGCTCAACAATCTCCCCCTTTGGAATTTTTGGCAACACACGTGCAATTTCATGTAACTCTTCTCCCCCTTTGACAACAATACCAAAGGGTCGCTGCAGAACTCCCCCGAGTCCATGCACAACATTCTCGAGCAAAAATTATTACACTTAGCAAAAATCACAAACATGAGCAAAAAGATAAACAAATACACAAATGCTCCCCCCGAGAATGTGGTCCCGATAGCTAGTCAATTCTTGGGAAGCGTGACCACTCCCAATTTATTGCGAAGGTACTCAAAGACTTCCTTGGGCAACGGTTTTGTGAAGATATCCGCTACTTGCTCTGTTGTTGGAACAAAATCCAACTTAACCTCACCTTCTGCAACTTTCTCCTTCAAAAAGTGATACCGGATAGCAATATGTTTTGTGCGAGAATGCATAACCGGATTCTTTGAGATGTTAATGGCACTGGTGTTATCACACTTAACTAAAATTGGCTCACTGAAGTTAATACCAAGATCTTTCAGGGTTTGTTTCATCCATAATACCTGCGTACAACACGTTGTCGCTGCAATATATTCTACCTCTACTATGGATAAGGAGACTGGATCTTGTTTCTTACTGTGCCACGCGACCAACCTGTCTCCAAGATAGAATGCACCTCCACTGGTACTCTTTCTGTCATAAAGTCTTCTTGGATAAGCACTCTAATATTTGCTCATCATATTATAATTCTTGTTGTACCTTGCTTTTACTTATTTAGTATAGTTTGATCAACACGCAACTCTCAGCTACGCAAAAGTTACTCCCAAATCAAAAGTGATCGACTCTCCAGGCAGCCTGCGCATAATTTCTTCAGCCTTTTGACTGCCACCTCCTCCGTGACTGACGACTTTGCCTCGCATCCGTTGTGCAGCTCAATGTCTCTGGTTTCTAACGGCTGCCATGAATGTTTTCATCGTCTGCGTAGGTATTGACAGTGGACCGTTACATCTAGCGTTGGAACCTCAATCTACGCGTAGTCATCAACACTCGGTATTCTGCTTCTTGCTAGGGCATATGTCAGGGCTACTCAATGTCTTAGGCGAACATTCTTCACGCGATTCCAGGGAGCATTTCTCCTCGTTGCGATCAAGGGATTCCTCGAGCAATATCTCGCATTTCTCAAATAATGCAAGACTTTCTTAGGTGCATGGGCATCTTGTCCTCCTTGGCGCTTCACCACCTGGGCGCTATTCTCTCAACGTCTCTGCCTTGCATGTGCCACTTGGCACTCTTGACGAACTGGGTGCTAGTGCCACTATTTTCTTTGACTCTGGCATCTCTTTGATAATGGCTACTTCTTTAGAGAAAATTAATGCTCTCTTATACCAAATGATGTGTTGTATTTTTGGTTAAGAAACTCACGCCTTCCCACCTACACGTTGGCAGTAATTTTCATAACGATCATGAAGAGCTTTACCATAGTCCTCCCTCGATATTGGTAGATGAATTGAGACGTACTCACAACATGGATTCTATTTTATCTATAGATTGGGAATGTTACAGGCTTCAAAACCAGCACCTGCCAGCTTATGCTTCCATGACACGTCGACCTATGCTGCATGTTCTATCTCAGATAATGCCTATCAACTACTGCATCGAAAACCTAGTTGTTCACCATGTTGTTTTGTTGAAGCACATCAGTTTGACACTATCTGCTATTGTAACCGCCATCACCAGAGAGATTTCACAATAATTAAAAAATGGCTCTGTCAAGCCAACGTCTCATGCTCCTGCTTATTACCTCCACAAACAACTACATGAACTGAAACACATTTTGACAACTATACGACAACTCCCCCTGACTACTTGCCTTTCATCCTCAGATAACCAAACAACATAGGAGCATTAAAATAAAACTTTAAGATTGCTCCCCCTGAGGATGTGCTACCTGGAGCTGCTTAGTGCAATAGAGGAGTAGTCTCCTTCAGTCCAAGGAGACACGATTTCCTCTCTTCTTTCTTTCTCCAAACTTTCTTGAACTTGGGCTTGAGTTTTTCAACTGCATCCCTATTTTGAACCTTTTTGTGAACTTGAACATTTCTCTTGGGTGGTTGTCTCTTGTGCATCCTTGATGGATGATTATTTTCCTTTCTTTGATGCACATGATTTCTTCCCTGTCTGTGTTGCATTCTTTGTGTTTGATGAAATCTACTGTCTTGCCTTAGATTAGATACAAAAGTTCTTGGACAAAACCTTGCTATGTGCCCATGACCATTACATTTAAAACATTGCACATGGTGTTCAATCAGAAAAGCAGATGTATTTCTACCAAAGCATAACTCTTTGATCTATTATTCAATCCACAATAAATTTCCTTGTGACCATAATGGTTGCATCTAAAACAATAGCCATTAAAAGCATTATTATGAATAGAGTGAGAGTGATAGAACCTCTTTTGTTGTGGTTGCTTTTCTGTAGATCTCCTTTGATATTTTCTTCCTTTTGAAGATTCAACTTCAAACTTTTCTTGCTTCGATCCTTCAACAATGAACTTCTTCTTCTCTACATATTTGGAAGATGAAGGTTGTTCAACTTTACATCCAAGACCAAGCTTAGACATGGGGCTTCTTTGTTGCCTTATCATTTCATCTAGCAACTCTGTGCTCTTCTCAAATTTGAGATTTGTATTGGCCTCTTCTAGTTGTTTCCTCAATAAAACAATCTCCTCTTCTTGTTTGTAGCAAACAATCTCTTTCTCATTGATCTGTGACCTGAGAGTTTCTTCAATCCTTTTGGACTCTTCTACTTGCAACTTTAGATCACTAATAACTTTGTTAGATTCCTCTTCACGTTTGCTACATACATCGACTTTATCATCCAGGTGTGACTTCAAGGCTTCTTCTATTTTCTTGGCTTTATGAATTTGTAAGAAGAGATCTTCAATATTATCCCCATATTCTTCCAACTTCTTGGACAGTCTTTTGTTCTTTTTCCTTTCTATATTCAACTCTTCAAGTGCAGCGATCAACTCACCTTCTAGATATACTTCACCCTCAAGGTTTTCATCACATACTTCAGAATTCACTCCTATCTTTTCTAGTTCAATTTTCTCTTCCACAGGAACTGAAACTGACTGAGATGCCTTATTTGAGGAGGATCTATTCTTCTTACCCATTGCGTACTAATCCAAGATCAACCCTAGCTGATTTAGCCCGACAAGGGAAACTAGCTCTGATACCAATTGTTAGTCTCACAATGACACTGAGAGGGGGGGTGAATCAGTGTAGCTCTTTAAAACTTAAATCTTCAACTCTTAAAGCCGAAACAATGAGAACTTAAAACCAAATAAAGCAAATATAACAAGAGAGCATCACACAACACAAGATGTACCGAGGTTCACCGATTTGGCTACTCCTCAAAAATTGACTGTTTGGACTCCCATCCAAATCCAGCCTTTGCAAAGCAACAACTTTACAATCAATTTACCATTACCCACTGGAAGGAGCACCAACCCCTGATTTATCTACACCAATAGAAAGGAGCACCAACCCCCGATTTATCCACAAAAAGAGAGCACCAACCCCCGATTTACCAACACCAATAGAAAGGAGCACCAACCCCCGATTTATCCGCACCAACGAAAGGAGCACCAACCCCTGATTTACTAGCACCAACTAGAAGGAGCACCAACCCCTGATTTATCTGCACCAATAGAAAGGAGCACCAACCCCTGATTTACCAAAACCAACTGGAAGGAGCACCAACCCCTGATTTATCTGCACCAACATAAAGGAGCACCAACCCCTGATTTACTAGCACCAACTGGAAGGAGCACCAACCCCTGATGCCAAGCACCAACTTGGACTTCAATTCTGAAACTAGAAGATTGACATAGAAATGCCTTCACTTTTACAAGACCCTGACTGGTCTATTGCTTACTCAACATCGCCCACAATTCACACAACACACACCCTTCTCGCTCGCCTATCGCACTCCTCTCGCTCACCTCTCGCTCTCTTCGCAAGATAAAATCCACACTAAATTCTCCAAGCAACACTCCTTTTATAACCATCCTTTCTCTTTGTAACTCCAGTTGTAACTCCTTTCATATTCTCATACGCCACTTGTCAATTGTAACTCCTTCTTTATGTAACTCCTTTTGTATATATTGAGAAGGCATTTCGTCAAACACGTCACATGCAAAGAATTGACACCATATTCTCCTACCATGACTGTTCGTTTTCTCCTTTGTGCATGCATGCGTTTTGGTTTCCGAAATGGCTTTTCATTTCTATTTTGATGACTGTTCATTTTCTCCTTCCATGACTGTTCGTTTTCTCCACCATGACTGTTCATTTTCTTCTTCCATGACTGTTCGTTTTCTCCACATGACTGTTCGTTTTCTCTTTCCCTTATGCATGCATGTGTTTTGGTTTCCAAAAAAAAAGCTTTTCGTTTCTATTTTGAGGCCCTTATTGAGTTGCAAAAATGCGACATGTCGTGATATTGCGACACTTTTGTTTCTCTGCCTGCCTGCCCTTTTTGAGTCACGAAAATGCGACATGTCGCGATATCGTGACACTTTTTCTTTCTCTGCCTGCTTGCCCTTTTTGAGTCATGAAAATGCGACATGTCGCGATATCGCGACACTTTTTCTTTCTCTGCCTGCTTGCCCTTTTTGAGTCACGAAAATGCGACATGTCGCGATATCGCGACACTTTTTCTTTCTCTCGCTCGCTCGCTCTTTTGAGTCGCAAAAATGCGACATGTCGCGATATCGCGACACTTTTTCTTTCTCTTCCTGCCTGCCATTTTTGAGTCACGAAAATGCGACATGTCGCGATATCGCGACACTTTTTCCTTCTTGCTCTTTCTCCTTGCTTTGGCCCACGAAAATACAACATGTCGCGATATCGCGACACTTTTTCTCCTTGCTCTTTCTATTTGCTTTGGCCCGCAAAAATACAACATGTCGCGATATCGCGACACTTTTTCTCCTTGCTCTTTCTCTTTCCTTTGGCCCACGAAAATACATGTCGCGATATCGCGACACTTTTTCTCCTTGCTCTTTCTCTTTCCTTTGGCCTGCGAAAATACAACATGTCACGATATCGCGACACTTTTTCTCCTTGCTCTTTCTCTTTCCTTTGGCCCGCGAAAATACAACATGTCGCGATATCACGACACTTTTTCTCCTTGCTCTTTCTCTTTGCTTTGGCCCGCGAAAATACAACATGTCGCGATATCGCGACACTTTTTCCTCCTTGCATTTTCTCTTTGCTTTGGCCGTGAAAATGCAACATGTCGCGATATCGCGACACTTTTTCCTCCTTGCATTTTCTCTTTGCTTTGGCCGTGAAAATGCAACATGTCGCGATATCGCGACACTTTTTCTCCTCGCATTTTCTCTTCTCTTTTGGCCACGAAAATGCAACATGTCGCGATATCGCGACACTTTTTCTCCTCGCATTTTCTCTTCTCTTTTGGCCGCCAAAATGCAACATGTCGCGATATCGCGACACTTTTTTTCTTTTGTTTTTTTGCTTCTCTTTTATCTTTTGCATATGGGCCACTTCGGTCTTCTTGGACAACCTGTAACAACTTTACCCAAACATCAAAAACATCCTCATAAGCATTTAACTTCACTGTACATACTCTGAATAACCTCTGAACTCCTGTCCACTGCATCAACCGATCTATCTGACTGTGTTGACAACAATGACAATACTATCGCCGCACCTTGCTCAACATATGGAGTACTTACTAGTTTACAATCCTGCATCTTAAATTTTTGTAGTATCAAATCAACATATTTCCTTTGATTTAACCACAACTTTCTATTTGCACAATCTCTTATTATTTCCATACCCAAAATAAATTTTGCAACACCCAAATCCTTCATGTCAAATTTAGAATATAATTGAGATTTTAGTAGCTTTATCATCTCCTTATTGTTACCAATTAACATGTCATCCACATACAAAACAATGATAACAAAATTTTCACCTTCTTGTTTAAAATACACACATGGATATGCTTTACCATTTTCAAATCCAAGTGTCAAAACAAACCTATCAAATTTTTGGTTCCACATTCTTGGATATTGCTTCAAGACATAAAGGAAAATTTTCAGCTTGCATACTAGGTCCTCCTTACCTTTTACCTTAAAGCATTCTGGTTATGACATATATATCTTCATCAAGTTCACCGTGTAGAAAATTTATCTTTACATCCATCTATTCTATTTTAATATCAAAAGCAACATAAATAGCCAACAAAAATCTAATTGAAGTTAGTTTAGCCACAAGATAAAAAACATCACCAAATTCAAATCCCTTAACCTGAGAAAATCCTTTTGCTACCAGGCGAGCCTTGTACTTCTCTAATTTTCTTTCTACATTGTACTTATTGAATAACCACTTAAAACCAACAGGTTTTCTTCTAGGAGGTAATGTCACCAAATCCCATGTCTTATTTTTATCTAGAGACTCCATTTCTTCCTCGATAGCCCTTTTCCAAGATATATTCTCACTTGTTTGAAGTGCCTCCTTTACAGTCTTGGGTTCTTCATCAGTAACTGATAATGCAAAACACATTTGAAGGACTATACCTGTTTTGAAGTCTTCTCACTCAATTTGATCTCCTCAAATTTAGAGTTCTAGGTTTTGCATTTTCAACTTCCTACTCACCTTCTTCCTCTGAATTTTCCTCTTCATATTATTTCTGTAGTTCATCTTCTTCTATAGCATCAGATTCTACCACATGTTCTTTTTTCAGTTCCAATTTTACTTGAATTGCTTCAGGTTCTTTGCTTGGTTGCATTTCTTGTTTCAAAACCCTTTTTGTTTCTCTAAAGATCACATTATGACTATAAACAACCTTTTGTATTTTTGGGTTTCACAACTTATATCCTTTAACACTAGTACTTAAACCACAAATATGCATTTTTTATATTTATAGTCTAGATTAGTCCTTTTCTCTTTTGGGACATACATATAAGCATCACAACCAAAAACCCTTATATGACTGAGAGAGGGTTTCTTACCAGTCCATACTTCCTGTGGAGTCTTGTCCACCAAAGCTGAGGTAGGTATTGGTGAGATAACAAGTAGGTAACACAGCTTCTACCCAAAATTTATTTTCTAAACTTGACTCTAGTTTGTTTTCCAAAAATACAGTGCTCACAAATATCAAAATTTAATGGGCAATAAAAAATTCCTTCAACCATACCTTTTATTTTTAATGTTCGAAGGTCTTTTTCACCAATATGTCCCATGCATTGATGCTACAACATTGTCTTCACTGTAGGAATACTGGGAGCCATTTCTACCATATTATTTTCCTGTACAACTAAAGAGTTATTGAAATTAATACTTACACTGTTAGCCTCAAGTCTGAACAAAGTTCCTGCGCGAACTTTGCCAACACTAAGGCTCCACAAACCATCTTGCAACTATCCTTATTGAATACCACATTCACACCTGCATCATTCATATTACTCACGGATATCAGATTCCTTGCCAAACCTGGAATATGCAACACACCAAAAAGTGTTTTAATTCTTCCATATTTTAGCCTCAACTTAACTCTTCCTCAACCTATTATTTTATATGTCAAATTGTCTCCCAAGAAGACTTTACCTCCATTTATATTTTCATATTCACATAACCCCTCCATATGAGGAGTCATATGAAAAGAAGCACTCGAGTCAATCAACCATGAGTCATGGCATTCACTTGAGCATACTGCAACTAAGAATAAGTCCCTATAATATTCATTTTTGGTCTTTGTTTTGGTAGAATTTTCTTCATTAGATGATCAATTATTATCAACCTTTTTAGATCTGTAGTCTCTTTTATAATGCCCTGCTTTACCACACTTCCAACATTTCCTCTTTTCTAGGGCAACAAATTTACCTCTAGATTTTTATTTCCTTTCTCTGGATTTCTTTTTGCTCCTTTATTGAGAATGAGCTCTCATAATCAAGATATCCTTTTGATGATAATCCTCATAAGATATTTGTCTCACCTCCTCAGATAGCAAAGTTCCTACTATATCCTCTACTTTTATTATAGATGTAGTATTGGTGATAACCATAACTAGGTTATCCCATGAATCAAGTAATGAACAAAGTAAAGTAATACATTTTTCCTCTTCATCCATTTTTACTTCTATAAAGGTTAATTGACTTACCACAATGTTAAAAACATTCAAATGTTCAACCCAAAATTCACCATCATTCATCTAAAGCGAATACAACTTCTTTTGGAGAAAGAGTTTATTTACCAATGACTTTGTTTGATACAATATTCCTAGCTTCTCCCATAACAAATTTGTCGTGGTATTTGTAGATACAATCAATAATACCGAATCAGATAAGCACAATATGATAGAGCTCCTTACCTTCCTATCGATTTTCATCCAATCCTCATCTGTTATTGATGTTGGTTTTATTTCTAAGACCACAATCCACTGATATTTATCAACCAACATATTCTCTATCTTGAGTTTCCATAACTCAAAATTTTATCCATTAAATTTTTTAATCTCTACCCATGTGCTTCCCATATTTCTTCTTTGCCTGGATCCTTCCACATATGACTCCCACTCAAGAATTATTTATCACAGGGTTGAAAACCTTACTCCTCAAACAAAGATAAAACATAGCTTTGATACCAAATGAAGAGAAATAAAGAGCCTCGATAAACTAAAACTAGAAAAGTAGTAATTGCAGAATCAAAATAAGAAGATAGAATATTCACACATAACACAATATATATCCTAGAAACTCTTAACCAAGAAAAACCAACACAATATTGTCAGTTTATTGCATAAAATTGACCGTCTTCAATACAATAATGTTCCTCTTCTATATCTTCTCAAACCCTAATGCACGTGCAACATATATAACAAAGGCACATTTTTACAATATCATAGGCAAAAATACATGGGTTCAAATATAGTAACCCAAAAAAGCCCATATGGTCTAAAAATAACTTTAAAACCCTAAAATTTTTGGTTGGGGTCTATCGCCCTCAGACATCTACTTTTTGAAGGGCTACCGCTTCTGAATCCTTGTTCAAGGCCAACCCAACGAGTATATGTATAGAGTGTCCAGTATATTTTAGTGTTAACCCCACCAGAATAACATGGAAAATATTCAACATATTTCCAACACTCTTAATTGATTAAAGAAATAACATTGTATTGATATTTAATTGGTTAAGGGTATGGGCTCTTAATTGGTTAAAGAAACAGTATTATAAGTATTTAACTAATTAAGGGTATGAGCTCTTAATTGATTAAAGAAATGATATTGTATGGATATTTAATTGTTAAGGGTATGGGCTCTCAATTGATTAAGGAAATGGATTTTGTAAAGTATTTAATTAGTTAAGGGTAGAGGATCTTAATTTATTACAGAAATGGCTTTGTATGTTAAATGCATGGTCCTTTGATAAATGATAAATGAATTTCATTCTTAAAAGATAAAATGGCTTTCCTTCTGATGATTGAGTGAATGATTTATGCATAAATGCATTGAGTAGTTGCATAGTTGCAATTTGGTATCCAAATTATAAATGCATCAATTTCATAAATAATTTAGCAAATGCATTTAGTTGTATGTTTTCATAAGATCTATGAGTTGTCCTGATCCCTTACCACCATATATTAGACGATGGAAAAGCAATAAGGACTAAGTAGGACACTTAGATCTAAAACATTGACCTTTGATATATGTTGTAATGAAGACTTGTTATGAAAACATATTATGGAGTAGACTCTAGTTGAGTAATCTCCTAGTTGGATAATGATGTAATACTTTATTATTTTAAAGTGTGGGAGTACTTTTACCATACTTGGGTTATGTAATGATTTAATATATGAATAAAATATGTATCTCTTACTTTTTATTTATAAAGAATCTTTGATGTCGTATTTTCATGAACTATCATGTTTTGTTAATATTTTAGATAGATAATGATATATTATTTAAGTACCTTCTTTGATGTTATCCAATGCTTAATTAAGTAGGTAGACTTAATCATATCCTTCTAAGGAAAGAAGATTAGAAGATCTTAATGATTTAATGTAGTTAGATGATTAGAATTGATATCTAAATATGATTATGCTATGTTTAGAAGTAGAAAGGAAGAGACCTAAGAGACTATGGGGTCCCTTAGGGAGAAACTTTAAATAAATTGTTTATCTAGAAAACCTTCTTAAAGCTAAACATTGATTAGATAAAAAGAGCTTGGTTACCACTAGGTATGATGAGAGGAATAAGTTAGCTCATCGTGAGGATGAGACTGATAACTTATTTGCGTTACTCTTAGTGCACCTACATAGATGAAATTATGTATGGTGTAGTGATAAAAAGGGATAAGTTAACTCATTTTTAGGGTTGAGATAGATATCTTATTTGTAATATGCTTAGTATGCCTACACAAATAGACCTATGTATGGTATAGGGATGGGCATATCCCTTAATATATTAAGGAAGTAAATAAAGTTGGCTCATCATGGAGATGGGACAAACAACTTGAAACATTAGATTAAACCTTAGACAACCTTTTAGAATAGCATACGCTAGGTAGGGATATATAAATCCCTATCAAGTTCTTGCTAAATACGATATATATATATATATATATATATAGCCTTAGTTTGTTAGTTAGATTTTGGATCATTACAAGTTGTTTGATCGTCTAACCTCAATAATAATATAAAGAAAATGCTATTGAGAGGAATTACCTTTGTTGCCACAAGTAAGAGTTCTTATCATATTATCATTTATTTTCGAATGACCCAAATGATACATTGAAGATGTACTTATCACCTTTGGGACATGCCTTAGGTTGGAATATAAGACCAAGAGATCTTGGTCAATGGTTGGATATGATATAGGTAAGTGAGCACTTAGGTAATGAAGTATAACGAATAGGAGTAGAATGACAAGGCTTGGGTGTTGGCCTTCTCCCACATGTAGGACTAGGGGACCTCCTCAAGTGGAACATGGATAAGCGAGTCATGAGAGGATTGTATTTTGGCTTAGCATAGATGGAATGATTAACACATTTGATTTTTCCATTAAAGGGTTTTCTAATGAGACGATCAATGGAAGAGCAAAAACCAATTGGCAATTTTTTTTACTTTGGAATCTAGCAAGAATACTTGGGCATTATCATAATTGCATTTATATGGGTTAGATCCTTCATAAGACTTGCTAGGACCATCCTTAAGTTTTTATACCTTTTGGGAAAGAAGGTCAACTTTAGTGACTTTAAGTGTTTGAATTTCTAGTTTCTCATCTTTAACTCTTGATTTTGGCGATTCTATTTTTTAGGAATTTCTTGTAGGTATCATCACCAATGAGTTTGGAATAAGTGTAAGACTTTTGTTTGACTTGATTGAAAGAAATTTTAAGAGTAACCTTAGGAGGGTTTTGAATTACATTATAAACACCATGACTTTGACCCTTATTGACATTGGCTGGATAAATTACGTGCATGTACGATGGTGTTTTGAACTTCTTGGAAGCAGTTGACAAGATTCTTCTCTAAGGAGATTTGTTGAGAAATGGTTTGGCATTACATATTTATAAATCTCAAAATTTTAATTGGTTGCATGTTGGGGATTGTAATTTTTAACAATCTAAATTTAGTCAAAGCATCATATCTAGCTTTCTTTGTTGGCTTTTAAGCCTTACTACCACATAATTTCATAGGTCCCAATATAAATAAGCCACAATATTAAAGGTTTAAATATTAATAATAAAGAGTAGAATTATATATATGAGCAATATAATATGTATATCAAGGCCAATATAATAATGAAATAACATTCACTTATAATATCAAATATGAATTTAAAATGCCAATATCATTCATAAACATCCATAATACATAAAATGAAAAATGAAGTAGAATATATTCAATATTATTATTTTTACAATAATATGGAGCTTTGTCTCCATAATATAGTTGTATAAGATGACTCTTCAAGTTCCTAACTATTACAATTCTTACATAGTTTTTCTCATCTTGCCACTTGTATGCAAGACTCTTGACATTCTAATTACTCTATTCTTATGGCACTTGTGCATATCCCACACATAGGGAGAAATGTAAACTATAGATCAAATAATGTAATATTCTCTAACATTCCCTTTATTTTAATAGCTTCAAAAGAAATATTCTAATGAAATATGGTTTCATATATGAAGTTTTGATGCAGGAGCATCCAGTGGCGGCCGAACAATCTTGCATCTTCAAGAAAATTTCTAAGTGTTTGCCTTGGTGTCATGAAATCGCGACAGAAAAAGTGTCGCGATATCGCGACATGTCACAGAATCGCGACTCAGGAAGGAGAGAGAAGGTGCAGGGCAAAAATTGTCGCGATTTCGTGACATGTCGTGAAATTGCGACCAGCAGCAAGAGAGAGGAGATGTCGGAGAAAATGTCACGATTTCGCAACATGTCGCGAAATCGCGATCGATAGCAGGAGAGAGAAAGTGCCATTAAGAATGTTGTGATTTCGTGACATGTCGTGAAATCGCGATCGTCATGAAATCGTGACCAGGAGTAGCCAAAATGAGGAGCCATTGAGAATGTCATGATTTCGTGACATGTCGCGAAATCGCGACATGTCACGAAATCGTGACATGTCACGAAATCGTGACCGTTGCGAAATCGCGACATGTTGCAAAATCGTGAAATCGCGACCAGGAGCAACCAAGGGAGATGCCAATAGGAATGTCATGATTTTGTGACATGTCGCAAAATCGTGACCATCGTGAAATCACGACTAAAAGTAGCCGGGGGAAGATGCCAATGGAAATGTCGTGATTTCGCGACGTGTCGTGAAATCGCGACCGTCATGAAATCGTGACCAGAAGTGACCAAGAGATGGTGCCAACGAAGGATGTCACAATTTCATGACATGTCGCAAAATCATGACCGTCACAAAATCATGACCTGAAGCAGCCGAAGGATGATGCCGAAGAAAATGGCGCGATTTCGCGACATGTCGTGAAATCGCGACCAGTAGCAAGAGGGAGAAGACGCCAAAGAAATTTTCGCGGTTTCGCGACATGCTACGAAATCATGACCAGAGCAGAAATGCGGAGGCATCCGAAGGAAAATGTCGTGATATCGCGACATGTCACGATATTGTGACTTGAAGATAAGAAAGGCAGCGATGGAGGAAAATGTCGCGATATCACGACATGTCGCGATATCGTGACCAAAAGGGAGGAGCGCAGGGAAGCCAAAATATCGCGATATCACGACATGTCACGATATCATGACCGAAAGAGAAGAGGAAGAGGAATAAGAAGAAGATGTCACGAAATCACGATAGGCTGCATTTCTAGGGGTCGTTACAAAATGACACGTGGCAGCACAGAACAACACGTGGCACCAAGGTGCAGTGAAAACAAGCGCAGATGAACAGTTAATGGAAGACGTTATGCCAACTACAAAGGACGTTACGAATTGCAGTTATGGGGCAAATGAAGACGAACAGTCGTGGCAAAAATGAATCGAAGGGCCACCAGATGGAAGACGAAGAGGCACACCCAAAAATTTATAAAAGGATGAAGCAGAGGCGTGTAAAGGGGTTGGAAACGACAATTGCAGAGTTGGATAACTGCAGTTGCAGAGTTGCACAGTCGTGTTGCAGAGTCGAGGCAGAGGCCATTGCGATCGGCTTGAGTGCTTTTCCTTCCATAGTTGCAAAGTGAGAGATCTGCAACAGAGAGTGAGAGAACTGTGCCTGTGCGCTAGTTAGTGAAAGAACTAAGCCTGCATGCCAGTTTTCTTATAAAGCCTGCGGGCTGTTATTGTAATATTTGCAAGTTATTTAATGAAACGTCAGGATTTCATTTTCTTGTAAAGCGTGTGTTCCAATTTTTTGCGTGAAAATTCAGATTTGGTAGGTGGCGATTTTTGTGTCCCCATCAAGTGGTATCAGAGCAATAAGATTCTGAACGTGTAAGCAGAGCGTCGAACATGAGGCAGCTTGCACCAGGATCTATAGAAAAATGGTGAGAAGACAGAAGGGTTGATTTGAGAGAGTTCGAGTCCCTATGCAGAATAAGGCGACATAACAGTGTAGAAGTGAAGGGCACTTCTCCACCAACCCCAGGTGTCTAATGTAGGAGCATCCAAGGACATCTGATGCAGAAGCATCCAGTGGAAGCAGAGCCTTTTAAAAAAATTGGCTAAGGAAGGAAGCTATCGCGATTTCGTGAAATCGTGACCAAAATAAGAGAGAGATGAGGAGGAGGAAAACTATCGTGATATCGCGACAGAAAAATTGTCACGATATCGCGACACAAAGTAGGAAAAGAAGCTACGACGGACGGAGGGTCACAAAATAACGACATGTCATGATTTCGCGACATGTCGTGAAATCGTGACCAAAACAAAGAGTGGGTTGTGAAATCACGACCAAAACAAAGAGTGGAGGCTACGGCAGACGGAGGGTCGTGAAATCATGACATGTCACAAAATCGTGACCAAAATAAAGAGCGGAGGCTATGGCGTATGGAGGGTCATGAAATCGTGACATGTCGCAAAATCGTGACCAAAACAAAGAACAGAGGCTACGACGGACGGAGGGTCACGATTTTGCGACATGTCACAAAATCATGATCAAAGCAAAAAGTAGAGGCTACGATGGACGGAGGGTCCCAAAATCGTGATCGAAACAGAAGAGTGGAAGGGCGACGGAGGAACATCGCGATTTCACGACGTGTCGCGAAATTGCGATCGAAGCTGAAAACGAAGGATGCGAGGAAAATACGTCGCGATATCACGACCAAAGCAGAAGCAAGAATGCAAAAAGGGAAGATGTCATGATATCGTGACATGTCACGATATCGTGACCCAAAGGTGAGGAAGGCAACGATGAAGGGAAACGTCGCGATATCGTGACCAAAAGGAAGAAGGAGCGCAGGGAAGCCGAAATGTCACGATATCGTGACATGTCATGATATCGCGACCGAAAGAGAAGAAGAAGGGGAAGAAGGAGAAGATGTCACGATTTCGTGACATGTTGCATTTTTAGGGGACCGTTACAGAATGAGGTCGTTGATCGACACATGGAATCAAATTACAGAGGAAGCAGGTGAAGACAAAGAGTCACGACAGATGAAGAGGCACGAAAATCTAAAATGAAGGGCCACGAATGGAAGATAGATCGTCGCACAAAAATTATAAAAGGGCAAGCTAAGGCATGCACAAGGGGTTGGAGAACGACGTGAGGCAGGGTTGCAGATGCGATAACCAGAGGGCCGTTCTGGCCCTGCTGCGTTGTTCTTCCTTCCAGAAAAGCTTGAGTTCCTGGGTAGTGTAGACAGACAGTTTGCACCAGGAACAGAGAAAGCTTGGATCCGTAGGCATGTAGCAGATTCGCCGAACGTGAGGCAGTTACACCAGGGTCCGTAGATTGCGAAAGCTGTGAAAGCTGAGGTTAATGGTTGCGGCCATTGTTCTATATTTGTATTTGTAGATTGCAGAGGGTCGGGGCCTCTATAAAAACCCAGTGAATGTAATGAGAGAGCATGGAGGTCAGAGATTGCATAATGATTGAAAAACTACGCTTGCGGGCTAGTTATTTGTAAAAATATTGAATTAAAATTTTGAGTTTTGTAGATGCGATTTTTTTCAGTCCCCATAAAGAACTAGGAATGTCTAGGAATGTCATAGGAATGTCTAGGAATACCAAGTCAACAACAAAATAAGTCAATGAAATCATGGATGCTTAGGCTTTCTAATCAATAAAAATGAGTGGTTGTTGAGATATTTGGATATATCTCTTTTGATTTGGTCCATTCTCATAGAAAATACACCATCAAAGGCATAGCTCCTTAGTGTATTTTTTTTGCATTTCTCCTTGTGGGATCTATTCATGAAGTAGATAAGATGATTCTCTTATCCATTGGCATTAGTAGCGACTATATTTTCTAAGATTTGTATATTGTTGATTCTATCACTAGTAACACATCTTTTGTTCTTAGATTTTGGATTTATACAACTTTCTTCTTCTAATAATATTTTTATGGTTATAGCATATTTGCATATAATCTTGTAAGATTGCAAGGTTGAATTGTGTTTTTATGACCTTTCTAATTGGAGGTAAGAAAACTTTTGTGAACATAGCCTTAAGATTGAGTATCATCCTTACATTAGTAACTAGGGTATTCCCATATTCTAATGAAGGCATCAATAGTTTTACTTAATTCTTGTTTGGCCATAACACATTGGTATACTAACGTTGGTTGTGTCATTATAGATTTGAATTTAGTTGTAAGCAAATCAACTAGTTGTTCAAAGCTGTATATGGAGCCTCCATAATTTTCCTTATCACTCCAACATAGGTCCTTTAAACTTGCATGCGATTTTGTGGTAACATCAAGATTGATACATATCCAATCTTTGTAAGTGTTAAAGAACCCACTATGAAATTATTCTATTGATTTTGATCCATCATAAGAGAATCAAGGTATTAGAGGTAAGGCATAGGGATCTATGTAAGGTTCTAAAGTTTAATTTATCCACTTGTTGACCTTAGTATTTTGCATTTGAATATGTTGGAAGCTCATTGTATTATCATTTGTGGTGGAGGCATGACCATGGAATTTACCCTAGGTAGAAATATACTCTCAGGTATACTTGTTGTGCTTGTTTCACTTTCATAACTTGCATTTGTTTGGTTAGATATTCTACTCCCGATTTGAGCATTTCATTTTCTATGGTTTGTGCATCTAGTTGAGCCATTGCCAATATTGATTTTGAGCATGTTGGTAAGCTGCATTTTGTTTATTCATCATTTATTATTGAGCTACCCATTGTTGATGGGTATTGACATTTAGTTGAGTATGAACATTATATTGGGCCACTCTTTGTTGTGATGTCTTTTTTGTTGATTGGTATTTTGTTGTTCATTAACATTTTGACCTTGTAACTTTACAAATAATTTCTATTGTTGTTCTTTAGGTAGTTGCCTAAGTACATGGTTTAAGCATTTCTTCCAATGTTTTAGAAATCATAAGTTATTTGTTGAGTCTTTGGTCGATTATTTTAATGAACGATGCTACTAGCTTGGATATTAGTCTTGTGTTCCCCTTATTGTTGGGTAAATGTTTTAGCTTCTTGTCTATAAATCTCATACTTGTCTCTTAGAATTGACTCCAAAACATGTTTTTCTAATCTAACCAATTGAAATTTTTGTAGCACTAGTTTTTTAATGCCATGCAGAGGAGCATTTAAGGGAAAAAATATTTCTTATTTTTCTAGTCTTGGAGGTGGAGAAACTTTCCTTCCCTTGGCTATTATGGTAACTTTTCTCACTACCATGAGGGTCATGTTAGGATCATTTTACTTATTGTCCTAATTGGCATGGTCATTCCTAAAACAGTCCCTCGTTTAAACTACGTAGATTGGATAATTAAGATTGATTTCTACTTGATTGGAAAAAACTTGATCATCAATTGAAGGAATTTGGTTGCTAGGAGGTTAGCCACCCATAAGGGTATTGGTGAGAGGGATACTGATTTTGGTGTTGGTGAAGGGATTTCCCATGTTAGGGTCTTGAGAATGGTTACATGTAAATCCTAAAAGAGATTTGGTTACATGTAAATCCTATAAGAGAGTTGGTTACACATAAATTCTAGAAGAGAGTATCAATCCCCACTCACAAGGATTGGTTCACATTAGGTTCACTAAGATATTTTTTCTAGATTTGGACCAACCAAGAAATTCATTTCACCCTATAGGAAAGAGGCAACATGAAGTTAAGTTAAACCTATGTAAAATTCTAAATAATATGAGATATTGGGGTTGGTTAGGTTAGATCCACTATGCAAATATTTATGAAGAGAAGTATAACAAGTGAAATGGAGGGAAAGTAGGGGTAGAATATAACCAGTGGAAGAAAAGTAGAAGAAAAGTAATTAAACCAATATACATTAAATTGCAAGAAAGCAAATAAAGTGAATGCAAAAGGAAAGAGAAGAGATGAATAATACTAATATTTGGAGGGTCCTCATTTTTATTTTTGATAAAAATGCTTGAGCACCTTGAAATAATTTAGATCTTAGGTGTCACTCTTTGCCTTATAAAATTTTTGTTTTATGGGGAGCTTGACCAAAATTTCCTTGAGGTAAGGACTTCTGCTGAGAGAAAATGTTAATCCAGGGTGAAGAAGAATGAGGTTTTTCTTTGTAGATGGAGAACAAAGATGCTAAATAAAGTTTTCCATTTCATGAGATAGTCTTGTAAAGCTTAGAGATAAGACCTATCGCATAGTGCCAAGTGGAGACTTGAAAGAGGGCAGAACATCTAGGTGTCTTCTCTTCACTTCATCTAAATTTGATCTTAGTTTACTTTGGAAATCACTTGGAATTTAATGGTAAGATGATGGAAACAATTGATTTAATTGGTATTTATAGTGATTTTGATGTTTGTGCTTACTGGATTGAGAGTATTGGTCGAACAATAGGGATCTCATTTATAGGAGCTAGTTTTGATCAGCCTCAAATAAAGAAATAGTGTAGAAAGTCAAATAAGTGCAATGTGCACAAATGTAAATGAAATGTAATTTTGTAATGTTTGACATCAAGGATGATGATGTAAGCATTTCATAATTTAAAGTTTTTAATATGCAACAAAATACATGTGATTAAGTATGTGCGAACGAAGGGTAGTTAGATGGTTTTTCTGGGTAAAATTTGTTAACTACCAACCCTCAAGGATAAATATGACCCCCATTCATTTTAGCAGGTGCCATGGATGTATCATAGATCATTGTAGATGGATATGTAATTCAAGTGTCAAATAGGAAAGAGGGGATGCAATACTATCCATTTCATCCTTCATCTATGTGATTGTGTATATTATGTGATGTCATTGTCATAGCAAGGTTGTCACGTTTTGTGTGCAGGATCAAAGTAGTAGTTATAGTCCGTAAGTGTTGTATGAAGAGTTACATACAAGGAGAGTGTCGATGAGAAGTACCATACAATTATTGTTGACCAAGTTTGCTATACAAGTAAGTCACTACCGAAGATGTGGATTGCCATGCAAGTAACTGTCATTCAAGTCACTGTCGTACAAGTGGAGGAGATTAATGATTGCAGTCTTGGATGACCAATAAAATTGTCCTATCAAATCATTTCTTTAAACAATGGAATACTCACCACTATGCTACATTTGGTGCTATTGTTGTCTGAAGTTGAATCCAACACTACATGAGTTTTGGAGAGGTGAATGGCAGATAACTTGTCTCAAGGATGCAAAATATGTGGACATGAAGAGTTGATATTCAACCAATAAGAAGTAGAAGAATTGCACAACAATGAAGTGTTGCACAAGACGTTGATGAAGTACTACAATAAATATTGATAGAACTCATGGAACCCAAAGTATTTGTGTGTAAATATCAAGCAGAGGATAGTTCAAGCGAAGAAAATGAAAGGTGGAAGACATTGTTTTTACAATAGAAGATGAAGCACAAGTTGATGCACAACAAGAAAATGAAGATCAAACTAAGGACATTTGCATAAGTGAATATAACAACATGGAGTATGCACAAGAAGATGAAGCAACAATTGGTGACACAAACACATGTATAAGGGAGAGTGCCTAGAGGTACAAAGGACGAGATTCAAGCATGAGGGAAACCGTAGGAGAGTGTGTGGAGACTAGAATCAACATTCACATATTTGCAAAGAAAATCATGGAGCATAGGTGCACAAGGCAGTGGTTGATGATTGTTTGCAAGAGAAGATTCATCAAGTGAATATCAACCACCAATGGTGAATATAGCTACAATAATAGGAAAATATAAGTGCCCATCATTTTTGGGATATGAAAAGGAGGACCTAGAATACCATATTGGCATGTGTAAAACAATTTGACAAGCAAATGACATTACTGATGAATGATTCTAGCTTAGACTATTTTTGGTTAAATTGTAAGGAATCGTAATGGATTGGCATTTAAAAAATTCAAATCCTTTCACCATGGGGAATGAATTAATAGCTGAATTTACAAAGGAATTTAGAGTACTCCGTGAGGACATAGAGATCATTGGAGAAATATATTCCACAAAGTAAATAAAGTACGAAAACATCAAGTTATACAATGAGAGACTAAAGGAACTCATTGAAAATATGGAGGCAAAATTGACAAACAAGTTGCAAAAGCAATGGTTCCTAGATGTATTTTTGCCAAGATATAAGAAGAAAATGAAGGTAGTACCACCTACCACCTATCAAGAAGCCTTTGAAAAATCTCTAAAATTGGAGAGCGAAATAAAACAAACAACAACAATATGGAGTCACTATCGTGACAATGATTTGTATAGGATTGTGATGACTTGAGTATTGCCATCTAGGCCATGAGAAAGGACCTATAAAGAATGATTAATGATGTGAAAGGAGATAAGAAGAGAGGAAAGGATATTTGGTGTTCTCATTGCAAGGAAAAAGGGTCCACAAATGTAAATAATCTAAAAATGTGTTTTATAACATTTGTAAAGTTGCAAGGCATGTTTTTGTAGATTGATCATTTAACCTTAGAATAACAAGACATCAAATCCTAAAAATGCAAAAAGAGGAAAAGGAAGAGAACCCCAACACTTCGAAAAATAGGCAAGGAGCAACAAGTGGAAGTTATAAGAACAACTACCAAGGAAGACACCAATTGTAATAAGAGAATAAACCAAAATGTGGATAAGGTCAACTTCATTATGATTAGGATGAAAGACCCATTATTCAATATTGAAGATGCCAAGAGTAGGGGAACTTTGTAAGAAATTTCTAGAATGTGCTAGTGGGAGGAAACATCAAAAATAATTATGGGATGATGTGTAGATGGTGTAGGCAATCATAGGGAGGCCAATTTCCCAAAGAAGATGAGTTCGAGTAACTCCAAGAGTGTCCATTTTTTTGACATCAAAGAGCCTCCAAGGGACCAACAAAAAAAAGAGAAGCATGTGCTAGCTCTAATGTGGGCACAAGCAAAGAAAGCTGAGGAATATTTAGACCTTTTCGTAATGAATGAAAGACGGTAGGAAGCACATGAACAAGTAGAAGAAGAGAAAAAAAAGACCAATTAAGAGAGATTCCTCTAAGATAAAAAACTTAAGAAGTCATTCATAACTGAAGAAATATAGATGTAAACACAAAATCTAGTAGCACAAGTGATGAATACAAGTTTGGAAGTGAAGGTATCCAAATTGCTTTGCATAGTACTGAAGCTTTATGCAATAGTAGGAGAAATGACACAGACAAGGAAAGTGGCAGAGCCATGATGCTAGTAAGAGACAACCAGAATAAGAGGTGATTAATTCATTGATTTGATGGTGTTGGTGACTAATGCTAGAAATAAACTAACATTAATCCATATTAAGTTTCTAAACCACAAATTGATACAAGTAATCATTGATGGATGACCGAGTGTGAGTGTGTTACCAGAGGACATAGAGAGAACTTGGAGCACCATTTTTATGGTCTCCAAATTTTAGACTATACTGTGTAGACCATTATGGCATTGAGATGAAAGGATTCTTGACTGCCCATAAGGTGAAGATAACCAATCAAGAATTCATCATGGATTTTGTGGTCATCGCCATGTAGAAACTAGCATATGATGCAATGTTGGGATGAGGATGGTTATGCATGGTGAAGGTCAACCACAAATGGGAGAAGTATCACATACCATTCAAGAAGGACCAACTTAAATATATGATAACTTGAAGAATCAATCCATTAGCGAGGATCTCACAACATTTAACAAATCGGGAAGCAAGGTTATGCATAAGGGGTTGAACCCAAAACCTAATTATAAAAATAAGGTGAATCAGTTTCGAAATCCAAGCGAATCATGTCCAACTTAGGGCAAATCAATAGGACGAATTGCCTTTATTTTCCACCAAAAATTATGAAAATATGGCGAATTAATTGCAAAATATTACTACCACTCATTTTTTATATATTATTATGATAAGATAATATTTACCAAATCGATCATTTTAGGTTTCCTAGACTTAACATCCTTTAAGGGTTTCTACACATTACTCTTACTAGATCTCTACTTGTTTTTCTCAGGTATCGCACTTTAGAAACTTCAAAGCTTATTTTAGAGGTCTTCTGAGGGTATTTTTGAGGATTTTACCAAGTGCCAAATCAATCAAATATCGATTTAAAGCGTAGATTTCATTGAGCTAGGTGGTTTTAAAAAAAAGTAAAAAATAGAGCTGTAAATCAAAAGTTATGCCTCCTAGAAGGTTCTCTATTAATCAGATGTAGTCAAACTGCATTCGGCTATAAAAGTTCACCCGGATGCAGTCTGAGTGCACTTTTGTATTCGGATGCGGTCTGAGTGTAAAAGTGTACTTGGATCGCATTTGGCTACAAAAGTGCACTCAAATGTGGTCCAACTGCACTTTTGTAGTCGAACTGCATCCGATTGCAAAAGTGCACCCAGATGCGGTTTGGGTGTATTTTTACACCCAAACTACATCCGACTGCAAAAGTGCACCCAGACTGCATCCAATTGCACTTTTGTAGTCAAACTGCATTCGACTGTAAAAGTGCACCTGAACCGCATCGGGGTGCACTTTTACAATCAGATTGCATCCAAATACACTTATGTAGTTGGACCGCATCTGGTTGCAAAAGTGCACCTGGATGCGGTTCGAGTGCACTGTTGGAGTAGGATGTTTTGCAGTGGGACCACACTCATCTACAAATAATTATTATTTTCCACTGCTCCTCTATAACTGATTATTATTTTCCTCAATCGAAAATTTGTTCTTCTCTCTACAACTGATTATTATTTTTTCTACTATAGGTCATTTTTCGATAAGAATGAATGTTTTAGTTGTATGGGTATGGTTGTCATGTTAGGTATATATACTAGTATAAGAGGCAAATTTGGTGGGATAATTTAAAAATTTATAATTTCAAGGCGAAAAGGATCCTCAATTTAAGCGAGAATGCTGACGATTTGAAAAAAATTGGTAATATTATTATCAACATGCGGCGAGCTGACCCCTAAAATTTTTTTTGACCTAAAAATTTTAGGTGAATGGGCCAACGTCTAGGGTTCCCAAATTCACCAATTTCCATTTTTGAAAATGCTAATATTCGTGAATCAACAAAGATTCGCCGCTATGCATAACCCTGTCGGGAAGTTCATCATTATAACATGACAATGAACAAGAGTCAAACGAAGATGATATGTTGGAACTAGAGGAGTGCACATAAGATGAAGAATACTCAAAAATCAAACTTCTCCATTGACAGATGAAATATTATGATGTATTCTAGCAAAATTGCATATGTATCCAAGTAGAAGAGAAAGAGGACCATGATGAATGCAGAAAAGGGGTTTACAAGGTTGGCGAGTATAGTAAGAATGTCAAATATGCACCTAAGGAGGAGAAAAAAGTGGACATTCCTGAAGAACTTTGTAGAATATATGCTAGTGATGTGATTGATGAAAAGCCAACACATCTACTTGACATGGCAAAAGTGACTACTGAACTTGATACCATACAATATTAAGGACCAAATATGGTACATGTTTACCTTGGCATGGTGATAAGGAGAAAGTAATCTATTGCGAAGAGCATTGGGACCTTGTGCTGAAAGCGACAACTTTCAAGATCTTCATGCAATACAAGGATGTTTTTACATGGACGTACAACGATTTTAAAGGCATTCCCCCATACTTATATGTGCATTAGATTTAATTGATTTTGGGTGCATAAACAGTTAAAAAAAAGGCCATATAGAATGAACCCAAAGCATGTGACCTTGGTTAATGTGGAGATACAAAATATGTTGGATGCAAGAATCATCTTCAAGGTTATGATGAGCTAGTGGGTGTCACCAATTATGATCACCTTAAAGAAGGAAGGTAATGAGATCTACATGTGTAAACTTTAGAAGACTAAATGAAGTGGCTATAAATGATCCCTTTCCCATACCCTTTAGTGATTTGATTTTGGAGGAGGTAGCTGGACATGTAATTTATTCCTTTTTGGATGGATTTTCAAGCTATAATCAAATCAACATGAGTCGAAGAGGGCAAGCTGAAGACTACGCTTGTAGTAGAGAATGACATCTATGCATATAATTGAATACCATTTAGTTTATACAATGCCCTAGCCATATTTCAAAGAACCATATTGTATATTTTTGAACAAATATTCACGGGTAAATTCAAAGTCTTCTTAGATGAATGGTCCTTGTATGATAGAAAGAACAAGCATTTGGAAGCACCAGAGGAATGTATCCATAAATTGAAGAAACTGCAAATTGTTGGTTCTGCATGGAAAGTAGTTGGGACACATGGTGTGCAAATAAGGGTTGAATATGAATCCTGATAATATCAGAGTCATGATAAGCATAGAGGATCCATATGACGTCAATTTGTTGAAATCCTTCCTAGGATACTTCAGGTATTATAGATAGTTCATTAAGAATTTTGCATTAGTGTCCCACCCATTAGACGTGTTGACATGCAAAAATATTCCTTTTCAATTGATGAAAGAGCATCAAAGGGTCTTCAAGGAGTTGAAGGTGAATCTAGTTTGTGTCCATTCTTGTGTTTCCAAATTGGGATAAAGAACTTTATGTCCATGTGGATACATATAATTTTGTATATTGATGCGAATTGGCCTAGAAGGGGCAGTTTGGGTTAGATAATACCATTTAATTTTCTAGTCGGTTGCTATCAAGAGCAAAGAAAAATTATAGTACAATAGAGCTAGAGGCTTTGGGGATGGTATATATAATTTAGAAGTTCAAACATTATTTGTCAACCCCTTCGCCTTTTACGTAGATCATAAAGCATTATTGTATCCGATTGATAAACTGACTATTCATGGGCGATTTAGTAGGTCGCTTGTCACATTGTAGGAATTTGTATTTTGTGTAGAAGTGAGACCAAGGAAGAAACACATAATAGTGGATCGATCATCATGGATTCACTTGGGAGAGCCTATGGAGGGAGGAGTGTCAGATGATTTTTTTGATGCTCATTTTTTTGCAATCAATGTGTTACCATCATGGTACAAGTACATCAGAGAATAATTATCAATATGAGAGCTACCAAAATAGTTGATGGTAGTAGAGAGGAAAAGAATCATCATCAAATCAACACCATTTCAACAAATCACTGACTTGTTATACAAAATTGGACTTTATGGAATTTTGCAAAGATGTGTAATGAACGAAGAAGTAAACACAACATTGAGGGAATCTCATGAGGGACTAGTATGAGGGCACATGGGGTTAGATGTGATGGTGAATAAAGTGCTTCTAGTAGGGCTATGGTGGCACTGTAACACCCCTATTTGGACAAGACTCTTTTTGTGCATTGAACTATGTATTAACTTGAAGGTTTAATGATATCTATATATGTTGGAATGATGCATTCTTTTGGAAACTTGGAATATGGTATTGCTGATGTATTTGTGGATACAACACAAGGTGCTCTTCTTGGTGGGACCATATGAGCAAACCACCTACAAGAGAGAGATACTTAGGGAAATGATGATGGGAAAACCCCTTTGATCCCTAAGTATACCTCATAAAGACTATGGTGGTTTTACCATCGTGAAGAGGTTTGTTGACTTGCGGTTGGATCAAGGATATTTGCATATGGATTCTTAGAACTTAAAGGTTTTGATGTTGTGAAAACTCAAGTTTTTGTAATGATTAAGTTAAACATTTATATTGGTTATTGATAAATGTAAGATTATGTTGTCTAATGGCAACTTGGGGTTGCACTTTATGCTTTCTAAATAATCTCTTGAGATAGTTGCTAATGTGTTCCATTAATTATTTGTAATGCATGCTTATGTTAGAGAGATAAGTTATCTTGCTAGTGCATAATATTTATGGAAAACATTTGAGATTTAAGCTTTGATAAGTGCATAATCTGGTTTATGGTTAAGAGGAGTTTTATTTTATGCTTTTAATTTGAGAAGAATATTGTAATGCACTATTATTCTTAAAGCTTTGGTTTATCTTTATGGTAAATGATGTTTTTTTCTATCCTTGGGGTGGGTTGAATTTCTTCTTGTAAACCATGAAACCCAATCCTAAAAGGATTTGCATGGATGCAATAGCCAGGTAGATGAGCATCCTAGGAGTTACGAGAATACAATAGCTAGGATCTCATGAACCTCGAAGGAGTTGTGTGTATACAATAACCAGGGTACTTATGAGTAGTTGCACCTTGAACGAGTAGGATTGGGTGTGGGGGAAAACCTATTCACAAGATAATAGTGGTGACTCCTTGATCGTGTAGGATCCGAAGATCATGTTAGTTATCATCGAAGTGGCAATAACCTTAGTTATACCATGGAGGCGTGGTAACTAAGCACCAAGGCTCTACGTAAAATAACCTATCTAAGAGGAGCTAGAGTCAGGTTAGGGAATTTGCATCCCCTTTAAATGTTATGGGACTTAAAATTTAATCCCTACGCTATGGTCAAATGGTCCTATACTGAGGAGGGTGTAAGAAATGTGTGGGGACCACTTATTGCATTCTTCTAAATGTGTAGTTTTAGTAAGGTGAACCCTAGAAGTTATGAAAGTTTGCCTCTTCTGTCCATTGAGTGTCGTATACAACAACTTGGAACTCAAATATGGTGAAGCCTTATATGCTGAAATACATATAGTAAGGGTATCATCCTTGAGAACCTTTGTTTTGTAAGTTCTCTTTAACTTTTTTTATTGGTATATTTGGGTTGTTATAGTTGGTATCAGAGCTCTAGGTCATAGGGCTAGAAGATTTTGTGGAGTGTGTTTGGGTTGAGCCTTGACTTGATGTGTCACTCTAGGTTTGACACCTTGCATGAAGGCAAGAGTGATCTTAAAAATTTATCAACTAAGAAATGATAATGTGTGTTAGTTCATAAAGTAGTATGAAGCTAACAAGATGTAAGTACAATTGTGGGAATTGTAGCTTACCCAACTCCTATAAATAGGAGATGGTATTATGGGTGTTTTTAGATCACCACCCATGAGCACTTCAATGAGAAAGTACAAAAAAGGGATAAGACAAGAAAATAAAATAAAAGGAGACCAAACACTATGGAGCTTAATGTTACAACCTTAGAAAAATGGCTAAGTCTAAAAAGCGTCGAAAGGTTTGTACTTGATCGAAAGCCGACAGGGGACCAAATCTCCATCCCATTGCTATAGGTCAAAGATGCATAAAAATGACTAAGTGTAGAAGTCATAAAAGGATTTGCACCTGACTGGAGTCCACCAGGATCCCAATTCCCCATCCAAAGGTTGAAGGCTTATAAAAGAAAAACAAAAAAATGACAAATTCTAGAGGACACCAAAATATTTGAACCCGACCGAAGCCCGACGGAGTTCTAAAGGTTCGACACATGCGAGAAACAAAAGGAGAAAATAGTAATTCTGGAGGGCATCAAAATATTTGTACCTATTCGAGGCCCGGTAGGTTACCAAATGTTTGACCTATTTTTGGAGGATGCCTAATTGCAAAATTTACTGTGTAGAAGTCGTTGAAAGAGTTGTACCCAATTGAATTTTTTCAAGGTCCCAATTCCCCATCCAGAGGTCAGAAGTTGTTAGGAGCAAAACAAAAAAATGGTCGAGTCTAAAGGGTGCTGAAATATTTGAACCTAATCGGAGGTCGACGGGGCACCAAATCCCCATATTATTGTTGGAGGTTCAATTTTTTCCAAGTGTAATAGACGTCAAAATATTTGCACCCGATCGAAGCCTAGTAGGGTACCAAATCCCCGTTTGAAAGCTAAAAATTACCTGATTGTAAAAATAGCCAAGTGCTTAGGGGTTGAAAGCTTTGTGCTTGATCGAAGTCTATGAGGGGTATGAATTTCTAGCACCATGATATCACAATGTATGAGTTTGATATCTGGCTCAATCAAAATCTAACACTGACCTACCTGCACGGGGATTATCATCATCTCATGACACTTTTTAGATAAGATCACCTGTTAGAAGAATCTCAATAATGTAGTTATGCTTAGGGTCATCATGTAGGTTGCAAGGCAGCTCAACCAAAAATTATCAATAAAAAGCAATGAACCAGATGCAAGTGATAGGCTCAACATGCCATAAAATAATATAGATTTTGGCTAGGTCAGTAAGCCATGATGAGGCAGTTGGAGAAACCATACCTCTGAGTGGTTTAATCAGATGGTGTTCCCTTTGACATAACAACAATCCATTTCTAAGGTAATGATGCTTTGACAACTATAACATTGTAAAAAATCTATAAATACTAAGATGTAAAATAAAAACTAGTTGGCTCTTAGGCTTTTACAATTCATATGTAAGAATGGAAGACTTGCATCTTAATACAGATTAATTTTATTTGGCCTCTGGTTCAATTAATTTGCAGAACATGTATGTATGGATGACTACTTCTTTCTAATTTTATCCTGTTGAATGCTCATGGTGTTTACTTTGATTTTTGAATTTATGCTATGTTCATTCACTTGTTCTAAAATTTGTAGTATGATAAGCTACATTATATTGAAACTAAATATTCTATGAATGATAGTAAAACTAGCTAGCCTGTTAGATAATTATTTGTTTATTTGCAGTCTTTTATTGTGCATGTTTCTTGATGTTACTTAGTCTACACCAACATAAGTTCTAGCTTCAACTCCTTTTTCTTATTTCTACACACTTTTCCCCCACACTTTAGGAACAATTAGCTCGAACTTAAAAGGAAATGACCTCCTCAAAATATTGACTGTCAAAGCCTTCACAACTTCCAGGCCATTCAATGTTGGTTAAGGTCTGTGGATGCACAACCTTTCCATTAGACAAATTTATAAACCAACAATTTTTGGTACGTTCGGTGGGACCCAATCACACTATTTTGATAAGGATAAAATACATGGTGATTATATGCTCATTACAAACCTTTATTTTAATCACCTAGCGACTCTATCTAACGATATCCAAAAAATATTTGCATATCCACTTTTCTTTATTAAGTTGCCTTGCTTATATTTTCAGATATATGATCACAAGACAAGCAATTAGAGAATAAGAGGAACCTATTGACTTTATTTGCATTTTGGAAACTTTAGGATACGTTTGATCATGCCATTTGTTTCAACACCCTCTTCAATCCTTATTGTAGATCTGACTAGTCTATCTGATCCCATTATTACTAATACGACTTCGATAACCCCTCCTCTTATACAAACAACAATGGTTGTAAATAAAAATAATAATACTCAAAACTACCCAGTATGGAATCATACGGGACCTCTGAATTTATCAGTCCAGAATCCTATTTTCCAGGCAACTCTGAAAGCACTACCAACTTATGATGGCATCGGTAAGACTGTATATGGGTATTTTTAAGATGTAGCATTGTTAGCTGCTATACATAATATTCAAGATGAGGATGTCATGATAAGGCTGTTGGTAATATCTTTGCAGGGAAAAATATCATACTGGTATAGAACCTTATCGGATTTAATCATTTCATGGAATGAGATGGATAGCAAGCTGGTTGAAGAATTCAATGAAAAAGCAGATCCCTTCTCCCTACTGACACAATTCACTGTGATTCAAAGGCACCCACAAGAAGAGATAACAAATTTCAACATCAAGTTCAGTCGGACATGGATAAGGGTACCTCAAGGTTTGCTCTCAACCAATGAACAAGAAACATACTACTATTTGAGAGCTTTTCATTTTTATTTGGATATGTCCATAAGATAGTCTAATATGTGAATATTACCAGAGATATTTCAATAAGCATTAAATAATATGATTGCTATAGGGATATTACCTCCAAAATTTGTAATGCTTATATAACTAGAATTCCCTCAACAACAAACACTGACTCCTACTCCACCAAGCTCTTTTCTAGCAGCCACACCCCAGTCAATTTCCCATATTGGCCACCTACATCAATTCCAAAAATAATTCCTAATCCAATTGCAGTCCCATCAATCCCACCACCTGCTACTGTCATTGCATTACCAACCCTAGATCCTCAGATAGTTGCCTTCCAAGAAATGGTAATAGCTATGAAGAACCTCACAAATGAAGTCACAACTATGAAATGAAGAGAATTTGAGAGAAAATTTCAACTACAAAGGTTCCCATTTTTCACAAGGGATCAATCTACCTCCACTAGCAAGCCTCTGAAAAATTCTAGTGACATACACCAATCAAGAGGAGGAACCTTCTTCCTTAGGATTTGAGTCTAACTACTGGTGCTAAACCTACAATGACCCACATGGTGAAAGTACGTGTATGGTGAATCAAAAATACATTCAAAAAATTACAATTGAGAAAGCAGAGAAGGCATAAAAGGGGTAAGTAAATATGATGAGATATGCGGATGATTACAATTTTATGATGCCATCTGTGGAACAAGTGGAGGTTCTTACAAGGTCCAGAAATAAATTGTTTCCTATTGACTCGAAAATCTTGGACCCTTTCAAAGTACCTTATGAATCAAATGATAATCTAAAGAAGGATGTGCCTCTACCTGCCCCAGTTCAAAAGACAGTCAATAGCAGTAGAAGGAACTAAAGAAATGTAACAACCTCCATTTTTCACTACACGTCTGCTAATTTTTTTTTATCTAAGTTCATATTTGTCCACCTTGTGATAAGTCAAAGTTATAATAATGTTCTAAGACAAGATCTTCCCATCAAGACGTAAGTAGCCCGAATCGTAATAGATTAATTAAATAGAAGCACCAACTTCTACAATTCCTTTTTAAGTCAACTATGAGTAGGAGCACCAACATTTACAACATCACCCTACCATCCCATAACGATAGATTAATAATAGCTTGCAATGGCTATGCCCCTTTAATACATTTACCACATGGCGAGGGACATGATTTTGGTTTAATCAACTATTTAGGAGAACAATTCCTCACCAAAGGAATTACTTTCTCCATTTCTACATACTGCCAAAGAAGCTAGTAATCTAGGAGAAACCAATAATCTAATGCTCAATACGGAAATCTACATACAATTTGGGTTATTCATCTTAAGCATTATTATAAGAATTTCTTATCATCAAGGTGTCAACAGTTTTGGTGGTGGTGGGTTTTAGTTCATATGTTTTGAGTCTTGGTTTTACTTCCATTGTTGTGTAGATTACTCATAATGTTTCCTCTACACTACTATATTCAAGGAAATGATTCTTATGATCAACCAAATATCACTATGCATATATTATCATAACTTAAATTAAGCAACCATACAAGTAATCTATAAAAATGTTCAATAACATTCAATGGCAATTGCTAGCAAGCTTTACACATGATACTTTCATTTGATCATATTTCCAAATACATACATCATCTACCATCTAATTGAGATGATTACATCATGTAAAAGACTTCCTTACAGTATACAAAAACAAGTAGATAATACATCAAATATTGCATAGCTTGGTTTCATATTTTCAGTCCATCAAGATTACAATATCTCAATACTAGCATAAGTAGAATGCATAGTAAAATGGTCTTCAACAATGGTTGTCCGATTCTTATCTAATTTTCTTGCATCTTCATGATGTGAAAGAGATTTTTGTAAGGGATCAGGACAACTCGAATGCATAGTATGTCAATGCAACACAAGTAAGCCATATTTTTCATAATTTAATGCAAACATGCTGATCTAGAAGCATCCAACGGTGTAAGAGTGATCTTGCATCACCCAAATTGTATTTGTTTCATTTTGTTCTAGCATTTGTTTAGTTGTTTAGAATATGGAGAAATAGACCCAACGCTGAAATAATCGTCCCAATATCCTGAGCGATTTTGGAGATATGTAAATTTTAATTTCTTCTACCCTATCAAAACTAGTGAAAAAAATCCTTCTAGTAAAACTAGTAAAACTTGGAGGCCAATTTTGAAGGCCTTAGAGGCCTTTTTAAGGGGTGAAATATGGTGGTACTATGTCCTAACATAGTACTAGGCTTCCTAACCCTTCGATATATTTATGAAAATGTGCTATAATAGCCGTTTGGAGCAACGAGTGAGGAGTTATGACCTTGGCAAGTTTACCCTCAAAATTCAAATTTGAAATAGATGGTTTTAGTCGAAAAAAATGAAAACAGGGTCAAAAGGAGGGAATTTTGAATTTGTAATCAGTTAGCCTTGGTAAGCTCCATTCTTAGCAAGGAATATCAAAAAGCTTTTTGTATATTTCTCTGTTTCTGTGGATTTTATGTGTTTTGGTTAATGCAACTCTGCTTCACATGCACCATAAATTTACTATATGCATATCTATAACAATAATTCAACCCTCTTTAACATCTTGCATAGTAACGGTTAATTCACAATCCAAATCATCATTTGTTTGGTTTATCTCCAAACATAGGGAAGAGTCCCATACCTCTTCCCAAGGAATGGACACCAATCCATCCTCTTTAAACTAGAAATTTTCACATCATTCATTTATAATATTCATATAAAAACAGAGAATAGTTTACAGTATATTTCACTTACAAGGCATTATGCATAGTCTATAATTTCTCTAGTTTATTATTCAATCATTTACCAATGTTATTTAATTCATTCAATTCTATATAAATGAAACTAGGATCTACCAAGAATAAGAGCAATAGCATTAGTCCATTCTTATTCATACTAACTGCTAACACACCCAAAGAACATATCCCGATTTACTATGCTTTAATTGCAATAGCTTAAGAAAGACTTCTAAATTTCATACCATAATAATTCTCACAAACATACTTAGTAAAATTTCCTTGTAAAATCTTACATCAAAATTCATAAAATTCCCATAAAAATGAATCACAAACTTCATTATGAATATCATAATACAACAACTATTCATATAAACTATTTTTACCTTTCTGAACAATACCATTTATTTCTTCATGATATCGTTATATTCAATATAAACAAACATTAAATCCTTATTCGGTAAAAACCTACCATACCTTTTTATATTCACGTAACATTATTATTCCACCTAAATTTGGGTCTTTCCCAAAGAAGGTAGTGTGAATTTATCTAAGGTGATACAACCTTATTTCCAACTTCTAATGTTGCGATATGGGAATGTATATAAATGCATACAAGACAAAGTAGACTAGCTCGTTATACTAGATGATAAACCCCTTCTAAACCTTTATATTTTATATCATGTCACTAGTTATAGACCGTAGACACCTAGAGGGACTAACAACATTACAAGTGGAATGCTTCGATGTTGCTTACCATAGATGGAGGCATGGTACGGTTGGATTGTGAGCAAGAGAATATCTCATCAGGTGAATTTCAGGTAGACTAGTCATATGCATGCCCAAATTCCTAAACAAGACAATCTTTCTCCAATTCATGTGGCATGTAGGCACAAACATTGTCTGGTCACCAACAGATTTTTTGGTAACATAAATTTTGATGGCAATCAAGGCGTTAAGGAGGCTCAGTTTACCCGGTAAGGATGTGAACAGTCGGCTATTGAATCGCAGGATTTAATAGTTCGTACGTGGTGGATTGACTAGACAGATTTTCTTTGAAACCAATGTATAGGTATTTATAGTATGATAGTAAAATTTTAGATTACCATATTATATCCTAATATTACCTCTAAATCTGGATTTGTGAGAGGGTTGCAATACCAATGTAATACCCAAATTCAACTGCGTGTGTTGAGGGAATACTATACCATATATTTCACTTCTCGGTACTATCATGGGTGGCTATATGCATCAGATATACCGTGTGCATCATCGTCGAAGTAGTCTGGAATACAACTATAGATTTAGATAAGTTTTGTGAACACCTACGGTGATGACGAAGTTGCTACTCGAAAGTGACTTGGTTACAATTGAAAGGAATTGGGATTATCAATTTATCACCAATATTTTCCTAGGACTTTATTTAGACAACAAACTAGTGGGCTCCGAATATTGACATTGCCATTGATTGTTTGCTCGCCTCGATGTTGTCTCTGGCTAACAGAAAAACTTAGCGTCTTTCACAATGCCAAATAGGAAATACAATGAGGATAAGAATAGTATGATGATTCGACTTTTCACTTAGGCTTTGTCACAGAAGGATCATAGCATCAAAAGGAGTCAAATAGCTTAAAAAAATGGAGTTGTCTATATGTCGAAACCACCTAATCATAGCGGACGATTACAAGATTGAATGCCATTTTTTTCATTATAACAGAGAGTGACTTAAATAAAGAGGAAGCTTGAGGTCTATAGCCATGGTGACTATAACAATTTTAACTCCCATCTAATGTTGAATCCTAGCATGATAAGGTTCATAGTTCAACGTGGCATACGAAAATTTCCTGATTCTTACAACCCAATGAAGCATATTGGTTGAGGAGCAACAAATATTAAGCGGCTTTGGAAGCGACGACAACCAAACAAGTAACACTTAGCTAGCAGTCATACTCTTAGGCATTATTGGTAATCATAGAATATACATCCCTTATGAGAGTCGATGGTTTCTTAACTCCACATAAGGTAGACTCACTAGACTATTTGTGTCTAATTGACCCCAAAAGGGAAGAACTAACAGTAGTACACATTACTTTAGAAATAAACATGCACTAATATCATAAGCTTAGTATCCAAGTGGTAGAATATCCACTATAAAATAGATAGCATCTAGCTTATAAATCTCCATACAAGTATTAATACGAATCCTCCTTTAAAGTTAAGAAACGCGTGCAGGTCACACAACACATCAAAAGTATCATTTCAGAAAAGAAGAAATATACGGAGTGCAAGTAATAAAAGATAAGTGGAAACTCTGACACCTAGGATGTACGCAAAGCCACAAAACCAATGAGCCTGAAGGCCTTTCTTCCACTCTCATTCTAGCCTTTCTCTAAACTTCCCAAGACATAGCATAGCATGCTCCCTTTTTCTCAACCCTCATGGCTATTTATAACACTTTATTTTTCTTACAAGAAAATGCTCTACATTATTTTATTACTTTTCTTTCTTTTCCCTTCACATGCAAGTTTCTTCAGAATATAATATTTTAATACAAAAGGGATTCCCTAGAGATAAGGTATAGGCTGGTTATATGTCTTGTGCCCCCCACTCTAAGGGCACTAATACTATTGAGAGCATGGGCAATAAGTATTGGGACTATTAAAGATAAGAGGAGAGTCTCATCACTTAGTACAACCATCCCAAAGTTGCCATGTGTAGGAAATATGTAATATTTAATTTATAAGGCGGTCTTTTCATATTTTGGTCCAATAGAATTTGGACAAGCTCATAAAAGAAAAAACCATCTAATTTTTTTTTCAAAATAGAGTAAACCAAAATAAATAAGCATGTTCAAAATAATTAATCTCTACTCTAGAGAATGCTTAAGTTGTGTGCATAAAAACATATATTAAAAATATTAAAGTGTCAATATGCATTTCCAAGGTGGAATTCCCTTATGCAAATTAATTATGCAACCAACTATATTTTGCACAAATGGCATACAAGCACTCGATGAATATGCCTATTGTTTCCCATCATCGTTTTTTCTTTAAATGGCAAGAATTTAGAGTAATTCCTCATGTAACACCACCATCAGGGAGGTAACTAGTGATGACAGAAACAAGAGCTTTACCTGATGATTTGTCTTTGTCATCATTTCCCTTCTCATATCTTGGTGTTCAGTCTTCCACATAAGAGAATACCTGTTCCTGCAATCAATCAATGCACGCAACATAATTTTCTCTTAATATAAATCAATATAATGCAAAAACATCAAGTATTACAATTCAGCTATTATAATACAAATAGCATATTAATACAGTTCCTCCAAGGTGGGTCGTGACATACTCCCCCCCTTAGAATAAACATAGTCCTCTGTGTTTTCCTGTAATATTACATAACAGTCATTACAACATAAGGTTTGCATAGTTTTCCACTTTCATAAGTGGTAAATGGTTCAACCTGTATTATTACATAGCATCATCAAATAGCATCATCAAATAACATCATCAAATAAATAAGGAAAGTGTCTTTTCATGTCCTCCACTTTTTCCCAAGTGGAATTCTTCTCAGAATATTGGTCCCATTGGACCTTGCACTGCTTAATATTTATTTTCCTCATCATCTTGGAATAAAATTCCAAGATCTCCATAGGTTTCACCTCAAAGTTTGTCGGATCTACCATCTGCAATTTAGAAACATCTAAAACATGATCAAGATCAACAATATATCTCTTAATTAGGGATACATGAAAAGTGTTATGGATCTTTGATAAGTTAGGTGGTAAGTCAAGCTGGTAGGCTACAAGACTTATCTTTTCCATAATCTCAAATGGTCCTACAAATCTAGTATCTAATTTGGTTGATTTAATGGCACTCTTTTTAGGTTTTACCCTCAAAAACACCCTGTCACCCACAGAGAATTCTCTAGTTCTTTTCAAATATGCATAACTCTTATGTCTATCCGAAGCTTCTTTGAGCCTTTTTCGAATTAGTGTTAGTTGCTTTTCCATGATTTTAACCATTTTTTATCCAATGACAACCTGATCCTTGAGATTGTCCCATGATAATGGTGTTTTGCATCGTGTACCATACAAGGCTTCGAAAGGGGCCATTTTCAAAGAAGAATGATAGCTATTATTATAAGAAAAATGAACTAGATACAAATAGTCTTCCCAACAAGACTTATGGTCCATGCAATACATGCACAACATATCTTCTATAACTTGGTTTACCCTTTTAGTTTGTCCATCCTTTTCTGGATGATATGCAAAACTAATATTCAAAGTGGTGCCAACTGCACGTCGGAGAGCCTATCAGAACTCATAAGTAAACGTAGAGTCCCTATATGATATTATCATCTTTGGAAATCCATACAATTAAAAAATTTCTTTAGCAAATATTTTGGCAACAACTACATCATATGTAGTACTATATTCTACAAAGTGTGCAACCTTAGTGAGCTTATAACTTCTGATACATTTGTTGGAGGTGGCCAACTCAAAATAGCTTTTATTTTCTTTGGGTCTACAACAATTCCATCTGTTGATATTATTTGTCCCAAATAATGCACTTGAGAAACATAAAACTCACATTTAGATAAATTTCCATAGAGTTGATTTTTCCTTAACAACTCTAATACTATCCTTAAATGCTTATCATGCTCTTCTTGACTACGGGAATAAATCAAAATATCATCCAAGAATATCAACACAAACCGATCCATCTGATTCCCTGAACACACTGTTCATCAAATTCATGAAATCTACTGGTGCATTGGTCAAACCGAATGGTAAGACTGTGAATTCATGGTAACCATATCTAGTCTTGAACACGATTTTGTGTGTGTCTTCCTCTCGGATTCTTAGTTGATGATACCCTAACTTCAAATCAATTTTGGTAAAAATTGAAGCACTTTTCAGCTGATCAAATAGATCTTCAATCCTTGGTAATGGATATCTATTTTTGACTGTTGCCTTGTTCAACATTTTATAATCTATACAAAGCCTCAAAGAACCATATTTATTTTTAATAAATAATATGGGTGCTCCCCAGGGTGATACACTTGGTTTTATTAATCCCGTATCAATCAACTCTTTAAGTTGCACCTTTAATTCTTACATCTCGATAGGATTTATTCTATAAGGAGATCTATGGATAGGCTCAGTTCTCGATAACATTTCTATGGTGAAATAAAATTCTCGTTTAGGTAGTAAACCAGGTATCTCATCAACAAAAACATCCTGATATTCTTGCAAAAGTGGAAATTTATTAATAAGTTCTTCCTTTGGAATTTTCTTTTTTTCTTTGATTTTCAATGCATAAACCATTCCTCATTTTCTAATTTTTTTCTTCAACTGCATAGCGAAGATCATCTTAGGTTGAAATTCCCTTGCTTCACTATATATCATTTGTATTTCCTTTTTTTCATTAGTAAATTCAATTTATATTTCTTGGAAATTTACCAAGGCTTCATGAGACTTCAACCAATCTATTCCCAAGATGACGTCAAATGCATGTAGGGGTGCTACATATAAATGCCACCTAGTAAAGCCATTGGGTAAGGTAATTTGAGTCAATGAAAAACATTGGTTGACATGATAAGTATGTCCTGATCCATACTCAACTCTCCACACTTGTGCCAAAGATCCTAGTTTTTTAGGTATATCCCTTAATATGTTACTTGAAATAAAACTATTTGTAACCCCACTATCAATTAGAATTTTAACATCTCTATCAAAAAGTTTACCATTCAGAAGTAGAGGAATAGCCTGACCATCCAAGTCTTGCATTGTTTTCGTTGCATAGATATTGTTATTGGGCCTATATGTGCTAGTGCTGGCATGTTTTGGGTAATTAATATCATAATGTGGACCTCCACAATCGAAGCATCTTATCTTTGGATTTGAGTCTCCTTCTTGAACCTGCTTCTCGATGTCCACTGCTCATAGTGTAGCTGGCTGTTTAGGAGTCTGGAAGCCCCTATTATTGTTTTTGGAGTAGTTATTATTCCTATGGCGAAATTCTTTCTTGAAATCCTTCTTGCCGCTATTATTATGCTTCCCAAATCTTGGATTTCCTTTGTTTTTTTTATTTTATCCATTATCCCATTTTCTCTTTTTCTAAAATTTTTGTTCCTTGTTTAACCATTTCATGGAATTGTTGTGAGTTCCATTAGTAGCCTGGGTAGCCTCTGTTCTCCGAGCCATATTGTAACTTTTTGCATAGTTTTCTGAACATGCTTACTTACTCGATCTCTAATCCAAGGCTTTATTCCATGGATAAATTTTTCTATTTTCATCTCATTGTTTTGATTATGAGACAGTACATACTTAAGGAGTTTCACATACTATTAATAATATTCTTCCATGGATAACAAACCTTGTTGAAATGCGAAGAACTCCTTGTACTTATTCAAATAGAATTGCTTTGTAAGGAAACTGTCCTTAAAAGCTTCCATGGAAACTTCCCACTTCAACTTATTAGGGGAGATGTTAAGTTCCTTACTATAAGCATTCCACCAGTTAACTCCTCTTTCTCCCAGATGAGAAAAAATAAATGTCATTTTAGTCATAGAGGAGTAGTGTCTTATGGCGAAGTGAAGTTCAAGTTCTTCTATTCATACCTCAACTGCATTTTCTCCCCCTTTTCCCATGAACTTAGTCACTGTAGTATATTTTATATAATTGTTTATTTATTTCTTCGTATGGATACTATTTTCATGTCATTCACGATCTTCATCCTCCCCAACCTCATCATTTGGAATTTTTATCTCTAGGTTGTTGTTGGGGTTATGCTGAGAACTTATGGCTTGCAAAATATGTTGAATCTGATATTGTATAACAGAAACGGTAGCAACAAGGTTCTCTACTTATTTATTTGAATTTCTAGAACTTTCTCCCATCTGTTTGGTTTCAGGAGTATTGGGACTAGCTTGTTGCGAGGTTATTTTCTTCCTACCTCTCATTCTTATTGCCATGTTAACTTGGATTAAATAGTTGTATTAATATTTGCTCTTTTCCAAGGTCAAAATACTAGATAGCTAAAATAGTTTATCAAATAGTTTATTATTGCTAGGTTTATTCCCTAGTTTCTTCCTCTAACTCTAGTTGTAGATTATACACAATTGAAATAAGGAATAAGTGAGTCAAAAGTCACAGATATCGGGCAGTTTTCCAAAATAGTCTAAGGTACACTACTTAAAACCCATACATGAGGTTTCACTTAGCTCTTCCATTTTTGAATGACTATGGATCTATTCATGGGAGAAAGGAACTCGGATACCAGTGATCTCAATAACTGAATTAATGCATCGTCAAGAGTAGGGAGTTAATTTTTTGATCCATGCATAAATATTTTACTAACCCAGACTTATCTAGAATCTATCAGTTAGCCTGGGATCTAATACCAACAGTAACAACCCCCAATTGTCACTACACGTCTGCTAATTTTTTTTTTTATCTAAGTTCATATTTGTCCACCTTGTGATAAGTCAAAGTTATAATAATGTTCTAAGACAAGATCTTCCCATCAAGACGTAAGTAGCCTGAATCGCAATAGATTAATTAAATAGAAGCACCAACTTCTACAATTCCTTTTTAAGCCAATTGTGAGTAGGAGCACCAACCCCTACAACACCATCCTACCATCCCATAATGGTAGATGAATAATAGCATGCAATGGCTATGTCCCTTTCATACATTTACCACATGGCAAGGGACATCATTTTGGTTTAATCAACCATTTAGGAGAACAATCCCTCACCAAAGGAATTACTTTCTCCATTTCTCCATACTGCCAATAAAGGCTAGTGTCTTAGGAGAAACCAATAATCTATTGCTCAATACGAAAAATTACATACAATTTGGGTTATTCATCTTAAGCGTTATTATAAGAATTTCTTATCATCAAGGTGTTGACAGTTTTGGTGGTGGATTTTAGTTCATATGTTTTGAATCTTGGTTTTACTTCCATTGTTGTGTAGATTACTCATAATGTTTCCTCTACACTACTATATTAAAGGAAATTATTCTTATGATCAACCAAATATCACTACGCATATATTATCATAACTTTTTTTAAACAACCATACAAGTAATCTCTAAAAATGTTCAATAACATTCAATGGCAACTGCTAGCAAGATTTACACATGATACTTTCATTTGATCATATTCCCAAATACAAACATCATCAACCATCTAATTGATATGATTACATCATGGAAAGACTTCCTTACAGTATACAAAAATAAGTAGATAAATATATCAAATATTACATAGTTTGGATTCATCTTTTCAGCCCATCAAGATTACAATATCTCAATACTAGCATAAGTAGAATGCATAGTAAAATGGTCTTCAACAATGATTTTTCGGTTCTTCTCTTATTTTCTTGCATCTTCATGATGTGAAAGAGATGTTTGTAAGGGATCAGGACAACTCGAATGCAGAGTATGTCAATACAACACAAGCAAGCCATGCTTTTCATAATTTAATGTAAACATGCATCATAATTTTACCATATGTATATCTATAGCAATAATTCAACCCTCTTTAACATCTCGCATAGTAAGTGTTAATTCACAATCCAAATCATCATTTGTTTGGTTTATATCCAAACATAGGGAAGAGTCCCATACCTCTTCCCAAGGAATGGACACCAATCCATCCTTTTAAACTAGAAAGTTTCACATCGTTCATTTATAATATTCATATAAAAACATAGAATAGTTTACAATCTATCTCACTTACTCACAAGGTATTATGCATAGTCTATAATTTCTCTAGTTTATTATTCAATCATTAACCAATGCTATTTAATTTATTCAATTCTATATAAATGAAACTAGGATCTACCAAGAATAAGAGCAATAGCATTAGTCCATTCTTATTCATACTAATTGCAAATACACCCAAAGAATATATCCTGATTTACTATGTTTTAATTGCAATAGCTTAAGAAATACTTCTAAATTTCATACCATAATAATTCTCACAAACATACTTAGTAAAATTTCCTTGTAAAATCTTACAGCAAAATTCATAAAATTCCCATAACAATGAATCACAAACTTCATTATGAATATCATAAGACAACAACTATTCATATAAACTATTTTTACCTTTCAGAACAATACCATTTATTTCTTCATGATATCGTTATATTCAATATAAAAAAACCTTAAATCCTTATTCGGTAAAAACCTACCATACCTTTTTACATTCATGTAAAATTATTATTCCACCTAAATTTGGGTCTTGCCCAAAGAAGGTAGTGTGAATTTATATAAGGTGATACAACCTTATTTCCAACTTTTAATGTTGCGATATGGGAATGTATATAAATGCATACAAGACAAAGTAAACTATCTCGTTATACTAGATGATAAACCCCTTCTAAACCTCTATATTTTATAGTATGTCACTAGCCATAGACTGCGGACACATAGAGGGACTAAGAATATTACAATTGGAATGCTTCGGTGTTGCTTACCATAGATGGAGGCATGGTAAGGTTGGCTGGTGAGCAAGAGAATATCTCATCAGGTGAATTTCAGGTAGACTAGTTAGATGCATGCCCAAATTCCTAAACAAGACAATCTTTCTCCAATTCATGTGGCATGTAGGCACAAACATTGTCTGGTCACCAATAGGTTTTTCGATAACATAAATTTCGATGGCAATCAAGGTGTTAAGGAGGCTCAATTTACACGATAAGGATGTGAACAGTAGGCTATCAAATCGTAGGATTTAATAGTTTGTACGTGGTGGATTGACTAGACATATTTGCTTTGAAACCAATGTATAGGTATTTATAGTATGATAGTCAAATTTTAGATTACCACATTATATCCTAATATTACCTCTAAATTTGGATTTGTGAGAGGGTTGCAATACCAATGTAATACCCAAATTCAACTGCTTGTGTCAAGGGAATACTATACCATATATTTCACTTCTCGATACTATCATGGGTGGCTATATGCATCAGATATACCGTGCACATCATCGTCGGAGTAGTCTGGAATACAACTATAGCTTTAGATAAGTTTTGTGAACACCTGTGGTGATGACGAAGTTGCTACTCGAAAGTGACTTGGTTACAATTGAAAGGAATTGGGATTATCAATTTGTCACCAATATTTTTTGAGGACTTTATTTAGACGACAAACTAGTGGGCTCCAAAGATTGACATTGCCATCGATTTTTTGCTCACCTTGATGTTGTATCTGGCTAACAGAAAAACTTAGTGTCTTTCACAATGCCAACTAGAAAATACAATGAGCATAAGAATAGTATGATGATTCAAATTTTCACTTAGGCTTTGTCGCAGAAGGATCATAGCATCAAAAGGATTCAGATAGCTTCAAAACAGGGTGTTGTCTATACGTCGAAACCACCTAATTGTAGCGGACGATTACCAGATTGAATGTCATTTTTTTTCATTATAACAGAGAGTGACTTAAAATAAATAGGAAGCTTGAGGTCTATAGCCATGGTGACTATAAAAATTTTAACTCCCATCTAATGTCAAATCCTAGCATGATAAGGTTCATAGTTCAATGTGGCATACAAAAATTTCCTAATTCTTACAACCCAACGAAGCATATTGGTTGAGGAGAAACAAGGGTACTACAAATATTAAGTGGCTTTGGAAGCGATGACAACCAAAAAAGTAACACTTAGCTAGCAGTCATACTCTTAGGCATTATTGGTAATCATAGAATATACATCCCTTATGTTGGTTGTTTCTTAACTCCACATAAGGTAGACTCACTAGACTGTTTATGTCTAATTGATCCCAAAATGGAAGAACTAACAGTAGTACACGTAGCTCTATAAAGAAACATGCACTAATATCATAAGCTTAGTATCCAAGTGGTAGAATATCCACTATAAAATAGATAGCATCTAGCTTATAAATCTCCATACAAGTATTAATATGAATCCTCCTTTAAAGTTAGGAAACGTGTGCAGGTCACACAACACATCAAAAGTATTATTTCAGAAAAGAAGAAATATATGGAGTGCAAGTAATAAAATATAAGTGGAAACTCTCATACCTAGGATTTACGCAAATCCATAAAACCAATGAGCATGAAGGCCTTTCTTCCACTCTCGTTCTAGCATTTCTCTAAACTTACCAAGACATAGCATAGCATGCTCTTCTCAAAACTCATGGCTATTTATAACACTTTCTTTTTCTTACAGGAAGATGCTCTACAATATTTTATTACTTTTCTTTCTTTTCCCTTCACATGTAAGTTTTTTCAGAATATAATATTTTAATACAAAAGAGATTCCCTAGAGATAAGGTATAGGCTGGTTATATGTCTTGTGCCCCCCACTCTAAGGGCATTAATAATATTGAGAGCATGGGCAATAAGTACTAGGACTATTAAAGATAAGAGGAGAGTCTCATCCCTTAGTACAACCATCCCAAAGTTGCCATGTGTAAGAAAGATGTAGTAAAAATTTTATAAGGTAGTCTTTTCATATTTTGGTCCAATAAAATTTGGACAAGCTCATAAAAGAACAAACCACCTAATTTATTTTCCAAAATACAGTAAAGCAAAATAAATAAGAATGTTCAAAACAATTAATCTCCATTCTAGAGAATGCTTAAGTTGTGTGCATAAAAACATATATTAAAAATATTAAACCAAGGTGGAATTCCCTTAATGCAAATTAATTATGCAACCAACTATATTTTGCACAAATGGCATACAAGCACTCGATGCATATGCCCGTTGTTTCCCATCACCATTTTTCCTTTGAGTGGCAGGAATTTTAGAGTAATTCCTCAGGTAACACCGCCATCAGGGAGGTAACTAGTGATGACAGAAACAAGAGCTTTACCTGATGAGTTGTCTTTGTCATAATTTCCATTCTCATCTCTTGGTGGGCAGTCTTCCACATAAGAGAATATATGTTCCCACAATCAATCAATGCATGCAACATCATTTTCTTTTGATAGAAATAAATATAATGTAAACACATCAAGTATTACAATCCAGCTATTATAATATAAATAGCATATTAATACAATTCCTCCAAGGGGGGTCGTGACAAGAAAGTGAAGGGAAATAATAAGTTAGAGATAAGCTAAGATATACTTCCCTAAATAAACGTGAGAGTATTGAAACTACCCAAGATTATAAGAATAAATATGAGAAACCTGTAAAAGAACACAAGAAACAGTCGAAATCTTCCAATTTCAACATTATGGAAGAATTGAAGAAAACCCCATCAAAAATTAGCATGTACGATGCACTCCTTATTTTGGGACAAATTGATTTGTGTAGGTCTCTCTCAAATCAATTAAGAGTCAAGGGAAACAACAGGTAGAGCTAAATCTAGCTCAAGGACACCTTACTTCAATAATCTAAAATAACATACCATCTTCATTTTACTTGTCCTTACAAATGGAAGGATGCGTAGTACATAATTATATGATTGACTTTGGAGCAGCTACCACTGTCATGCACAAAGTGGTTTGTGAAATAATGGGTATGGAATACACAAGAATCAGTCTTGGAGTGTTGCAATTGGATGGCACACATGGGAATACAGTTGGGGTAATCAAATATGCCCCCATGAAGTTGCATAGAATACCTCAAATCATTGTCATTCAGGAAATTATAGTGGTATATTTAGAACCCTATTTTAGAATATGCTTGTCAAGATAATTTACTACTAAGTTGGGTGGTTATTTATCCCTTGATTACTCCCATGTGGAGGTTCCATTCAAAGAAAAAAAATTCAAGGTCTTTTCTAAAAAACCATCCTCATTCCATATAGAGAAGTTGGAAGAAGAGCAACAAGTTGACACCATCAATGTAACCACTCAAGAAATAAATATGATGGAAGAAGTATTGGAGGATCTCCAAATAGAGGATCAATTTTCCATAAGAAATTTTAATTCCATGATCAAGATAGGAATATGTACTTATTCAATCATGAAGCCGAAAGAGACAAAAATCACACTCATGGCAGACAAGATTCCCAATAAAAACTAGACTTGGAAGATGATATTCGAAAGTATCAGATGCAATAATGGTGTCAAAGTAGGTGTATTGCTGGTATCACCTATTGAAACAGAAAGGACTATAATAACCTTGAAAAAACAAGAAACAAGAAACACACAAAAAAGAAAAAAAAATATCTTTTTTTTTACCAAGGAGAGGGATTCATAAACCCCTAACAAACCTTAGGTTAACCTAACGTTTAACAAAATCTCCTAAATTCCTCAAAGAGCTACATATCATAATATTTCCTCATGCAAGTCCATCTGCATAGGCATATCGTATGTCATGCAAATAAGTCTATCAATCTCATCAATATCAATGAGCTAAACTTATCACCTTCAGTCAATCAAAGGTATACATGCATCTCCATACTATACACAAGTCAGTATGTGTAGGTATGCTACGTGTATTGTGAGTTAAGCTATCAATATCATATTTCGACAAGCTATCTTAACTCATATGTAGTCTTTCCACAAACCTAGTTACCATTCTCCCTAAGGGGTCTTAATCCCTTAGGTTATCCTCTAAGTTCACCCTAGAACTTATTACTTATTATTTCTAATTTTATTAAGCAAGGAAAACAAAGATAGATCTAGATACTAAATCTAACAAAGCATAACTCATAGAACAAAAGAAATATTAAAAGAGCAATATCTAGGAAGATAAACATGAACTAGAAAGAATTTAAATACAAAACATAAATAAATCAAATAGTAATTTAAAGGTACATCTTCCAACATTTAAACAATTATTACATATAATCAAGTATGGTAAATCCTCCATACTTTTAAATAATAATGTAATACATCAATTTCATCAAGGAAATCTCCCCACAAATCTAGTATATTTAAGCATAAGTAAATGAATAGTAAGTAGAGAGAAAATTGGTGTACTAGTCCGTTTGTCACTTTGGTCCTCCCACTATTTCCATCAATAATTTGAGGATAGTAGGGGATCAGGGCACTCATGGTTTAGGATAGGCATACCTCTAAATGCATTTAACATTTACTTTGCCAAATTGCAACTATACAAGTTTAAACAAGTATCTAACCATCTAATGCATAGTTGATCTCATAAAAGAATCATTACTTTTACTATCACCTCTCAAGTATCTTTAGAGAGTCATTCAACATACACAACTTAGATCACAGTTTTACTTCAATCAAACTTGTCTTGTTTTAAAGAATTAAAGTCCCATACCTTCAATCTATAAAACAATCTTCTCACTTATTTGCTAAATTAAAGCTTTTACTACTTTAATTAAAACAATAAGCCCTTTTCGTTCATTTCATAAACCAAAGTCCCATACCTTCAATCTATAAAAAAACATTCTCACTCATTTACTAAATTAAATATTTTACTACTTTAATTAAAACAATAAGCCCTTTCCATTCATTTCATAAATCGAAGTCCCATACCTTCAATCTATAAAACAACCTTCTCACTCATTTGATAAATTAAAGCTTTTACTACTTTAATTAAAATAATAAGCCCTTTTCATTCATTTCATAAACCAAAGTCCCATATCCTTATTTAATGAATCAAAGTCACCTACCTTAATCCATAAATAAACCATTTCTTTTTTTTATTAACTAAAGCTCACAACTCAAATTAATAAAACCATTATAATATTTTCCTTCCATTAATCTAAAGTTCACAACTTCAATTAACAAAGCTATTATAATTTTACCTTTCATTAATCTAAAGTTCACAACTTCAATTAACAAAGCTATTATAATTTTAATTAATGAAACCATTATAAAACCCTTATATTTAATTAAAACATCACTCAACAGTTAACAAGACATTCGGCTTCCCAAGCACGATAGAAGGTTAAAAGACACGCACACTGACCGATGCAACAATTTTCCTGAAAAACAAAGGCCAAGCCACCGCTCAACACGTGGCACTCTCAACTATCGACGATGGCCCCCACGTGATTATGGAAAGCACAAATTCCTTTACACGGAGGTATGCTAGCATAGAAGTGGGTTACTAAACACGTTGCATCACCTTCAAGCGAAGCCTCGGTGCAAGCATGTCTATCACAAAGGAAGATGGAGGTATACCGACTACATAAAGTACCCATCCCTACACAGGATGTTTGAATAGCGACTGGGCAAGAGGCAAATAAATACACACATAGAGTGTGGCTCCCATTCCACTAACTTGATATAGACACAATCAAACCTTACCCAACAAATTTGTTGGATGGAAATAACAAGGCGATGTTGTTTACAAAGTTCGAGCTAAATAAAACATAGAACTTCCTCTGTTGGGATTACAATGTTATAAATCAAAGCACCCAAAGGTCTGGTTCTAAACCAACAACACCCTAGAAACAAGGCGTAGAGGGAAATTTTACACGCCAACGCTCATTGAACCACTGGTAGAGATGAGTTACAATGAAAGGGTACAACCCTTTCTCATCACAACTAACCCAACCGATGAGTTTTAGTAGCTCGCGGTGGTCCAAGACAATTCCCAGCTAGGTTTCAAGAAAACGATATGGCAACATAGAGAGCTCAATCTCTACGTACCCAACAACAAGCTAGGACTAACCCAACATGACAACGAAGAGTAAAATGATGTCTCAACCATCCAGAACTAGCAAAGATGTCCCAAGGGACAAGAGATAATAAACATAAATCCAACTTGATAACCTTGGCGATTTCTTATCTCTCTAGAGTGTTTTCTTGTAGGTGTATTGCTCCTTTCTTTTTGCTTCTTCTTTTTTTATCTCCCTTCTTTTTGCGATGATACCTTCTTTTCCTTTACCACGATCCTCTTATCTCTCCTCTCTCTGCACTGCAACATCTACCTTATCCTCCTTGATTATCATGCTCACCATTTGCCATCACTTTCCATCTACTTTGGATGATAGTAGATCAACCATCCCATCCTCTACTCAAGATGTCATGAATGGAGCTCCTCTTTTGTCAAAGTTGGCAGGCACTCCCATATCCGAGCGTGTATCTCACAGCGTTCGAACTTATGGTAGATTCTCTAAATATTAATATTTTAAAATTTAATTACTTTAGGGGGATTTTGAGATAGGATTCCATTGTTATCACTTTAAAACAATAAAGCCATTGCTTATAATTGAATTCCATTACCATTAATATAAATCAAATATTATCTTGGAATGAAATCTTCTTTATTATTTAAAATAAAACATTTACTAATTTTCAAATGAAACCTATTATCATTTAAAAATAAAGCATTCATTAATTTTAAATGAAACCTATTATCATTTAAAATAACAACCTACTATATATATATATATATATATATATATATATATATATATATATATATATATATATATATATATATATACTTACTCTTTAAAATGTAAGAAGGGAGTTCGTTTATCACATACTAACATCATACTATTTGTTCAAGCAACACAAGGAGTTATGAAGATAACCAACTCATGCATTCTTTCCAAACCATTGAGGCAAATAATGATGAAGTAAAATACAATCAAACATCTGTGACAAACAAGGAGGAAGTATTTCCATCAATTTAGTCACCTGTCTCGATCCAAGAATTTATAATAGCTACTAGGCTATCAACTTGAGGCTCAATACTGCTAGCTATTGATGATTATCCCTAACTAATAATGCATGCCTATATGAAGGTATCTATCCATGTTACCCTTGATATACCTTTTCATCACTTCCCCAACCTCAAGTACCCTCACCTTTGGTGGATGACTCAACTTTTTCCACCCACGAGCATACCTAATCCTACACATTGGCAATTTATTAGCAATATCATGTTCTTCAATGCTTAATTGCACAGAACCAAGTATTAAAGTACCATCAAATTAATACATTGTTTTCCATGTCACAAAGTCCATAAGGGAGTGTCATGACAAGGAATTTCTCATACCGGCTAACATGGAGTTGCACAAACAATGCAACATAATATGAAGCACTGTGTTTGGGACTGAGAAAAGCTAAAAAAATAGGAGTCAAGCAACTACAAATTTTTGGTGATTCTGAACTAGTAGTTAATCAAGTCACAGAAAAATACAGCAGCAAACAACACTACCTCAAGACTTATAGAAGCATGGTATGGGACTTATTAGAATATTTTGAAGCCTTAAACATCAAAGCTTGTTGGAAATATTGAGTTGTAATTGATGCCAAAGGTGCATGATAGGCAAGGTAGAAATATTCTCCAAGGGTGATGAGGCAAAGCAAGGTATATCTCAAGGCAAGCATATATTTCAGTTGAAGCAAAGCAAGGAAAATATTTTTAAGACAAGGATTATAGTATTTAAATATTAAATTTAAATATTATAAAGATATGGATAGTTTCTTGGGACAAAAAGGATTTAAATATTGCAAGAGAAGGACAAAGGTTTAAAAGTTGCTTGGACAAAATATTTTAAGACCACAAGAGAAGGGCAAAGGTTTAAAAATAATATTATAATATTTTTAAATCAAATATTTGTGTGTGTGTGTGTGTGTGTGTGTGTGAAGGCAAAAGATATAATTTCTCCTCTAATGTTGTCATCATTGAATAACTCTATGTAAGCAAACTTTGGAAAAATCTCCAATGCGAGTGTTTCAAATCAAAAAATCATAAGCAAGAAGGGAACAGCAAATAAGAAAATATTTTCAGAGCAGAGCAGAAGGAAGAAAGGATTACTCCATTGGTTCCAACCATCAGGGTATACCAGATGGTCGTCTAGCCCTTGTTAGGGTGCTATGAAATAGTGAGTGCAGAGTTTGAATCCGATTAGGGATATTTTTGTTGTGTGAAGGAACTACGGAAGCTTGAGGTGTTATATGTTGGTTGTGTCTCCTTCATTCTCAAGCCGGTTTCCAAATTGCCAGTTGGCTAGGCTGCATGAAGTACATACCGTAGGAGAGGATCGAGGATCAAAACCCATCGAGTGTATTTTGCTTGGTGTTGATGATAGTTTAATGATATTTGGCAGTGCACGAGGGTTTTTATAAAGCATTTTTTTGCTACCCACTGGGCTAGCCTAGTTGGTTGAGGAACACATGGAGGGTGTTGTGTTGTGAAAGGTTCAGGGGTCAAACCCCCTTTGTGACAGTGAAGTCTTTTGGTGGAAGGTATAAGTAATTGTTGGATGCGCATTGGTTTAGAGTGATATTGGAAATGAAAGTGCAAGAGTTATAGATCAATTTGTGAAGCAAATTTATGCATTGGTTTAGAGTGATATTGAAAATGAAAGTGCAAGGGTTATAGACCAAATTTGTGAAGCAAATTTGTGCAATAGTTTTGATTGATATTGAGAATAAATTTGCAAGGGTTATAGACTAGATTTGTGAAGCAAATTTGTGCATTGTTCATGATTGTTTTTGGGAGTAGATAAGAAGGTCAATTATCAAGTGCTAGACTAGAGCTATCTTTGAATAAATGTGAGACATGTGAAAGCGATAGACTTAATGAATGTGAAAGAACATATTGGGCATTTGTTATTGCATATCATTTTCTATATGTTCTTGAAGATAAAATAATTTTGGGTAGAATATGTCTGAATTACTTTAGTTGAAGAAAGCACTTTTGGAAGAGTTATGAGCATTTTTTGTATGTGATATTTGGGAAATATTTGAGTAGGTTAGTGAGAAAATTTAATCAGTTTTTATGAGTAGATTTGAGTAGGTTTTGTAAGCAAAGTTGAGCAATATTGTGAGTTGAGTTGAGCAGGTTTTGGAGCAATTTTTAATAGGCCCTTTGAGTAGGTTGTGGAGCATATTTGAGCAGGCCTTTTGAGAAGGTTTGTGAGTAGATTTGAGTAGGTTTTGGAGCATATTTGAGTAGGCATTTTGAGAAATATTGTGAGCATATTTGAGCAGGCTTTGGAGCATACCAGAGTAGAGGGGATTGGTGTCTCCAGTGGATATAGGTCCACAAACTAGAGCAAGATAGGATTGGTGTCTCTAGTGGATAGAGGTCCACAAACCAGAGCAAGAGAGGATTGGTGTCTCCTATGGATAGAGGTCCACGAACTAGAGCATAGGGGATTGGTGTCTCCTTTGGGTTGGTGCCCATAAACATTGTAATAGGTATTTGGTTCCCAAGAGATTTGTTGAGAACATTTATAAGAAATATTTTCTCTGTGGATGTAGCCCACATTGGGTAAACCACGTTAAATTTATGTCTCTTATGTATGTGATGATGATCTGTGCATTGTTTCATTATTGCAATTGATAATATTGGATAATATTACTTTGGAAAGAAAATTAAACAGTTGTATCTTATATTTTTCACTCCCCCCTCTCAGTATAATCTTGTGTTCTTCAATTGGTATCAGAATGGATTCCTTTGTCAAAGAATAACAGCTTGAAGGAAGATCTTACAAGAACACACATTGCACATCAGGAAGGATTTTCATCAAACAGGGCACCATTATTTGATGGGACTAACTATGCTTTCTTGAGCATGGATGAACTACATGGGATTCTCACATCCTATAATATGAGGATAGCAAAGATCAAACATCAAAAAGAGAGACAGATTTCAAAGCTTCAAAGGAGGAAAAGAATAAAGAACCAGAATCAAGTAAAGAATCAAGCAGTGGAGAAGATACTAACTTTGAGAGAAGAAATAAGAAGGATCCAAAAAAACACAAATTTTTTAGTTGTGGTAAAATTGGTCACTATGCAACAAATTGTCCACAAGCTGAAAACAGTAGCAGTGAAGAAGAAAAGGAATACAAGAAAAAAAGAAAGGAAATTCTATCATGAAAAGAAAAATAGACATGGTCAAGGCAAGCATGAGAAGAAGATATTTCAAAGATACAAGAAGAGTTTTTATGTTGAAGAAGCAAGCAATGCTTTTAGTAGCAGTGATGAAGGTAATGATTAAAATCATTACATTTTAGAATTTTTTAGGATTATCATGTATGCTATGACAAGAACTTAAAATATTCATCCTTGACCATTGGGATTATGGAGTTAGTATATGAAAAATTAAAAATATGTAGTAATAAAGAACAAAAGAATGAATTCTAGCCAAAAGAATCTAATGCCATACTATCTAGGACTTGTAAACTTAACCAAAATGACCAATATTCTAATGAGAAAACTTATTTTTTTATTAGTTTCTTCAATTTTGTATCAATATCCTTTGACGAATATTGTCATATCTACTATTTCTTTATAATGTTTACTCCATTTTTTGCTAAAGGATTTTATATTTGTTGTAGAATCTAATGGTTGTTATTCAACCTTACAATGGAAATATTCTTTTGATATAACGATATTCCAAAAAAATAATCTTTTGTGTCTTTTCATCCTTATGCAATAGAGCAAGATATTTAGATTAGACCAACTATTGAATTAAATTACTCAATTCTTTTGTTTCTTTCAACAACTCATTAGTATATCACTTGTATTTCTCTAAATATTATCTTATATTTGTAACCTTATCAACCTACACTACTACTTAATATCAACCAAACATACCTATGGTAACAAGACAATCATCATCTACTACAAGGATCTTATTTTCTAGGGCATCCACCTATGTGAGCATATCTCATAACTAGAATTTAGCTTCCTTATCCTTTGATCATCCTTTTGAATTACACATTTTGGTTCATTAATTTGAGATAGACAATACTTCAACCTCTCATATTTGATGCTATGAAATCCCAAAACATTTTTATTAAATTTCTTTGCATTAATCTCAATTGAGACTTTTGATTGTCTATTTCTTTCTACAATGATTTTATGCTTAGAAAAATTTATCGTTCCAATTAATTTAGCTTCTCCTTTAAATGTTTATTCAACTCCTCATTATGCTTGCTCAATTGTTTCTTTGATTTTACCATTCCCTTTCTTTACATAAAGTATCTCTTTCTATATTTATGCCTCTTTATCTATTATTGCAACATTTATCTTGTCTTGGAATAGTTTTGCCTAAATATCCAACTCAAATATCCTTTTGTTCTTCTGATTCAATTCCTAGATTTATGGGATTGTTCTGAAGGTTTTCTTAAGCTCTTTTATTTATTTTGAATTCTCCTTCAATAATTTCTCTACTTTCATCCTCTCTAACTCATATATCCTCTAATATCTCCTATATTTTAAGGCTACTATACTATTGGATTGTTCTCTCGATTGCATTTCACATTCTAATCTCATCTTGTCTATTTTCAAAGATATAATTATAGGATCATAGTCATTGATTTAAATCAAATCATTTAGTTTATTATGATATACAATAAAAGATTATAAATGTATTTATTGCTTCTTAAAATCCAACTAAGTGATAAATTCACTTTTTCCCATATGAGTGAATGTGGGTTGACTCCATTTCATCAATTTTGTGCTTGTCTCCTACTCTATTCCTTTAGCATTTTATTAATATTAGTAGTGGTGGATTTTATAGGATCCTTGATACCATGTCCGTAATACTTTTTTCAACTAGTTATATGGGATTGAAATAGGCTCGATCCCTATAGCATTGTTACCACATAGTGGTATTACAACAAAGTCATGATATTATCCATGTATCACTTGGCAAGATTCGAACCTTGGTTTCTTCCTTGAATATTGAGAAATCTAACAAATTGAGCTAACACCATTTGATATCATGTCCATAATAATTAATCAAGGATATTGATTGATTTTTTGGGCTAGTATATGTTTGATTGATTTATTACATAGTTTTTATATATTTATTACATATTTGAAGAACTTATGATGTCATGGACTAATTGCATGGGTAATTTATTTGGTAAATAAGAGGAAAATGAAATGTAAGGAAGATATAGAAGAAGAATTGGGATGGATAGAAGCAAGGGGTGAAGTGGAAGTAGTGTGTAAAAGTGATGAATAGTGTGATGGAATTGCTAATAAACTATAGGTAGCATATGATTGTGGGAAGAGAGGGGTTGTAATTTGTGCCTTAGAATTTAAAAATCTTGGTTATGACACCAAAATATTAGCATAATATTTACTACTAATGTTGATACCTTAGGATCATTGATATGAATGGCTTACACTTGCACCCTTTGTACCCTTGGTCACTTTGATGTTTTGTACTAATAAATAATTTTCCCTTTATTTATTTTATCAATTATTGGTTCACTTTTCTCTAGCAAGGCCCTAGTGATAGTTGTAGATTCTTGTTTGAGGATCTAAATTGGTTCATCCTCCATATCTATTTTGGGTGTATATAGTAGTCCAAAGTAGTCAAATGTTTCCTTCATAGAATATGTTGGATACCATTTCAAAGGAATACTTTTCCATTTTTTTACTTCATATTTTTGTCTTTCTACTTCATTAGCTTAGATAGTTATTTCTTCTTCCTTTTAGGTTGTTTTTGAGTAGTTAATTCATAAGAAATTTCATCCACTTAGAGTTTTGTGTAAACTTTTTCTTTTGGATAATATTTCTTCTAAATTTAGTTGCAAATTGTCTTGACCCCATCACAAATTATGTTTTTTCAACTTCAAATTTAGTTCTATGATAGACATGAATCTTATATTTACTATGATGTTTCTATCTGTCTATTGATATTTTGAAAGAATTAACTAGGTGTTCGTGTAGGTCATATTTTAAAATAGTCTTATAAAATGAGAACCATAGGATATGAGTATCTTTGAATTCACTATAAGCCTACTCCCATGTAATGGATCCCAACTTGCTTATTATATCAGGTTTTTCTTCTAAAATATTTCTAAAACCTTCTAGAATTGGTATTGGTTCATGAACATACATAGTATTTATCCTTTTCTCCCACAAAATATTTTAGAATATTTACTTAAGATCATATGGCTATTTATTTGATAACTCTTACAACTAGGAAAGCTTCAATTTTAGGATATTTAGATGTCATTTATCATTTGCTTAAAGGCAAAAGCATGTAAAACTTGTCTAATAAAGGATTATTAGCCCTTTGCCTATGCAAGTGAATATCTACATAATCTAGTTATTGCATGAATTCTATTACAAAGAGGTAGTCAGTGACTATTAGGGGTAACATGAAGGATTTCCTCATGAATCCATATAATCTTATGAATGGTATTCATTTCCTAGGTACCTATTTCCATATTTCTCCTTTTCATTCCTCGTGGAGGAGTGGGCCTCTTCTAAAAATATATGTTATTTTTGCTTTAGTGTCCTCAAAAAAGAAACTAAGAAACAATTATTGGATATGTTGTAAGAGTCTAGAACCTCTAGATTCTTATCTCTTTAGATCATTTTCCAATTTATATCTTCATAATTTGGCTCTATTATAATTTTATTGCACCATTCTATCGTCTAGTCCATAATCAACCAAGAAATAAATGAATAGAAGCTAAATTCTCTCTTTCCAAAGTAAACTCTTAACTACCAATCAATTAATTCAACAATTACATAGTAAGTCTATAAATCTAAGTTTTTTTATGATTTTTATTACCCATAGAAAAGCTAGCTAAGTTTTCCCATTCTCTTGGTCATTCAAAAGCCTCACCATAAATGATACTACTAATAATAACATCTAATAAGATTTTCACACATGTGATTCTTATTTTGGGGGGCTATGGATCTAGATACTTCCTTGAAGAAACTATGTTTTTGCTCCCTATTCAACTTGGTATATTGTTGTAGCATTCCTTCATCTACAATGATCTATGCTTGACTAGGTTCTACCCCTCTTGCATCACTTTCCTTATGTATTTTTATTTGCAATATATTTTCAATGGATTTGGCAACTATTTGCATAGTTGATCTATTGTATATAATAATCTTCCACTAGTTAGCATCATATTTTTTTGCACACACTTGAACTAGCTTAGGAAAAGGATGTATCAATGGAACCATGAATTGTGCAATACCCAAAATCCAATCCCTACCGAGAATGAGATTTGTTGTAAAACCTTACTTTGGTATTTGATATTAAAAGTGTATATTCTATAGTAGTAATAAGGCTATTTGCTATAATGGTGTTTATAAATTGGAAAAAAAAATTAAATATTTTTGCCATATCAACTGGTAGTGGCTTGATTCCATGTTTCTACTAGACTTATTTGGTAGGAGTGGCAATGGATGTTACTTGATAATGCATTTACTTATAATAGTGAAATTAAAAGTGTTGCCTTTAAAAGGATAGCTACAATAAAATAGTACTAGTTGCAAAAGCAAGAGACTATGTGTTTCCTTTAAAAGGATAGCTATAGTAAAATAGTACTCACTGTAAAAGCAATAGATTATGATAATTTTAGGATCAAGTCCCAAGAAATACAATGATGGATTTGTAGCTAAAAAAATATTCATTTAAGAGGTATAGGTTTAGAATATGGATTCCATGCCCAGTCAAAATGGTCAATGATACTTTATATTCTAGGTACATGCATGAACTACAACCTATGGAGCACTCAATATCTACTTCAACTCGAATTTACAATGTAAAGTAAACTAAGTAGCATAACTTTTTTAATTTGATTGTATTAATATGTTTGAGTTTTACTTTCATGTATCATTAATACATTGATCCAATGCATGTGTCAAGAGATCTAACATATCTTGGATGTGTGCAAGAGATTCAATCTATACACCTTAAGTGATGACATGGCATTAAATATATGAGTGTTTTCATTATATTTGAAACTAATAGCTACTTTGCTTTATTGAGGTTATTATTTATTCATCTTAAAGTTATATTTCTAGGGTTTTTTATTTTCTTATACTTTAAAATCATCATGTGACTCTAATTTTATCTTAATACAATCATCCAAGGACTAATCTATGAGTTAGGATTGCTAGTCCAGCATGCTTTAATATTTTTTAAATATCTCTAAACTAGGGTTGTCCCTAATTCTACACTTGAAATCCTTTGGAATATATGAGATTTGTGAACCATTACTGCCTTTTGAAACTTTCTAAAATGTTTGTCTTGGTTGCAATACTTCATCTGAATATTTTCTTGTTCACTCTTTCTACCTCCTTGCAGTTCCCTTGCTAAGCATTTTTTATTCATATGGCTTGGTTTTCAGTGATTTATAAGGTTCTCTCTACAAATAAAAGGCAAAAAAGGCAATAAAATAAAATAAAATTACACAAGTACATTGAATAGTCAAGTCTATATTTATAGATGCTTTATATTCTTCACATTGACTAATACATGAAATTCTCTCCTTTTAGTGTCAAGAGCTTGAATGCATTGATAACTTTGAATGTCATGATCAGGTATGGATCGAACCACAAGGAATAAAACTTTGTATGTTTACAAGGTTTGACTTTGTCTATGTCCATATGGGAGGCATTGTTTCAAACCACATTTTAATAATGGTTTGATGCTCTATAAGCCTTTTATAAGCTAGATTTTTCTCTACTTCCAAGAGAAGAAGGTGATTCAATTTGACCTCCATGGGTTCAACTTGTGCTCCTAATTCTAATTATATTATAGTTCTTAGGTAGGGGATCTCAATATTTATTGAAAAAATACTTCTTTTCATACACTAGTCTATAAGGGGAGCTTCTAGTCATGCTCTTATAAGTGATTGTGTCTTCCCATATTACCTTGTTTAGTTGAGGTAAATATTGTATGTTTATGATCCTTACTAGATTATTGTTTATGGATTCTAAAAGTGCATTACCTTGAGCATAGTAATTAGACAATATCTTCATCACAATTCCATATTCTAAGATAAAATTGATGACCTTATCTTCTCTAAATCTTGATTCATTATCTAAGATTATAATTGATGATACACTAAATCTAGTGATTATTCTCTCTAAGATTTGAATCACCATTATTTGATTAGCAATATTTGACAGGATAGCCTTCATCCAATGTGTGAAGTAAATAGTGGTAGTTAATATCCATTCATCGCCTAAACTTGATAGAGGATTGACCTTTTTAAAAAAATATAGCCCCCATTGTTGAGAGTGTTTCATTATAACTATTGGTACCAAAGGCATAGGAGAATTTCATCTTCTTTATACATTCATCTTGTATGTTTTGCACCTTTGAATTTATCCATGTGCAAATTTTTAATATGTTAAAATAGTACAATCTTATATGTTGTTGAGAGACTAGAATAATGTCCACCGGGACACAGGATGTAGGTGTGTAATGGGTTGCACAAAAAACCCCTTGCACACAGTGGGTAGAAAAAATAACAAACAAATCTAGAAGCAATGGTTGCAGTGAGCAACAACAATGAAAAAATATTTTGCTTTGATCTAGTTGATGGGAGTAGTAGGTAGGGCGAATAACCAGTGAGGTGTCGAAACCTAAAATGGGGAAAAAATAAAAACCCATAAAACCAGATTTTCAATTATTTTCAACCCATAAATGGGTGTCTGAGTTAAATAATATAATGGGTAAGAAAGAGTTGACAGACCAACGTTTGGAGCAATCAAAGATGGTCGAGGAGCGCCTGGTGTAGAAATCAAAGTAGGGTAGGGCCAGACTAGGGTATTGGAATGTATGTCAATGGATGGGGCCTTGGATGAAGAGCTAGATAATGGCTTTCTAGGAAGAAAAATACAAGAACCTCCTGACAAAGCGATCCCATAGAAGGTGCAGGATGAATCAAAGGTAGACAATGGTTAGGAGAATTGGGCCCCAGAAGTGGGATGAAAATACTCTTGGGTCTAGGTGGCACATGGTTCTAAACCTACTACTAATCTTCCTCCATTTTTAAAACACTTAAAATTGAGAGTTAAAGATGGTATTCTCAACATTGCCTCGAATATAATTTTGAACATGAAGGTAGAAGGGGAACACAATTTGGTTTTTTAGGGCAAGGTCATATATAGATACTATTCAAAGGTGGGCCTTCACTAGATGGAAACCAATAGGATGCATGGAGATTGTGGAGCTCCCAAATGGGTTCTTCATGATCAAACTTACTAAGGCAAGTGACATGCAATAAATTATAGGTGGAGAACCATGGTTGATGGGGAAGCATAGCCTGTTTCTCAGAAAATATGATGTGGATTTTAATACTCACACCCAAAGTCTCAATACAACTATTGTTTGGATAATATTACCTCACCTTCCATTTCAATATTGGCACGATGAATTTTTAATGGATATTGCAAATGGTAGTGGTACCTTTCTTACCATTGATAGGGTAACCAAGCTGATGTCCCGTATGATGTTTATCCAAATTTGTGTTAATATTTATCTATATAGTAAGCTTCCAGAAACAATAGACCTAACATCCTCAGTGGGTACCTAGACTTAGAGGTTGTAGTATGAAAATATGTTGCCACTTTGTGATATTTGTAAATGGAGAGGTCATATCTCAAGCTTCTGCCCGAAGAAGAAGAAAGCTCCCAATAAGAAATTTTGGTAGAGGAAGGAGAGTAAATATGCATAGTTAGGTAAATGCATGGATCTCATGGTGGATAATTAGAAGGAAGTAAGCACCTCACACCAGTCGATTATGGTTGCTGAGGAGGAACACATGGAAGATCCATATTATGGAGTTATGGTCGTCTAGCCTCCCTAGAGCTATGGAACCCCTTGACTTTGTAGACCCTAACTCTTTTGCTTGATTGAGAGGAGTTGAAGAGGATGAAATGGGAGACCCAATTGAAGTTGTGGAATTTGTGGAGGAGACACAATAGGTAAATCATGAGAAGGTACAACAAAAGAGTGTAAAACCTCTAAAATCAAATGTAGAGGTTAACCCTATTGACATGATTCTTATAAATAGGGATAGGTAGGATGAAGTTTGAAAAGCATTCAGAGAAGATAAGTATATCCTAAAAACATAGAGGTGAAGCTTGTAGCTCCAATATGAGAGGATTTCGGTTCATAGGAGGTTTCGATGATGCCCTCAAGGGTGACTAGGAATCAAGCAAAGAGAACTCCCCTAGATGTTGGCAAGGAACACACTGTAGGTAGACCTCCTTTAATAGAGGTAAGGAAGAGGGAAATAGTAGTAGAGATAGCTAGAGGAACACAAACCATCATCAATATGGATGGGGGAGGGAATAAATCAGCTAAATCTAAAAAATGAAGGTTTTATCATGGAATGTACGAGGTCTCAACGGGACTAGAAGACATAGATCAGTATAAACATTGAGAAGATATAATCACCTAGATGTTTTTCTATTACAAGAGACAAAGGTGGTAGAAGAAAACTTGGCAATGGTTAAATAGAATTTTTGGAGATAAGCAGATTTTTTTGCTCAACCCTCAATGAGCTCCTCAGGAGGAATGATGTGTATTTGAGACCCAATTAAATTAGAAGAACAAAAAATTATCTCAAATGATAGATTTTGTGCTATCCACTTCTTTTCGAAGGAGAATAATTCCCAATGGATCATTACAAATGTTTATGCACCCACTACTGTGGTTGGAATATGAAGGATATAGAGGGAATTGAGTGAACTCAGGCATGTCTTTGTAGGAATCCCATGGATATTTACAGGGGACTTCAATACCCCTTTGTATATGTTTGATAAAAAGGGAGTTATTGAAGGATATGCAAAGAGTATGAATAATTTTGGTGATTTTATAAATTCAAATGCTTTGATGGACTTGGAGCTTAGACAAGCAAAGTTATCCTGTACTAATTAGCAATTGGGGAATCAATTGATTGAGAATAGAATGGACAGGGTGTTGATTTCTTAGGAGAGCTTGATGTTGTTTAGGGACACTACTCTCACGGCCATCCCAAAAATTGGCTCAGACCATAATCCTTTGATTTGGAAAATAGCAAATAGGAGAAGGCTCTTTGATACCCCTTTTCGATTTGAAAAGATGTGGATCCTTCATTCTAATTTAGAGAACAGGATTCAATCTTGGTGGCAATGAAGAACACAAGCTTATACTGAGAGGGGGGTGAATAGTATAATATCAACTTTTACTTTTCTTTCTCAAATAATATTATCCAATATATCAATATAAATATCAACTTTAGTAATCAAAGCAATGCACAAATTATCATACACAATAGAGACACCAATTTAACGTGGTTCACCCAATGTGGGATACTCCACGGAGAAAATCTTTCACTAATATTTTCTCAATAATTCTCTTGGAAATCCTTCCCTATTACAATGTTTATGGACCTTTGTCCAAATGAGATACCAATCCCCTAGTCAGGTTCATGCACACCAATCCACAGAGAAATCTTTCCCCTTTGCTTATTCGTGGATCTCTATCCACAGGAGAACTTCTTCTCCTCTGCTCTGACTGGTGATCTTCTAGAAGACTATTGCCTCCACTGCATTGGCTTGTGGATATCTCTCTATAGAATACCTCTATCCTAACTTAGAATACCTTTGTCCTCATAGCCCTGGCTAATGGATCTCTATCCAATGGTTATGACTATCCTCTGCTCTGTCACCTCCAAAGCTTACTCTCAACTCTGCTCAATCTCTGTCTCAAATCTGCACTAAACACTATCCTCAATCTAGCACAAATATGCTCATAAATCTATCTTTGGTCTAGCACAAATCTGCCCTCAAATCTACACCAAAATTTATCCTCAAATCTGTCCTCAAGCCTTAACACAAAGCTTTATCTAATCACAAATCAACTTTGCTTAGATCTGCTCCAAGCCTTAACCCAAAGCTTGAACAAATTAATCAATCAACTCTGGTCTCAAGTCTTCTCAAATACTTACCTCAAATTTATCCACAAATCCTCTCAATAACTTGCTCAATCTGCTCTTAAGTCTTCACTAAGACTTACCTCAAATCTGCTCAACAAGTCCTCTTTAGAACTTGTCCAATCTGCTCAACAAGTCTTCACTAAGACTTACCTCAAATCTGTCCAAAAAGTGTTCACCAAGAACTTGTCTAATCTGCTCAATAATTCTTCACTAAGACTTACCTCAAATTTGTCCAACAAGTCTTCACTAAGAACTTATCTAATCTTCTCAACAAGTCTTCACTAAGACTTACCTCAAATATGTCCAACAAGTCTTCACCAAGACTTGTCTCAAATCTACTTGCAAGCTTTCACAAAAGCTCACATAAATATGTCCTTAAGCTTTCACAAAAGCTCACATAAATATGTCCTTAAGCTTTCACAAAATCTTACTCAACTTTTTTCATAAGCTTTCACTAAAGCTTAATCAACTCTATCCTTAAGCTTTCACAAAAGCTTACTCAACTCTTTCCTTAAGTCCCCTCTAGGACTTACTCAAACAATTTCAAAACTTGCATACAAAACTCAACTTAATATTTTTCAAAAAACCTCTTCAATCACACAAACAAGTTTCACTCAAAATATTTTTTAGCCATAGAAACATATAGAGAATGGTTAAAGACTCAATATATTTCACACTCACAATATTTTATACTCAACAAAACATTCTATTACTTTCAAACTCTCTTTCAAATCAATTCAGAAATTTGGTATAATTTGTTTCACAAAACTTGAACTATCACTCCAATAGTTTCAATCAATAATGCTTAACCAACTTCACTCAAATATCCACTCAATGAAATACACCTTGCTGAAAAACCCTAACCAAGTGTTTCACTATTCTTCCAACAATTCACACTATGGAACTCAAACCTTGACTTAAGATGATTCCAATGTCACATAACAATTATACTCATGTTCTTTCACAAACCCTAGCTCAAGATAGTTCTCAATCTCACATAACAATGATACTCATGATCTTTCACAAACCCTAGTTCAAGATAGTTCTCAATCTTACATAATAATGATACTCATGATATTTCACAAACCCTAGTTCAATATAGTTCTCAATTTCACATAATAATGATACTCATGATCTTTCACAAACCCTAATCATGCATATGAAAACTCACTCAACATTTCCAACATTACTCATCAATCCTTTTCACTCCAACTTTGCATTTTACAACATTCAAACCAACAACATTTCACTCATAAGGAATATGTGCCCATACCTTTTGTTTTTATGGAGATATATCTTCAAAACTTGTCTTAATCACAATGAAATCCTCTTTTCCAATTTCAAGGTTAGATAGAAATAGTCTATCTCAAAATCTCCATAAAATTATTCTCCCAATAATTAATTCACCATACAAAAATATCAAGTCTCAAGTACACCTTATAATCTCCAAACTTCTCAAAAATAATATTCAATTCATAAACAATCAAACTCCTTTGATAACACCTTATAAACTCCAAGCTTCACAAAATAACATTCAAAAATTAACCTCTTGTGTTAACACTTTATAATTCCAATCTTCACAAAATAACATTCAACACAATAAAAATTAATTCCTTTGTTAACACCTTATAACTCCAATCTTTATTTATAATTCAAATTAAAAATAAAATACTTTAATCAACCTTATGACTCCCTATTCTTTCACCTTAACAAAAAATAATAATCATGTGGTCTCTAGCACCTTTCAAACTATCACGTGGCCTCTAGCACCTTCCAAAGTTTGGTAACAAATTAAAAATTAAATCGCTTACCTTGGTCCACGTCTTCGAAAAATAATGTGCCCTGTTGTGACTGCACCCGACTCAAACCCGCAACCAACCGTCACCGCGGTGTCTTAGCCCTAGGCTAAGTTGTCGTTGGGCTACACATCCACACGAAGCTTAAAGCACACGAGTTGATATTTCAACCTTCCCTTCAACGAATTTTGAAAACCAAAATTCAATTTTTTGTGTTAAAACGAAGGGGACGCGAATCGAACCCTTAACCTACCTTGCATGAATATCTTAACATGCCCCCGATCACCGCTTGTGCTACCATGCGCTTTGAGATTGGTCTGGCACTCCTCTTGGACTTAATGCGAAGTTTTCTTCCTTAAGCTTTAAAACACATGCGAATTCTCTTCTTCCCTTTTAATGCAACGCACAATTATTCTTTTCACTTTGGCATATGAAAATTGCATGCATGAATAAAACAAAGTCATTGCCTCCTTTTATACCTTGTATTTCCACTCAAACACGTTGGCATAGAAAATTTGATTTTTAATTCAAATTTGAATTTAAATATTTTTGCGCCTTAATATTTATTTAAATTAAAATTTTAACCTATAGTTAAAATATTTTAATTTAAATAAATTAAATAATAACCTTTAACATCTGCTTAATGGGTATTTTCAAGGATTTATTTCTTAATGACTCCTTGGACCTTGTTTTTCTTCACCTCAACATTTTTCCCGAAATATTATAATATTATTATTTCCTTTTAAACCTACTTCTCCTTCCTTGGGTCTTCAATATTTTAGGCCTCTTTAAGCATATAATATTTAAAATAAATATTATATCCTATTCCTTTTAAACACTTCTTTTTTTTTTGGAAAAACAACCTGATGATATTAATGATGATGAAACTGGACACCAAACCTTTTGACATCAATGACAACAAAACTTGCTCAAATTTCCAACAAGTAGCAAGATTTTTTTAGGGATAGATTGACTCAAGTAGCAAAGAAACTGAGATTTGTTAAGTGGAACTTAAAACTATGGAATAAACAGGTTTTTGGAGACATTATGGTTAAAAATGTAGTTTTACAACAACAGTTCATGGAGTTAGAAAATTATTTACATTTGGGGGAGTATTCAGAGGAATTTCGGACTAGAGAAAATATCTTCTGTGTGTTTGGCACAATACTCTGGTGTATGAGGAGGCTTTATGGTGGTAAAAATCAAGAGCTTTGTGGTTAAAGGAAGGGACATGAATACGAGATTTTTCCATGTTTCAACTCTTAGGCACATAATTTTTAATAAAATCTAGGATATCAAGATTGTTTATAATTCTTCTACAAGGGATCCTTTCCAAATTGGAGGGAAAGTCGTACGATTCCAAGATATGTTAGGAGTGGATTCAGAGTTGGTGAAGAGACGATGAACCTATTGTTAGACCATATTCCCTTAAATAGTACAAACTAGATAGATGACTATCTCCTTAGCCCCTTTATAGATAAGGAAATTAAAGAGGCAGTCTTCTCCATGAAGGGAGATAAATCTCCTAGTCTAGATGGATTTTTGATGCTCTTCTATCACAAATTTTGGCACATCATTGGCAATGAGGTCACCTTGGTAGTTAAGGATTTTTAGACCTCTACAGTGATATTTTTTTATGTGAATTGTACTTTCTTAGCCCTCATCCCAAATACTACAAGTGCCAAACTTTTACAGATTACCACCCAATTAGCCTGTGTAATACTCTCTACAAAATTGTTTCCAAAGTCCTTGTAAACTGGTTGAATATGGCTCTCCCTTTTTTCATTGATAAACACAAAAGGGGTTTTGTTCAGGGGTGACAGATTCTTGATGGGATCATTTCGATCTATGAGAGTCTGCACTCTGTATATAAATAAAAAAAAAAGGAATGTTTTTTTCTTAAATTGGATATGAATAAAGCATATAACAAATTTTCTTGGGATTTTCTGATCAAAGTGCTCCAATATTTTGGTTTTCATGAGGATTGGATATCTATGGTGAAAAATTGCATCTCCATAGTGATGATCTTCATCTTAGTTAATGGGTCTACAGTGGGTTATTTTCCTAGAAAGAGGAGGTTGAGACAAGGGGACCCCCTATCCTCTTATCTATTTATAATTTTAGTTGAATCTATGGATAGAGCCTTCATAACAGCCATGGATAGAGGAGACATAGAAGGTATCAGGCCAGATTCCACTTTGAAACCGATCTCTTTTCAACAGTTTGTGGATGATACTCTAATTTCGACAAGATCATCTCTTCCACAAGCAAGACATATTAAGATGATTTTGTATTTGTATGAGCTTGCAATAGGCCAAAAGGTAAATTTTAATAAAAGTAATTTTTTTTTCTTGAATACCTCCAGAGCTCTCCAACTATGGATAGCAAGAATCTTCAACTGTGGCATAGGTGATTTTCCAGCAACTTATCTAGGGATGTATTTATTCCGTGGGAGTATGAAGGAATCCTTGTGGGATCCAATTAGTGAAAGTGTTACAAAGAAACTATCTTCTTGGAAAGGCTCTCTTCTTACTCAGGTAGGAAAGGCCCAGCTTGTGAAATCCTGCCTTCAAAGTATATCTATTACTTCATGTCAATTTTTAAAATACCAGTATCGGTCTGCAAAAAAATTGAACAAATCCAAAGGATTTTTCTGTGGTCTAGGGCTGAGTAAAAGAAGAGGATATCTTTCATTTCTTGGAACAAATTTTGTACCTCAAAAAAATATGGGGGATTGGGTCTGAGAAATCTTCCCAAAATGAACAAATCTCTAATGGAAAATTTGGGTTGGAAGTTGGTGAAGGAAGAAGACACTCCCTGGGTAAAAATTGTAAAAGCTAAGTATTTACGTAATTCCCCCTTCCTAGAAAACCTCAACCCCCTAAGGGGTCTAGTTTTTGGAATAATATTCAATAGGTAAGACCTTTGATCTAGTAGGGTTGTAGATGGCATATTGGAGATGGTGCTAACATGAGATTTTGGCAAGATACTTGGCTCTTTAACTCTCCCCTTTGTGAGATACCAAGGTTTGCAAACTTAAGAACAATCTTGACCCTATTTATGTACTGTTGGTTCAGGATTATATGGCGGAATAAAATAGCATTAAAAAGTGGAAGCAGCTTTATGCTGAGAAAATCAATGAGGACTTGCATCCACACCTATAAATTCTTAATAGATTCCTTAATGCCTACATCCTTAGCCATTGGTTATCGAATGATATATTTATTTGGATGAAAATGAAGAGTGAAGATTATTTTGTGAAGTTTGGTTATAACTTGGCTAAAGGTGTAGGTGTAGTGTGGCCCCATGTAAAGGTTTGGTACAAATATATCATCCCTAAGATTACTATTTTTTAGTGGCCGGTTATGCATAGTAAAATTATGACCCAGGATAATGTGAAAAATATGGTTTCTCCTTACTAGATAGATGTGTTTTGTATGAAAATGAGGAAAGCATTGATCATCTACTTCTTAAGTGCTCCTTTACCAAAAACTTGTTTGATCAGCTCTGTAGTGAATTCCAAGTTCAGTGGGTTTTCCCTAGAACTATCTCGAACTTGAAATTGCAATGGAAGCCTCCTTTTAAAGGCAGAAGAATAAAAAATTTGTGGCTTCTAAGCCTTCCACATATCTGGTGGAGAGTCTAGAATAAAATAAGCCACTGAATATTTGAGGACTTGAAGATAGACTGGAAAATGGTTTGGAACCCAGAAAGAAGTCTCCTAATGGAGAATTTTAACATTATCCTCTTCAAGGAGGGATGGGAATCAGAGCAAGAAATGTGGATATTGGAATGTTGGGGAGTCATAGAGAAATTACCAATACCTCGATTTCATCCCAAAACTCATGCAAAATGGATATTGTCATCAGTTGGATGGTTCAAATTAAATTTTTATGGGGCCTCAAAAGGTAATCTCGGGCTGGTGGGAGCTGGAGTTGTGATCCATAATCATCTAGGTAAGTTAATCAAAGTCTTTGCTGAACCACTAGGTTAATAGACAAGTCATTTCACTTGAAGCAAGAGCAGCTTATGTAGAAATTTCTTTGGCTATCAATTGCAATCTATATAATCTCATAGTTGAAGGAGACTCACAAAATTTTGTGATCATTTTAAAGGGAGGACAACCAACCGCCTGGACTATTGATTTAAATATGGTGGAAGCTTGAGCGCTTTTGGATAGACTCGAGAATGTGTCTATCAATCATATTTATAGAGAAGCCAATAGGGTAGCATATGGTCTTGCTAACGAAGGAGTTATGGCAGATGCCAGAAAGAGATTGGGGAATGATATCCCAGTGCACATAAATAATTTAGTTGAAAATGATAATGCCACAGGATTTTATAATAGGGATCAGTAGGAAGAGGTTTCCATGAAAGCATAGAGTATATGATATTTAGATATATAAGGTGTATGCTAGTTTTCTAGTTTTGGATGTGGTTATTGAAGTGTGTTTGTTGTTACACGATTGGTATATGCTTTATGCTAGTGGGAAATCTTTCTTGATGAAATGGACAGTGATTGGAAATATATGTTGATGTAAAATGTTAGAATTCCTTTCAAAAATGCATTTTTCTAACTTAACAAAAAAAAAGAATAATGCCCACCAAAGAAATTGTGACAAAACTATCACAAAATATCAAGTGTGCTTCATATTTCCATGCATCTAAGTAGCATGTCACTAAATTTATTCTAAAATATATATCATCTATAAATACATGATTATACATTTTTATGCTAAATATATGCCTTTGAACTAAATTAAAGCTTGGAGGATGTTGAAATGTTTACAATCTAACCTTATTTGACGATGACAGTGATGAAGTGTTTACAGGTACCTATTGGAAAGTGCTATGTAAGCCATCAAGCATTTTATGTATAAGCCTATGAGCATCTTTCTATTTAAGCCTATAGGAATTATTCTATGTAAACCTACAAGCATCTATATATAAGCCTACATGCATCTTTATATAAGTCTATGGGCATTTTTTATGCATCCACTCTTAGTGATATTGGTTAAACCATCTCTATGGTTAACCTGGATTAAAGGGTTTGATATATTTATTATATTTTAATTAACCTTCAATTTAGGTTATGTCATCTTGAGGTTAACATTAAATTAAGGATTATATATCAATGTAAATACCCCCTAATGATTAACCCATCGTATTATTTTGTAATGTCAAGGTTCTTGATATGGATAAATAGATGTCACTAATAGTTAGGGATTAGGTATCACTATAAATCTAGCCAATGACTATTTTTTAGTAGTATATTATGTTGGTTATGTGCCCTAGTACTACCTCAAGGGGGATTCCTCATGTTTGCATATAATTACATTGATATTTTAGAGGTAAGGGGGTTTTATGCCAATTCTAAGGTCTCAAGTTTAGAGCTTGACAATAACATTTTTTCAAACCAAGGTGTGTTCTTTTTTATGCCATGTTTGACTTTCTAGTCATTATTATGAGGTGAAGGGGTTAGGACAGTGGTTAGGAATCTCCTTTGTGAGTTAGAGGTCCCAAGTTCCAAACCTATCCTTGGTTTATGTGGTCTGATTATTAGGTAATTTTATCATTCTTTTATATATATACAAACAAGATTAACCAATCTTGTTATGAAAATTTTCATATTCTCATTTATCATTCATCATTCTAATTGGTAGTCCTATCAATAAAATGATATCGACAGAGGTGGTACTTTTAGAGGCAACAAGTGGTAACTTTATATTGATCAAAAAATTTCAAAGGTTTAAAAGTTTAATTTTTTTCTAATTTTTTAATACTAATATGCTAAACTTCCAAAGGCCATAAATTTTACTTGTTGAAGTAGTTCAGGCCTATTTTTATAGATTGCACAATTTTTAACTCTATATATTGGTAACATCATTTAAAGAACTTGTTACTAATGTGTAGGAATTTTCTCTAAAAAATAGACCTAATTGGTATTCTCCTATTTATATTTGATGTGATATTAACTCCAACAGGCCTGTTAGCATAGTGGTTGGCAAATTTTCTCATATTAGACACATGTATGAATCAAAATACTTTTTGGATAAGAAGGTTATAGATTCAAAGCTTAATTCCTATCATTTATTTTATCACAAAACTTAAGTTTTAATGTCTTTAAGGAGATCCAAACATATAACTCCAACTAAGCTTATTGTTGTAGTGGTTGGTCAATTATATTGTATTTGAGAGATTTCAATTCCCTATGTTTATCTTTCTACACACTTTCCCTCCTCTGACATTGATTTTTCACTCTAACTCCAACAACCTATTAATGTGGTGGTTGTTAATCCTTTGGGATGCAAGATGAGTAGGTTTTGGATGGTCAACACCAAGTATGCCTTGTTCCTGTTGACAATTTTGTCACATTTCACAATGGGGTAGAAAATTAAAACTTTGTACAGTGTTCTTTGTTGTAAAGTATTTCTGTCGGTTGTTTTTTGGAAATATTTGTAAGTTGCAGCAATTTTGGCTTTCCTTGTCACCCCTTTTTACATAAGATGAAGAAGAAAGAACCTCGTTGCAGAACGAACTAGGGAAGACAGCTTCGCCAAAAAATAAAGGAAAGCAAAAGAGCTTCGCACCCGAAGCATTTCCAGTAATTGCTTCGGGCAAAAGTTGGTGAAGCGACATTGCCGAAGAAGAATACGAGGAAAGCAAAAGAGCTTCGGGCCCGAAGTTCCTCAAAAAACTACTTCGGGCGAAAAGGTTGCGAAGTAGTGTTGCCGAAATAGAAATTCTTGCAAGGCATAAAGAAGAGCTTCGCACCCGAAGCAGTTCTAGAAACTACTTCGGGCAAAAGTTCCACAAAGCATAATCCAAGTAGCATTTTGAAAGAACAATCGCAGACCAAATTAGCCAAGGCAAGAAAACTACTTCGGGCCCGAAGCATTTCAAAAGGCAGCTTTGGGCAAGATTTTTGCGAAGCAGTTTTGCCGAAGAAAAAATGCAAAGGAAGAAGAATGAAAACTACTTTGGGCCCGAAGCATTGCAAAAGGCTACTTCAGGAAAAAGTTTTGCGAAGAAGAATTTGAAGGAGCACAACACTGAAGACACTTCGCAAAAAGGCCGCCAACGCATCCACTTCAGACTCTGATGCCAGCGAATCATTTCTACTTCATCGAAGGTCGTTGCGAAGCATCTGCTTCGGCCATCTTTCATGCGAAGTACTTTCACCCAAAGTAGTGATAGCCATAAAGAATGCAACATCTTTTGAAGGCAATTGCTTCGGCCGAAACCTTCCCGAACCTCAGTCTTGAAAGAGGATCACAGCGAAACATTTCTCCAAGGCATCAGCGAAGTAATTTTGTCAACAAAGCGGCGAAGAATGAAGAGGCCCATTTTGCGAAGGAAATATGCTTCGGCACTCATGCCCCCCGAAGTAGTTTTGTGAAGCTCCATTTTGCAAAGTACAAATCAAGGAGGGGTTATTACTTCGGCACAAGTCCATTGTGAAGCAAAGTGCTTCAAGGGCACGAGTTCCAAGCCAGGTATTTTCTTAAGGCGATCAAGTGCCTCATAAATGTATTTTTACATGCCTGGTAAGACCACTGCCCATTTTTGGCAATTGGAAATGAAGTATCAGTTCTAGAAGGAGAGCCCGACAAGCATGGTAGTCACTCGAGCACCGCACCCAAAATTCGAGGACACTCAGGCAGCCCATTAATGCGTAATTCCCCGGTTGACCCGGCTGTAGCTGTTAATTTTGGCAAAGGATATGAAAGCTCAGTCATGAGGACCATAGAGGGCCAACTTCTCAGCTTTCAAGGATGTACTTCACCATTCTGTGTAATAATGACTCAGAAGGTCGGGTCCTCTATAAAAACCTAGGCATTGTAACGAAATAAGGGGGGAACTATTTGCTAGAAATCTGATGTAACTTGATGTTCTGCGACTAATACTAAAGAGCTTTGGGCTCAATTTCTCTCTTTTATGTTGCCTTTTGTGCTTGATTCTTTTGTCTTTCTTCATTTGTACACTGAGACTCTGAATCCTAAATTCAGTGTGCAATTGGGGACCGTACCCTGAAACTCACCTGAAGGATACATAGGAGAGGAAAAGGAGAAGGCGAATCCCTGTGAGCTCACCTAGAGGATACATAGGAAGATTAATGTGGTGTTTCTTTTGTTTATTCTTGGTGTTCCTTGCTGCTATTCAAGTTGTTAGTTAGTGATCATGCTTCCTGTTCTCTCCCACCTTAAACCATCGATCGCCTCGGGAAAATACCTGGCTTGGAACGTGTGCCCGTGAAGCGCTTCGCTAAGTCTTCGCTCACAACTTCGCTTCGCAATGGTTCTGAGCCGAAGCAAAAACTCCTCCTTGGTTTGTACTTCACAAAATTGAGCTTCGCAAAACTGCTTTGGGGTGGTGAATGCCGAAGCATATTTGCTTCGCAAAATAGGCCTCTTCGTCCTCGCCGCTTCGCTGACGAAATTGCTTCGCTGACGCTTTGGAGAAATGCTTCGCTGCGATCCTCTTTCAAAACTGTGGTTCGGGAAGGCTTCGGCCGAAGTAATTGTCTTCAAAAGATGTTGCATTCTCCACGACCTCCGTCACTTCGGGTAGAAGTACTTCGCATGAAAGCTAGCCGAAGCAGATGCTTCGGAATGACTTTTGACGAAGTATTTTCAATGCTCCTTTGAGTTTCGCTTCACTAATTTTCTAACCAAAGTATTTGCTAAAAATGCTTCGGGTGCGAAGTAGTTTCATTCTCCTTCCTTTTATTTCTTCAATGTAGAAATCTTGCCCGAAGTATTTGCTGGAAATGCTTCGGGCGAAGTAGTTTCATTCTCCTTCCTTTGTATTTTACTTCGGCAACACCGCTTCGCAGAAATCTCGCCCGAAGTATTTGCTGGAAATGCTTCGGGCCCGAAGTAGATTTCTTGCCTTTGCTTCTTCGGCGAAGTTGTTCTTTCGAACGCCGCTTCACTCAACTTTCGCCCGAAGTAGTGGTTTGAAGTGCTTCGGGCCCGAAGTTCTTTTTTATCACTACCCTCGTATTCTTCTTCGGCAATACTACTTCACAAAATTTTCACCCGAAGTAGCGCTGGAAATGCTTCGGGTGCGAAGCTCTTCTCATTTTCCTTCGGTGAAGCTCTTTTCTCTAGCCTGTTCGACAGTGAAGCTCTTTTCCTTTTCTACTTTATATACAAAGGGGTGGCATTGAAAGCCAAAATTGCTGCAACTTTCAAATAAAAAAGACAACAAAGAAAAACTTTACAAAATACTGTACAAAATTTGATTTCCTTTTCTACCCCTTGAGAAATGTGACAAAATTGTCAACATTCTTGGTGGCTCGTGGGGCAACGAGCTCGTCTCGGTGGGAGAACCCTTTAATTTTGATCCATTGGGCCAGAGTCTTTTCCCGATCCTTCTCCTCCTTCTTCCTCTGGGAGCACTTCCGTAGCTGGTTCTTGTTCTCCTTCTTCTGCTTCCTCTTCTTCTTCACCTTCCTCTTCTGGTGCGGCCTCTTCGGGAGCAGCTTCCTACGATGGCGACGGGGCAAGACGCTCATGGATTTTCCTCATGGTTCGGCGGACCTGGGACTAGGCACTCTTCGAGAAGGGTTCTAGATCTTGTAGTGCCTTGATCAACATGCGAAACCGATCAATTTTCCCGATATCTGCATGTTGGGCTCTAGTATACAGATCATTTAGGCAGGCCGCGATCTTGCAGTATCTCAAGAGGTAATCTGTGATTTGCCTTTCTGTTATTGGCTCTGCCCATCCGTCTATCTCCGAGACATCGCCTTCAAACTGAAGCCACGTTGGCTTAATCTCTTCTTTGGTCAGGAGGTTCCCATTGTCGTCTGTGAAGCTTGGGAAGCCCATGGAAGAAAGATCTTGAAAGTAGCCCATTGATGTGCGCTGCTCATTCTCGAACATGTCTAAGAGGTCCTTCACCTTCTGTGTTTTTTGCACCTTAGAGAAGAAAGCGTGAACTGTGGCCCGGGCTGTAGACCAATCCCTAGCTATCCGACTCATTGCAGGGACCTACAAGTCTTGATATTTGGCGCTCTGGACATCGAAAGCTAGTTTGAGCCGGCCTCTAGCTTTCTGAGTTATCTGATCGATGATTGGCCCTCCCTCGGCAGTGGCACTTCGGGCTTCCATAATATAGGCCAAAATTGAAAAGGCACTGGAGGCTCGAGATCTGAAATTTTTGAGCAGGTGCGAGCGAATCTCCTTGATTCTGCTTCTGTCAAACAACTCCAAGCTTGCCTTTTCGAACAACTGTTGTTGCATCTGCAAGATCTTGCTTTCAAGCTCCTTGGCCTTCAGCTCGTTATCGGCCTGCCTCTGCGCTTGTTGCTCGGCTGAACCCTGCAGTTGTAGGATTTGTTGTTTGAGGGTGTGTGTTTCTTTTTTCAACAACTTGCACTATTTCTATGAATCCTCCAGCTCGGACCGGATCCTAGCCAGCTCTTCCTCCAACTTGATGTTGGCATTTTCTGCTTCAAACCTGCGCTGATTGGCAATATTTGCATGTGCTCGAAAAGTTTCGATCCCGACATGCATGGACGTGGACTCATTATCTATATTCAAATGCTCCAGGTCCTTGGTCTTCTCCTGGTACTCATAGTCAGCTGGAGTCATTTCGTCCAGAGGTTTCTGGACTTTAGGGACCTTCTTAACCTTATGTAACTTTCCGCCCTTTAAGTCGAAGACAGCACATTTTTCAACTTGGGCCAGAGATCGCCCTCTTTTCTTCCTTGCCTCCTTCAGCATTTTCTCTGTGTTTTTCGAGCTAAGAGTAGCTTTTCGGCTAAGGGGCGCTCCTTTATTAGAGACAAATCTATTTCAGAAAAGGCTGGCTCTCCAGCCAAAGGTGTGAACAAATACAAAGAATTAACGGGGAATGATTCCCCAGATGGTTCGGAGACGGGCGTAGCGGGGGCTTTGGCAAGCGGGATTATACTATGGGTGATGGGAGAGTGGGCTAGGGGGCTTGGCGTTGGGACACTGCCTTCGCCTTGGCTTAGGAATGAAGGAATGACGGAGTGGGTGGGCGAAGTGGTTTCAACAAGCTTGACCTGGTCAGACGATTCGGGTGGAGTGGGGCTAGGCAAAGTTGGAATGGAAACAAGCAATGCTTGAGGAGGTGATTGACCTTGTAAGGGGGGAGAGTGAATACCTACGTTCCCTCCTAGAAAAGTGGTCGTGGTAACTTCTTGCGTGATTGGATCCTGCTCCTTTTGGGCTTCGACACTTTCGACTTCCACGACTTCTAATTTAGGGTCCCCTTCTTGTTGGAGGAGTTCCTCCACGTCGATGACGTCTATGTCCGGGACCATCTCAGCACTTGGTGGCATCGCACCTTCAACACCTGCTTCGACTGAGTCTAATGCAGGTTGTTCAGTATGAGCGCTTGGGGGCCTTGTGCGAGGTCACTTCGGGTGGCTCGGAGGCACTTGAATCTGCTCCTGCCTCTTCCTTTTCCTTCTCTCCAATGGCTGCTCCGCCTCTTCGGCACTTGTGTCATGGCTTTCTGATGGTCCTTGTGGTAGTGCCTTTGGAGTAGCTTCGGCTTCTTCCTCTGTCGAGGCATATTCAGCTCCTTTTGGACTTTCACCCGACCCCGAGGGAGCTGGAGGAACAAAATCAGCGAAGGATATAGACTTCCAAGTTTCTACGTTGGCGTCGTAAAGAATCACGAAGTCTTTATCTATTGCCAAGAGTCCGTAAGAATTCATTTTCTGGCGATGGACTCTCATTACCCACCACTCCTGAAGCTTTTCCTCGCCCCAATCCTTCAGTTCCTCCTTTAAATCATCTTTCGCCCTCTTCCAAAATGTGGAGCTTGGAGTTGGGAGGGGGTACTGATCAGGGTCAAACTCGACCTCCATGGGGTAGAACTCATGCCAAGGAGGTAATGTCCTCATCCTCTCCACATGCCATTCCAGGTCTTCCCCATTGGGATTATTCCTTTGTTCCACTATTTTAGGGTAGGGGCAGATGTGGAAATTCTTAAATTTTAAGTGATCCCTCATTACTCCCAAGGGATCATAGAGCCATTGTTGAGGGATCTGGAGTAGACCAAAATTGGTGAGCTTCTCCTCCAGGAAAACGTTCTGTTTCAAGGCAGATACCTCAATTACTCCCATCCTGAAGGGGAAGTCGTAGGTATGTGCCCATTTTCGACCATGGCCATACACGACGTTGGTTGCGTCGCTCTGCCGAGCGACTTCCAATGCAAATTGGTACTCGAAAGGGAAAACAGGGAGCAGGAAGGGTTTTCTTGTAAAGCCGAACATACGAATCACCAATCCCTGCGTCAATTGAAAAACATCTCCCTTATTTTCTTGCACTATTTTATCTCTCAAGCTGAGGGGGACCCGAGGGGAAGAACCCTTCAACAAATGCATGGCGGGCCCCAAGAATTGTTGGTTAAAAGAATAATAGGACTCTGTCCTCAACAGGAGAGAAGTCCACTGGTATACGGGTAGAGGATTTCCATCCTTGTCACTCGAAGAGATGGCGATATGGGGGAATCGCTGGTGAACCTGGTAGAAGAACAACCAGACTAGGAGGGAGCAGGGTGCGAAGTACTGGCCCGTCGCCGAACTCTTCATACTGGCAAGTCGCGTATGCAGGGTTCGGGCCACCCATTCTGCCCAATCAAAGAAAACTGGGTTGGTGCTTGGTCTTGCAGTGTCAGGGGCATAGAATTCCCCTCTTGAAATACATTCGGCCAAAGACACCTGCCAGGGCTGCACCGAAGCATCTGTTGACAAGCCCGCCACCCATGCGATGATAGAGAAAATGTCGGTGTTCTTGAAAGATGCCAAGGGTAGAGGCATTTGGGGCAGTTTGCCTGAAGGGAGCCCGCTTTTGAGGTTTTCGTGCAAAAATTTCAATATGAAGTTGTTGGAGGTGAACCTCTCCATCTGTTCGCTTAGAATAACATTGCGAACTGAATAACCCTTGGGTGGCCCTTGTTGTGGCGCAAATGCCGCTTGCACATCTTCCTTCAGAATGGAAAATAATTTATGGCCCGAAGCATCCAACACTTGCCTGGATGCGGGCTGGTAATTCTGCGTGATAGCATAAATTAGCTTCGGGCAATGGTGAGCAGGAGGGGCCAAAAACCAGTAAATCTGAGAATAATAGGCAGCAACCCTTTTATTCTCTAGAGTGAGTCGGCTCACCATAAACTCAATGGTGCATCGAAGGTCGGGCACATCTTTAGAGAGCTCTGTATCTCTAATTTTCTCCCACCCATCAATTGGCGGGTCTACAAGCTGCTCCTCCTCAGAGTCATCTCCTCCTTCCATTGGCTGCTTTTCAGGGCGAGGGGTGGGATTTATCTTTTTTGGAGTATGCCTTTTCTCCTCCTTGCCCTTCTTTGTTTTTTCAGGGCCTGCAACTTCGGGCTCTTTCCCCTTTTCCTTGGAATTCTTCTTTCCCATGATGGTGGTTGAGTCCTTGATACAGAGAGCTTCAATGCGAACGGCCAGATGCAAAGGGCAGGAGGATTACAGGGTATCTGAAGGTTCTTAGTCTAGCTTGAACTGATGGACAAATAACTTCCCTCTTGCTAGGACTTCGCATTTTATAACCTAAAAAGGCAACCACCTGAATTTATGGCACCTACTAAAATTAAATTTACACCTCGGACGGAAGAGGCTGCCGTATTCTTTAAATTGATTCTGCAGCGACGTGGTACACAGGGCCACATGCTTCGATGATTACTCTTTGTACTTGGAGATGCAACTCGCTGCCACTTCGTACCTTGGCACGAACTTTTCTTTTCCCTTTTTCTAACTGAATTGCCTCGGGATGCACCCTGCCGCTTTTGCCTTAAATTCACCCGCTTCGGACTCCTTTCAAGGTTACTGCCGACACGTTCTCCGAGGCACATTTTAAATTCTCCACCTTGCGCGAAGTTGAACTCCATGTCGAAAATGCTTCACGCTGAACCTTTGGTTTGGACTGCCTTTCGATGCTTCGGGCCCGAAGTACTTTTATTTTTTCGTGTTGCCGCTTTGCTTCGAAAACTGCTTCGCTAGGGCTCTTTTAAAATCTACTTCGCAAAAAAACTTGCCCGAAGTAGCTGCTGAAAATGCTTCGGGTGCGAAGCTCTTTTCGTGCCTTTGTATGAATTTTGGTTCGGCCCTTCTGAGAATAACATGCTTCGCAGCGAACCTTCTTGCAACTGCCACTTCGCATAAGAGTCCCCGAAGGGGATTTTGAAGTGCAGTACTTGGCTTTTGCGATCTTGGAACAGGATGTATATACAAATGCAAATCATATACAAAAGTACATATACACACATTTTTTTTTTTTTTAAAGAAAGAAATGGTGTTTTACCTTAGCAGTAAAAAGTCTTCAGATGAAGACCATTGACAGAGATCGGTAAAACTTGGCCATCTGCATCTTTGAGGATGAAAGAGTTGGCCGAGTTCACCTTCATAATTTTGAACGGACCATCCCAGAAGGCGTCCATCTTGTCGTGATTCCTAGGCTTGGCCTTCCAGGAGTCCCACTTCCATACCAGATCTCCCACATTGAATGTGCGATCGGATGACCTTTTATTGAACCAGTCTTGAGTGACCTGAGCATGCTTAGCGAAGTTCTGGTAGGCTTCTTCGCGATCTTCCTCTAGTTGCAGCAGCTGAGCTAATCTATTTTCCATTGGACTAACTCCATCTTCTGCTTCTAACAGCTGTAGTGCAGGGATCTCCACATGGATGGGTAAGATGGCCTCCTTGCCGTAGACCAGGGCATAAGGTGAAGTTTTGATTGACTTCTTGACAGAAATTCGATCGGCCCACAAGGCCCGATCTAGAAGGAGATGCCAAGTCCTTTTGTTTTGCTCTATAAGCTTCCTCAGCACCCTCAACAAGGTCTTGTTGGTGGATTCTGCCAATCCATTGCCCTGCGGGTAGTAGTTGGAGGAGATTTTATGATATATCCCATGTTTGTAGAAGAAATCATTGATTTTGGCCCCTAAAAAACTGGGACCATTGTCCGTAATGATGGATTCGGGAATGCCGAACCTGGTGATCAAACCTTCAAGAAAGGTTATAACGGTATCCTGATCAGCATGCCTTGTGGGAACTGCTTCGGCCCACCTGGTGAAGTAGTCAGTTGCGGTCAGGATGAATTTATGTCCCGTGGAAGAGTTCGGTGATATGACCCCTATAAAATCTAGCCCCCATTGTTGGAAGGGTGTCTCTACTCGTATTGGTTGAAGAGGCATCGAAGCATTTCTGCTTCGGTCGGTGAACTTCTGACACTGCTCGCATTTGCGGCAAACTGCGAAGGCATCGACAAAGAGTGTGGGCCAATAGTAACCCGCCTTGATGATCTTTAGTGTCGTTGTTCTTCCTACGAAGTGACCTCCAGATAGTCCTGAATGGAATTCTCCTAGAACTTTTCTTTTATCATCATCTTTGATGCATTTGAGAAGGACACCATCAATGTTCCTAAAAAATAGGCCTTCGGGGCGTAGAGTGTATCGGGAGGACCGCATCCTGAAATGTCTTCGCTGTGAAGCATTTAGATGCGAAGGACAACCACCAGTGTGGAAGTATTCAACTATTTCACTGACCCAGTCTTTCTCATCCTCTTCCTGGTTAGCGAAGCACCCTTCGGACAGTGAGTCATCCCATCGAGGTTCTGTCGCTTCGGCCGCTGCACTCTTTGCCAATTCGTGACACAATGCGCGTCCACGAACCAGTTTCGTGGGCTTGATTTCGATGTCAAACTCTTGTATCTTATTCACCCAACCAGCTCTTTTGCTCCCCAATTCTCCTTGGATGATGAAATTGCGCACGTCGGGGTGAATGACAAAGACTGTGACCCGACTTTGGGAGATGAACTGTTTGAACTTTCTGAGGGATTTCATTACTGCATGCACCTGTCGTTCTATGAAATTATATTTTTCTTCATGGGGATTAATCACCTGGCTCAAAAATGCGATGGGACGCTCCTCACCATCTTCCCCCTTTTGAGTTAGGACCGCAGCATAGCTTTCGGGCTCTCCTATAGCATACATGATAAAATCTTGACTGTAGTCAGGGTTGATCAGGACCGGCGCCTGAGCGATTCGGGCCTTAATCTCTTCGAATGCTTCCTTTCTTTCTTTGGTCCAACTAAATTCGATGCCCTTTTTCAAAAGTTTGGACATTGGCTTGATGACTTGGGCGAAATCGGGGACAAACTTCCTCACGAAGTTAATCTGGCCGAAGAAAGATTGAAGTCCTTTCTTGTCTGCTGGGAGTGGGAGCTTTGTCAAAGCCTCAGCTCTATCGGGATCTACAGTGAGCCCCTTTTATGATATCGCATGTCCCAGTAACTTTCCTTCATTGACTATGAATATGGACTTCTTCGGATTGATCGAGATGCCAAACTCTCGACATTTTTCAAAAATTTGTTGTAGATGTATGGGGTGATCCTCTCTTCTTCGGGAGAAAATGGTCATGTCATCCAGATAGATGACGATAACCTTATTTAGAAGCTCACCAAAAGCAAGATCCATCACCCTCTAGAAAGTGGCACCAGCATTCGAAAGACCAAATGGCATTCGCTGGTAAGAAAATGTCCCCCACTTGGTAGTAAATGTTGTTTTATGCTGGTCTTCGTCCCTGACCCAGATTTGATTGTATCCGGAGAACCCGTCGAGCAGAGAAAAACGTTGAGCTCCAGCCATCGAGTGTAAAATCTGATCGATCTGCGGAAGAGGGTAGTGGTCCTTGAGAGAAGCCTGATTCAGGTTGTGAAAGTCCACGCATAACCGTATATCTCCATTCTTTTTCCTAACTGGGACCAAGTTCGCTACCCATGAAGAATGTTTGATGGGATAAATGATCTTCGCCTCGAGCATCTTCAGGAGTTCGATTTTCATTAGGACCTCGATCTTAGGATTAACCGGTCTTTGCTTTTGTCGGAAGGGTTTGACCCCCTCCTGCAATTCAATTGTATGCTGGATCAGCTGTCGATCGTATCCTCTGAGGTCTTGATAAGACCAAGCAACAATGTTGGGATACCTTTTGCACAGATTCAAGATCTGTTCTATCTCTTTCGAAGTACAATCAGTTCCAACCTTTATTGCTTTCCCAGGTTCAAGCTCTAAATCTTGATACTGCTTTTCATTAACCTTGATCCTGTGAGAGAGTGCTCGATCATTCTGATCAAAAAGGCTTTCAAGAGTGATCAGTCCCTTAGGAACATGATTATTCTTCAATTGAACCAACCCTTCATATTCTTCTTCGTCAGAGCTTCTGTCTTCAACTGTGGCGGCTTCTTGGATCATGAAATTTACAATCTGCTCATCATTGTCAAAGACTTGCCAATGTAGGTCTTTGTCTGGGATAGAGGGTCTATAGATCATCCTCACAGCTTTGGGCTTGTGCACCATGTCTTCTGTTGGAGAGTACTTGGCTGCGATGGATGCCAGAACATCGGCATGTCGATTCTTTTCTCTTGGGATAGACTGCAGATTGAGAGATTCAAACTGGTCGAACAAGTCCCATACCCTATTGCGGTATGATTTTAGATAATGCTTCTTTGAAGTACACTTATTTGTGACTTGGTTGCAAACCAGTTCGAAATCTCCGAAGATTTGGAGATGCTTTATGCCTAACTTATCAGCTTTCTTGAGTCCTAGGCATAATGCTTCATATTCTACTGCATTGTTAGTGCAACTCCATATCAACCGGTAGCAATACTCCTTTTGCTCTCCGGATGGTGAAATTAGAAGAATCCCTACCCCAGCACCATTTTTACATTGGGCGCCGTCGAAGAACAACTTCCATAGTCCTTCTTGGGCACTTGTTCTATTCTCTGGTTGGGAGTGTTTTTTAGGCTTAGCGATCGCATAACATCCTATCTCGGTCTCTATCATGGCATTAAAGTCTGCTAACGAGAACTCATCTTCATAACTTAATTGTGCAAGAGATTCCTCGACCAGGTCTACCTGCTCTATTTCCTCCACTATTGCATTCACTAGATCATTGCTTTCTTCTTCGGACATCTTCTGCACAAGAAAGGAAGAAGGCTTTTCATTATAGATCTTCACCTTCTTTCCTTTGAATGGGATCTCTAGATGAGAGTAATCCATAGACAGATATCCGCCTAGCTTTGCCATGAATTCCCTTGACAAGCACATACTAAAATAAGGCTCCAAGTCGACTACCACTACCTCTTGTATGACCGTGATCTGAGGCATCTTATGTAGTCGGATAGGAATGTCCTTGATCACCCCTACAGTATTTACTAGGGTTCCATCCAACTGGAGTACACCTTGGCTGCTTCGCGTGTATTCCATTCCTATTTCTTCGTAGACTGCTCTTGGCATGACTGTTGTAGCGGCCCCAGAATCGATCATGCAGTTATGTACAATATACCCTTCCATTTGTAGGGACAGGTAGAATGGAGGTGGTCTGTTCTTCCCCATGATGGATGTGGATAGGGTCTGCACGAGAGCAAGCGGTGCTGCCTTTTTTACTTTAATTGTCTTCAATGATTCTTGCAGCAGGTCTACTTGTCCAGGTAGATGCAGTGCATCGTACAAGCTGATTTTGGCTGGAATCTTCTTTAATTCCTCTACAATGTTGTACGCCAGGGACTTGAGCACTTCGGGCTCCTTTCTAGGTTCATATCTGGTGCGATACTGCTCCGTAGCTTCAACTCTTTGCCGCTTAGTCAGTGAAGGAAACTTGAGCTTTTCCTTAGCCTGCTCCTTAGTTTCTGCCTGAGGTGGTTCGACAGAGGCCTTTTGAGTTTTTCCTTTGATTGGTGCAGGCGGAGGAGCTTCGTTCGGGGCCGAAGTAGATGATTGTCCCCTCTCGGGTTGAACTTGCACTTTTAAGGGAGCCATCTGAGTAGCATCTACTTCTATCGCCTTCTTTCCTCCTCTGGTAAGCACTGCAACCGGCTCCTCCTCGCCAATTGTCAGGTTCTGACTTATTTGCCTAATGACGTTGACTTGACCGCTCTGACTACTATTTGCCAGTGTTTGTTCATAGTGTTGGTGCAGCGTGCAGGTATTCTCTTCATGCGGATCGTTGCACGTAGAGCACCAATATACATAATCGGAAGTGCTTGGAGCTTCATCAATTGCAGCATTTCTCGTCGAAGCCTTCCCTTGCTGGACTGCTTGGTCTTTGGTAAGCGCAGGTGTAGGATAAGATCTTCTCGGTAGGAATTCCTGTTGCGCTTGCTTCTTTTTCACAATGGTCATGTCATTGGACAACATCTGAACTGTAGAGTTCAGAGACTGCATCTCTTGCAGAATTTTAGTTTGTATATCATCGACTTTCGAAACGAGTGGTAATGAAGCCATCGTCGGTATTGGAGGCAGGGCGGGGTGTTGAGGTGGTGCTGGTAGTATAGGAAATGCCGAAGAGACAGTGGGCTACGGAGTTGAAAATGTAGGGAAATGAATTTGTGGAGCGGTGATTTGAGACACGATAGGATTCGGGTTCCAAGATGAGATCGGGAGTGCAGGGGTTGTAGAGATTTGCGAAGTGGCTACGCTTGCATACTGGAATTGAAGGAATTCGAGAAGTATGGGCATCGACATCCTTTGGGGAAGCTTGCCCATAGCTATCAAATCCATTTCTGCCCTTTTGGCTAACTCATACAACTCGAGAAAAGTATTAACGTTAGAATATCTTACCATGAGACTGATATCAGGGTTGAAAGCCCGAAGGAAATAGAGTGTTGCAGCTTCGTCGGTTGGCCGAAGTCCAATTGGTACTCTCTGCCAGGTTCGAGCGAACCTAATATTGAAATCTATGATTTCTTCTTGTGGATGCCTCTTGATCGAAGTGAATTGATGTAGGAGAGAGGTAGGATCGGAAGACTCATTGAAGTTTCCCATCAGTTGCCTAGCTAACTGGTCCCATCCCGTAATACTATCGGGTGGTAGAGATCTATACCAGTAGAGGAGTTTTCCTCTAAGGGAAAGAACCAGAAGCTTTACCATAATTTGCTCTTTTGTAATGTCGTGGATCGCCGCCAGAGATATTATGTCTTGGATATGCTCCAGAGCAGTCTTCCCAGTTCCATCGAACGTTGGGATCTTCTTTATGGCAGTAGGTGGCACTTGCCCTTGTCCCGCTAGATTCAGTGGTGACAGAGAATCCCATGCTGGGCACAACCTGGGCGGCGGTGGCTGTTGCATTTGTTGTTGTTGTTGTTGTTGTTGTTGTGCCATACTTGCTCCTAGATTTTGGGAAATAGGGATTCCCGAAGCTCCCCCTTGATTGCAACTAATAGGGGTAGGAGCACTAGGATGCTTCGGTGAGTCGGGAGGATTGGGAGGGAAACGAGATGTCGTGCTATCAGAAGTCAGGTCTTGTTCGTCAACAGTAGCCTCTTGTGAGGACGTTCCTTGTAATAGTGAATCAGGGGGGACCAACCTTGATCGCTCCCCGAAGGCGTCAATATCTAGCTCAAAGAACTCGGTTTCCTCTCCTCTATTCTTAACTCTCCATCTTGTTTGCATGAAGGCACAGACTTTTGGTACCGGTCTTTACGACTTAAATATTCTCGGGTAAACAGAGTCGCCAGATGCTAAGAGTCTTTCGGTAATGAGAGCATCGGTTCTCACTACCACTAGTCAGGTGAGACTGACAGGGTCACACCGGGAACTTGTTAGAATTATTGGCCCCGGTGAAGACGGGTTTGAGATTTGCACTTAAAATATGGGACTTTGGTCCCACCGGGCGTGCCAGAAACTGTTGGCCATCAAATCTGCCTAGGAAAGGATTTTGGGTAGGTGTATGCACCCTAGACCTGGACCAACATTGAAAGGCCGAAGGGAAGAGATGCCCCTCATGCCAATCTCTGGAGAAAGGCCGGCTCCTATGCTAAACTACTTGGGTGTTTTGAGATAAGGGTGCAAGAAAGAGATAAAAGGAGTAAGGGTTAGAGAAAGAAATAAAAGGGGTTAAGGGAAGAGAGATGGATAGTTCAAAGTGGGAGAGAACAGGAAGCATGATCACTAACTAGCAACTTGAATAGAAGCAAGGAACACCAAGAATAAACGAAAGAAACACAATATCAACCTTCCTATGTATCCTCTCAGGCGAGTTTCAGGGTACATTCCCCGATCGCACATCGGAAATGTAGGTTCAACATCTCAATATACAAACAAGGAAAGACAAAAGAATCAAGCACAGAAGGCAGCATAAAAGAAAACTAATACAACATTTTTTCCTCCCCTATGTATCCTTCAGACGAGTTTTAGGGTACAGTCCCCAATCGCACACCGGATTCAAGATTCAGAGTCTCAGTATACAAATGAAGAAAGACAAAAGAATCAAGCATAGAAGGCAGCATAAAAGAGAGGAATGAAGCACAAAGCTCTTTAGTATTAATTGTAGGACATCAAGTTACAGCAACTTTCTAGCAGATAGTTTCCCCCCCTTTTACATTACAATGCCTAGGTTTTTATAGAGGACCCGACCCTCTGAGTCATAATTACATAGCAAGGAGAAGTACCCCCTCGAGCCCTGAGAATTTGGCTCCCCGAGGCTCTCATGATCGAGCTCTCAAATCCGTTACCAAAATTGGCAACTGTGACCGGGTCAACCATGGAAAGGTGCATTGATGAGCCGTCTGGACGTCCTTGGTCTCCGGGTGCGGTGCTCGAGTGGCTGCCATGCTCGTCGGGCTCTTCATCATGGCCTGATACTTCATTTTTGATTGCCAAAAATGAGCAGCGAGCTTATCGGGCACAAAAAATTGCATTTATGAGGCACTTGATCGCCTCGAGAAAATACCCGGCTTGGAACGTGTGCCCGTGAAGCGCTTCGCTAAGTCTTCGCTCACAACTTCGCTTCGCAATGGTTCTGAGCCGAAGCAAAAACTCCTCCTTGGTTTGTACTTCACAAAATTGAGCTTCACAAAATTGCTTCGGGGTGGTGAATGTCGAAGCATATTTGCTTCGCAAAATAGGCCTCTTCGTCCTCGCCGCTTTGCTGACGAAATTGCTTCGCTGACGCTTTGGAGAAATGCTTCGCTGCGATCCTCTTTCAAAACTGTGGTTCGGGAAGGCTTCGGCCGAAGTAATTGTCTTCAAAAGATGTTGCATTCTCCATGACCTCCGTCACTTCGGGTAGAAGTACTTCGCATGAAAGCTAGCCAAAGCAGATGTTTCGGAATGACTTTCGACGAAGTATTTTCAATGCTCCTTTGAGTTCCGCTTCATAGATTTTCTGACCGAAGTATTTGCTGAAAATGCTTCGGGTGTGAAGTAGTTTCATTCTCCTTCCTTTGTATTTTACTTCGGCAACACCGCTTCCAAAATCTCCTCAAGTATTTCTAAAATGCCAACAAACCGTCGCAGAAATCTCGCCCGAAGTATTTGTTGGAAATGCTTCGGGCCCAAAGTAGATTTCTTGCCTTTGCTTCTTCGATGAGGTTGTTCTTTCGAACGCCGCTTCGCTCAACTTTTGCCCGAAGTAGATGCTTGAAGCGCTTCGGGCCCGAAGCTCTTTGTATCGCTACCCTTGTATTCTTCTTCGGCAATACTACTTCGCAAAATTTTCACCCGAAGTAGCGCTGGAAATGCCTCGGGTGCGAAGCTCTTCTCATTTTCCTTCGACGAAGCTCTTTTCTCTAGCCTGTTCGACAGCGAAGCTCTTTTCCTTTTCTACTTTATATACAAAGGGGTGGCATTGAAAGCCAAAATTGCTGCAACTTTCAAATAAAAAAGACAACAAAGAAAAACTTTACAAAATACTGTACAAAATTTGATTTCCTTTTCTACCCCTTGAGAAATGTGACAAAATTGTCAACGGGACCAAGGTCCCATATTTTAAGAATGCAAATCTCAAACCCGTCTACACTGGGGCCAATAGTTCTAACCAGTTCCCGGTGTGACCCGATCAGTCTCACCTTCTGAGTGGTAGTGAGAATCGATGCTCTCATTACCAAAAGACTCTTAGCATCTGGCGACTTTGTTCAACCCAAAAATCTCTAAGTCGAAAAGACCGGTATCGAAGTTTGTGCCTTCATGCAAACGAGATGGAGAGTTAAGAATAGAGGAGAGGAAACCGAGTTCTTTGAGCTAGATATTGATGCCTTTGGGGAGCGATCAAGGTTGGTCACCCCCGAATCACTATTACGTGGAACATCCTCGCAAGAGGCTGCTGTTGACGAACAAGGCCTGACTTTTGATAGCACAACATCTAGTTTTCCTCCCAATCCTCCCAACTCACCGAAGCATCCTAGTGCCTCCATTCCTATTAGTCGTCCTATTAGCAATCAAGGAGGAGCTTCGGGGATTCCTGTTTCTCAAAATCTAGGAGCAAGTATGGCACAACAACAACAACAACAACAAATGCAGCAGCAACCACCGCCTAGGTGGTTCTCAGCATGGGATTCTTTGTCACCACTAAATCTAGTGGGACAAGGGCAAGTGTCGCCCACTACTGTAAAGAAGATCCCAACGTTCGATGGAACTGGGAAGACTGCTCTGGAGCACATCCAGGACATAATCTCTCTGGCAGCAATCCACGACATCGCAGAGGAGCAAGTTATGGTAAAGCTTCTGGTTCTTTCCCTTAGAGGAAAACTCCTCTATTGGTATAGATCTTTACCACCCGATACTATTACGGGATGGGACCAGTTGGCCGGGCAGTTGATGGGAAACTTCAATGAGTCCTCCGATCCTACTTCTCTCCTGCATCAGTTCACTTCAATCCAGAGACATCCACAAGAAGAGATCATAGACTTCAATGTTAGGTTCGCTCGAACCTGGTAGAGAGTACCAGTTGGACTTCGGCCAACCGACGAAGCTGCAACATATTATTTCCTTCGGGCTTTCAACCCTGATATCAGTATCATGGTAAGATATTCTAACATCAATACTTTTCCCAAATTATATGGGTTAGCCAAGAAGGCAAAAATGGATTTGATAGCTGTGGGCAAGCTTCCCCAAAGAATGTCGATGCCCATACTTCTCGAATTCCCTCAATCCCAGTATGCGAGTGCAGCCGCTTCACAAATCTCTGCAACCCCTGCACTCCCGATCTCATCTTGGAACCCGAATCCTATTGTGTCTCAAATCACCGCTCCACAAATTCATTTTCCCACATTTTCAACTCCGCAGCCTACTGTCACTTCAGCATTCCCTGTACTACTAGCACCATTTCAACCCCCTGCCCTGCCTCCAATACCGACGATGGCTTCATTGCCACTCGTTCCAAAAGTCGATGATATGCAAGCTAAAATCCTACAAGAGATGCAGTCTTTGAACTCCATAGTTCAGACGTTGTCCAACGACATGACCATTGTGAAGAAGAAGCAAGCGCAACAAGAATTTCTACCAAGAAGGTCTTATCCTACACCTGCGCTTACCAAAGACCAAGCAGTCCAACAAGGGAAGGCTTCGACGAGAAACGCTGCGATTGATGAAGCTCCGAGCACTTTCGATTATGTATATTGGTGCTCTACGTGCAATGATCCACATGAAGAGAATACCTGCATGCTGCACCAACACTATGTACAAACGCTGGCGAGCAGTAGTCATGGTGGTCAAGTCAACGTCATCAGGCAAATGAGTCAGAACCTGGCGATTGGCGAAGAAGAGCCGGTTGCAGTGCTTACCAGAGGAGGAAAGAAGGTGATAGAAGTGGATGCTACTCATATGGCTCCCTTGAAAGTGCACGCTCGACCCGAGAAGGGACAATCATCTTCTTCGGCCCCGAACGAAGCTCTTCGCCTGCACCGATCAAAGAAAAAGCTCAAAAGGCCTCTGCCGAACCACCTCAAGCAGAAACCAAAGAGCAGGCTAGGGAAAAGCTCAAGTTTCCTTCACTGACTAAGCGACAAAGAGTTGAAGCTACAGAATAGTATCACACCAGATATGAGCCGAGGAAGGAACCCGAGGTGCTCAGTTCCCTGACGTACAACATTGTAGAGGAGTTAAAGAGGATTCCAACCAAGATCAGCTTGTACGATGCACTGCAACTACCTGGACAAGTGGACTTGCTACAAGAATCATTGAAGATGACTAAAGCAAAAAAGGTAGCACCGCTTGCTCTTGTACAGACCCTATCCACATCCATTATGGGGAAGAATAGACCACCTCCATTCTACCTGTCTCTACAGATGGAAGGGTATATCGTACATAACTGTATGATCGACTCTGGGGCCGCGACAACAGTCATGCCGAAAGCAGTCTACGAAGAAATAGGGATGGAATATACGCGAAGCAGCCAAGGCGTACTCCAGTTGGATGGTACCCTAGTGAAGACTATAGGAGTGATCAAAGACATTCCTATTCGACTACATAAGATGCCTCAGATCACGGTCATACAAGAGGTAGTGGTCGTCGACCTGGAGCCATACTTCAGTATGTGCTTGTCAAGGGAATTCATAGCAAAGTTGGGCGGATATCTGTCTATGGATTACTCTCATCTGGAGATTCCATTCAAAGGAAAGAAGGTGAAGATCTACAATGAAAAACCTTCTTCCTTCCTTGTGTAGAAGATGTCCGAAGAAGAGAGCAGTGATCCAGTGAACGCAATAGTGGAGGAAATAGAGCAGGTGGACTTGGTCGGGGAAGCTCTTGCGCAACTAAGTTATGAAGATGAGTTCTCATTGGTAGACTTTAATGCCATGGTGGAGACCGAGATGGGATGTTATGCGATCGCCAAGCCTGAGAAACACACTCAACCAGAGAATAGAACAAGTGCCCAAGAAGGACTATGGAAGTTGTTCTTCGACGGTGCCCGATGTAAAAACGGCGCTGGGGCAGGGATTCTTCTAGTTTCACCATCCGGAGAGCAAAAGGAGTATTGCTACCGGTTGACATGGAGCTGCACCAACAATGCAACAGAATATGAAGCATTATGCCTAGGACTCAAGAAAGCTGACAAGTTAGGCATAAAGCACCTCCAAATCTTTGGAGATTCTGAACTGGTGTGCAACCAAGTCACAAACAGTGCACTTCAAAGAAGCATTATCTAAAGTCTTACCGCAATAGGGTATGGGACCTGTGTGACCAGTTCGAGTCTCTCAATCTGCAATTTATCCCACGAGAAAAGAATCGACATGCTGATGTTCTGGCATCCATCGTAGCCAAGTACTCTCCCACAGAAGACATGGTGCACAAGCCCAAAGCTGTGAGGATGATCTATAGACCCTCTATCCCGGACAGAGACCTACATTGGCAAGTCTTTGACAATGATGAGCAGATTGTAAATTTCATGATTCAAGAAGCCGCTACAATCGAAGACAGAAGCCCTGATGAAGAAGAATATGAAGGGCTGGTCCAATTGAAGAATAACCACGTTCCCAAGGGATTGATCACCCTTGAAAGCCTCTTTGATCAGAATGATCGAGCACTTTCTCACATGATTAAGGTCAATGAAAAGCAGTATCAAGATTTAGAGCTTGAACCTGGAAAAGCAATAAAAGTTGGAACCGATTGCACTTCGAAAGAGATAGAACAGATCCAGACTCTGTGCAGGAAGTATCCCGACATAATTGCTTGGTCTTATCAAGACCTCAGGGGATACAATCGGCAGCTGATCCAGCATACAATTGAATTACAGGAGGGGGTCAAACCCTTTCGACAAAAGCAAAGGCCGGTTAACCCGAAGATCGAGGTCCTGATGAAGGCCAAACTCCTGAAAATGCTCGAGGCAAAGATAATTTATCCCATCAAGCATTCTTCTTGGGTAGCGAACCTAGTCCCCATCAAAAAAAAGAATGGAGATATACGGTTATGCGTGGACTTTCGTAACCTGAACCAGGCTTCTCTCAAGGACCACTATCCTCTTTCGCAAATCGATCAGATCTTGCACTCGATGGCTGGGGCTCAATGCTTCTCCCTGCTCGATGGTTTCTTAGGGTACAATCAGATCTGGGTCAGGAACGAAGACCAGCATAAAACAACGTTCACCACCAAGTGGGGAACATTTGCTTACCAACGAATGCCATTTGGCCTTTCGAATGCTGGTGCCACTTTCCAGAGGGCTATGGACCTAGCTTTTGGTGAGCTTCTGAATAAGGTAATCATCATCTATCTAGATGACATGACCATTTTCTCCCGAAGAAGGGAGGATCACCCTGTACACCTGCAACAAATTTTCAAAAAATGCCGAGAGTTTGGCATCTCAATCAATCCGAAGAAGTCCATATTCGTAGTCAGCGAAGGAAAGTTGTTGGGACATGCGATATCAGAAAAGGGCCTCGTTGTAGATCCCGACAGAGCCGAGGCTCTAACGAAGCTCCCACTCCCAACAGACAAGAAAGGACTTCAATATTTCTTCGGCCAGATCAACTTCGTGAGGAAGTTTGTCCCCGATTTCGCCCAAGTCATCAAGCCGATGTCCAAAATTTTGAAGAAGGGCACCGAATTCATCTGGTCGAAAGAAAGAAAGGAGGCATTCGAAGAGATTAAGGCCCGAATCGCTCAAGCGCCGGTCCTGATAAACCCTGACTACAGTCGAGATTTTATCCTATATGCCATAGGGGAACCCGAGAGCTATGTTGCGGTCCTGACACAAAAGGGGGAAGACGGTGAAGAGCGTCCCATCATGTTTCTGAGCCAGGTGATCAATCCCCATGAAGAGAGATACAATTTCATAGAACGTCAAGTGCATGCAGTAATGAAGTCTCTCAGGAAGTTCAAGCAGTTCATCTCCCAAAGTCGGGTTACGGTCTTTGTCATTCACCCCGACGTGCACAATTTCATCATCCAAGGAGAATTGGGAAGCAAGAGAGCCGGTTGGGTGAACAAGATACAAGAATTTGACATTGAGATCAAGCCCACAAAACTGGTTCGTGGTCGTGCATTGTGTCAAGAACTGGCGAAGAGCGCAGCGGCCGAAGCGACAAAATCTAAATGGGATGACTCGCCAGCCGAAGGATGCCTCATAAACCAGGAAGAGGATGAGCAGGACTGGGTCAGTGAGATAATCAAGTACTTCAACACCGGCAGATGTCCTTCGCATCTAAATGCATCACAGCGAAGGCATTTTAGGATGCGATCCTCCCGATATACTTTGCGCCTCGAAGGCCTATTTTTTAGAAACATTGATGGCGTCCTTCTTAAGTGCATAAAAGATGATGATAAAAGGAGAGTCCTGGGAGAATTTCATTCAGGACTATCTGGAGGTCACTTCGCAGGGAGAACAACGATGCTGAAGATCATCAAGGCAGGTTATTATTGGCCCACACTCTTTGTCGATGCCTTCGCAGTTTGTCGCAGATGTGAGCAGTGTCAGAAGTTCATCGGCCGAAGTAGAAATGCTTTGATGCCTCTCCGACCGATACAAGTAGAGACACCCTTTCAACAATGGGGGCTGGATTTCATAGGGGTCATATCGCCGAACTCCTCCGTTGGACATAAGTTCATATTGACTGCAACTAACTACTTCACCAGGTGGGCCAAAGCGATCCCTACAAAGCATGTGGATCAAGAGACTGTCATCGCCTTCCTAGAGGGGTTGATCACCAGGTTCGGCATTCCCAAAGCAATTATTATGGACAATGGTCCCGGTTTTTTAGGCGCCAAAATCAATGATTTCTTCTACAAACATGGGATATATCATAAAGTCTCCTCCAACTACTATCCACAGGGCAATGGATTGGCAGAATCCACCAACAAGACCTTGTTGAGGGTGCTAAGGAAGCTTATAGAGCAAAACAAAAGGACTTGGCATCTCCTTCTAGATCGGGCCTTGTGGGCCGATCGAATTTCTGTCAAGAAGTCAATCAAGACTTCACCTTATGCCTTGGTCTATGGCAAGGAGGCCATCTTACCCACCCATGTGGAGATCCCTGCACTGCAACTGTTAGAAGAAGAAGATGGAGTTAGTCCAATGGAAAATAGATTAGCTCAGCTATTGCAGCTAGAGGAAGATCATGAGGAAGCCTACCAGAACTTCGCTAAGCATGCTCAGGTCACCCGAGATTGGTTCAAGAAGAAATCATCCGATCACACATTCAAGGTGGGAGATCTGGTATGGAAGTGGGACTCCTGGAAGGCCAAGCCTGGAAATCATGACAAGCTGGACGCCTTCTGGGATGGGCCGTTCAAAATTGTGAAGGTGAACTCGGCCAACTCTTTCATCCTCAAAGATGCAGATGGCCAGGTTTTGCCGATCTCTGTCAATGGTCTTCATCTGAAGACTTTTCACCGCTGAGGTAAAACACTATTTCTCTTGTAAAAAAAAAATGTGTGTATATGTACTTTTGTATATATATTTGTTTTCATTTGTGTATATACATCCTGTTTCGAGATGCAAAAGCCAAGTACTACACTCCAAAATCTCCTTCGGGGATTTTTGATGCGAAGTAGCAGTTGCAAGGAGGTTCGCTGCGAAGCACTTTACCCTCAAAAGGGCCGAACCAAAGTTCAAACAAAGGCACGAAAAGAGCTTCGCACCCGAAGCATTTCCAGCAGCTACTTCGGGCAAAAGTTTTGCGAAGTAGATTTTAAAAGGGGCTTTTGCGAAGTAGTTTTCAAGAACACAAGCTTCGGTAGGCGGTCCTTGTAAAGCGCGGCGAAGGAGGAGTACTTCGGGCCCGAAGTGTCAAAAAGCAGTCCGCACCAAAGGTTCACCACGAAGCATTTTCAATGTTGTTTTCAACTTCGCCGAACCAACAACGCGCGAGACGGGAGAATTTAAAATGTGCCTCGAAGAATGCACTGACAGTGACTTTGAGAAGAGTTCAAAGCGGATGAATTTAAGGCAAAAGTGCCAGAGCACATCCCGAGGTGATTCGGTTAATGTAAAAAGCCGCGTCGAGGTACGAGGTGGCAGTAGTTTGTATTTCATGATTACCAAAGCGCGTGGCCCCGTGTACTACGCTACTGTAGGGCCAATCAAAAGGCAAGGCAACTTCCTCCGTCCGAAGCATTAATTTAAATTTGGTAGGTGCCATAAATTGAGTCAGTTACCCTTTTTTGGCTATAAAATGCGAAGCCCTAGCACAAGGAAGGTTAGTTATCCATTGATACGCGCAAGACTAAGAGCCTTTGGTTATTCTGCAATTTTCTTGCCCTTTACATCCAAGCCCTTCGCATTGAAACCCTCTGTATCAAGGACTCTGCCACCATCATTTTCAACATGGGGAAGAAAAACTCCAAAGAAAAGGGGAAAGAGCCCGAAGTTGCAGGCCCTGAAAAAAAAGAAGGGAAAAGAAGAGAAAAAGTGTGCTCCAAAGAAGATAAGTCTTACCCCTCGCCCTGAAAAACAGCCAATAGAAGAAGGGGACGACTCGGAGGAGGAGCAGCTTGTAGAACCACCAATTGATGGGTGGGAGAAGATTAGAGACACGCAGCTCTCTAAGGGTGTGTCCGACCTCCGACGCACCATAGAGTTTATGACGAGCAGACTCACCCCGGAGAATAAGAGAGCTGCTGCATATTACTCTCAAATTTACTGGTATTTAACCCCTCCTGCTCACCATTGTCCCGAGCTAATCTATGCTATCATGCAAAATTACCAGCCTGCATCCAAGCAAGTGTTGGACGCTTCGGGTCACAAATTGTTTTCCATCCTGAAGGAAGATGTACAAGCAGCCTTCGCGCCACAACAAGGTCCGCCCAAGGGCTATTCTGTTCGCAATGTCATCCTAAGCGAACAAATGGAGAGGTTCACCTCTAACAGCTACATATTGAAATTCTTGCGCGAGAATCTCAAGAGCGGGCTATCTTCAAACAAGCTGCCCCAGATGCCCTTACCCTTGGCGGCCTTCAAAAACATCGATATTTTCTCCATCATTGCATGGGTGGCGGGCCTGTCAACAGATGCTTCAGTGCAACCCTGGCAGGTGTCTTTGGTTGAATGTATTTTGAGAGGGGAATTCTATGCCCCCGACGCTTCAAGACCAAACACCAACCCAGTCTTCTTCGACTGGGCGGAATGGGTGGCCCGAACCTTGCACACAAGGCTCACCAGCATGAAGAATTCGACAACGGGCCAGTACTTCGCACCCTGCTCTTTCCTTGTCTGGTTGTTTTTCTACCAGGTTCATAAGCGATTCCCCCATATCGCCATTTCTCCAAGCGGCGAGGATGGAAATCCTCTATCGGTGTACCAGTGGACTCCCCTCCTATTGAGGACAGAGTCCTATTATTCTTTTAACCAACAATTTTTGGGACCCGCTATGCATTTGTTGAAGGGTTCTTGCCCTCGGGTCCCCCTCGCTTTGAGAGATAGAGTGGTGCAAGAAAAAAGAGGAGATGTTTTCCAATTGACACAGGGCCTGGTGATTCGCCTGTTCGGTTTCATAGGGAAGCCCTTCCTGTTACCAGTCTACCCCTCCGAATATCAGTTCGCATTGGAAGTCGCTCGACAGAGCGACTCTACAAATTCAGTGTACGGCCACGGTCGAAAATGGGCACATACCTGTGACTTCCCCTTCAAGATGGGTGTAATCGAAGTCTTTGCCCTGAAACAGAACGTTTTCCTGGAGGAAAAGCTTGCCGATTTTGGCCTACTCCAAATTCCTCAACAATGGCTCTATGATCCCTTGGGAGTGATGAGGGATCACTTAAAATTCAAGAATTTCCACATCTGCCCCCACCCCAAAATTGTGGAACAAAGGAATAATCCCAATGGGAAAGATCTGGAGTGGCATTTGGAGAGAATGAGGACATTGCCTCCCTGGCATGAGTTCTACCCCATGGAGGTCGAGTTCGACCCTGATCAGTACCCCCTCCCAACTCCAAGCTCCACATTTTGGAGAAAGGCAAAGGATGATTTAAAGGAGGAATTGAAGAATTGGAGCGAGGAAAAGCTTCGGGAGTGGTGGATAATGAGAGTCCATCACCAAAAAATGAACTCTTATGGACTCTTGGCATCAGATAAAGACTTCACGATTCTTTATGAAACCAATGTTGAAACTTGGAAGTCTATATCCTTTGCAGATTTTGTTCCCCAGCTACCCCAGGATCGGGCGAAAGCCCAAGAGGAGCTAAAGATGCCTCGAAAGAAGAGGAAGAAGTAGAGGCCGAAGCTACGCCAATGACACTACCACAGGGACCATCGAAGAGCCATGACACAAGCATCAAAGAGGCAGAGCAACCATTGGAGAGAAAGAAAAGAAAGAGGCAAGAGCAAATTCAAGTGCCTCCGAGCCACCCAAAGCGACCTCGCACGAAGCTCGCAAGTGCTCCTACCGAACCACCTGCATCAGGCCCAGCTGAAGCAAATGTCGAAGATGTGAGGCCACCAAGTGCTGAGACGGTCCCAGATATAGACGTCATTGATGTGGAGGAGCTCCTCCAACAAGAAGGAGACCCCGAAGTAGAAGTTGTGGAGGTTGGGAGTGTTGAAGCCCAAAAGGAACAAGAGCCAATCACCCAAGATGTCACCACGGCCGCTCTGCCAAGAGGGCACGCAGGTATGCACTCTCTTCCTTTCACCTTGGTCTCTGACACGTCCACTGTGGTCCCGATTGAAGGTCCCCATCAATCTCTCCCTCCCCTACAAGGTCAATCACCCACTCAGGTACTGCCCATTGCCAGTCCAACTCTGCATAGCTCCACTCCACCCGAGTCATCCGACCAGGACAAGCCTATTGAAACCACTTCGCCCACCCACGCCGCTATTCCTTCAGTCCTAAGTCAAGGCGAAGGCAGTGTTCCAACGCCGAGCCCCGTAGCCCACTCCCCCATCGCTCACAACATAGTCCCGCTTGCCAAAGCCCCTGCTACACCCGTCTCCGAACCGTCTGGGGAATCATTCCCCGTTAATTCTTTATATTTGTTCACACCTTTGGCTGGAGATCCAACCTTTTTTGAAATAGATCTATCTTTAATAAAGGAACGCCCCTTAGCCGAGAAGCTACTCTTAGCTCGACAAAACACAGAGAAAATGCTGAAGGAGGCAAGGAAGAAAAGAGGGCGATCTCTGGCCCAGGTTGAAAAATGTGTTGTCTTCGACTTGAAGGGCGGAAAGTTACATAAGGTGAAGAAGGTCCCTAAGGTCCAGAAGCCTCTGGATGAAATGACTCCAGCTGACTATGATTACCAGGAGAAGACCAAGGACCTAGAGCATTTGAATATAGATAATGAATCCGCATCCATGCATGTCGGGATCGAGACTTTTCGAGCGCATGCAAATATTGCCAATCAGCACAGGTTTGAAGCTGAGAGCGCCAACATCAAGTTGGAGGAAGAGCTGGCTAGAATCCGCTCTGAGCTGGAGGATTCACAGGAGCAGTGTAAACTAATGAAGAAAGAAACACATGCCCTGAAACAACAGATACTACAATTGCAGTCTTCGGCTGAGCACCAAGCACAAAAATAGGCCAAAAATGAGCTAAAAGCCAAAGAGCTCGAAAGCAAGATCTTGCAAGCTCAACAGCAATTGTTCGAAAAAGCAAACCTGGAGCTGTTCGACAGAGGCAGAATCAAGGAAATTCGCTCACACTTGCTCAAAGGTTTCAGATCGCGGGCCTCCAGTGCCCTGTCAACTTTAATCTATGTCACCGAAGCCCAGCATGCCATTGCTAAGAAAGGGCCAATAGTAGATGAAGTTATCCAAAAAATCAAAAGGTGACTCAAGCTGGCTTTTGAAGTCCAAAGTATTAGATATCAGGACCTGCAGGTTGTCGCTATGAGTCGAACGGCTAGGGATTGGTCTACTGCCCAAGCCACTGTTCGTGCCTTCTTCTCCAAGGTGAAGAAAGCGCAGAAGGCGAAGGACCTCCTAGATATATTTGAGCAGGAGCAGCGCACATCAATGGGTTACTTCGAAGACCTTTCTTCCTTAGGTTTCTCGAGTTTCACAGACGATGATGGGAACCTTCTCACCAGGGAAGAACTCAAGCCGGCGTGGCTCCATTTCGAAAGTGACGTCTCAAAAATAGACGAGTGGGAAGAGCCGATCACAGAAGGACAAGTCACCGACTTCATCCTGAGACACTACAAAATCGTGGCTTGCCTGAATGACCTAAGTGTAAGAATCAAACATGCTGACATTGGGCAGATTGATCGGTTCCATGTTTTGGTCAAGGCACTCGAAGACCAAGAGCCATTTCAGAAAGGTGTCTGGGCTCACGTCCGCCGAACCATGAGGAAAATCCATGATCGTCTTGTCCCATCGCCGCAGCAGGAGGCCGCGCCAGAAGAAGGAGCAGAAGAGGAAGAAGGAGCAGAAGAGGAAGAAGAAGGAGCAGAAGAAGGAGGACAAGCCATGGAAGCACTCCCGAAGGTGGAAAAGGGAGAAGGGTCTGGAGGTGACTCTGGCCCAATGGATCAAAGCTGAGGGTTCTTCCACCGAGACGAGCTCGTTGCCCCGTGAGCCGCCAAGAATGTTGACAATTTTGTCACATTGCACAATGGGGTAGAAAATTAAAACTTTGTACAATGTTCTTTGTTGTAAAGTATTTCTTTTGGTTGTTTTTTTGGAAATATTTGTAAGTTGCAGCAATTTTGGCTTTCCTTGTCACCCCTTTGTACATAAGATGAAGAAGAAAGAACCTCGCTGCCGAACAAGCTAGGGAAGATAGCTTCACCAAAAAATGAAGAGAAGTATGAAAAGAGCTTCGCACCCAAAGCATTTCCAGTAATTGCTTCGGGCAAAATTTGGCGAAGCGTTGCCGAAGAAGAATACGAGGAAAGCAAAAGAGCTTCGGGCCGAAGTTCCTCAAAAAACTACTTTGGGCGAAAAGGTTGCGAAGCAACGTTGCCGAAACAGAAATTCTTGCAAGGCATAAAGAAGAGCTTCGCACCCGAAGCATTTCTAGAAACTACTTCGGGAAAAATTTTCGCAGCATTTCGAAAGAACAACCACGGACCGAATTAGCTAAGGCAAGAAAACTACTTCGGGCCCGAAGCATTTCAAGAAGCAACTTCGGGCAAGATTTTTGTGAAGTAGTGTTGCCGAAGGAAAAATACGAAGGAAGAAGAATGAAAACTACTTCCGCCCGAAGCATTTCAAAAGGCTACTTCGGGAAAAGTTTTGCGAAGCAGAATTTGAAGGAGCGCAACACTGAAAACACTTCGCCAAAAGCCGCCGAAGCATCCACTTCGGCCCCTGGCACCAGCGAACCATTTCTACTTCACCGAAGGTCATTGCGAAGCATCTGCTTCGGCCATATTTCATGCGAAGTACTTTCACCCGAAGTAGTGATGGCCATAAAGAATGCAACATCTTTTGAAGGCAATTGCTTCGGCCGAAACCTTCCCGAACCACAGTCTTGAAAGAGGATCACAGCGAAGCATTTCTCCAAGGCATCAACGAAGCAATTTTGTCAGCGAAGCGGCGAAGAATGAAGAGGCCCATTTTGCGAAGGAAATATGCTTCGGCACTCACGCCCCCCGAAGCAGTTTTGCGAAGCTCCATTTTGCGAAGTACAAATCAAGGAGGAGTTATTGCTTTGGCACAAGTCCATTGCGAAGCAAAACAAAGTACTTCAAGGGCACGCGTTCCAAGCCGGGTATTTTCTCGAGGTGATCAAGTGCCTCATAAATGCATTTTTACGTGCTCGATAAGACCGCTGCTCATTTTTGGCAATTGGAAATGAAGTATCAGTTCCAGAAGGAGAGCCCGGCAAGCATGGTAGTCACTCGAGCACCGCACCCAAAAGCCGAGGACGCTCAAGCGGCCCATTAATGCGTATTTCCTCGGTTGACCCGATCGCAGCTATTAATTTTGGCAAAGGATATGAAAGCTCAGTCACGAGGACCGCAGAGGGCCGACTTCTCAGCTTTCGAGGATGTACTTCTCCATTCTGTGTAATTATGACTCAGAGGGTCGGGTCCTCTATAAAAACCTAGGCATTGTAATGAAATAAGGGGGGAACTATCTGCTAGAAAGCTGTTGTAACTTGATGTCCTGCGATTAATACTAAAGAGCTTTGGGCTCAATTTCTCTCTTTTATGCTGCCTTCTGTGCTTGATTCTTTTGTCTTTCTTCATTTGTATACTGAGACTCTGAATCCTGAATTCGGTGTGCGATTGGGGACTATACCCTGAAACTCGCCTCGAAGGATACATAGGAGAGGAAAAATGCTATATTGGTTTTCTTTTATGCTGCCCGGTGGGTTGTGGTTTCTGTTACATTCACTTGTCCTAATCGTCTTTACTCTGAACCCTGAATTTCGATGAAAGGGAGAAGGAGAATCCCTGTGAGCTCGCCCAGAGGATACATAGGAAGGTTAATGTGGCGTTTCTTTCATTTATTCTTGGTGTTCCTTGCTGCTATTCAAGTTGTTAGTTAGTGATCGTGCTTCCTGTTCTCTCCCACCTTAAATCATCGATCTCTCTTCCCTTACCCCTTTTTATTTCTTTCTCTAACCCTAACTCCTTTTATCTCTTTCCTGCATCCCTTATCTCAAAACACCAAAGTAGTTTAGCATAGGAGCCGGCCTTTCTCCGGAGATTGGCATGAGGGGCATCTCTTCCCTTCGGCCTTTCAATGTTGGTCCAGGTCTAGGGCGCATACACTTACCCAAATCCTTTCCTAGGCAGATTTGATGACCAACAGTTCGTATGGGCCCTTTCTAGCCATTGGCATTGATTATTTTGATACTTGTATTTACTTCATGATTCAACTACTTTCTCTTGATATTGGAGGATATATTTTGGTTTCTATACTGCATGTTTAAGATATTCTCATAGGAATATCAACATCTTGATCCAAAAAATGGAGTCACGACTTCATGTTTATGGATATGTTGATCGAGTTCATGTGCCTTTGACAAGAGAGGATAGCATGATTCATTATCCCATTAAAGCATTCATTATGAGGGGAGATGTAGCATATCTAATGTCTTCTCTCCTTGGTTTTCTAGTTTAAATTGTGGGTGGTGTTAAATTTATTTGATATCTAACCTTATTACGATAAATTTGACAGTGACAAAGTGTCTATGGATTCTCTTAATATATCCTACAAGCAAGTTCTATATAAACATTTGAGCATTCTCTATGCAATCCTATGGGCATTCTATGTAAGCCTACAAGCATATATCTATGTAAGCCTATATGTAAACCTATGAGTATTCTTATATGTAAGCCTATGAGCATCTATATGTAATCCTACATGCATATTTATGTAAGCCTATAGGCACTTTTAATGTGTTCACCCTTAGTGATATTGGTTAAACCATATCTATGGTTAACCTTGATTAAAGGGTTTAATACATTTATTATATTGTAATTTAACCTTCATGTTAGGTTATATCTTCTTGAGGTTAGGGATCAAGTATCACTATAAATACTCCCCAATGATTGATCCATTGTATTAGTTTGTGATGTAAGATGGTAAAGTATCTCTTTACCTATTTTGTTCTTCTTTCTTTTTCTACATATGATTGTGGTGTATGTATGTTTTAGAATATTTCTAGAAAGTGTTGTGAATTTCAATAGAATATAGTGCCCTATATTTATAAAATATACAAGTTATTTAATCTAGTCAAGATTAGGTTCTTTAGATGCTTGAACTACTTTTGGCTTTTACTTTTCTAAACATGACCTATTTTCACTCTTTGCTTTTGAAAATTTATTCACAAAGTGCTCTCCCATAAATTAGCTTGGTGGTATTGACCTTTATATCATATGTTTGTGTCTTGGCAACCCATCTTGCTCTCTTTTTGCATGTTTCTCCTTGAAGGGTATAGTTAGTTACCATCACTATGAAACCACCTTCACTAGTTGCCTCATTATATTGAGATTTACTCCTCCATGAAAGATATCCCGTGCAACACTTCTCAATTACCAAATATTTTCTAACAATAATAAGTAAATGAAATAATGGCTTCTCTTAGAATATATAATGAAAATAAGTTGAAAAATCAATGATCTTGTTCACTCTTTAACCCACCATTAGAGTAAGTATAAAAATTACAAGGGCGCTATAGAAATTTGCTTCCAAGCTACTTGATAAATATATCTTCACAATAAACATGAATAATACATCAACACATGGACTATTGTAATTAATAATTGTAAGAATATTTTGTGATTAGGTTTTTTGTCTTAATAATGACATGTCTAAAAACTTATGTCCTTTGGTTTACACACCTTATATGCAATTCCTTTATAATATTTATTAATAACTAGTAATTATAAGAATATTTTATGATTGGGACTATTGTCTAAATAATGGCATGTCCTTTAACAAAGTTTATATCCTTTTGTTTGCACAATTTTTATGTAATTTGTTTATAAGATTTATTTTTTTGCTTCAAGAATATTTTATAAATACCTAGCTTTCTTCTCTTACAAGCTTATTTTCAATATATATAATACATTAAGTGTATAAATGTATAACTGCAGTAATATCTATTATTTCTCCTATTTTTTGTGAATGTTCATTCATGTTATTTGAAGCTAGTATCAGGTCCTCTAGGACTAACATTTGATGAGATCTTGTATTCTTACACCCTTTATAATCAATACAATATCATTGAGGATTTTTATCTCATATGATCCACTATATTTTTCATCCACAAGCTTTGAAAATATCATGGTTTTTTTGTTGTCTTTGTTATAACATACTTGGAGTCCCTCCATTTGTCTTAAATCAATACAAAATCAAATACTATTAGCTAATTTGATCTAAGATCTTACACATAACTCTGTTTATATTTTAATCTAATCCAAATACTATAAATCATCATAAATCTATTGATGTTTATTGAAATCGAGTCATTGTGACTTGAAAAAACTAAGTGGAAAAGTCATAGCAAAAAACATGTGAATATCACCAGTACTCTTGAATTAATTCTAACTAGTCAAGTTGGTCTACTTGAACAAATTAACCAACCAAACCAAGAACTAGAAAAATCTCTTACATTATATAATATGAACATTTCAAATAATGCTCTCAAAAACTACAACGTTAATAAATTTAACCCTATCTATCATGTTTTAGCTTAAAACCGAGTTGAAGACTCTAAAGCTTGAAACATGTCTTGAAGGCTAGATGTTTCTAGCAACATTAAAGAAGCAAAACACATCCATACAATAGAGCATAGTTACATGAACAACATAGTACAATAAAAACCATCAAAATATAAATAATTATTTAAAAAATATTATTTTATTTGGTAAATAATAGTTATATGAAATTGTATTAAATGGCATTATCTCAAATGGTTAAATTCCTCAAGTTTCAAGGAGAAGACCAAGGTTCAAGTCCTCCCAAGCAATATATGTATAGTTTTCAAGTTATAATACCACTATGTGCTTATGATATAATATGGGTGGGTCTTGTTTCAATCCCATACAACCCATTTGAAAAAAATAGTTACATGGAATTATATTCACCCATATTACATGGCTTACATACATATGCATCTATCTTTGTTAAAAAATTTATTTTTTAAATTAGTTATATGGGATTGAAACAGGCCCCACCCATACTATATCATGACCATATTACCAAAGTGTATTTCAAAACAATTTCATAATCATGCATATGTTGCCTAGCAAGATTTGAACAAATGCCTTCTTGAAATTTGAGCTATTTGACCACATGAGCTCATGTTATTTATCTTTGTTGAACACTACCCACCCTATTGATACCTACATGGTTGTTTGTTATTCCCCTATTGACAAGTGTAGCTCTCGGCCTTACAAGGGGTTATGGTTGTGAGGAGACTACTCAGCCCTATGCGTCGGTCATAGGAGTTTATCACACTAACCACAAAATTGAGGCCTTGACAGAGGGATCCGAAGACCTCCCGCTCTGGGCGGGAGGTCACCTTTTCAAATTCATTCTCCCTCCATGGCTTCTTTTAAGGATTTTTGGGTGGATCTCTTATTTTTCTAGGCCTATCAGGTCTTTCCAATATCATCTTGGTACCTGGAGTATTGTTCCAGGACCTCTGTATTTTCCTTGGTTGTTTTAGAAAGGGTTTTCCTTGGTGTTCTTGCTTTTTCATTGGGTGGTGTTTCCTAGATGGATAATCTTGGTTTTTATTCAGTATGAGTTGTTTTGAGGGCTTCATTTCTTGTTTTGTTCAGGAAGTGGACCGAGGAAGCTCTCCCCTACAGTATTTATTTTGGCCTTGGGAGGGAGCCATGTGTTTTCTGGTCCACAGGGATGGCTCATTCTTTCTTGAGTCTTGCTTCATTTTGGGGTGGGCTTCTATTCTCTCATTTTGTTGTTACCTAGAGGGTATTTATCTGTGTTTCTTTTTGGTCTTTGGGAGGAGACCATGGTTTTATTACCCATAAACGAGAGGCTCTCACGGTTGACTTTGGTTCAGGGTTTTAGTGGTGGTTCTAGTTTAGGGGTTTCTTGGTGGTTCCCTTCTCTTCATTCTTTTGGTCTTGGAGGGAGGACCCTGTGCTCTATCATGTTGTATAAGGGTTCTGCTGAATTCTTATTGTTCCATGGTGGGATTGGGCTTCTTGCAAATTTTGATGTTTATTTTGATGGACTTGCCTACAATTTTTTTCTAGTCTTGAGGAGATATCAAGTGTTGATTATTTGTTGCAGTGGAGGGCTTCCTAAATCTAATGTAATGTATGATATATTTCATGATTCTAGTTCAAGGGTTTCCCAACTGTTCCCTTCTCTTCATTCTTCTAGTCTTGGAGGGAGGACTCTATGCTCTATCATGTTGCAGAAGGATTTTTTTGGTTTCTTCTTATTCCATGGTGAGGTTGGGATTCTTGCAGATCTATTGGTGTTTTTTTTTATGAAATTACCTACAATTTTTTTGGTCTTGAGGGGAGATCATGTGTTGATTGTTTGTTATAGTGGAGGGCTTCCTGAAATCTAATGTCATGTATGATCTGCTTCACAAATCGAGAGCATCATTTCTTGGTCGGGGTTTTCTATATCTGGTTTTGCATCACCTTCTCTACAAGAAGACCCTCTGGCCTGTGGATTCTTTCTCGAGTTGTTTCATTTTCAGACCTTCAAAATACCCAATGTGGGTTATCTTTTGAATCCTATTTTTTTTCTTATTTCGATCTACTCGGTGTTGGTATTTCTGAGTTCTAGTAGGTAGACCTATGGAGTTTTTGCTCTCTACTCTTTGGTCCTTCTAGGGCTGTTTAGTTTTTTCCTGGATGGGAAAACCTTTTTCAAATTTTAGTGTACCGATTTTCTCCTGGGCAGGAAAACCTTTTTCAAATTTTAGTGTATGGGACTGTTTGGTTTTCTCCTAGGTGGGAAAACATTTTTCAAATTTTAGTATACTAGACTGTTTGATTTTCTCCTAGGTGGAAAAATATTTTTCAAATATTTGTCTCCGTTGTTGTGAAGTTTTCTTTCTATGGGAATACATGTTTCAATTTGTGTGGGGGTGTTTCCTGGTGTTTCAGGAAATCTAGTTTTCATTTTTATTCCTATCCAAAGATAGTTATAAGGAGATCGTCTATGGGTTTCTTCTTTGGTGATTGTCTCCCTATTTCTAAGAGGATGTTTCTTTTTTTTTCCTCATTGTGAAATTTTATGGGACCCTTTCAAAACCCCTCTTAACAATATAAAAAAAAAAGCATACATCACTGACATATGAAAAAGGAGGCTTACAACAATCACCTAAAAATAAATTCCAAAAGAGATTTTTCATTGCTTGAGTAATGATTTCATAGATACATATACCAAAGTTAGCTTATTGTCATGTCTTATATCCATCTCCATGTTGGGTTACTTTTTCCTTTTTCACTATCAAGCCAACCCAATTAGTTGAAGAAAGGTAATGTTAGGAAAATTTCCAAATCTCAACAAGTTCCTCAAATACAAAATATAATTTAGGCTCATTAACTTCCCTAATATTAAAGAAATATTTTGTTGAAAGCAATATGCACATCTTAATATTAACATATAAAAATGCATATCAAAATAAATCCATGACACTTTTATTTTTCAAAAAATTATATTCCCTTAGTTTATGACATTTTGTATATCAAGGCATTTCAAATTGTCATATTTCCTCCCCATATTTTATCCATAAAAAATAATTAAAAACTCCAAAACTTACTAATTTGTTTCTACAATGCTTATTTTCTCCATGGCTCACTCCTTGAACATTTTATGCTTATCAAATCATTCCTCAATAACTTATTTGTATTTATGGTAGAGCTCTTTACTTTGATTTTCCAAGTGATAAATTTGTTTAATTATGTTATATATACACATTGTCCCTCACTACAATGCATCATGTACTACTTCAGTTATTTCATTATGTGGACTCCTCTTTATATTATGGTCTTTCCTACTCAAAATCATATTCTCAAACACATATAACCTCTTTTTAATTAGCTATATAGAATTGAAACATCCCACCATACTTTACAGCCCAAACTCTAGGTAGTTGTGCACTCATACAATGGGATTTACCTCTCCATACGAGCCTTGGGCTAACACTGCAATACCGACATTTTTGCTTGCTTCGCAACTCGAACCTGGGTGGTTGCTCTGATACCAAATGTAACGAATTGTTATACCAAAACCTCGAAGCGTTAGTGAAATCCGAATACACTAGATCTTTAACAAGGAAGCATTCAAAGATATACCTTGGGTGTTGGAGGGTGACTTCAATATGTCGCTTTACCCGTCTAATAAGAAGGGGGGCTCTCCAATTCTGTCAAAGGGAATGGAATATTTTGGGAATTTTTTGAGTGATAATGAGTTAATAGATATCGATCTTAGATGATTTACGTATACCTAGACTAATCGAAGATTGGGTGACCAACTGATTCAAATAAGGTTGGACCAGTTTTTGATTTCTCAAGAAGATCTAACAGTCTTTTGAGACACTACTCTTACGACCCTTCCCAATATTGGATTCGACCACAATCCTATTATTTGGGAGACATAGAGTAGAAGAAAACTACACAAGATCCCCTTTCGATTTGAGTTGATGTGGATGAAGCATGATAATTTAAAATCCAGTATAGAAGATCAGTGGTAAAATGTTTTTAAGGGCCCTAAAATAATTTAAATTGCTTGTAAATTGAGGTGGATTAAAGCCAATATTAAAAAATAGAATAGAAGAGTCTTTGGGCATCTATTTACCCAAAGTAGGGATCTGAAGCTGAAGTTGAAGCTTAAAATATTGAAAATAAAGTGAACCAAGTTGGTCTAGGTGATCACCGAAGGACTAAACACCATATCTTAACAAATTATCATAATATTTTGGCTTACGAGGAAGTGTTTTGGAAAAAAAATTAAAGGTTGATTTGGATCAAAGAAGGTGATAAAAACATATATTCTTTCATGTGTCCACCCTAAGACATAGAGGCAGCAATAAGATAAAGGAGTTGGTTAGGGATGATAAATCAATGGCAGTGGAACCCCAAAGTTGTCAATTATTTTTTAAACTTCTTGGGAGAATCTATGGCTAAAAGCAAACTCCTTAATATTCTAAAATTGGTGACTAATCATATGAATTCCTCTTATGTTACGGATAAGGAAATTATATTGGCCACGTTTAGTCTAGGTAGGGAAAAGGTCCCAAGACCAGATGGTTTCTCGGTTGCTTTCTTCTAGAAGTTTTGGAATATTGTAGGATCAAACGTTATTGAGGCTATCAAGGATATCCGAAGAACCCAATACCTATCTAAGGATGTCAATTCTACTTTTTTGGCTTTGATACCAAAAAATGCAAGGAGCAAAACATCTTAAAAATTTCAAGCCTAAAAATTTGTGCAACACAATCTATAAAACTTTGTCCAAGACTATTGCCAACAGGATAAAGAGGGTTATGGCTTTTATTATGGTGGATCAACAAGGTGGTTTTGTTAAATATCAACAAATTTTGGATAGCATAATTACCATTCATAAGGTTATTCATTCTATGGAAAAAATAAGGTTGGTATGCTTCTAAAGTTAGATATGAACAAAGCTTATGATCGGGTTTCTTGGAACTTTTTGACCAAAGTCCTATTGAAATTTGGCTTTCAAAATAAATGGGTGGGGTTGGTTAAAAAAAAAATTCTTCTACTATGTTTTCAATCTTGGTAAATGGAGTCCTTGTTGGCTACTTTAGAAGTGGGTGTGGTCTTCGCCAAGGGGATCCGTTATCACCATATCTTTTTATTATTCTTGTTGAAGCATTGGGAAGATCTATTTCAGAGGTTGTAAAATGTGGGTGAGTAGATGCTTTCAAACCAACCTCGACATTGAACTCTATTTCTCATAAATAGCTTGTTGATGATACTTTGTTGATCTCCTACTCCTTTGTCCCTCAGGCTAAGGTGTTAAAAAACATTTTAGTGTCCTATGAAGAAGTTGTTGGTCAAAAAGTGAACTTAAAAATTAAAATTCATTATATCAACACCCCATTTGACATGAAAAGAAATATCGCAAGGATATTTAGGTGTAACAGTGGAGAACTCCCAACCACGTATTTGGGTATACCTATGTTCAAAGGTAGGATGAAGTCACATCTTTGGAATCCAGTTCTAGATAGACTAGCAAAAAAGTTAGGTTGGAGAGGAAGTCTTCTCAGCCAAGCAAGTAAAGCTCAGCTTGTGAAGTCTTCTTTACAGAGTATTTCCATTTATTTTATCCCTTTCAAGATTCTAGATAAAATAAATATTAAAATAGAGCAAATTCAAATATCCTTCCTTTGGTATGGATCAAAATATATAAGGCACTTTGCTCTGGTTGCTTGGGATCAAATATGTTCTACTAAAGACGTAAGAGGACAGAGCTTTAGAAGGATAAAACATATGAATAAAGCCCTGATAGGATGGAAATTATTGAAAAATGATTAGCTTGAGTGGGTTAAGATCCTCAAAGCCAAGTATTTACAAAATGGAAAAAAAAATTATACTCCAATGACTTGCCAATCGGATCTTCCTTTTGGAACAATCTTGTAGACATTAGACATTTGTTATGTAAATGGCTTAGCTGGAGTATTGGAAATGGAAATCAAATGAACTTTTGGAAATATTGTTGGTTGAAGTACATTCCCCTCTTGAAGGACCTAGAGGTATTTGCCTTGGAACCTGTTATGTCCCTTTATTTTGGTATCAAAGTTGATTATATTACAACTAGAAATAGTGAAATTTTTTGGAAATATTTATTTGCTCTAGATTTAGACCCAAACTTGGTTGTCCATATTAACAATCTGAAAATATGGCTTCATTTATATCCTTTGTTATCCTCCTATTTTAGTGATTCAGACATTTGGAAGGAGGAAAATAATGGAAAATAGTCTGCAAATTCTAGTTACCATTTGCTTGATATAGAAGGTAGAGGTTTTTCGATAAGGAAAAATTGGATTAAAGGGTTCATTCCTAAAATATCTTTCTTCTTATGGTTGGTGGATAAAAATGGAGTATTAATGATTGATAATTTACACAAAAGATACATCCTTGTTGTAAATAGATGTTATTTGTGTGAATAAAATTTAGAATCAATTTATCATATTTCTCTCGAATGTTCCTTTGCTAGACAAATCTTAGAGAAGGTTTTGGAACCCTTCAATGTTCCTTGGGTATTCCCAACCACTAAAGGAGATTTATGTGTGTAGTGGGATACTCCTTTCAACAATGGTAGATTGAAATCTCTCTAGAGGTTTTGTCTCCCCCATTTTCTTTGAGGAATTTGGAAGGAGCGGAATAACAAGGCTTTTGAAAATAGAAAAATAGAGGCTTCTATGGTTGCTTTTTGTATCTTCAATGTTGTTGTGGAGAACTCTCAAACCTTATCCTTTCCTAAGGTAGCTAAAAGTAGACTCGAGGAAGCCATTGTTGTTCGTTGTAATTTGAAGCCTTTAATCTATGTGAATTTATTGAGGTCTTTAAGGCTGGAAGTTAATTGGGAACCCCCTCTAGATGGGTGGATCAAATTGAATATGGATGGTGTTTTGAAAGAGAACCCAGGGCATGTTGGTGCAAGTGGAGTTTTTAGGGATTCTAGGGGGATGATTGTGCAAGCCTTTTTTGAACCTCTATCCATCCAATCAAACCATATCACTAAGGCCAGGGCCTTTTTCACAAGGGCTAAGTTAATCAAAGAAGGGAATTATAGAAACATTATTGTGTAAAGGGACTCCCTAAACCTTATAAATATTCTGAAAGAAAGACATGAAGTCGGTTGAATCATTGCAAATATGGTTGTGGAGACGAAAGAGATCCTACAATCCTGTCACAACCTTCAATTGAAGCATGTTTATCAAGAGGGGAATCGAGCTGCATATTTGTTGGCAAACATGGAGGTGGAGGCTCAAGATATTATTATATGGAAAAATAATTTCCCACTTCAACTTATTGAATTTGTGGCCAAGGAAAAGCCAAAGCTGCCTAATGAAGTTCAATTTCCAATTGAAAGAAGCTAAATCTTTGGGATTAGCTATTGGGGCAGACTGTTATGGGTGACCTGATCTATATGCAGAAAACTATTGTTATGTATGTAAATTCAACTACTGTCTGGTTACTCTTGTTATTGGCAGTGTAGTTTGTGTTTTTTTATCGGGTGCTTTAGGTTGGTTCTTTAGTTTGTGTGTTTACTCTTGTTACCATGTGCACCTTGTTTTCATATTTTATGCTTTGCTTGTAAAGAAGTTTAAGTAAAAGGAACAAGTTTCTATCAATCCCCTTCTTAACCTATTAATAAAAAAATGATATTGAAGCATATTGGACTAGCAATCTCGCATAAAACCCTAAATTTTAACTTTTAAAAAGCAATCTCCAATATATAACTTTATATGACTTTTTCTCTCTTCAAACTCCCAAGAGATGCAACCTTTCACATGCCTTACATTATGACAAAACTCTCGTTATTATATAACCTCCTCCATATCTTACATGCTTCCATAATTGAAACCTATCACTTATGACTCTTCACTTGCTCACTTGACACCTTTCACTCATCATAGCTCACCTCCCACCACTCTTGATACTCACACTCCATAATTGACACCTATCCCTTATGACTCTTCACTTGCTCACTTGACACCTTGCATACTCATTACTCACCTCACACTAGCACTCTTGACACCTTTCACAACACTCATCACACTAACACATACTTTAGACACACACTTCCTAATCTAATATTTAGAAGAGTACTCAATGTTATTCAATGTACTAAATAATGTAATAGCATTATCATATAATGGTATTACAACAACAAATTACATCTTCGCCACATAGTCGTATTATAACCACTTAGTTGTTAGCTATTATGCATGTATCGCTGGACAAGATTCGAACCTAAATCTCCTCCTGAAAAATTAACTAGTTGAACTAAATACCATATGATAGATCTTTGATCACAGTTGAACAAAGAATAATTTTAATAATACTAGAAGATCTACTTTAAGGTGATGAAAAACACAAGATCTACTTTAATTCCACAATAAACATGACATGAAATCCATCAATATATTGTTATATAGACCCATGACATGAGATCCATCAATATTGTTATATAGACCTGTCCTATTGATCCAAAATCATGTTATTGTGCTTATTGGTGTGGCCCATATTGATTGCTCTTCACATCAAGTATTCACTACTTTCAACAAATATGAAATATTGATAGCATTTTTTTGTTGGTAGTATTTACAATAACTGTAGATATGTCTATAGAAAATTAATTTTATTATACCGCAGTTAATGGTTTATGGTGTTATGCAAAATAACAAGGCTTTTGAAAATAGAAAAAGAGAGGCTTCTATGGTTGCTTTTCGTATCCTCAATGTTGTTGTGGAGAACTCTCAAACCTTATCCTTTCCTGAGGTAGTTGAAAGTATACTCAAGGAAGCCATTGTTGTTTGTTGTAATTTGAAGCCTTTAATCTATGTGAATCTATTGAGGTCTTTAAGGCTGGAAGTTAATTGGGAAACCGCTCTAGATGGGTGGATCAAATTGAATATGGATGGTGTTGTGAAAGGGAACCCAGGGCATGCTGGTGCACATGGAGTTTTTAGGGATTCTAGGGGGATGATTGTGCAAGCCTTTGTTGAACCTCTATCCATCCAATCAAACCATATCACTAAGGCCAGGGCCTTTTTCACAAGGGCTAAGGAATTATAGAAACATTATTGTGGAAAGGGACTCCCTAAACCTTATAAATATTCTAAAAGGAATACAGGAAGCCGGTTGAATTATTGCAAATATGGTTGTGGAGACGAAAGAGATCCTACAGTCCTATCACAACCTTCAATTGAAGCATGTTTATCAAGAGGGAAATGGAGCTGCATATTTGTTGGCAAACATGGAGGTGGAGGCTCAGGATATTATTATATGGAAAAATAATTTCCCACTTCAACTTATTGAATTTGTGGCCAAGGAGAAACCAAAGCTGCCTAATGAAGTTCAATTTCCAATTGAAAGAAGCTAAATCTTAGGGATCAGCTCTTGGGGCAAATTATTATGGGTGACCCGATCTATATGCAAAAAACTATTGTTTTGTATGTAAATTCAACTACTGTCTGGTTACTCTTGTTATTGGCAGTGTAGTTTGTGTTTTTTTATCGGGTGCTTTAGGTTGGTTCTTTAGTTTGTGTGTTTACTCTTGTTACCATGTGCACCTTGTTTTCATATTTTATGCTCTACTTGTAAAGAAGTTTAAGTAAAAGGAACAAGGCCCTATCAATCCCCTTCTTAACCTATTAATAAAAAAAATGATATTGAAGCATATTGGACTATCATTCTCGCATAAAACCCTAAATTTTAACTTTTAAAGAGCAATATTCAATATATAACTTTATATGAATTTTTCTCTCTTCAAACTCCCAAGAGATGCAACCTTTCACATGCCTTACATTATGACAAAACTCTCATGATTACATAACCTCCTCCACATCGTACATGCTTCCATAATTGACACCTATCACTTATGACTCTTCACTTGCTCACTTGACACCTTGCACTCATCATAACTCACCTCACACCACTCTTGATACTTTCACACTCCATAATTGACACCTATCCTTTATGACTCTTCACTTGCTCACTTGACACCTTGCATACTCTTTACTCACCTCACACTCACAGTCTTGACACATTTCACAACACTCATCACACTAACACATACTTTAGACACACACTTCCTAATCTAATATTTAGAAAAGTACTCAATGTACTAAATAATGTAATATCATTATCATATAATGGTATTACAACAACAAATTACATCTTCACCACATAGTCGTATTATAACCACTTAGCTGCTAGCTATTATGTATGTATCGCTTGACAAGATTCAAACCTAAATCTCCTCCTAAAAAATTAACTAGTTGAACTAAATACCATATGATAGATCTTTGATCATAGTTGAACAAAGAATAATTTTAATAATACCAGAAGATCTACTTTAAGGTGATGAAAAACACAAGATCTACTTTAATTCCACAATAAACATGACATGAAATCCATCAATATATTGTTATATAGACCCATGACATGAGATCCATCAATATTGTTATATAGACCTGTCCTATTGATCCAAAATCATGCAATTATGCTTATTGGCGTGGCCCGTATTGATTGCTCTTCACATCAAGTATTCACTCCTTTCAACAAATATGAAAAATTGATAGCATTTTTTTGTTGGTAGTATTTACAATAACTGTAGATATGTCTATACAAAATTAATTTTATTATACCACAGTTAATGGTTTATGATGTTATGCGGAATAACAAGGCTTTTGAAAATAGAAAAAGAGAGGCTTCTATGGTTGCTTTTCGTATCTTCAATGTTGTTGTGGAGAACTCTCAAACCTTATCCTTTCCTGAGGTAGCTAAAAGTAGACTCGAGGAAGCCATTGTTGTTCGTTGTAATTTGAAGCCTTTAATCTATGTGAATCTATTGAGGTCTTTAAGGTTGGAAGTTAATTGGGAACCCCCTCTAGATGGGTGGATCAAATTGAATGTGGATGGTGTTGTCAAAGGGAACCCGGGGCATGCTTGTGCACATGGATTTTTTAGGGATTCTAGGGGGATGATTGTGCAAGCCTTTGTTGAACCTCTATCCATCCAATCAAACAATATCACTAAGGCCAAGGCCTTTTTCACAAGGGCTAAATTAATCAAATAATGGAATTATAGAAACATTATTGTGGAAAGGGACTCCCTAAACCTTATAAATATTTTGAAAGGAAGACAGGAATTCGGTAGAATCATTGCAAATATGGTTGTGGATATGAAAGAGATCCTACAGTCCTGTCACAACCTTCAATTGAAGCATGTTTATCAAGAGGGAAATGGAGCTGTATATTTTTTGGCAAACATGGAGGTGGAAGCTCAGGATATTATTATATGGAAAAATAATTTCCCACTTCAACTTATTGAATTTTTTGCCAAGGAGAAGCTAAAGCTGCCTAATGAAGTTCAATTTCCAATTGAAAGAACCTAAATCTTGGGGATCAGCTCTTGGGGCGTACTGTTATGGGTGACCCGATCTATATGCAGCAAACTATTGTTATGTATGTAAATTCAACTATTGTCTGGTTACTCTTGTTATTGGTGGTGTAGTTTGTGTTTTTTTATCGGGTGCTTTAGGTTGGTTCTTTAGTTTGTGTGTTTACTCTTGTTACCATGTGCACCTTGTTTTCATATTTTATGCTTTGCTTGTAAAGAAGTTTAAGTAAAAGGAACAATGCTCTATCAATCCCATTCATAACCTATTAATAAAAAAATGATATTGAAGCATATTGGACTAGCAATCTCGCATAAAACCCTAAATTTTAACTTTTAAAAAGCAATCTCCAATATATAACTTTATATGACTTTTGCTCTCTTCAAACTCCCAAGAGATGCAACCTTTCACATGCCTTACATTATGACAAAACTCTCATGATTATATAACCTCCTCCACATCTTACATGCTTCCATAATTGACACCTATCACTTATGACTCTTCACTTGCTCACTTGACACATTTCACTCATCATAACTCACCTCACACCACTCTTGATACTTTCACACTCCATAATTGACACCTATCCCTTATGACTCTTCACTTGCTCACTTGACACCTTGCATACTCATTACTCACCTCACACTAGGACTCTTGACACCTTCCACAACACTCATCACACTAACACATACTTTAGACACACACTTCCTAATCTAATATTTAGAAGAGTACTCAATGTTACTCAATGTAACTCAATGTGCTAAATAATGTAATATCATTATCATATAATGGTATTACAACAACAAATTACATCTTCACCACATAGTCGTATTATAACCACTTAGTTGTTAGCTATTACGCATGTATCGCTTGACAAGATTCGAACCTAAATATCCTCTTGAAAAATTAACTAGTTGAACTAAATACCATATGATAGATCTTTGATCATAGTTGAACAAAGAATAATTTTAATAATACCAGAAGATCTACTTTGAGGTGATGAAAAACACAAGATCTACTTTAATTCCACAATAAACATGACATGAAATCCATCAATATATTGTTATATAGACCCATGACATGAGATCCATCAATATTGTTATATAGACCTGTCCTATTGATCCAAAATCATGCTATTATGCTTATTGGTGTGGCCCATCTTGATTGCTCTTCACATCAAGTATTCACTGCTTTCAACAAATATGAAAAATTGATAGCATTTTTTTGTTGGTAGTATTTACAATAACTATAAATATGTCTATACAAAATTAATTTTATTATACCACAGTTAATGGTTTATGGTGTTATGCAAAATAACAAGTCTTTTGAAAATAGAAAAATAGAGGCTTTTATGGTTGTTTTTCGTATCTTCAATGTTGTTGTGGAGAACTCTCAAACCTTATCCTTTCCTGAGGTAGCTAAAAGTAGACTTGAGGAAGCTATTGTTGTTCGTTGTACTTTGAAGCCTTTAATCTATGCGAATCTATTGAGGTCTTTAAGGCTAGAAGTTAATTGGGAACCCCCTCTAGATGGGTGGATCAAATTGAATATGGATGGTGTTGTCAAAGGGAACCCGGGGCATGCTGGTGCACATGGATTTTTTAGGGATTCTAGGGGGATGATTGTGCAAGCCTTTGTTGAACCTCTATCCATCCAATCAAACAATATCACTAAGGCCAAGGCCTTTTTCACAAGGGCTAAATTAATCAAATAATGGAATTATAGAAACATTATTGTGGAAAGGGACTCCCTAAACCTTATAAATATTTTGAAAGGAAGACAGGAAGTCGGTTGAATCATTGCAAATATGGTTGTGGAGACGAAAGAGATCCTACAGTCCTGTCACAACCTTCAATTGAAGCATGTTTATCAAGAGGGAAATGGAGCTGTATATTTGTTGGCAAACATGGAGGTGGAAGCTCTGGATATTATTATATGGAAAAATAATTTCCCACTTCAAATTATTGAATTTTTGTCTAAGGAGAAGCTAAAGCTGCCTAATGAAGTTCAATTTCCAATTGAAAGAAGCTAAATCTTGGGGATCAGCTCTTGGGGCAGACTGTTATGGGTGACCCGATCTATATGCAGCAAACTACTGTTATGTATGTAGATTTGTGTTTTTTATATCAGGTGCTTTAGGTTGGTTCTTTAGTTTGTGTGTTTACTCTTGTTACCATGTGCACCTTGTTTTCATCTTTTAAGGCCCTATCAATCCCCTTCATAACCTATTAATAAAAAAAATGATATTGAAGCATATTGGACTAGCAATCTCGCATAAAACCCTAAATTTTAACTTTTAAAAAGCAATCTCCAATATATAACTTTATATGACTTTTGCTCTCTTCAAACTCCCAAGAGATGCAACCTTTCACATGCCTTACATTATGACAAAACTCTCGTGATTATATAACCTCCTCCACATCTTACATGCTTCCATAATTGACACCTATCACTTATGACTCTTCACTTGCTCACTTGACACATTTCACTCATCATAACTCACCTCACACCACTCTTGATACTTTCACACTCCATAATTGACACCTATCCCTTATGACTCTTCACTTGCTCACTTGACACCTTGCATACTCATTACTCACCTCACACTAGGACTCTTGACACCTTCCACAACACTCATCACACTAACACATACTTTAGACACACACTTCCTAATCTAATATTTAGAAGAGTACTCAATGTTACTCAATGTAACTCAATGTGCTAAATAATGTAATATCATTATCATATAATGGTATTACAACAACAAATTACATCTTCACCACATAGTCGTATTATAACCACTTAGTTGTTAGCTATTACGCATGTATCGCTTGACAAGATTCGAACCTAAATATCCTCCTGAAAAATTAACTAGTTGAACTAAATACCATATGATAGATCTTTGATCATAGTTGAACAAAGAATAATTTTAATAATACCAGAAGATCTACTTTGAGGTGATGAAAAACACAAGATCTACTTTAATTCCACAATAAACATGACATGAAATCCATCAATATATTGTTATATAGACCCATGACATGAGATCCATCAATATTGTTATATAGACATGTCCTATTGATCCAAAATCATGCTATTATGCTTATTGGTGTGGCCCATCTTGATTGCTCTTCACATCAAGTATTCACTCGCTTTCAACAAATATGAAAAATTGATAGCATTTTTTTGTTGGTAGTATTTACAATAACTATAAATATGTCTATACAAAATTAATTTTATTATACCACAGTTAATGGTTTATGGTGTTATGCGGAATAACAAGGCTTTTGAAAATAGAAAAAGAGAGGCTTCTATGGTTGCTTTTCGTATCTTTAATGTTGTTGTGGAAAAATCTCAAACCTTATCCTTTCCTGAGGTAGCTAAAAGTAGACTCGAGGAAGCTATTGTTGTTTGTTGTACTTTGAAGCCTTTAATCTATGTGAATCTATTGAGGTCTTTAAGGCTGGAAGTTAATTGGGAACCCCCTCTAGATGGGTGGATCAAATTGAATATGGATGGTGTTGTGCAAGGGAACCCGGGGCATGTTGGTGCACATGGAGTTTTTAGGGATTCTAGGGGGATGATTGTGCAAGCCTTTGTTGAACCTCTATCCATCCAATCAAACCATATCACTAAGGCCAGGGCCTTTATCACAAGGGTTAAGTTAATCAAATAAGGGAATTATAGAAACATTATTGTGGAAAGGGACTCCCTAAACCTTATAAATATTCTGAAAGGAAGACATGAAACCGGTTAAATTATTGCAAATATGGTTGTGGAGACGAAAGAGATCCTACAGTCCTGTCACAACCTTCAATTGAAGCATGTTTATCAAGAGGGAAATGGAGCTGCATATTTGTTGGCAAACATGGAGGTGGAGGCTCAGGATATTATTATATGGAAAAATAATTTCTCACTTCAACTTATTGAATTTGTGGCCAAGGAGAAGCCAAATCTGCCTAATGAAGTTCAATTTCCAATTGAAAGAAGGTAAATCTTGGGGATCAGTTCTTGGGGCAGACTGTTATGGGTGACCCGATCTATATGCAATAAACTACTATTATGTATATAAATTCAACTAATGTTTGGTTACTCTTGTTATTGGCAGTGTAGTTTGTGTTTTTTTATCGGGTGCTTTAGGTTGGTTCTTTAGTTTGTGAGTTTACTCTTGTTACCATGTGCACCTTGTTTTCATCTTTTATGCTCAGCTTGTAAAGAAGTTTAAGTAAAAGGAACAAGGCCCTATCAATCCCCTTCATAACCTATTAATAAAAAAAATGATATTGAATCATATTGGACTAGCAATCTCGCATAAAACCCTAAATTTTAACTTTTAAAAAGCAATATCCAATATATAACTTTATGACTTTTGCTCTCTTCAAACTCCCAAGAGATGCAACCTTTCACATGCCTTACATTATGACAAAACTCTCGTGATTATATAACCTCCTCCACATCTTACATGCTTCCATAATTGACACCTATCACTTATGACCCTTCACTTGCTCACTTGACATCTTTCACTCATCATAACTCACCTCGCACCACTCTTGATACTTTCACACTCCATAATTGACACCTATCCCTTATGACTCTTCACTTGCTCACTTGACACCTTGCATACTCATTACTCACCTCACACTAGCACTCTTGACACCTTTCACAACACTCATCACACTAACACATACTTTAGACACACACTTCCTAATCTAATATTTAGAAGAGTACTCAATGTACTAAATAATGTAATACAATTATCATATAATGGTATTACAACAACAATTTACATCTTCACCACATAGTCGTATTATAACCACTTAGTTGTTAGCTATTATGCATGTATCACTTGACAAGATTCAAACCTAAATCTCCTCCTGAAAAATTAACTAGTTGAACTAAATACCATATGATAGATCTTTGATCACAGTTGAACAAAGAATAATTTTAATAATACCAGAAGATCTACTTTAAGGTGATGAAAAACACAAGAACTACTTTAATTCCACAATAAACATGACATGAAATCCATCAATATATTGTTATATAGACCCATGACATGAGATCCATCAATATTGTTATATAGACCTGTCCTATTGATCCAAAATCATGCTATTATGCTTATTGACGTGGCCCATCTTGATTGCTCGTCACATCAAGTATTCACTCCTTTCAACAAATATGAAAAATTGATAGCATTTTTTTGTTGGTACTATTTACAATAACTGTAGATATGTCTATACAAAATTAATTTTATTATACCACAGTTAATGGTTTATGGTGTTATGCGGAATAACAAGGCTTTTGAAAATAGAAAAAGAGAGGCTTCTATGGTTGCTTTTCGTATCTTCAATGTTGTTGTGGAGAACTCTCAAACCTTATCCTTTCCTGAGGTAGCTAAAAGTAGACTCGAGGAAGTCATTGTTGTTCGTTGTAATTTGAAGCCTTTAATCTATGTGAATCTATTGAGGTCTTTAAGGTTGGAAGTTAATTGGGAACCCCCTCTAGATGGGTGGATCAAATTGAATGTGGATGGTGTTGTGAAAGGGAACCCGGGGCATGTTGGTGCACATGGAGTTTTTAGGGATTCTAGGGGGATGATTGTGCAAGCCTTTGTTGAACCTCTATCCATCCAATCCAACAATTTCACTAAGGCCAAGGCCTTTTTCACAAGGGCTAAGTTAATCAAAGAAGGGAATTATAGAAACATTATTGTGGAAAGGGACTCCCTAAACCTTATAAATATTCTGAAAGGAAGACAAGAAGTCGGTTGAATCATTGCAAATATGGTTGTGGAGACGAAAGGGATCCTACAGTCCTGTCACAACCTTCAATTGAAGCATGTTTATCAAGAGGGAAATGGAGTTGCATATTTGTTGGCAAACATGGAGGTGGAGGCTCAGGATATTATTATATGGAAAAATAATTTCCCACTTCAACTTATTGAATTTGTGGCGGAGAAGCCAAAGCTGCCTAATGAAGTTCAATTTCCAACTGAAAGAAACTAAATCTTGGGGATCAGCTCTTGGGGCAGACTGTTATGGGTGACCCGATCTATATGCAACAAACTGTTATGTATGTAAATTCAACTAATGTCTGGTTACTCTTGTTATTGGCAGTGTAGTTTGTGTTTTTTTTATCAGGTGCTTTAGGTTGGTTCTTTAGTTTGTGTGTTTACTCTTGTTACCATGTGCACCTTGTTTTCATCTTTTATGCTCTGCTTGTAAAGAAGTTTAAGTAAAAGGAACAAGGCCCAATCAATCCCCTTCTTAACCTATTAATAAAAAAAATGATATTGAAGCATATTGGACTAGCAATCTCGCATAAAACCCTAAATTTTAACTTTTAAAAAGCAATATCCAATATATAACTTTATATGACTTTTGCTCTCTTCAAACTCCCAAGAGATGCAACCTTTCACATGCCTTACATTATGACAAAACTCTCGTGATTATATAACCTCCTCCACATCTTACATGCTTCCATAATTGACACCTATCACTTATGACCCTTCACTTGCTCACTTGACACCTTTCACTCATCATAACTCACCTCGCACCACTCTTGATACTTTCACACTCCATAATTGACACCTATCCCTTATGACTCTTCACTTGCTCACTTGACACCTTGCATACTCATTACTCACCTCACACTAGCACTCTTGACACCTTTCACAACACTCATCACACTAACACATACTTTAGACACACACTTCTAATCTAATTTTTAGAAGAGTACTCAATGTACTAAATAATGTAATATCATTATCATATAATGGTATTACAACAACAAATTACATCTTCACCACATAGTCGTATTATAACCACTTAGCTTTTAGCTATTATGCATGTATCGCTTGACAATATTTGAACCTTAATCTCCTCCTGAAAAATTAACTAGTTGAACTAAATACCATATGATAGATCTTTGCTCATAGTTGAACAAAGAATAATTTTAATAATACCAGAAGATCTACTTTAAGGTGATGAAAAACACAAGATCTACTTTAATTCCACAATAAACATGACATAAAATCCATCAATATATTGTTATATAGACCCATGACATGAGATCCATCAATATTGTTATATAGACATGTCCTATTGATCCAAAATCATGCTATTATGCTTATTGGCGTGGCCCATCTTGATTGCTCTTCACATCAAGTATTCATTGCTTTCAACAAATATGAAAAAATATTTGATAACATTTTTTGGTAGTATTTACAATAACTCTAGATATGTCTATACAAAATTAATTTTATTATAGGTTTATGGTGTCAAAGTGATCACATAAATGGTCAAATAATCTACAATGAACGAGACGCTAAAAAAAATCACACAATTTAAATTTATTTCAAGCATGTCCCTTTTCATATTGCACGATAAAACAATCATTTCGCCTGGGAATAAATTATATAAGAATTGCGTTTTTCCTTTTCATTGAACAACAGGCATTTTTCCGCCTGGAATATCAAGTACACTGGCTAACTAAAAATAACAAAGCAAAAACTAAGATTTTAGCAATTTGACCTGATAAATAATCAAAACATATGATACACAAGCATCTCAAACGAAATTGTTTAACAAATATGCATTGAATTGCCCAAAAATGTATATAATTTAAGGATGCCAATATAAAATTACTATCTTAGATACATAAAATATATATATCTATCTCGAGGCGCCTATCTCATTTCTTGAGGGTGTGATAGATAATGCCATTGTAGGACGCCTATTGGCGTAACAACACTTATTGTATGACCATTCAAGTCCTTGTAACATTGCTCTGAAGACTTCTGGCTGCCATTGTAAGACACCTATCAGCGTAATGACACTTATTGTATGACCGTTCAAGTCCTTGTAACAGTGCTCTGAAGAGCTAAAGAATTGTTGAGATATGATTGAAAATATTCTTAGTTTCTAAAGGATTATCTCGGTTTCATTTTGGCCAAACTACCATGTTAAAATTAATTTGTTCTTCCGGCAAGGATTATCACCATCTTGTTCTCTGGCCTAATGTTTGTCCCATGTTCAAAACCATCGATGTCAAGTCTAGCTCAAGAAAACACATGTAATTGTGGTCATAAAATTACCATATAACTAACGTACCGTACATATGGCCACTGTGCAATGGATAGAGCAAAAATATTAAATGAATCGAAAAAAAAAAGCGATAAAAACTTTTTTGCGTTTCAACCACAACTTCATTGTGCCAAACTTAGGATGAAACAATCTTCAATAATTCAACAGCCTTGTACTGATAAACTTGTAAAATCCTGTTAAAAGCATATAAATTACAAAAATATTTTTGACAATAACTTGCTTAAATAGACATTTAATTTTTTGCCTTTAACCCATGTAAAAGATGCTTAAAGGGAAAAGTCAACAAAACAGACACCGTAACCCTAATCTATGTATGTTACAGAGTACATAATGAAACAATCTTCAATAATTCAACAGCCTTATACTGAAATCCTGTTAAAAGCATATCAATTACAAAAATATTTTTGACAATAACTTGCTTAAATAGACATTTAATTTTTTGCCTTTAACCCACCCATGTAAAAGATGCTTCAAGTGAAAAGTCAACAAAACAGACACCGTAACCCTAATCTATGTATGTTAAAGAGTACATGCAGACACGTCTACTCATAACTGAACATATTTGTTCTCATAATAACCGAACATATTTGTTCTCATCACCAGATATTAGCAAACAAGATTAAAAAACGAAGTTAGAAGCCCAATTCAAATCAACCTTTGTCTCTGTACATAATGATCCCACCATTAACTCAGCACAGCATAAGCAAACACGGATTTTCTTTTGCTCCCACAAACTATAAGTCACCAAAGTAAAATAGAGCACAATTATAAACAAAACATTTAACATGCTGAGCACTGTGTACAATGAAAGTAGACACGAGGCAATAGAACAAATAATAAACAAATAAAATGTTAACATGAACCAGGCAAACGTATTTGAAGTAACAGAATAAACACTACTGAATGCTTTGGTATGCTGAGTATTTGATCACTTAGCATTCCTAACATTTGCCTAGAAAGCTAAAACCAAGTACACAAAAATCACCTATTCCTAAGTCTATCACAAAAGAACATATGCTATTTCTAACGCCTAGTCTTGCACCCATTAATTATCACAAATCTTTCAAGAGCAATTCCAAGCTAAGCTATCAAAATAGCTTTTCCTACATCAAAGTTATATTGATCAGATCCTATAAAATAATTGCAGATAAGTGATATTGAGAACAAGACAAATGCTTGCTGAGAATATCCTTCTCTTTGCAGGGCAAGTTATTTCAAGAGTCTGGAGCCATGCAATCACCTATATTACAGTACTTCAATTCTGGGATGTAGGTTTAGTAGATGCAATTTGACCACCACTCTGTGCACTCGAGCTTGAATTTGCAGGGGCTTCATTTTCAGTTGGATAGTGAGGTGGCTGTGAGTATCCATGATTTGCAGGCTGATCATTTTGAGGCTGTCCATAGCTATATGCATCATTGTAGGGCTGCTGACCATATCCTTGCTGTGCAGACGCACCATATGCCTGCTGATTCGATCCAGGTTGCACATAAGCAGGTTGAGCAGAGGTCTGCTGCTGAGCATACCCAGTTTGTGATGGAGGTTGCTGCCCATAACCTGTTTGTGTTGAATCCTGCTGACCGTAGGTAGGTTGAGCTGAACCTGGCTGGACATATTCCTGTGGAGCAGAACCTTGTGGTCCATAATTTGTCTGTGTTGACCCCTGTTGTGGATATCCAGGTTGTACTGGTGTTTGTTGTCCATAACCTGCTTGAGACAACTGCTGCCCATATCCAGAATTGGGCAATGGCTGCTGACCATATGCAGATTGAGATGTTCCTTGCTGCCCATATCCAGTCTGTGGGGCTCCTTGTTGAGGATAGCCAGGTGAAGTTAAAGGTTGGCTGTAACCCTGCTGAGGTGGACCTGGCTGTCCATGCCCTTGTGAAGACGCTTGAGAAGAAACCTGTGGCGGTCCGTATCCTTGTGATGGAGGTCCATCTTGTTGTGGAGCTGGGGATGGTGTAGTTCCTGGAGGCCCATAACTTGGATTAGTATATCCTTGCTGCTCATATCCTTGTTGAGGATTTACCTGTTGTCCATATCCCTGCTGGGTCGGAGTCTGATTTCCATAGCTTTGCTGTCCATAACCTTGTTGAGGATAACTTTGTTGAGAGTACCCCTGCTGTCCATATTGGGTTGCCTGTCCATAACCTCCAGCTTGAGGCTGCCCATAACCATAGTTTCCATCTGCTGGAGTTGCACCCGTCTGGCCTTGCTGTCCATAGTAATCATAACCTCCACCCTGTTGGGGGGGTTGACCAGGAGCAGGTGGTCTTTGATCCCATCCAGAAGCATAACCACTTGGAGGTTGTTGGGGATACCCACCGTATGGCTGAGACATATACTGCTGAGGTGGACCTGGATAAGGTCCAGGTTGCTGATACCCATAACCTGCTTGCTGCATTGGAGGTGCACCTGGTGGGCCCCACTGTGGTGGAGGTCGAGGAGCTCGATAGCCCTGGTTCCCATAACCACCAGACATAGGAGGACCTCTAAAACGATTCTGCAAAAAAGATAATATTTTAATAGTCAGGGAGGAATATACATTCGTAAGCAACAGTCCTATACAGTCCTACACAATGACGTTTAACCCAAATGTATTTGATCAACAAGTCTCATTCACAACACCGCCAATTTTTCTCATGTATAGTAAGGAAGAGACATTCAACAATTGGAAGTTCAAACTCCAAAGATAACAATATTCCGACTACCAAGATGTTTAAAATAACAAGTTTAAACTGAAAACAACAACGCAGTTTCTATTCTCTTCACAGTAAAACCAAAAAATTGGGCTGTATCTACACTCACCTCAATGTCGAAACTGTGAGCGTTCAGCTTACCAGCATACCAAAAAAGCCCCATCCTTCCTCAGATATTGAATTGATTTGGTTTGAAAACAATCTCACAAAAACAGGAAAACAATACAGAAATGCAAAGATTCCAAGGGAAATTTGAACCCGATGGAGTCCATTGTGCAAAGTTCCAACAGTAAAGCCTAACAACTAAACTTCTAAAATCTTGAAAATCTTTCATGTTTAATACGAATACCTACTAAAATAACAAGTCATACATCTTGCACATTGACAGAAAATGTATCCATCAATGTGTAAGCTCCTATAGAAACATAACATATATAAAGAATCCAAAAAATAGTATAATATTAAATTCTAGCATAATGACTGCATAAAGTATCATAAGAATTAAATGGATATTAAGACATGACATGGTATATCGCACCTCAATATATCATTTTCAATCTGATAAAAATCCTAACTTTTAAATCTAAAAGAAATCTAAACCATAATTCAGTTCCGTATAATGTGCCATCACCTTCAATGCTTAAAGAGATACAGAATTATACACCTTTTCCGTTGCAATGCTGATGAGGCATCTTCGAACATATCATGTTTCCACAAGGCCCAAGACATCTTCGCCTACTATTAGCTGTCTGTAATAGAAATCAATGAATAGCATTGCCAATGTAGTGGAAACGCCATTCCAATGTGATTATCCTGCAGGTTGGGCAAACTTGATGTAGAACAACAAGTAACAAAAGGTACATGACCTACACAGGGGATACTACAAGAATATCTCTCTAAACTAATCAGGATGTTTTATATTTGCATAATATCTCAACAGTCTGCTCACTTTTTGAAGTTGCAGAATAGATAAAATACTAGATCTTCGCCTGCAAGGATGTATAAAGATCATATACCTTGATCACAAATAACATCATACATATCCAGGACCACCCCAAGGCATTATCTTTAATAAGGTCGCAACAATTGTATACTCGATTTCATCTATGAGAGATGTAGCATATCTATTTCCAAAATAAACCTTGATAGTATGTAAAATCATAAGCTCTTGTTTTGGTGTAGCGAAAACCATACCATTTATCCTCGAGGGGTAAGACATCTTTGCTCATATTTGGCTGTCAAAAATTAGAAACCAACAGAGACGATGCATAGCCAGTATTTATCAAGTATCAATATATATTGAGAACAGCAACAAGTATAACAAATTATAAAAGCTCAAGACTTTGGACTAGGTATTCAGGTGGGCCATATCCACATTTCAAGGTACAACTTAAATACAAATTATAAAAGAAAGCACTGTATGGGATTGCATTTGACGCACTAAGGCTGCATTTGAGGACTGCTGTATTAAAAAACCAGTAAGGCTAAGGATATGACAGACAGTAAAACGTGGAACCCACAAGCCATCATACTTCAAACTGCTATTGCACTTTCAGAACCCGGAATTGTAAAAAAGAATTCTTAAGGTTATTGACATGATATGAATCAAAACTCAAAGGACATCATACACCGTGACAATGCAGTTGACATTATACCTCCAGCAAATAAGATCATAGAAAAGCTCCCTTCAAATAAGCACCAAGATTTGGTAAATTTGTACACAGATATATGCAAGTTTGAACCAACGTTTGTCTTGCAGACCTGCTGTAACAATATTGCAATCCATAATATTTATCCAGAAGGGTCCAAACACCTTCATTGACTATTGATTGTCGAAGACCACTCAATGAAAATGAAATGTGGCATATGCCACCCAATATATCATATGTCTGACTATCCTGCAGTTCGGACAAATTAAGCATATTATGAAAAGTAATAAAAGGTTCAACTTTTCCATGGCAAGAGCAATCTAGCTAATAAGCATTCATCCAAATAGCTACTTGTACACAAAATTATAGGGTGAAGACTGCAAGGCCTAGTGCATATATATTTCCAAGTAGGCATTCAAGCTGTGACAATCCAATAATTTCATGATATCATCAATGAAAGCTCAAGAACTGTGTTGAGAGCTATATTAAAATTTGATGATCCTTCAAGTTCCATGATAACATGTGTTGTAACTTTGGATGGAAATAACCCTTTGGCACTTGTAGCTAAGAGTCTGCTGTTTAATTCAGCCAAAAGTCACATTGATTGTGAACCCTTTCTCATTATATAATAACACTAGCATCAGATTTCAATTACTTTCATGTTAAAAGTGCCCAATTCTCTTGTAGCGGAGATGAGTCAGTGGCAGAGTCCATACCATGATTCCAAACCAAACAAATACCTACTTTTACCTATCAAGGGTCAGACATCAAAGAACAAAAATGTGCATCCTGTGAATATCAAACAACATTAGATAGAACGGTCTGTCCTGTGGATCTGGAGACACAAAAGCAGCTGGACAGGGAATCTATACAGAAAATATGGAAATAAAATACAAGCAAGCACGCATATTGTTATCATGCTTGTCTCATTTAAAGACAACTGAATATCAATATCACATAAGACATATAACCTCACTAACAATCTAACCTGCAGTTACCAAAAAAAAAATTAAAAGCAAAATCAACAAACTGAGAATATACAAGGCCCATTTATTTAAGTTGTTCCTATGCTAGTCTAATTTCATGCTAAAGCTAACATTCACTTTGTCTAAGAAATATAACAATGCTGAAAACTAGGTTAAAATTGCCAATTATTCATGCACTCATTATAATCTAATCAGCCATGGTGCTGCTACAAAGACCAAATTCATTACCACACCTCATTATTTACAACTTCATTGATCATTTCTTGGGCAGCGTCAATTTGCTTTTTGGTGCCAGTCATCTGAACTGTCCTTTCTGTGGATGTATCCCCCTCAGGCAGATGCAATGGTATCAGCTGGAAGGGTCGAGGGAAATGACAAAACAGTAAGAACAATTTCCTGATCAAGGAGTGAAGATTATAAACAATTTCCTGATCAATGAGTGAAGATTATAATTAAGAATGGCCCAACAAACCTGAATACGAGCTCCAGATCTACTTTGCAAATTCTTTATAGTCTCACCACCCCTACCAATAATCAAACCAACCTACCATAGACAAATAGAATGAACATAGTTTTAGTGATTGTAAAGAATAAACAAAGAGGCACCAAATTGACAATAAAATACATGGAACACTAGCCAGGCAGCCTCACCTTGTTGTTTGGAACTTTTATCTGCACCTGTTCTGCTCCAGGTTGTACATTGCCATATCCTCGGGCTACAAGAGTGGCTGAGCCACCTGCATCAGCCTGGAATGCATCCAAATAAAGTGTTCATAAAGACATCCTCATTGATTTCTGACTTTTCCATGGTAAATTGCAGTCAACATATGCTCAATAAATTCATATAAAACACAAATATCTGACTAGAAAATAGTAATAACCTCTGCAATGACATCGGTGATCAGCTGCTCAGCCCTAGTGATTTGTTCTAAACTGCCCATCAACTCCACTTGCCTAGTCATAGAAGACGGATCTGAGTCTGTATCACGTGTTACTTGAATTTTGGCACCAGATTGATGCTGAAGATACTTTATTGTTTCTCCACCTTTTCCAATAATTAGTCCAACCTATAGTAGAATTATACACTCATCAAAATTTATGACTTTTCAAATAACATCACAAAGTGTAGCCACATTATAAATTCTAAAACAATCTATTCAAATAACAAATGCAATTAAAAAGAACTTCCATGGTTACAGTGAAAAGGGTAAAACATAAAAATAAAAATAAAAAATTTAGAAAAAAAACGAAAACTTAAGATTACAAATAATCCAGTTCATTAATGACGCAATACATTTTGTTTAACTTGTTTGTATTCTTTAAATATTTAGATTGCATTAAATTTTCCATATTCAACAAAATATCAAACTCGCATTCAGTCCCAACCGTCAAAATGGTAATACAAAGTACATTGTTTAAAATAACAATTAAAATAAAAACAGCATGTACTTACCTTTGCATTAGGCACATCAATTTTTCGAGTCGACGTCTGGAAGCCATAGTATGGTACTGGTTGTGATCCTGAAGAAAGATCACCATGCTGCAAACTTCCAGTAGACTGGCTCTGAGGCTTTTGCATTAGACTATGATCTGCAGATTTCATTTTTATAGTTAATAGTATAAGACACTAAATTATGGTCCTTAATTTAATACATTAACAAAAATGTCTGGACAAACTGAAAATGAATTTCCTCAAATCGAGGAAACCAGAGCTTCAAGAGATACACATGTAACAAAATTCCAGACCCACTGTCATATAAACAAACAGACTAGTATTATCACATAAAGACAATTATCAAATGAAGACCAAACAACCTTTAAGAGGCAAAAGCTCTGTTTCCCATATACCAAAGTTGTGAACTTGTTTCACAAAGCTTCTAAAACAAGGGCTTTTGCTCAATATAAAGTTTCCAAGCAATTGCTGAAAGAAAATTAAATATATTCGTTCTAAAACTAAAAGGTAAATATTTGCTTTGAAACTCAAACCAAAGAAAATAAAATAATGGCCATATAACAGCATCGGTAAAGATCAGTCTTGGCAGGAAATCAATTAGCCTCAAAAATGGGCTTGGACTTGAGAAGAACTCAGGGTTCAGCTCATTTTTTGAGTTTGCTGGGTTCAAATTGCACCTAAAGACAAATCAAACCCAGATCGTAGGACCATGTATGAATGTGCACAGACTGAGCTTTTTATCAAGTACAAGTAAGAATGAGCTTTATCAAAGGAAATAGACAAGACAAAATCAACCCTCTTACTCAGAAAGGTAGGCATTAAGACCAGTTAGAATGCAGAAGAACTAGAAATCCCTTTTAACTTAGCTTTTTAAGACTCTTTTTTTCCTTTTTCTCATGCGCGCGGTGGCATTGTCATTTTCAGCTAGCTAACATAAGATCAGCTGCGGATAAAAAAACAGAACATTCCAAAGAACATACTGCATGCCTTAACCTCTAAAATGATATCACATCTTTCCCGCAGCCATACTCTTGTTGAGCTGCTTTACAGCCACAAAGGAAAAGAAACAAACTAGAAAAAAACTAACAACCTGACATAGTCGTGGTTAACGCGATAAATCAATAACAAATAAGTAAAAAGTGGACAAAGCACAACCCCTCCACTCGGGTTTCCAAGGAACCTAAACATTACACTCAAGCCACAAACGCCTCCCCTTCTGAGAGAAAATAAGGATCTCAAACAGCGAAATTACACCTCAAGATACATTCTTGCAGCCACAAAGAAAAAGTAATAAAACTAAAAAAAACCTAACCTGCATAGACGTGCTTAATGCGATGAATCAATAACAAAGATATCAAAAATACACTGAACACAACCCCTGCACTCAAGGGGTCCAAGGAAATTAAACATTGCACCCTAAGCGCAAACCTCAAACAAGTAAATAACACATAATGATCTCAATCAACGAAATTACACCTCAAAATACAAGCGTAAAGACAAGTAAAAGAAAACCCTACTGCCGAAGGCAAAACCCATGATCCTCTTTTAAATCTAAAAACCTAAAAATAGGAAAACAAAGTTGAGATGAACACATACCGGCGAGGGATCGATGAAGATTGGGACCGTTGAAACCCGAGTGCTCGTCCGGAGCACTGGCGGCGGAGTCATCAACCCTGGGGCGCTTGGCCTCGCTAACGCTATTGTTGGCGGCCCCGATGGCATTGGCGCCAGCGTTGGCGCCGCTGACGAGGCGAGCAACGATCTCCTGAGCCCTCTGCTTGGCCATCTGGACCTCATCCATGGGCGGCGGCACGCTGTTGTAAGAAGGCGGCGCCTTGGTCTCCCCCACGTTTATGGGAGCCGAAAACCCCGTGGAACGCCGGGGCACGTGAACGCTAGGCGCCTCCGTCTCATCGAACTTCCGCTTGTTGCTCGAGGGCGCCTCATAGTCCAGATCCCCTGCAGAGCGTGAATCCTCCGCCATTTTCAAAACAGATCAAGAAAACCCCACGGAAAACCTTTTGCCTGTATCGAAAACAAGGGTTTCAGCACAGAGGAATCCCTGAGGGTTTAGAGGCGAAACCACGGGAAGAAAGGAAGAAAAAGGGCAGGATAATAATAATAACGTATGGTGTACAAGCTAAGCTAATAAGGGGAACTAAGCTCTCGCACTTCAGCCAAAGCGTCGAAAACCATTCACAACTAGGTCTTTATCTACTGCAACGACGAACTTACTCCTCTCTCTCTGTTTTTATAGCATGAGATTTAAGGCAAATCATGGTTGGACTGTTTTTAGTTAAGGTTTAGGGTCCTCTGAATCTGTCGGCCCTAAATGTTGTTTTAGGGAAAAACAATTGTATTTTATTGTTTAATAGCTTTGTGGGCGGACCATTGAATGTTGTCGAACATGTAAAAGGATTAAATGGTAACTATTTGAGTATTTCAGATTGAGTTTTATTAATTTTTATTTTATTTAGCAGGTTAAAGGTTATAGAGGTTTTTTATTTTAAAAAATTACAAGAAATAGGTATTGTAAACGGATTAAAGTGGTACCTATTTGAGTATTTTATATTGAGTTTTATTAATTTTTATTTTATTTAGTGGGCTAAAGATTATAGAGGTTTTTTATTTATAAAAATTACAAAAAATAGGTATTGTATTAAAGGGTGTCTTTGTTGAGAGAAGGTAAAAGGTTTGAGTGAATGATTATTTTTTAGATTTTTTTATATTAATTTTTTTGAAAAAAATATATTAAAAACAAAGAAAATTTATAAGCTGGGATAAGATTTCTACTAGTTTTAGTTGGCAAGAATATTTGTTTACAATAGTAAACGGATATCTACATTGAAGCCATATCTTCTAAATTATATATCTGCAATCGTTGTCTAAATTAGCTAAATATTGGATTTGCTCATCAACCTGTTTAATCCTCTCATCTTCAATAGGCATGTCACTATGCCACTGAACCCCTATCTCCTTCTTGGTACCCATCTTAGCCAGGAAGTCTACCACTTTATTTAGAGCTCTACCTACATAAAGTGAAATCACATCATCTAATTCCCTCTACAATTCCTTCACAAGAATCCTCAACCTCCATGTCTCTAAAGAAAAGTTTCTCATGCAATCCAGAGCTCCTACCAAGATTTGAGAATTTGATTTTATGATTATCCTCCTATAACCTTGTCTTACTGCCTAGATAGAAGCAAATTTGATAGCTAAGGTTTTTACTTCATTTTTTGTGGCCCTACCTAGGCCTTGCGGTTCCTAATAGAGCATTGTCCCAACATTATTCCTGTAGACCACTCCAATTCCAACTCTACCTAGATTACCTTTTGTAGTTCCATCAATATTAATTTTAATCCAACCTTCTAGGGGTGGTTTCTACCTCATTTTGTCCTATCCCTCTTGCACTTTGGTTTCCTTCTCCATCGTCCCTATATCAGCCTGATTTTCCTCATACATTGCCACAATTTTTGTGACTTTGCTCCAAATGACCTACCAAACGTCATCCAATGATGAAAAGATTTCCCTAAAAATTGTGTCATTTCTCTCCAACCACACTTGCCACCGAACAAAGTTTAATCCAAGCTTCCACCCGATACAAAGAGCTTCAGATTTAAATCTAACCCTCTTCCATTTTTCTAAAATATTAATCTTATTCAAATCACCATTAGCTAAGATTTTATAAGCTAAAAATCATCACTCCCAAATTTGGTGATCGAATGGGCACTCAAACATCAAGTAATCATATGTTTTGTCACTCTTGTAGCATAAAACACATTGAGATGGACCAACAATTCTCCTACGTCTTAGATCATCAAAAGTGAGAATTCCATTGTGCATGAACTAGTTTACTTTCAGCCAACCCTTGTATTGACAAATCTTTCTCCAATACTCGACCTGATATGCATGAGGAGGAGGTTCTAGAAGGATCTTATCATATCCATCCTTCAATGTGTAGACTCCAAGGCTCCCATAGCCCCATGTTAATTCATCCTTCTCATTTCTACCAGTGAGAAATCTTTTTGCCAATATTTTACTCATGACGGGTGTCAATTCCAGAGGGATTATAATTGGTCACTCATACAACTTCTTAAATTGCTTAAACATATTATCCTCTAGTTGACTAGTGTTGAAATAACTTTCAATCTAGATCCAACCCCTGCTTTCCATGGTTGTTTTTATTGGTTGCAATTATAGAAATTTAGTAATGATAGGTGGGTATTGATCCCATGAATTTGTCCAAAATCATGCCTTCTCCCCTCTCCCCACTTTCCAAAATAATCCATATTTCACTACCTGAGATCCTAACTTTAGAGCATACCACACTAAGGATCCATTACCATTAAAAAATAAACGAATCACCTCATTCAAGTTGACCTGTCCCACATATTTACCAGTTAAAACTTTACTGAATAAAGAAGTTGGTTGGGAGATCCAACTCCAGTAAAGCTTTTCAGCCAAAGCTTTATTATTTAACTATGATCTCCTCAGTCCCAAACCTCCCTTTACCTTGGTTTGGCTTACTTTCTCCCAACCTACTAAGGCCCATTTCCTCTCTCATTTTGCTCCTCCCCATAAACATTTCCTAGCCATCTTGTCCAACTCTTTCCATATGGTATGTGGGGTAGCAAGGATAGAAAATTTATAAATTAGCATGGCCTAAATGACTAACTACAAAAATTTAATCTACCCCCAAATCTTAACCATTTGTGAGACCAATGATTAATTCTTTCTTTGATACAATCCAAAAGATTCCTCCAAATATCTATCTTTAGTTTTTTAAAATGCAAAGGGACCCCCAAATATACCATTGGGAGAGAAGTCCTCGTGAATCCCAATATGCCTAAAATTGTGTCACGAAGCCTTTGATCAAGATTGAAAAAATACCTTTTTGGATTTGGTATCATTGATGACTTGGTTTGTGACCCTAAGGTAAACATTAAGAGTATCTCTACTCATTATTTCTTCCCTAAAGTTGGCCACTCCCACCAATCTTGTGTCATCCACAAATTGTAAGTGAGTCAAAACCTCCTCACCCATCTTGATACCTATTAGCAAACCCTGTTGTCTTCTCCTCAAGATGAGTCGACCCAAACCTTTAGCTAATATGAGAAAAATATAAGGGGAACAAGGATCTCCCTAACGAAGGCCTCGAGTGGCTCCAAACTATTATGAATGAAGGCCTTTGATTAACATTCAGTATGTCAGAGTAGAAATGTAGCTCATGACCCATTCTATCCAATCCTGAGAGAAATCGAAGGTTGCCATCATCCTTGACAAGAAGCTCCACTCCACCCTATCATAAGCCTTTGACATATCTAATTTTATGAACATTCCTCTATTGCTAAATTTTTGCATTGAGTGGATTACCTCTTGAGCTAGAACCACACCATCCAAGATCTGTCTACCCTCTACAAAACTCCCTTTCTGTGAGGATATAAGGCTATGTACGAGAGGTTTTAGCCGCTCAACCATTACCTTTGTGATTATTTTATATATGATATTGCATAAGGCAATAGGTCTATAATTTGAAATATGCACCCCCTCCTCACCTTTTGGAATTAAGGTAATGAATGTATGATTTAATGTTTTAAGCATTCTTTTACTACCTCTGGACTCCTCTATAACAACCATTACATCCTCCTCCAAGTTGTCCCATAAGGTCTAAATAAACTCAATTGGAAATCCATTTGGGATTGGTGTTTTTCCCATACTCATTTCAAATATCACTTTCTTCAATTCCTCTTTATCAAGGGTTTAAGTAGGGTACGACAACAATAACTTTTTAAACCTCTTCGTCTTACACCATACTTTCCTTAAACAATTTAGCAAAATAATCCATTGAATGGAAATGCATACCTGGGATTGTATCAAAGGAGTGCCCATTCTCATCTTGAAGAGCTTCCATCTTGTTCATTTGTCTCCTAGCACAAGCAACCCGATGGAAAATTTTGGCGTTTTTGTTGCCTTCCAATAACCAAGTGATTTTTGCTCTCTATTTTTAGTAAATCTTCTCTTGGTTGTCAATATCCTCAACCACTTTACAAAATGCATCATCCTCTTCTTTGAGTTACTCTATAATTGTTCCTTTCCTGAAGCGTTTTTGCACCTCATCCCATTTGGCCACCAATGGAGCTCTTTATGTTAGCCTTTGATGGAAGGTAATACAACCACAAGATGTAGGATAACTAATTTGAGATAACTGTAAAACTAATGGCACAATAATAATAATGAAATAAAGAGATGAACATCTACAAATAACTCATAAATATGTCATTAATGAGAATTATGAAAATAGTACAATGTTATATAATGGAGGACATGAACACTCAATGAAAGTATATGAAAAAAATACATTGTATCATCCTACACACTATATCTACTACACATTGTATACTTACTATATCACTATCCCTCTCTCTCACACACTACTACACCTATGAGGCCTCTATATAGAAAGATAGATTGTTTGGCCCTTACTCTACCTATGACTCATGTACATGTGGACTACATGCACATTTACAACTTGCACATTGACACTTGTGCATTTTATTATAATACTTGAAGCAACTAACTTTACTCTGAAGTAAACTCCTACTCTATATATGTACCAAAGGTGGTACATTTACATGACCCAAACTCTAACACCCCTATGAATTACATTATTTGGGTATTGAAGACTTTAGTCTTCAATATGGATCTTTTATCTGGTACTGGAAATTTAAGTTCTCCTTCTTTGTTGTTTGTGTTATGTTCAAGCAAGTAATTAGTGTCTTCATAAAAAGCTATTTTTGCCAAGAGATCTTTGACTTCATTATTTTTAGGATCTTCTAGTTTTTCAATTTATTGAATCCTTTGAGCTAAGTGTCCCTTCTGATTTCCTCCTTGATATTCCAACTGAGGATAATTGTATGGTCATTGAAATTGTTGTTGTCAAGGATTATTTTGAGCTTGATTTGCCTTGGTTGGAATGCCCTATTTTTTTGGTTTCCATAGTTTGTCTAATTCCCTCGATTTTGGTTTCTTGGATTCAATTTGCAGTAATTAGTACTACGACCTTTTCTCATGCATACATAACAAAATTTGTTACTCCAAGGCTTTCATCCTTTTGAAGATGAGGCTATGTTTCCTTGCAGAGTATCTTTTGAAATTAATGCAATGTTAATCATTTCATCTTTCACTATACTTTCTACCTCATATTCTTGAAGAATGTTTATTAGCTCATCAAATGATGTATCTTTACTTAGTACTTGTAAAGATGTAACTAGATGATTGAAGTTGTTTGGAAGTGCTCTCATGGTTACTTGAACAAGGAATATGTCTTCAACCTTTTCTCCAAAGGTTAATAAATTTCCCTTGATGTTTGTTATCTTTCTAAGGAATAGTTCTATATTTTCTCCATTGTTCATTTTCAGAGAATGTAATTAAGTTTGAATATTTAGGATAGTAGCTTTATTTTTCCCTTCAAATATTTTTTTCTAGGGTTTTCCAAGCTTTTGTAGATGTTCCTGCTAAATTGATGTAAGGTTGTATTTCATTTGTGATGGTAAAAGTTACTATCATTAATGCTTTTGCATCACTCTCTTCAAACTTTTGAATCTTTGTATCACTAGAATTAGGTTTAGTAGTTATTCCTTTGACAATTTTCCAAAGCTTCTCAACTATTAAAATTGCCCTCACTTTGTTTTTCCATGAGAAGTAATTTGGACCTTTAAGTAGTTGAGATTTTGTAAGGATGAATTTATTTATTGTCATGATGATCCTTATATCTCCCTAGTGATTAAAGTAAGCTATAAGCTTAATAAAGTGCTTAGTAAATAATAGTTCACTTTTGAGCTGATTTTGTAATGTTTTGTAAATAACAATAATCAACTTCTATTTCACCTTATTTCTCCTAATGAACTATGCACTTAATTTGAAGTTATCTATGGTTGGATTTCTTTTGTTCCTTTAGTATGAATACGAGATAAGTGTAAGTATATAATTCCAACTCCTTTAAGTAAATTAAGAACTTTTTTTTTATATCCTTCTATATTCAATAGATTAATATTTCTAAATTCCAATAACCTATGGTTGATGTAGTATGCCTTATAACTCCCTACTTTGGAATATTAGAAATTAATAATAATATTTGCAATAATAATATTTCAATGTAGACAACCTTATTCCTCCTATGATTTAATTGCAAATATTATATCTTCAATTATAGTAAATTGGAATGGACTGGAATCTTTAATCTTGCTTTCAAAAAAGGTTGATTTTGCATATATTTTAAATGCAAATAATAATAATAATACCTTCAACCTTATATTAACCTTATTACTCCTTTATGAAAGCAATTAAATAATACCTTAATATTTTGATGAGCGCTTGAATTCAAATACCTTGTAGTCCGAATAGTTGATAAGCACTAGTCTATGACAAGTTTTACTTTTGCTTGAGACACCTGCTTTGCTATTCTTCACTCGGTATTCTTTCCTCGAGTGACACTTATGACATTAAGCATTTATCACTCTTATCCAATGCAAGTTTATGACAAAATAAATGGATGTCTTAAATGCACCTTTGACTCCTTAATTCTTGGCTTCAAATGACTCTTTACTCCCATATTCGAATGAATCTTGACTCTCGACTTTGAATACATTGTCTGCTTAATTTGTTTCACTTAATGCTCACTGTAAACTTGCTTTTATTCTCTTCTCACCTACGTTGTGCTTAGAAGAATATATGTAAGCTTCTTGATATGAATGCCAAGTGGTAATAGACGTTGCTTCAATTTCCTCCTCGAACTTTGCTAGTTATTGAGAAACGTTGAAATTCCTTAGATGTTAGAGCAATGATGGTAGGTGTTACATAAACGAACACCTTTCTTGAGTGTTGGAGATATGAGGGTAAAGATACCCTTTGTGCCAAGTGGCACAATATTTATTTCTCTTCAAGACAAGTGCAAATGCCTCCTTTGCATGCATGCTTTATTCAATGTATCAAAATTATCTTCATAATCTATCAAAATCCTCATCGCCCATCTTAGTTTCTTGTAAGAAAAGAATATCAAGATTGAAACTTTTTCTGAAATCTTTTAGCACTCTTTGTTTAGTTGGGGCATGCAGAACCTAAATATTCCACAAGATAATATTCATTACTTCAAGGCTTGCGGAGCCTTCCCTCTTCTCAAAGTTAATGTAGGATGGGATCCATTAGCCACATCTTGATTCATTTTATTTAATAGCACCTCAATTTTTTTTGGTCTTCCTGACCCCTTCCCATTACTTAGGTTCATTGTTTTTTGGGTGTTTCTGATGGGCTGCATAGATCCAATCATTCCCTAATTCTTTAATTCTATTGATTGAGGAAGGAATTGTTGCTACTAATTTATCTTCTTTAGTCTCATATTTCACCTATTTAGAACTTCTTGAAAGTCATTTTATTCCCAAGAAGACCAGACCTCCTTTGATTTCCTATCCAATGCATTTGTATAAATATCTACCGCTTCTACATTCTAAAGAGACACTATGATAGCTTCATATTTTTTCCTTATTAAGAGGGAAAAAAACCCTCTCATTATGCAAAATAAGGGTAACTTCTCCCAAAAACACCTCAACATGAGCCTCCTAAAGGGAGGATAAAAGAACCTGAGCAGAAGGCAGTTGATACCTTTGATGATCTAGGATCTCAACTCCCTTATCTAGAATAGCATCCAACCTAGCCTCAAGATGAAAAGGTAGCAACTATCCTAATACAACAAATTTATTTGGATTCACCTTTGAACCCTTGGAATGGCCACCAACTTTTAGAAAAACCCTAACAACTTTAGAGCAGTCTTATTTTTTCTTTCTATAGATCTAGATCTTCTATTTTTTAGGAGGTTTATTCTTATGACACTTAGTCCATAAATGACCAATCCTTTTACAGTGAATGCAAATGGGCATAGAGGTTTCATATTCAATATCCTAGATTCAAACTCTAGAATTTAAAACCAACCTAATAAAAGAAGGAAGAGGCTTAGAGAGATCAATGTTAACACAAAACCTAGTAAAACCCATCTTTGTTTTTGCTTGAGTGATTGAATCCATCGCAATCAAGATACCCATTGATTTAGAAATACCCTTAAGAATGTTATCATCCTAGAATACCATAGGTAACCTAGGCAAATGCACCCAAAGGGGTGCCCTATTGATATTCTTGATGGATAAATTGAAGTTCGAGGACCATTTCCTCAAAAATAGCTCTTTTCGACCAAAGAACCATGGCCCCTTCATAACCATAGTCTGCATGTCTTATGAGGTCTTAAAATTAAAGAGCATAAAGACTTTGGGTAATGCCACCACTTCCAAATCCCCCTTTGGCAATTTTTGAGCAATCCATTTTTTGATAGATTCTAAATCTGGTCAAACCCTAATAAACTTCCCAATCAAGGAGTTTTCTCATTCCACTATCATTCGATGAAGAATAGATTGAGGAATATGCAAAGAAAGAATATCAACCTTTAGCTTTGGAACTAGATCAAAGTGAGTCTTAACAATAGGGTCAACTCCCAATAACACTCAAGACCAAGAACAATTTGAATTTCCCATAGAGGGAGTAGAAGATATGGGAGCTTTTGGATCCCCCTAGCACCTAGGTCAAATACATCAGATCTCCAACTAGTATAGATGTACTTACCTCACAACTCTCCTAATGACATAGATCTTCTAACGACATAAATCTCTCAACGACGAAGATGTACCAACCTCGTAAATCTCCCAATGACATAGATCTTCCATCGACACAAATGTACTTGCCTCATAGCTCTTTCCCTCCATATTTGTAGCTTTGAAAACCCTAACTTTCCATAATTGCAGCTTTGAAAACCTTAGCTTCAAAAAAATCTCCATAGTCGTAGCTTTGAAATCTCTCCATAGTTGTAGCTTCAAAAACCCTAGCTTTGAAAATCCTAGCTTCTAAAAATCATCTACAATAGCTCTCCATAGTTGCAGCTTTGAAATATCTCCATAGTCACAACTCTAAAAGATCTTCACGATCTCAGCTCCAAAAACCCTAGCTTTGAAAAACCTCCATAGTCGTAACTTTGAAAACTTTCCATAATCGCATCTATGAAAATCCTAGCTCTAAAAAACCTCCATAGTTATAACTTTGAGAGCTCTCCATAATCGTAGCTCTAAAAACCCTAGCTCTGAAAAACCTCCACAATCGCAGCTCTAAAAGCTCTCCACAGTCACAGCTCTAAAAACCCTAGCTTTAATAAAACCTCCATAGTCACAATTCTAAAAGCTCTCCACAATCACAGCTTTGAAAACCCTAGCTCTGAAAAACCTCCCTAAAATACCTCCTACATTAAAAAATATTTAAAAAATTAAAAGCGAGATTTTCTTTAAGATAGATAAATAAATGTATAATAATTAATATTAAGTGGCATTAGCTCAATTGGTTAGATTCCTCAACATTTAAGGAGGAGACAAAGGTTCAAATCTTGCCAAGCGATACATGGATAATATTTAAGCTTTGTTGTAATACCACTATGCGTTGATGATGTATTATGGGTGGGGCCGTTTCAATCCCATACAACCAACTGAAAAATGTCATAATAATTAATTTCATTTGTCAAGATAAATTTTAAATTTGGTATGATTAATTTATTTTTTTAAGTTATTGTTACAGTAATTTATTAAGTGGGTCACCTTACTATGATTCTTTTTTTGGTAAGTAGTGTTTGTATTTACAGTGGGTTTTAACAAGGATCCCAAAACCTGATTACATAAGCAATGGGCCTAGGGCATCAATCCCTTGAAACTGAACACCAAAACAGAAATCCCGCCCAGCGGTAACAGTAAGCATGAAACAATCCCTCTCGGTGGGAAACAAACAAATAAGAAAGAAAGTAGTTTTGGAGATCCCGCCCAGCGGGGAGTAGCCAAAAACCACCATCGAGAATATCCCGCCCAGCAGGAAGCAAAGAAAAATCGTTACAATAAAATCCCGCCTCGTGGGAAGCAGTCAAAACCATCACAAACAGTCCCGCCTAGCGGGAAACAACAGGGAAAGTCCGCCATCCGGGAAACCAGCAGAAAGGAAAGGATCCCGCCTCATGGGAAAACTGGCGGATTTGGCGGATCCCGCCCTATGGAGAAACCATCCCGCCCACCGGGAAAACATTTCGTTCAGTGAGAGCCATCCTGCAGGAAGCCGACAACCAGCACAGAGAGGATCCAGCCCATCAGGAAGCAACCAGAGAGTTGCACCACGAGGAACCCGCCCTAGGAAAACAAAAGAGGATCCCGTCCCAGCAGCAGGGACCAAGAATCCCGTCCAAGCACGAGAGCGGCTTCGAGGAGCCGGGGCTGGGAATGGGAACAACCCGAGACGAGGAAAAGCCCCCTAAGGCCAAACCAGATGCCCAGGATGTCCACCAAGGAGCAGAGCCAGCACGAAGAAGCCTCCATGCGGGAATAACAACGATCAGGATCCCGTCGAGGATTCACAAGCAAAAGGGGGAAAGAGGCCCCCCAGACCACCCCCAAAGCTATGAGGACCTCAAGGGAGACCCCAAAAAGCTGTCCAAACCCTAAACCGTCACCTCCATCGCACCGAGAAATGCAGGGGACCAGATCCACGCGAATAACCTTCAAAAAACCCCAAGGGGAAGCTTGAGGGAAAAATGGAAGGGATCCCCAACCAAACAGGGATCCCTGGGAAGCACCAGTCTGAAAAAACAACCAAGGAAACCCTAGCCGGCCGGGAGGGCGCGAGATGGTGGAGAAGGATCTCCCCTCGGGAGATCATCCGCAAACAACCACTCCCCGGGAGGGATGACACTGGGTTGAGCCGAGGGCTGAGGCGAGGAACCAGGAGCCATGGGAGGGGGAGTAGGGGAGGGACCAGAGCCCTCCCCTCTCTACTTTCTTCCCTCACGGGTATATTTTTTAAATACCACCTTACTATGATTCTTCATTATAAGTTAACTATTTATTTTAAAATTGAGAATGGCATTTTTTAAATTTATTATAATGAGTATCATTTGTATGAGGTTGGACATGAAAATTTTCAACTAAGTTTTCATTTATCCTTTTATTATCTTCAAAAGTTTGCATGCAAATTATTATAGGTTTATTTTAGCTAAGTTTTTGTTTATCCTTTCATTATCTTTGATGCTCTGCATGCAAATTATTGTAAGTTTATTGTAGATGTATTATTATCAAATGTATGGAGTTTTGGGTGATGTAAACTACAGTTCAAATTATAATCACTATAAGATATACTTGTAATATTAGTAGATATCATCGTGCAGTGGTAAGGACTTTGACTTCTCTTTGAGAGGTCCAAGGTTCAAACCCCACTCAATATGAGGGGACCAAGACCCATCATAAAAACCCGTGTAAAAAAAATTGAGCTTGTAAAAAAAATAAAAAGATATCGATTTATAGTGTCATAGAGGTTAGGGAGGACCTCACAAAGAAGTGATCCTCATTTCTCAAAGATAAGGATATCATTGGTAAATTCAATGGGTCTTGGCTAGGGGCTTCAACTTTAAGAAAATAGATTGAGAGGAGATGAAAGTCTCAAGGAGTAAGTTTATCCTTTCTTCCCAAAGGTTTCTTCTTAGCCATTTTATGTTATAGGGAGGAAAGAGATAGAATTATTAAAGGGGGTCCTTGGTTTATAGGAAGAGTAGGACTCTTTCTTACTCACTGGTATGAAGGCTTTACACTTGAAAACATAAATCTATCCCTAGTACTAGTTTGGGTTTGGATGTATTGGTTACCTATTGAATTATGGGAAATAGATACCTATAAGGCAATAGACAACACTTTGGGATAATTCCTTGAGATTTTAGAATCTACAAAAAATGGAGTCCTAGCTATTCATACCCAAATATTGGTCGTGATTGATATTAGTAAATCTTTACCAATATCAATCACTCTTAAGTATGGGCCTAAGTTGTGGATCCAAATCATATATTATGAAAACATATCTTTCAAATATAGATGTCATGAGGTGGGACATATTGAGAGATCATGCCCTAAGAAAATTCCAACAAAAACATATGTAGAAAACTACACAAGAAACTTACAAATTGATAAGGATGAGGATGGTTTTCAAATTTCAAAAAACAAGTCTATATTGATGAAAGTAAATAAGCAATGGAGACTAGTAAGGATAGTAGAAGAAACACTAATTCTTTTGAGGCTTTACCCTATGAAAAAAAAACAAATCAGAGTTTATAGGACATGGTACAACAATTTCATAATATTAACAAGGAACAATATACTCAATCTAAACCTAATTTAGGAGAGGAAAACAATAGATAAAATGTAGTGTTAAATGCTAATACCTCTACAATTAACAAGGAAATACCAAAAAAATGAGTAAGATAAGTTAAAAGCTTCCTTAGCAGAGTCAGGAGAGGATAAATCTAATGAAAAGGAAAGTTTTGGAAGAATATTAAGGAATAGAATAATAAGACCTACCCTTGATACTAACAAGGCAAAAAGAGAAAAACCTTGAATTTATCAAGCAAGAGGTAAGGAAGCAAGAGAAAATATAGAGAAAGTAACACAATCTATGTTGGTTGAACTTCTATTTACCAAGCAATTAAATTACATTGGCAATTTGTGGGAGGGGCCAACAACTCCTAATGAGACATGATTACCATATCATGGAATATAATGGGTGTTAATGCCCCCTTAAAGTAGACATGTATTAGGGACTTTTTTTTAAGTAATAAGCTTGGTATTCTTTGTATCCAAGAAACTAAAATGATAAAGGAATAAGTTTCCATAATTATGAAAGCAATATGGACAAAATGCAAATGGGATGTTATGGATTGAGGAGTAATTCTAGCATGTTGGAATCCAATTAGAACCTCTTGTAAAACCATTTATAAAACCGGGCATTAGATAACCTCATTAGTCATATTCTACTTTGCATATATTCTTTACATCCTTATCAATCTTCGTGGATCCACAACTCAGTCAAGCAAATCAGAAGTATGGAGGGGGATTAAAACCTTTATGAGAAGTAAAGACCAAGAAACCCAATTCATGATCATTTGTAGAAATATTTTCATTACTACAGTGGATATTTCAATCAAGATGGTTTATATTTTATAAAGTATATACTTCTACTTTCATGTGCTATTGATTCTATGATCCCCATAGGACGTGGTCAGCGAGAATTAATTATTGGGGACAGACAGACTGGCAAGACAGCAGTAGCTACAGATACGATTATCAATCAAAAGGGTCAAAATGTAATATGTGTTTATGTAGCTATTGGTCAAAAAGCTTCTTCTGTAGCTCAGGTAGTTAATACATTCCGAGACTGTGGCGCAATGGAATATACAATTGTGGTAGCGGAAAATGCGGATTCTCCTGCTACATTACAATATCTTGCTCCTTATACAGGAGCAGCTTTAGCCGAATACTTCATGTATAAAGAACAACATACATTAATAATTTATGATGATCTCTCCAAACAAGCACAAGCTTATCGACAAATGTCTCTTCTATTAAGAAGACCACCTGGCCGGGAAGCTTACCCAGGAGATGTTTTCTATTTGCATTCCCGTCTCAGAGATTTTAATGCCATAAGTTGAATGAAAAAAAAGCGAGAATTAGGAAAATAACCCACAGTATGAGCGATTTATTAGATTTTACTCAAAATAATAATCTATGGGAGGTTGAGTTTGAATAGGACAACTATACATGGACCAACAACAAGACAAGATAGAACTTGATAGCAAAAAAATTAGATAGATGCATACTCTTAGATCATTGGCTATATGAAGGAACTTATGCTAAAATTAATACCTTGACATAGATTATTTTATATCACTATCCAGTAAGTGATAAAATGGTGATAAGTGAATTTTAAAAATCATCTTTTAAGTATGAGGATATGTGGGAAGACCATCCTCAATTTATTGATATGATAGCATAGACATGTAATACTTCAAGAAATGATGGGTTGTATACTCTTCCAAAATGAATAAAATAAATTACATCTAAATTAAAATAATGGAGCAAGAACACTTTTGGAAACATTTTTTTAGAAGAAAGCATAACTAAAAGAGAAAATTTAAAAATTTAGAAAAGGCAAGCACAATAATCCAAGCTCAAAGGAAAGAGAGTTGCTTAGTGAATATCATAGTATTTTGAGTTAGGAAGAACAATTTTGGAGATTAAAATTGAGACAAACTTGGTTAAAGAAGGAGATAAAAACACATAAAACAATCATAGGATAATAATAGTATAGAGATCAACAACCAAAACAAGTGGAATTAAAACAATAGAAGGGGTTTGGATTGAAAATTTCAATGAAATAAAAAAGGAGGCAAAAATTTTATACTAGAATATTCGAGGATTGGAGGAGATCGAAGTTTTTAACTATTGCAAAAAGTAGTTTTAGTTATATCAGATGAAGACAATAGCAAATTGTTGTAGCCTATGACTATGGAAGAAGTCCATTCAACTCCTTTCTCTTTTGATAAGGATAAATCCCAGGTCTAGATGGACTCTTTGCAACATTCTATCAACAAAATTGGGAAATAGTAAAGGATTCTTTATTGGTGGCAATGGAACATTCTAGGATAAAACAATACATATGTTGTACAGTAAATGCAACATTCCTTACGTTGATTCTAGAAAATAAGGATGCATAATTGTTTAATTAAGTTATGCCCTTTAGCCTATATAATATAGCATATAAGATAGTCTTTGAAGTGATGACAAATTTATTAAGACCACTATTAAAAAAAATTATTTCAAGAGAGTAGGGAGGATTTGTGAAAGGGAGACAAATTCTAGATGGGATTATAGTATCTCATGAAGTAATGCATTCAATTGCTTCTAGAAAAGAGAGAGCAAGATCTTAAAACTTGATATGAATAAAGCCTATGATAACATTAAATTGGATTTTCTTTTTGCAGTATTATAAAAGTAGATTTGGAAATAAATGAGTCAAATAAATTAAAATTTATCTCTACAATATCAATTTTAGTGTTGGTCAATGGGCTAGTAACATAATCATTTGAATCCAAGAGGGTTTTAGATAGGGAGATCCTCTATCACCATATCTATTCATTACTATGGTAGAGGTATTGAGAAGGAACTTGAAGAAGACATACAAAGATGGGCTAATAAGTAGACTTAAGGCTAGTAATAACATCAACAATATCACCCATCAAACAATTTATAGATGATACAACCCTTTTTTGGTAGGGTAGCAAAAAACAAGGCTAGAACTTTGAATAACATTAAATGTTGTGAACCTCTCTTCTCATTCCATAAATCATTCAATAATTTACATAAATATTCAACATGCATCCACAAATAAATTAATTGCACAATAAATTGCTCAATAAAATAAAGATTGATTATACCCTTGAGGTAGAGCAACACCATACAATGCTCCTTTTGGAAGGAAGCCACTCACATGATCTCTAGTCCCACGAGCCAAGACTTCTCCAAGAATACATCATAGATAACTTTTACAATGGGGGTACATCTCTCTTTATACAAGAGTGTGATGGTTCACCTTCCATGAGTTACAAGATCACCCATGTGGTGGTTCACCTTCCATGAGTTACAAAGTGCATAATGATATGACAATATTCCTTGCGGTTACATATGACAATATTCCCCAATAGTTACATATATGATTCTATGACATACCTATTTCTAATTTGACATGTGGCCTTCCTTAATAATTAATTTATGGCTCATACCATTATACAATACAATATTAAATTATTAAATATTAAGTACCTATCTTGGGTACCTAACATTCCATCCCCTTTACAAAATGTTTCATCCTCGAAACATTAGAAGAGGCTAAATAATATGATCTTCTGAGCCATGTTGAATACTGGTACCAATCTCGATCATCCATCCATCTAAGTGAAACTATGACTAGTGGTGGTCTTCATTGATGCCAATGCCATGTGTTGAAAGCATAAATTTCTTTTTTTTTCATCCATACTTGCTTGTATTTACTACTTGTAGCATATCCAAAGTTTTGATTCCTTTGGTTAATTGTATGTCCCTCATTGTTCTTATGTTGCCTCAAGCCTTGTCTCCATGATTGTTGCCTCTTATGGTGGTGTGGATGGTGATAAAATCCAACCTTAGCTCGATGTTCAAACTATTTTTGCCCTTCCATTGATTCTTCCCTTACTTTTGCTTCCTTGATTTCTACTACTACCTCCTCCTGAGATTCTATTTTAGGTTCTTTTGTTTGCTCTTCATTGTGTTCCCTTGCAATAGCTACCTGTTTGTCCTTACATTGAGAAATATCTTGTAATGTTATCTTCTTCTTCTTGTACCATAACTTCATGAATTGCTTTTGCACATTAATGTTAATAGTACCCAAAGAATGCAACCAAGGATAACCAAGGACAATATCTACATCATTCATCTCAACTGCATGAAAATTTGAATGTAAAACATATTTATCCATGGTGATTTTCAAATCTTCAAAAATTTGAACATTGTGACCCTCAAGTTGTATGTCTTTGATTTTCTTTGCTTGAACTTGCAACCTCTTAGTCAAAGACATATTGATAAAATTATATTTGTTTATAGGGTTAATGGAAACAATATTTTTTTATTTTTAATGCAACCATGAACTTGCAGAATATAATTTTGACATTCAAACAAATATTTTTGACCATTGTTTGGCCCTGACACACAAGGTGTAGCTTCCTTAGCCTGCTCCTTTTCTTTTGATGCTCATTTGCTTAAAAATGCAACTTCAAATTCTTCCTATGTATATGTGTATTTATGAGTAAGAGCAAAGTTTAAATACCAGAAAAAACATGCCCGTCCAAGTAATCCTTCACTTTCCATTCTCTATCTAAAAGATTTGAAGAAAATATTTTCCACTTCATGAACCATTCCTTAGCATCAATATCATCCCCTCCAGTGAATATTGACAACTCCATGATTTGTTTTTTGTATTTTTACTTTTATTTTTATTTTAAAGCAGCTAGGGTTTGAAATAACTATAAATTCTCAAAAAAAAAAATTTTTGAGATCTCATCTATTTCTCTCTTCACACACTTAAATCTGCAAATTGTCTTAAAAAAAAAAACAAACAACAATTGATTTGCTTACCTTGATGGAAAGTTATGAATTTTTTCTCGTGCATGAAATTTCCATGCAACCCCAAAAACAATATCAAAAGCCCAACTTGCAACAACTGTAACTCCCTCAATACTTATCGAATTTAACAAGTTAATAGTCATTTGTGTAGTACTCAAAATAACCTGCATGCTGGTGCAAAACAAATCTATAAATGACTGCTAGAATATATATATATATATATATATATATATATATATATATATATATATATATATATATATATATTTTTTTTTTTTTTTTTTTGAAAAAAATTTCACAGCCCAAAAACAATCTCAACAACCCAACTTCAAACAATTGTAACTCTCAATACTTAACATAATTTCACAAATGAGCAGTCATTTTTGTAGTACTCAAAATAATCTACATCCTGGTGCAAAAATTCTGAAAATGATTGTTAAAAAATTTAATACTAATTTTTCTTTTTGATAAAAATTGTGTAGCTAAAAAACAACCTCAATAACCCAACTTCAAACAACTGTAACTCTTTCAATATGTATCAAAATTTCACAAGTGAGCAGTCATTTTTATAGTACTTAGAATAATCTACATGTTGGTATAAAAAGATTCTAAAAATAACTATTAAACAATTTAATACAAGTTTTTTTTTTTTGAAAAACAATTCGTGCAACCAAAAAACAACATAAATAACCCAACTTCAAATAGCTATAAATTTCTTAATACTTATCAAAATTTAACAAACGAGCAATCATTTTTGTAGTACAAAAAAATATCTAGACAATGGTAAAAACACCTTCTAAAAATGACCGCTAAAATAAAAATACAACCTTTGCAAAATGTGATATTTTTCTAAAAAATATGCCCTACCTTTGCAAAAACAAAGCCACTTTGCCCAAATCACTGCTCTCATACCAAATGTTGTGAACCTCTCTTCTCATTCAATAAATCATTCTACAATTTGCATAAATATTCAATATGCATCCATAAATAAATTCAATTGAACAATAAATTGCTCAATAAAATAGAGATTGATTATACCCACGATGTAGGGCAACACCATACAATGCTCCTTTTGGAAGGAAGCCACTCCACAAGATCTCTAGCTCCACGAGCCAAGACTTCTCCAAGAATACATCATAGATAACTTTTACAATAGGGGTACATCTCTCTTTATACAAGAGTATGATGGTTCACCTTCCATGAGTTACAAGATCACCCATGTGGTGGTTCACCTTCCATGAGTTACAAAGTGCATAATGATATGACAATATTCCTTGCGGTTACATATGATAATATTTCCCAACGGTTACATATATGATTTTATGACATACCTATTTCTAATTTGACATGTGGTCTTCCTTAATAATTAATTTATGTCTCATACCATTATACAATACAATGTTAAATTATTAAATATTAAGTACTTATCTTGGGTACCTAACATTAGAGGACTATGAAAGAGCATCAAGGAAGAAAGTTAAAAGAACAAAATTCAAAATATACTTCTTAAATACTCTAGCTATAATCATAGCAGGTATATGTAGGTTACTCCAAATAAAGGAGGTAAATTTACCAACAACATATCTAATAATACCCTTATTTGAGGGGAGAACAAGGACAAAATCATGGAATTTGGTTATATGTAAAATTTAGAGTAAACTACCAACATGAAAAGGTAGATAGTTATGAGTGTAGCTAATTAAATGTTTTACAGGCCATTCCAACATATTATATGTCCTTATATATTATGCCAAAATTGGTATAAAAAAATAATCTATATTATGTAGTCATTTTTGTGGTTAAGAGTACATGATAAAATGAAATTCTCTTTAGTAAAATGGATCAAGGTGTGTGATGATAAAAATAGGGGAGGTCTTGGTTTAAGAGTTCTTATGGATGCAAATTTAGCTCTAAGAGGAAAAGTAATTTAGATATTATACAAACAGAGTCAAAGACAATAGACAATAATTCTTCTAAGTACGTTGAGCTAAATGATCCAAGCTTGATCTTTTTTGTTATTATGTTAGAGGAATCGATAACTCGTTACAATTTTCTATGCCTCTTCGTGGGTTCGAATCTTGCTCTTTTTTGCCACTATAACCTCTAACTGCATCGGGTAAAATTTTTAACATAGCCGATGGTGTTGGTGCGACATGCCCTTCGGTACTACGAGACCTGAGGGATTGGAACCGTGGTCTCTGTGCTCCCACGAGAGCATTTTGACCACTGGACATGGCCCTCAGACCTAATCCAAGTTTAATATTTACTGCATTCTCACTATCAAATGATTATGCACTACGAAATGGTTTAAAAAAAATCAATTGATCTAGTGATTAAAGGTCTAATATGGGTGGTGGAAACTGGAGAAAGAAATTTTATTTGGCTTGATACTTGGTGTGATAGAAAAAACATTCAATCTGGATCAAATTTTGAAACCATGGATGAGAATATTTCAAGAAAAATATGGTGATAGGGTTTCAAACATCATATAAAAGGATTAGAAAGGAAGATACAAATGGAAAGTATATTTTTATACAAGTATACTGAACATTATTGCTAGGATGTATTTGAGCAGAAAGATAACAATGATTTTGTGGGGAGCCAAGGATAGGCTGATTTAAGAGTTGAATAGCTTAGGAGAATACACAAGAAGAAGATATAATGTAAAGCACTGATAAAATAGGAATACTGCAAGTATATGGAGAGAGATTTGGGATAGCTCGAGCATTCCAAAAGTCAAAATGTTGGTATGGCTAGTAGGTCATAGGAAAATATTATCTTGGGATAACCTATTGAAAAGGGGTTTTCATGGCCCCTCGCAATGTGTTTTATGTAAAAATAAGGAGGATAGTATATACTATCTCTTGGGACACTACTAAATAGTCTAGGAGTTATGGCAATGGATTCTTAATATGTTTGGTAAATACATGTTGATGAATGGTAGAATGAAGAATGGTTAAAGCAATGAAAAAGTACTTTTAAAAGTGAGGCATTATAGAAGCATATATTGAAAGATACAATACTTTAGATAATATGGCTACAAAGGAACAAAATAATATTTAAAGGAAATAAAATCGATTTAGAGGTAATAAAAAAAATTTGTATAGTCATAGAGGAGTCAAAACCATCCCTATCAACTCACCCAAACCCTAATATCGAAGTAGATATCCCTGATAGATGGAGTCAAGCCATCAAATGGAATTATGATGTTTGGTATAGGATAAATAAAAGGAAAGTAAATAATATAAAGTGGAAACCACCACAAGTGGAGTAGGTCAATCTAAATTTTTATGGATCATACATGAGGAGGAATAATAAAAAATAACAGGGGTGATATTTTATTACATTACACTTTCAATAGTGGATTTAAGCCAAAAAATGAAGCTAAAGTTGGAAAACATTGGAAGGTTTAAAAATATGTAGACAAATAAAATGGAACAAAGTATAAATAAAGGTGATTCACTAGTAGTAATAAATGCAATTTTGAAGAAAGCAAAGGCTCCATGGAACATAAATATAGAGAAAATATTTTGTTTATATTTCTAGGCATTTGAAAGAGAGGAAGCATATAGTTTGCATTCTAGGGTTAATTATGTTTGTGCATTCTCTTAAACCCTTGCTAAAAAGAAAAATGATTTATTTTATTGCAAGTTAGGGTTTAGTCATCATTGAAGATCAAGAATATTTCTAGGGTTAGTCCTTGTTTTCTCATATTTTTATTTGCTTGCATTGTCCTTTCATTTTCCATACCTTAGATTTTAGAAGAGTTAAACATAGGTGTTTGATCAATATACACACTAAACATCTCCATCCTAAACTTGGACTGAGTCCTTAAACCATTCCTGCTGAACCCTTCGATCTGTAATCTCCCGAGTGTAGAGAATATAACACACCCCCATGATCACCTTGGCTTCCAACAAATCCAACCAAGAATCATACATGGCAGGGTAGTTTTCCCCCTCTACCGATGGTGTTTTCCTCCTCTACCAATGGTAGCCTTCAACTTCTCATGGGATTGGATAGAGTGGGCCATGAGCTATGTCTCTAGTTTGACATACTTAGTATTAATCAATGTCTTCCCTCGTAATCATTTGGAGCCACTAGAGGAATTCATCATGGAGATCCTTGTTCCCCTTATATTTTTCTCATACTGGATGAAGTCTTGGGTAGACTTATCTTGAGGAGAAGATAATAGGGTTTGTTCATAGGTATCAAGGTGGGTGAGGAAGTGTTGACCAATCTATAGTTTGTGGATGACATAGGATTGATGGTTGTGAGATTTATTTGTAGATTAATATGAAGATACAAGACCTAAGATCTAGGTGAAGGAAGCAAGTTACATAAAAAATAATAAACTTATTATAGTATAGAAAGCAATAATCTATAAAATTATATGAGGGGACCGAGATCCCTCATAAAAACCTGTGTAAACTCATTGAAAAAATAATCTATAGAATTACAACTGAAAACTTCATTCAATCTCACATTCTTCCATCTCTACCATCTACTTAAGTGTAAGCATGAAATGTGTATTTATAGGTAAGCATTTGGCCTTGCAAGAGAAAAAGAGATAAGGCCAAATTAAATTTTGGAAGTAAAGATAAGGTCAAATTAAATGTTGGAAGCAAAGATAAGGCCAAATTAAATGTTGGAAGCCATCTAGAAGGTGCTCCATTAAATAATCTATCTAATTTACATGTGATTGCCAACAATGCTATGCATCATGTGCATCTATAAGCAAACACCTACCTAAGAAAGCTTATCCTAAGTGCTAGGATAACTAATGCATAAAATATTAAAATGCACTAACAATGGGAGTGACCAACCTTAAGGAAGCAAGAATGATCAAAGACACTCTTAATGTTTATCTTAGGGCCACAAACCAAATCATCAACAATAAAAAATTCAAAGTGGTCTTCTTTAATCTTAACCAAAGGCTTCAAGATAGAATTCTAGACATATTGGGATTCATAAGGACTTCTCTCCCAGTGGTCTATTTGGAGTCCATCTACATTTAAAAAATTTGAAGATAGTTGATTGGAGGAATTTTTTAGACTGTATCAAAGAAATAATTAACCATTGGTCTCACCAATGGTTAACCTTTGGGGGTAGAGTGAATTTTTTGCAGTCAATCATTTAGGTGATGTTAATCTACAAATTTTCTATTATGGCTGCCCCACATACCATATGGAAATAATTGGACAAGATGGCCAAAATTTTTTTATGGGGAGGAGCAAAATGAGAGAGGAAATGGGAAAAGGTAGGCAAGGAGAAAGTAAGTCATTCCAAGGCAAAGTGAGGCCTGGGCTTAAGGATATCAGAGCTAAATAATAAAGCTTTGGTTACAAAGCTTTACTCAAGGTGGATCTCCCAACCAAATTCTTTAATCATAAAATTTTTAACTAGTAAATATTTGGTATAAGTGAATTCGAATGAGGTGAGTCTTTTCCCTTTGGATGGTGATGAGTCCCTAGTGTGGCAGACACTAAATATAGAATCTCAGATAGTGAAATATGGATTATTTTGGAAACTGGGGAGAGAGGAGGAGAAGACATGATTTTGGAAAAATTCATGGGATCAATACCCATCTATCATTGTCGAATTTCCAAAACTATAAGTAGTAAAAAAACCATGGAAACAAGGGTTGGATAAAAAATGAAATTTATTTCAACACCATCTTGCTAGGGGATTAAACATTAAAATAGTTTAGGAAGTTGGATGAGTGGCCAATTCTAATCCCTCTAGAATTGGCACCCATCATGACTTAAATCCTAGTTGAAATATTTCTCAAAGGTATGGATGAAGAGGATAAATTAGCTTGGGGATATGAGAGCTTTGGAGTCTATATAGTGAAGGATGGATGTGAAAATATCCTTCCAAAACCTCCTCCTCATGCTTAACAGGTTGTGGAAAAATATTTGGTAGTACAAGGGTTAGCCAAAGGTAAACTTCTTTGCCTAACAGTTCATGCACAATGGAATTCTTACCTTTGATAATCTAAGACATAAGGGAATAATTGGCTCATCCTGATGTGTTGTATGCTATAAAATTAAGGAAACATCTAACCACCTAATGTTTGACTACTCGTTCATGTACCATATTTGGGAGAGATGGTTTTTGGATCATAAAATATAAGTAACAGTGAATTGGATCAAATTAATGTTTGGAAAAGATGGAAGAGGGGAAGATTTAAATTTGAAACTCTTCGAATTGGGTGGAAGCTTGGATTAAACTTTATTTGGTGATAATTGTGGTTGGAGAGAAATGGTTGAATATTTAGAGAAATATTTTTATCCTTGGATGGTGTGTGGCCAGTCATTTGGAGTAAATTCACAAAAATTGTGGTAGTGTTTGCTAAATAGGAAACTTAGGATGATATAAGGACAATGGAGAATTATTTTCAGTAGATAAATCACTTATTACTCCCAAGCCTTTAAATAAAACCTTATTTAAATTTAGGTTTTACCATATTTTTTGATTCGTGAGAGCCAAATGTTATTCAATTAGCTTTTAGAATATCTTTCATGTTTGTATACAACCTTGCACTTTGGCACTCCTATTCCCTGACAAAGAACATTATACTATGCTTGAAATTTGATGTTGCAAATGATTCTTTGATCTTCTTATAATGTTCCTTTTTGAAATAATTATCTTTACCTTTGCCTCTTTTGCATTCATGCTCATGTGATGTAATTAAACTGCCTTGATCTCATTGCCTACTCCCTTGGATTCGATTTGTTGTTTTGGCTTAGTCTCAATTTGCTAATTTTCTTGAGATTTCTTCATCGACTACCTTGGACTAGGCTTGTTGCCTGCTTTGGATTGGCTTTGTTGTCCACCTATGACCTGACATTACCTTTTTCTTCAATGCCTCCTTCCACTTGCTTCCTTGAAGTTCACTAGTGATTCTCTTCGCACTATATGACTTTGCAAGTTGTGTCTCTTCTAGCTTGGGCATAATATTGTTCTAGATGTTTCTCTATCCTTCTCTTGATATTTTACTCTATCATGAGCATTATTTTGGGTATTTCATTGTTGTGTTTGATTTATGCTCTTTCCCATGGTTTGACAAGTATCAATGAAAACTCTTCCCTTGCTCAGAAAGATGTTACATCTTCATCATGAGGTAGCTAATTTGAAAATTATGCTTTGGCATTAGATGCTTATCTTCCCTTAATGCTTCACCTTCACTCTTGCAATTTTTCCTTCCTCTCAAAATGAATTAAATACTCTAGAAACATTTGTTCTTTCACTCCAATATATGGCACTCAAGTAGCTCTCATCTCTTGGTGAATTTTCTTCCCTTCTAGGTGGTGTTCCACCTAGCTTTGAAACTCCTTCGCGCTTAGATTCCAAGATGTGCTTGATGTCTAAAACTTTGCCTAGTTTGATGTCTAATATTTTTCCTGATTTGAATTATGTTGTACATAGTTTTTGGCATCCAATCAGATGATGCTCAATGCCTATTACTCTACCCAAAATTTAATGTCAATTTTTAGGTGATATTCTCTACCTCTTCTTTGACACTTTGGTGTCCTCTTTTTGTAGCTATTGCACTTGATATATTGCTCATTTTTTCTCTTTGTTTAAGTTCCTTGGTGCTTGAAAAAAACTTGCACTCATTGTGCTCTTATAATCTTAAGTTGGCTTTATCTATGCTTAAAAAATCTAGCACTTATCCTTGTATTCTTTTGGTTTTCACTCAATGCTTTCTACGTTGTTGCAACGTCTTCTTTTCCTTCTCTTGCACTATGTTTAGAATTTGTCTCTACTATAATATGATGTAGCTTCAGGTGACTTCCATCACCATCACATACTTCAAATTTGACATCGAGAAACTTGAGCTTGCTACCAAATAACACTAACAATAATGTTATAAAATAATACTTTCAATTCTTCAAGGAGCCTTTCAAAATTTATTAAATCATATGGTAAAAGAAGGTGAAAAGCTTGTAGAGGAAGGTAAGATTAATGCCCTTCCCAACTTTTTTAGCCCTGGTATTAATGAAGATCATCACTTGGAATATTAGAGGACTCAAAGGGAGTCTTTCAAAACAAAATGAAATTAGAAGAATGATTCAGATAAATCATCCACATCTTGTTTTCCTTCGAGAAACAAAGATGTCAATGGAGGATATGGACTCAATTGCCAGTAAAATTTGGCCAGTTGGAAAAGAGGTTTCCCTCGGTTCCCAAGGGACTTCGGTGGCATTGCTTGTCTTTGGGACCCAAAAGAGGTAGTTATTCACCATATGGTTGGCAGTTGGGGTTTGTTGGCTATAGCTATTCAAAGTAGACATTCCAACTAAATTATGCTCTACATTATTGTTTATGCTCCAACTTCTTTGGAGGAAAAAATAAGACAGTGGAAGGATATTACTCATATTATCTCTCATTTTCCTGAAGCTTGGATCTTGATCGGAGGATATTTCAATTCCATCCTCTCTGGATGAGAAAATGTGGGGAAATAGAAATTTGGACAAAAGCACCGACCTCATGAGCGGATATATTGCAAACCTCCATCTTGTGGATATCCAACCAGATAATGATGGCCTTATGACTTGGTCTAACAGAAGGCAAGGCTTAGCTTGTATAATGGAGAGATTGGATAGGTTTTTGCTCTCTGAAAAATTCTTAATCCATGGTCACATTCCTAAAGTGAAGACTCTTAATAATGTTGGTTCGGATCATTGGCCAGTCATGGTGGAAATGTGGAAAACGAACGTGAGTTTCTCTCCTTTTCGTTTTCAATTAATTTGTCTTAGAGACATTTCCTTCAGACCTTGTGTGCAACAATGGTGGAAGGAAGGTAAACCTAGGCATGGAACTAAGATGTTCTATTTTGCCAAAATACTGCAATACATTAAATCCAAAATCAAGACTTGGAACTAGAAAGAGTTTGGGGATGTTCATAAAAAAAACATGAAGTTATTGCTCATATTGAAAATTTGAATAAGAAAATCCGTTTAGATGGCCTCACAGAGAAGAGAAGTGCAGATGAAATTAAACTCACAACTCAATTAGAGGAATGGGAAAAAGGAGAAGAAATCTTATGGAAGCAAAAATCTAGAATTCAATGGCTCAAAGAAGGAGATCGAAACACAAATTTCTTCCACAAATCTATTCTAGCTCGAAGATCTCACAACTTTATTTCTTCCTTAAAATCAGATTCTGGAGATGTTGTTTATACTTGGGATGGCATGAACTCTATTGTTGTTGATTACTTTTTTGATCTTTTTATTGCTACTCCTCTTGACTCAGCTTCACAACAAAATGTTCTTCAAGCAATTCATCCTCTTATCACTTATGAGGAAAAATCTATTTTGACTACTCCTGTTACTATCAATGAGCTTCAACAAGTAGTTTTTAAAATGCAAAAAGGGAAAACCCCAGGTCTTGATGGTTTTCCCATTGAGTTCTACCAAGAGTTATGGGATATCCTTCATGTTGATTTATTAGAGATGGTGGAAGAAGCCAAGAAAGACAAAGAAATTTTGAATGTTATCAATAAAACTTATATTACTCTTGTTCCAAAAGCTCAAGAGGTTGATCATATCTCAGCTTTTAGACCTATTGCTTTATGTAATGTTCTCAAAATCATTACTAAAATCATGGCAGAAAGGTTGAAGCCTCTTTTGCATAAGATTATTTCCCCAGAGCAAGTGGGTTACGTGGAAGGACGTCAAATAGTAGATGAGATAGTTCTTGCTCAGGAAGCCATCCATTCCATGGATATGCAAAAATCTCCTTTCATGTTCATTCGATTAGACTTATCCAAAGCTTATGACAGAGTGGATTGACATTTCCTTATCAAAGTTTTGAGGCAATTTGGTTTCTCTAAGGATTGGATGGATTGGATTATGGGATGTATCTCTTCAGTTTCCTACTTAGTTCTTATCAATGGTAGGCCTTCTCAATCATTCTCAGCTTCCATAGGTATTAGGCAAGGTGACCTGCTATCCCCTTATTTATTCATAATTCTTGTTGAATGCTTGGGTAGGACTATAACCAAAAAGAGGAAAAACAAAACCCTTGAGGGAGTTACCATTGCTCATGGAGCTAGACCTATCTCTCATCTTCAATTTTTGGATGACTCTACTCTTTTAGGTAAAGCTACGATTAAGGAAGCTTCTAATATTAAGCAAATCATTAGTTGTTTTTCTAAGGCTACTGGGTAGTTGATCAATGAAGACAAATCTAAAGTTATTTTATTTCACTGCTCTACTAGACAAGAATCCATGGTCTTGGATAAATTAAGATATAATAAGACCTCCCTTCCAAGCACTTATTTAGGTATTCCCATAAATATTCAAAGGCAAAAAAATAAAGATTGGAATTGGTTGTTGGACAAAGTCAAGAAGAAAATTGGAAAGTGGACCAACAGGTGGCTTTCTTCTGGGGGTAGAATCACCTTGGTAAAATTAGTCCTTCAAGCTATTCCTATTTATGTTTCTTTCGTTTTGAATATCCCAAAGGCTGTTATTTGAGAATTGGATCAAATCAGTCATCGTTTCCTTTGGAGTGGTACTAAGGAGAAAAGAAAATGGGCCTTGGTGAAATGGGATACTTTATGTCTTCCTAAGAATGAAGGGGGGTTAGGATTCCAATCTTCTATTAATAACAACAAAGCTTTAGCTAATAAATTATATTGGAGGATGTTGCATAACCCCAATGCTCTTTGGGCCAATAATATCCGTGCTAAATATGCTGAGAACAAAAGTCCTGAAGACCTTGTTCGCTATCAACTTCCTACCAAAGGTTCTCCCATTTTAGCAGTTCTTAAGAATGGTGAGGATTTGATAAAGAATTTTTTTTTTGGATCATTCATAATGGTCAACATGCAAATTTTTGGACAGATTCTTGGGATGGTCACAAGCCTTTGATAACTCAATTTCTCGATTGGAGGCCTTGGATGGAGGAGCTTCACCGAGCTAACTGGATAAAGGTGGCTAATTACTATCGGTACCATACTGGTAATTCAAAGGTTGGTAGATATTGGATCCCTATTGAGGATTGGCCTATTCAAATTCCGAGAAAGGCAAAGACAAGATATCCAAGGCATCCTTCATATGAGATCCCTCTCTTGGTCCCATGAAAAAGATTGTTTTGGATGGAACAACACTACTAAGGGTGAGTATTCAGTTGCTCAAGGTTATTTCACCTTATGCCATAATAATCCCAACCATTCTTATGACATATTTTCTTGATTGTGGGCTCAAAAGCTTTGGCCTAAGGTGAGGTTCTTTAATTGGCTTTTATTGCATCGTAGGGTGCTTACTAGTGAGCAACTTATGAAGCGTGGTTTTCATGGCCCTTTTAGATGTGAAATGTGTGAAGAGAATGTAGAAAATCTCAACCATATTTTTATTGAGTGTACTTTAGCCTCTGAGCTATGGAGGAGAATGACCACTTTAATTGGCTTACAATGGTCCAATTTTTTTACTTTTGAACAACTTTGGAGGAATCGACCTAATAAATAGGGTGTTGATCATTTTTTTAGGCAGTTAGTTTGGATGGGTTCTACCATTCTTCTTTGGAATATTTGGAATGAAAGGAACAATCAAATTTTTAATCAAGATAGGAAGGATATTCACTATATTTGGCAAAATACCATAGCCAACTTAGTTGAATCAGTCCATCAACTCCTTAATCACCCCCAAAACTCCCACCAAATATGGGATCAAGTGATGCAAAGATTGAAGATTAAATCTTCTAAGGGCAACCAACTTAAATGGAATGTGAGTATTAGTAAGATGGATAGGACAAGAAATTGGCAACCTCCTCCTAAGGATTTTGGAAAAGTCAATACTGATGGAGCCTCTAGAGGGAACCCTGGAAAAGCTAATGTGGGAGGAATTGGTAGACTTTCAGATGGGTCCCTGGTTTTTACTTTTGCTTAGAATTTGGGTATTCTTTCCAATAACCTTACTGAGGGGTATGGTATCCTCAGAGTCCTTTAGGAGGCTACTAAGGTTGGATGGGAAAATGTGTTAGTTGATTCTGACTCTCGACTTATGATTAATCTCTTGAAGACTCCTAAGAATCATAAGGCGGATTGGAGAATAAAAAGAATTATTGAGAAGATTCAATTAATCCAGATGGGATTTTTGAAAGTTGATTACAATCATGTGGTCAGAGATCAAAACAAGAGTGTCGATGCTTTAGCTAATTGGGATTTGGACAAAGGTGATCTTACTTGTTATGGCCACCCTTCTAGACGGTGGGCTTCTCAAATTAGGGAAGCTCTTATTTCTATAATTTCTTTGAATGGCTCCAGTTCTGAAGGTACCTAGTTTCTTCTTGCTTTTTTTTTGCTTCTCTTTGGTTCATTTAGTTTTTTTTAGTTCCCTAGCTCATTCTATTCTTTCTTTTGTTTCCTCTGTTGATTCTTGCCTTAATAGTCTTCTTGTCTAGATAGGTCATTGTTTTTTTTGGTAATTATTATAATAAATTAATAGTGGGTTTTTATAGAGGATCCCAAAACCTTATGTACAAAATTAGCCAACTTTCTAATGATGCATCATACCTCTTGGTTGTAACAATAAACCTAAATGAAAATAAAACCATCCTAATGCTGCAGACTTGAAAACAACAAAAAGGGCTTTTAGGCCTGGAGACCCAACAACAAAGAAAACAGGACAGACCCGAGAGAAACCCAAAAAGAGGCCAAAAACAAGGATACAGACACCATGGACTGCTAATCACGATCCTCCTGTCCTCCCGAATTTGGGCGCTTCTGGTTCTGCTTCAGGATAGAAATCATGGAGTTGACAGAAGTAAGAATGGAAGCAACCAAGTCCAGGAGAGAATTACCATGACTCTCCTTGTCGCTCTCCGTGTTCGATGGGATGTGTTACGGATGAACATCCTTCTCCACCTTTCTGAATTTCCACAGGTGCTGGGAAGATCTGCCAGGAACAGACAGTAGCTTCTTTGCCACGCCACCCCACCCCAAAACACGTCGAAATGGGCCTTCCAAAAATTGCACACGAAAAACATCAGGAAGGGATGTCTGCCCTGGCCAACCTTTCCACCTCGGATGGGAAGCGAGACTGCCACACAACCGGGCACGTGGTCGCGAGCCCTTTATTGGCCATGTGGTCAACCATGCGATTTCCTTCTCTCAAAATATGATTTGCTTCCCATATACAACGATAGGAGAGAAGAGATCTAGCCTCGAGGATGATGTTGTAGACTTTCCAAGATGGATTTTTGGTACCAAGAAGGTAATTCATGATGTTGAGTGAGTCACCCTCAATGATAAGAGGCTGGGGATCCTCAGAGAGAATCTGAATACCATTTAGAGCGCCTCGGGCTTCAGCATAGTGATTCGTCTAGGAGCCCAAATCTTCACAATAGGCCATCATAATATTCTCGTCATGATCACGGACAACCCCACCAGCGCCAGCGGGCCTAGGATTCCCCTTAGCCGCTCCATCAAAGTTTAATTTAATCCACCCCATGGGGGGTTTGGTCCACACAACATTCCTTCGACAGGGCCCTTTAACAACCTCCAAAAACGAACAGAGATTCATCATTTTGAGAATAGCTTCTTCGCTCGAAAGATGGGGACGGGGACTGGGAACCATAATAGAATTCTCAATGGCATAAGATAACGCCCTTTGAGCGATAGAAGGGGGCCCTCTAGGAGCTCTGCCAAAGATTCTGGCATTCCTCTCTAACCAAATTTGCCAAATTAAATGGTGGAAGGAGGCCTCGAGGAGGAAGTGGATCTTGGGATTCTTGAAAGGATTAGGCCATTGGTGAAAAGCATCTCTAAGGGATCGGGGAGAGCACCAAAGGATCTAGAAGGAGGATAGGACAATGCTCAGAACAGAGTGGGAAAACGGGCAATGCAAGAATAAATGATCCCTCGTCTCACAATCTGCTAAACACAAGTAACACCTGTTGGGGAAGGCAAAACCTCTCTTGTGAAGGTTTTCAATAGTTAAGGCTTTATTGTGGAAAGCAATCCACGTGAAGAAGTTGATTTTAGGAACAACTCCTTTCCTCCAAACAGTATTCCACCTGTAGTCCAGAGCAGTCTTGGTGGTGAGAAGCTCATAAGCTGATTTAATAGAGAAACACCCATCCTCCGTACCACTCCAGATGATCTTGTCATTCCTCCTGACAGAAGGAATTAAAATTGACTGAAGGATATTATCAAGGAAGGTAATCTCATTATTAAACCCCTCCACAACAGGAAGCTTCCACCGAGGGAAACGTGTGCTTCGATCAATGAGATCTGCCACGCTGAGCTGGGCGTTAGGATCGGTCAAGCTTCTCAGTCCAGCGAGGTCCTCCCTCGACCCAAGGGCTTCTTCAGTCGCCCACCTGTCATTCCAAAAGGAAATGCAGTTGCCATCACCCAAAATCCAACGGGCTCCCAGACTAATCAGATGTTGGGTTTGGAGCATAGATTTCCAAAATATCGATGCCACAAAGGATGTTTCAGCATCCAAGAAGGGGGTGGGGCCAAGATACTTCATTTTAACCAGCGTAACCCACTCCACCGGGTCGCTAGACATATGAAAAAACGAGATTCCGAAAACAAAAAGGAAATACTAAACAAAATTGTATTAAAAGGAAAGAACACAAATGAATGAACACAAGATATAAAAGCAATATAAACTATGGCCCTTTTTTATTGATATTCTTTTCAATTCGTGTTACAATGCGTCTCCTTCCTTTTTAGGGGATAGGAGCGTTAGATATTGATCTCTACAACTCGTTTCAGAATTCCTTCTTCCGCGTGCCCACATATAAAATGGGCGAACCAAAACGTTGTCGCCGCTTGCGTTGGTACAGGTCGATTCCTCGTTGCTCCTCCAATGCTGCAAATCTGCGTTCAAAGAAACAAACAAAGAATCAGTAGCACCTGTGTATGAAAAATAAAAGATAAATCTAACTATGGCTAAAATGAATCTAAATGAACTGAAAACTTGATAAAAGCATAAACATGAAACTAGCTAAAAAACTACAAAAGCAATAAAGCGGGAGGGGTGCCCGAAGGCAAACCACCCGCGGGTGAAACTTTGCTCCGACACCAATCCGCTTAGGATGGGTCCGAAACCTGATGTGATGTGTTGTCGGCAAATTGGTAGGATATTGTGGTCAAAAGAATGGGGTGTTGGTTCTTGATTCGTGCCTTCAAAAGTCACCCAATAACCTCTCTTTCGATTAAGAGATTATGGATGTTGAAAACACAAATCGCAAGTAAATGAATTAGCAGCACTTCGTCGCTCAAAATGCTCCAGCTCGGTATATCTTTTGGGTGAGGAAACTCACCATTTTATAGACCCAAGGGGTCTCTTTGAATTAACATGCAAAAGTGTTTCTTTGCATGAATGCTTTGTGTGTGCAGAAAAGACTTCTTCTTGATCAAGGGATTCTTAACTGTCTCTGTGCATGTCTTTGTGTGTTTTAGAAAAGCTCACTTGCACTCCCATGCAATGAAGGAATAGCTAAGTGGCAAATCTGAGTTGTCTAAAAAGCTTACTCTCATTCCCATGCAGTGAAGGGAAAGTCAATTGGCGGATATGAGTTGTCAAAAGAACTCACTCGCACTCCTATGTCATGCAGGAAAAGCTAAGTGGCAGTTCTGAGTTGTTACATGCCGAGATTTGACTTTTTGCCGGTCAAACCTGACATTCGTCCCACCCCGAAGCGAGCGCTGGTAATCGTCCCTGGGTGAGACGAGTATAAGTCAGCACTCGTCCCTGGGTAGGACGAGTAAAACTATCACTCGTCCCTGGGTAGGACGAGTAAAACTAGCACTCGTCCCTGGGTGGGACGAATAAGCAATAAAGTGTCTAAAAGGTGCCAAATTGGTTTCTGACTTGCAAAACTGCTGTGTGAGTGGTTAGAACCACTGTTTAACCTCCGAGGGCTGCCCTGGGGGCTGTGTGTGTTAGTGCGATCAGTGCTTGTCGTCACATAATCGGATTGGTGTTGTTTTGGTGTCTACAGATGCCCCTTTTTGGGAAGCGTTGCACATGGTGCAAGTCTTGAGCAAAAATATATAACCAAAGCACTAATGATTAGGGTTTCTCAGTAACCTAACCAACTCTTGATGCCCCAAGTATGGAAAGGGCACGCATTCTTGAATCCTTGCTTCTGACGAGCTAAGGAACTAAAATCAAGCATTAACCTGGTTCGGTGAGGTATTACTTGAACTTAGACATTGATCAGTCATGAATAGGCAAAGGGCGCAACCTTTTGTCTGTGGGAACCTTGAGTTCATGATTCACGAATGCCAAGTATATGATCAGTTTGTGATGATTGCTTGTTTGCTGCCCCAAGCAGGGGCGTGATTGTCTTTTGCAATGATCCTTTGAATGCGTGTCATTTCCCAGACTGGGTATAATGGTGTTGATTGGCAACTAAGTGTGACTACCCCCTCAAGCGACGAATCGATGAGGGAATGACCGACATGAGAAAAGCGACGAGTCGCTTGACCCAAGATGACTTGTGCAAGGGTGCCTTTAGATGGTTTACCGCTAAGCATGCTCGAGCAGTTCCCCGACTGTTTTGACCTTTTTTTTTTTTTTTTTAATCGTCCCGGGGGGAGACGAGTGCCAGGATGGTACTCGTCCCGGGGTGAGACGAGTGCGTCTCCGACGGTACTCGTCCCGGGGTGGGACGAGCGCGCCGAAAAGTGCTCGTCCCGGTAAAGGACGAGTACCAGCTGACAAAAAGTATAAATATGCGAAAATGACGGTTTTGGCTCATTTGCACTGTTCAGCGATTGCGATTTGGAGCTCTGGGAGGAGGAGGTAGATTTCTGACGCGAAGCGCTGCCGGATCATCCAGCCACCATGAGTGCACAGACCGGGTCGTCGAGCGGCGGAGCCGAGGCGAGACCGGTAAGTGCACTATCTCCTCGATTGTGAATTTGAAAAATGCAAATTTGTTTTTATGGTGTTTTTCTTGTGTTTAAACATGAAACCCTAATTAATTAAATTAAAAGGTAAATGAATGACACCGAATGAAACATGGATGCAAACCGATGGAAACTTAGATGGAAAACCATAGGATAAACCCAAAATGAAACTTAGAGTAACACTTTAGGGTAACCATGGTTAAAAAATGTTTTTCTATGTGAATGGTAAAACTTAGGTCGAAACCGTAGGTAAACCATGCCCATATTTTTGTGTTATGTTTATGGAATTTTAAAAATGGAAAATGAATGAATTTTTTTTTTGGTTGAAATGGTAAACTTAGGTCGAAACCGTAGGTAAACCATGTCGATTTTTTTATTGGTTTTGATGAAATTAAAGATGAATTTTTTTGGTTGAAATGGTAAACTTAGGTAAAACCGTAGGTAAACCATGTCAAATTTTTGTCATTTTTGATGAAATGAAAGGTGAATTTTTTGTTGAAATGGTAAACTTAGGTAAAACCGTAGGTAAACCATGTCAAATTTTTGTCATTTTTGATGAAATGAAAGGTGAATTTTTTTGTTTTGAAATGGTAAACTTAGGTAAAACCGTAGGTAAACCATGTCAAATTTTTTTTTTTTTTGATGAAATTAAAGATGCAAAATTGATGAATTTTTTTGTTTTGAAATGGTAAACTTAGGTAAAACCGTAGGTAAACCATGTCAAATTTTTATCATTTTTGATGAAATTAAAGATGCAAAATTGATGAATTTTTTTGTTTTGAAATGGTAAACTTAGGTAAAACCGTAGGTAAACCATGTCAAATTTTTATCATTTTTTATGAAATTAAAGATGAATTTTTTTGGTTGAAATGGTAAACTTAGGTAAAACCGTAGGTAAACCATGTCAAATTTTTGTCATTTTTGTTTTTTGATGAAATTAAAGATGCAAAATTGATGAATTTTTTTTGTTTTGAAATGGTAAACTTAGGTAAAACCGTAGGTAAACCATGTCAAATTTTTGTCATTTTGTTGAAATTAAAGATGCACAATTGAAAAATGGAAATTTTTTTTTTTTTTTGGATGTACATGTGAATGAAAGATGTTACTGTACAGTTATGCATTTTTGTACATGTGATGGTAATTTGGATGCATGTTTTTGATGTTTGTTGTTTTTTTGTGATGTGCAGGTGGTGAAGAGTCGACATCGAGTACCGACCATTTTTTCTAATGCCCGCGAGGCATTGAGTGATGATGACTGGGAGTGGCTTGATGCCTTAGGGCTCAAGCATGTGGCTCGGTTGGATGCAGTTGTGGCGGACCGGGCGTACATTACGACAGCGATTGGCCTATGGGATGTTCGGACGAACACCTTCCATCTTTCGACAGGGGAGATGACTATCACCTTGGAGGACGTGTATCGGATTCTTCGGATTTCGATAGACGGGGTTCCCATTCGGACGACACCACGGGGCCAGAGGACGGCAGTACTGACGCGGTACTTTGGATATGGAGAGGATGATGATGGGATGACTTCATTGGAGAGGGCAGAGCTGGATTGCCACATTGGGGGGATCTTGGTACGATATTGGTATGCGAGGGGAATGTTGGGAGTGAGGCATGCGGTACTCATGAGCCTCATTTCCAACATGCTCCTGCCAGACTCGTCAGGAGCGAGGTTCCCATGGAACCTATTGGAGGTGGTATGGCAGTTAGTGGATTGCCCGGTGACAGAGCCGGTTATTATGAGATGGGGTCAGACATTGTTGGCGTAGTTGTATGATGAGCTATACGAGGTCCGCTGTCGGAGGCGGAAGGGGATGGGGTGCAGTTTCTTGTTGCAGTGCTGGGCATGGCAGCACATAGCCATAGAGCGACCACGAGGGTTGCCCTGGACTACCCGAGCTGAGATGGTGGACAGGGATATTGGGTATGGTGCTTTATGGTATCGGTCAGAGGAGCGGGGGCATAGTCGGCGGTTTGCGGGAGACGTAGACCATTACAGAGATGCATTGGCATGACTGACTCCCGGAGATGTGATATGGCGGCCATATCGGGATTGTCCCGCATGGCCAGAGGCTGATGAGTGGCTTCGACGGGTTCGGAGGGGGAGATGGGTGATTGGTCGGCATGGGACGGAGCAGGAGTACTTCCATTACCTTCGAGTGACGCGATAGTTTGGGGTACGCCAGGGGTTGCCTGGGGAGCCCGTAGCCTACCGGCGTCGGAGTGATGAGAGGACCCTAGCTGCGTCGATCCTCGAGCCACTGGGGGAGGAGTCAGATGCCGTACTAGACATTCCAGACGTAGATGACGTCGGAGTGACTGCCGAGTACCAGGAGTGGTGGACGCCTGCGACAGTGGCGAGGTGAGGGGCCATTGGGCGGAGAGGAGGCAGCGGGAGGCGGAGAGGGTGCGGAGGCACCAGGAGAGGGTTGGGGAGCTCCTACGGATGTGGAGATGGTGGAGGTGGCAGAGGCAGGAGATGACTTTGGGGAGGAGGAGCAGCCGGAGATGCAGGATGCTCCAGAGTAGGCTGGCTTGGGGGAGACAGAGGCGGGGTTGCGCGCGGAGGTAGCACGTCTGACGGGGTTACTACAGAGGCGGGATGGAGAGCTTGCCGAGATGACGCAGGAGAGAGATCTCCTGCGGACACAGTTGGCAAGGCGAGGGAGCGCAGGGGCTGCGTCTCACCAACAGGCGGGGGATACGGATGCTGCACGGGAGAGGGATCTCCTACGGGTGCAGCTAGCACAGCGTGATGATGCCATCTCGTACTACCGTAGGCGGGAGGCAGAGTGGAGGCTACGGGAGGAAGATTGGAGGCGACGGGAGGCAGATTGGGGGCGACGAGAGGCCGCTTGGGGGCGGCATCGATCGGAGATGGAGGGTGAGATTATCCGCCTGGGTGGGTGAATACCAGAGCCTCCGGCTAGTGGCTCGTCATACAGGACGAGAGACAGTGGGACAGAGCAGTCAACATCATCCCATCGTCGATGGCGAGAGGAGGGAGGAGCGAGTGGTCGGGATGCAAGGGCGAGCAGTCGCCCTGAGAGGTCTCAGAGGACGGATACCACAGGGGGTAGCTCTCGTCGCACCGATCCTGCGTGATCATGGTGGCCGACGCCCTAGGTTGGGGGTTTTTGAGATTTTGGATGATGGGATTGAGGTCCGAGGACCAGTGCATTGTAGCTCACGGGCAATTTTTGTTATATATACAGATGATTCTTTTTGGTGTTTATACTTTTTCCATGATTTATGTTGATGTGCATGTTTTTACATTGATGTATGCATATGCGATTATGAATGCGATGATTCTAATTTGTATGATGTATGCTTATGGAATGAATGAAATGAATTGTTGATGGTTTGTCGATGCACCATAGACTTGTACAAGATTTGGATTGGACTTGCTAGAGTAATGAGATTGATTTATGGAATGCTTGTGCATGTGAAAACTTTGTTTTTGGATTTTGTCGAGTTGTTTATGGTGATGTATGGAATGAAATGGATCGGTTGTTTGAAAATGTAGTTAAGCTTTTCTGAGATGCAGATATTGTTAACTAACTAGCCAAGACCATACATTTATCTCGCAAGACTTCTAAACAAGGTCTAAATCCGACTTGAATTGAACCAAGTTATTTCACATCCCTGTGTGTGCAATTGAGTTCATTTATGTGGTATTTGTCAAGATACCGCCAGTGCCAGATGGGCTTTCAACCGAACCTGTACTGAGGATCACCTAAGTAGCTCCACTAACTCCTTTATTGTATTTAGTTAGATTAATCTGCGATGCTATCTAGGATACCATAAGCTAGCTCATCCACATGCAAACATTGATCTGCACACAAGTTAATGTGACAGATATATCGTCATGCGGGAGGTTTACCACCAGTGACCAATAGGCTATCAACCAAACCGATACTGAAGCTTGCCTCATGACCTGTCGAAATACTGAGAGTTCCAGGGATTCAAGTTCGACTCCCTTCTTTTCTTCAAGGGTATTGGGATACTTGCTCTTTATAGTGATAAAATCACTGTTTATTTTTATGATAATACTCGTCTTTGTTTTTTTTTTTTTTTTGAGCAAGGGATTTGAATATGGAGTGACGAGAATCACTATTGTTTGTGCCTTTTGATGTGTGCACTGTAGGATGTCAAATTTTAGTGTTTTGACGTTTTGCAAATTTTTGATGTTTTTGCAACTTTTGAGAACTTGGGATTCATGGGGAATTGGGTAGGGAGGATGCTTGTCCTTTTGCCAACTCTCAGCATTCCTAGGGTCAATTGCACAGGGGGATAAGCAAGATAGCCGTTTCGCTTATGGTAACCTGGGATTACGGTGCAGGTTTCATCTTTCGTTCACACAACTTAGGAATTATTTTATGTGTGTTAATTTGTGTTGGGATGCTACGTACCAAGGTGGGATCCAAGTAAAACTTTCCCATGTAAAATCTGCTTAACTGTGGACGGTTATTGGCTAGAAATTTAAAGACATCTGAATGACGAGAACCCTATATACATTAGGCGACAATCGACGATGCTAAAATAAAAGGGTGATATGTTGGATGTAGGTGTTTATGAAAATGGACTTGAGGTGGAAATGATGGAATTGCCAAGTAATGACAGCCTATGGTGCTTTTGACTTGTATGACCTAGCGAAGTATGCAATGTATGGATGCAATGCTTAATGCAACCTATATTTTTGTATTTTTGATTTTTATGAGAATGCATGGATAATGCAAATGTTTTTGTGATTTTGTTTTATTTGTTTTTTTTTTTTTGAGAATGCATTGAAATGCAATTGTTTTTGTGATTTTGATTTTTATGTTGTTGTTTTTGTTGATTTTTGAATATTTATGTTGACCAAGCAGTTATGGTAATGCTTGGAGCTTTTGGGTTGACCAAGCGATTGTGGTAATCCTTGGAGCGTTTGGGTTGACCAAGCGATTGTGGTAATCCTTGGAGCTTTTGGGTTGACCAAGCGATTGTGGTAATCCTTGGAGCTTTTGGGTTGACCAAAGGGTTTATAGATACCTTTGGGGCATTTAGGGTTGACCAAGCGATTGTGATAATCCTTGGAGCTTTTTGTTGGGCTATGGCTCTCTAGGTGTGGAATGGCCTCAAATGAATGATGTTCAAGGGTTCGGTTTCCTTGATTCCTTCAAGAGAGGCAAGCCGGTATGTTTCGGGTCCTATTTTACTGTCAATGATGTAAGGACCTAACCGGTTTGTCTGCAAACTTATCCCGTAGATGGGACGACAAATTAGAATTCTGTTGGTTCTCTTTTAAGACCAAGTCACCAACCTGAAATTCCCTAAGATGGACTTTCATGTTGTATGCTTTCTTAAGTCGCTCTTGATAGATACGCAAATGCTCGAGAGCATGAACGCGTCGTTCGTCGAGCAACGTCAGTTGATCTAACCGGGCCTGCCGTGCAGTGTCATCATCGATGAACTCTTGCATTGAAATGCGCAGGGAAGGAATTTCCAACTCAAAAGGCATGACTGCCTCGGAGCCATACACCAACGAAAATGGAGTTGCCCCAGTGGGCGTCCGAATGTCTGGTGCGATAAGCCCATAGGGCAAGCGGGATCCGAATGTGCCAGTCTTTATGATTGTCTGCAACTATCTTTTTAAGAATGGCGACTAGCATTTTGTTGGACGCCTCGGCTTGCCCATTTGCCTGCGGATAATAGGGTGTCGAAAAGCTATGCTGAATCTTGTACTTTGTGGTCAAAGCACGCACATCTTTATTCTTGAATGGTGTCCCATTATCCGAGACAATTTTGGATGGAATACCAAAACGACATATGATGTTATGCAAAATGAACTCCACAATGCGGGCTCCAATCGTAGTGGTCAGCGGAATTGCTTCCACCCATTTGGTAAAGTACTCTGTGGCCGTTAAAATGAACGTGTGACGACCAGACGATGCAGGGGAGATCTTTCCAATTAGATCAAAGCCCCACTGTGAAAAAGGCCAAACCGATTGAATCGGCTGCAAGGCCTGAGAAGGTACGTGTGTCAAATTAGCATGGTGTTGACACTTCACGCACTTCTTCACATATGCGCAACAATCTCGCTCTAAAGATGGCCAATAATAACCCATGCGAAGAATGCGCTTTGCGATGGCCATACCGCTGAAGTGGCCACCACATGTACCATCGTGAGCTTGGGTGATCGCCCAAGCGGACTCTTGTTGGTCCAAACAACGAAGGAGGATTCCTTCATAATTTCGACGATACAAAATGTCTCCTAACAAGACATGCTTTGCCGCTTTCTGTTTGAATGATCTTTTCGCGGCTTGTGTCAATCCAAGTGGGAGATTACCTAGCTTGAGGTAATCCCGAATGGGTGTATACCAGTCTTGCTGATCAGAAACCTCGATAGTATGAACGGCCAATCCCTCTTGAAGTTTATCCCGAACAAAAGCTGAGCAGGAAAGAACTTGTAAAAACAACGTGGTGTTGCTAGTAAGAGGGGTCGGGGAGAACAAGGACCCCCAGTTGGCTTTAGTCAAACAATCTCGAATTCGAGAGAACTTATCCGGAGATGGTTCAATCTGAATCATGTGGATTCTTGGCATCAGATCAGAGCTTGCATGCTCCATCGTATATTGCGATAATGTTTTAACCTCGAATGGTTGTCATTTCACCAGAAGAGTCTTGCGGGATGAGTGACCCCAAGGAGGCCATAGTATCCGCAAAATGATTTGATGATCGAGGGAGTGCCTCGATGTCATACCATTCAAGTTGTGCCAAGAATTTATCCACAAGGGCTTTATAAGACTTCAAAAGTGGACATTTACATTGGTATATCCCTTTTACTTGATTGACAATTAACAACGAATCACCAAAGATATTCAATCGTTTAATGTTCATGGTGATTGTTGTCTGAAGACCTATGAGCAAGGCTTCGTATTCTGCGTTATTGTTGGTGCACGGGAAGTCTAATTTAAATGACAAGGGCATTGGAGCACCTTGTGGAGTGAAGAATACAATTCCCGCACCACCCCCTTGCTCACATTTAGAACCATCGAAGAATAGGGTTATGTCAACTGTGACTCAGGCTCATCAGAATCTGGCGACTCTGAAACATGGAAGACCCCATCATCAGGTAGTTCAAAAGTCAGAGGCTGATCGTCTTCAAGAGGAGCCTCAGCTAGTTGATCGGTGATGACTTGACCTTTTATAGATTTATGTCCAATGAACTCTATGTCAAACTCCGTCAACAACATGATCCATTTCATCGTGCGGCTACTATGATAAGTACGACTCATCATGTATCGCAATGGATTCTCCTTAGACACAACATACGTCTTATTACTAAGCATGTAGTGGCGTAGCTTTTTGGTAGCAAACACCACTGCCAAGCAGAGTTTTTCAACATATGCATAGTTAAGTTCATAACTGACCAGGGTGCGGCTAAGATAGTATGTAGCCTGTTCTCTCGTGAAGTTCATTTTTCTGGGACAACATGGCGCCCAATGCCACCTCGGTGGCTGAGATGTATAAATAGAATGGCACTCCTGGTCTAGGTGGTGCCAATACTGGCGGCGAAGCCAAGTACTGTTTAATGTCGTCAAAGGCTGACTGGCACTCGTCATCCCAATGAAATGTGACCCCTTTATGCAATAATTTATTCATGGGTCGGCATTTGTCAGATAACTGCGCTATGAAGCGCTTGATCGACGCAACCTTTCCCTGTAGACTCTTGAGCTGCTTGATGGTGGTTGGGGGACGCATTTCAAGGATTGCCTTGACTTTGTTTGGATCAACCTCAATTCCTCGTTTGGAGACTATGAAACCCAAGAGCTTTCCAGAGGTGACGCCAAAGACGCACTTCTTGGGGTTTAGTCTGACTTTATGCTCAATGAGGCGATCAAGGACCTTACTCAAGTCACCGATATGATCTAGGCGCAAAAGAGATTTGGCCAACAAATCATCCATGTAATCTTCCAAAGTTTTGTGCATGTAATCATGAAAGATGTACGTCATGGCACGTTGGTAGGTAGCTCCGGCATTTTTAAGGCCAAAAGGCATGACCTTATAGCAAAATGTCCCCCAAGGCGTTGTGAATGCCGTTTTTAGTTGGTCCTCAGGATTAATACGAATCTGATTGTATCCTGAGAAACCATCCATAAGGGAAAGCATTTCGTGGCCCGCTATAGCGTCTACCAACGCGTCGATGCTCGGCAAGGGAAAATCATCCTTAGGACTCGCTTTGTTAAGATCTCAAAAATTAGTGCATATGCGAATCCTCCCATCGGGCTTCTTGACAGGAACCATGTTAGACAACCATGGCGGATAATCCACACAGATGACAAACTGGGCATCCAACAACTTTTGTAACTCATCTTTTACCATTAAGGCCACTGTTGGATGCATCTTGCGTAGTTTTTGCTTGACTGGCTTGATTGTCGGATCAAGCGTTAAATTGTGCGTGACTAGCTGTGGGTCTAGTCCCGGCATATCCTTGTATGACCATGCAAAAACCTCCTTCTTTTCCTTAAGAAGGGCAACATAATCGGCTCGCTCTTCGGGGGAAAGACTTACCCCCAACTTGAGAATCCGTGGATTCATTGGATCTGTGCCGATGTCTACATCAGTCGTTGCTTCAATCGACATATGGGATCCGTCTTCCAACTGGTGTGGAATTGGGATCAGATGGATATCGTTTGCTGAATTAAGATCATCATTAGGAACGTCAAGTTCCTCTTCAGCATGGAAGACATCCTGAGTCCGTCTTGGAGTGAAATGAAACATCCCACCGCAAGGCCAATACTCTGATGGAGATGGTGGTGTGTCAGCGCGATCCCAATCAATAGCTTCTATGTCTAGATGCAATAATCATGTTGGATTGGCTGGATCATGGATGGGGGCGGTCAAGTCAATGGAGACCATGTTGATGAAATGATTGTAATCTCCATTACCGCAAATGTGACAACTCCGACATTCTGGATGTTCTTGGTGCTTTGGATCTGGTTACGTAGGCACTGGCACAAAGGGATCAGCCCTATGCGCGGACCTGCAAACAGGGTCTGCCCTAGGTACCGATGGTTTGATAGGGTCTCCAGGCGAAAGATGCTCGTTGTATGCCTGGAGTGGCGGGTGCAGTAATTGCTATAACTGCGCCAGGTTGAAATGCCTCCTAGGTCTTGGATCTATGTGTAAGTGTTCAAACATGTCATCTATGTCCAAAGGATTTTGTTGTTGTTGAGGTAGCCTATGCTCACTAGGATCATTCAATGGGAACATCATCAAGAAGTCTTCCCTGATCGTCATTCATTTGATATTCATGCGAATGATCGTACTCCGACTCATCTTCAGAAGACCCTTCGTGGTCTTGTCCATCTTCCCCTTGTGGGTGAGTCCATGAGGTTTCTCCTTGTTCGGCCGTAGGGAAAGGGTTGTTGAGGTCAACAAGGTTATTTGTTTGCAATGGGAAATAATCCCCCAATGTATAAGTTGTATTTGGATTGGCATATGGATCCGATGCCAACCCATCCTTGTTGCCTATCCCTAGGCCTTGCATGTTTTCGACCAAGATGTCGAGGGGCAAAGGGTGATTAAACCCTACTCCTGACTTGTCATAAGGCATTTGGTATCTTGGTTGACACAAAACACGCATTCCTTGTTCATACCGGCCTAACCCGTATCCATGCCAATTGCATTGGCTAAGATATCGTAATGCGAAGTCTGGGTTAGCCAGATAGTTGACATCTTCCACAAAGGGATCTTCATCTTCTTCTTCTTTTCGAGAAGGTTCAACGCCATGATCTAGGCCCCCAAAAATAAAGTTTGTCTGATTAGGTGGGTAGCCTAAAGGAACCACGGAGCCTATGGGGAGTCGAGGTCTTCCCATGTCTTGCATAGACTGAAGTGTGGGCGTTGCAACAACATTGCGCACTATATACTCCCCCATGCCCGTGTTAGACATCTCAACAAGTAATTGTTGGCGATTGAGGGGAAGCGAATGGGAGTTCTCCTTGAGTCCACTCCATGTGGGGTGAACTAGGCGTCTCAACTTCCATTCTATTAGGCGTCTCTTCTGTAGAGATGTTGGAGACTAAAGGTGGTTCCGCTTCCAGGGGCTTCTTTCCTTTGTCCGTTGGAGTGGCCACCGTAGGTGGCATCGTTGTGGGAGGACTGGATGAAGAAGATGATCCCGCCTGAGAATTTGATTGATTTGGTGATGAAGATTCTTGCTTAGTCGGACCCCGTTTAGATGGATTTAACTGGAAATCCACGTGCGTTGAAGGAAGGGTCGATTGCGGCATGATTTGCACTGAGTTGCAATATTTAAAAGGTTCCAAATCTACGGGAACCACGTGCACTTGTCCTTCAAATGTATATTTCAAACATTGATGAGCAATTGAAGGGACACACTTCATATCCCGGATCCAAGGCCGCCCAAGCAAGATATTGTAAGCCATCTCACCTTCTAAAATGTGGCACAACGTATGAATGGTCTTTTGTCCCACTTGGATGGGCAGGACAATTGTGCCAACTGTCGAGCATATCGTATCATTAAATGCTCGAAGGGTATAAGTGGAAGGTGCAATGTGAGAGGCTGGTAGTTTCAAATGTTTCAGTGCAGCGGTTGTAATAAGGTTACTGGACGAACCAGTGTCTATCAACACCCGTTTGTATGGAGTCCCGTTGACCCACGCAATAACGTGCAGGGGTGGATCCGTTACATCTCCAGTCACAATTTTTAGCTCATCTTCCCTGAAGGTAATGACTGGTTCAGTACACTGTTTGACATGCCCCACAAAATTGTTGAACGAATCCGCTTCGTGGGGTTGCAATTCAATTGCCTTTAATATCTCCATAAGAGCTTCCCGATGGGGCGCTGATTGTTGAATAAGCTCATAAATGGAGAGCCTAGCCGATGTGGTCCGTAGACTTTGAGTAAGTCTAGTTCGAATCGTGGCCACTGGTCTAGGTGGGGGCAACTGTGTAGGATTTGGTTGATGTTGTGACGTGGATGAAGCTTCCCTAGGGGCTGTTGCGGGGACAACTCCTGGGTGTCTCTTGTTTCTTGTCACAATGCTAATCATTCCAACATACCCTTCCATGGGGTAACTCTGTTGCACTTCATTGACATGCAGAGGTTTTGTTTGTGCATCATGTGTGGGTAAAGGATCTTTGAAAACACCCATTTGTTGGTTGTTGGGTGCGATGGGGTTATCCACTACCAATGTGTGATTATCAATGAGATCTTGCACTAAACCTTTAAACGTCCAACAGACATTAAGGTCATGCCCTTTCCTTCTGTGGAATCTACAGAAAAGATCCTCTCTATACCCTTTAGGCTTTGGCGCATTAGGATCAATTGTTGGAATATCTGGCAGATTAATCAAGTTTGCCGCTGACAAACGGTCAAACAAGGAATCCCTAGACTCAGTGTATGGTGTAAATTGTCGCTTGGGGCGACGCTGCTGATTTTGATCCTGCTTCTTGTTATCTTTCTCATAATTATTGTGAGGCACCGCCTGATAGTTAGCCTTTGAAGGCTGTGTTGCTTGGGCAGGCGTAGGGGCATTAATAGCAACTTGATTGACCGCGACGGGTTTCTGTTGCGTATTCCCTATTTTGGTGCTCTTGTTCCACTCTTTTTTCTTAGGCTTGGCAATTTTGCCATCCTGTATCTTGATCTCTTCGATACGTCTAGCTTGCGCCAGAGCTTCTTCCAAAGTGGCGTATTGCTGTAGCTGCAATAGCACAGAGATCGATCGCAAACAACTCTTTGCGAACATTTGAGTTAAGTCGGACATAGGAGGGAGGTAGGACAACTTTGAAAGCACCGTCCTCCATCGATTCCCATATGCTACCATAGACTCCTCCTCATACTTTTTGAGGCTAGCTAGATCACTGAGTGACGCCTTTTTCTTTGTATTGAAAGCAAAACGTTCTAGGAACGCGTCCACTAGTTGATCCAAGTTGTAGATGCTATGCTTTGGTAGATGGGTAAACCAATCCGAGGCAGACCCTGCGAATGTGGTTATGAATGTTCTCAATAATAATGCATCATTGTCTTGTATACCAAAGCACTGGCTCAAAAATCTCGTCACATGCTCTTGAGCATCCTCATCCCCTTTAAAGAGTGCCAACTGGGGCAGCTTGAAATGTTCGGGGTATGGAGGTGCTGGCACTGACGGATGTATCGGATGACTACGGAGTTGGCGTAAGGTAGGCTTTTGAGGCCCACCAGTCTTAAGTTCCATATTCTCCAAGCGTTCCAACAACACTTTGTAGGCATCGGAGGATATAATTTCCTCCTCCTTAGTTTGTTCCCGCTGTGTGTTGCGGGGAACTTGAGGCCTTTGAATGACTAAATGGGTAGCATCCCTTCTGCCTTGATAGGGCATTTCAGCCCGCTCTTCTTCTTGGTAATAATCCTCATAATCTTCTTGAGGAGTGTTTGGCCTAGGCCTGTAAACATGGATGGGTGCCCGCGGAGGATGCCCATCATGGTCACGGTGAATGGCCTCCCGCTCAGGTCTAAGAGGTCTTGGAGGCGGTGCTTGCTGTGGTCGTGGAGACCTGTCTCGCACTAAGGGGTTGTGCCTCACATACATCTCAGATTGTTGTGCGCGAGGAACTGGGGCCCTCTCAGGTGCATGGTTGTGAAGCAATTCAGCTGTCTGACGTTGAATGCGCTCTTGATCAAGGCGACACAAATGTTCTAATTCCTGTTGTTCTTGCTTAAGCCGCGTGATGTGCGCTTGGCGGGCGGCTAGTTGTGCAAATGCCAAGTTACTTTGTTCTGTTGTCTCTTGTTTAATAGGCCTAGATGTCTCTCCTACATATCTGTTTCGATCATAATGCTCTGAGACTCCTATATGTTGCTTCCCTCTGTCGAGGTTGGCCGCATTGACTTGAAACTCTGGTCTCAATAAGCGATCTGGATATAATGCAGGTGCAGACGTGCATCGTTTTGGCACTGGATACTGGCCTGGAGGAATGTAGTGATCCTCCTCTCTCTCTCTATGATATGCATAAAAAGTGCGGGCAGAATTGTCTTGCCCTGTCGGGAGAACTTGTTGTTCTGGATATGGTCTACTATGTCCGACATTAATTGGGGGTAAATTAGGAACCACAAAATCATATGGTTCTTCCTTTTGGACCCTTTGTTGTTCCATAGCAGTACACATTGCTGCATCACTAGGCCATCCAAAATGAACTTCTAAAGGAGGCCTCGTGCTTAGACCAGGTGGTATATATACGTTATTTTCTTGAAAAGATTCTTGTTGCTCATGAGTTTCCCTTAGAGAGGGGGTTCTAAAGTCTCGTCTATTGAAGGCCTGACTTGGAGAGCCACTCCTTGAGGCACCTCTAGAACCATGTTCTATGACTGTATGGGTTGGAGTGCCCCTCACGGAGGGGCCTCTAGAGCCATGTTCTGCATGGTGTGAACTAACTGGTGTACCTCGCCGGTGAGGCGGGATGACTAAGTCGTCAAGGCTATATCGGAGACGATTTGTCTCTCTTGGTGCATGTTCTGCAGCTTCTGCCCGTGATTGGGCTTGGCTACGAGTATTCACCATGGTAATGCTAACCTAAAAATGCAAAAGTTCTTTTTGTGATTTTCTTTTTATGATTTTTTTTGTCTAAACAGAAAATAGCATACACACTCACAAGCAATGATTATCTCTTTTAAAGATTAATAGTGTGCCCTAAATCTGGTTTAGTGTGTTTTTGTTGTTTGTTTTGTTTTTGAAAATTTTTGTGAAACGTTTAAATGCAAGTATGAAGGCTCTTATGACTCCCAAAATGGTCGCCCCTTCAATATACCATTGCTGGACCGATATACCAACCTCTCTATATACCCGCCCTTACGTGAGGGAGACTATAGGTACGTGAGAGCAGATGATACGTGGAACATAGGCGGTACGGAAGGGGAATCGCTCTGTTTATGACACCTACCATAGAAGACTTATCCTCGCGTGTTGGGAATCACCCCAAGCTACACTCGGTCAGCTTTCGTCAGGATTTACGTCTAGCAACAGTCGCGATCGAGGTAATGGATGCAATATCTCAAGCCAAAGTGATAATGGAATCCACCTTTGGTCTTGCTCAAGGGTTGGGGTTTTACGACCAACGCCTTGGTTTAAAATGTCACGTGATGTGTGGGGTTCGTTTTAATTTTGCAAAATTGAAACGGGCAAACGAAAAGAAATCTTTCCCTAAGCCATACAAACTGAAAACCAGAAAATAGAAAAACAAAAATTTGACGAAAGCTGTAAAAACCCCTACCTCTTCTCTGCCTAATCGGAAGTTTCTGATTTGCTCTGAAAATTTGCACAGATCTATAATCATCCCTGGGTGAGGCGAATAACAGAACCGTAATCGTCACAGGGTGGAACGAATAATTTATTCATCCCGGGGTGAGACGAGTACCAATTCTGCAATCGTCACTTACAGAGACGAATAACAGTCCGATGTTGAAAAATAGGTACCTATAAAAAAACAAGCAATTTTAGATCAGTAAGTTAACCTAAAAAAAAATAGAGGACAGAGGTCCCACCGTGATCGCCATTGAAAACACGAGATTCCAAAAACAAAAAGGAAATACTAAACAAAATTGTATTAAAAGGAAAGAACACAAATGAATGAACACAAGATATAAAAGCAATATAAACTATGGCCCTTTTTTTATTGATATTCTTTTCAATTCGTGTTACAATGCGTCTCCTTCCTTTTTAGGGGATAGGAGCGTTAGATATTGATCTCTACAACTTGTTTCAGAATTCCTTCTTCCGCGTGCCCACATATAAGATGGGCGAACCAAAACGTTGTCGCCGCTTGCGTTGGTACAGGTCGATTCCTCGCTGCTCCTCCAATGTTGCAAATCTGCGTTCAAAGAAACAAACAAAGAATCAGTAGCACCTGTGTATGAAAAATAAAAGATAAATCTAACTATGGCTAAAATGAATCTAAATGAACTGAAAACTTGATAAAAGCATAAACATGAAACTAGCTAAAAACTACAAAAGCAATAAAGCGGGAGGGGTGCCCGAAGGCAAACCACCCGCGGGTGAAACTTTGCTCCGACACCAATCCGCTTAGGATGGGTCCGAAACCCGATGTGATGTGTTGTCGACAAATTGGTAGGATATTGTGGTCAAAAGAATGGGGTGTTGGTTCTTGATTCGTGCCTTCAAAAGTCACCCAATAACCTCTCTTTCGATTAAGAGATTATGGATGTTGAAAACACAAATCGCAAGTAAATGAATTAGCAGCACTTCGTCGCTCAAAATGCTCCAGCTCGGTATATCTTTTGGGTGAGGAAACTCACCATTTTATAGACCCAAGGGGTCTCTTTGAATTAACATGCAAAAGTGTTTCTTTGCATGAATGCTTTGTGTGTGCAGAAAAGACTTCTTCTTGATCAAGGGATTCTTAACTGTCTCTGTGCATGTCTTTGTGTGTTTTAGAAAAGCTCACTTGCACTCCCATGCAATGAAGGAATAGCTAAGTGGCAAATCTGAGTTGTCTTAAAAAGCTTACTCTCATTCCCATGCAGTGAAGGGAAAGTCAATTGGCAGATATGAGTTGTCAAAAGAACTCACTCGCACTCCTATGTCATGCAAGAAAAGCTAAGTGGCAGTTCTGAGTTGTTACATGCCGAGATTTGACTTTTTGCCGGTCAAACCTGACATTCGTCCCACCCCGAAGCGAGCGCCGGTAATCGTCCCTGGGTGAGACGAGTATAAGTCAGCACTCGTCTCTGGGTAGGACGAGTAAAACTATCACTCGTCCCTGGGTAGGACGAGTAAAACTAGCACTCGTCCCTTGGTGGGACGAATAAGCAATAAAGTGTCTAAAAGGTGCCAAATTGGTTTCTGACTTGCAAAACTGCTGTGTGAGTGGTTAGAACCACTGTTTAACCTCTGAGGGCTGCCCTGGGGGCTGTGTGTGTTAGTGCGATCAGTGCTTGTCGTCACATAATCGGATTGGTGCTGTTTTGGTGTCTACAACATAATCCTCCAAGAGTGCTTTACGATCAGAGCCAGATTCATAAGTCTTGATCTTCTCAACCCCAGGCCGCCTTGATCTATCCTCGAACACACCTTGTCCCAGACTACAAGGGGAAGTCTAGATTTCTCTTCATTACCAGACCAAAGAAAGGTCCTCTGAATCTTCTCAATATTGGAGTGGACTGCACTCAGAAGCATGAACACCGCCATGAAGTAGGTCGGGATCCCTTGAAGACAGGCTTTAGTAAGGGTGGCTTTCCTAGCTTGCGATAGGAGTTTGCCCTTCCAAGTGCCGAGTTTCTTGTGAAGGTGCTCAAGAATCGTGTTCCACGTGTCCCCACTGGCCTGTCCACTATAAGATAGATGCAACCCCAGATAGGATGTAGGTAGGGAATCAATAGTGCATTCAAGAATTCTAGCAATCCGAATTTGTCTGCGTAGAGGAGTGTTAGTAAAGTAAATTTTGCTCTTGATGTAATTGACCTTTTGTCCAGCAGCTTGCTCATAATGGGACAAGATCCTCTTGAGCGACTTGGCTTGAGCAATGGACGCCCCAGTGGAAATGAGGGTGTCATCCACAAATTGCTGATGAGTGACAGGATTAATTCTGGAAGTCGACAAGATGCCAAAAATCTTATTCTGCTGAAGAGCCTCTTTCATGGACCAACTTAGAACCTCCGCAAGAAGAATGAACAGGATGGGAGAAAGAGGATCACCATGTCTGAGGCCTCTGGAGATTTGGAAATACCTAGCTGGGGACCCATTGACCAAGAAAAAAAAAAAGGGAGTGGATATACAGCTGTAGACAAGGTCAATCCAGTGGGGATGAAAGCCGAACTTGAGGAGGACTGCACACAAAAAATTCTGGTCAACACGGTCGAAGGCTTTGTTCATGTTAAGCTTAAGAAAAAGAGCAGCATTCTTAGAGCGATTAGTGGAATGAAGGGTATCATGGACAATGATAACACCATCAAGAATGTTTCTGCCTTTGACAGTGCTTCCCTGACAAGGATCAATTAGGAGGGGGAGGACTGTTTTGAGTCTATTGGCTATAGACTTGATAAGGATCTTGTAAAAAACATTTCACAGGCTAATGGGCCGATAGTTAGAGAAACTTTTGTAGGAAGGAGACTTAGGAATGAGGGCAAGAAAGGTGGAATTGAGTTTCGGGTGGATAGATCTGGACGCTTGGATAACCCGAATAGCATCACACACATCTGGGCCCATGACCTCCCACATGACTTGGAAGAATCGGGGAGGGAAACCATCGGGCCCAGGGGCCTTATTTGGTTGCATGGAGAACAATGCTTCCTTAATCTCAGACGAGGAAAAAGGTTCCAAAAGTTTCATGCTTACCTCATGGGGAACTTTAGTCAAAAAATTGGCAAGCATAGATTTCTAGACCTGGAGGTTGCTATCTGGAGGAGTGCCAAGAAAATCCTAAAAGAAATTAACCACTTCGCTCCTGATTTCCTCAATATCCCTGGTAATGTGCCCATCCTTACAAGTCACTTCTCTGATCTTGTTGGCCCCTCTGTGCCTCATAGTAGACGCATGAAAAAATCTCGTGTTGGAGTCTACATTCTTCAACCACAAGTCACGAGATTTCTGGTGCTAGAACATTTCCTCCCTAGCGAGAATAGAATGAAAGTCCACCAAAAGGCTTCGCTCTTCCTCCCTAAGACCCTCAGTGCAACCTTTGGTAGCCATCCTTTCCTCCACAACCTTCAGGTTCTCAGCGATGGATTTTTTGGACTCAAAAATGTTGTCGAAAACCACTTTGTTCCAAATCTTCAATTTTTCTTTGACCATTTTGAGCTTTAAAGCCACCCTCTTAGGAGCACTTCCTTCCACCTTCGATTGCCACCACGCTGAAACTAATCCTTTGAAGTCTTTGTGGGAAATCCACATGGATTCGAATCTGAAAGGGGTCATAAAAACAGGCCCATTGTTTACCTCCAAGAAAATAGGGTTATGGTCAGACCCAATTCTTGGAAGAGCTGAAAGGATAGCCCCGCCAAGGATGGGAATGGCTTCTGGGGAAATTAAGAATCTGTCAAGTTTGACTTGAATCAAACTGCCCCCAATCCTTCTGTTACTCCATGTGAAGGAAGCCCCTTTGAGTTTGATGTCAAGCAGGCCATTAGCAGAGACAAAATCTCTGAAATCTTCCAAGCTGCGGCTAGAGTGGTCAGACCCTCATTTTTTCTCCGAAGGATGAAGGGGACAATTGAAGTCACCCCCTAAAACCCAAGGAAAGTTGTTAAAATTCTCCCTCATCAGAGAGATAGCTTTCCACATTTCTGCTCTCTCTATGGCAGAATTGGAAGAATGAACATTGGATAGAATCCAGGAAAAATTGGAGGTTTTGGACTGGAACAATACATTGATGATTCTATTGGAAGTTGATAGCGAGCTACCCTCAAACCTCGAAGGGTCCCATAGAACCATGAGTGCTCCCACTATTCCCACTGTAGGGCTGGACAGACAATTTTCCCTAGCCCAAATGGCCTTCGCCACTTTGTCAGAGGAGATAGCATCAAGCTTGGTCTCTTGCAAAATAAGGATAAAAGGGTTAATCCTCCTACGAAGATCAGCCACTAACCTTCTCTTGGCTGCATCGTTCAGTCCTCTCACATTCCATGAGAGGAATTTCATCTGGACAGTTTGAAGTTTTTCTTGCCTCCCCTTCCTTATTGAGAGGGAGGTTTTGATGCATGAGCGTCGTCCGACTGTGTGTCACAGTCATCCAGAACCAGCAAACGTTGGGTTCCATTTGCAACGTCAGTTGCAGTCTCTTTGTCTTGCCTTTCCTTGTTAGGAGGACGACCCTACTTCCTCTCACTACCAAAATCCACACTTTGCTTTTGGCTCCTCGTATTTTGGGGGCTAATGTGACCGGATTGTTCACCCCTCCTTCCTAAGAGGTAATCTTCTAGCAGCGTCTGCGACTGACTAAAATTGGGATGACCCGTATCTTGGAGCAGAGGAACAACCTGAGTCAAAACTTGGGAAGGGGTCCATTCCATCTCTTTTTGCGATTCACTTTCCAAGTGGGAGTCTGCTCCTTGTTGGTTGTCAGCCTCAAGATGCTCGGGGTCCGATTGGAGAGAGGGATTCTCTTCAGGCTGAGAGAGTCCGCCACAGTCTCTAGAGGGGCCTGGGGATACATGGCCCTTCATGTCTGGAAGATTTGGTTGCTTTGCCTGATCTTCCTTGTGCTCCAAGGGGTTACCGTTTTCATGTTTTTGTTTTCCCAATTTTTGAAGAGGACACTGGGACTGGAGGTGCCCTTGGGACCGACACTGGGTGTAGAAAGCTGGTCTATTTTCATAGACAATAGCTTGTTTATGAAGAATGGTGCCTCTAGACCGAAGAGTGATGGAAGTTGGGAGTTTTGCCTCCAAATCTTCCAGAACGCAAAATCGAGCCTAGACGAACCTTGTTCGAGCTCGGGTGGGAGGGTCAATGGTGACCAACTCCCCAATGGAACATGCAATACCTCTTATGACATTTTCATGCCAACCAAAGAGGGGAAGATTTGGGAGCCTAACCCATATTGGTGCAATGTTGATATTTTGGGTCTCAGGACTGAAATCCATGTCCCACTTCCTGAGAAATAAACTTCTGCGACCCAGAAACCATGGCCCGCCAGCTGAATTTTACAAGTAATCCTCCTTATTGTTCAATCTAATGGCAAAAAAACCTCGGGATAGGGCCGCCGACTCCAAATGCCCAGAAGTCCTCCATTTGCTTGCTACCCATTTTTGGATAGTTTCCATGTCGGGACGACCTCCAATGAATTTACCTATTAGGGTAAATTTCTCAAACTCCATGAAGCTTGAAAGAACTTTCGTCGGGATGTCCAGCTCATCCCCAACCAAAAAAAACTCTTTGGTAAAAAACCCGTTTAGGGTTTATGAGGCCACTGCCTAGGCATAAGACTTTTGAGCCCCACCACCCCCTTTGTCTGGTGGGTCCTTGCCTCGACCAAAACCGTTGCCAGCCCGGTCATCTTCAATGGGCTCGGGAATTTTTGCTCCCCCATAATCATGATGCCCTCCGATTGCTCTACTGCGTCCAAGAACCAAACCACCGCCGCTCCTGATCTCCCCTAAAGACTTCCCGCCCATCGACATCCTCTCGCATCCCTTATCAACTCTCTCGCAAACCTGCTGCGTCATAGCCCTGCAACACCAGAAAGACAACTCTTTGGAAAGTTAGGGGGTTTTGAACCCTTGACCCACCGGTCAACAACAACTTAGCTGTGAGAAGTCTACCAACCCGGCTACCCTTGCCGATCTAGAAAGCATAATTGTTACCGTCAAACAATGAAGCCTTATTTATAGATGATCATCTAGATAGGTCATTGTTATGTTCAATTTTTTTTTTGTTTTTTAAGGTGGGTGGGTTCTTTTGTTTTGTTTTGTTTTTGTGTTCTTTGTGTTGTTTTTTGTTTTTCTTGTGTTTATTTTTTAAAGTTTTTTGTTATTGTTCTTGTGTTTTTTTCGTTCTTGTTCTTGGGTTTCTCTTTGTTTGTGTTAATTCATGTTTTTATGTGTAAGTGTTTTCTATGTTTTTTGTTTTTGTTTATTGTATGTTGTTGGTTATTTTTTATTTTTAATTTTTTTTATTTTTTAGGTTTTGGTTGTGTTTATTTTTCATGTTTTTTTTGGGTTATGTCTTTGTAGTGTTATGTTGTTTTTGTCTCGTTTGTGTTTTGTTATGTGGTTCTTGTGTTTTTCTATGTGGTTCGTGTTGTGATTTATTTTATCTTGTTGTGCATGTTTGGTCGTGCTTTTGTTTTTGACACACTCAAGGAGCATGTTTTTTATTTTATTTTATTATTTTTGTTGTTATTTACTTATTTTAAAATTGGTTTCGTGTGTTTGTTTGCTCCTTGAGTATGTCAATGGTGGTAGGCCAGGTCTGAGTCCTGGGCATTTTTTATGGAATGGATACCCCTGCCTCCTTGGGTCTTACCCAAAAGTGGCATCCCTTTTGGGATGTTTTCCACAAATATATATTTTTTTTTATTAAATCTATAGATATTTATTATCTCTATTTTCCTTACTTTGCACATTTTTGTAAATTTTCTTATGGTGCTATTCACTTTACCTATAGTTACTTGGACCTTTGTTGTTTCACTTTGGTATCCTCTTACAGATGTAGGTGCAAGAAACTCAAACATTGGATCACTAGTGCAAGGTGCCTTACAAGATTAAACTCTCACTATGTTGTCCTTTTGAATGCTTGTAATTATTAATAATTTCTCAAAATTATAGTTAATTACCTTTAATGTTCCATGTTCTCTATCTTGCATATGATTCCAGACTTTTTTATTTCTTATAGTTCCTTTGGACTTTAATGATTCCCCCCTGTGCTCAGTTTAATTATAAGTATTACTTCTTTATTTCTTACTTTTATGGGCTTGTCGTCAGATGGCAATGATTGTCCCAAACCTTATGTAAACACCTTTGTTAGAATTATTTTATCTTTTTCTCTTCTTTCTCTCTTGAAGATCTCTTCTTGTCTTCAAGATTGTTCTTTTAGAATTCATTCTTTATCTTAACTAAATATGTTGCCTTCTCTAATTTCAATTATTCTATATTTAATATTATTGTAATGCTTCACTCTCTTTCAATATTGCCCTTATGACATTCACTTAAAATATTGCCTTCCTCTTTTACTAATCTGAATCTTTTGACTATTTTGTCCAATGTGGACTATTAGAATACTTCCTATGATGTGCTATGTGTTATCCCTTAACTAGGATTATCCTCAAGACTTTTTGTTGTCTTGAAGTCTCTTGAAGTCTTCTTCTACCTTCAAGTTTGCTTTCTCTATCAAAATTTTCAATATGACCTCTTTCTTGGGTCTCTTAATCTGCCTTTAATGGGACTTTTTCCAAGTCTTATTTTTTCTACTTCTATGGGACCTCTTTTCTCTTGGGTCTCCTTAATCTTGTCAATCTCAAGGTCTATATTCAAGACCTGAAACTATGTTGTAGATTGCCTTCTATTCCAAATTTATTCTTGGAATAGGTAAACTCAATCTATCTATCAAGGTCTATATTTGAAACCTAAAATACTTATCAAGATCTATGTCTAAAATTTAACTGCAACTCAAAAAAATCCCTGCATGAAGAAAGCTCGTAGCTTTATAGCAATTAAAGATAAAATTCTTATCTATACGTTGGAGGAAGCTTCTCAAATTTTGAAGATCAATTTTTACTGCAACAAAACTTAGATAACATTTTATAGCAATAATATAAAACTTCTATAAAACCTTTTAATAATCTAAACAAAATAGCAATGACCAATATTTTCTTCTTTGAGTTGGTTCTCTAAAATCTACCTCTTTAAATATTCACTAGTTGTCCTTCAACCTAGTGGTATTAAATTCTTGCCTTCACTGGTTTTTCTTCAACATAGTGAAAATACTATCTTCTCTAGTTTTTCTTATCCAAAGGTAATATCCTCAACTTCACTGGTTTTTCCTTATCCAATGAAAATACTTGTCTTCACTATTTTTTCTCTTAGCTAGTGGAAATGTCCTTAGACTATTTGCAACTTTTAAAAACCTGTGCAAGAAAACTTGTTGTGGCTCTGATACCACTGTTAGCTTTTGATGCTCAACACTTAAAGTAAATAACCACAAAATCGAATATAAAGTTGCAATATAAAATACTCAACAATGATAATAACTCACACAAGTATAACTCAGAAATAACTTCAGAAATACTCATAAAATAATCACTTGAAAATGCTCACAAAAATATTGAAAATGATATAGAATAAAGGTTTACTAATGCATGTTATGTGCAATGCATTTTCAATAACTCATTACAATGCTTTGTCACAATTATATAATAGAATGCGATTCTTCACATGAAGCACTCTTGAACTTCACTCTTCTTTGAAACTCTTCACTTTCCTATTCTAAGGACACGTGCACTCTTACATAATGGACACTTGTGCACATCCACACTCACAATACTTGCACACTTAATTACATGACACTTGTGCATTTCCTGTACATTATTACATTACATGAAATATAAACTCACACTCTAATCTAAGACACAACCCTAATCTAATATTTACAATAATGTACCCAAGGTGGTACATTAGCATGTACCAAATAATGTAATATTCTCCAATAATCATAGCCTCTCTAAATTTACACAATCCATCAATCTAAATCTCTTAACCCTATCCTATCCCAAGTTGATTGCTAACAAAGACAATCCTGATACGAAGAATGTCCCAAGTGATCCTCTTTAAGATGGTCCCTCAGACTATCTAATATAAAATAACTTCTATTTTGGTGGATCCTCTTACCAAATTATAAATATATCTATCTCATAGCTAATCAACCATGATCAACCAATCTTAAATCCTACAAATCTAGACACCCTAATAGTGAAGTCAACTCCTCCTTAATTAGAGGATGAATCTCGTATTCTGATTGAGGAATATTTGGACATTGATATTAGGACTCCTAAATATCCCAAAATCCCTAAGCTAGGCAAGTTCATAACCCCAATTGAGCATAAGGAATACACCAAGATCTTGACAGAGTTCAAAGATATATTTTCTTTGTCCCATGTTGATATGATAGGTCTTGGCCCTTAGTTTTCTACCATCTAGTCATCACTCTTGGTGCAAAACTCATAAAATATAAATTACAAAAAATACATCTAAAAGTTGCATTGCTAGAAAAAGGGAAGCTCCAAAAACTCCTCGATGTCATATTCATCAAAGCCATCAACTATTTTGACTAGATCTCTAGTGTTGTTAATGTTGCTAAGAAAATTAATAGTGTTATATAATGTAATGACTTCTAGAATATCAACAAAGTATATCCCAATGACAAATATATTTTTTCCAACATCAACATGATCATCAATTTCACTATATTATATGGAATGCTATATTTGATGGATAAATTCTCAATATACAATAAAATTAAAGTCACTACTGAGAATAAATCCAAAAAAAATTTCACTAGCCCATGGGAAACCTTCTACTACCAAGTCATGTCCTTTGGGCTAAAAAATGTAGGAGCTACCTACTAGAGAAACATGACATGATGTATGACATCATGGAGGATTATGTCAATAATCTTCTTGGTTGGTATTTTAAAATGAGAAGATGATGTTTAAAACCTAAGGTGTATCTTTGAGCAATTGTGAGAGTACAAGGTATGCTTAAAGCCTCAAAAATGGATCTTTGAGGTTACATTAGGAGAATTGTTAGCTTTTATAGTATCCCCACATGTCATTGAAGTTGATCTTGATAAAATATCAACTATATTTGATATGCCACCCCCTCAAACTCTAACCCAACTTAAGAGTCTCTAAGGAAAAATCTATTACATTCAAAGATTCATCTCTTAGTTAGTTGATAAGTGTCAACCTTTCACCAAAAATTTAAAAAAGTATGTGGTCTTTGAATGAGATAATGAATTCCAAGTGATATTTGATGATATAAAATCCTATATTTTATCTCCTCCTATCCTTGTACCACCTAATCCATCTCAACCCTTGTTGTAATACATAGTGGCCATAGACCATGCCTTAGGAGATATGTTGGCATTGTATGATGACCAACATAGAGAGAGCTATTATTTGTATCAATAAAAAATTGATAAATTATGAAGTCTCGTATACCCTCTTAGAAAAGCTTTGTCTAGTCATAATATTTACCTCTTAGAAGCTTAGATATTATATGCTCAACCATAAAACCCTTGTCATTGCAAGGGTTAATACTTTTTGCTATATCATATCCAAGCATCACCTCTTAGGACAAACCACTAAGTGGGTCATTACACTTAGTGAATTTGATCTTTGGTTTTCCAACCAAATTTCTATGAAAGGCCAAGTCATTGTTGACCAATCAACAGTTGCACCTTTAGAAGCTAGTCATCCCATGCTAGTAGACTTTCCCAATGAGTTAGTATTCAACTTAGAAGTAGATCAACCTGATTCTTGGAATCTAACTTTGATGGTGCTAGATGTGTAAAAGAGTTAGAGGCAGAGTTATATTGGTCACTTCTCAACAAAGATCAATCCCTTTATCCTTCAATATTAAGTTCTCTAACACTAACAATACCATAGAGTACGAAGCCCTTATCCTATTACACACAATGTTAGCTATCTAGGTTAGAATCCTTTTCATTTTTAAAAATTTTAAACTGATAGTCAACCAAGTAAATGGTTTTTATCAAACTAAAGATGATAATTTCAATCCATACAAAGATATTATCAAAAAACTTATGGTTGTTTAGATAAAATTACCATTGACTCTATCCTTAGATCTAGTAACTGCATATTGATGTTATAGTATTGGTTTTATCCCTTATCTCCCTAGAGCTCGATTATGAACAATCTATGATCATAATTTGGAAAATTAGGTAACTTTCAACATCTATCCAACTTCATCTAGTATTCCTTTTTGTGGAAGCAAATCCATACCCTAATCCTTTGTAAAAGGATATCTTTGCCTACCTTAAGGATGACACTTTCCTTGACCGTTTGAACTACAATGAGCACAAGAACCTTAAGCAACAATCCTATAGATATGTCATCATTAATGATATCTTATATCATCATACCCTTAATGGCATTTTGCTTAGATTCTTAGCGTATTTTAAAGCGTAAATAGTCATCAAAGAGGCCCATGGTGGATCATGTGATGGTTAGTTTAGTGGTATTGCCATCACCAAGAAACTCATACAAATGGCTTATTACTAGCCCTCCATGGGGAAGGACTCTTGTGACCATGCCAACAAGGGTGATATGTATCAAAAACATGACAACCTTATCCATGCCCCTTCCCAAGTTCTTTGATCTTTAACTTCTTGGCCTTTCTTCATTTGGGACTTTAGACATCATTAGGAAGACAAACTCAGTGTCATCTAATGGACATAAGTTTATTATCATGACTACTGAATACTTTACCAAGTGGGTCATATCCATGCCTTAGCCTCAACCATTGGATTCCAAGTCTCTACATTCATTCTCAATAAGATCCTTAGTCGTTATGGCATCCCTTCTATGTTAATATTTGACAATGGATCACCCTTCAAGAATAATGATATCCATAAAACTTGTGCTAAATACAAGAATTAGCATTAATGATCTATGTCTGACTATCTTGAATGTAATTGCCAAGCTAAATCTTTTAACAAAATTCTTATCAAAATCCTTAAGAAGCTTGTCAACAACATTGTTAGAGATTGGTCCCTCTTGTTGTATCTCACCTTTTAGGTCTATTGCACTAGTGTTAGAACTCCCACTAGTGTGACACCCTTTAATTTGGTTTATGAAACTAAAGCAATATTACATTTTGATCTAGGGATACCTTGTGCATTTTGTTTTAGGACTCCTTACTTTAAGATAAACACCATCTCACTCATCTTAGCCAGCTAGAACTACTTGACAAAAAGGGAATCCATGCCTTAGAGAACATATGAATCTACCAGTAAAGGCTTAAATGTGACTATATAAAGAAAGTTAGATCTAGTACTTTCAAAATTGGTGATCTCATCAATAAAGAGAAAAACATTGATGCAAAAACTAAGCTCAAATGCAAATTTGAGTCTAATTGGCTAGGTCCATACATCATAAATGCCAAGTATGGTTCAAGTGTTGATCACCTCTCCACACTTGATAGAAAAGACTTAAAGAACCAATTACCGTTATACATATTAAATAGTATTACATATGAGTCTACATTGGCTACCTATTTTCTTTTACTTGATTGAAATTACTTGCTTGCATCTACCTGATTGCATACTTACCTACATGCATGTGCCTATCTCTATTTAGAATATATATTACATATTGAGTCAAGGATGACATGCAAATGAGTATCCTAGTTAAGATAGATCATTTTTATTCACTAGGTGACTAATGCAAGTAGATCCTCCTAGTCACATCTTGTAAATTAGTCAAGGTTCACACAATGTTAATCTATCTCAATCTATCTGTTTAATTTGATTTACCTCAAGCTTTATCTTCTTCCATTCTTCTAATCATTGCTCTCTTCCTATATCATGAATATTGGAAGGTTTATAAATGTTGATGTGAAGGGTAATCAAACTTTTTATTCTCATCAATCTCTCACGATGAATACTACAAGATTTGCAGGTGTTTATATCAAGATAAGTTATATCATCCCTTGCATCCTATGGAAAACCATGTATGGGAGAAACATATTACCCTCCCATTTTGGGCATAATCTATTGTTAATATCCAATCAAAGTTCTCTATGATACTTATCTACAAGGAAAATCAATCCAAGTAGAAGTACTTTACACATTTGTGTGTAAAGGAAAATTTTCAAGCTAAATCAAAAGTATTACAAGCAAATCTAAATAATAAGTCCTATAGGAAAAGCTAAATTAAAATCCCTCTAAGAAAAGTTAAACCAAAGTCCTACAGGCCAAGTAAAATTTCTTAAAACATTTGTTTAAAGGTAAATATTTTATATTTATTTGCACATTTATATATTTATACATACTTTGTATCATAGCAAGCTAACTATAGAATCTTCGAGCAAAGCTAACTATAGTCCCCTTAGGTAAATCTCAAAGCTAACTAGAAGTCCTCTAGGCAAATCTAATTAAATTCCCCATAGGCAAATCTTAAAGCTAACCAAAATTCCTCTAAGCAAAACTAACAAACCTCCCCCTCAGAAAATCTCAAAGCTAACCAAAAATCTTTTGGGCAATGCTAACTAAAGTCCCCTTAGGAAAATCTTTGTATATAGTTGTACGTATCTATATATAATATTTATTTAAGTTAAAGTACCCTTGGAGAAATCTAAATATGTACATAGTTGTACTATAGTGATACCTCTTGACATCATGTAAAATCTATCTTGGGTGCATCACTTGCTAATCACGCATCTATCATATAGCTCTTGAGAGCATATTATCATGTCATTTTAATCTAATATAATCATTATTACATTTAATCATCACATTAACCATCATTTTATCAAATTTTACTCATTAATAAACATGCATTAAACATAAATCAATTATAATCATATCATGCATTTATTATCAATTAAATAATTAATCATTAATATAAAAAATTAATCATCATCATCAAACATCAACACAAAACAAATTACTACATATATCATAAAGTAATTAAATCAATCATATCATGACACATCAAAATGAATCAAATTATTGGTGTATATATAACATTAAATATATATACATAATCTCATATAATACCCTCATCCATATACATTGTACAATGATCTAATATAAATCAATTCCAACACCAAGATAATAGCTCAAAATCAAGCTAGCTCTAGAAGCCCATGTTTAGCAATTTTGTGTCTCCTCTTCCTTCTCTTCCTAGTGGTGGCATCCTAACTAACCACTTTTACTAGCATATCATAGACTAAAAGCATGTTTGTGACCACTTTTGTGTTAATGATAATAGGTGCCTATTGGCTAGGACAGTTGCATGGTAGGTCACTCTATAGAGGTTGTTTGTTTGATCTCTACCTACAAGTCCCTTTGAACCTACACCGTCTAGTCTAGTAAATAGTGAACCACCTGATAGCTCTTGGTTCCTATTATAGCTATTATGAACATTGTCACCATTGAGTCATGGTCTATAATCTAACCTTAAATGGTCTATCACATCACAATGACCTATCTCGGTCCACCCTCATTCTACTTCCTCTACCTTAAGTTGCCACCAACATGGCCTTTAAACTCACCACTTGCCTAGTTAGGGCATCTCACTCTACCTCAATGGTAGACTAAGATGACCTACTAAGTCCTAATTTATTTATCATACTTATCAGTAGTGCCAATAGTTATGGTCCTATTGTTGATATTATTGCAACTACTATTGCTTGTGCCTCTCTATATATCCTATATTCTTGGTACTACCTAGCCAAAACTAGCACCACCTATAATATCTTGCTCATTCTCCATAGCTCTCCTAGTTGTAGCCCAATGATGGTCAACCTTGATGGTCTGATGGTCTTACCATGTCCAATATCTATCACTAGTCTTAGGATCATCCTTATATAGGTCTAGGATGACAAGATCAATTTCAACCTTGATATAAGAATCAAGATCTTTCTAGATCCCAAACCCTTTCTCTCTAGTAAAACATTGATACTAGATTGGTCATTTTGGAATCCTATTTGGCATCAAACTGGTAAACCATGTGATTAAAGTGACAGAGCTCCTATTCTACCCATGGTCTTACCAACAACATGATTTTCTTGATGTGATCCAATTGGTAAGCATCATCCTATCAACCAGGATGCTTCCTATATAATTGCCATATGATTTTCTCTAGCCTCATATCATTAACCACTCTCCTTGCTATCACTAGTATGTCCTTATTGGGCCTACTCTACCCACCTCAAAATGTTGGTCCCATTTGCAAGTCGTTGATACCTTATAATTTGTTACCTACCCTAGCAATCCTAGTGGTCTCATCATAGCTATATTCTCCTAGTCCCACACCTCAAGCAATGTGTAGCAAGTGAGACTCCTCTCACCTTTGTAAACCACCCTATAAAGTGATCAATATGGTCATGATAACACTACTACCCCAAATAAAAATATTATCTAATGATCTCTCATATTTTCAATTGTCTCACCCCACTCCTAATGGACCACCATCCTACTTGTATCACTAATGAGCATGCTACAAACCAAGATGAAAAGGAATGTGGTTTCTTCATCAAGGATCCCTAACATAAGTGGTATTGATGTCAATGTTTAACCTCATGACTAGGAAGTCTACATCTCCCATCAATCTCTCTAGATATCACCTCTAGTATTAGCTAATATGGACCTATGCACCCTTAATAGGAACTTTGAGGATCCTCCAAACATCCTCCAACATCACTCTCATATACCCTATGGGTAGTTAGAAGGTATTTATTTTTTAATACCATCCCTCTATCGATGTTGTAATGAGGGCGTGGTCAAACTCTACCTTTATCATAAGGTTTACGTGATATAGCCCAACATCACCAAAAAGCATGATCTACAAACCCTAAGAGACCTTATATGGTCTTGAGTGTATGAGAATGTTGGTACCAATAGTCAAGTTCCCATGGCTATTCATGAATCCACTTGTAACCCTATTAGCCTCAGCTTGTAAAATTAAGACAAAAATAAATTAAATTTTTAAAGCAAGAAAAAGTTCTATCCTAACTCAAAAGTACCACTAGGTAATGAAAGCATTGCCTGGGTGTCAATAATACTACCAGTGCTATCGTAGTGCAAAAGCATCACACATTCCTTTGGATGCACATTTTGAGATAAAATTTGACTAGAATAGTTCCTCTTTTTAGGTATACCTATGCTCATGCTCCCCCTCCAACTATGAGTTCCCTTACCCAGTTGGCTCGATGTGGTGGGTGTGTGCATTAGGCCATCATAAAATCCATTATAATCCATGCTCCAAATCTCTTTTTATCTCCTCTCTATGGTGAAAATAAATAAATTTTTGCCCCTAACCCTTTTACCCCCTAGTCTCCCCGGTCAATTTTTGTTGTCTATCATCATTCTTCATTACCACACTGGTGTGGATCATAATCAAGTTGATTTTTCTTGATCCAACTTGATTTTATCTATAAAAATCAAGGGGCCACACTAGGGCATGATAACATTTAATGCTATCAAAGACATAAAATTTAATATTATATCTAATTAAATAATCAAAACATCAATCATCTTGTGTCAATCTCAAGTTGGGACATCTATATCAAAATTTTATGCATTTATTATGCAATAAATGTACCAAAAAGAGGTAAATGTAGACACCCAATTTTGAGTGCATTGTTAATCTTCAATCTTGCCAATATCTTCATCAATAAATCAATCATCCAAATCAATCAACCCTAACCCTAAATTAAGAGCATTTATTGCTCTAAAACCAACAACATTGGGGTATACATGAAAATATCATCAATGCTTTCATCCCCTTGGTAATCCTTTTACAAAATTTAAATTTTTGAACCTTTCCTACCCAATTTGACTACCAATAGACTTTTTGAAAAAATCAATGGAGCATTAATGCCACCATCACTATCACTCTTGGGTGCTTTTGATTTTCATGTATCAAAAACAAAAAATGAAAGCTAGTACCTTCTAAATTACCCACCACTAATGGATCCAATCACCGAGATTTGATTCTCAACTCTAGCAGAAATCCTAAGCCTAAGAATTGCCATTTACAATCTTCATCTATTAATGGCATCTTGATCCTATTTCAAATTCTTACCCTCTACAATCCTATCATCTTCAATGCAATCCTTCACCCAAAGAGCAACAACTTCCTATAAAATAAGAACTTGGGGTGCCCAATACAGAATGGTTTTAAAAAGCAACAAAATTATACCAAATTTCATCTATATTCATAGGAATTCATCTCTAAGCATGGAAAGGTTATGTCAAAATCTTGCTATAATCTTATGAAGGTATCCTTCAAGCATGCAAGCTCTTACTCCTTCAAGCATCCAAGATCTCAATCCTTCAAGCATCCAAGGTCTCAATCTTACAAGCATTCAAGTATCCAAACTCAAGCTCTCAAGTGTCTTCAAGCAACAAGCTAACTTCAATCAAGCTTCTACAAGGGAAAACAACCATAGAACCTTGGACTAAAATGTCTAATCATGATTTTGTTCTTTCCCCTTGCTTCTAGCACTTTCTTTGCTTTTGTAGCTCTAATATTTAATCTTATTGCAAACCAATTTGATTTGTTCATTATACTTATATTTAGCTTGGAATTTCATCTTTTATCATTATTAGTTTACATTTTGAAAAGCAATATTCTTGTTTTATTGTATTTAGAAAGGTCCTTATACCTCCTAGTCAAGGACCATCCTTGCATCTTCCATAAAGATCTTAAATCTTACATCTAGTTTCATCTTACTACATATCTAAGTGAAAGCGGCACTATCACTCTCTATTTTTGATAAGTCATAGATAGTGAAAGTATTGTCTATCAAGAAAAATCGTCGATGATCCTATCACTACCCCAATTGCACTTATGTCATTGATAATTTAATCCATGCTTTTATCATTTTATAAGTTTTTAGTTACTATTTAAATAGGTGTCTAATGATGGTCAAGGGAGTTTGATACTATCCTTTAGCTTAGGGAAACCTCTTTACTATTGATCTATTCCTTTTATGTTTGTTTTATAGAAAAGAAAAAGTGCCATCAGGACATAGTAATGCTAATAGTGCTTTTGTGAGACTAACAATGCTTATTCCTTTGGGGTAGAATTAGGTTCTTTGTGACTCTCATCTTTATAATTTTTGTATTTAGGTTTTAGATCTATTTTTTGTTTACAAAAATCAATTTTTGTTTTTTATTTGTCAATTATTTATTAAAATAAAGAAAAGGGAAAAAAATAGTTAGTGTTTTAATCATTTAGGGGACCAACTAAAACTATAATATTACCATCATTAAAAATCAAAATTACATATAGTTGCATCTAGGTTGCTTGTTGCATCTCTCTTAGATCCTTGCCTTTAAAAGAAAAAATTGTATTTGCTTGTATCATCAAGTCAAAATCATTTTAGTTTTAGGTCTTGTTTGTTGCATTTGTATGATGCATTAGGGTTAGATTAAGGTTAAACTTTGTCAAAAAAACTTAGTAGAAATATAGGTTTTCTTCAATCAATTCATCAAACCCTAGATAGATAGAAGCAAGCATCACGTCCTCCCTACTTTTTTATACTTCTTTTAGAAGTTAGATAGAAGGTAGTGGAGATAGATATTTTTAATTATGTTTAATTGACTATTTATTTAGCATCCTTTAGAGATGGATGAGTGACCATTGTATTATTCCCATTACACCAATAATTGGTCTACCTATTGTATACAAAAATGGATTGTACTTGGATAAGCTTGGATTAATCCTAAAGCCCATGCATGACCATATTCACTTCCAATGTTTCTATTTTCAAAGTGATCACTTGGTTAAAACTTATACATAGGATTCTCTTTGAAGGAATTATTATAGAGGGAGGGAGCTAGAATTAAATATTTTGGGATGTCACCTAGGTTATATGAAAGAAAATTTAGAACCCTTTAAAATTTAGTTCCTTGGTAATGTAATTATAAGAATGGTTGTGGTTTGTTGTTATGATGATATTGTATCTACAGGAAAAATTATTTCCAATATGAAACCACCATGACTTATTTTCCCAGTAGTTGACCTAACTACTCTACATTAAATAGTTTATGTTTTGATTATAGCCTGGGAGGTTGAAAATCATAAATATCATTATCATCATATTCAAAATTAGATGCATTATTATACACGGTTTCTATAAGATTCAATATTGATTTGGGTATTTGATTGTCCTCCAAAACAACATCCATTTTAAATACTTTTATTGGTCATCTCATAATAGGTTTGGTATTAGTTTGTTATATTTCTTTTTTACCATCTTAATTGAGGATGTTGTTACTATATATGGAACTAATAATGCATGTGAGTACAACTAAAGCCCCATATAATTACATATAAAATGATTTTACTGGTTTCAAAATTTTAAATCAACATCTCCACAAGTCTCAAGGAGCAATTTTCTACTCCCATTTAATTAAGTTCACATATAGATTTTGGTTTCAATGGTAAGAAGGAAATATAATACCACCAACAACAACATGTACCAATGATGTAGTACATTTTCTAATAATATTGACTTCTATAGGTTCATCACATAAAACTTCATCAACTTGATCCTTGTAATTAACACAATTTAAAAACAAAGAAAATGGGGGTTTAACAAGAAATCTCACAACACAATTACCACAAAACCTATGCTCTTTATGTTATTAGCCACAATTATAATAGAGACAACATATTTTCCCATGCTACCTAGTTAAGATTCCCAAAGTGTTTATCAAAAATATCACAAACAACATGATATATATGCTTTGTTGTTGCTTTAAAATCATTAAGTAATGCATGTCAATGTGCTTAGATCAAGGTGTAATCAATCACCAAATGGTGAATCATGAGACAGACCATACAATTTCCTTCACTATGTATGTACATAAACCTCTCTCCAATGCAATTAAGTTGACTCTTCTTCTCACAATGCTAAAATATCAAGGTGTGAGTTGATGAGATGTGGGAGACAATTGACTTCACCAACAATAGAATAATAAATGGCTAGAAAATTTTATGCATGTAGAGGTAAAACTACTACTTAGGTGAAAAGAAAAACATTTCATATTTAGGTCTCACATAATAGCAATCACATTTTACAATCCTCACAAAATAATATTTTTCCATATAAATGTTAGCAATAGATGCCTTAAAAAAATTTACAAATATTATAGAAAGATAGTTACCTAATAGGCTCCTGATATAGGTAAGGCAAATAGAGGAACCATCAAGTTATTAAATGAGATCCATGGAAGCAAGATCAAACATAGAGAAAGGAACACAAACTAAGTTGGTTGGAATTTTCTTTACCAAACAAAAAAAGGATATTGGTAATTTGTAGGCAGGGCCAATAGATCCTAATGAGACATGATTATCATATCATGGAATAAAAGGGGTGCTAATGCCCCCTCAAAGCATAGGTGTATTTGCAAGGACCTTTGTTTAATTAATATACCTAATATTCCTTGTATATAGGAAACTAAAATGACAAAAGAACTTTCCAAAACTATGAAAGCAATATGGACAAGATGTGAATCAGATGCTATAGATTCTGAAGGAGCGGTAGGGGGAATTCTAACTTGTTGGAATCCTATTAGAACCTCCTATGTAACAATTCATAAAACAAGGCATTGGACAACCTCTTTAGCCATATGTTTCTTTATAGATATTCATTTCATCCTTATCAATGTCTATGGACCTACAACTCAGTCAAGCAAATTAGAAGTTTGAAGTGGGATTGAAGTCTTTATGATAAGTAAATACCAAGAAACCCGATTCATGATCATAAGATATATATATTTTTTTAAGCGAAAAACCCCTTGCGGGGCCGCCTTGGTCTAAGAGACCACGAACAGGGGGTTCTACACCGTCAAAGTCACCCGGGGGTCGCACCCAGCCCTGCCCGCACCAACATTATCAATTGGATTTTTGGTACCCAATTCAGCTTTTTGGTAGGGTGGAGATTCGAACCTGGGACCTCCCTTGGAGGATTGCCCTCTCCTCTCCAACTCACCTACAACACCTGGGTGATCATAAGAGATTTTAATGTCATAACCAAGCTTGATGAAAAAATTGGGGGAACTAGAAAACTAACCCAAAGTATGAGAGATTTCTTAGCTTTTATTCAAAATAATAACCTATGGGAGGTTGACTTGGAGGAAGACAACTATACATGGACCAATAACAGGAGAGGTCAAAACCTAATAGAAAAACAATTAGACAAATGCATTATCTCAAATCATTGGCTAGATGAAGGGACATGTGCTAAAATAATACCTTGACAAGTATTGGTTAAGGTCACCAGCCAATTAAAGTTAAAATGATGGTAAATGAATTAAAAAAATATTAAATTTAAAATATGAGCAAATGTGGAAATACCATCCTCAATTTGTTGATATGATAACACAAACATGGAATTCTTCATAAAATGGTGGGTTGTATACACTTTCAAAATAAATTAAATCAATGACTTCTAGATTAAAATAATGGAACAAGAACACTTTTGGAAATATTTTTAGAAGAAAGAAGAACTAAAAGATAAACTTTCAAAATTTCAAAAAGGTGATCATAATAATCCAAGCTTAGAAGAAAGGGAGTTAGTGAATATCATATTATTTTGAGTAAGAAAGAGAAATTTTGGAAATTAAAATCAAGATAGACTTGGTTAAAATAAGGAGATAAAAACACAAAGTTTATTCATAGGATGGCTATAGTATAGAGATCAACATCCAGAATTAGTAGAATTAAATCAGTAGAAGGGGTTTGGATTGAATACCAAAGTGAAATAAAAAAGGAGGTAAGGTATTTTTATCAAAATATTCTATGATCATAGGAGTTTGAAGTTCTTAATGATAAACTTCTATAAGAAGTTCCTTCAGTTATAACATATGAAGACAATAGGAAACTAATGGAACCTATTACTCTATAAGAAGTTCATCTGGATTTTTATTTTATTTTAATAAGGATAAATCCTTAGATCTAGATAGGCTCTCAATAGCATTCTATCAACATAATTGGGATATAGATAAGTATTATTTATTGGTGGCAGTGGAACAACCTAGGGTAAAATAGTATGTACCTTATAAAATGAATGCAACATATCTTACCCTGATTCCAAAAAGAAGGATGTAGAATTGTTTGATTCATTTCGATCCAAAAGCCGATGTAATATGGCATATAAGATTATTTCCAATATTATGGAAAATCAATAAAGACCATTGTTAAACAAAAAACATTTAGAAGAGTAAGGATGATTTGTGAAAGGGAGACAAATTATCGATGGGATCATAGTAGCTCATGAAGTTAAGCATTCAATAGTTTCAAGAAAAAAATAAGCAATGATCTTAAAACTTGGTATGAGTAAGGCATATGATAAGGCTAAATGGGATTTTACTTTTGTAATATTAGAAAATTTTGGATTTGGGAAGAAATGAATCAGATGGATTAAAGCTTGTGTCTCTACAATTTTATAATCATTGTTGGTCAATGGGTTAGTAACAAAATCATTTAAAGCCAAGAGAGGCCTTAGATAGGAAGATCCTCTATTACCATATTTGGGTAGGAACTTGAAGAAGACTTAAAAATATGGGTTTATAAGTGGACTTAAGGCTACTAATAACATTGAAAATATCACCCATCAACAATTTGTAGATGATAAAACCCTTTTTTGGGAGGGCAAGGATAAACAAGGTCAAAGCTTTGAATAACTTATTAAAAGAATACAAAAGAGCATCGAGGCATAAATTTAATAGAAAAAAATCTAAAATATACTTCCTAAACACCCGAGCTAAAATCAAATCAAGGATATGCAAGTTACTTCAAATGGAGAAGGTAAATTTACCAACAATTTATCTAGGGATGCCCTTATTTGAGGGGATAATGAGGATAGAATTGTGAAATCTAATTATAAGTAAATTTCATAATTAACTATGAATATGGAAAGGTAGATGGTTATCATTAGAAAGAAGAGTGCAACTAATTAAATCAATCTTATAGGCCATTCCAACTTATTATGTCCTTGTATACTATGCCAAAATCAATAGAAAATTTTTTAATCTTTATTATGCAGTCATTTTTTTTGTCAAGATTATGTGATAAAAGGAAATTTCCTTTGGTGAAATGGAGTAAGGCGTGTGATGATAAAACTAGGGGAGGTCCCGATTTAAGATTTCTCATGGATGCAAACTTAACTCTTATGGTAAAAGTAATTTGGAGATTGTACAAAGAGAGTTAAAGAAAATGGGAAAAAAACCTTCTAAGTATGTTGAGCCTAATGATCCAAGCTTAATATTTACTATATTCTCTCTATCCAATGGTTTTGCACTATGGAATAGTTAAAAAAATCAATTGATCTAGTAATTAAATATTTAATATGGGTGGTGGGAACTAGAAAAAAATCCTATTTGGATGGATACTTGGTGTGATAAAATACCACTCAATCTAGATCCAATTTTGAAACCATGGATGAGATTAATTCAAGATAAATATGGTGATAGGGTTTCAAACATTTTGTACAAGGATTAGGAAGGAAGATACAAATGGAAAGAATATTTTTTTACAATTTTATAAGACATTTATGATAGGAGGCAATTGAGTAGAAAGATAACAACAATGATTATTTTGAGGGCAGCCAAGGATAAGTTGATTTGGGAAACGAATAGCTCAAGAGAATACACAATAAGAAGTGAAAATAATATAAAGCACCATCAAATAGGAATATCGCAAGAATATGGAGAGATATTTGGGATAGCCCAATCATTCCTAAAGTTAAAATGTTTGTTTGGCTAGTAGGTCATAGAAGAATTTTATCCTGGCATAACCTTATGAAAAGGGATTTTCATGGCCCCTTAGAATGTGTTCTTTGTAAAACAGAGGTAGAGAGTATAGACCATCTCTTGGGACACTACTCAATAGTCTAGAAATCATGGCAATGGATCCTTAATATTTTTGGTAAATGCATGGCGATCAATGGAAGAATTGAAGAATGGTTAAAGCAATGGTAGAGCACTTTTAAAAGTGATGCTTTACAGACAATATAGGATATATCCAAAGATACAATACTTTGGATTGTATGGCTAGAAAGGAATAGAAGAATATTTAAAGGAAAGGAAAGCAGTTTAGAGGTAATGAAAAGGAAGATTTTTTTAGCCATAGAGGAGTCTAAACCAACCCTATAAACTCATCCAATCCCTAATCTGGAAGTAGAGAGACTTTATAGATGGATTCAAGTCATCAAATGGAATTATGATATTGGAAATAGGAGAAACAAAAAGAAGACAAAGAATATAAAGTGAAAACCACTAGATATGCAGTTGGTCAAATTAAATTTTGATGGAGCATCTAAGGAGAATCTAAGACTAGTAGGAGGAGGAGAAATAATTAGAAATAATAAGGTAGAGGTGTTGTCTCATTACATGTTCAATAGTGGAATTAAAATAAATAAGGAAGTTGGAGCTTGGGTACATTTGGAAGGATTAAAAATATGCAAAAAAATGAAATAGAAGTATAGATGGAAGGTGATTCATTCAATTATAAATGCAATTTTGAGAAAAGCAAAGGTTCCATGGAACATACAAGAAATAATAATGGAAATTCAAGATCTTGCTCTAGAGTTTGAAGAAATCATGTTTACACATACATTAAGGGAAGGAAACAAATGTGCAAATAGGCTAGCTAATAGAGGGGTTTTAATTGAGGATCGTGAAGTTTTATTCTATTTTTCTTGGTCAGAGGAAGTAGTAAGTTTAGCTTAAGTTGACAAGAAAATGTTGACTTCCTGAAGTAAATAATGATTAAGATTTATTTTAATGTTATCCATTGGTAATATCTACTTTATTTTATAACATTAATATGCTTTCATATAAACTATGTATTACAATTTTTGTGGTTGCACTTGTGCTTTAGGAAGGAAACTAGCAATTCAGATCTGGTAATGTAGGCTATGATAGTGCAATGCTTTGAAAATATTACTCTACTAAGATGTGATGCATATATAGTAGAGGTGAAGTTTTGGTATTGTGAAGGTTGTCGTAGAAAAATGTCAAGAAGGATGTCGAATTTTGGAATATTTTTATTCACATAGAAATTTGAAAAAGTTCCAAAAAATGAAAATCAAGAATTCAGACATTTTATGTAAAATGGTGTAGGTTTCTATCTATAGCAAATCAATTGAGATGATAATTGAATATGTCTATAAAATCTCATGCTCTAAATAAAGGAGTTACAATTTCTCAAGGGTGGGGAACCCTAGTACAACCCCTTGTTCTCCAAAACAAAAGTAGTTACCTGAAGGGCCTATGGTAGCATAATACAATATAGTTGAGCCAATAACCAATACTAGTCATTACAAGCATCAATATAATGGACCTTAAAAGAGGACATTTACTTTCAATATGCCCTAATGAGTTTCTTACAAGAGGACAACCTTTGGAAGGATGACAATAGAGAAATTCATGATAAGTATGATAAAGACAATATCAAACACAAACTAAAATATCCCACCTATCTATACAAGGTTAACTAGCCTCCAAAGGATAATCATAATCATAAAATTAAGTATTAACATGTAAGAAATACTAGATAAATATGGTAGACAAACCCATCTAAAGACTCTTGAAGAGAGAATCTGTAGGGTTTACAGTCACCAAGTAGAATCCTCTTCAACTTGTTATACAATGATATTAGAGACCAATTACATACATTTTGCTAGTACATGAAACTTTAACTCCTTAGAAAAGTACTATAAGACCTTTAAATGCTCTCTCAAACCCTATGATGACCTTATAATAAAAATAGCACCATTTTCATATAAAATATGCCTCATCGCATACCTTTCCAAAATATATGGCCTTTAACTCCTTAGAAAAGTACTATAAGGCTTTTAAATGCTCTCTAAAACCTTGTGATGACCTTATAATGAAAATGACATCATTTTCTTATAAAATATGCCTCATCACATACCTTTACAAAATATAAGACCTTTCACTCCTTAGAAAAGTACTATAAGACCTTTAAATGCTCTCTCAAACCCTATGTTGACCTTATAATAAAATTGGCATCATTTTCATATAAAATATGCCTCATCGCATACCTTTCCAAATGAACACCATTCTATCCACTTATATTTAGCCATTCTTCTAATCTGCCAATATATAAACCAAATAAGGTAGTGGATAATGGTCATCCTTATTTAAAATCTATATCACTTTCAAAGCATTCTAGAAGGCCTACTTATATTTTGATTTTAGCTCAAAAATCCCGATTGAGTCTATGAACTACTACTCTATACATTTATGGTATGCCTAAGTCTTCTATTTTACTCCATAGTTTACTTCTAGAAAATATGTTTAAAACTTTCTTGAAATCTATAAAACGACAATAGGCTTCTCCATTTTATTCCATATTTTTTTAATGATGTCTCAAAGTAATAGTGTGGTCTAATATCAATTATTTTGGTTTGAAACTTACTTGTCCTTTTACCCTATTTTATTCTTTCTTCTACCCACTTGTTGATTCTACTCTCAACCATGCTTCGAGATAACTTTGAAAATAGTGTTGACCAAAATGGTTTAGTAATTTGAGGGATTATCTACATCTTTACTCCTAAAGAGAGGTATTGTTAGATTTGTTGTCCAATCCATTAGAAATCCATGATGGATGATGCCTTAAGCAATCTGCTTCTATAATTCAATTAAATAAATAAATTAGCCCCTTAAGGAGGGTGAAGTCCTATAGCCACTTAGAGAGGGTGGAGTCTCTTGCAGAATACACAAATGAATAAATGATTGATTATGATTAATCAAACATACTCTAATCCTATTTATATATTAATCCAATAAATAATAATTAAATTGGAAATATAGCCGACTAGGCTATAGTAGGGTTGTAACATGGCTCCTCTCCTCGTAAAGCTTTATCCTCAAAGCTGGAAATGACTAGAAAATACTCTCTGGTTCCCATGTAGCATCTTCTTTTGGAAGGTCCTGCCATTTAATAAAAAAAATTGAATTTGGTGAGGTCGAAGATGACATACTTTGGCTTGCAATATTTCTTCAGGCTAAAGAGTTATTCATCATTCTTCATATAGTACTAGAAGCTCTATTTGGGATTGCACCTTCTGGCCAATCACTTGTTTAAGACAATATATATGAAAAACTAGATGTATACGAGAAGAGGGTGGAAGCTCCAATTGATATGCGACTTCACCAATGTGACAAACTACCTTGTAGGGTCCATAAAATCTAGGAGCCAACTTCTGATAAGATGGTTGATATTTTCTACATTCTCTTCACACATTTCACATATAAAAGGGCCATGAAAACCATGCTTCAACACTTTTCATCCTTATGAATCCCTAATTTTATTAATACATACAACACACACCTATGCTATTTATTTTTAATTCACACCTTATAACTCCACATACAACAATCACAAATATTTAACTTCACACCTTATAACTCCTTAAGCACATACAAAAATAACAAATATTTAACTTCACACCTTATAACTCCTTAAGCACATACAAGAATCATTTATTTTACTAAATACCTTATAACTTCCTAGTTATAATAGAAATGATTTTCAATGCACCAAAACTTTGGCAATATCAAATATTACCATGCGCTAGAGATAAATACCTTTTTACGAAATGCCTTTGCCAAAATTAATGTGCCTTCACAATCTTCAAAATCATTAATGCCTTGCCAAAAAACAATGCGCCTTGACACCTTTGTGAGAGTCGAACTCTGTTCCTCTCACTTAGCATTGTGAAGAGCTTACCATGTGGGCGTCAGCCCACATTGGGATTTAATACCAAACACCCAACTTTTCCTGCACTCAAATTTGAAAACTCAAATTTCCTTCCTTAGCAAAATACTTTGCCCCTGGCAAGATTTGAACAAAGAACCTGCCTTGTGCAAAGTTCATGCGCTATCAACTGCGCTATAGGCTCTTGTGTGATGTCACTTTCCCGCGCTGTCTCCTTTACCTTGCTCTCAAATGAAAATTATTTTTCTTTATTTCTTCGTTGCTTCCCTTTCGACGATTCTCACTCATGCGCAATTATTCCCAATATCTTATAAACAAAGGTTTTACCTTTTATTTATATGCACCTCCATGCCTTCGAATGACGTCGACGGATTTTATTAATCTCCCCAACCATTGTACGTCGACGAATAATAAAATTCAACTTTAGACCTTAGAATAATTAAATAAGAATCTAATAATTCACCTCTTAACTTTGAATTGGGATATCTCCTTCATTCTTTTGAATTTTGCCATGAAACTTTTTGCACCTAGGTTTTACTTGAAAAACCTTTTCATCCATCATTATTTGGAGAAGTCTTAGCATAGTGGTTTTAATGAAAAACCCTTTCCAATGGTTTTAATGAAAAACCCTTTCCAATGGTTTTAATGAAAAACCCTTTCCAATGGTTTTAATTAAAAACCCTTTCCATTGGTTTAAATAAAAACCTTTACCATTGGTTTTAATAAAAACCCTTAATATAATATCTAAAAATTAAATATTATATGCCTCTTATGCCACAAAATCCTGTATACATCCATGCTCTCCAAAATATCATAAATGATTATTTATGAACTGCTTTTGCCACCAAAACTCAATATGATCTATGTGACATCAATGACAACACAAAATAACTCAAATTGCCAATAAAATCTATTTAGAATAAGATAAACATTCTATAAAAGACCTCCATGTGTAGCTGCCAAAGTGTTTAGAGAAGAATCAGTCTTAGAGCACATATGGAGCATAATGATCTTGTGTTGAGTGACAATGAACATAAGAGGTTCTCGTTGGATTTCATCAAGAAAAAGACCCATGATAGAATGGGAAAATGTCATTTGGCATCTTGCCTATTCTCAAAATCATGGTGGGGCTTCGAAGAGTGTGTACATTGGAATGCAATTTCTAGGGGTATCCCATGGAATGGGTGAATTCTCTTCGCTTTCTCTTGAGTTAACCCCATAGTTGCATTCTATTTTATGTTTGTACTTTTTTGCATCCTTACCCTTCCTCTATTTCCATCGGTTGTTTGTTATCACCATCCCCTTTGTTTAGTTGTTTTTTTTCTCTATTTTATGGTTTCTCCTATATACCATTACCTCCCATTTCCTCATATGTTGTTTTGTGCTGGTTTTTATTGTTGTTTCCTCTTGTTATCCCCCTTATTTTCTTTGTCATCATGGTGGCCCACCATGTTATTTTCTCCCCATCCTCCTCCTAATTCCTTTCTCTTGCTGCCCTAACCAGCTACATGTTCAACAACTTTTCGTCTAGCTCCTTCTTCCCTTCCATTTTCCTTAGAAAGTGTTAAGTCCAAAATTTTGGGTGGCCACCTGGATTCCTTATTTTTGCAAATCCAAAATCCACTATGAGTCAACAAGAATGTGGATATCTTTTGCACCTACCCATGTCTAACTGCTAGCAACTATATACTAAGTTTACTTTTTAAATAAAACCAGAGATTTCCAAAAAAATTGTTAGCTCATAAGCCCTACCGAAGACAAAGTGAAACAATGCAGAAAAGGATGATAAATATGGGTCTTGAGCTTACTCTAGCTATAGTATAGAGGCTGACTGAAGTCCACTCAGGCCTCGAAAGAAAATCAATATGGAAATGGACATCTAGAATAATTACGCTTGATAGTACAATGTTGATATTAGGGCTGGAAGATAGTCTACAGCTCAAATCAACCATCCCTCGAAGATGTTGGTAGATGTGCACCTGATCAAAGATTGGAATGAAATCAGTTCTTACCCACTAGTCAAAGGCTGACAAAAGTAAAATCAAGCATATGGTCAAGTCTTGAGAATGTTGGAACAATTGCAAATGAATAAATCTCGATAAAATATCAAGCATCCATTTAGGTTCTAGAAGAAGAAAGAGAAGGATGAAAGGGTCAAGTTCATGGATTACCAAAATAATTATACCATGTTGGAACCTTAGCGGTATCCCAAAGGCCTAGCCTTCACCAAGACTAAAAAGTGACTAAGTCTTAAGAATGTCGAAACTATTAAACCAAACTAAAGCTCGGTATTGCCCAAAATACATAGTCAAGAGAATGGCTAAGTTATTGAAGCTCGAAAAAACCAGGCCTGACCAGATCCCAGAAGCATCATAAATACCTAGTCAAGAAAATGACAAAGTTCCAAGAAGATAAAAATATTCATGACTTGTCGAAGCTTGACAAGGTCCCATTGTTTTGGTTCGGATCCTAAAATCCAACAAATGAGTAGGAAAAATATTGGAGTTTGGAGGATACCGAAAGATTTATACCTAGCCAAAACTCAGTTAGTACTCAAAGGACTAGTGCATGTAAAAGTAGAGGACAAGCTGAATGCTAAATTTATTGAAAGAATTACACCCAACCGGGGCTCACTGATATTCTAAAGATCTAACATAGTAGAAGAGATATATGATCCAATATTATAATCGTCGAAGGGTGATATACAACTAAAAACTATCATAGTGATATAAAGGCATTCCATAGATGCCCACATAATCTAGCAGTCGCTCCCTAACAAAAAAAGTGAATCTTTTCCCCACCATGTCTTCTGGGTACGATCCTGTATCAAAAAATCCTGACGATAAAAGTCATCATGCAAAGAACAGGGTAGCTAGGTAGAAGGGAGATCAAGGGACCAAATGTAGCCAGTAGGTGTAGCACGAGTTAAGATGGTGCAGATCCTGGCCATGTCAATCAACCACGTTCAGGTGGTTAAAGCTACCATACTTTCGAAGTGGTTCAACAGGTTGGAAAAATCTCTAACATGACAACAATCCACTCCTAAGGCAATGATGGTTTCTTCTGTTTGAGAATTATAAAATATCTATATGTAAAAGAAAAATAGGTTAGCTCTTAGGAATTTACAATTCATATGTAAGAAGAAAATTGCATCTTAATACAAATTGATTGTTTTCTAGCCTCTGGTTTGATTTATTTGCAAAGCATGTATGTATTTATGTCCACTTATTTCTAATTTGAACATGTTGAATGTTTATGGTGTTAATTCTAAATTATGGATTTCTACTATACTCATTCACTTGTATAGAATTTGTGGTCTGATAAAAATACATTAGATAAAAGTTAAATATTCTATGATTGTTTTCACAACTGGCTGGTATGTTAAGTAGTTGGTTGTTTAGTTGCATGATCCTTATTTCTGCATGTGTCTTGATGTTTCTTAATATGTACCATTTTTAAATTATAGCTTTAGCTACTTTTATTTCTTTCAACACCCTTTTCCTCCACATTTAGGTATAGTTATTTGGAACTTCAAGGAACTAGTCTCCTCCAAAGATTGATCATTGTAGTTTTCATGAGCTCCCTAGTCTTTCAATTTTGGTCAAGGTTTGTAGGCGCACAAACCTTTCCATTATATATATTCTCTGACCAAAATGCATTGAGTCCCTACCCTATCTAGAAGTGTTGAGAACATCCTCCTAGCCATAAACAAATGGCTCTTAGCTGGCAACAATAATCTAAGCTCCTAAATTATTCTAGGTGTCAATTCAAGGAGTTTGAGGGAGAGAGGAATAGTCAAGTAGCCATGACCACCTCTATAAGGACCTTGAGCTAGGATAGGAGTGTAGTTTGGGAGCAAGTGACACTACTGTTTGCACTTGGACTGACTTTAAGGAGTATCCTACTCAAGAGGAACCCGATTGACTATGCAAAATATGTTCCCCAACTAATCAATAAGATCCTGAAGATAAGTGAGCTCCATGATCACCTTATTGGACTAAACTATAATATTCAAATATACATATGAAATAATATTAGACTTATCAAAAGCAAATATGTGCAAAAATAAAGAACACTTACCAAAGATACAATAATTTCTAGCTCTCCATATGCTGAACATGGTCTCCATATGAAACAAGTGCCACACTTCAAATAAAAAATCCAAAAAGGGTGAGGGTTCTCCCAAAATTATATGTTTCCACTCAAATGTGATGAAGGAATAGGGTCTAAAAAAGAAAAAAACCACTTCCAAAGAGAATGGGTATGAGCACAAACCCAAAAAAGATGGACAAAGTCTTCAAATTGAAGATAAAAAGGGAAAGATGGGTTAGGGATACCTAAATGTTGGATACGATCCCCAAAAAGAAGCCCTTGGTGCAAAAGACTCTAGGCAAAACAAGAAAGTTTGGGCTCCAAGAAAGGAGCCCAAGTAGTCTGGAACTTGCACATCCAAACAGGCCATGGGAAGGAGATCTTTCATTATTTATTGAGTTTATCAGTCATGGGGAGGCAAGAAGAGAGCCATCCATACCCCAATCGAACCTTATAGTTTCATAGCAGAGTGTCTAGATACCACTTCCAATACTTCCACCAAGATCATTGTGAAAGCACAAAAATATTATGTAACATGGAGTTAGGAGAGCATCCTTAAAAATCTCAAAAGTATCCCTGTTAGATTGACTAAGCCTAAATTTAGCTTTGAATTCATCCCAAGGGAGTCAATCCCTGGTAGGATAAGAAATTCCCCGAATAGACCCTTAAATAAATAGCCAAACCCTTCAACAGTGAGGACATAAAGGGATGGCACCAATGGATAACCTTGTCTAATGGATCAAAATATCCCAATGGCTGAGGACTTGTGTCTAATAATAAACAAAACAACAAAAGCATCAACAAATAACATTTCCACATAACTAATTAAGCATGGCCCAAAACCAAGAGCTTTAAGCATGGCTAGAATGAATGACCAAATGATCCTATCATAGGCTTTTTCAAAGTCAATTTTTATGAAAAACGATTATTGGTTAGAATCGTGAGTCCACTCTATGCCTTCCTAAATAGCAATAATATTGTCAAGGATGAAGCTACCTCAAATGAAGCCATTTTTCTCCAAGCACATGATTATAGGAATGAGATGGCATATGCATAAAACCAAGGCTTTGATAATGATATTATAGGAAATATTAAGGAGAGTAATAGATCTCTAATTGGTGATGATTTTAGGATCACTAGCCTTGGAGATAAATTTAATAATGTCTTGATTAATACTTGGGTCCAAATAACCCTTATATAAGGCCTCTTGATAGACTTTGAGAAGATCAAGCCCAACAATGTCCCAAATGGACTTGTAGAATTCATAGGGGAAGCCATCAAGACAAGGGAACTTATCATTGGCCATATGAGAAAGAGATTCCTCTAGATCCTTCAAAGATAGGGCATTTTCATAGGTAGCTCTTTGAGACTCAAAAAGTCACTCTAGGAAAATAGAAAGGCAGGATTTAAGAGTCTAGTCACATTGTGGGGAGCGGGTCTCAGCCTCAAACACAATCTAGTAGTGCTCTTAAAAAGCAAAGAGAATACTAGGATTTTTAGAAACACTCTCCATTAATGTTAAGGGTTTTAATGCCTGAGAACTTATTGCAAGGATACAAGTGTTTAAAAAACTCCTTGGTCACCCTGTCTCTAAATTTGAGCCAGTGTAACCTCACCTTGATTTGTGCTCCTTTGACATCATAGTGCTCTACCATTAGAAGCTAGTATTTAACCATAGTAAGGTGTATCTAAATATCCTCATTGAAAGGATTGGATTAAAGCTGTGTTGAAGCCACTTCCAACTCCCGCTTAAGAGCAACATTGGAGCGATGATGAAACTTAGAAATCTTATGCCCAAGCGAGCGTAGGAATTTGGTAGTATGCTAGATAGCAACATTCCACTGATCAATCTAACTTGAGGCCCATTTCGATCTAGGGACTAGGTTCTAGATTCTAATAACATATGCCCTCAACATGGGGTTGTGCAAAAAAGAGGTATTAAGGGAAAATTGTGATCGATAAAGAGGAGTGGGGATAGAAGAAACCAGAATGGAAAAGGAAATGGGAGAATGGTCAGAAAAATAGAGCTTGAGGTAGATAGAGACAAAGGGAGAAGAAGATGAGGGTTTCTCAAAGGATAAAATATCAGAATATAAGAGCCTGGCTCTATCCAATCTTTTCAAAACATGACTCTCACCCTGTTTATTGTTAGACTACATGAACCAAGCACTAGCTGGAAACAAAGAGGGTAAAAAGCAGCTATTGGTGTTAGAGAGCCCTAAATTTTCTTTCATAAAAACCCATGATTCTCTTTCCCTTGTGGTCCACCTCATGGAAAGAAGACCGACCTTGTTTTGTGGGAATTCAATCATATTGAAGTTTCCATAGAGCAACCAAATAGCAAGAGGAGAGAGAGCATCGCCTACTATCAAAGTGCACATTAATCATTGGCAGTGTTAGGTACATAGATGTTGAGCACACCAAGAATATGGCCATGAATTCCATCACAACCCAGATGACATGATTAGAAGGGTCACAACCCCAATAGACTAGTCTAGAATAATAAGGTTCTAAAAGTCAAATGACTGTCCCTCCTTTACCTATGTCATGCATAGTATGAAAGATGTGGCCTCGAGGCCAAAGAAAGGAGCAAGTACTTGACAAAATAAATTTAGTGACTTTGACTTCTTAGAGGTAAAGAATATCAATACTACCAAATTTGGTATTGAATTCATCCAAATCCTCACATACTATGTACTTGCACACAAGATCTATCAAACCCCTGATATTCCAAGACATGCACTTCATGAAACACGATCGAGGAGCATATTTCCTTAAATGACCTCGTAGTCCTCAAAATATACCAAATATTCAAATGTGTTTGTGGTAACCTATTATGGTTTTCACAAAATTTTTTGTCTATCATCACTTATCCAAAGGGATGCTTGAGTTCTCCCTAACTAGATTGCGAGAGCGAGGAGGATTTTGTGAGGGAACTTTGCTAGGCATTTTATGTGGAGAGATAGGGCATCCACTTGAGGGGATGAAATCTAGCATAGTTGATGGCTTAGCTGACTGGGAGGCTTGAAGAGTTGGAAAAATATTTTTGTTGTTACCATTAGAGGTACCTACAAGAAGAGAAATAGAAGTTCCTTCTATAGAGGTTGCATGAGAGTTCCTTGACTGAGAGATCAATTGAGAATCCTTTCTACCAAATCCCACAAAAGGTTGTGACCAGTTTCCCTTATTGTTCTTCTTTATGACATATGTCCATCCTCCCCTCCAATAGCGAGAGGGGTAGATATAACTATATTCAAAGGTGTTGAAGTCTCTATTGGAGCTTAATTTTTTAATCGACCCTCCATAATAGGGTACTCTTTTATCTTGTGAGCTACAAACTGACACCAATAATAGGTATTGGGGAGATTGATACAGGCCACCCATTGTTGGAAACGGGTCTCACCAACCTAAATATCAATAAAATCCTTAAGGTCCTTTGAGAGATCAATTTCAATGTAGATGCATTTGTATGGACGCACAACATAGAATTTCTATGGCTCCATGCACACAAACTTGCCAATGGGTGAGACAAGCTATGGCAATAATGACCAAAGGGGCAAAGGGATACCTGAAAATTCCACCCAAATGAGGACACGTAGGGAAATATTAGTAGAAACTATAAAATTATGGTATAAGGGTTGAAGAATTAAAAGGGTATTTCTAACATACCAAGGACCTTTTCTCATAACTGTAATGACATGTAGATAAATAAACTAAAAATGAAATTTTTTTTAGTAAGGTTTCAATTAAGGTTTACTTTTATGCCATATGGATGCCAAACTTGCTAAATCCATTGATGGATTAGAGAGTCATTGGGAATCCTCCCCAAAAAGTACCCAACCAATGTGTGACTCTCAAGCCAGTTTCAGACTTTATCAAAATCTTGCATGGGTAGGACTATGTCTGGCATAGAGGAACTACCTTAAATATAAAATTCTTGGATCATTTTACTAGTGCCATGGCTCTTTGTAGTTGTAAATTCAATAACCAATGAAATGGTGGTCTAAGAGGTGGCCATTGAAAAGTAAGGAGCCCCCTACCCAAGGTAGAATAGTTATACAAAATGACATTGTGTTTATATCATGTAAGAGCACTAGAGATATGGCATATGATGAAAGAGCAAACAAACGACAACAACATGCAAGCGAAAAACTCTAGCAAAGCCTCCATAATAAACCCTAGCAACAACAAGTAAAAACTCAAGTCTCTCCATGATATTATTTTCATCATCAACACTTTTTATTTTTGTTAATGGGCTTAGTCCCACTTCTTGTTAACATGTGATATTTTTATTTGGATTTCCATATCAATATACTTTTGAGTTTATTTTTCTCTTTGTTCCTACTTTGATGGCCTTCCTTTACTTCCATTCATGCCAACACTCTCATATTCATAAATATCTTCTATTTTTTTATATTTTTCAAAATGAGACTTATCTTCTAAAGATTTATGTTGCCCTAAAAAGTCAAAAGTGCAAGGAATAGCCTCATTATCATTTTCTTCTTTATATTTATCTGAAAACTCTAAACTGCATAGATGATCATCCATAGTCATAACTTTCTTATGTTGGACTAAAAATCCTAAATTTCCTTGGATATCCTTCATAATATTTTCTTTACTATACTGCTCTTGAAATCCTAAAGTGTAAGGAATACACTCTATACTACTTTCATTTTTATTGTAAGGAGAAGATTTAAGGTACTTGAGGATAATAAAGGTGATTTACCTGGATTAAGCTTGACCTCCTTCACCTCATTTGTTTTAAAATTCATCTCCTAATATTCCTTTATTTTAAAATTTGTCTTCCCCTATTCCTTCACACCTTTAGTTCCTTTTATATTTTAACTTATGAATTATACTTCCTCATACCCATATCATTTTTTCTTATAATGGTTGATTCGAGTGAATTGTAATGGCCTTGGCCATCTGATGATGTAGAGGGATTTTTCTAGCCACTTTCTTAGGAGTGGAAAATCCTTGATTTGACCTAGCTTCTCCTATGATATGGTATCCTTGTTTCAAATTGAAGCTATCCTTATGCCCAAAAAAATTCCATCTCTTCCTCCATTTTTACTTTGCAATCTCTTGCCATATACCCATTTTCATGATATTTACGACATTAGAATGCAATGTTTTCATAATTCACTTGTTGATCCCATTCTTTTGATTCAAATTTAATCCTAATAAATTGCAATAAAGGTTTAGAAATATCCATGGCAACACATATTCGAGTGTATACATCATGCCTTCTCTCCTTAGTAGTTGGTCCCTCTTAGATGAATTCACTTAGAGTATTACCAATATTCTTCAAAACCTCCTTATTTATGAGTTGATAAGGAAGTCCAAAAAATATATTCCATACCAAAAGTCTTTTAATAGTTTTTGTGTCTACAAAAAAATTCTCACTCCAAGGTCTTAAATATAATGCATCTTTGCCCCTAAACCACAAGCCTTCATCCATTATTTTATCCCTTATTTATAAACTAGAGAAAATAATGAGGAAAATTCCTTTTGGAAGAAATGTCATGGAGTAATTTGAATTCAATCCCTACTTCCACTTGATCCAATTTTAAATCTTAGAAAAACCTAACCAATATCCATAAAATTTACATATTAACCCTCTGGTTTTAAGAACCATTATATCTTTTTTTTGGTATAAGGTAGAGGTGGTTATAAGGTCCACAAACCTTTTACAAAGTCAAAATGGGCTGGTTCTAGCATCAAGCCCGTATAATCAAAATACAAAATGGATCTTTCTAAGACTCACATTAAGCCATACTTAGAGTCCACAGTCCTATACTTGTCGCTTGACTATTCAGGATAAAACAAAAACCAAACAACACCTAGCACTTACTAACACTAGGTTGTTGTACTATACACTTGTCACCTCCCAGGCCCCAGCAAATGGGATGCCTTTTCTGCCTAATTCCATCTGTCGGATTACTCATCATCAGCCCCTCGAATCTCCCTCGATGCTCTAACAGGTTTGATCTTAGCTCTTCTCTAGCAGCCAACACCAATAGTTCTTGAGGGAAGTTATCCTTCCAAATTTGCATCTCCCCAACAGAACCTGCAATATTTGCCATTAGATCCGCTCGCCTGGTTCCCTTCTCTGAAGGTGTGTTGGATTCGGGCATTAACCAAATGAGATTTATGAATATTTGCTTCTAGGATAAGCTCCAATATGGTCCAATTGGGGTCTTTATCCTCCTTAATTGCCTTGATTATATTAAGCGAATCCCCTTCAAAGATAACTTCCTTATAACCCTCAAGTCCGGCAATTCTCATTGCCTCGCATGCGAGCTCGGGCTTCTGCAAAATGATTTGTTTGAGTTCCCAAAGGCTCTGCAAAGGCAAGGACCACTTTTCCTTCCTCATTTCTCAAAACTCCTCCTGCTCCTGCAGCCCCCGGATTTCCTTTAGCTGCCCTGTCAAAATTAAACTTAACCCACTTTTGTGTGGGGGGTATCCACTTGACACCATCCCGTGGGTTGGTTGTAATGTCTAGGTCTGGAAGTTCCTCTCCCCAGTTCCGCAAAATCCTCCTTTCCCTTAGAGACATGGTCTCATTTTTGAAGAAGAAAGTTTTCCAGTTTTCTTTCAAAGCTCTGATTATTTTATTACCACATAACCTCGGATCTTTCTTACGTCCTTTAAATACTCTCTTATTTCTCTCATTCCATATCCCCCATAAAAAATGGGGTAAGCCGAGCTTCCGAGCCAAGTCAAAAGCTTTGCCCGGAAGGGGGAAGCCCACCGTATGCGGAAGTCGGACATGCTATTTGGACAGACCCAATCTATATGAAATTTGGACAGGATCATTTGGAAGACTGTACAAGAAAAATCACAAGTTAGAAATATATGACTTACAGATTCTATTGCTTTCTCACACAAGATACATCGATTGACGAATTGGAAACCTCTCCTTTGCAGATTATCTCGTTGTCGGGATCTTATTTTGAACCGCCAACCAAAAGAAGAAAGCTATTTTTGGGGTTAAATTATTTAACCAAATAACGAAGTCGGAGTCCAACCATTGAATCCCGAGTGGATTAACTTATAGGCGCTTTTACTCGAATAGATCCCACTTGTAGTTTTGCCCCAAATCGCCTTGTCTCTTCCTCCCCCGGGAATGATTGGGAACACCCTTAAAGCATCATTGAGTTTGGTTAGGGCCACCTTCTCTTGCTCGACGGATTATGAACTGTGATTTTCTTCCAAGAAGAAGTTTCCGTGCTACGACAATAAAATCCCCTACTTTTCCTCCCATTTCCTTCGAAAGTTTATGTTGGAGGACCTGAAGGTCTAAGTTATCTTTCAGAGGGGCCTCTACCAACCACGGGTCTTTCCAAAAGTCCACTTGTCTTCCATTACCAATTCTCCATCTGATGCCTTTCCTGACTACCTCCCGACATTCGAGCAAACAATTCCAAAAATAGGATCCTCTAGGAAGATTATCAGCTTTCAGGAAGTCCTGATTATTTCGGATATATTTTGCCTTAAGAAGTTTTACCCATCCCAATTGATCATTATTGATAAATCTCCATACCTGTTTGCCAATCAGAGCTTGATTCAATTCTTTCATTCTCTTTAACCCCAGGCCCCCCTGATCCTTGCTTGCACACACCTGATTCCATGCTACCAACGAAATTCTCTTTCTCTCCTCTGAACCTGACCACAAGAAGTTGCGTTGAATTAGCTCCAATGTAGCTCGGACCTTTGCAGGCATTCTAAATAGAGACATGCAGTAAATTGGAATGCTCTGTAAAGTAGTTTGAACTAATAAGGCTTTTCCTGCGGAGCTGAGAAGGCTGCCCTTCCACCCTGCTAACTTTTTGGAGATCCTGTCAATGACTGAGTTCCACAAAGTAGCCTTCATTCTTCCTTCGAACATAGGCATGCCTAGATAAGTTGCTGGTAGAAGCTCCTTTCCACAACCGAAGAGGTTAGCTATTCTTTCCTCCCTCCCACCAGGCGTGTTAAAGAAATAGATGCTACTCTTCTTATAGTTTATGTACTGTCCTGCTTCTGTCTCATACTTGGTTAGAATTCTCTTCAACTTCCTAGCTTGAGGCACCGAGGCTTTGGACACAATGATTGTATCATCCACAAACTGTTGGTGAGACACTGGCTCAGCTGTTGAGGCTGGTTTAAAACCTTCCAATTGACCATCTGCCACCGCTGCTGAAATGTTCCTACCCAATGCTTCCGCTAAAATAATAAACAAGTATGGAGACAAAGGATCTCCTTGTCGCAACCCCCTTTCACTCTTAAAGTAACCGGAGGGTGACCCATTCACCATGAAAGAAAATCTTGTAGTAGAGATACAACTAAAAATCAACTTAATCCACTGGGGACAGAAACCAAACTTACCCAAAATCTTGGTGAGGAACCGCCATGAGACCCGGTCGTAGGCTTTATTCATATCAAGCTTTAGTAACATACCCGCTTCCTTACTAGTCACCATTGAATGAATAACCTCATGAATTGTGATGATACCATCCAATATTTGTCGCCCTTTCACAAAGCCACCTTGGTTCATATCAATGATGAAAGGAAGGATAACCTTCAGCCTATTGGCGATTGTTTTTGTGAGAATCTTCATCAGAGTGTTACATAAACTGATAGGGCGAAAACTAGAAAATTCCATTGCTCCCACTAGTTTAGGGATGAGAACTAAAAAAGTAGCATTAACTCCTTCTGGGATTTCCATGTCCTTTTGAGCCTCAATTATAGCTTCCACTACATCATTGCCTAGGATATCCCAAAACTTCTGGGAGAAAGCTGCAGGGAAGCCATCCGGTCCTAGGGAGTTGTTACCATCCATGTCAAAAACGACCTTCTTGATTTCCTCCTTTGTGAAAGGACTAAGTAAGAATCCATTAAGATTATCAGTTATGAGGGGTGGAATGGCTGCCAACGAGAGAGTCCTCTTCTTCAATAGTCGGATTTACATCTTCTAGCAACGATTTAAAGTACTCAACCGCTTCCCTCCTTATGTCTTCCATATCTTTGGTGTTAGACCCATCGGCCATCTTGATCTCCTTAATTTTGTTAGTACTCCTGTGGCGAAGAGTAGAGACATGGAAGAACTTTGTATTTCTGTCACCCTCCTTTAACCAACGCATCTGGATTTTTGCCTCCAGAAGGTTTCTTCAAATCCTAGCATCGTGTGGTATTCGGCCAATGCCTCCCTCTCCCGGTTTCTCGGATCCTCTCGTAAGTCGCTCTAACTTCAACTTCTCCCGTATTTCATTGATCTTGTCTTTTAGTTTCGCCTTTTTAACAAAAATATTGCCAAAGGAAGTTTTGTTCCACTCTCTAATGTTAGCCTTCACATTCCTTAGTTTACATGCCACTTGGGCCAGTTTCGAACCATTATACTTTTTGTCCCACCATTGGGCAACCAGATCCTTGAGATCCTGATGTTGGAACCACATAAGTTCGAATCGAAAGGGTCTGATGTATCTTTTCTTAGAGTCCTCCCCCTGTTTCCCGCGGAATTGGGTTGTGATCGGACCCGATTCTTGGGAGTGCCGTTAATGAAGAGTCCCCAAACCTCTCCGGGCATTATTGAGAAAGAAGAAACCTATCTAATCTTATCTGAATTTGGTTTTCCTTCAATCTTTTGTTAGACCATGTATAGGAGAATCTACGTAGGTCCACATCCATCGGCTCATGTTGCTCAACAAAATCTCTAAACTCGTAGATATCAGCAGTTATTCTTTGAGAGCCCCCAATTTATCTACAGGATTAAGGTAGCAATTGAAATCCCCCGCCACAATCCAAGGGTAGTTGGGGACCGTCTCCCTCAATTCAGCTAGCTGACTCCAAAGAACCCTTCTCAGTCCCTGTCTAACTGGAGCATATACATTCGTTAAGATCCACTCTTCCTGTGTGGTTTTATCCACACATAAGAGACAAATAAACCAACTAGACATCAGAATCACTCTACTATCAATCACATTTTTGTTCCACATAACCAGTAACCCTCCTGCTGTTCCAGTGGCCTCTTGGCCTACTACTTCAACTTCTCGCCAAGTCCTATTCTTAAAAGGAATAACTCTACTCTCCTCCATTTTAGTTTCTTGCAGTAAAATCATATCCGGTTTGTGTTCTTGTCTAAGAGCATACAAAGCTCTTATTTTTGCAGGATTACTCCCACGAATATTCCATGAAAGGATCTTCATTTATGGGCTTTGGATCCTCGAGCCTTCGCCCAAAAGAGCAATACTGCTTGAGTGCCATCAGCCACTCCTCGCTCTGCTTCTTTCTGCCTTAAGGCAGCATTGCTAGGTTTCCCTCTTCCTACCGAACCATATCCCCATACATCCGCTCTAGGTTGAAGTTCCTTGGGATTCACTTGGCTTCTAGTAACCATCTTGGGTAGGTCAGTCTTGGTATTTGGGGTAACAATCTGGCTTTCCAGGTTAACTGGTCTTTTTGACAGTGGAGATGATTCCGTGCTCTTAGCTTCTTGATTAGTAGATTCTTTTTTCCCTGCTTTGGGGTTACACTGATCTTGGTGGTTCACCTCTTCCTCCTGAGTATCCTTGCCTGTATTATTAGTTTCCTACTCCTTCCTCCGATTTTTCTCCTCTAAATCCTTCTCTTGAGTCTCCTCTACCTCAGATTCCACTTCTTGGCTGTCCATCTGATCTCCCTTCAAATGATTTAATGCATCAAAACTGTTCTCCACTGGGATGTTGATCTCCTTGGAATTTCTTCCCATAAATTCCTTTGTAGTACATGGGACCACTTCCACCGAGCCTCCATAGGCCTCCCGTATCACCCAATCAAACTTACTTGCCCCGGGGCGTTGATCTATGGGGTTCTTTCCTTTGTGATTTGGCTCTGAGGCTTGCTGTATCATCTTAGGAGCAGGTTGAGCTTGAGGGTTCCCATCAAAGGGACCAGCTCCCCTGTGAGAGGGTTTTGGGGCATAGGAATTTTTGGGAGGAGGGTTAAAACGTTGCCTCTTGCTTACAATAGGGCGAACAGGGTCTCTGATATTCGGATTTCGAGCTCCACGTCCTTGAGGCCCAAGTTGGGTAGGAATGGAGATCTGCGGGGGAGGGATATTATTCTGGGTTTGAGGATCAGTATTTTGGAGTGGGGGCTGGTTCTTGGAAAAGCAGTGGATACCCTGGTGCCCTACCTTCCCACAAACACTACACTTAAAAGACATATTTTCATATTCAAATACCTGAGTATGAAGGCCAAACATAGACGACAAAATAATGGATTTAGGGAGCTCTTTACTCAGGTCCGCCAACACACACATGCGAGCAGACAGGAGTCTTGTTTTGCTCAAGGTTGCAGGATCAATAGCTATTAGTTCTCCAATCTCTGTAGCTATCCCAGCCAATATTTGTTCGTTCCAGAAAAGCAGAGGTAATCCTGGCATCTTAACCCAAATAGGAGCCAAATCCAGCACCTGAGTCTGGGGGTTGAAATCGGGGGACCAACGCTTCAGATACAAGCCCCTTTTCCCAAAAAACCAAGGACCTCCTTGGAGAGTCCTTTCCATGTCCTGTTCACATTGAAATGTCACCAAAAGAAAACTCTTGGGTAAAGCCTTAATCATCATACCGGCCCTTGGCTGCCATTTTTGGATGGCCCATCTCCTTATGACTTCCATGTCTGGCCTCACCCCCATAAATTTAGCCACCAAAGATGTTCTGCCCTCCATAGCCACATGCTTGAGCTAAGGTATCCGGGACGTGCAACCTACCATTGACAAGATTTTAGATTAAAACAAGAGTCAGATAATTTTTGCTTACCGCGAAGAGCATTAAGATATGAAGGTCTCCAGTTGCTAGGTTTCTCTTTGTCTCCTTCTTGGGTCTTCCTTTGATCCTGACGCATAGAGTCCTGGTCCCCCTCAGAGAAATCTTCAACCGCATCCGCCCAACGCCCTTGGACCGGTTCCAATAGAACTTCCTTGTCCACATCCTCCGCCTGGGGGCCTGCTATCTCGCCAGAGCCCCCACCTGCCGCGTCTGCTGATCTGCCCTCTGAAGTCCCACATCTAGGGTTTGATGCCCCTAGACCTCTCGCTCCTCCTCCTTGCTGCTCCATCAAAGATAGATCTTGAATATTTCTTTGGTCCACTCAAGTTGGACATATTTAAATTGGTTATTGCACATAAGTAACTATATTTTAAGAACCATTATATCATGCTCAATCACCTCATTTTTTATAATCACTTCTGGTGTAGAATATGCTACCTAGACTGGGTTTGCCATAGATTCATTCTTCCTCTTATTGCTAGCTAGGGCATCCATACTTTCAACTTGGCCATTCATACTTTCAATAAGAACTTTCACAAATGACTTTATTTCTATGTTACCTAGATTTTATTCAAATAAATCTTTTAAATTATCCTAAGATCTGGAACAAGAAGTGGAACTTATTCCTTGATCACACTTTACTTTCTACTTTCTTCTTTCCTACTCACACTTCCTCCTCACTCTTGGCTCGCACGCTTTTGGCTACACTCACTTCTATATTATGTGAGGGTTGCACTCACTCCTAGCTTACGCGAGTGTTGCACTCACTCTTGGCTCATGCTCATGCTTTCAACTACACTCACTCTTGTATTGCACTTGTACTTGCTTTTGGCTACATTCATGCTTGGCTCATGCTCACACTCACTTTTGGTTGCACTCGCACTCACTTCTAGCTCGTGCTTCCACTCACTTCTAACACTTGCACTCACTCACGACTCGCACTCCCACTTGCTTTCAATTGCACTCACTCTCGACTCGTGCTCCCACTCATTTTTGGTTGCACTTACTCCTAGTTCACTCTCGCACTCCCACTCACTTTTGGCTACACTCACTCTTAACTCGTGCTTCCACTTGATTTTAGCTACACTCACTCCTAGCTCATGCTCGCACTCACTTTCAATCAACAAATATATTAAACTGCATGAATTTATATTGTTATTTATTATAAAAAGTGAAAAATATTTTTCAATCCTTCACTAGTAAAGTATTTTCTTAAATACTACCTTTTGCACTCACTCCTAGCTCACGCTCACTCTCACTTTCAATCAATAAATATATTAAAATGCATGAATTTGTATTGGTATTTATCATAAAAAGTGCAAAATATTTTTCAATCCTTCACTAGTAAAGTATTTTCTTAAAGACTACCTTTTAAATGAAACAAGAAAGATTCCTTCAAATTTCATCCTTGATGGTATTTTATAATATTTTTTAGTTATATAAATTATTTTTGACATATTATTTTATTTTCTAATTTTGATCTATTAATAGTCCCTTCAGAGTAGAGGATTATAGTTTTGTTGTAGTGTACACCTTCAATAAGGTCAATTTTAATCCAATGAATGAAATTGATGGATTCTTGTCAATCCTTCATTAAAAATTTGGCTTATGTTATGTCCATATATTTTAATTATAAAATAAAATACCATCAACAAGAATAAGATGGTGGAGACTATTTTCAAGGTTATTAATTCATGTTCATCAAAAAATTGGAAAGATCTACTAATTTTTTTTACATGGTGGAATTGGTAGCCGCCACGAATCCGGGTAGGCTGTCCAACTTTTTATGGCTACCATAGTGTTCTTTGTTGTCTGCCCGAAAGCTGAAACACAGATCTTTGTACAGTCCGCCCCTATAACCACCATGCCATGATCATTTTAAACCTTTTATGCCATTGAAAGCACCACAAAAGGGATAAGCGTTTAGTCCAACGAGACCCAATATTTGAACCTTGGACCTCTGCCCCCTTACGGGGTTTGGGGGAACCAATTGGTCTACACCTCGAGACCTCAAGATTTACTAATTTTAACATTGTCTTCTATTAGTATATTAGATTTGTCTTTAGTCCCTACTAGTCAATTCATTCAAATAATGCATTTATACTAGTTGCAGCAATCATATCCAATGCATTTTTATCTATCTTAGTATTTCTTAGTTGTATGTATAAAAACTATCATAGCATGAAAGAAATCAACAAATAGAAAACTTTAACCCAATCAACAATTATCAATAGAGGAAAAGGTTATCACAACCCAAGAGAATCATTTAATTTTTAGGAAGCAATGAAACAAGATTTGCAAAGGGAGGAAAAAGAAATAAGAGGACAATAAATCAAGAGTTGTGTAATAACAAATATAATTCTATAGGCATTAAAGGAATGCAAAATGTCTAATGTTAGGAAGAATAAGAAAAAGACAAATTTTTAACAAATGCATGGTATGATGAAGAATGTAAAGCAACAAATAATGCTCTAAAAGGACCAAATAAAAAAAGAAAAAGAAAAATTTATACAAATAGATAGTGAAAGCCAAAAAAGAGGAGCATATGATGAGAAGAACTAATTTATTTGGAGAAGAATAATTCAAAGTTATTCTAGAAGAAACTTCAACAAAAAACAAATAAATATAAAATAATATTACAACAATCCAATGGATTGAATATGTAAAATAGTTATATAAACACGATAAAAAAGAAGAGGCTCATCCCATAATAAACATGACCACAAATTCATTTACCTTAAGGTATTTCAAAGAAAATATTAAAAATCTAGGAATAGATAAGGCTTTTGACATGGATGGCCTATAAGAGGAATACTTAAAATGAGGAGTAGATGACTTAACACCACACATCAAGAGGATGTTCAATGGTATTGTTACAACCCTAATATAGCCTATTCAACTATATTTCCAACTTAATTATTATTCATCGGATTCATGTATAAATAGGAGTAGAGTATGTTTGATTAATCATCATCAATCATTTATTCATTTGCGTATTCCGCAAGAGACTCTGCCCTCTCTAAGTGGTTATAGGACTTCACCCTCCTTAAGTGGCTAATTTATTTAATTTAATTGATTTATAGAAGCAGATTGCTTCAAGTGGTATCAAAGCAAGTTTTGATCTCATCGTCTTTCGAAAATTGCACAATTTTTTTGGTAGTTTTCATCTTCCTTAGGAAAGCATTATCACCATTTTCAAGGCATCGGTCATTGTTAATAATTGGAGATTCATTGATCCTAGTATTTGTAGTAGTAGAAAATGTTTAAATAGGCTAGTTAATGGGTTTTAGTGCACCTATTCTGACATTTAAACAACGTTGGTCAAAATTCTAATGACATTTAGGCAGTGTGGTTCTATTCCCAGTCAATTTTTAGCACCTACATTAATAAGGAAGACGCAGTTTCTCTAAGACATATTCGAGCCAATTCGCATGGCCATATAAATTGAAGACGCAGTTCCTAGAATTTCATCGTAGGAGAGAAGACAAATCGTTAAATTTATTTCATTCACAGAATAGTATACACTCATGATTCACAGGCTTACACGAATCACAGGAATGTTGTGTTCATGTGAGGTACCTAGAAACAAATATTTCTAAGGTTCCAAGAACCAATCAAATAGTGATTGCTCAAACCCTAAAAACAATTCACTATGTCATAAGACACATCATAACTTTTGCAGTCAACCAATCACAACAGCGTTCGAGGTCGATCAAGTAAAACTTGAATTAAAGCATTCACATGCAAACGATTGACATTCCATCACGTTTGTAGTTATTGGCATTACCTCCACGGAGAAGGTGTGATTATTTCACTTAACTCATTATGAGCTTCCATTGATTTTTATTACTCACCACAGAGTCACAAAATTTATTTAATTATTAAGGATCCTATCACTTTCATCTAAAACTATTCCACACTTAAAATCCAAACACAATTATTGTGGTGACTCATTTGCAAGAAGAATTCTTGTCACAATTTTAATTATTACTATTTTTTGGTTTTTTTACAATTACGCATTAGTTCAACCACAAAAAGTAACTCGCAAGCTCCGTCGATAGGATTTAGGTGCTATAAAATCTATTTAATCACCTAAATTTGATATCTCCAACGTTATCACCATATCCAAGCAAGCAAACAAGGGTAATATCAAAATATAAGATGATGCATCATTTTCGATGAACGGTTTCAGGAGGTAATTATTTAAGTTTCAATAGTTGGAATTATCCCACATTGAGAGTACGTGGACTTGAAGATTCTTTAAATATGTGAACGAGACCATAAACAAATAACCACCTCTTGATGGTTACCTACTAGTCGTACTTGCATGTATGCTAGATCACCTAGTTGGCATCGTCAGTTACATTTGTTGGTCGCGTGTCAATCCACTATCCTCTCAAACTCCATGTTCATTCATTATCTTTAGGCCATGTGTCCATTCACTATTTTCTCAAACTCCTTGTTCATTCATTGTCTTCTCATGTGATTGATCCTCCGCTATCCTCTCAAAGTCTACACCACGTCAGTTTTTATAGCCCTCAAAATAACCATAACTATTTAAGTTCCAACAATTATTTTGACCATTGTGAAGTTTGAATCGACAAAGTGACTGTTGTGAAGTTTGAATCAACAAAGTGACCATTGCGAAGTTGGTGACCGTTGAAGTTTGAATTGGTAAAGTGATCGTTGCAAAGTTTGAATCGACAAAGTGACCATTGCGAAGTTGGTGACTGTTGTAGTTTGAATCAACAAAGTGATTGCTGGAAGAATTTATAACCAATTTTTTTTGTAGAAATTAACCTACAAAAGGTGGTATTCCTATCAATTTCTAAACACTTTAAACTAAAAATAAGGTTCCAGCAACATCACAAAGTCCATGAGTGGTTCAACTACACCAAACTAGTGGAATAGAGGAGCAAATAGAAGATTACATTGCACTAATAGGCCAAATGAGGTGTCTCCAAGTACAAACAAGTGCCAATCTCGAAAGCCAGGTATGCAGCATAATTCTCCTTTTAGAATTAATAGTTTTAACCCACACCATTGGTCCATGGCTTCTCCAAATCCTAACAATTCTACTCCTCCTGCACTAGACCATAATAACTCTTCATCTACCTAAGAAGACCTCGTCTCTAGAATTTTCCTTAGTGTGGATGTTGGTGTGCATCATTGTCTAGGGCAACAACAAAAAGATATTGCTAGTATCTATTTCTTACTACAAGATCTCTGGGATTCAATGTCTAAACTTGTTCCTCTCGATAATTAAGCATCTCAAGCTATCGTCAAACCTCAACTTTTAAATACTCGTCAAGCATCAGAACCTTCAAAAACTACCTTCGATTTTGATCCTTTAGCAGGTGATGCCTCTCAATTCTTGGAATGGCCTCATTATTTTCAAGTTCCTCGTATTGACATGCACACTTTTTAGGGATATGATCCTAGAGGCTGGTTAGCCAAAATGGATGGTATTTTTCATCTATACCATATTCTAGAGACCATTCGTGTCGCATATGCATCTTGTAAACTGGGTACCCAGGCCTATCGGTGGTTGTTATGGCAACTCCGTCAACATAATCGCTCCCTTGTGTGGCCTAAATTTAAGGAAATTTTCCTTAAAATATTTCATAAAGGCTCTTCCTCATCATACATGGTTCACCTCATGGAACTCAAGCAAACAGGTTTAGTAGAAGACTATGTCGCTGAGTTCACAAGTCTTCTCACTTATAAATATGAATTAAATCTAGCAGTAGTGGTATCCGCTTTTCATCATGGTATCAAGGATAAAATTTGAAAGGAAGTCGACATGCATGATCCATGTACTCTTTATTATGCCACCCGTATAGCTCAAGTAGTAGAAGATAAACTCCAAGATGTGGTACCCTATAAACGTGATTCTAACTTTTGTCATTCTTTTTGCAATAATGAACATTCCCATCATCCAAAATATCAAGCCTATGTAGTGTGTCAAACCTTTCAAGTGGAATATGATACTAATGAATAAGCATATATAATTCAATCAGAGTCACTCACTGATACAAAACAACAACCAACAAATATTAATGAAGTAACACCAGAAGAAGATACTATTGCTCTCTCAGTACATGCACTTATGGGTTTAAAAGCTCATCATACAATTAAGGTACAAGGATTTATTAGGCACAAACATATTAATGTGTTGATTGACTTAGGTAGTACACATAACTTTATTGATTTCAAAACTACCAAATCCTTAAACTTGTATATGAATACTTTTAATCAAGATAAGTTTCAAGTATTTATTGCAAATGGGAGTAATGCTCAATGTGTGGGCCAAAAATCTCCAATTTTTATACAAATGGGGAATTATAATTGGTAGGGTAATTTCTTTGTTATGAACTTAGGGAGCTCCGATGTCATTTTGGGTGTAGAATGGCTATCTCAACTCGATGATGTTACTCTTAATCTTCAAAAATTATACATCAAGTGGATAGAGAATGGGAAGACTATTTGTCTTCAAGGAATTCAATCTCCACCTTCCAATATTGTAAGTTCACATTGCATGGAGAAGTTACTAAATAAGGGTGGTTATGGTTTTATAGCTCAAATAAATTCCATGGAAGCTCAATCCTTAGATACTTCAGCAATTCTCTCAAAGGATATTCAAGATATTATGTATAATTATGAAGAAGTCTTTAGTGAACCAATGATTCTACCTTCTAAACGATCACATGACCATGCCATACATCTCATTCCTGGAAGTATTCCTCTTAATGTTCATCCATATTGCTATCCTCAACCTCAAAAATTAGAAATAGAGAAGTTGGTCCAAGAAATGTTAGAACATGGCATCATTCATCCTAGCATCGGTCCTTATTCATCTCCAGTAGTGATGGTACATCATAAGGATACCTCATGGTGCATGTGTTCTTATTTTTGACCTCTCAAAAAAATTACCATCAAGGATAAGTTTCCTATCCTTATCATTGATGACTTATTAGACAAATTACATGGTGCTAGTTACTTCACTAAATTGGACCTTCATTTAGGTATTCACCAAATTCAGGTTAGGGAAGAGGACATACCTAAAATTACTTTTTGAACTCATGAAGGTCATTACAAATTCCTAGTCATACCTTTTGTTCTTACTAACACTCCATCAACCTTTCAAAGCCTTATGAACCATGTCTTTAGGCCATATATTCGTAAGTTTATCCGAGTTTTCTTTTATGATATCCTAATTTATAGCATATATTTTAAGGATCACCTAATTCATGTTGACAAGGTCCTTTATCTATTACAAAAGGGAAAACTCTTTGTTAAAATATCCAAATGTGCCTTTGGGGTCCAATAAGTCAAATACTTAGGTCATATCGTATATCATGAAGGAGTTAAAGTAGATCCCTAAAAAATAAAAGCTATTCAAGATTGGTCCTTACCAAAATCCCTTAAAAAACTTCAAGTATTTCTAGGTCTTATAGGATATTACCGAAAATTTATCTGTAACTATGGCAAGATTGCAACACCTCTCACGACACTTACCAAAAAGGACACTTTTATTTGGAACGAAGCGGCTTCTTAGGCATTCCAATCACTTAAAAAATCTATGTGCTCCACTCCAGTATTGTCTACTCTTGATTTTAACAAGCCTTTTGTCATCGAGTGTGACGCTTTTGGTACATATATTGGCACTATTTTAATGCAAGAAGGTCACCCATTGGCTTTTGAGAGTAAGCAACTTTTAGGCAATAATATGAAATTATCCATTTATGAGAATGAAATGCTAGCTATTTTACATGCCATTGAGAAATGGAGGTATTATTTACTAATCAATTGTTTCATAATTAAGACTAACCATAGTAGCCTTAAGAATTTTTTAGAACAACGTCTCTCATGCCCTAAACAGAATAAGTGGATGACCAAACTATTGGGGTATGATTTTGTCATTGAGTATAAGAAAGGCAAATAAAATGTGGTAGCTAATGCATTATCTCACAAATACTAGGATGAGGTAACCATCAATGTCATTTCGGGTCCTTGTCCCCAATGGTTGTCTCAATTTCAAGAAGAATGGTTGGTTGATATTGAAATTGCTCAAATTATTCAAGATATAAATATAGGATCATAAAGGCATACTTACTTCTCATATTTAGATGGTGTGCTTCACAAGAAATATCGCATCTACCTTACGTAGGGTTCCACTATTAAATCTATGGTCCTCCAAGAATTGCATGCATATCCTTCAATAGGACACTCAGAATTCTTGAAAACATACCAGTGAGTGAAACAATCATTTTCTTGGAAAGGCTTAAAATATGATGTCAGGATATTTGTGGCCAAATGTGAGGTATGCCAATGAAATAAAAGTGAAACAATTAAATCTCCATGACTCCTGCAACCCTTACCAATTTTGGATCACCAATGGAAACACTTATCCATGGATTTCATTAAGGGTCTTCCCAAGGCAGAGGGTAAAACAATTATTTTTGTGGTTGTGGATTGTCTTTCCAAATACACTCATTTTTGTGTCCTCCAACATCCCTACTCAGCAAGTAAAGTGGCCAAGGTATTTATCGAATTCATTTTCAAGTTACATGGTATACCCAAAACTATTGTGAGCGATCATGATCCTATCTTCACTAGCAACTTTTGGATAGAATTGTTTCATATTGCGGTACCAAATTGAATATGTCTTCCACATATCACCCCTAGTCTGATGGTCAAACAGAAATAGTTAGCAAATATTTGGGTACTTATATTCATTGCTTTGCTTAAGATAAGCAGTATCACTAGATTCAATGGCTTTCATTAGAAAAATGGTGGTATAATACTTCTTACCATTTTCCCTCAAGATGTCTCTATTTGAAACTTTGTATGGTTAGAAGCCACCAAAAATCATAGACTATGTTCCAGAATCCTTCAGAGTAGATTAGGTAGATTACTTGTTTCAACATCTTCAGGAAATGCTCAACCTTCTTAAAGACAATTTGACCCAGGCGCAAAATCGTATGAAGCAGCAACATGACTTACATCATTTAGAATGATAATTCAATGTAGGAGATATGGTCTTTTTGCATCTACAACCTTATAATCAATTGTCCTAATTTTTTTTTTCCTATTTCTTGACTTATTCCAATTGAATATGAGATGGCTTCTAACCTTGAAGAATGTTCATACACAGCCAAAATTTTATTAGATGGTTCAATGGAGTCTATATTGGGACCTACATTATTTGGAGTCTATATTTTTCTCCTTTTTTTTTTGCTGAAAACCTTTGATTTTTTGGTTTGTCTCTGAGTTCTTTCCTTCATATTTAAACTATGTTTCTAAGATTTCAGTTTCCATTATTTCCTCTTCCTCACTTGGGACATCATTTGTGGAAATGATTTCAAACATATTAGCAAATGACTTTGATTGATCCTTCATTACTTGTTTTTTCTGAGTGTTCTTCTTCTTAGGTATTTGGAAACCTGCTGAGTTTATATCTTCTTTATTTTGATCAGAAATTTTATTTGGGCAAGCACTGGCCAAATGACCATATTCATGGCAAATTCTACAACGAAAAGGAATGTTATCATAGTCCACTACTTGCTCCCAAGTGTCTTCCCCAAATTGTAATGTGATCTTTTTAGGTAGGGGTTTGTCAAAATCCATTAAAACACAAATTTGAGCATAAATAATATGTTCAAAATTTTGAGTACAATCAACAGTCATCATAAAAGTTCCTAAAGAGTTTCCAATTGAAGAAAAAATAGTAGGATTCCAAAATTCAATAAGGAGGCCAAAGAGTCTAACCCACACGGGAGCTATAGAAGGCATCTCTTCTTTGGCTTTAAATTTAGTATGCTAGGGCTTCATGAAAAGCCCTACCCTTCCAAAAAACCAAGGACCCCCTTGAAAAGTTTTCTCTCTATCTTCATTATTAGCAAATAAAACAAGAAAATAACCATTTGGATAAATAGAGATTTGTAACTCACCTTTAGTTTTCCAGCTTTTTGCAGCCTAGAATTTGAAAGTAGATAGACTCGGATGAAAACCCACGAACCGACAAATTAGTCCTCTTTTTTCCAAATCTTCAATGCCAGTCTGAATGTTACCCATATCAAGCTTAACAATAGGAGTTCCATCAGCTGCTTTAAGACATCCTGACTCCATTTTCCTGGGATCAATCTTAGGCATTCTTAGAGGTTTATGAGAAGCCCTAGTATTGATATTAGCATTGGGTTGAGGCTGTCCACCACGAAGGGCATCCCTAAAATTCATTTTTGGGACTAAGTCTTCAAAATTCTTACCCTTGACAGGGGTTTTCATAGTAGAATTATTTTGTGGGTGCACCTTAGCACCAGATTCACTTGAGATATGAGACATTTTTTGATCAACTGCTTGAAACTTATTTTGTGGTCTCTTTAATCCTTACCCTAGACGTCATGGAAAGGTATGGTTTTCACTTTTCTTTTGTGCAGCAAATTGGAAGCCGTTGTCACTCAAGTTCACAGTATGATCTGTTGAAATAAAAATTTCTAACCCATATTGTATCCCCTGCAACATTTCTTGCTAAAATATTGAGCATAAACCACAAAAATATTGGTCGCTAGGGCGTGAAGGCCCTAAAAACCAACCTCTGGAGCTGCTTGCACTCAACCCAGATGAAACCCTCGCATAGCCGCTTGCCAAATATATCGTTCACACATAGGGATGTGCCAGGTTTTGTGTTGCTCCAAATGATATGAAAATTTGTGGAGATGTTTTAGGGTTTTTCAGACATCTACCCTCAAAATTTCAACTCAATCCGAGTTTGGATGAGTGAGATATGGCCGAAACGAGTTCGGTAGTTTGGGCAGTCCTGCGAAAAAGTCTCTACCATTCAGCTCCGAAATTTCTCATTCCCTCAGTAATCCAAGTGTTGAATTTGTTATATGTTCTAGTGCATGATTTAATTATGAAATTAAAATAAGAACTTGAGACTTAGTTAATTGCCACCTTGAGTTAGAAGACATGCACATGAGCTAGGGTTTGAAGTTGAAGATAAATTGCTTGATTATGTGCCTTAGCTATTAAGAGGAAGTGGATGGATTAGAAAATCAATTTTGTGGATAAAATTGATGCTTGAGTTCATTATTGCTTTAGTGGAGTTCATTGAGAGTATTACCATTATTATGGAGGTTTTTGCCATTGCTTGAGGAGATTATTGTTGGTTACTTGTTGAGTACATTGCCACTATTTGAGACCATTGAGGAGATCATTTGCTAGTCACTTGTGGATACATTTGTCTTTTATTTGAAGATATCATTGTTGGCTATTTGAGAGCTCTTTTGCTTGAGGGATTTATGCTTGTTTCTTGAGAGCTTATTGGCATTGCATGAGAAATATATTATTGAGAACCTATTGCTATCACTTGTGGAGATTGTCCTTGGTTGGTTGAAGTCCTCATTGTTATTGCTTGGAGAGGTTTTCATTAGAGAGCTCATTTGTCATATATTTGAGAGTTCATTGTTGAGAATTGTTATCATCCATTTGAGAGAGTATTTGTCATACATGGTTGAGTTCATTGTTGAGCATTGTTATCATCCATTTGAGAGAGTATTTTTCATACATGGTTGAGTTCATTGTTGAGCATTGTTATCATCCATTTGAGAGAGTATTTGTCATACATTGTTGAGATCATTGTGGATCATTGTTGTCATCAATTGAAGTGTAAATTACCATTCATTTAGAGTTCATCATTGAGCCTTGCTTTCATTGATTTGTGGATGAGATTTGAATGCTACTTGAGCATGATTGATTGAGCCTTTGAGAAGGCTTTTGGGATAGAATTTCTGGATAGATTTGAGGCAGATTTTATGCATGATTGAGTGAGACTTTGAGAAGGCTTTTGGGACAGATTTGTGGATGATATTTGAGTGTTACTTGAGCATGATTGATTGAGCCTTTGAGAAGGCTTTTGGGGTAGAATTTTTGGATAGATTTGAGGCAACTTTTATGCATGATTGAGTGAGCCTTTGATAAGGCTTTTGGGACAAATTTATGGATGATATTTGAGTGCTACTTGAGCATAATTGATTGAGCCTTTGAGAAGGCTTTTGGGACAGAATTTTTGGACATATTTGAGGTATCTTTTGTGCATGATTGAGTGAGTATTTGAGAAGGATTTTGGGATAGAATTTCTGAAAATATTTGAGGCAACTTTTGTGCATGATTGAGTGAGCCTTTGAGAAGGCTTTTGGGACAGATTTAGGACAGATTTGTGGATATATTTGGGACAACATTTGAGTAGGATCATTTGAGTATTTTGTGAAGGCCTTGAGTACATATTTGGGACAACATTTGAGCATGATTGTTTGAGCCTTGTGAGAAGGCATTGAGGCAGATTTGTGAGCAATGAAAGAGAGAACAAAAACAAAAAATATACCAACACCATTTGCCTAGCTGAGCAGATCAGTGAAGAGCCCACCTGAGCAGATCAAGATTGCCTAGTTGAGCAGATCAATGGATTGCCTAGCTGAGCAGATCAATGGATAGCCTAGCTGAGTAGATCAGTGGATAGCCTAGCTGAGAAGATTAGTGGATAGCCTAGCTAAGTAGATCAGTGGAGCCCACCTGAGTAGATCAAGATAGCCTAGCTTTGAGCAGATCAAAGTAATCATTTGTATTAGGATAAGGATCCCTATTTTTTTGTGAAATATTATAAAGATATTATATTATGGAATACCCCACATTGAGGGAACCACGTTAAATCTTATGTCTCAATTGTTTGTGGTGATTTGTGCACTTGCTTACTATTGCTATCTATGTCATTAATGCACATTGCTATATTTGGTTATTACAATTAAGGACACTAATTGATATTGGTTTGGAAAGAAAGTAAAAGTGGGTGCTATACTATTCACCCCCCCTCTTAGTATAAGCTTGTGTTCTTCAGATTTAGCATGTGCTAGATCATGCAAATATCCAACTGGTATGTGAATCTGGGTCCTATTTTCCAGGTATTTTCACCACCATTGATCCTATGTTTTATTTACATGAGACCCAAATTCTTCTCCATGTGATCTTAGATTTCTAAGGATAGCATGTAAGGCTTGTTGTACTTTTTGGGCATTATTCATTGGGCTATGGAGTCACAACAACAAAAATAGAAAAAAAAAACAAATAATGGATGAAACATAAGAAACAAAGGGGGTGGAAAAGAAAGTGCTATGATTCAATAAGTGACTTAGGAAATTTCCTTATGTTTTTCAGTTTATGTTTCCTAGTGCTTTGGCCAACTGGCAATCCATTGTTCAAGCATTTTCCCTACAAGCCATTAGTGTCATACCTTTTTTACGGATTTTATTTATTTACCAATTAGTTACACAAAATTTTGGCGTACCTGACATGCCATAGTAAGACATGTTGCAGGTTAGCCTATGAATCTGTAATAACCAGACAAGATGATACTGAATATAAGTTGTTCTTCATGTTGATCTTAGTACTACCTACTATCATCCTCGGGTCTCATAAAATGCCATCTAGGTCTAGTAGTATTCTCCATTAGTATTAGTATACCGAGGTCAATCAGGAAAGGATGGGCTCCCATCCAGTTGTCTTCATTGCTTGAATCAAATAGGGAAGAGTATCGATGCTACCTCCATTTGAGCTCATCAGGTTTGAGACCCATATCATGTCTTGATCTATTCCCATCATGGTCTAAATTATTATCCCACCATTATGGTTGTCATATATTTATTGCAAAGGGGTTGTAAAGGTGACAGTTGGCTCTCCAAAGAGTGTTGTTGTAGGGAATGTGTTACATGGCGTGGTATGGAGTGTCCAAGCTGATTGCTCCTTGTTCGAGCTAGAATTCTCTTAAAATTTGGATGGCTAAACAAGAGATCTTCAAAATAGGTTGTAGAAGAGTGTTGACCCTCAACATTTTTGCTAAGATCAAGCGAGAACAATGGCTCTTTGCCTTCCGTTGGGCTCTACTGACTTATGGGAAAACATGGCAATTGAAAAGGCACTTGTTCCCATGTACTCATGTTTTGCATTGGCCAAGGCAAAATTATGGTATTGGTATGTTGCTCATAAGGAAAAGCCACATGGTGTACATATTCTAATGTGAGAGTCATAGCCCTTATTAACACTTATTAATTTATGAGGTGTTTGCTTTCATAGGGATTGACCGAGAGGGTGCTTCCTAAAGTTTGGATGATGCCTGATGTTTGTGCTTTAGGGAGGAGAACCGAGGGTGTTTTTAATAAGGTTTGATATAAATAGAGGATATCCTTAGAAGGTAACTTTCCTACCTAAATTAACATATTTTTAGCTCTAACAGTCTCCTTGTAAATCTTTGGGAATCTCCTTTCTATGGACTACTACAAATAAGGCTTATGTCTAAACATAAGACTCGAGCATACAATAGGTATGCATGAATATGGGATGGTCAAATCTCATAGGGGATCCTTTTCCATGTCCTTTGGAAATGGATGTTGAAATCAAAGATATCCTTTGGAGGATCACGCATGATGAACGAGAACTGGTTGAGCAGAAGAAAAGGATCGCCAATGTTATCAAAAGTGTCAATGAGTGTTCTCACCAAATCATCCCATGAACCGATACTTCCATCCTCCAAAATTTCATACCACTATAGAGCTCTTCCTTTAAGGGATAGTACAAGAATCCTAAGTGCCAGGTCCTCATGCATAATATTATGAATCATTGCCAAGGAAGCAACATCCTGATAATGTTCAAATGTAGTTTTATCTATCCCATAAAAACTTGGCAAGTAATTTAAAGCAGTCCTAGGAATCTCATTAGGATTTTGAACATTGATAGGACCTGAATAATTTCAATAGGGACACTTGCATTGAGCCATTGTAGCACTTGGGTCCTTGAAATCATCAAATGAGCATAACTTCTCTGCTAGTGAGGTCGAGGTTTCTCATCAAACCTTGAGTCCTCTAGGAGATACTTTTTGAGAATGATGCAGAAGGGCAACCAACCATGAACCTTGGTCAATTTTTAGTAGATTCACCTTGTTCTGCTTGTTTCAAGGAAACTAATCATAAGAGTCTAGTTTAAGCTACAGGTGAGTTGCTAGGTGGTAGAGATTGTGGATGAAAATAGAATACCACCAAGTTTTGTTTAGATCTAAAAGGTAACTAGTCATATGATATAGTTTTATAGATTTGTACGGAGTTGCTAGATGATTTTGATGAGATTTGATAATCAAGGATATCACTAGTCATTAATTATCTAGCTAAGGTACCTTCGAGTCCCATCGGGTGTGCCAAAAACTATTGGTCAAAGAATCTATCTAATGGAAAGGTTTGTGCACCCACAGACCTTGACCAACATTGAAAGACCAGGGAGCTTGTGAAAACTACAACGTTCAATCTTCAGAGGAGGATGGTTCCTTGAAGTTCTAGCTAACTATACCTAAATGTGGGGGAAAAGGATTTTGAAAGAAATAAAATTGGCTAAATTTAAAATTTAAAAATGGTACAGAGTAAGCAACATCAAGACACATGCAGAAACAAGGACCATGCAACTAAACAACCAACTACTTAACAGACCAACAAGTTGTGAAAACAATCATAGAATATTTAAATTTTATCTATTGTATCTTTATCAAACCATGAATTCCAGACAAGTGAATGAGTATAGTAGAAATCAAGGATTCAAAATTAACACCATAAACATTCAACATGTTTAAATTAGAAATAAGCAGTCACCAACACATACATTCTCCGCAAATGAATCAAACCAGAGGCCAGAAAATTTGTATTAAGATGCAATTTTTATTTTACATATGAATTGTAAACACCTAAGAGTCGACCTATTTTTCTTTTACATTATAGTATTTATAGACATGTTATAATTCTCAAGCAGTTGAAACCATCATTGCCTTAGGAGTGGATTGTTGTCATGTCAAAGATTCTGCTAGCCTGTTGAACCACTTTGGAAGTATGGTAACTCTAACCACCTAAATTTAATTGATTGATGTGGTCAAGATCTACACCATCTTGACTCATGCCCCACCTTCTAGCTATATTTTGTCCCTTGATATCCCTTCTACCTAGCTACCTTGTTCTTCACATGATGACTTTTTTCGTTAGGATTTTATGACACATCTTACCTAGCAGATGTGATCAGGAAAATATTCTTTTTTTTTGTTGGGAAGTGGTTGTTGGATTGTATGGGCATATGTGGGATGCCTTTCTATCACTTCGATAGTTATCACTTTGATAGTTTTCGGTTGTATATCACCTTCTGATGGTTATACTCTTGGATCGGATCTGTTGTGTCGGATCTTTAGAATCTTAGTGAGCCCTAATTGGGTGCAATTCTTCTAGTAGCTCTGGAATTCAGCTTGTCCTCTACTTCTACACACACCGGACCTTTGAGTACTAATCAAATTCTAATCAGGTCTGAGTCTTTCGGTATCCTCCAAACTCCAATATTTTACCTGCTTCTTTGTTGGCATTCAGACTCCAAATTGGAACATTAGGACCCTGCTAGGCTTCGACAGGTCATGAATGTTTTGGTATTCTAGGAACTTCATCATTTTATTGATTGTATATTTATGATGCTTTCGGACTCTAGTTAGGCCTAGTTGTTTTGGGCTCCAGTGACTTAATCATTCTCTTGATTGGGTATTTTGGACACTATCGAGCTTCAGTCTGGCTCAATAGTTTCAACGTTCTTAGCACTTAGTCACTTTTTTGTCTTGGTGAAGGTCGGGCCTTTGGGATACCACCAGGTTTTTGTCAGGTACAATTGTTTTGATAATCCTTGGACTTGATGCTTTCATCCTTCTCTTTCTTCTTCTAGCACCTGGATGGATGCTTGATATTTTATCGGGCTTTATTTGTCTATAGTTTTTTCAAAATTCTTAAGACTTGGCCATCTGCTTGATTTTAGTTCCATCAACCTCTGACCAATGGGTAGGAATTGATGCCATTTCGATCTTTGATTAGGTGCAAATATAATGGCATCTTCAGGGGATGGTCGATTTAAATTGTTTGCTTGGGTTCCCGCTCTGTCTTGATGGGGATGGTTTTTAAGTTGATAGTGTTAGCCACGTGGCGTGTTTATCCACCTCTTTTTTTTATTTGCAAAAATATATTTTATTAATTTTTTAATATAATGCCTTTTTTACATCAAAAAATAATATCATGGAATATTCAGGTATGAATAAAAACCCTAAAAAAGAGTTATTAGGGAATTAATAGGTTGTTATAGTCTTGATTTTATAGTGATACAAGAACCATAATTAAGTAATGAGGAATGTAAGGATGCTTTCAAGATTTGGAAGGTAGGTGATTATTTAGCAGTTTCTTCTACAAGAGCTTCAAGCGGTATTGCAATAATATGGGACAAATGCAAATGGGATGGACAACTACTAGAGGCAACAAATGATTGGGTTGATAGATTATTTTGTAGGAAATAATAAAACATCAAAGTTGGGGTTATAAATGTATATTCTCCAACTATAGTTACTTCTCATGAAAGATGTTGGAAGGACCTTAGTATATTTTTGTCAAATATAATAATGATTCATTGTGATCTATGGATTCTTGGAGGTGATTTTAATATTGTTCTATCTGAAGGGTGGCATTCTCCTCTTAGGGATGATTTTAATATTGTTCATCATCTATTACTAGAGGCAATCTCCTGGTAGTGTGAGCATATTTATAGAGAAAAAAAAATTGGGTAGCAGATGTTGATCTTCATACCGGTGAAATTCAAATTTTAAAAGAAAACTGGCCAAGTGAGATTTTATATCTTTATAAAAATGATGTCAAGGAGTTGATTGTGGAAACATAGCATTTTGAGGAAGCTGAAGAATACATTTAAGAGAAAAAAGAAAAGAAAAATTTGTGGTAAAAATGTATGTCGCAGTAAATTTAATATTTTGATATTTTGATGGGAGTGGCCTCCAATAGAAGCCACATATAACCTATTAAAAAAACAATACAAGTTCATGCATCATTTTTTTATATGGTAGCTATAAAATTTATGTAAATTTGTTATATCAAATTGAAATAAGCTTCATTTTTTTAAAGTGAAAAACCCCTTGCGGAGTCACCTTGGTCTGAGAGACCACGAATAGGGGATTCTATACCGTCAAAGTCACCCGGGAGTCGCACCCAGCCCTACTCGCACCAACATTATCAATTGGATTTTGGGTACCCAATTTAGATTTTTGGTAGGGTGGAGATTCGAACCTGGGATCTCCCTTGGAGGATTGCCCTCTCCTCTCCAACTCACCTACAACACCTGGGTGAAATAAGCTTCATTCAAATAATATTTATTTCAATAGATCAATTTCTCACAATACTATATTGGTTACCTTCTCATAAGAGTTTCCATAATAAGAAATCAAAAAATTTGACCTTGGGTCATGTGCATATAGTTGTAACTAACTTAAATTACTTAACAATGTCTTAAACAAATACTAATATATGATATTTTTGGTTTAGCAAAAATATATTAAATAAAAATCTATTCATTATATTACCGTTTACCTTGTTCAAATATTGTGGTCTCAAGTACTCGTGTGCGTGTCTAACATCTTTACTATAAAAATATATAATATTGAATCATTTTTTATTTGATATACTGAATTTATTTATAAGTATCATTGTATGGATTCATTAAAAAAAAGATTTGGACTTTGTGAAAAGCAATTGCATTTATTAAGCTTTTGAGATATGCACATTGTCTCATCATCAAGATCTATTTATATGAAGGTTATAAAAATGAACTCGTTATATATAATATTGAATTATTTTGTATTTGATATATTGAATTTATTTGTAAGTATCATTGTATGGATTCATTAAAAAAATATTTGGACTTTGTGAAAAACAATTATAATCATTAACCTTTGGAGATATACACATTGTCTCATTATCAAGATCTATTTATATGAAGGTTATAAAAATGGACTCCTTAGACATAATCTAAAAAAGTCCTTATTAATATCCACTCTAATATTTGGCCCTATTCTAATAAGTATTTATCATATTCAAAGTATTAAATTTAAATCACCTATGTCTATTAATTAATACTTCAAGAATGTAAACATGTTTTTTTAAATCATACAACATTATAAGAATGACCAAATTAATTATCCTCCTTATTGATAAGTATAGGTCTATACTTCTATACTTAGCCCACGTCCACCATCCCTATTGAGATTGTTAGGGTGGTTGGCAATATCCAAAGCTTTCCTATTTTTCCTCATTATATAGTGATATTCATTGGCTAAGAAACTAATATCCTTTATCTTAGTATGGTATCTAGTTGTACAAAAGTGATTTACTAAAGTTGTATTTTTTCAATATTAAATTGTAACAATAATATTTTGTTCATGTCTCGATTGATCTTCATGTTTCATAGATATACACTTTATCACACACCACACGCTATCTGATATATGCCACTTTTTGCTCAATCTTAAATTGTGATAATAATATTTTGTTCACGTCTCGATTGATATTCATGTTTCACAAATATACACTTTATCACACACCACATGCTATCTGATATACACCACTTTTTACCATAGGATCCACAATATATTTTATTGAATATAGATAGCTCCCAATGCTTTTGCATAATAGGAAATCCATGTCCACCTTATGGCTCTTTGAATTTATGCTATTATATTAGAAACACCTTTTAAACATCAAATGTTGGCAAAAGGTAGAAGACTCACATAATCCCTTTGTTTATTGAGGCTCCATTTTGAAATACTGAAGACTTTATATATTTGTTTGTTCTCATATATGTTAAGTTTGAATACTTCCATAAGATTCTTAAATTCTCCCTTGATTTGCTCCTTTTTATTCTTATATCCTTAGTAGTGAAAGTAAGGATGATATTGCTTGTATCATATATAGTGATATAAGTTGAAATGTATATACCTATACTTGTGTGCATCCTTATAGATTAATTTTTAACTTCTTTAAAAATAAGTAAGCATAGAATGGAGATCAATTTAATTAGATGATCAATTTCATAGTGAATTAAATAAAATACTAAAAAAATTTATAGCTAAGAAACAAGAGGAATATAGTTACTGATTATTATTTCCTTAACAAAGGCTCAGAGCCAAGGATAGAAAACCTTAGAATATCTAGAAAAAACAAGGCGACCAAAGAAACCCTAGCTACTCAGAAGTGAGAATTTACCATTAAGACATAAATTGTTAAAAATATTCTAGTGTGGTGAGGCTATTTGGACTTTTGTATCAATTTTTTAATAAATATATTTTGCAGAATATTGGAAATAGCCTAGGGGCATTCATCTAGGAGGGACCAACTACTGAGTGAACGCATGATATATATACCCGAATATGTGTTGCTATGGATATTTTAAAATATTTGCCACAAACCATTAAGACTAAATCTAAATCAAGAGAATGAGATCAACGAGTGGATTATGAAAACATTGTATTTTAGTAACATAATTGTTATAAGACTGGACATATGGCAAAATATTACAAAGTGAAAATGATGAAGAAACAAACAAAAGTTTTGGTCATGATACACACTTTAGGATGAGGCAAAAAAATATTACTATAGTAGAAGTTGGATTCTACCAAGGATAATCCACTCCAAAAAAAAGGAAAAAAACTACATGCAATATTAGATGGAAAATCCCACCATAGATTACTCGAATCAATCATTAAAAGAAACAAAGAAGGGTACAAGGGATGGGAAAGTATAACGCGCAAGTTTAAATTTAGAAGCAATTAAAAGTGCAAAAGGAAAATGCAGAGGATAATTTTAAAACAAAGAAGGTAGAAGAGGTCCGATTTATTCTAAGTAATTCTTTTTTATTTTTCTCTAGTATAAAATCCTCTCCTAACAATGAAAATGGAAGTAGTGCAAAGGTTATCCCTTGCACTTTAGGGTTTCAAGAGAAGAAAAATAAATAAATAAGGATGGAGAAAATCCATAGCAATTTATGATTTTCAAGATAACATAGAAAGGTAATTGCAATGGAGGATCATTCTTACACTTTAGGGTTTCCAAGGCAACATAGTAAAGAAAATATTTTATAAGATTATTCCTTATGCTTTAGATCCTTCAAAACCAAATAAACCTATAGATAATAAGTCTCACTATAAAAAATGTGAAAAAATCAAAGAGATTGATAAAGATGAGTATTTGTAGGAATGAAAAAAAAGGAGGAAGACCTAATAAGCAAAAACAAATATAAAAGAAAACTCAAGGCATATTTATATGGAAAAACAAAAGAAAATATCACAAGTGTTAATAAGAAGTGTTGAAGTATATTACATTAATTGGTACATGCTAATGTACCCCCATGGTACCTTCATGGTACAATTGTAAATAATATATTAGGGTTAAGTCATAGTTTAGAGTGTGAGTTATATTTCCCCTTTATGTATTTGTGAATGTGCAGGATATGCACAAGAGTCATGTAAATTTTTAATGTCAAGAAAATACACGTGTCATGTGAGTTAGTGTGCAAGTGTAAGTTGAGTCTATATGCATAAGTATCTTATATGTAAGATATCAAATATGTAATGTAAATATGTGCATAAGTATCTTAGGTTAGAGTGTGTAATTTATGGAAGTGTAAGAGTCAAGTATAGGTGTGCATACAATATAGAGTCATATGTTCATCAAGTATGCAAGTGTCAAGTAGAGAAGCCAAGAGTCATGAGACTTGGCATATGGAAAGGAATAGTCAAGTATCCAAAGAGTCATTCTACTATAGATATATTAATCCATAGATTGTATCACAAATATCACATTAGAGAGAGAAGACCAAGTTCTCATCATATTTGTAAGAGAAAGTGGAGTAATAAAGGTTGTATACATTTTGAGCAATTAATATTGTAAGTTGTTCTACATGCTTAGTACATGTATGGTTCAAGCAATTTATATTAATATTGTTTCTATTATTAAATGTTATTTGATAATATTATGGGCCTTGATATACATATTAATTTGCTCATATTACTCTACTCACATTGTAATACTAACCTTATAGTATTGTGGTTATATTATATTTAATCTTGTGATAGTTAACCTATGATATTTGTGGTAGTATTAAGGATTAAAAATCCATAAGTGATATCAAAGCCACTACCAGATTCTATCTAGGTTGATAGAATTAGTTTAGTCAGTTATAGAAATCGATTTTGTCTAGTTTGATAAAGTTGATTAAGATTCTATACACTTTGAAGGCAGTGTGACTCATATTCTATTGAAAGATCATATTGAGTAGATAGGTTGGAGTCTTTCCATGGTTGAAGAATAACCAATGAAGACTAGGAGTCAGCAATATGGCATATCAAATTTAATATAGTTGATCATTCAGGGCTATAGCCAACCCTTGACTTAGATAGAGTATTAGGGTCTAACCCTTGACAGTGATAGAGGAATCAGGAACATTCAGAAGTCACCTTGAAATTAGATATTTGAGTTTCATAATAGAGATAATTTGGCATTTATTTTGGATCCTTAGGTGCAACCTAAGATATTATTGATTTCAGAGAAATCAACAACAAAAGTGTAAGAAGCTTCCTACAAAAAATAGAGAAGATTTTTAGCTTCTAAGTGCAAAGAAAGGATAATATTCAGGTCTTGGAGATAGACCTTGATATAAGGAAATTTTTTAGGTATTGGAGATAGACCTTGACACAAGGGAAAGGTTCAGGTCACATATAGATTGACCATGAGAAATAAAACTTTTAGGTCCTAGAAACCTTAAAATTGAAGACTCGTGTCACATAGACCTTGACATTGGAGATTCGGGTTTTTAAAAACCTTGACATTGAATAAATAAGAAATAACAAGTAGCAGAGTTAAGAAATCAATGACAGAAGATTGAGGTTACCTATTTTAGAAGAGGCATTAAAAATAGAGGTGGTCTATATGGATATAGAGACTATTGGTTAAGCATTTTTAGAATAAAGGAGAAAAGGCCTGAGTTCTAGAAATGGAGTAACTTCTATATTAAAGAAGAAAGATATATCAAGTCTTGAGAAAGTTACATCAGTATTGAGATAGGTATATCATTCTTGAAGCAATATAAGGTAAGCATTGAATATACAGTGAATAAGAGTTGCAAGAAATATTGAGGATAGAGGCCCTTATAGCAGATAAGAAAAGAGGTCATTATAAAGTTGAAAGAGAAAGTAGTTATTGAAAAAGGCTAAATTATAAAGATATTGAGAAGAATTATAGAGGATTCACATTGGATTAATAAGACAACAAAGCATCATTAGAGCAAGACTTCCATCATACAAGTTGGAAAGTGTCAATGGAACAACATAAAACCATAGGTTGGAACAGTGTAGAAAGTAATATTCAAGGCTAAGTGGAATGTCCAACCAAATTAGCGTAGCTTAGAGACAGACATAAATCTAATGATGTAGAGTAGAAGCTAAAGCATAGAGGTGGACATCATATTCTAGAGCATAATGCTCTAGGTATCAATCACAAAGCATAAAAGCCAAGATAAATATATCAAAGTGTAGTAGTCTAGGTATTCAACACATAGCATAGAGGTCGAGATAAATATCTTAGAGAACAGAGGTCTAGTGCTAAGGAAGAAAGAGGTAGTATAAAGCTAAAATAAGATCTAAGAGAAAGGCCAAACATTGTATGCAGATGAAGAAGGTGACAAGGAAAGAGCTTCAGAAAGAAAGAGATCATAGTGGAACTCAACTATTCATCAAGGTGCAAGTAAGAGCACCAAAGCTAGCTATATTTCATAGGTTGAAGGAGCCTAAACTTGCAATACAAATGATAGAGTGAGGAAAGTAAAATAAAGGAGAATAACTTGAACACATCGGTGCATTCATTCATAGCAGATAGAGCTCAATGAAGGAGATGAATTGATTCTAGAATATGAAACAAGAGATGCAAATGTTTGACGGATAAGAATAAGAAGCAACAATTCACTAAGCATTGAAGGACATAGTATTAGACATCAATCAAGTCTCAAGTGCCAAGTATAAATTCATCTTCTAGAATACTAAATGATCAACCTATGTTGAAGCGCTAGTCTACATAACTATCGAACATTGAAAGGCAAGGGTAGAATCGTTACAAGGATGTAAGTGCCAAGTGAAGTTAGTAGAAGTGATACATTATTCAACAAGAGGTAACACTTCATGCAATCTCCATGTTGCTTATGCCCTAACAGATTAATAAATCCACTCACATGAACAAACATTGCAGTCTAGAGAACGTGAGCTGCAAAATTAAAAAAATTCTAGGTTGGAAAGATAAGGTTAGCAATTTGCATTTAGGGTTTGGTAGAAAGGAGTTGTAAGGTTTAAATCGAATCATTGATTTGTTTAGTTGGAGTGATAAGTTAATATAGTTTTTAATATTTTAAAAGTTATTAGAATGGAGTGATAAGGAACTTAGTAAAGGATTTATTTTAAAGTTTGAAAAGTTTATTTATAAGTTTTTGAATATTTGAAGTTCATTTTAGTATTTGAAAATTTTAAAGAATATTTTAGTTTTTGATAAAAAGAATTTTTTTTTTTCAAATTTAACTAGTTGGAAGATAAAAGGATTTCAACGTCAAAATCTAGGAAAACCAAAATTTGAAAATTGTATTTCAAGTTTCTAAAATTAGGGAGACCTAAGGTTTGCTACTCCATAAGATTATTAAATTAGAAACTTTGAATTATTTAAACCTAGGAGTTATAAGGTTGTCTAATTCAAAGGGATAAAAAATCTACAAATTTTATGAATATCAATATGGAGTCTATGATTAGAAAATAAAAAATAGATGTCATAAAATTTAGGATTAAGAATTTGATTGAAAAATCTAAAGGAAAACTAGATCTAGTTTCAAAGTTAATCTATAGTGAAGCCATAGATGAAAATTTTGAAACATTTGAGTACTATCTACATGCAAGAATTATTGAAGCAATTGATGATGGAAAGGATAATATTATGATACCTCTAGATATAGGTAGAATAATGTATATGACATTACTTTCACTTAAGCTTCATAAAGAAGAGAATATGAAACAAAAAGAGTTGATTGAATCTCTTAATAAAAAGGTGAGAATATGTGAATCATTTCTAGAAAATATATTTCATTCTTCTTGAAGTATTGATATTCCAAGTTCATCTAACTCAAGAATCTATTATGATGCTCTAAGTGAATGTTAATAAGTCACAGTTTTCCACTATTATGATATTTTATGTGGAGGTGAGAGATGGAGCAGCGGAGCAACGAGAATAGTGAAGGCAGAGAAGGAGGTTCGAAGGTTTCGGGCGGGAACCTCGAGCAGGCGGCAGGTGAGGATCCAGAGGCAGGCAGGTCGACTGTCTCTGGAAGGGGTCAAGGGCCCATCCACGAGCAAGTTGACAAGGTACGAGGACCCGAACCCCCTGACAAAGACCCAGACAAATGGACCCAACAGAGTACTACGGGTCCCAGAAGAGGTCTATCCTTTGTAGAAACCCTAAAAGGCAAAAAGAGTGATTTTCATTCACTCCCGCCCCTCATACCTGAGAACAACCGGATTATGGCACCTGCGAATGCTATGGGTCCGTTTTTATCCCTGGAGGAGTTTTCACTAGTAGGCAAGTTTTTGGGCGGAAGGCCGGATATAGAAACTATACGCTCCTGGGCGCTATCCAAATGGAGAACAACTGGGAACCTGGAGATTGTTGCTTTGTCCAGGGGCTTTTTCATCTTAAGATTCAATAACAAGGAGGATGCAAATCGCATTCTAACAGGCGGGCCGTGGTTTTTAGGAAAACGTAGCTTGTTTCTCAGAAAATGGGGGGAGGACTTTGACCCCGAAAAACAAAATATTAATATAGCTCCCATCTGGGTCCGCCTGCCAAACCTTCCCGCTCAGTTTTTTAATGAGTACTGGTTGCAAGGGATTGCCAGAGCCATTGGGGAGTTGGTTGCCATTGACCATTCAACCCTGGCAAGGACAAGGATGATGCATGCAAGGATCTGTGTCAATGCAGACTTAGATTCCGAACTGCCAACCTTCGTAGAACTGGGCTATGGAGATTATCTGAGAAAATAGCCGGTGGAATATGAAAATAAGCCAACATTTTGCATAGAATGCAAAACTCAAGGTCACCTACGAAATCAATGTCCAAGTCTAGCAGCTAGCAGAGAAGCTCAGAGGATAGAAGGCAAAAGGACAAATGGCAAAGCATTCCCCAGGAACCAATCCACGGGAGGACCAACAGGTAGAGGAGGGTTCAGGCCGGCCAAGAACAACAATATTTACCAGGAGCAGGACAACCAGGCTCAACCCCAGGAGAAAGGAAAGCAACAAATCACCAACGAGCAGGAAAATCAGGTAAGCCCTAGAATCCCGAGTTCAAATAAGTTTAAAGTTCTTGCTGACCTGACGGTAGAAGGGGAGATGGGTGAGGACGGAATCCTTCAGGTTGAATTACCAGAAACTTTAGAATCCCCATCCATATCGGGTCCTTCCAACATCAAAACTAAAAGACTCCCAAACCATCAGGAAGGATTAAAGCACACCCCTGAGGAATATAGGAAAAGGATGGAGGAGATAGGATCAAAGGAATCGGGTCCTTCCAATATCATAACCAAAAGCCCTACAAACTTTCAGGAAGGTTCACAGTAGAATTGTGGAGAATATAGGATAAGGACGGAAGAGTTAGAATCAAGGACTGAAATGGTAGGAACAAACAGGCCAGAAGAGTGTTCTAGTCCAGTCCTTCAACAGATTGTACCTCCTCATTTTAGCCCAAAATAGACCAGAAGCACAACAAAATCCCCAATTGATTACGATAGTGAGAAAAAGAGGGGAAGGATGTCTAATGCTGAACATAATAGATTGAGGACTGACAACGAAGTGGCAAGTGGAAAACAAAAAACACTGATACAACAGGTTATCCCAGGTCAAGATGATAACAAATTAGGCAAACCTCCCCAAGGAAGGGGGAGGGGAAAAAATCCCAAACAGTCTAAATGAAGGTACTCTCATGGAATGTGAGAGGCCTAAATGGCCCACCGACCCACAGGGTGGTCAGTTCAATAAGAAGGCAATACAACCCAACCATTATTCTCTTACAAGAAACAAAAATAGATGAAGCCCAGTCGAAAATAGCAGCAAAAAAATATGGAGTCAAGGAGATTTGGTTTTCAAGTAGGCAAGAGGAGCTTCAGGAGGACTCATGGTGCTATGGGATTCTAGGAGTGTGGAAGGCAACATTATTCAGGATGATGACAGGGTGTTAAGTGTGTTTTTTCATGACATTGACAAGAATAGATCGTGGATTGTGTCAAATGTGTATGCACCCAATTCAGTTCAAGGAAGAACCTCATTGTGGGAATATCTGAGCCACTTGAACGCAGTCTTTCATGATATTCCCTGGATGGTAGCAGGAGATTTCAATACTCCCTTATACCCTTCAGACAAAAAGGGTGGGGTTGGGCTTCCAACAAGGAGCATGGAAGAATTTAATGAGTTTGTCAATTCTAACGAGCTGATGGATGTGAGGCTAAGAGGGGCTAAGTTTACTTGGAGCAACCGTAGGATAGGAAGCCAACTTATTCAGGAAAGGTTAGACAGGTTCTTTCTATCAAAAGAAGTTGTCATAGTTTTTGGAGACTCCACTCTGCAAGCTCTTCCCAAAATTGCGTCAGATCATAACCCCATTTTATTGGAGGTCCCGCAAGCTAACTCCTTTAAGAAACCCTTTCGCTTTCAGTCAATGTGGATCAAACATCCAGACCTGAAGGAAAGAATCAAAAGCTGGTGGCAACAACCCATTCAGGGCAGCTCAACTTTTAAGTTAGCCCAAAAGTTGAAATCAGTGAAGGAAAACCTGAGAATCTGGAATAAGGATGTTTTTGGGAACCTGTTTGAGAACAAGAAACAAGTGGGAGAAAGTCTGAAGGCTATTGACAATAGGATTCAAAATGGTACTTATGATGAAACAATAAGAACAGAGGAGCAAATTAAGCTTTCAGAATATCATAATATTTTGGCTTGTGAGGAAACCTATTGGAGGCAGAAATCTAGGGCTTTATGGTTGAAGGATGGTGACTCGAATTCAAATTTTTTTCATATCACTACCCTAAGAAATAGAAGTAATAATAAGATCAGAGAGCTGACTAGAGCTGATGGATCCAAAACTCAAGATTTAATTGAGATCAGAGAAGAAGTTGTTAGTTATTTTAGCTCCCTCCTTGGGGATGAAACCCAATGCCAAGAGGAAGCCAAGGAGACTCTCCTCCAATTCATACCTAGTGTCATAGATGGGGCCACTAATGCCAAACTTCTAGCTCCCTTCACAGAGGAGGAAATCAGAAATGCTTTGTTCAGCATGGAACCTGATAAGGCCCCAGGTCCTGATGGATTCCCTCCTCGTTTCTACCAGGTTTTCTGGGACATTGTTGGGGAGGATGTAATCTCGGTGGTCAAGGAGTTCCAGGCTTCAAAACACATCCCTAGAGGGTTTAATTCTACTTTCATTGCATTGATTCCTAAGGGCCCGACCCCCGAAATGATGGTAGATTTTAGACCAATCAGTCTATGCAATGTGTCCTACAAAATCCTTACTAAAGCCATAGCTAATAGGATGAAAGGAATCTTACCCCTTATGATTGATCCTTGTCAAGGGAGCTCGGTTCAGGGAAGATCGATTCTTGATGGGGTGATTACAGTCCATGAAGCTCTTCACACTGCAAGCCAAACTAAGAAGGCAACCTTTGCCCTAAAGCTTGACATGAATAAAGCCTTTGACCGCATCAACTGGGATTTCTTGATTGCAGTTCTTCTAAAATTTGGTTTCCATCCTCAGTGGGTAAGACTTATCAAAGGATGTATTCTCAAGCCTTGGTTCTCTATCCTTGTAAACGGTACGACAACAGGGTATTTCCAAAGCCTTAGAGGCCTCAGACAAGGGGATCCGATCAGTCCAATGTTGTTCATTATTATGGCGGAGGCTCTAGGAAGAACTATCAAAGCGGCCTGCAATGCAGGTCTGATCTCTGGGATTAAAGCCACCTCCCTTACCAATCTGGTAACCCACCAACAGTTTGTTGATGATACCCTTATGTTGACCCAGGCGTCAGTAGTTGAAGCTAGAAGGATAAAGCGCATTCTAAAGCTTTATGAGGAGGCGGTTGGGCAGAAGGTGAACTTCTTCAAGAGCAAAATTTACTTCCTCAACACCCCCATTCCAAGGCAGGTCAGGATAGCTGGGATTTTGGGATGTTCAATTGTTGCTCTCCCTACTTCTTACCTAGGTCTTCCCCTATTTACAGGCTCCCCAAGAAAATCAATGTGGGACAATGTGGTAGAAAGAATTCAAAAGAAACTGGCTGGTTGGAAAGGGCTCTTTCTGTCTCAGGCAGGTAAAGCTACCCTCACTATGGCCTCCCTTCAGAGCATCCCCGTGTATTTTTTATCCATTTTTAAGGCCCCAACTAAGGTATACCAAAATATTGAACAGCTCCAAAAGAACTTCCTCTGGTCAGGGTCGGAGGAAAAACAGAGAATACACCTAGTTGGGTGGAGTAAGGTATGCAGACCTAAGGAGAATGGGGGGTTAGGCCTGAGAAGAGTATCTCAGTTGAACACAACACTGCTAGCTAAGCAAGCGTGGCATCTCATAACCAACGAGGAGAACCAATGGACTGCCATTATTAAAAGAAAATACCTCCAAGGCATTGATTTTCTAAAGGACAATATCCTAAACAGAGGATCGACTTTTTGGAAGGCAATCTTGACCAACAGAAATGTCATCAATAAAGGGCTGAGATGGATCTTAGGGAACGGGCAAAATATTAGCTTTTGGGATGATAGGTGGGCCAGGGAGGAGGCTCTCTCTCAATTGCCACACCTAGCCAGGGTCAAGGATTATACTGATCAGTTCATAGGAAGGAAAGTGGTTGATTTTATGATGCAGAATAGGGGAAGGTTTAGATGGAAACAAATCAGGATACCGGGATTTGAAGCCGAGTCAGAAGAGATCCAAAATATCCTGCACCAACAATTCATTCCCATGAGAAGTGGAGAGGACCATGTAACGTGGGCTGCAACCGAGAGCGGGTATTTCACTGTCAAATCCGCCTATAAGCTTATGATTGATCCTGAGGATCCCATCCTCCAGACCCAGTTGGTGTGGGTCAAAAATCTCATCCCCAAAATCTCCTTTTTTTCGTGGCTGGTGATCCAAGGGAGGATACTCACCATTGATAATATGTTAAGGAAAGGTATGATAATTGCTAATCATTGTTATCTGTGCAGGGCTAACTGGGAATCCACCCTCCATATCTTCCTTGAATGTCCGGTTGCAGATGATATTCTAGGTGGGGTTTTCCAAGATTTTAGCATTTCGTGGGTCAGACCGGCCTCCATTATTGACCTCTTCCAGCAATGGCCTAACCCCTTTACTAACCTTAGGCTCAGGTTCATGTGGAAGATTTCCCTTCACCATTTCCTATGGCAGGTCTGGTTAGAAAGAAACCACAGAGCCTTTAAGGGTTCTAGTCATGATCCCGTAACCATTACCAACAAGATCCTTGCCTTTGCTCGTGAAAATGTCAGTATCATCCCCTATGAAGCTCAGTATAACCATCCCTGGGAAAAACAGCTTGCTCAATCCCTACATATTACCTTGGAAGAGGAACCCTTGGTCATTAAGCCCAATCCCAGAATAGGTGTGAAGTGGACCCCGCCCCCGGTTGGTTGGTTCAAGCTCAATTTTGATGGTGCAGCTAAGGACAATCCTGGAAGAGCAGGTGTTGGAGGAGTGGTTCGCGACCACCAAGGAAACTTGGTGCTGGCATTTTCTGAACAGCTTGGAAGAAAGACCAACAATGAGGTGGAAGCAAGAGCCCTATGGAGAGGGTTGCAGATGTCCCAGGAGACCGAAGGCAAACTAATAGTTGAAGGGGACTCAATGAACATTATAAACCTCCTAACCAATGGGAAAAAACCTCTGTGGTGGATCAAATCAGTCATAGAAGAGGCAAGGATCCTTTTTGAAGCTAGGAATGACAGGCTGGCACAACACGTGTTCCGGGAAGGCAATAAAATGGCAGATAAGCTGGCCAACTTAGGGGTGGACGTTGATGGACTTGTCACGTGGGAGCAAGGGGTCCCCAATGACGTGGAAGAAGTAATGCAAAATGACCGCCAATGAAGTCTGAGGTGGGGACACTACGGGCAACATAATTCAGCACATGAATGAGCTCCATGGAGCCCTCACCAATCTATTTTTTAATGAAGGATATCAGGGTGGAAAGCCGGCTGAACTTGTCCAGGACTCGGATGAAGACGAGGAGGATGAGGAGGTCGAGGAGCTCGAGGATGATGATGAGGAGGAAACTTAGCTTCCTCCATCCAGTCGCCCGATACAGAGGAATTTTGGCTTGTCAGCCCTGTTCTGTTCCAATCCGTGACAAATTTTGGTTTTCTGTCTGTACTGAGGAAAGGGTCGTTCGTGGGGATATCATTCTTAATAGCTCTGTAGATTGTCTTGAAAGATGTCTGGGGGTCTATAGTGTTCTTACGGTATGTTGTCAGCTTGATGGTTGGGCTATTAGTATGGGTAAGGGGTATCAAGCCCACTCGTTTCTAGGGCTTAGAAAGGCAAGGAATAGTAAAGGATAGGTAGTCCTTAACAAGGCAAGGATCCACATCAGCTTAAGGTTGTATTTTGTAATAGGTTTTGGGTTAACCTTTAAAACCCGGTATTAATGAAATGACCCTTAATTACCAAAAAAAAAATAATTTAGAAGTCACTATATAGGAAAATAAAGAATCATATTATTCTAAGGATAAAGGAAAAGGAAATATTCTTATGCAAGAATCTAATGACAATGAGAGAGTTCAAGAAACTTGTAATCTTGAAGCTACAAATATTGAATAACATGAATATGAATTCAAAGAAAATGAAGATGAAATCAAAGTAGAAGCCAAGCAAGAATATGAACATGATGGAGCTCAAGCAGAAGATCACACGTATTTCAAGATCACTTGAAGTATGAAGACAAATACAAAGATTATGATTAAATACTAAAGTCTTCAATAACCAAATAATGTAATATAGAGGGGTGTTGGAGTATATTACATTATTTGGTACATGCTAATATGTCCCTATTTTACCTTCATGGTACGATTGTACATAATAGATTAGGGTTGAGTCATATTTTAGAGTGTGAGTTATATTTCCCCTTTATGTAAGTGTGAATGTGTAGGATATGCACAAGTGTCATGTAAAGTTGTAATGTGTAGGAAATGCATGATTGTCATGTGAGTTAGTGTGCAAGTGTAAGTTTAGTCTATGTGTACAAGTGTCTTATATGTAAGAGATCAAATATATAATATTAATATGTGCACAAGTGTCTTAGGTTAGAGTGCAAGTTATGGAAGTGTAAGAGTCAAGTATATGTGTGCATACAATATAGAGTCATGTGTTCATCAAGTATGCAAGTTTCAAGTAGAGAAGCCAAGAGTCACTCGACTTGGCATATGGAAAGGAATAGTCAAGCATCAAAAGAGTCATTCTATTATGGAAATATTACTCCATAGATTGTATCACATATATCACATTACAAAGAGAAGAACAAGTAATCATCATATTTGTAAGAGAAAGTGGAGTAATAAAGGTTGCATACATTTTGAACAATTAATATTGTAATTTGTTCTACATGCTTAGTACATATATGATCCAGACTCTTTACATTCATATTTTTGTTTATTATTAAATGTTATTTGATATATTATTAACCTTGATATACATATTAATTTGTTCATATTATGATACTCACATTGTAATCATGACCTTATAGTATTGTGGCTATATTATATTTGATCTTGTGATAGTTAACCTATGATATTTGTGGTAAAATTAAGACTTAAAAAGCCATCAAGAATTAGGGCTAAGCCCACAAATAAAAATAAAAAGTGATGATAAAAATTATGTCTTGAAATATTAGGGGCATGAATAATACTGCTTAAAAATAGGTATTAAGGAATTGATTGGTTGTTGAATCCAACATATTTATAAATATAGAGACTAGGTGCAAATATTTTAGCTATTTATGAAGTATATTCTCTTCTTGAAAACATTCAAATATTGGAAGGCAATTGAATAACTAAAATTTTATCTCTTAATAAAAACAATATCAAGGAGTTGATTGTTGAAATTCACAATATTTTCGAGAAAAAAACAGAAGCAATCCATCCACTCAAATCTTATATAGAAAGCATAAAAGGATGAAAGAAAGGAAAATATACAAATATTTGGGGGCACCCATAGGTACCATAAATAATCACTATATTATCCTTAGATAGGATTGACAACACTCTAATGATCAAAATGAAGAGTGGGATATTTATACCAATACCAACACCCTAATTATATAAAATAGTTTAATATAAGTTGATATAACAAGAGGGCTTACGATTAATTATAAGTTATAAAGTGGGTTTAACCATACTCAAGATGAGGGGAAGGGGCAAGGGTTTCAGTAGAGGTAGGGGCAACTTCAATGTGAGAGGTCAGGGCAGATTGAATGTTGGTAGACTGAGGGAGATTGAGCCTGTTGGAATTACTATTGTCAACCCTAATCTTGATTGATAAAAATACCAAGTTGAGTGTATAAAGGAATATGATCATAATAAATCTTTATTTGGCTTGGTTCTGACAATCATTGGTACTGCTCATAAGTCTCCTTTTTAAGATTGTGTTGTTTCGTCTAGATTTGTGGTGAATGTTGTAGTTCCCAGTTGCCCTTCTTCTACAATTCAAGATGGCTCTATAGTTGTGTTGGATCTCATCCCTTTGTCTAGTAGTGCACTTTTCTAAGAATATGTAATGGAGCCATGTCCTTCTTGTGAAAGTGCTCGCATTCAACGAATATCTCAACTCAAGATGGTTAAATATGAGACTTTTTCTTTTGTGGGGGGACAGGCTTTGAAAAATCTATGGTTCCTAGCTCTAAAATCAGTTTGATTGATAATATTGTGATGGAATTTCAACCCCCATAGGCTGAGTTATAGCCTAATAGGAATTAAAATACCACTTTTCTCTCTTTGCTAGTGGAGAGTATAGAGGTACAGTCAATAATTTGAGGGTCCTCATGTTAGAAATAGAGTCTATTCCATCATTTGGGTTATGTAAATGTATCTTCCAAGGTACATACTTAGATTACTTTAGGGGCAAGTTATCTAGTTACTTCATGCAATGTAATAAATGCACAAGTGTCAATGTGCAAGTTTTCCCTTGCACAACTAGATAGAGTGTTTGCCAAGGAACCTATCTTCCTACATAAAGGGCCTCATACCCTTACTCGAATGTATCACTTATATTCATTCAATAAGATGTTCTATTGCTTTGATCTCTATCTTATAAAGTAATGAAATGTTGCTAAAGCCATCAGTGGTATCAGAGCTATGGTCATTCCTAGATAGGAATAGGGAAAGTTAGTGCTACATTTTTTGCAAAATAGATGCACCTTTGGACCTGCCACTTGCAAATTCCATTGCTTTAAGATCGTTTGAAGAGCTTGGCAAGAATAAGGAGATCAAAGAAGTTTTTGATAAGTAAAAGACTTGGGACAATTATCGCCATCCGACAACAAGCCCAAGAAGAAGAATTTGGCAAGGAGTGCCAAATATGAGAAGAAGAATTTGGAAAGGAGTGCCAAATATCAGAAGAAGATCTTGCTTGAAGTCAAAATTTACAAGAAGACTTGAAGACAGAAGAAGCTCACCAAATCTTGAATATTTGAAGATTACCTCTCATAGCAAGAAGGCATCACTTCAGAGACAAAGACTTCTCCAAATCTATAGCAAGAGGAGAACAGAAGAGGAGAACAAGCCATCAAATCCTAGGCTCATGAAAGAAAGTTTGAGATCATCATTTGGTGAAGAAGGAGTTGTTCAAGATAGTCTACAAAGAGTTGCAAGGACATACTCATAGCAACAACTTGGTGATCCTAGACACCAAGATCTACATCCTCTATAGAAGCGATAAAAGAGCTACTACAAAAAAGGTATGCAACTTTTTGGTGCAAGTAGGTTCATTAATTCATTTACCTATTAGATTTGTTAGAAGCACCTGAATTTGGATTAAAGTTGCAAATAGAAAATTGGATTACAGTCTTCAAAAGTGCAAAAGAAAAAGTTCTTTTTAAGGTTCATTTGCACATTAATTAGGAGTTGATTAGATTTCAAAATTGCTTCTATCAACTACCTATTATCTATTTTGGAAGAAAAAAGAAGACTAAGTCCTACAATATTAGTTGTAGTGAAATTGCAGAATAACTCTTAAAGATTCATTTTAGGTTATTCTTGATTAGTTGCAGTAAATTGTTAGTGCATTAATTTGAGAGTTGATTGGAGTGATAAGGTGTAATATTAGTGCATTAAAAGTGAAAGACTTGCACTATTATACTACTCTCAAAAGAAATTAGTTTTGTGTTCTTGAAGGGCACAAAATCTGATTTGTATCAAGTGTCTAAAGACACTATTGAAGCACATAAATCTGCAACTCATAGTGGCCAAAAGAAGCCACCCAAAAAAGGTTAGAATCCTCCAAAACTTGGAGAAGAATACAACTAACCAAAAATAGAAATAGAAGCTTCAAATATTGAGACTTGGTGAGTCTCAAATCCAAAGCATTACAAGATTGGATGCAAGGAAAGAAAGTGCAAAAATTGCATAATAAAAACTTCTATCTACTTCTATCTAAGATTGGATTTGTCATCAAAATATCCAAGCAAAAAGGGGAAGGTGTCTAATCATAAAAGATAACCTCAAAACCCTTGTATTGCAGGAGAAAATTCTATCATAAAACTAGAATCTTAGATCTAAAATAAGAGTGCAAGAGAAGGTGCATCAAAGGAGGTTTATGTACAATCTATAGTACATTGTATTACACTACTCTAACTCTATTTTTTTAAAGCCCAAGAGTAGATTTGAAAGTGCCCCAAAAAGGGACAATATCTAGCAGGAAAAATCAGCCAAGAAAATGAATACATCACTCTTCCCAAGCAATAGGAGCCACTCAAAGGGCTCATCTTGGATGGTCGAACCTACAGAAGACAAGGCATAGGAGAAGATCAAGCAGTGTATAAAGCAAAAAGCAAGTAGACATCAAAGCAAAGGAGCATTTCTATCAAAGCAAGCTATAAAGCATTTCTACCATAAGTGAAGCATCAAGGAGTCTTCATCCAAGCTCTGCCATTCAAACTCCATTCAAGGGCCACCAAAGCTCCTCCATATCTCCACCATAGCTCAACCATTAGCATTGCTTGGCTAGAGATATTTTAACATCTACGTAAAACAACAAAGAACAAGGTGGAAAATGCATTGGAGAGTCTTCAAGAAAGCATTGATAAAGAGAAGGGCATGCAACTACCACTTGTCATTCTATGAGAGAACCTCTATATAATGCTCACAAATAAGACGTTACATTTCTCTCTTGGCACCCATACTCCATGCAGAAGAGGAGTTACATACAACTAATAGCTTGATATACGTTACAACAAGGAAGTCTCATAGACGTTGAAGAAGGAGCATTTCTTGGATAGCGCTCAAAGGGGAATAAAAATATCTCAACCAAAAGGTGACATTTATCACAAGCAATGGAGTGAGTTCGACACCTCCACCAAATAATCAAAGCTTCCATGAGCATTTAAAACTTCTATTGTGACACTTGTCACTCATATGACTACCTATTAAAGGTACCTTGGACCTTGGAAAGGAAGCATAATAGTTTGAAAGCAATACAAGCAACATTTTAGAAGCTACTCGATAGTAGATTGATGATAGTTTGATAGATCAATGATAGAAGCTCGATGATAGTTCGACAATGATTCAACAATGATCCAGAGCAAGTCGAGAGTAGTAGAAAACACTCTCGATCAACCAACATTAAAGGAGAACATTAATGCCAAAGCTTACCTTGGGGAATTCATGCTCAAGAAGGAGAGATTACTACCATATTCATCCAAATTCATAAAGGTACAAAGCCTTAATCAAATTTCCTCATCTAATTTGCTTTCATTTTTAAAAAGGGAGTTATAAGGTTATAAGATAAGGTTGAGATATTAATTGAAATCAATATTTATTTGAAAGAAAAACTTAGGGAAATTAATATAATATTTGCAAAATATAACTTAGGAGAAATAAGGGATACTACTTGGAATTAATCCATTTAATGTTTGCAAATATTAATGTGTTCTAGTTTTCCAAATTTGGGAGTGATAAGGGTTACAACATCAAACTAGGTTTTTTGGAAATTAGAAACACTTGAATAAAATCCTAAGGGTTTCAAAAAGGGGTTATTAAAATATTTTATTCAAAGTTGGAAATTTATATTCTTGTCTCAAAAAATTCTCAAAAAGGGACAAAATAAATCCAACATTAAAACCTCTTCAAAATTGAAAAGTGCTTAGTTCAATAGGAGTAATAAGGAGTTAAGAAGTTGATTTTTGATCTTTACAAAATTTATACAAAATCAACCAAAAATTGAACTATATTTTACAAAAGCACTATATCATAAAATCTCTAATACTAAACAACATCATGGAGTGTTGGTATATAGATTCAGGTGCAAGTAAGCATATGATAGGGAACATACATTGGTTCAATTTTTTGAAGAAGATAAATGAAAATCCAGTTGCAATAGCAGATAGCAAAACATATGAAGTAAAAGGAATAAAAAATATTCTAGTAAATCTTAAGGATGGAAGAGGTATAATAAAAAATGTATTGTATGTTCCAGGATTAACCACCAATCTTATCTTTGTTTCTCAGCTCATGGATCAAGACTTAACTGTTGAGTTCAAGGTTCTCACTAGAAGAAAGCAATGTCACATCTCTAGATAGGGAAGAATGATAGCATCAGGATCATATAAAAATGGCCTATTTGTCCTAGACACTACTATTCACTCAGCTCTTTCAATCAATGCTTCAGAACTATGGCACAAACGACTAGGACATACCAATGAGACATCAATGAAGGAATTATACAGATATCAAATGGTAGAAGGACTACCCAACTTATCTCCAGAAACTACTGTATGTGCAGAATGTTTAGCAGGTAAACAACATAGAATTCCTTTCGAATTACGTCAACATAGAACTCAACATCCTCTAGAAATAATATATACTGATTTGTGTGGACCAATGAAAGTTGATAGTATTGGAGGACATAAATACTTTCAGATATTTGTTGATGATCATACTAGAAAAATGTGGGTATATTTCATGAAATACAAATCAGAAGCATTTAGCTACTTCAAACAATTCAAACTTCAAGTTGAAAAAGAATCAGGAAATACCATAAAAGCACTTCGTTCAGATAGAGGAGGAGAATTTATTTCTAAAGAATTTGACTCCTTCCTTGAAAACAATGGAATCAAAAGACAACTTACTACAACATACTCACCTCAACAAAATGGAATTGCAGAAAGAAGAAATAGATCAATAATGGAAATGGTAAGATGTATGTTGAAAGAAGCACAACTTGATCACAAATACTGGGTTGAGGCAGTACAAACAGTTGTCTACATACAAAATAGACTTCCAACAAGAGTACTCAAGCATATTACACTGGAAGAAGCATGGTCAGGACAAAAGCCCAACATTGAAAAACTAAAAATCTTTGGATGCAAAGCCTATATGCATATTCCAAAGCAAAAGAGGACCAAGTTAGATGATAAAACTATGATAGGGATATTTTTTGGGTATGACAATGAATCTACAGGGTACAAAATATTAGATCCATCTACAAAGAAATTTTATATTAGCAGAGATGTGATCTTTGATGAGAAAGTCAAAGTCAACACAAATGAATCCAGTGGTGACACAGAAGTTCTCCTAAATCTACCTGAAGAAGATGAAATGAGCATGGACCCAGGATCAGAAGAACAGGATACAGAAGCATCAACTGTACTACAGAGAAAGGAACCAATATGGCTCAGAGATACTCTTAGAGAATCAAATCTAGAAAGAATGCCAGATCTTACAACTACAGGACCTCAAACTCGCAACATGACCAGAATGAACAGAGGAATGCTAAGTAACACAGAGGAACCAATATCAACTTCTCAAGCACTAAAAAACTCACACTAGAAAGCAGCCATGGAATCTGAATATGCTTCACTCAAGAAGAATAAGACATGGGACTTAGTAAATCTACCTCCAAGAAAAAAATTAGTGGGGTGCAAATGGGTGTACAAAATCAAATACAAAGCAGATGGAACACTTGATAAATACAAAGCTCGACTAGTGGCCAAAGGGTATACTCAGACAGAGGGAATCGACTATGAAGAAACATTCGCACCAACAACTCGAATGACTACTATACGAACAGTTTGCGCTCTAGCAGCTCATCAAGGGTGGAAACTTCATCAGATGGATGTAAAAAGTGCATTCCTTAATGGTGACTTAGAGGAAGAAGTCTATATGACACAACCTGAAGGTTTTGTCATTCAAGGATAGGAAAATAAGGTATGCAAATTGAATAAATCTCTTTATGGCTTGAAACAAGCTCCTAGAGCATGGAACATCAAGATCAATAATCATCTACTACATCATAACTTCAATAGAAGTACAACAGATCCTAGTCTATATACCAAGAAGATTGGAAATAATATCTTGATTCTCATAGTATATGTTGATGACATAGTGATTACTGGAAGTTCAAAAAAGTTAATAAATGATATAAAAAAGGATCTAGAAAAGGCTTTTGAAATGATAGATCTAGGGCTAATGAACTACTACCTTGGGTTAGAGATTTATCAAGGAGAAGATAAAATAGTTATCACTCAATCAAAATATGCAAAAGCCCTTCTTGAAAAATACAGGATGATAGAGTGCAAGCCCAAAGATACACCAATGGAACAAGGAATTCAACTATCCAAAAATGATAAAACACCATTGATTTTAGCAACAATGTATCGACAGTTGATTGGAAGCCTTCTATACTTAACAAACAACCGACCAGACATAGCATTTGCAGTAAATTATCTTTCATGGTTCATGCAAGAACCAAGAGAAAGTCATTGGAAAGCTACGAAAAGAATATTACAATATATCAAGAAGACTACAGACTATGGACTAACTTATATGAAGGATGTCAAAGACTTTTATCTACAAGGATACTCAGATTCAGACTATGTTGGATCTATTGATGACAGGAAATCTACCTCAGGTTATGTCTTCTATCTCGGATCAGGGCCCATATCTTGGCACAACAAGAAACAACATACAGTAGCACAATCATCAACTAAAGCAGAATATAGAGCAACAAGAGATACAACCTGTGAAGCCCTATGGCTACAATACATACTATCTGACATGGGAATCAAATGAACTTCGACTATGATATTTTGTGATAATCAAGGAGTACTGAACCTGATCAAGAATCCAATCATACATGAAAGAACAAAGCATATTGAAGCTCAATGTCATTTCATCAGAGAACACTTCCAGAACAAGCACATCATCCTCAAGTATGTTCCTACAGAAGATCAACTAGCAGACATCTTTACAAAGGCACTCAAAAAATCAAGTTTCAAACCTTCAAAAATCATCTATGTGATTCAAGAGAACTTCATACCAAATAATGTAATACATGAGGGTGTTAGAAATAGAGTCTATTCCATCATTTGGGTTATGTAAATGTATCTTCCAAGGTACATACTTAGATTACTTTAGGGGCAAGTTATCTAGTTACTTCATGCAATGTAATAAATGCACAAGTGTCAATGTGCAAGTTGTACATGTGCAAGTTGTCCCTTGCATAGCTAGATAGAGTGTTTGCCAAGGAACCTATCTTCCTACATAAAGGGCCTCATACCCTTACTCGAATGTATCACTTCTATTCATTCAATAAGATGTTCTATTGCTTTGATATCTGTCTTCTGAAGTAATGAAATGCTGCTAAAGCCATCACCATAATTCTATGGGCTAGACACCAATTGTGGACATGGGTCTTAGCATGGGCCAGGTGTTATCTACTGAGGTGGGCCTCATATCTGACTCAAATCAAGTTTACCAGGAACTCATGGATAAAATTTTAGGTAGCCAAGATGGTGTAGGTAAAGTTTTGGATGGCCCTTTGGGAACCTTCTCCATATTTGGAGACAAGTTTGGTTATCAAAAAGTCTTATGTTACAATTATTTCAAACAATGCTTCAAAGACCCATCATTTGAAGTGCCTATTTGAGATCAATCCTATGCAAAACTCGTTATCAATGCCTACTAGGCTGGTTAAATTAACCATGGAAGAAGGTGAGAATTCCCTTGTTGGAAAATTCTTGGGGAACTCCAGACCATACCTTGACTCAATCCAAAGATGAGCGACCACAAAGTGGTCACCTAAATGATAGATGGACCTAATTGCTTTGTGTAGTGAACCCAATAGAGAAATATTGATTATAATGCTAGAATAATAAAAAGGAATCGCTTTTATTAAGGAATCGTTGTTGTATTGTATGGGGAACCCAACAATTAATTAATAATTATATTCTTCGATGCCTCAACTATACCAAATGAAATGCCTATTTCTACGAGTGTGAAGGTGTGATCAAAGGTCACAACCTTTGTGAAATAGAGAATGATTAAATAATTAACTAATAATGTGATTAGTATGGTGGTTAGGAGTAGAATCCTAACATGCCACCTTCCTTAAAAAGAGAATTGTCCTCAAATATCAAAGTAAGGAGCTTCATTGCTTGTTTTCCCAGTTGAATTTTTGCAACTTCTTGTATTGTTTTAATGTCACTTTTTCGAAGGCAAGGATATATTGAAGGTCGAAGCATTAGTGGGGGGTTTCTAGAAAGAATAGTAGAATATTCCTTAGGAGAATTGTGATGATGGTAGGCTTTTGCTTTAGCCGATTCTTCCTGTGTAGAATGAAGGGAAAATAAAGGTGCACTCACTCTTTTTCCTCCTTTCTAAATCAGGCTGCCTATACGATGAGAACTCACTATTGGCGATGAACTTGTGTGTAGTTATTTGAGAGTGTATGTCTTGCCTTCATTGTTTATTGCATGGATGTCTACCTCATCTTTTCGTGGTGCATCGAGCACTTCTTGCACATCGACCTCATTTCCTTCATTGTTATGATCAGGTGCTTTGGTCATGTCGTGCACATATTCCTCACCTTCTTCCTCTATGGAGTGACAAGGATCAACTATATTCAATAAATACAATGTTTGTGTAGCACAACAATGAAGGGGCCCAAATTACTCATCACAAGTATAGCAGAGGTCGTTCGCTCATCACTCCTCCATTTCTTGTAGGCTAAGGTACTTAACTGGAAAGGGTTTGTGTTTTGGAATAGTGTGCATGAATGTTGATTTATCAATAGGTTGCTCCCCATGTTGACGTTGAACATTGAATGTATCGTCGGCTAACAAGGCTAATCCAATGGCTTCCTGTAGGGTGCAAGGAGTGTACATCATGATATTCACTCTAATTTCTTCTTTCAATCCATTGATGAACCCACTTATGAGGACTGATTCATCCAACCCTGTGATGCAATTGGTGATATCCTGGAACTGAATTTTATATACCCTCACTGATGTGATTTGACGTAGGTGGGCAAGATTAAGTAGCAAAAGTAGGTTGGGGTCGTGATATATTCTTCCATCGGCCATTTCTTGCATCACTTCTTTCATTTCTTTTGAAACCTCTTTTGAGACCTCTTTCGCAATATCCTTTGCCACTTCTTGTGACCTTCGTCCTTTCTTCGATGCCGAAGTTTTCTAGTGACGCAAACCGTAGCCACCGGTGGGTAAAATTTATTTTAAACCTTAAGTTTATACTCTAATTTTATATGATTCCACCATTAACCTGTGTCTTTGCTGGAAAACTCTGCAAGCGACCAATTTTTTCGTGATTTCTTCAGATTTGATGTATATATATATATATATTTTTTAATCTGCGCTTGGTCGAATCACTCTGCTAGTCTTCAATAGCCATAGTTCCAAATTTTTTATAACTTCTCGCTTTTATTTTCTATTGGATTGGGTTACTGTTTCATCCTTTTGGTGAGGTAGAATCTGAAGAGACTATGACAACCTGTTTGTTCGCTGTAAAAAAAAAAATCTAGAGTTTATGTTCGCTTATTGCACTATCGTTGCGTTAGAACTCACAGTCGATGTCAGCAATTTATATTATGGTGGAGCTCTATTTTTTATTCCATTGTTAGTCTGTGTTATCACAGAGGAATACGATGCTATGAGGCAGACCTGTACTCACTTATGACAAGGTGGCACGTAAAGTGGAGATGGTGGCTTTGTGGGGAAAAAAAAATGGATTGAACTAGCTCTGATCCAGATGTAGTGAACCCAATAGAGAAAGATTGATTATAATGCTAGAATAATAAAAAGGAATCGTTGTTATTTAGGAATCGTTGTATTGTATGGGGAACCCAACAATTAATTAATAATTATACTCTTCGATGCCTCAACTATACCAAATGAAATGCCTATTTCTACGAGTGTGAAGGTGTGATCAAAGGTCACAACCTTTGTGAAAGAGAGAGTGATTAAATAATTAACTAATAATGTGATTAGTATGGTGGTTAGGAGTAGAATCCTAACACTTTTCCAAAAGGCTTCTTCCTCATTAGGCTTTTCATGTGGGAGGACTGTCAACATATCTTAGGAGGTGAACCATGGTTTTTTGGTTGAAGAAGTTTTTTTTGCGCAAATTGGGGACTAATTTTGATCCTAATACGCAAAAAATTAACATAGCTCTTATTTGGGTTTGGCTTCCTGACCTTCCTCTCCACTTTTGGCATGAAGTAGTCTTAAAATGGATTATGAAGATTTTGGGTGATCTTATCTCGATCTATTCCCAAACTAGATCCAGATCGTATGTGGTGTTTGCTCAAATGTGCATAATGATGGATTTGGATTCTAAGATCCCCAGTAATATAGAACTCTTGTTGAAGGTTAGATCTAGGGTTCAACCTCTAATATATAAAAATAAACCTCTATTTTGTGTAATCATGAACATGAGCAATTTAAATGCCTAAAATGAAGTCATAAGATTTCCTTTTCTCAAAAGGAAAATATCTATGAGGAGGAGATTGTATCAAAGGAGGAGAAGATAAGGGACAACCCAATTAGGAAGGAATCCAACTAATCCTCTATTCCTAAAATAAATATGGCCAGGGCCTCTACTTTGGATACCCCCACAAAGTCTCTTCATAATTCAGATTTAGAACCTATTCTTTCAAATTCGTTTGACTGTTTGATGACAAAAAAAACATCATTTGAGGATTCTATATTGTTGGGTGCATTAAGGGTTGCAAATCATTTTGAGTCTGGTTTAGCGACTCAAGGGGAAAAAACACTTGGCCCGAAAACTAGAGGCCAAGCAAGTAAAGTAAAAATTCTCAGAATTGGCTCTAAGCTCGAAAAAAATCCATTCAACCATCCCCAAACCAAAATATCAAGGGTGGAAGACAACATTGAATCCTTTGAGTTGGCTCTTAAATTGGTGAGTGGGAATCGATCAGGCTATTCCAAATTCAAATTCAAATTTTCAAAAATGTGTGGCCCTAGCCTATGATTTATAAGGATATGGTCTATTTATTGTCTTCCTTTAATGTTGATCGAATTCTTTTTTTTTTTCCTTATGTGATCTTCTTTAGCATTTCAAATTTTGAATCTCAACTTTATTATGATGTCTTATCCTAAGCCTACCGAATTTTTGGTAGAGTGTTGGTTTATTAGATGCTTGTATTAGTTTCCTGAAACTCTCTTGTAAGCTCTTTGAAGATTGTTTTTGGTAGTTCATGGGTTCCTTTTGTAATAGGTTAGGGGTGCCTTTCAAAACCCCTATTTTCCCACCTAATAAAAAAAAATGGGTTTAACCATAAGAAGGTTAATCATGGGCCATAGGGCTTATATAATATAATATTACAATAATTTTAATAAATTACACAATGAATGCCCTTCGGCCAATCAATATTACATTGCACAATGTCAACCTTGGCTATGAATCATATTACACTTTCAACACCTTCCCATAATATGAATTGAGGGGCCAAGGAGAGAAGGCATTAGCAACAATAATATATCCCCTCATAATGGATGCTTTATTGGGTCTCCACATTTTAAAGTAGACTCATATAAATACCCCTCATCATATAAAATTTGTTGCTGCAAAAATACTTCCTGCACATGAGTCTCCTAAGACTAGACTGTAGTCATCACTGCCACTACTAGACACTCCTATACATCCAAAAAACATTTCTACTAAGACTTCAAATGAATATTAAAGTCAAGATCACCACCTCCTTTAAATATATGCTCCTTTAATATTTCATAGTTGCATAAGGTATGACTTGAAGGCACAACCTTTACTTTTATGACATACATCATCTTATTTGAAGACTTTCTCTTACCCTTGGACCACTTGATTTTAGTCACCAAAAGAGGCTTTGCATGAACTTGCTTAAAAGAAGAGTTGTAACAAACTTCCAAGAGTACCTAGACAAGAAATAGAAGAAGGAGATCATGAAAGATTATATCTTCATGAATAAGTTAAATAAATCACCTAATGAAGAAATAGAGGTTGGTTAAAGTACATCTCGACTCATTTTTCTACAAGCCTCTAAAAGACTCAAAATTTGTTGTAACTATCACAAATCCATCTACATCTCCCAAAAAATCATGCCAAAGATTTTGAATACATAAAATATTATAATTGTTCCCTTTCAAGATATGACAATAGGGCCTGATGATTATTCCATACAATTCATCTCCTAACACTACAATAGATGTGTAAACTAATGTCACCAATGTGTAGAGATAAAAAAATTGTGTGATTTGAAAAAAAAAGGGGCTCAAAATGCTTCTATGTGCAAAAGTGATGGTCTTTGGAAGTTTTCCCTCCAAAATAAACCTAGAGCAATGTTTTTAAAAAACATCAATTTGTTTTAAAATTTCTTCTAATCTCTTTACAAGGAAAGCATAGCCTAGAGTAGGCATAAATTCTCCAAAAAAATTAGAATAATTGGAGAAAGAATTTTTTTGAAGGTACTTATGAAGCTTTGAGAAGTAATTCATCGTAGAAGTCAAAAGAAATATTAGAGGTTTTGAAAAAAAAATTTGCATGACCAAGTGAGGATGCTCTATACCCACTCCGATACCATGTCATAATTTACAATATTTTCGAAAAACAAATAGAAGCAATACATCCACTCAAATCTTATATGAAAAGTGTAAAAGGATGAAGGAAAGGAAAATAGACATAGAGATTTGGGGTACCCGTAGACACCATAAATAATCATTGCATTATCCATAGATAATAGTGATAACACTTCGATGATAAAAATGAGGAGTAAGGGTATTTGTACCAGTATAGAAACCCTAATTACTTGAAATATTTTAACCTAGTTCTATATAACAAGAGGTATTAAGGTGAATTACAAGTTATAAAGCGAGTTTAACTAGAAAAAGGTTAAAAATGACCCATAGGGTCAATGCTTTGCACAATGAATGCCCTTAGGTCTATCAATATTGCATCATACAATATTGACCTTGACTATGAATCATATTACACTTTCAATATTGATTATAGAAATATAGAGATTTGATGAAGATGATAAATATCTTTGATAGTTTTACAAAAGAAGAATATATTTGATAGAAATGTAATAAGATAAATGTAATATTCTTTTACTTTAATTTAAATGGTCCCTAATAGAACCCACACGTAGCGTATTTAAAAAACAAATAGCATCATCCGACTAAAATCCAATTTTCCTTTGGATGTTTTGAAATGTGATTAAAAAATCTACTTAAATAATATGCACATATACAATAAAATAATACTTTTTATAGAAATTGTTGATATTATGCTTCTTAATTAAATTTTGATTTATGGGTTTTTGATAATATTCCTTTAAAGATGTTTTTTTTCCATCAGATACATGGAAAATGGACTATGCCCATATTCCATCATGACCACACTATCAATATATTTCAACTAAGCACATAGTTGTATTTTTTTTTTACTTGATAATAAGGGATTGTATTCGAGTCCCCCACCCTTGAAAAATTACATCTCTTCTTTAGAGCTTGAGATTTTACAAAAATATAGACTTCTCATCTCAATTGAGATGCTATAGCTAGAAACCTACATCATTTTACATAAAATATCTGAATTCTTGATTTTTATTTTCTGGATCTTTTCAAATTTTTGTATTACTACAATTACTCCATAATTTAGCATCTTTCTTGACATTTTCCTATAGAAATATTCACAATGCCAAAACTTCACCTCTACAATCTATGCCTTGCATCTTAGTAGAGTAATATTTCCAAAACATCGCACTATCATAGTCCGCTTTACCAAGTCTAGATTGCTAGTTTCCTTCCTGAAACACAAGTGCAACCACACAAATTATAATAAATAGTCTAAATGAAAACACATTACTATTACAAAATAAAACAAATATTACTAATGGAATACATTAAAGTAAATCTTAATCATTAATTGATTTAGGCAATCAACATTTTTTTGTGAGCTTCAACTAAACTTTCTACTTCCTCTAACCATGGAAAGGAGAATTTAACTTCACGATCCTCAATAAAAACCCCTCTATTGGCTAGCTTATTTGTACATTTGTTTCATTCTCTTAATATATGTGTAAACCTGATTTCTTCAAACTCTTTAGCAAGATCTTGAATTTCCACAATTATATCTTGTATGTTCCATGGAGCCTTTGCTTTCCTCAAAATTGCATTTATTACTATGAGAGAATCACCAACCATCCATACTCTATTTCATTTCATTTTTTTACATATTTTAACCATTCTAATGTTGCCCAAGCTTCAGCTTAATTATTTGTATTAAATTCACTATTGAAAACATAATGAGACAAAATATCTCCTCTATTATTTCTAATTATTCCTCCTCCTTCAGTTGGTCCTGAATTTCCTTTAGATGCTCCATCAAAATTCAATTTAACCCACTCCACATTTGGTGGTTTCCACTTTATATTCTTTGCATTCTTTTTGCTTCTCTTGTACCCAATATCATAATCCCATTTAATGACTTGACTCCATCTATCAAGACTCTCTACTTCATGAGCACCATATCATATTTGGCCTTGGCTTAAACAATATTAGATTACACAAATTTCAATATCCCTCTAACTATGATGATAGGTCCAAGGAGAGAAGGTATTAGAGGTAATACCTCCCCCCATAATAGATGCTCTAGCGGACCTTTGTTGTTCCTCCTTTGCCCTCAACTTCATCATAAAAAAAAATTCTCTAGCTCTCAATAATTATGTCTTAATATTCTTTATCCTTATAACACAATTCTTGATGGAGTGTCCTTCCCTTTTACAATACTTGCAAGTGTTTTACCTTTTTGGAACCTTAGACTGTCTCTTAGGCACTAAGTCTTAGATTCCATTGATTTAAAGTCTTTTGTATGATCTTGTGTATGATAAAGATCTCCGCAATTCTTCATTGCCATTTCATAATAGATTTGAAGCTTGAAAAGACCTTCAAGAGAGATGGGTTGTGGTCCTTTGATAATCATAGCATTCACATAAAGAAATAAGCCAATTGTATGAAAATAAGGAGAAATATTAGAATTAATAGATTTTACATACTCTTCATCTTTGTTTACCTTGAATTTTTTTATAGCTAGGTCAACTTTTAAAGTTTTGAAGTGAGATATATAGTCTTTGATAGTACTAAAATCTAGAATTTTGAGATTGGAGAGATCTATCTCTATTCTATTAACTTCACTAGTACTTAATTTTCCATAGACATCTTTCAAGGTAGTCCACACACCAACAAGATCAAATTTTCTCTCTAATTTGAAAAAGTACATCTAGTTCCACTAACATGAAGAAAAGTCCAAGAGCTTCCTCCTTTCTCTCATTGAGTTCATGATCGTTGATACCTTCTAACTCATTATTGAATATGAGCTAGAGATTATTGCTTCTAAGTAATCCTACCATTTTAACTAACCAATTGCTATAATTTCATCCATTAAGACATGTAACAGACCCTAAGGAATCCATTTTGTACAAAAAAACCTAAAAATTGTATAATAGGTCCATAAACTGATATCACCACTATGTAGAACTTGAAAATATGCAATTTTGAAAAAATGGGCTCCAACTGCTTCCATATGCAAAAGTTATGACCTCTAGAATATTTGGTTGAATTAGCACTTAAATAAAATAAAATCAAATGCCAAACCTTAGAAAACATTCACTAAATTAGCATTAAATGCCAAACCTTAGAAAACATTCACTAAATTAGCTATTGTGACATGTCACCACTAGATTGGTTGCTATGTATATAAATTTATGTTTGACACTTGGTCTAATGTGATTGGTGGATTAAACTCATATATATATATATATATATATATGAATAAGTTTAGGAACCAATGGGGCTAGAACCTGGTACCTTGCCCAAGATAGTGGGTAATCTTACCACTGTGTCATCGACATTCTTTGAGGTTGAAAGTCAACTTTGTTAATTTGAATAACATGTTGAGCCACAAACCTTAGCAAAAAAGGAGCATTTGTGCTTGTGTGAAGTTTAACTTGAGATATCCCACCTTAAATCCAATAGACCAACCACTCTACCATGTAATGTTTTGGGTTTAAAAAAGGAGCTTCCACATCAAGGCACATACGCCATGCTATTCAGAGGGAAAAGATACCAAAAATTCATTGCATGTATTTGAACCACAAACTTGAGGGATGCTAGAGAGTGACCCAACCATTATGCTATCTAAGTAGATGAGTGAAGAGACTAGGGCAATTTTCTTTATAGAGTGCAAATTGTAAAGCCATATAAAACTACTATTGGCAATTCAATCTGGAAACATTCCCTATGATAAGATTTGATCCTTTCAATGCACCACTCCCTATTTGGCATATGGGAGGAGGAAGAAATCACCTAAAAAAAACATTCAAATCTATCAAGATAAGATCAAGCTCCCTCATAGTCTTCAAGAACATGATTTGGTTGTTGTGTTGTTCATGTTAGCATGCCACTTCTATGTCTACATCGATGGACAAGCATCACCTAGTTGGATGTGAAGAGAATTTACAGAAACATATTCTAGAAATAATGCAGAAATAATAACTAAGGAAATAATGACACCATTCAATGCACATATAACACACAAGATTTACCCTAGTTCACCCAATTTGGGCTAGTCCAGCAAACAAGAGTCTATCCTCCTTGATATATTATTCTCTCTCTTGTCCCTAAAACGGGACATTACAATAATTATATAAGGAAACTCATACAACCCTAAACCACCAAGTGGTATTAGGGTACCGTGGATACAACACTATGGGCTAAACCACCCACACCCACTAACCACCCACCAACCGTTGGAATCTCGGGGGTCGCTCCAAAAGTATCAATAAAAGTAGGTGAAAAGTAGCGATAAAAGTAGGTGAAAATTTTGATGTCGGCTTTGTCGGCTTCAATCGCTTTCACCGTATCTGAGGGCGTCCCCCTACGCACCCCGAGCCATCACCTATTACGTAATCACCTTTACCATAGTCAGGGGTCCTTGGGGGCCTCCGGCCCCCCCGGACCCCCCCTACCCATCGTCTTTTGTGCTGTAGTGCCTATCGTACAATTCTTTTCTGGAAAAGAATGAGACACATCCAACATTATCCCACTTGTTGAATACTTTTCCAGACCCATTTTAGTTGTACAGAATCTAAACTTTTCAGTGCTTACAGCCTTGGTTAAAGCATCTGCAACATTTTCCTTGGTGTCTACCTTTTCTAGCAACACTTTCTTCTGTTCAAGCATGTCCCTGCAGAAATGGAACTTTGTATCAATGTGCTTCGTCCTTGAATGGTAAGCAGGGTTCTTTGCCAAAAATATGGCACTCTGACTATCACAGTTTATCTTCACAGCTCCTTGAAAGAACCCAATTTCAGCACATAGTCTTTGCAGCCATACAACTTCCTTACTTGCATCAGTGGCTGCCATATACTCAGCTTCAGTAGTTGATAGAGCAACAATAGTCTGCCTCTTGCTCATCTAACTAATGGCCTCTCCGAACAAATTGAATACATAAGCACTAGTAGATCTTCTCCTATCCAGATCTCCAGCCCAATCTGCATCAACAAACCCTTCTATATCCAATTGTCTATTTTCTTTACCTGTACCCTCATAGCAGATTGTAAAATCATAGGTGCCATGCAAATATCGAAAAACCCTTTTCACAGCAGTCCAATGCTCTTTACCAGGTTTAGACATATATCTACTCAAGACTCCCACTGCATGGGAAATTTCTGCTCTAGTACAAACCATGGCATACATTAAACTACCTCCAACATTTGCATAAGGAAAATGTGACATTTCCTCTACCTCTTCTTCTGTTTTTGGACATTGTTCAATAGACAAATTTTCACCTAAAGAAATAGGTACCTTCATCGGTTTGCAATCCTGCATATTGAACCTTTTCAAAACTGTCTCAACATACTTTTTCTGATCCAACCACAACTTTCTGTTAGAGCGATCTCTTTTTATTTGCATACCCAATATAAAATTTGCGAGGCCAAGATCCTTCATGTCAAACTGCGATGCCAATCGAGACTTTACTTCCCGACCAGTTTCTTGCCATTTCCAATTAGTAACATGTCATCAACATAAAGAACTATAATGACAATTACATTACCAATTTTCTTTGAATACACACAAGTGATCGGCATTGCTACGAACAAAACCAATTCCTAAAACATAAGTATCAAATTTTTGGTACCACATTCTAGGTGATTGTTTCAGTCCATACAATGATTTCTTTAACTTACATACCGGATCCTCCTTTCCTGCAACAGTGAAACCTTTAGGCTGCCTCATATAGATTTCTTCCTCCAAATCTCCATGAAGGAATGCAGTTTTCACATCCATATGTTCTATTTCAATATCAAATGCAGCAGCCACAACTAACATAAATCTAATTGATGTTATCTTTGCAACGGGAGAAAAAACTTCACCATAATCAATTCCTTCAACTTGGGAAAAACCTTTAGCAACCAGGCGAGCTTTATATTTCTCCACTTAACCTTCAACATTCTGCTTTTTCTTAAAGATCCACTTGCGACCTATTGCTTTCCTACCACTTGGTAATTTCACTAAATCCCATGTTCTGTTCTTTTTCATGGACATCATTTTCTCATCCATGGCCTCTTCCCAATGGTTTGCCTCTCTAGAATTAATAGCTTCTCTAACTGTTCTAGGATCTTCATCAGTAATAGATAGTACAAAAGAAGTAGGAAAAGCAGATGGACTATACCTTTTAGGTTGCCTCCTTTCCCGTGTTGATCTCCTTACCACAGGTGTATGAACCTCTTCTTCATCCTCTTCTAGATCCTCACTTGTATGCTCCTCTTCCATATCCTCATATGTATGCTCCTCTTCCAGATCCTTTACTGTCTGATAGTTTTCCATGAGATCAAATTGGACCGTTCCAGGTTCCTCTTCTGTAACTATCTTCCTGGAATCACTGATCATCTCCCTAAACACCACATCTCTACTATACACTCGTACTTTTAGTTTTTGGATTCCAAAGCTTATATCCTTTAACACCATCTTTATAACCAATAAATATACATTTAACGACCTTATTATCTAGCTTACTTCTTTTCTCCTTTGGAATATGCATGTATGCATCACAGCCAAAAACTCTAAGATGTGAAATAGATGGTTTCTTACCAAATAGAGCTTCAAATGGAGTTTGATCTGGCAATGCTGATGTAGGTGACCAATTTCGCAAGTAGCATGCTGCACTCATTACTTCTGCCCAAAATTCCTATGCCAAACCTGCACCACTGAGCATACTTCTAGACTTCTCCATCAGTGATCTGTTCAACCTCTCTGCAACTCCATTCTATTGAGGTGTATATGGAGTAGTCTTCTGTCTTGCAATACCACATTGCTTACAAAATTTCTCAAATATATTAGAACAATATTCCCCTCCATTATCAGACCTCAACACCTTAATCCTTTTATTAGTTTGATTCTCAACAAGTGCTTTAAATTCCTTAAATTTTTCAAACACTTCATCTTTGCTCTTAAGAAAGTAAATCCATGCATATCTTGAAAAATCATCAACAAAGGAAGCATAATACCATGATTTTCCAAGAGATGGCATAGGAACAAGACCAAAAATATTACTGTGGATCAAATCTAGTACCCCACTAGATCTTGTGGCACCAGATGGAAAACTAACCCGATTCTGTTTACCATAAATACAATGTTCATAGAACTTGAAAGACATTGAGTAATTAGGGATACCATGAACCATACCTTTTGTGTATAGGGTACGTAATCCCTTTTCTCCAATATGTCCCATCCTTTGATGCCAGAGTGTTGAGCTTTTATCATAATCAACCTCAGGAACAATTGAGCTATTGCACTCATTTGTCATAGTGCTTCCCAATAGCTTATACAATGTTCCAATCCGAACTCCCCTTGCCAACACCATTGATCCATGAACCATTTTGCATGAATCCTTGCCAAAATTGACATTCACTACTGCATCGGCCATTTTGCTTATCGAAATCAAATTTTTAGCAAGTCTCGGGATATGCATCACACCTGGTAGGGTCTTAACCCTACCATCCTGCAACAAAATTTTCACTCTTCCACGACCCATGATTCTGAGTGGTGAATCATCTCCCAATAGTACCTCCCCTCCATCATATCTTTCATATTCACTGAACCACCCTCTATGAGGAGTCATATGAAAAGAGGCACCAGTATCAATCAACCAATCATTTTTATATGATCATGTGGAGCACGATGAGCAGGATGCCAGATATACATCCCCTGCTTCATCAATGGATTTATTCATCTCTGTGGAAGTTGATTCATCAAAATTTTTTCCAGACTCAACTTTCTTTGATCTGCAATCCTTCTTCATATGACCAGGCTTGCCACAATTCCAACATTTTCTCTCAAACTTCCCCCGAGACTTGGATCTACCTTTAGACTTAGACCTATCACCATATCTAGATTTTTCCTTCTCCTTGGCACACCCTCTCACTGTTAGGGCTTCCTTAGATGTGCCCTCCATGGCTTTTCTCCTCATATCCTCAGATAATAGAGATGCCACTATATCTTCAAACTTCAATGTATATGAAGTTGTACTACCAATTGCTACTACTAAGTTATCCCATGAATGTGGTAAAGAGCATAACAAAGTAATGCATTTATCTTCCTCACTCAACTTAATTTCTACGAGATGTTAGTTGAATTACCACTCGTATTGAATGCATTTAGATGATCTGCAACCAAATCCCCGTCATGAATCCTAAGATTGTACAGTTTCTTTCTGAGGAATAATTTGTTCACTAGGGACTTCGATTGATACAAAGCCCCTAACCTCTCCCAGAGATCCTTTGTTGTAGCTTCTCCCAAAACATTGATGAGCACCGAATCTACAAGACACAGTCGAATCAGACTCCTTGCTTTTTCGATTCATCTTCTCCCAATCTTCATCAGAAGTACCCGTAGGTTTTGTTGTTTTTGAAATAGCAGCCCACTGATCTCTGTCCATGAGCATATCTTCCATCTTTAACTTCCATAGCTCAAAACTTTTTTCGTCAAATTTCTTGATCTCTATCCTTGAATGATTTCCTGACATTTTTCCTTCAAACTCCTTCTGTGTAACTCCCACTCCAGAATAGGTTTCCTCTCACTCCTAGAAACCCTAGATCTTCTTCAAATGGATTTAAACCCTAGCAATAAAGGCGTCCCCCTATGGCTAATGACTTGGCTTTGATACCAAATGAAGAGAATTTACAGAAACATATTCTATAAATAATGCAAAAATAATAACTAAGGAAATAATGACACCATTCAATGCACATATAACACACAAGATTTACCCTGGTTCACCCAATTTGGGCTAGTCTAGCAAACAAGAGTCTATCCTCCTTGATATATTATTCTCTCTCTTGTCCCTAAAATGGGACATTACAATAATTATATAAGGAAACTCATACAACCCTAAACCACCAAGTGGTATTAGGGTACCGTGGATACAACACCGTGGGCTAAACCACCCACACCCACTAACCACCCACCAACTATGGGAATCCCAGGGGTCGCTCCAAAAGTAGCGATAAAAGTAGGTGAAAAGTAGCGATAAAAGTAGGTGAAAATTTTGGCGTCGGCTTCACCGACTTCAATTGCTTTCATCGTATCTGAGGGCGTCGCCATACGCACCCCGAGCCATCACCTATTACGTAATCACCTTTACCATAGTCGGGGTCCTTGGGGGCCTCCCGCCCCCCGGACCCCCCCTACCCGTCGTCTTTTACGCTATAGTGCCTATCGTACAATTCTTTTTCGGCAAAGAATGAGACACATCCAACAGGATGGAAGCACATGATTTTGCATATCGACGATATATGAAATGAAACCAAATGTAATGGTACCTTCAAAACCATTATTTCCCTAAAAGAGAAAGTGGGAGGGATTAGAACATTGGATGTTGGATTAGACCTAATGCTTGAACATAGGAGGCACCTCCATTTAATTGATGTCAAACCAGAAAATGGTATTATGACTTGGTCAAAAATGAGGTATGACATATTGGAGAGACTGGATAGATTCATGATCTTGGATGAGCTCCTCTCACATGGAACCATCCCAAAAGAGAAAACTCCCAATAATGCTAGTTTCGATAATTGGTCTATCTTGATGAAACTTTCAAAACCTAGTTGCAACTACACTCCTTTCATATTCTAGCTTATGTGGCTTTGAGATAGTACTTTCAAACCTATGGTCCAGTAGTGGTGGATGGAAGGTAAGCCAAGATTTGGCAGTAAAATGTATTGTTTTATGAAGAGACTGTAGTATTTAAAAATCAAAACCAAGGCATGGAAATGGTAGGAGTTTGGGAATATAAAGAAAAAAATGTAGAGTTGGATCTTCAACTAGAATAAATGAATGAGAAAAATCATGTTATGGGTCTCTTAGAGAGTCCAAGCAAGATAGAAATAAAATTAGCCACTGATTTGGAGGAATGGAAGAAATGGGAGGAGTTGTTATGGAAGAAAAAATCTAGAATTTAGTGGCTACAAGAAAGGGACAGGAATACAAATTTCTTCCATACATCTCTTCTATCAAGAAGGGCTTCTAATTTAAATTCATCCTTAAAAATAGATATGGATGAATGATGGTATGAAGACTATTGTTGTTGATTACTTTGCAAAAATTTTCTCAGTAGCTCCTTTGGATCTAAGAGCTCAACAAGAAGTCCTATAGGAAATTCCTTCACTTATCATAGAAGAAGATAATTTAGTCTTGATAGGTGTTGTTACTATTAAGGAACTATAGGAAGTGGTATTCAAAATGAAAAAAGGAAAACACCTAGACCGGATGGATTTCCCATTGAATTCTTTAAAGAAATTTAGGATTTACTAAAATAGGATCTTTTTGAGATGGTAAAGGACACAAAGAAGGTCAAGGAAAGTAATAAAACAAGCATGGTGCTCATCCCTAAGTCTTAGGATGTGAAACAAATTTTTGGGTTCATATCGATAACACTCTATAATATACTTCTTAAAATTATTATAAAGACATTGGCAAACAAATTGAAACCTCTACTCCATAATATAATTTCTCCAAAGCAAGGAGGTTTTATGCGAGGAAGGCAAATTGTATATGAGATAGTATTGGCTCAAGTTGCTTTACATTCTATGTAGGCACAAATCTCCCCATATATGTTTATTTGATTGGACTTGTCCAAGGCATATGATAGAGTAGACTGGAGCTTTCTTCTTAGGGTGTTGAATCAATTTGTTTTTCACAAGACTAGATAAAGTGGAAGGTTGCATTTATTTAGTCTCCTACTCAATGCTTATCAACAGGATCCCATCCCCTTTGTTTAAATATTCTAGAGGCATTAGGCAAGGTGATCCTCTATATCCTTACATGTTTATTATTTAGGCAGAATGTTTGGGATGAATTATTCAGTCGATTAATGAAGATAAATTAAATATTATCTTTTTCCATTGATTAGTCTGTCAAGAAACCATGATTTAGATGTCCTGTGTTTCAAAAGAGTCTATCTTCCAACTACCTATTTAGGAATCACACTCAAAACCATAAGGCAAAAGGAGTGGTCATAGTATATAGATAGAATAAAATAAAAACTGGAAATTGGACTAATATATGGTTGTCTTCATGAGGCAAAATTACCTTGGTCAAATCGATGCTTCAATCCATCCCTATATATGTCTCCTCAGTCCTAGATATACCTAAAGTAGTTTTGAGGGAGCTAGATAAAATAAACTAGATATTCCTATGGAGTGGAGCAAAAGTAGAGAGGAAGTGGGCACTAGTGATATGGGATCGATTATGACTCATAAAAATAGGAGAATTGAGATTCAAATCATCTATTAGAAATAACAAAGCATTAGCATCCAAATTGTATTAGAGGTTACTCAATTCTCCTAATGCACTTTGGGCCCAAAACTTGAGAGCCAAGTATGCTTAAACAAGATGCTAGCATAATTTATTAGATACCAACTAGCCAACAAAGGTTCTCTAATCCTTTCAATATTGAGAATAAGAGAATAGATGATAAATAAACAACTATTTTGGATCATCAACAATGGATGACAAGCCAACTTTTGGACTAATGCATGACATGGACACCCTCCATTAACTCAACAAATTTTTGAATGGAAGCTACTCATGGAACAATTACATAGAGAGAATTGGGAAAGGCATCTCAAAATTACAGGAATAATGCAAGTAATGTTGAATTGGAAAGAAAGTGGATTCCAACCATAGAGTGGCCTATAGTAGCTTTAGAGACACAAAGAAAAAATATTCAGAACATTCTTCATATGAGATCACTTTCATGGTCTCAGGCAAAGGACTTGCTTAGGTGGGGAACCAAATCCATGGGAGATTATACTCTTCTTTGTGTTATACCAATGTTAATCCTCTCCAAGATATTTTTTTTCTAATTATGGCAACAATCAATTTGACCTAAAGTGAGATTTTCATATGGGTTCTATTCCATAAGAGGATCCTCATTGGTGATTAACTAATGAAAAAAGGTGTTTGTGGTCCATACAAATGTAAAATGTGTTATGCGGAATAAGAGACTATGAACCACCTATTCCTTTCCTATTCCATAGCTATCAAACTATGGAAGATGATGGCTACCATGCTCATATCAAATTATATAGTTTCACCTCCTTTGAGTAGATATGGTATACTTGGTTGCAGATGGATAATATGAATAGATATATGGAGATAGTATGGTTCGAAATGACACTTCTATTGTGGAATCTATGGAAAGAAAGGAATATCAAGATCTTCAAACACTCTCATCAAGATACTCATTACACATGGCATAGGACCCTAGCTAGTCTTAAAGAAAAAATATAATATGTAATAATACCTCAAAATACAAACCAAGTATGGGATCATATTTTACATAAGTTGAGAATTACCTCAGATGATTGCAAGAAAAAAATACTCAAGAAAGTAAATATCAGGTATAGAGGGATGGTCATTGGCAAGCCCCTCTAAATGGTACTGTAAAATTAATACAGATGGGGCATCAAGAGGAAATCTAGGGAGAGCTAGCATAGGGGGTATATAGAGACTTTTAGATAGTCACCCTATCTTCATCTTTGTAGATACTTTGGGCATCCTATCAAACAAATTAGCTAAGGCTTATGCTATTCTTCAAGGGCTACAAGAGTTAACTAAATTTGGATGGAATATGATATAGGTGGAATGAAATTCATAAATGATTATCAACCAATTGAAGGACCCCACAAGAAATACATCCTTTAATTATTACAAAGAGTGTTGGAGAAAATAGGTAGTCTATAAACCAAATTTACTATAGTTGAATATATATATGCTCCACATGATCAAAACAGGACTGTGAATATAATGATAAATTGGGTGTTATACCAAAAAATTCTTACATGTTATAAATACCCTCTAAATGGTGAACACAACAAATCAGGGAATATATTTTCTCTATTTTAAGTCTTGATGCTGATAACATTGACAAGTGCACTTAATGTATTTAAATAAATTAGTAGAATTACTTATAAATACAATTGTTTATTGCATTCAGAATATTAATATCAATCATCTATAAAATGATGGCTAAAAGCCTTGTATTCTTAAAAGGGTAGGAGATGTAAAATGGTGGCTAAAATATCTTTTTGCCTAAAGGGAAAGGAGATGTAAATTACTTGTTTAATTTAAAATAATAGAAAGTATTTTTACTTAAAAAAATTACAAAATTAAAAAAAAACTTGAAGAAACTTGACATGCTACCTTCAACAACTATTGTGACAAATTCTTCCTTTCATTTATGAGTGAAGCTACTTCAGATCTTGCTCTAATACCATGCCCAAATTTACAATATTTTTCCAAAAACTTCCAAACCATGCATTCACCATAATCATATATCAAAAAGAATAAAAGAGAATTAAAAGATAGCAATAATAAACAATGAAAAATAAATGAAGGGAGATAACAAAAAGTAGAAGGTGGGTGCACGTGGGAACTCCAATATATCACATTTTATTCATGCTTATTAATACAAATGGATCCTCATTGAGAGGTATTTATAGTGATACCAAATCCCTAATTGGAGGTTAACCTTAGGCCAACATTAACTTAACCTTGAGGTTAACCTTACAATAAAATAATAATAAATTACCCTTTAAGTGAGGTTATCCATAAAGGTGGATTAACCAATACCACTAAGGGTGAAATATGAAATGAGCTCATAGGCTTCCATAATCACATGCCCATAGGCTACATGAATATCGCTCATAAGCACCATATCACACATTTGGATTTGGTCTAAACAAGATTAGATTACATAAATTTCAACACTATGGCCTCGTGTATGTTAAAAACTACTTGAGATTATTTTTAAATAAGCTAAATGTGGCTTATACAAGAGGCCACACCCATCAAAAGACCAAAATATTATATTTATTATTAGGTTAATGTTGGTCACAAATCTGCCTAGTCATATAAAATGCACCCTAGACCCGGAAAACATTGAAAGGCCAAGAGAAAGAGAAGTCTCCCAGGCTAATCTCTAGAGAGGGCTGGCTCCCAAACTAATCTAAACTTGTTTGAAGATAAGGGTGCGGGAAAGAAATGGAAAATGCAGAAAGAAAGGGAAATAATAGAAAGAGATGGAAATATGGCTGAAGCCGATAGTGGATAGGGAGAACAACCTCAGATAGCAAATAACCTCAACTAGATCCTGAAGATAAGCAACAACTAATTCTTAGAATGCATATATAGACATTGGATCAAACATTGACCATAAGTTCGCCTTCAATTATACTTCAAATGTTCAAATGAAAATATAGCCAAATTCAGAATAGCAGAATTCAACTAATATTTTAACACTAGACTAAACAGAAGTGAATCACATAGAAAGCATCACATGAACAACAGTTTGGATCACCAACTCAAAAGACACTAAGAATAGAGCAAAATGCACTTAGGATTTTTGCTTCAATTTTTGCAAAAAGGTCCTCCTTCCCTTTTCTGGAGATTTACATTGGTATTTATAGAGGTCTTCCCTCTCCCTTTTGCATCACATCATTTAAAACATAAAACAGATTTCAAAGAGGAGATCCGCAAAATCTGCACTTGAAAAGATAAACAATCCCCCTTAGAGAAAACACGTTCCCTGCTTTTATGGATCAAAACTGAAAATCAAACAGAAACAAGGGACCAGATTTCTCCATTAAATTACAGTTCTTGGAGCATGCTTGAAGCATTAGGAGATCACAAACAAGAGCTTTTAATACTCGAGGCATATTTAATTTTGGTGGCTTCGAGACCAAACTGATTTAACATGATCCCCCGTCTTGCGCACATAGGTAAACAAGAAAGCATTTAATCTTGGAACCTATTTCACCACGATATCAAAATTAGTTGGAGAGCTTTTAAAACGATACTTTGTTTGATCCTTATCTTCTCCTCACATTCTTCTATGCAATTTTGAAGGAAAATGCGGACAGAACTTTATCGGGCCTTTGTTGTTGCTTATGTCGCGAAAATGTGACAGGTCGCAAAAATGCAACATGTCACGAAATCGCGACATTTTCAACTTACTACCTTTTGCTGTTACCACCAGTCACAAAAATGTGGCATGTCACGATATCGTGACATCTTCTCTTCATTTAGCTTTCTCTTCTTGTTCTTTCATGAAAACATGACAATTCGCGATATCGCGACATGTCACGAAATCGCAACATTTTCCTCTGTTTGGCTTTTTCGCTGCTCCTTGTCACAAAAATGAAACATGTCACGAAATCGTGACATCTTCCTCTTGCGCTGTCTTTTTCGCTTCCTCACCATGAAATCACGACATGTTGCGAAATCATGACATGTTGCGAAATCACTATAATTTCTTCCTTCTGGCTCCTTTTCTGCTTTATACCCACGAAAATGCGATAGGTCGTGAAATCGCGACGTCCTTCTTCATTTGGCTTTGTCTCCATAATATATCATGAAATCGTGACAATTTTTTGTCTTCTTGTACTTTGCTGCTTTTCGGTCACGAAAATTCGACATGTTGCGAAATCGCGACATTCCATACTATGTGGCTACTTTCGCACTTTCTCCTCGCAAAATCATGACATGTTGCGAAATCGTGATAATTTTCACCTACCTGGCTTCATTTCCAAAAATGTGGCGAAATCATGACATCTTTCTCCCGCTTGGATCTTTCGTCGTGTTTAGCCACGAAAATGTGACATGTCGCGATATCGTGACATTTTTCCTTAGCGCTCCTCTTTGTTGCTTTATGTCGCGATATTGTGACATTTTCCCTTCACTTTGCTTTGTTGCCACTACAGGTCGCGAAAATGTGACATGTCACGATATCATGACAACTTTCACTTTACTGCTCCCTCACCGCAACAAGTCACGAAAATGCGACATGTTGCGACAATTTTGCCATTACTGCTTCCTTTGCTATTTTTTAGCGCGAAAACATGACATTTTCTATACTTAGTTGTTTTCTGCATCGGACACCATGAAAACGTGATAGGTCATGAAAATGCGACATGTCGCGACATCTTTTACTTACTTTGCTTTAACACAAAACTTGTAGAGATTTTTTGTAGAAAATACGAACATCTTTGTATTATTCTGCAGGCATTTAAATAAGGTTTACAATGGCTGAAAATAGTACCGGCTGGCGAAACTGTTACGAAGTTGTAACAGTGCAACTGCAGAATGCTAAATAATGTAATACAGCTAAAATATGCTAAATAGTACGCTAACATCCCCCTTTATTACATTATTTGGGTAATGTAATAACTAATAGCTATACTAGACTACTAACATCCCCTTACATTATTTTGCAATACAAAGTGAGTTGCGAAACAATTCAAATTTGACACGTCCAAGTGCCTTAGTGAAAATGTCCGCAACTTGAGCATCGGTGGGAATGTGCTCGAAGCTGAATTCGGTGCTTTGGAACTTCCTCTCGAATGAAATGACATTGTGTGTCAATGTGCTTTGTTTTTTCATGATGGACTCGGATTCTTGACGAGGTTCGTAACACCCCGATTGTCGCAAAACAAGTGTATTGGAGATTTTGATGGATGGCCCATACTTGTCGAATGCGACGTAACCATATCACTTCGCACACAGCCTTCACGTGCGGCGCGATATTCTCGCCTCTCGTTGAAGAAATAGCAACCACCTGTTGCTTCTTGTCGTGCCAAGAGACTGACCAGATCCCAGATGAAAAATGTATCCAGAAGTTGACTTGCGATCATCAAATGATCCGGCATAGTCGGAGTCCGTGTATCCTTGCAAGAAGAATTTGTTGTTCCTCTTGTATTCTAGGCCATATTCTATAGTACCACGGACATAGTGAAGAACACGTTTTGCTGCTTTCCAATGAGTAGTCTTAGGCTCCCGCATGAACCTTGAAAGATAGTTTACAGCAAATACGAGATCTGGCCTAGTATTGGTCAGATATATGAGACTCCCAATCAACTGTCGATAGAGAGTGCCATCTACCTGAGGTGAGTCATCATATCGCGATAACTGAAGTCCATTCTCCATAGGAGTTGCCATTGGCTTGCAGTTAGTCATGCGATATTTATCGAGCAATGTCTTGGCATACTTTTTCTGAGACACTTTGATGGAGTGCTCCTTCTGGCTGAATTCCAGACCAAGACAGTAATGGAGAAGTCCGAGATCTGTCATCTCAAAATATTTGCACAAGTTTCTTTTGACAGGAGAGATCATATCTTCCGAACTCCCCGTAATGAGCAGATCATCCACATAGAGTACAAGCAACACTATCTCGTAACCCTGTTTCTTGAAATAGAGGTTTGCATCCGACTGGACATCTCTTAAATCCATGCTCGCATTAGGTGATTGTCCATTTTTATATACCAAGCTCGAGGAGCTTGTTTCGGACCATACAAGGATTTGACCAATTTGCAAACTTTCTCGCCGTTGGCCTTCCACTTCAAATCCTTCAAGCTGAGTCATATAGACTTCTTCTTGGAGATCACCATTAAGAAAGGCACTTTTGACATCCATTTGGTGAACTTTCCACCCATATTGTGCTGCCATAGCACACATAACCCGAATTGTGGTCATCCGAGCAATAGGTGCAAAAGTTTCTTCATAGTCGATGCCTTCCTTTTGAGCATAGCCCTTTGCAACAAGTCGGGCCTTATGCTTATCAATTGTTCCATCTCGCCTTGTACTTGACTTTGTATACCCATTTGCAGCCAATAGGTTTCTTTCCATGCGGCAGATCAACAAGCTTCCAAGTTTTATTCTTCATCGAGACTCATACTCGTATCCATAGCGGCCTTCCACCGAGGCTCACTAAGAGCATCTTGCACCGATGCAGAGTTCAAGACTATCTATGGTAGACATGAATGCCCCGTCATCATCAATATCCATATCCTCAACTTCTCTACTTGGAGTCACAGAAAGTTCCTCAAAAGATTGACAAAGATCATCAACCTCACCCGCTTCTCGGCTTCTCTTTCCTTTTGAGCCATACTGCGTGTACGAGGTCTATCCAAATTCAAATTGGGAGGAGTGGATAAATTTGCATCTCTCGATTGTATTTGTACACCATTTAGGATTCTCCTTCGGTGGTGGTGAAGAAGATGTAGAAGGACCTCCCTGTCCGTGTTGACGAAGGAATCTCCTCTTCCTTAGGTTCCACAATATCCTGGTGTACTGTAGATGTGCTCTGTGATGTGAAAGCTTCATCAAAGACAACATCTCTGCTGATATGAATTTTCTTGGTCAAAGGATCTATCAACCGATATCCTTTAGAGTGCTCAGAATATCCAAGAAAAATACATCTCAGTGTTTTCTCATCTAGCTTCTTCCTTTTCTCTTTCGGTATGTGCATGAAAGCTTGACACCCAAAAATACGTAGATGAGATATGGAGGGTTTTCGACCACTCCATGCTTCCTGTGGAGTCATTCCTTTTAGGGCCTTTGTGGGTGCCCTATTCAAAAGATACACCGCAGTGGTGACAGACTTCTCGCCCAATATTGTTGCCCAAGAGTTGCACCCGTGAGCATACAACGAACCATTTCCATGATAGAACGGTTCCTTCTCTCAGCAACTCCATTTTGCTGAGGAGTATAGGCAGTTGTTAACTGTCTCTTGATCCCATGCTTATCTAGGAATGCAGAAAATTCATTAGAGGTAAACTCTCCCCCTCGATCTGAGCGGAGGGTTTTGATAGAAGCCCCCGACTCCTTCTCAACGGATTTCTTGAACTCGCCGGAAGAATGCAAAAGCTTCGGATTTCAGCTTGAGAAAGAAAACCCACATCTTTCGTGAGTAGTCATCTACGAATAACTGAAAGTACCTCTTCCCTCCAACACTGTTGGGTGTGAAAGGACCGCATAGATCGGTGTGAATTAGCTCCAGAGGTTTTCTTGCTCTTGTAGAGCTCTTCTCAAATGGTACTCTATGCTGCTTTCCTGCCAAGCGGTCAGAGCACACTGGCAATGTGGCAGAAAGGGAAGGAAGACCCTTTACCATCTCATACTTGCTGAGCTCAAGTAAGTAGCCGGAACTAAGATGCCCATATCTCTTGTGCCATAGGGAAGTTGCCTCCTTGGTAGAGACAACCATGGCAACATGTGGAGTAGAGATAGCATCTAGTGCAAATAAGCCATGCTTATATGAAGCCGTTGCAATCTGCTTACCCTTCCTGGTAATTGTACAACACTTCTTTCCATTCTCAACACGAAAGTTGACAACCATATTTCTGTCCAGGATTTGTGTCACTGACAACAAATTGTTGGCCAATCCCGGAACATAGAGGACCTTGTCAATCTGACACTTGCCATCAGGAAGAGTGACTGAAACTGTACCCTCTCCCTGAACCCTGTAGGTTTTATCATCAACAATGGTGACAGGTTTGCCCTCTTTGGCCACAAATGATTCAAACCACGATCCGTCGCCGACCATATGTTTACTAGCTCCGTAATCGACATACCAAATAGGATCCCTCTCTGTGGAATCTGTGGTAGTCATGAGCACCTTGTGTGCCCATTCAGAATCCGAGTCGATTCTTCAACAAGAACATTCACCTCGGGGTTGCTTGTTCTTATTTTGTGGTTTGTTTTGGCCTTTCTGCTTGTTCTTATGCCAACACCTGTTGGTGTCATGGTTGTCTTTCTCACGGATCTTGCACCACCTCTTCTTCTCGTTGAGGTTGCTTGCCTTTTCCTTTCGTATCCCGTTGAGAATTTCCTCCTTTCTCGAAAGTTGCCTCCTTTTTGCCCATTACCTTTCTTCCTAGAACCCCGCCCGTTGGTGTATAGGGCCGTATTGGAAGAATCATCCTTGTGAAGTTGGCGTGCCTCCCGTTGTTGGAGCAGATTGACCAACTCGATGTAGGTAATTTGTCGTTGGGACACCCGGATGGAGGTTATCAACATATCAAATGAAGAAGGTAAAGCTCTCATCACAAGTGAAATGAGAAGCTTTTCATCCACAGTATCTCCTAGAGAACTCAATTTCTCTTTCAACTCGTACACTCGCACGTAAAGAGTTCAACTGTTTCACCCCTGTCTCAAACTCAGAGTTATGAAGTTGTTGTTGAAGATGAAGAATGGTGGATTCATTCTTCCCCTCATAGATGGTTCTAAGGGCATCCCATGCCTCTTTACCACTTGCTTTATCACCTATATGAGGTTGCACTTCATCCGAAACAACGAAACAAAATGAGCACCTTTGCTCTACCTGTCTTTCTTGTCAAAAGCAATCTGATCTCGTCGAAGGACCCGTGGATCCCGCCGTTGGTGAAGGCCCGGTTGCTACTCCAAGAATAATATCCCACAAATCTTCCATTTGGAGAATAGCCTTCATCTTATGTTTCCATGGTGTATAATTTGGACCTTTCAATAACCGATGCGGATCGCTCATCAACTTTGCAACAACGGCCATAGTGAAGGTTCCTTATATCACCAAATTGGTCCCCCTTTCTATATACCTTTTGCTAGGCCAATATACCGTACAAAATACCCGCCCTTACGTGAGGGAAACTATAGGTATTTAGAAAGATCAACAAAAATCACCCGCCCTTACGTGAGGGAGACTATAGGTGAATTTTAGAGATCATACGATACGTGGAACATAAGCGGTACCGAAAGGGAATCGCCTTGTTGATGGCACCTACCATAGAAGATTCTTCTCATGCGTGGGGCGTAACTTCCCCTAAACACTATGAAGAATACTTCGTCAGAATTTACGCCTAAACACAAGTGCGATAAAGGGTAGTGGATGGAGTAAAAAATGCAAAAATGGTGTACTTATTCCTCCCCGACGATTTATAGAGAACAAGCTCGGACGTCGTTATAGCAGCTATATTAGGCGGCGGATACAAGTAGCCAAATCACGACAGCTTTACCTCGTAAGTGCCGGCCGTAGGTATCGCAAATACCGAACGCCGCAAATGCAAATAAATTGCACAGATGGGTTTTATATTCCGGGGACTTAGGGAGTGTTTTGATTTTAAGTTTTTAATGTTATAGTGCAAAAATGAAATATGCAACATACAACAAAAAAAAATTGCCCACAAGAATAACCCACAAGGTGTCGGTCACAGCCGAAAATGCACCTTTTACAATGCCAAATTGCTATTTTTTTCAAAAAATTACTCTCTATCCCCCTTTGATTTTTGAAAAATATCCCCCCTTAAAAGGCTTTCTTTAACAAAGCATTTTTATAATCATTATTTATTTAAAATTAAAATAAATAATTTCAATTTATATAGTTTTAAAAACTTTAGAAAAAATAAATTAAAATTAAATTTTAATTTATAAAGTTTAAAACTATATTAAAAAAATTAAAATTAAAAATTTTAATTAAAAATAATAATAATTAAAAATTACTTTGAAAAAAAAATATACCTGAGGGGAGTCGGCGGGATTTGAACCCCCGACTCGCGAGCTCCCTGAGCCTTACCGCACGGCTCACGACCACGTGAGCCAGCGGGCTGATCCGGAAGGAACAGTGGACCTGCTCCTCTTTCAACCCCTCCTTTTGTCTCCTCCTCTGCAACGGCCTCGGCTTGCGACCGCAGCACTGCTCGGGAAAAAAATTTGGCCTCGGCTTGCGACCGCAGCACTGCTCGAAAAAAAAATTCGGCCTCGGCTTGCGACCACAGCCCTGCTCCCACTGCTCCCGGCGTTTTCGAAAAAAAATCCACCGCTGCCTTCTGTTTCTTTTCCAGATCGGATCGGCACTCAAAAAAAAACCGTCGCTGCAGGACGTGACGTGACAACACTCAGCGCGCTGCATCCTGTGGCTGGCGCTGCGGACGTGGCCGTCGCGTGCTGTCCGTGATGCGCGCAGGTCTGTGTGCGCGGGGCTCCCTTGCAGCGGCAATTTTTTTTTTTTTTAATTCTTCTCCGGCTGATATCGCACGACAGACAAATCACGTCGTCGAGAGAGATAAAAAAAAATTAAAAAACCACACTCTTCTCCGCCTCTCGTTGCTCCCTGCTCGTCGCTGGCTCTGATACCATGTAGAAAATACGAACATCTTTGTATTATTCTGCAGGCATTTAAATAAGGTTTACAATGGCTGAAAATAGCACCGGCTGGCGGAACTGTTACGAAGTTGTAACAGTGCAACTGCAGAATGCTAAATAATGTAATACAGCTAAAATATGCTAAACAGTACGCTAACATTTTTTGTATTTTACTTATTATCCCTTTCAAGGTGCTTGGAGAGACAAACAGAGGAGTGAGTATCTCTACAATTTGTGCATTCTTTTGCATGAACAACAACAACAAAAATAATGTGGCAAAAATTCCAACATTCTTGGTGGCTCTCGGGGTATACAGTTCTGCTGTATGCACGAACCTTAGGCATTTATCCATTGGGCAACAGAGTCAAGAAGCTAGAGGAACAGAAGAAGTGAGTGTTGGTTGATGCTGGATGTCTCTGCGGGCTGCTGCAACAACAGATGTGCAGGTCATGGAACAGGAATGGTGAATGATGGATTTGTGGAAGATGGAGGAGTAGAAGCGATAGATACAACAACTGAAGAGGGTGCTACTGTGCTACCAGTTTTTGGGATTCTATGAAAATAGATAATGAAATGGAAGTGGATGGGATGGAGAAAGCGGTGAGAACTGTGGAGAAGTGGTCAAAAGACAAAGGATTGGAAGAAAGGGGAAGTGAAGAAAAGGGAACATCAAAGAGGGGAGTAGAAACAACAATAGTGGCTTGATTATTTACAATGGAAGGAGTAGGAGAGGAAGGGAATGAAATAGATGGAAGCCACTACCTACTGGGGGGGAAAAGAAAAAGAAAGAGAAATAAACATACCTGCGGGCTCGCGTGCAAAAGGATTCAAAGTTGACGAATTTTTTTTTTACAAGAACATAACTGCTATCTCTTTGGAGTGCTAAAAAGAAACACACATAAACTAAACAAAAAACTGTACCTAAGCTCCTAAGCAACACTTAGTGCCCTTGGCACTTTATTTACTAGTTGGGCTATTTACAATATTTACACAAAAGTTTACGACATGATTGGCATGCCGCCACCACAAACCCAGCTTCGGGTGTCTATCCGATGAACCTACAGTGTCTAGACCAGATCTAATCATGCTTGAGTTGATCTTGGAAGTTTTATTGGCCTCTCAAAGTTCTCCATGTTGCGAACAGCGTGCAATGTGGCATGTTATCATGCATGCCAGTACCCACACAGTTGACGAATAATGTAGCAAAGAGGTTTGCCACATGGAGGGCTCCTTTGGGTACCAGTTTTCGTAATGGTTGGAGCCAATACCACCACTTTAAAGAGTCCACTAGTTGTGGACCGAGTACAGGCTCCTCCAACCCCTTGATGCGATAACATGACTTTTTCGATGATAGGCCTTTTTCCAGGATCTCCTCAGGCTCAGCCTCTTGGTGAGGCCTGCTTATTGGGCTCTGGCTGAATACTTGTGTGTTATGCCCTAGGACACAAAAAGGGTGCAAAAATGTGCCCTCTTTGCTCTCAGGTTCTGCCACTTGAGCCTGTTCCCCTTCTTGGCTCATCTCCTGATGGAAACTACAAGCAACCATATTATCTATTGCCGGGACAAAGCTTGCATATTCCCATCGTTGGACTTGGATGAAATCTGCCTCTTGAGCTCCACACGACTGCATCTCAGGTCTCTGCTCAGTATGAGGAATATTCCATATTGAATACTGCGCAGGGTAGACAGGATCGGCGACTATCGGATAAGGTGATGGGGTTTCTCCCCACTGCCACTTTCTTGATAGGAGCAAAAGTTGTTCCGCTCGCACTGCTTCCTCAAATATTTGAGGGAACCTTCATTCACCTGATTGCAACAAGAGGAGGCTCATGTCCGGGTGGAAAGCTCGAACATAGAAGAGGTGGGCCTGGGCGGGTGTCGGCTAGATCTCCCCTGGAATTCTCTTCCAACTTCTATAGAATAGGACATTGAAGTTTGTGATGCTCTCCAAAGGTGCTCTCATGATGGTGGAGAGGTGCATCAAGAGATGGAAGGGATCCTATGAGCCATAAAATGTGTTGATGAGCACTCCCGCTAAGTCATCCCATGAGCAGATGCTTTTACGCCCAAGCAGTCTGTACCACTGCAGCGCCCTTCCTTCCAAAGACAGAACCAAAAGTCTGATCATGACATCTTCATGGATTATGTCATGGAGGATTGCCAAAGCAACAACATCTTCAAGGTGCTCTTGGGCCATTCCCTTAGTGCCATTGTATTTTGTCAATGTCTTCAAGGTGCTTTTGGGAATTTTGTACCAACTTTGGAGATTCAAAGGGCCAGGATCATCCCAGCTAGGATAGCTTACACTTGCCATTATAGCAGCGGTCTGCAGAGATCACGGTTATCGCCACTAAGTCAAAGTCACCAGGTGAACATTCTTTTCTTCGCTTGTGAGGTCAAGGCTGCTCACCAAACCTTGATTCCTCTGGGGTGTCTTCTTTTAGCTTTAAAAGGCATCTATGATCAAGAAATTTGGATCTTCAGCTCAACAGAGTCGCCAGGTGATTTTGCCAGATGAAGACAAGCCAAAGATTCACCAAACTCGAGCTTCCTTAAAATATGGAGACTATTAGTCCCATCGGGCGTGCCAAAAACTATTGGCACAGGGGGGTTTGTCAACATGGAATAATACTTGTCCCACCTATTATGGATCTTATTGAGACAAAAATAGTCTGTCCCATCGAGCATGCCAAAAATTGTTGGTCACGAATCCACCTAGTCATATAAAATGCACCCTAGACCCGGCCAACATTGAAATGCCGAGAGAAAGAGAAGTCTCCCGAGCCAATCTCCAGAGAGGGCTGGCTCCCAAACTAATCTAAACTTGTTTGAAGATAAGGGTGCGGGAAAGAAATAGAAAATGCAGAAAGAAATGGAAATAACAGAAAGATGGAAATACGGTTGAAGCCGATAGTGGATAGGGAGAAAAACCTCAGATAGAAAATAACCTCAACTAGATCCTGAAGATAAGCAGCAACTAATTCTTAGAATGCATATACATACATTAGATCAAACGTTGACCATAAGTTCGCCTTCAATTATACTTCAAATGTTCAAATGAAAATATAGTCAAATTCAAAACAACAAAATTCAACTGATATTTTAACACTGGACTAAACAGAAGTGAATCACACAGAAAGCATCACATGAACAATAGTTTGGATCACCAACTCAAAATACACTAAGAACAGAGCAAAATGCACTTAGGATTTCTGCTTCAATCTTTGCAAAAAGGTCCTCCTTCCATTTTCTAGAGATTTACATTGGTATTTATAGAGGTCTTCCCTCTTCCTTTCGCATCACATCATTTAAAACATAAAACAGATTTCGAAGAGGAGATCCGCAAAATCTACACTTGAAAAGAGAAACAATCCCCTTTAGAGAAAACACGTTCCCTACTTTTATGGATCAAAACTGAAAATCAAACGGAAACAAGGGACCAGATTTCTCCATTAAATGATCGTTCTTGGAGCATGCTTGAAGCGTTAGGAGATCACAAACAAGAGCTTTTAATACTGGAGGCATCTTTAATTTTGGTGGCTTCGAGAACAAACTAATTTAACATGATCTCTCATCTTGCTCACATAGGTAAACAACAAAGCATTTAATCTTGGAACCTGTTTGACCACGATCTCAAAATTAGTTGGAGAGCTTTTAAAACGATACTTTGTTCGATCCTTATCTTCTCCTCACATTCTTCTATGCAATTTTGAAGGAAAATGCGGATAGAACTTTATCGGGCCTTTGTTGCTCCTTCTGTCATGAAAATGTGACATGTGCGAAAATGCGACATGTCGCGAAATCAACGATATTTTCCACTTACAGCCTTCTGCTATTACCACCAGTCGCGAAAATGCGACATGTCACGATATCGCGACATCTCTTCGTTTAGCTTTCTCTTCTTGTTATTTCATGAAAATGTGACAAGTCGCGACATCGCGACATGTCACGAAATCATGACATTTTCCTCTGTTTGGCTTTTTCGTTGCTCCTTGTTGTGAAAATGAAACATGTCGCGAAATTGTGAAATCTTCCTCTTACGCTGTCTTTTCCGCTTCCTCACCACGAAATCACGACATGTCACGAAATCGCGACAATTTCTTCCTTCTGGCTCCTTTTCTGCTTTATACCCGTGAAAACGCGACAGGTCATGAAATCGTGACGTCCTTCTCCGTTTGGCTTTGTCTCCACAATATGTCGTGAAATTGCGACAATTTTTTGTCTTCTTGTACTTTGCTACTTTTCAGTCGTGAAAATTTGACATGTCGCAAAATCGCGACATTTCATACTATATGGCTGCTTCCGCACTTTCTCCTCACAAAATCACATGTCGCGAAATCGTGACAATTTTCACCTGCCTAGCTTCGTTTCCAAAAATGTCGCGAAATCGCGACATCTTTCTCCCGCTTGGATCTTTCGTCGCGTTTAGCCACGAAAATGTGACATGTCGCGATATCGCAACATTTTTCCTTACCGCTCCTCTTTGTTGCTTTATGTCGCGATATCGTGACATTTTCCCTTCACTTTACTTTGTTGTCACTGCAAGTCGCGAAAATGCAACATGTCGCGATATCGCGACAACTTTCACTTTACTGCTCCCTTACCACAACAAGTCACGAAAATGCGACATGTCACGATGTCGCGACAATTTTGCCATTACTGCTTCCTTTGCTATTTTTTAGCATGAAAACGTGACATTTTCTATACTTAGTTGTTTTTTGCATCGAACGCCGCAAAAACGTGACAGGTCGCAAAAATGCGAAATGTCGCGATATCGCGACATCTTTTACTTACTTTGCTTTAACACAAAACTTGTAGATATTTTTGTATTTTACTTATTATCCCTTTCGAGGTGCTTGGAGGGACAAACAGAGGAGTGAATATCTCTACAATTTGTGCATTCTTTTGCATGAACAACAACAACAAAAATAATATGGCAAAAATGCCAACATTCTTGGCAGCTCTTGGGGTATATAGTTTTGTTGTATGCACGAACCTTAGGCCTTTATCCATTGGGAAATAGAGTCAAGAAGCTGGAGGAGCAGAAGAAGTGAGTTCTGGTTGATGCTAGACGTCTCTGCGGGTTGCTGCAACAAGCTCTTGTTGGCGCTCGACACTTAAAATAGGACCTTCAACAGAAAATTGTAGAATAGCAGAATTTCCCTTATTCCTTTAACTACTGCATTTTTCCTGGCTCAGTTGAGCTGGGTAATCACCAGGTGCTATGAAAGGATCTCCATGGCAGTAGTGAGAAGCACCTGAGTCACAAAAATAGGAATGAATGGAGTGATGACCGGCAGATGTGCAGACCGTGGAACGGGAATGGTGAATGATGGATTTGTGGAAGATGGAGGAGTAGAAGCGGTAGATACATCAACAGAAGAGGGTGTTACTGTGCTACCATCTGCTGGGATTCTATGAAAATAGATAATGAAATAGAAGTGGATGGGATGGAGAAAGCGATGAGAACTGTGGAGAAGTGGTCAAAAGATAAAGGATTGGAAGAAAGGGGAAGTGAAGAAAAGGGAACATTAGAGAGAGGAGTAGAAACAACAGTAGTGGCTTGATTATTTACAGTGGAAGAAGGAGTAGGAGAGGAAGGGAATGAAGTAGATGGAAGCCACTACCTGCTAGGAAGGAAAAGAAAAAGAAAGAGAAATAAACATACCTGCAAGCTTGCATGCAAAAGGAGCCAAAGTTGACGAATTGTTTTTTTTTTTACAAGAACATAATTGTTATCTCTTTGGAGTGCTAAAAAGAAACACACACAAACTAAATAGAAAATTTTACCTAAGCTCCTAAGCAACACTTAGTGCCCTCGACACTTTATTTACTAGTCGGGCTATTTACAGTATTTAAACAAAAGTTTGTGACATGATTGGCATGCCACCACCACAAACCCAACTTCGGGTGTCTATCCGGTGAACCTGCAGTGTCCAGACCATATTTGATCGTACTTGAGTCAATCTTTGAAGTCTGGTTGGCCTCTCAAAGTTCTCCATGTTGCGAACAGGGTGCAACGTGGCAGGTTATCATGCATGCCGATACCCACACAGTTGACAAATAATGTAGCAAAGAGGTTTGCCACATGGTGAGCTCCTTTGGGTACCAGTTGCCATAATGGCTAGAGCCAATACCAACACTTTAAATAGTCCACTGGCTATGGACCGAGTACAGGCTCCTCCAACCCCTTGATGTGATAACATGACTTTTCTGGTGATAGGTCTTTTTCCAAGATCTCCTCAGGCTCAGCCTCTTGGTGAGGCCTTCTTATTGGGCTCTGGCTGAATACTTGCATGTTATGCCCTAGGACACAAAAAGGGTGCAAAAATGTGCCCTCTTTGCTCTTAGGTTCTGCCACTTGAGCCTGTTCCCCTTATTGGCTCATCTTTTGATGGAGACTGCAAGCAACCATATTATCTATTGCCGAGACAAAGCTTGCATATTCCCATCGTTGGACTTGGATGAAATCTACCTCTTGAGCTCCACACGGCTGCATCTCAGGTCTCTGCTCAGTATGAGGAATCTTCCATGGTGAATACTGCGTAGGGTAGATAGGAGCAGTGACTACCGGATAAGGTGATGGGGTTTCTCCCCACTGCCACTTTCTTGACAGGAGCAAAAGTTGTTCCGCTCGCACTGCTTCCTCAAATATTTGAGGGAACCTTCGTTCACCTAATTACAGCAAGAGGAGGCTCATGTCCTGGTGGAAAGCTCAAACATAGAAGAGGTGGGCTTGGGTAGGTGTCGGTTGGATCTCCCCTGGAATTCTCTTCCAACTTCTATAGAATCGAACATTGAAGTCTGTGATGCTCTCTAAAGGTGCTCTCGTGATGGTGGAGAGGTGCATCAAGAGCTGGAATGGATAATACGAGCCATCAAATGTGTTTATGAGCGCTCCCGCTAAGTCATCCCATGAGCAGATGCTTTTACGCCCGAGCAGTCTGTACCACTGCAGTGCCCTTCCTTCCAAATACAGAACCAGAAGTCTGATCATGACATCTTCATGGATTATGTCATGGAGGATTGCCAAAGCATCAACATCTTCAAGGTGCTCTTGGGCCATTCCCTTAGTGCCATTGTATTTCATCAATGTCTTCAAGGCGCTTTTGGGAATTTTGTGCCAACTTTGGAGATTCAGAGGGCCAGGATCATCCCAGCTAGGATAGCTTACACTTGCCATTATAGCAACGGTCTACAAAGATCACGGTTATCGCCACTAAGTCAGAGTCACCAGGTGAACATTATTTTCTCTGCTTGTGAGGTCAAGGCTGCTCACCAAACCTTGATTCCTCTAGGGTGTCTTCTTTTAGCTTTAAAAGGCATCTACGATCAAGAAATTTGGATCTTCAGCTCAACAGAGTCGCTAGGTGATTTTGCCAGATGAAGACAAGCCAGAGATTCACCAAACTTGGGCTTCCTTAAAATATGGATACTGTTAGTCCCATCGGGCATGCCAAAAATTGTTAGCACAAGGGGGTTTGTCAACTTGGAATAATATTTTTCCCATCGATTATGGATCTTACTGAGACATAAACAGTCTGTCCCACCGGGCGTGCCAAAAACTGTTGGTCACGAATCTGCCTAGTCATATAAAATACGCCCTATACCTGGCCAACATTGAAAGGCCAAGAGAAATAGAAGTCTCCTGGGCCAATCTCCAAAGAGGCCTGGCTCCCAAACTAATCTAAACTTGTTTGAAGATAAGGGTGCGGTAAAGAAATGGAAAATGCAGAAAGAAAGGGAAATAACAGAAAGAGATGGAAATATGGCTGAAGTCAATAGTGGATAGGGATAACAACCTCAGATAACAAATAACCTCAACTAGATCTTGAAGATAAGCAACAACTAATTATTAGAATGCATATACAGACATTGGATCAAACATTGACCATAAGTTCACCTTCAATTATACTTCAAATGTTCAAATGAAAATATAGTCAAATTTAGAACAACAAAATTCAACTAATATTTTAACACTGGACTAAATAGAAGTGAATCACACAGAAATCATCACATGAACAACAGTTTGGATCACCAACTCAAAAGACACTAAGAACAGAGCAAAATGCACTTAGGATTTTTGCTTCAATTTTTGCAAAAAGGTCCTCCTTCCCTTTTCTGGAGATTTACATTGGTATTTATAGAGGTCTTCCCTCTCCCTTTCACATCACATCATTTAAAACATAAAACATATTTTGAAGAGGAGATCCGCAAAATCTGCACTTGAAAAGAGAAACAATCCCCCTTAGAGAAAACACGTTCCCTGCTTTTATGGATCAAAACTAAAAATCGAACAGAAACAAGGGACTAGATTTCTCCATTAAATGACCATTCTTGGAGCATGCTTGAAGCGTTAGGAGATCACAAACAAGAGCTTTTAATACTGGAGGCATCTTTAATTTTGGTGGCTTCGAGAACAAACTAATTTAACATGATCTCCCGTCTTGCGCACATAGGTAAACAACAAAGCATTTAATCTTGGAACCTGTTTGACCATGATATCAAAATTAGTTGGAGAGATTTTAAAATGATACTTTGTTCGATCCTTATCTTCTCCTCACATTCTTCTATGCAATTTTGAAGGAAAATGTGGACAGAACTTTATCGGGCCTTTGTTGTTGCTTCTGTCGCAAAAATGTGACAGGTCATGAAAATGCGACATGTCACGAAATCGTGACATTTTCAACTTACTACCTTCTGCTGTTACCACCAGTCACAAAAATGTGACATGTCACGATATCGTGACATCTTCTCTTCGTTTAACTTTCTCTTCTTGTTCTTTCACGAAAACGTGACAAGTCGCGATATTGCGACATGTCACGAAATCGCGACATTTTCCTCTATTTGGCTTTTTCGCTGCTCCTTGTCGCAAAAATGAAACATGTCGTGAAATCATGACATCTTCCTCTTACATTGTCTTTTTTGCTTCCTCACCACAAAATCACGACATGTCATGAAATCGCGATAATTTCTTCCTTCTGACTCCTTTTCTACTTTATACCCGCGAAAACACGACAGGTCGCGAAATCATGACGTCCTTCTTCGTTTGGCTTTGTCTCCATAATATGTCATGAAATCGCGACAATTTTCTGTCTTCTTGTAATTTGCTACTTTTCGGCCACGAAAATTCGACATGTCACGAAATCGTGACATTTCGTACTATTTGGCTACTTTCGCACTTTCTCCTCGCGAAATCATGACATGTCACGAAATCACGACAATTTTCACCTGCCTGGCTTCGTTTCCAAAAATGTCACGAAATTGCGACATCTTTCTCCCGCTTGGATCTTCCATCGCGTTTAGCCACGAAAACGTGACATGTCGCGATATCGTGACATTTTTCCTTAACGCTCCTCTTTGTTGCTTTATGTCGCGATATCACGACATTTTCCCTTCACTTTGCTTTGTTGCCACTGCAGGTCGTGAAAATGCGACATGTCATGATATTGCGACAACTTTCACTTTACTGCTCCCTCACCGCAACAAGTCGCGAAAATGCGACATGTCACGATGTTGCGACAATTTTTCCATTACTACTTCCTTTGCTATTTTTTAGCGCAAAAACGCGACATTTTCTATACTTAGCTGTTTTTTGCATCGGACGCCACGAAAACATGACAGGTCACGAAAATGCGACATGTCGCGATCTCGCAACATCTTTTACTTACTTTGCTTTAACACAAAACTTGTAGAGATTTTTGTATTTTACTTATTATCCCTTTCGAGGTTTTTTGGAGGGACAAAAATAGGAGTATCTCTACAATTTGTGCATTCTTTTGCATGAACAGCAACAACAAAAACAATGTGGCAAAAATGCCAACAGTTAATTCAACCATATCCAACTTGTCCTTTTATCAAATATATCATTTATTTCATTTTCCATCAAATATATACTTCATCTTCCTCAAACTACTATGTTTCCACAATTTACTCCTTAACATAATTTTCATTAAGAGATAAAATCTCACTTGGTCAATTGCCTTCTAAAATTTAAATCTCACTAAAATGAACATCAACACTACAATTGGCTAAATTATCTAGCTACCCAATTTCCTTATCTATAGGTATACTCACATTTTCAAGATATTGCCTCCAATAATGATTGATGAACATCAACAATAATGTTATTTTTTCAATCTACATCCATTTTTGTTGAGAGTATTAATGATAATTTATGAATCGCTATCGATTGAAATATGTTTCCATCCTTTTTCAAATGTAATTTTGATCCTTGTAAGAAGTGCCCTAGCCTTCACATAATTGTTAGTGAAGTTCCATATTATTTTGAGTAAGAGAGGAGAATTATTACTTCATTATTTTGAAAAACACTACACTATTTTTTTTGGATTTCCTTTGATAGCACCACCAAAATTAATTTTCCTAAACTTGGTTTCTTGACATTTCTATTTGATCGTAAATAGAAACAATTCTTTGCATAAATCCATTGTTGTAGATGACCCTTTCATGTATATTCAAATCCTCTAACCAAGAGGCTAGCACATTTTTTTCACACTTGGGACTTGCCCTAATGAGCACCATGTATGTAAACATTTTACAATAGAGGCAATAATATGGTTCCAAATTTGGGCATGATTTTGAGATTTATTTTTAAAAATTATATTATTCCTTTCAGGCCATAAATTCCAAAAAATAATGGTAGGACCAATCCTCCATAGAATAAATAATGATTTAGCTTTGAAATAATTAATATAACATTTCATTAACTCTTTCAATGTTGATGGAGCTACCCAATATATTCTTATATTTTAAAAAAAGTTACCTAAAATTGCATAAGCAAAGATACAATGAAGAAGCAAATGGTATGATTTTTTAAATCTTTCTCACACAAGGAACACTTGAAAGTCTTATGACGCTTTCTTCTTTGTAGAATCTCCTCTATAGGAATATTGCTTTGGACTACTAACCAAAGGAATGTTGAGGCCTTAGGGAGGGCCTTTAGTGACCAAACATTCTTCCAAGGAAAATCATTTGAAGTAGTAAATTATGATTGCTCTAAATCTTCATATCCCAATTTGACCAAGTATCCATCATCTTTTAGTATATTCTAAACCAACATATCATTTTGCATAAAAATAGATAAATAAATATCTTGAAGCATTATTTGAAGCTCATCTAGTATATTCTTGAGTTCCTCTTCTTCAACTAGGTTGATAATAAAAATCCATACGTGGAGTTGTTACTCGTATTAATATAATCCTTGAAATTTAGAGCATTAAAAGCTTGACATACACGAGCCAATGGTTTTCATTTTGAATCTGAGATAAGAGGGTAAGGCTTCAACTAAGCATCAAACCAAAAATTCATAATCCCCCTTATTATTTTACCATCTAATATATTTCTTGATCAATTGTAACCTCTTTGATATGAAGTTATATGTTGAGTATCTTTTATGTAGGGTTCATTTCCTAAATAATTTCATTGCATCAAGAGAACCTATATATTTTTGAAGTAACATTTTTTTAACTCTTTCCTTTATCTTTTAATAATCACCATCCAAGTTTTATCCCTAAAACTCATAAGCCTACAATTCTACATTCCCGACCCTCCAATATTATTTCCTTTACAAATACTATCCTACTTACAAATAGAAAATCTAAATTTTACCTCCCATTCTTTCAAAAGAAAATCTCTTTGAATTTTATCAGATTTGAAAGCTATACCTCCTAGAAATTTTGAAAGTTAGATCATATAAATAGGAATGGATTGCAATGTAGCATTTATGAGTTATAGCCTTACAACCATGGTTAATTACCTTTTCAAATTGCCAAACAAGATCTCATTCTATCTATAATTGAGTTATAAAGCTCATTGTTCTTTCCTTTACGAGATAAAGTAATACCTAATTACATTAATGGGAACTTTTTAATTTTAAACCATAAAATATCCACAATAATCTATTGTAAACCTCAGACAATATTAATGAAAAATATCCTAGATTTTTTAGTGTTAACCAATTGTCTAGCATCCTTCTCATAGCATGATAATATTGATTTTTCATGGCCTCACCATGTGAGGATGATCCAAAATAAAAGTATTGTCAACAAATTAGAGATAATATTAAGGACTATTTGTTGTAACCTATACCTTTGATTTTTACTTCTAATTTTGCCTTTGTGAAAGCTCTCCCTAATGTTTTCATAAGAATAATAAATGGATAAGCAAATGGTGGATCACCTTAGCAGGGTCCATAACATGACTCAAATAATCCAATAGAGGCTACATTGATCAAAATATAATATTTAGTGTTATAACATCATCTAATCTATTCATACTAACATTGAACAAAACCAAAATTTTTAAGAATATCATGTAGAAAACTCCAACAAACCCTATCATATACTTTGTTCATGTCTAATTTCATAAGCATACCTAACTCTTTCATGGAATGAAGATATTGCATGGCCTCTTATGCAATAATTACATTGTCAAGAATTTATTTCCATGAACAAAACCACTATATTCCTCCAAGATAACATAATAATGCTTTTCAACTTATTTGCCATAATTTTTTTTTGGTATTAGGTAGAGGTGGTTATAAGGTCCACAAACCTTTTACATAGTCAAAATGGGCTGGTTCTAGCTCCAAGCCCGTATAATCAAAATACAAAATGGATCTTCCCAAGACCCACATTAAGCCATACTTAGAGTCCGCAACCTATACTTGCCGTTGGACTATTCAGGATAAAACAAAAACTAGACAACACCTAGCACTTACTAAACATAACACTAGGTTGTTGTACCGTACACTTGTCACTTCCCAGGCCCCAAAAAATGGGTTGCCTTTTGTCCCTCTGCCTAATTCCATCTGTCGGATTACTCATCATCAACCACTCTGATCTCCTGCTGCTCTAACAGGTTTGATCTTAGATCTTCTTTAGAAGCCAACACCAGTAATTCTTGAGGGAAGTTATCCTTCCAAATTTGCATCTCCCTAGCAGAAACTGCAATATTTGCCATTAGATCCATCGCTTGGTTCCCTTCTCTGAAGGTGTGTTGGATTCGGGCACTAACCAAATGGGATTTATGAATCTTTGCTTCTAGGATAAGCTCCGAGATGGTCCAACTGGGGTCTTTATCCTCCTTAATTGCCTTGATTATATTAAGTGAATCCCCTTCAAAGATTACTTCCTTATAACCCTCTAGTCTGGCAATTCTCATTGCCTGCATGCAGGCTCGGGCTTCTGCAAAATGATTTGTTTGAGTTCCCAAAGGCTCCGCAAAGGCAAGGACCACTTTTCCTTCCTCATTTCTCAGAACTCCTCCTGCTCCTGCAACCCCCGGATTTCCTTTGGCTGCCCCATCAAAATTGAACTTAACCCACTTTTGTGTGGGGGTATCCACTTGACACCATCCCGTGGGTTGGTTGTAATGACTGGGTCTGGAGGTTCCTCTCCCCAGTTCCGCAAAATCCTCCTTTCCCTAGGAGACAGGGTCTCATTTTTGAAGTAAAAGGTTTTCCAGTTTTCTTTAGAGCTCTGATTATTTTATTACCACATAACCTGGGATCTTTCTTACATCCTTTAAATACTCTCTTATTTCTCTCATTCCATATCCCCCATAAAAAATGGGGTAAGCTGAGCTTCCAGAGCCAAGTCAAAAGTTTCACCCGGAAGGGGGAAGCCCACTGTATGCAGAAGTCAGACATGCTATTTGGGCGGACCCAATCTATATGAAATTTGGACAGAATCATTTGGAAGACTGCACAAGAAAATTCACAAGTTAGAAAGATATGACTTACAGATTCTGTCGCTTTCTCACACAGGATACATCGATTGATGAATTGGAAACCTCTCCTCTGCAGATTATCTGTTGTCAGAATCTTATTTTGAACTGCCAGCCAAAAGAAGAAAGCTATTTTTGGGGTTAAATTCTTTAACCAAATAATAGAAGTCGGAGTCCAACCATTAAATCCTGAGTGGATTAGTTTATAGGCAATTTTTACTGAATAGATCCCACTTGTAGTTTTGCCCCAAATCATCTTGTCTCTTCCTCCCCCTGGAATGATCGGGAACACCCTTAAAGCATCATTGAGTTTGGTCAGGGCCACCTTCTCTTGCTCTGAAGGATTTTGAACTATGATTTTCTTCCAAGAGGAAGTTTCCTGTGCTACAACAAGAAAATCCCCTACTTTTCCTCCCATTTCCTCTGAAAGTTTGTGTTGGAGGACCCGAAGGTCTAAGTTATCTTGCAGAGGGGCTTCTTCCAACCATGGATCTTGCCAAAAGTCCACTTGTCTTCCATTACCAATTCTCCATCTGATGCCTTTCTTGACTACCTCACGACATTCGAGCAAACAATTCCAAAAATAGGATCCTCTAGGGAGATTATCAACTTTCAGGAAGTCCTGATTATTTTTGATATATTTTGCCTTAAGAAGTTTTACCCATCCCAATTGATCATTATTGACAAATCTCCAGACCTATTTTCCAATCAGAGCTTGGTTCATTTCTTTCATTCTCTTCAACCCTAGGCCCCCTTGATCTTTGCTTGCACACACCTGATTCCATGCTACCAACGGAATTCTCTTTCTCTCCTCCGAACCTGACCACAAGAAGTTGCGCTGAATTTGCTCCAGTGTAGCTCGGACCTTTGCAGGCATTCTAAATAGAGACATGCAGTAGATTGGAATGCTCTGTAAAGTAGTTTGAACTAGTAAGGCTTTCCTTGTGGAGCTGAGAAGGTTGCCCTTCCACCCTGCTAACTTTTTGGAGATCCTGTCAATGACCGAGTTCCACAATGTAGCCTTCATTCTTCCTTCGAACATAGGCATGCCTAGATAAGTCATCAGTAAAATCTCCTTTCCACATCCAAAGAGGTTAGCTATTCTTTCCTCCCTCCCACCAGGCGTGTTAAAGAAATAGATGCTACTCTTCTTATAGTTTATGTATTGTCCTGCTTCCGTCTCATACTTGGTTAGAATTCTCTTCAGCTTCCTAGCCTGAGGCACCGAGGCTTTGGACACAATGATCGTATCATCCATGAACTGTTGGTGAGACACTGGCTCTATTGTTGAGGCTGGTTTGAAACCTCCCAATCGACCTTCTGCCATAGCTTCTGAAATGTTCCTACCCAATGCTTCCGCTAAAATAATAAACAAGTATGGAGACAAAGGATCTCCTTGTCGCAGCCCCCTTTCACTCTTAAAGTAACCGGAGGGTGACCCATTCACCATGACAGAAAATCTTGTGGTAGAGATACAACTAAAAATCAACTTAATCCACTGGGGACAGAAACCAAACTTACCCAAAATCTTGGTGAGGAAACGCCATGAGACCCGATCGTAGGCTTTATTCATGTCTAGCTTTAGTAACATACCTGCTTCCTTACTAGCCACCATTGAATGAATAACTTCATGAATTGTGATGATACCATCCAGTATTTGCCGCCCTTTCACAAAACCTCCTTGGTTCATATCAATGATGAATGGCAGGATAACCTTCAGCCTATTGGCGATTGTTTTTGTGAGAATCTTCATCAGAGTGTTACATAAACTGATAGGGCAAAAACTGGAAAATTCCATTGCTCCCACTAGTTTAGGGATGAGGACTAAAAATGTAGCATTAACTCCTTCTGGGATTTCCATGTCCTTTTGAGCCTCAATTATAGCTTCCACTACATCATCGCCTAGGATATCCCAAAACTTCTGAAAGAAAGCAACGGGGAAGCCATCCGGTCCTGGGGAGCTGTTACCATCCATGTCAAAAACTGCCTTCCTGATTTCCTCCTCTGTAAAAGGGCTGAGTAAGAATCCATTAAGATTCTCAGTGACAAGGGGTGGAATGGCCGCCAACAGAGAGTCCTCTTCTTCAATAGTAGGATTTACATCTTCTAGCAATGATTTAAAGAACTCGGTCGCTTCCCTCCTTATGTCTTCCATATCTTTGGTGTTAGACCCATCGACCATCTTGATCTCCTTAATTTTGTTAGTACTCCTGTGGCGAAGAGTAGAGACATGGAAGAACTTTGTATTTCTGTCACCCTCCTTCAACCAACGCAGTCTGGATTTCTGCCTCCAGAAGGTTTCTTCAAATCCCAGCACCGTGTGGTATTCGGCTAACAACTCCCTCTCCTGGTTTCTCAGATCTTCTGTAAGCTGATCTGACTTCAGCTTCTCCTGCAGTTCATTGATCTTGTCTTTTAGTTCTACCTTTTTTGCAAAAATATTGCCAAAGGAAGTTTTGTTCCACTCTCTAATGTTAGCCTTCACATTCCTCAGTTTACACGCCACTTGGGCCAGTTTCGAACCATTATACTTTTTGTCCCACCATTGGGCAACCAGATCCTTGAGATCCTGGTGTTGGAGCCACATAAGTTCGAATCGAAAGGGTCTGATGTATTTTTTCTTAGAGTCCTCCCTAGTTTCCCATAGAATTGGGTTGTGGTCAGACCCGATTCTTGGTAGTGTCATTAATGAAGAGTCCCCAAACCTCTCCAAGCATTCCTGAGAAAGAAGAAACCTATCTAATCTGATCTGAATTTGGTTTTCCTTCAGTCTTTTGTTAGACCATGTATAGGAGAATCTACGTAGGTCCACATCCATCAACTCATGTTGATCAACAAAATCTCTAAACTCGTAGATATCAACAGTTATTCTTTGAGAGCCCCCAAATTTATCTACAGGATTAAGGTAGCAATTGAAATCCCCCACCACAATCCAAGGGTAGTTGGGGACCGTCTCCCTCAGTTCAGCTAGCTGACCCTAGAGAACCCTTCTCAGTCCCTGTCTAACTAGAGCATATACATTCGTTAAGATCCACTCTTCCTGCGTGGTTTTATCCAAACATAGGAGACAAATAAACCAACTAGACATCAAAATCACTCTACTATCAATCACATTCTTGTTCCACATAACCAACAACCCTCCTGCTGTTCTAGTGGCCTCCTGGGCTACTACTTCAACTTCTCGCCAAGTCCTATTCTTAAAAGGGATCACTCTACTCTCCTCCATTTTAGTTTCTTGTAGTAATATCATATCCGGTTTGTGTTCTTGTCTAAGAGCATACAAAGCTCTCATTTTTGTAGGATTGCTCCCATGTATATTCCATGATAGAATCTTCATTTATGGGCTTTGGATCCCCGAGCCTTCACCCCAAAGTGTAATACTGCTTGAGTGCCATCAACCACTCCTCGCTCTGCTTCTTTCTGCCTTAAGGCAACATTGCTAGGTTTCCCTCTTCCTACCGAACCATATCCCCATACATCCGCTTTAGGCGGGGGTTCCTTGGGTTTCACTTGGCTTATGGTAACCATATTGGATGGGTCAGTCTTGGCATTTGGGGTAACAACCTGGATCTCCAGGTTAACTGGTCTTTCTGACAGTGGAGATGATTTCGTGCTCTTAGCTTCTTGATTAGTAGGTTCTTTTTTCCCTGCTTTGGGGGTACACTGATCTTGGTGGTTCACCTCTACCTCCTGAGTATCCTTGCCTATCTTATCAGTTTCTTGCTCCTTCCTCTGATTTTGCTCCTCTAAATCCTTCTCTTGGGTCTCCTCTACCTCAGATTCCACTTCTTGGCTATCCATATGATCTCCCTTCAGATGATTTAATGCATCAAAACTGTTCTCCACTGGGATGTTGATCTCCTTGGAATTTCTTCCCATAAATTCCTCTGTAGTACAAGGGACCACTTTCGTCGAGCCTCCATAGGTCTCCCGTATTACCCAATCGAACTTACTTGCTCCAGGGCATTGATCTATGTGGTTCTTTCCTTTGTGATTTGGTTCTGGGGCCTACTGCATCACCTTTGGAGCAAGTTGTACTTGAGGGTTCCCACCAGAGGGACCAACTCCCCTGTGAGAGGATTTTGAGGCATAGGTATTTCTGGGAGGAGGGTTATAACGTTGCCTCTTTCTGACATTAGGTCGAACGGGGTCTCTGATATTCAGATTTCGAGCCCCACATCCTTGAGGCCCATGTTGGGCAGGAATGGAGACTTGTGGGGGAGGGATATTATTCTGGGTTTGTGGAACAATATTTTGGGGTGGGGGTTGGTTCTTGGAAAGGCAGTGGATACCCTGGTGCCCTACCTTCCCGCAAACACTACACTTAATAGACATATTTTCATATTCAAAGTCCTGAGTATGAAGGCCATACATAGACGATAGTATAATAGATTTAGGGAGTTCTTTACTCAGGTCCGCCAACACACACATGCGAGCAGAAAGAAGTCTTGTTCTGCTCAAGGTTGTAGGATCGATAGCTACCAGTTCCCCAATCTCTACAACTATCCCAGCCAAGATTTGCTCATTCCAACAAAGTAGAGGTAATCCCGACATCTTAACCCAAATAGGAGCCAAATCCAACACCTGGGTCTGGGGGTTGAAATCGGGGGTCCAACGCTTTAGATACAAGCCCCTTTTCCCAAAAAACCAAGGACCTCCTTGAAGAATCCTTTCCATGTCCTGGTCACATTGAAATGTCACCAAAAGGAAACTCTTGGGTAAAGCCTTAATCATCATACCGACCCTTGGCCGCCATTTTTGGATGGCCCATCTCCTTATGACTTCCAAGTCCGATCGAACCCCCATAAATTTTGCCACCAGAGACGTTCTGCCCTCCATAGCCACATGCTGAGCTAGGGTATCCGGGATGTCCAACCTACCATTGATGGGTTTTAGATTAAAACAAGAGTCGGATAATTTTTGCTTACCACGAAGAGCATTAAGATAAGATGGTCTCCAGTTGTCAGGTTTCTCTTTGTCTCCTTCCTGGGTCTTCCCTTGATCCTGATGCACAGAGTCCTGGTCCCCATCAGAGATATCTTCGACCGCATCCGCCCAACGCCCTGGGTCCGGTTCCAACAAAATTTCCTTGTCCACATCCTCCGCCTAGGGCCCTGCTATCTCACCAGAGCCCCCACCTGTCGTGCCTGTTGTTCTGCCATCCGAAGCCCCACACCTAGGGTTTGCCACCCCTAGACCTCCCGCTCCTCCTCCTTGCTGCTCCATCCTCAGCTCAATTGGGCCTTTTTTTCTATTTGCCATAATTTTTGAAATGACATTATAATTCATATTATAAAAGCTTAATGGATGAAAATTGTCAAAACATTTTATCTTGCTTTTCTTGGGAACCAACATAATAAAGGTGACATTGATCTCACTTATTGTAGCTATTTTTTTGGGGGGGACCTCTTCAACTGCAACCAACATATCACTCTTTAGTAAATACCAGAAGAATTAAAAGAGTATTGTAGGAAATCCATGAAGACCTAGTGCTTTATTAGAATTGGAAGAGAAAACCTCCTTGTATAGTTTTGCCATAAATATCTTTTTTAACAAGATTTAATTTTATCCCTATGCAATAGTTAATGGAATATTTTGCAAAATCTTACTTGAGCTTCCTTATCTTTCCCAACATATGACAAAATATATTTAAACAATTAAATATTCCATTCCTTATATCTTCTTTCTTAATATTTCTTCCATCTAGAGTTGAAATATTTTTATGTGACAAAAAGAAAAAAATTGTTTCAGTTATAACATGAAAAATTGGTATTTCTATAAGCTTCCCTGAGCCATCCGTCCATAGATTTTTTGAACCAATATGATTCCTCATTTTTTAGCACATTATGATAATACGAAAGCAATTATTATTTTTACACATAAAAATCCTAATCCATTCCATTGATTTCTATTATTTCTTGTAAATCTTTGAGCTTGGATTCAATTCCCTCATTTAAAAAAAAAATACCAAAATATTTGACAGTCCAAATCTTCATTTTCCCCATTAGATATTTCATATTTTGAACAAACTTTTACATACATGATCCTTGTAAATTTTCTTTATCACACCATAACATAACCATCTAGAAGAAGTTAGGATATTGAGGGACATAGACTAGAAATAAAATGGCTCTAGATGACCATGATTGAGCAAATCACATATTAAAACAATGGGTTTATAATATGATCCTACTTATAATTAAATGCCTGAAGAGATTGTATACAATGTTTGCAACTATACATTGGATAAGAAGAACTATCCAATCTTTTTGCTAAACGAGTTTTCCCAATGCATGTATTATCCCATTCATTTTGAAAAATGTAAGGAATAATATCTCAAAGGCTATTTGAATTGAAAAATAAAATAATGTATTGATTAAGACCATCTAGGAAAACCAATATTCTATGACACAAATTGAACTATGTTGAAGTCCCCTTTAAGAACCATAGATCACAATTATGAATCATCATTGTATTTGACAAAATTATGCTAAGGTACTTCAAACATCTTTCACAAGGAATAACTATAGTTAGAGCATATGCATTTATAAACTTAACTTTGATGTTTTCCTCTCTCCTACAAAATAGAACAACAAACTAATTATTTTTTGCTTCTAGCAATTGTCCATCCTATTTGTGTTTGTCCCGTATTATCACAATACCTTCATAAGCTTCTTTAGAAGACATTATCAAACAATCCTTTATCTTCCAAATCTTTTTGAATGCATCCTTACATTCCTCACAACTTAATTTTGTTTCTTGTATTAAAATAATTTAAAGGGCATAACAACCTATTAATTCTTTACCCCTAATATTCCATAATACCATTTTGGGCTTGGCCCCACTTCATGTTAACACTCATGATATTGGTTTTTGGTTTTCAAAATTGACATCCATTTGAGTTTCCATTTCTCTTTGTTCTTGCTTTGAGTACATTTCTCCTCTTTTTCCATTTTTATTAACACTTTCATCTTCATCAATCTCTTTTATTTTTCCATACTATTCATAATGAGACTTATATTCTAAATATTTATGCTACCCTATAAAATGTGAAATGCAAGGAAAATCCTTGCAAACACTTTCTTCTTTATGTTATTGTAAAAAAACTAAAGTACGGGAATGATTCTCCATAGTAATTACCTTCTTATGTAACCCTGGAAACCTGAATTTCTATAAATATCCTCCATACATATTTCTTTATTATGTTGCTCTTGAAACCCTAAAGTGCAAGGGATACACTTTATACTACTTTTATTTTTATTGTAAGGAGAGAATTTTATACTACTTGAGAAAAATGAAGATGATTTACCTAGATTAACCTTGACCTCATCTACCTTTGCTTTAAAAGTGGCCTCCCCATATTCCTTTGCACCTTTAATTCCTTCTAAATTTTAACTTATGCATTTTACTTCCTTAGCCCTTGTGTTGCTTTTTCCTAATGGTTGATTCAAGTAAAGAATAGTAGTCTTCACCATTTGATGATGCAAAGGGGTTTTCTTTGCCACGTTATTGGGAATCTTTGATTTGACCTAGCTTATACTATGACATGATCTCCTTGCTTCATATTAAAGTTTGACTCATGCCCCCAAAAAGTCATCTTTCTCCATCCTTCTCACTTTACAATATTTTACCATGTATTCATTCTCATAACATTTGAAACATCATAATACAAATACGATGTTTTCATAATTCATTTGTTGATCCTATTATCTTGCTTTAGATTTAATACTAATGGACTATGGTAAAGATTTTGGATTGTACGTGGCAACACATATTCAGATAATGGACTATGGTAAAGATTTTGAATTATACGTGGCAACACATATTCAGGTGTATATGACATGCTTTTTATCCCTCGTAATTGATCCTCCTAAATGAAATCACCAAAAATATTTACAATCTTCTTTAAAACCTCCTTATTGATAAGCTGATATAAAAAACCCAGGTGTTGTAGGTGAGTTGGAGAAGAGAGGGCAATCCTCCAAGGGAGGTCCCAGGTTCAAATCTCCACCCTACCAAAAAGCTGAATTGGGTATCCAAAATCCAATTGATAATGTTGGTGCGGGCAGGGTCGGGTGTGACCCCGGGTGACTTTGACGGTGTAGAACCCCCTGTTCGTGGTCTCTCAAACCAAGGCGGCCCCGCAAGGGGTTTTTCGCTTAAAAAAAAAAAAGCTGATATAAAAGTTCAAAAGACTTGATCCCTATAGAAATCCTTTTAATAGTTCCTATCTCGGGTAGAAAATCTCCCATTCCATGGTCTTAAATATAATGCATTTCTCCCTATAAACCATAGACCACCATCCATTATTTTATCCTTGATTTCTCAACTTTAAATTCAATCCTATCCAATAAGGACAACGGAATGGTTAGGGTTTTGGTCTCTTTTCGAGGAAATCCAAGGTTCAAACCATGGCCTACCCATAAAGGGATAGGATAGATGGTAGTGACCGAGTGTTTGCCAATTAATTACCTAAATGGATGTCCTAGAAGGTTGAGGTCCTCTTGACTACATTTTATCCAATAGACTAGGATAATAATGACAACATCTAAATCCAATCAAATATGTGACAAAAAAATATTACTAATTTTCTTATATTATAAATAATAATAATCAATCTCATTTTTTACTAGATCCATTTAAATTTATGGAATCAGTCCTACCTCCCTAGTCAATTCAAAAAAATATCTAATACACAAAGGAAACCTACTTACCTCTACGGAAAGAAATTTACACGCGAAACTTCTAAAGTCCATACTATTGCCACTTTTTGTCATGGGGTATGATTTTCATTAACAGAGTTATTATAAATTTGATATTAACCTGGAATAAAATTGTAACAACCTACCATTGGATAATAATTTTACAAATATAAAAACAATAATAATAAAATAATGCTATCGAGAAAGAGAGAAAAGCAAGCACAACGCTAACCGAAAGAGCTGGCTGACGTGTACACCCCCGATTCTAATCATCACTTTAATTTTTTCACGGCGGAGAAGTTACCACCTACCAACCAATCTTGTCGTGCTGGGTCGCACAAATCTTCCGTCTCCGTAAAATGCGGTTGGGCCCGCACGGAAAAATATTTGACCGTCACTGTAAATATATTTTTTTACCGGACGTGGGACCACGGAATTTGTAAATTTCTCCGTCATGTGACGCGAAGGTCGACGGCACGTAAGCGAAAAAGAACATGTGAGCCCGCCCTGTTCTCGGCCCGGAATTTGTCCCGCGCTTCCTTTTACCCTGATAGAAGTATATAGGTTTTCACCGGAACGTATACGGAATCGTCGTTTTATTCCTTTGAGCGGCTGAGAAGTAGTGGAACCGGAGACGTAGACGGCATATTGGAGGGACTCGAACCACTGTTGGGAGGTTCTAAACGTTACGAGCGTTTTGCTTGAGCCGGCGGCTCATCGCAGTCGGTGTTCGATAAGGTATGGATGAAATAAATGTTCGCTCTCTAACAAATTTTGAAGGATTATTATTATTATTTCCGGTTTTTGGAGGTCACGAACGAATTTTGGTTGCAGAGATGGGAAGTCAAGGGAAGAGCGCGCAAGAGGAGACGAAGCCGAAGAAGAGCAAGGATGAGGGCCTGGGAACGCGAATACAGCTCCGCTGTACGGCAATCCAGAAGTTTCTCCTCGACCACACCTCCGGCTCGGAGAAACGCATTCGCGAAATGTTCGGTGACAATCCTGACACCAGCAAGGCTCTCAGACTGTAAGCCGTGGGCGTATCTCGAGAAAACGTCGTTAGGGTTAAAGAGTGGAGTAAGTAGTTTTGTAAATTTGTATGACTGTTTCGATGTGTGTGTTTTTTCGCAGCCTGGTGAGGAGGCACAGGGTTAAGCGTTTCGGAAGCGGAGGGAGATCAGATCCCTTTGTGTATATGGTAAGGAGTAGATGAATAATTTTCTCCGGGGCTCTTTTGCGGCGTTTGTTGACAAGAATTAGGATTATTTATAAATTTCTTTCTCCTTTAGTTTTTAGGTAAACTGTCGGGTCGAATTTGCTTCCGGCTGTTTCCAAGGGTTTCGTTGCGTGATTTTTAGGCATTATTGTGCGCGGTTGAGTTTGAATTAGGAAAAAATAGACCTAAGCATGTTAAATAATGTTGCAGGCCCTAATTCCTCCCGGTATGAACGAACTCGAGCGCCTCAAGGAGGCGAACGCTGTTGGATTAATATGATCCGCCTCTCTGCCTTCATGTTTTGTAAGTTGTTCACTGCTAAGGTCTCTGCGGGGAGCGCCAAAATTTGTAAAACTTCTTTTCTTCGCATTTTGTAAAGATTTGGAGCAGAACACACGCTTGTCTTCAATAAAAGAATCTCGTTTATTAACCCTAACTCGAGGGCTTTCTTGATGACAGACTATCTTTTATTTTCATTTTTTTGTCTGTTTGCAAAGAACTTGCGTGTCGTTCATTTAGTGTGAACAAGGTTGCGTGATAGTTGTAAATTTGTAAATGCAGGACAGTGGTTTCTTGCCTGCAGCAAGTTGGGGGCTGTTTTCTTCCGCGCGTAACGTATTGTGCTTGTCTTTTGCAGTATTTTTGAAATCTGGGAATGGTCGAATGCTTTCTTATAGACCTTGTTTTCTAGCATTTCGATAATCCCTTGTTATAACCACGATTTTAGAAATAGAAAATTACAGACCGTAATGCCTGGATGGAATAACTGACATTAAGTTAGAATGATTTTTTTTTATCCAAGTTCAAATCATAGTAGAATAAAAGAGATCCGAGTTTAAAGAGTGTTTGATAGAATAATTTTTTCAATATGATTGTAGGATAAAGAGATTCAAGTTCAAATCAGAGTTTGGTAGAATAATTTTTCCAATATAACTATAGGATAAAGAGATCCGAGTTCAAATCATGGTAGTTTGAAAGGTAAAATAAAGAAATCCAAGTAAATAAAGAAATCCAAATTAAAAGAAAGGTAGGATAAAAAGATCAAGTTTAAAAAAATGCTTCAATGAGTGTACCATCTTTTAGGTCTAATCAAACAACCTATTATAGATAAAGAGCCTCTAACTCCTCAAAATTTACACACTATCCTTCCTTCTAGGAATAGATTCTGCTTTTAATTAGAGGGGTCTTTTTTTCCATTAATTTGGGAACCAAGTATGGGAGCCGGTTGGGGGCAGCCGGCAATATATTTGTTTTTATCTTACCTTTTCTCCTACCTCAAGCAAGAGACTTCAGACGGGTATGAGCAGCCGGTTGGGGGTAGCCGGCAAAATATTTGTTTTTATTTTACCTTTTCTCCTACCTCAAGGAAGCGACTTCACACGGGTATGAGCAGACGGTTGGGGGTAGCCAGAAAAATATTTGTTTTTATTTTACCTTTTCTGCTACCTCAAGCAAGAGAATTGGCACGGGTATGAGCAGAAGGTTTGGTAGATTCTATGCACCCTTGACGTCGAAGGAAAAATTGCTTATGAATGGCAGCTATTTATTAGTTAACGTTTACGAAGAAACACAGAAACCTAGGCTTCATGGGGAGTAATGCATCTTGATCTCATTTCCCTATTTAATTCTAGGGGGGCTTTGCTTGTGTAATGTTAGAGACCAGGTGAATCCATGAATGATAAGATGTTTTTCTCACGTTTTAAAGGCTATTGGAATCTGTGCTGAGTGGTGATATAAGGCGAACGTGACATATGCTCCGTGAGTGCTGAAAGCGATTGTCATTTTTCTTCTTGGAATGGGGATTTTTAGGTCGTGACGTAGGCAGGCCAGGACACCTAATTTCTTTTTTTTTCTATGTTAGCTTGTATATCATTGTTTAAGGATAAAATTAACCGAGCATCGACAGTTTGACTTATCGTTGATATTAAAAAATGGATTTGATGGATTTGAATTTCGATTTTGTATGCATTTAGAATTTGGGTACAAGTTAAGGGCCAAGCTGAAGGAATTTTTTTTTAAACTTAAGTTAAACTGAAACCAAAGCGTTATGGGAAACACTATTCTAGGATCATCAAATTTTATTTTGGATGACTTTAAAAATAGGTGCACTATGCGAATGAATAGCAACGAGAATACAAGTGTGGTGCACTATGCGAATGAATAGCAACGAGAATACAAGTGTGAAGGTACTCTTTTGGAATATGGTATGGTTTATATATTTTAAAAATTCAAATTTAAATCTGTCTTTCTTTAAAGAAGTACGAAGAAAAAGCATGTAAGAGACTCTTTTTACAATTTTTTTTCTCTATTCCTTCTCTTGCCTCTCTTTTTACAATTTTTTTTCTCCATTCCTTCTCTTGCCTCCCTGTACAATATAGATTAATTTCTAACTTAGTTTTTTGAATGAGTTTACAAGGATTCCAGTTTCCTTACAGAATGAGGTTTGTATAAAAATTATTTTTTTAATGAATTTATAAGGGATTTCAATTCTTTATTTGTTAAACTTTAAACCTGATTAAAACTCTTGACACTATAATAAACTTAGAATTTTTAATTTTATAATTAAACCATGCCGAAAGTGTTATAATTTATTTTTTAACACTCAGAATGATGAGTAAGGGGTGTTATTGCAGTGTCACTGGACAGTATCCTCATGGTTTCATGTTGGTACTTATCTAAAAATCAGGTCTATGTTGTCACGATTAGAATACTAGCGTAGACAATTCCATTAGAGATGGAAAATTATGGTATGAAGGAATTGAGATAGGAGGTGAAAGTGGTACAAAGTCATAAAATGCATGCCGTAAAATGTTACGGGTTTGGAAGTGACGAGCATACGCAGTTTGTAAAATGTTACGGGTTTGGAAGTGACGAGCATACGCAGCTTGAAAACAAACGATGCTTTCTTTATTTTTAAATGATTCATCATGTATGTTGAAATTGCTGGCAAGAAATCATTTTAAAGAATATCGACAACATATTTATTGTGTGGTTTGAATTTAATTTAAATTTTCCATTTACTTGTAATTAAAATAAATATTAAATATAATAAATATATAACTATAAATATTTTTAACAGGAAATGTGTAATGTTTCATTATTTTAATAAAAAACAGAAGAAAATGTGTATTTCACTTAGCACATCGCTTATATACGTAAAACTTTGTATATGGATCATGTTTAACTTCTACATGGATGCAAGTCTAATAGTAAAAATATTTATGTTAGAAGAAATTTATCAAATTCTATTTTTTTAAATAAGTTAATCAAATTTAATTATATATTATTATTATTTATTAAATTTATGTTAAATTTATAATAAAACTATGTTTATTTATTAAGTTGGATTTTTTCCAAGATGTATTATCATTTATTTTTATTATACATGAACTTGGATCTGGTTTAGTGGTGAGAATGTTTACCTTTCAATTTTATTATGATTATTTTTTTTATTAGATCAATGTCTTTTTAATGGGTTATATTGGATTGAAACCTACTTATGTGTGGTTTATAACGGTTTTATAATTATGTATGTATGATAAGATTAAACCTTGCTCTTCTTGTAAATCAAGGAATCTTGCACATTCTACTTCCTCATATTTTGTGTCATTTTTTTTCCCTAGTGGTTGCCTTTTTCTGTTGATGATGTAGAGGCGTTTTTCTTTACACTTTCTTAGGTGTAGACAATCCTTGATTTGATCCAACTTCTACTATGATATGGTTTTTTTTCATATTGAAGTTTGTTTCGAGTCCAAAAAATTTCATCTCTTTCGACATGTTTTCACTTTGCAATCTTTTGCCATATGTTTTGTCTTTATAATATTTGAGACATCATATTGCAATGTTTTCATAATCCATTAAGTAATCCCATTTTGATATAGATTTAGTCCTAATGGACTAGGGTAAAGGTTTTGAAATATCTATGACAACACATATTTGAATATAATACCATATGCCTTTTGTCCTTAGTAGTTGGTCCCTCCTAGATGAACTCTTTTAGAATATTATCAATATTCTTCAAAACCTCCTTATTAATGAGTTGATAAAAAAGTCCAAAAATCCTAATCCATATCGAAGATTCCTTAATGGTTTCTAAAATTCTCCCTCCATGGTCTTAAATACAAGCATATTTGCCTCTAAACTAAAGGCCAACATCCATTATTTTGTCCCTTAATCCTTTTGGAACAAAAATCATGGAGTAATTTGAATTCAATCTCCACTTCCACTTGATCAAATTTTGATTCTAAAAAAAACTTGGCCAGTATCCATGGAACTTACATATTAACCATTTGGTTTTAAGAACCATTATATTATTCTCAATCATCTCATTGTTGATAATCACTTTTGCCGTGATAATACTAAAAAAACCTACCTAGTTAAGGTTTTCTATAGAACTGGTCTTCCTCTTATAACTAATAAGGGGCATACATACTTCTAACTACGACATCTTTTCTTTGAGTAAGGACTTTCAAAAGTGACTTTCCTGCCATGTTACTTAGATTTTCTTCACATTAATCCTTTATTTTTTAGCTTCTCCTAAGATTTGAAACAATGAGTGGTGCTCTCTCCTTGCTCACACTTTGCTTCTTGCTATCTCTTGGCTCACACTCGCTCCTATCATGTTTGCCTTTTGTAAGATTTTAAGTTGTATTTTTCTTATTACTTTAAGATTCAATATTATTAATCTCCATTATATTTAATTTGATTTTTTTTAAATAAGCTATGCGTGGCTTTTATTGGGGGCCATTCCCATTACAAAAACAAAATATTACGTTGCTCTTATTACATTTCTAACAAGTTAATTACAACATATCCATCTTTGCCTTTATATCAAAGATATTTTCCATCTTCCTCAAACTTTTGAGTTTCCATAATCAACTTTTTTTTTTTAAGAAACTAGCAACAAGAACAACCTTTACATGACATAACTCCAAAATATAGAAGAAAAACAAACATAACATTCATCCATCAAAGAGGAAATTGGTTTGATTATTTTTTTTAAAGAAAAACAAACATAACATTCATCCATCAAAGAGGAAAGCGGTTTGATTATTTTGTTTGAAGAAAAACAAACATAACAATCATCCATCAAAGAGAAAATTAGTTTGATTATTTTTCGTGTAGCAGAGGTTCTTCCTCCTTTAGAGTGGCAAGACCTGAGAATGCATTTTTGCGCTTCAAGCTCCTGAGGTAATATCTAGTTGTAACACATTTTGTAGGATCTTCATATTCAGAAAAAATGATCCTCATCGATTGTTTCATAATTAGCTTCAAGAATACCATATGAGGTGCTAATCTTTTCCGTTGAACCGCCTGGATGGTCTTTAGTAACCATATGGCTTTTTATCAATGATCTTATTCAAATTCTTCTTTTGGGATTGAGTCTTTTGTTGCTCGTATGATTCTTGGTGGACAATTGGTGCATTTGGAGGATAAGCTTCTTTCTTTTGAACTGGGACATTTGAAGGTTTCAAATCATTCACATGCAGGGCCTTCTCCTCCACCAAGGAGGAATCATAGCATGATTGGATGATTGGGCATCTCTTCTTCAGGTGGCCATATTGTTGACAACCATAACATCTTAAGGGAGAAGTTTTCATATTCAATATTTTGGATCCGTTCCCCTTTGCTTGAGGAAATAGGAATGGATTGAGGCTCAAGAACTGAAACATTCATCCAAACAACCAATCTTGCTTTACTCATTTTACTGGACAAATTTTCCTCTGTTTAGGTATCCATATATTGAAATGCACCAATGACATTACCGATTTTGGTGAATATCTTCTCTCTCCAAAAATCCATGGGGAGAGCATAAAGATTCACCCAGATTGGGAAGCCATTAACTTCTTCTATAAAGGGGTTGAAACTAGGAGTCCAAGGTCTTATATAGACACCCATTTGTTCGAAAAACCAATTATATCTATAATCCATTACCCTATCTCTATCTGCTAAATTAGAAAAAGAAACAAAAAATAAATTTTTGCATAGGAGAGTTACTTGGAAGTATGTACTGGTGCACCAATCTTTAATGTATGCTTTGAGCTCCTTTAGGCTTGGTCTTTTGCCCTTGAGTTCTCAGATAATTGTTCGAGCTTGATGATCAATCAGATCCAACCCAAATTCATCCTCCGAAATCCTGATAGAGGGTAGCGGTTTATCCACTCACGAACCCAAAGGTCTTTGAGAGAGATTTATTTTGATTAAAGAGGCTTTCTCACAGATTGAAGAGATAGTCTGCAAATAACCCTCTTCCTTCAATGTTTGACTGCACCTAGGGTTTGCATCTCTTTCACGAAGACCTTAGCCATATTTGTTGCTTTGTTCCATCCCTTACTTGCACCTAGGGTTTACCATCTCCATTATATTTAATTGATACACCATGCCTTTTAGTATTTCATATTTCAAATACATTAATTTATTCTTACACAAATATATATGCTAGGGTTTTATACAATTTTTTTTTATTATCCTATTTTTTATAAGTACAATTTTTGTTTAATATCTTTCATCACACATAACTACGTATACTTAGAGTTGTATAAGTGGAAAGTATTTTTTCATTGTTAATTAAAAATAAATTTAGTAGTTTGAAATGAAGACAACTAATAACAATTGAAATTCAAACTTTATATATAATATTAAACATAAATTTACAAGAGGTTTTTTTAGTAAATTGTGTAGTTTCCATTGAAAAAAAACAATAAATTGTTGTTATTACATTATTGTCAAGTTAGCCAAACCATATATGATTTATCTTTTTATCAACAATATTTTAAATCTTCCTCAAATAAATATGTTTTCAAAGTTTCTATTAAAAGTTAAAATCTTGCTTGGCTAGTTGCCTTTTAAAATTTGAATTTGACCAAAGGGAAGATCAATTAGCGATGAGACCTGGGTTCGACCCCCACGACAAATGTGTATAAGAAGTATAAAAAAACTACAATTGGCTAAATTATTTACTAGCTAGTTTCCTTCTCTATAGATAGTATGACATTGCAAAATACTACCTCTAGAAATAGTTTTTTTTTTTTTTTTTAATAAGCTATATGTGGCTTCTATTGGGGACCACTCCCATTACAAAAACAAAACATTACATTGCTCTCATTACATTTCTAATAGGTTAATTAAAGCATACCCATATTTGACTTTCTATCAAAGATACCCTTACATGACACATAACTCCAACAGATAGAAGGAAAACAAATAACACTGTCATCCATCAAAGAGGAAATCAATTTGATTATTTTTCTTTTGTAGTAGAGGTTCTTTCTCTTATAGAGTGGCAAGACCTGAGAATGCATTTTTGCACTTCAAGCTCTTGAGGTAATATCTAGTTGTAACACATTTTGTAGGATCTTTATTTTTAGAAAACTAATTGTCACCAATTGTTTCATAATTAGCTTCAAGAATACCATCTGAGGTGCTAATATTTTCCATGGAACCGTGTGGATGGTCTTTAGTAACCATTTGGCTTTTATCAATGATCTTATTCAAATTCTCCTTTTGGGGTTGAGAATTTTGTTGCTCGCATGATTCCTGTTGGACAATTGGTGCATCTAAAGGATGAGCTTCTTTTTTTTGAACTGGGACATTTGAAGGTTTCAAATCATTCGCATGCAGGACCTTCTCCTCCACCAAGGAGGAATCATAGCATGATCGGATGATCGAGCATCTCTTCTTCAGGTGGCCATATTGCTGACAACCATAACATCTTAGGGAGAAGTTTTTTTTTTTTTTGTGGAAAACATCCCAAAAGGGATGCCACTTTCGGGTAAGACCCAAGGAGGCAGGGGTATCCATTCCATCAAAAACGCCCAGGACTCGGACCTGGCCTACCACCTTTGACATACTCAAGGAGCAAACAAACACATAAAACCAAATTAAAAATAAGTAAATAACAACAAAAATAATAAAATAAAATAAAAAACATGCTCCTTGAGTGTGTCAAAAACAAAAGCACAACCAAACACGCTCTTAGGGAGAACTTTTCATATTCAATATTTTGGATCTATTCCCCTTTGCTTGAGGAGATAGTAATGGATTGAGGGCTAGGAACTGATACATCCATCCAAACAACCAACCTTGCTTTACTCATTAATTTTACTAGACAAATTTTCCTTTGTTTGGGCATCCATAAATTGAAATGCACCAATGGCATTATCGATTTTGGTGAATATCTTCTCTCCCTAAATCTCCACAAGGAGAGCATAAAGAATCACCCATATTGGGAAGCCATTCTATAAAGGGGTTGAAACTAGGAGTCCAAGGTCTTATATAGGTACCCCTTTGTCCGAAAAACCAATTATATCTATAATCCATTACCCTATCTCTATCCACTAAATTAGAAAAGGAAATAGAAAATAAATTTTTGGGTAGGAGAGTTACTTGGAATTTTGTATTGGTCCACCAATCTTTAATGTATCCTTTGAGCTCCTCCAAGCCTAGTCTTTTGCCCTTGAGTTTGCAGATAATTGTTTGAGCTTCATGATCAATTAGATCCAACCCAAATTCATAGATCCTTGAGAGATATTTCTTTTGACCGAAGAGGCTTTCTCACGGACTAAAGAGACGGTTTGCAAACAACCCTCTTCAACGCTTGACTACACTTAGGGTTTGCATCCCTTTCGCGAAGACTATAAACAAATTTATCGCTTTGCTCCATCACTTCCTACCTCTATAAATAGTTGATTATCATTAGAAATAATGTTATTTTTTATCCAATTCTCGTTTTTTTTATAGGATTAATAATAATTTGTGAATTCCACTCAAATGAAATATATTTCCACCAATTTTCAAGGGTAATTTTGATCCCTCTACGAAGTGCCCTACCCTCTACGTAATTTTTAGTTGATGATTTATGTGATTATAAGTAAACGAGGAGAATTTTGCCTTCATTATTTTGAAAAACATTGCCTCCACCAACATTTCCTAGATTCTTTTTGGAGTTACCATCAAAATTAATTTTGATAAAACCAATTTTTGGATATTTTTATTTTACCATAGATCAAAGCATATCATTTATGTTAACTCTATTGTCGCAAATGATCCTTCCATGTATTCAAATTTTATAACTAAGAGACTATCAACTCTTATTTCACACATGAGATTTCTCGTGATGAACATTGTTTTTAAACATGATGTAAAAGAAGAAATAATATGATTCCAAACTTGGACATGATTTTGAAAATTCTTTATAAATTTTTATCATTCCTTTCAAGTTATAAATTTCAAGAAATAATGGGAGCACCAATCCTCCACAGGATGCATAGTGATTTAGCTTTGAAACAATTAATCCAACACTTCATGAACTCTTTCAATGTTGATGGAGTTACCCATTATATTCCCATATTTTTGAGCAAGTAACCTCAAATGGTATAATCAAAGGAACAATGGATAAGTAAATTATCTGATGTTTCTAGATCCTTCTCACATAAGGTAGACCTAGAAGTTCCATCACATCCTCTTCTTTGCAAACTCTAATGTTAGAATCTTGCTTTAGACTAATAACCAAATGAATGTTGAGGCCTTAGGGAGGATCTCAAGTGATCAAACATTCTTCCTAAGAAAATATTTAAGAGTAGAAAATTTTGATTGATCCCTATAGCCCAACTTGACCGAGTATCCACCATATTTTTGTTGGAATTCACAATATTTTCTAGAAATGAATTGAAGCAAAACATAGACTCAAATCTTATACATTGAACAAAAAGAACAAAAGAAGAATTTGGTGGGCACCCATAGGTATCATAAATAACCACTATCGATAAATTATATTGTACAATACTCATGATAAATAATTAATGTGAGGGGGTATTTATAGTAATACCAAAACCTCAATTACATCATAAAGTTTAATCTAAACCGATATAATAAGTGGGTTTTAGGTTAATTACAAATAATAAATAGGGTTTAACCATAACAAGGTTAACCAAGACCCATTGGGATTACATAATAAAATATTACAAAATAATAAATGCATTGTACAATGAAATTCCCTTAGGTCTATCCAATACATTGAATAATGTTGACGCTTGGCCATGAAACGAATCTTGATTTCAACACCTTCCAATAATCTAAACTTAGAGGCCATGGAGAGAATACTTTAGTGACAATAATATCTCCCCCCCATAGTAGTTGCTCTAGTAAGCCTCCTCACTTGAGGTAGATCCATCCGAATCTGCCTCATCATCTGGAAGACACCTACCTAACTTCAAGAACTCACCTTCAATATTTTATACTTTTAGCAAGCAATTATTTGTTAAATAACCCTCCATTTTATAGTATTTGCAAATGGTATTTGATTTCTTTGAAGACTTAGCCTTACTTGTAGGTCCCTGGATATTAGCCTCCTTAGATTTGAATTCCTTTGCATGAGCATGTATTTGAGGAGTTCCACCATCACAATTCCACATCGCAACCTACAAGTGAACTAGGAGAGAAAATAATTGGTCAAGAGTAAGAGTCTTAGGCGATTCTAAGAACACATGAATTATATAAACCATGAGAATCAACATCTAAAAGGAAGGGGAGAGATTAGCAAGGATATTTTGCATCATGTTTCTTTTTACCTCTAGAAGATGCAATATCTTTCGTTAAAACATTAAATCTCGCAATATAATCCTCAACATTATCAAAATTAGCTAGCTTAAGAGAATAAAGCTCTAATTCCAAGTAAACTTACTTAAGTAGTATTAACCTTTTGAAAACGTTCATGCAACTTTGACCATACCTTGATAGACTCACTTCTCTTCTTTGACATGGAAAAACAATTCTAGTTCAATAAGCAAGGAAAACTAACCTAGGGCCTCTTCTGCCTTTTCATACTAAGTTTCATCATCAAGAACTATTACTTTGTCCTCCTAAAAGATACACGATAGGTTCATACTTCATAGCAAGTCGATCATTTGAGTTGTCAAATACTGTAATTTTGCTCATTAAGGTGAGTAACTAGGGCTTTGTGGTCCATATTATGCAATTTGACCCCTAATGCTACAACAAATCCATGAATTGATGCCACTAGTACATAGAGCTAAAAAAATTATGCAATTTAAAAAAAAAAAACTCAAAATGCTTATGTATGAAAAAGTTATGGTCTTCAGAAGTTTTTCCCTAATGGAACCCAAAAAATAAAAAATCAAAGCCTCCAACCTTAGAAAAGCAAGAACCAATTTTGACTTGCCACTTGGTGAGCTTTGATTCGCTAGAGTGCTCCAATCCACTTTTACCACCTCAATTGTCCTAATTTTCTAAATCATTTCCAGTTGATTTTGATTGATTGGGTGGAGGTGTATAAATATGTTTAAAAAGGGTGATATGGTGTAATAGGGGGTCACATTGGCCAAGCATCCACCAATCAAGATCAAAGTATCCAAAGGAACTTGGAAGGGATTAAACTCAAGTCTTCCCAAACAAAGCACCATGTGCTATCTATCTTAGCCAAGCCAGATATGGGATGGAAAGACACACACTCCTTTTAACTCCCACCTATTCGTTAGCCTATAGCAAAAAATATGGTTGCATGACTCGATCATGCAACCTCTGCTCCCTATAACATCTCTACTATCAATCTAGTTAATAAGTACAATAGAAAAGGGAGGGTTAAGTCATCCATAGAGGGCACATCCTCAACAATCATCAACAAAGAAAAATACAAGCAGGATTCGAACCGACATTTAGTCCCTTTGAAAGGGACCTTTCAACCATAATGCCACAACACCCAAATAGGGATTAGTTGAGCCAAAGGGATTGAGGCCATTCTACCCTCGAAAGATAGACTACATCTCCCATGTTGCAAAATCGAACACTTGCATCGATTCAAACACAAGTCTTTTGGACAACGATGTGCATTTAAGCATTGTATTGATGATAATGGTCTCCCAACACGTGGGTGAGGATGTATTTTCTCCCTATAGGGAGAGGCATCAAGCCAAGGTCTTGGCACATAAAACATTAGCACTTAAAATTAAAAAAGACATGCACGAACTCTTCAAAGTAGGAAGGAGTCTTCAATTGAGGGTTTGATACACTTAGTAGTAGAAAACCTAACTTTTAATCTTTAAAATAGGAACTCTAAAGTGAAATAGAGATACTCCAAGATATTTGGAAAGACAAATAAAAGATAAAAAGGTTATTTTTGTCTTTGACGCAAAGGAGATAAAAAAAAAGTAACTCATTCTTTAGTTTGGGAGAAAAATAGGAGGCACGAATAACGTTCTTGCATGACCAAGCAAGGCAGCTCCATAAGCACATTGATACCATGTTGGAACTCAATATTTTACAAAAATAAACTAAAGCAAACCATGCACTCAAATCTTATACATAGAATTAAAAGGACAAAATAAGAATTTGGTGGGCACTTGTAGGCACCATAAATAATCACTATGTATATTGCACAACACTCTGACAAGAAATGAGAAGTGTGAGGGGTATATTTATAGTAATACCAAAATAACAATTACATCATAAATTTTTACCTATGTTGACATAAGAAGTGGGATTTAGGTCAAATATAAATAATATATAGGGTTTAACCATAACACAGTTAACCGAGGCCCATTGGGCTTACATATCAGAATATTATAAAATAATAAATACATTGCACAATGAAATACCCTTAGGTCTATTCAATCCATAGTAAAATATCGATGCTTGGCCATGAAGTAGATTATAATTTCAACATTTTTGATAGATTCAAAACCAACTCATCCTTCCATGTAAAAATAGTTAAATAGAACTCTTGAAGCATCCTTTGAAACTCATCTAATATTTGTCTAAGGTCCTCTCCTTCAACCAAGTTGCTTAAAAAATCTATTATTTTGAGTTGTTGCTCACATTAACATAATTTTTTACCTTTTATTCTTTAAAAGCTAAACATGTTTGATCCAACTATTATTATTTTGGATAAAAATACAAGGATAAGGCTTGAACCAAATATTAGACCAGAAATTTACAAAACATGCCTCATTTTTTGACCATCTAATATGTTTCTTGGTTATATAAAACGTATATAATATGAAGTTCCATGTTGTTGAGCCTCTAGGTAGGGTTCATTTCCTAAACAATTTTATTACATCAACAAAACCTATATATTTTTGAAATAATATTTTTGCCCAACTCTTTCCTTGATCTTTGAATAATCTCCAACAAAGTTACTCTCCTAATGCCAAACTCATAACTTTACAATTTTTCAAGCCTTCCCCTCCAATATTCTTTCTTTTCCAAACCCTATCCTACTTATAAATATGAACCTCACATTCTTTCCAAGGAAACCTCTTAGAATTTTATCAAATTCGGATGTTATACTTGTTGACAGTCTTGAAAGTGACATCATATAATAGGGATAGATTGCAACATAGTTATTATGAGTTATAGTTTTCTAACCATGATTAAGAGCTTAAATTTTTAACCTACCAAACAATATTTTATTCTATAAAATTGTGTCCCAAAGCTCTTTTTTACTATGAGACAAATAAACACCCCAACAAGTTGATGACAAATTTTCCACTTTAAACCCTAAAATATCCACAATAATTCATTGTAAATCTAGGGTAGTGTTAATGAAAACGGTCCTAGATTTTGTAGTATTAACCAACTATTCAACGACCTCATTATAACATGATAGTATTGATCTAAATTCCATGGCTTCATTGACTACTGGATGATCGAAAAGAAAAGTACCGTCAACAAATTGGAGATGATATCCTAAGGGACCATTTGTTGCAACTTGAGTTCCTTTAAATTTTCCATCCATTTTTGCCTTTGAGAAAGCTCTTCCCAATGCCTCAACAAGAAAAATAGATAGATAAGGAGATAATGGGTTAGCCTAGCAGAGTCCATGAGATGATTCAAAGTATTCAACATGGGATCCATTGATCAAAATAGAATATTTTGAAGTGCTATAACATGCAATCTATCCACACCAACCATGATAAAAACCAAGGTTTTCAAGAATACCAGTAGAAAACTTCAACAAACCTTATCATATATTTTATTCATATCTAATTTTACAAGCATACAAAGCTTTATCATGGAATGATGAGAATATATAACTTCTTCTACAATGCTTACATCACCAAGAGTTTATTTACCATGAAAAAAAACACCTTGATCCTCAAAGATAATACAATTTGTAATGATTTTAAATCTATTTGCCATAATTTTAAAAACTATCTTTGTAGACACCAAATCGCAGCCACTAAACCTCCACCCTAACCATCCCACCACCCACTTGTCTTCCATTCCACCTTCCTGCCAATTATTTGGCCCAAATCCACCTTCCCGCCATTTCCTAGCCTAATTGGGGTTATTTTAATATTATTTTATAATATTTTATTATATTTTAATATATTTATTATAAAAAATATATAAATAAACTCAATTAACCTTAGTCGTCCGATTTCATTTAATCTCCACCATCCATTTTCATTAATCAATGTCAAATTCAAAAAGTAATCTCAACCCTAGGATATGACTTAATCTTAGCCACATGATCAAAAGTGCAAGGCTAAAACCCTAAGAAAACTCTAGGTTGAATTATAAATAGGGTATTTTGCAAATGCCCAAACCCTGGAACCTGGAGATTAAGAGATATACTTGGAGAAGCATTTGTTGATGCCCTAGTGAAGCGAAGATAGAGAGAATTGAAGATTTGATGCACTAGCTAAGCCAACAATACTTCTGCCATTACAACCATCATCCATCCATCCTCGCTCGTCGCCATAGCCGTATTTCATTCGTCGCCTTCATCGCCATCCTTATTGATATTTTTTTGCAAATCTGCCCTACCCTATGAGCGCTGTGCCGATCTTGTGAAGCTCGTTGTAGAGCTTGCCAAGCGCCCACCAGAGCTTGCCCTAGCTACAAGTGCACATAAGAGCTTGCCAAGCTCGCTGTAGAGCCTGCCTAACGCCTTCCAGAGCCTGCGATAGTCCTAGGTGTGAACCAGATCTTGCGAAGCTTGTGTCAGAGCTTGTTGTGACACTAAAATGAAGATCTGAATCTGCTACACCACAAAATCTGTAACAACAAAGCAAGGTATATTTAGTATTATTTTATTTCATTTATTTGTTGGTTTGGCATGCATTTTAAATTGATTCTTAAGCTAGGGTTATGTTAATGTCTGAGGGTCTCACACTGTGGAGCCCTCACAGGTATTACTGATGCTTTTGTATTTTTTTTTGCATGCAAATATACGAATTCAACATATTCTCTTATGGTTGTTGAAGCTGGAGTGACCCCACATTGGATATTCAAAGCCCACTCAACCTGTTGGGATCAAGGACATACTCAGATATGAAGATACTTTTGTTATATCTAACTAGGGTTTTAGAGAACCCTAGTTTCATTGTAAATTATTGTATCAAATATCCGCATTGGATACTGATTGTAACAAAGGAGTCTATTGGCCCCCCCATTGAATACATATTTCTTTGTGCAATCGGTTTTATATCGGTCTGCCAAACGTGCCTTCAAGCAAATGGTAGCCCATTTCGTTCTCTTGGGTGACGTTTTGTATAAATGAGGTTATGATGGAATCTTGCTTCGATGCCTCAAACCAGAAGAGGCCCAAAGGGTATAGAGGAAGCCCATGATGGTACTTGTGGTGGTAATTTTAGTGGAATGGCCATTGCAAAGCGTCTTTTATGCATGGGTTATTATTGGCCCACCATGGAACGTGATTGTTGCACATATGTCAAAAATTGCAAAAAATTTCAATCACATGCCAATTTAACACATGTACCATCACAAGCTTTACAACCTATACAGAGTCTCTGGCCCTTTTCACAATGGGGCTTCGATCTAATTGGAAAAATTTTACCCTCCTCTTCAGGACAACATAATTTCATCATAACTGCCACATAATACTTCACAAAGTGGGTTGAGGCAATCCCTCTAACCAGTATGATAGGACCTAGAATTGTGGATTTCATAATTCTAAACTAATTTCGAATAATGGTAAGTCTTTTAAGAACAAGGGTGTTAGAACACTTTGTGAGAAATATAATATCCAACATAGTTTCTCAACTCCTTATTACCCACAAGCAAATGGACAAGTTGAAGCTACCAACAAGACCTTAATTGCCATTCTTAAGAAACTTGTCAAAGAAAATCATAAATATTGGCATACACAAATCCCTTTGGCACTTTGGGCTTATCAAACAAGCATCCGAATGCCGATGGGAGCAACACCATTTTCTCTGGTCTATGGAGCGGAAGATATTATGCCTCTTGAGCTCGAGATTACTTCCTTACGAATTTTCTTGCAAGAATTCATAGATGATGATACAGATATACAAGCACGACTTGACCAACTCACACTCTTAGATGAAAGGCGTGTCAACGCATTAGAACATTTACTAGTTTATCAAGACCGCCTCAAGCGTGCTTACAATGCTAAAGTCCATCTTCAAGAATTTCAAGTAGGGGATATCGTACTAAAAGAGAACCAACAAAACACCAATGTGTTGCCACATATTCGTAACAAATTAATGGCAAATTGGTTAGGTCCATATGTGATCACTCAAAAAGTGGGTAATGGTACTTATAGGCTTGCCGATTTAGAGGGTAAATATGATCTTGAACCACTTAATGTTCTTCATTTAAAAGCATTCCATTGTTAAATGTGACACACTATATGTATATATACATGGCTAAAAATAAATAAAACAAAACAAACAAATTGCATGCTCTTACATAGGCATTTCCACATTGCATACATTTCATTTGCATTTAGGCATTTACATTCAATCATACATATTTCGTTACATTGTACAATTTCCATTTGCATATTAACATAAATTATACTAGGCATACACATTTGCATTCATCCCATTCCATGCTCAATGATATGGCATAGTAATGATGATATGACCACAAACAAAAAGTCAAAGTTATAGAAATTGGGGGTACCTAGTTTGAAACAATCATGCAACTTTCATAAGCCAACAACATCACATGTCAAAATCACAAAAGCCTAAACTTTTCAGTCACTCAGCCATTACTAGTGTCGAAAGCAACCTCCAAGTGGATGTCCAATTTTATTTAGGACCAAAAGCACAATTTACACACTAAGAAAGTCTTGAGCGATGTCAATTGATTCCAAACACAATCTTGAACCAATCACATTCCATCACATATTAAAACATTATGATTCAAGGAGGGTTAGTGCCATACTTGGGTAGTACCTTGAAGATAAAAGGGATAATCCTCGCTTGTCCCATCATGCAACATAGTCCAAAGCAAAAACAGTGGTTTTCACCACTACCTCAATTACTCTTCAAATATAAGCATAAAAACATAGAGTAGTAAGGATAGGGTCACAATTCTCATTACACTTAGGTTGAGAATCCAATTCCCCAAAGCTCTATGCATTTACTTACAATAATAACTCATCATTAGCTTGCATACATCAAATCAAATAAATATTAGGCATATACATCATAGTCATTAGCTTGCATACATCATCATAAACATTAAAGAAAGCATTGCATAACACAAAAACATCCACACAAAAAGACAACATGCATATATGAAAAGACCATGTATATATATATATATATAAGCGCCTAATATACAATAGAGTGCCAAGAAGGCTACAAAAGGGATCACCAAGGCTCAGATGTACAAAAGAGTGCATATAAGCACTACATCAACTATCCATGAGAAGACCCCTGAGACCCGGTAGGAGCCCTCGGCCTAGTACTCTGCCTCAAATATGTCTACCTCGATGGCTCAGCCATAAATGAAAAAGGAGGATCTGGCAAGGTGATGTGATGTTGCATACACACATCCTGCAAGGAATATGTGTATGCCTCACTATCTCTAAGTCATCGTAAGTCCTTCTGATGTCATCGCTCCTTTGCCAAAATCTTTGCCTGTAGCCTTGTAACTGTCTCCTACTCTCGAACTCTAGTCGCCCTAGCATCCCTCTAAGACTCTAGCATAGTCTCTCGCTCCTCCCGTAGCTGCTCAAGCTCATCTCATAGCCTAGCCACCTCAAAGATCTTGCCCATATCCTCATCATATTCCCTCTCCCCTATCGCTAAAACCACCTTCGAAGCCTGTTGGGATGCTACCCTGACTGTCTTTGTCCTGTCGATCACTGAGGCCTTGTCCTCTTCGGAGTTGACCTCGACCCCGTCGTTTTCGCATCCTCACCTACCACCTTTGGTACCCATACTGGCTGGGCACCAAACCACTCCGCATACTCTGAAGTCACACCGACATCATCCACATTAGCCACCTCTAGCTGCTCATTGTCCTCCAATGGCACCTACCATGGTTCGGGATAAGGTAGTGTCACCTCATCCTTCACCCACCGATACAACACCGGCTCATCAAGAACTCCTTGAGGTAAACCAAACTGCCTCAGCACTCGTAAGTGCTAAAAGTACTCCACCTCATCATCCCTCCGCCCAACTATCCATCGATCCTATCGCACCTGCCGTAGTTGTCTCCCATATCCATCCCACCTAGCTCCTCACCATGGCCTCCATCGCACGTCCGCCCAAGCCAAGCCTGACCACATATCTCGGTACAACTGCCTAGTGTGTACCTATCGATTAGGTTGAACCTCCTCAGCCATAACCCATCGCCTCGCATATGGCTCATCCATCCGCCATGACTCACATGGTAATCCCTTGGGATGAGCTATCATAAAATGTTCTCAAGCCCAGCACTAAAGAAGAAAGTTACACTCAATCCCCTTTCTCCCACTCCGTGCCACCTCATATAGCTCCCGGTATAGCTACGCCAATGAAGCAGGTGCCCATGCATACTCCTGAGGATCCATCAGTAGATCACTCACCAAGCCCAATAGGTTCCAATGGAACCTACACCCAGTGCTATTAGGTAGCACTATGTTGGCCAACACGAACATGATCAAGGTGGGGAGTGCATCTAACTCCTTTGCCTTGTACATGCTTAGGTATAGTATCCCTCCATCCCCTATCCGGGCCTCCCACCATTGATCCCCAAGCATATTCTCCATCTCTGCCTTCTTATCCCTCCCCACCATAACCTTCTCTCCCTCTACTAGCACCTTGAGAATGCGATAAACATCCTCAAGAGTGATAGTAACCTCTCCAGTCGGCAGTTGGAAAGTCCCTCTATCCGGGTCCCACCTCTCAATCAAATCCGAGAGGTAGCCCTCACCACATCCAACCGAGCCACACCATTTATGCCTACCCTACTCAGTAGCCCCCAATCCTCCTCTGAAAGCTTCTTCCTCATCCCCGAAACGAGAGGAGAGAAGCGATGTTGAGGCTCAATATCCCTCAGCTGTAACAAACAAAAATAACTTTGTTAGTTTTAAAAAATTCAAAAAATTCAAAAACAAGCTAAAATTAAATTTTTGCACAAAGGAAACAAAGGGTATTACCGGGAAAAATGTTGCCTCCGCTCCACCAGTAGCACCAAGGCCCTCCACCGCCATCGCCTCCGCACACTTGCAAGCCTCACTTAGCTCACTAAGCCACTTCCCTCCTCAGACACAACTTCTCAAAGTTTACAGTGCACAAATGAGTCTAAAAATTCCTCAAAAAGCTTTTTATAGCTTTAACTAGCGCATTTAGGTGCAGAGCTATGCCTGAAAATTACGGGCGCATGCAGGCGCACACAGGCGCCTATAGAACATGCCAGGCACAGGCGTGCGCCTAGAAGCAAAAGAGAATGAGGACAAAAAATCCTAAAATGGTAGCTCCCATCATCAAATCTGAACCAAATTTCATCCATACATCATGTACATTATAAAAGTTGATTTTGTGAAATTACAAATAGTTTTGCATGCATATTTTTTGAGAAAAAACAAAATTCTTCACAAATACATATTGCATTGTAGAAACATGCCAACCAAGGTCACATTTTCACAAAATCAACATCCCACAATTCTTCATCATCTACGTCATCACATTCTTCCATCATCATTATGCATATATCATTCATCATTTTTATTTTGTCCAGGCCATCCAAGCGAACCTCGTATCTAGTATGTTATTCTATAAACTTGGCGATTGCAGTGATGATAATCCATGCAACTCAGTAAGATGAATAATGTAGAATAAGGACACTTGCTCATGATCATAATCAATTATATCGTCATCAAAAATCCCAATCACATTTTGTACCTTACATTTTGAATGCAACCTTGCCAAGAACAATTTGCTCACAATCAATCATTGATGTCCTTGTCTATGGGGTAAGAAAACATAGATAAATCAAAATCTGAAACACTCTTTCATTCGACAACAGTCAAAGTATAGGACATGTCGGTAGGTTGATTGGTTTCATGATGGAATTGACGAAGAAATTTCTACAGTCACTACCCCACCCCTACGATTGACTTAGTCATCATGCATATTTCATACATTGCATACTCAAGTATGCCATTGTGGCAGATTATTCAACAAGCATCGAATCATCCCAAAATTTGGGGCAACCACGTTACATTATGATTTTACCATGATAGGATATATCTCACGTGATCATAACATCTACACTGGACAAATATCCCTCTCAACCGTTGGGGCAAAAAGGTATCACATTTTACATCATTCATATCGTCTACATTCACATGGTATCATACACCAACCCCCTTCCCACCATTGGGGCAAAAACGGTATCACATTTTACATCATTCATATCATCCACAATCATTTGCATTTCACATCATTCATTCATCAATTGCACAAATTCACTACATCATTCATTTTCAATTGGCTTGTGAGATACATTCGTAACTCATTTGCTAATTGAAGGGTAAGCTACAAAAACCCCAAAAAAATTTCTTTATTCTTTTGTCTTCAACATCAGTGCGCAAATACAACAACAGAGAGAAGCTGCTTCTATGCCCATAGCCCAAGCAGGTGTCTCCTATTTTTGCACCACATTGTGTTTCACACAACATGGTACAAAAAGGGGCATCTGTAGACATCAAATCACAACCACTAAACCTCCATCTTAACCATCCCACCACCCACTTGTCTTCCATTCCACCTTCCCACCAATTATTTGGCCCAAATCCACCTTCCCACCATTTCCTAGCCTAATTGGGGTTATTTTAATATTATTTTATTATATTTTAATATATTTATTATAAAATATATAAATAAACTCAATTAACCTTAGTCATCCGATTTCATTTAATCTCCACCATCCATTTTCATTAATCCATGTCACATTCAAAAAGTAATCTCAACCCTAGGATATGACTTAATATTAGCCACATGATCAAAAGTGCAAGGCTAAAACCCTAAGAAAACCCTAGGTTGGATTATAAATAGGGTATTTTGCAAATGCCCAAACCCTGGAACCTAGAGATTAAGAGATATACTTGGAGAAGCATTTGTTGATGCCCTAGTGAAGCGAAGATAGAGATAATTGAATATCTAATGCCCTAGCTAAGCCAACAATACTTCTACCATTCCAGCCATCGTCCATCCATCCTCGCTAGCCACCATAGCCGTATTCCATCCGCCACCTCCGTCGCCATCCTTCATGATCTGTTTCTACATATTTGCCCTACCCTGCGAGCACTATGTCGAGCTTGCGAAGCTCGCTACAGAGCTTGCCAAGTGCCCACCAAAGCTTACCTTGTCTGTAAGTGCACACCAGAGCTTGCCAAGCTCACTGCAAAGCCTGCCTAGCGCCTTCCAGAGCCTGTGATAGTCCCAAGTGCGAACCAAAGCTTGCGAAGCTCGCATCAGAGCTTGCTATAATACTGAAACGAAGATTTGAATCTGCTACACCATGAAATTTGCAACAACGAAGCAAGGTATATTTAGTATTATTTTATTTCATTTATTCGTTGGTTTGGCATGCATTTTAAATTGATTCTTAAGCTAGGGTTTTGTTAATGTCTGAGGGTCTCACACTATGGAGCCCTCACAGGTATTACTGATGCTTTTATGTTTTATTTTGCATGCAGATATATGAATTCAACATATTCTTTGATGGTTGTTGAAGCTGGAGTGGCCCCACATTGGATATTCAAATCCCACTCAACCTGTTGGGATCAAGGACACACTTAGATCTGAAGAAACTTCTGTTATATCTAACTAGGGTTTCGGAGAACCCTAGTTTCGTTGTAAATTATTGTATCAAATATCCGCATTGGATACTGATTGTAACAAAGGAGTCTATTGGCCCCCCATTGAATACATATTTCTTTTGTGCAATCGGTTTTGTCTCATTGCTTTATTTGATTCTACCATTTTATTTTCAAGTGTCGTGTCTTTGCATCCACAATCTTATAATCATATTGCAAAGGCTTAATTATTGAAACATTTTATCTTGCCTTTGATGGGAACTAATGTAATAAATATGACATTGATCTTGCTTATTGTAGCCTTTTTTCCCTAGCCTCTTCAATCGAATCCAATATTTTTTTGAATTTACATGGTGGAATCGATAATCGCCATGAATTTGGGCAGGTTGTCCAGTTTTTATGGCCGCCACAATATTCTACATTGTCTACCCCGAAATCTGCCACAATTCGCACAGTCTACCCCTATAACCACCATGCCACAATCATTTAAAACCTTTTACATCGATGAAAGCACCAGTAAAGGGACAAGCGTTTAGTCCGACGGGGCCCGAGATTTAAACCTTGGACCTCCGCTCCCTTTACAAGGTTTGGTCAAACCAATTGGTCTACACCTCAGACCTATATATTATCTAAATGTTAAAGCATTATAACATTACAATATATTTCTAAATGTTAAACTATTGTAACATTACAATATATTCTCTAAATATTAAAGAATTATAACATTACAATATATTCTCTAAATATTAAAGCATTATAACATTTAATACATTCTCCAAATGTTAAAGCATTATAACATCACAATATATTCTCTAAATGTTAAAGCATTATAACATTACAATATATTCTCTAAATGTTAAAGCATTATAACATTACACTATATTCTCTAAAAGCTAAAGCATTATAACATTTAATATCTTCTCCAAATGTTAAAGCATTATAACATTTAATATATTCTCCAAATGTTAAACCATTATAACATTACAATATATTCTCTAAATGTTAACATTTTGATATATTCTCCAAATGTTAAACCATTATAACATTATAATATTTTCTCTAAATGTTAAACCATTATAACATTTAATATATTCTCCAAATGTTAAAACATCATAACATTACAATATATTCTCCAAATGTTAAAGCATTATAACATTTAATATATTCTCTAAATATTGCTTTTCAACAAACTTTATTTTTTTGAAACAAAGGACACCTAATAATATATTAGGTATTGTACAAAGTATTTGGAGTATAGGGAAAAATACCATTCGAGCAATATTTCCAAAGGAGTTGCAAATGGATTGGTCGATTCACCAATCATTGAAGGTTCAAGAACTGCTAAACCTATGGTACATGCAATTGTACTTGCAATTACTATTGGAAAAATATATAAAAGATGATTGGACCAAGTGGGATCTCCATTAAATCCATTGGGACTAGGTGCTTTGTTAGGATGGAAAGAGAAAACTACATCTTGTAGCTCATCCAAAGAGATGTTTCTCATCAAGAATTTATTTTATCCTCATGTGATAATTGACAAATTATTTTGCAAAATCTACCTAGAACCTCCTCATATTTCCCAATATTTCATAAAATATCTTTGAAATAATTAATTTCTTCCTTCCTGATATCTTCTTCAACATTTCTTCCATCCAGAGTTTAAATATTTTTATTCAACAAATAGAAAAATGTGTTTTGGCTATAACATGAAAAAATTTAGAATTTCTATAGCCTTTCTTAATCCATCTCTCCCTATATTTTTGGGACCAATATTATTCTTCCTTTTCAATACATAATAATATTTAAAAAGCAATTGTTTTCCTTACACATGCGTATCCTAGTCCATTCCATTGATTTCTACTATCCTTGCAAATTATTGAGATTCAATTTAATTTCCCCCTTTGCTTTAAATATACTACCAAAATATGTCATCCCAAATATTCATTTATTCTTTAGACATATCATCATAATATGGAATAAATCAAGGTATTGGAGACATAAAATAAAATCAAAATGGATTTGAATGACCATTATGTATTAAATCACAACTCAAGAGAAAGGGTTTGTGATCTAAGCTTGCTCGCAATAAAACATGTAAAGAGATTCCATACTTTATTTGTAACTGTATCAAATAACAAATTTCTACCAAATATTTTTTGCTGAGTTTTTCCAACGCACCTATTATCTCATGTATATTGAAATCTTGAAGGAAAGACATTCCAAAAACCATTTGAGTTGACAATTAAAGTAAAATACTACATTTTTTTAGACCATCCATGAGTATAATTTTTTTTTCCGAAGGAGATGAAATTGTGTTGAAGTCTGCCCCAAGAATCCATAGATCACAATTATGAATCATTGATTTTGACATAAATAAACTAAGGTCCTTCCAACATCTTTCACAAGAAGTAACTAAAATTAGAGCATATAAATTTATAGCCCCAACTCTTCTATTTTTCACAAGAAGTAACTAAAATTAGAGCATATAAATTTATAGCCCCAACTCTTCTATTTTTCACCTTCTTACAAGAAATGCCAATAACCAGATTATTTTTTGTTTTAGAAATTGTTCGTTTCGTTTGTGTTTGTCCCATATTGTTATAATACCTTTTGAAGCTCCTAAAATAGAAATTGCTAGATAATCCCCCATCTTCAATTTTTTTTAGAGCATCCTTACATTCGAAACAAACTCCAACAAAGAAATTAAATAGTATGTGAGAGAATTTTAGAATTGTCATGTTGACTGAAAATTTAGAAAGGAAAAATTAGTTATACATCAATAAGTTCAACCCAAATTGTGAACACTGCCAAAATAAGTACAAAGATGCAAATATCAAATTAAAAAAAATGGTATAGCCCAACTAAGATCCAATTCACATAATCTCAAAGGATAAACTAGGAGATGGATAATTCCTCAAGAGGCATGGTCAGAACAAATATGTGTCTTTTGCATAGGAGTAGTGGAGATCAAAAATTATTTTCCTATGGAATGTGAAGCCTACAAGGACATAAATATTTCATATGAGGTCACTTTAAAAGTAAACTCACTAATGGAAATTTTTAAGAATTGAGAATAGAAAAAGTAAGAAAACTTCTCATCAAAATCAACAACAAAAGAAACACACTCCAAAAGATGATAAGAGGATGTTGAGCTTTTTGACTTTGTTGAATATTTTTTTCTTGGATATTGTTAAACTTTGGAACTTTGAATAGGAGGTCCAAGGTTTGAATCCAAAAGGGAGTAGGGTTGTACACCATACCCCATCTTGTATTAAATCTCTTGGTCTTGTAGACTATTTTGATTTCATGGATGTAATTAAAATCATTTCATCTACTTGTTTTCATTTCTTATAAAATAAACTTAGGACTATATCAATTTATTAATTTCCTAATAAGTCTCATTCATAGGTCTTATTTATACCCCTAATATTGCAAGATACTATTTTCATTATTATTTTTAATTTTTATGTGTGGGTTTAGCCTGACTTCTTGGTAAGACATTATTTTTATTTCTGGTTTCTATATCGATATCTCTATGAGATTCATTTTATATTTTTTCTTGCTTTGAGGGCATTCCTTTCCTTCTTTCATTCCCACCAACACTTTAATATTCATCAATCTCTTTGATGTTTTCAAACTTGTCATAATGAGACTTGTCATTTATAGGTTTGTGTTGCCCTAGAGAACTTGAGTTGTAACGAATAGCCTAAAAATATTTTATTATTATTATTATATATTATTATTGAAACCCTAAAGTGCATAAATGATCCTCCATAGTACTTATGTTTTTATACTGCCTCAAAAGCCTTAAATTTTCTTGGATATCCTCAATATTTATTTCTTTATTATGTTACTCTTAAAACCCTACAATGGAACATATACTCTACATCGCTTTCATTTTTTATACAAGGAGATGATTTTGTACTACTTGAGGAGAATGCATATGATTTAATTGATTACATTTGACCTTTGTTGTCTTGTTTTAAAATTTGCCTCCACATCCTCTTTGGCAGCTTTATTTCTTCTAAATTTGAACTTGCACTACTTCCTCATATCTTGTATCCTTCTTTGTTTATTCTAATGGTTAGTTTAAGTGAATCATATGGTCTTCACTATTTGATGATATGGAAAGGCTTTCTTTGTCATTTTTGGTAGTAGAAAATCCCTAATCTAGTTCAACTTTTACTATAGTATGATATGCTTATTTCATCTTGAAGTTTGTCTCATGACTAAAATTTTATCCCTTTATCCATCACTCACTTTATGATCTCTTGCCATGTGTCTAATCTCATAACATTTATGGCATTGAAATGGAATATTTTGTTGGAGGTATTACATTATTTGGTACCTTTGTAAAAATTTAGAATAGTGAGTGTGTTTAATATTTGTGTATAAAGTATGTGTCAAGTTAGTATATGTGAGCATATGTCATGTAATCAAGTGTGTGAGGTGTCTAGTTAGCAAGTGATATTTATTTGAGTAATGTGTCAAGTTTAGAAGTAGGAGTTTATGCAATCATGAGAGATTTTGTCTTTATGTATTATTCAAGAGAGGAATATGAAGAGTTAAGTTCTCCCATGAGTTTAAGGAGAACAAAATCCAAGATTCATGTAATGTGAAGAATCTCATGTATCTTTACATTGGAGACAAAGCCATGTAGAATTTAAAAACTTGAAAATCTTTGCTTTATGCATTGCTTGAGTTTTATTATAAATAAATATTTTAGTATGATTTTATGTGATATTGATGTTAATTTGATGTTGATATTGATATTGATTTTATGTGAATAATTTATTCATCTTAGAATTCATTAACCTGTGAAGAATAACATCAAATTGCTAATAGTGTTATCAAAGCCACGTAGCAATAAGAAAGGACTAATGGTATAAGCTGAGAGCAAGCTACAACCAGAGGAAAATCTAGGATAAAAGCATTGGCAGTCCAAATTGCATTCGAGAGGAAAGGATTGGTGATCCAAGTTATGTTTGGAGGAAGAAGAAACTTGTGGAGATAAAATTGGAGAGATTTAGAGACTAGAGATATAATATTGGAGGAGACATGTAGAGAGACGACAAATTTAAGACTAAACAAGAAAGAGGAGACATATAGATGTCAACGTACGAAGAATGTGTTGTTTGAGAGAAAGACATGTTTCTTGAGAGAAATTAAAGGAGGATACATAGATAAGCCTAGATGTTTAGAAGTATTGAGCACTCACAATGAACGATTGAAAACACAGATGTAAGTAGCACTTGTGTATTTGGAGGACACATCATACTCGAAAGAGAAGCCACTGTGAAGCATTGAAAGACCACAAATACTATGGCCAAATATAAAGAACATAGAGGAGGCTTGAAGCTATGAGTGGTGCACTAGAAACAAATATTGCATCTTAAGGAAGCTTTCTTTGAAAGGGAGATAACACGTTGTGAGGAGTTACATTGAGAAAGTCACTATGAATACTGCCATAAAATGGAGAAAAGAGTGCTACGAATACTACGAATAATATCTTGACTAAGAGCATTTTGGAGACATTGGTGTACATGTGGAAGAGATAAATATGTGGCAGGATAATGCATAGAAATTGAAGCATTTTTACAGCACAGATATATTAGGAAGTCTGAGCACAAAGTAGAAGCGGAATTATTGTTGATGAGATGTTTTAAGTGCATGGGATAAGTGCTTGAAATAAAGGTAATTTTTTAACCTTTATGTTATTTAATAAATTATGCACCAACTACATTTGAATTCATTTGATGATAGGGGTTATAAGGAGGAAAAATAATTGAAGAGAAGAATAATAGGCCAAGAGTTATAAGCATACTAGGATACCAAAATTTTTATGAGGGGTCCTAGTCCTCTCATACCAAAATTTAAACTTGGGACTCCTAGGTGAAAACACAAGGACTTACCACTGTGGTATCCCTACTAGGATACTTTTAATATGCTTATTTCAATCCCATATAACCAATTGAAAAATGGAGGAAGATTATGATTTAATTAATTGGGAGTTATAAGCATATTAAAAGTATCCTAGTAGGGATACCACAGTGGTAAGTCCTTGTGTTTTCACCTAGGAGTCCCAAGTTTAAATTTTGGTATGAGAGGACTAGGACCCCTCATAAAAACTCATGTTTTTAACTCAAAATTTTTGCCAATGGGAGTTATAACCAGTTTGAATCTTGATGGCACCAAATATCTCAATGTGATTAAATTGATCTAAAAGGGAAAGAGCAACCCCTTCAAAACCCAATTTTAAAAAAAATGTAGATTAAAAGAAAATTGATTATTGAAAAGTGAAGGATATTATAAAATTTTATTTTGGAAGATATAAGAAGGAAATTTTGGATTGGTGAAAATAAATTGATGATTGAAAGATTGATTGAAATAGATAAATATAAGGAGTTTGTTTATTGATAAAAAGGGGTTTTGAAAGGATCTCAAAACCTTTTTTACAAAAATAGTAGAAATATTTAAAATAAAAGTCTGCATAGGGAATCACACTCAGAACAAAGGGGATCACCCTAGCACATCCAACACCAAAAATGAGGAATCAGGTAGAAGAGAAACAGTAAAACAACCATCCAAACGATAAGAAATTTATTGATTTATTTGAATGATTTTTTTTTTTGAAATTTATTGATATTTGAATGAATGATTAGTTATTTGATTGGAGATTTGATAAAAAAAAATTGATGAATTGAAGAAAATTGAAATTTAAGATTGAAGAAGAGAATTTTTTTTTTTAAATGATAAAGTTGATATTACTAGCATGGCAAGAAAAAAACAAACAAAAAGGTAAACAAACAATAAAAATTTAGAGATACAAGATGAATTATCGAAAACAAATGAATAAGAACAAGTTATAAATTCATATTTTCAAGAGGTTGAAAATTTCTTAAATAGAAATTATATGTCACCAAAATTGATATTTTATTCAAAAAGAATTCTTGAAGAAGCTATTTTTCAACACTTAAAAACTACTTCAATGGTACTTTTGATGATACTGATGATCACTCTTTTATCACATTATCTACTGACATGGAAAATATTTATATATATATATATATATATATATATATATATATATATATATATATATATATATATATATATATATATATATATCATTTCTCTCTTTGGAAGACAAGAATAAACGACAAGAAGAAATGATTAAAAATTTGAAGAAAAAGCCTATGATGAAAGATGTCATCTGTGACACAAATAATTTAAGGCCTATGACAACTAATACATGTGATACCATATATTTAAAACCCATGATGCCAGATGTATGTTGTGACACTGATGATATTCAAAAAATGAGAATTGTGATGCATGTAGTGATAATTGTAAACCCATGACAAATACATGAGAAGTTGTTCTAATAATAGACATTAAATGTGACATAAGGAATTTGAACATTGTTCATGAAGGTAAAGGATGTGCATGTGGTCGAGAGGTCCAAGGTTCAGACGATAATGTTTGGTTGTGTTAATTCCTTATTGATAAATGTAGCTCTCAAATTTATGAGGGGTCATGGCTAGGAGGAGGCTGCTCAACCCTATGCATCGGTCCTAGGGGTTTATCACACCATCCATTTAATTTTTAATTTATATATAATTTGATAATATTATAATCTTAGTTTGGGAAGAAATCCTAGCTCCTCGAGGAAGCAAGGAGCAGGAAGTGGGGAGCTCCAAACCTTGATATTTATTGGTTGTTATATGTGGATGTTGGGATGTTCTTCTTCTTTCATGCAATGGTGCACGATTTTCTAGATAATAGGATGTGGTTCTGCTTTTCTGACTTGGTGGACGGGTGTTGGCCCTAATGCTAAAATATTTCTATTAGGGGGCCCTACCTCTTTTCTCATACCCTATTTTGGGGTCTGTTCTCGTTTCTTGGATGGATTTGTTTTCGTTGGAAGCTTGTTTTGCTAGGGCACAGTTTATTCGTAGATCCATTTTGGAGAAGTTGTGGGTGATCTCGGATATCATCCAGTTGTCTATTTTTCTTTGTACGACCTTGGAAGGTTTTTCCTCGTGATTTTTAGCCTTTTTGGTGGTTTATCGAGTTGTTGCCTTTTTAGGAGGGAATTTTTTTCTAGTTTTAAATCTTTGCAAGAAGTGGTTATTTCCTGTTTGTTCTATTTTCAAATTTTCCCTATTTGGACTAGGAGGGAGTTTCCAAATTTTAAATCTAATGTTCAATGGGAATGTGTCCTATTTGCCCTGAGATGTGGACTTTCTGGTTATTTTGGATCTCTAGTATCCTAGTATGTTTTAGGTTTGGTGAGCCTTCCAAAAACCTATGGTCCCTTGTTGGAGGTCTGATACATTTATAGAAGGTTCTAGGAGCCTTACTTTTTCATTTCACTTTTAGTATTTGAGTAGGATTTTTGAATTACTTTAATGCTCTTGGTTTTGTTTGGATGGGAAATGGTTGTTATTTTTATATTTGTGTTTTTTTAGGCTTGGGGAACCTATCAAAACCCAATGGCCCTCTACTTTAGGCTTGATCCACTTGTACAAGGTTCTAGGAGCCTTTCAAAATCCTATTTGTAATGGTTTGGGGACTCTTCCAAAACCCCCTTATGAGGTTCATGAAGCCTTCTAAAATCCTTTGGTCATCTGCTTGAGGTCTATCCTTTTTTAAGGTTCTGAAAGCCTTTCAAAATATTGCTTAAATATGTTTAGGTATCCCTATAAAAACCTCTTGTTTAAGGTTTGAGGATCCTTTCAAAATCCCTTTGTTTAAGGTTTAGGGAGCCTTTCAAAACCCCATCTTTGGGTAGGATTCCAGTTTGTTGTTGCCAGAGTGATTATTGAAGGTGTTGGGTACCTATTGGTGGAGACATGAGTTTTCAGAATTAGGATTCCCATCCTTGGCAAGAAGGCCTAATGTTTTTATTCTAATTTTTTTGAGCGCTTGTGATGTCTCAAAAAATGTTTTCCAAATTGAGCACTCTATTTAAATTTGAAAATTGAATTATAATCAATGGTTGTCCCATTTTCTAGATTTACTTCTCCAATGGCGACTTGGGCAGGAAGTTTCTTTCCAGGTCTGGTTTTAAATTTTGAAGTTTAGGCAGGAATGTTATCTATTTTGGATCTGCGAGATCTGACTATCTCAGATGCTGGATCAATATTTTTTGGATGCTAAATTAGTTTTCCCTTAGGGATGCAGTACCATTTGTGATCTTCTTTGGTTTGTTCTAAATACCTTTGTGGTTTTGTAAAGGTTGGGTAACCCTCCTAAAACCCCAATGTAAAATGTTTGGGGATCCTTCCAAAACCCTTTCTTATACCAAATTAAAAAAAGGATGTGCATGTGACAATAGATATTGTAGTGATATCAATAATAGTGACAAAGAGAGTGGCAATGATTTTTTAACATAATATAATGACACAAACTTAAAAAAAATTGCACGAGAATATTGTAAAGAAGAATAATGAAGACTTCAAACAATTAAATAACAAATGAGGACATTGTGGAAGGCATTGATACAAGATAGAAAGATGTTGTAATCTTCATTGCTTTGAAACTTGTGGAGTTAACAAGCACTCTAAAAAATATTATTGGTACAAGGAAAATAATAATGTGAATACGAATTTTGGATGTATAAGCATAATAACAAGGATAGCACTATATGAATTTCTTTAGGAATATTTTTCAAATTCCAAATATGGCCAGAGAAAGGGTATGAACTTCTTCTATAATCAATCCATAAGAAAATCAGTACCAATAGCAGCATCAATGCCAGAACTAGATAATGAAGACAAGAGGGAGAGATAGATATTTAAGGCAAAGGCCTTCCTACCATATAATGTAATACAGGGGAGTGTTACAGGTATTACATTATTTGACACCATTATAAATATTTATATTAGGGAGTGTGTTTAATATTTGTGTATAAAGTATGTGTCAAGTTAGTAGGTGTGAGCATGTGTCATGTAATTAAGTGTGTGAGGTGTCTAGTTAGCAAGTGAGAGTTATTTGAGTAATGTGTCAAGTTTAGAAGTAGGAGTAATTTGCAATCATGAGAGACTGTCTTTGTGTATTATGTGAGAGAGGAAAATGAAGAGTTAAGTTCTCCCATGAGTTTGAAGAGAGCAAAATCCAAGAGTCATATAATATAAAGAGTCTCATGTATCTTTATATTGGAGACAAAGCCATGTAAAATAAAAAACTTTAATAAGCTTTGATTTATGCATTGCTTGAGTATTATTATCAATAAAGTTTTCAATGTGCTTTTATGTGATATTGATGTTGATTTGATATATAATTTGATATTGATTTTATGTGATTGATTTATTAATCATGGAATTCATTAACTTGTGAAGAATAGCATCAAATTGCTAATAGTTATCATAATGTAATTGTTGATCCCATTCTCTTTATTTATATTTAATCTTAATGAATTATGGTAAGTATTTTAAAATAGTCATGGCAAAACATCTAGATATATACAACATGCTTTTGCTCCTTAGTAGTTGGTCTTTCTAGATGAAGTCCCCTTAAGTACCATTAATATTATTCAAAACCTTCTTATTCATAAGCTAATATGGAAGACCAAAAAGCTTAATCCACATGGAAAACATTTTAATAGTTTTTATCTTCATAGAAAAATTCTCACTCCATGGTCCTAAATATAGAATATCTTCCCCCTTAAACCATGGGCCATCACCCATTATTTTATCTTTGATTTTCAAATTGAAGAAGATGATGAGGAAATATCCTTTTAGAAAAAAATCATGGAATAATATGAATTCAACCTACAGTCCTACTTGATCTAATTTTGAATCTAAAAAAAAACAAGCTAGTATCTATAAAGCTTACCTATTAACCCTATGCTTTTAAGAATTATTATGTCATGCTTAATATTTCATCCTTGATAATAATTTTTGGTGTAATTTCTACTACTTGGTTAGGGATTACCATAGAATCGCTCTTTCTCTTGTCTCTAACCAGGACATCTATGCTTGTAGCGAAGACATCCTTATTTCTAGTTAGACATTTCAAAAATAACTTTTCTTCCATGCTATCTAGATTTTTTATTTTTTTAATTAGTTACATGGGGCGGAAATGTTCCCCTATATTACATTGTGACTACATAGTAGTATTGTAATTTTTTCCTAATTATACATATATCACTTTGCAATATTTGAACCAAGTTCTTCTTCTTGAAAGTCAAGGAATTTAATTGATTGAGCTCATGCCATTTTATCCATGCCACCTATATTTTCCTCATAAGAATTCTTAATTTTTTAAATTTTCCAAATATTTACAACAATAAATAATGATACTTCCTCCTTAATCATACTTACTTCCTACTTACTTTCGATCCCTACTCTTCCCCAAATATTTGAAGCAAGAAATATGAGGGCTTAATCCCTACTTGCATTCCCACGTAAATATAAATATATATATATATATAGATGTTACCAATTCAAATAATACCTTTTGTTAAAGTTTCTATAAATTTTTATTATATTCTTCTAAGAATTAAAGAACATAGTAACCAACATCTAAGCCTTGAAGTAATTGGTTGGAAGGAAAGAGTTTCACCTTGTAAACCAAGTTTTTAATCCCATAAACTAATAAGTTTTATATTATAAAATAATATTTTAATATCATGGTTGAACCTTACCATTTAAATCAAATGGTAAGAGCTCAAGTAGTTAAATACTAGAGACCAAGGTTTTGATCTTGCCAAGAAGCATGGTGTAATAAGGGTGAGTCTTGTTTCAATCCCATACATTCAATTACAAAAAAAAGAACATAGTGACCAAGGTAATAAGACCATAATAAATTACAAAAAATACAGATCATGGATTTATTTTAGTGACCTGGTTGAAGAAGAGGAACTCAAACAAATTGCAAATGAACTTCAAAATATGCTTCTAGAGTTTTATTTGACAATTTTTACACAAAAATATGAGTTGATTTGGAGCTTATCAAAGGATGGTGGATACTCGATAAAGTTGGGATATGAGGATTTAGAACAATCAAAATTTCCTTCTCCCAAAGATTTTCCTTGGAAGAATATTTGGTCATTAGAGGCCTTTCCTAAGGCCTCAACATGTATTTGGTTAGTAGTTCAAAGTAAGATTCTTTCAGGAGAGATTTTACAAAGAAGAGGGTATTATGGACCCTTTAGATGTGCCTTGTGTGATAAGGATTTAGAAACGTAAGACCATTTACTTCTTCATTATCCGTTTGCTCACACCATTTGGAGTTATTTTTTAAAAAATATGAAATTATATTGTGTATCTCCATCAAGATTGTAAGAGTTGATAAAATGTTGGATAAATTATTTCAAAACTAAAGCATTATGTATTCTTTGGAGGATTGGCCCTGCTATTATTTTTTGGAATTTATGGCTTGAAAGGAATAATAGAATTTTTAAAAATAAATATCAAAATCATGCCCAATTTTAAAACCATATCAGTGCCTCGCTTGTAGAATATCTACAAATATGGTGCTCATCATGGGAAGTCTCAATTGTAGAAAAAGAAGTGCTAATAATTTGGCTACAGGATTTGAACATACATGGAAGAGTCATCTATGACAACAAAATTAAAACAAAGGATCTACTTCGATCTATGGTAAAATGGAAATGTTCAAAAATTGGGTTTATCAAAATTAATTTTGATGGTGCTTCTAAAGAAAATCCAGGAAAAGCTAGTGGAGGTGGTGTTTTTAGAAATAGTAAAGGCAAAATTCTCCTCACTTATTCGGAATCATATGAAACTTCAACTAACAACTATGCAAAGGCTAGGGCACTTCTTACTGGGATTAAAATTGTAACAAAAAAAGAATGGAAATATATTTCAATTGAGGGGGACTCACGAATTATCATCAATGCTATTAACAAAAATGGATGTGGAGACTGGATAAAAAATAATATTATTGTCAATGTTCATCATCTATTACTAAAAGCAATCTCCTGGTAGTGTGAGCATATTTATAGAGAAGAAAATCGAGTAAGAGATAAATTAGCTAATTAAGGTGTTGATCTACATCCCCGTGAAATTCAAATTTTAGAAGACAACTGGCCAAGTGAGATTTTATGTCTTAATCAAAATGATCTCAAGGAGTTAATTGTGGAAACATAGCACTATGAGGAAGTTGAAGAATATATTTAAGAGAAAAAATAAATGAAAAAACCGTGATAAAAATGTTTGCTACAACAAATATAATATTTTGGTATTTTGATGGGAGTGGCCCCCAATAGAAGCCACATATAACCTATTCAAAAATATAAGACCATAATAAATTTAAAATTAAAGTTTTTTTTTTTTAAATTAAATTTTTTATTTTATATAGGCTATAATTGATTTTTTATATTTTTTATGGTAAGTTTTTGTATATAAACTTCACTTTTTAATCTCATTTTGTTGATATTCATTAGGCTTTTCATAATTAGGTTGTATTATATTTTTTTTATTGTAAAATATCAATGGTGATTTGGATTGCTAACTAGTCAATTTTGAAATTTATCTTTTTTTTTTCATTATATTTGGAGGCCTATTGAAGAGCATTGACAATCACATTTCAACACTTCATAATTAATATATTTAAATATTTCGGTTATTTCTACATTTTAATCTTTACATAAGTTATTTCCCTTTATTGTTGTTATTAATAGGGAAATATCCTTAGGATTGGTATTAAAGTAATGTTCTACCAAATAAGAGAGGATATTACAAACTTGGAATTCTTTGTTTACTTTACTCTGAAAATACCACGGGTTGTAAAGAGCATATGTCTAAGCAAAATCCATAGAAAAATCTATTCTTACATGGTTGAAAAGCATTTACTAAGGGATTCTTATGAGTGGCTAGCCAGACCTAAAAAACTACTAAAGCACCATAGCGTCTACAAAAAAGAAGAGAAAGACAATGAAATAATCATGTCTTACAATTAGATAAGGCAAATCAAGTACCATTTTTCTTCCAAATTGAATTCAATATTAGTTTTACTTATTTACACAACATTATGTTAAAAAAATTAGTAGAAGAGGAGATGTTTGTGATTCTCAAAACCTTTGTTTTCTTTGGAATTTTGATTTGGTGCACATTTATCACTTTCTTACAACATTTACCATACATTTTATTTCCATCAAATATAGTTGCAATATTGATTCTTATATATTGCTATTTGTATGAGTGCAAGCCACAAGTGAGCCTCAATAGGTAGCATAGAAGGAAAGCCATTTTTGAAATCCCTAATTGAAAGTAAAGATGCCCTAATATGAAGTATGGATTCCCAAGTTGGAGATAAGAGGAAGAGTGAATATATGACAAATTAGATCTAAGGAGCGTATGTTACACCAAAAGTGATTATCAAGGATGAGATGATCGAGCATAATACAATGGTTCTTAAAAGCATATGGTTAATATGTAATTTCCATGGATACTGGCCAGGGTTTTTAGAGATTCAAAGTTGGATTAATTGGAAGCGAGGATTGAATTCAAATCACTCCATGACTTATATTTCTAAAGGTTTTTCCCATCATATTTTCTAGTTTAGAAATCAAGGATAAAATAATGGGTGGTGACCCATGGTTTAGGGGGAGAGATACCTATTAATTAAGAACATTGAGTGAATTTTTTTTGAAAATTTATTAAAATATCTGATGTGGGTAAGCCTTTTGGACTTCTATATCATCTTATCAACAAGGATCTTCTAAATAATATTGTAAATACATTAGGGAGTTCATCAAGGACGGACTAACTACTAAGGATTCAAAGCATGCTATATATACCCAAATATAAGTTGCTATGGATGTTTCAAAACCTTTGCCATAATACTTTAAGATTAAATCAAAATAAAGAGAATTGGATCAACAAGTGGATTATGAAAATATTGTATTTTGGTGCTACAATTGTTATGAGATTAGACACATGGCAAGAGATTGCAAAGTGAAAACAATGAAGAAAGAGACAAATATTTGGCCATGAAATAAATTTCAAGATGAAACAAGGACATCATATTGTACTGGAAGCTAGATTAGATCAAAGAAATTATACTCCAAAATAAGAGGTAAAGAAAGCCTATTGCAATAGTAGATGACAAAGGCCACCATAGTTCATTCAAATAAACTATTAAAAGAAACAAAGAAGGATACAAGGAATAATAAAGTACAATGTGCAAATTCAAATTCAAGAGTTAAAGGTGCAAAGGAAGATGTGGAAGAAAATTTTAAAATAAAGGAGGCCAACTAGGTCAAGTTTATTCTTGGTAAATTATCTTATTTTCCTCTAGTATAAAATCCTCTCCTTGAAATAGAATGGAAACTAGTGTGGAGATTATCCCTTGCACTTTAGGGTTTCAAGAGCAACATAAAAAATAAATGATGGAGGTTTTCAATAACACTTTATGGTTTTAAGGGCAACATAAGAAAGTAATTGTTATACAGAAGTGTCCTTCAACTTAAGGGTTTTTAGAAAAACATAAATAAGAAAGTGTTTTTGAGGTTATTCCTTGCACTTAAAATCCTTCAAAGCAATACAAACCTATAAACGACAAGTATTACTATGAACAATATGAAAAAAATTAAAGATATTGATAAATATGAAAGTGTTGGTGGGAATGAAAAAAAGAGAGGAAGACTCAAAAATCAAAAGCAAAGAAAAAAAGAAACTTAGGGATATTGATATGGGAAAACAAAAGCAAATGATACAAGTGTTAACAAGAAGTGGGTCTAAGCCCACTAATAAAATAAAAAATTTAGAATGAAAATTATATCTAGGAATATGAGGGGTTTGAATGAGACTCCCTAAAAAGAGGTATTAGGGAATTGATACATTGTTATAGCCTACATATTTATAAATATGAAAACTGGGTAACAAATATTTTAGCCATTTGTAGTGTTAATTTTCATATTGGCAAAATTGAAATATTAGAAGGCAAGTGGATGAGTGAGATTTTATCTCTCAATAAAAATGATATCAAGGAGTTGATTGTATAAAGGTAGAAGTATGAGAAAGATGATAAATATCTTTTTTAATTAGTTATACATGATATAAATGGGCCCCACTTGTATTACATCATCACCATGTAGTGGTATTACAACACTTTGGATATTATCCATGTATCACTTAATAAGATTCAAACCTAGGTTTCCTCCTTGGATATTGAGGAATCTAATAGGTTGAGCTAATACCATTTGATAATATGGAGAATATCTTTGATAGAAAGGGAAATGAAGAATATTTTTGATAGAAGGCAAGTTGGATATGGTTTAATTAACCTGAGAGTGATCTAATAAGGTCAATGTAATGTTTTCTTATGTTAATTGAGTGCCCCCCAATAGAAGCCACACAACATATAAAAAACATATTGTTGCAATATTATTTGCTTTAAAGGTATAATTAGCTAAGCCTAACCTTGGGAATCCAAGTTTTTGATAAGACATAAAGATGATGTTGATATCCTAAGGTAAAGAGTTTTAGTCACCTATAAAAAAGCTTATATATCTCAAACCAAAATCCAAACTCAACCCTTACAAAGGGTAAAACAAGATAAATAAGTAGCATTTGTTATTATTTTTAAATCAATAGAACAATACTAAGGTATACCACCATATATATCACCAAAAAAGAAAGCAAAAAAATGAAAGCATAAATACACATGTTGTTAATATAGAATAAACTAAAGATATGAATTATAGTAACTCAGTTACTACCTTAAGCTCCCTGTTAGGATCCCATCCTAACATTATCGTGTAATAATCCCCTTTCTAACATGGGGACCCCATCATAATGATGTAATGTTTTGTAATATTTTGGGCACCAGATGTGCCTCGATAAGTGGTTTCATTCAATAAAACCATTATAAAAAATGTGACTATTTGTTTGGTAGAAGATTCTCGCTTAGGTGGCAACTTGCATGTGAGACAACCCTTAAGTGTTAGATTTAGGATTTAAAAGAGTTTAAAAAATAAGGGGCATATATGGATATATTTTTTTTGCATATTGAATCAAAGTTTTGGTTAGGAGGATAACCCCTTGAAGAGGTCAAAAATTTTGTATTGTGATTCTATGAGATTAATATAGATTTTTGCATTTCTATTTCATATTGCAATATTTTGTTCTTTCATGATTTATTGCTTTTATTGCAATATTTATGTGGATGTGTTTATTTTAACTATAAGGTTTCTAACAAGTGGTATCAGAGCACTTTTCAAGGTCATGTTCCACTACAACTGCAATAGTTCTTGACCTGCAATTTTGACTTGTTAAGTATAAATTTTTGGTGTTTTCATTTTTTGATTTTTTTCCTATAGAAAAAAAATTAAGCCATTTTTTTTCCTTTGTTTTAGTTTAATAGGTTAGAAACCCTATGTAGGGGGTTTTAAAATATCATAGAGGATCTTTCATTATTGTCTAAGCTAGATTTCTTGTAAAGTGTATAATGAAGTGATGGGTAATAAGACTTTAATACCCAGGCCTCAGACAACGCCTATATATGGACTTGAGTTTCCACATATATTCGAGTATATTAGGAGATCCCCCTAGAATTAAGCGAACCTTTAGACATAGGAAGCTTTTTGATCGTGTATCTATCCATAGTGAGCCAAGCACAACACTTCGAAAAATCACCCTCTCATACTATTAGAGAGGTAGGTAGTGCACTTAAGGGTATGCATGGAATCCTCTTTGAGTAGTGGCCTAAAAACAATATGAGCATTATCATTCATTATTGTAGTATAATAGAGGGTTATGGACAATACACCTTGGCCTAAAGTACCATGTTTCTGTTAAATTTTATACCCAAACCCAAGAACCCTACCATGGAAATTGAGCATACCAAAGAGACTACACTATCATAGAATTGATTGTACTAAAACAACTAAAATAACTTGTAATGAAAGTGACAATCAAGATAAGGTCTGTCATATCAATAGTCAGTAACAATTGGGTATAATTTCATCTAGGGTCATAGTCAGTTGTAGTCAAGACAATCTGACCATGTAATTGTCACTTATAGTTAGAATCATATCAATTAGGGTAATTGTCAGTAATAAATACTACCAAGACAACTGTCAAAAACAATGAGTTATAGAGTCAACATGATAGTTGTCAATAGCAAACACTAAATGGCCTGCTAAGGGGGTTGTTAGACAAAAGTTAATTTTTTGGGTGAACAAAGACTCTGAATAGATGACACTTGACTTAAAAAAAATGTTTGGGGTGCCAAGAAAGGTCATCTTGAGACCTAGTTCATTCTAATTGTCTTTCAAGGTGATCGTTTTGATATACAGCACCCAAACTTTTTTGGGGCCATTACTAAAAATAGTAACTACCAAAATAGTATTCATGTTTTTAGTAAGTATCCTTAGAAGGTCAAAAAATATTTAGCATGGCCACGTGCACTAGATAACAGCAAAAGGAACAAGAAATGGATCAAAAAATTGCTACTCAAGCAACTCAATGGGGGGAGCATTTTGGATCAGTTAAAGGATGGTTTAAACGAGTGAAAAGATGAACTCAAATTTTTACATGACTCCTTGGCCTATGTGATAATGGAATATAATGAGATGAAGGAGGAGTTAAATGGAAAAACTACAAACTTGGAAGGTCATTTAACTAGTAACACCCACACATATGGTCGATTTGGTTCTAATGACCATAAGGGTGAAGGACCTAGTAATCAGGAGTGGGAAGTACACAATAATAATGGATTTAAACTACCCAAATTAGACTTTCCAAAGTTTGATGGAAAGGATTTGGAGGGATGGTTGTGTTGAGCAGAACAATATTTTAGTCTTCATAATGTTCCTCAATATATGTGTTTCACAATTGCCTCTTTCAATCTTGAATCAGATGCCCTATAATGATATCAATGGATCAAAAAATAACACCCAAGCTTACTTAGCATAAATTTGTGTTAGAATAGGCTCATATTCTAAAGAAATGATAGAAGATGTCTTATGTTTATTTTGCTTGCTACTACAGATGAGGTCCAGCCTCATATCTATGATGACAAAACTGGTAAGGAAGTTTGGGATGCTTTGATTACCATTTATAAAGGTAAGAATCAGTCCACTATTCTACACCTTCAAAATCAACTACATACCCTGAGTATGAAATCTGGTGAGATAGTTGATCTATTCCTATGCAAAGTGGTAAAATTGAAAGCCAAATTGAATGCTATGGGACAACCAGTGGACAATGCTCTCTTGACCTCAGTCATCTTGAGAGCTTTGCCAAAATCCTATAAAATGTTGATCACCTCTCTTCATGTGTCTGGTAGACAAGTTACCTTTGTGGAATTGGTGAATTTTCTTCAAATTGAGGAGAAAAAATAGTTTAGAAAGATGAAGTACCAGATAATACCCTCTACACCAAACAAGGGGGTAAGAAATAAGGTAATTTTCAAAAGGGAGGATCTTCATCAAAAGGGAAAGGAAAACAACATCAGTAGAAAGATAAAAAATATTCCAAAATTTGTGATATGAATAACCATGACACCAACAGGTGTTGGTTTAAGAAAAAATAATAGAATGACCAAGATCACAAGAAGAAGAGTAAAAGGAAATACAAACCACATAAGAAGAATAAGCAACCCAAGGGAAATGTTGCTTATTCTGAATAAAACTTAGACTTAGATTCTGCCACATCCAACTGAGACTCAGATTCTAAGCGAGCACATAAGGTGCTCATGACTCACACTTCATCTCAGCAGATAGATGTAGTGTGGTATATTGATTTTGGTGCCATTAAACACATGATTGGTGATAGATCATGGTTTGAGATATTTGAGGAAAATGAAGGTATGCCAGTAACAATTGTTGACAATCAGACCTACAAAATGAAGGGTGAAGGCGATGTTTCTATCACTATTCCATATGGTAAATGTTAGATTGAGAAGGTACTCTATGTTCCTAGATTGGCTAACAATTTCTTGTTAGTCCTTCAGATCTTGGATCGAGATATGGATGTTATGTTCAGTGTTGAGAAAGGCAAAAAGAGATGTTTTATCACTAGAAAAGGAAAACATGTAGCAACAGGATAATACAAGCATGGCCTATTCATTTTAGATGTTGTTTTAATGCCTCATGTTACCCTAGAAGCAACTACAAAGGAGGCTACTTCTTGATGGCACAAGAGATATGGGTATCTAAGTTCAAGATATTTGTTCGAGTTGAGCAAATATGAGATGGTGAGAGGTCTTCCCAACCTTTCATCCACATTTCTAGTCGACTCGGATTGCTTAGCAAGGAAGCAACATCGGGTACCATTTGAAGTTAGCTCTTCAAGAGCTAAGAAACCTTTGGAGTTGGTACACATCGATCTGTGCGGTCCTATGCCAACCAACTATGGTGGAAAGAAGTATTTTCAATTGTTTTTTGATGATTACTCATGGAAGATGTGGGTTTTCTTTATTTAGTTGAATCTAGAGGTATTTCTATACTTTCAACAGTTCAAGAAGCTTGTTGAGAATGAGTCAAGATGTTCCAGAAAAACCCTCCGTTCAGATCAATGGCGAAATATACCTCCAAGGAATTTTTATCATTTTTGAGTGAACATGGGATTAAGAAACAACTGACAACTGCCTATACTCCACAACAAAATGGAATTTCTGAAAGGAGGAATCGTTCCATTATGGAAATGATTTGATGTATGCTTAAGGGGACACATCTGGAGCAAGAGTATTGGAAAAAGGTAATGAATACAACATAGTACCTCCTAAATAGGGCACCCATAATAGCTCTATAGGGCAAGACTCCACAAGAAGCATGGAGTGGTAAGAAACCCTTCATTTCTCATCTAAGAGTTTTTGGATGTAAGGCATTCATGCACATACCCAAACAGAAGAGGAAGAAGTTAGATGGGAAAACCCTGAAATGTATTTTTCTTGGTTATGATGAGCATTCAAAGGAATATCAAATGATATATCCTATGACCAAAAAAATACACATAAGTCGAGATGTAGTGTTTGATGAAGCTTTCACATCAGATAACTCTTCTACAATTGTATACCTTGAGGAAGATAAGCCTAAGAAATATGTTCCACCCCCACATAACAAGATTCCAAAATGGTATATTAGTACATTGAGAGATTCAAAGTTGACATCACTTCTAGATCTAACTCTAGATCGACCTTGTACTCGCAGTATGACTCAGCAAATGAGAGCAGAGGCATCAATTTCAGAGGTTTACGAGCTTTACCAACAATTTTATGAATTATCTGTAGACGCAGAGGAAGACATAGAAACAAATATGGATGATGAGAGGGTTTATATGATAGCATTGGATGAAAATAAATCCACAAAATTTTAGGATGCACTTAGTGAGCCTCAGTGGAAGGCTGCTATGGAAGCAGAACATACATCTCTAATGAAAAATCATACATGGAAGCTAGTAAATTTGCCTTCAAGAAATAATCCCATAGGCTTCAAATGGGTGTTCAAAGTGAAGTATAAGGCATATGGTACTATTGATAAGAATAAGGTCCATCTTGTTGCAAAGGGTTATGCTTAGAAAGAAGGCATAGATTATAAAGAGACTTTTGCCCCTACTACAAAAATGACTACCATTCGATTACTTTGTGCCATGGTAGCTCAATTTGGGTGGAAGTTACATTAGATGGATGTAAAGAGTGCTTTCTTGAATGGTTACCTACAAGAAGAAGTGTACATGACCCAACCAGAAGGATTTGTTGTTGAAGGGCAAGAACAAAAAATTTGTAAATTGGTCAAATTCTTGTATGGGCTAAAACAAGCTCCTCAAGATTGGTACATAAAAAATAGATAGTCACTTGGTGCAGCATGGACTCAAAAGAAGTCCTTCAGATGCAAATCTCTATATAAAGAACAATGGTTCTGACATAGTGATTTTGGTACTATATGTAGATGATCTAATCATAATAGGGAATTCAAAGAGTATGATTGATGCAGTAAAATATGATTTGAAATAATCTTTTGAAATGACATATCTAGGACTTCTTCACTATTGTCTTCTTTTGGAAGTGACTCAGCAACATAATCATATTAGAGTAACACAAAAGAAGTATGCCAAGACATTGGTTTATGAATATCGCATGATTGACTGCAAGTCTAAGGCAACTCCAATGGAGATTGGACTTAAGCTATCGTGATATGATAAATCACCACAGGTAGATGGTACTCTTTATCACCAACTGATTGGGAGTCTCATATATCTGACTAATACGATGCCAGATCTCAGTTTTGCTATGGGTTATCTTTCAAGGTTCATACAGGAACCTAAGGTGAGTCATTAGAAATTAGCAAAGAGAGTTCTTCATTATGTCTGTGGTACTACAGATTTTTGCTTGGAGTACAAAAAGAATAGCAAGTTCTATCTACAAGGATACATAGACTCAGACTATGCCGAATCCATTGATGATCGTAAATCGACTTTTGGATACATTTTCCATCTTGGATCTAGTCTTGTCTCTTGGTACAGTAAGAAGTAGTAGGTGGTTGCTTTATATTCTATAGAGGCAAAATATCATGCAATAAGTGGAGCATTCTATGAGATAATATGGTTAAGTCGCATTCTTACAAACATGGGTCTTCCAAATAACCTTCCACTTCATTTGTTTTACGATAATCAATGTGTTTTGAATCTTGTCAAGAATCCAATATTTTATGATCGAACAAAGCACATTAACACTCGATGTCATTTCATTCGTGATGAAGTTCCAAAGCACCATATTCATCTCCAGTACATTCCCACAGGTGAACAAGTTGTAGATATCCTCACCAAGGCACTTGCATGTATCAAATTTGACTTGTTTCACCAACAACTTTGTATATCCAAATAATGTAATAAGGGGGATGTTAGAATAGGCTCATATTCTAAAGTTATTACATTATTATATCTCATTTATTTCATACATGAGATATGTCCATCGGATAGTTGGGAAGGTTAATAATTTAGTTGAGTTGGTTCCATCATTTCATCGAACTCAACTAACTATTCATATGTATTATTTATACCTCAATGAATCAATGGATTGATGTTGGATTGTAACAATTTGAGCAACAACTACTCACTCAATTTGTTTCTAGTGAGTATGAAGATTTTACAAGAGCATTTTCCAAAATCAAACAAATTTCAACTATTTGAGAGTGTCGAGTTTAGTTTGAAAAAATTGCTAATCATACCACTGGCTTGAGTCCTAAATTCTTTCAAAGCTATTTTATAATTGGTTTGAAGGATGAACTTAAAGTTGAAGTTAAAATGTTAAGGCCATAAACATTACAATAGACAATAGAAATGGCTAGATTGGTAGAAGAAAAATTTAAGGCTTAAGGATGCACCTCCAAATTCTCTCAATCCTGGCCACCTTTTTTGTCCAAGCCAACATCAAATTCTACCAACAAATCTCTTGCCATCAAAAAGTTAACACAAGAAGATATGGAAGCCAAAATATATCAAGGGCTATGTTATAACAATGATGAAAAGTATTCCCTTAGACATAAATGTGTGCACCAAAAATTGTATTTGCTCGATGTGGATGAAGAAACGACCATAAAATATTTAAATGTGGAAGAGGAACATATAAAACAACCAGAATCCCCAAAATATACCCAACCAAAAATTTTGGTGCATGCCTTAGCAGGTATATCAAATCCCTAGACTATGAAGGTGGTAGGATACTTCAAAGGACAATGAGTTATAATTCTCATTGACTCTGGGAGCACACATAACTTTTTTGATCCAAGAGTGGAAAAATAGGAGAATTATTATATAAATACTTGTAACTCCTTTGAAGTCATGATTGCCAATAGAGGAACTTTGCCTTGTAAAGGAAAGTGTTGAAATGTCAAGATACAAATAGGAGAATATGATCTTAAGGTGGGTGTGATGTTATTTTCAGAGCACAATGACTGAGAATGTTGGGCTTAGTATTGTGGGATTTTCTTGAGCTATGGATGAAATTCAGTCAGGAAGAAACAATTTACACCATACAAGGCATAAAGGTTGGGGATACTCAATTGGTTTCATCTCATAGGATGGAGATGCTACTAAAAACATCATCCCATGGAGTTGTGGCCCAACTATTTGCTATAAAATATCCAAATAATGAATAAAAGAAGCAACAAGATGAATTATAACTTTTATTACAAAAATATGCTTCAGTCTTTGAGGAACCCAAAGGCCTATCCCCTTGTTGTACTCATGACTATGCAATTCAGCTTATTCTATGTAGTTGTCCTCCAAATATTTTCCCTTATGGATATCCATATGTCCAAAAATTAGAAATTGAGAAAATGGTGCAAGAACTGTTCCTTCTAAGGGTTATTCACCCTAGCATTAGTCCCTCTTCTTCCCGAGTGTCGATGCAAAAAAATATGGGTCTTGGAATTTGTGTTTGGATTTTAGATAACTCAATAAAATAACTATTAAAGGTAAATTTTCCATTTTGATTATTGATGAACTATTAGATGAGTTGCATGGTGCCCAAGTTTCTCAAAGTTGGATTTGCAGTTGAAATATCATCAAATTTGAATCAAGGAATATGACATTCCTAACACTTATTTTAGGACTTACGAAGGGCATTATGAGTTTTTGGTTATGCCATTTGGCCTAACCAATGAGCCATCCACTTTTCAGAATTTAATGAATGTCATTTTGGTCCTTCCTTCGCAAGTTTATTCTAGTATTTTTTATGATATTCTGATTTATAGTCACACTTAGGAAGATCATCTCCAATATTTTGATCAGACCTTGTAGCTTTTGTCAAAAACATATATTTATGCCAAACGATCCAAGTGTTATTTTATTCTACATAAAGTAGAATAATTGGGTTGCATTCTCTCCAAATGATTTAAAGTAGATCCTAAAAAAATTCAAGTTGTTCAAGAATGGTCAAAACCTCACACCCTCAAGGGACTTTGAGGATTTTTGGGACTCATTGGTATTATTGAGAACTTGTGTAGAACTATAGAAAGATAACTCCTTTAATGGCCATGTTGAGAAAGAATTACTTTATTTGGTCAGAACCAACAAAGCAAGATTTTGAGGAATTAAAACACGTTATGACAACCACTCCAATGTTAGTAATGCCTGAATTTTCTAAACCTATTGTAATTGAAAGTGATGCTTCAGGCAATGGAATTGGGGTATTTTTGATGCAATAAGGATGTCCATTGGCTTTCACCAATAGAGAAATATTGGGAAATAATTTGGGAAAAAGGAGATGCTATCCATTTTAAATGTTGTGAATCATTGGAGTCCATATCTCATTGGGCGTCACTTTTGAATCAAAACCAACCATCAAAGTCTTAAGTATTTCTTGGAGCAAAGGGTAGCCACACCTAAACAACAAAGGTGGGCATCTAAAATGTTGGGATATGATTATGAAATCACATATAAATAAGGAAATAAGAATATAGTGGTCGATGCACTATTCCAATAGTATGAAGATCAGGGTATGTTAAATGCTATATCTACACCACTTCCTCAATGGATCAATCAACTTAGAGAAGAAATGACTAAGGATTCTAGTTTGTAAACTTTGATTCACAAACTCCAAGAGGAGGCCAACTCATGTCCTAGATACACTTGGGATTTCAAGACTTGAGATATCATGACCGACTTGTTATTTTGCAAAATTCACAAATGCGAGAATTCATCTTGCAAGAAATGCATGCATCACCAACGAAGAGACATTCCATGTTTATAAAACCTTATGAAAGGACCAAACAAACCTTCTTTTGGATAGGAATGAAAAGGGATATTCAGGTTTTTATGGCAAAATGTGATAGGTGACAAAGGATGAAAGACAAAATTGTGTGCTCCCCAGGAATCCTTTAGCCCCTACCAATTCTAAAATAGGTGTGGATTTATATTTCCATGGATTTCATTGAACGGTTACCCAAATTGGAAGGAAAGTTAGTCATTCTGGTGGGTTTGGATCATCTCACAAAGTATGGTCATTTTTGTTCCTTATCCCATCCCTACACAACCTTCATAGTTGCTCAAATATTTTTAGATTCCATATTTCACCTTCATGGAATGCCCAAATCTATTATGTTAGATAGGGGTCCTACTTTTACCAGTCACTTTTGGCAATAATTGTTTAACATGCAAGGTACTAAGCTCAAAAAGAGTTCAACCTATCACCCTCAAACTAACAACCAAACTGAAATTTTTAACAAGTGCTTGAAAACATACCTTTGTTGCTTTGCATTAGAACATCCTACACAATGGGCTAAATGGCTCCCTCTAGTTGAATGGTGGTATAATACTTCATATCACACCACTACCAAGGTTACACCATTTGAAGTAGTATACGGTCTTCCTCCACCAACACCCTCCTACATTTTAGGAAGCTCAAAAATTCAAGTTGATGTTACATTTGGTGTCCTCTAACAACTTAAGGAAAATCTTTAATTGGTCTAGAATCATATGTATTATCAAACTGATCAACACCATTATGAGTGTAGCTTCGAAGTGGGGGACATGGTCTTTCTCCCTACAAACAATTATCTCTCCAACTTTGTGGATGCCAAAATCTTGCAACCAAATACTATGGTCCCTACCAGGTGTTACAATAGATTGGTTCAACAACCTACAAATTGGCCCTTCTAGCCACTTCCAGGATCCATCTAGTCATGCATATCTTCTCATCGAAGAATGTTATCAAAAATAAGGTACCAATTCATCACATTACCATAGATAGATGAATAAGTATCCATCATTCTCAACCTTGAATGAATTTTGGATCAGATATCATGCACCATTTGCCACCATGTCATCATTGATGTTCTTGTTCAATGGCGATGATTACAAGCTGAAGATACCACATTGGAGTCCTTCCATTAGCTCCAAAAATAGTTTCCTCATATTTAGCTTTGAGAACAAATATTTTTGAAGGGGAAGGACATGTGTAGTGAAAATTTACTACACCAAGCAAATATTACCTCCAAAGATAATTTTGATTAAAGAACCTATCCAAAGTAAAAATGAAAGATTGCAAAGCTCTTATTGCCTATGAAGCAGTTGAATCCAGAATACCATATAAAGTGCAACTAAGGAGGAATCCATGTCATAAACTAATGTTGAACCTGAAGCTCCTCTTACCATGAAACCTAGTCGATCCACCAGATTAGAGCCAAACTAAGGACTCAAAATCCTTCTCGAAGGTGGCTAAAGTAAGTTCTATTAATACTTGGAATCCTCGATCCTTTTTTATGATGACTAAAAGGGAACCCATTTTAATAGGACCCTAATCTAACCAGCACCTGCAACCTTTCCCTCTCCTTGAATAATAGAGGCCACGAGTCTAGTTCATTTTCTTTATTGGGAGTGTTTTCCAATATTCAATGTAATCCGATGATGACACCACCAATAAATCCTAGGGATTAAGGACTATTCCTCATTTGAGGAGGAGGATTTGGCATGGCCAAGTATGGAGATGACAAGGCAAATCCTCTCCTAGGAGGGGCTTAATACTTGAAGAATAGGGAAGAATAGAGCATCCCAAAAGTTATCTAGATATGACATCTTCTACATAATTTCAGGGTTATTGACTCCCCAAAGGCCTCCTTGCAATCCATGGTGGAAGAGGAGTATTTAGGAGCCAAAGAGGAGGAACACAAAACATAGTGATCATAACCTCCAATGGGTGCACTAAAGAACATCTTCACCAAGGGAACCTATTAAAGGAGCATAGGAAAAGCCAAGCACTAGCCACCATTGGGATCATTGAACAAATCCATAGAGATCAAGCATGACAGAAGGGATGATGATCCGGTCTTGGTCTTGGAACCCCATAATCAAAAGCATTAAAGTGGCAACACGGAGGTCAACCCAATGGCAACACAAAATTCAAGGTATTAATTATGAAGGGTCTAATAATGGGGATTTTAAACATGAAGTAGTTCAACAACACTAGATTTGCCAGCAACATTTATGACTATGAATCCCCAAGACCTTAGGATCATTCATTATTGATGTCAACTAGCCTAGGAAATTTTAAACTAGAGAATTTTGAATTCCTACACAAATTTTGGGGGGGGAATTTACCCACTTCATATAAATACATCCTTCATTATAATTATCGAAGGCCAGTACTACTAGTGCTTAATATTTGGTCTTGTATGGTATTTTATTTAATTTTATTTTGTGTCCCAACCTGGATTGAGCCTTGTATTATTGACCAATTAGTTTTTTAGCCTTCTTTCTCGACATGTATGTAATTTAGAGTTCACACAAATAAGACATTATGAATATTATAGTAATTTTGTCCTAGTTCTTGTATGGGTGTTCTGTATGGCTCATGTTTGGGGGAAATATGTTCCTTGTGCACTTTCAATTGTAATGCATGTGTTCATTCAAGCCATATTGGCATAAATTCTATTAGATATCTGACATATTGCCACCAATAGTCTAGGTTAGTTAGGCTAGATTAGTTCTTTCTTGCTTTTTTTCATTAGATTTTAGTTGTTTTACTATATTTTCTCTTTTTCCTTTTCCATGGAAGGAAACACCTGGTAGATTAGGCTAGCTAAGAAGGAAGAGTGTGAAATATTACACCCAATCAAGGAGCTAACCTTAGTAAAAAATCCCAAAGTTCGTTTGAAGGAGCCACATCCTATGCTCCCAAAACTTCCTAGGACTGGCACCCCAAGCAAGGCATAGGGCACCGGACACACTCGTTGGGTGGGAGGACATTGCATCCATAGGGTATCATAGTCCTTGGGGTATAGGGATAATTGTTACCCCCAACATTTCAAAGTAGAATGCTTAGTGGGACCCAAATTATCAAATCCATCCCTTGATAAGAAATCAGATTGAGGTTCAAATGAAGGCCTCAATCCTTTGCTTATTGAAGCACTAAAAGATTCACCAAGCGATTCCACTACAATAGATCTTGAAAGAAATTTTTATTATGGGTTGAGGTTATGGTGGGAATATCTCTTCGATTAATAGAAAAATCTACCACCTAGCGACTCTGCTAGTCATCAAACTATCCAATTTCAACGACTATGCTAGAATTCGATTATGAAAACAATTGTTTCAAGAAGAGATCTTGGTGGAAGTCTCTATTCATCAACTTGACAAAGAAAAATAGAAGCACCAGTTCTTGCCTGGTCCCCTGTGCCAATAAAAATATGATCATGCAACTGAATACCAAAATAATTCCAACATAGAACAACCAAGGCTCCCTAGTTTTACCAATTTTACCTAAAAAATGGGACCTATTTCCTATTGCAACTCTAGATTCCCTATCAAAATTCTTTATATAAGAAGAAACTACTGCGTTGGAGCACTTGCATCATATGGTAACTTTTTACATTGTGCACAATGTGGTAATACAAAATATGGCCCTAATACTATTGGCAACATCCTTTAAAGGCAAAGCTTGAGAGCGGTATGTGTCCCTCCCTACAAACTTGGTAAGAGATTAGGACTAGCTAGCCACCTAGCTAGCATATAATTTTTGGGAGAAAGCAAATGGATCTTCACTATTAGATCACCTAATGAGTATTAAATGATCTCCCATGGAGGCAATGGAGTATTTAAATGCCAAATTCCATAAAACCTGGAATATAATAGTGGTCATAAAGCCTCCCTAGGTATGACACTCATTTTCCATCGTAAGTCCTTCAATTCAAAGATTGCCATGATGATCAATATTTTGGTAAGGAATTATTTCCTAATTGTGTATCAGATAGTCATCCAATAAAAAACTAACCTCGTATAGGTAGGTAGGCTTCCCTCGTGATACCTAAAACCTTTATCTCCCCAACCCATGTACCACTTGCTACCAATCGTACAATATGCCATAAGTCTAGTTATTACCTCTTCCCTATACCATCTAGACTTAAAACCCCTACCAAATATCCAAATGGAAGAAATGAGGAGGAAGGTGCAAGTTCTTTTCAAGGAATTAATCATTCTAAGGAAGCAATAAGATAACTCAAGCATCACATACTTTCAATCTTGGAGCCACTCTCCTTAGAGATAATCAATCATGAATCATCAGTTGACTTCTAGGACTATCCTTGGCTATCAAACCTAGAAAGGTTCTGGTCTCCAGTAGAAGTGCCAAGAAAATAAGCACCAATGATGCCACCTCATTATCGATTGATCCCTTTCTAGGATATCGACACCATAGTAAATGCACCAATAGATCAAATTCTGTTTAGATGGGGGTAAGGTTGGGCACATATGGGAGACAACTGGACCAATGGAGCACCAAAAAATAAACATTGGGAACAACTAGACTCTAAAGAGAGAATTGGACTTGGAATTATTGAAAGAACCCTAGAAAAATGGTCAACCATACCATAATGGATTTCCATCGAGTGGTCGTCAGGTCTTTTAGTAAACATCAGTATTGACATCTATTTTTCTCAAAATTCTTTCGGTTAGCAAATGAGAAGTCAAAATATTAGTTGTAGTAAAAATCCACACCAAAAGGAAGCTTGGAGGAGATTGGACCAAATCAAGAAAATTAAACTAGAGTTACTCCCGCAAACCAAAGTAGAACCTTTCCACCTGATCTTGAGGTGTGACAGGAGACCAATCCAAATCTTCCTAATCAGTTTGGCACTCATCTCCTCCTCCCTACAAAAAGTAGTGGTGAACACATTAAAGTTAGTGTGGTGGTTAACCAGGGGAGAAGTAGGATTATCAGGCAAAGGGATTACCCTGGTGATCAACCTCTCAAAATCGCACCAAGATTGTAGCTATGAAGGCCTAGATTTAGATCCAAAAAATAATAAACAACTAGACAGGCATGAGAGCTCCCACAGACAAAGAACAAGGTTGAAAGCGACCTACAAGGGATGGTCTGATATGAATATGAAGAGGGGCTACTTAGGAATGATCTAGGAGAGAAATGGGAGAAGATCCAACTCTAGAGCAAAGCACACCTGACCCACATAAAGAAGCGATGCATTACAAAAGTCTGGGAAGTTGATCCTAATAGGGCATTTGACCACATCGACAAGGGGTGAATGCTTGGTATAAGGAGTGACTACCAGCCCCTTTGGAATTTGTATAATATATGTGTGTGTGTGTTTTTATTATTGTAAGGCCATTTAATTATTGTAAGACACGATTAAGTTCAAACTTGTAGTAGAATAATTGATATCACACATATTGGAAGGACACGATTATTGAGGTTAAGGTATGTACACCAGCCTCTCTAGAGTAGTAGTAAAGACCCTTTTGATCGAATGAAGGACAATCACCATATTTAGATAGAAGGAGGTGTAAAATATGATGGTGTTCTCCACAACCTAGATATGAGGGAAATAGTCTTTCCATATCCACCTATCAAAAATAAATTGGTAGAATGGGAAGTGGACCTTAGGAGTTGTGCAAGTGATGTGGCCTATAAATTAAGACATACCTCCATGAAACCCTGAGCAAAGTTGTCTTTGACACAATCCTTCTCTAAACATCCATCACTACTATAGAAGCCTCAATATTTACCCTATTCAGACTTTGCACCCAATGGACAAGACCATTTTCTTTGGGTTCCTTTACTCCTGCTAGCAACAATTCCCCTATGGGTCACCAAAGTTGTAGTGAAAATTCACTACACCGGGAAAATCTTACCTCCAAAGGTAATTTTTATTAGAGCACCTACCCAAAGTCAAGATGAAAAATCCCAAAGATCCTACTACCTAGAAAGCAGCTAAAGCCAAACGACCATCTAAAGTGCAACTAAGGAGGAATCCACATTGCCAACTAATTTTGAACCTAAAGCTCCTCTCACCATGAAACCTAGTTGATCCATTGGATTAGAGCCAAAACAAGGACTCAAAAACCTTCCCGATGATGGCTAAAGCATGTTTTGTTAATAATTGGAACCCTTGTACCTTTTTGGTGATGGATAAAGGAAACCCATTTTTAACAAGATCATGCTCTAACTAGCACCCATGGTCTTTACCTCTCACTGGATTGGAAAGGCTACAAGTCTAGTTCCTTTCCTTGATTGAGAATGTTCCCCAATCCTAGGTGCAATCCCACAATGACACCACCAATGAATCTTGGGGACTAAGGACCATTCCTAATCCAAGGAGAAGGATTTAGGGTGGCCAAGTATGAATATGACAAGGCAAGACCTTTCCCTCTCATAGGAGGGGATTAATACCTAAAGGACAAGGAAGAATAGAGCAGCCCAAAATTTATTTGGATGTGACATCTTTTGCAAACTTTTAGGCTTGTTGGATCCCCAAAGGTCTCCTTGTGATCTATGGTGGAAGAGGAATATTCAAGAGTAGAAGATGAGGAATGCAAAAGGTAATGATTGCGATGTCCAAGGGGTGCACTGAAGAACATCTTCACCAAGGGAACCTATTAAAGGAGTGTGGGAAAATCCAAGCACCAACCACACTAGGATCATCAGACCAACCCATAGCAACCAAATATGAGGATTGGGATGATGATCCTATCTCGGTCCTAACACCCCATAATACAGATGTAGTTCCCCAGGAAACAAGTAAAGCATTAATGTGATAACACAGAGGTAGCCCAAATGGCAACATAGAATCCAAGGCATTAATGATGAAGGGTCTAGTCGTGGAAATTTCAAACATGAAGTAGCTCAACGAAATTTGATTTTCCAGTAATATTTATGGCTACGAATCCCCAAGACCTTAGGATCATTCATTATTGATGCGAACTAGCCCAAGCAATTTTGAAATTGACAATTTTGAATTCCTATGCAAATTTTAGGGGGGGGAATTCTCCACTTCTTATAAATACCTCCTTCTTCATTGTAATTATTGAAAGCTAGTCATACTCGTGCCTAGTATTTGGCCTTGTGTGGGGCTTTCTTTTATTTTTTTGTGTCCTTACATGGCTTGAGTCTTGTGTTGTTGATCGATTAATTTTTTAGCCTTCTTTCTCGATATGTATGTAATTTGTAGTTCACACAAGTAAGAAACTAAGACTATTTCAATATTTATGTCTTAGTTCTTGTGTGGGTGTTTTTTATGGCTCATGTTTGGGGAAAATGTGTTCCTTGTGCGTTATCGTCTACAATGTATGTGTTCGCTCAACCTGCCATGGCATGTAGTGTCTATTATATCTTTGGCACATTGCCATTGGTAGTTTAGGGTAGTTAAGATAGATTATTACTTTCTTGATTTTCATCATTTACTTTTAGTTGTTTTACTACAATTTCTCTTTCCCTTTTTCTTGGCAAGAAACATTGGGTATATTAAGCTAGATTAGGAGGAAGAGCATCAAAGATCACACCGATTCAAGGAGTTGACCTTGGTAAAAAACATCTGAATCATCTGAAAGAGTCGTGTCTCATGCTCCCCAAAATTCATAGGATTGGCACCCCAAGCGAGGCATAGGGTATTGGACACACCCACTCGATGGGAGAACATCGCATCTGTAGAGGGTCATGGCTCTCGGTGCATAGGGTTTGCTTTTTACCCCCAACAACATGTTAGGACCTCCCATCTTAATAATATTATGTAATGTTTTGTAATATTTTGGGCATCAAAGGTGCCTAGACAAGTGGCATTGTTTAATACAACCATTATAAAGAATGTAATTGTTTGTTTGGTTGATGATTCTAACTCGGGTGGCAACTTGCATGTGAACCAACCCTTGATTGTTAGGTTTAGGATTATAAATATTCTTTAAAAAAATCGTCATAGATGGATGTATCTTTTTTGCATATTGAATCAATTTTTTGTTTAGGAGGTTGGCCCCTCGAAGAGGCCAACGATTCTATATTGTCATTCTATTAGATTAATATAGATTTATGCATTTCCATTTTGTATTGCAATATTTTTTTCTTTCATAATTTATTGATTTTATTACATTATTTATGTGGATGTGCTTATTTTAACTAAAAGGTTTCTAACAGTCCTTGAAATTTTGAAGACTTGCAAAACTATGAAATTGTCCAATTGGAACCACCAAAAAGCTAGTTTTTCAAAGACAAGTCAAGAGGCATGATCTACTCTAGAATATGTGATTGGTTTTATAGGAGAAATTCACAAATTAGATAGAAGTGAAGTGCTCCCAAATAGGATTAAATCGCTACCCTTCCAAGATCACATTACTTGTTGACAGGTAAAATAGAATAGTGAGCACACAAATCCTAAGGAAGATCTTTGGAAAGTAATATTTGGTATGTAGTAGTGTCACTAACCATTTTGGAAGGATTACAATCCATTTATGAGTGTATTTAGAGGTAGGTAACATTTAGAAGTGTATCATTTTGCTCTGATGCCCCAAATATATACTTTTACTAGAATTAGAAATTTCTCACCCAAGGTAAAGGTAACTGAGGGGTGAATTCTTTCTATAAATAGGATCCATTGGCACCATTGTAAATATATTTTGGCCATGAGAAGATTAGAGCTATGCTTTGTGAGACCTACATTATAATTTCTTGTTTTAAATTAATAAATAATGATAGAAGACTTTTTGCTTTCCATTAATGGCATTGTCCTCCTAGATTGTGGAATGTGTGATGATTGTAGCATTACCCTTTTGTCCTCTTGGCATTCCTTGTTATTTATATTTCACACACAAGTGGGGTACTTAGTTGTTATTTTTCATGTGATGATTGATCACACACTCTCCTTGCTATGAATATGAGCATATTTTATTTTTAATCTCTCACACCCTAACCTTCCAAATTTTACTTTCATGCATTTTAATTTCTCTATTTACTTTTTATATTTAGATTATATTAGCGAGGATAGTGGGAATTCAACCTAAATTTGAAGGTCAAAAGGGGTAAAGTTTCATTTCTTCTAATTTTTTGAAATGAAATTATGGGCATAGAAGAAGTTAGATCTTTCCATAATTTTTGGCATGCCTGATGGGATGAAGTGCTTGATTTCCATGGTGAAATCAAGCATAGTCATTTTTTGAAAATTAAATTTGTATATCCTTTGTTTTTACATGCATTTTGTGGGTGTTTTGTAATGGTAACTTCATTCCAAACCTCATCAAATTTCTAAGGAGTTTTCATGAAGCAACAACAAAAGTACTAAAAAATCATCAAATACTTCCATGTTTTATATTAATTATATTTTATCATTGATAAGAGGCGATTTCCCAATGCTAGAATAAATTTTACAAAATCTTCATCTTAGGAGCGATTTGCTCCATTTTTGGACCAATTCATCCCATTTTAGGCAAATTTCCAAAAAATAAAAATAAAAATCCAGGTCAAATTCAATTAGTAGTTCACTCGGTAAGTAAAATACAATCTGCCTAGAAACTCAAAGTTGTTTGCTTGGACCTCTCTTTTTGAATTTTTTTAATTTTATTTTGGAAGTGTTTTGCTCCACTTGGCGAAGTGATTTGCTCCATTGCTAAGTTTTATAGAAATTTGTATTTTTGACCCTGAAATTATATTTGTATAGGTATACATGTGCGAGGATCTAGACTTATGAAAATGTGCTTAAAATACAACAAGAAGACAAAGGATTCCATTCAGTTGAATTGACTTTGTATCAATGAAAACACTAAAAATGAAAGAACAAGTTTTTGAATGGGTGTAAGGAGACGACAAGCTATAAATCTATCCAATGCCAAGTCCATTCCATCAAAAGTAAAAAGTATAATGGCCAACAATTCAAATTAGGGTTAAATTCCAATGTCTTCACCTCCATTATGGTTAGAAGAAGTGAATATTCTTAGTCACCCCATATTTTCCATTATGTATTTTTCATTCCAAATCAAACCTAGGCATCCATAGACCTATGGTCACTCATATTAACCCACTATATGAGATGCCTTAAACAATCCAAGTTTTTCCAAACACATTATAAACTATAAGACAAGGGTGGTTATCCATAGCTAATCCCACAAATAATCAACCACCAGTATTAGCAAGAAATTAAAAATCAAATACCAACATCCAATGTATAAAGTAATCCTATAACTAGTACTACTATGACCCAATAATTACCCAAAATTGGATGACATCCTAATGTTTTGAATGTGGCTACTCCACCAAATCAGCCCCACCTTTGGATCAATATGTTACACCTACTGTTAGTACTAATAATACCTTAGGGAAAATAAAAATGTTAGTCTCCAATAAAGGTAACTTACAAGTGTCAATTTTCCAAATGGATACATAAGGAATTTAGGGAAATCCTTCAAACCAAATGTCAACTCCATCCAACCAACCAGAACAATATTTGCAACAATATGGGTCTGCTCCCAACCAACAAATGCCTCAACAACATTTGCAAAACCCTCTACCTATCCAAAATTTGTAAGCCCCACCTAATCAAAACCAAACCTATCCAAATACACCCTCTATGCAAAATTTGAACCCTTATTTTCCACCATAGTATTACTTTATGCAACAAAATCCCTAGGGCTTTTGGTAACAAATAGTCTCGCATTAAGCATATGCAACTTTGCCTCAAGGATATGTGATATATCATTACCTATAACAATTTGGGCAACCACCTCAATACAATCAAGTAAACACTCCACCTAGATCTTAAGATCAACTTATTGATTGGACCTATAAAACACTATTGAATCTATGGGCTTCTTCTCTGATTCTAGATTTGCCATGAAATCCTTACCAATATTTGATGGTAATGGGACCAAAACAATAATGGACCATCTAAATGAGATATCTAGATTGAAGTTGACTCATGCATCCAGGAAGAAGACATCATGGTATGTTTGCTTATTTAATCATTAAGAGAAAAAGTTCATTTATGGTATAGAGTTTTACTTAAAAATTCTATTACCAGTTGGGCATCAATTGTAGAACCCATTATGTAAATTTTTAATATGGATATTGGGTATTTGATGGTTTTTAATTAAATTATATACAAAGACATCCTCATAAAAACATTCACGATTACAATAGATTTATGAGGACTTTGTATTTGATTCCATCAAATATTTGCTCTAATGAAGAACATGCTATAAAGGGTTTGTAATTTGATTTTAGCGATGATGGTTTGCAATTATAATCATGTTACTTTAGCTACAACCTTAAAAGACGTGGCCCATGTAGAATATGTTCTCATTAGAGTATAAAAATTGCTACTTGCTCTACCTATGGCCTACGTTGCTTATGTTACCTAAAATCCTAAAATTCTAGGATCTACTCCTACTATTTTGCCTTTCCCAAATACCAAATCACCCATCAATACTACTACTTGTACAAAAACCAACTCTCCCTATATCATTATTTTCCCTTGTCAAAATACACTTCATCCTTTTTCTTTCAACCTCATTTACCCACTTTACTCACTCTATAAAGTAGTAACAATGATATCTCTTAAAACCTTGATGAATGTAAATTATTTATGAATGAAATGGTGGATGTAATGACAACAATGGTGAACTATAACAACATGGAACAAAGGTAGTGACAACCAAATAGTGTATGGCAATAGTATAATCGACAGTAAATAGAGACTCCCTTTCTCATAAAAGACCTAGTTCTTCGATAGAACACTAGATAGCCCGGTAATCAATTGCAAAAAAATATGGTAAATATAATCCCCCTTTAAGTGATATAGGCCTTAAAGGATAATCTCTACGTTGTAGTCAAATTGTCCTATACTAGTAAGGGTATAGGAAATGTGGGGGGACCACTTTGGTTTCCTTCTAAACGATGAGGTTTAGTAAGGTGAACCCTAGAAAATATGAAATGTTGGCCACTCATGTCCACTTGAGTGTCGTCTGCAACAACATTAAACTCAAATGTGGTGAAGCCTTGAGAATACTGAAAATAATATTGGGACCCATTTATGTGAATCTACTTGTGTCAATATATATATATATATATATATATATATATTGGGTTGGTTTTGTGGGTTGTTACATCCTTGTCTAGGGCCAAATTTGACAATAAGGAAAAGAAAACTACAACCATCATAATCTAATGAAATGACTTTGCAACTTGTCCAACAAAAACCCTAATTGTTACACCTGGGTAGGCTCAAAAATAAAATTAACAAATTAAATGAGCTAATGGAAAATAACCCTTAGTGCCTAAGCTAAGAGACGAACCATTTGGATAGTATAGTGAATGAAACAAGTAACGCAAAATAGTTGAAAGGAACTTGAAGTGCACATTACTTACCAAGGAAGAAGAACAAGTGACCACTAGACAATTAAGGTTTGAACCCAAAAACAAGGGAAATATAATGAAAAATGGATTTAACATGCCCAAGGTGCTAAAAAAGACTCCTACAAGGGTAAACATGTTAGAGGATTTATCACTACCAGGATAGTGCAATTTGTTTCAAAAGGATCTCAAAGATCAAGAATGGGTATATGCTAAGTCAAAACCAATACAACAAAAGGGATCTATGACACAATCTAATCAATAAGAACAAAACAACTTAATAGTTGGACAACTCTTAGAGGTACAAGTAAACAATGTAGATATATTGATATTACAAAATCCAAAGACAATGAAACCACCACCATTTTACACCATTCTCAAAAACAAAGGTTTCCTATTACATAATGCCATAGTTGATTTGAAAGCACTTGTGATAGTTATGCCAAAATCTAAATGTGATAAAATGGGTCTTAGTTATACTCGTAACACTAATGGATCAATTATCAAATGGCATTAGTTCAATTGGTTATATTTCTTAACATTCAAGGAGATCCAAGTTCGAATATTGCCAAGTAATACATGGATAATATCCAAGTTGTAATACCACTATGTGGTGATGATGTAATATGGGTAGGTCCCATTAAAAAAACACTAATTGACCAATTTAAATGGACAAAATGTCATCCAATACTATAGGAGCATTAAAGGATTTAACTATGATGGTGCACTCACATTCTAAATTGATTTGTGTTAGATTTCACAGTAATTTCTAGAAACGAAAGGAATCAATCATTACCTAGTATTGTTTCAAAAAAGAAAATACACAAGATAAAGAACACCAAATGATCTCCACTAAGGAGAATCAAGTTACACTCCAACAAGCATGGAATATCCAAGCAAGCATGGAAGGTTTTCACCAACAGCAACCTTGAATGAGTCTCAATTGTAAACAAAAAATATCTTCAAAATCGTTGTTTCATAGATGATGATATACCCAGAGAGGGCTCCACTTTCTAGAAATCAATTATTCAAACCAGATCTCTAATTCAGAAGGGGATAAGGTGGCAATTAGGCATAGTGAGTAAATTTAACTTTTGGATTGATAGGTGGATCTCTAATCAACCGCTTTTAGAGAACAATAAAATTATTGTTTTACAGCCTTTCCTAGACACTTTAATTGGTAGCAAGGTTGAAGATTTCATTGATGTTTCATCTGATTCTAAGCGTTGAAAACATTTTCATATTCCAAATACTAATGTCCAAATCTTTGATGCTTCAACTGTTCTCAAAACCATCCTAAATGCAACAGTCTTCCCCATTGGTAAGTCCCATGACTCCCCTTTTTGGAAAGAGACTAATTCTAGGTTGTTCACGGTTAAATTTGCTCATGGTTTGACTATTGATTATCAAGTGGTTCAAATACCTTATGATCGAGTGTGGATTAAATATCTCATTTCGAAATTTGCTCATTTTAGTTGGTTGGCCATCCAAAATAATATTCTAACGATTGATAATCTTATGAAAAGGGGCATGATTGTCCCTAACAGATGCTATTTGTGCATGAATGCCTGGGAATCTATCAATAACCTCTTTTTGGAGTGCTATTTCTCCAAGACAACTTTGGATCACATTATGTTCACTTTTCATATCTCATGGTTTCCTCCTAATTCGTTGAGTCACCTTTTCATCCAATGGCCAGATACTTTCAAAAACCTCAAATTATCTTCTTTATGGAAAGTGAACCTTCATCATATCTTATGGCAAGTGTGGCTTGAAAGAAATAGTAGGGTTTTTTCTTCCTCCTCTAAGGATCCCATATTTGTTGCCAATAAAGCTATTGCCTTTGTTGTAGAAAATTCCTAGCTCTTCCCTTGTCCCAAATCTCCTGATTCTAGATTGGAGTCTATTTTGTTCTCTTCCTTAAAAATTCCCTACAACTTCAATTCTAGTTTTCCAGCCCCCCATCCCAGAGTGGGTGTCCATTGGATTCCTACCCCAAGTGAGTGGCTGAAACTTAACTTTGGTGATGCCTCCAAAGGAAATCCAGGGGATGCAGGTGCAGGTGGTCTTGTCAGAGATCATAGTGGTCAAGTTATTATGGCTTATGCTGAGTATCTGGGGTGTCAAACTAATCATTTTGTTGAAGGTTGTGCACTATGGAGAGGGCTAGATCTTCTCAAGTATTATAAAGGCAACCTTTTTATTGAGGGAGATTCTTTGAATATTATAAATGTTCTCAAAAACAACATGGTGTCCTCTTGGAATGTCAGAACCATTATTCAGGAAGCTAAGAATCTGTCCTAAAATTTCAATGATATCTCTATCAATCATGTGTACCAAGAAGCTAACAGGTCTGCATATATTCTTGCCAATTGGGGAGTTATCCATAAATCACTGTCCATTTGGAAAGAAAGTTTTCCCCAAGAAGTTTTAAATGCTACTAATAATGATTTGGTTTGAAATATGTGGTCACAGGTTTTGGCGAATCAGCTTCTCTAATGATGACTAGTTTTTTCAACATGATTTTTTTCTTTGGTTCCAATTCTTATGGTGGAAGTTTTCTTATTAGCGTGACTTTTAGTCTTGGTATCAGTACTAGTGGTTGGTTCTCTCGTTTCCTTTTCGTGAAGTATGTTATTTCCCAAGGTAGGCCCTATCAGTGGGTTTGTCTCATGGTGGTCTTCTCCAAGCATGTCAAGTCCCTTAGCAGGTCTAGGCAATGTAATTGGATGTTGTCAAACAAGGTCAATATGCATCAAGTCTCGATATCCTCTTTTTTGCGTCTTACAAATTTTGAGAATCATTTTTTCAATAAATTGGCACTCCCAATATTATCCCAGTCGTATCCTTTGCGTAGTATGTCTTGTGCCATGTCTGTATTTTCCAGTGTCTATTCCCTATAGAGAATTACTAAGTGGTCCACCAATCACCCCAACTCAACTTCTGAAAAAGGTCGTTTATTGTGCCAAAAATTTCTATATTTACAACCCTAGTCTGTGTCAATCCATTGTCGTCTGGTTTTGTTCGCTATTGTGTCCTAGGAAGTAAGAAGTGTAGTGTCTGGTTTCTGTGGTATTCCTTTTTTCCTAGTCTTACCAACATGGCCCTGCTTAATCCCCTATCTCAAACTGTTTTGGAAGCTCATGGTCTCATTCCTTTCCTTAGCAAGTTCAAGGGGTTGAGCAAGATATCACTGAAGCCTTGTCAATTTGTGAAATTTTGGTTATGTTGTTGTGCGTAACCTTCATTTCATAGTTACCGTTAAGCTGATGGCTGAGGTGACAAAACTTTCGGCAAAAGGGCGAGCAATGTGAAGCAATCGTTATAACTGGGAACTTGAGCTCCAGGGCTTCCCATTACTGTTTCTAAGTTCTTTATTGCCCCTGTGTGGGCCTTTTTGAATACTATGTTTCTTCCTGTTCATGTATCTGTTATAGTTTTTGTTGATCTTTTGTGAGAATCCCCTGCATGGGTTTTTGTTATAGCTCCTTTACAAGGTTTACATGTAGTTACTTATCTTAAGAAACCGCTACGTGGGTATTGCTTGGGCTATATTTTTATTTTTATGACATCAAGCGTCCACTCAACCTTCTCTGTTGTTGTTTGGTCCTTTTTGTTCAGGTTACAACTAGCCAATGTGCAGGCCTATGTCATCTTACGCTATTGTTTTAGCTACCAGTTTATGTACTTGGGTTTGGGGCCCATTTAAACCCCGTACTTAAGCAATTTTACCTACCAAAAAAGATACACTCCAACCGATATTCAAATAATCAATGAAAAGGGGTATTTATACCCAAGTACATGATGCCTTTAGGTCAAGGTTATAAGACAGACCCTCAATATTAAAAGAATAAAAAAATACAAAAATACCTTTTAGAAGGTTTATATGAGCCCAAAAGGAAAATATAACAAATACAAGTGCAAATAGTCATTCATGGCCTCAAGTACAACTTAACTACCACATATTCCAACATCCTCCCTTATCTTGAACAAGGAACACAAAAAGAGACCCTTTCATTGCATCCCTCCTTAAGGGACACTCTCCAACCCCTAGAAGCTCTCGCATGCACAACCTTAGGCATGATCTTAGTCAAAATGTTTGTTGCTTGCTCTAATGAATGAACAAACATTAACATCCTGAAAGCATGAAGCCATTTCACAAAATGCATTCATATCTCAATGTGCTTTGGTTGTTGATGAAAAAATGATTACAAACAAGTTGAATAGTACTCTAATTGTCACAACAAAGAGTAACAGAAAAAATTTGAGTGTTAATGTCCTCCAAAATCATTAGCATCCACCTGAGATGCTTAGCCTCATTGGCAACACAATATTCAGCTTCCATGGAAGACTAAGAAATGGTAGATTGGCATTTGGAACACCATGAAATCGAGTTGGATCCCAAGTAGAACACAAAGCCTGTGGTGGACTGCCATTCATCGAAATCACCTACTCAATTAGCATATGAAAAAATTGTCAAAATAAAATGGGAACCAACAAAGTAGTGGATGTCCATCCAATATGTCCCTCTGATGTATCTAAGAATCCACTTTGCTATTGTCCAATAAATCTCCCAAGGTGCATGCATGTACTTGGAGCAATAACTAACAACAAAGGCTATATCGGGTCTAATGTGAGTGAGATAAAAAAGTTCTACAAGAGACCAATATATGGTGGCATCAACTAAAGATTTGGTACAATCAGCCCAAAGTTTCAAACTTGAAGCCAAAAGGGTAATGCTAAAGAAGATTTACACTCCATCATAAACTGTTAAAGAAGATCCAAACCATACTTGGGCTGAGAAATGGTAATGTCATGATCAATCTAGGTTCCCATAAAAAAGTGCAAAAGCCCTCACTCTATCATGTAAAAAGTGGAACAAAGTTGTGGCTTCATATCCTTAATCAGAGTAGTGAAGTTTCACATTATGAGATCATCAACATACAATACAATCACCAAAATTTCCTCATCAATGTAAACATCATGCTCAGCCTCACATTGTTGAAATCCACAACTGAGGAAAAAATAATGGATTTTCTCATACCAAGCATGAGGAGCCTACTTAAGACCATACAAATATTGAGTCAAGTGATATACCAATGGAGTAGGGCCCTCTAAATCAAATTTGAATGGCTATTGTGTGTAGATTTCCTCTTGAATTTGACCATGGAGAAAAGCATTATTCATGTCCATCTGATGCACCTTGCATCCACAGAAGGTAGCAATGGAAAGAATTATCCTAATGAAGTCCATCCTAGCTGCAAGTGCAAAAGTCTCGAAATAGTCCACTCCCTCTTGTTGAGAGAAACCCTTGGCAAGAAGGTGTACCTTGTGCTTTTCAATCTAGTTAGCTGATGTGTATTTGATCTTATAGACCCACTTACACCCCACAATATTCTTCTCTTTTGGAAAAGGAACCAACTTCCATATTTTGTTGCCATAGCATCTTCCCATTCAAGCTTGCCCTTAGCCTCAAAGTATGTGAGAGGATCATATGAGTGGGCTACCTTCAAAATAATGGCCTGAGAAGTAGCTCTTTTGTTCCACTCAAGGGATAGAATGAGTTGTGTATCCTTCAAAAGAGTCTTAACCCACTTGGGTGTAGGATGTTCAGAAGAGGCATATGTATCCTACACCATCTCAACATCAGAAACTAAAAGAGAAGAATTCAACTCATCACCACTCACTGCATCATGCAAAGTTGGAACATTCTGAACTGAAGAATCCTGCTCATCCTATCATGCTCCAGGGGAAGATGAAATTGCCTAAGAAGCTACCCATAATGGGGTCAAATCGATTAGTAGTGAAAAATCACTCAAAGAGGAAGGTGCTCTAGCTGAAATAGAACCAAGCAAGATATTTGAAGAACCTATTGAATCTAGAAAAGGCAAAAAATCAAAAGAAACAGTAGTTAAAGGTCTGGAGGGGGAGTGGAAGGAATACCTGGAAGAACCTTATCAATACCTCATGCATTTGAGGATCATAGATACGATATACCTTTGAGGTATTAGAATACCCCACAAATATACGCTTATGGCTATTTGTTGCCTCTCTTTTTTTCAAATATCCTTGGGTATGTGAGCCCATGTTTTAGACCCAAAGATTTGAAACCAAGACATATTTGGCTTATCCCCTGTTAGTCTCTCAAGAGGTGTCATCCCCCAAACTGCCTTGGTAGAAACACTGTTGATGATGTACCTTGCATAAGTGACTGTCTCAACCCAAATCTTGTGATCTAGTCCCTTGACAAGAATCATATGTGCCATCTCCATGATTACCCTTATTTTTCTTTCAACTACATCATTATGTTCAGGAGTGTAGTGAACAATCCTCTAATATGTTATTCCATGAGTGGCCAAAAAATCATGAAAAGCATGACTAACATATTCACCACTCCCATATGTTCTTAAACACTTGATCCTCCTATCTAGTTTCTTTTCAACAAGGGCCTTGAAAGTCTTGAACCTCTAAAGCACTTCATCCTTGGTACAAATGGTATATACCCACACGTCTAGAAAAATCAATGAAAAGTAGGAAGTACATGTTTCCTAAAAGAGAGGGTGTTCCTATAGATCCACAGATGTCACTATGTAAGATCTCCAAAGGGTGAGATGCCCTCCTAGCAACTCCTTTTGGAAAGGTCTCTGTGTGATGCTTTCCAAGAATGAATCCCTCGTATGCACCACTTGGAGGGGATATGCATGGAAGGCCAATGGCCATTTGATGTTGACTCATGTACCTCATGGAAACATAATTGAGATGCCCAAGCCTATAATGCCACTTCTAACTCTCATTATCAGCATGTGCAATCAAGGTAACAAAGTTCTTGCTAGAGAGGTAGCAAAAAAAGTGGGTCTTTCAGCTAGCTTATACATATGATCATATTCATTACAATATCTAGAAGCAATTTTCCTAAACCCATTGTCTATATCCTTAATCATCTATCTATCATGCCAAAATTCTACTTTCTTGTTTGTGTGAGTAATGTGATAAATAGACAAAAGGTTAGGACCAACATTGTGATGTCTCCACTTCCAACCATTTGCAATGAAGATTCATCCCCAATCACAACACATTCTCCTGCATGAGTTTTGTTATAGCCTTGAAGAAGGTGCTTGTGCTTTGTCATATGCCTAGTAGCCCCTGAATTAGCTATCCACTCATCCAAAGAGGTGGATGTTCAATATGCAAAACGAATTACAACATATGCCAGTGAGGTATCTCCTTCAAAGCCATCCTCACTTTCTATATAGAAGAGAGTAGCATCAACACCCCCTTTCTTGCTACTTCTTCCAACTTCTTAATCTGAAGCCTGCAAAATTTTGCTTAGTGTCCTTTCTTGCAAAATTCATGAGTAGGTTTCTTAAAGAGCTTAGTTTTTTCTCAATTTGTTTGGCCTTCTTATCATTCTAATTTTTTAATCACAATGTCTTTTGGATGGGCCTGGTCAAAAACAAAATTGCCTTTATGTCTATCTTTGAGCTTGATGATGCAATAAATACTTAAATACCTCATCAATAGGCAATGTAGGAGAGTTTGGGAAGTACACGCAAAGCATCTCAAAGACCACAACAACTATCTCATATGTTTCTAACAAATTGTTAAAGACAATATTGAGCAATTGTGTGTTCCTTCCTTTCTCCAACACTTCTTGTCCTTCCCTTCTTTTCTTAGGGAATCCTCTTGCAATTTCTTAAACGATTGATATTCTCTTGCAATTTCTCTACCTCCATTCTGTTGATCTTAGTAGTATCAATTTGGTCACAGAATCCCTAAAACTTCTCAAGCAGGACCTTGGAATCGATAGTGCTACTTAACACATTGTCCACATTGAGGGCAATCATATCATGGGCTCCATCGTGCTACTTACGGTACATATTTTTTATCAATCTCGAGGCTTCTCATTCACATACTTGAGTAAACCCTTGATTTAGAGCAGAGCTTCAATATTAATTTTTCATGTAGCATAGTTTGGGCCACTCAACAAGGGCATATGATGATCCATACTTTCTCTACAAAAAAAAAACAAATTGCAAGCAAAACCAACGCTACCAATGAAGAGAGCTTGAAAAATCATGGGATTTGAAAAAAATAAGGATTTAAAACACTTTTGTATGCAAAAGAAGTCATGGCCCCCAAAATTTAGCCCTTAAATCGCAAAATTGCCTCCAAAACCTTTGAAAAAAATCAGTAACTACAACAAATGGGAGGTCGCCACATGTTATTACATAAGTGGCTAAGAGGATGCTTTATCTAATATGCCAACAAAATGCATGATGTCATTTATCATAATTTGATTTGTTGCCTTTTCTACAAACCACGGTTGGCCACTTGTCACTGTCTAATTTGCTCTAAAATTCTTGCATTGCCAAGTCTATTGCTAACTGTGCAAAGCTACTTGTCAAGTTCAATAAGATGGCAAATGTGATTGATCAATCCCATTTTTATAGAGGACAAGTGGCATTTACCCTGCCACATCACCAAGTTGTGATATTTGTTTATGGTTTGCTAAATCTATTTGAGATTTTTTTTCTTTATAACAACCTATTAATTCTTTAATAACTCTTCTTCAAGGACCTTATTAATACCATTCATAAGATACCATCTTCATTGTCACTTTTTGTTCTTGTTTGTGGCCTCATCCCTAGTTCTTGTTAACATTTGTGTTTATGGTTTCCTAAATCAATATCCCTCTAATTTCCTTTTCTCTTTTGTTTCTACTTGGGGGTCTTTCCACTCCCACCAATGCTTTCATCTTCATCATTCCATTTTTCTAGACTGTTCACAATGTGACTTATCACCTATAAGTTTATGTTGTCCTAGAGAACATGAAAGGCTAAGGGCTAATGTTGAAAACAACAATTTCTACTTTATATTGTCATTAAAAAACATTAAATTGCAATGTAAATCCTTCATTCTACATTTTTATTATGCTACTCTTGAAAACCTAAAGCACAAGGGATGAACTCTAGTATTGCTTTCATTTTTCTTACAACGAGATGATTTTGTACTATAGAAAATATTATTTATGTAGATTAAACTCATCTTATCCACCTTAATCATTTTAAAAATTGTTGCATCTTGAACTCCATTTGAATTTGAAAACGCACAATCTAATTCCATGTCCCTTGCATCCTTCTTAGTTTATTCTACTGTTTACTTCAAATAAAAAGCCTTTCTCATATGATGGTATAGAGGGGTTTCCCTTGCTACATTATTGGAAGAATCCTTAATCTAAGCCAAGCATCTACTAAATATGATCTCATTGCTTCATCTTAAAGTTTTTCTTATGACCAAAACCTTGCAATCTTTTGCCATGTGTCCAGTTTCATAATCCACTTGTTGACCCAATTCTCTTGATTTAATTTTAATATTATTGGATTTTGGCAAAGTTTTTTAAATTTCCATAACAAAATCCAATTATTCATGACATGTTTTTGCTTGTTAGTAGTTGGGGCCTTTTGGATGAACTCCCCTCGAGTAATACAAATTTTATTTAAAACCTCCTTATCAATAAGTTGATATGGGAGTTCAAAAAACCTAACCCACACTACAAAGCTGATATTTTAGATGTGTTCATAGAACAGCTGAAATGTAAACTACAATAGTGGTTTGGAGGCATTGAGAATGATCAAACTTTGTTGGTATATTAGAATACCATGAGGTTAAATTAAACAATTAGTATTTTAAACTTGGTTCAATCAAACAAAAAAAACATGAGATTGAAGTTTGATTGGTGAGAGTGATTGGCTCATTAAGAGTCAAGCATGGTTCAATTTCCATGGATTTCGTGATAATAAAGGTTATTATAATACCATAGTAATGTGGTTAGTTGAAATACCATAGTAACAAGGCAATGAAGTGATATAGAAGGACATGATTCAATTCCTTATAACAATTTAGAAGAGGAAAAAGAAATAACAAAATTTAACACTTGGAATATATTTTATCAAGCTCAAAATTTCGAAGCGTAAACTGTTTTTAAAGCTGCAATGTCAGATCTTGTACACTCAAATAAAAAAAATAAAAACACAACGGATTAGGACTACAGAAAGTTCTGTGAAAGCAAAATAGTAGCCAATTTTTCAAATTAGATACCACACTAATTCAATTAGCAATTTTTATAGCACATAATCACAAGAAACGGAAACACTACGCCCTATCTAGGAAAACAAATGTAGATAATTACAGCTTACACTCATAAATGCAAACCTCAAATTTTGTTCATATAAGAAAAATTCACAATGACTAGACAGCATTTGCATTCAAGTCAACTGGTATCAAATGGCATTAGCTCAACTGGTTAGATTCCTCAACTTTCGAGGAGGAGACCAAGATTCAAATCTTGCCAAGTGATAGATGCATAATTGCCAAGCTTGTTGTAATACCACTATGTGATCATGATGAGACCAAGATTCAAATCTTGCCAGGTGATAGATGCATAATTGCCAAGCTTGTTGTAATACCACCATGTGATCATGATGTTATACGGGTGGGGCCCGTTTCAATCCCATATAACCAACTAAAAAAACAACTTTAAGCTTGTATTTTTATTGAAATTATAAGAGACAACGCATTCATCTCAAGCTGATGTAGTGTCTTTAACTTCTCATGGATTAACTTGAAGGTTTGATTCAAGTTTTTGAAACAGTGAGCAAATCAAACTTGGCATCACTCTTTACAAAATGACTTCTTTTCAATGTTTTAAGATTTTCTTCTTACACTAGTTTGACCATCAGCAACCACACATCTCCTTATCATATGGACTCTGCTGTTGGGCACTAATACAATCTATTTGCTAAAATTCTCTGCACTACCAATGTTTACATGAAACATACAAAATTTCCAAAATCTGTTAACGGCTTAAAATCCTAAGCTGTATCAATTTCATCGTTATTAGATCCCTTTGAAGAATTGACAACCATGATGTGTTTGACAAGAAACCTAGAGTTTCTCTTTTGACCGAGCAACAAGAAACAATAGCCATTTTCCTCTAGTTTTGACTACCTTCTTACTGGAGCCGCCCCTGCCCTCCCAGCTGGAGGAGCAGCACGTCCTGTGGCCTGAGCCTGCATTGTTAGCAAGAAAAGGATTAGAACGGTTGACATGTAGAACATATCTTTTAAGCATCTGAATTGTCCTAACATGCAGTTCACCCTTCTTTTAATCATAACTTCTGAGGGTAGAGAGCAGCTTAATATCACGTACCCTAGCTCGCATTGCTACTGCACGTCCTCGACCAACACCAACTGATGAACCTCTACCCTGTAATTTCAAAATAACATTATTGGGGATAAAATATTACAGATGATAGATACAGCAGTTCCATCAAATAAGCCCTGTGGAGAGCTTAAAAACAAATTATATTTTCCATCTCAGACATACCTTAATTCTTGCATCAAGACGCTTGAACATGGGAGCATTTTTAAGCATATCAGGTATAACCATAAACCTGGAAAAAGAAAAAAGGTGAATTTTGACATGATCCAACCCCATAATGTGTACAAACCAAGCAGGCTAATTTATGGTGGTTTTATATAAATCCACTTAAAATAAACATAAAGTAAAATGCCATGACTGTAAAGCAAAAGACAGCTCAAGCCCCAAATCAAGAGTTACCGGACTCTACTGCCACGAATGAAGACATGCTCCAACTGTGATACTTTTCCATCCTGCAAAAAAATTGAACTCACAAAGCATAAGCCCCCTTGGGAACAAAATTAAAATTAGCATTACAATCTTAATCATGACAGCATCATCTGGAGATTGTTGAAAATCCATTTTACTTAATATAGTTTCACAAATAGAGAAGATAATAGTAAAAAAAAAGTTTAACATTCATCTCAGGTCAGAGCGGTGCATGGGGAACATAAAATCTATTTAAATCTTCTTATCAATGTAATCATATTACATTAAATAATGTCAACTTCAACGACACAATTTATTTAGGAAAAAGATTAAAGATGCTTAGATTCCAAAGCGTTTTTGCAGCTTATTAAGCTGAAATAAAGTGCTTCCCCCACCTTTTGAAGATAAAGGTATATAAAAGATAAATGCTCAGCATTCATCAATAACTCTTACAAAGATGACGTAGATATGGTAAGTGATGTAGTTGTAACCTACCATGCACTTTACTGAATAATATAAATGAAATTCAAAATAGGGTGATTTTTTAACCCACAAAAATTTGTTTAACATGTTTGCCAATTTTAATCACCTGCATAGAAAGGCAAACTTGAAACCTTGGAGTGCCTATTAGAATTGCTTAAAATTAATTAATATTTGAGTTAAATTCGTGAACAATCACTGGTTAAAAAGGAAACAAACAAGATAAAAAATAACATGAAAACTGCCACCAAGAGATCACATCATTTTGGTCATGGCTCTCAAGTTTTCTCTACTTTCTTTGACTGCATCCAATGTCTTTCCTTTCCATTCTCAAATGCAATTGATTGCAGGCAATCATGGTCCATTGTTTTGGCCCTTGGGTGTTTGATCCATCAAATGGTAAAGCTCATCAACTGCTAATCAGCAGATTAGGTGTTTCATTTTACAGCCATCAAAATGCATTATGAAACACAGCATTTGCATGTATCTTTTCACAGTCCAGCAAGAAATCATGTGTAAGAGTGTTTTGGGTGTAATGAACAAATAAAAGAATATCCATCTCTTTTTGGAAATCCGGTAGCTGCAGACTAATTTGATAGAAAAATAAATAATCCAGACTGAGTGATAAAGTAAACAGATGAACTACAGACTACTATCTCGAGAGCATTTTGTCTGAAGATACCTATGATGTTGATGACAAAATGTTTGCTAGTACTAGTAGAATAAGACACGGTGGTTTTGCAAACGTATATTCAGACCTTGATCATTAATCTAACTTATGAAACAGTAGGCTGTGAGGTATTCCTTTTTTTTTCAATTAGGGACAATTTTAATTTCTGACATTTTGAAACAACGAATCCTTATGTTCACTATTTATTGTTAATTTTGATCATGATGAATGGATAATTTTGATGCTTGATTTATTAATTTTGATTTTTTTTTAATTTTGTAATGGTTTATAATTTTATTATATTTTATTTTTTAAATTCGTGTTAAATCTAACATAACCTTGTTCTCATGCACCCAAATTTCAAAAGTATTGCACCCGATACTTGGACCCGCACCCATGAACCCTGGTAACTTTGGTATTCACTATGTTGATGTAGCCATCTTCTTGGAGCTGTTGGTATTCAATAGTTGGATATAAACTAACTGTCTAAAGCCATTGGCACATTAATATTATTATTTGTGTAGTCTGTCCAATCTGAACAACATATTTGAAGCAAATCCTGGATTGTATTGACATCTTAGAGAGCATCACCTCATATTTCAACGTTCTTGATAATATGGTTGCATATTGACTCTTTTCAACACATGGTCCAACTTCGAACTACCAAAATTTTCTCCTTACTACTAAGTTGCATGAATCTTAGAAACGGGCACAGTTTCCTGAATGGAAACGTCTTCAGAAATGTAATCCAAAAACCATTCCAAAGCGTGGAAATGGGAAGAGGAATATCTAGTTAAAAAAATTTAAAAAATATACACAAAAACAAATAGAGAAAATAAGAAATGGAAAAATGTGAAAAAAAAATTCTTTCTATAGAACTAAAATGTTTAATGTGTTTTTCTCATATTGGCTGAAGGCTTGGGTAGACTCATCTTGAGGAGAAGATAACAAGGTTTGCTAACAGGTATCAAGGTGGGTGAGGAAGTTTTGACTCACCTACAGTTTGTGGATGACACAGGATTGGTGGGAGTGGCCAACTTTAGGAAAGCAAAAATGATTAGAGATACTCTTAATGTTTACCTTAGGGCCACAAACCAAGTCATCAATGATAAAAAATCCAAAGTGGTCTTTTTCAATCTTGATCGAAGGCTTCAGGACAGAATTTTAGAGATCTTGTGATTCATAAGGACTTCTCTCCCAGTGGTGTATATGGGGGGTCTCTTTGCATTTTAAAAAACTGAAAATAGATATCTGGAGGAATCATTTGGATTGTATCAAAGAAAGAATTAATCATTGGTCTCACAAATGGTTAAGCTATGGGGGTAGATTAACTTTTTTGCAGTCAGTCATTCAGGTCATGCCAATTTATAAATTTTCTATCATTGCTGCCCTACATACCATGTGGAAAGAGTTAGACAAGATGGCTAGAAAATTTTATGGGGAGGAGTAAAAGGCGAGAGGAAATGGGCCTTAGTAGGTTGGGAGAAAGTAAGCCAGCCTAAGGTAAAGGGAGGTTTGAGATTGAGGAGAACAAAGTTAAATAATAAAGCTTTAGTGGAGGTGGATTTCCTAACCAACTTCTTTATTCAGTAGAATTTTAACTAGTAAATATTTGGGACAGGTGAACCCGAATGAGGTGAGTCGTTTCCCTTTGTATGGTAATAGGTCCTTAGTGTGGCAGGCCCTAAAGTTAGGATCTCAGGTAGTAAAAGATGGATTATTTTGGAAAGTGGGGAGAGGGGAGAGGGGAGAAGGCACGATTTTGGACAGATTCATAAGATCAATACCCACCTATCATTATTGAATTCCCAGAACTGCAACCAGTAAAAACAGCCATGGAAAGCAGGGGTTGGATCCAGATTGAAAGTTATTTCAACACTAGTCAACTGGGGGATTATAAGTTTAAGCAGTTTAAGAAGTTGGATGAGTGGCCAATTCCAATCCCTTTGGAATTGACACCCATCATGACTAAAATCTTGGCAGAAAGATTTCTCACAGGTAGAGATGAGGAGGATGAATTAGCTTGGGGCTATGGGAGCCTTGGAGTCTACACGGTGAAGGATGGATATGATAAGATCCTTCCAAAACCTCTTCCTCATGCATATCAGGTTGAGGATTGGAGAAAGATTTGGCAGTCCAAGGGTTGGCTGAAAGTAAACTTCTTTGCCTAGCAGTTCATGTACAATGGAATTCTTACTTTTGATAATCTGAGACATAAGGGAATCATTGGTCCATCTCAATGTGTTTTATGCTACAACAGCGAGGAAACATCTGACCACTTGATGTTTGAGTGCCCATTCACGCGCCAGATCTGGGAGCGATGATTTTTATCTTATAAAATTCGAGCCAATGGTGATTTGAATTGGATTAGTATTTGGGAAATATGGAAGAGGGGTAGATTTAAATCTAAAGCTCTTTGTATCCATTGGAAGCTTGGATTAAAATGCATTTGGTGGCTAGTGTGGTTGGAGAGAAATGGCAGAATTTTTAGAGAAACCTTTTCATCCTTAGATGGTGTTTGGCAGGTCATTTGGAGCAAAGTCACAGAAACTGTGGTAGTGTATGCTAAAGAGGAAACTCGGGCTGATATAGGGATGATGCAGAAGGAAGCTAAAGTGCAAGAGGGGCAAGACAAAGCTAATTGGAAACCACCCCCAAAAAGTTGGACTAAAATAAATATTGATGAAGCTGCAAAAGGCAATCCGGGTAGAGCTGGAATTGGAGTGGTCTGCAGGAATCATGTTGGGACAATGCTCTGGGAAGGGCCACGAACAATGAAGCAAAACCCTTAGCTATCAAATTTGCTTCTATCTGGGTGGTAAGACAAGGTTACAGGAGGATAATCCTAGAATCAGATTCTCAAATATTGGTAGGAGCCCTGGATTGCATGGGAGACTTTGCTTTGAAGACATGGAGGTTGAGGATTCTTGTCACCCAAATTAAGGAATTGTGGAGGGAATTAGATGATGTGATTCCAGTTTATGTGAGTAGAGATCTAAATAAAGTGGCAAACTTCTTGGCTAAGATGGGTACTGAGAAGGAGGTAGGGGTTCAATGGCACAATGACATGGCTATTGAGGATGAGAGGATTAGGCAGGTTGATGAGCAAATCTAGTATTTAGCTTGGACAGCCATTGTAGAAATATGGTTTAGGAGATTTGGCTCCAATGAAGATCTTTTACTGTTGTAAACAGGTGTTCTCGTCGGCTAAGGCTAGGAGGAGTCTCATCCCAACTTGTAAATGATCTTTTTTTTAATATAAGTTATTCAAATTCTTTTTCAAAAAAAATATGTTTAATGTCGAAGCTAACCCGTGTTGATGATGGTATATGTCATGCCAACAAAGATTGCATGAGAACATCACAAACTTATCTCTCAATCTTTATAATTATCAAAACCAGGGACATAACCAAAGAGGCAACCACAATAGCTCCAACAACATATGCATGAATAGGATGTTCCTCTTCATCGAGATAAACAGCAGCCATGTAAATGTGCATGTTGTGATTTTCAGAATCCACACACCAGTTTTTTCTCTGCCCTGTTATGTAGTCCTATTTCTTATGAAATATAAAGAAAAAATAACTTTTACAATGCAAAAGCTAGTGTCTCTTGCTTCTTTGATTTCAACCTGTTTCATCTCAAAGTCATCATTTTTTGTTTTTTAATTCCATCTTCAGGTCTTTTCCAACATAGAGATGTCTTTTATCAAGAGGGATTGTTTGTTCTCCATGTAGGTCTCATATAAGGCCCACATGACCCCTCTAGACCCCAAATTAAACTTATTTTTGTTCATAATGCCAGGAAACACAAGAAAATATTAGGAAACCCCAATGGAAATGCTTGGGAATATGAGAAGTCTAGATGACAAGTTTGCAGCAGTTCCCATTTCGAAAATGTTTCGAAAGGGAGGAAATGAGAAATGTCAAGGAATTTCTTCAGATGTTCCATGGGGATGTGTCCCAGGCTATGGAAGCCTTCTCCAAAACAGGTCCTGTCATCCCAGAAACTTCACAGAACATAGGACTTTCCTGCTTCATAGCTTTGCATCTAGAGAGTATTCAGAGAGAGCAGTTTCCAGGCATTAGTGAATTTAAGACAATTAGATCCAATTTCAATTATGATCCCTCAACTTCTTGCATCTTTTGTGCGGATCTCCTTTATAGATATAGAAGTTGGGTAACCATTCACGGTGTTGAATTTCATCTTGACAAAATTTAAATTCCGTAAGGCATTTGATATAAAAGGAGTTGATTGTAGAAACTTAGCAATTTGAGGAAGAGGGAGAATATCTTTGATAAAAAGACAAATGAAGAATATCTCCAATAGAAAGGCAAAGCTAAATATGCTTTAATTAACTTGTTAGAAATGTAATGAAAGCAATGTAATGTGTTCCAATCAATTAAATTTAAAATTAAAATCGTGAAAAACGAAATTGCAAAGTGCGAAGGATTAGGGTTTTTCTTGAAAAATGTTTCATCTTTTAGGAGCCATATCTTCACGAAGAGTTATCCGATTCAGTTGATTCTTGGACCAACTTGTGCAGAATTTGAATAGCTTTAAAATGAGTGGTCATATGCAAAAATCAAAGCAATATTGAGGGAGATACGACCCTATGAAGTCAACCATTCGGAACAAGGACAGTGACAATTTTTCAAATCATGAAAAACGAAATTGCAAAGTGTGAAGGATTAGGGTTTTTTCCTGAAAAACGTCTCATCTTTTAGGAACCATATCTTCGCGAAGAGTTATCGGATTCAGCTGATTCTTGGACCAACATGTGCAGAATTTGAATAGTTTTAAAATGAGTGGTCATATGCAAAAATCTGAGCAATATTGAGGGAGATACGACCCTATGAAGTCAACCATTCGAAACAAGGGCAGTGACAATTTTTCAAATCACGAAAAACAAAATTGCAAAGTGCGAAGGATTAGGGTTTTTTCCTGAAAAACGTCTCATCTTTTAGGAGTCATATCTTCGTGAAGATTTATCTGATTCAATTGATTCTTGGAACAACTTGTGCAGAATTTGAATAGCTTTAAAATGAGTGGTCATATGGAAAAATCCGAACAATATTGAGGGAGATACAACCCTGTGAAGTCAACGATTTGGAACAAGGGCAATGACAATATTCCAAGTCGCAAAAAACAAAATTGCAATTATTTGCCAACTAGGGTTCGAACGATGGGAAGAGCAATGAAGGAGTAGAACTTCAGTGAGGTAAGACATTCTATCTCGACAAAGAAATTTTCAGCTAAGTTCTTTTTTCCCTTTCTTTATCTTAGAAATTGTGCATGAAAATTTTATAAAGTTTTTATCAAATATTGTATTTGTTATAGAACTTTCAGATAAATTTCATTAGATTTTGAGTTTTAGTTTCCTTTCCATGGATCGATTTTAATAGTGGTAGAGGTTAGTGAGCGCACCTCAGAGAGATCCTCATTGCTCCGAGATAGGGCAGTTTTTGGTAAATTTAATGGGTATTGGCCAAGGGCTTCAGCCTTGAGAAAATGGATTGATAGGAGTTGGAAGTCTTCAAGAGTGATTCTATCATTTCTTCCCAAAGGTTTCTTCCTAGCCATTTTTTTTCTAGGGAAGAAAGAGAAAGAATCCTAAAAGGGGGTCCTTGGTTTATAGGAAGAGCAAGGCTCTTCCTTACCCGCTGGTATGAAGGCTTTTCACCTGAAAATGTAAATCTATCCCTAGTACCAGTCTGGGTTAGGATGTTTGGATTGCCCATTGAATTTTTGGAAATAGATACCTTCAAGGCAATAGGCAACACTCTAGGAGAATTCCTTGAGATTTCAAATACAACAAAAGATATTTTGGCTATTTATGCTCGAATATTGGTCATGATTGATATAAGCAAAGCTTTACTATAATCAATCATTCTTAAGTATGGGGATAATATGTGGACCCAAACTATAGATTATGAAAACATATCTTTTAGATGTAGAAGATGTCATAAGGTGGGGCATATTGAGAGATCATGCCCTAAGAAGAGCCCAACAAAATCATTTGTAGAAAATCGTAAGAGAAATTTACAAATGGTTATGGATAAAGATGGTTTTCAACTTCCAAAAATAGATCTAGAAAAATAAAAGAAACTGAACAGTGGAGACCAATAAGAAAGGATACTAGAAGAAATTCCAATTCTTTTGAGGCTTTAGCCTATGAAGAAAAAGTAGATCAAAACTTAGAGGACACAAGACAACAATTTCAACATATTAGCAAGGAACCGTCTATTCAATATGATCCTAATTTAAGGAAGAACATTCTCGATGAACCCAAGGAATGTGTTTCATCAGATTTTGAAGACTCTCTTGAAGTACCATGCACCATTCAGGAGGAAATAATTGGTAAAGATAATGCAGGTTTAGAAGGTAATACCTCTGCCATAAATAAGGAAATACCACAAAATGGGCAGGATAAGTCAAAAGCTTCTATAATAGAGCCAGGAGAGGATAAATATGTTGAAAAACAAAAAGGTGAAAGAAAATTGAGGAATAGAATAATAAAACCTACTCCTGATATAGGCAAGGCAAAAAGAGGAAAACCCTCAAAATATCAAGCAAGATCCACAGAAGCAAGAGCTAACATAAAGAGAGGAGCACAAACTAAGTTGGTTGAACTTCTCTTTGCCAAACAACAAAATATATTGGTAATACGCAAGAGGGGCCAGAAGCCCCTAATGAGACATGATTATCATCTCCTGGAATATAAGAGGTGCTAATGCCCCCTCAAAGCATAGGTGTATTAGGGACCTATGTTTAAGTAATAAACCTTATATTCTTTGTATCCAGGAAACTAAAATGACAAAAGAAGTTTCAAAAACTATGAAAGCAGTTTGGGCAAGATGTGAATGGGATGCTATGGATTCTGAAGGAGCAGCAAGGGGAATTCTAACTTGTTGGAATCCTTCTAGAACATCTTGTGTAACCATTCATAAAACTAGGCATTGGATAACCTCTTTAGTCACTTGTAACTTTGTTGATATTCGCTTCATCCTTATCAATGTGTATGTCCTACAACTCAGTTAGGTAGATTAGAAGATTGGAGTGGGATTGAGGCCTTTATGAGAAGTAAAGACCAAGAAACTTGTTTCATGATCATTGGAGATTTTAATGCCATTACCAAGCTGAATGAAAAATTTGGGGGAATTAAGAAATTGACCCAAAGTATGAAAGATTTCTCAGCTTTTATTCAAAACAACAATCTATGGGAAGTTAAGTTTGAAGAAGACAACTATACTTGAACCAACAACAGGAGAGGCCAGAACCTAATAGCAGAAAAATTAGATAGATGCATTCTCTCAGATCATTGGCTAGATGAAGGAACTTGTGCTAAAATTAATACCTTGACAAGGATTGGTTCAGATCACTCGCCAATAAGAGTTAAAATGGTGGTTAGTGAATTCAAAAAAATATCATATTTTAAATATGAGCAGATTTGGGAAGACCATCCTCAATTTGTTGATATGATAGCTCAAACATGGAATTCTTTAGGTAATGGTGGGTTGTATGCTCTTCCAAACCAAATTAAAGCTATGACATCTAGATTAAAAGAATGGAACAAGAACACCTTTGGAAACATTTTTGAGAAGAAAGAACTAAAAGATAAACTTTCAAAATTCCAAAAAGGTGATGAAAATAATACAAGCTCAGAGGAAAGGGAGTTGCTTAGTGAATATCATAATATTTTGAGTAAGAAAGAGAAATTCTGGAGATTAAAATCAAGATAGACTTGGTTAATAGAAGGAGATAAAAATACAGAGTTTTTTCATAGGATGGCTATAGTACAGATATCTTCTTCTAGAATTGGTAGAATTAAATCAATATAAGGGGTTTGGATTGAAGATCGGAGTGAAATTAGAAAAGAGGCTAAGTCGTTTTATCAAAATATTCTAGGTTCAGAGGAGACCGAAATTCTTAATGATAAACTTCTTCAAGATGTTCCTTCAGTTATAACAAATGAAGACAATAGGAAACTGATGGAGCCTATTACTCTAGAACAAGTTCATTTAGCTCTTTTCTCTTTTAATAAGGATAAATCCCCTGGTCCAGATGGGCTCTCTGCAGCTTTTTACCAACATAATTGGGATATAGTGAAGGATTCTTTATTGGTGGCAATGGAACAGTCTAGGGTAAAACAATACATTCCTTATAAAATAAATGCAACCTATCTTACCCTAATTCCAAAAAAGAAGGATGCTGAATTGTTTGATTCTTTTAGACCCATAAGCCTATGTAATATGGCTTATAAGATTATTTTCCAAAGTAATGGCAAATAGATTAAGGCCATTATTAGACAAAATTATTTCAGAAGAGCAAGGAGGTTTTGTGAAAGGGAGACAAATTTTGGATGGGATCATAGTAGCTCATGAAGTTATACATTCAGCAGCTTCAAGAAAAGAGAAAGCTATGATCTTAAAACTTGATATGAGTAAAGCCTATGATAGGGTTAAATGGAATTTTTTTTTGCAGTTTTAGATAAGTTTGTTTTTGGGAAGAAATGGGTTAGATGGATTCAAGCTTGTTTCTCTACAGTTTCTTATTCAGTGTGGTAGTGAGAGAATCTTTTAAAGCCAAGAGAGGCCTTAGACAAGGAGATCCTCTATCTCCTTATTTGTTCATTATTATGGCAGAAGTTTTGAGTAGGAACTTAAAGAAGGCTTACAAAGATGGGTTTATAAGTGGACTTAAGGTTAGTAATAACATCGATAACATCACCCATCAACAGTTTGTAGATGATACAGCCCTTTTTGGAAGGGCAAGGATAAATGAGGCCAGAGCTTTGAATAACTTTTTAAAAGAGTACAAAAGAGCTTCATGGCAAAAAATTAATAGGACTAAATCCAAAGTTTACTTTCTTAACACTCCTACTAATATCAAAGCAAGAATTTGTAGGTTGCTTCAAATGGAGGAGGCAAATTTGCCAACAACTTATCTAGGGATGCCTTTATTTGAGGGGAGAATGAGGATAGATTTATGGAATCCAGTTATTAGTAAAGTTCAAAATAAACTTCCAACTTGGAAAGGTAGATGGTTATCATTAGCAGGAAGAGTGCAGTTAATTAAGTCAGTCTTACAAGCCATTCCAACATATTATATGTCTTTGTATTCTATGCCAAAATGAGTTGAAAAAAGTTTAATCTTTATTATGCAATCCTTTTTATGATCAGGTTTACATGATAAAAGGAAATTTTCTTTAAAGAAATGGAGAAAGTTGTGTGATGACAAAACTAGGGGAGGTCTTGGTTTAAGAGCTCTTACAGATACAAACTTAGCTCTTAGGGGAAAAGTTATTTGGAGATTGTACAAAGAGAGTCAAAGACAATGGCCAAAAATTCTTCTAAGTATGTTGATCCCAATTTTAATATTTACTGCATTCTCTCTTCCAAATGGTTCTGCTCTTTAGAATGGTTTTAAAAAATCTATCGATCTTATGATTAAAGGTTTAAGATGGGTGGTGGGAACTGGAGAAAAAAATTCTATTTGGATGGATACTTGGTGTGATAAAAAACCACTCAATTTAGATCCAGTTTTGAAACCTTGGATGAGATTGCTTCAAGACAAATACGGTGATAGAGTTTCAAACATTTTGTACAAGGATCGAGAAGGAAGATACAAATGGAAAGAAGATTTTTTACAAGTACACAAGACATTGATGCTAGGAGGCAATTGAGTAGAAAGATAACAAGTGTAATTATTCCGAGGGGTGCTAAGGATAAATTGATTTGGGAGTTGAATGGCTCAGGAGAATACACAACAAGAAGTGGATATAATGTTCAACACCAACATAATAATAATTTCACTAGAATTTGGAGAGATATTTGGGATAGCCCAAGCATTCCTAAAGTCAAAATGTTTGTTTGGCTTGTAGGTCATAGAAGAATTTTATCCTAGGATAACCTTATGAAAAGGGGTTTTCATGGCCCCTCTAAATGTGTTTTCTGTAATAAGGAGGAAGAGAGTATTGACCATCTCTTGGGACATTGCTCAATTGTCTGGAATCTATGGCAATGGATTCTTAATATGTTTGGTAAATGCATGGTGATGAATAGCAGAATTGAATATTGGTTAAAGCAATGGTAGAGCACTTATAAAAGTGAGGCTTTACACACAATATGGGATATATCAAAATATACAATACTTTGGACTATATGGCTAGAAAGGAATAGAAGAATATTTAAAGGAAAGGAAAGCAGTTTAGAGGTAATGAAAAAGAAGATATGTTTAGCCATAGAGGAGTCTAAACCAACCCTATCAACTCACCCAATCCCTAATTTGGAAGCAAAGAGTCTTGATAGATGGAGTCAAGTCATTAAATGGAATTATGATGTTGGGTACAAGAGAAGCAAAAATAAGGTAAAGAATATAAAGTGGAAACCACCAAATGTGGAGTGGGTTAAGTTGAATTTTGATGGAGCATCTAAGGGAAACCCAAGGACCAGGAGGAGGAGGAATAATTAGAAATAATAGAGGAGAGATTTTGTCTCATTATGCTTTCAATTGTGGATTTAAGACAAATAATGAAGCTGAAGCTTGCGCAACTTTTTAAGGGTTAAAAATATGTAAACAAATGAAGTGGAATAGAGTTTGGATGGAAAGTGATTCTCTCATAGTAATAAATGCAATTTTGAGGAAAGCAAAGGCTCCATGGAACATACAAGAGATAATTGTGAAAATTCAAAATCTTGCTAAAGAGTTTGAAGAAATCAGGTTTACACATATATTAAGGGAAGGAAACAAATGTGTAGATAATCTAGCCAATAGAGGGGTTTTGGTTGAGGATCGTGAAGTTAACATCTTCTTTCCATTGTTAGAGGAAGTAGAAAGTTTAGTTGAAGCTGACAAAATTTGTTGATTACCTAAATCAATTAATGATTAAGATTTACTTTAATGTTTTCCATTGGTAATATCTATTTTATTTTGTAACAATAATGTGTGTTCATTTAGACTATTTATTATAATTTTTGTGGTTGCACTTGTGTTTCAGGAAGGAAACTAGCAATCCAGATTTGGTAAAGTGGACTATGTTAGTGCGATGTTTTGGAAACATTACTCTACTAAGATGCAAGGCATAGATAGTAGAGGTGAAGTTTTGGCATTGTGAAGGCTGCTATAGGAAAATGTCAAGAAAGATGCTAAATTCTGGAGTAATTGTATTCATACAAAAAATTGAAAAGATCCAGAAAATGAAAATCAAGAATTCAGACAATTTATGTAAAATGATGTAGATTTCTAACTATAGCATCTCAATTGAGATGAGAAGTGTATCTATTTGTAAACTCTCAAGCTCTAAAGAAGAGAGATGTAATTTGTTAAGGGTGGGGAACCCGAGTACAACCCCTTTTTATCAAGCAAAAAAAAAACAATGTAATTTTTTGTTTTTGTAATACGAGTGGCCCCCAATAGAAGCCACACACAGCTTATTATAAAAAAAAAGTCTTCATAGTGATATATAAGTTTATTTACCTTTACCTTTTTTTTAAAGTCATATGTACATTTTGAGACGTTGCATTTCTATAATGTATTTGAGCCAATTTTCTGATTCACTCTTTTTAGGAATATCTAATATAAAATCAATTTTTTTGCTCTCCAACTGTTGCTTAAAGTTTTTTTGAAAAAATTTCTTCCTTTTTCTTTTTGCCAAGTTTTCCTTACCAATAAAATCTTCATAAGCTATCAAATTTATTGCGAATTGCGAGTTTTAAAATTATAATATAAACTATATAATGTGAGAAGAGGAAAACCCAAAATCTAGGTGGTGACCTCTCAGCTGCTTCAGCAGAGTAAAACAACAAAAAATAAAATTGCTGCTGACCTACAATAATTTCAAAGCCTTCTTTGCGATTTCGTGGGATGACAAAATTGTGGAAAAGTAACGCATTGGTGATTCTGAGCTTTAGTTTTGGCAATTTCATCTCGTCTATTCAAAATCAACATAATGATTAATCCTCCGAAATCAGCTAGTGCAATCCCCATAAATCCTTGTCGCGGCCACAAATTAAAGCCAAAAAAAAATGCCCTGCTTATAACCATTAAAAAAAATCCACAACAAAAAAAAACAAGAGTATCTAAAAGGAAACCTTAACTACATTCTATAGTGATAGAAGTGTTAATATCAAATAGTAGAAAAAGACAGAGCATCATAGGGCAAATTTAACATACAATTTAAGTGAGTTTATTGATAAAATTTTGGAATTCTGATTAGGAGGTTCAAGACTAAAATTTAACAAGAGTAAAGTTATACACTTTACTTTAGTCATCAAAGTTTAATTGAATAAATATATATTAACATTCATCTCATAACAATTAAAAGCTACTATACTTTAAACTAATAAAAATAACAAACATTTTTAACTTTTAAATTTTCATAAAAATACTAATTCCAACTTCAAGTATAGTTGGACAATATATCTATAAATATTGTCAAACAGCATTATAAAATGACCATAAAATTTCCTCATAAAGCTAATAAAAATAACAAACATTTTTTACTTTTAAAATTTTATAAAAATACTAATTCAAACTTCAGGTATAGTATTGTCAAAAAGGCATTAAAAATTGACCATATAATTTGTTAAAATATCCTTATATAGCTTGTTAAAGAAAATGACCACATAATTTGTTAAAATATCCTCATAAAGCTAATGTAGCTTGTTAAATATTATAATATCACAAGACATTTTTAAATTCCATATAACCATTTTAAGAAACTACATTTTGAAAGGAAATTCCAAGCAAAAAAATCAAGAATCGTGGTGCAACTTACAATGGCAAGGGCATAACTAGATACTTTTTTTCAAAAAATGAAAACTGCGACTTACAACAGCAAGAGCACAACTAGAAACTAATTTTTCAAAAAAAATGAAACAAAAATGATATCGAACATATCTGACCTTCATAGTGTTAGGTAAGTTACCGTATGCCTGTATAATATCTCTATAAATTAAATAAAAACAAAAAAATCCATTACAAGAAAACACGCAAATCCTCATGTAACTGCTAGAAAAGGGATTACCTTGGCAGTGTAGGTGATACCCTCGAGCTGGCAGTTCCAGTTATCTTCGCACTCAATCATGTTGCCTCGGTAGAGCTCCCCGCTCTTCAGCTCCACCGTCACCACGTGCCCTGCTGCCTCGTGCAGCAGCTTCACCGGTATACCCAAACTCCTGCTCATTTTGCACACAGAAAGAAAACACTAACCCTAATATCGTCCTTCCTTCCGGATTGCTATATTGAAATCCTCTCTCTGCAGGAGCAATTCGCCAGGCCTCGAAATTTCTCCCTCGCTTTTTCTTTCCGGTTCTTGAAATGTCGTCAAATGAAATACGGTTTCGTTAGGGTTTTACCGGATATGATCAAAAGTTTACAGAGTTACAACTTATTCGTTTTTTAAAATGTTTAATTTGAATACTCACTCTCCCCGGGTGAATTTAAACAATTTAATTTAAAAAAAAGCTTATTAATTTTTTTTTTTTAAATATCATATGATAAAATAGTCCTGACACTCACAATACTCTTCGTAGTGTTGGTATATTTATATAAGGGAATCCGTGACACCTAAAAATTTTAGGGTAAAGTATGGGTATAGAAAGGGTTGTGGTTTTTTGTGTGGTTTGAACTATATTTTTTTTTTAATTAATAAATCCTTATGGCCAACGCACATGGCTGGGCAGAGAGCTATGCTTATTAATAGGGAATTTGACACACATTCATCCCCTCACGCACTCGCCCACTCACCCACGTTGGTCTGAACCTTGGACCTTTCAAAGAAGAGAGCTATGCTTATCAATAGAGAATTTGACACACATCCACCCCCTCACGCACTCGCCCACGCCGCGGTTTGAACCTTGGACCTTTTGAAGAAGAGCCAAAGCTCGAACCGTTGTGTGATTTGACCTTTCATTTTTTAGTGAAAACCTAAATACATACCATTACATTTTTTAAGGACATAAAACAAATAAATTATTAAAATAATAATCTTTGTTGAACAGCTGCTTACTACAATGATAAGGGCTTTGGCCTCTCTTTGAGAGCTTCTTGAGCTTCTTTCAAGGTTTAAACCCCCATTCAGAATGAGGGGATGGGGACCCTCATAAAAACTTGTGTAAACTCATTGAAAAAACAAGACTATAGGTCTCCTTTAGAAAGGATGTTATGTAGAAAGGTAAAGTAGTTTTAACATCCAGAAGACTATAGGTCTCTTATAAAGGATGTTATGCATCTAACGTCTACAAGACTATAGGTCTCTCTTATAAAGGATATTATGCATCTAACATCTACAAGACTATAGGTCTCCCTTATAAAGGATGTTATGCATCCAGTATATATTTATCCAGCCATAGTCTCCCTTATAAAGGATGTTATGCATCCAGTATATATTTATCTAGCCAAACTTTAGTTACAGTGTACAACTCTAACTTTCATTAGTTTTGAACCTTGAACTTTCTATTTAGAGTTTCAAAGTTTTGTTGTTAGGCTCTTTCAAGTTGTACAAAGGAAAAAAAAATTATTAATGAAAATAATATCAAGAACTTGATAGGGAAAACATATAAATTTGAGGAAAATAAAGAATATATTTAATAAAAAAGCAAGTTGAATATGGTCCAATCAAACTAATAACAAAGGTGATATTTTAATATTTTGAGGAGAACGTTTATAAAAGATTCTCTAGAAGAAGAAACAAAAGAGGAGGTTGAAGAAACACAAATTGAAGTAGTCATTCCAAGAGGAACCCCATCAACATGATTTGCTACCAAGGGGAGGAAAACAAATCAATAGTTAAGAAATGAATAGACCCAAAAGGAAATATAGGCTAAAACACAAGCCAACATACTAGAAAGCTTCTCCAAGAACAAGAAGAGGTCTAAAAAATGAAGTTACTCTCATGGAATGGGAGGGGATTAGGTAGTCCCCTAAAAAAAACTACTTAAAGTCACTAATTCAAAAGTATTTTGCACATGCATTCTATATTCAAGAAACAAAAATGATAGGAAAAATAGCTACAACATAATGGAATAAAATTTGGCAACAATCAAACAATCGCAACAGATACAATAGGAGCTTCAGGGGGTTTGATTCTAGCATGGGACCCCAAAATCTTAACTTGCACCAGCAGGCACAAACACAACTGGATAACAACTAAATTTGAAATGATATATGGATACCCCATAATAGTTGTCAAATTTTATGATTCAAACCATCAAGAATAGAAGAAAGAGACATGACAACATCTTGCTCAATGGTTGACCATTGAAAAGCATAAAAACTTAATCATTGGCAGAGACTTGAATATGACACTCAAACATTGGGAAAATCCTGAAAGAGCTTGATCAAAAGACTCAAATAAGGAATTAGTAGAAAGAACTATTATTGATTAATATCTCCAAGATGTTATCCCAAAAAAATAAAAATACACTTGGACGAATAGGAGATCTGGAACACATTTCATAGCTGAAATGCTTGATAGGATCCTAGTGAAAGAGGATCTATTGGATCATTTTCCACTCCTCTCAAGCCACATAGTCCAAAGTTCCATATCAGACCATAAACCCATCCTATTGGACAGTGGACAAAACCTTTTGGGACCAAATAGAATCCCCTTCAAATATAATATGGATTGGACAGCTCATGAATAATTCATCACTCTGGTTGAAAATACTTGGCAACAACAAGTCTTGACAACCAATCCCCAAGAGTTAAGTAAAATGAAAATTCATGACCTCAAAAAAGCTATACAAAATTGGCTATCAAATAAAATGAAATTCAAGACAAAAAAAGCCATATTGCTTCGATAGGCTAAATATTTAGAAGCAAAAAATGTAGACTCTCCTCTGCCACACCAAGAGGATGCAAGGAGAGAGCTGCAACAAAAATTCTACAAGCTATATGCAAAAGAAGAAGTGCAGTGGAGGCTCCACTCAAGAATGACTTGGCTGAAAAAAGGTGATAAGAACACCAATTATTTCCATCTCAAGACAATGCAAAACTATTGGAGGAACTCAATCAAAAAAATTGAGCATGAAGGAATGAAATATATAGGGAAAGAGCAAATCAAAGAGTTGGCAAGCAAGCATTTTTTTAACCTACTGAGCAAAGAACACAAAAATCTTCAATCTCAAGAGTTGCCTCTGCAAAATATTATAGCAGTTCTCAATGAGAAGGACAAACAAGAAATGAGCAAACCACTTACAATGGACGAGTTAGAAGAAGTTGTCAACTCTCTTTCCAAGGATAAAGCTTCAGGTCCTGATGGGTTCACCAATAAATTCTACCAACATTTTTTTCATCTTAATCACGAAGATCTGTTGAAGATGTTAGACTAAATGGTAAGCTCTCGGGTGCTATCAACTCCACTTTTTTGGCCTTAATCCCTAAAGTGAAAAATGTTGCAATTTTTTCTAGATTTAGACTAATCTCGCTATGCAATTCTTATAATATTATCTCCAAAGTCATAGCCAAATAGATAAAAAAGAAAATTAGAAAATTAATTGCTAAAAAACAAGGAGGATTCATCCCCAATAAATAGATATATGAAAACATTATAATAGTGCATGAAGCTCTCCACACCAATTGGAAACCAAAAAGAAGCATATAGCCATTAAGCTTGATGTGGCTAATGCCTTTGACAGGGTAGATATTAAATTTCTTAAATAAATGTTAGTTAAGTTTGGATTTCCCCTTCAGCTTATGAGATGGATTGGAACATGCATCATTGCCCCTTGGATCTCCCCTCTGATCAATGGGGAACCTTCAACCTTTTTCAAGGATTCCAAGGGCATCAGACAGGGCTACCCTTTATCCCCATATATTTACATCCTACTAGTAGAGACTCTAAGAGATCTCTTAACAAGCTAAGAAGGGACCACAAGATCATAGGTATTAAGGCAATTGTGGAATACATACAAGTTACTTATGCTTAGTTTGTTGACGACAACATTCATATGGGAGAAGCATCAAGGCAAAATGTGAGGCAGGTCAAAGATGCTTAGTCTAGTTCACGCAATCCACTAATTAACACAAGAAAGCCATTTTTTCACCCAAAACACCTCATAAGCTAAAAATAGAAGCTCCAGTTTAATCCTTGGATTCAATAAAGGAAAAGAACAACGATTCAGGTATCTTGGAGTCCCAATAGATTTCCACCTAAAGTCTAAGGATAGTTGGAGTCCAATGTTGGAAAAGTTGATTAAGAGAACTCAAAACTATAACAATGGTTGGTTGAGTTTGGCGAGCATAAGAGTGTTGATTAAATCTATTCTATCCACTCTCCCAATATATCAATTTTTTGTTTATCATGCTCCGAAAAGCATTCTTCATATGATTGATGGTATAATAAAAAAATTTCTATGGCAGGGAGGAAGACAAACAAAAAGGAATAAATTCCATTTGGTAAATTGATATGTGATCACCAAAGCTAAAGAGCATGGTGGCTTAGGAATCAAAAAAATAGAAAATGTAAGCAACGCCCTAGGTGCCAAGCTCTTGTGGAACATGATAAAGCCACCCCAAGCTCCCTAAAATAAGATCTTGATCAATAAACACACAAATAACTCTACAAGCATGCAACTATTAGGAAATATAGAAAACTAACCAGGTGCATCGTTAATATAAAAGCATATAGTTGAGGCCAAGGCAATAATTACAAAACAATCTCTTGGAACCCTGGAGATGGCAGTAAGATTAATTTGTGGGAAGATTTGATCCTTGGCATTCCTTCCTTAAAAGAAAGATCCAACCTTGATCTCTAAAACCAACTATAAAGTTTGGGAATTGAGAAGCTTAGTGACCTTATAGAATGGTTAGAAGAGGAACCTACTTGGAAATATCCTCCTCTCCTTATGCATCTCCAAGATGAATGGGATTGTTTCAAGAGGTAGAATACTAGTATCAGACCATCAAGATGCATCTATCGGATCAACTTATGTGGGGGGACATAAGAAAGACAAGGGAATATACAATCAAACTAGGAGTTCACTCCCAACTTGTTGGAACATTCAACAAAAAATTATCCTCAGTTTGGAAAAAGAGGATTCCACCTAAGTTGCAAGTCTTCACTTGGCTAGTGTAGTAGAAAAAAATCTTAGTAGGGGAAAACTTGCCAAAGAGGAACATAGAAGGGCCTCATGTCTACCCGAGGTGTTTAGGGGAGAGTGAGACCATCAACCGCATCATAATTGAATGCCCAAAAGCAATAGCTATTCGATTGAAAATTACTAACAAATTTGGTTTGATCTTTTCAAGGAGATTAAACGTTGAAAGTTGTTTAAACCATTGGAGTGAAAAGTATAGAGGAGGCCTCAACAAAAAGCCTCTAGTGTTTTTTTTTTAAGTGAAAAACTCCTTGCAGGGCCGCCTTGGTCTGAGAGACAACGACTAGGGGGTTCTACACCATCAAAGTCACCCGGGAGTCGTGCCCGGCCTTGCCCGCACCAACATTATCAATTGGATTTTGGGTAACCAATTCAACTTTTTGGTAGGATGGAGATTCGAACTTGGGACCTCCCTTGAAGGATTGTCCTCTCCTCTCCAACTCACCTACAACACTTGAGTAAGCCTCTAGTGAAATTTATATGGGAATCAATCCCACACCTTATAATTCGACACATTTGACTTGACATAAACCAATGTATCTTTGAAGGGAAAGGAAATAAAATGGGCACAATCATTGGAAGAATCATTTGGGATATCACAACCAATGTCAAAGCAAATGTTACTCAAAAGCAAAATAAAGCAGACTTCACTCCAAAAGAGTGTCATGTGATTAGAAGTCATAATCTCCATGCATTATTGGCAATGAGGTGCCACCATGTTGACTTGGAAGCTCATGTCATCCACTATTGCGCATTGTTCTTTGATGGAGCATCAAAGTCCAATCCAGGATTAGCAATAGAAGGAGGACCGATCCTTATAGGCTCAATGAAGGTGCTAATTAAATTCAAAATCAATATGGGAATCACATCCAACAATGTGGTCGAAATTCTTAGATGTGAGATGGGAATAAGGCTCATTGTCATGGAGAGCCACATGTCATGGAGCAAATAACTACTATAATGTCTAATGCTCCCACTCTGTGCGTTTTGTTTGCTTTTGATGCTTTGTGTTGTTGCTCTTAGTATGTTATGCAGTCATTTTGTTATGATTCTTGTTAAGCATCCTTGCCTACTGCTATATTCATTCTATACTCAACTCTAGCTTTGGCTTCCTTGCCTATTAGGAGACTTTGTTTATGTTTTTCATGCTTATTAATACAACTCTCTTTAAAAAAAATATTAAGGAGTGTGTTATTTGAGCTTCATAACAAAGACTTAGTTTTCCTTGTATAAAATTTAAATAGAACAAGTTACTTTTTAATAAATTGCTTAGGATGATAACAATCTAATTGTGAAATTGTTTTAGCTTTATGATTTGAAAAGAAAAATAGATCCTAGTTGGACAAAATTTTTGTATTACTTTACAATTCTTTTTTGAAAAAATAACTAAATCGAAGTAAATTTTATCTCAAAGGGTCTTTTGGGATAAGCACTTTGATCACCTTCGACAAGGTCTTAAAGGTTCTAATAGTTACTCTATGCAAGTAGGATATCAAACTCTTTTGGGGGAGGATCTAAGAGAGGAAAACAATAATGGAAATAGGTGTGGCACACTAAGTGTTGGCCAAGAATAAATGTTTTTATTTGGTTATAATTTTTTTGGTCTAATAATCCTTAGAAGGAATGGATATGAAGGACCTAGAATATGAGTTATGTTTAGCAAAGGATGGGGATGGAAAATGCCTTATGGATTGGTATTTTACTACTTTCATTTGGAAATTATAGCAACACATGATGAGATCACCTTGATATTCATGGCTTAAACTTATACAAGAGAGTGTATTGAGCATTGTCTAGTGAAATGTTTAACTAGAGAAAAATCATTATATCTTCTAAGGAACAAGTACTAATAAGCAAAGTGTGGGGTGGCATAATATGAAACTTAGTAGGTTTGGTTACAAAAAATAAATGTAAGTTATTGGATAGAATTTAAAGTATTTACTAGATTTAGAATCCTTATTAACCTACCCTCTCACTTACATGACAATGATGTTGAACTTTTCATTATTGGGTGTGGAAGTTAGGGAAAGAATAAGATTCATTAGAAGAGGTTTCCTTCAAACATAATCAAATAAGTATTGATGGTGCCTCTTGGGGAAACCTATGTAGTGCAATAATAAGAGGTATTTGTTAGGATCTATTAATTCAGGGAATTAGACTGACTTCTATTTTAGTTATTGCACCCCAAAATTCAAGTTTCAACAAGGTTGGACGGGTTTGCCATAAGCGTCTCTCAACCTCTGGATTAAGGTTGGCTCCTTGTTTTCCTTATTTGGGTTTCTAGTCTAAACTCACTATTTGCATGAAATAAAATGTGAACATGAAAGTAAATGCAAAATTTAGAATGTGTAAAGGAAATTACAAAAAAGTAAATGCATGAAGTTTAAAGTATGAGAGATAAAAGCAATATGATTGTTAGATCATAGCGAGAACATCATATGATCAATCAACATACAAGAATCCAAATAACATAAATTTCCACTCATGTATTTGATTATAAAATTGATAAGAGAATGATAAGATGTTCTAAAAGGGTCATACCCAACCATCGAGCTCTTAACAAACCATGAAGATGGTGTCTTTAGCGAGATGAATAAGGACTTGCCATTTTCTTATAACATCATGAGCATAAAGCACAATGTAGGTTTCATAGAGTGTAGATCTAAAATATCATGGCCAAAATATGAGTACAATGAAGGGTGTAGGCCACTATTTATAGTAAGAGTTTACCCCTAAGTTACTTAGGGTTAAAAACAATTACTCATAGTAAAAGTAAATATTTGGGGATAATTTTAGTGAAATGGTGCACCTCCAAATGTTACATTCCTCTAATTACACCTCTAATAGGATTTATAAGACTCCAAACATTCTTAGTGCACCACAAATGATAAAAATATAGTTGTTGAGAGATTTTTCTTAAAATATGTGTAGATTTTCACCTTGGTGCCCAAATTGATCAATTTGCTTGCTATGTTGAGTGATTCACTTGCTTTTATGAGAAAATAACTCAACTAGCAAGTGGAACAAATTGCTTTTTGAGCAAATCAGTGCTTTTATTGAGTGAATCACTCCTTTGAGCCAATAAACAATTTGTAGAGTGAATCGCATCTCCAAAAACTCAATAAAATTTAGAATTTTGAAGGGTTTTTTGAAATCTGATCCTCATTTGTTGTTGTGTTGCTTCAAAATGTATAAACATTTGTAAAATTTAGTGCTAAGGTACTACATTTACAATAATTTCATAGGACACAAAGCTTGAATGGCATAGAATCCTACATCCTACCTCTATCCTCAGGCGCAAAGTCTACAAAATTCAGATCCTTGCTATAAAATTGAGAAAATTTTCATCTACATGGTGCTTCTACTTCCCTGGTTGGTCTTGGATAGTAGTAGGTTTAGTAACTTTTGCCACTCACTATCATTAGACAACTATATTATTTCAAGGTCTTCGGCTTCCCTTACCAAGTCTTCAAAAGGATTTTTTTTTATAGTTCATACCTTTTAGCAACTAGCTCTTTTAGATTGACAAGAATTGGCTTTAATTTTCCACATACTTTTAAGGATTTTTCTTCGTTAAATTTATCCTTATCTTCTTCAATCATGGCATGGATGACATCATCATATAGGATGTGTTTTCTATCATCAAACATGTTTGGCAACCTAGCAATGATCAACCTCTAAATTTTCTTTTCCATTTCTTGGACCTAGGTATTTAGGGATATCAAGTTGTTTTTGTAGGCTTTCAAGTTCTTTAGGGTATTTGGGATTCTCTTAATGTTCTTTATTATCCTTTTGATCTATCCCATGTCATTGTGCATGTGTTATTAATGCAAGGAATCTTAGGATTTCTTGGTGTTCACCTCTTGCAAAAAGTTGTTCTTTTACTTGCTTTACAATGTTCTTGACTATTTCCAAGCTTTCCCCTACAAAGGATGTTATCTTGAAGTACTTGAAGGTATTTGTGCTTCCTCCTTGATCTAGTCCCATATTTCCTTAGCCATTTGTATTTTTTGTTCCAATTTTAGATCAACCTCTTTTTCTATGGGTTTTGAGGCTTCCAACTCCTTGATTTATTGGTCTTTCTTCTCTATATCCTCCAACAATATATCTTGTTCTTCAGTCATTTCTTGCACAAGTTATTCAAATCGACAAGTTGGGCTTTGAGATTTTCCACTTGCTGCTTTAATTATATTTTTTTTACCACCTCTTTCTTAAGCCCTTCATTTTCCTGTTGGGTTGCCATTTTTGCCTCCAACCTTCTATTTTTTGAGTTGTGTTGCTTCATCCTTGATTGTTGGTCACATTTCATGGTCATGCTCAATATGAGCTGGTTTGCCAACTAGACCATATAATATAGCTCTAGCTTATCTAGGTCTAGTTGTGACACTCTAGTAGTCAAGTTAGTAGGGGTTGATGCTATCTTGGAAGGGCTTGTTTATGCAACTTTGATGAAGGATAACTTGTCTTCCTTTACAAAATGCTACAAATGGAAGATCATGGAAGCTTTAAAGTTTTTCTAGTTAGTATTTTGTACTCCTTCCATGTTATTTCCTCATTAAAAAATATTTATATTGCCTCGATAGTGATAAATTCTCCAAACTTGAGGGCATGAATAGGCCCAGGTTCTTGTGTTGTACTAATAATAATGGAGGCTCCTATAGACTTAGCTCCTTAGGATGAGGCTATGGGCATTGTCGATTATAAGATAAGATAGACAAGGAGTGAGTGGAAGAAGTGGGTATAGTAAGCAGTGCAAATTGAGTGGTGATAGTGGGTAGCGAGGTGGAAGTGGGAGGAATGGGTAGTAATGCCAATTTGATTAGGATGACTAAAAGAGAGATCATAGTTTGTGCCATTGGAAGATGAGATGCAAGGATTTGTGCAAGTTGGCATTAGAATATGGAAATTAATATAGTTCTTGTCATGAAAGTGATGATTGAAAGAGTTCCTTTGGGTGACTTATGGGGCAAGTAGCACATAAGGGATATAGGGTTTGTGCTAGTGGATGATGGAAGAAGTGCAACAGAAGAATAGGAAAAAGTAGAGATAGGAGAAGGATTAGGAAGAGAAAGAGAAGTAGATATAGAAGAAGAAACAATAGAAGGAGATGGTAGAGTGATAGATGGTGGACGTGTCAAAGGGGAGTGAATGCAGTCATGGCCACTAGACTAACTGATCTCCTTCCTAGAGGACAACTTCCTTATGGTATTTCCTCATCCTCAACTTGGGTGTCCTGCCCCTTTTGTTCCCTTTCTATTAATGTGATCACTTATCAAAACATGGACCCATAATTTTTGAAACCTTTATACCGCTTAATTATCATTTGTTAAATCGTTGTGCTAACCATTGCTAGTGTTGAAGGTGCAACTAATATCAAAATATTTGGTGTTATCTATTTCCTAGGATTTAGCTTCTATGGGGTCAAGGTGCCTGTTGTTATTGCTACTTCCAAAAATTTCTTTGCCCTCTTTATACCCTTGGGATGTACCCTATCCTATATGGCATAGAATTTGGTGTCAAATGGACCATACCTTGTGGTTTTGTCCATTGTGTCTATTCCATACCCCATTCTCTACCAGGCTAGGATCTTTGTCTAAATACTCCATTTTTTAAAGAGCACCTAAGCTTTGATGATTTGTCTTGATGTCAAGATCAAAGTCATATTTTGCTTTGGGGTAGAAGGTGTACTACTTTGGGAGGTTTTTATACTAGATTTGAATTCCATTTTCATATCCTCTGTTACTCCCTAGAGTGGTGAGGGTTGTCTCCTCATCCAATTGTTTCTGCTATTGGATGTTGTACCTCTTGTTATGGGCAAATAATGTGTCTGTATTCTTTTTATTTAAGGTTTTATTGAAGATCTCTTTTGGTTCATAGGACCATAGGTCTCTTAGCTGCTCAAAACCCATTTTCTTTAGTTTAGTCTCTATCATTGTGTTATACCCATGCATATTATGAGTGATCCTCATAAATATTTGCTTTAGTGGGTAGAAGATGGTCTTATTTTACCTTTTATAATATTTTAAATCTACATAGTCAAGTTGCTTGACATACTCGATTGAATATGTAGTTAGGAACCCTTGAAGGCAATTCGAAGGATAGGGATAAAAAGCCATAGAGGTAAAAAAAGTACCTAGTCCTTCCCAATTATAAATCGCTCTATGGCCCCTTCCCTCCTATCATCATTTTACACACCTCATCACTTGGTCTTGACACTCTCCGCCTAATTTTTTCCATGATTACTTCATACTCTTCATTATAGAAGCGATATGAAGACTTATCCTCTCCTCTACATGGAACATCAGTACATTCTAGAATGCTTAGGGTCTTACCATATTTGTCTACATGATCTAGCTGGAGAGTAGTAAATCAAAATTTCTAGTACAAGATCAACTAGATTAGGTAGGAGGTATAGACAAACTTTTTATCATCCTTGAATTTCCTTAGTTGAATGTCCATATCATTTGAGATGTATTAGGTTTACTCATTCATTTAAGAATATCCAGGGTATGTTTAGACTACATAGAGTACGTGATGTGCTCTTCGTAGATCTTCTTATCATCCTTTGTTCTTAAAACAATAGCAAAACCTGATAACACTATATGTATATCCTCTTTCAATTGATTCAGATCCAATGGGATGGTAAAGTCTAAGGGCAAGTTAGACTTCTTCAAACATGGGATTATGAAGCTATGCCAATAGGTTTTTGACTTCATCTAGTAGTAGTCCCTTTGGGTTTTGGGATTGCATGGCACCCACATAGCAGAGTCATCACTAACCTAAGCATATTCCTTACAACTCCCATGCTTATGTAGAAAGCATCCTCTATGCCACCATTTCTACCATTTTAGGATAGCCCTATACCTAGGGCACTATATTCATAGTCAATCCAAATGTCTAGGCTTGGATTTAATTCCATGAGTCATTTTGGGGACCCAAATTGAACCTTCTTAGTGCCCAAATTGAACCTTCTTAGTTCTCCCACCCTAATGTTTCCCATGGAGTGGGTATACTTTCCCTCAACCACTTTCTAGTAAGGATATTTAAACTAATTTTTGGTCCTTTTAGAGGGTTTCACCTCTTACCTTTTCCTCTTACCCATATTCTTCTTCATCCTGCCTTGTCTCTCTAACGATCCCCCTTCCTCTAGTGATTTTACGTCTTATGAAGGCTTGACCTCTAACATGGTGATTGTTATGGGTGTAAGGGAAACATTGATGGGTAAGGTGGTAGAAGTAGATGGTGGTGAGACTACCAAATATTTTGGTAGTGAAGGGTCGACAAAGGTGAATGAGGTGTCTATGATAGAAAAAGGGTAGAAAATGGGGTAAAAATGCAAAAAAGGACAAAATTTGAGCCAAATGAGGCCTTTTGTGTTTGAAGTGATTTGCTTAAAAAGGAACAATTAACTTAAAAATGTGAGTGATTCACTCATTGACAGTGGTCTAGTGCGATTTGCTGGATGGAGTAATTTACTTGGAAAATTGAGTGATTCACCTAAAAAACATAGCAATTCACTTAGTTTTAGGGAAAAGTGGTTTACTAGAGTGGTAGAGCAATTTTCTTGTATAAGCAAGTGATTTGATTGCAATTGGGGACTTGGTAAAAAATTGAAAGTTGTAATTTTATGTTTTTTAGTGATTTGCTCATTTTACAACAAGAAGCCCTAATGAGGTTGTGACTCGTTTGCCCTTTAACTCATGTGCACACACTTAACTATGAGACATGGTTCATTTGGGAGTAAATATGGTTCACTTTGTAGTGCTTATAAGTGGGGTTATTATAGCCTTTTCTTGGGGTATTTATAGACCTTGGGCAGGGTGTGGTTTGCTCACACCTTGGTGTGTTTTACTTGCATTGGGGTATCGAGTGATTTAGCCTGTAAAAGGGTTGACTAGCCCCGCTTTACAGTTGGTCTAGGCTTACCTTAGAAGGTGAGTGCATTACTCACTTATAATTATACAAGCATGTCAATGGGCTTGTTTGGCCTGATGCAATATTGTTTTTAGGGAAGAAGATGGATATGAAGAGACAAAAATGAAGGATGATAGAGGAAATTAGGAAAAGTAAAAAGAAAATAAATTATATTATTAGTCGATATTATATAGACATACCTATTCTTTTGATGATGATTCTTATTATGGCATGTAGAGGTGCTATCCATTGACAAAAATAGGCAACATCACCCCTTCCATGGAGCGGATTCTTATGTATTTGGACCTATAATTTTAACAATTTGGTAGGGTATATTCCATAAAGAATCAAACTTCTAATGATCTCCTGGATTTGCATGATCCTGATCCCATTTGAGGATGAGATCTCCATCCTTGTATTCCACTTTTGTTGCTCTTTTTTAAAACCATTTATTTACAACCTTTTATCACTAAGTAATCTTCTTGAAGGATTTTTCTCTTTTCACTTCTAGGGCTAATAGTGCATTCAACATTGCTTGTAGGGGCTCTATGTTAGTGTCTTATAGCTCATGCTATTATGACATTTAGGGAGCTCAAGATTAATTGATAACACAACCTTCTCATCATATACCAACTTAGAGGGAGACGATCCTATAGATGCTTTCATTGTCACCCTATATACCTATAATGCTTTATGCAACTTCATGTACTAGTCTTGTGATTTTGAAATGGTCCTTTTTAAGATCCTTGTGATGTTCTTGTTGGTCAATTCAGTCAATCGATTCCCTTGAGGATAGTAACTAGATGAAAATTTGAGGAGGAACCCATATTCAAGGGAGAACTTCATTACCTTAGATCATTTTAAATAGGAAGCATTATCTATTACTATGGCAATAGGGATTCTAAACCTAGTGATGATATATTCAAGTAGATGTACCATAGTCTCTTGATTGTCTGCTTTGGTTGAGATCACCTCGACCCATTTGGTAAAGTAATAAGTAGTAGTGAGGATCCATCCATGACCAATGCTTGACAATGGGTTGATATTACCTATGAAATTGAGGCTCCACTACTAGAATGTTTTAGTTACAACAACTGGTTTTAGTGGTAATAGGGTTGTCTTCTTCTTTCCCTAAAATATGCAGCAAAATTTATGATCCTTGACCCATCAATAGTAGTCAGTAAATAAGGCAAGCCAATAGTATCTAGACCTCAATATTTTGTGAGTTGTGGTAGGCATAGAGAAATTTCCTCATTCATTGTGATACTGCTTGATTAGGGTCCCTTGTCTATTTTTTCCATACATCAAAGCAAAACCTTGTTGTAGCCTTTTTTGAACAAGATGTTGTCTAACCATTCGTAGTGGATTATCTTTTGTCTAAACCTAGCCCTTTATTTGGTAGATAATCCCTTAGGGACTTGTCTTGTAGCCATGTATCTACACATATCACTCATCCACCTAGTGCCTCAGTTGTTATCTATATCTTAGACTAAAGCAACTTGTTCTTTGGGCACTACCCTTGCCAATCTTTCACATAATAATTTACCTTTGATTAGTTTGGTAGGTTTTATCTCAATGTCAAAATCCTATAATTTATTGATCCATCCAACCATTTTCTTTGATATTTCACCATGAATAGGATGAACTAAACATCAAGTTATACCATGAATATAGTGCTCTTGCTTTGTAAGAGATAGCATCTAAACTTCTTTAGAGCCTTCACGATGACAAACACCTATTTTTTATTATTTGTAGTTGTGGAGAGCTTGAATCATGAAGGAGATGGGGTGTTATTCATCTTGGTCATTCTTTTGAGTCAAGATGGTTGTGATGCTTTCTTGTCCCAAACACATAGAACCTGAATTATTTAAAAAATTTGGGGTTGATCAGGATAGGGGATTTGGTGATGGCATCCTTTACCTCTTGGAAAGATTTATTCCCTTATTTGGTGTAATATAAGGAGGCACATTTGTTAAGCATCTTGGTTATAGGTTTGACCATCCATATAGGTAATGAATTTGGACACAAATTAAATTTATCCTAAGAATGATTTAATCCCCTTAACTGATGAAGGTAATGGTAAATCTTGAATAGCTTTGATTCTATTAGATTTATGATGAGTTCCTCTTTGGACACTACATGGCCTCATAATTTTTCTTCTTGGACCATGAAAATGGACTTCTTTATGTTTAGGGAGATACTAAATTCACTACACCTTAAAAAATTGACTCGAGATGTTTGACATGCTTGCTTCTATCTTTGGAAAATATCATCAATTTGTCAAGGTAGATTAGGATGATCTCACCCACAAGCCTTGAGAAAGCTATATTCATTGCTCTCTAGAAGGTTTCCCTATCATTTGATAGACTAAAAAGAATTCATTGGTAAGAAAAAGTACCCTATTTGGTGGTGAAATTTGTCTTGTATTGGTATTCATCCTTGACCCAAATCTGATTGAATCTAGAGAAAACATCTAGAAGAGATAAAATTTGTGAATCAACCACTCTCTACAATATCTTATTGATGGCTAATGATATTTTAAGGATGCCCTACTCAAGTTCTTAAAATTGATGCATAACATAATATCCCCATTCTTTTTATATATTGGGACAAGGTTGGTGACCCATGTAGAATGCTTGATTGGGAATATGATATGGCCCTATAGAAGTTTCAACAATGCCTTCATTACGACTTATATTTTTGGATTAAATTGTCTCTACTTTTAGTGAAGTATTGTTATTAAATTCCAATTTGATAGTATGCTCTATTACATTGTGGTCGTAGACTTTTATATCTTTATATGACTAGGCAATTATATCTTTGTACTTGCTATAAAGATTTTTGAAAATATATTGTTCTTTGTAAGTAAAATCCTTCCCAAGCAATAGGCTCTTCCCCTCGGCTACCTCCATAATTTGATATGGATAATAATTTACTTTTAGATTATTTTTCCTTGAGCTATCATTAGGGTTAAACAAGCTATCCAGTGTGATTAGCCTTTTAGACAACCGGTTTGATTTTAGGTATATGATCCCATCTTTGACATGATCCCCATATTTATTCTTCTCTTTAGCATATTGTGCTTCCATGATCAGGAATTCTATTATCTGCTCATAATTATTGAAGACTTGAAAATTTAGTTATTAAGAATCTTAGGTCTAAATACAACCTCTATCTCCTTTTGTTTGTCCCACATGTCATTTGTAGGATCGAAATGCATTGTGTTACCTACCAACTCATCTATCTTTACATTTGATTCCTTGGGTATTGCTTTGATTTTATAGGATTCAAAAATATCAAGTAGGTCGTAAACTCAATGTTTGTAGGATTTTAAGTGCTTACGCTTAGTAGCACATTGGGAATTGACCTAATTCACTATTGATTCAAAGTTTCCATATATTCTTAGGTCTTTGATCTCCATGTTTTTTTATTTCCTTAAACTAGTATAAAGTGCCTTATACTTAGCTACATTGTGTTCAATTGAACAATAGCCTATTGGCATAATTGATTTATGCCCCATGGGGATTGATAAATTACACTTTGATGCTTGTTCCATTCCTAGTTTTGGCCCCATAAAAGTAAATCATCCATGTCTTTTCAGCTCCATATGTTGTTAAGACGAGGATTTTAGGAGGAGTTTTATCATTAGGTATTTTTCTAATTATATTTCTTCATACTCCTATTTAGGATCCTCATCACCTTGTAGCACACCAATTATAATATCCACCATTGGATCATCTTATTGATACCCATCATTATCAATGTATTTAGGAAGTTCATTCATGTTCATTATGTCATCAATTTTCTATTTTATGCAAGAGATAGTTACAAGGTGGCTCATTCTTGATCCTAATAATTTTCCATCCTTGGGCACCTTCATGTGTGTATAATTTATTGCTAGATAACCATCCCCTAACAACTTTTGCATCCATTCCCTGGATAACATCCTAAATTATTGGGGTAAGTCTATGAATTACCTTCTAACTTACCACAAATTCTATATATTGAGTGATGGTCATGATTAGGTCCTTGGGAACACAATTGTATTGAACCTAGTCCTATCCATTTGTATAGGGTGTCTAGCTATCTTAGTTTAAGAAAGACCTATATTTTCACACACAGCCTTGGGTATTACCATGACCATTACTATGAAATCAACAATGCAACTTCTAAGGATGTAGCTTTTGATATTAAGTGTTACATAGAATGGATTTAGTATTTTGTATATTAGAAGCAGTGACTTTGATATCTGATGGCTATTATGTGATCAAATTCTATTACTCGACTAGCTGAAGTGGATTCCACCTACTTACTTTAAAGTAACATTTTTCTTACTCTTTTAGAGCTTCTCAAAGTAGGTATTATTGTACATATAGTTCTAGGGCTTCTAGCATGCTAGTTTTGAATAATGTCTTCTTCATTTCTTTGGCAATATTAAATTTTACAACAGGGGTTTTTCTTCTGATGACAAAATTTATAGGTTTCCTAGGAGTAGTTTGGTGATCTTTGCACATGAGAGAGGGTTATTTCAACCTATATTTACAATGGATCTCTTCTTTTATCAATTTTCCTAACTGCTTCTTTGTTTCCATAATTTACTATTGGTTCCTTCTCTTTATCAATCTTTTGGGTTTTGTTATCTTGTCTTAATTGAATCTCATTTTGAGGTGTTCTTGTGGCCTATTCCCTTGTATTTTCTTTCTTCTTATGCTTATCCTATTATGTAGTGATGGGTCTTGTATCCTTTATATGTAAAGGGGGTCTTCTCATTCTAAGAACAATTGTACCTTTCCTTGCGTTGGCTTCCTTATCAACTAATTATTCTACAACCATTTTCCTTTTCCCCCTAGTTTCTACATATTATTGGTTAAAATATATTGCATCTTCTTCAATAGATGACTCTTCATTTGTTTAAATGGTACTAAGATTTTGGTATTATTACATTGCTAGAATTAGGTAGAACAAGCACTAACTGCATAATCTAAGGTTGTTGATACATGATAGGAAGCATTTGTCTGGTTGTAGTGACTTTTTGAACATAATATTATTGATCGTATTACATAATTTGATAATGCCTAATGGTGCTCATTCATTCTACAAAATCATGCATATATTTACAAGGAAGGCACCATATAGGTTTGGATTCTACATTGGCATTGATCATATGATTATGAGCCTAATTTGCTCCTCAATTAGAAACTTGATGAGGAACCTAATTCTTTATCAGGTATGGAGTCTTATATGGCTTTCAATTCTATGGTTGTTGCTACTATTGTTTTGTTTCACCAAGGTCTTGATTACCTCCAACATTTCATTCATTGCAAAGTTGTTTTTCATTACCTATATTAGGTGGAGTAGGAGCATTATGGTCATGTGAGTAATGATGTATGGTGATTGAGAAGGATGGATGGAGGTATTTAATGGAGACATTATAATGGAATATAAATTGGGCATTGCACTAGGTATAGGGGTGTTTTTAAAAATTTGGGCTACATAGGTCATTGGTGGGGTAGGGGTATCTTCCTTGCCTTGATGAGAATATCTTCATCTCTAGCCACTTCTACAAATGCTACAACTAGTGTACGATGGTTATCATTACAAACCATTCATGCTAAATTACACTGCAAACCCTTAATATAACATGGTAATGCTTATTCTTCATTTGGCCTAACGTATAGTAGAGTTAAATTTAAGGTTCTCAATAATCTAGTATTGAAATCATGTATATTTTTTTGAGGGGAACTTTGTAAAGTATTCGATTGAAACAAAATTGAATACCCAATTTCCATACTCCCAAACCTACACATGAAAGGTTTAACTATTGACATTCTATCAGTTACTAAATTGTCTAACAATCACCAATACCTTAATGCAACCTTATCATAAAGAGAGTATAGTAGTAAACATAGCACTATATCCTTATCTTGAATGTGGTGGATTGATTTGAGTATAGATAACTTATTGATGTGATCCAATGTAGCCTTGTTCCTCTTCTTGTTGAAAGTAGGTAAAGCCTTCATAACAACCAAGGGGATAGTAAGTAGACCAATAGGTTTAAGGGACCTTGATAGGTCTAATTAGGTAGTTGGTTTGGGGTTCTAGCATGCACACCAAGATTATTTGTTGTGGAGGAGGCTAGTGATACTATTGATTAGGAGGGTACATTGCATAGCCAAGATGTTGTTATAGGTGGAAGGGAGGATATAGATACAAAGAGTAATATGGTTGATATTAAGGAGACAAATTTGGATAAACCTACTACTGATTAGGAGGTGACTATAAGTTCCATTGTATAGGACTATAACTTAAGCCTAATTGTTAGACTTTTTGGTTTAGAGGTGGTCCTTGCACATTTTGGTATGCTTGACTAGTTATAGGTAGTGTTAATCCTTGGGTGTTTTCCTAGGGCACTTGTGACCCCTTTTGTCCAACTCTTGTGTATTCTATGTAAGGCTTGTGTTTAAGCCTACTAATCCTATTGGGATTATGGAATGGACTAGAATAATGTTCTAAGTACTAGATCTAGATGGGCTTTGTACCAGAGGAGTATTAATGGAGAGAACAATATGTGTCTTTGGAGACCTATTATAGAGCTATTACATGAAAAGTGGGTTATTCATATCTTTTGGTATTTGATACAAGGGGTTGATATGAGTTATCGTAGGAGCTTGATTAAACCATGTTGGGTTGACTAGAGTAGTCAAATAAGTTATTTGTTAGTTTAAGCACCCCATTTGAGGAGGCATGAAACCTAGGCAAATTTTATTGGCCATGTTTCCTTTTTACAAGATGGGATTAGACACCAGGACCTCTTTGAATTCACCTTCTTGATGTACCCACATGATAATTTGCTCTTTCTTATTTTTTGTTGTGTTCCTCAAATGAAATATGACTATGTCCATTAATTGTTGTTCTTTTCCAATTTTCTAAGTTTTGTATTGTGTATTCATATACTTATACCTAGAAAAATATAATATCGAGATTAAAATATAAAAAAAATAAAATAAAAATTATGGAATTTGTCTATTTTGAGCGATTCACTTCCAAAGTAGGTTTTTAGTAAACTATCATTTTGAGCTATTTGCTTGCAAATTAGAGTTATTTGCTCATAATTCCAAGTGATTTGATTGGAAGACAAGTAAATAATTTGATTTATCAAGTGATTCACTCTTTTATTTGGATTTTTTTTAAAAATCTTGAAAGGAAGATTAGTCTTGGTGGATTGCTTTGAGTGAATCACTCACTGGAAGTGAGTTGATAGTGTTCCACCCTTTGTTAAGTGAATTGCTTGCTTTGTCAAATGAATCACTTGTTATATCAGACTTGTATAGAATTGACTAAAAAATATACCTAAGTGCTTCTTTCCGTGGTAGATTCACATATAAGGTTAGATTCGAGTAATGTTTGAATGTTGTCAAAGTCATCTTAGTCAAAAAATTAGTTTCATAAAGTTTCTTGTTTAACACTATAGTGATGTTAGGTTATGGAATATTATTGTGTAGCTAAAGAAAAAATATTTGAAAAGCGATGAGGTTTTCGAAGACAACTTTGTTTGTGGGTCGAGCATAGGTGAGATAGAGGCTATTTTTTGGGGCCTACGGGCCCTAGTGGCCAGCCTATTTTTGTTGTTGTTTTTACCCAATATAAACATAAGATATGTTGTGGGAGACTTACGATGGCTTAGAAATTCTTCATTCAACAAATCTTCATGCTACAAACTTGATTGAATACTGCTTTCAATTTTCTACCTAAGGAAAAAGCGAAAATCACACCTTTCCTCGATGTTCGAGGTATGGATTAAAGAGACTCAAAAACAAGTTTCAACATGCAGATAAAATAAGAGAATCCTCATTAGAAAAAGAAATGATGGTTCATAACTCAAGCAATATCGCTACTAAGGAATTCCCCCGAAACAAATCCACTATGGAAACCCCTTTCAAGGGTAGGGATTCAACCCTAAAAATGAATTTTAGGGATGCCCTCCATGGTGGACAGTCCCAAACTAATTATAATATATATCATAAGGCACCTCATAGATCTCTAATAATACCTAAGATTGATCCTAAAAAAACTGAGTCGAGATGTCTAAGAAGAGTTGATGGAACCCTAATTATTAAGGTAAAAATGGGTGACATTTAGGATGGCATAGAAGATCTGGAAAGAAGATGACTGATTTTCCATTTCATGGGTTTTCATCCGAGGCTATTTGTTTTCAAAGTCTGGGTTGTAAAATATTAGAAAACACAAGTTGAATTACAAATATCTATTTATCCCAATGGTTATTTTCTTGTTATTTTTGTTAATTATGAAGATAAAGAGAAAATATTCAAGGGGGTCCCTAATTATTTGAAAGGGTAGGGCTTTTCATGAAACCTTGGCACACTCAATTTAAAGCCAAAGAAGAGATGCCTTCTACAAGACCTGTGTGGCCTCCTAATTGAATTTTGAAATCTAACTATATTTTCTACAATTAGAAACTCCCTTGGAACTTTCATTATGATTATTTATTGTACACACAAATTTGAACACACTATTTATGCTCAAATTTGTGTGTTAATGGATTCTGACAAATCCCTTTCACAAAAGATATCATTACAATTTGGGGAGGACACTTGGGAGCAGGTGGTGGACTATGAGAACATTCCTTTTCACTGCAAAATATGCCATGAATATGGTCATTTGAGTAGTGTCTATCCAAATAAAATTCTAGATCAAAAGAAAGAGGACATGAATTTAGAAGGTTTTCAAATGCCTAAGAAGAACACTAAAAAAAACTAGTTATGAAGGATCAAGCGATGTTGTCAACTAATATGTTTAGAAATATTTCCACAAATAACCTTACAAGTGAGGAAGAGGACATAATGGAGATAAAAATATTAGAAACGTAGTTTAAATATGTAGGGAAGGACTCAAAGACAAACTAGGAAATCAAAGGTTTTCAACAAAAAAATAAGGGAGAAAACATAGACAAGAAGAACAATCTTTTAAATGCTAAAACTTCAAATAATTTAGACCTTAAGATAAAAAATTTTGAACCTTCCAATAACACTTTGGTTGTGTATATACATACTTAAGGGTTAGAAGCTATTCCATATTCAATTGGGGTAAGACAAGAAGCAAGAAAAAAAATGAATATGGACACTAACCAAAAGGTAGGCCGCAAGACTAATCAACATCATATGGTAAAAGAAGGTGAAAAGCTTGTAGAGGAAGGTAATATTAATGCCCTTACCAACATATTTAGCCCCATTATTAATTAAGATCATCACTTGGAATATTAGAGGGCTCAAAGGAAGTCTTTCAAAATAAAATAAAATTTGAAGAATGATTCAGAAAAACCAACAACATCTAGTTTTCCTTCAGGAAACAAAGATGTCTATAGGGCAAATGAGTCTATTACAAGTAAAATCTAGTTGATAGGAAAAGTGGTTTCACTCAGCTCCCATGGGGCTTCTAGCGACATTCCTTGCCTCTAGGACCTAAAGGATATCATTATTCACCATATGGTTGGTAGCTAGGGTCTCTTGGATGTGGCTACACAAAGTAGATAATATAACTAAATTATGCTTTGCTTGATTGTTTATGCTCCAATTACTTTGGAGGAAAAGCAAATATAATGGAAGGATATAACTTATATTATCCCTCATTTTCCTAAATCTTGGGTCTTGATTGAAGGAGACTCCAATACCATCCTCTATTTGGAAGAGAAGAGGGGGGTAAATAGGAATCTAGACAAGAGCTCAAACCTCATGAGTGAATATATTGCAAACCTTCACCTTGTGGACATCCAACCAGATAATGACATCATGACTTGGAAGGCAAGACTTTGTTTGTATCATGGAAATATTGGATACATTCTTGTTCTCTGACAATTTCTTAATCCATTGTCATGTTCCTAATGTGAAATCTCTTAATAATGCTGGTTTAGGTCATTGGCTAGTCATGGTTGAAATGTGGAAAACCAAGGTTAGTTTTTCGCCCTTTCGATTTTACTTAATGTGGCTCAGAGATAGTTCCTTCAAACCTCGAGTGCAGAAATGGTGGAAAGAAGGTAAAACAAGGTATAAAACTAAGATGTTTTGTTTCATCAAAATGTTGCAATATATCAAATCCAAAATCAAGATTTAGAATTGGAAGGAGTTTGGAGATGTCAGGCAAAAGAAACAAGAAGTGATTGCTCAGTTTGAAGAGTTGAATGATCAAATTTGTTTAGATGGCCTCACTAAGAGTAGAAGTATTAATGAAATTAGACTCACAACATAGTTGAAGGAATGGGAAAAAAGAGAAGAGCTCTTATGGAAGCAAAAATCTAGGATCCAATGGCTCAAAGAAGGAGATTAAAACATGGAATTCTTCCACAAATATCTTCTAGCTCGCATATCCCACAACTTTATTTCTTCCTTGAATTTATATTTTGGAGACTCTATCCACACTTGGGATGGCATGAAGTCTATCACAATCAACTACTTTTCCAAATTATTCATTGTTACATGTCTTGACTCGGCTTCTCAACATAATGTCCTTCAAGTGATCCCAACTCTTATCACTTTTGAGGAGAACTCTATTTTGATTGCTCCAATTACTATCAATGAGCTTCAACACATGGTTTTTTAAATGAAAAAAGGGAAGGCCTCGAGACATGATGGTTTTGCCATCGAATTTACCAAGAATGATATTCTTTATGTTGATTTATTAGGAGTGGTGGAAGAAGCTAGGAAGGCCAAAGATATTTTGAAGGTTATCAATAAAACTTATATAGCTTTGGTCCTAAAGGCTCAAGATGCATAGCCTATCTCAAATTTTAGGCTTTATGTAATGTTCCTCTCAAAATCATTACCAAGATCATGGTAAAGAGGTTGAAACCTCTTTTACATAAGATTATTTCCCTTGAACAAGGAGGTTATGTGGAACGGTGTTATATTTTGGATGAGATAGTTCTTGCTTAGGAAGCCATCCATTCCATGGAAGTGCACAAATCCCCTTCTATGTTCATATGTTTAGGCCTATCCAAAGCTTAATATAGAGTGGATTGGCACTTCCTTGTCAAAGTTATGAGGCAACTTGAATTTTCTCAAGATTGGACAAATTGGATTATGAGATGTATCTCTTTGGTGTCCTACTTAGTTCTTATCAATGGTTTCGCTTCATAGGTGTTCCCAACTTCATTATTCATTCATCATTCTTGTTGAATGCTTGGGCAAGTCTATGACCAAAAATAGAGAAAATAGAATCCTTGAGGGAGTTACCATTGCTCATGGAGCTAGGCCTATCTCTCATCTTTAGTTTTTTGATGACTCTATTTTGTTAGGTAAAGCTAAGATTAAGGAATCCTCTATGATAAATCAAATTATTTGTTGTTTGTCTAATGCAACAAGGCAATTGATCAATGAAGACAAATCGAAAGTCATATTATTTCACTGCTCTCCTAGATATGAATCCATGGTTATAGATAAATCAAGATATAAGAAGGCCTCCCTTATGATCACTTATTTAGGCATTCCTATCAACATCTAGAGATAGAAAAAAAAATGCTGGAATTGGTTGTTGGACAGAGTAAAGGAGAAAATTGAAAAGTGGACCAATAGGTGGCTTTCATTTGGGGGTAGAATTACCTTGGTAAAATCAGTCCTTCAAGCTATACCTATTTATGTTTCTATTGTGTTGAATATCTTAAAGGCAATTTTTTGAGAATCGGATCAAATCAATCAATGGTTCCTCTGGAGTGGTACTAAGGAGAAAAGAAAATGGGCCTTGGTGAAATGTGATACTTTATACCTTTTCAAGCATGAAGGGGGGTTAGGGTTCTGGTCTAAAATAAAGCTTTAACTGCAAAGTTGTATTGGAGGATTTTGAATAACCCCAATACCCTATGGGAAAATAATCTTCATGGTAAATATGCTGAAAACAAAAGTCCTAAAGATTTTGTTCACTATCAACTTCATATTAAAGGTTATCCCATTTTGGTAGTTCTTAGGACTGGTGAGGATTTGGTAAAGAAGAAGTTATTTTGGATCATTCATAATGGTCAACAGGCTAATTTTTTGACATATTCTTAGGACAATCACCAACCTTTGATAACTTAGTTCCCTGATTAGAGGCCCTGGATGGAGAAGCTACACCAAGCTAATAGGATAAAGGTAGCTAATTACTGTTAGTACCAGACTGGTAATTTAGAGGTTGGTAGATATTGGATCCCTATTAAGGATTGGCCTATTAACATTCTAGAAAGGCAAAGGAAAGATATCCAACACATCCTTCATATGAGATCTCTCTCTTGGTCTCATGATAAGGACTATTTTGAATGGAACAACACTACTACAGGTGAGTATATTGTTGCTTAAGATTATTTGACCTTATGCCACAATAATTCTAACCAGTCCTATGACATATTTACACAACTATGGGCTCAGAAGCTTTGGCATAAGGTGAGGTTTTTTATTTGGATTTTATTACATCAAAGGGTGCTTACTGGTAAGCAACTTATGAAATATAGCTTTCATGGTTTGTTTATATGTGAGATGTGTGGAAAGAATATGAAAAATCTTAGCCATATTTTTGTTGAGTGTCCCTTAGCATTTAAGTTATGGAGGAGAATGACTACCTTACTCAGTTTACAATGGTCCAATTTTTGTACTCTTGAACAACTTTGGAGGGATTGGCCTAAATAGGAGGTTGTTGATCATTTTGTTAGACAATTAGTTTGGATGGGAACTACCATCCTACCTTGGAATATCTGGAAGGAAAGAAACATCAGATTTTCAAACAAAAAATGAAGGATATTAACTATATTTGGCAAAATACCATTTCCAACTTAGCTAAATATGTCTAGCAACTCCTTGATCACCCCCACGACTCCCACCAATAATGGGATCAAGTTATGAAAAGATTGAAGATTCACTCTACTATTGACAACCATCTTAAAAGGAATGTGAGTAATCAAAATATGGATAGAACAAGGATTTGGAAACCTCCTCCAAAGGATTTTACAAAAGTCAATATGAATGGAGCCTCTAGGGTGAACCTTGGAAAATCTAGTTTGGGAGGAATTGGTAGACTTTCATATGGTTTCTTGGTTTTCACTTTTGTTGAGAATTAATGTATCCTTTCCAATAACTTTGTTAATGGGTATGGTATCCTCAAAGACCTTCGAGAGATTACTAAGGTTGGATGGCAAAAGGTGTTGGTTGATTATGACTCTCAAGTCATGATTAATCTATTGAAGACTCCTAAGAATCATAAGGTTGATTGGAGAATAAAAAGAACTGTTGAGAAGATTCAATTGATCCAAATGGGATTTTTGAAAGTTGAATACAATAATTTGGTTAGAGAAAATAATAGGATTGTTGATGCTTTAGCTAATTGGGCGTTGGATAAAGGTGATCTTACTTGCTATAACCACCCTCCTAGATGGTGGGCTTCACATATAAGGAATGCTCTTCTTTCTATCCTTTCTTTGGATGGCTCCAGTACTAAAGGTACCTAGTTCATTTTTTCTTTACATTAGCCTCTCTTTGGTCCAATTATGGTATTTCAGGTCCCTAGATTAGAAGTAACATTCTTATGTTTCTTGTGTTGATTCTTGGTTAGAAGGCATGTTGTCCTGGAAAGGCCATAGATGTAATATGTTTTTTCCATCAACCTAATTTTTCGGTGTATGTGTTTTTTTATTGTGTTTTGTATTGTTTTTTTTTATGTTTTGGTATGGTTTTGTATGTTTTGTTGTTGTTGTTTATTGTCCTTGTTTTTTTTTTTGTTGTTGTTTGTTATTTTGTGTTATTTTTGACGTTGTTTTTATGTTTTTGTATTTATTTGTGTTTGTTGGTTTATGTTATTTATGTTTTTGTTGTTTTAGGCATGCTCCTTGAGTGTGTCAAAGGGGGTAGACTAGGTGTGATACCTAGGCAATTTTGGCAAAACAAATACCCTTGCTTCCTTGGGTCTTACTCGAAAGTGGCACCTTGAAAGGGGTGTTTTCCATAAAAAAAATAGTTTCCCAAAGTTCAAGTTGGAGTCTCCAATCCCAAGGTACCTACAAGATATAAGCACAAACATAAAAAGTGAGTGAAATATTAAGCAAAATGGGATTCACATATGAAAAATAGGTAAATCACTCAATTTGTAGCTCTTTTGAAAGTATAGGCAAAAATGAGTGAGTTGCTTGCTTTTTCTAGCGAATTGTTTACTTTCATAAAAATCTACAACTTTGTTCAAATTCAAGTGTCACTTCCTGAGTTATAAACAAATTTCTTGACTTCGAGACAATCACTCCATCCATGATGAACATGTTATTGGGCACAAATATCAAGAAAATTCCATAAACATGGGGTTTGTCCCACTGGGCATGCTAAAAAATATGTTGATTGAAGAAATTAGGCTTTCTATTTTAGTTGTTATACCCTCAAATATGAGTTTCAACAAGGTTGGATGGGTCTACCATAGGATTTCCTTGACCTCCAAATTAAGTTCAACTCCCTACTTTCCTTGTTTGGGCCTCTAGTCTAAACTAACTATTTACATGAAATAAAATGCACACACAAAAGCAAATACAAAATTTTAAATGCATAAAGGAAAATGTAGAAAAGTAAATACATGAAGTTTAGAGTGTGAGAGATAAAAGTAAATAATTTTTTTATGCCAACACAAGGATAACATGCAATGAATCAACACATAAAAATCCAAATAATGTCAATGTCCACCCATTCATTTTATTATGGAATTGATAATTGAATGACAAGATGGGCTATAAGGTTCTTACCCAACCATAATTTAGTTGAGAAGCCATTATGATGGTACCTCTAGCGAGATGAACAAGGACTTTCCAATTTATTACAATCTCATGAGTAGAAAGCACAATGTGTATTTAATAGAGTGTAGCTCTAAATTATCATGGCCAAAAGATGATTACAATGAGGGCCCTAGGCCCTTATTTATAGTAAGAGTTTACCCTTGAGTTACCTAGGGTGAAAAATAATTACTCCTAGTAAAAGTAAATATTTGGGGTTAAGTTTAGTAAATATCGCACCTTCAAATATTGCATGCCTTTAATATTCCTCTCACAGGCTTAGAAGGCTTGAAACATGCTTAGTGTACCATGACATAACAAAAATATCATTTTTTTGGAGGTTTTCTTCAAATTTTATGCAAATTTTCAGCTTGGTGCCCTGATTGAGTGATTTGCTCGCTATTTCAAGTTATTCACTCGTTTTATGAGTGAATTGGTTGCATTAGCAAGTGGAGCAAATTGCTTCTTGAGAAAATAAATGCCTTTTTTGAGCGAATTGCTCCTCTGAGCCAACTGATAATTTTTGGAGCAAATAACATCTTCTCCAAAAACAACAAAATTTGGAATTCTAAAGGGTTTTCTACAATCTAGTCCCCATCTACTACTCCTTGCTTCAAAATATATAAAATTTTACAGGATGCAGTGTCGAGGTACTTTAGGACTAGGATGGCCAAGTTATTATTTGGTGTGTAAGTAGTTTAGGAATAACAACTAATAATTTAGTAGAGGCCAAGGTAATTTTTCAAGGAATTATAAAGGCCAAAAGAAGAAAACTATCAATTATTGAAGTGGGATTTGCTTCCATTATTTTAATGGACCATTTTAAAAGATAATTTCCATCTAAGACTAAACACTGGTAATTGGGATCATATTTGAAATATGTAAAATCCCCTTTAAAATGTTTTAAGGTGGTGGGGTGGAATCAATAAGGAGGGAACAAAATCAAGTTGTTAATTTCTTTGTAAAATTTGTAGAAGGATCTAATTTGGGTCTTAGAAATAAAATTCTAAATTTGCTTTGTGAAGACCTCAAAGAAGAATGATAAGACTTTCATAAATTCCAATTTAGGGTAGCATTCATCTTTATATAGTGTTTGATTCTTCAAACATGAAAATATATTATTTTGTAGAAAATAAATGGCTCACTTTGAACCGTTTTTAGCTGAAGAGAGACAAGGCCTCTCTTTTCCTTATTGTTATATGAGAGGTCATATTTTTATGTTGTTTTGATGCTAGAATTTTAGTTTTATAAAAAATAATAATTTATCTTTGTCTTTAAAATACTTTTTTGCAAACCATGTATGGATTTTATTGTGGATCACTCTTATTCAAATATGAAAATGTTATATCTACTATTAGATCAACTAGATAATGTCTAAGAAAAATTCATTGAAACATTTCCAAGTGTTTCTATCAAAGATATTGTTTAGCTTTCTATTTTTTTGAGTTGCTACTTTCATCTCAATTAATATTTAAAATCATTTTCATTGAGGAAGATAATCTAACTTAACTAATTACCTTATAAAAATTGAATTTTGTGAAGCCAAAGATCAACATCGAGGTTTGTTAAATTATCTACTATCTTATTTAATTCCATATATGTACATATATCTTAATAGCAAATAATGTTCTATGAATCTCCCTCATTTCCATACAGTTCCAAGTAGGTAAGGATAACTTTACCTTTATGAATTTAGAAAACTCTAATTCCACTAGCTTTCTTAGGGTTTCTTTTGGAAGCACCATGAAAGTTAAGTTTGATGAAAATGAATTTCAATAACTTACCATTGGTTGATGGAAATCCTTTATGCTAAATCTATTTTTTAAGATCATCCATACATTTATATTCAAATCATATAACCAAAAAACTAATATATTTTTTCCACATGTGATATTTCTTGTGATGAGTACCATGCCCGCTAAAACTCCATAATGAAGGCAACAATATAAATCCAATATTAGATTTGTTTTTAATATTTTTTTGAAAATTTTATTAATCCTTCAAATCCAAATATTTTAATAACTAATAGTAAAACCAATCCTCCAAAATAATACCTAATGGTTTTACTTTCATATAGCTAATCCAACATTTCATCAACTTTTCAAATGTGAATAAAGCAACCTAACCTTTTCTCATTTTCTTGAAAAGGTAACCCTAGTTAATAGAAACAAAAGGACAATGAAGAAGTATATGATCTAATGTTTATAGCTACTCCTCAAACGCAAAGCACATCTACAAAGTCTAGGATGCCTCGTTCTTGGCAGATACTACCTATAATATTTTTTTCTATTTTATATTATGTTACCATTAAAAATGTCCTTCCTCTTTGTAGATGAACCAATAAGAATGTTGCTTTAGAATAATAATCAAAGGTTTATCAAGGCGTCAAGGAGGGCCTTACGTGATCAAATATTTTTCTAATAAAATTCTTAGGAGAAGGGTTTCAAATTATTTCAAAACCTTATATCCAAATTGGATCGAGTTACCACCATATCTTGATAAATTTTAAAGTAACTTTTCCTTTCATGAAAATTTTGACAAATATAACTTTAGCAATATCAATGCTACTTGTTTAAGATCCTCTCAACTGAATTGCTAGTAGAACATCTAATATTTTTAGGTGTTTCCTATGCCAACATAATTCTTGACTTTCCAACCTCTACAAGCCAAAGAGACCTAGGTTGTATTAGTTTTTATTTTGTATCAGGTTCAAGAATATAAGTCTTCAACCAAGCATTAGATTATAAATTTATAGAGTCCACCATTTATCAACCACCTTAATTTTTTTTTATTAATAAAAAATACTCTACTTTGAAGTTCCATGTTGTTGATCCCTATATAGGGTTCACTTCCTGGACCATTTATATCTACCTTTAAAGCCTATATAATTTTATAGTAATATTTTTCCCAACTATTTTATTGGTCATTGATAATTTCAAAGTTTTGCCTTGGATGTCATACTCATAAATTTATAGTCACACAGGATATTGCCTCCTATATTTTTTCCTCTACAAATCCTATCCATTTGTAAAGAGAGGACCTAATATTCTCCTAACATCACTAGTTATCATTATATGTTTTTAAATAAGCTATATGTGACTTCTATTAGCAATCTCTTTGGTTGAAATATACAAATACTACATTTGACATTAGGTTACCATTTTCAAACAATATTTTTATGAATTGTATATAGCTTAGGTTTCAATCAAAGATATTTTCTAGTCCTTGCAAACTACTACTTTTCTTATGTCAAATCCTTGATATTGTTTATATTGAAAGGTTGAATCTATTTAGGCCTATTGCCTTCTAAGAATAAAAAAGTTTCAAGACAAAGATGAACACCATTTTTGTTTAAATTATATACCACCTTAATTTCTTTAGTGTGTGCGTGTTTTCTTAACAAACATAAATAATAAGTATAATGATGATATAATCTCCATATCTATTTTCTTCATAGCATTAATAATAATCCATTAATCCCCCTCAATAAAAATATATATTTCCATCCATAAAATGGCATTAGTTCAACTAGTTAGATTCTTCAACTTTCAAGGAGGAGACCAAGGTAGATTAGGGTTTGATTCTATAGTTTAGGTGAGTGATTTATATTTCCCCTTTATGTAAGTGTCTATGTGCAGGATATGCACAAGTGTCATGTAAGTAAGAGTGCAAGTGTGTAATGTGCAAGATATGCACAAGTGTCATGTATGTAAGAGTGCAAGTGTGTAATGAGAGAAAGTGCACAAGTGTTATGTATGTAAGTGCAAATATGTAATGTGAGGATGTGCACAAGTTTCATGTATTAGGAGTGCATGTAGGAGTGTAAGTATCATGTAGAAGTGTAAAAATGTCATAGAGTTAAGTGTGCAAGTAATTAGAGAGTCAAGAGTCTTGTATACAAGTGGCAAGATGAGAAGCCAAAGGACATGAGAGTCTTATCTTATGTAAATAATAGGAAAGGTTGCAACTCCTAAATATGTGAGGAGTGCAATAGTCAAGTATTGAAGAGTCACCTTTCTATGTCTATATTATGGAGATAAAGCTCCATGTATTGTATTGGAAAACGGTCTGAAAGAGATCACCATATCAAGCATTTATAATAATGAAGCTTGTATGCATATTTTGAGCAATTCTATTGTATGTTATTATATGAATTATTTTGACCATTTGAATCCATATTTGATGCTATTTTGAATGTTATTATAAACTATATTGCACAACATATGTTTCGATTGCTCTTAATAGGTATAATAATTATCAAATAAGCTTCACGAAGGATTAGGACATTTTTCTCTCTCTAAAAAACTCATATTTTAGGAGCCAACTTGTGTGGAATTTCAATAGATTTAAAATGAGTGGTCATATGAAGGAATTCAAGAAATATTGAGGGAGATACGACCCTATGAAGTCAACCATCTAGAACAAGGGCAGTGATAATTTTTCAAGTTGTGAAAAATGAAATTGTAAATATTTGTTAGCTAGAGTTCGAATGATGGGAAGAACAATGAAGGGCTATGACTTCAGTAAGGCAAGAAATTCTATCTAGACATATAAATTTTCAGCTAAGTTTTTTTCCTTCTTTATCTTAGAATTTTTGCATGCAAATTATTATAATTTTCTATCAACTATTATATTTGCTATAGACATTCTAATAAATTTCAATAGATTTTAAGTTTTAGTTTCCTTTCCATGAGCTGATTTATGATTAAATCCTTAAAATCATCTCTAATAGTATAGGTTAGTGAGTGCACCTCAAATATATCCTTGTTGCTCTAAGATAGGGTGATTATTGGTAAATTTAATTGGTATTGGCCAGGGGCTTCAGTCTTGAGAAAATGCATTGATAGGATTTGCAAGTCTCTAGGAGTGATTCTACCCTCTCTCCCCAAAGGTTTCTTCCTAGCCATTTTTTGTTCTAGGAAAGAAAGATAAAAAATCCTAAAAAGGGGCCCTTGTTTTATGGGAAGAGTAGGACTCTTCCTTACTCGCTGGTATAAAGGATTTTCACCTAAAAATGTAAATATATCCCTAGGACTAGTCTGGGTTAGGATGTTTGGGTTGCCCATTGAATTTTAGGAAATAGATACCTTCAAGGCAATATAAACACTCTTGGAGAATTCCTTGATATTTCAAATACTACAAAATATGGATTCTTGTCTATTTATGCTTAGATATTGGTCAAGATTGATATAAGTAAAGCTTTACCATAATCAATCATTCTTAAGTATGGGGATAAGATGTGGACCTAAACCATAGATTATGAAAACATATCTTTTAGATGTAGAAGATGTCATGAGGTGGGCATATTGAGATATCATGCCCTAAGAAGAGCCCAATAGAATCATATGTAGAAAATCGTAAGGGAAACTTAAAAATGGATATGGATGAAGATGGTTTTCAACTTCCAAAAATAGATCTAGAAAAATGAAAGAAAATAAATAGTGGGGACTAGTAAGAAAAAATATTGGAAGAATACCAACTCTTTTGAGGCTTTATCCTATGAAGAAAAAGTAGATCAAAACTTATAGGACACAGTACAACAGGTTCAACATATTAACAATAAACCATTTATTCAGTATGATCATAATTTAGGGAAGAACATTATCAATGAACCTAAGGAATGTATCTCATAATATTTTGAAGACTCTCTTGGAGTACCATGCACCATTCAAGAGAAAAAAATGGTAAAGAAAATGTAGTTTTAGAAGTTAATACCTCTGCCATTAATAAGGAAATACCAAAAAAAGAGCAAGACACGTCAAAATATTTTGTAGTAGAGCTAGGAGAGGATAAATATGATGAAAAATAAAATCGTGAAAAAATATTGAGGAATAGAATAATAATACCTTAGAGAATTTCTTTAAAAGCAAGATCAAACATAGAGAAAGGAACACAAACTAATTTGGTTGAACATATCTTTACCAAATAACAAAATGATATTGGTAATATGTAGGTAGGGCCACTAGCCCCTAACGATACATTATTATCATTTCATGGAATATAAGGGGTGCTAATGCCCCCTCAAAGCGCAGGTGTATCAGGGACCTCTATTTAAGTAATAAGCATGACATTCTTTGTATCGAGGAAACTAAAATGACAAAAGAAGAAGTTTCAAAAACTATGAAAGCAGTTTGGGCAAGACGTGAATGTGATGTTATGGATTCTAAAAGAGTGGCAGGGGAATTATAACTTGTTGTAATCTTCTAGAAACTCCTATGTAACCATTCATAAAACTAGGCATTGAATAGCCTCTTTAGTCATTTGCTAATTTACAAATATTCATTTCATCCTTATCAATGTCTATGGACCTACAACTTAGTCAGGTCGATTAGAAGTTTGGAGTATGATTGAAGCCTTTATGAAAAGTAAAGATCAAGAAACTCGATTTATGATCATAGGATATTTTAATGCCATAACCAAGCTGGATGAAAAAATTGGGAGAATTAGGAAATTAACCCAAAGTATGAGAGATTCTCAGCTTTTATTCAAAATAATAATCTTTGGGAGGTTGAGTTTGGAGAAGAAAACTATACATGAACCAAAATAGGAGAGGCCATAACCTAATAGCAAAAAAAATACACATATGCATACTTCTAGATCATTGGCTAGATGAAGGAACTTGTGCTAAAATTAATATCTTAACAAGGATTAGTTCAAATCATTGGCCAATAAGAGTTAAAATGGTGGTAAGTGAATTAAAGAAAACCATATTTTAAATATGAGCAAATGTGGGAAGACCATCCTCAATTTGTTGATATGATAGCACAAGCACAAAATTCTTCAAGAAATGGTGGGTTGTATGCTCTTCCAAAATAAATTAAATCTATGACATCTAGATTAAAAGAATGGAGCAAGAACACTTTTGAAAACATTTTTGAGAAGAAAGAAGAACTAAAAGATAAAATTTCAAAATTCCAAAAAGGTGATCATAATAATCCAAGCTCAAAGGAAAGGGAGTTGCTTAGTGAATATCATAATATTTTGAGTAAGGAAGAGAAATTTTGGAGATTAAAATCAAGACAGACTTGGTTAAAAGAAGGAAATAAAAATACACAGTTTTTCGTAGGATGGCTATAGTATAGAGATCAACATCCAAAATTAGTAGAATTAAATCAATAGAAAGGGTTTGGATAGAAGATAAGAGTGAAATTAGAAAAGAGGTAAAGTATTTTTATCAAAATATTCTAGGATCAGAGGAGACTAAAGTCCTTACTAATAAACTTATTCAAGATGTAGCTTTAGTTATAATGGATGAAGACAATATGAAATTGATGGAGCCTATTACTCTAGAAGAAGTTCATTTATCTATTTTATCTTTTAATAAGGATAAATCCCTAGGTATAGATGGGATATTTGTAGCTTTTTATCAACATAATTGGGATATAGTGAAGGATTCTTTGTTGGTGGTAGTCGAACACTAGGGTAAAATAATACATACCTTATAAAATAAATGCAACATATCTTACCCTAATTCTAAAAAAGAAGGATGTTGAATAGTTTGATTATTTTAGATCCATAAGCCTATGTAATATGGTATATAATATTATCTCCGAAGTGATTATGAATCAATTAAGGCCATTGTTAGACAAAATTATTTTAGAGCAAGGAGGATTTGTGAAAGGGAGACAAACTTTGAATGAGATCATAGTAGCTCATGGAGTTATACATTCAACAACTTCAAGAAAAGAGAAAGCAATGATCTTAAAACTTGATATGACTAAAGCCTATGATAGGGTTAAATAGGATTTTCTTTTTGCAGAATTAGAAAAATTTGGATTTCAGAAGAAATAGGTAAGATGGATTAAAGCTTGTGTCTCTACAATTTCTTATTTAGTGTTGGTCAATGGGTTAGTAACTTAATATTTTAAAGACAAGAGAGGCCTTAGAAAAGGACATCCTCTATATCCTTATTTTTTCATTGTTATGGTAGAGGTTTTGAGTAGGAACTTAAAGAAGGCTTACAAATATGGGCTTATAAGTGGACTTAATATTAGTAATAACATCGACAACATCACCCATCAATAGTTTGTATATGATACAACCATTTTTGTAAGGGCAAGAATATATGAGGCCAGACATTTGAATAACTTTTTAAAGGAATACAAAAGAGCACCAGGACAAAAATTTAATAGAAAAAAATCTAATATTTACTTCCTTAACACTCCAACTAATGTCAAAGTAAGAATTTGCATGTTACTTCAAAGGAAGGACACAAATTTGCCAACGATTTATCTAGATATGCCTTTATTTGAGGGGAGAATGAGGATAGATTTATGGAATCCAGTTATTAGTAAAGTTTAGAATAAACTACTAGCTTGGAAAGGTATATGGTTATCATTAGCAAGAAGAGTGCAATTAATTAAGTCAGTCTTGCAGGCCATTCCAACATATTATATGTCATTGTATACTATGCCAAAATCAATTGAAATTTTTTTAATCTATATTATGTGATCCTTTTTATGGTCAGGTTTACATGATAAAAGGAAATTTCCTTTGGTGAAATGGAGCAAGGTGTGTGATGATAAAACTAGGGGAGATCTTGGTTTAAGAATTCTTATAGATGCAAACTTAGCTCTTAGAAAAAAAGTAATTTGGAGATTATATAAAGAAAGTAAAATATAATGGACAAAAATTCTTCTAAGTATGTTGAGCCCAATAACCCAAGCTTAATATTTACTGCATTCTCTCTACCAAATGGTTTTTCTCTTTGGAATGGTTTAAATTAATCTATTCATCAAATGATTAAAGGTTTAAGATGGGTGGAGGAAACTAGACAAAAAATTTCTATTTGGATGGGTACTTGGTGTGATAAAAAACCACTTAATTTAGATCTAATTTTGAAACCTTGGATGAGATTACTTCAAGATAAATACGGTGATAGGGTTTCAAAAAAATTGTACATCAATCATGAAGGAAGATACAATTGGAAATAATATTTTTTTACAAGTATACAAGACATTGATGCTAGGAGGCAATTGTGTAGAAAAATAACAACTGCAATTATTTTAAGGGGAGCCAAGGATAAATTGATTTGGGAGTTGAATAGCTCAAGATATTACACAACAAGAAGTGGATATAATGTAAAGCACCAACAAAATAGTAATATCACTAGAATATGGAGAGATATTTGGGATAGCCCAAGCATTCCTAAAGTTAAAATATTTGTTTGACTAGTAGGTCATAGAAAGAATTTTATCCTAGGATAACTTTATGAAAAGGGATTTTCATGGCCCCTATTAATGTGTTCTTTGTAAAAGAGAGGAGGAGAGTATAGAACTTCTCTTGTGACATTGCTTAATAGTCTAAAAAATATGGCAATGGATTCTTAATATGTTTGGTAAATGCATGGTGATGAATAACAAAATTGAAGAATGGTTAAAGCAATGGTAGAGCACTTATAAAAGTGAGTCTTTATAGATAATATTGGATATATCAAAAGATACAATACTTTGAACTATATGGCTAGAAAGGAATAGAAGAATATTTAAAAGAAAGAAAAGTAGTTTAGAGGTAGTGAAAAGGAAGATATGTTTAGCCATAGAGGAGTCTAAACCAACTCTATCAACTTACCCAGTCCCTAATCTGGAAGCAGAGAGCCTTGATAGATGGAGTTAAATCATCAAATGGAATTATGATGTTGGATATAAGAGAAGCAAAAAGAAGGTAAAGAATATAAAGTGGAAACCACCAGATGTGGAGTTGGTTAAATTGAATTTTTATGGAGCATCTAAAGGAAATCTAGGACTAGTAGTAGTAGGAGGAATAATTAGAAATAATAGAGGAGAAATTTTGTCTCATTATGCTTTTAATAGTGGATTTAAGACAAATAATGAAACTGAATCTTGGGCGACTTTAGAAGGATTAAAAGTATGTAAACAATTGAAAGGGAATAGAGAATGGATGGAAGGTGATTCTATCATAGTAATAAATGCAATTTTGTGGAAAGCAAAGGCTCCATGGAATATACAAGAGATAATTATGGAAATTCAAGATCTTGCTAAAGACTTTGAAGAAATTAGGTTTACATACAATAAGGAAAGGCAAAAATGTGTAGATATGCTAGCCAATAGAGGGGTTTTTATTGAGGATCATGAAGTTAAATTCTCCTTTCCATGGTTAGAGGAAGTAGTAAGTTTAGCTGAAGCTGACAAGAATTATTTTTTCGGTTAGATTAATGAAAATAGGGTTTTGAAAGGATTCCCTAAACCTTGTACATAAAATCCAAAAGGAGATCAAATCAGAAAAAGACAAACATAACACAAATAATCCACCGCAAAAGGATGCATCCAGCTAAAACACATTGGAAAAATGAGGAAGATAACTGACTCCATAACAGAAAAAAGGAACAACACCATGGAGCAAACCGACTAGCAACGAGAAATTGTATGAGCTAAAATGTGGAATTAATCTCCTCCATATCCTTTAGAATAATTCCCAACTGCCACCAGAGATGCCACAAAATTCAAATTATCATGAGCTTCCATAATGTCATTAAGGTAAATTTCCAACCCGTAATTGATACCAATGTCCACAGAGTAACTGCATATGAACAACAATTTGAATTTTGAATTATTTGTATCACGTGCATATGGCTCAAAGGATGTGACCCTCTATCGAAGATAACTACTTCTGCTCCACCAAGTCAGAAGTATACCTGAATTCTAACAACACATAAATGCATCCATCATTCTGTAAGATTTTCCAGATCTATCGAAAAGTTCTTCCTCCAAACCGAAAATCCTGGGTGGGTAGTCCCATAATTGGCCATCTTGTCAGCTAGCTCATTTCCTTCTTTGAAAATATGAGAAATTTGAAATTGTGAGAAATTGTTGAGGTGCCTTCTTACCTCAATAATGATGTTGTGAATGTTCCATCTAGGGGCCAATGACGACTTAATAAGGTTAATGATATTCATAGAATCTCCTTCCACCACGACATGATCAGCCTTGAGCTCAACCAATTAATTTAATCCAAGGAGGGCTTCTCTCGCCTTAGAAACATGGGATGTTTAAACAAACAAATGTTCAACGTACATCATGATAACCACACCGTCACTGTTTCTAATGACTCCACCGATGCCAACGATGCCTAGGTTACCTTTCGAAGCCCCATAAAAATAAAGCTTAAACCAACCTACTGGGGGGCCTGCCATCTCACTGATCACTTTGGATTGGGCACATCCGGAGCACACAAAAATCTTGGAAGTCCCAAGGCACATTCAATCTCAATTTCCATCGGTGACACTGCTTGGTCTTTTCCATTTTGAATTTGTGCAACCTTGATCTAGATTTTCTATTGCAAACCACAGGGCTCTCATACTAACAAGTTGGAAATTTTTGTTGACATTCTTAAAGGCACATCCATTATGCTCTTTCTAAATTCCCCCAAAAACATGGAGCATAATAAGACCCCACGGGGTCTTAAGGCACTTCAACCTAAAGGGTGAAGACCACTGACTAAAGAAATTAAAAAGGGAGCCCGGGATAGCCAAATTGACTTGCAGTTTATCCAATTTTTTTACAAAACCTCTTGAAAGAAAGAGCAACACATAAATAGATGGGTAGAGGACTCCTTCTCCACACCACACAAATAACATCTATTAACCAACACCAACCCTCTCTTTTGAATGTTTTCCACGGTTAGAACCTTGTCCTATAGAGCCAACAAAAAGAATATATTATTTTTGGGGATCATGTGCTTGACCCAAACTTTGCCATAAGGACTTGGGACCCACTCATCCAGTTTTTATGAGTTGGTATGTCGTTATAACAATGCAACCACCTTCACTATCCTCTGTCCAAAAAATTCTATCCTCTGTCTTTAGTAAAAATAACCTAGAAATGAAGCTCTCTCCATAATAGATCCCATTCCTGTTGCTTAGGCAGATCCAAGATCCCCAATTTTTGAATCCACTATTGACGACCATTCAAAAAGGAGAGAAAATCCACTACTTTCGTCAACCCCAATCTCTAAGAGATAGGTTATAGACAATTAAATATTTCATCATTGGATAACGGTTCTTGCGCCACCCAAGAATCATGCCAAAAATCTACCTTTTGCCCATTGTCGATAATACATCTGCATCCCCTCAATAGTAAATCTTTGGACTTTATCAGGTTCTGCCAAAACAGGGAGCTCCCATTCAAAAGAGGATCTAACAAGAAGTTGTTGAACTGATATTTAGCCTTGAGTATTGAGACCCATTCCCTCGGGGATTTGATAGCAATTTTCCACCCCAACTTGGTGATTAAAGCCCTATTCATCCACTTCACTCTTTTGAGGCCTAGCCCACCACAACTCTTACGTCGGCAGACTAGATCCCAAGAAGCTAGGTGAAACTTCCCTTTGAGAGCTGGGCTTGCCCAAAGGAAAGATTTAAAAATGCTTTTCATTTTATCTGCTATTCTCCCAGGGCACTTGAACATAGAAAGAAAATATATAGGCAGACTCTGCAACAAACTTTGGAGTAAGACCAGCTTCCCAGACTGGATTAACAATGCACATTTCCATGTTGCCAACTTACGTTGCAACCTTTCAAGGACTAGGTTCCAAAGAGAATCAACCATTCTACCAGTAAACAAAGGAAGACCCAAATATACTATAGGAAAGGAATCAATACTACATCCTAGAATACTGGTAATTTTTTTGTAGAGATTCAGGGGCGTGTTCACAAAGTAAATTTTGCTTTTCAAGAAGTTAATCTTCTGGCTAGCCACCTTCTCGAAGCAAATTAAAACCTCTTTGATTTCACAAGCTTGAATCATCGAAGTCGAACTAGACAAGAGGGTGTCGTCGATGAATTGCTTATGAGAAATAGGATTGCAAGCTAATGCCAAAACCATACGTGTGATTGCTAGGTTTATTGATATAGAGCACCCTAAAGATTTGTCCATTAAAATGAATAAAAATGGGGATAAAGGATCCCCTTGGTGAATGCCACATCAGGATGGAAAAAATCTTGTGGGAGCACCATTTACTACAATAGAGAACCAGACCGAAGACACACAAACTTTGACCAAATTAAGCCATTTGTTACCAAAGCTAAATTGCCTTAGCACTTTAAACATGAAGGGCCATGCCACTCGATCGTAAGCCTTATTCATATCCAATTTCAAGAAAAATCCCACTTTACCACTCCTATGAATGGAATGGATCAACTCATGCATCACCACTACACCATCCAAAATTTGCCTTCCTTTGGTAAATCCACTATGAGGGCTATCAATCAAAGAAGACGTCAAAGGCTTAATTTGGTTTGCCAACACCTTAGATAGAATTTTGTAAATAGTGTTACACAAAATTATAGGTTGGAAGTAATTAAATGATTTAGCATTAGGTGACTTCGGGATTAGGACAATAAAAGTTGAATTAATAGACTTTAGGATCATAGAAGTCACTTGCATAGCTCTGATGGTGGAGAAAACATTCTTACCGACTATATACCAATAATTTTGAAAGAAAATCAAATGGAAACTATCAGGACCTGGAGCTTTCAGAGCACCCATTTCATCGACAACTTCTTTAATTTCTTCATTCAAAAACACTGTTTACAATATCATATTCGAATCCCTCAAAATAATTGCAAGAATGACAGAGATCAAAGAGTCCTTAGCCTAAAAATCCCTAGGATCAACAAAACCAAATAAAGAGTTAAAATGAGACATGGCCTCAACTCTAATGATTTCTATGTCCTTAGATAAAGATCCATCTACTAGCTTTGTTTCTCTGATTCTATTATGACTCCTGTGTCATAGGGTGGATGAGTGGAAGTACTTTTAGTTCCTTTCTCCTTCCTTAAGCCATAACACTCAGGATTTTTCTTCCAAACCAGTTCCTCATTCTTCAAGGTATTGTGCAGTGCCAACAGGATATCTTTCTTTTTGTTTAATAGTTCCTACGAATATTCCTCCACTTCTACCTAAATTTCCACTTCTTTGAGTTGGGACTTGAGGGATTACTTTGATCTAAATATATTCCCAAAAACTTCCTTATTCCAATCCTTGAGCTTGGCTTTAATACTTCTTAGCTTGGACGCAAGGTCCTCCATCCCAAAACATACCACACCTTCATCCCACCACTCCTTTAAGTAGGTTTCAAACTTAGGGTGGTTGCACCACATTGCCTCAAATATGAAAGACCATAGATGAAATGGAAAAATTATAGGAATCTCCAACCAAAGGGGGTTGTGGTCAGAGCCCACCCTAGGGAGTGTGTAAAAAAAGGTATCTCCAAAAAATGGAATAACCAGCTTAGACACTAACACGCGATCTAGCTTACAGAGGATTAAACTACTACTAGTCCTCCAGTTGCTTTAAGTAAATTTGGATCCCTTGAGATCCAGGTCTAGAAGCTTAGTTGCACTGATGAATTCCTTGAAATCCTCCATGCTATGGCTATACACCTCATTACCTCATTTTTTTGGAAGGTAGCAATGAGGTATTAAAGTCCCCAGCTAACACCCAAGCTTGATTTTCATTTTTTTTATCTCATTTTCAATAGCTCACTCCCAAAAAGTCTCCTTCTATGCCCGATGTTCAGAGCATAGATGTTGGATAAGACCCAACTTTTGCCAGAATATTTACAGGTAAACACAATATTTATCACCCTCTCATAAATAGATAGAATATTACCTTCTAGGATAGACATATTCCAGAAGCATAGAAGACCCCTGGATGTTCCCACTGCTTCCCTAGCAACAAAACTATCTTTCTTCCAAACAATTCTTTGAATATAGTTCTAGTTGACAAGAAAATATTGATCGCCTGAATCAAATAATGATTAAGATTTACTTCAATATTTTCCATTGGTAATATTTGCTTTATTTTATAACATTAATATGTTTTCATATAAACTATTTATTATAATTTTTGTGGTTGCATTTGTGTTTCAGGAAGGAAACTAACAATCTAGATTTGGTAAAGCGGACTATGATAGTGTGATGTTTTGGAAATATTACTCTACTAAGATGAAATGCATAGATAGTAGAGGTGAATTTTTGGTATTGTGAAGGCTGCTATAGAAAAATGTCAAGAAGGATGTTGAATTCTAGAATATTTGTATTCATACAGAAAATTGAAAAGATCCAAAAAATGAAAATCAAGAATTCAGACATTTTATGTAAAATGATGTAGGTTTCTAGCTATAGCATATCAATTGAGATGAGAAGTGTATGTATTTGTAAAATATCAAGCTCTAAATAAGAGAATTGTAATTTATCAAGGGTGGGGGACCCGAGTACAACCCCTTATTATCTAGCAAAAATAATAATATTTTGATTGCTCTTATATTTAATTATACTCTTGATTATTATATTGGGACCTGAGATATTGTGGCTCAAATATACTAGTACCTGAGATAGTTTGGCTTAAAAGCCAATAAAATTTCCATCCTTTTTCAATGGTAATCTTGATCCCTTTAATCAGTGCCCTTATCATTGCATAATTATTTATAATGTTTCATATGATTTCAAGTTAGTAAGAATAATTTTACCTTCAACATTTTGAAAATACCACCTCTACCAACTTTCCAAAGGTTTCCTCTAAAAGTGTTGAAATGTGTAATATTCTATAATTAACCTAAACCAATATTATATGATACATTGTATTTTTCAAGCCTATGGCCTAACATTGTATACTATGAGATAGAGTTTACCCAAATTTCACTTTGTAAAATTAACCTTGTACCTATATCAATCAAGAGTCAAGCCCCACTAGGTAGCATGGGAGGAAAGTCAAATTTGATAGCCCTAATGGTAAGTTAGGGTGCCCTAGATGGAACTATGGATGCCCAAGTTGGAGATAAGACGAAGAGCGAATGTATGCCAAGTTTAATATAGGAAGTATATGCTACACCATAAGTGATTATCAATGATAAGACGATTGAGCATGATATAATGGTTCTTAAAAGTAGATGGTTAACATATAAGTTCCATGGATACTAGTTAGGGTTTTCAAAGATTCAAAATTAGATCAAGTGGAAGCAGGCATTGGATTCAAATTACTTTATGATTTTTCTTCCTAAATTTTTTTCTCATCATCATTTCTAGTTCAAAAAATAGGGATAAAATAATGGCTAGTGGTCTATGGTTTAGGGGGAGTGATTAAGACCCCTAAAAAAGAGGTATTAAGGAATTGATAGGTTGTTATGGGTGACATATATATAGATATAGAAACTAGGTAGCAAATATTTTAGCCATTCACAATGTTGAATTTCATCTTGGCAAAATTTAAATTTAGAAGGCAATTGTATGAGTGAGATTTTATCTCTTAATAAAAATGATATCAAGGATTTGATTGTGGAAATATAGTAGTTTTAGGAAGATGGAGAATATATTTTTTTAATAATCTATGTGTGGCTTCTATTGGGTGCCACTCTCATTACAAAAACAAAACATTACATTTCTATCAAATTAATTAAACCATATCCAAATTGCCTTTCTATCAAAAATATTCTTCATTTGCATTTTTTTATTAAAGAGATTCATTATCTTCCTCATTGATAAGTTTCCACAATCAACTCCTTTAATCATTTCATACATATGCCTTACGAAATTTAAATTTTGTCAAGATAAAATTCGACACCATGAATGATTAAAATATTTGTTGCCCAGTTTCCATGTCTATAAGTATATTGTCTTTGACAACCTGAGTTTCTTAAAACCTTTTATTAGGGTTTTTAGTCATGCCCCTAATATTTCAATTTATTATTTTCATTGTTATTTTTTTATTTGTGGGTTTAGCCCCACTTCTTTTTAACACTTGCAATATTTGCTTTTGTTTTCCTATATCAATATCCCTTTGGGTTTATTTTTCTCTTTGTTTTTGCTTCTTGGGTCTTCCTCTCTTTTTTAATTTCCACAAATACTTTCATATTCATCAATCTCTTCAATACTACTCAAAGTAAGAATTATCATCTATAGGTTTGTCTTGTTGTGAAGGATATGTAGAGCAAGGAATAACCTCAAAAGCATTTTCTTCTTTATATTGCCTTGGAAATCCTAAAGTGCAAGGACACTCTTCCAAAGCAATTATCTTCTTATTATACCTTAAAAACCCTAAATTTTTATAGACTTCCTCCATCCTCATTTCTTTATTATGCTACTCAAACCCTCAATTGCAAGGGATAACTTCTATACCACTTTCACTTTTGTTACCAAGAGAGGATTCTATACTACTTGAGGAAAATGAAGATGATTTACCTAGAAATATCTTGACCTCTTATGTCATCTTTGTGTTAAGATTTTCCTTCACATCTTCCTTTGCACCTTTAATTCCTTTTGAACTTGAACTTACATATTGTACTTTATCATTCCTTATATCCTTCTTTGTTTCTTCTAACGGTTGATCCAAGTGAGCTATGGTGGTCTTTGCCATAAGATGTTGTAGATAGGATTTCTTTGTCCCTTCTTTAGAAGTGGAATATACTTGATCTAATATACCTTTACTATTAATGTATGATTTCCTTGTTTTGCCTTGAATTTTATCTCATAACCATTTTTTTTGTCTCTTTCTTCATAGTTTTCACTTTGCAAACTCTTTCCAAGTGGCTAGTCTCATAACAATTGTGGCAACGAAATGTGATATTTTCATAATCCACTTGTTGATCCCATTCTCTTGATTTATATTTAATCTTAATGGATTGTGGAAAAGGTTTTGAAATATCCATAGCAACACATATTCTAGTATATATAGCATGCTTATACTCCTTAATAGTTAGTCATATCTTGATGAATTCTCTTAGGGTATTTTGAATATCCTTCAAAACATCTTTATTGATAAGTTGATATGGAAGTCCAAAAATCCTAACCCAAACTAGAAGCTTCTTAATAGTTTCTATATCAACATAACAATTTTAATTTTATGGTCAAGGCATCTCTCCCTCTAAACCATGGTCCACCACTCAATATTTTATCCCTGATTTCTAAATTAGAAAATATGATGAGGAAAAATATTTAGGAAGAAATACCATGGAGTAATTTGAATTAAATCTGCACTTCCACTTGATCCAATATTGAATCTCCAAATATCTTAGCCAGGATCTATGAAACTTACATATTAACCCTTTGCTTTTTAGAACCATTATCATGCTCAATCATCTCATCCTTTATAGTCACTTTTGGTGTAACATCTGCTACCTAGAACGAACTTCCCATATATTTGCTCTTCCACTTATCTTCAACTTTGGCATCCATCCTTCTAGTTAGGGAATCCTGACTTCCCATTAGGGCTTTAAAATATGACTTTGCTTCCATACTAGCTAGTGGAGCTCACTCTTGGCTTGCACTCCCTTATAGATCACACTCCCTCTCAACTAGCACTCACTCTTGGCTTACACTTACTTCTAGCTTGCACTTGCTCCTATCTCTTATTTCTCTCAATGTTCCTTTGCTTTGATAAATTTTGGAAACAATATTCATTGCATTTGTGGTAAGGGTTTGAAGCATTAATACACTTTGGATGAACCCATTACTCTTCTACCATATATAAAGACCTCAATATTGTAAAACAACTTTAATCCCCCTCTACTCTAAGTAGTGCATAATCCCTCCAATGTACTCCATAGATACTAGGGTTTGTTGTTTGTAAATTTTCCTTCACTTTTGGCTTCCAAAAATGATGCAATTCAAGCTAGAGAATATCTTTGATAGAAATGCAAATGGAGAATATTTTTGATAAAAGGCAATTTGGATATGGGTTAATTAACTTTATAGCATTGTAATAAGAGTAATGTAATATTGTATGGAATTTAAATAGATTTGAAATGAGTGGTTATAAGAAAAAATTCAAGTAGTAATCAAGGAGATATATCTATGTAAAGATACTTGTCCAAAATAAGGGTAGTATTAGAGAATTGTTTTCTAGAAAAAATATTTCATATTTCAGGAGCTATTGCCACGACCCACCTTGGCAGGATCTCTATAAGATAGACTATGTAATTGACAAATGATGTTTAATGCTTAGATTTGATGCAATTGGATGGATATGTGCATTCATTATTTTGATTATTTTATTAAATGAGGATGTGGTACTACTGATTCAATGCATGGTTGTAGATACTCTCGTATGTGGACAAGGAAGTTGGCCACAAGGAACGAGAGACCATATTAAAGGGAAATGATGACGATGACTTGTTCATCAACAACTCAGGGTAACATGGATGAATACCCTTCATGTAGGTGTATTGCATTTTGCTTGTGCTCATGTTCGCACCATTGGACTATGAAGTTGCTTGCAAAGAGTCTCCTTAAAGTAAGTCAGTGATAGCTTAGTCTATTTTTTTTAAATAAGGACCGCCACTTAAGGATAAAACAATGGTGTGGAATATCGAGGGAGTGCATTTGTTTTGCTTATGGCATGTTAAAATTATGGATTAGTTATTTTATTATATTCTTAAAGCATTAGTTACCTTGTGATGTTAATATGTGATTAAATTTATGGTTGACTTTGAGTAATCCTTATATCATATAATTGAGGTTCGATTTCTAATGTTTGATTACTTTGGTTTGTAATTTGGCATGGCTAACTTAGCATTAATTGATTTTTAATGCTACCTTGTTGTGATAAATGGCTCATAGAACGTGGATCAATGTGACCCATATTAGTTATTTCTCCTTGCTATGTCAGAGTGGCCCAAGAATGGGAATTAGAATGGGCGCTTGGGAAGAGTTTCTTGAACGCTACCTTTTGAGTGTTACATATGCAATAGCACTCATTTTCTCCTTGATAAAAAGGGGTTGATGGTTTTGGGGAGTAGCAAAGGATGCTTTTGGAGGGATATTGAAGGCAAAATGGATGGACTACAAAAGTGAAAGAAGAGGAGATAGAAACTGGCTTCAACAGACATACAAGGAAGCCTAATCTAGTGTTTGTTATTACATTATTATTTGTAGCTTTAACTTGGTTATTTCTTGATTTGTTCTAGACATGGGTCTTTCCTTGTTTGTTCTCTTGTTGCTGCCTATGGGTGTGTGGATGCCATGCATATTTAGAGTGTTTATTTACTATTAGAATCTTTTCTCTTCCTTGAGTTTGGAGTTTTCCTTGTGTTGGAGGTTTGGACATGTGGCTTCAAAAGTCTTGTAGTGTAGACTTGTTCTTCTTGTATGTACGTTGTTTAGCTTCCTCTGTTAGTGTTGGAGTGCCTGACTGGTTGCTTGGTGTTAAGAGAATGTGGCTCGATTGAAGATTTTTGAGCGATGTGTTGCGCTTGCCTTATGTCAGCCACTATCGATTATGTTTGCCTCCTCTTGTGTGCTTCCTAACGTATTTTTGCTTCTCAAGGTGTGTTGTTCTTTAGTTGAAGCACATCCCTTCGGAGGGTTTGGTTTTATTTTAAACATCAACTAGGGTTGGATCCTTTATTCCATATTTGATTATGCTATTAGAGTTTAGGTGCTTTTGGCTTTGGGTTTGATCTTGTTGTAGCTTGATTGATAGCTTTCGTTGAGCACCTTGGTTGTTTTGGAATATGTGCATTGTTCTTTCTCTTTATATTGTTGCTTAGAGCTTGTATAGCTTTACATTGTTTTTATGAACGATATTTCTTGAGTGTTTTTTTGAGCTTGGCTACCTATGTGTTGATTCATGGACTTCCACATGTTGTATGTTGCTTGATTTAGCTTCTCTTATGCTTTGGTTTTGTAATGTTGAAGAATTGGATTATTTTTGCCTTTAACCTATCTTAGTTGAACATAACTAGCTTACATAAAAGAGTTTTACCTTATAAGCAAAAACATTAGTGGTTTCATTGGCAAGTTTTGAATTATTGCTTTACGTAAGATAGTAAACGTATTATTTTAAGAAATTGGATTAAAGTTTTGCTATGTTACTTTTCTTTGGGATAAAGGAAGGAAATTTTACTTTGTTATAAGTAATTTATTATTTTATTGGAACCCACTTTGCAGTTCACAAGAACTAGGGCATCAGTTAGGTAACCGAAGAGATTTCTGGTTACTGTGGATTTGAAGACAAGATTGCTGCCCCAGGAGGGTCCAATGGGGACACCTCCGGATCCTCTTCTAGAGAGACATAGTTCTTTTGCAGATTTGTTAAAGGATAAATCTCCATCAAAGACTGAAGAAGCACAAAAAACTGCATTAAAAATGCTCTTTACGATTGTTGGAAATAGATCAACATCTCAACGAGTTAATGGATGCTTGCCACAGTCAGAATCAAGGCCAAAGATTGTCATTGAGCAAAGGATGGTTGAAGAAACAGTTTTATATAGAGCCAATCATGATTTGATCTGTAAATTCATGGGTATTCGCCCTACCCTAAATTTTTTGCATTCCTGGGTCCGACAAAATTGGGAGCCTCTTGGTGAGTATTCTTTATGGTTTATTAGCAATGGATATTTTATTGTTAGTTTTTCTTCACTTGCCGATAGAAATAGGGCTTTCGAATCAGAAAAGAGGAATCATGGTCCGGCAGGATTATTTGTTCAACCCTGGAGAGTGGGATTTGATCCTCGAATTGAACCCACTGTTGTCCCGGTTTGGATCCATTTGTATGCACTTCCAATGGAGTTTTGGAGTGAGCGGGTATTGGAAATTATCGGTAATTCCCTTGGAAGACATTTGGGTGTTTCCAAAGACACAATAGAAGGAAACACAACTTGTTTATGCAAGATTATGTGTGGAAATGGATCTTAGCCGGCCTCTATCGACGAGAGGTGTAACTTGAACTTGCGGGACTATCTTGGATTCAACAAGCTGGATTATGAGGCATTGCCCTTCAGATGTAGAGTTTGCCACAAATATGGGCATTTGGCCCGATCTTGCCCAAATAATATGAACATAAAAATGGAGGCTCCTCTAGGAATGTCAAATCTTCCTAAGGAGGGTAAGTCAACAATCAACAAAGAACCAACGAATATTTCTCAGGGTAAAGAAGCACGGGGAGATGGTTTTGAACAGCCCAAAAGAAGGAGAAGGCAAAAGAAAAAATATGGTAAAGAGCAAACCCAACTCAAGCCCTCCAATAGGTATGAGATATTTAAGACACTAATGGACCAAGAAGAACAATTCATGGAAGGAGTGGATGGGAATAATGAAAATAATAACATCCATGTTCAAGCTCCTCTTTCATCTCCCCCCATCATAGAGCGAGGTAATTGAGTACGGTGAGTTACCGCGGTCGGAGAGTGCGAGGGGCATTGATAGTGCATAACCAAGAGCGACCAATAATTAAGGATGTCGGCATGGGCATAGCGAGAAAAGAATAGAGAAAGGCCAACTTTAGGGATAACTCGGGTGGAAAAGAGATCAAAAAATAGCAACTCTCAAGGAGTGGGTAGAAAATCAAATAAGGAATTGATAGTAGTTCAAGGAGACAAACTGATCACTTTGGAGGATCGGTGAGGCCAATAGATTTTTACTGCTCTCAAGGTAACCAATGATTATACAATCATGGAATGTTAGGGGTTTAAACAGTAGAACCCATCAATCTATTGTTCGAAGACTCTTAGAAAAATGTAAAACAGATTTTTTGCTTATCCAGGAGACAAAAATGTCGTTAGATCTTATGTGTAAAACAGTTAACAGAATTTGGAGGGTGTTGGTCATATGGAAGTGGCTGCCCAAGGTGCCTCGGGGGGATAGTTACTCTTTGGAACTCTCTTGAATGGACTGCAATAGAACATATAGCTTGGAGGGGTGTTCTCACATCACATTTTAGAAATAATGTCATAGTTGAACATGTTTTAATCACAAATTTTTATGGGGCTCAAAACCTAGATGGTCAGATGCATCAATGGAAAGTTGTGCATAACATGAGAGTCTCAAGGGAAGATTTAGACTGGATTATTGTTGGGGATTTTAATGCTAAATTATCCTCTAGAGATCAGGAAGGGGGAACCCCAATTTTGGACCCAGGGGATCGACTTATGATTGCCCAAGTCCAGGCATTACACTTGGTGGATATTAAATGCCACTGGAACCAACTATACTTGGACTAATAAGAGGAGGGAGCCACATAGCGAGGAAGGTGAAGTTAGACCATTTTTTGGTTTCGAGAGGAGGCATTTGTAAAATGGAATATAAAATTTCAGATTTTGGAGGGTCCAGTTTCGATATCACTTTCCCATTTTGTTGGAAGGAGGGATCAAGGCAGTGCGACATCACAAACCATTTAAATTTGAAAACTTTTGGTTACAAAAAGAGGAACTTCGAAAGAAAATTCCACAGTGGTGGGAAGAAGGTCGCCCAACATATGGGACAACAATGTTTAGATTCCACAAACAACTTCATTATGTCAAAGATCAATCTGAAACAATGGAGGCAAGCTAACAAGACAGGGATTCCGAGGTCCAAAGAGCTCCATTGGTGGCCAGATGGGATGAGGTTCAAAAACACTTTAGGGAAGGAACAATTACAGAGCAGCTCAAAGAAGAGGATGATGCATTGCGTAAAGCGGTTGAGGACATTGACAACCAAGAGGAGACCTACTGGAAACAGAGAGCAAGAACCACTTGGTTATTAGAAGGTGATAAAAATACCAAATTTTTCCATCGGATTGCTTGTGCTAGGAGACAGATGAACAACATGGAAGCTCTTCAAGATGAGAACGGACACTCCTTTGATACAATTCCGGGTATGCATTTCCATTCAATGGATTATTTTTCTAAACTATTTAAGGAAAGTATGGTGCAAGATGAAGAGGCTCAAAAAGAAGTTATTGTTGTCATACCCTCTGTTATCTCCGAAGAAGAAAATCAGACCCTACTTAAACCCATTGATAGAGAGGAACTGAAGAATGTAGTCTTTGGAATGAGCACCGAAAAAACACCAGGTCCGAATGGCTTTCCAATTGAGTTTTTCAGGCCTTTTGGGATAACTTGGAGGAGGATATAATGGTTGTTATAGAGGAGTCCAAAGGTAGTAAAAGAATGCTTAAAGCATTAAATCATACTTTCATTACCTTAATTCCAAAAGGGGAGGAGGGGGTACATATTTCAGATTATAGACCTATTGCCTTATGCAATGTCATATATAAAATAATCACAAAGGTAATGGTTGAGCGGCTAAAACCTCTTCTACATAACATTATCTCCTCGAAGCAAGGGGGTTTTGTAGAGGGTAGGCGGATCTTGGATGGTGTGGTTCTAGCTCGGGAGGCAATCCATTCAATGCAAACATCTGGTAATAGAGGAATGTTCATAAAATTAGATATGTCAAAGGCTTATGATAGGGTGGAGTGGAGCTTCTTGTCAAAGATGATGGCAGCCTTTGGTTTCTCTGAGGATTGGATAGAATGGGTCATGAGTTGTGTTTCTACTCCGACATACTCAGTGTTAATCAAGGGTCTTCCCTCGCAACCGTTTGGAGCTACTCGAGGCCTTCGTCAAGGAGATCCTTGCTCTCCCTATATTTTTCTCATATTGGCTGAAGGATTGGGTAGACTCATCTTGAGGAGAAGACAACAAGGTTTGCTAACAGGTATCAAGGTGGGTGAGGAAGTTTTGACTCACCTACAGTTTGTGGATGACACGGGATTGGTGGGAGTGGCAGATTTAGGGAAGCAAGAATGATTAGAGATACACTTAATGTCTACCTTAGGGCTACAAACCAAGTCATCAATGATAAAAAATCCAAAGTGGTCTTTTTCAATCTTGATCAAAGGCTTCGGGACAGAATTTTAGAGATCTTGGGATTCACAAGGACTTATCTCCCAGTGGTATACTTGGGGGTCCCTTTGCATTTTAAAAAACTAAAAATAGATATATGGAGGAATCTTTTGGATTGTATCAAGGACAGAATTAATCATTGGTCTCACAAATGGTTAAGCTATGGGGGTAGATTAACTTTTTACAATCAGTCATTCAGGCCATGCCAATTTATAAATTTTCTATCCTTGTTGCCCCACATACCATATGGAAAGAGTTGGACAAGATGGCTAGAAAATTTTTATGGGAAGGAGTAAAAGGAGAGAGGAAATGGGCCTTAGTAGGTTGGGATAAAGTAAGCCAGCCCAAGGTAAAAGGAGGTTTGGGATTGAGAAGATCAAAGTTAAATAATAAAGCTTTGGCTGGAAAGCTTTCTTGGAGGTGGATTTCCCAACCAACTTCTTTATTCGGTAGAATCTTAACTAGTAAATATTTGGGACATGTAAACCCAAATGAGGTGGGTCATTTCCCTTTGGATGGTAATGGATCCTTAGTGTGGCAGGCTCTCAAGTTAGGATCTCAGGTAGTAAAAGATAGATTATTTTGGAAAGTGGGGAGAGGGGAGAAGGCACGATTTTGGACAGATTCATGGGATCAATACCCACCTATCATTGTTGAATTTCTTGAATTGCAACCAATAAAAATAGCCATAGAAACCAAGGGATGGGTCCAAATTGAAAGTTATTTCAACACTAGTCGGTTAGGGGATTATAAGTTTAAGCGGTTTAAGAAGTTGGATGAGTGGCCAATTTCAATCCCTCCGGATTTGACACCCATCATGACTAAAATCTTGGCAGAAATATTTCTCACGAGGTAGAGACGAGGAGGATGAATTAGCTTGGGGCTATGGGAGCCTTGGTGTCTACACGGTGAAATATGGATATGATAAGATCCTTCCAGAGCCTCCTCCTCATACATATCAGGTTGAGGATTGGAGAAAGATTTGGCAGTCCAAGGGTTGGCCGAAAGTAAACTTTTTTGCCTGGCAGTTCATGCATAATGGAATTCTTACTTTTGATAATCTCAGATGCAGGGGAATCATTGGTCCATCTCAATGTGTTTTATGCTACAAGAGTGAGGAAACAGCTGATCACTTGATGTTTGAGTGCCCATTCACGCGCCAGATTTGGGAGAGATGGTTTTTATATTATAAAATTCAAGTTAATGGTGATTTGAATCGGATTAATATTTGGGAAATATGGAAGAGGGGTAGATTTAAATCTAAAGCTCTTTGTATTGGTTGGGAGCTTGGATTAAACTTTATTTGGTGGCAAGTGTGGTTGGAGAGAAATGCTAGAATTTTTAGAGAAACTTTTTCTTCTTTAGATGGAGTTTGGCGAGGTCATTTGGAGCAAAGTCACGAAAGCTGTGGCGAGTCTATGCTAAAGAGGAAACTCAGGTTGTTATTGGGGCAATGGAGAAGGAAGTTGAAGTGCAAGAGGGACAGGACAGAGCTAGTTGGAAACCACCCCTAGAAGGTTGGATTAAAATTAATATTGATGGAGCTGCAAAAGGCAATCCGGGTAGAGCTGGAATTGGAGTGGTTTGTCGGAATCATGTTGGAACAGTGCTCTATTGGGAACTGCAAGGCTTGGGAAGAGCCACAAACAATGAAGCAGAAGCCTTAGCTATCAAATCTGCTTCTATTTGGGCAGTAAAACAAGGTCATAGGAGGATAATCCTAGAATCAGATTCTCAAATAATGGTTGGAGCTCTAGATTGCATGAGGAACTTTGCTTTGAAAACATGGAGGTTGAGGATTCTTGTCACTCAAATTAAGGAATTATGGAGGGAATTAGATGATGTGATTCCAGTTTATGTGAGTAGAGATCTAAATAAAGTGGCGGACTTCCTGGCTAAGATGGGTGCTGAGAAGGAGGTAGGGGTTTGGTGGCACAGTGACATGGCTATTGAGGATGAGATGATTAGGCGAGGTTGGTGAGCAAATCCAGTGCTTAGCTAATTTGGATAACCATTCCAGAAATACTGTTTAGGAGATTTATGTTTCAATGTAGATCTTCTTTTATAGTTGTAAACAGGTGAACAGTCATTGTAGAAATATGGTTTAAGAGATTTGGCTCCAATGCAAATCTTCTTTTACTTGTTGTAAACATGTGTTCTCTCTGACTAAGGCTGGGAAAAGTCTCATCCCAACTTGTAAATGATCTTTGTTTTAATACAAGTTTTTTCAAATTATTTTTCAAAAAATATATTATTTTCTAGGTCTTAAGGAAAAGTGAAATCATTATGAAGGAATTATGGGATTCCTTTGAAATTACATGATGGAATAGGAATTTAAGGGGGTTCATGTGTAATTTCTATTTTTTGCTGGAAAGGATGATAATTACTTTTGATAGTTATCTTAGATAATGGAAATGAACTTTGGGAAATAAGTATGGGCTTCTTTCATGCATGTTTGCTTAATATATTTTACATTATTAGAAATACTCATTTAGAAATTCATTCATAATTGCACTAAGAGCTGTCCTCATCCCTTCTACCTAACATTCTGCCAAGGAGAGCGAGGGAGATACCGAAGGAAGTGGAGGATAGATTCATACTTCTAGTAGAATCCTCTCAAGATCCTATGGAAGGATCAAGTTATAAATATCTCTTGGTTAAAGAGATTTATTGTAATAAATAGTAGAATATTGACTCGGGAAAATTCCTGAGATAACCCTTATTGTTAAAATTATCCTTGCAAGTTTTGGATTATGTAATGAAATGTAATCTTTGCTAATGGTATGCTTGTGAGTTTCTAAACAATATATGACCATGGACATGTTAAATAATTGATGTATTATGTGTTTGATTATAGATTTAATTTTAATGAACTCTCTTTTCGTAGTTACCATGTTTTACTTAAAATAATAGAAAGGGTTTTTGTTCCCTTTGTAAATGGATTGTTTAGCATGTTCTTTTAGTTTACCTTGATCTAATATTTTTTCATTTTGTTGTTCTCTTTTGGGTTGGGGGCTCACTCTTTACCCTCATATAGAAGAATCTCTATCTTAATCCAATACTAAGGTAGTTGCAGGGATGCAACACCTAGGTCCTATGGGTCCATGGAAAATCTATCACATAGAGTGGTAGGAGTTTGAACTATCCATAACGAAGATGGTGTGGTCAAGTACTGAAGATAGTAGTTTATCATAGAGGTGTAACTAACCAAATTCAAAGGCAATACACAAAAGGAACTAGCATAGACTGAATTATGCTTGGTAAGGAGAACGACGTCCCCCTTCTCTAAATATTGAGAAGGGATAATCCAATGCTATGGTCAAGATGTATTATGTTCATGGAGAATGCAAGAAAATAAGGGTGACCATTTGGAGAGTCCTTTATGCCATGGAGGTATACAAGGTAAACCCTAGTAACTACGGGGGTGTGACCTCTCCTATCCACTCGAATGACATATACAACATTACATAATCGAAATATGGTTATGCCTAGTATTTCATTAACCATGAATAATCCTTGTGAACCTTATCTAGGTTATTTTAGGAAGAACTACTCTCTCTCGGGTTGGCCATTTTGGAGTTGTTATAGTTGGTATCAGAGCTCTAGGTCATAGGACTAGAAGCTTCCATTGAAGGGAACTTAGGATTGGCCAAACTTGATGGGTGACTTTAGGAAGAAAGGATCTTCCTTTGGGGATGGCACCTTACATGGAGTAAAGGTGACCATTAATGTTATTAGTGGATGATAATACTCTGTCATTAGTTTACATGGATGATGTAACTAATTAGAAAGTTAGACTTACAATTTGGAAGAGAAATTGTAACTTGACTTAGATATTTGTGTGGCTAGGGAATATGGCACCAAAATTGGGAAGAGGAAGAGGATCTTCCCAACCACCAAGGCAGGCTAGGCAAGATAGTGCTAAGGCTAGACCCCTAGGGGAAATTTCAAGGAATTCAAGCAGAGAGGTGGAGAACCTCATTGCTGTTGTCTCTCTATTGCAAGAGCAAATAGAGTAGCAAAGGGAACAAATGAACCAATAGAGGGAGCAAATGAACCAACAAAAATAGTTATTGGAAACTATAGTGAGTCAGAGTTCACAAAATAGAAATCCTAAGGTTAGACAGGAAGGAAATCCTCCTACAAAAGAGCAAGAAGTTAGGGCCCTTATAGAGGTAGAACTAGCTAAGGATTTGAAGAATGTAAAAACATCCAAATTCACTAGAAAATATGGGGGTGATTCAACCGAGGCTTGGCTGAATGAGTTGGAGACCTACTTCTCCATGAAAAACTACTCCTTAGTGACTCGAATAGTTTGGGCCACTCTCCATTTATAGGAGATAGGGTTGGAATGGTGGAACACTTTTAAAGATGGACAAAATATTCAGGCAATAAATCTAACGTGGGAAGGTTTTGTTAAAGCCTTTAAGAAGAGGTTCCTCATAGAACAACACTATGTGGAGAAATTCGAGGAATTCTCCACACTTCTCCAAGGAACAAAGATAGTGGAGATTTACTACCAAAAGTTTGTAAAGTTGCTTAAGTATGTACCACTTTATGAGAAGGATGAGACTATGAAGGTACATAAATTTATCTTAGGAGTGGATCCTAAGATAATATCAATAGTAAACATGCATAAGCTTGAGACTCTACAAAAGGCTTATGACCTGGCTCGACAAGTTGAGTCCAACCTGCAATTAAATAAGACTTACTTTAATTATGTAGAATTGTCAGAAGAGGATCGACAGGCCCTGAGAAAGAGGAAAAGTGTTGGTTTTATGAAATGGGAACAAGAGTAGAGCAAGAAAAGCAAAGGTAATCCAAAGTTTGAAAGGAAAAATAATGGAAAACAAGGGAATTTCAAGAAGAAATTCTAAAAGAGGAAAAATAACAGTACTCCTCAACCACAGAGGTAGCTAGAACCATCACAAGTAGAGTGGATAGGGGAGAAAAAATAGGAAATACACCTAGGTCCCAAAGGTGGTTGCTACGATTGTGGGGGTCCACATTATGCAAACAAATATCCAAATTGGTTAGGACCAAGCAAAAGGGCAGAGGAACCCAACCACAGAATCTATGCAACAATCAAAAACCAGAACTTAGATGGGCAAGCCACACCTATGCTCTTGAATGGTAAATTATTTGATAAGAAAGTTAAAATTTTGATAGATAGTGGAGCTACTGATAGTTTCATTTCTTCTAGTATAGTCAGGGATATGCCAGAAAGACCAAGATTTTTGGCACAAGGGTGGAAAGTCGAGTATGGGTCTAGACAGACCTACTTAGTGGATCAATGTTTTCCCACAATTGAGATCACCCTACCCAATGACTCTACCTTTTGGCACCTATATGTAGCGTCGCTACATGCCTTTGAAATCATCTTGGGAATGGATTGGTTAAAGGCTCATGGAGCCCTAATTAATTTCCAAGATAGATGGTTAGACTATATAGATAAAGATAAGTAGAGATTGAGAATCTATAGTGATCAAGGGTATTTTTCGCCCTCAGATGATCTCAGCAATGCAGCTAAAGAAAGCTATTAGAAAAGGTGGTATGGTCTATGTCATTAAGTTGAACCACAAGACTAGGGATGATAGGAAGGAGGAATTGTTTAAGGAGCACCCAATTTTGCATGAGTTTAGGGATGTTTTTCTTGAAGACCTTCCTAGGACTACCACCTAAGCGTGAATTTGATTTCACTATCGAACTATTGTTAGGTTCAGAACCCATTCATAGAACTCCTTATAAGATGAATCCTATTGAGATGCAGGAGTTAAAAGTGCAACTTCAAGGGTTGCTAGAAAAAGGGTTGATTAAACCCAGTGTGTCACCATGGGGTGCACCTGTTCTTTTTGTCAAAAATAAGGATGGTTCACTAAGGTTGTGCATAGACTACATAATGTTGAATAAAGCAACTATCAAGAATAGGTACCCTTTACCTAGGATTGAAGATCTATTTGATCAACTTAAGGGTGCCACCATATTTTCAAATATTGATTTGAAATCAGGATACCATCAACTAAGAATCCGAGAGGAGGATACTCACAAGACTACTTTTAAGACTAGGTATGGGCATTATGAGTTCACAGTATTACCTTTTGGGCTGACCAATGCATTAACAACATTCATGAATCTGATGAACAATGTGTTCAGGGAGCATCTAGATCAGTTTGTATTAATATTTTTGGATGATATCCTGATATATTCCTAAAATAAGGAAGAGCATGATAGACATTTGAGAATTATGCTTGAGTTGTTGAGAAAGAACCAACTCTATGGAAATTTGTCAAAGTGTGACTTTTATGTTCCAGAGGTGCAATATCTAGGGCATATCATATTTACAAAAGGGATAGTTATTGATCCAAAGAAGATAGAGGCCATTTTGAGTTGGTCATCACCTACTAATGTGCCTAAAGTGTAGAGCTTCATGGGCTTGATAGGGTATTATAGGTATTTTGTAAAGGATTATTCCAAAATAGCCTACTCCATAACTAACCTCCAGAGAAAAGGAAAGGAATACAAATGGATGGACAAGTGTGAAGCCACTTTTGAGTTGCTTAAGAAGAAGCTTACTACTACACCTATTCTTAAGATTCTAGATCCTCAAGGGAAATTTTTAGTATGTACTGATGCTTCTTTGGAAGGTTTGGGAGGGGTTCTATCCTAGGATGATTTAGTCATAGCATATGAGTCAAGGAAACTCAAGAAGCATGAGGTAAACTATGCTACGCATGATTTAGAGCTAGTAGCCATTGTGCATGCTCTTAATATTTGGTGGTATTACCTACTAGGGAAGCCTTTTGAGTTGAGGACCAATCATCAGAGTCTGAGGTACATCTTTACTCAACCAATGCTCAATGCTAGACAAAGAAGATGGATCGAGTTCCTAGTAGAATATGACTTTGGTATAGAGTATATCAAAGGCAAGGAAAATAAGGTCATTGATGCCTTAAGTAGAAGAAGGTATATAACTGCTTTGACCCATAGTCACGTGGACTTAATGGACCAAGTCAAGAAAATGCAATCTCAAGATCAGTATTGTAGTGAAATTTAGGCTAAAATGGGAAGAAATCCTAGAGAGAACAAGGATTTTGACATAAAGGATGGACTTTTATGTTTTAAAGATAGGGTAGTTATACCTAAAATTAGTGATTTGAGGAGATTGATCATGCAAGAAGTGCATAGATCTCCTTACTCCACTCACCTTGGAGGGGTAAATATGAGGGAGAACATGAAAAAGACCTTCTACTGGTTAGGTATGAAGAAGGATATCACTAATTTTGTTGCTCGATGCCTGGAATACCAAAAAGTGAAAGTTGAGCATAGACATCCAATAGGACAATTATACCCACATGATATACCAATGCAAAAATGGTAGGTCATATCTATGGACTTTATTGTGGGATTACCTAAGACTAGGTACCAACATGACGCAATTCTTGTGGTGGTCGATAAGTTGACCAAGGTTGCACACTTTATACCAGGGAACACCAAGGATGATGCTCTGGTAGTGGCAAATAGGTTTGCCAAAGAGATATTCAGGTTACATGGGTTTCTTGAGGTAATCATCTTAGACAGGGACTCTAGATTTACATTTGAGTTTTGGTAGGCTCTTCATCATGTAGTTGGCACAAAGCTGAACATTAGTTCTGCATACCATCCAAAAATAGATGGTCAAATAGAGAGGGTAAACCAAGTCTTGGAAGACATGCTTCACATGTACTGCATGGACCAAAAGTCTTGGTGGGAAGACTTTTTGCATCTAGTAGAGTTTGCTTATAATAATGGTTATCATGCTTCCTTGAAAATGGCCCCATTTGAAGCCTTGTATGGTAGGAGATGTAGAACACCTCTATCTTGGGATAATCTAGAGGATCAGGTTGTCATCGGACCAAATGTGGTTAGAGTGATGGAGGAAAAACTTAGGATGATCAAGCAAAGGCTTAAGGAAGCCATCGATCATTAGAAGAGCTATGCTGATCTAAAAAGATCACCAAGAGAATTATCTATGGGAGATAGAGTATTCTTAAGAGTTAAACCCATGAAGAGTGCCATCAAGTCTACTAAGTTGGATCCCTATTTTGTTGGGCCTTTTGAAATCCTTGAGAGGATAAGTCTGGTAGCCTATAGACTTGCCTTACCACCCAACCTGTCAAAGATCCATGATTCTTTCCATGTATCCCTGCTTAGAAAGTACATTGTTGATCCTAATCATGTGTGGGATGTTTCAAAATTGCAGATGGTAGATCCATTGGTCATTGAAGTGAGACCAATGAAGATTCTAGAGTTTCATTCCAAAGTGATGAGGAAACAAACTCTAGAATAATGCAAGGTCCAATGGGACCAATATTCTGAGAAAAGTGCCACTTGGGAAAAAGTGGATGAGATGAAAAGATATTTTCCTTATTTGTTTGAATAAAGTTGAAATGTAATGCTTTTGCAAGAAAACACAGAGGATTGTGTTTAGTCCAAGGGGGGTAGTATGTCATGACCCACCTTGGTAAGACTCTTTATGAGATGGACTATGTATTGATAAATGATGTTTAATGCTTAGCTTTGATGCAATTGGATGGATATATGCATTCATTATTTTGATTATTTTATTATATGAGGATATGGTACTGTTGATTCTATGCATGGTTGTAGGATTAGGTACTCTCGTAGGTGGACAAGGAAGTTGGCCACAAGGAATGAGAGACCATATTAAAAGGGAAATGATGATGATGACTTGTTCATCAACAACTCAAGGTAACATGGATGAATACCCTTCATGTAGGTGCATTGCATTTTTCTTGTGCTCATGTTCACACCATTGGACTAGGAAGTTGCTTGCAATGAGTCTCCTTAAAGTAAGTCGGTGATAGCTTAGTCTATATTTAAAAAAAAGGGCCACCCACTTAAGGATAAAACAATGGTGTGGAACATCGAGGGAGTGCATTTGTTTTTGCTTGTGGTATGTTAAAATTATGGATTGGTTCTTTCTTTGTATTCTTGAATCATTCATTACCTTGTGATGTTACTCTATGATTAAATCTATGGTTGACTTTGAGTAATCCTTAAACCATATAATTGAGATTCAATTTCTAACATTGGATTACTTTGGATTTGCAACTTGGCATGGCTAACTTAGCTTTAATTGATTTTTAATGTTACCTTGTTGTGGTAAATGGCTCTTGGAACATGGATCAACATGACCCATATTAATTATTTCTCCTTGCTATGTCGGAGTGGCCTAAGAATGAGAATTGAAATAGGCACTTGGAAATCATTTCTTGAACATTACCTTTTGAGAGCCCCATGCATGATAAAACTTATTTTATCCTTGCTCAAAGGGGGTTGATGGTTTTGAGGAGCAGGAGAGGATGCTTTTGGATGGATATTGAAGGCAAAATGGGTGGACTGCACAGGTGAAATAAGAGGAGATAGAAGCTAGCTTCAACGAACATACAAGGAAGCCTAATCAAGTGTTTATTACTTTATTATTTGTATCTTTAACCTGGTTATTGCTTGATCTATTCTAGACATTGGTCTTTCCAAATTTTTATCTTGTTGTTGCCTATGTGTGCATGGATGCCATACATGTTTAAAGTGTTTGTTTGCTCTTAGATCTTTTCTCTTCCTTGTGTTTGGAGTTTTCCTTGTATTGGAGGTTTGGACGTGTGGCTTCAGACATCTTGTAGCGTAGACTTTTTATTATTGGTTGTACATTATTTATATTCCTTTGTTAGTGTTGGAGTGCTGCTTTGTGTTAGAAGGTATCTCAGTTCAAGAATTTCAAGCGGTATGTTATGCTCGCCTTATGTCAGCCTATCATTGCTTGTAAGGCATGTGCGTAGGACTGATGATGATGTTCATATCCTCCTGTGTGCTCCCTGATGTATTTTTGCTCCTTAGGGCATGGTGTTCTTTAGTTGAAGTGCATCCCTTTAGAGGTATTGGTTTTGTTTTAAATTTTAAACTAGGGTTGGATCCTTTATTCCATGCCTACTTATGTTGTTGGAGTTCAGGTGCTTTTGGCTTTGGGTTTGATCTCGTTGTATCTTGAGTGATAGATTTCATTAAGCACCTTGGTTGTTTTGGAATATGTGCATCATTCTTTATCTTTGTTCTATTGCTTGGAGCTTGTAGAGATTTGCACTATTTTCATAAACCATGTTTCTTAAGTGTTTTTTTTTAGCTTGGCCACCTGTGCGTTGATTCATGGAGTTTCACATGTTGTATGTTGCTTGGTTTAGCTTATCTTATGCTTTGGTTTTGTAAGGCTAAAGAATTATATTATTTTTGTCTTTAAACTAGCTTAGTTGAACGTAACTAGCTTGCATAAAAGAGTTTTACCTTATAAGCAAAAACATTAGTGGTTTATTTAGCAAGTTTTGAATTATTGCTTTACGTAAGATAACAGAGGCCTTATTTTAAGCAGTTAGATTAAAGTTTTGCCATGTTGCTTTTATTTGAGAGAAAGAAAAAGAAATTTTACTTTATTGTAAGTAATTTATTGTTTTTTGGGTCTTAAGGAAAAGTGAAATCATTATGAAGGAATTATGGGATTCCTTTGAAATTACATGATGGTATAGGAATTTATGGGGGTTCTTGTGTAATTTCTATTTGTTGCTGGAAAGGATGAGAATTACTTTTGATAGTTATCTTAGATAATGGAAATGGACTTTGGGAAAGAAGTATGGGCTTCTTTCATGCATGTTTGCTTAATATATTTTGCATTATTAGAAAGACATTTATAAATGCATTCATAATTGCACTAAGAGTTGTCTTGATCCCTTCTACCTAACATTCTACCATGGAGAGAGAGGGAGATAACGAAGGAAGTGGAGGATAGATTCATCCTTCTAGTAGAATCTTCTCAAGATCCTATGGAAGGAACAAGTTATAAATATCTCTTGGTTAAGGTGATTTAAATATAATAGATAGTAGAATTTTGACTCAGGTGAATTGGTGAGATAACCCTTATTGTTGAAATTATCCTTGCAAGTTTTGGATTATGTAATGAAATGTACTTTTTTCTAGTGGTAGACTTATGAGTTTGTAAAAAATCTATAACCATGGGCATGTAATTAAATAATTGATGTATTATGTGTTTGATCATAGATATGATTTCAATGAACTCTCTTTTGATACTTACCATGCTTTACTTAAAATAATAGAAAGGGTTTTTGCTCCTCTTGTAAATGAATTGTTTAGCATGTTATTTTAGCTTTGTAGAGAGAAAGAGAGAGGTGGCCATTTAGATTATTTTTCTTGTATTGTTATCTTTTGGGTTGGGGGCTTGCTCTTTACCCTTGTCTAGAAGACTCTATCTTGACCCGAGCCTGAGATAGTTGTGGGGAGGAAACTGAGAACACAAGCTTATACTAAGAGGGGGGGTGAACAGTATAAGACCACTTTTACTTTTCTTTCCCAAACAATATTAATCAATATAATCAATGACAATATCAATAGTAATAACCAACGAAATGCACCAATCATCAGACACAATAGAGATACCCAATGCGACTACTCCACAAAGAAAATATTTTACTAAAACTTTCTCAATCAATATCTTGGGAATCCTTACCAATTACAATATTTATGGACCTCTGTCCAAAGGAGATGTTGATCCCATAATCTCAAGTTAGTGGATTTCTTCCATAGGAGAACTCTTTCCCCTTCTGCTCTGGCTAGTGATCTTCTATAAGACTCTGTCTCTTTGCTACACTAACTTGTGGATTTCTCTCCACTTGAAGACTCCTCACTCAGATATGTCTTCAATTGTCCTGGCTACTGGATCTCTATCCGCTGAAACTCTGTCCTCTATACTATGTCACCTCTAAAGATCTATCAATAGGTTCACTCAGAACCTCTTCAAATATTCTTAATAGGCTCACTCAGAACTTGTTTAAGTCTTCTCAATAGGCCCACTTAGAACCTTCTCAAATTTGATCAATAGGCTCACTTAGAACCTCCTCAAATTTGCTTAATAGGTTCACTCAAAACCTGCTCAAATATGCTCAACAAGCTCACTCAGAACCTACTCAAATATGCTCAATAGGCTCACTCAGAACCTGCTCAAATATGTTCAATAGGCTCATTTAGAACCTGCTCAAATTTTCTCAATAGGTTCATGCAGAACCCATTCAAATTTTCTTAATAGGCTCACTCAAAACCTGCTCAAATGTGCTCAATAGTATCATTCAGAACCTGCTCAAATTTTCTCAATAGGTTCACTCAAAACATGTTCAAATATGCTCAATAAGTCCTCTCTAGGACTTGCTCAAATCTACATATCAAGCTTTCACAAAATCTTACACAAAATCAGTCCACAAGCCTTCTCAAAGACTTGCTCAAATATGCTTAACAAGTCCACACAAAACTTGTCCAATCTCATAGAAACATAAAGATAATTGTTAGAGACTCAATATGTTCTACACTCAATGCTCAACCACTTTCTCAACTCAATCTCATAGAAGCATAAAGATAATTATTAGAGACTGTTAGTATTACAATGGCACTGAGAGGGGGGGGTGAATCAGTGTATTCTTTTAACTTGAATTTATAGCTCTTAAAACTAAAATAATGAAACCTTAAAACCAGATAAAGCAAGCATCACAAAAGAACATATCACACAACACAAGATTTTAACAAGGTTCACCAAATTGGCTACTCCTCAAGAATGACTGCTTGGACTACCATCCAAATCCAACCTTTGCAAAGCACCAACTTTACAAACAGTTTACTAGCACCCACTAGAAGGAGCACCAACCCCTTATTTATCTACACCAACAGAAAGGAGCACCAACCCCTGATTTACCAGCACCTACTAGAAGGAGCACCAACCCCTGATGCCAAGCTGCAACCTGGACTTAAATTTTGAATCTATAAGTTTGATGATAAAATACCTTTGCTTTTGCATGACCCTAACTGGTCCTCTCCACCTTTGCATTCTCTGCACACTCTGCTCTTTCTACGCAAACACTTCGCACACTCTGCTTCGTTGCAGTCCAACTTCATGATCGTCTTCTTCCATTTGTGCACTCTGCTCCTTCTGCTTTCTCTATGCAATAACAGATGCACTTAGGAAAATTCGACATGACTTCTTCACTCACTTTGCACACTTCGCCATCATCTCACTACTTCTGCGCTTTCTACGCTCTTATGACCACATTTCACACTTCGAAACGCATTCGACAACGCATTCAACAACAACATTAATTCTTCAAACAACTTTCCTTTTATAACAACATTTTCATGATCAAAACCCTAATCTTAGTCGGCTGTAAACCCTGATCTTAGTCGGCTGCAAAACCTAATCTTAGTCGACTGCAAACCCTAATCTTAGTCGGCTGTCATAGGTCTTCGTCGGCTTCAAATCAATCGTGAAAAAACAACATGTCGCGATATCGTGACACTTTTGCTTACTCTCTCTTTCTCCTTGCTTTGGTCCCGAAAATACAACATGTCATGATATCATGACACTTTTTTTCTCTCTCTCTTTCTCCTTGCTTTGGACCACGAAACTACAACATGTCGCGATATCGCGATAGTTTCGCCTCCTTGCTTCTCTTCTTGGCTTGTACTCGCAAAAACTCAGCATGTTGCGATATCACGACACTTTCATCGCCGTACTTCTTTTCTTGGCTTGTACCCATGAAAACACATGTCGCGATATCACGACACTTTCACCTCCTTGCCTCTTTTCTTGGCTTGTACCCACGAAAACGCAGCATGTCGCGAAATCGTGACACTTTTGCCTCCTTGCCTCTTTTCTTGGCTTGTACTAGCGAAATCACAGCATGTCACAAAATCACGACACTTTTGCCTCCGTACTCTTCCTCTTTACTTTTGTCACAAAATCGTGACACTTCTGCCTTCTTGCTTTCTCTCTCCTCATTGAGTCGCGAAAATGCGACATGTCGCAATATCGCGACACTTTCTCTCCTTTGCCTTTTCTTTTGCCTTTGGGTCGCAAAAATGTGACAAGTCACGATATCGCGACACTTTCTTTCTTTTAATTTTTCTTTTGCCTTTGGGTCGCAAAAACGCGACATGTTGCGATATCACGACACTTTAATTCCTTTGCTCTTTCTCTTGCCTTCTAGTCGCAAAAAGGCGACATGTCACGATATCGTGATGCTTTCTTTCCTTAGCTCTTTCTCTTTTCCAACATGTCACGAAATCACGACACTTTTTCTTCTGTACTATCTCTCTTGCAATATGTCACGAAATCGTGACACTTTTTCTACTTGCCTTTCTCTCTTCCAACATGTCATGAAATCGTGACACTTTTTCTTTCGTACTATCTCTCTTGCAATATGTCACGAAATCACGACACTTTTTCTACTTGCCTTTCTCTCTTCCAACATGTCGTGAAATCGTGACAGTTTTGCTTGCTTGTGCTTTCTCTCCGAACATGTCACGAAATCGCGATAGTTTTGCTTGCTTGCGCTTTCTCTCCGAACATGTCACGAAATCATGACAGTTTTGCTTGCTTGCGCTTTCTCTCCGAACATGTCGCAAAATTGCGACAGTTTTTCCACTTGTCTTTTTCTCTTCCAACATGTCGCGAAATCGTGATAGTTTTTTTTGCTTTCTCTTTCTCTTCCAACATGTCGCGATATCACGACAGGTTTTCCTGCTTCTTCTCTCTCTTCCAACATGTCGCGAAATCATGACAGTTTTTCTTGCTTCTTCTCTCTCTTCCAACATGTCGCGAAATCACAACAGTTTTTCCACTTGTCTTTTTCTCTTCCAACATGTCACGAAATCGTGACAGTTTTTCCTGCTTTCTCTTTCTCTTCCAACATGTCGCGATATCGTGACAGTTTTTCTTGCTTCTTCTCTCTCTTCCAACATGTCGCAAAATCATAACAGTTTTTCCTACTTCTTCTCTCTCTTCCAACATGTCGTGAAATCATGACAGTTTTCTTGCCTGTTGTTTATGTTGCGATATCGTTTCTTTGATCTTTTGTAAATGGGGCACTTCGGTCTTCTTGGAAAATCATTGTACATACTTTGAATGACCTTTGAACTCCTATATTCTGCATCTGAATAGCTTTTGAACTTCTTGTCCACTTGAATCAATAGATCTATCTGACTGTGTTGACAACAATGATAATACTATTGCTGCACCTTGCTCAACAATATTCCCCTTTGGAATTGTTGGCAACACATGTGCAAATTCCTGTAATTCTTCTCCCCCTTTGACAATAATACCAAAGGGCTATTGCAGACTCCCCCTGAGTCCATGCACAACATTCTCAAGCAAAATTTATTACACTTAGCAAAAATCATGAATAAAAATACTCCCCTTGAGAATGTGATCCTTGTAGCTAGTCAATTCTTGGGAAACATGACCACTCCACAATCTGTTGTTGGAATAAAAATCCAACTTAACCTCACTTTCTACAACTTTCTCTTGCGTACACCACGTTGTTGCTGCAATATATTCTGCCTCTACTGTGGATAAGGAAACTGACTCTTGTTTCTTACTGTTCTACATGACCAATCTGTCTCCAAGATAGAATGCACCTCCACTAGTACTCTTTCTGTCATCTACACATCCCGCCCAATCTGCATCTTTTGGATATCATAACCCATACTCCATAGTACCCTTGTGATATTATAGAAGACTCTGTCTCTCTGCTGCACTGACTGGTGGACCTCTCTCCACTTGAAGAATCCTCACTCAGATCTATCTTCAACTGTGTTGGCTATTGGATCTCTATCCATTGAGACTCTGTCCTTTGTATTATGTCACCTCCAAAAATCTGTTAATAGGCTCACTAAAAACTTGCTCAGGCTCACACAGAACCTGCTTAACCAGCTCACATAGAACTTGTCCAATGCTGTATAACAAGCTCACACAGAACTTGTCCAATTTTTCTCTAGAAATCTATCCCAACATTGTCCTCAAATATTTCCCAAAGGCCTTCTCAAAGGCTCAATCAATCATGCTCAAGTAGTACTCAGAATGAACTCAACAATGAATGGCTATCTCAAATCAAATCCACTTCAAAGAAGCATAAAGAGAATTGTTAGAGACTCAATATGTTCTAATATCAATCTCAACTCAGCATAGAATGATGGGATAATTTATTTCATAGAACTTTTTAAAAAAAATCACTTCACACATAACTTGACTAGGCTTAATCAAATCAACTCAACCAATCATCACAAGGGACAACTCTCTCTCACACAACCCTAGTCCAAGTATGTATCAACCAACTCAAATATTTCCAACAATGCTCAACCACAGATATCACATAACAATGATACTCATTTTCTAACTCAAGTTCTTTCACAACCAATGGGCTTCAACCACTATGCTTAAAACACAAGGTTTAAACGCAACTCTCAATTCAGAAAACCTTGATGCATTCAACCAACCACTTTCGAAAAAGAAACCACAGACAATCATTTTCCCTCCAAGGATATTTTAGAAATCAACCACCATAATGTTGTCACATGAGTCTTCTTGGGATTAACCTGAAATCGTACTACTATGCATATTGCTTTTATCGAAACACATATATGCGGCTAGGGCAACATTCTTTCACTAACCAAATTATCTGAACTGTTATAAGCTTTAACTTTGAGCAGTGGCAGTAAGAACCATCACCAGTACAACAATGACTTATAGCAATACTACCAAAAATGACAACTCTTAATTAAACATCACCCTTCACGACACTTCCACAAACTACATGAACTGAAAACACACCTCGACAACTATACAACAACTTCCCTGACTACTTGCCTTTCATCCTCAGGTAATCAAACAAATACATAGGAGCATTAAAATGAAACTTCAAGATTGCTCCCCCTGAGGATGTGCTACCTGGAGTTGCTTAATGTAATAGCGGAGTAGTCTCCTTCAGTCCAAGGAGACACGATTTCCTTTCTTCTATCTTTCTCCAAACCTTTTTGAACTCGGGCTTGGATTTTTCAACTGCATCCCTGTTTTGCATCTTTTCGTGAACTCAAACATTTCTCTTGTGTGGTTGTCTCTTGTGCATCCTTGATGAATGATTATTTTCCTTTCTTTTATGTACCTGATTTATTCCCTGTCTATGTTGCGTTCTTTGCATCTGATGAAATCTACTGGTTTGCCTTAGATTAGATACAAAAATGCTTGGACAAAACCTTGCTATGTGCCCATGACCATTACATTGAAAACATTGTACATATTGTTCACTCAGAAACGCAAAAGTATTTCTACCAGCATAACTCTTTGATTTATTATTCAATCCACAATAAATTGCCTTGTGACCATACTGGTTGCATCTGAAACAATAGCCATTAAAAGTATTATTATGAATAGAGTGAGAGTGATAGAACCTCTTTTGTTGTGGTTGTTTTGCTATAGATCTCCTTTGATATGTTCTTCCTTTTGAAAATTCAGCTTCAACCTTTTCTTGCTTTGATCCTTCAACAGTGAACTTCTTCTTCTCTGCAGAGTTGGAAGATGAAGGTTGTTCAACTTCATATCCAAGATCGCGCTTATCCGTGGAGCTTCTTTGTTGGCTTATCATTTTATCTAGCAACTCTATGCTCTTCTCGAATTTGAGATTTGTATTGGCATCTTCTAGTTGTTTCTTCAATAAGACAATCTCTTCCTCTTGTTTGCAACAACCAATCTCTTTCTCATTGATCTGTGACCTGAGAGTTTCTTCAATCCTTTTGAATTCTTCTACCTGTACTTTCAAATTGGTTATTATTTCATTTGCATCCTCAAGCTTTCTTGAGATTTCCTTATTCTTTTTTCTTTCTATCTTCAATTCATCCAGAGCTGTAATTAATTCCTCTTTCAACTTTATTTCTGCATCAATTTCTTCTTCATCACATTCCTGTTCTTTTTTTGTTTCTTCTTTGAGTGTCATGAAAATACCTCCACCCGTTTCTTTTTTGGAATCATCCTCTAGGACTTCATTAACTCTTAGCATATATGCCTCTATGTTCTCATCGTCATTCAACTTTAAAGCTTCGAACTGAGCTTGATGTGTTTGTAACTTGGCCTCCCTGATCTCATTGTCTCCTTCATGAATACTCCTCAGTTTGTCCCATATTTCTTTTGCCATTTTACAACTCATGATCTTTACCAGTTCATTGTCTACTAATCTACACCTAATAGCATTATTTTCTTTTGAATCATTCTCAAACAGATTCTTACCGATAGCATCGGTTGGAGGAGTGATGGGTATTGTGTATTCACTGTCTACTGAATCCCAGATGTCATATCCCAAAGCACAAATACATCCTGATTCTCCAGATCGCGTAATTAGTTCAATCAAACAAAGGTGCTTTGTTTGATGAGAAGTCTTCAACCTTTTTAGATTCAATTTTCTCTTCCATAGGAACTAAAATTGACTGAGATACCCTTTTGGAGGAGGGCTTCTTACCCATTTCGTACTAATCCAAGATCAACCCTGACTGATTTAGCCTTAGAAGGGAACTTGGCTCTGATACCAATTGTTAGTCTTACAATGGCACTAAGAGGGGGGGTGAATCAGTGTATTCTTTTAAATTGAATTTACAGCTCATAAAACTGAAATAATGAAACCTTAAAACCAGATAAAGCAAGAATCACAAAAGAACATATCACACAACATAAGATTTTAATGAGGTTCACCAAATTGGCTACTCCTCAAGAATGACTGCTTGGACTACCATCCAAATCCAGCCTTTGCAAAGCACCAACTTTACAAATAGTTTATCAACACCCACTGGAAGGAGCACCAACCCCTTATTTATCTGCACCAACCCCTGATTTACTAGCACCTACTGGAAGGAGCACCAACCCCTGATGCCAAGCTGCAACTTGGACTTCAATTTTGAATCTATAAGTTTGATGATAAAATACCTTTGCTTTTGCATGACCCTAACTAGTCTTCTCCACCTTTGCGTTCTCTATGCACTTTGCTCTTTTCGCGCAAACACTTCGCACACTTTGCTTCGCTGCAGTCCAACTTCATGATCGTCTTCTTTCTTTTGCGCACTCTGCTCCTTTTGCTTTCTTTACGCAATCATAGATGCACTTAGGACAATTCGACATGACTTCTTCGCTCACTTTACGCACTTCGCCATCATCTCACCGCTTCTGCGCTCTTACGACCACATTTCACACTTCGACATGCATTCGACGATGCATTCAACAACAACATTAATTCTTCAAACAACCTTCCTTTTATAACAACATTTTCATGATAAAAACCCTAATCTTAGTCAGCTGTAAACCTTGATCTTAGTCAGCTGCAAACCCTAATCTTAGTCGACTCCAAACCCTAATATTAGTCAGTTGTCATAGGTCTTCGTCGGCTTCAACTCAACCACAAAAAAGCAACATGTCACGATATCGCGACATGCTTACTCTCTCTTTCTCCTTGCTTTGGTCTCGAAAATACATGTCGCGATATCGTGACACTTTTATTCTCTCTCTCTTTCTCCTTGCTTTGGACCATGAAACTACATGTTGCGATATCACAACACTTCCACCTTCTTGCTTCTCTTCTTGGTTTGTACTCATGAAAACTCAGCATGTCGTGATATTGCGACACTTTCGTCGCTGTACTTATTTTCTTGGATTGTACCCGTGAAAACACAACATGTCGCGATATGGTGACACTTTCACCTCCTTGCCTCTTTTCTTGGCTTGCACCCGTGAAAACGTAGCATGTCATCCAGTTACAAAACACAATCATAGCTCATCAGAGACATCCAGATTTTGGATATGAAGCAAATTCTAAAGAAAAATCCTTCAGAAACCAATTTGAGCAGTCAAAATCATTAAGCATTGCACCTCAGGAACCAGCAAATCCTCAGATCATTAACAATGGTAGTGATTCAGTTCAAATACTGGAGTCAGCTTCACCATAAATTATTCTCATCAATGACGACGAATATTCGGTTGTTGACAACTTTGTGAATCCAATAAATGGAGAACCTCAGTAAGAAGAACAAACCATAAGCGAAAGAGTAGATCAAGCTAGAATTGATCTAAATATGTAATTGCTTTCTTTTGAAATTGATTGTAATAGAGAAATAAAAGTATGTTTCTAGTTTCTTTCAATAGCTATGGCCTCCAATGCTAATCTACCCATTCCAAAGTTTAATGGGTACGATTATGAGTACTGGTCCATCAAAATGAAGACCTTACTCATAGGTAAGGGGTTATGGGACATAGTAGAAGAGGGTTACTCAGAACCCTCCGATTGGACTACATTGAGTGCAGCTGATAAGAAAGCAAAGAAGGAAGCACAAAAGAACAATTCATTTGCTCTTTTTCATCTTCAAGCAACGTTGGAAAAGGACAAGGAAGAGGCCAAGGTAGAGGTCAAAGAAGAGGCAGATGCAAGAACAACCAAAGAGGTGGAAATCCCAGTAGAGGAGGAAATTCTAGTAGAGGTGGAAATCAAATCAGAGGCAATTAGCAAAGCAGAGGTAGAAATCAAGGTCTAGGAAGAGGAAATGACAAATTCAAAAAGGTTTGTTTCAATTGTGGTAAGCTAGGTCACTTTGTTCAATACTGTTGGTCTAAATATTCTCAGGGAAGCAACAGTCAAAGCAATCAGTATGGCCATTATGGTGAAGAAGAAGAAACTTCTAATCTCTTTCTTTCTTATGGGCAATCAGATCAAAATATGAATGATACTTGGATTTTGGATACTAGTTGTTCCAACCATATGAGTAGCAAAGAAGAACTATTTTCTACAATAGATTCCACCTAAAAATCTCGAATCAAGTTGGGAGATGATAAAGCATTGCAAGTTGAAGGCATTGGATCCATGGAGGTTCCAACGAAGGAAGGCATCAAGAAGGTGAATGACATCTACTACACTCCTCAACTCCAACATAATCTGCTTAGTGTTGGACAAATGATGGAAAATAATTACAAACTTATTTTTGATGAGGGAAAATGTGTAATATTTGACAAGAATAATTGTAATAGAGTCATCACGCAGGTACCTATGACCAAAAATAGGTTATTTCCCCTTAATTTTGGACAACCAAGGGGAGCTCAACTTGCAAATATTGCTATTGTAAATCCAAGTGTGCTTTGGAACTTGAGATATGGTCACCTAAATTCTGCTAGCCTGAAATTGTTTACTTCTCAAGCTATGGTGACTGGACTTCCTAAAATTTAGTATCACAAGGAAGTCTGTGAAGGCTGTGCTTTGGGAAAACACTCCAGGTCCAAGTTTCCAAGAGGACAAGCATGGAGGGCCAGCTATCTACTGCAATTAGTGCATTCGAATATTTGTGGTCCAATGCAGACAAAAAGTATCGGTAACAATTCTTACTTTCTCACTTTTATAGATGATTTCTCTAGAATGTGTTGGATTTATTTCCTGAAACACAAAGATGAAGCCTTTGATTGCTTCATTGATTTCAATAATAATGTAGAGAAACAAAGTGGGTTTCTTGTAAAATGTCTTAGGAAATATCGAGGAGGAGAGTACTCTTCCAAGTCATTTCTGCAATATTGTAAAGAATGTGGGATAAAAAGACAATTCACCACTGCCTATACTCCACAACAGAATGGTATGGCAGAAAGAAAAAATTGCACCATAGTAGAGATGGCCAGGTCGATGCTTCAAACAAAGCATCTTAGTAACATGTATTGGGCTTATGCTGTCAGAACCAATGTTTACATTCTATATAGGAGTCCTACTTCTAGTTTGAAATGGATCACTCCTTACCAGGCATGGTATGGAAAGAAGCCAAATGTAAAACATTTCAGAGTTTTTGGTTCTTTAGCATATGCACACATCCCTGAAGAAAAAAGGAAAAATCTTGATCCCAAGAGTCAAGCATGTATTTTTGTAGGATATTGTGAGTCTACCAAAGCCTATAGATTCTATAATCTGAAGAACCATAAAATTGTCCTTTCTAGGGATGTAATTTTTGATGAAGGGGGAGAATGGGGTCATCCAAAAGTTTTTGTTGATGATGAATCCCATGATGCAGGTTCTTCTCAAATTCAGCAGGTGTCACCCAAAAAATGCAAAGATACACCCCCTCCAAGCCCAAGCAGAAGTGCTACTTCTAGTACGTCAACGACTTCTCCAAGTCCTTCTCCACAATGATCAGTCAGTTCTTCATCGATGGATATTGATTCTTCATCCAAAGGTAAGAGAACACTACATCATCATCCATATTATTAGATGTTGGATACAAATTTTCAAAGAAGGTACACTAGAAGTCAAGCTAGTGAAATGAGTACAATTTTACAACGAATTGAAAATTTGCATTTGTATGGAGATGATGACTCCCAAGAGCCTAGGGGAGATGTAGTCAATTATGCTTTATTGACTAGTGCACAGATAGAGCCTTCTAGCTAAGAGAAGGCTTGTACTCAGAAGATATGGTAGGAAGCCATGAAAGAGGAGATGACCTCTATAAAAACAATGATACTTGGGAGATTGTAAAGCTTCCTAAAGGAAATAAATGTTTTGGATGTAAATGGGTCTACAAGACCAAATTCAATGTTGATGGAAGCATTGAAAGACACAAGGCAATATTGGTAGCAAAAGGCTTCACACATAAGTATGGCATTGATTATGAGGATACCTTTGCTCCTGTAGCTAGACAAGAGACAATCAGAATCGTACTTTCCTTGGCTGCTCACAAAGGATGGAAAATTCAACACATGGATGTAAAAAATGCCTTTCTCAATGGGTACTTAACTGAGGTTTATGTTGAACAACCTCAAGGCTCTCAAGAACAAGGTAAGGAGCACCTTGTTTATAAACTGAAAAAAAAAAACACTTTATGGCCTCAAGCAAGCACCAAGAGCATGGTACTCATGCATTGACGACTATTTCAAGGAATATGGGTTCACTCGAAGCAAAAGTGAACCAAATATCTACTACCTAAAGCAAGGTAAATACATACTCATAGTTTGTTTATATGTGGACGATCTCATATTTATGGGTAGTAATGATAATATGAATATGGAGTTCAAACACTCCATGATGAAACAATTTGAGATGAATGATATGGGCTTAATGCACTACTTCCTAGGCATGGAAGTTCATCAAACAGATAAAGGGATCTTCATATGTCAACACAAGTATGCTCGTGATATGATCAAGAAATTTGCTATGGAGCATTGCAAAGTAGTTGCAACTCCAAATGGACATGGGATCCAATTGAGCAAGGATGATAAATCACCGAAGGTTGGTACGACCACTTATAGGAGCATGGTTGGGAGTTTGATGTTTCTCACCAACGCAAGACCTGACATTCAGTATGTTGTTTCTCTTGTCTCAAGGTTTATGGCTAATCCATCCGAGCTGCATTTGCAAGCAGATAAAATAATTCTTAGATATGTAAAGGGTACATTGGATTTTGGAATCAATTACCACAAATGTAAGGTTGTCAAGTTAGTTGGCTTTAGTGATAGTGATTGGGGCAGGAATATAGATGATATAAAATCTACATCAGGGAACTATTTTAGTCTAGGGTTAGGACTAATTATATGGAGTTCCAAAAAGCAGATTGTTGTAGCATTGTCATCTACTAAGGATGAGTATATAGCCATCACATATGCTAGTACTCAAGCCCTACGGTTGAGAAAAAATATTGAAGATATTGGAGAACAATAGAGTGGTTCTACCGGATTTTACTGTGATAACATCAGTGCCATTCAATTGGCATATAATCCTATCCACCATAGTAGAACAAAACACTTTGATATGAAGTATCACTTCATCCGAGACATGGTGGAGCAACAAATTGTTGAGCTTAAATATTGCAACACTTTGGAGAATTTTGCAGACATCTTCACCAAAGGCATGGCTAAAGCTCAATTTATAAAGTTGAGAGACTGTCTTGTCAGTCCTCTCAACTTTAAGGGGGAGAATGTTAGAGTTTAGCTTCTCAAAGGTGGCAATGTCGGCAAGGAATGTCGACAAAGGCATCTTTAATATATTTCTATCTCCCTATCCCTTCTTCCTATCTTATTCCCCTTCTTCTCGCAACCTCCTTATCTCTTTTTTCTTCTCCTTTCATCTTGCATTCAGTTTCACATGGTTGTTGTCACTTAGACTATATAATGTCTAAGGTATGATTTGATTTTTTAATTAATGAAAGGAATAGTCTTCTGGTTCACATCCTTTTCACTTCACCTTATATTTCACAACATTCAATCCAACAATACTTCAATCAAAAGATGATGTGCCCATACCTTTTTGTTTTGATGGAGATATATCTTCAAAACTTGTTTTACTCACAATCAAATCCTTTTGCCAATTCTAGGTTAGATAGCAACAATCTATCTCAAAATCTCCACAAGAATATTTTACCTCAACAAATATTTCACCATACAAGAAATACAATAAAATGTCAAGACTCAAATACACCTTATTACTCCTTTAAAATAACTCCAATCAATAGAGCATTCACTCAATCAAGAAAAATGACAATATCCCTATAACTCCTTTTAACTCCAACTCAACATAGAATATTTCAATCCAAATTTCAACCTTCCAAAAAATTTAATATTCTAACTCAAAATAAATTTCAAATTACAATAATAAAGTCCTCTGAATACACCTTATACTCTCCAATTCTTAACCCACCATACATACCAAATTACACCAACAAAACTCCTTGCACACACCTTATAATCTCTAATTCTTAATCAACATATGTCAAAAATAATATAAATTTAATCATACCTTAGTCACTTTAATCAAAAATATTTCACGTGTCAAACACTAACATGCACTCCACACGAATCGAACTCGCGTTCACCGCCTGCCTAGCGCCTTAGCCATGGCTAGGCTTCCACATGGGTTGTGCGTCCACACAACCACCACTATACACTCAACATCCTTTATATCTTTTGCATGCGCCAAAAAAATTTGAAACAAAAAATCTTCCCTCTGTTGCCATCGAGAATCAAATGTGGGACCTCTGTTTTGCCAATGCCTTATGCTGCCAAGCCTTGCCACTAGCCCAACCGTGTGGTTGGTAACAAGGATGCACACTCTTCTCGTTTTATTCATCCACAATCTACCTTAAGATTTAAAAAAAAAGCTTCGTCTATGCCTTGCTCACGAAAATCACATCGAATAATTTGTTAGCCCTTCGCATATGTAATATCGGAGACTTGCTTAATGTCTTCAAACCATATGGTATAAATACCATATTCCTTCCTTGCTCAAACGTCGACGGGGATAAATATTAAACTTAATATTTTGTGCCCAACCCTTACTTAGGGTTATAATTAATTTATATTATAAATTAATTATAATATAAATATTATGATTAATTTATAAGTAACCTTAGGCTTTTCTTTTAACCTTTAATATTATAATAATAAATATTATAATATTATTTCCTTTGGGCCTAGGTGTTTTTTCTTTTTAACCTTAGGCCTTATCTTAACACCTTTAATATTATAATAATAAATATTATAATATTATTTCCTTTAGGCCTAAGTATCTCCTTCCTTTAGGGTATTTAGCCAACCTTTTGACCAATCATGTGAATCTTTAAACCAAATATCTTGGGCTTAAAATATCAATATTTTAACCCTCCTTTTGTCAATCCCTTGTACTGAATTTTGACAGCATTGACACTGACTCTTGACATCAACGATGACACAACTACTCAAAATTTCCAACAATCTCCCCCTTTGTCATTGATGGCAACCCTTTTTCCTTAACCATTCCTTTTTCCTTTTTCCAATTCTACTCCCCTGAGAAACTACTCCCCCTAATTGAATGCTCTCCCCCTAACTCAAATCTCTCCCCCTTTGACATCAATGGCAAAGGGACACCTTTGGGGCTAAATATAAGAATCTTAGCTCAGCCCCCTCCCCACCTCCTCTCCTTGGGGTGGTTAATTTTGGGGTGGGAGTATCTCTACTCCCAGAATACACTGCTCTTTTTCTTTGTCCACCTTCTTTCTCAACTGATCCTTCTGATTCTTTTGAGTATTCCTATTCCTGCTTGTCTCTAGAAATTTTGTTCTACACCACTTAGCCATATACCCAATATTATTGCACTTATAACACTTAATTTTGTGGTTCCTTGAAGGTGCAAATATCTTGAAGTTCCTCCTAGTGAAGCCATATCCATTCCTATCATGAACCCTACAATGAATTGCTTTATGACCAAATTGATTACAAGAGTGACAATACCCTTGAAAGAGATGTCCATTTCTGAAATTTCTCCTGGTGAGACCATATTCCTTCTTTTCATGTGTCTTGCATTGCATAGCCTTGTGACCAAACCATATTTCTTAATATTTTGATGAATATCTTTGTACCTTGATAATCTTATCCAAGGTCTTTGAGCTTCTCCCAAACTTGTGTAGCTTGTCTTTAGACTCTTTCACTTCCTTCCTTAGTGAAGCTACCTCATGCTCTAATATTTCACATTCTAAGACTTTTACCTCTAACTTTTCTTTAAATATCCTTGTCTTAGATATTGAGTTTGTTAGATCTTGTATAAGATTTCCTTTCTCTTCATCACATTCTTGAAATTGAACCTTGAGTCTTGAATTCTGTTTTCTTACCTTTCTTAATTCCTTAAGAGCAGAAATAAGCTCACCTTCTAGATCAACTTCTCCTTCCTCTTCATTTTTTGATTCTTCCTCTACCTTTTTATCTTCAAGAGCATCTTCATACCTTTCAGATTTATCTTCAATAGAAGCACTTCCTTCTTCCTCTATTCCAAGAAGAGAATTTCTTCTTCTTCATTACCTGAGGATCTTTCATCACTATCACTTGAAATATTGCCTATCTTATCTGCATAAAAACTCTTCTTATACCTCTAGAAAAACTTCTTTTCATGCTTGTTTTGTCCATACCTATTTTTCTTTTGATACATGGATTTTCCTGCTTCCCTATTCTTATGATCCTATTTCTCTTCACCACTGCTACTTCTAGCTTCTGGATAATTAGATGCATAGTGACCATATTTACCATAATTGAAACACTTAACTATTTTTGTACCTTTGTGCTTTTTGAAGTCCTTGTTCCTTCTACCATAGTTTGCTTCTTCATCATTGGATGACTCATCACTTGAATCTGTCTTCTTATCTTTTGTTTTCTTTTCTACTTTGAAGGCTGCCTCTTTCTTGGGGATATGATCCTTTCCTATTCTCATCTCAAAATCTGTGAGAGTTCCATGTAACTCATCCCTAGTCAAAGTTTCAATATATCTTGTTTCTTCTATGGCTGAAACCTTTTCACTATACCTCTTAGGGAGTGACCTTAAAACCTTTTGACAAACATTTGATTCTTCAACTTTAAACCCAAGTCCTTGCATGGAGTTAACAACCTCATCCACATAAAGTAAGTATGTAGCAATGTCTTCCTCATCCTTCATCTTCAAGTCTTCAAATGTTTTCTTGTGATTTTGCAATTTTTCCATCTTGACCTTTTTGTCTCCCTCATATGTTTTCTTCAACTTTTCCCAAATATCTTTTTTTGATGTGCAATGCATAAATTTTACAAACTTTGCTTCATGTAAACCACTTAAGATTGCATTCATTGCCTTTGAATTATGCAGATGTAGGAGCTTACCATCTTTATCTGTAGGAGGAGTAGCTGGAGGTGTGTACCCATCCTCAACTGCTTGCCATGTCTCATTTCCTTGTGCCATTAGATAAATATTCATTCTTACACTCTAAAATGCATAATTGTTCCCATCAAACAATGGTGCCTTATTTGTTGAAGATCCACTCTGAGATGCCATCTATGTTCCTGTATACTTTTCCTTCAAGTTGTTAAACTCTTTCGAAGGAACCCGCTCTGATACCAATTGAAGAACACAAGATTATACTGAGAGGGAGGTGAACAATATAAGACCAAATTTTACTTTTCTTTCCCAAATAATATTATCCAATATAATCAATGGTAATATCAACAACAGTAATCAAAGCAATGCACAAATCATCACACACAATAGAGACACCAATTTAACGTGGTTCACCCAATGTGGGCTACTCCATGGAGAAAATATTTCTACTAAATTTTCTCAACAAATATCTTGGGAATCACTTCCCTATTACAATGTTTATGGACCTCTGTCCAAAGGAGACACCAATCCCCTAATGCTCTGATTTGTGGATCTCTCTCCATAGGATAAATCTTTCCCCTTTTCTCTGGTTCATGGAACTTGACCCAAGAGAACTCTTTCTCCTCAACTAGTTCGTGGATCTCTCTCCATAGAAGAACTCTATCTTCCTAGATGCTTCGTGGATCACACTCCATAGGAGAACTCTTTCCCCTTGCTCTGGTTCGTGGATCTCTATCCATAGGAGAACTCTTTCTCCTCTGCTCTGGTTGGTGATCTTCTAGAAGACTATTGCCCCCACTACACTGGCTTGTGGATCTCTCTCCATAGAAGACCTCTGTCCTCACTCAGAAGACCTCTATCCTCACTAACCTAGCTAATGGATATCTATCCACTAGAGACTACTGTCCTCTACTCTATCACCTCCAAAGCTTGCTCTCAACTCTATCTCAGATCTGCACCAAACACTATCCTCAAGTCTAGTACAAATCTGCTCTAACTCTATCTCAGGTCTAGCACAAATTTGCTCTCAAATCTACACCAAAATTTATCCTCAAATCTATCCTCAAGCCTTAACACAAAGCTTGATCCAATCACAAATCAACTCTACTTAGATTTACCCCAAGCCTTAACACAAAGCTTGAACAAATCAATCAATCAACTCTACTCTCAAGTCTTCACAAAGACTTACCTCAAATCTACCCTCAAGTCCTCTCAAGAACTTGCTCAATCTACTCTCAAGTCTTCACCAAGACTTACCTCAAATCTACCTACAAGTCCTCTCAAGAACTTGCTCAATATGCTCTCAAGTCTTCACCAAGACTTACCTCAAATCTGCCTACAAGTCCTCCCAAGACTTACCTCAATAAGTCTTCACCAAGACTTACCTCAAATCTACCTACAAGTCCTCACCAAGAACTTGCTCAAATCTTCTCTCAAGTCTTCACCAAGACTTACCTCAAATCTGCCTACAAGTCTTCACCAAGACTTGCTCAAATATGCCTACAAGCTTTCACAAAATCTTGCTTCAACTCTATCCTTAAGATTTCACAAAAGCTTACTCAAATTATCCTTAAGATTTAACAAAATCTTACTCAAATCTGCTCAAACACATGCTCAATATAGCTCACAAGATATGCTCAATCAATCTCAAATCTTGCACACAATGCTATCAATTGCTTTGTCTAATCTTCAAAGTAATTCCTTTAACTTGAAGCAGTTTAGACATATTCTATTCAAAATTCGTTTAACCTCAGGAACATATAGAGAATGATGTACTCTATCAAAAACTCAATATGGTTCTCACTCAATCATTAAGTCTATCGCTTTCATGAATCTGATTTCTAATGTTTGCACATTCACTTTCAATATCACTCAAAACCAATGCTCAAGAAGCTTCACTCAATCATTCAATCAATGAAACACAACTTGCTCACAAACCCTAAACAAGTGTTTTCATACTTCTTCAAACAAAGAGCACAATGTGGGTCTCAAACCCTAACTCAAATAATCTTCAATCTCTACCTCCAATGTTCTCATAAACATTCACCAATCATGCATATGAAAACTCACTCAAATATTTCCAACAATGCTTATCAAACAATCCTTTTCACTCCACCTTTGCATTTCACAACATTCAATCCAACAACACTTCAATCAAAAGATGATGTGCCCATACCTTTTTGTTTTGATGGAGATATGTCTTCAAAACCTGTTTTACTCACAACCAAATCCTTTTGCCAATTCTAGGTTAGATAGCAACAGTCTATCTCAAAATCTCCACAAGAATATTTTACCTCAACAAATATTTCACCATACAAGAAATACAAATAAAATGTCAAGACTCAAATACACCTTATTACTCCTTCCTTAAAAATAACTCCAATCAATAGATCATTCACTCAATCAAGCAAAATGACAATATCCCTATAACTCCTTTTAACTCCAACTCAACATAGAATATTTCAATCCAAATTTCAACCTTCCAAACACTTTAATATTCTAACTCAAAATAAATTTCAAATTACAATAATAAAGTCCTTTGAATACACCTTATACTCTCCAATTCTTAACCCACCATACATACCAAATTACACCAACAAAACTCCTTGCACACACCTTATAATCTCCAATTCTTAAATCAACATATGGCAAAAATAATAAAAATTTAAATCATACCTTAGCCACTTTAATCAAAAATTATTTTGTGCGCCTCAAACACCAACATGCACTCCACGTGAATCGAACTCGCATTCACCGCCTGCCTAGCGCCTTAGCCATGGCTAGGCTACCACTTGGGCTGCGTACCCACACAACCACCACTATGCGCTCCATTCCTTTTCTATCCTCCACTGGTGCCAAAAATTAATGAAACAAAAACTCTTCCCTCTATTGCCATCGGGAATCGAACGCGGGACCTCTATTTCACCAATGCCTTACGCTGCCAAGCCTTGCCACTAGGCCAACCATGTGGTTGGTAATAAGGACGTGCACTCTTCTCCTTTTATCCATCCACAATCCACCTTAAGCTTTTAAAAATAAAAACCTTCGTCTATGCCTTGCTCACGAAAATCACATCGAATAATTTGTTAGCCCTTCGCATATGTAATATCAGAGACTTACTTTATGCCATTCAAACCTTATGGTATAAATACCATATTCCTTCCTTGCTCGAACGTCGGTGGGGATAAATATTAAATTTAATATTTTGCGCCCAACCCTTACTTAGGGTTATAATTAATTTATATTATATATATATTTTTAACCTATATTTTTTTCTAATTTATATTATAAATTAATTATAATATAAATATTATAATTAATTTATAAGTAACCTTAGGCTTTTCTTTTAACCTTTAATATTATAATAATAAATATTATAATATTATTTCCTTTGGGCCTAGGTATCTCCTTCCTTTAGGGTATTTAGCCAACCTTTTGACCAATCATGTGAAGCTTTAAACCAAATATCTTGGGCTTAAAATATAAATATTTTAACCCTCCTTTTGTCAATCCCTTGCACTCGACTTTTGACATCACTGACAATGACTCTTGACATCAATGACAACACAACTACTCAAAATTTCCAACAATAATGTTTCTAAATACTTCTCACACAAGGTACACTTAAAAGGTCCATGATATAGCGTTTCTTTGCAAACTCTCACTTGTAAGAATCTTGCTTTACCAAAGAAATGTTGAGGCCTTAGGAAGGGCCTCAATAACTAAACATTCTTCTAAGGAAAATATTTGAGAGTAAGAAATTTTGATTGCTCTAAATCATTTTATGATAACTTGATTGAGTATCCACCATATTTTGATAAATTTCAAACCAAAACTCTTAAAGCATCCTTTGAAGATCATTCATTATTTGTTTGACATCCTCTCCTTTAACCTAATTGTTAATAGAATTTTATGATCTATAATTATTGCTCACGTTAATATAATTATTGATCTTTGTACCTTTACAAACCAGATATGCCCAAGCCAATTGTCTCCATTTTGAATTAGAAATAAGAAGATAAGGCTTCAACCAAGCATAAAACCAAAAGTTTGTAGAATCCCCCTTATTGATTGACCATCTAATATGTTTCTTGACCAATTATAAATTATTTGACATAAATTTCCATGTTGCCAACCCTCTAGGTAGGGTTTGTTTCCTAAACAAATTTATTTCATCAATATAATCTATATATTTTTTATATGCTCAATTCTTTCCTTGATTTTTAAATAGTCTCCAACCAACTTTTGATTATAATGTCAAATTATTAAGTTTATAATTTTATCAGTTTGTCCCTCCAATATTCTTTCATTTGCAAACCTTGTCCTACTTACAAAGAGGAAACCTAAATATTTCTCACATCCTTTCCAAGATAATATCTTTAACTTTTATCAAATTTGAATGTTATACTTGCTTACAATATTGAAAGTAACATCATATATAAGTATAGATTATAATATAGTCTTTATGATTTGTAGCCTTCAAATCTATGGTTAAGAAGTAACCTTTCCAACCTAATAAACAATATTTAATTCTATCCAAAATTGAGTATTACAACTCTTTCTTCTTTCCTTTATGAGACAAAGGAATGCTCAAATATGTTAATGGTTTTTTTTTACTTGAGAAGAAGGGGTTGTACTCGGGTCCTCCATCCTTAACAAATCAAAACTCTCTCTGTAAAGCTTGAGAGTTTATAAACATATTCAATTCTCATCTCGGTTGAGATGCTATAACTAGATACCTCATATTTTTTCACAAAGGTCTCACTTTATATATATATATATATATATATATATATATATATATATATTGATCTTCTTCAATTTTAAATACAAATATTCAACATCTTTTTTCTTGACAATTTCTAATCTTGTTCATCCATCCATCCAAGTGAAATCTTGATTAATGATGGTCTTTGATGATGCCAAGTTTCCATTGTGCCACTTGAATATCCATAATTTGTCTATTGGCTCTATGCTTCTATTGCTCTACTCTGATATTTCAAACGGTTGGTCCTGTTGTTCCCTAATGTTGTTGTACCCCTTTGAAATCCAAAAATATTATATTTTTTCTGACAAACTTTGCCATACTTGATGCCTTTCTAACTCCATGTAGATCTAAAATATTGATGCCTTAAGCCATACCTCCAAGAGTTTTGCCACTCAGAATGGTGCTAGTGTCGATATGCTGCAACCTTAACCTGACATTTTGTTTCCTTTGATTCTTCAACAATTTGTTTTTATTTTAAATTATTCTTCACAATCTTCTCTCTTATACCTTTATTTTGGTGCATCCTTGTGCACTTTTGCCATGACTTCCTTGGAATTTGCTATTCTTCTTCTATGGTCTCTATTGTTGTTGCTACTATAAATTAAATTTTTTAGTTTTCTAATGGTTCTTCAACTTGTAATTTGCAAAGGATTAGGGCAATTTTTTTTTTGAAAAATTTCTCATCTATTAGGAGCCATATATTTGCGAAGGGTTGTCCGATTTAGTCGATTCTTCAACCACTTTGTACAAAATTTTAAGAACTTTAAAATGAGTGGACATATGAATGAATCTTAGCAATATTAAGGGAGATACAACCTTGTGAAGTCATCCATCTAGAACAAGGGCAGTGACAATATTTAAAGTCATGAAAAATGAAATTACAAATATTTGTCAACTAGGGGAGCAATGAAGGGCTAGGAATTCAGTGGGACAAGACATTTTGTCTGGGCATATAATTTTTCAGCTAAGTTTATTTTTTCCTTATTTATCTTAAATTTTTTTCTTGCAAATTATTATAATTTTTTTATCAATTATTATATTCGCTATAGGATATTTTGGTAAATTTTAGTAGCTTTTGAGTTTTAGTTTTATTACCATGGGCCCATTTATAGATAAATACTTAGAATGATCTCTAGTAGTAGAGTTTAGTAAGAAAAATATAGAGGATCTAACCTTGCTGCTCAAATATAGGACCATTTTTGGTAAATTTAATGGGTATTGGCCAGGGGCTTCGACATTGAGAAAATGGATTGATAGGAGTTGGAAGTCTCCAGCAATGATTCTTACCAAAGGTTTCTTCATATCCATTTTTTGTTCTAGGGAAGAAAGAGATAGAATCCTAAAAGGGGGTCCTTGGTTTATGGGAAGAGCAAGACTCTTCCTTACCCGTTGGTATGAAGGCTTTTCACTTGAAAATGTAAATCTATCCCTAGTACCAATTTGGGTTAGGATGTATGGGTTACCCATTGAGTTTTGGGAAATGGATACCTTCAAGAAGATAGGAAACACTCAGGGAAAATTCCTTGAAATTTTAGAAACTATGAAAGATGGATACTTGGGTATTTATGCTCAGATATTGATCATGATTGATATAAGTAAACCTTTACTAGAATTAATCATTTGTAAGTATGGGGATAAGATGTGGATCCAAATAATAGATTATGAAAACATATATTTTATATGTAGAATATGTTATGAGGTAGGGCATATTGAGATATCATGCCCTAAGAAGAGTCTAGTAGAATAATAAGTAGAAAACCATAAGAGAAACTTACAAATGGATATGGATGAGGATGGTTTTCAACTTACAAAAAATAGAAATAGAAAAATGAGAACATATAAATAGTGGAGACTAGTAAGTAAGGATATTGGAAGAAATACCAACTCTTTTGATATTTAGCCTATGAAGAAAAAATAGATCAAAGCTTAGAGGACATAGTACAACAGGTTCAACATATTAACAAGGAACCATCTATTCAGTATGATCTTGATTTAGGGACGAACATTCTCGATGAACCTAAGAAATGTGTCAAATTAGATTTTCAAGAATCTCTTGAAGTACCATGTACCATTCAAGAGAAAAAATTTGGTAAAGAAAATACAATATTAGATGTTAATACATCAACCATTAATAAGGAAATACCAAAAATAACTCACCTTTTGGGTTGATTTTGTAATGTTTTGAGAATGACAATAATCAACTCCTATTTCACCTTATTTCTCCTATGAACTATGCACTTATCAATTTGAAGTTCTCTATGGTTGGATTTCTTTTATCCCTTTAATGTGACTATGAGACAAGAATGATCAACAAATTCCAACTCAATAAGTAAATAATGAACTTCCTTTTATAGCCCTTAATATCCAATAGTTTAATATTTCTAAATTCCAATAATCTATGTTTGATATAGTATACCTTATATCTCCCTAATTTTGGAATTTTAGAAAATAATGCTATTTGCAATAATAATAATTTATTTCCAAGTAGAAAACCTTATACCTCCTATGATATTAATTACAAATATTGTATTTCGGCTAGAGTAATAATACTATTTAAGGATAAGACTATTAACTCCTTGATTTGCTCTCAAATATATTAAGGTTGATTTTGCAAGTCACTTTAAATGCAAAAGATAATGATAATTTCAACATTATATTATCCCTTATTACTCCTTATGAAAGCAAATTAATCAACCTATATAAAATAATACCTTAGTAAGGTTGATGAGCGCTAAAAATCCTTGAAATATGTTGTATCCTCTTGCTGGTTTATGACAAGCTAGTGGACATCCTCTTATGACAATCTTAAATGCACCTTTAACTCCTTGACTTCAAGCTTTGAATACACTCTCACTTAATGTAAACTTAGAATGCGCTTCAACTCTCTCCAAGAGCACTCCTTTTTATGGTGGCTACAGATGCACTACCACCTTATTAATGGGTGTGCCAAGTGGCATGAGACGTTACCAAGATTCTTTAGTCTCCTCCTTGAGTAGTGCTTGTCTTTGAGGAGCATTAGACCACATGGTGCAGGATGAATTCCTTCTTGTTGAGCATTGAAAATTCTTGGATGTTAGGGAAATGATGGAAGGTGTTACTTGGTTGAGCACTCTTCCTCCTTGAGCGTGGGTGTTAGGGTTTGAAGATTCTCTTACACCTTTGTGTCAAGTGGCATAATATTCTCTCCTTGTCAAGACAAGTATTTGAGCCTTCTTTGAATGCACTCTTACCTTCAACGTACTAATATATTAAGGCTTCTCAATGTATTCTTGCCAACTATTGCAAGCTTTCTTTTGTCTCCTTTCTGACAGTAAATTATGAGATGGCTCCTCATTTTCTCCAGTGAAGATGGATGATGTATTCAACAAGGTTGGCTCCAGCTATGAAGATTTTCAAGCATTGTAATGGTGCTCCCTCTTGGCTGGTGATTCTTCCACATTGGAGATTTAGTAAGACACTCCTTGTTATACGCAGGATGTGTTGCGTTGTCCTTTGTATTGTCCATCTTGCAATGAGTGCTATTTTCTAACATAGGATTGTTATTGTTGCTTGTTGTGTAGACATTGAGTTGGTGTCTTGATACACCTTAGTAATGCGGATATTAAGCTCTCTAGGAATGAATCTATTCCCAAGCACCTTGAGTGTTCTTTCACCTTGCTAGTGGTGGATGTTGAGCCCATTTGGAATGGATCTCTATTCTTATCTAATTTTGCTCCTCAAACTTCAGTGATGGGGCCACTTGGACACTGTATCTTGCTGCTTGTAATAGTATCTTTAAGACACTCTTTCTTTCTCCTATTTTTTTGTAACTAAAAGGATAAATCCGGTGCCAATATAATGCAAAATCCTTTGCAATAGATTAGGATAAAATATTATAAAGTTATATGTCTCCTATTGAATGTCAACACTCTGCTCTTATTCCTTGAGAGCAAGATGTAATGTATTATTGACTTCTTTGCTAGAAAAGACTAACCTCTAACTCTTTACTTGGATAAATTTAGCACCAATGAATCCAATCTCTTAACCATGCAACTAATTTTAGAGGTTTAACTTTGCACTAATGTTCACTTTAACTAAAAATCCTTAGTGAACTTTGAATAACTAATATAGTGCAATAATAGTTTCTCCTTATTACTCTTGTAAATGAACCTTAAATCATGCACTAGTAATATCTGCAACTTAATGTAGTCTTCTTTGTTTCAACTAAACAATAGGAAGATGATATTTTTCTTTCTGTCAAAATATATCCAACTCCTATTTAATGTGTAGGTAATAACCTTAAAAGAAACTCTCTTCTGCACTCTACAGGTCTGTAATCTCTAGTAATGGAACCTTTTCATCAGGACTCCAAATATTTGATTTTTTGTTTTGTAATGTACACCTCCGATCTGATGAACAGATTGCACACTGGTCTGATCTGTTTTATTTCAGTTTGCTTTCTGATCTGATTTTTTTTATTTTTGAGGGTTTAATGCTGGTTTTGCTCGTGTTTCATATTGAGGGTTTATAAAGATAAATGGACTGAAAATAGAATGTAAAAACACAACAAATCAAATAATACTGACAAAAACTGATTTTTTATTTATTCTGACCTGAAATCAGCAAATTACAAAATTCGTCCGTGGCTCTGGGTGTGCCCGGATGATAAGCTGAAACAGTGAATCACTGATATCTTCACCGTCTGGTGTCCGAATCACGTGTCGTCTGATGCTAACTGCTCCTGGAGGCTAGGCGCACCTTTTCCAACTGATAAACTATAGGTTGAAACCCCCAACAATTTTGGCATGCTTCCCAATGCACTTGTACGACCTGATCTGCAAATCACTGAAACCCTTCAGATCTGTGAAATCTGACTCCTGCCCAGGTGGAATATGGCCAAAATACGAAGACCCAGATGCTCCGTTTCTCGACCCAAAAAACTTCAATTTTCGGCAAACCCTTGTCTGCCCCGTGAATGCTCAGATGAACTCTCTGATGCGAAAGCTCCAATCCCGATCAGCTAGAGGTGATCTCTCACACCTGAAACTGACAAATTCCTACTGAGATAGCTCCCAACAAGCCCTGTGATCTTCTGGTGAAAATCCCTACGAAAAGCTCCACAAAAAAACAATATCTTCCATCTCCTCAAATGAGGCCCAACTCCAAAATATAAAGGTGCAATTAGGGTTTGGGTGCCCTAATTAGGGTTGCACATACTTATTTTATTTTTATTTTTAATATCTTTAATTTATGTCCCTTTACATCATAAAGAGGGCCACGTCCCCCCCTTTGGCCTAGGCATACCACTTTAAGTTGTTTTTTAAGTTATAACTTAACGTTATAACATTATATTATAAAGTGGCCCCTTTCACATCCATAAAGTGATTTCATAATATAAAGTCATTAAATAATAAATCACTTTAATGGAATATAACTTCACCCATTAAAATACTGGACCTCTGCTCCTCAAAGCAACAATCCGTGAATGGTTTCGGATACCCATTTCGTCGAAGAATAATATTGTGTTGAAGTCGTCATCCGAAACCCTAAAAATGGACACTGCTAAAAATAGCAAGTCCAATCAAATGATCTCCAAATAAGCCCAAACGATCGGTAAACATGAGCTCTCTGTAAGCTGATGAAGATAATAACCTCTCCAGATGGCTCCCCAACAACTGACTTAGCCTACGGGAGCTCGTGTATAGGCTAATCTCCCTGGTACACTGACTGCCTAGAAGAGGGGACATTACAGTCCGCCCTTCCCAAATATTGCTTGTCCTCAAGCAATGCCCAAACATAACCCAGTCAGTGGTCTGCATCCCAGATGAGGCCGCATAGAATACCTGGATCCCATAACAACCTCAGAAAGTACCCATCGAGCTGACGTTGCACCACACTACTCCACACTGCTCCTCTAACAAGATGGAATTGCAGAAGTCCCAACTGCAATAGCTTGATGTAATCTCTCTCGAGTTTGGCACCAACATGCCTGACTAAACTGGATCGAAATATCTCATACCACAACATAACCAAGAGATCAACATCACGTGCCACTACCAAACCAACACTAGGAGCGCCTCCATAACCATCACCTACCCAACTCAGCTCAACACACGTACTCCAGAAGTGACCTGGATGATCCCATGCCACCCAATCAACTGTAGAAGACCAAACACCCTCAGGGAAGATGTCATCCATCATCAAACTCAGCCAAGTTGGGTGTAAACTAATCTGTATGACATCCGAAGAATCATCCACATCCCACTCCTGCAACTCAACAAGAAACTCAACCTCATAGACTAAACTGGTATGCCCATAAAGTCTGAGCTCTACCCCAGGTGACATCTTCGGCACGAGTGACTCAATCCAGTCCACTCCTGCACTCCCACTGATCATAATAGAACTGAGCCCCTGAGAAAACATTATGCTCAATACAGAAGCAGGATACTCAGTGAATCTCATCGGATAATGCCAACCCAAATGGTGACCAATCTCTGCTATGCAACCGGTAGGGTCAGAGATAGCAAGGGTAGAACTATAACTGGCCACCCAAAAAATGTATCGACCATAAGAAACTGAATAATCCATAGTGATACTCTGACTCCCTGAGTCAAATAGGACATCCCATGAGTACCAGTGCTCCCCAAACATCAACAAGTCCACCAGTCTCCAAGCTAGGCTCAATACCTCTCTCCAATCCACTTGTATAAGCACAAATGGATAAATGTCATGGCTGCTCAAGGAGTGAACGACAACATACCACTCCAACCCGTAATCAACCCTCACCCAAAACATGGTCCTACCATCATCCTCGAAGCTCATAGATACAAGCATACGATCTTGGGTGAGTGAACTCAACTCCAAAGTGGCCCTATCACCCTGAAACTGCACCCGACCACAAATGGTCTGAACGTCAACTAGATAGAAGTCAAGAATGCATGTCCGTATAACACACGACCACTCCACCTCAGCCTCTTTTGAGCCACCCAATGTCTCCTCTCCCTGCGATGTATCCACAAGGCCAAACTCATAGTCATCATGCTCAATCTGAGGGTAGCATGAATCTCTAGGCCCCAACAAAGAGTCCTCATGGAGTTCCTCAATGCCCTCCACCAACTGCTGAATCTCTATGCATCTCACCTCTGCTACCTACCCCCTATCTATGGCTACCTCTGAAGACTGATTCTCAGCTTGGAACAATGAATAGTGAGCCAAACTAAGATCCAAACATAGTCTATCCACCTCGTCCTCTTTCTCATGGAAAGCGTCCAAGGTGACATCTGCAGCTTTGATAGTTGTATCCCTGTCATGTATTACCTGCAAGTACGCTGATTTGATTTCCTCTAGTGTACCTTTGATGTGTTTCAAATCAGCGAGGGAAACCACCTGTTCATATTGGTTCCTAGGGGCCTTATGAATGATGTCCTCGAGCATCCTCTTAGTGTCATTAGTGGTGGACAACACGTGCACTTCATCTTCAACAGACACTGTGAGTTGGTTCTTCCAATTCTTATCCAAATTATCATGGTCATAAATATTATGTTGACTGCTACTACAATTCAGACAAAAATCAGAACTAACCTCATGAATTTCAGTAGTGTCTTCCAAGATTTTCCAAGCTTCATGTGCCTCCCTGTGTCCATCCTCATCAAACTCATCATTCACACAATCTGAAGATGAACTACAATCAGTGTTAGACCCATCATTCATCAAGTCTTCTTGGTTGTCCTGATGAGGTGAACCATCATGATAATCTGATCTATGATCAACAACAAACTCAACTATGTTATGATTGGAAAAATCAAGTATAGGCTCATCGAAAAAGGTTGCTATGAAACCTGTAACATCACCATCATGTGCATTATGCCTGTCTGATCCTAACTGCAAATCACTTTGCGGATCACCCAAGAATATGTATCTCTCGGGTGCATACATCATAATGGGTTGGGTTTGAGAATACAACCCGTGTTCACCTGTACTACCATCACCAAGATGTGATGGGTGAATGTCAGCTGGTGTTGATCTGGTGTCCTCATGAAGTACAATCTCATCATCTGTATGTGCAGCCCTATCTACTGGATCAACCTATGAATTTTCCACACCTACCTCATGTGAATTTTTTGATTCTGGCTCTTCTTCTTCCCAACTCTCCTCGTTGTCCAGGTAGACTCTCAACTTCTTCTTACACCTTCTTACAACAATGTCAACCAATCTATGTGCTGCAGAAGAATAAACCTTGTCCTACCTCCAAACGGCTAATAACAAGGTTAACAAAGGCTACGAAATGGAGTCATATTCATCAATGATTAAGGACATGATGTCCTCCATGTCACAACAAACGAACTCGTCATGTTCCTCACCAATAGAAGATATGAAATAATAACACATACGAAAGATATCACTGTCACAACCCAAGTCAATCAACAGATTACTGGAACGAAGACTGGCCATCAACTCCAAATTCTTTACCTTCTTACCAAACAATGGGCTTCTGATATCACTCAATCCCTGGAAGCTGTCAACAATCGTATGCATAATTTCCTTCATTTTTGTATCCTCATATGGTGCCTCTGGAGCTGTGATCCGTGTGAGTTCACTTAAACAACAAGTAACAACGAGTCTTATCCTGTCATCTGAATGTGTCATCCATTTATCCTGGCTCAAGGTATCCAGTGTAGGAAGTATGGCAACCTGCCACTCCACTGAAGGTTGTTGTTCCACCATGGCCAAACATTCCTCTATTTCATTTAGGATGACAATAGCATCATCATATGACGGTAATAACTGTTCAAATTTTTTACCTACAAACCATAGTTTCCTGTGCCATTCTTTTTCGTCACTGACTAGAGCCATAGTTCAATACCCGAACAAGCTGGCAGGGCTGAACTTGAGCTCTGATACCACTATAATGTACACCCCGATCTGACGAATAGATTGCACACTGGTCTGATCTATTTTATTTCAGTTTGCTTTCTGATCTGATTTTTTATTTCTGAGGGTTTAATGCTGGTTTTGCTCGTGTTTCATATTGAGGGTTTATAAAGATAAATGGACTGAAAATAGAATGTAAAAACACAACAAATCAAATAATACTGACATAAAACTGATTTTTTATTTATTCTGACCTGAAATCAACAAATTACAAAATTCGTCCGTGGCTCTGGGTGTGCCCGGATGATAAGCTGAAATAGTGAATCACTGATATCTTCACCGTCTGGTGTCCGAATCACGTGTCGTCTGATGCTAACTACTCCTGGAGGCTAGGCGCACCTTTTCCAACTGATAAACTATAGGTTGAAACCCCCAATAATTTTGGCATGCTTCCCAATGCACTTGTATGACCTGATCTACAAATCACTGAAACCCTTCAGATCTATGAAATCTGACTCCTGCCTAGGTGGAATATGGCCAAAATACGAAGACCCAGATGCTCCATTTCTCGACCCAAAAAACTTCAATTTTTGGCAAACCCTTGTCTGCCCCGTGAATGCTCAGATGAACTCTCTGATGCGAAAGCTCCAATCCCGATCAGCTAGAGGTGATCTCTCACACCTGAAACTGACAAATTCCTGCTGAGATAGCTCCCAACAAGCCCTGTGATCTTCTGGTGAAAATCCCTGTGAAAAGCTCCACAAAAAAACAATATCTTCCATATCCCAAATGAGGCCCAACTCCAAAATATAAAGGTGCAATTAGGGTTTGGGTGCCCTAATTAGGGTTGCACATACTTATTTTTTTTTATTTTTAATATCTTTAATTTATGTCCCTTTACATCATAAAGAGGGCCACGTCTCCCCCCTTGGCCTAGGCATACCACTTTAAGTTGTTTTTTAAGTTATAACTTAACGTTATAACATTATATTATAAAGTGGCCCCTTTCACATCCATAAAGTGATTTCATAATATAAAGTCATTAAATAATAAATCACTTTAATGGAATATAACTTCACCCATTAAAATACTGGACCTCTGCTCCTCAAAGCAACAATCCGTGAATGGTTTCGGATACCCATTTCATCGAAGAATAATATTGTGCTGAAGTCGTCATCCGAAACCCTAAAAATGGACATTGCTAAAAATAGCAAGTCCAGTCAAATGATCTCCAAATAAGCCCAAACGACCGGTAAACATGAGCTCTTTGTAAGCTGATGAAGATAATAACCTCTCCAGATGGCTCCCCAACAACTGACTTAGCCTATGGGAGCTCGTGTATAGGCTAATCTCCCCGGTACACTGACTGCCTAGAAGAGGGGACATTACACATTTGTTTCTTCTGCTGTTGGATTGATTCTAAAGAAGACATTCTTCTTGGTGCTTTGTAAGAAGCATCCCAACTTTCTTTGAATCTCCTTTCCCTACAACAAAGTATTAGGACTATAATGGAAGAAATTCTAAATCTAGAGATAATCAGTCTTCACTAGTTGATTTGTCAATCTAGTGGAATGACGTTGAGTTATAGTCTTCACGAGTTTTCTATAACCCTGTGGAAAGACTCTAGCCAAATGCAATCTCAAAATTTTTAGAAATGAGATTTTCTACCTACTCTCAGTCTCACTTGTGGCTCTCCCTATTTCCTATCTGATCTATCGTGGCTTAGATACCACTATTAGATTTTGATGGGATAGTAGTACAAGAAATACAACCACAAGATGCAAGATAACTAATCTGAGATAACTATAAACTAATGGCACAATAATATGCAGGAAATAAATGAGATGAACATTTGCAAATAAATCAAAAATATGCCATTAATGAAAGTGACAAAAATAGTACAATGTTATATAATGGAGGACATGAACACTCCATGAACAAATATGAAAGAAATGCATTGTACCATACTACTAAACTATACCACACTCTCTATATTTACTACTACATTAGAAAACACTCATTACGAGGTCTTTATATAGGAAGATAGATTCCTTTACCCTTACTCTACCTTTGACTCTATCCTATGACTCATGTACATGTGGACTACATGCATATTTACATCATTGCACATTGACACTTGTGCATTTATTACAATACTTGAAGTAACTAACTAAATTTACTCTAAAGTAAATTCCTAATCTAGTTATGTACCAAAGGTGGTACATTTACATGATCCAAATGATGTAATATACTCTAACAAAAATGGTGGTAAGTGAATTATGAAAAAAATCATATTTTTAATATGAGCAGATGTGGGAAGACCATCCTCAATTTGTTGATATGATAGCACAAACTTGGAATTCTTCAGGAAATGGTGGGTTGTATACACTTCCAAAACAAATTAAATCAATGACATCTAGATTAAAAGAATGGAACAAGAACACTTTTGGAAACATTTTTGAGAAGAAAGAAGAACTAAAAGATAAACTTTCAAAATTTTAAAAAGGTGATCATAATAATCCAAGATCGGAGGAAAGGGAGTTACTTAGTGAATATCATAATATTTTGAGTAAGGAAGATAAATTTTGGAGATTAAAATCAAGACAAACTTGGTTAAAGAAGGAGATAAAAACACACAGATTTTTTATAAGATGAAAATAGTACATAGATTAGCATCCATAATTAGTAAAATTAAATTAGTAGGAGGGGTTTGGATTGAAGACCAGAGTGAAGTTAGAAAGGAGGCAAGGTATTTTTATCAAAATATTCTAGGATTAGAGCAGTTTGAAGTTCTTAACGATAAACTTCTACAAGAAGTTCCTTCAGTTATAATAGATGAAGGTAATAGAAAATTGATGGAGCCTATCACTATGGAAGAAGTTCATCTAGCTCTTTTCTCTTTTAATAAAGATAAATCTTGAGGTCTGGATGGGATCTCTGTATCTTTCTATCAACATAATTGGGATATAGTGAAGGATTCTTTATTGGTGGTAGTGGAACAATCTAGGGTAAAATAACACATACCTTATAAAATAAATGCAACATATCTTACCTTGATTCCAAAAAAGAAGGATGCATAATTGTTTGATTCATTTTGACCTATAAGCCCATGTAATATGTCATATAAGATTATTTCCAAAGTGATGGTGAATCGATTAATACCATTGTTAGTCAAAAATATTTTAGAAGAACATGGAGGATTTGTGAAAGGGAGACAAGTTTTGGATGGGATCATAGTAGCTCATGAAGTTATGCATGCAACAACTTCAAGAAAAGAGAAAGCTATGATCTTAAAACTTGATATGAGTAAGGCCTATGATAGGGTTAATTGGGATTTTTTTTTTGCAATATTAGAAAAGTTTGGATTTGTTAAGAAATGGGTCAGATGGATTAAAGCTTGTATATTTACAATTTCATATTCAATGTTGGTCAATGGGTTAGTAAAATAATCATTTAAATCCAAGAGAGGCCTTAGATAGGAATATCCTCTATCACCATATTTTTTCATTATTATGGCAAAGGTTTCGGGTAGGAGCTTGAAGAAGGCTTACAAAGTTGGGTTTATAAGTGGACTTAAGGCTAATAATAACATCGACAACATCACCCATCAACAATTTGTAAATGATACAACCCTTTTTAGGAGGACAAGGATAAACAAGGCCAAAGCTTTGAATAACTTATTAAAGGAATACAAAAGAACATCAAGGTAGAAAGTTAATAGGACTAAATCCAAAATTTACTTCCTAAACACCCCAACTAAAATCAAAGCAATGATATGTAGGTTACTTCAAATGGAAAAGGCAAATTTTCTAGAAACTTATCTAGGTATGCCCTTATTTGAGGGGAGAATGAGGTTAGAATTATGGAATCTAGTTATAAGTAAAGTTTAAAATAAACTATCGACTTGGAAAGGTAGATGGTTATCGTTAGTATGAAGAGTGCAACTAGTTAAATGTCTTACAATCTATTCTAACATATTATATGTCCTTGTATACTTTACCAAAATCAATAGAAAAAGTTTAATCTTTATTATGCGGTCATTTTTGTGGTCAGGATTACATGATAAAAATAAATTTCCTTTGATAAAACTAAGGTGGGTCTTGTTTTAATATTTCTTACAGATGCAAATTTAGCTCTTAGGGGAAAAATAATTTGGAAATTGTACAAAGAGAGTAAAAAACAATGGGCAAGGATTCTTCTAAGTAAGTATGTTGAGCCTAATGGCCCAAACTTAATATTTACTGCATTCTCTCTACCAAATGGTTCTACACTATGGAACTATTTACGAAATCAATTGATCTTGTGATTAAAGGTTTAAGATGGGTGGTGGGAACTGGAGAAAAAATTTCTCTTTGTATGGATACTTGGTGTGATAAAAAACCACCTAATCTAGATCCAATTTTGAAACCATGGATGAGATTACTTCAAGATAAATATGGTGATAGGGTTTCAAACATTTTGTACACGGATCAGGAAGGAAGATACAAATGGAAAGATTTTTTTTACAGGTATACAAGATATTGATGGTAGGAGGCAATTGAGTAGAAATATAGGAGCCAAGGATAAGTTGATCTAGGAGTTGAATAGATAGGGAGAATACACAACAATAAGTGGATATAATATAAAGCACCATCAAAATAGGAATATCACAAGAATATGGAGAGATACTTGGGATAGCCCAAGCATGCCTAAATTCAAAATGTTTGTTTGGCTAGTAGGTCATAAAAGAATTTTATCTTGGGTTAACCTTATGAAAAGGGTTTTTCATGGCTCCTCAAAATGTGTTCTTTGTAAAATGGAGGAGGAGAGTATAAATCATCTCTTGGGACTCTGTTCAATAGTATGGAAACTATGGCAATGGATTCTTAATATATTTAGTAAATGCATGGTGATGAATGGAAGAATGGTTAAAGCAATGGTAGAGCACTTTTGAAAGTGACACTTTACAAACAATATGGGATATATCAAAAGATACAATAATTTGGATTGTATGGCTAGAAAATAATAGAAGAATATTTAAAGGAAAGGAAAGTTGTTTAGAGGTAATGAAAATGAAGATTTGTTTAGCCATAGAGGAGTATAAACCAACCCTATCAACTCACCCAATCCCTAATATGGAAGCAGAGAGCCTTGATAGATAGATTCAAGTCATCAAATGGAATTATGATGTTGGGGATAAGAGAAACAAAAAAAAGGCAAAGAATATAGTGGAAACGACTAGATGTGAAGTTGGTCAAATTGATTTTTGATGGAGCATCTAAAGGAAATCCAAGACTAGCAACACAAGGAATAATAATTAGAAATAATAGAGGAGATATTTTGTCTCATTACACTTTCAATAGTGGATTTAAGACAAATAATGAAGTTAAAGCTTGGGCGGCTTTGGAAGGGTTAAAAATATGCAAACAAATGAAATGGAACAAAGTATGGATGGAAGGTGATTCACTCATAGTAATAAATGCTATTTTGAGAAAAGGAAAGGCTCCATGGAACATACAAGAGATAATTGTGGAAATTCAAGACCGTGCTATAGAGTTTGAAGAAATCGGGTTTACACATACATTAAGGGAAGGAAACAAATATGCAGATAGGTTAGCCAATACAGGGGTTTTACTTGAGGATTGTGAAGTTAAATTCTCTTTTCTTTGGTTGGAGGAAGGAGTAAGTTTAGCTGAAGCTGACAAGAAAATGTTGATTACCTGAATCAAATAATGATTAAGATTTACTTTAATATTTTCCATTGGTAATATTTGCTTTATTTTATAATATTAATGTGCTTTCATATAAACTATTTATTACAATTTTTGTGGTTGCACTTGTGCTTGAGGAAGGAAACCAACATTCCAAATTTGGTAAAGCGGGCTATGATAGTGCGATGTTTTGGAAATATTACTCTACTAAGATGCAATGCATAGATAGTAGAGGTGAATTTTTGGTATTGTAAAGTTTGTTGTAGGAAAATGTCAAGAAGGATGCTAAATTCTAGAATATTGTATTCACACAAAAAATTGAAAAAGTTTTAGAAAATGAAAATCAAGAATTCAAACATTTTATGTAAAATGATATAGCAACTCATTTGAGATGAGATTTGAATTTGTTTGTAAACTCTCATGCTCTAAAGAAGAGTTGTGACTTGTCAAGGGTGGGGGACCCAAGTACAACCCCTTGTTATTTAGCAAACAAAAAAGGGTTCTTCAACTTGTTCCCTCGCCATAATTACCTCTTGCTTCTCCTTGGATCCTTGCTTCTTAAGGTTTTACTTTACCATGAATTTGCACATTATCATTTGCATTTTTTCCATCTATTATATTTTCTTTATTCATTTCTTTCAGTTCTTTCTAAAACCTTTTTATTTCTTCTTAGTATCCTTTGATGGTGACCTTCAAACCAACTATCTTTTTATCTGGGTCCCACCGACTCAAGAAAAATGCTCCATTTCATACCAAGTGTATCTATAGTTCCTTTCCTTAGCAAGATTTGCCCACCAATCATAAGCTTCCTTTTTTAAAAGATAGAAAAGTTTGGAACTCCAATTTTTTTATTAGAATATAGAGATCTAAATTTCATCCACCATTCTCAAGCATCAATGTCATCATTTTTGGTGAAAATTGGTAACTTCGTGATCTCAACAAAAAACATTTCAAAAGCATCTAAGGTTTTGGAAAAAAAAACTACGGTTTTTCAATTTTTTTTCAAAACTTCTCTAACCCTTTCTATCAGATAGAACAATTTAAATGTAAAATAATTGTCATAAAAACTGAATGCGGTCATCCATTATGGCTTTGCATTAATCCATTACGAAGTTTCTCCTCCAAAGGGTTTAACACTATTGTGCAGACTGTTGTTGTTATTGCGAAGAAGCATGGACGAATTCGATGGCGATGCGATTCTTCTCGACGATGGTGACAATGCTGAAAAAATAAATTTTCGGTAAACAAGATATTGTAGTTGAAACTCAAAATGCTTGTATTTATTGATAATCTTCAATTTACTTCTCTTTGCTGGTAATATTGTCAATAATCTCCTCTTGCCTCTAATCTTCTCTTACTGATAATCTTCTTTTCTGCCTTCATGCCCTCCCACCCTTTACACCCTCCTTTAACTAGAATCTTGTTAATGACAATTTTTTTTTTAAACTGTAAACCCTAAAATATTTACAATAATCTATTGTAAATCTAAAATAATATTAATAAAGATCATAGATTTTATAATATTTATTGATTTTTTTAAAGTATATTATATTTAGTTATTAAAAGTTTTTATAATATACATTAAATTTATAATTAAAAAATAAAAAATAAAATGTGTGCATATAATTTAATTTATAGCTCTTCAATTTATTTTTTTCAATGAGTTTACACAGGTTTTTACAAGGGTTCTTGATTCCCTCGTACTAAGTGGGGTTTGAATCTTGGACCTCCCAAAGAAAGGCCAAAGCCCTTACCACTACAACAAGCTTGCAACTCTAATCCTACTATTTATTAAAAATAATCTATTTTTTATAATTAATTATTTTTATAAAACTAATAACTAATAATAACACAAGGTAACAAGTGTTAGTTCAAAGTCTATGAAGTAGTTATATATTGCAAATAAAGTACACTATCTTTGATAGACAATCCAAAATATAAATGAAAAATATATTATTTATTTTAAATTTATTTTTTTAATGGGTTATATGGGATTGAAACAGACCCGTATTACATCATCACCATATACTGGTATCACAACAAAAATTTGATATTATCTATGTAGCTTTTAGCAAGGTTCGATCGAACCTGGAACTCTTCCTGTAATGTTGAAGAATTTAACCGGTTGAACTAATACCACTTATAAAGATTTTAATAAGTAAATTTATTATAATTTTTGAAATTTATATTTATATTAGTTAATAAAATTTATAGTTAATATTTTATGAACCTTATTTAAATTATTTTTTATAAAATAATATAAATGTCCATGTATATGAAATGGTATGAACTCAATCAATTAAATTTTTAGACTTTTATGGAAGGAGACCTAGATTTAAATTCTTTAACTTTTGTGGAAGTAGACCTTAGTTTGAATCTTTTATTTTATAGTTGTCAAGTTGGCACAATAATACTAAGTGGGAATGCTACATGTGTAAAGACACTTTCATTAAAGATTTATATCTTCTATAATGAGGTAGGTGTTAAAAACTACTCTACTTTGACAAATTCTCCGGTGGAACTTAAGTCAGATCACAACCCAATTGTTACGAAACTTTGAATGCATGGAGACAAACCAAGGGAAAAACACTTGCAAGGCAATCAAAATAAATATCCTCACAAAGGAAACAGAAGAAAATCGACAGAATTTTAGAGCAGTATTAAATAACAAGTTACAAGAAAAGGAAGAACTACCTCATAGTAGCAGAGAATATAGTAAGTGAATGGTTAATGCACGTTAACCAAGAAGCTCTAAACAAATGCAAGAGAGCTAAACCTAAAAAGAAAGAAAAGAATAGCTTCCCAACCAACCCATGGTTCGATGAAGATTGCAAAAAAGCACGAAGATTACTAAAGGAACCAACGGGTAAAACAAGAGCAAACAGAAAAGCATATGAGAAAATGGTAAGGGCAAAAAAAAAAGAATACACTAGAACAAGGAGGAAAGAATTGATTTACTTAGAGAAGCATGAACCAAAGAAATTTTGGAAGGAACTAAGCGTGAAAAGGATGCAAACTAAAAATAACATAACAATTAATCAGTGGTTGGAGTATTCAAAATAATTGTATCAACATAGTAACCAGCAGGAGACACCCCCTACTATCATTGTCAAGAAAAACCTTTTCACAAATGAAGACATTATTCAAGGGATAAAAAATTTAGCAACTGGTAAAGCCCGTGACATAGACAATCTTCAGGCAGAGCATATAAAATGAGGGGTAGATATTCGCACTGCAGATCAAATAAATTTTCAATGAGGTCATACAAAATGGCTTCCCCTACTGAGTGGACAACTAGCTTGACCATTCCTTTGTTTAAAAGTGGAGATGTAAATAATCCCTCAAACTATCGAACTATCATAATCAACCCTCTCTTTGCAAAGTTGTTTGGGAGTATGATAGAGTCTTTGGATCAACATATCGGTAGAAGAAAAGGGAAAGAGAGCAAAGAGGCAAGCAGGTTCTAGGTCCAAGCACTCAACTATTGATCATTGTATCACGCTCAGACACATAGTGGAAAAAATATGGGACAAAAAAGATGAGGCTTTTTGTTGTTTTGTAGACTTCAAAAAGGCATTTGACATAGTGCCAAGGAAATAAATATAGAGCAGAATGGAAGAACTAGAGGTTCCAATTCACTACAGGGCAGCAGTTCATAGACTATATGAGCATGTAAAGGCTAGAATCATAACACGGGAAGGGTTATCTGAATGTTTTGGTAGTAACATAGGTGTCAAACAAGGTTGTCCTCTATCTTCGACCTTATTTGGGTTGTACATTGACAAGTTAGAAGAATAGATAAACAAATTTGAGGGTGAGGGTTTGCACTTAGCCAAATATGTGGTAAAACTCCTCATGTATGCAGACGATGTAATTCTTGTGGCCAAAACAACCAAAGATCTAGAAGATAACCTTCGAGCCCTAGAACTCTTTTTTAAGGAAGTTGGGATGTAGGCGAACGTGAGCAAAACAAAAATTATGATTTTTTCAGCAAAAAAGAAGAAGCAACAACTCAAATTTCAGTTTGTTGGAGAACTGCTTATGGTAGTAGTAGAATACAAATACCTGGGCATAAAATTTCATGATAAACTTAATTGGAATACATGTAGGATGAAAAGAACTCAAAGTGGTTGGAGAGCACTATATGCACTTCATTAACAGGTGTAGGAATACCGAGTTGTGGGACTAGAAGATCACCAAGGTCTTATTTGGCCTACTTGTTACACCGATTTTTTTGTATGGTTGCGAGGTGTGGAATAGTGGCACGACAAATGCAAAATGGAGGCAAATAGAAAGGATTTAAAATATCTAATCACCAATTTTCTCAAAATTAAGGCCACGACCCCTTATGAAATTATTTTAGCTGAAACTGGAATGTTCCCTTTAGAAGCAATTGCTATGACCAAGTTGTTATGTTACTTAAAAAAACAAAAAACATGAAAAATGATAGATGGCCTAGGGCAACTAGGGATGAAGAGTTGCATAAGCTGAAGAATACATGGATGAAACAAAATAAAAAAATGGATGAAACGTTGGGAATTTAACATAAATGAATGCCCAAATGTCAACAGAGACATAAAAATATGTGAATGAAAAGTTTAGAAGTGGAATGTGGAAAAATGCAAGCAGGAAAAGACAATATTATATTGCAAAGTTTAACCCAACGTATGACCACAAGGAAAAAACGTATATAGACACTGAAATGGAAGGAAAAAATCCTCATTGCTCAGATAAGAACTAGCTCTCATAGGCTTAGATGTGAAACAGGGAGATGGACAACACCCAAAGAACAATGGGAAAAAAGGATATGTACTTTATGCAACACAAAGGCAATAGAGACAAAGGAAGACTTCATTTATAAATGCCCGAGTTTTTCAGATATATGTGGCAAATACAAAGAAACACTTGGAAATGGGTCTATCACAAAGTTATTTGAAGACAATAAAATAAAAAAAAGTTAGAGAATTTCTAACCCAATCAACAGGATTAAAGATCATATGATATGATTTGAGTAGTTGTACATCCATATTTGAAGTCCCATAGACCATATTTGGGTTTCGCGGACGTAATTAAAATATTTCATTTCATTTCACAGGTGGTGAAGGAATGATAAGTAAGGTGTTTATAACAAAAGTCACATATTCAAATCCCTTAACAATATTTCTCATGATGTCCTTGTGGACATCGTAGTGGTTTGGCTTTGGGTTCTCATTCAAGAAACCCAAGTTCAAACTAGAGTAGAGCATGTGTGAGTGTATATACAACCCCTAAAAAAAATATTCTACTCACGATTTCAAAAATTTTCAACATTAAGTACTTATATATTATGAGTAAAGTAAGTGATATTTGAAACACAATCCAAAAGTAAAGTAAGTGATCTTTGAAACACAATCCAAAATGCACAAGACATTTTTTTTTTCAACTATAATTTTATTTATTAAAAAATAAATTTATTTTATTATTGTTGGAAAAAACCATTATACTGGTTAGCAAATAATAATTTTATAAGCAACATCAAGTGACATTAGCTCAACCTCCTGGATCCCTCAACATTTTGAGGAGGAGAACTAGGTTCCAATCTTGCCAAACATACATGGATAATATCCAAGCTTTGTTCTAATACGACTATGTGACAATAATGTAATATGGGTGGGACGCATTTCAATCCCTTATAATCCTTTAAAAAACTAATAATTTTATAAGCAACAAAAAAAAAATAGCTTTGTTCTAATAACACTATGTGGTGATGATGTAATGCGGGTGGGGCAGTTTCAATTCCATATAATCCATTAAAAAAAGTATATGCACACTCTTAGATAGTTAATAACTGTCCATGAAAAAGTTTCACGTAAAACATGCTTCCGATTATTAATTGATTTTATAACATCTACCAAAATTGTGGAGATTCATTTTTGGTAGATTGCTCCTAATCATCACATTCTATCTAGGACATGTTTCAACTTTAAATAAAAGATAAATCATCTTGGAAGCCAAACCTACCACAATCAATCAGAAGCATTGTGAATTTGGTCGTAAAAATGACCAACTCAAAAAAATAGTATAGAAAGCATTTACTCAACGCCAAGAGCATTGACCAATGCACAAACAATTCCTACAAACAAACAAGTCATTAATTATCCAAGCCCATTAATTGTTTTTACTTCATACCTTATAACTCAAAAAAATTTATTATATATTTAATGATTTATATTTATATTAAATAATAATATTTTATAAAATTTATAGTTAATATAATCCATTAAAAAAAGAGTATATGCACACCCTTAGATAATTAATAATTGTCCATGAAAAAAGTAAAGGTAAGACATGCCTCCAATTATTAATTGATTTTATAACATCTACCAAAATTGTGGAAGCTCATTTTTGGTAGATTGCTCCTAGTCATCACATTCTGCCTACAACATGTGTTTCAACCTTAAAAAATAAATCATCTTGGTGATCAAACCTACCACAATCAATCACAAACATTGTGGATTTAGTGGTAGAAATGACCAATGTAAAAAAAAAAGTATAGAAAGCATTTCCTCAATGCGAAGAGCATTGGCCAATGCACAAACAATTCCTACAAACAAGCCAGTCATTAATTGTCCAAGACCACTAATTGTTTTTACTTTATACCTTATAACTCAAAAAATTTATTATATTTATAATGATTTATATTTATATTAATTAATAATATTTTATAAAATTTATAGTTAATATTTTATGATCTTTTTTTATATTAAATTTTATAATATAATATAAATATACATGCACCATGAAATGACATGAACTCAATCAATTAAATTCTTTGACTTGTACGAAGAATCTTAAATTTGAATTTTTGAGGTTGTTAAGATTTTACTATATAAGGATGCAAGTGGAGGCATTTTCATTAAAGATTTATATGGTCCATTTGTTAGGTGTTAAAACTACTTTACTTTAAATTTATAGACCACAAGTTTTGAAAAAATGATAAGGTAGGTGTTTATAGCAAAAGTAAAAGATTTAAGTCCCTTACACTTATACCCCAATGGTTTGGCTTTGTTCAAACCAAGTGGTATGTGTAAGTGAATATACTACAATTTTAAGTTTCCTTAACATAATAAATACTTAATAATAAAAATTCCAAAAAGTTTAGGGGTTTGACAAGAAAAGCATTGTGTTTAGGGTTTTGGTTTTTTTTTCTGTGAGAGGTATAAGGTTCAAACCAAGACTTACCAAAAGGAATAAGTTAGATGGTAGCGGTTGAGTATTTATGGATTGTTGACTACCATTGATGCTCTGAAAGGTTGATGTCAGAATCTGTTGACTTTGTCAAACTTTAAGGTGCACTGTACCTAGAGTTCATTTCCGACTAGAGACTTGGCATGGGGTAGCCATTTGGTGAAAATATCTGTTGGTTGGTCCATGGCATATCGGCTGAGCTGAGCTGACAAGCAGTGCCCAAGGCAAAACTACCTTATCTTCGGTCCTTCCGTACTCGCATAAAATACAAAACATGTTGCGATCCGACTCCATGATTTGGGGCTTGGTTAGAAACCCTTTGCCCCTTCCGTTAATTGTGCTTTTCGCCTCTTTTACCCCCCATTTAATGGCGAAGTTACATTTCTTCGGTAACTTGACGCCTAGCTTTTTACCATAGGGCAACGTGCAAGCCCAAAGGCGTAGAGTTATAGCTAGAGATTACTTATATTCTCACGCTCATTCGCACCCAAACTCAACCATACAAAGGTAGCGAGACCCCAAGTAGGGCGAAACAGGCTGTTCTTTTCTTTTCATTCAAAACGCGGTTTGGTTTGCTTGGAGCGCTCGGTGGAACGGCAGTACAGCGGTCGTGACTTCGGACGCCTCGGACAATAGCGAGGAGGGAAGAAACGAAGTACTTCTGAGGAGAAGAGAAAGGAGGAGGAGGAGGAGAGAGAGCGTATGTATGCAAAGCACATGCCTATGCCTGCTCGAAAGAAGCTCGTCGTCGATATCGTGGATGTGGACGTCGCCCCGTTGAACCGAATGACAGCACCGGCGTTCGCCGCCGCCGACGCCACGCAATTGAGTGTGAGCGGCCGGCGGCGGAAGGGGGCGGGCGCGATGAAGAAGAGCAGGAATGAAGCCCTGGGGACGCGTATCCAGCTCCGTTGCACCGCAATTCAGAAGTTCCTGCTCGACCACACCCAAGGCTCGGAGAAACGCATCCGCGAAACCTTCGGCGACAATCCCGACACCAGCAAGGCGCTCAGGATGTACAATTTCTTCTTAAACACCGTTATTCTTTCAATTTCCGTTAAATATATATTTTTTGTTTTCGCTTTCTTCGCCGTTAGGGTTTGTGGAGCCCGTCTGTGGAGCATCTTTTTCACGGCGGCGCTCTGTGTGTGCGTGTTTTGCAGGCTGGTGAAGCAGCACAGGGTAAAGCGGTTCGGCAGCGGAGGGAAGTCCGATCCGTTTGTTTATATGGTCAGAATTAGTGGATTTTTGTATCGTCGAGTTTTTTTTTTTTGGCCGGAATTTAGTCTTCTTTCCTTTGAGCATAACGGCCGGCGCTTGTTTCCTTGCGGCCGTTTTTTTTGTTTGAGAGTTTTTATTTTTTTATGTTTTGAGGGTTTCGTGTGAGGTTTGTTTGAATAGGGTGCTAATTGTGTGGATTAGCGCTGCAGGCACTGATTCCGCCGGGCATGAGCGAGCTGGAACGGCTGGAGGAGGCAAATGCGGTCGGTATGATATGATCCGCCCGCGAGGAAGCGGGAGATGCCTAAGGCAAGGAGAAAAACTGTCGTCATCTTTTGTAAGTTTTCGGAATTCAGGATTACTTGGGGGGAATATTGAAAATTTTCAGAATTTTCAGTTTGTTGACACGTTGTTGTGAAGATTATGAAGAAAACACGGCGATTTGGTACTGTCGGAAAGCTGCTTGTTTGTATTGCCAAGTTTAAATAAAGAATTTTTGTTTAATTAACCCTAATTAGAGGGTTTCCTCCTTTGACCAACTATCCGTATATTTTGTAGTTTAAGAAACTAAAAAAGGCCGTGTTTTTGGAAAATGATGTGTACCTTTGGGGAATTGTTCTTTCCGTCTTCCAGAGAAATCATGGAAGCAAGCAATTTCTTTTCTTGCACGTAAAATACTCTCCTCCGGCATGTATTGATCTGTATATGTGAAGTTTATTTTTATTTTTATTGCGTGTGCTAAATCTCCCTTTGAATATTTTATTATTTTTGGCTCTGAGTTAAAGAAACAATATCCTTTTCCACAATTACACAGCACACAGAATAAAGAAGCAACCATTGTGAAGGATTATAGCCTTTAGCCAGATAGCACATTAAGGGTTTCATGCCTATATGCAGAGCATTTTATGAGCTGAAATCTTAGCTTCCCAGTATCAGGTGAGTTACATGAAATATTAAGGACTGTAGATGAAGCTTTTCTTTTGAATAGTGAGGAACAGGGGTTTCAAATGAAATGTCTCCTAGTCGCGTGAATCCCAGATCGATTATATGCAGGGGATCACGGATGAAATAAGCCTTAAAACGCCTATTACAGACCCCAATTTTGTACTAGTTAGGGATAGATCTAAAAGAGCAGGACTTATACTGGAGTCAGAGGAATGTCAAAATAGATTAGACTATCGCCAAAATTAGGGATTCAAATGCCTATAATCCTTCAACTATAGAACACGAGTGGTCCATGCTTTTGATTTCATGATTTCGGAGAGCTTTTAGTAAGAAGCACGCATGATTAATGACTTATAATATTAGTATTGCTAGAATGAAACTGCTCTAGGAATAGCACAACATGGAATTTCTCTATCATCCATTGCCATAAGTCTTGACAACGAACGTGCAAAGCTCAAGGCTTTTATAGATACGTGAATTTGTAAGTTTGTTTACTGTATATATTAAAACCTCGAGTAAAAAATATTGCCATCTATTTTCGTTTTATTATTTACAGCTTGCCAATAGCAGAATTAATGGTAATGGTAACCTGCTTGTCAAACGATCAGCTATTAGCATTTTCAGAAGCTCTATTAATCGTATGGAAGAACAAATTTGCCTTCTCTCCTCGCGGTTTAGATTCCTTGTGAATGCAACAAATATTCGTCAAGGCTAACATTTGCCTTTTAGTTTGAAAGCTAAGCCCCAACCATTATCTCCCATTCCTTAAACAACAATATTAAGGAAAAATCCAAGTGGGGGTCATGTGGGGACAGGGCTATCCTTATTGAGTTTACATTGGGAGACCCAAGTCCTGGTTGTTAATGTATCTTCAATTAAAAAAATTTCAAATAAAAAAAATCCAAATCGGATCTATCTATTCCGAAGATCCTTTGTGCATAGGCTTATCTCTTTGTGATTCTGGAGCTTCGTCGATATAATATTTAGTTTTTGCAATTAACTACTCACTTCCTAACAGTACTTTAGGAATGAGCATCCGAATCTCTTCGCGTATTGGGCTCTCAGCTTTGCATTCATTTTGAAGATAAAGTTGACTATCTTATAGAAAGCTTTGCATTCATTGCGAAATGCGTGATGGGTAAATAATAGCAGGAGGGAAAGAGCAATATATTTTTTAGTCTATATATACAGCAGTTGGGAAAGAACAATGTATTTATAGTCTCGTTGATGGGACCCAAGTCATAGACGTTTATTAATGAGCAAATATGAAAGAGTGGTAGATGCGATTCATGGAGATATATGCGGTTCAATGGGACCCAAGTCATAGAAGTTTATTAATGAGCAAATATCAAAGATGGGTAGATGAGATTAAAAGTAGCGAGTAATGATAATCTACAGGTAGGAAGAAGCCCAATTTTGTAATTATCTCTCTCCCATTTCTTTATTGATTGACTACAATTTATCTCCATTTCTTTATTGATTGACTACAATTTATCTGATGCGAGCCTTTTTATTATTTGACACAAAATTTATAGATTATTCTTTCAATGATTCTATCTTTATATTTTATTTTTTTTCAATTTGTTATATGATGTTCACACAAAATTTATAGATTATTCTTTCAATAATTTTATCTTTATATTTAATTTTTTTTTCAATTTATTATATGATGTTGAAATAGATGATTTTTTTTTCAATTTATTATATGAAATAGATGTTAAGTAAAGTAGTATGATATTGAAACAGATGTTAAGTGATATTATAATAGTTTGAATATGAAACAGATGTTAAGTGGTATTCCTTCCTATTACAATAATTTGAACATGAAACATTTGTTAAGTAATTTGAATATGAAACATTTGTTAAGTACTATGACACTAGTTTGAATATGAAACAGATGTTAATTGGTATTACAATTGTATGAATCTGGTTTCCCGATTTGATAACTCACTATTAAAATTAAATCACAAAAACGGTGAACTTTTATTAATTTTAATTAATAAATGCGTAGGTGTGAAAAAGAATTTGCATGGTCTCTACTTATAATTAATGGAGAAGGGTCCGACTTTAGCGTATATGCATATGATGCCCTTATGATTAAGTTTCTGGATAGATGGTCTCCTAGTGAATTTTATTTATAAGTTAGTTGTTGAACGCATCCGAGAAAAATAAACACGCACATGAGTATTTACAAGAATGAATGCCTCATCATGTTTTCATAATTGGAATGTGATATTATCATTTTAATTAATAACTTATTAAGCTAGTTATTAGTATTTTTTTAACACAATGAAAAATATTCATACATACTGACCTTGTGCATTTTAACGGTGGTAACAGGAAGATAAGATCTTTTATTGTTTTGATTAACTTTTGAAAAAGTGAGAATGGTCATCATGCTATATATATTCTTATTTTGTTATTAGAAAATAATATTGTTGTTTGGCTATGCATGTTTCAAAGTGTTTAAAAATTGATTTTAAATGATATTATTTAATAAAAAGTTTAGAAGTTTCAAAAAATTGAAAGTTTCAATTTATGCTTTGTCCCATAATTCAATCAAGAAGTCCATTTATTATCAACTTACCAATATACAAAACTTTTATTCTAAATAAATCTTGTGAAACATTTTGTAATTCTATGTGACGTTATTTTGAGTTTGACCTAAACTTACTAATTTCTCTAACCACGGAAAATATAATCTAACTTTACAATCCCTTATTAAAACCTTTCTATTGGCTAGACTATTTGTACATTTGTTCTCTTCTCTTAATGTATGTGTAAACCTATTGTAATCAACTCCTCTATATATCTAAAAACAAAATTATGTGTAAACCTGATTTTTTCGAACTCTATAGTAATGTCTTGTATTTCCATATTGATCTCCTTGTATGTTCTACGAAGCCTTTTGCTTTTCTCAAAATTGCATTTATTACTATTAGTGAATTACCTCCTATCCATACGATGTTGCATTTCATTTGTTTGCATATTATAAACCCTTCCAAAACCGTCAAAGCTTTAACTTCATTATTTTCTTAAATCCACTATTCAAAGCGTAATGACACAAAATCTCTAATTTCTAATTATTCCTCCTCTGGTTAGTCTTGGATTTCCTTTAGATGCTCCATCAAAATTTAATTTTGACCAACTGTACTTTTGGTGGCTTCACTTTATATTCTTCGTCTTCCTTTTGTTTCTTATGTACCCAACATCGTAATTCCATTTGCTGACTTAACTCCATCTATCAAGGCTCTCTGCTTCTAGATTAGGGATTGGGTGACTTGGTAGGTTTGGTTTTCTTATGTACCCAACATCATAATTCCATTTGATGACTTAACTCCATCCTCCATCTATCAAGGCCCTTTGCTTCTAGATAAGGGATAGGGTGACTTGGTAGGTTTGGTTTAGACTCTTGTATGGCTAAACAATTTTTTCTTTTCATTATCTCTAAACTATTTTCCTTTCCTTTAAACATTCTTTTATTTCCTTCAACCATATAGTTCAAAGTATTGTATCTTTTGATATAATCTTAGATTGTCTTTAAACCCTCACTTTTAAAAGTGCTTTGTTATTCTTTTACCATTCTTCAATTCTACCATTCATCAACATATATTTACCAAACATATTAAGAATCCATTGCCATAGTTTTTAGACTTATGTGCGATGTCTCAAGAGATGGTCTATGCTCTCCTTTTTACATAGAACACATTGTGAGGGGTCATGAAAACCCCTTTCCATAAGGTTATGGCCTACTAGTCAAACAAATATTTTGACTCGTATGGTTCTTATTTTATTGTTGCTTTACATTATATCTGCTTCTTCATGTGTATTCTCTTGAGCTATTCAACTCCCAGACGAGCTTATCTTCAACTCTTGGAATAATCATTGTTATCTTTTTGCTCAACTGCCTATTTAGCATCAATGTCTTGTATACTAGTAAAAGAATCTTCTTTCCATTTGTATCTTCAACGCTATCACCATATTTGTTTTGAAGTAATCTCATTCATGGTTTCAAAATTATATCTAGATTGAGTGGTTTTTTATCACACCAAGTATCCATCTAAATAGATTTTTTTCTCTAGTTCCCACCACTCATCTTAGATTTTTAATCACTAAATCAATTGATTTTTTAAAACCATTCCATAGTGTAGAACCATTTGGTAGTGAGAATGTAATAAATATTAAGCTTAGGTCATTGGGCTCAACATATTTACTTAGAAGAATTCTTGCCCATTGTCTTTGACTCTCTTTGTACAATCTCCAAATTGCTTTTCCCCTAAGATCTAAGTTTGTATCTTTAAGAACTCTTAAACTAAGACCTCCATTAGTTCTATGATCACACACCTTGCTCCATTTCACCAAAGGAAATTTCTTTTTACCATGTAATTATGACCACAAAAATGACCGCATAATATAGATTATTATTATTTTTTTCTATCGATTTTGGTATAGTATACAAGGACATATTATATGTTGGAATGGTTTGTAAGACTGATTTAATTAGTTGCACTCTTCTTGCTAATGATAACCATCTACTTTTCCATGCTAGTAGTTTATTTTGAACTTTATTTATAACTGGATTCCACGAATCTATCATTCTCCCCTCAAACAAGGGCATTCCTAGATAAGTTATTGGCAAATTTGGTAACTTGCATATCCTAGTTGGAGTGTTTAGGAAGTAAATTTTGGATTTTGTCTTATTAACTTTGTATCTTGACGCTCTTTCATAATCATTTAATATATTATTTAAAGCTTTGGCCTAGTTTATCCTTGCCCTCCCAAAAAGTGTTGTATCATCTCCAAATTGTTGATGGGTAATGTTGATGTTAATACTAGACTTAAGTCCACTTATTAGCCCATCTTTTTTAGCCTTCTTAAAGTTCCTACCCAATACCTTTGCCATAATAATTAACAAATATGATAATAGAGGATCTCCCTATCTAAGACCTCTCTTGGCTTTAAATGATTCTTTTAATAACTCATTTACCAACATTGAATATGATATTGTAGAGACACAAGCTTTAATCCATTTGATTCATTTCTTGCCAAATCCAAACTTTTCTAATATTGAAAAAAGAAAATCCCATTTAACTCTATCATAGGCTTTACTCATATCAAGTTTTAAGATCATTGATTTCTCTTTTCTTGAAGTTACCGAATGCATAACTCCATGAGCTACTATGATCTTGTTTAAAACCTATCCTCCTTGTTTTTCTAAAATAATTGTCTAACAATGGTTTTAACCGATTTGCCATCACTTTGGAGATCATTTTATATGCCATATTACGTAGGCTTATAAAATGATCTCAAAACAATTCTACATCTTTCTTTTTTGGAATCAGGATAAAATATATTGCATTTATTTGAAAATTTTATTATTCCTTTTAAGCTATATAATTAAAAAAATGATAAGACCAATCCTTTGCAGAATGCATAATACTTTAGCTTTTAATTAATTTTTTTTTTTTGTGGAAAACATCCCATAAGGGATGCCACTTTCGGGTAAATACCCAAGGAGGCGAGGGTATATCTTCTGCCAAAATCGCCTAGGGCTCACACTTGGCCTACCACCTTTGACACACTCAAGGAGCATGTCTACAACAAAAAAAACAAGAACACACAAACACAGACTCAAACAAACACAAAAACACAACCAAACACAACAACAAAAAACATAAAAAACAACAAAAGACAAAAAAACAACAAAACACGAAACACACAGAAAAAACCACAAAAAAACATAACAAAAACAACAAAACGATACAAAGACCCAACAAACAAAAACATAAACAAAAACAACAAACAACAACAAAAAACACAAAAACACACACACCAAAACACAAAAAACACAAACATACAAAAACAACAATAATTAAATAAACACTAACAAACACAAAAACACCCAAAACAAATTAAGCCATTGGAGCTATTGACTATTTAGACAAAACCACTTGCCAATCTCTATTAAGGATAATAATGAAGAAATGCACCAAAACATAAAAGATCAAAATAAACTACATAACCACAGCAGGGATCTGAAATGTCACACCAAAAAGGGAGCTTCCATCAATCCATTCATCCTACCATTGAAGCTTTGACTATTGAGACAAAACCCTCTAACATCCTCTATCATGAATAGTATTGAAGATTTTTTTTTGAAAGTTTGGGATCTTATCATGAAAAAAGCTTTGCATTGCTTATCATTTTAAACATAGCTTCCTGCATTGCCATCAAGAGACTAAACAAGGAGAATATCAATCCTAATTTGTTCTGGCCACCACCTAGGAGGATAACCATAACACTTAAAATCTCCTTTGTCAAGAGTTCAATTTGCCACAGCATTTGCCACTTCGTTTTGTTCTCTAGGCACATGATTGAAAACAACCTCCTGAAAATTGTTTATGATTAACCTAATCTTATCTATAATCGTTTGGATTCTCCAATCCACCTTCGTAGACCCTGAAGTTGATTTTAGATAACTGATCATAACTTGAGAGTCTAACTCAATAATCACACTTCTCCACCCTACCTTCAGAGCCTCCTGCAAACCTCTCAAAATACCCTGCCCTTCAGCTAAGTTATTGGATAGGATTCCTAATTTTTTTGCAAATGTAAAAACTGGAGTACTATTCTCCAATCTACCTATCCCTCCTATACTAGCTCTTCCAACATTAATTAATTAATCCAACATTTAATCATTGCATATAATGTTGATGCAATTGTCAAATATACCATCATTTTTGAAAAAGTAGCACCAAATGGTGTAATCAAATGGATAATAAGTAAATGATTTGATGTTTCTAGATATTTATTATATAGAGCACTCATAAAAGGTTCATGATATCCTCTTCTTTATAGATTATTACCCATAAAATTTTTGCTTTAGACAATGAAAGGAGTGTTGAGGCCTTATGGAGGGCATTAAGTGATCAAACATTCTTCCAAAGGAAAACATTCCAAGCTTTTATCCCAATTTGACCAAGTACCTACCATATTTTGATAGATTCCAAACCAACTCACCCTTCCACATAAAAATGGGCTAATATGACTCGAGCCATATTTTGGAGCTCATGTGCTATTTGTTTGAGGTCCTTTACCTCAACCAAGTTGCAAATAGAAATCCAAGATTTGGAATTGTTGTTAGAATCAATATAACTTTTGACTTTTAAACTTGTACAACCTAAAAGACCCCAAACCGCCAGGTGTTGTAGGTGAGTTGGAGAGGAGAGGGCAATCCTCCAAGGGAGGTCCCGAGTTCGAATCTCCACCCTACCAAAAATTTGAATGGGGTACCCAAAATCCAATTGATAATGTTGGTGCGAGGCAAGGCCGGGTACGACTCTTGGATGACTTTGATAGTGTAGAACCCCCTGGTCGTGGTCTCTCAGACTAAGGCGGCCCTACAAGGGTTTTTTTGCTTAAAAAAAAGAAGACCCCAAACCAATATTTGCTAGTTTGGATCAAAATAAGAGGACAAGTCTTCAACCAACCAAACATTTGCAAAATCCCTCTTGTTGACTAACCAATTATTTTTATATTTTGACAATTGCAAACTCTCTAATACGAAGTTAAATGTTGCTAAACCCTTGGGTAGGTCTTGTTTCCTTAACAAATTTATTGTGTCCTTTGAAACTTATATATTTTTGAAATTACATTTTTGGCCAGCTCTTTCCTTGATCTTTGAATAATATCTAAGGTTTGCCACTAATGCCAAACTTATGACTACGATTTCACAAGCTTGTATTTCCAATATGATTTTCTTTGCAAAACTTATGTGACTTACAAGGAGGAAATGCAAATTTTCTTCACATTATTTCAAAAGAAAACCTCTTTGAATTATAGATAGATAGATATATAGATAGATAGATAAATTTCAAGATTAATAGCAAGCATAGAGAGATTACAACGTAGTGTTTATGAGTTGTAACCTTCCAACCATGATGAAAAACTTACCTATCCAATATGTCAAACAAGATTTTATTCTATTCAAAATCTAGATTAAAAGTTGCTCCTTTCCTTTATTAGATAAAAGAATACTTAGATATGTTGATGGCAATTTTCAAACTTTAAACCCTAAAATATCCACAAACCATTGTAAAAATAGGGTAGTGTTAATGAAAAGTATCTTGAATCTTGTAGGATCAACCAATTATCTAGTACCACGACAATATTGATTCAAATTACATGGCCTCACTAAATGAGGGATGACCCAAAATAAAAAATCAACAACAAATTGAGATAAAACTTGAAGGGGACATTTGTTGCCAACCTATACCTTTAATTTTGCCTTTGAGAAAACTCTTGCTAATACGTTAGCAAGAATAATGAAGGGATAAAGAGATAGTGGATAACACTAGTGGAGTCCATGGGATGAATCAAAGTATCCAACGAAGGATCCATTAATCAAAACAAACTATTTTGGAGTGTTATAGCATCTAATTCATTCACACCAACCTTAATCAAAACCAATTTTATGAGAAACTTATATAGAAAAACTACAACAAACCGTATCATATACTTTGTTCAAATCTAATTTTACAAACGCATACTTTATCTTGCATGCAATGAAAAGAATGTATGGTCTCATAGATGTTGATTATACCACAAAGGATTTTTTAGAGGTTGTCATGGAAAAAATTGTAAGGATACCATTATAGAAGGCACTAGAGAAGCGTTCATAGTCCTAATTTCACTATAGGGAAATTCATAGTGAACTTTATATCACTCACATTTCAAGCATAATAAAATCAATTTTATCTTTACCTATATCATTTCTTTCCATTGATGGTTGTTTTCACCTTAACAATTATGTCAAAACATTATGTTATCATTTATATTTTTACATCTATTGCTATTATATGTATGGATATGATGTATTATGGTTAGAAGTAGCTGCTTGGTTAGAGTAAGATGCTAGTTTTGCATTAATTTGTATTTCATACGAACAAGCTTATAATATAATCCATTTACACTAACCTTAATTAAAACCAATTTTATGAGATTCTATTATAGAAAAACAATAACAAACCCTATCATATGCTTTGTTCATATCTAATTTTACAAGTATACCTTTTTTACATAGAATGAAAAGAATATATAACCTCTTAGGTGTTGATTATACCATGAAGGATTTTTTTTTAAGTAGAGGTTGTTAAGAAAATAATGGAAGGATACCATTATAGAAGGCACTAGAGAAGTGTTTATAGTCCTACTTTCACTATAGGGAAATTTAAAGTTGTGAACTTTATATCACTCACATTTCAAGCATAATAAAATCAAATTTATCTTTACCCATATAATTTCTTTCCATTGATGGTTGTTTTCACCTTTATAATTATGTCAAAACATTATGTTATCATTTATCTTTTTACATCTATTGCTATTATATGTATGGATATGATGTATTATGGTTAGAAGTAGCTGCTTGGTTAGAGTAACATGCTAGTTTTGCTTTAATTTGTATTTCATATGAGTAAACTTGTGATCTAATCCATTCACAATAACCTTAATCAAAAACAATTTTATGAGAATTTCGTTTAGAAAAACTACAACAAACCCTATCATATGCTTTTTTCATAACAAATTTTACAAGTAGACATTGTTTTACATGGAATAAAAAGAATGTATGGCCTCTTAGGTGCTGATTATACCTTTAAGGATTTTTTTTTAAGTAGAGGTTGTTAAGGAAAAAGATGAAGGATACAACCATAGAAGGCACTAGAGAAGTGTTCATATTCCCATTTTCACTATAGGGAAATTTTGTCCTCTAAACTATGTAGAAGAGAGACTTATTAAGTGGTAATATATAAAATAGAAAAGAAAAATCAAAATGTGGAGGACTACATTCAAGCAATTCAAATAAGTATCTCTTCCAAGGATTCAATAAAGGAAATCATGTACTTTAGGGAATTGTAAAGATACTTGCTAAATCAATAGCCTTTTTTTTTATTTAAATTTAGCGAAAACCCCTTACGGGGCCACCTTGGTCTGAGAAACCACGACCAGGGGGTTCTACACCATCAAAATCACCCGGGAGTCGTGCCCGATCTTGATCGCACTAGCATTATCAACTGGATTTTGGGTACCCAATGTGCATTTGGTAGGGTGGAGATTCAAACCAGGGACCTCCCTTGGAGGATTGCCCTACCCTCTCCAACTCACCTACAACACGTGGGTATCAATAGCCATTTTTTATCTTAGATTTTTTCTTTAATTAAACATTATTGTTTGTAACATAGAACTAATATAAATCAAATAATTCAAGGAGGAATTTACAAGGAAACACTATAGTAAAAAAATTAACAAAATAAACTAACTAGTTACTGAAATAAAATATATTCAATATAACAATACCTTCAAAACCTAGCTTATTATTGTAATATAAAGGATATTCAAGAAATAATTAGCTTATTGCAATGATAAATAAAAATAAGTAGGTTACTGATAATATTCAATGAAATTAGGAAACATAGCAATCTACCAATAGTAATAGCAAGAATAATATAAGTAAAATTGTTGAAAATAATACTCACTAAGAATGCTAACAAATTAATTTACTTCTAAAAAATTTAGATAGTAATTGCAAATGCGAAATTTAAAAGAAATCTACCTACGATTAGTGAGGTGAGCAAGACATGTGAGATGCTCTACTATGTTGTATGTTGGGTGATTTATGAAGATCTAGTGAAGGACCTTGACCTTTATCGATGGATGATGCTAAATCACCCCAAGAGAATGAAATGCCAGCAAATGATGCATGATTGTAAATATTGATAATAAGGACAATAAGGAATTTATAGAAAGCAAGAGGATTCTCAAAGGTTTGTCCTTACAAGAAAATAATAGTATTTTAACATAAAAGGAGAGTAAAGAGGTAGAAGCTTAGGAGCAAGAGCAAAAAATTGATAGATTTATTTTAGACACCCTCTATGTGATGTTTTTTAATTAATCCAATTGATAAAAGCTAAAAACGAATCAAATCATGGTTAAATGCTTTTTTTTGAAAAACAATTTGAAAAAACTTGTATTAAAACAAAGATCATTTACAAGTTGGGATGAGACTTCTCCCAGCCTTAGCCAAAGAGAACACATGTTTACAACAATAAAAGAAGATTTGAATTGGAGCCAAATCTCTTAAACCATATTTTTACAATGGTTGTTCACCTATTTACAACTGTAAAAGAAGATCTACATTGGAGCACAAATCTCCTAAACCATATTTCTAGAATGGTTGTCCAAATTAGCTAAACACTGGATTTGCTCACCAACCTTCCTAATCGTCTCATCCTCAATAGCCATGTCCCTGTGCCACTGAACCCCTACCTCCTTCTCAGTGCCCATATTAGCCAGAAAGTCTACCACTTTATTTAGACCTCTACTCACATAAAATGGAACCACATCATCTAATTACCTCCACAATTCCTTAATTTGAGTGACAAGAATCCTGAACCTCCATGTCTTCAAAGCAAATTTCCTCATGTAATCTAGAGCTCCAACCATTATTTGAGAATCTGATTCTAGGATTATCGTCCTATAACTTTGTTTTACTACCCAAATAGAAGCATATTTGATAGCTAAGGCTTTCGCTTCATTGTTTGTGGCCCTTACCAAGCCTTGCAGTTCCAAATAGAGCACTGTTCCAACATCATTTCAGTAAACCACTCCAATTCTAGATCTACCCGGATTGCCTTTTGTAGCTCCATCAGTATTAATTTTAATCCAACCTTCTGGGGGTGGTTTCCAACTAGCTTTGTCCTGCCCCTCTTGCACTTCAACTTCTTTCTTCATTGTCCCTATAACAACCCGAGTTTCCTCTTTAGCATACACTGCCACAGTTTCTGTGACTTTGCTCTAAATGACCTGCCAAACTCCATCTAAATATGAAAAGGTTTCTCTAAAATTTTTGCCATTTCTCTCCAACCACACTTGCCACAAAATGAAGTTTAATCCAAGCTCCCAACAAATACAAAGAGCTTTAGATTTAAATCTACCTCTCTTCCATCTTTCCCAAATATTAATCCGATTCAAATCATCATTAACTTGAATTTTATAATATAAAAACCATCTCCCATATGGCACGTGAATGGGCACTCAAACATCAAGTGGTCAGTTGTTTCCTCACTCTTGTAGCATAAAACACATTGAGATGGACCAATGATTCCCCTACATATGAGATTATCAAAAGTAAGAATTCCATTATGCATGAAATGCCATGCAAAAAAGTTTACTTTCAACCAACCCTTGGACTGCCAAATCTTTCTCCAATCCTCAACCTGATATGCATGAGGAGGAGGCTCTTATCATATCCATCCTTCATTGTGTAGACACCAAGGCTCCCATAGTCCTAAGCTAATTCATCCTCCTCATCTCTACCTGTGAGAAATATTTCTGCCAAGATTTTAGTCATGATGGGTGTCAAATCCAAAGGGATTGAAATTGACCACTCATCCAACTTCTTAAACTGCTTAAACTTATAATCCCCCAACTGACTAGTGTTGAAATAACTTTCAATTTGGACCCAACCCCTGTTTTCCATGGTTGTTTTTATTGGTTGCAGTTCAGGGAATTCAACAATGATAGGTGGGTATTGATCCCATGAATCTGTCCAAAATCATGCCTTCTCCCCTCTCCCCACTTTCCAAAATAATCCATATTTCACTACCTGAGATCCTAACTTAAGAGCCTGCCACACTAAGGATCCATTACCATCCAAAGGGAAACGACCCACCTCAGTTGGGTTTACCTGTCCCAAATATCTACTAGTTAAAATTCTATTGAATAAAGAAGTTGGTTGGGAAATCCACCTCCAGTAAAGCTTTACAGCCAAAGCTTTGTTATTTAACTTTGATCTTCTCAGTACCGAACCTCTTTTTACCTTGGGTTGGCTTACTTTCTCCCAACCTACTAAGGCCCATTTTCTCTCTCCTTTTACTCCTTCCCATAAAAAAATTATAGCTTTCTTATCCAAATATTTCCATATGGTATGTGGGGCAGCAAGGATAGAAAATTTATAAATTGGCATGGCCTGAATGAATGACTGTAAAAAAGTTAATCTACCCCATAGCTTAACCATTTGTGATACCAATGATTAATTCTTTCCTTGATACAGTCCAAAAGATTCCTCCAGATGTCATTTTTAGTTTTTTAAAATGCAAAGGGACCCCAAAGTATACCCATTGGGAGAGAAGTCCTTGTGAATCCCAAGATCTCTAAAATTATGTCCTGAAGCCTTTAATCAAGATTGAAAAAGACCACTTTAGATTTTTTATCATTGATGACTTGGTTTGTAGCCCTTAGGTATACATTAAGTGTATCTCTAATCATTCTTGCTTCCTTGAAGTTGGCCACTCCTTCCAATCCTATGTCATCCACAAACTGTAGGTGAGTCAGAACTTCCTCACCCACCTTGATACCTATTAGCAAATCTTGTTGTCTTCTCCTCAAGATGAGTCTACCCAAGCCTTCAACCAATATGAGAAAAATATAGGGGGAACAAGGATCTCCTTGATGAAGGCCTTGAGTAGCTCCAAATGGTTGCGAGGGAAGACCCTTGATTAAAACTGAGTATGTCGGAGTAGAAACACAACTCATGACCCATTATATCCAATCCTAAGAGAAACCAAAGGCTGCCATCATATTTGACAAGAAGCTCTACTCCACCCTATCATAAGCCTTTGACATATCCAGTTTTATGAATATTTCTCTCTTACCAAATGTTTGCATTGAATGTATTGCCTCTTGAGCTAGAACCACACCATCCAATATCTGCTTACCCTCTACAAAACCCCCTTGCTCTGATGAGATAATGCTATGTAGAAGAGGTTTTATCCGCTCAACCATTACCTTTGTGATTATTTTATATATGACATTGCATAAGGCAATAGGTCTATAATATGAAATATGCACGCCCTCCTCCCATTTTGGAATTAAGGCAATGAAAGTATGATTTAATTCTTTAAGAATTCTTTTACTACCTTTGGACTCCTCTATAACAACCATTGCATCCTCCTCCAAGTTGTCCCAGAAGGCATGAAAAAACTCAATTGGAAAGCCATCTGGACTTGGTGTTTTTCTGATGCTCATTCCAAAGGTTACATTATTCAATTCCTCTCTATAAATGGGTTTAAGTAGGGATTGATTTTCTTCTTCAGATATAATAGAGGGTATGACAACAAGAACTTCTTTTTTAGCCTCTTCATCTTGCACCATACTTTCCTTAAATAGTTTAGCAAAATAATCTATTGAATGAAAATGCATACCTCGAATTGTATCAAAGGAGTGTCCGTTCTCATCTTGAAGAGCTTCCATATTGTTTGTCTATCTCCTAGCACAAGCAACCCGATGGAAAAATTTGGTATTTTATCACATTCTAATAACCAAGTGGTTCTTGTTCTCTATTTCCAGTAGGTCTCCTCTTGGTTGTCAATGTCCTCAACCGCTTTATGCAATGCATCATCCTCTTCTTTGAGTTGCTTTGTAATTGTTCCTTCCCTAAAGTGTTTTTGAACCTCATCCCATCTAGCCACCAATGAAGCTCTTTGGACCTATAAGTCTATCTTGTTAGCTCTCCTCCATTGTTTCAGTTGATCTTTGACATAATGAAGTTGTTTGTGGAATCTAAACATTGTTGTACCCTATGCTGGGCGACCTTCTTCCCACCACTATGGAATTTTCTTTTGAAATTCCTCTTTTTTTAACCAAAAGTTTTCAAATTTAAATGGTTTGTGATGCTACACTGTCTTGATCTCCCCTTCCAACAAAATGGAAAAGTGATATGAAACTGGACCCTCCAAAAGTAAAATTTTGTATTCCATTTTACAAATGCCTCCTCTGAAACCAAAAAATGATCTAACTTCACCTTCCTACTATGTGACTCCATCCTCTTATTAGTCCAAGTATAATTGGTTCCAGGGCATTTAATATCCACCAAGTGTAATGCCTGGACTTGGGAAATCATAAGTCGATCCCCTTGGTCCAAAATTGGGGTTCCCCCTTCCTGATCTCTAGAAGATAATTTAGCATTAAAATCCCTAGCAATAATCCAGTCTAACTCTTCCCTTGAGAATCTCATGTTATGCACAACTTTCCATTGATGCATCTGACCATATAGGGTTTGAGCCCCATAAAAATTTGTGATTAAAACATGTTCAGCTACGATATTGTTCCTAAAATGTGATGTGAGGACACCCCTCCAAGGTATATGTTCTATTGCAGTCCATTCAAGAGAGTTCCAAAAAGTAACTATCCCCCTAAGATCCCTTGGGCAACCACTTCCATATGACCAGCAACCCTCCAAATTCTATTTACTATTTTACACATAAGATCGAACGACATTTTTGTCTCCTGGATAAGCAACAAATTTGTTTAAAATTTTTCTAAGAGTCTTTGAACAACAGATTGATGTGTTCTATTGTTTAAAACCTTAAAATTCCATGATTGTATAATCATTGGTTACCTTGAGAGCAATAAAAATCTATTGGCTTCACCGATCCTCCAGCGATCAGTTTGTCTCCTTGAACTGCTATCAATTACTTATTTGTTTTTCTACCCACTCCTTAAGAGTTGCTATTTTTTGTTCTCTTTTTCACCTGAGTTATCCCTATAGTTGGCCTTTCTCTATTATTTTTTTCTATGCCCATGATGACATCCTTAATTATTGGTTGCTCTTGGTTATGCACTATCAATGCCCCTACACTCTCTAATTGCGGTAACTCACTGCACTTAATTACCTGCTCTATGATGGGAGGAGGTGAAATAGGAGCTTGAACATGGTTGTTATTGTTTTCATTATTCCCATCCACTCCTTCGATGAATTGTTCTTCTTCTTGGTCCATTTGTATCTTAAATATCTCATACCTATTGGAGGGCTTGAGTTAGGTTTGCTTTTACCATATTTTTTCTTTTGCCTTATCTTTCTTTTGGGCTATTCAAAACCATCTCCTTGTGCTTCTTTACCCTGAGAAATATTGGTTGTTTCTTTATTGATTGTTGAATTACCCTCCTTAGGAATATTTGAAATTCCCATAGGAGCCTCCATTTATATATTCATATTATTTGGCCAAGATCGGGCCAAATACCCATATTTGTGGTAAAATCTACATCTAAAGGGCAATGCCTCATAATCCAATTATTGAATCCAAGATAGTCCTGCAAGTTCGAGTTCCACCTCTATCGACAAAGGCTGGCTAAGATCCATTTCCACACATAATATTGCATAAACAACTATGTTTCCTTCCATTGTGTCTTTGGAAACACCCAAATGTCTTCCAAGGAGATTGCTGATAATTTCCAATACCTACTCACTCCAAAACTCCATTGGAAGTGCATACAAATGGATCCAAACCGGGACAATAGTGGGTTCAATTCGAGGATCAAATCCCACTCTCCAGGGTTGAATAAATAATCCTACAAGACCATGATTCCTATTTTCTAATTCAAAAGCCCTATTTCTATCGATAAGTGAAGAAAAACTAATAATAAAATATCCATTGCTAATAAACCACAAAGAATACTCACCAAGAGGCTCCCAATTTTGTCGGACCTAGGAATGCAAAAATTTAGGGTAGGGCGAATACCCATGAATTTACAAATCAAATCATGATTGGCTCTATATAAAATTATTTCTTTGACCATCCTTTGCTCAATGATAATATTTGGCCTTGATTCTGACTATAGCAATCATCCATTAACTCATTGAGATGTTGATCTATTTCTAGCAACCGTAAATAGCATTTTTAATGTAGTTTTTTGTGCTTCTTCAGTCTCTAATGGAGATTTATCCTTTAATAAATCTGCAAAATAACTATGTCTCTCTAAAATATGATACAGAGGTATCCCTATTGGGCCCTCCTGGGGCAACAATCTTGTCTTCAAGTCCAGAGTAACCAGAAATATCTTCGGCTACCCAACTAATGCCCTAGTTTCTTCAAAAGTGCATTAGTTATGGATAAATATTTTTAAGGGGTATTTTTAACATTATTGATTTGATGATCAATCCACTATAAATGTTGTGCATAAAAACTATGGTTTTATAACATGTTATAAAAATTCTAATGTAAATTAATGGTGTATAAATATCCCTTTAAGAGTCATTTTCAAGATTGTAGTAAATTCTTTACTACACCAAATTTTGTGGTATATCCCTACCAAAAAAATTAGTTCTAACAATGGGGTTAAGGTAAGAAACTTCCACCAAACCAACTGGATTTCCTAAGGGAGTTGTTAAGCGGGATACAACATCAAAATTTAGTTATTAGAAGCAAGGATCAACCAATTTAAGGAACAATACATGAAACTATCGGGACACATTATCTAAGAGTAGATCTCATTAATGCCACATTAAGTAGCAATATACCTACTTGGTCGATATCTATAAAAAATAAACCTTGGCTACTCTATATTTTGCAACATTGTACCTTCACTATGATTATTGATTAATGTATTGGCTTTCTTCCCTTCACTAGTTAGGAGGGAATTTTTGAGTTTCAAATTTGAATGTAAATATTATAAATAGCCACCTTGAGGCTCATGTAGGGAGGTTGAATTTTTGTCGTGTCTAGCATATGACCTTGAATAGTTCTTCCTTCTCTTTCCATTTTGTATTGCAGTATAGACTCAAGCCTTGGGTTATTGTATGTACAAGCCACCAAGCCTCTTCTAGTTGTATATGAATGTAATGTGCTTTAATAAGAATACAAGGATTTGTGGCTACTTAAGCAAATTATGTCTTAGTATAAGTGTTCATGTATCTTCCTATGGGGGTCTATGACTATTCTAGTATTTATGTCCTTGCCTTCAAAGGGAGTATTTCGATTAGCAAGTCATACATTGTTGGGACCATGTTCAATTTTGCTATCATGCTTGTTCATGTGTTCAATAATCCCACTAGAATGCGGTATGAGAATTATAGTTTTTTGGCACATCACCACTTGTATCTTAGGCTATTTAGGCTAGATTGAATATTTACTGCTTTTTGTCATTTTATTTTAGTTGTTTATTCCATTTTTACATTCTTTCCCTTTTTCTTGGAAAAGCTTTGGTAGGATAGGCTAGCATAGGAGGAAGAACGTCAAATATTGCATCCAAGAAAGGAGCCAACTTTGGCCAAAAACACAAAGGTCATTTGAAGGAGCCACATCCTACACTACCTAGACTTCTTGAACTAGCTCTCCATGCATGGCATAGTCATTAACACACCCAATGAGAACCACATTATGGGGGGTTGTGATGCTTGAAGCATAAGGATAACTTTTAGTCCCCACCAATTCTGTTGGCACATCCAATGAGATATGAATGGTAAATATCCATCCCTTGATCAGAATTTAGGTTGAGGTTTTAGTGAAGGCCTCAATCCTCAACTTGTTGAGGCACTTTGAAGAATCACCTAGCAACTCTGCTACAAGAAGAAAGAGCCCAAAATAAATCTCCATAAAAGAATAGATTAATGTTATGATGGGAACTTCTATTTGATCAACACCAAATATTTACCACCTGGCAACTTTGTTGTACAAAGAAAAGAGAAAACCCAAATAACGTGGCATAAAGTAGACTCATTGTTTCATGAGCTCAAGGCCTACTACAAGATCAACTACAAGAATAAATCCTCAATTGCTTTTTCCCCTCTCAAATTTGGCAATAGACGAAGAAATCAACAATAGAGCATGTACGCTTATGTTAATCCACACCAAAGGAGGCCCCTAACATGGGATGATAGAAGTCCCTTGCAACCATCAGTAGCACTGACCACATGGAACAAGGCCCTAAAATTCTCTTTAAAATCTTTACCATATTTCATTGGAGAGGATGCCATGACTCTAACTGAGCATATCCAACACATGGTCAATCTATATGCTCTCTACAACATTGGAGAACAAAATATTGTGATTAGAATTTTGGTTGCTTTCAAAGGGAAATCAAGAGAGTGATATATCTCCCTTACCCCCCACTCTATAACTATCTGGGACCAACTTGCAATTTTGTTTGTGGATAGGTTCTAGAAAAATGAGGAAAAAGTATCACTACTAGAGTAGTTGGAAAACATCAAAAGGACCCCTATGGAAGCCATGGATGACTTCAATGTCAAATTTCAAAAATCATGGTATAGGATCACAGAGGAGATACAACTTGTCCCAAGTATGGCTTTTATTTACTATTTGAAAGCAATCAACTCTGAAATAGCCATGATGATAAAAACAAGGGGATAAATTTCATTGCCAACAACTTATAGAATAACCATTTAACTTGAGAAATATATCATTTAGATTGGAAGGTTATCCCTAGGCCTCCTATGCCTATTTTCTCATATATTCAACCACCTTCCAACCAACCATTATTTTTAGTGAGATCTATGTACAAACACCCACAACTTCTACTAACACTCCCTTTTTGGTCTCTTAGTACTTGGAAATAGAAAGAATGTAAAATGCAATGAGGAACATGAACAATGAAATTATATCCCTCAGGTGCTAGCAAAATTTACAGAGGTTTAGATACCAAAACTACCCAAGTCCTTCTTTCCAATAAGGCAGCCAAGGGTATCGACCTCCCCCAAATGGATATCAGAGATACTTACCTCACGAACAGAGAGTCTAGTCTACCCTAATATCCTAGAAGGTAAATTGTACCCATTATTGTTATTATGTAGCCACTGCCCTCAAATATGATGAGAGTCATGGTCCCTGCTCAAAACTTATATAGAGGATCTAGACGGTTGGCCATATTACTATTCTAATCCCTATTATCCAAGCCATAACGAGCTCTAATAGGCAACATGTTTGAAGCCTTAGTTTACCTATTAGAGTCTTATCTAGGTACTGGACCCAATTATTTAGAGCTTACCATTGAAAGTTACCTCAACTCCAAAGTTTGAGGAACCAAAGAAAACTTTGATTATGTGGGATAAGGGAGAAGTCTACGCCATACTCAGATGAGCAAGTTCTCTATTGAAAAATCGAGCTCATTTTCATTCTAGTGTTCTCACAAGGGACAAAATAAGGGTAGTGAAGGAGGCTCAAAAGTAGCAAGAACCAACATGAAAAGTTAGCAGATCAAAAACCAGTCAAACCCAAGAGATAAAGTAAGATCGACCAAGATCACTGGCATTAGAGCAACTAGCAATAAAACAAATCCTATAGAAACTGATCCAAGAACCTAACCTTGATATCAAGAAACCCAAGCCCCAGTGGATGTTAAAATATTGAAGAACACAAAATTATACTGAGAGGGGGGTGAATAGTATAATATAATTTTTTTCTCTTTTCTTTCCAAAGCAATAAATTCAAATAATATCATTACAATAATAAAACAATGCATAAATCACCACACACATAAGAGACAAATATTTTACGTGGAAACTCTCTCTTGGGAGAAAACCACAACAAATATTGCTTATATATTTCTTTAATAAATTTTATGGGTACCAACCCACAAGAGACACCAATCCCCTATTACAATGTTCATGGACACCAATCCATAGGAGACACCAATCCTCTTGCTCAAGTTCATGGACACCAATCCACAGGAGACCAATTTCATCTGTTATTTCATGGGCACCAACCCAATAGAGACACCAATCCCCTATGCTCAGGTTCATGGACACCAATCCACAGGAGACACCAATCCCCTCTTCTCAGGTTCATGGACACCAATCCACTCTGTTGGTTCATGGGCACCAACTACAAGAGACACCAATCCCCTCTACTTAGATTCGTGGACACCAATCCACAAGAGAAACCAATCCCCTCTACTGGTTCATGGGAACCAACCCACAGGAGACACCAATCCCATCAGTTCACAAGTTTAGTCCAAACTTTGCTCAAGTCTGCTCCAAATGTGCTCACAATCACTGCTCAAATCTACTCCAAAAACTGCTCACAAAACCTGCACAATTATCTAATTTTGCCTTAAACAAAATATTATATTCCTTGCAAGTGCAATCAACTCACAAGCTTTAAAATCCAACAGTAACAAGCTTCGAAATTCAATGATCACATGATTTCAGAATCCAACAGTCCCAACAAGCATCAAACTCTCAACAAACATTATCCTTGAAACTTGCCACGTGCACCCTCCAACTAGGTGTGCTCGTGTGGGGTATCGCGTGCACCGTGAGGTGCTCGTAATCAACTATCTATGCAAATTCTATTTGCATTTGCTGGAGGTCCTTAATGGGTTGCTTGTCTTTGTGGGCTCAAAAACTATTCACTTCGAAACAAACCCTTCAATCACCACTCAAATTCAAACTCTTACATGCTTTCAAAAATGATTGTGATAGCTTCGTTGACATTTTTGTGTGATTAACCTCTATCCGAAGGTTAACATTTTTTGATGATATCTTTTCAGTCCTCCAATGAGCTTTCAATAAATTATCAGGAGAGTTTTGTACAACTTACTTGGATCCACCGGTGTTATGTTTTCTTCATCGTTTGATGAAAACGTTGCTCAAATTTATTCTTTTGCTCTTCAATGCTTGGCTTCACAACATGGTTTATCTTGGACCTGCAACTCTCTTTCCCAGGTTTTACATTGATCTTGAAGACACACTCCAGTATCTTTTGTTGCTCCTCTTCGATATTGAAGACACACTTTAATATCCTTCGCTGCTTTACTCCAATGCTGAAGACACACTGCAATATACTTTCCTCACTACCACATTGCTTAGATGTCCATCCCTTCACGTGAGTTCGACTGTTGCTTTTCAAAATTTCTCAAGCACCCTCAGTTCCACCACTACTGCATTATTTTCGGTGCCCATTAGCTTGCTTATCGAATGTATCCAAGATGAATTCCTTTTGCTGTTGTGACACTTCGCTCACTCTTCTAGATTTCGATAACACACACTACTCTTCATCGCTTCGCTCACTCTTTCGGATATCGATGATGCGCACAACTCTTCATTGCTTCGCTTAATATTTCGACGCACACAACTCTTCACTGCTTCGTTCACTCTTTCGGATATCAATGATGCACACAATTCTTCACTGCTTCACTCACTCTTCTGATGCACACAACTCTTCACATTGTTATGTCCTCATCGTTTGCAAACTCCCTTCGCTGCCTAAAATTTTGCCTCCTTTGCACGATGTGCACATCGAAGATATTCATTGAATCGTAATCTGAATTGAATTTTAGCATGTATATTTATATGCTTTCACTTCTTGCTACTTGCGCTCAAGGATATCGGCCATCACTATTTGAATGCTTTACATTAGAAACTTTTGATTATAATATTTAAATCTTTTGATTTAAATATTAACACATACTATATCTCAACATTACTTTTATTTAAATATTTAATTTAAATATTAAAGCCATATATCTTTGGTGGATTTAAATATTCAAAAATCAAATACCATTTTCTCTTTGAAGATATTTCTTCCTTGAATACCATTTGATATGTCACAACTTATATTTTCTCTTTGAAGATATTTCTTCCTTGAATACCATGCACCTTTGACATCCAACTTATATTTTCTCTTGAATATATTTCTTCCTTGAATACCATGCACCTTTGACATCAATGACAACTCAATACTTCTAAAAATCTTCCCCTTTGTCATTGATGGGATATGATGACAAACTAATTGAAATCCTTGAACATATTCTAGTGCATTAGAATATGTATTAAGTAGAAGGACAAAAGAAAGTTTATTTAAAACATTACAAAAAACCAGGGGTTGAATATCAAAATGATTCTTGATGATCATATCATACCTTTTGTGCCTAACAAAAGCTTTAAATTCATTACTAAAAATGCTATGATGAACTGAAAACTAGTTTACAAACTACACAAACAATTGTGATGATATTGGATGTGGGATTGCTTCTAATCATAGTGATGTTTTAATGTCTAGTGATAGATTTAGAACCATTACAGAAAAACTTACAAATATAAATACACTATATTTATGATATGTAGGTGGTGATTCATTAATATGATAGGATAACTAATGCAAAGAAACACTTACAATAGTATGAGATTATAAGGTGCGCAAGGGATGGGTTTACTTTAAAATTTGAAGGAATTTCCTATGATCCTATGTGGACTAGACTTAAAATGTTATATATACCATGATCGCAATAGGACATACATAATATATATTTTTATAACAATCAATTTTGAATAAGTTCAAGTTTCGTAAGTATGAGAAATAATGTTTTGTAGAGTTAAAATATATTCGACATAGGCTTGGTGAGATAATGAATAAAATTTATCAACAATTTAATAATCTAGTATATGATAAGATATTATATGAGAGTGTGTTTATGATGAAAGTCGTGATTTTTGGTAGTTTATTCCTTGAATCCATTATTTCCTCTCTAAGCGCACATTCAATATCTATTTGGAAGTGTTGAAAATTGCACTTCATTTCAAAGAAAGCATGCAAGAGGCAAATGTACTTGAATTACTTGGAATAATAATTAGACATAAATATTAAAAAAAAAAATTAATTTGGAATATAAGTAGATGATTTGTAGTTCAATATTTGTAAAAAAAATTAATTTAGTTAAATATTCCCAATCCGATAAATGCTTTATTCGCTTGGGAATATTTATTGTACTTGAATTACTTGGGAATAATGATTAGACATAAATATTAAAAAAAAAATTGATAAAATATATCTCAAGATGGAGTAGTTGGCCTTCAAACAACAAGTACTTATGGGGATTTTACATATGGAGTTTGGAATTAAAAGACATACTAACATTGAGTATCCACAAGTATGTTTTATGATGATGGATGTAAGAACTATTAATTTTTAGTATAGATGATTGCATTATCCCTCCTTAAGAAATAATCAACAGTTTTATGTATCATTGTAATTTTACAACTGTGGTAAGTTACCATGTATTATGAATAATTAATAATTAATACAATTATTATGTGTTAGATAACTACTGAGAACAAAGATGTTGTAGCTTGTCATTATAGGGGTGAGTATTTACTAGGTCATACATCATGATGAATTAGGATTATTAATGGATGTTATATATGGAAAGCATAACCATTTTTCAATGTGTTAATCTATTATATAGAGAAAAATGAGGATAAAATCCCTTCCTGCATGATTCAATGTCAAAGAAGCAATAAAAGAACATCACTCTTATTAATACTATGATGAATTTTATATTTAATAATGGACGATATTGAGGTTGTGAATTCTAGTAATTTCTTAACATTAATGGCAATAAATGGGATATGAACAAGGTTTAATGGGAAAGACATATTATGTGAGGATCCTATAAAATATATCATTCAACATGTATCTTTTTTTTTTTTTAGCGAAAAACCCCTTGCGGGGCTGCCTTGGTCTAAGAGACCATGAACAGGGTTCTACACCGTCAAAGTCACCCGGGAGTCACACCCGACCCTGCTCGCACCAACATTATCAATTGGATTTTGGATACCCAATTCAGATTTTTGGTAGGGTGGAGATTTGAACCTGGGACCTTTCTTGGAGGATTGCCCTCTCCTCTCCAACTCACCTACAACACCTGGGTAAAACTAATTTATAGTGGAAAACACTCCTTTCGAGGTGCCACTTTCAACAGGTTGGGCATAGGAGGAATGGAGCCTTGTCGGCCTCTACCAGCACATAGGACATTCCTAACTATACCATATATATGTAGGATGAAGACAAGGGGAATGGAACCTGGGTCGGCCTCTACCAACACCCAAGGCATTTACCACTGCACCACAACAAGCAGATTCATTCAACATGTATCTTGATCAACATAAATATTGTTAATTTTTTCTTAAGAGGTGCAACTTGTCCAATAATAGATGGAGACACCTAATTATATTTTAAGTGGCTAATCATTCTACATGAATGTTAGTCAGGGGAATCCTCTTGTAATTGCACAACTAGGTTTTGTAATTCATGGGTGGAGGAATATCTATATAAACTAGATATCCCTTGACTAGAAAATAACATGATAAAGACTAGCTTATTGATGCTTCTTTGATTTAATTTGTATGAGTATTATGGTGATTGACATTATCGAGCTATAAAAACTTTATCATATAAATAATGAGTGTCAATTGATATAATTTTAAACACCCCATAAAAACACATGCAATAAATTTATTTATAATAGATTTGATATTATATTGAAAATCATAGACTAACTAGGTGTTAAACCCAAGGTATAGGACTGAAACCCAAAACCTAAATTCTCCCCAAGTGCTATATCATTAAACTAGTATTTGTTTGTAAAATTAGTAATGAGTATATATTGATACAAATCTATAATAATATAGAAGTAAATGTTCTTACCAAGTCTTCCTAAAAGTTATACATTCACATCCATTAAAGAAATCAAGTTTGGTCCCTTTGTGCCTAATAAAACATAACTATGATGAGAAAACATTTTGTATTTTTTAATTCTAAACATTATGGAGGTAAAACTTAAGACTAATTTTAAAGTTATTAAAAATGGATGCCAATGACAATTATCCTTCATTGTTGGGACTCCATGATGCAATAAATAAAGGTGGGAGATTTATTCTTCAAAAATAGATATATGAGCTTTGAAAATTATAGTAAATTTATATCAAATTCTTGGATACTGAAATTGATCCATCTTACATAGATTTTATCAATACTAATAAAGAATATATTTAAAAATAATCAAACATGGTACATCCAGGAGATTATATACATCCCATATGGTTAGATGCACTTATCCTCCATAGTGATGTATCTTTAACTAAACAAGTGTAGGGTAACTACAAGATGCCAAAACTTAAACATGCACAACAATCCCTTAGTTTCATCCTAATGTGCATCACATCAATAATTTGACATTTGATTATTCATTATACCTATCTATGTATTATGATATATACAATACCTAAGTTTATTGAATAATATTTCAAACATATGTAATAAACATGTTAAGAGTTATAAAATGATGAATTCCATGCTACATGCCATCATCCCATGATGGTGGGATACTAATAGGCCTATGATATAATCATGGGAGGTGACTAATGACTATATTCTCAATAATTTTCAAAGTGATAATGATAATCAATTAATAATATTATATGATAGGTTAGGCTTCCTCATGGACATAATCTATTTTTCAAATATTTATAGATAAAACATTTTTGTTGTTTCCATATTATGTGGGTCGATAAATTTTATATCATTATATTGCATCATCCAACAAATTGACAACAATAACAAAAATTGGTCAAAAAATAAAACTTGCACCTAGAAGTAATCAAATATAAGTTTTTACCATCCATTTTGTGTTTAATATGCATATGGATAGCTTATAGGTATTTCTACTTGTGATCTTCTTGAAGGAAAGTAAATCTTCTACGATACCATGTGTCATAAGGTGTTGGAAGTTGAATGATTTCAAACATGGTATTGATAATGAGATAGAAGAATCCATCATTTAAAGATCAACGTTATAGAGGAATAACAAAGAAGCACAACAATACTTGGCCTGCCCCCTTCAACACACTCAACGAGCATGCCTAAAACAACAAAAACAATAACAAAAAAACACAAACAAACATAAAAATACAACATCAAAAAACAAAGACAAACAAACAAACAAAAAAATAAAAATCACAAAACAAACGAAAACAACATAAAAACATAAAACAACAAAAAACTCAAAAAAAAAACAAACAAATAAATAAAAAATAACAACAAAACACAAAACACAAGAAAACCATAAAAACAACAAAACACACAAGCACTTAAAAAAAAAAAAACACAAAACCCAAAAAACAAAAACATGAAAAACAACAAAAACACAAAAAAAAACACAAAAACAACTAAAACACAAAAAAAAAACACAAAAACAACTAAAACACAAAAAAGCAACTAAAACAACACAAAAATAAAATAGTACAAAAAAACACACACACCCCTCGAAAAACTAAAAAAAAAACAAAACACAACTATGACCTTTCTAGGCCAAAAGACTATTAAGGCAAGATTCAACAAAGGAAACATAGGAAAGATATGTCTAAGCTAGGGAACTAAAATACCCTGACCAAAATAAAGAGAAGTAAAAACAAAGCAAAAAGGAACTAGGCACCTCTAGTACTGGAGCCATCCAAAGAAAGGATACAAATTAAAGATTCCCTTATTTGTGAAGCCCACCATCTAGGAGGGTGGTCGTAGCAAGTAATATCACCTTTGTCCAATGCCCAATTAGCTAAAACATCAACACTCCTATTCTATTCTCTGACCACATGATTGTAATCCACTTTCAAAAAGCCCATTTAGATTAATTGAATCTTCTTAACACTTTTTTTTATTCTCCAATCAACCTTATGATTCTTATGAGTCTTTAGAAGATTAAGCATGAGTTGGGATTCAGATTCAAACAAAACCTTTTCTCATCCAACCCCTCAACAAGGTTATTGGAAAGGATACCCAAATTCTTAGCAAAGTGAAAACCACGAAGCCATATGAAAACCTATCAATTCCTCTTGCACTAGCTTTTCTAGGGTTCCCTCTAGAGGCTCCATCGGTATTGACTTTTCCATAATCATTAGGAGGAGGCTACCAATTCCTTGTTCTTTCCATATTACAATTACTCAATCTTTGCATCACTTGATCCCATTTTTGGTGGGAGTTTTGGGGGTGATTAAGGAGTTGTTGGAATGATTCAACTAAGTTGGCAATGGTATTTTGCAAGATATAGTGAATGTCCTTTATTTCTTGATTGAAAATCTGATTGTTCCTTTCATTCCAGATATTCCAAGGTAGAATGGTAGAACCCATCCAAACTAACTACCTAATGAAATGATCAACACTCTCATGTTTAGGCCAATCCCTCCAAAGTTGTTCAAAAGTAGAAAAATTGAACCACTATAAGCCAAGTAAGATGGCCATTCTCCTCCATAGCTCAGAGGCTAAGGTGCACTCAATAAAAGATGACTAAGAGTTTACACATTATTTCCACACATTTTGCATCTAAAAGGGCCATAAAAACCACGTTTCATAAGTTGCTCACCAGTAAGCACCCTACGATGCAATACAAGCCAAATAAAGAACCTCACCTTAGGCCAAAGCTTTTGTGTCCACGACTAAAAAAATATGTCATAAAATTGGTTGGGATTATTATGGCATAAGGTCAAATAACCTTGAGCAAGTGAATACTCACCCTTAGTAGTGTTGTTCCATCCAAAATAATCTTTATCATGGGACCAAGAGAGAGATATCATATGCAGGATGCATTGGATGTCTTGTCTTTGAATTTTTGGAATTTGAATAGCCCAGTCCTTAATAGGGATCCAATATCTACCAATGTCTGAATTACCAGTATGGTATTGACAGTAAATAGCCACCTTTATCCAATAAGCTCAGTGAAGCTCCTCCATCTAAGGCCTCCAATCAGGAAATTGAGTTATCAAAGGCTGGTGAACATCCCAAGAATCTATCCAAAGGTTTGCCTGCTAACCATTATGAATGATCCAAAATAACTTTTTCTTAATTAAATCCTCACAAGTCTTAAGAACCACTAAAATAGAACCTTTGGTAGGTAATTGATAGCGAACAAGGTCTTCAGGACTTTTTTTCTCAGCATATTTAGCCCGAAGATTATTGGCCCAAAGTAGGGTTATGCACAAGCGCGAAATATCGTAAATTGGCTCTATTTAGGTTTTTTAAAATTTTGAAAAGGCTAATTTTGGATCATTTCATTGGGCCCATTCGCCCGAAATTTACGGGGTGAAATTTTTTTGAGGTAAATTTGCCCGCCGTTGATAATCATGAACCTAACTTTATTTTAATTCGTCGACCTCAAATTACCTATGCTTTTGATTTTCTCGCCTAATTCACCTTAAAATTATAAATGATTTTATGTTTTCTGCCCAAATCGCCTTCAAATTATATATGATTTTATTTTTCCTGCCCAAATCGCCTCATAAACTACGCGTATATATACTATACTGGGCACCGATAAACATACATCGAAAATACTCTAAGTCAAAAATAGCTCTGAAACAACGAAAAACTTGAGAAGGTTGCAGAGTGTCGATTAGTGCAAGACAATCGGTTGTAGAGCCGTGACTATCGAAATGAACCGATCGATTGTATGTGAGTGTCGATCGCCACAAGACGATCGCTTGCAGAGATGTGTCGGTCTATTGTAGAGGTATACCTATCGACATAAGCCGATCGGTTGTAGAGCAGTGTTTTTCGATAGAAGACGATCGATTATAGAGCCGTGTTTTTCGGTAAAAGCCGATTAGTTGCAGAGCCCTGTCTGTTGGTATAAGCCGATCGATTACAGAGCCGTGTTTGTCGGCATAAGCCAAACGGTTGCAGAGTCGTGTCTGTCGAAAGAAGTTGATCAATTACAAAATTATGTTTATCGACATAAGATGATCGGTTACAGAGTCATGTCTATCGGTATAAGTTGATCGGTTGCAAAGTCATGTCTGTCAACATAAGCTGATCAGTTGTAGAGTCGTGTCTATCGATATAAGCCAATCGATTGTAGAGCCGTATTTGTCGGTATAAGCTATTCAGTTGTAGAGCTGTGTCTGTCAGCTTAAGCCAATCGATTGCAAAGTCGTGTCTATCGGTATAAGCCGATTGGTTACAGAGTCGTGTCTGTCGATATAAGTCGATCGGTTGTAGAGGTACCGATCGACCTTGTTAGGTTAGTTGCAGATGTGTCGATCAATATTAGTCTGTGGGTTGCAAGGTCGTGTTGATCGATGTTAGGTTGTTAGTTGCAGTGTTGTCGGTATAACTCTGTCAGTTGTAGGGATGTGTGGTCGGTATTCCGTCACTTGTAGTGACTGTCGATCGATATAAGCCGATCGGTTGTAGGGAAGTGTTTATCGGTAAAAGCATATCGGTTGCAGAGGATTCACGACTGAAAATCGATAGAGTATTCTTATTCCATTTTTCTTTTGTCTAAATCTCTTTTTCTACAATTTCATAGGCACTGTAGGTGAACTATACACAACAGTGGTAGACAACTATCAATATCATCTGATTGTGTGTCAGAAGCATTTATTTTGTTAGATACTACTTCTTGTCTCTTAAAGTATGATTCATACGCAGTGTGCAAGAACTATCTGCAACTGTGGTCGATAAGTATTCCCTGTCATGTTGTGTGTTAGGATCATATGTTTGTCTTGAGGGATGTTTGTTATTTTACTTCAAATTCATATACATTTCCTAACATCTAAAGGTTTTCTTTACAGATACAATGTCACTTACTGAAGATGGAAAGAAGGGAGGCCAATCTTCTTGTAAAAAGACAATTCTGAAATATTTTACACCAAAATTCAATGAGGCATCAATCTCTACAGATTCTACACAACTTGCAGGTACATACACCTTTTACCTTGAGTTTTCTAAAATTACTGTTCTTAAATGTAAAACCTTTCTCTATTAATAGATAAATGATTTTATGCTTATCTACCTCTTTTTAAATGCTTCGTAAAACTGTATTCTGTTAATTCTTTAAAATAGTGTTTTTTTTACAACAAAAAATGATAGAGAACTCCAAACATTGAATGCAGTTAACATTGTCGACCCTGATGTGCGTTCACTCAAAGATATTCCAGAAGATGATATGGGACCACATGATAATTTTCCTAATAACGACATTCAACAACCACTTCATGAGATTTTAAATTTAGACACATCAACCGAAAAAGAAAATGACAATACAATTAAAATTCAGACCTCTGGGAAATCTTCTAGTCAAAAATCTAAACGTCAAAAGATTAGCGAATGGACTATTGGAAGGGATTTTATAAATTAATGGGCACGATTATACCCCTTTATTGAGCAAGATGAGAAATTGAATGTGTGTAAATGTACTATTTGTTCATGGAAGCTGGGAAAGGATCATTTATTACAAAATAAGAAAGACACAATAGAAAAACACTGTGGGAAAGTTTACATCAAAGAAATACGAAGTGATGGAAAAATTAACAGAATTCATAGGTGGAAGGATGCAACAAAATGTGTGCATGCGAGATATGCTTTTGAATATGATAAAACAATGAAACAAAACAAACTCTCATTGAGAAGGGTGGAACAATCGAGGCACAATTTCAAAAAGTTAATAATATTGTATTAGCCTCAAAGAAATTGCAGTTTGCTATTATATACAATATTCTAAAAAAAGGTCGACCCATGTATGATTTTGCTAATTTTAAGGAAATACCTCAACTATCCAATGTACAAAACCTTACCAATTCACATTGGTCATATTGAAGTGGTTGGGAAATGGCAAAATGTCTATCACTGGTTGAGAAGGAAGACCTGAGAGAGAATGTGAAACAAGCCAAATTTATTTCACTTTCCATTGATGAGGTTACAGCTGTTGACAACACATCTTGGATTTGCATACATGTTTACACATTCAAAAATCATTTGAGACTACCTCATTTACTAGCACTACATAAGATGATTGAAAATTGTAATGCGGAAAACATTTATAATGTTGTTGTAATCAGTTTAAAGGATATTGTTGGAATGGATGAAAAGGAAATTGCCACAAAGTTAATTTGTGTTGGAGCTGATGGTGCGGCTACAATGCAAGGACAAAGGAATGGTCTTTGTTGATTTTGTTGACGATATTGTTGCGAGGGACCTTAAAACATAAAAATAAAAATTAGTTAAATTTTTTGTGAAAGTAGAAAATAAAAACTAGTAATAAAATTACATTATGAAAATTGGTTGCAAATATTATTATAACACTTACCGACAGAAGAAAAAACATCTTGTACATCTCAAAAAAAACAAAATTAATTAAAAACAGTAAAAATATTATAAAAAAATTGTTTCGATAGTAATTAAAACTTACTCCCAGAAGATGAAACATCATGCGTAACTACGCCCGTTGGCAACAGACATGCAACAACATGTGGATATCTTCGACAAACAGGAGAAATAGATCTTCTATGTTTCCTTGATAATCTTTTCCTTATCAGTGGTGCTGCTTCCTCTGCAGGTGTTTCAGAGTCTCCTAATTCCTCTAGATTATAACCTCTGATAGCAGTATCCTGCTTTGAAGAGGAAGAGGATGCCATTTTCTGTGTTTGGTATAAAATGTCAAAATTATAAAAAGACAAACAATGGAAAATAAATAAAAATTACTTAAATATTAAAAAAATTACCTGAACCTGTTGTTTTGTCATGGCTAAATTGACAAGGATTGAGTGCCAAGATGTTGGTACTAGAGTGTTATGCAAATTATGAAAATATTCATAAAAAAAAGCAATAGTATAATTACATGTGCTAACTGTCGACGAGGGTGAAGCATGGGTTTTCATGTTCTCTATTTCCAATCTGATCCGATTTGAGACATAGGTGCACCCGTCGAATTTTTGGTGTCTTATACAACGGGCCGAATACGCTAATGCCCACATCAGAATTTATGCCGGTCTTCCTTGTAGAACAAGTCTAGCAAGGAAGAATTCGCAACATGCCCAAAGAAATTTATTTTCAATCGTCGGTACTGTCAAACCCCTTCTGGACTTGGTGGAATTGACTGCAAAAAACTAAAATTAGTAATTGTACGTTTAATCACTGATAATAATTTAAAATCAATTAAATAAAAAAATAGTTATACCTTGAAAATATTTCAACTGCACTTTGAATTTGGTCTCCAAGTAGAGTGTGTCATCATAGTTTAACTGGTATTTGGAAGTGACAGGCTCAACACCAGCGTGGGGTAATGCTGTCAATCTAGCGACATCAATGGCTGAGAAAGAAAGAATGATGTTTTTGTTATCGACGACAAGATTTACCTTACCCAAATCCATATCATAAGTTGCAATGATCCTCTCCATCAGTTTAACGTCAGTATCGAAATGGGGCACTAAAACAAGACCTCGAAGACCAGAGTCCATGACCCAAGACATGTCATAACCTGGTGTTGATAAAATTTTTGAGATCAAGGGGTAAACCAGGTTCTTATAATTAACTTTAAACACTCCAGGGGTTGCAGGGGACGCCATAAGGTGTACGGGTATGGATAAGAAGATACAATGGAAAAGGTTTCAAATGATTGAGAAATGGTTAAAAACTGCTTAAAAATTAAGGTAAATTGTAAAAACCAAGATAAAAGTGGAGGAAGAGGATTCAGATCATGTTGAAATGAGAGGAAAAGGCTTAATAAAGCGTTAAAATGAGATAAAAAGGGTTAAGAAAGCATTAAAATGAGAAAAAAATACTATTAATTCCCTTTATATAGACTTTTCTGCATGCAATCGTTTAACGGATGGATGAAACGTGGCATATGCAAACAATTATTTAAAGGATGGATGACACGTGGTATAGAGCATCGCTACTATCAATGGGATCTCGACTGTTGCAACACATCATAATGGTTGCAACCGATCATCATGGGTACAACTGATCGTCATGGCTGCAACCTGTAGACATGGTTGCAACTGATCGTCATGGTTGTAACTGATCATCATGGCTGCAATCGATTGTAATGGTTGCAATCGATCATCATGGTTGCATCGATTATCATGACTGCAACCGATTGACATGGCTATAACCGATCATCATGGCTACAATCGATCTAAATGGTTGCAATCGATCGACATGGCTACAACCGATCGACATGGCTACAATAGATCGTAATGGTTACAACTGATCATCATGGTTGCATCAATCGTCATGACTGTAATCGATCGACATGGCTACAATCGATCATCATGGTTACAACCAATCGAAATGGTTGCAATCGATTGGCATGGCTGTAACCAATTGACATGGCTGTAACCGATCATCATGGTTGCAACTGATCGTCATGCTGCAATCGATCATCATGATCCAACCGATCGTCATGTCTACAATCGATCGACATGCTGCAATCGATCGACATGCTGTAACTGATCGACATACTGCAATCGATCGTCATGACTGCAATCGATCGATATAGCTGCAATAGGTCGGCATGGCTACAACCGATCGGCATGGCTGCAATCGATCATCATGATTACAACCGATCATCATGACTACAACCGATCGTCATGGCTATAACCGATTGTCATGGCTGCAACCGATCGGTATGCTTGTAACTGATCATAATGATTGCAACCGATTGACATTCCATTTATCGTCATGTTGGTCTGATGTATTTCATATCGGCCTAAAGATTTTAAGTATGCCGTACTTTTTTAGATTTTGCAAAACCGATATTGATGGCCCCAAAAACAGAAAAAACGCCATAGTTTGAAAATTTTTGGAGAAAAATTATTGCAATTCGCCGCGGTTTGAAATTTTTTGGAGAAAAATAATTGGTATTTGCCATGTATACTTCTCCATTTTTTGCCGAGATTCCAAGACAATTTGTCTTCAATTTATAAATAGATTTCGGGGCCGATCCCTTATGCATAACACTGGCCCAAAGGGCATTAGGGTTATGTAAAATCCTCCAATACAATTTAGCAACTAAAGCTTTGTTGTAATTAATAGTAGATTGGAATCCTAACCCCCTTCATTATTAGGAAGACATAAAGTATCCCATTTCACCAAGGCCCATTTTCTTTTCTCCTTAGTACCACTCCAGAGGAACCAATGATTAATTTCATCTAATTCTTGAAGAAAAGCCTTTGGGATATTCAACACGGTAGAAACATAAATAGGTATAGCTTGAAGGACAGACTTTACCAAGGTAATTCTACCTCCAAAATAAATCTACCTATTGGTCCACATTCCAGTTTTCTTCTTAACTTTGTCCAACAACCAATTCCAGACTTTATTTTTATGCCTTTGAGTATTGATAGGGATGCCTAAATAAGTGATCGTAAGGGAGGTCTTCTTATATATTAATTTATCCAAGACCATGGATTCCTGTCTAGTAGAGCAGTGAAAGAAAATGACTTTAGACTTGTCTTCATTGATCAATTACCCGATAGCCTTAGAAAAATAACTAATGATTTGCTTGATTTTAGAAGCTTCCTTAATTGTAGCTTTACCTAATAGAGTAGAGTCATCAAAAAATTGAAGATGAGGCATAGGCCTAGCTCCATGAGCAATGGTAAATTCCTAAAGGGTTTTCCTATCTCTATTTTTTGTTATAGTCCTACCCAAGCATTCAATAAGAATGATGAATAAATAAGGGGAGAGGGGGTCACCTTGCCTAATACCTCTAGAAGCTGATAATAATTGTGAAGACATGCAATTGATAAGAATTGAGTAGGATACTGATGAGATACAACCCATAACCTAGTCCATCCAATCTTGAGAGAAACCAAATTGCCTCAAAAATTTGATAAGGAAGTGTCAATCCACTCTGTCATACGATTTGGATAATTCTAAACAAATGAACATAGAAGGAGATTTTTGCATTTCCATGGAATGAATGGCTTCCTAATCAAGAACTCTCTCATCCACTATTTGACACCCTTTCACATAACCTCCTTGTTCAGGGGAAATAATATTATGCAAAAGAGGCTTCAACCTTTCTTCCATGATCTTAGTAATTATTTTGAGAAGAACATTACATAAAGCAATAGGTCTAAAAGCTAAGATATGATAAGCCTCTTGAGATTTTGGGACAAGAGTTATATAAGTTTTATTGATAACCTTGAAAATCTCTTTGGCTTTCTTGGCTTCTTCCAACACCTCTAATAAATCAGCATGAAGGATATCCCAGAACTCTTGGTAGAACTCAATGGGAAAACCATCAAGACCTGGGGTTTTCTATTTTTGCATTTTAAAATCCACTTGTTGAAGCTCATTAATAGTAAAAAGAGCAGTCAAAATAGATTTCTCCTTAGAAGTGATAAGAGAAGGGATTGCTTGAAGAAAATTTTGTTGAGAAGTCGAGTCAAGAGGAGTAGCAGAAAAAATATTGGAAAATTAATTCACAAGAATAGAGTTCATGCCATCCCAAGTGTAGAAAACCTCTCCAGAATTTGAATTTAGGGAAGAAATAAAGTTATGAGATCTTCGAGTTAGAAGAGATTTGTGGAATAAATTTGTGTTTCGATCTCCTTCTTTGAGCCATTGAATTCTAGATTTTTGCTTCCGTAAGAGTTCTTCTCATTTTTTCCATTCCTCTAACTGAGTTGTGAGTCTAATTTCATCTGTACTTCTACTCTTTGTGAGGCTATCTAAACGGATTTTCTTATTCAAACTTTCAAGTTGAGCAATAACTTCATGTTTTTTTATTGAACATCCCCAAACTCCTTCTAGTTCCAAGTCTTGATTTTGAATTTAATATATTGTAATCTTTGGTAAAATAGGACATCTTAGTACCATATCTTGGTTTACCTTCCTTCCACCATTGTTGCACTCAGTATCTGAAGGAACTATCTCTAAGCCACATTAACTAGAAACAAAAAGGAGAGAAACTCACATTGGTTTTCCAAATTTCCACCATGACTGGCTAGCGATCCGAACCAACATTGTTAAGAGTCTTCACTTTAGGAATGTGACCATGGATTAAGAAATGATTAGAGATCAAGAACCTATCCAATCTCTCCATGATACAAGCTAAGCCTTACCTTATGTTAGACCAAGTCATAAGGCCATTATTTGGTTGGATATCCACAAGATGAAGGTTTGCAATATATTCATTCATGAGGTCAGTGCTCCTGTCCAAATTTCTATTTCCCCCTATTTTCTCATACAAAGAGAGGATGGTATTGAAATCTCCTCCTATCAAGATACAAGCTTCAAGAAAATGAGAGATAATATAAGTTATATTCTTCCACTGTCTTCTCTTTTCCTCCAAAGAAGTCGGAGCATAAACAGTTATGCAAAGCATAATTTGGTTGGAATGTCTACTTTGAATAGCAATAGCCAAAATACCCCAAATGCCAACCATATGGTGAATAACTACCTCTTTTGGGTCCCAAAGGTAAGAAATGCCACCAGAAGTCCCCTAGGAATTGAGGGAAACAACTTTTCTAGCTGGCTAGATTTTACTAGCAATTGAATCCATTTCCTCTATTGACATCTTTTTTTCTTGAAGGAAAACAATATGAGGATGGTTTATCTGAATCATTCTTCTAATTTCTTTTTGTTTTGAAATACTCCCTTTAAGTCCTCTAATATTCAAGTGATGATCTTAATTAATACTAGGGCTAAAATAGTTGGTAAGGGAATTAATATTACCTTCCTCTACAAGCTTTTCACCTTCTTTTACCATATATTATTGATTGGTCTTGCAACCTATCTTTTGATTAGAATCCATCTTCAGCTTTTTTCCCATGTTTCTTGACTTACTCCAATTGAATTTGGGATGTCTTCTAACCTTGAAGAATTTGTGTACAAAGTCAAACTATTGTTGGAAGGTTCAACAGAGTCTATCTTGGGACATGTATTATTTGAAGTCTCATCATTTAAAAGATTGTTTTTCTTGTGTATATTTTCTCCTCTTTTTTTGTTGAAAAATTTTGATTTGTTGGTTTGTATCCGATTTATTCCTTTCATATCTAAATTGTTTTTCTAATATTTATGTTTCCATTATTTCCTCTTCCTCGCCTAGGGCATCATTTGTGGAAATAATTTCAAACATATTAGTTGATAACTTTGATTGATTTTTCATAACTAGTTTTTTCTAAGTGTTATTTTTCTTATGCATTTGGAAACCTATTGAATTTGTATATTTTTGCTTTTGATCTAGAATTTTATTTGGGCAAACACTAGCCAAATGACCATATTCATGGCAAATTCTACAATGAAAAGGAATGTTCTCATAGTTCACTACTTGCTCCCAAGTGTCCTCCCCAAATTGTAAAGTGATCTTTTTAGGTAGGTTTTATCAAAATCCATTAAAACATAAATCCAAGCATAAATAATATGTTCAAAATTTTTAGTACAATCAACAGTCATCATAAAAGTTCCCAAAAAGTTTTCAATTGAAGAAAAATAGTCGAATTCTAGAATTCAATTAGGGGGCCAAAGAGTCTAACCCACACGAGACCTGTAGAAGGAATATCTTCTTTGGCTTTAAATTTAGTATGCCAGCGCTTCTTAAAAAGCCCTGCCCTTCCAAAGAACTAGGTACCCCCTTGAAATGTTTTCTCTCTATCTTGATTATTAGCAAATAAAACAAGAAAATAACCATTTAGATAAATAGAGATTTGTAACTCACATTTAGTTTTCTAGCTTTTTACAGCCCATACTTTGAAAGTAGATAGGCTCAGACAAAAACCCAACAAACAACAAATTAGTCCTCTTTTTTCTAGATCTTCAATGCTAGTTTGAATGTCGCCCATATGAATATTAATAATAAGAGTTCCATCAACTGCTCTAAGACATCCTGACTCATATTTCTTCAAATCAATCTTAGGCATTCTTAGAGGTTTACAGGAAGCCCTAAGTTTAATTTTAGCATTAGGCTGAGGCTATCTACCATGGAGTACATCCCTAAAATTTATTTTTGAGGTCGAGTCTTGGGAATCCTTGCCCTTGAAAGGGGTTTCCATTATGGATTTATTTTGGGGGTGCACCTTAGCACCAGTTTCGCTTGAGATCTGAACATTTTTTTGATTAGTTTCTTGAAACTTGTTTTACGATCTCTTTAATCCATGCCTTAGACGTCAAGAAAAGCTATGATTTTCACTTTTATTTTGTGCAGCAAATTGGAAGCCATTATCAATCAATTTCACCATATGATCTGTTGAAAGATAAATTTCTAACCCATCTTGGATCCCCTGCAACATATCCTACTAAAATATTGAGTAAAAACCACAAAGATGTTGGCCACTAGTGCCTGAAGGCCTTGAAAAAAACCTCTAGAGTTGCTTGCACTCAATCCATATGAAACCCTTGCACATTCGCTTGCCAAAAATCTCATTCACACATAGGAAAGCACTAGGATGTGTTGCTCTAAATGATCTAAACAATGGTTGATATGTTCTAGGGTTTGTCAGGTATCTACCTTCAAAATTTTAGCTCAATCCGAGTCCAAATGAGTGAAATATCTCAAGTCCCCACATTATAGTAGATATTCCCATGATAATGTGGTATATAATAATATAATTTATTATAATTGGTAGTATTGTTCATTGAAATACAATGGACTTATTTTAATCCCATATAGTCAATTAAAAAAAAAACGATACACAAAATGTAAGAAAACTCTTGAAAAGGGCTATGGAGGATAAGTTAATACACATGATAAGGTAATGAACATGGTTGCATACCATTGTCCTTACTTAAAGACATATATATACACATTTGTAGGATTCCATGCTAAATTAGAGGATGATATACCATTTGCATGAATGTATTTCTACTTTACATGTAATATCTAGTAGGTTAAATTGTCAAATAGGGGGAAATTCAAATATCTAGGACCATAGAAAATTATTGATGCACTAAACTAACCCTCAGTTACTACATCGCTCAAAAACTTGTACATATTTTTTAAACATAAACAACCCAAGTATAATCTTAATAGAGAAAGGTTGGGACTACATGTGTGTCCCAATAAATATTATGCAAAGCTCTTTTTTGCTATTATAACATTTTTAATGAAAATATTGCTTTGTTTTTAGATGAGGGTACATTATTTTTGGAAGGAAAGAAATATTGTTTGTCTTCTTAGACCAAACAAACCATAGTGTTCAATGCATTAACTTCATAACATTGTGGTTTTTGCTATGAACAGTATGAAAATAGAATATATGTTATTCTTAATTTAATTTCATTATACACTATAGTTGATGTAGCTTCTTCTATAGATATTGTTCAAACCCCTATTTTGTTTGGCTTGGACATGAAATTTAGCCTAAGTGATTCTTATGGGTTCTGCTGAAAGATGCTTGCCATAATTCCTTATTACATTGTTAGTTAAAAAAGTAATAAATAAAGGGCACGTATAAACTTTTCTATGAGGGAGAACCTTAGCATGATATTAAGCCTCATTTTTATGTATAGTTAAATAATATGGTTAAATTTTAAATCGTTTGAAATTAGCAACTTGAATGAAAATGTATTCTTGAATTCTTACAAGGAACCTCCACATTTCTCTGCTTTGCTTAAAGCTTACTATAATTATATTTTGTTTATTTAAACAACTAATCCATGTAAGTGATAATAATGTATGGTTTATTTATTTCATAAGATAATAGAGATAACCAATGAACTTATTCTTGACTATTCTAGAATTTTTTTGATAGATGCCATTTAAAAGATCTTTAATTTTGAAATTGATTTATAAGTTGAAGTTATAGGAACCATTTATGATAAAAAAGGGAAGGAAGCATTAATGTTAAATAGACATAGCTTTGTTAAGAGTTAATATTTATGATTGAAATTTATCTTAGATTTTTTTTATCTGTGTCACAAGTTTTTAGATAGTTGAGTTTAGAAGTTGTAGCTATAATGGTAATTAGAAAGAATTTGATTTTGATATCAAAATATTTCTTTGAAAATAATTTCACTTAATATGTTTGGTAGTGGTTGTTAATTTGTTGTTGTACTTTGTGTGCTTAAGGTGGACCTATGATGATGACAAAATGATTATGTTTCCCAATTCAAGGATCATGTTGGCATTTGTAAATGTTGTCTAAAATTGTAAATTTGATTAATAAAGCTACTTGTAAGTTGTAAAAATAAAATATATTGTATGTGAAAGGTTATTTAATAGTTGCTATAAAATTATGAAATTTACATATGGTGAAATTCATGATTGTTGGTAGAACTTTCATTTGTTGCTAGCATTTGGATGAGAATGAAAGGCATATAATTCTCAAACAATGACATTGATACAATAATTGAATAGTGTTTTGTCACAAGCTCACTGACATGACCCTACACACACCTTGTCGTGGTTTGAACTTGAGTCTCTCAGAAGAAAGTCCAAATTCCTAACCACTTGCGTTGTCCCACTGGGATTGATTAATTTTTAATTGATCAGAGTTTGTTCTAACTAATTTTTTAAGAAAAAATTAATATTCTTTAATATAGCTCAAAGATTACAAGTTGGCTAGGTGCTACAATCAAACCAAGGATACATGTAGCCAGAGTTGGAATCCCACAAGGGCAAGGATACCTATAAAAAATAAAATCTCTTCCCCAACATATTCAAATAACCAAAACAAGGAAGTAGCAGTCCATTAAACAAATAAAATCAATATGCTTAGTTTTTGTGATCATCTATTAAGTTTTCAAAATTCCTAGTTTTAAACTTTCTTATGCGAGTTGAAGATGGATGTAAAAGAAAAATTTTATTGGCCTTTTATATGGCAAATGGTTCCACTTCCTAAAAATATGATGCCAATTAATCTATTCAAATTTTCTCAGTATTATAGACTTGATTCAGTAACAGTAAGAGTAGAATATACTTGATCTCTTGTTTTCCAGAAATAAATTGTATGATTAGCTTAGAGTCCTCATAAACTAAAAGGATTTTGATATTTTCTCTTGCCACTAGAGTGAGATCAAGTTTGTAGCCCATCAAATCAACTACATTATTGGTGGTTTATCCTAAATTTAAATAAAATTCAATAATCATGGAGTGTGGTTCCGATCATAAAACTCCTCCAACAACAACTATTCCAGGTTTAAACTTCGAAACCCCATCAATGAATAAAGTTAGAAAACTAAAACACGGTTGAGGAGTCAGGCTATTGAAAATAAAGGTGCTAATTATATCTTGAATATTTCAATTTTTGAGGATGTGTAACTCAACTCTAGAAAGAGCACTTTGATATTTCTTAGCTTTAAAACCAGCTTTGGCATTTTTCATGATAGCATGATTTATCTTGTATATCAAAATTTGTCATGTGAGTTAATTTTCCTTCAAATATTCTATATTTCCTATCCATACATATATACCACATGCAATAATAAGAAATTTAAGACCATAAAAACTTTATGAGAGACTTACCTTGAAAGGAGTTGAGGTACATTTCGTTTTAGCTTTTAGTACAAGACTCAAGATTTAATTTGCTTCTAATGTAGACTCCAAAATTAAGAGCAAGCGAGATCCAGATCATAGCAACTTCCTCATATTTAAAAATAGAGGGACTTGAGTTTCACAGTCGTTGAAGCATCCAGAGCAAATATGGGGCCCAAAACACCTCTTTTAGAGAGGTTTTCCCCAGTTAGAATTTTATTTTGTTGAACTTGCCATTAAAAACTTTAATTTTTGGTGTGATATTTTGATCCCAAATGTGATTCAATTTTTTTTCATAGGCTAACTTCTCGAGATATATGCACCAACCTTGATTGAATAGTTACCCAAACACTTAATTCTACCCCAAATAAAGTAGTCTTCCTTGTCTAGGTTTGTGGGAAAAATTTGGATCATTTCATGATTTGTGTGTCATCCTTACACAGGAGGCATGCTAATCTTCTTTGTATCATTCCAATTTTATTGGATGTCTCCTAAGAGACACAAAAAATTTAGGGTAAAGCATGAGTTTTTGAGAGGGGTCTCGGTCCGGGTTTGAACTTGGGTCTTCTCGATGAAAAACCAAAGACATACCACTATGGTATCCCCTTGTACAACTATTGTTCTTAGTATAATTAAAAAATTATATGATAATGGGATTTTTATGACAATACTTTCATTTGGATGATGATTATGAATATTCTTTTGAAAATAATAACTTGTTATAAGATGTATTAGAATGAGGCTTCATATTTATTTAAACCTACATAATTAAGTACTTAATCTATATTTAGGGGACCATAAAACTTCATTCATTTATATGAGATACAGAATAAGATTACTTTTTAAAAATAGAATTAGTATACTTTCTTTCTTTTTGGTAAGGCCTTTCAAACAAGTTGCCCTATTTAGTGATTAAGGAACAATGTAATTGTGATGGTTAATCTCATAATGCAAATTGACAATGTGCTTTACCATACATAGGAGTAATGGGTGAATGAATAGTGGTATCACTCCACCAAAGAGGCTTAATGGCATTCCCATTAGATGGTATGCAAGGAAGATCAATAAAACTTTGAAGCAACTAAGTTAAATAGGGCATATTTGGAATCAAATATACCTACACTTAGAATGCTTAGAAAATACGAAGATATGAATTGGTCTAGATGGGATGGATGTACATCATGAAAATTGAAACAATATTTTATGGTTATGGTTGGGTTGGACATTGTTCTTAATAGTGGGAGTTCTTATATGTTTTGCATTGTTTTTGTGTGCAAGTACATGGTTGATGCTAACACTATCTGATGAGAAGATTGAAGGATTATCTTTTGTATTGAACACTTTAAATATATATATGATAAAGTGCATAATCATAATTTGCAATATACTTTATAGTAACTTATTTGTACTCAAAATCAATATGCATGTATGAAAATAAGAATATTATTAAAATAATAAGTACAATAGCTTTATCATATTGTCAATTCTTTATATATTATATATATAAAGAATTGACAATATGATAAAGCTATTGTACTTATTATTTTAATAATATTCTTATTTTCATACATGCATATTGATTTTGAGTACAAATAAGTTACTATAAAGTATATTGCAAATTATGATTATGCACTTTGATGTTTAACTTATTAGAATCAAGATAACTCCAAGAAATATTTGTTTTGTTAATCATAAGAATTAAAATCCAATTATGACCTTTGGTATCCCAAAGTATTTACTATTTATTATATGTTGTCTTAGTATAATTTAATTGTCAAACTATATATAATTATTTATTTTAATTAATTATATTTAAAATATAAAAATTATGAAATTTTTTATTTTTTAATTATTAAATACTAATATATATGTTAAACTTTGATAATTAAAATCTTACCTGCTTAATTTATATTTTTAAATATTATTATTATTATTTTCTTTTAGGTAACAGTAATTTTATATTTCTTTAACCTTCAAAGTGATTTTATATTTTTTAAACTTCAAACATCCACCATTAATATTTTGAGACCCAAACACCTTTTAAGGATGACCCATCTCACTTATTTAAATTTAAGGTCAATATAATAACATTATAGGCCTCTCTGACTTCCTTATTACTTGGAGAATGCACATATCTGTATCTGTTTTTGTTTAAGTGGTTTAAGATAAATCATGCCATTACTCTAATGTGGAAGCTAGATGTTTGGAAAGAAGACAAACAGATATGACTAGACAGTCATACAAACGTGAGGTCCATTAATTGGATTTATATTTTTAAAACCATTTAAAAAAATTAATTTTTTTGAATACTGGGTGAGTGGTTGATATTTCATTTCCACTATTTAATAATTAAATTTATATTTTTAAAATCTTTTAAAAAAATTTAAATTTTAGTTGGTAATATTCATTTCAATTATTTAACAAACTCCTTCCAGAAATATGACCTCAGTTTTATTACTTATACTTGACCTTCACCTAAATAAAAAATATAACCTAGTATATTATACTTCACCTTAAACTATTTTTTATTTTATTTAGGTGCAGCACGGCCACCATTCAGCCCATTGACAACAACCCTTCGACATCGGCTTCTTCAAGTTTGAAACCTTCTGACCAGATCTGAATATTCTAACCTTCTGATCGATCAGTCCCAGTCGTAGCGTAGACAGACAAGTATTTGGCTGGACACAGCTGCTATATCTCTGGTTAAAAAATGCGAGTCAATGGTTACTGCTTCAATACCAATGTAAGGCAGCGAATCAATCACTTTCTTCAAACCTCATCAACTATTATACATCAACACAGGCCAATCTTAGCCTGAAACATTTCTTATATAATAACAACCAGCTAACTCTGGCTAAGATTATCAATGTGAGCTTTAGATATTTAGAAGAATATCTGCGCAGGTTTCTAGATTAAACTAAATAATGCAAAGGCTTTGGAGTCATCTACGTATCTTGTTAGGTCTAGAATTCATACGAGGACATATTTATAACATATTAGGATTTATATGAAAACATATTTATAACATGTGAAGCATGTGCAGATTAACAGGTTATGACAATGCCTCTTGAAGGGTCATTTATGTTCCATTGATTTATGTTAAAGTTTAGATAACTTTCAATGAAATAAAAAACATTAGTATAAAGTTTGGATTAGATTGGTGATTAAATCAATGATGTTAAAAACATTCAAATGGAAAATCAAGCCAAAAAAAATTGTTGTTGTTATTGGTTATTAAATAAAATTGTTTTTTTCTTGGTAAAGGTTTTGTAGTCTCATTATTGTGTAATTATAGAGCGCACCCTTGTATTTGTGTAGAAATGGACATATCCAAGTCGTTGCTTCCTTCCCTTAACCTCAATAGGCCATGTTTCCATATTAGTCAACCTCTTATCTACCTAAACTTACCTAATACATGTTTTTATTGTAGAGAAGTTGAACACTTGATCAGAAATTGTTCGAAAAATTAGTTAAAAAAGAACAAATGAAAGCGATCGCTAAAAAAATTGCAAAACAAATCCCAACTAATGGCTCTCATATGGAAGTTGCAACTGAAAATTTAGCTAAGAAATTCCCTTGATGGCCCTCAACACCCGCTTGTTCCCAAAAAACCTTCTCCTTCTTAGGTTGTTCCCCCCAAGAACCCTCTTGCCTAACGTACTCAGACTAAATCCTCAAATACTCTTGTTAATCCACAAGCCCCGCCAAATTCAGCCATGAGTCTTGAGTTAGATCTCGTTCCTTCACCACAACTCTTGAAAGACAGTCTTATGATAGATGTGTGGAGAATGATAGGCAAGCGACAACGTTCGTCTACCCCCCCAAATCACTCCATCCATATAGAGAAAAAAAACCTTTGTCAAAGATATTGCTAGATTCTTCTCTCAAGTTGCTCAAAATAAGGTTCTTGCTCACCAAACTCATTTGGACAACACACAATTGTTGCCAATAAGTGAAAATATATTTTAGTCTCTAATTCATGAGGTCAAGCAACCTCTAAAGCACCCCTCATGAATTTAAATCTTCTATCTTGGAATGTTAGGGGGCTCTCCCTCCCTTACCGTAAGTTTCAAGTTCAAAAAGTAGTTACTGAAAATCAAATTAATGTTATTTTCCTTCAAGAACTAAAAGTCACTGGTCACACTATCACCCATTGTATGGACATCATTGGTGGTGGATATGCATTCGCATTTACTACTTCTCACATTAATGGTAAAGGAGGTATTTCTCATTCCATAGCCAAGTCTTTTTGTTATGCTATTCTAGACCATGGTGAAGACCCTGCTCACCATTGTGTGTGGGTCAGATTGGCTCTCAACACTCAGGTTATTAGATTTTGTTCTATCTATACTCCCAATGACCCTCATAGTCGTATATCCCTCTAGGAATGGTTATTTGTTTATCTTCCTCCTACAAAATGGATCCTTGGAGGTGACTTTAATATGATTGAAAATCCTAGTGATAAAATATGGACTGGTAGTAGACCCTTTTCTAATGTTGAATTTGTTAGTTAGTTGTTTTATCGTAATCATTTAGGTATGCATGACTCTCTCTTTGGTAAAGCCTCCTCAGATAGAGATAATTTGTTTACGTGGTCCAACTATCGTCAAGCTTCTGCTAGGAAGCTTGTTCATCTGGATAGATTTTATTTCAATAATTATTTCCTGTACAAATTACCCATCCATGAGCAACTTCTCATCCTGTCTCACACAATTTTGTCTAATCACCTTCATGTATTATCTTCTATCCAAAATTCCTCTATCTCCCTTAATTCATGTTGCTTCCTTTCAAATTAAATGTATCCCATCTTGACAATCCTGCCTGCTTCTACCTCGTAGAGCATATCTGGAATAGATTTCCCAAACCAATTGGTAATATTGACTAGATCAAATGGTTTGAATCAACTATTTTCAATACGGTTTCATCCCTTAGATGGTATAGACGCTCTATTTCTAGGAGGAAGAAGATTCAAGAGAGTCGCCTTCACAAGGATATCTCTCATCTCTATTTCATGCTTATGAAAGATCCTACTAACATTGTTGTCCAATGCAATCTAGCTAATATTAAAAATTAGGCTAGAATTAATGAGTCTTATCGTGCTAGAGGGACGCATGTTAGATCTTGCCTTAATTGGATCTCCCAGAGAGACAAGGGAACTAATTTTTTTAACTACCTCAGAGATAAGAATATTTTAGAAAGGATCACTGAGTTGGAGGACTCTTAAGGTCATTCTCTTCTCGACTCTAAAGAGATCATGAATATTTTTGTATCTCATTTCACTCAACTTTTTACAGTAGAGCCAAGGGATGACATCCAATGTATCTTAATGGAATATGTGTAGGAACATATTCCCTCCCTAGTAGACCCCATTATTCAAGATCAACTTGAATATCCTCTTTCTATGAATGATCTACAAACTGCTCTTTTTCTATGAAGAATGACAAAGCTCCTAGCTTGGATGGTCTTCCAATGGAGTTTTATAAAATAATTAACATATTATTTCCTTTGATCTTCATCATGTTTACCTTGAAGCTCTCCATAATAGTTCCCTCAGAGCTTATATCAATGCAGGGCTTATCAACCTGATTCCTAAAGGTACAACTCATAACTAAATCTGTAATTGGAGACCTATTACCCTCCTCAATATTTTTTACAAGATCATAGCTAAAGATATAACTTTAAAAATAGAACTTGTTGCTCAAGGATTGTTCACCCAAAACACTTTGCTTTTGTTAAAGGTCATTATATTTTAGATAATATTATGATGGCCTGGGAAACTTTGCAATGGGCTATCGAATCCAATCAAGATGCTCTCTTGGTTAAGTTAGATTTAGACAAATCTTATAATAGAATCAGATGGTATTTTATTCTTAGTATAATTTCTTAGCTTGGTTTCGGTCCAAAATTTTGTAATCAAATTGGTATGCTCTTTGGTGATGCTCCAACTTGTGTGCAGGTTAATGGAGCTCTTTCCCCCTCCTTCCCTCTTCAATGATCTATCAAACAGGGTTGCTTCCTTGCTCTTTTTTTGTATGTTTTAGTTGTCAATGCTCTTGGTTATCTTCTTCATAAGGCTCATTCTGATGGCCTCATTCAGGGTATTAATATTCTTGGGGATAAGCATGTTATTAACTCTTATTTTATTGATGATTTCCTTCTTTTTATTTAGATACCCAATAAGAGGTGGAAATGGCTAAAGAGATTGTTCAACTGTTTTATGATGTCTCTGGATCTCATATCAATAACTCTAAAATTGAAGTCCTTTGTACCTCTTCCTCTCCTCATGGATGCAACTCCATGATTGAGTGGAATATCATCCCTCATGGTATGATTGTGTGTTATTTTGGAATTCCTTTCGGGATTAATATATCTCCTAAGGATATTTGGAATTGGGTTATGGAAAGACTTCAAAAAAACCTAATGCTTGGTCAATTCGGTTTCTTTCCTTAGAAGGAAGAATTCAAGTTGCAAATAAAATTATGACATCCTCTCATGTTTATTACTCCTCTTGCTGGATGGCCCCCAAGGTAGCCTATGACAAATTAACTCAATTCATTCATATTTTTTTTATGGATCAAATGGGATGGGGAGGTGGGAATGACAACCATCTCATGAAACTTTGTACTCAACCTAAGGCTTTAGAAGTTCTAGGCATCATTGATCCTCTTACCTAGAGTAAAATGTTGGCAACAAAATAGGTTGCTAGAGCCATCACTGGTGATGAAAATTAAAAACACCTATTTTGTTACAAAATATCTCTAGCTAATCATAAAGGTAAATGAAAAGAAACCCCATGGGAAGATAAGGTCCTTAACACAACTTACTTTATGATTAAAGGATCTATTCTAGTTACGTAAAACTGGAAATCTTGGCAATCAATTTCTAATTTATTGGCTTGGAAGTCTGACTTCTTGAGACATGGTCTGAGCATCGATCTAAATAGTCTTTGGTGGAATAAACTTATACTATATAATGATAAACCTTTAGCTTTATGTAATGCTATTCAAGGTCTATATTTTTTGAAGAAAGGTATTAATATAATTAGAGATATCTGGGATCCGGGTAGCTTCTCAATTCTTATCTAGAACCATATTTGCAATTATTGCTCCCTTCCCTCTAGGTTCGAAGAGTCTTATGGATTAGTTGTGGATTCCATTCCTTGTGAGGTCCTTGAACTACTACCCATAACATATTAGAGATGGATTAACGGTCATAGAATCTCTTCCATTACTTCTAGTTGGATATACAAAAATATTTTGTGTCCTCCTTCTTTAAACTCTAATCCCAATGTCAAGTGGTAAATGAAGTTTACCAATGTTGAATCCAAAACTCAACTTCTTGGATGATAGATTTTGCATCAAAAACTTCCAAATTCTAAAATCTTGGCTTTGATTTTGCACATTTTCCCTCAATACAATTTTTTTAATACTTTAGAAAATTTTATTCACTTGTTTTGGTTTTCTGACATGGCTAGACAGTTTTGGGGTGTCTTCTACACTTTTCTTTTTCCTCTTTCACTAGTTCTTGGAATTTTTCTCTGCATATCTTTTCTTATTTGGATTAGTGTCCCAAACTGTGGGATATCGTAGACTCATCCTTCTCAAGCACATTTGAAAGTGCAGATGCAAAAAGGTGTTTACTAGATCTTCTCCTCCATGGGATATAGTTTTAGTAGACTTGACCTTTGGTATTTTGCTACATGTGGGATGCATCCATTTCCAAGTCTATGGTACTTCTAGCACACCACGATATGTTATTGACAGATTTCATCAACTTTCTCATATGGTTTAGGATCTTCAGATGGTCCAACAGGAAACTAAAAAGAAGGCAGTTAACAATGATGAGCAAGTTCAAGATGTGATTACTTATATTTCTTCTTTGAAGACTTTAGAAGATATCACAAAAGACACACCCAAAATTTCTCCTTATATAAGGCTCTCCCACATATGAGTGTTGATATATGGTGTATTGCAGCAAGATATAGCTATAGTCTTTTTATTGCTATTAGCTTATATTATTATATATATTCAGTTATGGATGATTTACTCCTTATCCACCTCATTTTTTTTTAGCTGGTGAACAATATTAGCATCATAATATTGTAATATTCTTGTTAATGAATTAATATAATCTAGCTTTTTTCAATATATATATATAAAGTTTTGTTAATTGACTTATTAAAAAATATTAACCCCTCAAATGTATTTTCTTAATCCTACAATTATGCCACTTTTGCTCTTTTTGCTCTTCTTTTATGTTAAGATACTATTGAATTCTCACAAGGACCCCAAACCCTTTGAGAAACCTCTTCATTTCTTTGAATACTTAATGCCCTTGTTACTAAACTTTATAATCCTCCAATCACATCAACTAAGGAGAAGGATAAATATAATCCAAGTAATAAAAGCAAAAAGAAGAATTATTAATGTTTAAGGATAAAAATAAAAGTATCAAGAAACCATTGCATCTATTGCATACATTATGATAAGATCTTTATGTCTTTTTTGAAATTTATTCAAAGAAACATCCCAAAAAGTAGTGAAATATGTTCAACTCATATAATTTATACCATAACTCTTCCAAGAAATGAAAGGAAGTCAAAATCAATGAAGGGGAAAAAATATTTTTGATCCAAATTCAAACTATTAAAGGAAAAATGAATTTCCTCACCAATCAATTTTTTTTAAAAAATAGGACTTTAGAAGAGATGATGAATAGTCCCAAGTTGCTAACAATTGTATTCATCGGATAGATTCCACAAGGATGTGGATTTGCAAGTCTCAAAATAATGCAAGGTAAAATTTTCAAAATATTTCAATTTTATTGATAAATTTGCATGTGATGTTGGTCCTTTTAGTTTAATGAGGTTATATTCTATATACTTTAATTATGAGATAGTACACACTTTTTTCTGATAATTAAATAAAATTATCTTATCAAGCAAGGTAAACCATACATCCATGATGCCTATAAAGGAAGATAATAAATCCTTTTGGTTTTAGCCAAGCAATCTAAAATTTTGCTAAATGAAAAAAAGTTTATATTGTTTCTTTTTAAAGTAAATTTGATGAAACCAATAACTTTTTCAAATCAATTTGTGCATTTTCTTAAGTACATCATTATTATTATTATTATAATACGTAGTTGGTTGCATCTATAACTCCTTTATAGATAGAAATGGTAAAAGTATATTAATATAGACTTTATACGTGTCATGTTCTCATGTTATGGACTAAGTGCCACTCTTTTTATAGAAGAGATGATCTATGCTTTAATATTGACAAGTATTTATATAGGATGGTCATACAACTAGATTTCACTAGGGATTCTCTTTTGTCTATGCCATCGAGGATGATGAGTTTATTCTATTATTAGAAATAAAGTGCATACATGATCTCTTGATGTACCATATTTTTTTAGAAATACAATGAAATTCAAAAATCTATTGCGTAACTTTTATTTATTGTTTTCTTGTTATTCATGAAGTGTTATGCTATCTTTTTTTTTTGTATATGTAGTTCACTTAGAGTAGCTTGATAGAGTTAGAGTAGTTCCATGAGTGTACAGTCATCACAAATCACTAATTTAAAGGAGATTTGATCATTTTTGTGCATATTAGGTGAGAGGTCTAATTTTTATCAAATATTATGGACTTCCATTTACATTCATATATATTGAGTCTCTCAAATTATTGATCATAAATTACATGTATATGCTCTAATATTTGGCCAACAACTTTGGTTTTGTTAGGTATAGTTGCATGTTGTGGTGTTAGTTGTAACTAGATAATAGGTATACGTTGGAGACATAAGTAGCTAGAATATTTTGTATTATAATATATATACATATATAGATAGATAGATATCTTACAATTAGGTCTTGAAAGTAGTTGAATAACATTATTTATAATACATTGTATGAATAATTTATATCTAAGTTTCTTATTAATTTTCTCAAATAGATCTATAATGAGTTTAAAAATAAAAGTTTGAAGTGGAATTGGAGGGTTTTATGAATTAGAAATACCATAGATAGTGATTTAATATATTGGTGATATAAATAAAGTATAGATGAGTATATGATTATTATAACAATTGACAATATGAGATCTAGAAAGAAACTTTTAAAGATTGATACATGTGATATACCAATAATGGAAGGATAATCTAGTTGTACAATAACTACTTACAAATGATGTAGGCGAGTGTATAATAATAGTGATATTGATCAAGGAATATTATGACAAACTAATTAAAATCCTTGAACATATTATAGTGCATTAGAAAATATATTAAAAAAAAGGACATAAAAAATGTTTATTTAAAACATTACAAGAAACTAGGGGGTTGAATATCAAAAGGATCCTTGATGGTCATATCATACTTTTTGCTCCTAACAAAAGCTTTAAATTCATTACCCAAAATGCTATGAAGACCTTAAAACTAGTTTACAAACTACACAAATAATTGTGATGATATTGGATGTGGGATTGCTTCTAATAGTAGTGATGTTTTAATGGCTAGTGACAGATCTAGAATTACAAAAAGAATTACAAATATAAATACACCATATTTTACTATATGTAGGTGGTGATTCATTAATATGATAGGATCACTAATGCAAAGAAACACTTACAATAGTATGATATTTTAAGGTGCACAAGGGATGGATTTACTTTAAAATTGAAGGAATTTCCTATGATCCTATGTGGACTAGACTTAAAATGTTATATATAACATGATCATAATAGGACATACATAATATAGTTTTGTATAGCAATCAATTTTGGATAATTTCAAGTTCTATAAGTATGAGAAATAATATTTTGAAGAGTTAAAAGATATTCGGCATAGGCTTGGTGAGATAATGAATAAAATTGATCAATAATTTAATCATCTATATGATAAGATATTATATGAGAGTGTGTTTATGATGAAATTCATGTGGTTTGGTAGTTTATTCCTTGAATCCATGATATCCTATCTAAGTGCATATTCAATATCTATTTGGAAGTGTTGAAAATTGCACTTCATGTCAAAGCAAGCATGCAAGAGGTAAATATACTTAAATTACTTGGAATAATGATTAGACATTAATATTGATAAAAAATAGATAGATTTTATTTCAAGTTGGAGTAGTTGACCTTCAAACACCAAGTATTTAAGGGGACTTAACATTTGGAGTTTAGGATTAAAAGATATATTAACATTGAATATCCACAAGTATGTTTAATGATGATGGATGTGAGAACTATTAATTTTTATTATGAATGATTGCATTATCCCTCCTTAAGAAATAATCAACAGTTTTAGGTATCATTGTGAATTTACAACTATGATAAGTTACCATGTATTATAAATAACTAATGATTAATACAATTATTATGTGTGTTAGGTCACTATTGAGAATAAAGAAGTTGTAGCTTGTCGTTATAGGGGTAAGTATTTACTAGGTCATACATCATGATGAATTAGGATTATTAATGGAAGTTATATATGGATAGTATAACTATTTTGCATAGCAATACTATTTTTTCAATGTGTTCATATATTATCTACAAAAAAAATAAGAGGAAAAGCCCTTCCTGCATGATCCAATGCTAAAGAAGCAATAAAAGATCACTCTCATCAATACTATGCGATGTTGATGTTGTGAATTCTAGTAATTGCTTAAAATAATGGTAATAAATGGGATATTAACAAGTTTTAATGGGAAAGAGATATTATGTGAGTATCCTATAAAATCTATCATTCAACGTGTATCATAACAAAGCAATTATCTTGATCACCATAAGTATTGCTAATTGTTTCTTAAGAGGTGCAAGTTGTCCAATAATAGATGGAGACACCTAATTATGTTTTAAGCGACTAATAATTCTACGCGGATGTTAGTAAGGGGTATCCTCTTGTAATTGCACAACTAGGTTTTTTATTTCATGAGTGGAGGGATAACTATATAAATTATAGATCCCTTGATTGGAAAAATAGAAAATGGCATGATAAATACTAGCTTATTGATGCTTCTTTGATTTAGTTTATATGAGTATTATGGTGATTGATATTATTGAGAAATAAAATATTTATCATACGAATAATGAGTGTTAATTGATATAATTTTAAGCACCCCATGAAAACACATGCGATAAGTTTATTTATAATAGATTTGATATTATACTGAAAATCATAGACTAGAAAACATTTTGTACTATTTTATTCTTAACATTATAGAGGTAAAACTTATGACTAATTTAAAGTTATTAAAATGGATGCCAATGAAAATTATACTTCATTTGTGGGACTCCATAATGCAATAAATAAAGGTGGGAGATTTATTCTTCAAAAATAGATATATGAGCTTTGAAAATGATAGTAAATTTATCATCAAATTCTTGGATACTAAAATTGATCCACCTTATGTAGAATTTATCAATACTAATAAATAATATATTTTAAAATAATCAAACATGGTACATCTAGGATATTATATACATCCCATAGGGTTAGATGCACTTATCCTCCATAGTGATGTATCTTTAACTAAACAAGTGTAGGGTAACTACAAGATGCCAAAACTTCAACATACACAAAAGTCCCTTAGTTTCATCCTAATGTGCATCACATTAATAATTTTAAATTTGATGATTCGTTATACCTATCTATGTATTATGATATATATCATACCCAAGTTTATTGAATATTGTTTCAAACATATGTAATAAACATGTGAACGGTTATCAACTAATGTTTTCCATGCTACATGTCATCATCCCATGATGGTGGGATACTAATAGGGCCATGATATAATCATGGGAGATGACTAATGACCATATTATCAATAATTTACAATGTGACAATGATAATTAATTAATAATATGATATAATTAGTTATGCTTCCTCATGGACATAACATATTTTTCAAACATTTAAAGATAGAATGCCTTTGGTGTTTCCATATTATGTGGGTTAATAAATTTTATATCATCATATTGCATCATCCAAGGAATTTCTAACAATTGGAGAAAATTTTTGTCTATTTTATATATAATGATGTAATGGATGACCAATGTGAGAATATACAACAAAATTCGAGATGCATTTTTTTAATAAGTGATATGTGGCTTTTATTGGGGGCCACTCCCATCAAAATGCAAAAAATTCATAATTGTTGTTAGGTCAATTAAAGCATATCCAACATATCTTTTTATCATATTTTTTTTTCTATCAAATATATTTTAACTTTCTTAAAGTGATATATTTCTACAATCATCTCCTTCACATCATTTTGATTAAAATATAAAATCCCAGTTTGCAAGTTGTCTTCTAAAACTTGAAATTCATTAAGATTAAGATCAACACTGTGATTGGCTAAATTCTTTGCTACCTGATTTCCTTATATATAAATATGCTTACATTTCTAATATATAGCCTCCAATAGTAGATGATGAACATCAACAATAATTTTATTTTTAATCCACTCCCCTCATTCATATTTGTTGATAGCATTAATGATAATCTATGAACTCCACTCAATTGAAATATATTTCCATCCTTTTTTCTATTGTAATTTTAATACCTATAAGAGTTGCCCTAGCCTCTGTGTAGTTGTTAGTTGAATTTCCATATGATTATGAGCAAGTGAGCATAATTTTGCCTTTATGATTTTTAAGAACACCACATCCATCAGTTTTTCCCATAAAATTAGAGATACATTGATAATGTATGTCATTTTAATTAAGTACCAATCAATATAATAAATATGTTAATTTTGCATACCATTTAACAAATTTATACCATGCAAAAACATGATAATAATGCAAGCTAGATTTGGGAGAAAGAAGAAACTTTTTATATAGGGGAAAAAGTTTACATGCATTGGAAAGAAAGAACGAAAGAAAGAGGTATATCACCCAAGATAAAACTAAGATCAACCACCAACATTAGAAAAAATCTGTCAAGTGAAAATCAAACTTGGGGTAAGGTAATTTTGGAAAACATGGATATTGAGAGTACTTTATAATGATACTAATAGGATGATGCTAGTGACATGACCACATTAAATTATATGGATACTTTTGATTGGTAAATTGATTATAAGAGGAAGGCAAAATAACAATTGAAAATATAGCTACAAAATGCTACAAACACTACTACATAAAGCTACAAAAAATAATCTTTATTCAAAATAACTTTCAACAACCGATCACATAAAGAGATCACTTCTCTTGGGTGATATGGATAAGACTTTCAACAATGTCTTGAATAAATGAGGTGAGAGATAAACTATAAATCTACCCTTTCTAATACTGGAGCACCTTGTAGCATGGGCTACTAACTACTTCACATTCATTCAAATCCACTGTACCTTACCCACAAACAAACTAGGAAGGATGTATGATCTTCTTGGAGTACAAAGTTTACTGAGACTAAACCTTTTTATTCCCATTTAAGTTGGACTCATTTTCCCTAGTTATAATTAAATTAACAAGGAAAATATTTGGGGGATCCATATTTTATTCTTCTCTCTAAGAGTACCCCAATTTGCCAATAAATCTATAGCATTTTTTCCTGCTCTAAGAACATTGCATAAGTCACAATATTCAAAGGATTCTAAAATTTTTAAAGTGTCCTGAAGGATACTAGTCACCTTCCAAATTAGCCTTTTAGGTAATTATTTATATTCAAATAATATCCCTCAACCAACAAGTTTTTAACCTTGATAACCTTTTCTAATTTAACACCAATATAAATAGCTCTTGCTTCTACCAAATGGCTAATTATTTCTCCAAAAAAATTGAAAAAGGACCCACTATACCACCTTTATCATTTCTAATAACCCCTCCACCTCCATAATTTTAAGTATTTCCTTTAAAAGCCCCATCAATATTCAATTTAGACCAATATGCTTTCAGATGTTACCAAGTGACATTGATTTTTTTAGTTTTGAGAAGAAATACCTCCTTGAATTGGTTTAAGTGTCCATCTAGTAGTTGTAGAAGCCTCCTCACTATTTTTCCTTATTCTCCAAATTGATGATGGAAACGTTATCCAAAACCACCTCTTTAATGGTTTGAGTGTTTCTAAAGATAGATATTTTTTCTCTTTAAAAATCCTCATATTTTTTTCCAGCCAAATGCCTCAAGCAAAATGAAATAGAATGAGGTCCCATATAGAACTTAATATTCTAATTTTAAAAGGCCTTTCCCATTGCTACAACCAATCCAACATATTATTTATGAAAACCCAATTAATTTATATTTTATGAATGATATAAGAGAAAATTTGCATAAAGTATTTGCATTCTAAAAAAAGGTGATTCACAAATTCTTTGATAGATTCACACAAAAAACATCTATTCAATAGCTGAAAACCTTTTTCCTTCAAATTGTTTATAGTTAAAATTTTATTTTGAGAAGCCAACCTAAGAAAAATATCAAATTTAGGGGTCGCTTTCTTACTCCAAATATTATCCCAAGGAAACCCTCCCTCAGATTCAAACAAAAGAATATCATAAGTTGATCTAACTTTAAAATGTCCATCTTCAATACAAACCCAAATGAGAGAGTCTTCCTTCAAAGAATGACTCAAGAAAAGATTTTAGTTTGAGATTGAGCAATATAGAAGCCTCCTCCTTTTGAGGGTTTCCTATCAACATTTTCCAATCTACACTCATATCCTTTATTTCAATAAAATCATGAACCATACACCCATACTAATTTTTCAAATATTTTCTAATTATCAGGAGTTTATTGTATTTACACAAAGGATAAATTGCCAACCAAGCATCTTCCCAAAAATTCACTTGAGTTACCTTTCCAACTTTCCGCCTAATACCTTTCCAAATAACTCCCCTACTTTTTATTATGTGGTTCCATAAAAAAAATCCCTTACAAGGATCTTGGACAACCACAAGTATTTTTGCATCATTTATATCCATGTATTTAGCCTTTAAGATTATGTCCCACATTGAATCTCCCTTTTTTATAATATTTCATGCTATCTTTATATCCAAAACTTTGTTCAAAGTTAGTATCCTTCTTAAACCCAAACCTCCACATATTTAGGTCTACATAGTTTTTCCAAGCAACAAGTGGGATTCTTCTATTCTCTTCTAGTCTAGACCAGAAAAATCTTTGTTGGATGCTTTCTACTATATTTGACATCTTCATAGGGATTTTAAACACTAGAGTAGGTAAATGGGAAGAAATTATACTATACTTTTAAGCAACTATAATTTACCTGCTTGACTCAAGAGAGTCCCTTTCCAACCAGTCATTTTTTGCTGAAATTTGTCCAATAAAGGATCCCAAACACTATCCTTACAAACTCCTATAAAAAGAGGTATTCCAAGGTAAATTGTTGGGATATATCAAACATTACAACCCAAAATACCTACAATTTTTCTTTTCCTAATATTAGGGGTATTCATAAAGAATACTTTACTTTTCTCTAAATTAATCATTTGATGGGAAGCCATCTCATATAAATTAAGAATTGTTCTAACACATGTTTCTTCTTTTGCAAATGATTTCCCTAGATTCGGAATGTCATCAACATTTTTTTACAAGCAATGGCATGTTATGAAACTTTATTATTATTAACAAAAATCATTCATCAATATGTAGAAATTTTAAATCATTCATCCAAAAATAATTATCCACAATAACAATCCACCCAATGATATGGATATAGATAATACCCTTCAGGTAGAGCAACACCAATAATACTCCTTAATAAAGGAATATCTCCACAAAATATCTCAATTTGAAAGCACCATTTAGAGAGGATAAAGTCTCATAAACCAGTGGGTAAAGACAATTACAAGTAATACTACATGTGAATGATATCCATGATGATTATAATGACAATATCCCTGCTTTTTATACCCTTCTTATACACTTTATAATTAAAATCTTAACAATATAAAATATATTTTTAAATATTATTTATTTTTTCTTTAAAATTATTTTTATAAATTAAAACTAATCTTATATTTGAGAGTTAAACCTTTAAACCTTCCAACATCCACCATTAATACATATTAATTCTGAGACCCAAAAATTCTCAAAAAGATGACCCATCTCACTTATTTAAAGTCCATATAATAATATTATAAACCTTCCAACATCCACCATTCATACATATTAATTTTGAGACCCAAACATTCTCAAAAAGATGACCCATATCACTTATTTAAAGTCCATATAATAATATTATAGCCCATTATGATTTCCTTGTTATTGGGAGAATGCATATATCTCTTTTTGTTTAAGTGGTTTAAGATAAACATATCATTACTCTACATTAATATTTAATGACTCGGGTTCAATCCGATTGATAGATGCTAAGAAGTATATATATATATATATATATATATATATATATATATATATATATATATATATATATATATATATATATATTTATTTATTTATTTATTTATTTATTTATTTATTCAGATGGAAGCTAACTACTAGAAAAAAAAAGACAAACAGATATGAGAGAGTCATGCACACGTGAGGTGCATTAATCAAATTTATATTTTAAAATGTTTGAATGTGAAAAAACATTTAAGTTTTTGTGGAATCGTAGGTCATTGATATTTTATTTTAATTATAGTGAGGCAAGCTTTTTGTTACCATGTTCTTTGGAAATATGGGTCTCATTCGAGGTATGGCAACTCCTTCTCTATGATTCAAACTCGGTTTATTGATATGAGAACGTCAATGATATATTGTTGGGATGTCCTCGCAAGGACAAATATTTTTATTTTCACATCTACTTGCATCTTAAGAGAAATCTAGCTTACATTGGCACATCAAAATTAATGAGACCATCTCACTTACAACCAAAAATATATATTCATTAAGAGAAATCCTTTCCATTCCTAAAGTATTCTTGATAATGTTAAAATTTCACCCCATTCTAGACACCATGACAACTAATACTACCTTTCATTCTAGCCTTAGACATAAAATTACAGTACACAAAATTGATATACTTTACAAAATTGGATGCTTGGACATATGACACATTAAACAAGTAAACACAGTTGAACTTCAACCTCTACTACTCTGACATTTAAAATACTTACAAACCCAAAAATAGTATAAGCTACGTTCACACAAGTCACTTCATCCCTCATTTACCAACATCAAGTCATAAAAAACATCTAAACAATAAGGAGTGTTAACATGTTATAACAGTAATATTCAACTTTTAATCTAATAACAAATACAATGGGGTGCAACAAATGAGCAACTTATCTTGAATTGGAAGCTTGATTAGTTAGTTTTCTAACATAAGTTTATTTGTGTAATGTAACAACCCAAAAAACAATATAACTAGGGTACAAAAAAAAAATTACAAGCAAATACCTGCGAGGGATTTCCATATACCTAACCAACATGTGTGTTATTATAAATATAACTAAATTAGTTTAATGTTTTAAGTTGACTAACATTCTCTTCCTTAATCTATTAAAAGATATGTCCATATTTATACCATACACATGTCTTTCTGTGTAGGTATACTACGCATATTGCACATAAGCTATCAATATCATCTTCGCGATGAGCTAACTTATCTCCTTCTGTCAGTCGAAGGAATACACCCATATCTATACCATACACAAGTTTATTTGTGTAGATATACTATGCATATTTCAAATAATATATCAATCTCATCTCCGCCATAAGTTAATTTATTCTTCCATAGATATCCAAGTTCGTTCAAAACTACTTTGGTTTTCCAAGTTTATCTAAGTTTTGTCCTAAGGGATCTCATAATCCCTTACATCCATTTCTCTGTACTTATCATATAAATAATAATCATTTTTGGATAACAAACAACCATCTAACTATGTTAAAAAATGAGATCCTCTAACCCTTCTTTCTTTAGAAGGACAAGATTAAATCTATCTACTTAATTTAAACATGGAATAATACCTACAAAAACACCAAGAATATACTTAAATAAAACATCATCATCTAATTAAAGCATTTAAACAAAGGAATAGCTATGAAACCACTATAACTATGATTCTTCATAAACAATAAGTTAGAGATACATCCTTCATTTATTCATTAAATCATTACATAACCCAAGTATGGTAAAACTTCCATACTTAAAAGAATAAGGTATTACATCATTATCCATCTAGGAAATTACTCAACTAGAGTCTAATCTAATGAATAAATTTATCATTACAACCAATGTCAAGGTTAATGCTTTGGATATAAGTATCCTCCTTGGTTCTTCTTGTCTTTCCATCACTCAATTGATGGTAGTAAGGGATCAGGACAGCTCATGGATATTATGAAGCATGCATCTAAATGCATCTACTAAATAACTTATGAAGCAAGTGCATATATAATTCAGTTGCCAAATTGCAACTATACAAAACTACTTAATGCATCCAATCATGAATCATTTAGTCAACATTAGAAGGAATCCCACATATCCACTCTTATATTTATCAATAAAAGAAGAGAGTTATTTCATCAAATACAAAGTAATTTACAACTCTTCCTTTAGTCAATCAAAGGTTCATGTTTTTCATCACACAAAGTTAATTCCCTTAATCCATTAAGGTCTCATACCCTTAATCAATTTTTTATTTAATACAATCCATTTCTTCAATCAACTAAGGTCTCATATCCTTAATCGATCAAACACTTAATACAATCCATTTCTTCAATCAACTAAGGTCTCATACCCTTAATCAATCAAACACTTAAAACAATCCATTTCTACAATTAACTAAGGTCCCATACCCTTAATCAATCAAACATTTAATACAATTCATTTCTTCAATCAACTAAGGTCCCATATCCTTAATCAATCAAACACTTAATACAATACATTTTTTCAATAAACTAAGGTCCCATACTCTTAATCAGTCAAATACTTAAAACAATCATTTCTTCAATCAACTAAGGTCCCATACCCTTAATCAATCAAATACTTAAAACAATCCATTTCTTCAATATAAAAAAAAAACATCTCTTTTAACAAAAATTCTACCTTTTATAAATACAAAAGGTCTATCTTTTATTAACAAAAAGTCTATCTTTCATTAATACAAAAGGTCTATTCTTTATTAACAAAAAGTCTTTCATTAATACAAAAGGTCTATTCTTTATTAACAAAAATTTCATCTTTCATTAACACAAAAGGTCCATTCTTTATTAACAAAAAGTCTATCTTTCATTAACATAAAAGGTCTATTCTTTATTAACAAAAGGTCTATCTTTCATTAACACAAATGGTCTATCTTTCATTAACACAAAAGGTCCATTCTTTATTAACCAAAAAATTATCTTTCATTAACACAAAAGGTCTATTCTTTAAAAAGAAAAGTCTATCTTTCATTAATACCCTAAATCAATTAAAGATCTTAACACAAAAAGGGTATTAACAAAAAGTCTATCTTTCATTAACACAAAAGGTTTATTCTTTATTAACAACAAGTCTATCTTTTATTAAAACCCTAAATCAATTAAAGACCTTAACACAAAAAGGGGGGTTAAACAATGGTCAACTAGTAAACATAGCAAGTCATGTGAACCAAGGCCGAAACATAGGCCTGCAGACAAAGAGCCTGTCATAGACGCGGTCTTTGGCGCCTAACAATTGGTGCCACAGTGGTCGGCCCGAAGGATAGCATGACCAATATTAATGATCATACCACTAAGGGGAAATATTCTACAATAAGGCGTGATGCACCTTCCACATGACTCATGTGGGATTACTATATCCTCAATCCAAACAAAATGCGTAAAACAACCAAACCTCAAAAACTATGAAACCAACATGCAATAAGCAGCGATAAGGCGAGAGTCGACCATGGAAAATGCACATAGGGGGGAAATTTTCATCAGTCTTCACTAAGCCTACGGACTTGGCTATCTACAAAGGGTGTGCTGGTCCTTTTAAATAGAGCCAGCACCCTTCCCACCATGCATGTGGGATAAAGCGCAAGCCCTTCAGGGCTCGCGAATCTTTATCCCACACGCATTGTATGGGGGCTTCATAGGCCCTTAAGACCTTTGGGGCATCTAGTAATATCTGATCACCACTTGGTGATCAAGTGGTGGTAGAATGGAGTTTTACCTTAGTTGGAGTGGTTTCGATCAACGATGAATTTAGCCATCGATAAGTTTTGGTGGAGGTTGGTAAAACTTTTAACCTAACCATTTATAGAAACTTGTAAACAATAATCCCACACACATTGTGTGGTTGCCAAAAAGTTGAATTAAAAAAAATGAGACCATAGGTTAATCAACGACCAACTGTTGGTTGAGAGGTCCTTACGCCCAAGCACCGAAGGCATCAAAGCACCAGTTGGTGGTGATGTTCCATGTGGTAGCCAGAGAAGGAAAAAGGGGGGTCAAATTTATTTGGAGGTAAAAGCAAACACCATTTAAATTAATTAAAATAAATGGAGAAGTGGCGGGTTTAAAACCAACCTGATCCTATGCTTGCTTTGAGAAAAATAATGTTGTCCTCCTCGCCTTAGTCCCTCTTCTCGCCAACAATTTCCTCCTTCTTTGAATCCCTAAACCCGTTCACTTTGGTCCTCTTAGCAAGGCCTCCCATATACCCTTGGCCTAAATTCTTCCTTTAGACATTAATATCATCTATTGTAATTAAAGGCATGTCTATCCAAGGGGCAAGAGGGGGGATATTTTGATTTAAAAATAATTCTTTCCCTCTTTCAAAATCTCATGCCCCCAAATGCAAACCACTTACCTTTATTTAAATTAAAAAGTTTTAATTCTTTATTGATCCTCTTTTTATTTAATTTACACAAGATGGAGTTTCTTCTTTCCTTTGCACAAGGCTAGGGTTTTGAGTATCATTATGGTCCTCAACCCTGGTGGACCAATGCACAACATTGGTATCGTAGAAGGAAATGCATGTGATAATGACTCCTCCCAACTGATTGTGTAGGTTTGTGTTCAGAATGGTTCACAAGGTAACCCTCGTTCTGTTGATGTAATTCTTCCATTGTCTGAAGTTGATTCTACATGTCACATTTTAGAATCACTCACCCTTATCGGGTATTTTGTTGGTTGCATCCCTAATGAGTCTTCCCTTAGGGCCTGGGTTAATGCAGCTTGGACTCCTCATGGAGTCAAGCTAACGATGGTTCAAAACCTTACAAAGGTTTTTTTTGTTTCGCTTTGCGGAAACAACCCATGTTAAGGTGATTTATGAACATGGCCCCTGGTACATGAGAAGTTCTCTTCTTGTTTTTTCTCCTTGGACCCATGATTTTTTTGTTTTTGAGGAAAGATCTACCAAATTCCCTATGTGGGTGGAATTCCTAGGACTCCCTCTACCTTTGTGGCCCTTTCTCAATCGCATAGCAACCCCTTTAGGGTGTGTCATTTTGGTGGAGGTGGACAAATTTTTCCATGCACACCCTCAAAAACATGTTTGCATCGAGATTGATATTTCTCGAGATCTCAAGGAGTTCATTGACATACAATTTGGTGACATTGTATTATCCCAATGGGTCCTCTACATTAATTTTTCCAACACATGTTTTCGATGTCAGTCCTCAGCACATAAGATCAAAGATTATCCCTTGATACCACATAACAAGGATAAGCAAAGCCCCACCACATCGAGTGTGCCCACTAATAAAACCTTAGGAGGATGGTTGGACGACTGTGGAAGGGTTTAAAAATCCACATTTGGCTACTTCTAAAAGTACACAGTCCAATTCGACACATGTCTCACAACCGGTAAAAAATGGTATGAAAAGGAAAAATTTGGTGCCCCAGTTGAAACTGCCAGTAATGAGGCTCATCAGTCTCAATAAATTCATACCCCAAGGGATGAAATAGAGGTTGCATCACAGTCTGCCTAACCGATCAGTCCTCTAGTATATTTCCCTTAGGCTAATGCAAGACACTCTTGCAGCCCAAGAAGGGGATCTACAGAAGAAGATATCACTCCAAATAAGTGACTTCATATGACCAGTGTTCAATTAGGCAGTTATGTTCCTGATTCATCCAACAACTACAGTGTGTTGGAGTATATTAGCGACGGTGATAATATGACATTGAATATAGAGCCATCATCGATGGAATTGGCGGTTCCTATGGAGGAAGCAAAATCTAAAGTTCCTTTCTCTTTGTGCAATTTCAACGTTCTCATAGTCCTCGACAAGGGAAATAATATGGAGACAGTCTACCCGAAAAAGGGTTTCAAAATTTCAACTCAAGAATTCCAATAGCTTTGTGGCATTGGAATGACACATAATGACGGAGCAATAAGTCTACTTAGTGCCTAGAGCTACAGTTCTATAGTTTAATTTGTTTTGTTACTCTAGTTTATTTTTCTATGCTTATTTATGTTGTGTATTCACCCTTTTAGGAGTTGGTTCCGGTTTTGATTGTATGGGTGGCCTTGCACCCTAAGCTGTAATCTTTTCAGCTCCTTTTTTATTCTAACCTTTTTTATTTTTATTGAATATAATTGTTGGTTCCAACAAAAATAAAAGAATACAAATTAAATAAATTTTCCAAACATTAATACCTAGTATTAATTTTGATTCAAATCAAATAAAACATTAATCATTTTTTATGTCGATTAATTTAAATAAAATACCAATACTAATATTAAACATTAGTATGGTATTCGAGTAGCCTAGGTTTAGTAGGAACTCTATGACTATTAATTCCTTCCGAAGGGGATTTTGACACTCAATCTACTTACACATTAACATACTTGACAATATTGTTCATTGAAATACAATGGCCTAATTTTAATCCCATATAATAAATTTGAAAAAATGATACACAAAATGTAATAAAACTCTTGAAAATGGCCATGGAGGATAAGTTAATACACAAATTAAGGTAATGGACATGGTTGCATACCATTTTCCTTGCTTAAATGTATAAATATACACATTTGTAGGATGCTCTACTAAATTAGAGGATGACATAGTATTTGCATAAATGTCTTTATACTTTACATGTACGATCTACAAGGTTAAGTTATAAAAAATGGAGGAATGCAAATTTCTAGGACCATAGAAAATTATTTATGGAGTAAACCAAACCTTATTTACTACATTGCTCAAAAACTTTTGGACATTTTTTTAAACATAAAAAACCCAAACATAATCTTAATAGAGGAATCTTGGGACTACATGTGTCCCAATAAATATTATGCAAAGTTTCTTTTTTTACTAGTAAAACATTTTTAATCAAAATATTGCTTTGTTTTTAGACGAGGGTACATTTTTTTTCGACAGAAAGAAATGTTGTTTATCTTCTTGGACCAAACAAACCATAGTGTTCAATGCATTGAACTTCATAACATTATGGTTTTTGCTATGAACAGTATAAAGATAGAATATATGTTATTCTTAACTGAATTTCATTATACGCTATAGTTGATGTAGCTTATTCTATAGATATTGTTCAAACCCCTATTTTGTTTGGTTTGGACATGGCATTTAGCCTAAGTGATTCTTATGGGTTTTGTTAAAAATGCTTGCCATAATTCCTTATTTCATTGTTAGTTAGAAAAAGTATAAATAGAGGGCATGTATGAACTTTTCTATGAGGGAGAACCTTAGCATGATATTAAGCCTCATTTGTATTTATAGTTAGATTATATGGTTAAATTTTAAATAGTTGGAAATTAGCAGCTTGAATGGAATTATATTCTTGAATTATTGCAAGGAACCTCGATATTTCTCTGCTTTTCTTGAAGCTTACTATAATTAAATTTTGTTTATTTAAATAACTAATTGATGTAAGTGACAATAATGTATGGTTTATTTATTTCATAAGGTAATAAAGATAACTAGTGAAATTATTCTTGACTATTCTAGATTTTTTGTGATAGATGTCATTTATAAGGTCACTAATTTTGAAATTGATTTATAAGTTAAAGTTATATGAACCATATATGATAAAAAGGGAACGAAGAATTAATGTTAAATAGACCTTGCATTGTTAAGAGTTAGGATTGATAATTGAAATTTATCTTAGATTTTTCTATTTTTATGTCACAATTTTTTGGATAGTTGAGTTTATAATGGTAATTAGAAAGAAATTTGATTGTGATATAAAAATATTTCTTTGAAAATAATTTTAGTTAATATGCCTATTAGTGGTTGTTAATTTGTTGTTGTACTTTGTGTGCTTAAAGTGGACCTATGATGATGAGAAAAAAATTGATTATGTTTTCCAATTAAAGGATTTTGTTGGTATTTACAAATGTTTTCTAAAATTGTAAATTTGATTAATAAAGCTACTTGTAAGTTGTATTTAAAATATATTGTTTGTGAAAGGTTATTGAATAGTTGCTTTAATATTATGAAATTTATATATGTTGAAATTCATGATTGTTGGTAGAACTTTCATTTGCGGCTAACATTTGTATGAGAATTAAAAGACATATAATTCTCAAGCAATGACACTAATACAACAACTAAATAGTTTTATTTTATCACAAGCTCATTGATACGACCATACACACAGACCTTGTTGTGGTTTGAACCTAAGTCTCTCAAAAGAGAACCAATACCCTAACCACTACCTTGTCCCATGCCAACTGAATAAACTTTTAAATATTTAATATAACACAAACATTACATGTTGGCTAGGTGGTACAAGCATCACAAGCAAACCAAGGATGCATGTAGCCATAGTTGGAATCCCACAAGGGCAAGGATTCCTATAACAAATAAGATCTCTTCCCCAATATATTTGGAATAACCAGAACAAGGAAGTCCTTGGACCACAATAATCTACAAAACAAACAGAGTCAATATGCTTAGTTTGTGTGGTCATCTCTTAAGTTCTCAAAATTTCTGGTTTTAAACTGTCTTATGTGAGTTGAACAAGGATGCAAAATAAATCCTTCATTGGCCTTTTTATATGCCAAATGATTCCACTTCCTAGGAATGTGATGCTAATTAATTTGTTCAAATTTTCTCAGAGTCTTATAGACTAGATTCAACAACAACCAAAGTAGAATAGACTTGACCTCTTTTTTGCTAGAAAGAAACTGTACGATCAGGTTAGAGTCCCCATAAACCGAAAGGATTTTGATATTTTCTCTTGTGGCTTGAGTGAGACCAAATTTGCAACCCATAAACTTAGCTATATTATTGGTGGTTTGTTCTAAATTCAGATAAAATTCAAGAATCCTAGAGTTGGTCCTAACCATTAAACTCCTCCAACAACAGCTATTCCAAGGTTAGACTTTGAAGCCCCATCAAATAATAGAGTTTAAAAAATAAAATACAATTGAGGAGTCAAGTTATTGGCAATAAAGGGATAATTATATTTTTGAATATTTCAATTTTTGATGATGTGTAACTCAACTCTAGAAATCGTACTTTGATACTACTTAGCTTTAAAGTGGGATCTGGTATTTTCCATGATAGCGTGATTTATATTTTGTATAAAATTTACCTTATGAGTTGATTTTCCTTCAAATACTCTAGAGCTCATGTCCATACATATGTACCACATTTAATAATAAGAAATTTAAGACCTTAAATTTTCTATGAGAGGCTTACCTTGAAAGGAGTTGAGGTACTTTTTATTCTAGGATTTAGTACAAGACTCAAGATTTAATCTTCTTCTAATGTAGACTCCAAAGTAGAGAGTAAGAGAGATCCAGATCATAGTAGTTTCTTCACATTTAAAATTTATATGGGCTTGAGTTTCATAGTCTTTAAAGCATCTAGAGCAAATATGGGGCACAAAATACCTCTTTTAGAGAGGTTTTCCCTAGTTAGAATTTTGTTTGGTTGAACTAGCCATTGAAATTTTTTTTTATTTTTGGTGTGATATTTTGACCCCAAATGTGATTCTAATTTCTGTCTAGAGGCTCACTTCTCTAGAGATATGCACCAGCCTTGACTAAATAGTTGCCAAAACACTTAATTTTACCTCAAATAAAGTAGTCTTAATTGTCTTGGTCTGTGGGAACGTTTTTGGACCATTTATCGATTTGTGTATGTCATCCTTACACATAGGCCATGCTAATCTTCTATGTATCGTTCCAGTTTTATTGGATGTCTTCTAAGAGATAAAAAAATTATGGTAAAGCATGGGTTTTTGAAAGGGGTCTTGGTCCCTTTGTAGTGGGGTTTGAACTTGGATCTCCTCGATGAAAACCCAAAGACATACCATTATGGTATCCCCTTGTACAACTATTATTCTAAGTATAACTACAAAATTATATGATCATGGGATTTTTATGACAATACATTCCTTTGGATGATTATTATGAATATTCTTTTGAAAATAATAACTTGTTATAAGATGTATTAGAACAAGGTTTCATTTTTGTTTAAACCTACATAACTAAGTAATTAATATATCTTTAGGGGATCTTAAAACTTCATTCATTTATATGAGATAGGGTATAGGATCACTTTTTAAAATAGAGTTAGTATACTTTCTTTCTTTCCTATAAGGCCTTTCAAACAAGTTGCCCTATTTAATGAATAAATCATAGTGAAAATCCTCATTGAGGAATAATGTAATTGTGATAATTAATCCTATAATGCAACTTGATAATATGTTTTACTATACATGGGAGTAATGTATAAATGAGTAGTGGCATCACACTACCAAAGAGGCTTGATGGCATTCCCCTTCAATGGTATGAAAGGAAGATCAAATAAATCATTGAAGCAACAAAGTTAAATAGAGCATCTTTGACAGCTACAAGCTTACTATAGTGGTAAGGGTTTTGGCCTCTTTTTGAGAGGTCCAAGGTTCAAACCCCACTCAATATGAGAGGACCAAGACCCCTCATAAAAACCTATGTAAACCCATTGAAAAAAATAGGGTATCTTTGGAATTATATATAACTAAAATTATAATGCTTAGAAAATATGGAGATGTGAATTGGTCTAGATGGGATGGATGTACATCACATAAATCGAAGGGGTATATTATGGTTGGGTTGGACATTATTTTGAAAGGTGGAAGTTCTTACATGTTTTACATTGTTTTTGTGTGCAAGTACATGGTTGATGCTATCACTAGCAAACCAGAAGATTGAAGGATTCTCTTTTGTATTGAACACTTTAAATATATTAATATTTTTATGACATGTATTACCCAAGTTGGCCCGACTTTTATATTTGTGTTAAGACATGTAACTATTGATGATCACATGCCAAGATATATGTATTATTGATGTGTTAAGATCTCACAATGTGATAAAGGAATTGTACTTCTTATTTTAATAATCTTCTTATTTTCATACATATTGAGGTATGTTTGACTTTGAGTACAAATAAGTCATTGAAAAAGTATGTTGCAAATTGTGATTGTGCACTTTGATGTTTAACTTATTGAAATCAAGATATCTTGAAAAGATATTTATTTTATTAATCATAAGGATTAAAATCCAAGTATAACCTTTGATATCCTAAAATATTTACTATTTATTATATATTATCTTGGTACAATTTAATTGTCAAACTATATATAATATGTTTGTTAACATTTAATGAGAAAATATATGCTTTTATTTAGAAACCTATATTAAAATGAAAAGTTTCATTCTTTAATAACTAAACATTAATTTTTACATGAAACTAAGAGAATGCGTATATTTATTTGTGTTTAAGTGTCTTAAGATAAATCATGCCATTCATATTTAGTGTAACCTAGCTATTAGAAAATAAGACGAATAGATATGACAAGAGAGTCATATACACGTGAAGTGCATTAACTGGATTTACATTTTTAAATCCCACAAGGGCAAGTATGCCTATAAAAAATAAAATCTCTTCCCCAACGTATTCAATATAACCAGAACAAGGAAGTCCTTGGTCCACAACAGTCCATAGAACAAACAGAGCTAATATGTGTGGTCATCTCTTAAGTTCTCAAAAATTTTGGTTTTAAACTTTCTAATGCGAGCTGAAGATGGATGCAAAAGAAAGCTTTCATTGGCCTTTTTATCTACCAAATGGTTCCACTTCCTAGGAATGTGATGCCAATTAATTTGTTCAATGTTTCTTAGTCTTATAGACTTGATTCAATAACAATTAAAATAGAATAGACTTGACCTCTTGTTTGCCAGAAATAAATTGTATGATTAGCTTAGAGTCCTGATAAATTGAAAGTGTTTTGACATTTTCCCTTGTCACTACAGTGAGATCAAATTTGCAACCCATCAATTCAGTTGCTAGCTTTTGAAGCCTTAATACTAATGTAAATCTTGTAGAAAAATAATCACAAGAACAAATATAATAAAGTTGCAATATAATGAATCAAATACAATAAATCACAATTCCTAGAGTGTCCGGTGGTAGCGTCCATCCTTGACGAGCTTTTCCAGGCTTTTAGGATCTCATGGGTCAAGCCGGCTTTAGTTTTTGAAGTGTTCCAACAATGGCCTCAACCATTTGTTAGTCTGAAACTTAAGTACCTTTGGAAAAAATTTTGGCACCATTTCCTATGGCAGATATGGTTAGAAAGGAATCACAGAGCTTTTAAGGACACTAGTCATAGCCTTAAAACAATCCTCAATAGAATCCTTGCCTTTGCGAAAGAAAACATTAGTATCCTTGTTGAGGAGAACCGTATAATCCCTCCCCAAGAAAGACAAATTGCTTTAGCCTTAGGCATTGAGGAAAAACCTTTCATCCCTCTACCCAATCCCAAAAATGGGGCTCTTGGTAGCCACCCCCTAGGGGTTGGTTCAAATTTAACTTTGATGGTGCAGCTAAGGAGAACCCGGGAAGAGCAGGAGCTGGAGGAGTAATCATAGATCATCAAGGAAACATGGTTAAGGCCTTCGTTGAACCATTGGGAATTATAACTAATAATGAGGCAGAAGCTAGAGCCCTTTTGAGAGGGTTAAAAGTTGGCCAGTAGACTCATGGAAATTTGATGATTTAAGGCGATTCCATGAATATCATCAACCTATTAACCAATGGCATAAAACCTCCATGGAGGATTGAGGTCATCATCCGTGAGGCAAGGATCCTTTTTGCGGTAAGACAGGACATGAGGATTCACCATGTGTTTCGTGAGGCCAACAAAGCGGCTGATAAATTAGCCAATGTGGGTATTGATGTGGGAAGTTTGATGATGTGGACTCAAGGGGTACCATGTGAAGTGGAATACATTCTTAGACATGAAAAGCACACTACTTATTAAGGAGAAATGTGGAAGGGTGCTTTTTCCCCAAGTTTTTTGTGATAAGCATAGAGTTTTTTCTCTAAGTCAACTCAAACGGCTATCATTGTAAGTAATGTTAATTGTCATGTTGAACTGTCTTTCTGCAGTAAGTGTAAGGTGTTGTAGGATAACCAGCATAATTTTTGAAAAGAATGTTCTAAGGATGACTAGGATCCGCAATTTCAGCATAAGGCTAGATTTTGTATTAGGTTTTGGGTTAACCTGCAAAACCCGGTAATTAATGACGACTTTTATTTACCAAAAAAACAATGATAATACTCACAGAATAATCATATAACAATGCTCACAATATTACACACAAAATACTGGAAATACTATTGAATAAAGGTCTACTAATGCAAGCATAAAGCTTTGCATGTTTGATGGATATTACAATGCTTTATCACAAATATATAATTGTATGTGACTCCTCATATGTTGCACTCTTGACCTTCACTCTTCTTTACAACTCTTCACTTTCCTATTCTAAGGACACATGTGCACACTTACATAATGGACACTTGTGCACATTTACACTCATAACACTTGCACACATATTTACATGACACTTGTGTATTTCCTGCACATTATTATATTACATAAAATATTAACTCACTCACTAATATAAGACACAACCCTAATCTAATATTTACAAGAATATACCAGATAATATAATATTTTCCAACATCAGCTACATTTTGGTGGCTTGTCCTAAATTTAAGAAAAATTTAAGAATCATGGAGTGTGGTCCTGGCCATAAAACTCCTCCTACAATAACTATTCCAGGGTTAGACTTCAAAGCCCCATCAAAGAATAAAGTTGGAAAACTAAAATATAGTTGAGGATTCAAGTTGTTGGTAATAAAGGTGTTAATTATATCTTGAAGATTTCAATTTTTGAGGGTGCATAACTTAACTCTAGAAAGAGCTATATTGCTTAACTTTAAAGCAGGCTCTAGTATTTTCCATGATAGCATGATTTATCTTGTGTAACAAAATTGCCTTGTGAGTTGATTATCCTTCAAATATTCTACAGTTTATATCTATCTATATATACCACATGCAATAATAAGGAATTCTAGACCATAAAAAATATGAGAAGCTTACCTTGAAAGGAGTTGAGGTACTTTTTGTTCTAGCTTTTAGTACAAGACTCAAGATTTAATCTGCTTCTAATGTAGACTCCAAAGCTGAGATCAAGCGAGATCTAGATCATAGCAAATTCCTCATAGTTAAAAATAGATGGGCTTAAGATTCACAATCTTTAAGCATCTAGACCAAATATGGGGGCCCAAAATACCTCTTTCAGAGAAGTTTTCCCCAGTTAGAATTTTGTTTTGTTGAACTTGCCATTAAAAACTTTAATTTTTGGTGTGATATTTTGATTCCAAATGTGATTCAATTTTTTTTCATAGGCTAACTTCTCAAGATATATGCACCAACCTTGATGTATTAGAACAAGGCTATAATATTTGCTATAAGATGTATTAGAACAAGGCTATAATATTTGCTATAAGATGTATTAGAACAAGGATTGATCTTTATTCAAATCTACATAATTAAGTAATTAATCTATATTTAAGGGATCATAAAACTTCATTCATTTATATGAGATAGAGCATAGGATCACTTTTTAAAAATATAATTAGTATACTTTCTTTCTTTTTGGTTAGGCCTTTCAAACAAGTTAAACCATGGTGAAAATCCTCATTGAGGAACAATGTAATTATGATGGTTAATCCCACAACGCAACTTGGCAATGTACTTTACCATACATGGGAGTAATGTGTGAATGAATAGTGGCATCATTATACCAAAGAGGCTTGATGGTAATCCCATTATATGGTGTGCAAGGAAGATCAATAAATATTTGAAGCAACTAAGTTAAATCAGACATCTTTGGAATAAAACATACCTAAACTTAGAATGCTTAGAAAATATGGAGATGTGAATTGGTCTAGATGGGATGGATGTACATCATGAAAATTGAGGAGTATTTTTAGGAGTATTTTTAAGCTTCCTACTAGAGATGATTCCCCAAAGTCTTTGTTTATCAGCTTTCCTGATTTGACCAAGCCAAGATCAAGGTTCTTTCAAAAAACAAAGGAATACCCTATCAGTATTTGGTGAATGGGATGGCCCTAATTATAGTCCTTTACTAAGATCCAACCCTCATCTTTGAATACCTCCTTTAAATCAATCAAGGAACTATATTCTTTTAAAGTTTCAGACCGGTTTCATGCATCCTCCCAGAAGAGAGTATGGTTTCCATCCCTAATCTTCCAAAAGAATGCAGACCACACCCACTATCTATGGGATGTCATGCTTATCCAGAGAGAAGAACCCAAGGAAAGTGTTCAAGTCTGATAAACTTCTTCTAGTTCACCTCAAGAATATATTTTTGCTTAAGAACTCTATCCCAAAATAGGTTCTCGCCATTGCAAAATATCCAAAATTGTTTTCCATTAAGATTTAGAGCTTTGTTGAATATTTTGAATATATTTGTTTCCAAGGCCCTCCTCTTGGAAAATTTTACAAATATCTTTCCAAGAAACAAGAAGTCATTTCCTTTCTAGAGATGGACCAACCCAAAAAAAGTCCTTTTGAAGTTTTTGGAGTTGTTTTAAAACTTTTATAGACACTAATAAAGTAGAGAAGTAGATTGGAGGAACTTGGATAACGGACTTGAGAAGGATTAATCTACTAGTCGAGGAAAGTCATTTGAAAGTTCATCCCTACAACCTCTCTCTAAATTTAAAAATAATTTCACTATGTTGAAATATATTACATTATTTGGTGCATGTTAATGTACCATCTTGGGTACATCATTAGATTAAGGAGAGTGTCTTAGATTAGATCTTGAGTATTTACTTTATGTAATGTAATAAATGCACAAAGTACTATTAGAGTGTGAAATGATGTAAATGTGCATGTTTTACACATGTACATGAGTCCTTAGAATAGGAATATGGAATACCAAGAGTCATGTATCATTATATATAGGCCTTTGATAGATGAGATAATTAGGGGAGTGATAGAAAGAAGCACAAGATAGACTAGATACAATGTAGAAATTGTAGAAAACATGGAACATTTGAGATCTCCATTTTGTATCAAGTTCCTATTTTCATAAGCTTTAATTAATGGCTATTTCATGAGTTATTTCATAAGTTTCTCATGTTATTTACTTACTTATTATATTATCATAGATATAACATTGCATGTTTATTTTACTTCTTGTGGTTGCATTTCCTTTAATATATAGCATCAAAAGCTAAAAATGGTATCAAAGCACAAGGTAGATTGATAGGAAATAAATAGAGCCAAAATAGATATTGAGAGGAGATAGGAAATCTCATTTTCAAAAAAATTGAAATTGCTATTTGGCTAGAGTCTTTCCACAGAGTTGCAGAAAAACTTGTGAAGACTAGGACTCAACATAGATATCTTTCCACTATATTGAAGGATAACTAGTGATGTTTATTGATTTATAGATATCTAGAGATTTGCATAGATTTTCTTACTTTTGTCTAAATTTTTTTGCTACAAAAAATTAGTTCTCAAAAGTTGAGAAGCTTCCTACAATGGATAGAGAAGAATTTCATCTTTGATTGCCTAAAATTCTATGTGCTTTCCTCTTGCAGGGATTAGTTCTTTGTTGTATAAAAAGTAGAATATTGAAGAAATATGAGACTCAAGGAGGTCTCATTGAAGAACTTCCAGATTTGGAACTTTGGAAGATAGAATATTAAAGATTGAAGATCGAAGAGGACTAGAAAAAGTCCTATTGAATATTTGAGAAGCTGCAAAATTTGAAGACCCAAGAAAAGAGGTCTCAAGAAAAGTTAAAAGGAGAAAGAAGAAGAAGAAGGCTAGAGAAGCCCTACTAAAAAGTTGAAGTGTTAAATGGAGAATATTTGAAGTAATCTCAATAAATAAGAAGGAAGAGAATGAGTAGCTCCTGAAAAGAAGTATTTGGGACAATTATCGCCATCCGAAAACAAGCCCAAAATAAAAAAGGATTTGGCAAGAAGTTCACCATATTTTGCAAAGGATTTTAGAAGACCTCAAGAGATTAAAATTCTTGAGAAGGAGGCCATTAAATAGGCCAAGTTTGAAGTCATAATTTGACAAGGAGATTGGAGAAGAAAAATCCAGAAGAGGCCACCAGATTTGAGAAATTTAAAGACAGTCATTAAAGGCTTTAAGACTAATTTGCGAAGGAGAGGAGTGTTAGTTTTTACAACATAAGTTAAAGAGTCACATGATAGCAAATTGAAGGAAGATTTGGAAAAAAAATAAGGCAAAAAATTTGGGCAGCATTAGAAGGAGAAAATAAGGTTGTAAATTGAAGGATTTAAGGACAAAAAAATGGAGGAATTGGCCGCATTAGAAGCTAAAAATTATAGATTTTATGACTACAAGAGGGCAAAAATTTGGGCATTATTATAGCTACAAATTTAACAAACTCGGGGAAACAAATAGGTGAGTCAAATCACCAAGAAATCAAGCTATAGAAGGATACCAAAAGGTATGCAATATTGGTGCAAAAAGTTCATTATTTGAACGTTCATATTAGCTTATTATTAAGTCTTCAAAAGCATCGTATTTGATATTTTAAAGTTGCAAGAGGAAAGGTCTCAAGTTTATATTTTCAAGGTTGGAGTAGAGTGCACTTACAAGGGATTAAAACCTACACAAAAGAAAGAAGAAGTTAGATATAATACAAGGAAAAAAATATCAACTTCTTACTATCTATTGGAAAGCAAATAAGCCAATATTGTATTGCATTGGCAAAAATTTTGGCATAATTTAGAAGCTTGGAGCCACCATAGAAGACATCACCAATAATTGAGCCAAGAAGGAGACATGGTAGAATAGTAGCCAAAGAAAAAAAGGCAACATAAAAGAAAAACCACCATTACCACATCTTGGTAAAAAGGAGCCACCAGAGGAATAGCAAATAAGAGAGGCATCACTACTGTATTCAAGAGGAGAAATCACCATTTCGTGAAAGCAAGGGTGATAGTTGAAAGTACAGGGGGGGCAAGTATTTGAAAGGCACAATCTTGTGTCTCCTTAACCTACATATAGAAGCCAACAAGCATCAAAGCACCACAAAATAACAAGGTCTAGTATAGCGATAAAAGCAGTGTAAGAGCCAAGTATATTTCGTGTTGAAGGTTTATAACCAATGCATTATATTGAAAATACCAACTATCAACATAAACTAATGTAAAGGAGAGGTATCATTCATAGAAAATGAGGTTAGTTGTGGCATAAAGTGTTACTAAGTGAAGAAGGGGTAAGCTTATCATCAAATGAGTCACGTTGAAAAAATACAACACCTGTAGGAGCGTTACAAATAAAAAGAGAGTGCTACATAGAAGATAGCGCATAAAAGAGAGTTATAAATCATAGCACAACATAAAAGGAGCATTATAAGGGATAGCACCACATAAAAGTAACAAGAGAGAAGGAAGTGAATGCCATGAGGAAGAAGAGACAACGCGCTAGGATTAGAAAGAACGTTACAAAGAATTGTCATAACTTGGAAGTACAAGGAGGTGAATATTTTTATCGCCAAGTGCCACAATGTAAAATAAAACTCCAAGGGAAGAGGAAACGTTTACATTGCATGAGTGACAAGTCTTACACTTATTCATGCAATAAGAAGGATAAAGTAACCAAAAACACGTTGAAGTTAGTCAACAATATTGAAGGCACCAAAAGGGAGTGCAATTAATGTTGTGTCATAAGCATTGAATATGGACGAGTGAACAACACTTTATTACAAGTGTAAGTTGCAGAGGAGTCAAAGAAGAAATAGACCTCATACACAACGCACGTCCAAGTCAATAAGGTATTAATATTTATTTAAATCAAATTGCATTTTTATAAAGTTAAAGGAAGAATAAGGAACATTAATACTAAGGTCAAAACTATTTAATCTTTATGCTTGAGATTAATTAGATAATTGGAGGCATATGGAATTGCATTGATATATTATTACCTTAGATGTATTATTGAAAGATTTGAAAACCTTTTTATAGCAAGAAAGATTCAATTGAATAGCATTTGAAATTATTTTATTCAAGCACAAGAAATATATGCATATAACCCATTTGAAAGAAAAAGGAATTCTACATAGAAATTGAAACATTAAATTTACAAATATCCATAGTGTCTATTCTATTGAAACTTAGAAACTATTCTATTGAAAATTGAAAGAAGCAAAATGTAGAAGTTATTGAAAATTTGGAAATTGCATTTTGAATTAATCTCTCGCTCTAATTAATGAGACATAATAAATCCAACTTTAAGTTATTTATAGTTTTGAAATTGTATCAAAACTATCTTTAGCTTTATATTCATTAATAGGGAGAAATAATGTGAAGAAATTAACTTGAACATTAGGGATAAATAAGGTGAAGAATTGAACTTGAACATTAGGGAGATAAAAGGGATTCAAATCAAAATAAAATCAATACCATAGTATATTCAAAACTAGGGTGATATAAGGTAGTCTACAAGTGTTATTATGGCAACAAAAAAAATCATACTTTCATAATCCCAACTTCTTAAAGGACCTAGTTACACTTCATGGAAAAACAAAGTGAGGATAATATTTATAGTTGAAAAGCTTTGGTATATTGTTAAATGAGTAAAAACTAAACCTACAATAGGGGATAGTGAGATTCAGAAGTTTGAAGAAAATGGAGTTAAAGCACTCATGATAATAACGTTTGCAATTATAGATGAAATACAGCCATATATTAGTTCAACAACAAATTCTACAAAATCTTGAAATACTTTAACCAAGATATTTGAAGGAAGGAATAAAGCCACTATATTGAATTTTCAAACTCAATTACATTCTCTAAAAGTTATAGTGGTGAAAGTATGGAATTTTTTTTGAGGAAACTAGCAGATATAAAAGGAAAATTATTAACCGTAGGAGAAACTATTGAAGATAAGTTTCTTGTTCAATTAATTCTAATATCACTTCTAGAATGCTATAAGCATTTAGTTACATATTTACAAATTCTAAGTAAAGATACATCATTTGATGAGTTAGTTAATATTCTATAGGAAAATGAGGTGGAAAATTTGGTAAAATATGAAATGACTAACAATGCCTTAGTTTGATAATCCATAGGGAAATATTGCTTCACCCCCAAAAGGAAGATCGAGATGAAATAATAGATATTGTCAAGTATGCAGAAATAAAGGACATAGTACCAATTATTGTAGATTCAATCCTCAAAACCAGTATCAAGGAAATCAAACAAAATTTGGAATCCAATCAAATAGACCATATCAGAATCAATATAATCTATATCAGCAATAATTTTAGCATCCACATACTTCTCATAATCAATACAATTATCCTCAACTACAATATAGAGAAGGGAAAAAAAAAAGGACACTCAGTTCAAGAGATTCAGGAAATTCATGAATTGGAAGAGCCTACAAATGAACATGAAGTTAAAGCTCTCTCAGCAAAGATAATATTTTATGAAGGTACTAACTATTTACTCGACTAGGATATAGACAAAGATCAAACTAAAGAAAGCAAAAAAGAAGAGCTCAGATTCTAGAACCAAGATGAAGATCATATTGAAGATAAAATTCTTCAATAACCAAATAATGTAATACAAGGGGGTGTTGTAATATATTACATTATTTGGTACATGCTAATGTACCATATTGGGTACATCATTAGATTAGGAGAGTGTCTTAGATTAGAACTTGAGTATTTGCTTTTTGTAATGTAATAAATGCATAAAGTATTATTGTAATGTGCAATGATGTAAATGTACATGTTGTCCACATGTACATGAGTCCTTATAATAGGAATATGAAAGGCCAAGATTCATGTCTCATTATATATAGGCCTTTGATAGATGATATAATTAGGAGAGTGATAGAAAGAAGCACAAGATAGACTAGATACAATGTAGAACTTGTATGAAGCATGGAGCATTTGAGATCTCCATTTTGTATCAAGTTCCTATTTTTGTGAGCTTTCATTAATGGCTATTTCATGAGTTATTTTAGAAGTTTCTCATGTTATTTACTTGCTTATTATATTTTCATTATCATAGATATAACATTGCATGCTTATTTTACTTCTTGTGGTTACATTTCCTTTAATATATAGCATCAAAAGCTAACACACTCCAGTCTAATATTTTCATATTAGAGTCGATCAAAGGAAATCCCAAGTACTTGAGAGGAAAATAGGATCTCTCAAAGATGAGAAACTTGGAAATATTCACTTAGACAAAAATAAGAGTTTTGAAGAAAACATTTTGACTTCATCACGTTAATTGCCCCTCTAGAGGCAACAATATAATCCTCCAAATTCTTCTTAAATATTTGTGTCTTCTTGAGAGTGGCTTCACCCATAAGCAAAGTGTCATCCATGAACTGGAGGTAGGAAATATCATCCTTAATCACATAAAAATCCTTTAAGTGACTATAGATCTTATATTTTTGGAGCAATCTCCTTAGACCTTGTGCCAAAATAATAGAGGTAAGGAGAAAGAGGATCCCCTTATCTCAAGCCTCTAGATGAAGCAAAGGACCTAGTAGTAGAACCATTCACCAAGACTACCACTGTGACTGAGGAGATGCATGCTTTCACCCACTCAATCCACTCATGACAAAAGCTAAAGCATTCCAAGATTTTTAAAAGGAAGGTTCGATTAACCTGATCATAATCTTTAGCCATGTCTAACTTAATAAGCATCCCCTTTGATCTGCTATTCTTCATGGAGTGGACAATTTTGTTTAAATTCCTATGATGGACAATGGTTCGATGGAAGAGGGCAGAGTTGCTATCTCCTTCCTTCAACTAGTTAATTCTTGATTTTTGTTTACAAAAAAGTTCTTCCTTCAACTCTTGCTCATCCACTCGTCTGTTGAGGTCATTTTCATAGCTAATAAGGACCTCAATAAGCCCTTGGGCCTTCATCTATCATTGAAGAAGAGTGACCTCCTTATCCAAGGCTTCCCTTTGTTTGAATATATCCCCAAAGACTTCCTTGTTCCAGATCCTTATTTTCCTCTTGATAAAACTGAGTCTTTTTACTAGAAGATACATATTAGTGCCCTAATTTGGCTTTTCTTATCTCCACCAAATCTTAATTTTCTCTTCTAGATCAGGGTGAAGAAGCTACATGCTTTCAAATTTTAAAGGGATACTGCCTTGGATGGGTTAAAATATTTATACTTATGGAGATGGGCCAATGGTTTGAGAGACGGCCTAGTAAAATAAATGACTCAGTGACAAAAGATACCTCAAGGTAACTCTCAGTAACAAGGAATCTATCCAATCTCTCAGCCATAAAGGCCTTCCCAACAATTTTGTTATTCCAAGTATACTTCCTCTCTTTTGGGACCACATCAATTAAGTTGAGGCTAGAGATGAAAGCACTAAGCTTTTGTCCAGTTTTCTTACCCTCCCTTTCTTCTCACTAAGGTTTCAAATAGCATTGAAATCTCCTCCAATGATCCAATTATCATTTCTAGACTGGTCATGAGAAAAGAGAATATTATTCCAACACTCTAATTTCCGATAGGCATCAATAGGACCATAAATGTTCATGATCCAAACCTGGAGGAGGGAAGAGACCAATCTAAACTTAATAGAAATCCAACAATTACCTGCAATGCATTCCACGGGCATACACTTTCTAGGATTCCACAAAATCTCCAAACCCCATGCATGTCCCTTAGGTGCATTTTTCATACCTTATACTTCATTCCAAATTTGATCTATTTTATGAGCCATCTCTTCTAGAGTCAACTTGGCTTCCTGAAGAAAAATTATGTCAGGGCCCTCCCTATCTATCTATCTATCTATCTTAAGGACTCTACATTTTCTTAGAGAGTGTAACCCACTTATATTCTAGGAGAAGGTCTTCATTACAAACCACTTGTGAAGGTTTTTCTTACCAAAAACTCTATACTCAAGGGAACCACCAGTCTAGAGTCCACAAGGGTCTTCCTTGTATCTTCCAAGAGTTCTATCAAAGATTTTCTTCCTCCTATTAACTGAATTAATGTGTTTGTCTTTCTTTTGGTATATGGGGTAGACTTTAGTCCCAAACACAAAGCACTCGGGAAGAGGTTCCCAACATCTTTTGATTTTTTCCTCCTCTTCACTTCTTCAATGTCCTCTTTTTTATTTTCTTCAAGATTCAAGGTCTTTGAGATGCTATAATTGAAAGGGACAATAGAAATATCATGTACATAAGTAATTTGGGGGGATTTTAGGTAGAGGTTACCACATTTTTAGGAATAGGTCTTTGTTGCATAAGGGTTTGGCCAATCTACTCCTTTTCTTGTTGACAAGGCCCCTTCAAGGGAGGGTTCAAGGTTCTTACACCCAAAATCTCTTCATGTTGAATAGGCTCATTAGCATCCATTGGAGTATCTTCATGGCGTAACCTTAGTTGGGGATTCCTCTAGATTAAATCACCTTCCTCTAGGTTTTCAATAACTTTCATTGATTGCTCGACAAGATTTTCCATTGCTTTTCTCCCTTAGTCCCTTCCTTGTTTGTCTGTTCACGTTCCTCTTAGGGGATATGCATGGATTCCTCCATCTTTTTGTTTGTCACTTGTAGAATAGAAAATTTATTTGTTTGTTGATCTTTTTGTTCCCCTTTCTTCTGCCACACCTGTTTATCATTTTTGCTTGTCAATTTTGAAGATTGCCACTCTTTCTTCTTCCCCAATGGATCCTTATTTTTTTGTCTCCTCCACTTTTTGTGTAAGGGCAGGATAGTTACATAGGATATGACCATGAGCATGGCAAAATATGCATCAAAAGGGCACATTTTCATAATCTAGGTCTTGGATCCACTCATAATCCCCTACACTTAGAATAATTACCTCTAAAAGAGGGCTTGATAGGTCTACATGGAGACAAATCCAAGTAAAGGTAGTTACATGAGCCTATTTAGTTACTTTGGATATTCCTATATATTCTCCAATACTATTTTAATTCCTTTCAAAGTTTCCTCATTCCAAAATTCTAGGGGGAGAGCATACAACCGCACCCAGATCAGGAATTTGGTTGGATTTTCTTTGTTGGGATCAAAACCTATGGTCCAGTTTTACATAAAAAGACCAACCCTTGCCATAAAATAAGGGCCCCAATATTGAATCCCCTCCTTATCCTCCAAGCAGGTGAAAACGACAATGAAGAAGCCTTTAGGGCAGGGTTTAAGTTCTACATCTCCCTTCGATTTCTAAACTTTTGTTATCCAATTTTGCAGATCTTGTTTCATCAACTAGAAACTTGTGAAGCATCAAATTAATGCCCGCTTGGATAAATAAGACATACCTTGTTTAAAGGATTCTGGTTTTACATTGAATCATGGTAACTCTATAGTTTTTTCCAGGCATTTATTGAGGGCTAAGGATTGTGTGATCTCCTATCTTTTTCCCTCTTTAATAACTACATGCTTAATACCTCTCGCAAAGCTCCCACTTTCTCCTTTAGTACATTTTTTTTGCACCACATCTCGAAAAGAGGGAGGTGGTAGGCCCCTTGAAGAGGCTTCCTTTGCAAATGGAAACCTTTACACTACCAAGAAATGTTTGACCAAAAGATCAGAGTATGTGCACAAAAGAAACCTTGAAACTAGACAATATGAGCTCTTGAGCTTGCATGCAGGATAAAAAACTATATCCAAGTAAAAACTACATCCACGTTACATGTGCCCACTAATTCTCACTGCATTTAGATTGGGAGCGCCATCAAATCTCCAAGTAAAAAACTACACTCGAATTACATCCATAAATTCATAAACCTCCCATCATAACTTTTTTTAAAGTTATTTTTATAAATAACGGTGACTTTTATATTTCTTCAAATTTGTGAGGACTTAACCTTCAAACATCCACCATTAATATTTTGAGACCCAAACATCTTTTAACATTATAGCCCACTTTCCTTATGATTTGGAGAATGCACATATCTGTTTTTGTTTAAGTGGTTTAAGATAAATCATGCCATTACTCTGCATTAATATTTAGTGGAAGCTAGCTATTTCGAAAGACGACAAACAGATATGACGAGACAATCACACATGTGAGGTGCATTCATTGTATTTATATTTTTAAAACCATTTGAATGTGTTAAAAAAACTGGAAACCATTTGAATGTGTAAAAAAAAAACTGGGAACACTGTTCGTTGACATTTCATTTCAGATCCCTATGCTTGGGAACACTGTTCTGTTATGGTTCGCCTTAAACTTATTTTTTATTTATTTATGTGCACACGAACACTAAGGTGGCTTTTAAGGGAGCTCATGGTTTCCAATACAGAATCCAACATGATCTAGTGAATGGTCTTTTTATTTTTTCAAATAAAGATTTCAGTTATTTTATAGACCTTAATAAGATCGGAGATAAAAATGAGGAGGTGTGACAACGACACAAAAGAATAAAAATATGCCAACTCAGATGGCAGTATGGACAAGTACTTCACAGAAAGCCTTTATCTTTTTCCCATTTCATTTTTATTCCACCCCTGTGGATTCTGTCCAATTTTTGGTCTACAGCAGCATTGTGAACCGATGACCGAGATTCTAGTCCATATGGTAATGGAATGAAAAATAAGATTAATACAATCAGCACAAACAACGCAGGTCATCCCTCTGACATGGCAATTAAATTAGAAACAGACCTTTTAGAGAAAACCCACTCAAATGCCTTAACAAGCAATTGCTCTGTCATGAGCCTAAGCACTACCACATCCCTATACCCTCCAACTTCTCCCGTTAAGACCTCCCATCCAACTTCTCCCTGCACTCTTTCTCTCTATCTATGATACCTTCGCTTGGGTTTCTCCATCCTCGTTCTGAGAGCGTTCTGAGGGAAGGATGGCAATGTAGAGTGGTGAGAGATATTAATAAGAGGGTTCAAATTATGTAACGATTACCTTTCGATTTTTGGATCCAATTCAAGAGTTGGTCCATGGTGTCTCCTGCAACACATGGATTCAGACCGACACCTCAATCATCAATGGGTTTTGCTTGCAATATGAGAATATAAATAATGTAAACAATATTTAGGAAAAAAATAGGAGAGAAACCTGATTGAAAGCATTTGGGTATTCTCCATAGTCTGTCGTCTGATATGTTGTTTTTCATTTCAAACTCAGTTTCAAAGTTTGTTTGTGTATGTGTGCTCAAAAGTGTTAAGTGAAAGTTAATCTTCTCATAGGTGCTGTGGTGTAGTCGGTTATCACGTCAGTCTTACACACTGAAGGTCCCCAGTTCGAACCTGGACACCACCAGTTTTGGAAAAAACACTTTTTCAGCTAAGTCAATCGAATCTGAGCAGCACCATGAAAAAATATTTTAGCTGGAAATTTCTTAAACTTCATTTAAACTTTTAATGTTTTTAATATTAAATTATTAATATATTTTTTATTTTCAAGATATATATAGGAGAGTTGGTTGATTCAAACCACAAGGGTTGTTTCAACAAGTTTATACCACCTCGTTATTATTGATCAGGTGTGAGGTGACCATTGATCGCTCAGTATTCATATTGTCGATCTCGTCGTGGATCTGACATGCCTTCAAAGAATTTAGATCAGACTACTACTTTTACAACAGGTATACCCCATGTTTAGATCTAGGTCTCTTCGTGGCTGACCAGACAAAACAGCTACCAATCCAACTAACCTTTGGAAGCAAAAAGAGCTTATAATAACCAGTGTAATTTATACCAGAATTGAATGGATCCGCAATATGAAACATAGACCTCACCTCACACTAACTCAACTACTCACTTTTAAATTACTTATTCTATTATTTATAATTAATAAAAAAAAAATAAGGATTTAATAAAAAAAGAAACCAGGGATTTATAGAACTTGGAAAACTAAGAGAAAAAAAAAAGGAAATGTGACTTTTAATAAGGAGAAGGTGGTTTGCTTGCATCAAATTTATAGGTAGACTTGCTTCCTTAATTTTTTTTTATTTTTACATTTATTTATATTTTATTTTAAAATAGGTAGTAGTTTGATATGAATTTTTAAAGTGTGCGTCAGATTAATGATAACAGTACGTATTTCGAGTGATCAGTGGTCCCTTTCACGTGGAGTCAACAATAATAAAGCGGAATAAGTTTGGTGAAAGCAGCCCCTATGATTTGAACTTGTGCTTGCTAGTTACTAAAAATAGTAGTTGTGACCAACTCTCCTATGTAACTGGAAAAAAAGAATATAACTTTATTTTGGTACGTTAAAAGGGTGATGTGACCCGGATTCAATCCCCATAATGAATGTGTATAATATATATAAGAAGTATTACTCAAAAAAAAAATAGTGAGACCATCTCACCCACAATTTCAATTCGTTTAAAGAAATCTTCTTAATGAATGTGTATAATATGTATAAGAAGTATTACTCAAAAAAAATAGTGAGACCATCTCACCCACAATTTCAATTCATTAAAAGAAATCTTCTTCAATTTTAAGTGTCTTTTAATGATAATGGGCTGAGCAGTTTCCTTCTAACCATGACCGCTGACTGCTTAATTTTAAGTGTTTTTTTATGATAATGGGTTGAGCAGTCTCCTTCTAACCATGACCCCTCGTAAAACCGAAAGTTACTCATCAATAGAGAATTTAACACAAAGCCACCACACACCCACCCCCTCACACACTTGCCCACGCTGCGGTTTGAACCTTGACCAGAAAAGCCAAAATCCGAAACGTTGCTACACATTTAAGTGCGAGAATATTATATTTTTGTCCTTCATTCTAACCTTAGACATAAAACCTTTAATACACGAAATTGACATACGTTTCGAAAATTGATTGCTTAGACACATAACACATTAAACAAGTAAAACACAATTGAACGCCAACTTTTAATATTGTAACAAAATCATTTAAAATACTTACAAATCCAAAATAAAGTATGAACTATATATATACAAGTCGTTATATATTTCTCAAGTAAAAAAAACATTAGAATAATAAGAAGCGTTAACATGTTATAATAATAATAATTTTGGACGGCCAAGATGACAGCGAGCGGGAAAGCTTCTGCGGGAGAGCATGGGAACGCCAACAGACTGAACCAAGGGCACAGCAGGGCGAAGGGAGGCGATCAGAGATCGGGGGCGCTAAGGAGTCCTCTCCAACCGAAGAGGATGTAGGTCATGACAAGGATCCACCAGACAAATGGGGAGGTGGACCTCAGAAGTCGTACGCTCAGGCAACGGCTTCAGAAACCCTTAGCGGTCTGCTCTCCAAGGAGTTGTTTCTTGTCGGGGACGAGTTGGACATCCCGGCAGAAATTCTTTCAAGCTTTGTGGAATTCGAAAAATTTACCCTCATCGGTAAGTTTATTGGCGGCCGTCCCGACATGGAGACCATTCGCAAGTGGGCGGCAGGTAAATGGCGAACCTCTGGTCACATGGAGTTGGCGGCCTTATCCCGGGGTTTTTCGCGATTAGACTGAATAACAAGGAGGACTACTGTAAAATCCTGGCTGGTGGTCCCTGGTTCCTAGGTCGCAGAAGTCTCTTTCTAAGGAAGTGGGGTATGGACTTCAACCCGAGACCCAAAATATCAACATTGCTCCAATATGGGTTAGACTCCCGAGTCTCCCCCTCTCTCGTTGGCATGAAAATGTAATCGGAGGAATTGCACGCTCCATTGGTGAGTTGGTTACCATTGACCCTCCCACCAAAGCTCGAACCGATTTGTTCAAGCTCGGTTACGCATTCTGGCAGATTTGGAGGCTGACCTTCCATCATCCATCACTCTTCGATCTGGAGATATCATTCTTCACAAGCAAGCCATTGTGTATGAGAACAGACCGGCTTTCTGCCCCCTGTGCAGTTCTCAAGGGCACCTCCAGTCCAACTGTCCTCTTCAAAATCCAGGGATGAAGAAACGGGATTCCAGCAACCCCTTGGAACACGGTGAAGGTCAGACAAAGCTCCCTGCTGCAAAAGGGCATGATTCTCCAGGCCCGTCTAGGGACCATCCCGAATCCTCCCACCCGGTGGAAGCAGTCTCCCCCCAAACGGTCTCTGAGCCGTGTGGTGCAAGCCCTCACCTTGGACCACAAGAGGAGAAGGACCAGTCCCTTCCACCAATCACCGCACAGGCAGATTCACCCAAAATCCTGGACCATAACCACCCCAAGTCCCAAAATGTGTTGGAAGATTACCTACTAGGAAGAAGGGGTGAGCGATGTGGTAATATCAGCCCTCGTAATACGAGAAGCCGAAAGCAAGGTGTTGATTTTGGTAGCGAAAGGAAGCAAGGTCGTCCCCCCAACAAAGACAGGCGGGACAAGGAGACGGCGGCAGATGTTGCAAATGGTACTCAACGGCTGCTTTTTCAGGATGATTCTGATTCCCAGATGGGTGACTCGTCTGTCCCAAAACCTCCCCTCCAGCAAGGAAAGGGAGGTAAGAAGAATATCAAAGTGTTGAGATGAAAGTCCTCTCATGGAATGTGAGAGGGCTTAATGCACTGACAAACGGAGATTGGTGGCTGATCTCAAAAAAAGGACGAATCCGTCCATCCTAATTTTGCAAGAGACTAAGACCGATGCTATCTCTTATGCCAGAGCTGCTAAGGTCATTTGGGCTAAGGCAAAATTCCTCTCCAGTCCTGCGGTGGGAACGGCAGGCGGTCTCATGATTCTTTGGGATCCGAGAGATTTTTGAGGGCGACCTTCTCTCAACTTCTAGCGGGATTATCAATGTTTTGTTTCATTCCAAAGCCATTAACTTTTCTTGGATCCTGTCTAATGTGTATGCCCCAAACTCTATCTCGGAGAGAGCAGAAATGTGGAAGGCTATTTCCCAGATGAGGGAAATGTTCTGTAATTTCCCTTGGGTTCTAGGGGAGATTTCAACTGTCCTCTTCACCCATCCGAAAAGAAAGGAGGATCGGACCACTCTAGCCACGGTCCGGAAGACTTTCGAGATTTTGTTTCTACCAATAACTTGCTTGACATTGACCTCAAGGGGGCATCCTTCACTTGGAGCAACAGGAGGATTGGGAGCAATCTTATTCAAGTCAAGCTTGACAGATTCTTCATATCCCAAGAGGCTATTCCCATACTCGGTGCGGCAACTCTCTCGGCCTTATCGAGGATTGGGTCTGATCACAATCCTATTGTCCTGGAGACGGTTGATGGGCCTATTTTTAAAACCCCCTTCAGATTTGAGTCCATGTGGATTTCTCACAAGGACTTTAGAGGGTTGGTTACAGCCTGGTGGCAATGAAGGTAGCGAGTTCCGCTTCCAAGAGAGTGGCCTTAAAACTCAAGTTAATCAAAAGGAATTTGAAAACATGGAACAAGGAGGTGTTCGGCAACATTTTTGAGTCCAAAAGGTCCATTTCGGTGAACCTAAAATTGGTGGAGGAGAGAATGGAGCTCGAAGGTTACACCGATTGCCTCGGGGAGGAGGAAAGGAGGCTCTTGGTGGATTATCATTCTATTCTTGCAAGGGAAGAAACTTTACGGCGCGAGAAATCTAGGGACCTACTGGTTTGAGAAATGGAGACTCCAATACGAAGTTTTTTCACGCGTCAACTTTGCGGCACAGAGGGGCTAACAAAATCAGGGAAGTGGTGTGCAAGGATGGACGCGTTACCAAGGATATTGAGGAAATCCGAAGTGAAGCGGTTGACTTCTTCCAGGATCTGCTCGGTGTTCCTCCCGACAGTGATCTCCAGGTTCAGAAATCTCTGTTGGATAACTTCCCGATCAAAGTTCCTCCCGAGGTAAGCTCTAAGCTTCTGGAGCCTTTTTCTATGTCTGAGATTAAAGAAGCTTTGTTCTCCATGCAACCAGACAAGGCCCCTGGGCCTGACGGTTTTCCCCCCCATTTTTTTCAAGTTATGTGGGATGTTGTGGGTTCGGATGTGTGCGAAGCAATTCGGGAGATTCAAGCCTCCAGGATCCATCCATCCAAAACTAAATTCTACCTTTCTTGCTCTCATCCCTAAGTCTTCCGCCTGCAAAAGTTTCTCTGATTATCGTCCCATTAGCTTGTGCAATGTTTTTTATAAAATCTTAACCAAGTCCATAGCCAACCGTCTGAGGTCCCTTCTTCCCTCCTTGGTTGGTCCTTCTCAAGGAAGCACCGTGAAAGGCAGAAACATTCTCGATGGTGTCATCACCATCCATGAAACCCTCCATTCTGCTCACCGCTCCAAAAATGCTGCTCTTTTCCTCAAGCTGGACATGAATAAAGCTTTTGACAGAGTTGACGAGGAGGTTCCTCTGTGTTGTCCTCTTCAAGTTCGGTTTTCACCCTCAATGGATTGACCTTGTCAGTAGTTGCATATCCACTCCCTCCTTTTCTGTTCTAATCAACGGATCCCCTGCTGGGTATTTCCAAAGTGCCAGAGGCCTCAGACAAGGTGACCCTCTGTCTCCTATTCTATTCATCCTTCTAGTTGAGGTTCTGAGTTGGTCTTTGAAAGAGGCTCTTCGTCAGAATAAGATCTACGGCATTTTTCCCACCTCCGAGTCGATCCTGTCTCTCATCGACAATTTGTGGATGACACCCTCATCTCCATCGGGCGTCAGTCACTCAAGCCAAATCCATCAAATGAATCCTCTCCCGTTATGAAAAGGTTGTCGGACAGAAAGTCAATTACATCAAAAGCAAAATTTATTTTATTAACACTCCTATGCGAAGCGACTCCGCATAGCCAGAATTTTGGAATGCACTATTGATTCCCTACCTGCGTCTTATCTGGGTTTGCCTCTGGCTTGTAATGGCCGGGCCAATGGAAGCTTGTGGGACATGATCCTGGAACGTCTTCACAAAAAGCTGAGCACTTGGAAAGGCAAATTCCTGTCGCAAGCTAGGAAAGCCACCCTTACCAAAGCTTGTCTCCAAGGAATCCCAACTTACTTCATGTCTGTGTTCATGTTCCTGTTTCGTCCATTCCAAGATTGAAAAGATTCGGAGGACCTTTACGTGGTGCGGCAATGAAGAAAAATCCAGAATTCCTCTTGTGGCTCGGGATAAGGTTTGCTTGCGAAAGGACCAAGGTGGCATGGGAATGAGGAGATCAAGACTCATGAACACTTCTTTGATCGCTAAGCACGCTTGGAAGATCTCGACTAATGACCCAGAGAGTGGGTCAAAGTCGGTTAAGAGGAAGTATCTTGGATCGAGTTCTCTTTTTGATGTCGGGATTCCTCCTGAAGCGTCCGCCTTTTGGAAATACGTGCTTCAAGCCCGCTCTACGATCGACTACGGTGCTCGTTGGATTTTTGGTGATGGCAACTCCATTCTCTTATGGAAGGACAGGTGGGTTACTGATGGAGCTCTCGAGTTGAGAGCGGACCTTGCTGGCCTGAAAGCCCAGGTGGATCCAAATTCCCAACTCAAGGTTGCAGACTTCATTGATCGGAGCTCTCTTCCCCCTCGGTGGAATTTGCCAGTCCTGGACGGCTTTAACAATGAAATGACTTTTTTGTCTAATATTCTTCGATCTATTTTAATTCCATCTGTTAGAAGAGATGACAGAATCATCTGGCGTGGCACGGAGGATGGTCTGTTCTCTGTCAAGACCGCCTATGACCTTCTTACTTGCGAGATTGCCATGGATCACCGGTGGAAAGTGATTTGGAGGAAGGGTATTATTCCTAAAGTTAATTACTTTGCATGGATTGCCTTTCATAATAAAGCCTTAACCATCGACAACCTCCATAAGAGGGGTTTTGCTATTCCCAACGAGTGCTTCTTGTGCTTTGTTGATTGTGAGACGACAGACCACTTATTTTTGCACTGTCCTTTTTCCCATTCTGTCCTCGGCACTGTCCTGTCTTCCTTTCAAATCCTTTGGTGCACTCCCCGCTCCCTCAAAGATGCCTTCCACCAATGGCCCAATCCTTTCAAGAATCCTAAACTTCGCTTCCTTCTTGAGGCCTCTTTCCACCACTCCATTTGGCAGATTTGGCTAGAGAGAAATTCCAGAGTCTTCGGCAAGGTCCCTAGAGTACCTCCCTGTGTCGCTCAGAGAGCCTTATCCTTCGCCATTGAGAATTCTAAAGTTGTTCCTAGTTCCCGTCCCCGCCTTCCTGGCGAAGCAGCGATCTTCCAAAGTTTGGGCCTTTTCCCTATTCTTGATGGTGTTTCTAAGTCTCAGCGTGGGGATGTTATTTGGACCAAGCCCCATGTGGGCTGGATTAAATTAAACTTTGACGGTGCGGCCAAAGGCAATCCTAGCCCTGCTGGTTCTGGTGGTGTGGTTAGAGATCATAACGGGAATCTCGTGCTGGCTTATTGTGAAGATTTGGGTGCCCAGACTAATCACTATGCTGAAGCCAGAAGTGTTTTGAAAGGTATCCAGATCCTCTCCGAGGATCCTCGGCCTTTGATAGTCGAAGGTGATTCGCTCAATATAGTCAACTATCTGCTAGGCTCTAAAGACCCGTCTTGGAGGGTCTACAACATCATTCTTGAGGCTAGGATGCTCCTCTCTCAACGTGACAGGTGGAAGGCATGCCATATTTTTAGGGAAGGAAATCGCGTGGCAGACCACATGGCCAACAAAGGGCTTGTGACCACGTGTCCTGTTGTGTGGCGCTCATGCTTCCCGTCTGAGGTGGTGAGTTTGGCCAATGCGGATATCCTCTCATGATGTTCTCCTCGCTTCAGAAGGTCATTCGTTTGGTTTGGCTGTTTTTGCTTTCGATGGTCAAATTTCTCCAGCTAGTATTTTTGTTTTCCTTGGTAAAATGTGGTTTGTTTCCAGGATATTCAGACATAAGGGCCCTACTTATAGCCTTCGGGCAATTAGCAGTTTTTGGTTTTCTGTCATCAAGTTTATTCCTCCAACCACAAGGCATGATGCACATTCCAGCCAGGCTGATTTTGTACATAAGGTTTTGGGATCCTCTATAAAAACCCACTGTTAATCTATTAAAATAATTACCAAAAAAAAAAAATAATAATTTTATTTAGTCTAATAACAAATATAATGGTGACTTATAATTCGCGGCCGAGGAAGGATTATTGTCGCGATATCGCGACATGTTGTTCTGTCGCGGCTAGGGATGGATAGTTGTCGCGATATCGCGACTTGTTGCCTCGTCGCGGTCATGGTTGGCTAGCTGTCGCGATTTCGCAACATGTCGCGATTTCGCGGTCAAGGATGGTTTGTTGCCGCGATATCGCGACTTGTTGACTTTTTGTGGTCAAAGGTGGTTTGTGTCGCGTTTTCGCGCCTTGTAATCAGTGGGAAGGGTCTTCTCCCTTATGTAACTGATCTTTGTTTTAATACAAGTTTTTTCAAATTTTTCAAAAAAACAAATATAATGGTGACAGATTCGAAAGAGAGTCTGTTATCGAAGAAAATCTCGGAGGATTCTTGAGAATGCTAAAGAAATGTTCCCCTTTTCGAGACTCGAATCCCCTCACATCCAGCCTTTCCTGAGTAAGCTCGATGAAAAGAATCAGACTTGTTGGGTTCTCTTGAAGTTGCGATCTCCTTTATCAACAAAATTCGTGGTATGGTGCAGCATCATAAGGACATATAGGACCCCAAGTAGTCTGGTCCCGATCCTTCGGTGTATGTTTTTTTGCGGGCTGTGATTCTTGTCTCATTTCAGTTTGTTTTCTAGATATTGTCCTGCGGGGTTATATGTTCCATTTTTTTTTCCTTGGTTGTTCTTGGACGTTAGGCGGTTTTCCTTTTTGGATCGGTGTTTTTTTTAATTGAGTTTTGGATCTTGAACTTTTTCATCTCTTTTTGTAAAAGTTTTGGGGTCCTTTCCAAAACCCTTTCTTATCTAATAAAAAAAACACAACACAATGGGGTGCAACAAAATGAGCAATTTATCTTGAATTCAAAGTTTCATTGGTTGGTTCTCTTACATTGGCTTATTTGTATTAGCCTTTGCTCTTTCTTTTTGGCTAGTTTATTTTCTCAATTTTATCCTAGTAAAGGTGTGATGACTTTGGCAATAGGTAAATTCAAAAGTTAACTCTCCTTTTCCTAGCTTATGATATGTGCACACTTGTTACTATTGTGTATCAATTCCTCTCGTTTCCTTCTTAAACTATCATATTATGCTTTACCGTCCTCTAATTTCTTCCATTCCTTCTTACTTTTAATAAAGAAAAAAAAAATAGTAAAAATTAAATTTAATAAACAACTAACCCTCTAAGAGCGGAATTAAAATTTCTAAGACCATAGAAAAGTATTAATGGACTAAACCAACCCTCACTTACTACATTGCTAAAAAAAACGTTTGCACAAATTTTTAAACATAAATAACCCAAACATAATCTTAATAGAGGAAGCTTAGGATTACATGTGTGTCCCAATAAAGACTACAGAATCCATTTTTTACTAGTAAAGCAATTTTAATGAAAATGTTTATATGAGAGTACATTTTTTTAAAGGAAATAAATGTTGTTTGTCTTCTTAGACCAAACAAACCATAGTGTTCAATGCATTGAACGTCATAACATTGTGGTTTTTGCTTTGACCATTATGAAAATAGAATATATGTTACTCTTAACTGAATTTTATTATACACTATAGTTGATGTAGCTTCTTCTACAAATATTGTTCGAACGTCTATTTTCTTTGGCTTGGACATGATATTTAGCCCAAGTGATTCTTATGGGTTTTGTTGAAAGATGCTTGCTATAATTCCTTATTGTGTTGTTAGTTTAAAAAAGTAATAAATAGAGGGCACGTATGAACTTTTCTACGAGGGAGAACCTGCATTGTTAGTTTAAAAAAGTAATAAATAGAGGGCACGTATGAACTTTTCTATGATGGAGAACCTTGCATGAAAGTAAGCCTCATTTGTATTTATAGTTAGATTATATGGTTAAAATTTAAATAGTTTAAAATTAGCAACTTGAATATTCTTGAATTCTTTTAATGAACCTCCTCTCCACATTTCTCTTTGCTTGAAGCTTACTATAATTATATTTTGTTTATTTAAACAACCAATTGATGTAAGTTCCAATAATGTATGGTTTATTTATTTCATAAGGTAATAAAAATAACTAGTGAACTTATTCTTGACTATTCTAGATTTTTTGTGATAGATGTCATTTATAAGGTCTCGAATTTTAAAATTGACTAATGAGTTGAAGTTATATTAACCATATATGATAAAAAAGGGAAGAAATCATTAATGTTAAATAGACGTTGTGTTGTTAAAGAGTTAGGATTGATAATTGAAATTTATCTTAGATTTTTCTATTTGTATGTCACAATTGTTTGGATAGTTGAGTTTATAATGGTAATTAGAAAGAAATTTGACTGTGATATCGAATTATTTCTTTGAAAAAAAATTCAGTTAATATTCTTGGTAGTGGTTGTTAATTTGTTGTTGTACTTTGTTTGCTTAAGGTGGACCTATGTGTTGAGTGAATATTTTGTCTCACAACAAAATGACCACACAACTAGAGTTTTTGACAGGAAACTCTTTCTTGCAAAGAAATAAGTTATTAATTTTTTATTTCTCCAAGCTTCTTGTGGAACAGATCTCTATATGCATAAAACCGATTTCAACTTAATGCACATAAACAAATATATCCCAGAATAACTCAGATCCTGCAAGTAAATGTTAACAAGGGGCCTTTGTTGATTCACAGCCAACTTTGTAATCCTAATTTGTTAAAATAATCAATCATGCAACAAAAATCCTTCTAATGTTCTAACATTAATGGTTTATTCTAATGTTAATTGGTTCATTTTATCTTTGTTTAATCATTCTGTTATTTTAACGTTAGTCTTTAATATGAGATTAAACGTATCAGGAACTAAAATAGAAAATGTTCTTATACAAATCAATTAGAAAACAAAAGAAGGATGTTAATCCAGTTAGTAATCTCCTCCCCGCAAAACCCCAAGTTAAGAGATGAAGTTCTAAGACAACCCGACCGAGCGGACCTATACTAACACACAATCCAATCGGATCAGATGCAAGACTCTAAGGAAAGAACATAATCGCATCATTCTGTCATTCACCTATCGTAACCCATCTCATGGCATAAACGAATAGATACAAGAAAAAATGATGCAAAGGAAAGATTGACAATGAAAACAGTAGTCTTAGCTTCGATCTCCTTTTGATTTTACACACAAAAGTCGCTTTTACCAAATAACTCCTTTATTTCAACAAATAATGTCCTTTTTGTTATAATCTCTAGCCCCTTATCCATTTACATTTCTGCTATTTAAACTTTCTGTCGCTGCTCTCGACTGCTCTGTGACGCTTCGTTTCAATTTCTAGGATGCTTCGTTTCAGTTTCCCGCCTCTTGGTGTTCTAACCCTTCGCATGCATTTGCAACGCTTGATCTTCTCTGCGGCCAACAACTGTCAATTCGAAGCGTTACTCTGATCCTCATGCATTTTGCCACGTGTTCAGTGCTCTCTGCATGCTCAGTAACGGTCCACGAAAATCTCGACCAAAAATAGCCCGCGACCTTGCTTCTTTGCTTTCGTAGCAATATCGTGACATGTCGCGAAATCGCGACCATTTTACCCATCGGGCCATCTTACCGCAACCCGTCGCGATATCGCTACCGCTTTCTCTGCTTCAGGAATGGTCTTCATTTTTGTCGCGATATCGCTACCGTTTCTCTGCTTCGGGCATGGTCTTCATTTTTGTCGCGATATCGCTACCGTTTCTCTGCTTCGGGCATGGTCTTCATTTTTGTCGCGATATCGCTACCGTTTCTCTGCTTCGGGCATGGTCTTCATTTTTGTCGCGATATTGCTACCATTCCTCTGCTTCGGGCATGGTCTTCATTTTTGTCGTGATATTGCTACCGTTTCTCTGCTTCGGGCATGGTCTTCATTTTTGTCGCGATATCGCTACCGTTTCTCTGCTTCGGGCCACTTTGCCAAAACATGTCGCGAAATCGCGACCATTTTCTCCGTTCGTACACTTTGGCAAAACACGTCGCGAAATCGTGACCATTTTCTCCTTCGGCCCTTTCTATCCACTTGCATCGCGAAAATGCGACACGTCGCGATTTCGCGACGTTTTCGCCCACCTGCTGTCGTTGACCATGTTGACCGCGATTTTGAGACACGTCGCGATTTCGCTACAGTTTTTTTTTCTGCCTCTCTCTCCTCTCTGGGCTGTGACGGAGCAACATGTCGCGATTTCGCTGCCATTTTCATCGTCCATACACCTCGTCAAAACACGTCACGAAATCGCGACCATTTTCTCTGCGTCGGAGCGACATGTCGCGATATCGCAACACTTTTCTTTTTTCAGCGGCGACGGTGCGACATGTCGCGATTTCGCGACACTTTTCTACACTTGCCCATTTTGCCCCCTTTTCTTCATTTTTGGCATCTGGGTCAATGAGATTTTCTCTGAAAACCTGCAACAAGGTGGGTCCCCAATCTTGGGGTGTGTTGTGGATTAACCACAACACTATGATGATAAAAATTTTGATTATGTTTCTCAATTTAAGGATTATGTTGGCATTGGCAAATGTTGTCTAAAATTGTAAAGTTGATCAATAAAGCTACTTGTAAGTTGTAAAAATAAAATATATTGTTTGTGAAAGGTTATTGAATACTTGTTTTAAAATTATAAAATTTATATATGGTGAATTTTATGATTGTTGGTAGAACTTTCATTTGTTGCTAGCATTTGTATGAGAATGAAAGATATAGTTCTCAAGCAATGACATTAATACAATAACTGAATAGTTTTTTATCACAAGCTCATTGACACGACCATACACACACCTTATTGTGGTTTGAACCTAAGTCTCTCGGAAGAGAACCCAAAGCCCTAACCATTGCGTTGTCCCACAAGGATTGACTATTTTTTTAATTGATCATAGTTTGTTCTAACTATTGTTTTCTTTTCAAATAATTTTTTTATATTATTTAATATAGCACAAAGATTAAAAGTTGGCTAGGTGCTACAAGCATCACAAGCAAACCAAGGACGCATGTAGCTAGAGTTAGAATACCACAAGGACAAGGATGCCTATAAAAACTAAAATCTCTTTCTCAACATATTTGAAATGACCAGAACAAGGAAGTCCTTGGTCCACAACAGTCCACAAAACAAATAGAGCCAATATGCTTAGTTTGTGTGGTCATCTCTTAAGTTCTCAAAATTCTTGGTTTTAAACTTTCTTATGTGAGTTGAAGAAGGATGCAAAAGAAAGCCTTCATTGGTCTTTTTATCTACCAAATGGTTCCACTTCCTAGGAATGTGATGTTAATTAATTTGTTCAAAGTTTTTTAAATTCTTATAGACTTGACCTCTTGTTTGCTAAAAAAAATTGGATGATCAGCTTAGAGTCCCCATAAATTGAAAGGATTTTGATATTTTTTCTTTCCGTTTGAGTGAGACCAAATTTGTAGCCCATTAACTTAGCTACATTATTGGTGGTTTGTCCTAAATTTAGGCAAAATTCAAGAATCATGGAATATGGTACTGATCATAAAACTCCTCCAACAACAACTATTCCAAAGTTAGACTTCAAAGCCCCATCAAAGGATAAGTTGGAAAACTAAAACATAGTTGAGAAGTTAAGTTATTGGCAATAGAGGTGCTAATTAGATCTTTAAGATTTCAATTTTTGAGGATGTGTAATTCAACTCTATAAAGAGCACTTTGATACTACTTAGCTTCAAATTGGGCTCTGGCATTTTTCATGATAACGTGATTTATCTTATGTATCAAAATGACCTTATGAGTTTATTTTCCTTCAAACATTCTATGGTTCTTGTCCATCCATATATACCACATTCAATAATGAGGAATTGAAGTTTTTATGAGAGACTTACTTTGATAGGAGTTGAGATACTTTTTATTCTAGATTTTAGTACAAGACTGAAGATTTAATCTACTTCTAATGTAGACTCCAAAGCTGAGAGTAAGCGAGATCCAAATCATAGCAATTTCCTCACACTTAAAAAATAGATGGGCTTGAGTTTCATAGTCTTTAAAACATTTAGAGCAAATATGGGGCACAAAATACCTCTAAGAGGTTTTCCCTAGTTAGAATTTTGTTTTGTTGAACTAGCCATTGAAAAAAATTATTTTTTGTGTGATATTTTAATCCCAAATGTGATCCAATTTTTTTTTAGAGGCTTACTTCTCTAGAGATAAGCACCAGCCTTGACTGAACATAAGGGAATTATCAACAGTATTCATCATATTATCTTTGCGGGCTGGAAAGCTACTACTGTAACTCTTGTCCCACCTCAGTAAACTTTTACTCCAAGGGAGACCCCAAAGGGGCACAGGATTGAAATCACCAACCTCAAGCTAGCAAACACTCAATGAGAACCGGCCATTCTACATAATAGTTTCTAAACACTTAATTTTATCTCAAATAAAGTAGTCTTCATTGTTTAGGTCTATGGGAAAATTTTTGGATCATTTCTCGATTTGTGCATGTCATCCTTACATAGGTGCCATTTTAATCTTCTATGTATCATTCCAATTTTATCAAATGTCTCCTAAGAGACAAAAAAATAGGGTAAAGCATGGGGTTTTGAAAGGGGTCTTAGTCCCCTTGTATTGAGGTTTGAACTTGGGTCTCCTCGACGAAAACCTAGATATACCACTATGGTATCCTCTTGTACAACTATTATTCTTACTATAACTACAAAATTATATGATCATGAAATTTTTATGACAATATGTTCTTTTGGATGATGATTATGAATATTCTTTTGAAAATAATAACTTGTTTGTTTTTAATTACATAGGAGAGTTCTTAACAGCCACTATTTTTAGTAACTGGCCAGCGTTGGGTTCAAACCACAAGGACTGCAACCACCAAACCTATTTGTCTTGTTAAGGTTAGCCGACGTGAGATGGGGACCACTGTTGCTTTGGGATTCGTATCATCATTGTCATTCTGGTGCGCACTCAGAGGATTCAGAACAGACTACTACATTTAGCACAAAGTGGGTATGCCCACGAGGTTTGAACCTAGGTCTCCTCCTGGTAAGTGCCCAGAAAATAATAACTTGTTATATAGTTAAGAAATTAATTCTATCTTTACGGGACCGTAAAAATTCATTCATTTATATGAGATTAAGGGCATATGATCACTTTTTAAAATAGAATTAGTAAAATTCATTTCTTTTCGATAAGGCATTTCCAACAAGTTGTCCTTGCCCTAATTAATGATTAAACCATGGTGAAAATACTCATTGAGGAGCAATGCAATTGTGATGGTTAATCCCATAACGCAACATCTTCAGAATCAAATATATCTAAACTTAGAACACTTTGAAAATATGGAGATGTGCAATGGTCTAGATGGGATGAATGTACATCACATAAATTGGAGTATATTATGGTTGGGTTGGATATTGTTCTCAACGGTGAGAGTCCTTACATGTTTTGCATTGTTTTGTTGTGCAAGTACATAGTTGATGTTATCACTAACTCATGATAAGATTGAAGGATTATCTTTTGTATTGAAAACTTTGAATACATCAATACTTTTACGAGGTGTATTACCCAAGTTGTCTCAACTTGTATATTTGTGTTAAGACATGTAACTATTGATGATAACATGTCAAGTTATATATATATATATATATATATATATATATATATATATATATATATATATATATATATATATATATATATTATTGGTGTGTTAAGAACTGACAATATGATAAAGAGATTATACTTATTATTTTCATTAATCTTATTATTTCATACATATTGTGGTATGTTTGACTTTGAGTACAAATAAGTTACTATAAAAGTATGTTGCAGATTGTGATTGTGCACTTTGATATTTAATTTATAAGGATCAAGATAAGATATCGAGAAGAAATATTTTTTCTGTTAATCATAAGGATTAAATTCCAAGTATGACCTTTGGTATCCCAAAATATTTACTATTTATTATATGTTGTCTTGGTATAATTTAATTGTCAAACTATATGTGATATATTTGTTAACATTAAATAATTAAATATATGTGATATACTTATCAAACAACATTAGCTCAACTAGTAGATTCCTCAACATTTAAGGAGAGACCAAGGTTCAAATCTTGCCAAGCGATACATGGATAATATGCAAGCTTTGTTGTAGTACCACTATGTGATCATGATGTAATACGAAACTGACTATATATGAAATAAAGAATGATACTAACGTGAAAAGTTTCATTATCTAATAACTAAATAGAACTCCAAGGTTCAGGCTTTGGCTCTTCTTTGGGAGGTCCAAGGTTCAAACCGCAGTGTGGGCGAGTGTGTGAGAGGGTGGATGTGTATGGCTATGTGTTTGGACCTTATTGATAAGATTAACTTTCACCCTTATCAGAGGTCATGGTTGGGATGGGGATGCTCAGCCCTGAGCGTCGATCGTAGTGGATTCTAAATGTACTTGGTTTGTCTCTTGTAGAATCACAAATTTATTTGTTTGTTGATTTTTTGTTCCCCTTTCTTTTGCCACACATGTTTATCCTGTTTGCTTGTCAATTTTGGAGATTGCCATTCTTTCTTATTCCCTGATGGATCCTTATTTTTCTTTGTCTCCTCCACTATTTGTATAAGGGTAAGACAATTTCGTAGGATATGACCATGAGCATGTCAAAATCTACATAAAAAAGGTACATTCTCATAATCTAGGTCTTATGTCCACTCATAATCCCTTGCACTTAGAATAATTGCCTTTGAAAGAGGGCTCGATAGGTCTACATGGAGATAAAATGGGGCAAAGGTAGTTACACGAGCCTCTTTAGTTACTTTGAACATTCCTATATCTTCTCCAATAGTATTTCCAATTCCTTTCAAGGTTTCCTCATTCCAGAATTCTAGGGGGAGAGCATACAACCGCACCCAGACCGGGGCTTTGGTTGGATTTTCTTTGTTGGGATCAAAACCTATGATCTAGTTTCGCATAAAAAGACCAACCCTTACCATGAAATAAGGGCCCCCATCTTGAAACCTCTCCTTATCCTCCAAGCAGGTGAAAATGACAATGAAGAAGCCTTTAGGGTAGAGTTTAAATTTTACATATCCCTTCGGTTTCCAAACTTCCCTTATCCAATTTTGCAGATCTTGCTCCATCGAATAGAAACTTATAAAGCGGTAAATTAATGCCTGCTCTGAAAAACAAAAGATTCCTTGTTTGAAGGATTTTGGTTTTACATTGAATCGTAGTAACTCTATAGTTTTTTTTAGACATTTATTAAGGACTAAGGGTTGAGTGATCTCGTCTTTTTTCCTCTTTAATAACTACATGCTTAATACCTCTTGCAAAGCTCCCACTTTCTTTTTTAGTACCTTTGTTTTGCACCACATCTCAAAAAGAACTACATCCACTTTACATGTGTATACTAATTCTTCCTGCATCTAGATTACAAGCACCACCAAATCTAACTGATAAAAAATATGTACCCAAATTATATCTATAAATTTATAAACCTACCATCATAACCTTCTTTTAAAATTATTTATAAGTAAGAATGATTTTATATTTTAACCTTCTCTTAAAGTTATTTATAGTTAACAATGATTTTATATTTCGAGGACTTTAACCTTGAAACATACACCATTAATATTTTGAGATCCAAACATCTTTTAAAAGATGACCCATCTCACTTATCTAAATTTAAGGTCAATATAATAACATTATAGCCCACTATGATTTCCTTATGACTGGGAGAATGCACATATCTGTTTTTGTTTAAGTGGTTTAAGATAAATCATGCCATTACGTTAATATTTAGTGGAAGCTAGCTATTTGAACAGATTGGACGAGACAGTCGTACACGTGAGGTGCATTAATTGGATCTATATTTTTAAAACCATTTGAATGTGTTAAAAAAAATTAAGTTTTCTTGAAAACATTTCAAGAGTATATTGTTGATATTTTATTAATATGGTATCAGTTATATTATTTATTATACTTCACCTTAAAACCAAGTTGTATTATTTATTATACTCCCCTTGTTTATGTGCACACAGAGTCCGGACACTAAGTGATAAATTCCAAATTCCGTGGGTTTTAAGGGAGCTCGTAGTTTTCAATACAGATTCCAACATGATATAGTGAATGGTATTGTGAATCTTATAAATAGTCTTTGGAAAGCACTAAATAAAGGAGCTCTTATTGTCAAGAAGAGTTTATTTTGGAAAGATGGGAGTAAAAACAAATTTTAGGAGGACTTTTTGGAATGCTACCTTCCATGGATGTTTAATATTTTCATCTCATTGTTTTGAAATTGATATTCTATGAACATGGTTAGATCAGTGTGGTTCACTACCTCAAACCATTGAACAACTAATCCCTAGGACACCACCTGTCCTTCGAAGGAATGGCCATGTGAAGGATGAGAGGCAGAGAAGGTAGATAGATAGGTATTAACGTGAACATAATTCCAATCATGGAATATGCCACTAGACTTGCATCATCACATTAACCGGTTAGAAAGCAAGAGGGCTAGCCCCCACACACATGCCCAAACTCGATGTTAATAGGGGTGAGGAATCCCACAAAGTGGGCCCAAAGACTTCTTGACTAAAAGAACTTGGATGAGGAAAGCAGAACAAGATAAAATAGCCAAGGGTTTTGGCACCCTTAGTATTTACTCAGTCCAAGAGGGTTATAAATCCATCTCTTCTAACCCTCAATCCCCTAATCCTTTCCCTTAGTCAAAGTTGTGGCAATCCAAAGGTTGGAAAAAGATTAATTATTTCTCCTGGCAAGTGGCTCACAACAGTATCCTAACTTAAGATAACCTATGTAAGAGAGGCTTTAGAGGTTTAAACCAATGCATAATGTGTAACAGTGAAGAGGAAACAATCACCCACTTGCTCTTTACATACCCATACACCCAAACGATCTGGCACCAGTGGTTCGAAACTTTCAACCAGAAACGGACCTCACTTCCAACCATGGAAACCTTCTAGAACTATTGGAAAGCCAATAGATTCACATTCACAAAAATCAAATGTGCCTAGGATCTCAGTATTGGGTTTATATGGTGGCAACTGTGATTGGAGAGAAATGGAAGAACTTTTAGAGAAGATTATAAACCAACGAAGAGAACCTGAAACACCTTAACAAGGAAGCTGACAGAAACCCTGGAGGCAAAAATATTAGAAGAATCTCAAATACCTAAAGAGGAGGAAGCAATATGGAACACTCTAAGGAGAGGAGCAACACAAGTGACTCACATCCACAAATCCACAGTCAACAAGATACCATAGATAATAGGACACCCAATGAAGATGATCAAACATGTTAGTACCTTCTATGATTAAAAATAAAGCTAAAAGGAATCCTCTCCTAGCTATAAGGCTTTTTGGTAATAGTGTATATGCAAAAAATAAAGCTTATTTGTATTTCGAACCTAGCTAAAAGGAGAATTCTTTCCCTTTTAATGTATTTTGAGTTCCATTAAGAGAATTTTAACCTATTCACTCAAAACAAATAGAGGATGATATACCATCTCTATGAATGTCTTTCTACTTTACATGTAAGATCTACTAGCTTAAGTTGTAAAAAAGGTGGATTCAAATTTCTAGGACCATAGAAAATTATCGATGGATTAAACCAACCCTCAATTACTACATTGCTAAAAAAAACTTTTGCACAATTTTTAAAACATAAATAACCCAAGCATAATATTAATAGAGGAAGCTTGGGACTACATGTGTGTCCCAATAAATATTATGCAAAGTTCCTTTTTTTACTACTAAATTATTTTTAATGAAAAGATTGCTCTGTTTTTAGATGAGGGTACATTTTTTGTTTATCTTCTTAGACCAAACAAACCATAATGTTCAATGCATTGAACTTCATAACATTGTGGTTTTTGCTTTGAACATTATGAAAATATAATATATGTTATTCTTAACTAAATTTCATTATACACTATAGTTGATGGAGCTTATTCTATAGATATTGTTCAAACGACTATTTTGTTTGGCTTGGACATGGCATTTAGCCTAAGTGATTTTTATGGATTTTTTTGATAGATGTTTGTCATAATTCCTTATTGAGTTGTTAGTTAAAAAAATGTAATAAATAGAGGGCACATATAAACTTTTCTATGAGGAAGAACATTAGAATGATAGTAAGCTTCATTTGTATTTATAGTTAGATTATATGATTAAATTTTAAATAGTTGGAAATTAGAAGCTTGAATGAAAATATATTATATTCTTGAATTCTTGCAAGGAACCTTTGCATTTATTTGTTTTACTTGAAGCTTACTATAATAAAATTTTATTTATTTAAACAACTAATTGATGTAAGTGCCAATAATGTATGGTTTGTTTATTTCATAAGGTAATAAATACAACTAGTGAACTTCTTCTTTACTATTCTAGATTTCTTTGTGATAGATGTCATTTATAAGATCTCTAATTTTGAAATTAATTTATAAGTTGAAGTTATATTAACCATATATGATAAAAAGGAAAAAAAACATTAATGTTAAATAGACATTGCCTTGTTCAAGATGAAGGGGTTTTTAAAGAATCCCCAAACCTTTTACAAAGCGGAACAAAGGTACTCTCGGGCCAAACCCAAGGAGTACCTCACACTAAAAGAGAGCAAAACCGGTTGGATACAATCTAGCAATAAAATAACCAGCTCAAATAAAACAAGAGAAAATATGTCTCGAATTAAAATATCCATCAAACATCGAGAACCAACCAAAAGCAAATTCAAATCAAGCCCGCCTAAAATGAGTGCCATCATTTGAAACTAAAATTTAAATTTTAGAAATCCTGCCTAGAGTTGGAGCTCTAAAACCTGGGATCCAAACCACAACATATTAAAAACTAGACATCTGATAGTAGGCACAAAGAAACCTATAGTTGGAACCCAAAAGGAAAGGTGATCTCAATTGAATCGCAGGGTGCGTAAAAAATTTTCTACCAAATAGGGGCCCTGCATTCGAAACTGCAACCACCAACAACAGGAAAAAATCCTATAGTCTGGTCACCAACTTAAAACTTTATCTCCCAAAGAGGAAAACAAATATCTAAGCTCAAGGGTATTTAGATTTGAATCATCATCCCGCCCAATAGAGAGCTCAAAAATTAAAAACCCACTCCTCAAGAACTATGCAATAGACCTTTCCTATCCAAAAGAGAGCAAAGAACCGGAGCCAAACTGGAATCCAATCTAGCAAATTTGAAACACAAGGTGCAAAGATGATTATCCCATCCAAGAGATGCCACCTAGCCTAGGTTGGAAACAACAACAAGAAAAATCCCTCTTCAAAGATTAGATAAGACAATAAGAGAGTGAGACTTCCCATCCCACGGGAGCTAGATTAGTCTAACAAATAAATCATCTCATACAACGAGAACCTTACAACCACAACTCATATCAACTAAAAAAGCTTCTCACCCAACAAGAAAAAGAAACAATAATTGAGCACTGACAACATAACAAGCTAAAGTCTAGTTACAACTTTTGCACCAGCCACCAAGATCACAAAAACTCCACCACAAACTGATCTAGACTTACACCCAACAACACAACTAATTATTGCAGTTCCTTTAGTTGACCCTGCCTTCCACCCAACCCCACAACTATGGTTCCATCAATCAACCCAGCCTTCGACCCAACCACCAACCTACTGTTGCAGTTCCTTTAGCCAAACCAAAATGTTCAACAATCCAAAACAAATTAAACCAGCCTTCCACCGACCAACACAACCAACTACTATGGTTCCTTCGGCTAATCTAACCTTCCACCCAACCCTTTAACTACAGTTCCATCAACTTACCCAACCTTTCATCCAACAAATCAACCTGTTGTTGTAGTTTCCAACCAAATTAGTTCTCCACCCTATAACCCACTACTACTGGGTGAGAGGGGTTATTTTCCAAAAATACCAGGCCTTCGACGGTAGCACCCATGAACTAGGTTGCAAGACGGACATCCCGTTGGGATGTTAACCATAAAAAGGCTTATGGTACCCTATGTGATTTGAACAATAGTTGAATGGACCTGCGGTATGGATCACAGACCTCAGTTGGTTGCCTCACACCAACTTAGTTGCCCACTCACCCTTTAAGGGTTAGGATTGATAATTGAAATTTATCTTAGATTTTTTTATTTGTATGTCACAATTTTTTGGATAGTTGAGTTTATAATGGTAATTAGAAAGAAATTTTATTGTGATATCAAAATATTTCTTTGAAAACAATTTCAGTTAATATTCTTGGTAGTGGTTGTTAATTTGTTGTACTTTGTATGCTTAAGGTGGACCTATGATGATGAAAATTTTGATTATATTTCTCAATTCAAGGATTATGTTGGCATTTGCAAATGTTGTCTAAAACTATAAAAATGACTAATAAAGCTACTTGTGAGTTATAAAAATAAAATATATTGTTTGTGAAAGCTTATTGAATAGTTGTTTTAAAATTATTAAACTTATATATGGTGAACTTTATGATTGTTGGTAGAACTTTCATTTGTTGCTAGCATTTGTGTGATAATGAAAGACATATAATTCTCAAGCAATGACACTAATACAATAATTGAATAGTTGTTTTTGTCACAAACTCATTTACATGACCATACACACACACACACACCTTGTTGTGGTTTGAACCTAAGTCTCTTGAAAGAGAGCCCAAAGCCCTAACCCCTGCACTGTCCCACAGGGATTGAATAGTTTTTAAATGATCATTGTTTGTTTTAACTATTGTTCTATTTTTAAATATTTTTTATATTATCTAATATAGCATAAATATTACAAGTTGGCTAGGTGCTACCATCACAAGCAAACCAAGGATGCATGTAGCCATAGTTGGAATCCCACAAGGGCAAAGATGTTTATAAAAACAAAATATCTTCCCTAGTATATTTTAAATAACCAGAAAAAGGAAGTCCTTGGTCCACAATAGTCCACAAAACAAGCATAGCCAATATGCTTAGTTTGTGTGGTCATCTCTTAAGTTCTCAAAATTCATGGTTTTAAACTTTCTTATGCGAGCTAAAGAATGATACAAAAAAAATCCTTCACTAGCCTTTTTATTTGCCAAATGCTTCCACTTCCTAGGAATGTGATGCCAATTAATTTGTTCAAAATTTCTCAAAGTTGTATTTACTTGATTCAGTAACCACTGAAGTAAAATAGACTTGACCTCTTGTTTTCTAAAAAGAAAATGTATGATCAACTTAGAATCCCCATAAACGGAAAGGGTTTTGATATTTTCTCTTGCTGCTTGAGTGAGACCAAATTCTTAGCCCATTAACTTAGCTATATTATTGGTGGTTTATCCTAAATTTAGGTAAAATTCAAGAATCATGGAGTGTGGTACTAACCATAAAACTCCTCCAACAATAGCTATTCCAAGATTAGACTTCGAAGCCTCATCAAAGAATAGATCTAGAAAACTAAAATACAGTTGAGAAGTTAAGTTATTGTCAATAGAGGTGCTTATTAGATCTTGAAGATTTCAATTTTTGAGGATGTGTAACTCAACTCTAGAAAGATCACTTTGATACTACTTAGCATTAAAGCGAGCTCTAGCATTTTCCATAATAACATGATTTGTCTTGTGTATCAAACTGCCTTATGAGTTGATTTTCCTCCAAATATTCTATGGTTCTTGTCCATCCATATATACCACATTCAATAATAAGGATTTGAAGACCATAAAATTTTTATGAGAGGCTTAATCTGAAAGAAGTTGAGGTACTTTTTATTCTAACTCTCAATACAAGATTCAAGATTTATTTTGCTTCTAATGTAGACTCCAAACCTGAGAGTAATCGAGATCCAAATCAAGCAGTTTCCTCACATTTAAAAAAAATATGGGCTTGAGTTTCATAGTATTCAAATCTTTTAGAGCAAATATGGGGCACAAAATACCTCTTTTAGAGAGGTTTTTCCTAGTTAGAATTTTGTTTTGTTGAACTAGCCATTGAAAAACTTTTATTTTTTGTGTGATATTTTAACCCCAAATGTGATTCAAATTTTTGTCTAGAGGCTTAATTTTTTGGAGATATGCATCAACCTTGATTGAATAGCTTTTTTTTCCTACATAGGGGAATCAACAACAGTCTTTGTCATATTATCCCCACGAGCACAGTTTGAATATGGAAGGCTACCACTATAACTCTTGCTCCACCTCAGTAAATTTTTACTCCAAGTGAGGGGATCTCGAAGGAGCTTGAGATTGGAATCACTGACCTCAAGTTGGAAAGCAATCAACAAAAATTGGTCAATCTATTGAATAGTTTCCAAACACTCAACGAAAACTGATTTGCCTATTGAATAGTTGCCAATAACTTAATTTTACCCCAAATAAAGTAGTCTTCATTGTTTGGGTCTATGGGAATTTTTTTGGACCATTTATCAATTTGTGTGTGTCATCCTTACATAGGTTCCATGCTAATATTCTATGTATCATTCCAATTTTATCAAGATGTCTCTTAAGAGACACACAAAAATTAGGGTAATGCATGAATTTTTGAAAGGGGTTTCAATCCCCTTGTATTGGGGTTTGAACTTGGATCTCCTTGATGAAAACCCAAAGACATACCACCACAGTATCCCCTTGTACAACTATTATATTTATTATAACTACAAAACTATATGATCATGGGATTTTTATGATAATATGTTCCTTTGGACGATGATTATGAATATTCTTTTGAAAATAATAACTTGTTATAAGATGTATTAGAAAGGTTTTATCTTTATTTAAATCTACATAATTAAGTAACTAATCTATCTCTAGGGGACCATGAAACTTCATTCATTCATATGAGATAGGGTATAATATCATTTTTTAATAGAATTAGTATACTTTTTTTCTTTCTTTTCGATAAGGCCTTTCAAACAATTTGTCGTATTTAATGATTAAACCATGGTAAAAATCCTTCTTGAGGAACAACGTAATTGTGATGGTTAATCCCATAATGCCACTTGACAATGTGCTTTACCATACATGGGAACACAACTTGATAATATGTTTTACCATACATGGGAGTAATGTGTGAATGAATAGTGGCATCATGCTACCAAAGAAGCTTGATGGCATTACCATTCAAAGGTATGCAAGGAAGATCAATAAATATTTAAAGCAATTAAATTAAATAGAGCATATTTGGAATCAAATATACCAAAACTTAGAATGTTTAGAAAACATGAAGATGTGAAATGGTCTAGATGAGATGGATGTACATCACGAAAATTGGAGTAATTTATGGTTAGGTTAGACATTGTTCTCAATGGTGGGAGTTCTTACATGTTTTGCATTGATTTTGTGTGCAAGTGCATGGTTGATGCTATCACTAACTGATGAGAAGATTGAAAGTCTCTTTTGTATCAAACACTTTAAATATATTAATACTTTTATGAGATGTATTACCCAAGTTGGTCTAACTTGTATATTTGTGTTAAAACATATAACTATTTATGATCACATATCAAGCCATATATATTATTGGTGTGTTAAGAACTAACAATATGATGCCGACAGGCAGTTGCCCTAGTGGCTAAAATGATGGTTGTTTCTTAAGTGTTCTTATGTTCAAACCCCTTGAGGGTGCTTGTTGATGTAATTTGTAAACGTTCTCCTAAAAAAAAAACTAACAATATGATAAAAGGATTGTAATTATTATTTTAATAATCTTCTTATTTTCAAATATATTATGGCATTTTATTATTTTGAGTACAAATAAGTTACTATATAATTATGTTGTAAATTGTGATTATGCATTTTTATATTTAATTTATAAAGATCAAGAAATCTGGAAGAAATATTTGTTTTTGTTAATCATAAGGATTAAAATACAAGTATGACCTTTAGTATCCCAAAGTATTTACTATTTATTATATGTTGTCTTGGTATGTCCCCGAGAGCTAGGTGGATTGGTAAGACGTTGGGCACTTACCAAGAGGAGACCTAGGTTCAAACCTCGAGGGCATGCCCAATTTGGGCAAAGGTAGTAGTATGCCCTGAGTTTGTTGAGTGTGTGCTAGCTTGATGATGATGGTACCAACCCTAAGCCATCGAGGGGTCTCCCTCACTTTAGGTTGTGTTTATCGAGGTGATATAGGGGTTATAGTGGTAGCACCATGATTTGACGCTACGATCGGAGGCAATGCGACTTGACCCTATGACTAGTTGTTCAAAAAGGAAAGGTAGTTGTCGATTCCTCTATGTATCAAAAAAATATGTTGTCTTGGTATAATTTAATTATCAAACTATATATGATATATTTGTTTTAGTTGAATATATATGAAATATAGAGACCCATTTTAACATAAAAGTTTCATTCTATAATAACTAAATACTAATATATATTAAACTTTTAATTTTTTGGTAGTTGGATTAAAAAGCGGGTTTTGAAAGGGCCACAAAACCTTATTACAAAACGATTGCAAAAACCATCAGGTTCGTAGACCAATAAGGAAGGTTAGGGTAAGCCACAAGGGTGGTCCTGAACTCGAACAAGAAAAAGCTAAATAATAGGGAGATGATCCTGTGGGAGGATCTCAAAAATGGAAATTTTCAATTAAAACTTACATTCCCACCTGAAAAATGAGTTGGAAAAACAACGAGTGCGGAGAAATCCCAACGACTGCCATAGCTAGAAAATTTAAAATTAAATTTTAAACTTAGAATCCCGTTGCCTAGAAGGGGCCCGAGAAACCAACAAAAATAGTGAGAAAACCAAATTTGAAAAAATCATCTACAAGAAGCCTAAGAAAAGCAACAGGAACAAAGAAATCCCACCAGGGATTAACCATCAGGTAGCAATTGTAGCAAAGGAGGATCTCATCCAAGAAGGGATAGGACCATCACATGCTAACCCAACAAGAGAATCATGTCTGGATGCATAGGAAAACTAGATTGGTCTAGTAAATAAATCTCATCCAGAAAGGTATGGGAAAATCAAAGACCCATCCCATGAAAAACTGAAAAGAAAATAAGGTCTGAAAAGCGGATCAGCAAATACTAGAGATCTCGGTAAGCCACAAGATCTCTATACAAAAGAGACTAAGAATGCAAGCTGAAGGGGAAGGGTCCAGAGACACCAACCACAAATATGACCCATGACTGGATCGAAACTGAACACAGGGATTATTAATCATGGCCCAAAAACTATAATAAACGATGAAGCACAAGGTCCCAACCCCAAGATTTTTAAAACTATAGAACCAAACCACCAAAATATAACCACCTGCATTAGAAAAGCACACAGTCCTACTAATCTACAAAGGGAAGAAACCACGAAATCCAAAGCCACAACTACACGAAAAATTACAGGGTCCCATCCCAAGACTGAAAAGACATATTGTATCAAGAGGCTTCGTTGGAACACCCAAAGGCAGACAAACACTAGATCTGCAGGGAGATCCTAGAGGTATTGTAAACCTGATCTGGAGCTGGAAGGGATGACCATCTATAGACGATGAGCACGGGCCCCCCTAAAGCCACAAAAAACATAGATAGTGATCCCAAGAAACAAGAACAAAAAATGCCAAACCCTCTTTTGAAAGCCACAACCCCCCAATTGGGCTAACCGAAAATCAACCAACCAAAGGCACCTAGGATAGGGTCTCCGGGATAATCCATACAGCTGCAAAGTTTCAATAAAGCATGAGAAACAAGCCTGGAAGATCCAGTGGATCCCACAGGCCTGGAAAGATGCAAGCCAGGAGCATGAGAGCAAGAAAATGAGACAAGGCCATCCCACCAGGGTCATTATGCTCCTCTCCCTAAATTAAACTTTGATAAATAAAATCTTAATGACTTAATTTAAATTTTTAAACATTTTTTTCTTGAAGTTATTTTTTTATAATTCTTTAACCTTCAAACACCCACCATTATATTTTGAGACCCATACTCCAAGATAGATAGATAGATAGATATCTTACAATTAGATCTTGAAAGTAGTTGAATAATAGTATTTATAATACATTGTATGAGTCATTTATCTCTAAGTTTCTTATGAATTTGTTCAAATGGGTCTATAATGAGTTTAAAAATCAAAGGTTAAAGTGGAAATGGAGGGTTTTATGAATTAGAAATACCATAGAATATACAATATTCTTAGACTTGGATTAGAAATATATGGTTGATCTTATTTTTATCAATTTTATGCATGATTATATCTATGAGTTTGCTATTAAGACCTATCTTTTTCCCTCAACATGGATGAAGCTAATATATTGCAAGACATAAAAAAATCATTGATTAAATATTAGAGTTTGTAAATATTTTATTAAGTGCACAAAAATACGAGGGAACATCATGTTAAGCTAAATTATTATGCATTAGGACATTCAATGAGTGGAGGTCAAGCTAGAGGTAGAAGACTCACTTATAATGAGGGTGTTGATGGAATAAATTTGCATTAATACAATAATAATTAACATATATGGAGGATAGTAACTTAATTGATTGGTGATATAAATAAATGATAGATGAGTAAATGACTATTATAACAATTGACAAGATGAGATATAGCAAGAAATTTTTAAATATTGATATGTATAGTATACCAATAATGGAAGGATAATATAGTGTACAATAACTACTTACAAATGACGTAGGGGAGTGTATAATAATAGTGATATTGATCAAGGGATATGATAACAAACTAATTGAAATCCTTGAACATATTATAGGGCATTAGAATATGTATTAAGCAAAAGGACATAAAAAATGTTTATTTAAAACATTACAAGAAACTAGGGTGTTGAATCTCAAAAGGATATTTGATGGTCATATCATACTTTTTACGCCTAACAAAAGCTTTAAATTCATTACTCAAGATGATATGATGACCTTAAAACTAGTTTACAAACTACACAAACAATTGTGATGATATTGGATGTGGGATTGCTTCTAATATTAGTGATGTTTTAATGGTGATAGATCTAGAACCATTACATAAAACTTACAAATATAAATACACCATATTTTATGATATGTAGGTGGTGATTCATTAATATGATAGGATCACTAATGCAAAGAAACACTTACAATAGTATGAGATTGTAAGGTGTACAAGGGATGGATTTACTTTAAAATTTGAAGGAATTTCCTGTGATCCTGTGTGAACTAGACTTAAAATGTTATATATACCATGATAGTAATAGGACATACATAATATAGTTTTTTAGAACAATCAATTTTGGATAAGTTCAAGTTCCATAAGTATGAGAAATAATATTTTGTAGAGTTAAAAGATATTCAACATAGGCTTGGTGAGATAATGAATAAAATTGATCAACAATTTTTTTTTTTTTTTTGTGGAAAACATCCCAAAAGAGATGCCACTTTCGGGCAAGACCCAAGGAGGTAGGGGTATCCCAATTGATCAACAATTTAGAAATCTATATGATAAGGTATTATATGAGAGTGTGTTTATGAGGAAATTCATGTGGTTTTTGGTATTTTATTCCTTGAATCCATGATATCATATCTAAATGCACATTCAATATCTATTTGGAAGTGTTGAAAATTGCACTTCATGTCAAAGCAAGCATGCAAGAGGCAAATGTGCTTGGATTGGAATAATGATTAGATATTAATATTGATAAAAAAAAAAAATAGATAACATATATTTCAAGTTGGAGTAGTTGACCTTCAAACACCAAGTATTTATGGGGGTTTTACATGTGGATTTTGGGATTAAAAGATATACTATCCACAAGTATATTTTATGATGATGGATGTGAGAACTATTGACTTTTAGTATAGATGATTGCATTATCCCTCCTTAAGAAATAATCATCAGTTTTAGGTATCATTGTCATTTTACAACTATGATAAGTTACCATGTATTATGAATAATTAATGTCTAATACAATTATTATGTGTGTTAGGTCACTACTGAGAACAAAGAAGGTGTAGCTTGTTGTTATAAGGGTGAGTATTTACTAGGTCATACATCATGATGAATTAGGATTATAAATAGATGTTATATATGGATAATATAGTCATTTTGCATAGAAATACCATTTTTCAATATGTTAATATATTATCTAAAGAAAAATGAGGAGAAAAGCCCTTCCTGCATGATCCAATACTAAAGGAGCAATAAAAGAACATCACTCTCATCAATACTATGATGAAGTTTTTATTTAATAATGGATGATATTAAGGTTGTGAATTCTACTAATTGCTTAAAATTAATGGCAATAAATGGGATGTGAACAAGGTTTAATGGGAAAGATATATTATGTGAGTGTCCTATAAAATCTATCATTCAACATGTATAATCATAAAGCAAGTATCTTGATCAACATATATATTGTTAATTGTTTCTTAAGAGGTTTAACTTGTCCAATAAAAGATGGAGTCACCTAATTATGTTTTAAGTGGCTTATCATTCTACATGAATGTTAGTAAGGGGTATCCTCTTGTAATTGCACGACTAGGTTTTGCATTTCATGGGTGGAGGAATATCTATATAAACTAGATATCCCTTGATGGTATAAATAGAAAATGACATGATAAAGACTAGCTTATTAATGCTTCTTTGATTTAGTTTGTATGAGTATTATTGTGATTAACAGTATTGAGCTATAAAACCTATATCATACAAATAATGAGTGTAAATTAATATAGTTTAAGCACCACATTAAAACACATGCAATAAGTTTATTTATAATAGATTTGATATTATATTGAAAATCATAGACTAACTAGATATTAAACCCAAGGTATAGGACTCAAACCCAAAATCTAAATTCTTCCCAAGTGCTATTTCATTAAACTAGTAATTGTTTGTGAAATTAGTAATGAGTATATATTGATAAAAATCTATAATATTATAGAAGTAAATGCTCTTACCAAGTCTTCCTAAAATTTATACATTCACATCCATTAAAGAAATCAAGTCTAATCCCTTTGTGCTCAAAAAATATAACTATGACTAGAAAATACTTTATATTATTTTATTCTAAACATTATGGAGGTAAATCTTATGTCTAATTTTAAAGTTATTAAAATGGATGCCAATGATAATTATCCTTCATTGTTAGGACTCAATAAAGGCGAGAGATTTATTTCCAAAAATAGATATATGAGCTTTGAAAATGATAATAAATTTATCATCAAATTCTTGGATACTAAAATTGATCCACCTTATGTAGATTTTATTAATACTAATAAAGAATATATTTAAAAATAATCAAACATGGTACATGCAAAAGATTATTTACATCCCATAGGGTTAGATGCACTTATCCTTCATAACGATGCATCTTTAACTAAAGTGTAAGGTAATTACAAGATGCCAAAGCTTCAACGCACACAACAATATTTTAGTTTCATCCTATTGTGCATCACATCAATAATTTGACATTTGATGATTCATTATATTTGTCTATGTATTATGATATATACAATACCCAAGTTTATTGAATAATGTTTCAAACATATGTAATAAACATGTGAAGGGTTATCAACTGATGATTTTCGTGTGCTACATGCCATCATCCCATGATGGTGGGATACTAATAGGGCTATGATATAATCATGGGAGGTGACTAATGACTATATTCTCTATAATTTTCAAAGTGACAATGATAATCAATTAATAATATTATATGATAGGTTAGGCTTCCTCATGGACATAACATATTTTTAATACATTTATAGATATAATGCCTTTGGTGTTTTTATATTACATGGGTTAATAAAATTTATATCCTTATTTTTCATCATCCAAGGAATTCGTAACAATAATAAAAAATGGTCAAAAATAAAAATAAAACTTACAAGTAATCAAAGATAAGTTTTTACCATCCATTTGTTTTTGTTTAATATGCACATGGATAGCTTATAGGTATTTCTATTTGTGATGATCTTCTTGCAGGAAAGCAAATCTTCTATGAGACCATGTACCATAAGGTGTTGGGAGTTGAATCATGTCAAACATGGTGTTGATAACGTATAGAGGAATAACAAATAAGCACAACAATGACCTTGAATGGTATTTGAGGACCAAGGAAATTAATATTGATATTGACAATGTTTCTTTGAATTGTATATGTGGAGAACTATTATATGGATAGGGATATGGACCACTTATTTGATATATCAAAAGAATATATGATATATTTCAAATATAAATTAGAAAATTAAAAATAAATCCTCGTAATTTATATAAATTATTGGAAAATATCTTTTACACATTTAAAATTTTCTTGGATAATCCTTGGAAAAATTAGTGAAATGGTTTCAAATAATTCATCTATTTTTATATATAATGATGTAGTTGATGAACAATATGAAAATATACAACAAAATTCAAGATGCATTTTTTTTGGTGATAAAAATGTTTGCTACAACGATTATCAAAATCACTCTTCATGATTCCGATGGCGGGAGCAACAGTAGGAGCGGCAGCTGGAGCGTAGTTTGGAGCAGAAGCGGAGGCAGGGCCAGGATCGGATCCAAAACAGAGCGCTGGATCCTAGGCGGGCCCAGATCTAGGAGGTTCAGGTACATCCGGGCCCTGGCTGGGCCGAGGCAGATCCGCGACGGGGTCGAACGGGGGTCTCGAGCAGTGCGTTGGGTTTGGTGGGGTCGGGATTCTGGGCCCATGCCCCTTGCCTAGCCCTGTCGGGTCAGATGGCCTTGGGAAGGTAACCCCCGATCCGAGGCTAGGGCGGGCCCCGAGAGGCCCTAAACCCTCCTACCAACAAGTTTTGGCAGGATCCAGGACCCCTACACGGGCCCTGGGTGTCGGACTTTCCCTCCAAGGCACCCACATTTCCATCCAGGAGGAGGTTTACTCTTCCCTGGTTTCTGATTCTTCATCCTCCTTGGTTGGGAAGTTCCTGGGCGGGCGCCCAGACATGGAGACGATCCGCAAATGGGCGGCCACCAAATGGAAGGTCTCCGACCATATCTAGCTGGTTGCCCTGTCCAGAGGCTTTTTCATTATCAAACTCAACAACAACGAGGATGCTGAGAAGATCCTGTTAGGTGGGCCCTGGTTCTTGGGTCGCAAGAGCCTTTTTCTTAGACGCTATGGTGCAAATTTTCATCCCAGCACCCAAAGCATCAACTTTGCCCCGATCTGGGTTCGCCTCCCGGACCTCCCCTTTCATCTGTGGCATGAAGACGTTCTTAAGCTCATCGCCCAGTCGGTTGGAGACCTGGTGGCCTTTGATCCTGCGACCAAGGCTGGCTCTCACATGGTGCATGCAAGGTTCTGTGCCAACACCAACCTCAAATCTGAGCTCCCCTCCTCGGTGACCATCTCTTCTGGGTCCTTCTGGTGCCAAACCCTTATTTACGAAAATAAACCTACCTTTTGCACCTCCTACAGCTCTCAAGGCCACCTCCCTCACCAATGCCCGACTTCCAGGAAGGTGAAAGGCCCTAATCCCAATCCCCCGCCCAGCTCTGGTCGGGCCCCCTCCCAGGATCCTTCTCGTCCCAACCCTAGCACTCCCCTCAAGGAGGTTTCCCCTTCGGGCCCCCAGGCCCTCGAGGCTTGTTCGGAGGGCGTCCCCCCAGCGACCCCTCTGGGGACCCGATCCCAGATCCCCCCCCGCACCCCATTCTGGCTCCTTCGCAAGCCTCGGCTGCTACCGGGACCCAACCCTCCCCCCCCACCCCCTTCTGACCCCGGCCCCCCAGGCATCCTTCTCGAAACCTACCCCCTTGGTGTGTGGGTCCGAGCGATCTAATGATGAGACCGAAGGCAGCTCTCCTTCCGAGTTCGACGAAGTCAGCCCCAAAACGACCCGGAGCAGATCCTTTACCACATATTTTGGCAACAAAGGTAAATGAGGGCGGCCCACCCGGTGTAAACAATGATCTAGGATCACCGAGGATGACATTTCTAGCGGTTCCCAAACTACGGTACCTGACGTTGGCACGAGCTTTCGCAAGGCGAACGACGCCCGATCCAAACCTCCCGCCCAGGCTGGAAAGGGGGGCAGGCGACCCCAAAAGGGTGCCAAATGAAGTTAATCTCCTGGAACATTAGGGGACTCAATGGGGTCCCCAAGAAAAGGATCCTCGATCAACTCCGCAGGGACCACCGCCCGTCCTTCATCCTCCTACAGGAGACCAAGATAGATGACGTCGTCGCCCGAAGAATTGCCCATGCTACCTGGCGCAACTGTGAACTTCTCTCCACCCCTGCGGTTGGCTCAGTCGGGGGCCTCATGTGCATGTGGGACCCTCGATCCTACGAGGGAAGGCTCTTTCCTCATCGCCTAGGATCCTGAACATTCTGGTCCACTGCCTCAACTCTAAGCAATCATGGATCCTATCCAACGTCTACGCCCCCAACAATCTCGTTGAGAAAGCAAGGCTCTGGTAGGAAATCAGCTCGATGAGAGAAGCCTTCGCTCCCCTTCCCTGGATCCTGTTTGGGGATTTCAACAACCCCCTGTTTTCCTCTGGCAAATGCGGGGGTTCGAAGGTCAGAACCAAAAGCATGGACGACTTTGGGGCCTTTACCGCCCACAATGAGCTCATGGATGTCAGCCTGAAGGGTGCCCGGTTCACGTGGTCCAAAAAGTGAGCGGGACCCAACCACATTCAGGTAAGGTTAGATAGAGTGTTCTTGTCTAAGGAAGCCCTCCCCATTTTTGTCGACGCCTCCCTATTGGCCCTCCCCAAAATTGGGTCCGATCACAGCCCCCTCCTCCTCGAGACTGATCATCGCGCCCCCCAAGAGACCCTTCCGGTTTGAGTCCATGTGGCTTCACCACCCCGACCTCCGGGCCCAGGTCGGCTACTGGTGGGCTCCCCATGTCCCTGGCCGCCCTGCCGAATAGGTCTTCCACAAGTTGAGACGCCTCAAGGAACACCTCAAGACTTGGAACAAAGAAGTGTTCGGTAATATCTTTGAAAGCAAGGAGGCTATCAAAAATAAACTCGATGAGATTGAGTCCAGATTCCAAGCTGGCTCTCAAGAGCCCGGCCTCAGGGAAGAGGAACGCATTGCCCTCAGCGAGTACCACAATATCCTAGCCAGGGAAGAAACCTTTTGGAGGCAGAAGTAGCGTGCTCTGTGGATCCAAGATGGCGATGCAAACACCAAGTTATTTCATGCATCGACCCTCCGAAATAGGGGTTCCAACAGAATTTTCAAGCTGGTTGATAGCAATGGTAGTATCATCAACAAGGAAGAGGACATCCAAGCCGAGGCAGTCCACTTCTTCCAAGAGCTCCTGGGCGATGGACCTCCTATGTCCTCGGAGGTGGCCGACTCTCTTCTGGAGCACATCCCGACGTCCGTCCCGACCATGGCTAATGCAAAGCTGGTTCAAGCCTTGTCGGACTCAAAAATCCATGCTGCCACCTTTTCCATGAAGGCTGAGGCAACCTCGGGCCCGGACGGGTTTCCTCCCCACTTCTTTCAAGATTTCTGGGACATTGTGGGCCTTGATGTGTGCGCTGCCATCCAGGACCTGCAGTTTTCCAGATCCATTCCCAGAGGCATCAACACCACCTTCATAGCCCTGATCCCGAAGACCCAGGCCGCCAGGTCCCTGTCAGACTTTCGCCCCATCAGCTTATGCAACGTCCTCTATAAAATTTTGACTAAAGCCATGACAAACCGCCTCAAAGACATTCTTCCCATGATCATTTCCCCCTGCCAGGGAAGCTCCTTCAAAGGCAGGCTAATTACTGACGAGGTCATAATCATGCATGAGGCCATTCACTCAGCTGTTCTTTCCAAAAAGGCCCATTTCCTGCTCAAGCTCGATATGAACAAGGCTTTTGACAGGGTCGATTAGAGCTTCCTGTCCAAGGTCCTCCTCAAATTTGGGTTTCACCCCTCCTGGGTCCATCTCATCAACAAGTGCGTGTCCTCCCCCTGGTTCTCTATCCTGGTCAATGGTTCCCCGATCGGGTTCTTCCCCAGTTCCAGAGGTCTCCGCCAAGGTGACCCCCTATCCCCGATTCTCTTTATTATCCTGGCCGAGGCCCTGGGACGAACCATTTGGAACACTGTTACTCATGGTCTTATCATGGGCATCAGATCGACGTAGGACCTCCCCCCCGTGTCCCATCAGCAGTTTGTGGACGACACCATTCTTGCCTCCTCGGCCTCGGTCCCTCAGGCTAAGGCCCTCAAGAGCATCCTTACCCTGTACGAGGAGGCGGCTGGGCAAAAAATTAACCTGTGAAAAAGCAAGATTTACTTCATCAACACCCCCGTGGCTAGAAAAATCAAAATCGGGCGGATCCTGGGCTGCTCCCCCAGCTCCCTCCCTTCCTCCTACCTCGGGCTTCCTCTGTTCACAGGGGCGTCTTCCAAGGTGTTGTGGAATGGGGTGATTGAGCGGATTCAAAGAAAACTCACCCCTTGGAAAGGCCACCTTCTCTCTCAGGCCGACAGAGCCACTCTCTTGGCGTCCGTTCTCCAAAGCATTCCGATATACTTCATGTCGGTCTTCAGAATTCTGGCCTCCATTGCTACTCTCATTAAGCAAATGCAAAAACGTTTTCTTTGGTCGGGAGGCGAAGACAAGAAAAGGATTCCCCTGGTCTCCTGGCCCCTGGTCTGCCACCCCAAATATGAGGGAGGGATCGGGCTCAGACGGGTGGTTCCCATGAATAAGGCCCTTCTGTCCAAACATGCCTGGAAGGTTCATACCAATACCCCCGATGAATGGGTTTGCATTGTGCGTAGGAAGTACTACCACAATCACCCTTTCCTTGGGGATACCCAGCCCCACGATGGATCTGCCTTCTGGAAGGCCCTACTTTCCACCAGAGATATTGTTCAGCAAGGGACCAGATAGATCCTTGGAGACGGTGCCAAGATTGACTTCTAGGAGGATAGATGGATCCTCGATGAGGCCCTGAGCTCAGACAGAGAACTCCTTCTTCTCAAACCTGGGCTTGCGGACCGTGGACCCAGAGTGTCTGACTACATGACCCAGTGTCAAGGGCGGACCACCTGGAAACCCATCCTGAACCCCAGGTTCCCGCTTCAAGCTGCCAAACTTCAGCGCATCCTCAGTGCGACAGTCATCCCTTATTTCGGTGACAGTGATAGATGCATGTGGCATGGCTCTCCTAGCGACATTTTTTTAGTCAAGTCTGCTTACCATATTCAGAGAACCTCGGGGGCAACCACCTTCCCGACTCAGCTGGTCTGGGCCAAGAAATTGATCCCCAAAATTAGCCATTTCGTTTGGGCGGTCGTCCAAAACAAAATCCTCACGATCAAAAATTTGATCAAGCGAGGTTTCCAAATCCCCAACAGATGTTTCCTTTGCTGTGCCGCTTGGGAGTCTACCAACCACCTTTTCTTAAACTGCGCCTTCTCTTTCGAAGCTCTGGGCCTCATCCTCTCCCATTTTTTTGTTCAATGGGCGGCCCCCAATTCCATTTCTGACCTCCTGTCTCAGTGGCCCACCCCCTTTGCCTATCCCTTTCTCTGCTTCCTCTGGAAGGCCTGCCTTCCTCACTTGCTCTAGCAAATTTGGCTCGAGCGTAACCGGCGAGCCTTTTCCTCCCCGGCCTGCTCCCCCTAGAGGTTGGTATCCAAAGCAGTCTCCTTTGCCACTAAGAATTCCCGCCTCATTCCCCTTTCTACGGAACCCAGGCGATCGAGCGAAGCTTCCCTTCTCTCCTCCCTCGGCTTCCAGATCACCCCCCCTGCTTCCCCTCCCGCCCCTTCCCGCCGCTCCCTGATCAGATGGACTCCCCCCCCGGGTGGCTCAAGCTCAATTTTGATGGCGCTTCCAAAGGCAACCCCGGGCCCTCTGGGGCTGGCGGGGTTATCAGAGATGGTTTCGAGAATCTGGTCACTACCTTCACGGTCCCACTGGGCAGGAAAACTAACAACTTTGTCGAAGCTGCCGGCCTGCTCAATGGCCTGTCGGCTCTCAGGGGCTCCTCCCCGAAAATTATTATTGAAGGCGACTCCCAAGTCATTATCAGAGGTGCCAGCAAGCCCGAGTCCTGTTCCTGGCGATTCCAAAACTCCATCCAGGAGGCCCTCTTCCTGCTCCAGGGCTTCCCCGATCACACTTTCCAACATGTTCTCAGAGAAGGCAACAGGGCTGCTGACTTCATGGCTAATCTAGGCATCACTGTTGGAGAATTCACCACCTAGACCTCGCACTTCCCTGTAGGCCTAATCCAAATTGTGATGCAGGATCACCCCGATCATGATGTTCTCTCAGGTGTCTATTCTTCCCCGTGGCTGGGCGACGAAGTCCCCCTAGCATGTGCATCCGCTGTCCAGTGCTTCTCAGCCCCGTGTCGACCCATCGGCTCGCCACCCTATCCGCGTGAGGACCGCCCAGGTCCTCCCCCCAGCGGCCCACGCCCCCTGCCTCATCAGCTGCCCGCGTTGGCCAGCTGGAAGCCCTGGCAGCCCCATTTTTTTGTGCATGGCAGACCTCCCCGTCATTCCCGCTTTGATCTCTACGCCGCCTGATTCCCGTGCCATGCCAACCTGTTCGAGGTCAACTCCAGCACGGCTCACTCCCGGCGCTCCTCCGCTCAGCATCCACCAACTGGCATTTTTGCAGTGGGCCTTTCCCATCCTCGCATGTCACCAACCTAGTGCGCCCCCTCAGCCCCCTCCCCGTCATGTCGATCCCAGCCGCATGTGCTACTTTCCAAAGCTGGCGGTGCTCCCCCTTCTTAAGCCATCGCACGACCTTTATATTCCCCTCCCTGTCCCATCCCATTGTCGCATTCCCCCTCCCCTGCTCTTTCTTCCCCGGTCTGGCATTTTATGCCCCCTTTGTCCCCACCTTGCCAGCTCATCCCCCATGGCGTCCAAAGCTATTTTTTTGGAGCCCCCTGTCCTCGAGTTGAGCGGCCCTGCTCGCTTATTCTTCGATGCCAAGAAATTTATGCCATTTTTCAGCAAATTCGTCGACCATGATGATGAGATCACCTAGGGGTTCTTGGAGTCATGGAACGACGGGGAAGTTACAGTCAAGGGTTTGCACTTCAAAATCTCCAAGGACTTCCTCACAGAGGTCATCGGCCTCCACCACGAGGAGAAAGGCCGTGTCGTCAGACGGGATAAACACAACTGGGAAGAGGAGCTCTCCCGCTTCCCAGACCACCAGTGGGACAAAGCCAACTTACTCTGCTCTCACCTCCCGGCGTCGTTCGACGAAGCCATTGTCCCAGTAATGCAATATATTACCTGTGATGATCCTAAGCAGTGGTTGTTTAGCTTCCATCTCAGTTATTTTAACCACCTCCGCGGAGCTACCCTCATCAGCACCCCTCGCTTCCTCCTCTACTCTTTGGGTCTGACCATTGAGCGTGCTCGCAAGAACCATTCCTGGCCCTTACACTAGGGGCTCATGGCTGTTCTCTACAGACATGCCCTGGCCAACCAGCCCCAGCTGCACAGCATTCCCCCCCTCTCTTCTATCCTGCCCCCCGAAACTGGCTTTTCTCCCCCTGGTTCCCCTGCCGCCAAAGGCTCCCCCGCTCCTGCCGATTCTGCTTCCCTGAAGCATCGTAGGCCTACACGCAAGTGCAGGGCATCGAGCACAGGCCCTGACAGGGCCCTTCCTCCCAGTTCAGGGTGCAAAAGGGCCTCCCCCGGACCCAGCTGGACTGCAGAAAGCCCCAAGAATGCCAAACCAGAGAACCCGAAGCCCACTATGATCAGCTCTGAGTCAGATGATGCGTTGCAGAAGCTGGCACTCCATGGCCTCCTGGATACTGTGGTCAGTGCTCTCAACACAGCTGCCCAAGCTGCGTCTCATGCCGCCAAGGCATTGTCCGAGCTCCGTCGCAAGCTAGAGGAAAGCGCTGTCAAGGGCCAGCGGCAGACTGAGCGGGCCGAGGACGGATCAGGGCCCAGTTAGCTTGGCCCCTGGCATTCACCGTTTTCAATGTGTCTTGTTTTTGGGTTTGTTTTTTTGGAGATTCTCGACTGCGAAGTTTATTCGGGCACTTTTGTTTTCTGTAGTTTCCAGGGCCCCAAGACGGGGACGTTATTTATGTTTTATGTTTCCAGGGCCCCGAGATGGGGACATTATTTTTGGTTTTAAAGTTTCACTGCTTCGGCCACTACTGTAATTAAGGTTTTGGGATCCTATTTAAAAAACCCATTGTAAATATATTGTTACCTATCAAAAAAAAAAGATGCATTTTTTTTAATAAGTGATATGTGGCTTCTATTGGGGTCACTCCCATCAAAATGCCAAAATATCACATTTGTTGGTAGGTCAATTAAAGCATATCCAACATGTCTTTTTAAATCTAATCTTTTTTATTTTTTTATATCAAATATATTTGTCAACTTTCTTAAAGCGGTATAGTTCCACAAAATAATCTCCTTGACATCAGATTGATTAAAACATAAAATCTTAGTTTGCAAGTTGCCTTCTAAAATTTGAATTTCATGAAGATGAAGATCAACACTACGATTGGCTATATTTTTTGCTACATTATTTCTTTTTCTATATATATGCTCATATTTCTATGAGATTACCTCCAATAATAGATGATGAGCATCAACAATAATGTTATTTTTAATCCACTCCTTCCATTGATATTTTTTGATAGCATTAATGATAATTTATGAACCTCCTTCAATTGAAATATATTTCCATCCCTTTTCTATTGTAATTTTAATCCTTGTAAAAAATACCCTAGCCTCTGTGTAGTTGTTAGTAGAAGTTCCATATGATTATGGGTAGGTGAGGTGAATTTTGCCTTCATTATTTTGAAAAACACCACCTCCACCAGTTTTCCCCATCAAAATTAGAGATACATTGATAATGTATGCCATTTTAATAAAGTACCAATCAATGTAAGAGATATGTTAATTTTGCATACCATTTAATAAAGTTATGTCATACAAAAATATGTTAATAATGCAAGCTAGATTTGGGGGAAAGGAGAAACTTGTTACATATGAAAAAATTTTATATGTGTTGAAAGAAGGAAAGAAAGAGGTATATCACCCAAGATAAAATTAGGATCAACCACCAACATTAGAGAAAATCTATGTCAAGTGAAAATCAAGCTTGGGACAAAGTAAATTTTTGGATGAAAAAGCCATTATATTAAGAAAATAATGTCTAATCATACAAAAAAAGGGCGGGTGGGATTAGCACACCTCGTAAACCAACACACTAACCACCGTGGTTAGGAGTACACAAGAGTGTCAAAAATAGTCCACAAAAAGCCAGATAACAACCACCAAAACAATGTCAAATATGTTGACTCATAGTGCAAGGTGCATTCCCCAATGCTCCATGAGGGTACGTAAGTATTGTAGCTCCACATGTATTTTTTCAACCTGTACTTGAATCTGTAACCAACAATCAAAGAATATAGCATATTTATCAGCAACAGAGAAGACACGCCCGACATCTTGTTGAGAAAAAATAGCTCTATTCCAGGACTTCCAAAGATAAAATAGGGTACCAATTCTAAAAATATTCCAAACAACACCCAAGTTGAAGGAAAAAGCAACAGGGTCACCCAAAATAGCATGAACTCAGGTAAAATCCTCTTGCATAAAATATCTAAAAAATTCAAGAAGCCACTCCCAGGCCGACTGAGCCCGATCACAAAACCAAAAAACATACAGTAAATATTTTGCCTATATGGAAATCAGGCAAATGGGATTATGAACACCCAGATGCTTGAGCCTATTACCAATAGGCAACCCTTGGTGCAAGAGGCTCCAAGTAAAAAAACTCTGTTTAGGTTCAATATAAGTAGCCCAAGCAATCTTAAACCTCTTATTCCATTAGGATGGAAGAGAGACTAAGTCCCATATCATAGTGAGCTTATCAACCATTAGAACTTACGAGGTGAACCATTTGTAACCTAGATGAGATTTATATTGCAAAACAAGAAGCTCCCTAGGCCAACACCAATCTGACCACCAAGGTTTTTGAAAATGCTTATGTAGTTTGCACCAAATAGAAAATGGAATACTATCAATAACCACCTCATAAGTATCTCTATCACCAGGATTTAAATTGTGAATTTGATGAAAAATTTCCCAGGGTATCCAACTCTTGGTATGTCGAGAGAAGAAATAAAAAATGGAAGCAATACCATGCTTATAGAACCTCTACGCTCTGACCCACTGCACCAGAGCCAGGGGAGAGTCCTACCAAGTGATAACATGAGACCACCAAATATTCATGGAAGGAAAAGAGGTGCCTACTTTACGAAAACTCCCTTTCCAACTGATCCAAGGTTTGAAGGCCTCCCAGGATTTCCAAATACTTTGAATGACAAAAGAACATTTAACTTTAATAGGGATAGGGGAAGTAAGAAGGGATTGCAATCCCACCCCTTTCTAAATTTTCTTCCCCTGAAGCAAACTAGAAGAAATGCAATGCCTGACCAACACTTTCCAAGATTCATCCCCAATTAAAGATCGGGTGATCCATTTAGCACAAAGGGAAAAACCTTATCGTTGACAATCAAACAAACCCATGCCTCCACAGTCTTTGGGCAAACAACAAATTTCCTAGGCTACCCAATGAAAACCTCGTTTGACAGAGTCTTTGGCCCACAAGAAATATCTTAGAAGCTTATCCAGCTTTGTATAACAAGATTTGGATGGAACCCAAAAAGACGAATAATATACATGGGTAGTGGCTAAAATGTTAGAATAAATCTAAAATTTTCTTGCCAGAGAAAGTTTCTTAGTAGTCCAGTAAGAAAGCTTCTTGTCCAATTTATCAATAACATATTACCACAATTGAGCAGAGGAACCATGAAACGAAAAAGGAATTCAAGAAATTTAAACACCTCACCCAACTGAATCAAAGTCCATTGGAAATGATGTAGCCAACATGGCAGCTGGGATTAAGATTGCTAAAAAATAGGAGTTTTTTCCATTGAATAGAAGAACCAAAGGCTAAACAAAACAACTCTAAGCAACTAATAGCTGATAAAATAGATTGCTCATCTTCTCAAAGTGTTAAAAAAGAATCATCAACAAAATGACCATTGACCAACTGACGATCATAATTGGGGAGAGCAATACCCCTAATTAATCATTGATCCACCTTATGGGTCAAAAAATAACCAAAATCCTCTGCAGCAAAAATGAAAAGAGATGGAGCAAGAGGGCACCCCTATATTACAGAACGACAAGAGAAATTGACTGAGATTGACTATTATTCAAAGTAAGAACAACTAAAGCATCTTGAAATAACATAAGAACGATGCTCACAAACACTGGCCCAAAGCCCAAAGCCTGAAGCATGGCAATGATGAAGTACCACTCCATCTTATCATAGGCTTTATCAAAGTCAATATTAATGAATAAAGCATCTTGTTCAGAATTTCTTGCCCACTCCATACCTTTCCAAATAGCAAGAACATTATCAAGAATGTATCTTCCCTGAACAAAGCCAATTTGTTCAGGTCTAACAATCAAAGGCAAGAGATATTTAAGATTAAGTGCAAGGGCTTTGGAAATAATCTTATAGCTCATATTAAATAGGGTGATCTGCCTCCAATTAGTGATGAGCTCAAGGTCTCTAGAATTAGGAAGAAATTTAACATTACATTTGTTAATAATGGAACCCAGTGAACCACATTGTAGGGCTTCAAGATACACTTTGTGGAGATCAAAACCAAGCATATCCCAGAATTATTTGTAGAATTCACATGGGAAGCCATAAATACCAGGTGCCTTATCATTGGCCATGAGTGACAAGGCATTTTTTAGATCTTCTAGAGAAATAGGAGTGTCACATAATATCATTTGCTCAGGAGAAAGATTATTGGGGATAACAATGGTACAATCAATAAGAGCTTGCCTTCTAGCATCATCAAGGGGTTGAGAAGCAAAAACACCTTGATAATGTGAAACAAAGGCTTTGAAAATGTTTGGAAGGTCTATGAATCTCTACCCCTTAACTTGAATGGATTGAAACTGAGAATACTGGGCAGGAGGTCTAAGACGTTGAAAAAAATATTTGGTCACTTTGTCCCCCACTTTGAGCCAATGCATTCGAGCACGTAATTGAGCACCCTTGGCTTCATACAAATTAGATTTATTTAACTCATACTGAATGGATGAAACTTGGGACTGAGCAAGAGAGATGAAAGGAGAGGCTTCAAGCCTGAGATAGGCTTTGGATAGCTCACTTTGCAAGGTAAACTTAGCATGTTTCTGTTGCTTTGCAACTTCAACACCTAGAGTCTGCAGCACCTTAGTGGTTCATTGAATGGCAGAATTCCACCACTCAATCCTTCTAGAAATACCATTAGGTCTAGAAATCAAATTCCAAATGCGGCATATATGAGCTTTCATGCTAAAGCTATGCAAAAAAGAAACATTCAGGTAAAAATATGAAGAATGCACTCTGGATTGAAAGTTTAACTTTGTCACCGATAATAAAATAGGTGAATGATCAGATAGTGTAGTACCAAGGAAAGTTAGCACATACGGTGAAGAAGACAAAATACAGAAGAACTGGAAGTTATCACACTCAAAAATTATGGCTCTGTCCAATATTTCCAAAACCCTAGCAGAAGTAGCCTGTAAATTGGACCAGGTGTACCAAAGAGCCTGAGGGAAGTCAAAAGGTGAGAAGCGAGAATTAGGTTCATAAAGAAAAAGCTTTTTTTTCATAAAAAACCAAGATTCCCTTTCACCTAAGCACCATCGCATCGAAGCATGACTGACCTTGTCAGAAGCTTTCTCTGCCATATTAAAATCTCCACAGACCACCCAAGTGGTAAATGGTAGATTCATGGTAAGCCATCTCCACAGCTCACATCGATCAAAAGCGATGTTCGAGGTATACACATTAACCACCCCAAACGGTTTTCCACAGATCTCGAGAAAAATCCAGACAACTTGATTGGATGGGTCAACACCCCAGGTCACAACATTCTTCTATAATAAAGATGCAAGGATAGTGACAACTCCCCCTTTTCTCGAGGAATGCTTCATGGCAAAAGAGGCACTTTGTGGCCACAAAAAGTCACATGCACACCGTAGATTGAAATCAAAACTCTTAACTTCTTGTAGACATAAAAAATCGAGGCTTCCATGCACTCAAGAAACATTTGACATCTCATTTCGAACCAAATATTTTTTGACCAGGTCCATCAGTCCTTGGATATTCCATGAGAAGAAAATCATTAGGATTTGTCAGGATGCATGATCTCCATGACATCCTCAACATCACCCAAACCTTCAAGCGAACCATAGGAGTTAGAGGCCCCGGGGAAAGCATCACTGATTAGCTATCGATATTTTTCATTTCAAACAGGACTACGAGAGCGACAAACCTTAAAGGCCCGACCCTTCTCCATCGAAGAATTATCTGGAGCTACCACCATTGAGGCAAAAGAAGGGCCTGACCAAAGAGATTGAGACACCGACAGAACTGCAGGTTGCATGCCAACAACTGGAGGGGTCGTATCAATAGGAGTTTGAACATCTTCAGAAGAAGCTTGCATGTCCCTATAAGGAGTAAGGATAGGTTGCACAGTGGAAATCGAAGCTTCTTGTTTCTTAGCTCCACATGTTTTCCTGCTAGAAGTAGTAGTCCATTCTTTAGTGTTTTTCTGCTAGCCATTAGCTAGAACCGTGGGAGTGGGTGAGGGATTTACCTTATATTTCCACTCCATCAGAGGACACTCCCAAATTTTGTGAGCTACAGATTGACACCAGTAACAAGTATTGGGAAAATTGATATAGGCTATTCTTTGCCTAAAGGATTGTTCCCCGATCTTGATATCAATAAAATCCTACAAATCCTTGGTAAGGTCAACTTTGATACAGATCCTTCTAGTGGTTTGAGCAGAGAAGAAATTTTATGGCTCAAGACAAACAAACTTACCTAAGTGGGTAGCTAAAGTCTGCAAAAAATTCCAAATGGGAACAAGAAGACCGAGAAATTCAACCCACATCGAGGCTTCCAGTGCAGCTTTGTCACCGACTTGGAAATCCCTAGAGTAGGGTTGCAGAATCAACAGAGAATTACAAAAATTCCATGGTCCCCTAAAAAAAACCTTTTGTGCTTGAGCTGGGTCTAAAAAACGAAAAAGGAAATACCCTTTGGTAAGGTTTTGTACATTCTCCACTTTGACTCCATATAGGCCCCAGACTTGTTGGACCCAGGAATGAATAAGGGTATCATATGGGATACGACCAAGAAAATAACCCACCAAGGTATGACTTTCAAACCATTCACAAGTCGTATGATATTCATGCAAAGGAATAACAACTTTAGGGACAGGGCCTTTACCTTGTGATACACTTTCGGAATGAACTTGTGTGAACGCTTCCCCGGTGCCATTGAGCTCTCCAACAAACTCAGAATAAACTGAGCCAACTATATGAGCATCAGCCATTAAAAAGGGTGAACTAACACCACCTCAAGATGAAATTAATGCAGCAAACAGGACTTTCCTACCCCTAAACCTACCAAGCTAGCAGCTATTTTTTTGCTCTTCTCACGCCAAAAAAAATTAGTTGAAAATTTTCAATATGTATCGACAAAGTAAATTTGGAAAACATGGATATTGAGAGGACTTTATAATGATACTAATAGGATGATGCTAGTGACATGGCCACATTAAATTATATGGATAAATTTGATAAGTAAATTAATTATAGGAGGAAGGCAAATATTGTGATGGAATGGAAAAGAAAGAAAGCATTTTTTCTTTGAGGAATGATAACTATGGGAAGGGGAATAGTAACCAAGATTCACTAGCATACTTGGGACTTAATAAAATCATACTTAAAATATTTATTAAATGGGATACATATCCCAAGTATAATATCTAAGATATGGAGATCATAATATTTTCTTAGATATGGTGAATGAATTAGAAGATTCACAAATAGAGAGTAGTGATATGTACACCAAACTCATCCCTCACACATGGAATGCAACCACATAAGTTACTTGGAAATAAATATTCGCTAGTCTCCTGTAAATTATATCCATGGGTTAACATCCTTATGCTAAAGGATTAATGTAGTAAATATGTTAATTTTTGCTTAAGGTAAAAATAGGTTTTTCAAAGAGCTCATACCCTTATACAGGGGAAAATAAGGTTAACAAGGTATTACATACTAAATAGGAATAGATCTACCTAAAAACTAGCAACAGCTATAGCACAAAGAACAAAAAAAATACAAGCTGAAAAGATAGCTACAAAATGCTACAAACACTACTACATAAAGCTACAAAAAAATGTTTTTAATCAAAATAACTTTCAACAACATATCACATAAAGATATTACTTCTCTTGGGAAAGATGGAGAACTTCAACAGTGTCTTCAATAAATGAGGTGAAAGCTAAACAATAAATCTACCCTTTCTAAGACTAGAGCACCTTGTAGCATGGGCTATTAATTGCTTCACATTCATTCAAATCCACCATACTTTACCCATAAATAAACTAGGAAGGATGTATGATCTTATTGGACTACAAATTTTACTGATACTAAACCTTTATGTTCCCATTTAAATTGGATTCCTTTTCTCTAGTTAGAATTAAATCAACAAGGAAAATATTTGAGGGATCCATCTTTTATCCTTCTTTCTAAGAGTACCCCAATTTGTCAACCAATCTATAATAATGTTTACTTCTCTAATAACATTGCATAAATCACATTATTCAAAGGATTCTAATATTAGTAAAGTGTCATGAAGGATACTAGTCACCTTCCAACTTAGTCTCTTAGGTAATTATTTAAGTTTAAAGAATATCCCTCAACTAACAATTTTTTAACCTTGATAACATTTTCTAATTTAACACCAACATAAATAGATCTTGCCTCTACCAAATGGCTAATAATTTCTCCAAAAAAAAATAGAAAAATCACCAACCATAATACCCTTATCATTTCTAATAACCCCTCCACCTCTAGCCTTTCTAGGATTTCCTTTAGAATCCCCATACAAATTCAATTTAGACCAATCTACTTTTGGATGTTACCAAGTGACATTAATTATTTTTTAATTCTAAGAAGAAATACCTCCTTGAATTGGTTTAAGTGTCCATCTAGTAGCTATAGAATCCTCCTCATTATTTTCTACCTTATTCTCCAACTTGATGATGGAAAAGTTGTCCAAAACCACCCCTTTAATGGTTTGAGTGTTTCTAAGAATAGATATTTTTTCCTCTTTAAAATAATCCTATTTCTTTCCAACCAAATGCCCCAAGCAAAATGAAATGGAATGAGGTCCCATATAGAATTTAATCTTCTACTTTTAAAAGGTCTTTCTCACTACTACAACCAATCCAACATATTATTTGTGAAAACCCAATTAATTTATATTTTATGAATGATATAAGAGAAAATTTGCATAGAGTATTTGCATTCTTAAAAAAGGTGATTCACAAATTCTTTAATAGATTCACACAAAAAACATCTATTAGTAAGTTGAAAACCTTTTTCCTTCAGATTGTTCATAGTCAGAATTTTATTTTGAGAAGCTAACCAAAGGAAAATAGCAATTTTAGGGGTGGTTTTCTTACTCCAAATCTTATTCCAAGGAAACCCTCCCTTAGGTTCAAACAAAAGAATATCATAAGTTGATTTAAATATAAAAGGTGCATCTTCAATACAACCCCAAACAAGAGAGTTGTCCTCCAAAGAATGACTCAAGAAATAAGATTTTAGTTTGAGATTGAGCAACCTAAAAGCCTCCTCCTTTTGAGGGTTGCCTATCAAATATTTTCAACCTACACTCATCTCCTTTCTTTCAATAAAATCATGAACCATACACCCATACTAATTTTCCAAATCATTTATAATTATCGAGAGTCTATTGTCTTTACACAAAGGATAACTTTCCAGCCAAGCATCTTCCCAAAAATGCACTTTAGTGCCCCTTCCAACTTTCCACCTAATACCTTTCCAAATAACTCCCCTACTTTTTATGATGTGATTCCATAAAGAAGATCCCTTACAAGGATCTTGGACAATCACAAATATTTTTACATTTTAATCCAAGTATTTAGCCTTTAAGATTCTAGCATGCATTGAATATCCATTTTTTATAATCTTTCATCCTATCTTTCCAGCCAAAACTTTGTTCAAAGTTTGTATCCTTCTTAAACCTAAACCTCCACATATTTAGGTCTATATAGTTTTTCCAAGCAACAAGTGGGATTCTTCTATTCTCTTCTATTCTAGACCATAAGAATATTTTTTGGATGCTTTCTACTATATTTGCAATTTCCACAGGGATTTTAAACACTAAGAGTAGGTAAATGGGAAGAGATTAAATAATACTTTTAAGCAACTATAATTTACCTACTTGATTCAAGAGAGTCCCTTTCCAACTAGCTAAATTTTGCTAAATGTGTCCAATAAAGGATCCTAAACACTATCCTTACAAACTCCTGTAAAAAGAGGTATTCCATGGTAAATTATTGGGAGAGAGCTAACATTACAACCCAAAATACCTACAAATTTTATTTTCCTAATCTTAGGGGTATTCATAAATAATAATTTAATTTTCTCTAAATTAATTATTATATGAGAAGCCATCTCATATAGATTAAGAATTGTTCTAAAACATGTTGCTTCTTTTACAAATAATTTTCCTAAAAGCACAATGTCATCAACAAATTTTTGACGAGCAATAGCATGTTATGAAACTTTATTTTTATTAACAAAAATCATTCATCAATATATAGAAATTTTAAATCATTCATCCAGAAATAATTATCCATAATAACAATCCACCCAATGAGACAGAGTGAGATAACACCCTTTGGGTAGGGCAACACCAATAATACTCCTTAAGAAAGGATTAACTCCACAAAATCTCTCAAGATGAGAGTACCACTTCGAGAGGGCAAAGTCTCATAAGCCACTTTGTGGGTAAAGACAATTACAAGTAATACTCCATATGAATGATATCCATGATGATTATAATGACAATATCTCTTATTTATATACCCATCTTATAAACCCTTATCCCACTCATTATTACAATATAATTTAATAATATAATCAACCCTGGGTTATGTATAGCCCATGCCAACTATCCACAATACCCATATGCAATTTAATATTATATCCCCATATACTTATTCCAAGGTACCATAGCATTCCACCCTCTTTAAAAAAAATTTATCCTCAAAACATGAAAAAATAATAATATGATCTTCTAAGCAATGCTAAAAACTAGAACCAATATTTATCATCCATCCAAGTGAAATCTTGATTGGTGGTGGTTTTTAATGATGTCAATAAGCCATTGAGCCACTTGAATATCTATAACTACTATGTTGACTCCATGCTTTTTTTGTTCTACTTTGGTATATTGAAAGATTTTTCGTCGAATTTTTTAGATTAAATTCGAAATTCATCGAATTTAAAATCCCGGCGAAGAAATTCGACGAACACACCTTCAATTCGGCATAGAAAAAAATCTGCAGAAAACAAGTTTGATATTTATGAATTTACCTTTTTCTGGTTCATGTAGCCATCTTCAGTTTAGCATTCGCCTCTTTCTGGTTTTACATGCGGCCATATTCAGTGTAGCATTCACACAGGGTAAGTCACATTTATCGCTGTAGACTTTATTAACTGCACATTTGTCGCTTTTAGACTTTATTAATGTAGGACCTCGAATCCCCCATACATATACATAAAAAATTATCTATAAATAATATTTAATATTAATTAAAAAAATTAAACAAGTTTACCTTGTATATTGGTAGTTTGGATACCCAAAACTAAACTGTTATTACCTTTTTAAAAATAAAATAAGGTTAAGGTCACAAATTTGATCCACAAAAACCTAAACTAATTGGGTGTTGTAACTAATCGAATGATACTAATTAGACATTAATTATGGTTGTGATCGGAATTACATGTGTATACGACATTGACAGCCTCTTGGTGCATTGCTTTGCATCCCATTAAAAAAAATAATAATAAGTAAAATATATGTATATTTATAATATATCAAATTTTATGTCGAACTTTATTCCGAATTATTGAACATATTGAATTTATTTCAAATTTCAAAAGTGTCGAACTCGAATACGAACTCGAACTTGATAACTATGACTCCAATTATGCTTACAACTTGAAGTGTTGCATGGTTGAGATAAGAGACCATGCACTACAAATTGGACGTAAAATCACCAAAGTTCTCCTACCATAAATCTAAAAACAACCCCAAAAAAAATTAATATTTCACATGTAAAATAGTAAATTGATATTATTTTTTGAAACAAAATCAAAATACAATAAATAATAATTTGATAAGGGGTACCTAGCCTTAATGTTAACCTAGCTATTACATTACAAATATAATCGTAGGCTATATGAACTAAAGTTATCTTAATTTATATTTATACATTAGTATCCAAGTGTAGAAAATCATCTATCCTCTTTTATTCTTTCATCATCTGCGAATTCACATTATTGCCCAATGCGGCGGGGATCTGCCCTCCTTGAGTGGCGGTTGCATTCATTTAGTTTATATTGATTTACTTTGATAATTTCATTGTTCCATTGGTTGTATTGATTCGCATGGTAAATACTTGACATACTACATATTGCAATAATTTGGGAGAACGATAGGTATACCGTTCCACTAGCAATATTGCATTACTTAGATAGGAATTGACGGCCATGACATTCCTTATAATCCTATATCTCTTCACATGTTTTATATCGTAATTGGTTCGCTTTGTGTCCTATTGGTCAGCGTCTACTCCGATCTAGTTATCAAGTCTTCTAGTCCTCCTATCAAGCGTCTGATTCGTATGGTTAGCGTCTGCTCCGATCTAGTTATCAGGTCTTGTAGTCCTTCTATCAAGAATCTAATTTGTATTGTCAGTTTTGGGTGTCGTGTCCTATCCAACATTTAATTTGTGTGGTTATATTTGGGTGTCGTGTCCTTCGATCTTGATCAGTTTGTGATATCCCTTGCTAATATTGTGTGTCACCCCTTGTCAATATCATGTCAACATCGTGTGTCACCATCGTACGTCATCCCTTGTCAATATCGTGCATCATCCTAATCATTTTGCATCATCCTTTATCAATATCGTGTGTCATCCTGATCAGTCTGCATCATCCCTTGTTAATATCGTGTGGCATCCCTTGTCCACATGTCCCGGGTGTCATCTGTCGCATAGCATCGTCCTCCCGTCCAATTAAGTGGTCTCTTTGTGAGTCTTATCCTGGGTGTCATCTATCGCATAGCATCATCCTCTCATCCAATTCAGTGGTCTCGTTGCGAGTCTTAGTCTTCGGGTCCTATTGATTGCTAGTCTTCATCTTCGATTCTTATTGACCGTCGCAGCATACAATCGTTGACTATTAGCCGTTGAAATTCAAAGGGGAATCACTCGTTGCTATCAAATTTTGTGTGGCAGTGAGCCACTAAGTAAGTGGAAACCAAATTTTTATTCAATTTAACAATTTTTTTTGCAAAATCCAGTCAAATTAAAGATATTATTTTTGATGATAAGTCAAAAAATCAAATCTCGAAGAGCTAAAACTTGGAAGCCATTCTACAAAGTAGAACACGCATACTGAGATCTCATCACATCCAAGAATTTCTCATCAAATGGCAGGGCCTACTAGAAGAAGAGGCTACATGGGAACCTAAAAGTATTTTCTAGATATTTCTAGCTTTGAGGACAAAGCTTTTCGAGGAGGGGAGTCATGTTACATTACAAATATAGTCATCGACTATATGAACTAAAGTCATCTTAATTTATATTTATACATTAGTATCCAAGTGTAGAAAATTATCTATCCTATTTTATTCTTTCATCATCTGCGAATTTGCATTATTGCCCAATGCGGTGGGGATCTGTCCTCCTTGAGTGGTGGCTGCATTCATTTGGTTTATACTGATTTGCTTTGGATAATTTCATTGTTCCATTGGTTGTATTTATTTGCATGGTAAATATATGAAATACTACATATTGCAATAATTTGGGAGAACGGTAGGTATACCGTTCCACTAGCACTCTTGCATTACTTAGATAGGAATTGACGGCCATGAAATTCCTTATAATCCTATATCTCTTCACGTGTTTTATCTCGTAATTTTCTATTACTTGAGAACATAAAGTCAATTCAATCTTGAATACCAAACTTCACCTCATAATCAACATGAAATGTAGGAGAATAAAAAATTTGGGGGTTCAAGTAGTAACCCATTGCATGAAGAGGGCTATGGATTTGAGATGTCCATTGGTTATCAATAATTGCTCAAATGGGATTATATGTGATTTGGGCATATTTATAAAATACAACAATTGCCTCTTTGGCCTTGTCCATAACCTCATATATAAATCTCATTGCAATTATTCTCCATCAACAAGATGGAGGACCTTTACCAAGGCTTTGACACCTTAAAAAAAAAAAAATTAAATATATATAAATTAATAAACTTAGTCTTGTATCTTAATGGCGTCATCCATAGCTATCCAGAAGGTCTCCTCAAATAAATAATTATATACATTATACCCCTCATATGAGATTTGATATCTCGCAACTTGTTCAAAATTCCAATTCACAAGCATTTGCTTTAGTGATCCTCTTGCATCATAAATTCTTTGTAATATCACAAATTTTGTGGTAAAGTTTGTAATTCCAAGCCGCACTAGCTCCCTCCCATTAGTAAATTACCTCATGAGACTAAGGACCCATGCATGGTTGTAAATGAATTTTATGATAGCCTTAGCCTTTTGTACAACCTCTACCACCCAAGGTAATTTTCTAATATCCTCGAGGAGCAAATTGAGACAATGGATTGCACATGGGATCCAAAAAATAGTGGGAAATATTTGCTCCAAAATCTTATCGACTACTTTATATGTTGTTGCATTGCTCATGATGATTTGGACAACATTCTCCTCTTTTACCTTCAACACAACCTCCTCCAACAACCTTGTAAGCATTTTGGCACTCTTAAATTGTATTGATGTATCTATTGACTTTAGGAATGTAGTTCTCCTTGTAGAAGCAACCAAAACATTAATAAAGGTTCTTCCCTTCCCATTTTTCTAGCCATCAAACATGATACTACAACCCTTCATCCTCTACATCCTGCACTAGTATTCAAGCCCAACCTGAAGTATATAAAAAATCAGTCATTCATATATATATATATATATATTAGTCATGCATATAAATTTAGTCAAGCATAACCTGAATGTTGTCCTCAAATTATTGAAGGAGAGGGCCCCTAAGGTCATCTTAATTTGGCACCTTAAATCCTACGTCACAACTTACGATGATTTCTATCATGTGTGGCTAGTATGGAGACCTTGCCACATTGAAGAGAATGTTATTGTTTCCATGTTCCCGTACCCTTAAGCGTAGGTTGTGCACCTGGCATGAAATGCTCTACTAAATAGGACTCTCATGTTCCACTAGTTGCTCTTGCACACGATGGACTCAAACTCTCTTGTTGAAATTAGCTAAAGTTATTGTGAGTATAGGAAATTCAAGAAGGGGGGTTGACATGGCCTCATTTTGACTTCGTTTGAGATATTTTTTCCTTTCATCCAAAGATCATGGCCTCTATTTTATTTTAAATTTCATCTAGCACCTTAGATCATGGCCTGACATCTTTGCCAAATGGAATTTGAGGCAAAAAATACCTCCACTAAAATGTTTGCCACAAAAATTGCATATACCTTCCCATTTTTTCCTTTGTGTTCCATATGCCCATGCTAGATCTTTTGGTTTCATTTTTTCTATGCCTGCACATGAAAACAAGTAACAACAAAGTTACAAATAATTACTTAAAAAAGAAAAACCTAGACTAGGGTTTAGGATTTAAAATTGAAAGATTGACAATTTAAAAAATGGGCTTGTATACATAGTTATTAGGGAACATTGAGCAATATTTATTTAAAGGGAGGAAAAAAAACTAAACCCAAAACCCTAGACTAGGTTTTAGGTTTTAGGGTTTAAACTTGAAAATTGAAATATTGACAACTGAAAAATGGGCTTGCATACATAGTTATCATGCAACAATATTTACTTAAAAAGTGGAAGAAAAAAACTAAAAACCCTAGACTAGGGTTTAGTTTTTAAACTTCAAAGTTCAAACATTGACAGCTGAAAATGGGATTGCATATATAGTTATCAAGCAACATTAAGTAGTATTTAATTGAAGGAAGAAAAAATCCTAAACCCAAAATCCTAGACTAGGTTTTAGGGTTTAAAGTTTAACTTGAAATATTCACAGCTAAAAAAAGGGCTTGCATACATCTGACAACAATATTTAATATTTACTTAAAAGAAGGAAAAAAAACTAAACCCAAAACCCTAGACTAGGTTTTAGGGTTTAAAATTCAAACATTGACAAAAATATTTGTTAAAATCCCTAATCTAAACCTTGTTTCAACTTGGAGGAAAAAAAGAGTTTTCAAAAGTTTTTCTTACCTCGGATGAATCCTCTAGGAAATTGTTGTTGGTTGTCAAATTCCTTCAAACCACAATCCACTCACTCTTAGGATATCCTAGTGTGTTTGGGTTGGGTGGTAGTAGGTAGGCAGACTCATTTTATCATTTGCAAGAGATTAAATGAAATCCATAAAAAAAATTGCACTTTTTAACCCAATCGGCTACAACCTCTATGTGTGCGACTGCAACCAATTTTTTGAAAAAATTAAAATCGAAGATTTTTTTAAATCATCAAAAAATTGTTGAATCAATGAATCTTGGCGATTTGACTCGACAAATGATAAAATCAGTGATTTTCGCTACTATGGTTACAAGATTACTAACATAACCACACACACCTTGTCATGGTTTGAATACGAGTCTCTCGAAAGAGAGCCCAAACCCTAACCACTACGATGTCCCACAAGGACTAAATAGTTTTTTAATTGATTATAGTTTGTTTTGACTATTGTTCTTAGTATAACTACAAAATTATATGATCATGGAATTTTTATGACAATACGTTCATTTGGATGATTATGAATATTCTTTCAAAAATAAGTTTTTATATGATGTATTAAAACAAGGCTTCATCTTTATTTAAACCTACATAAGTAATTATTCTATCTTTAGAGGACCTTAAAACTTCATTCATTTGTATGATATAGGGCATAGGATCACTTTTTAAAAATAGAATTAGTATACCTTCTTTCTTTATGATAAGGCCTTTCAAACAAGTTACCATATTTAGTGATTAAACCATGGTAGAAATCCTAATTGAAGAGCAATGTAATTGTGATGGTTATTCCCATAACGCAACTTGAAAATGTGCCTTACCATACATGGGAGTAATGTGTGAATGAATAGTGGCATCATGCTACCAAAGAGGCTTGATGGCATGCAAGGAAGATCAATAAATCTTTGAAGAAACTAAGTTAAATAGGCATCTTTGGAATAAAATATACCTAAACTTATAATGCTTAGAAAGTATGGAGATGTAAATTGGTCTAGATGGGATGGATGTACATGACATTAATTGAAGGGGTATATTATGGTTGGGTTGGACATTGTTCTCAATGGTGGGAGTTCTTAAATGTTTTACATTGTTTTTGTGTGCAAGTACATGATTCATGCTATAACTAAATGATGAGAATATCGAAGGATCTCTTTTGTATTGAATACTTTAAATATATTAATAATTTTATGAGATGTTTTATCCAAGTTGGTCCACTTGTATATTTGTGTTAAGACATATAATTATTGATGATCACATGTCAAGCTATATGTATTATTGATGTGTTAAGAGCTAACAGTATGATAAAGAAATTGTACTTTTTATTTTAATGATCTTATTTTCATATATATTGAGGCATGTTTGACTTTGAGTACAAGTAAGTTATTACAAAAATATGTTGCAAATTGTGATTTTGCACTTTGATGTTTAACTTTTTGGAATCAAGATATCTCGAAGAAATATTTGTTTTGTTAATCATAAGGATTAAAATCCAAGTATACCTTTGGTATCCCAAAATATTTACTATTTATTATATGTTGTTTTGTATAATTTAATTGTCAAACTATATGTGATATATTTGTTAACATCAAATGAGTAAATATATGTGATATATTTGTTTTACTTGATTATATATAAAATAGGAAGTGACGTGAAAAGTTTCATTCTCTAATAATTGAATATTAATATTTATTAAACTTTCGTAATTAAAGTCTTAACGACTTAATATATATTTTTAAACATTATTAATTTTTCTCTTAAAGTTTTTTTTTTTTTGGAAAACACACCTTTTTGATAAGACCAAAGGAGGCGAGGGTATCTATTCTGCCAAAATAGCCCAAGGCTTATACTTGGCTTGCCCCTTTGACACACTCAAAGAGTATGCCTAGCCCAAAGTAAATCAGTCAACAAGTTAGGCATGTACCGACTAGAAAGGACAAAAAAAAACCAATTATTCAAGGCTCATGCAGATTGCAACAATCATAAGGCTTTCTCCATCCTACTGTCACCATGACTAGTGTTAGTAGCACCTCCCTTATTTTTATTGATCAAAGAAACAATTTTATGCTTCATGTCCTCAGGAGCATCCATGTCAACAAACTGGTTTATCTAGGTGATATCTCTCAGACCTCTATCCACTCCCTAATTAGCAATAACATCATCCATATTGTTTGTAGATCTCTACACATGAAAGTACTCCAAGGATTGAAATGAGTGACAAAGTTCTCTTATAGTTTGAATAATATCCCCCAGCTTCCAGTTAAAGTGTGAGGAATACCATTTTTTGTCTTTTAATTGGTTTATGATCACCTAGTAATACCCATCAACATAATATTTTGCTAGTTTTGTTTAAGGGCCCTCAACAACCCTTTAAAGAGGATTTGTGCCTCAACATGATTGTTAGTGGTATTTTCAATACGAAAGAAAAACAATCTCTAATATTCCCTTGGTCATCACTAAAGATGTCATCCTTGTTCTCTCGAGATGCACCATCAAAGTTGAGCTTAAAAAACCTTTTATGGGGAGATTTCCAGTTGAATTTTGTTTGATTCTTAGAGGTTTTGTTTTTCTTGATTGGACATCATATGCTTTTTTCATCAAAATGCTAGCCCAACCATTGAATATTGATATCTCTAAGATTGCTATTCAAGGGTTTATCCCAATCCTTTGTTGCAATACTTTATTATCATTAACAAAAATCATTCACCAATATGCAGAAACATAAAATCTTTCATCCACAAATAATTATCCACAATAAAAATCCACAAATGAGAGAGAGATAATACCCGTAAGGTAGGAAAACACCAATAATACTCCTTAAGGAAGGAATCACTCCACAAGTTCTCCCAAGATTCCTTGGACTCTGTTGCTATTGTTTCTAAGGACTTAGTTGCTGCTACTTCTTCCATGGACTTTGTTGCTACTACTGCCTTCTTGGATTCTATTTCAGGTTCTTCAATTTGTTTCTCTACAACCACTTCTTGATTTTCCTTGGATCCTTGCTCCTTAAACTAAGAAATATCCTGCAATGTTATCTTATTTTTCCTGTACCATAAATTCATAAATTTCTTTTGCACATTAATGTTAACAGTACCTAAAGAATCTAACCAAGGATAACCAAGAACAATATCCTGATCATCCATCTGAATAGCATGAAAATATGAATGTAAAACATATTTATCCATGGTGATATTCAAATCTTCAAAAATTTGAACATTCTCACCCTCAAGATGTGTGTCCTTAATTTTTTTTGCTTGAACTTGTAACCTCTTAGCCAAAGCAATATTAATAAAATTATATCTACTACTAGGGTCAATGGAAATAATAACTTGTTCCTTTTGAATGCTTCCATGAACCTACAAAATAGAACTTTTAGATGAATTTAAACCTTTTTTATCCTTTGCTTGCTTTTGAAAATCTAAATATGTGGCTTCATTCTTCTCACTATCTTCCTTAACATTTTCCTCTTTCTCCTTCTTGAGTAATTTTATTTCTTTTTCATAGTCTTCATTTTGTTTCTTGAAAACTTCTCATTCTCCTTTCATTTCATTTCACTCAATTTGAATTCCCTGTAGTTTCTTTTCAAGGTCTTTTATGACATCCATCAAGCTATCTATATTTTTATTCCTTCCCTCAAGATCTCTCTTACAAACATCTAACTTTCTTTGTAATTGAATAGGTTCCCATTTACTCAAGAATGCATGCTCCACTTCATCCCACATGAAGTTATTTTTATGGGCACTATTAAAACTATACCACCAGGAGAGAGCTTCTCCTCCAAGATAGCGAGGAAGCATAAATTTCCAATAAGGTTGATACCATGTAAAAATTTTCCACCAATCCCTAACATCAATATCATCTTCTCCATTAAACTTTTGCAGTGCCATAGTTGATGCCCTAATGCAACTAGGGTTTTTTGACAATATATAGCATGCCCTAATGCAAACTAGGGTTTTATGAAATAAACATCTTTCCCACTCAGTTGAAGCTAATATTTCATAGAGAAAACTAGATCTGCATTTTTTCTTCCAAACAAAATAAATTGCAGCTAATTTGCTTACCCAAACTAACAAATTTTATCTTTCAAAAAAACTATGAATTAAAAATTTGTCACTGCCCTTGTTTCAAACATATAACTTTAGAAGGTCATATATCCCTCAATACTACTCAGATTCCTTTATATGACCACTCATTTTATAGCTCTTCAAATTCTACACAAATTGATCCAAAAATTATCTAAATCAGATAAACTTTCGCAGAGATATGGCTTATGAAATATGTAACGTTTTTCCAAAAAAATTGAAAAATTGTCACTATCCTTATTTTGGATGACTAAATTTAGAAGATTGTGTCTCCCTTAATATTTATTAGATTACTTTATATGACCACTCATTTGAATTTTCTTCAAATTCTGCACAAATTGATCCAAGAATCGCCTGAATCGGATAAAATTTCATAGAGATATGGCTCTTGAAAGATGAGATATTTTTCCAAAAAAGAAATCTGCCCTAAATTTTGCAATTCCAAAAAAAATCCCCACTTTGCCAAAATCGTTGCTCTGATACCACTTTTTGCAATACTTTATTATCATTAAAAAAAATCATTCACCAATATGCAAAAATATCAAATCATTCATCCACAAATAATTATCCACAATAACAATCCACAAATGAGAGAGATAGATAATACCCTTAAGGTAGGAAAACACCAATAATACTCCTTAAGGTATGAATCACTCCATAATTTCTCCCAATATGAGAGGCCACATAAGGAGGCAAAGTCCCATAAGCCACTTCGTGGGCAAAGACGATTACATATGATTCATCCCATGATGATTACAAAGACGATTATATTGTATTATAATATAATATTATAATACAATCAACCTTGGATTATGTGTGGCCCATGCCAAACCTTATACAATATAATAATATATCCCCAAATATATATTCCTAGGTACCCTACCATCCTCCCACTACTTGACTAAAATAGATTCATCCACCATCCTTTGAACAAAAAGTCAGGTTTGGAATTGGGGATTCTTTCCTCCTTGGAAATTATTTTATTTCTTCGTAATCAAATCGACCAAATAATGTGAGGGTCCATTCCCATATGGCTCCAATATAGTCAGGATCAGAGTTTCGACCAACCCACTCCAAAATTAGATCCCTTATAGTCTAATAATTGTGGAAGGACTCTCTCCAAGAGTTTGTAAAATCTTGTCAAAGGGAATAGGTAAAGGGGTAAGAGATGAAGAGATGGTTAATGGTTTCAATATCACCTTCACAACTTGGGTATCTAAAAGGGTCATATTAGCCTCTCTCCATCAAGTTATTACTAAATAAGATTTTATCTTGCACCACTAACCAGACAAAATTTGAGATCTTGGGCCAAACACCTTTCCTCCATATTCTCCACCAAATTTGATTCTTATTCCCATTGAAGTTTTACCTCCATAAGAAAATTGTAAGCTTTCTTGGTAGTAAAGTTCTCATCTCCACTTCTCCCCTATATTAACAAGTTTGGGCACTTGTAGTATGAAAGCCTCCTACTAGGGATGATTCCCCAAAGTCTTCGTTTATCAGCTTCCCTAATTTGACTAGGCCAAGATCAAGATTCTTTCTAGACATAAAGCACCACCCTACCAATGTCATGGGGAATGAGATGGCCTTGAATGTAGTCCTTTACTCAGCTACAACTCTCTTATTTGAATACCTCCTTCAACTTAATCAGTGAATTATCTTCTCTTAAAGGTTTAGACTGGTTCCATGCATCCTACCAAAAGAAAGCATGGTTGATATATCTGATATTTTAGAAGGCTGCAAATCGCACCCGCTCTCTATGGGATGTCATGCTTGTCCAAAGAGAAGAACTTGAGGGAAGGTTTTCAAGCCCGATAAACTCCTAGTCCATCTCAGGGATATATTTTTTCCTAATAACTCTAGCCCAAAATAGGTTCTCTCCATTGCAAAATCTCCAAAATTATTTTCCATTAAGGGCTTTGTTGAATATTTGAATATCTTTGATTCCAATACCTCCCTCTTGGAGAGGTTTGCAAATATATTTCCAATAAACGAGAGACCATTTCCTTTCTAGAGAAGGACCACCCCAAAAAAATTCCTTTTGAAGTTTTTGGATTTGTTTTAAAACCTTTATAGGTGCTACTAAAGCAAAGAAGAAGTAGACTGGAGGAGCTTGGAGAACAAACTTGAGAAGGGTTAATCTACTAGCTGAGGAAATCCATTTGAAAGTCCATATCTGCAACCTCTCTCTAAATTTAGAAATAATTTCACTCCAATATAATATTTTTGGATTAGAGTTAGTCAAAGGAAAGCCCAAGTACTTGAGAGGAATATATGACCTCTCAAAGTTGAGAAACCTAGAAACATTCGCTTGGACATGAATAGGAGTGTTGAAGAAAAAAATTTGACTTCATCACATTAACTGCCCCTTTAGAGGCAACAAGATAATCTTCGTGCCTCCCTGAGAGTGGCTTCACCCACAAGCAAATTGTCATCCACAAATTAGAGGTGGGAAATCTTCTACTCATCCCTAGCCACATAAACACCCTTTAAGTGACCATAGCTCTTATATTTTTTGAGAAATATCCCTAGATATTATGCTAAAATAATAAAGAGATAAGGAGAAAGAGCGTCTCCTTGTCTCAAGCCTATAGACAGAGCAAAGGATCGAGTAGGAGAACCATTCACCAAGACTGCCACTATGATCGAGGAGATGCATGCTTTCACCTACTCAATCCGCTCATGATAAAAGCCAAAGCTTTCTTAGATTTTTAAAAGGAAGATCCGATTAACCCAATCATAAGCTTTAACCATGTCTAACTTAATAAGCATCCCCCTAGATCTACTATTCTTCATGGAGTGGATAGTTTCTTGAGTGATGAGGATGTTGTCTAGAATTTGTCTACCATACACAAATCCTCCTTGCTCCCAATAAATGACTACATCGAAAGTCTTCTTAATTCTAGTAGCCATCACTTTAGCAATAGTTTTGTAAGCAGTATTACACAAGAATATGGGTCTAAAGTTTTCCATATGAGCAGCTTGATGGATCTTAGGGATTAAATTCAAGAAAGTGGAGTTTAGGGTTCTTAGAATTTGCTTAGAGTTACAAGCCTCCTCCACCACCTGATGGATATAATTCTTAATTATATCCTAGTAGCGCTAGTAGAAATCGATGGGAAAGACATTAGGCCTAGGAGATTTCCCTTTCTTTAGGTTGAAAACATCTTCCACGTCTTCTAGACTAACAATCTTAGTAAGACTTTCATTTTGCTCTTGGATTATCAACAAGGGAATTATAGATAGAACTCTTTCTCTTGCTTGAAATCTTTCTATCAGTGGTTTAGTTAGGAGGTATTTGAAATAGTTCTCTGCCAAAAGGTCAATCTCTTGAGATTCCTCAGTGATCTCTCCCTCAAATTTAGTCAATGTGGAAATTCTATTTAAATTCCTATTTTGGATAGTGGTTCGATGGAAGAAGACAAAGTTTCTATCTCCTTCCTTCAACCAATTAATTCTTGACTTTTGTTTCCAAAAAATTCTTCCTTCAACTCTTGTTCATCCACTCATCTACTAAGGTCATTTTCATAGCTAAGAAGGGCCTTAGTAAGTCCTTTGGCGTTCATCTATCATTGAAGAATGGTACCCTCCTTATCTGAGCTTCCCTTTGTTTGAAAATATCCGCAAAGACTTCCTTGTTCCATATCCTTATCTTCCTCTTGATAAAACTGAGTCTTTTTTCTAGAAGATACATATTAGTGCCTCAATTTGGCTTTCCTTCTCTCCACTAGATCCTAATTTTATTTTCCAGATCAAGGTGAAGAAGCCACATGATTTTAAATTTAAAAGGATATTATCATGGGTCGGTTGAAATATTCAAACTTATGGAGATGGGCCAATGGTCTGAGAGAGAGTCTGGTAAGATAAAGGACTCAATGGCAAAATATACCTCAAGGTAACTCTCAGTAACAAGGAATCTATCCAATCTCTCAACCACAAAGGCCTTCCCACCTCTTCTATTATTCCAAGTATACTACCCCTCTTTTGGGACCACATCAATTAAGTTGAGGTTAGAGATGAAAGTGTTAAAGTCTTCATTGTTTTTTTCCAGTTTTCTTACCCTCCCTTTCTTCTCATTGAGGTTTTGAATAGCATTTAAATCTCCTCCAATGATCCAATTATCATTTCTAGACTGGTCATGAGAAAAGAGAATATTATTCCAACACTCCAATTTGTGACGGACATCAATAGGACCATAAATGTTTGTGATCCAAACCTGGAGGGGAGAAGATACCAATCTAAATTTAATAGAAATTCACCAATTACCTGCAACAGATTCTAGCAGCTTACACTTTCTAGGATTTCCTAGAAACACCAAACTCCCTGCATGTCCCTTAGTTGCATTTACCATACCTTCTACTCCTTTCCAAATTTGATCAATTTTATGAGCCATATCTTCTAGAGTCAACTTGATTTCCTGAAGAAGAATTATGTTAAGGCCCTCCAAGCCTGTCCTTATCTTAAGGACTCTACTTTTTCTTAGAGAGTGTAACCCACGTATATTCTAGGAGAGGTTCTTCATTACGAACCACTTGTGAAGGATTTTCCTACCAAAAAATTTGTACTTAAGGGAACCACAAGTACATAGTCCATGAGGGTCTTCCTTGTATCTTCCAAGAGATCTATCAAATATTTCCTTCCTCTTCTTAATAGGATTAATTTATTTGTCTTTCTTTTGGTGTATGAGGTTGACTTTAGTCCCAAACGTAGAGCACTCATGGAAATTTTTCCAATGTCTTTTGATTTTTGCCTCCTTTTTACTTCTTCAGTGTCCTCTTTTTTATTTCCTTCAAGATTCAAGGTTTTCAAGATGCTATAATTGAAAGGGACAATAGAAATATCATGTCCATTAGGAATTAAGGGGGGATTGAGGTAGAGGTTACCAAATTTTTAGGAATAGGTCTTTCTTGCATGAGGGTTTGTCCAATATTCTTATTTTCTTGTTGAAAAGACCCCTTCAAGGGAGGGTCTGAGGTTCTTCCACCCAAAATCTCTTCACGTTGAATAGGCTCATTAGCATCCATCAGAGTATCTCCGCAGCTCAGCCTTAGCTGGGGATTCCTTTGGATTAAATCACCTTTCTCTAGGTTTTTAGGATCTTTCATTTATTGCTTGACAAGAATTTCCATTGTGTTTTCCCCCTTACTCCCTTCCTTTGTTTGTTTGTTCACGTTCCTCTCGAGGGATATGCATGGATTTCTCTATGTCTTGGTTTGTCTCTTGTAGAATCGCAAATGTATTTGTTTGTTGATTTCTTTCCCCTTTCTTCTGCCACACCTGTTTATCCTTTTTGCTTGTCAATTTTGGAGATTACCACTCTTCCTTCTTCCCCAAAGGATCCTTATTTTTCTCTCTCCTCCACTTTTTGCGTAAGGGTAGGACAGTTCCATAGGATATGGCCATAAGCATGGCAAAATTTGTATTGAAAGGGCACATTCTCATAATCCAAGTCTTGGGTCCACTTATATACCCTGCACTTAGAATAATTGCCTCCAAAAGAGCACTCGATAGGTCTACATGGAGATAAATCCATGCAAAGGTAGTTAAACGAACCTCTTTAATTACTTTGGACATTTCTATATATTCTCCAATAGTATTTCCAATTCCATTCAAAGTTTTCTCATTCCCATATTCTAGGGGTAGAGCATACAACTTCACCCAGACCGAGACTTTGGTTGGATTTTCTTTGTTGGGATCAAAATATATGGTCTAGTTCTAGATAGAAAGATCAACCTTTTCCATCAAATAAGGGCCCCCATATTGAATCCTTTCCTTATCCTTCAAGCAGGAGCTTTCAAAGGTAGTTAAACGAACCTCTTTAGTTAAATCCGTGCAAAGGTACTTAAACAAACCTCTTTAGTTACTTTGGACATTCTTATATATTCTCCAATAGTATTCCAATTTCTTTCAAAGTTTTCTTATTCCAGAATTCTAGGGGTAGAGCATACAACTGCACCAAGATCGAGGCTTTGGTTGGATTTTCTTTGTTGGGATCAAAATCTATGGTCTAGTTCTACATAAAAAGACCAACCCTTGCCATGAAATAAGGACCCCCGTCTTAAATCCTCTCCTTATCCTCCAAGCAGTGAATAAGCCTTTAGGGCAGAGTTTAAATTTTACATCTCCCTTCGGTTTCCAGACTTCCCTTAATCAATTTTCAAATCTTGTTCCATCGGCTAGAAACCTGTGAAGCAGTAAATTAATGTCTACCCAGATAAATAAGAAAGTCCTTGTTTAAAGGATTCTAGTTTTACATTGAATCACGGTAACTCTATTGTTTTTTCCAAGCATTTATCGAGGGCTAAGGGTTGTGTGATCTCCTATACTTTTCTCTTTTTAATAAATGCATGCTTAATACCTCTTGTAGAGCTCCCACTTTCTCCTTTTACACCTTTGTTTTGCACCACATCTCGAAAAGAAGGAGGTTGTAGGCCCCTTGAAGAGGTTTCCTTTGCAACTAAAAACTTTTTCACCACCATGAAATGTTTGACCAAAAGCTCATTGTGTGTGCACAAAAAAAGCCTTGAAACTAGACAATATGGGCTTGAGCTTGCATGCGAACACTGCACCCAAGTAAAGAACTACATCCACGTTGTATGCGCCCACCAATTATCATTGCATCCAGATTGCAAGCGCGCATCCAGGTAAAAAACTACACCCCAAATGCATCCATAAATTTCATAAACATGTCATCATAACTTTTTCTTAAATTTTTTTAATGAATTTACACATGCTTTTACGAGGGATCATGATTCCTTCATACTAAATGGTGTTTAAACCTTAAACCTTAAACCTGTTAAAAGAAATCAAGACTTTTACCACTATAACAAACTTATAACTATTACCATCTCTTAAAATTATTTTATAAGTAACAATAATTTTATATTTCTTCAAATTTGTGAGGACTTTAACCTTCAAACATCCACCATTAATATTTCGAGACCCAAACATCTTTTAAAAGATGACCCATCTCCTTATCTAAATTTAAGGTCAATATAATAACATTATAGCCCGCTATGATTTCCTTATTAATTGGGAGAATGCACATATCTTCTCTTCTTATGTTTCAAGAGAATGTGGCTCAGTTGTATTATCTATTATATTTTTTCTCAATTTCGTTGGAAAGTATAAGTTATGTAGTTGACATTTTACTTCAGATTCTTTTTGTTATGCTCCTGGGAATATAGTTTCAGTTGTATCACCTGTTATACTTCGTCTTAAACTCATTGAAAAGTATCTTTGAAAACACTGCAACATTATATAGTTGACGTTTCATTTCAGACCTTTCTTGTGATGCTCGATATTTCATTTCAGACCTCCTCTTGTTATGCTCCTGGAGAATGTGGTCCCAGTTGTATTATCTGTTATACTTCTCCTTAAACTCTATGGAAAGTATAAGCCATGTAAGTTGACATTTTATTTCAGATCTTTCTTGCTATCTCCTGGGAATGTGGCCCCAGTTGTATCACTTGTTATATTTCGCCTTAAACTCATTGGAAAGTATAAGCTATGTCGTTGACATTTTATTTCAAATCCCTCTTGCTATGCTGCTGGGAATGTGGTCTCAATTATACCATCTGTTATACTTTGCCTTAAACTCATTGAAAAATATAAACAAGTATACTTTACCTTAAACTCATTTTTTATTTATTTATGTGCACACCAACCTTTTATACTTCACCATAAACTCATTTTTTATTTATTTATTTATGTGCACACGGACGCTAAGGGATTAATTCCAAATTCCGTGGCTTTTAAGGGAGCTCGTAGTTTCCAATACAGAATCCAACATGATCCAGTGAATGTACTTGTGATTTTTATAAATAAAGATTTCGGTTATTTTATAGACCTTAAAAAGATTGGATATAAAAACGAGGAGGTGTGACGGAGACTTTTATAAATAATTTCAGGGATTTATAGAACTTGGAAAACTGATAGAAAAAAAAAAAAGACTTTTAAAAAGGAGCAGTAGCCAGCTGATTTGCTTGCATCAAATTTCTATTCTAGGTGGAGGACCCGCTTCCTTTAAATCTCTTCACAGAAATCCAGCTTATTTTGGCACATTAAAATTAGGGAGACCATCTTACCCACAACCCAGAATTTCCCTTTATAAGGGAAACCACTAAGTATCTTTTACGATAATGTTAAGCTGGCACATTAAAATTAGCGAGACCAACTCACCCACAACCCAGAATTTCCATTTATAAGGGAAACCTTCATTTTTAAGTATTTTTACGATAATGTTATCATTTCACCCCATGTAGACACCATAATAACTAATATTGTCCTTCATTTTAGCTTTATACATAAAATCTTTGATATATATAAAATTGATATACTTTATAAAAATTGTTTGCTTGCACACATTGCACATTAAACAAGTAAATACAATTGAACTTCAATCTTTAGTATTATAACAAAATTATTTAAACCACTTATATAAAAATTGTTTGGACACAGTAAATATAATTGAACTTCAATCTTTAATATTTAAAAAAATTATTTAAAATACTTACAAACCCAAAATAAAGTATGGGCTACATATACACAAGCATTTCATTCCTCTCATTTACCATCGTTAAGTCACCAAAAAAAACATTTGAACAATAAGGAAAACATGTTATAACAGTAATATTCTTCTTTTAATCTAATAGCAAATACAATGGGATGCAATAAATTGAGCAACAAATTTTAAATTCAAAGTTTTATTGGTTGGTTGTCTGGTATTGGCTTATTTTCATGAGCCCTTATTCTTTCTTCTTGGTTGGTTTATTTCTTCAAATTTATCTTAGTAAAGGTGTGATGGCTTTGGCAATAGGTAGATTCAAATTTTAACTCTCTTGTTTTTTTTTTTGCTTATGATATGTGCACACATATTACTATTGTGCATCAATTCTTTTCTTTTTTTTTAAGCTATTAAATTATGCTATGCCTTCTTCAAATTTCTTCCATTTCTTTTTATTTTTAGTAAAGGAAAAAATGTCAAAATTAAATTTAATAAAAAACAAATTAATAAACTATATCCTAAAAAGGATGTTAAATAAGATAAGTATTATAATTTTAAGAATTCATATACATCTAAGTTATAGCAAAGGGTAAAGTAGTTTTTAAGCCATACAAGACAACGTGGAAAGTGTTGTTTACCTAATATATGGTTATCCAACCATACTTTGGGACAACAAATGAGAAGTAATCATATGAGCGTTGCATAAATTCAAGTCCCCACATTATGGTAGATATTCCCATGATAATGTGGTATATAATAATAAAATTTGTTATAATTGACAATATTGTTCATTGAAATACAATGGCCTTATTTTAATATCGTATAATCAGTTAAAAAAAATACACAAAATGTAATAAAACTGTTGAAAAGGATCATGGAGGATAAGTTTATACACAAATTAAGGTAATGGACATGGTTGCATAGGTTGTCCTTGCTTAAATGTATAAATATACACATTCATAGGATGCTCTCCTAAGGAAGATATACCATTTGCATGAATGCATTTCTACTTTACATGTAAGATCAATAAGGTTAAGTTGTAAAAAAAGAGGAATTCAAATTTCTAGGACCATAGAAAATTATTGATACCCTCAATTACTACTTTGCTCAAAAACTTTTAAACATTTTTTAAACATAAACTACCCAAACATAATCTTAATAGAGAAAGCTTAGGACTACATGTGTAGTCCGAATAAAGATTATGCAAAGTTCCTTTTTTTACTAGTAAAATATTTTTAATGAAAATGTTTAGATGAAGGTACATTTTTTTAAGGAAATAAATGTTGTGTCTTCTTCGACCAAACAAACCATAGTGTTCATTGCATTGAACTTCATAACATCGTAGTTTTTGCTCTGAACGGAATGAAAAATAGAATATATGTTATTGTTAACTAAATTTTATTATACAATATAGTTGATGTAGCTTCTTCTATAGATATTGTTCAAACCCTTATTTTGTTTGGCTTGGACATGACATCTAGCCTAAGTGATTTGCATGGGTTTTGTTGAAAGATGCTTGCCATAATTCCTTATTGCATTGTTAGTTTTAAAAAGTAATAAATAGAGGGCATGTATAAAATTTTCTATGAGGGAGAACCTTAGCATGATATTAAGCCTCATTTGTATGTATAGTTAGATAATATGGTTAACTTTTAAATAGTTTAAAATTAGCAACCTGAATGGAAATATATTTTTAAATTTTTGCAAGGAACCTCCACATTTCTATGCTTTGCTTGAAGCTTACTATAATTATATATTATTTATTTAAACAACTAATTGATGTGAGTGGCAATAATGTATGGTTTATTTATTTCATAAAGTAATAGAGATAACTAATAAACTTATTTTTGACTATTCTAAAAGTTTTGTGTTAGATGCCTTTTATAAGGTCATTAATTTTGAAATTGATTTGTAAGTTGAAGGTATATGAACCATATATGATAAAAAGGAAAGGAATCATTAATGTTAAATAGATGTTGCATTGTTAAGAGTTTAGATTTTTCTATTTGTATGTCACAATGTTTTGGATAGTTGAGTTTAGAAGTTGTAGCTATAATGGTAATTAGAAAGAATTTTGATTTTGATATCAAAATATTTCTTTGAAAGCAATTTCAGTTAATATGCTTGGTAGTGGTTGTTAATTTGTTGTACATATTTTGCGTGCTTAAGGTGGACCTATGATGATGAAAATATTGATTATGTTTCCTAGTTCAAGGATTATGTTGGCATTAGCACATGTTGTTTAAAATTGTAAAGTTGATTAATAAATCTACTTGTAAGTTGTAAAAATAAAATATAAAGTTTGTGAAAGGTTATTGAATAGTTGCTTTAAATTATGAAATTTACATATGGTGAAATTCATGATTGTTGGTAGAAATTTTATTTGTTGTTAATATTTGTATGAGAATGAAACACATATAATTCTCAAGCAATGACACTATACAATAGCTGAAAAGTTATTTTTTATCACAAGCTCACTGACATGACCCTACACACACCTTGTAATGGTTTGAACCCGAGTCTTTTATAAGAGAGTCCAAAGCCCTAACCACTGTGTTGTCCCATGGGGACTGAATATTTTTTTAATTGATCATAGTTTATTCTAACTATTGTTTTAATTTTAAATCTCAGGCCTCGTCGGACAAAATGTTTGTCCCTTTCTTGGTGCTTTCAGCGACGTAAAAGGTTTAAAATGATTGTGGCATGGTGGTTATAGGGACGGACTATGTGAAGATCTGTGTGGCGGCTTTCAAGGCAAACAACACAAAATACTGTGGTGGCCATAAAAGCCGGACAACCTATCCAAATTCGTGGCGACTACTTATTCCACCATGTAAATTTAAAAAAAAACTATTGTTTCTATTTTTAAAGAAAAAATAATATTATTCAATATAACACAAATATTACAAGTTGGTTAGGTGCTACAAGCATCACAAGCAAACCAAGGATACCTTTAAAAAATAAAATCTATTTCCAGCATATTCAAAATAACCAGAACAAGGAAGTCCTTGGTCCATAGTAGTCCACAAAACAAATAGATCTAATATGCTTAATTTGTGTGATCATCTCTTAAGCTCTCAAACTTCTTGGTTTTAAACTTACTTATGCGAGCTAAAGATGGATGCAAAAGAAATCTTTCATTGGCCTTTTTATCTACCAAATGATTCAACTTCCTAGGAATGTGATGCCAATTAATATGTTTAAATTTTCTCAGAGTTTATAGACTTGATTTAGCAACAATTGAAACATAATAGACTTGACCTCTTGTTTACCAAAAATAAACTATATGATTAGCTTAGAGTTCCCATAAACTGAAATGGTTTTGATACTTTCTCTTGTCACCAGAGTGAGATCAAATTTGCAACCCATCAACTCAGTTGTTAGATTTTGAAGCATTAATACTAATGTAAATCTCACAGGAAAATAATCGTAGGATCAAATATAATGAAGTTGCAATATAATAAATCAAATACAATAAATCACAATGATAATACTCATAAAATAATCATATAACAATGCTCACAATATTGCACATAAAATATTGGAAATACTATTGAATAAAGGTCTACTAATGCAAGCATAAAGCTTTGCATGTTCAATGGATATTACAATACTTTCTCACAAATATGTAATTGTATATGACTCCTCATATGATGCACTCTTGATCGTCACTCTTCTTTACAACTCTTCACTTTCCTATTCTAAGGATACATGTTTACACTTACATATTGGACACTTGTGCACATTTACACTCATAACACTTGCACATATATTTACATGATACTTGTGCATTTCCTACACATTATTACATTACATAAAATATTAACTCACTCACTAATATAAGACACAACCCTAATCTAATATTTACAATAATGTACCAAGGTGGTACATTGGCATGTACCAAATAATATAATATTCTTGACCATCGGCTACATTATTGGTGGCTTGTCCTAAATTCAGGTAAAATTCAAGAATCATTGAATGTGGTCCTGACCATAAACCTCCTCCAATAATAACTATTCCAGGGTTAGACTTTGAAGCCCCATCAAAGAATAAATATGGAAAACTAAAACATAGTTAAGGAATCTGGTTGTTGGTAACAAAGGTGTTAATTAGATCTTGAAGATTTCAATTTTTGAGGATGCATAATTTAACTCTAGAAAGAGCACTCTGATATTGCTTAGCTTGCAGGTTCTAGTATTTTCCATGATAGCATGATTTATCTTGTGTATCAAAACTGCCTTGTAAGTTGTTTTTTCTTCAAATATTTTATAGTTTATATCCATTCATATAGCACATACAATAATAAGGAATTGAAGACCATAAACAAATTATGATAGATTTACCTTGAAAGGATTTGAAATACTTATTGTTCTAGCTTTTAGTACAATACTCAAGATTTAATTTACTTCTAATGTAGACTCCAAAGTTGATCGCAAGTGAAATCCAAATCATAGCAACTTTCTCACATTTAAAATGTAGATGGTCTTAAGTTTCACAGTATTTAAAGCATTTAGAGCAAATATGGGGGCCACAAATACCTCTTTTAGAGAAGTTTCCCAAATAGAATTTTGTTTTGCTAAACTAGCCATTGAAAAACTTTTATTTTTGGGGTGATATTTTGATCCCAAATGTGATTCAAATTTTTGTCCAAAGGCTCGCTTATCTAGAGATATGCACCAACATTAATTGAATAGTTTCCCAAACACTTAATTTTGGTCAAATAAAGTAGTTTTTATTGTTTAGGTCTATGGAAAAGAATTTGGACCATTTCTCAATTTGTGTGTGTCATCCTTATGCCAGGGTCATGCTAATATTATATGTATCATTCCAATCTTATCGAATGTCTCCAAAGAGACAAAAAAAATAGGGTAAAGCATGGGTTTTTAAAAGGGTTCTCAGTTCCCTTGTACTGGGGTTTGAACTTGGCTCTCCTCAATGAAAACCCAAAGACATTCCACTATGGTATCCCCTTGTACAACTATCGTTCTTAGTATAACCACAAAATTATATGATCATGGGGTTTTTATGACAATATGTTCCTTTGGATGATGATTATGAATACTCTTATTAAAAAAATAACTTGTTATAAGATGTATTAGAACAAAGCTTCATATGTATTTAAACCTACATAATTAAGTAACTAATATATCTTTAAAGAATCATAAAACTTCATTCATTTATATGAGATAGGGCATAGGATCACTTTTTTAAAATAGAATTATTATACTTTCTTTCTTTCCGGTAAGGCCTTTCAAACAAGTTAAACCATGGTGAAAATCCTCGTTGAGGAACAATGTAATTGTGATGGTTAATCCCATAATGTAACTTGGCAATGTACTTTACCATACATGGGAGTAATATGTGAATGAATAGTGGCATCATGCTACCAAAGAGGCTTGATGGTATTCCCATTAGATGGTATGCAAGAAATATCAAAAAAAAATTGAAGCAACTAAGTTAAATTGGTCATCTTTGGAATCAAATATACCTAAACTTAGCATGCTTAGAAATTATGGAGATGTGAATTGGTCTAGATGGGATGGATGTACATCACGAAAATTGAGGAGTATTTTATGGTTGGGTTGGACATTGTTCTCAATGGTGGGAGTTCTTACATGTTTTGCATTGTTTTTATGTGCAAGTACATGGTTGATGCTATCACTAATTGATGAGAAGATTGAAGGATTCTCTTTTGTATTGAACACTTTAAATATATTAATACTTCTATGAGATGTATCATCCAAGTTGGCTTGACTTGTATATTTGTGTTAAGACATGTAACTATTGATGATCACATGTCAAGCTATATATATTATTGACGTGTTAATAACTTGACAATATGATAAATGGAATATACTTATTATTTTAGTAATCTTCTTATTTTCATACATATTGAGGCATGTTTGACTTTGAGTACAAATAAGTTATTATAAATATATGTTGAAAATTGTGATTGTGCACTTTGATTTTTAACTTTTTGGAATCAAAGATATCTTGAAGAAATATTTGTTTTGTTATTCACAAGGATTAAAATCCAAGTATACCTTTGGTATCCCAAAATATTTACTATTTATTATATGTTATTTTGGTATAATTTAATTGTCAAACTTTATGTGATATATTTGTTTTAATTGATTATATATAAAATAGAAATGGATGCGAAAAGTTTTTTCTCTAATATATATATATATATATATATATATATATATATATATATATAAAACTTTCATAATTAAATTCTTAACGATTTTATATATATTTAAACATTATGTAGAAATTTCTCTTAATTTTTTTTGTGGAAAACACCCCTTTCGAGTAAGTCCCAAGGAGGTAGGGGTATCTATTCCACCAAAATCGCCTAGGGCTCGCACTTGGCTTGCCCCCTTCGACACACTCAAAGAGCATGCCTAGCCCAAAGTAAATCAGCCAACAAGTCATGCATGTATTGACCAGAAAGGATGACAAAAAACCAATTACTCAAGGCTCATGCAGATTGCAGTAGTCATAAGGCTTTCTCCATCCTGCTTTCACCATGACTAGCGCTAGCAACACCCTCCTTATCTTTATTGATCAGAGAAATAATTCTATGCTTGGTGCCCTCAAGAGCATCCATGTCAACAAACTGGTTGATCCAGGTGATCTCTCTCAGACCTCTATCCACTCCCCAATTAGCAATAGCATCAACCACCTTGTTTGCAGATCTTTACACATGAAAGTACTCCAAGGACTAAAATGAGTGTCAAAGTTCTTTTATAGTCTGAATAATATCCCCCAACCTCTAGTTAGAGAGTGAGGAAGATCATTTTTGGTCTTTTAATTGGTTGATGATCACCTGGGAATCCCCTTCAACATAAATATTTTACTAATTTTGTTTAAGGGCCCACAACAACCCTTCAAGGAGGGCTTGTGCCTCAACATGATTGTTAGTGGTATCTTCAAGGCTAAAGAAAAATTGCCTCTCATATTCCTTGGTCATCATGAAAGATGCCACCCTCGCCAACTTTACCCGGGTTCCCCCGAGATGCACCATCAAAGTTGAACTTGACAAACCCTTTATGGGGAGGTTGCCAGCTGATTTTTGTATGATTCTTAGAGGTTTTATTTTTCTTGATTGGGCACCAAATGCTTTTGTCATCTAAATGTTGGCCCAACCATTGAATCTTGATATCTCTAAGATTGCTATCTAGGGGTTTATCCCAATCCTCCCACTGCTTGACCAAAATGGATTCAGCCACCACCCTCTGAACAGAAAGCCAAGTTTGGAATTGGGGGATTCTTTCCTCCCTAAAAATTATTTTATTTCTCCATAACCAAATTGACCAAATAATGTAAGTGGGGGTCCATTCCCAGATGGCTCTAATATAGTCAGGATCAGAGTTTCGGCCAACCCACTCCAAAATTAGATCCCTTATAGTCTAAAAATTGTGGAGGGGCTCTCTCCAAGAGTTTGCAAAGTCTCGCCAGAGGGACTGGGCAAAGGGGCAAGAGATGAAGAGATGGTTAATGGTTTCAATATCAGCTTCACAATTTGGGCATCTAAAGGGGCCATAGTAGCCTCTCTTCATCAAGTTATTACTAGTTAAGATTTTATCTTGCACCACCAACCAGACAAAAATTGAGATCTTGGGCCAAACACCTTTCCTCCATATTCTCTACCAAATTTGATTCCTATCCCCATTGAAGTTTACCTCCATAAGAAAATTGTAAGCTTTCTTGGTAGTAAAGTTCTCATCTCCACTTCTCCCCTAGCTTAACAAGTTTAGGCCCTTGCAGTAGGAAAGCTTCCTACTAGAGATGATTCCCCAAAGTTTTCATTTATCAACTTCCTTGATTTGACTAGGCCAAGATCGAGGTTCTTTCCAGAAATGAAGCACCACCCTACTAGTCTCATGGGGAATGGGATGGCCCTGAATGTAGTCCTTGACTCGGCTCCAACCCTCCTCTTTGAACACCTCCTTCAACTCAATCAAGGAATTATCTTCTCTTAAAGGTTCATACTGGTTCCATGCATCCTCCTAGAAGAGAGCATGGCTGCCATCCCTGATCTTCTAGAAGGCTACAAACTACACCCACGCACTATGGGATGTCATGCTTGTCCAGAGAGAAGAACCTAGGGGAAAGTGTTCAAGCCTGATCAACTCCTTCCAATCCACCTTAGGGATATATTTTTGCTTAAGAACTCTAGCCCAAAAAAGGTTCTCTCCATTGCAAAATCTCCAAAACAATTTCCCATTAAGGGCTTTGTTGAAGATTTGAAGATCTTTGATTCCAAGGCCCCCCTCTTGGAGAGGTTTGCAAATATATTTCCAAGCAACAAGAGGCCATTTCCTTTCTAGAGAGGGACCACCCCAAAAAAATCCTTTTGAAGTTTTTGGAGTTGTTTTAAAACCTTTATAGGTGCTAATAAAGCAGAGAAGAAGTAGATCAGAAGAGCTTGGAGAATGAACTTGAGAAGGGTTAATCTACCAACCGAGGAAAGCCATTTGAAAGTCCATCCCTACAACCTCTCTCTAAATTTAGAAATAATTTCACTCCAATCTAATATTTTAGGATTAGAGTTAGTCAAAGGAAATCCCAAGTACTTGAGAGGAAGAGAGGACCTCTCAAAGCTGAGAAACCTAGAAATATTCGCTTGGACATGAATAGGAGTGTTGAAGAAAAAACTTTTGACTTCATCACATTAATTGCCCCTCTAGAGGCAGCCATATAATCCTCCAAATTCTCCTTAAATATTCATGCCTCCTTGAGAGTGGCTTCACCCATAAGCAAAGTGTCATCCATGAACTAGAGGTGGGAAATATTTTGCTCATCCTTGGCCACATAAACACCCTTTAAGTGACCATAGCTCTTATATTTTTGGAGCAATCTCCCTAGACCTTCTACCAAAATAATAAAGAGGTAAGGAGAAAGAGGGTCCCCTTATCTCAGGCCTCTAGATAGAGCAAAGAACCTAGTAGGAGAACCATTCACCAAGACTACCACTATGATCGAGGAGATGCATGCTTTCACCCACTCAATCCACTCATGACAAAAGCCAAAGCTTTCCAAGATTTTTAAAAGGAAGGTTTGATTAACCCGATCATAAGCTTTAGCCATGTCTAACTTAATAAGCATCCCCCTAGATCTGCTATTCTTCATGGAGTGGATAATTTCTTGAGCGATGAGGATGTTATCCAAAATTTGTCTGCCATGCACAAATCCTCCTTGCTCCTGAGAAATGATTGAATCTAGAGTCTTCTTAAGTCTATTAGCCATCACTTTAGCAATAATTTTGTAAGTAGTATTACACAAGGAGATGGGTCTAAAGTTCTCCATATGAGTAGCTTGATGGGTCTTAGGGATTAGAGTCAAGAAAGTAGAGTTTAGGGTTCTCAAAATTTGCTTAGAGTTACGAGCCTCCTCCACCACCTGATGGATATCATTCTTAATGATATCCTAGTAGCATTGGTAGAAATCGATGGGAAAGCCATCAGGCCCAGGAGATTTCCCTTTCTTTAGGCTAAAAACAACATCTTCCACCTCTTCTAGACTAACAATCTTAGTAAGACTTTCATTTTTCTCTTGGGTGATCATCGAGGGAATGGTAGATAGGACTCTTTCTCTTGCTTGAACTCTTTCTATCAATGGTTCAGTTAGGAGGCATCTGAAATAGTTCTCTACCAAAAGGTCAATCTCTTGAGAGTCCTCAATGATCTCTCCCTCAAGGTTAGTCAATCTGGAAATTCTATTTAAATTCTTATGTTGGATAGTGGTTCGATGGAAGAAGGCAAAGTTTCTATCTCCTTCCTTCAACCAGTTAATTCTTGACTTTTATTTCCAAAAAAGTTCTTCCTTCAACTCTTATTCATCCACTCATCTACTAAGGTCATTCTCATAGCTAAGAAGGGCCTTAGTAAGCCCTTGGAACTCCATCTATCATTGAAGAAGAGTGACATCCTTATCCAAGGCTTCCCTTTGTTTGAAAATATCCCCAAAGACTTCCTTGTTCTAGATCCTTATTTTCCTCTTGATAAAACTAAGTCTTTTTGCTAGAAGATACATATTAGTGCCCCAATTTGGCTTTCCTTCTCTCCACCAGATCCTAACTTTCTCTTCTAGATCAAGGTGAAGAAGCCACATGCTTTCAAATTTAAAGGGAGACTATCTTGGGTGGGTTGAAATATTCAAACTTATGGAGATGGGCCAATGGTCTGAGAGAGAGCCTGGTAAGATAAAGGACTCAGTGATAAAAGATACCTCAAGGCAACTCTTAGTAACAAGGAATCTATCCAATCTCTTAGCCACAAAGGCCTTCCCAACTCTTCTATTATTCCAAGTATATTACCCCTCTTTTGGGACCACATCAATTAAGTTGAGGCTAGAGATGAAAGAGTCAAAGTCTTCACTACTTTTGTCCAGTTTCCTTACCCTCCTTTCTTCTCACTGAGGTTTCGAATAGCATTGAAATCTCCTCCAATGATCCAATTATCATTTCTAGACTAGTCATGAGAAAAGAGAATATTATTCCAACACTCCAATTTGCGATGGGCATCAATAGGACCATAAATGTTCATGACCCAAACCTGGAGGGGGAAGAGACCAATCTAAACTTAATAGAAATCCACCAATTACCTGCAAGGGATTCCACCAACATACACTTTCTAGGATTCCATAGAATCACCAAACCCCCTACCTGTCCCTTAGCTGCATTTGCCATACCTTCTACTCCTTTCCAAATTTGATCAGTTTTATGAGCCATCTCTTCTAGAGTCAACTTGGTTTCTTGAAGAAGAATTATGTCAGGGCCCTCCAAGCCTATCCTTCTCTTAAGGACTCTACATTTTCTTAGAGAGTGTAACCCACGTATATTCCAAGAGAGGATCTTCATTGCGAACCACTTGTGAAGGGTTTTCCTACCAAAAACTTTGTACTCAGGGGAACCACCAGTCCAGAGTCCACGAGGGTCTTCCCTGTATCTTCCAGGAGCTCTATCAAAGATTTCCTTCCTCTCCTTAACTGAATTAATTTGTTTGTCTTTCTTTTGGTATATGAGGTAGACTTTAGTCCCAAACGTAGAGCACTTGAGGAGAGGTTCCCAAAGTCTTTTGATTTTTTCCTCCTCTTCACTTCTTTAGTGTCCTCTTTTTTATTTCCTTCAAGATTCAAGGTCTTTGAGATGCTATAATTGAAAGGGACAATAGAAAGATCATGTACATTAGGAATTAAGGGGGGGTTTGAGGTAGAGGTTACCACATTTTTAGGAATAGGTCTTTGTTGCAGGAGGGTTTGGCCAATCTCCTCCTTTTCTAGTTGACAAGGCCCCTTCAAGGGAGGGTCCGAGGATCTTCCACCTAAAATATCTTCACTCTAAATGGGATCATTAGAATCCTTTGGAGTATCTTCATGGTATAACCTTAGCTGGGTATTCTTATAGATTAAATCATCTTCCTCTAGGTTTTTAGGATCTTTCATTGACTGCTCGACAAAAATTTCCAATGCATTTTCCCTCTTACTCCATTCCTTATTTGTTTGTTCATGTTCCTCTTGGGGGATATGCATGGATTCCTCCATCTCTTGGTTTATCTCTTGTAGAATCACAAATTTATTTGTTTGTTGATTTTTTTGTTCCCCTTTCTTCTGCCACACCTGTTTATCCTTTTTGTTTGCCAATTTTGGAGATTGCCACTCTTCCTTCTTCCCTAATGGATCCTTCTTTTTCTCTATCTCCTCCACTTTTTGCTTAAGGGTAGGATAGTTCCATAGGATATGGCCATGAGCATGGCAAAATCTACATCGAAAGGGCACATTCTCATAATCTAGGTCTTGGGTCCACTCATAATCCCCTGCACTTAGAATAATTACCTCCGAAAGAGGGCACGATAGGTCTACATGGAGATAAATCCGGGCAAAGGTAGTTACACGAGCCTCTTTAGTTACTTTGGACATTCCTATATATTCTCCAATAGTATTTCCAATTCCTTTCAAGGTTTCCTCATTCCAAAATTCTAGGGGGAGAGCATACAACCGCACCCAGACCGGGGCTTTGGTTGGATTTTCTTTGTTGGGATCAAAACCTATGCTCCAGTTCCGCATAAAAAGACCAGCCCTTGCCATGAAATAAGGGCCACCATCTTGAATCCTCTCCTAATGTTCCAAGCAGGTGAAAACGACAATGAAGAAGCCTTTAGGGCAGAGTTTAAGTTCTACATCTCCCTTCGGTTTCCAGACTTCCCTTATCCAATTTTGCAGATCTTGCTCCATCGACCAAAAACCTGTGAAGTGGAAAATTAATGCCCACTCAGATAAATAAGAAATTCCTTGTTTAAAGGATTCTGGTTTTACATTGAATCGTGGTAACTCTATAGTTTTTTCTAGGCATTTATTGAGGGCTAAGGGTTGTGTGATCTCTTGTATTTTTCCTCTTTAATAGTTGCATGCTTAATACCTCTCGAAGAGCTCCCACTTTCTCCTTTAGTACCTTTGTTCTGCACCACATCTCGAAAAGAGGGAGGTGGTAGGCCCCCTGAAGAGGCAAAAAATCCCATAAAAAAAAAAAAAAAAAAAAAAAAAAAAAAAAAAAAAAAAAATTCCTTTGCAACTAGAAACCTTTACACCACCATGAAATGTTTGACCAAAAGCTCATAGTGCATGCATGGAAGAAGCCTTGAAACTAGACAATCTGGGCTCTTGAGCCTGCATGCAAGGTAAAAAATTACATCCAGGTTGCATGCACCCACCAATTCTCATTGCATCTAGGTTGCAAGCACCACCAAATCTCACTGCATCTAAGTAAAAAACTATACCCCGATTACACCCATAAATTCATAAACCTACTATCATAACCTTCTCTTAAAATTATTTTTGTAAGTAACAATAATTTTATATTTCTTCAAACTTGTGGGGACTTGAACCTTCAAACATCGAGAGACCCAAACATCTTTTAAAAGATGACCCATCTCACTTATCTAAATTTAAGGTCAATATAATAACATTATAGCCCACTATGATTTCCTTATGATTGGAAAATGCACATATCTGTTTTTGTTTAAGTGGTTTAAGATAAATCATGCCATTACTCTACATTAATATTTAGTGGAACCTAATTATTTGGAAAGAAGACAAACCGATCTGACGAGACACAGATATGACTAGACAGTCATACACATGTGAGGTGCATTCATTGGATTTATATTTTTTTAGAACCGTTCGTATGTGTTAAAAAATTTATAAGTTTTTTAGTTAACATTTTATTTTAGATTTCATATTGTTTCTAGTTTTATCACTTATTATGCTTCGTTTTAAAAGAATATTTTAGGTAGTTGATATTTTATTTCAGACCTTGTTTTGTTATGCTTCTAGGAAATGTGGTTCTAGTTTTATCACCTATTATACTTCACCTTAAACAAAGGTGTTTGTAGTTGACATTTCATTTCAGACCTCATCTTATTATGGTTATGGGAAATGTGGTTTTAGTTGTATAGCCTTAAACTCATTGGAAAGTATAAGCCATATAATCCTTAAACTCATTGGAAAGTATAAGCCATGTAATTGACATTTCATTTCAGACCCCTCTTTCTATACTTTTATGAATGTGACCTTAGTTATACCATCTATACTTTTATGAATGTGATCTTAGTTATATCACCTGTTATACTTGAAAAGTATAAGCCATCTTCACTTTAAACTCATTTTCCATTTTTTATTTATTTATGTGCACACGGACGCTAAGGGATAAATTCCAAATTCTGTGGCTTTCAAGGGAGCTCGTAGTTTCCAATACAGAATCCAACATGAACGAGTGAATGTACTTGTGATTTTTTTAAATAGAGATTTCAGTTATTTTATAGACCTTGAAAAGATTGGAGATAAAAATGAGGTGTGTGACGACTTTCATAAATAATTTGAGGGATTTATAGAACTTGGAAAACTCAGAGACAAAAAAGATTTGGTGTGACATTTAAAGGAGGAGCAGCCATCTGGTTTGCTTGCATCAAATTTCTATTCTAGGTGGAGGACCAGCTTCCTTCAAATCTCTTCATTTTCACATTACGTAGTAGAAATCCAGCTTATTCTGGCACATTGAAATTAGTGGGTCCATCTCACCCACAACCCAGAATTTCCACTTCATTTGTAAGTGTCTTTTATGAGAATGTTATCATTTCACCCCCATGTTAGGTACCATAACAATTAATATGAGAATGTTATCATTTCACCCCCATGTTAGGTACCATAACAATTAATATGAGAATGTTAAACATAAAACTTTTGATAGTCTTAAACATAAAATTTTTGATACACATTAAACAAGTAAAACACAATTGAACTTCAACCTCTAATATTGTAACAAGATTATTTAAAATACTTACAAACTCAAAATAGAGTACACACAAGTTACTTTATTCCCCTTATTTGTCAAGATTAAGTTATAAAAAAAATATTAGAACAATAAGAAGGGTTAACATGTTTTTTAAAATAAGTTATGTGTGGTTTTTATTGGGGTCACTTCATTACGAAAATAAAAAATTACATAAAATATTACATTGCTCTCATTATATTTCTAACAAGTTAATTAAAACATATCCAACTTTGTCTTTCTATAAGAGATATTCTTTACTTACCCTTCTATCAAAGATATTCTTCATCTTCCTCAAACAACCAAGTTTTCACAATCAACTTTTTTTATATTTAATGTCTTCAAAATTTAAATTCTATCAAGATGAAATTCAATATTGCAAATGGCTAAAATATTTGTTGCCTAGCTTCTATATCCAAAAATATCTTGTCTATAACAACCTCATAATTTCTTGATACTTTTTTTAAGGTTCTTATTCATTTCGCTAATATTCTAAGATATTATTTTCATTGTTATTTTTTTTATTTGTGAGTTTAGTTCCACTTCTTGTTAACACTTATGATATTTGCTTTTGTTTTCCCATATCAATATCCTTTTGTGTTTTTTTTCTCTTTGTTTTTGCTTCTTTGGTCTTTTTTTTTTTTTTTTCATTCCCAACAATAACTTTCTCTTCATCAATCCCTTTGTATTTTTTCTCTTTGTTTTTGCTTCTTGGGTCTTCCTCTTTTTTTTTTTCATTCCCAACAATATTTTCCTCTTCATCAATCTCTTCAATCTTCTCACACTGCTCATAGTAAGACTTATCATCTTTAGGTTTGCCTTGTTCTAAAGGATCTAAAGTGCAAGGAGTAACCTCAAAAGCATAATCTTCTTTATGTTGCCCTGGAAATCCTAAAGTGCAAGGATGCTCTTATGTGGTAATTACATTCTTATTCTGTCCTAAAATCCCTAAATTGTTATGGGTTCCATACAACCTCATTTCTATATTATTCTGAAGTTGAAACAATAAAGTGTAAGGGATAACATCTTCACCACTTTCACTTTTATTACCTAAAGAGGATTCTATACTATTTGAGGAAAATGAAGATGATTTACTTGGAATAAACTTGACTTCTTTTGTTGTCTTTGTTTTGGGTTTTATTTCCACGTCTTATTTTGCATCTTTAATGCCTTTTGTACTTGCTTGATGATATTGTAGATAGAATTTGTTTACCTCTTCTTTTGGAGTGGAATATCCTTGATCTGATCTAGCTTCTATTATTGTATTATTTCCTTGCTTTGTCTTGAAGTTTATCTCATGGCTAGATTTTTTTGTCTCTTTCTTCATAGTTTTATCTTTGCAAGCTCTTGTCATATATCTAATCTCAAAATAATTATGGTAATGAAATAAAATATTTTCATAATCTACTTGTTGATCTCATTCTATTGATTCAAATTTAATCTTAATGGATTGTGACAAAGGATTTGAAATATCTATAGCAACACATATTCGATTATATATAGCATGCTTTCACTCCTTAGTTTTTGGTCATTTCTTGATGAATTTCCCTAGGGTATTTCCAATATTCTTCAGAACATCCTTATTTATAAGTTGATATGGAAGTCCAAAAAGCCTAACCCACATTGGAAGCTTCTTAAAAGTTTTAGTCTCAATAGAAAAATTTTCATTCCATGGTCTCAAATAAAGTGCATCTCTTCCTCTAAACCATGGACCACCAACCATTATTTTATCCCTAATTTTTGAACTAGAAAAGATGAGAGGAAAAAAACCTTTAGGAAGAAAAGTCACGAATAATTTGAATTCAATCCCCACTTCCACTTGACCCAATTTTGAATCTCCAAAAACCCTCGCTATGATCTATAGAACTTACATATTAACCCTCTACTTTTAAAAACCATTATATCATGCTCAATCATCTCATCCTTGATACTTACTTCTGGTGTAACATCTACTACTTGGATCGAACTTGCCATGTAATCACTCTTCTGCTTATCTCCAACTCGGGCCTCCATACTTTCATGTTCCAACTAGGGCATTTTGATTTCTAGCTAGGGCATCTTGACTTCCCATTAAGGATTTTGAAAATGACTTTTCTTGCACAATAGATAATGGGGCTTGTTCTTGGCTTGCACTCCCTCTTGGTTCGCACTCCCTCTCTACTTGCACTTGTTGATGCTCTTGGCTTGCACTCTCTCTTGACTCACACTTGCTCTTGACTTGCACTTCTTCCTAACTCACAATTGCGTGTGTCTCTTATTTTTCTTGGCGTTCCTTCACTTCAGTAATTTTTTGGAAACAATGTTCCTCGCATTCATGGTAAGGGTTTGAAGCATTGATGCACTTTGAATGAACTTGTCACTCTTTTGCCATGACTGAATCTTAGCTCACACTCTCTCTTTGCACTTCTTTTTGGCTCGCACTCGCTCTTGGCTTGCACTCTCTCCTACCTCAAACTCACTCCTAGCTTGCACTCCCTCTTGGCTCACAATTGCTCTTGTCTCTTATTTTTATCAACCTTCCTTGGCTTCAACAATTTTTTGGAAATAATGTTCCACATATTCATGGTAAGGGTTTGAAGCATTGACGTACTTTGGATGAACCCACACACTTAATTTTGGTTGCACTTACTCACACTTGCTTTCTATTGCACTCACTCTCGAATAATGCTTGTACTCATTGCTGCACTTATTCCCACATCACGCTCGCACTTGTTGCTACACTTACTCCCAGCTCGTAATCGCACTTGTTACTGCACTTACTCCTGGCTCACGCTCACACTCATTGTCGCACTTACTCCTGGCTCGCACTTGCACTCATTGCTGCACTTACTCTAGGTGCTCACACTTGCACTGGTTGCATTTAAGAGTGTTAACATGTTATAACAACAATATTCTTCTTTTAATATAATAGCAAATACAATGGGGTGCAACAAATTGAGCAACATATCTTGAATTCAAAGCTTCATTGGTTGGTTTTCTAACATTGGCTTATTTTTATGAGCCCTTGCTCTTTCTTCTTTGCTGGTTTATTTCCTCAAATTTATTTTAGTAAAGATGTGATGGCTTTGGCAATAGGTAGATTCAAAAGTTAACTCTCCTTTTATGACTTATGATATATGCACACTTATTACTATTGTGCATCAATTCCTCTTTTTTTTTCTTAAGCTATCAAATTATGTTATGCCCTCCTCAAATTTCTTCTATTCCTTTTTCATTTTAGTAAAGAAAAAAATAGTCAAAATCAAATTTAATAAACAACAAATTAATAAACTATATGATAAAAAGGATGTTAAATAGGTTAAGTATTATAATTTTAAGAATTCATGTACATATAAGTTATTGCACAGAATAAAGTAGTTTTTAACATCCAAGGCCGTAGGCCATATGAGACAACCCACATGGAGGATGTTGACCCAATATATGGTTATCCAACCATACTTTGGGATAAAAAATGAGAAGTAATCATATGAGCATTGCACAAATTCAAGTTCCCACATTATGGTAGACATTCCCATGATAATGTGGTATATAATAATATGATTTGTTATAATTGATAATATTTTTCATTGAAATACAATGGCCCTATTTAAACTCATATAATCAATTAAAAACAATACACAAAATATAATAAAACTCTTGAAAAGGGTCATGGAGGATAAGTTAATACACAAATTAAGGTATTGGACATGGTTGCATACCATTGTCCTTACTTAAATGCATAAATATACACATTCGTAGGATGCTCTCCTAAATTAAAGGATGATATACCATTTGCATGAATGTATTTCTACTTTACATGTAAGATCTACAAGGTTAAGTTGTAAAAAGGGAGGAATTCAAATTTTTAGGACCATAGAAAATTATTGATGGACTAAACCAACCCTGAGTTATACATTGCTAAAAAACATGCACATTTTTTTAAACATATACAACCCTAACATAATCTTAATAGGGGAAGCTTGAGACTACATGTGTTTCCCAATAGAAATTATGCAAAGTTCCGTTTTTTTTACTAGCAAAACATCTTTAAAGAAAATATTGCTCTGTGTTTAGATGAGGGTACATTTTTTAAGGGAAATAAATGTTGTTTATCTTCTTAGACCAAACAAACCATAGTGTTCAATGCATTGAACTTCATAACATTGTGGTTTTTGCTTTGAACAGTATGAATATAGAATATATGTTATTCTTAACTGAATTTCATTTTACATTATAGTTGATGTAGCTTCTTCTATAGATATTGTTCAAACTCCTATTTTATTTGGTTTGGACATGACATTTACCCTAAGTGATTCGCATGGGTTTTGTTGAAAGATGCTTGCCATAATTTCTTATTGCATTGTTAGTTTAAAAAAGTAATAAATAAAGGGCATGTATGAACTTTTCTATGAGGGAGAGTCTTAGCATGACATTAAGCCTCATTTGTATGTATAGTTAGATTATATGATTAAATTTTAAATAGTTGGAAATTAGTAACCTGAATGGAAATATATTCTTGAATTTTTGCAAGGAACCTCCACATTTCTTTTGCTTGAAGCTTACTATAATTATATTTTGTTTATTTAAACAACTAATTGATGTAAGTGACAATAATGTACGGTTTATTTATTTCATAGGGTAATAGAGATAACCAATGAACTTATTCTTGGCTATTCTAGAATTTTTGTGATAGATACCATTTATAAGGTCTCTAATTTTGAAATTGATTTATAAGTTAAAATTATATGCACCATATATGACGAAAAGGGAAGGATGCATTAATGTTGAATAGACATTGCATTGTTAAGAGTTAGTATTGATGATTGACTTTCATCTTAGCTTTTTTATTTGTATGGCACAAGTTTTTGGATAGTTGAGTTTAGAAGTTGTAGCTATAATGGTAATTAGATATCAAAATATTTATTTGAAAACAATTTCATTCAATATGCTTGGTAATGGTTGTTAATTTGTTATTGTAATTTGTGTGCTTAAGATGAACTTATGATGATGAAAAAATTGATTATGTTTCCCTGAATCCCAACTCATAATTATGTTGCCATTTGCAAATGTTGTCTAAAATTGTAAAGTTGATTAATAAAACTACTTGTAAGTTGTTAACATAAAATATATTGTTTGTGAAAGGTTATTGAATAGTTGCTTAAAAAGTATGAAATTTACATATGGTGAAATTTGTGATTATTGGTAGAAATGTAATTTATTGCTACCGTTTGTATGAGAATGAAATGCATATAATTCTCAAGCAATGACACTGATAAGATAATTAAAAAGTTTTTTTTTCACAAGCTCACTAAGATGACCCTACACACACCTTGTCGTAATTTGAACCCGAGTCTCTCAAAAGAGAGTCCAAAGCGCTAACGAGTAAAAGAATTTTTTATATTATTTAATATAACACAAATTATAAGTTGGCTAGGTGCTACAAGCATCACAAGTATACCAAGGATGCATGTAGCCAGATTTGGAATCCTACAAGGGCAAGGATGCCTATAAAAAATAAATTTGAATCCTACAAGGGCAAGGATGCCTATAAAAAATAAATTCTCTTCACCAACATATTCAAAATAACAAGAACAAGGGAGTCTTTGGTCCACAACAGTCTGCAAAATAAATAGAGCCAATATGCTTAATTTATGTGGTCAAATCTTAAATTCTCAAAATTCTTAGTTTTAAAATTTCTTATGTGAGTTGAAGATGGATGCAAAAGAAAGCTTTCATTAGCTTTTTTATCTTCCAAAAGGTTCCATTTTCTAGGAATATGATGCCAATTAATCTGTTCAAATTTTTATTGGCTTTCCAGATAGATTAACTCAAAAAGCTTTATCCAAGATCAAGTATAAATTAAATATATACCATTAATCAAACTAACAATGAATCTCAATATTAGAATAACAAAAATATCTCACAAATATAACTTAAATATACACAATATCAAACAATTACAAGAATGATACATATTGATTACATTGCTTGGAGAGATGTTTCCATTATATAACTTTAAATGACTTTTTAGTACTTTAACTGTTGCTCTCCTCTAACAATTGGGAGATGAATTCTTTCATATTCCTTATATTAAGATAAAACTCTCATCTTGCAAATATCAATATGACTCTTCATTCTCTCTCTTAACACCTTGCACTTTCTCTCATATTGAAACATACATTATATAAAATAAATCAACTACCAAACTAATATTTACAAGGGGATCAAATAATGTAATACTTCCAACAATTTTCTTAGAGTCTTATAGACTTGTTTCAACAATAGTTGGAGCATAATAGAGTTGACCTCTTGTTTGCCAAAAATAAACTGTATGATTAGCTTAGAGTCCCCATAAACTAAAAGGGTTTTGATATTTTCTCTTGTCGCTAAAGTGAGACCAAATTTACAACCCATCAACTCAGCTACATTATTGGTGGTTTGTCCTAAATTCAGGCAAAATTCAAGAATCATGAAGTGTGGACTGACCACAAAACTCCTCCAACAACAACTATTCCAAGGTTAGACTTCAAAGCCCCATCAAAGAATAGAGTTGGAAAACTAAAACACAATTGAGGAGTCAAGCTATTGGCAACAGAGGTGCTAATTAGATCTTGAATATTTCAATTTTTGAGGATGCATAACTCAATTCTAGAAAGAGCACTTTGATATTTCTTAGCTTTAAAGTGGGCTCTAACATTTTCCATGACAGTATGATTTATCTTGTGTATCAAAATTGCTCTATGAGTTGATTTTCCTTCAAATATTCTATAGTTCCTATCCATCCATATATATCACATGTAATAATAAGGAATTGAAGACCATAAAAAATTGAGAGGCTTACCTTGAAAGAAGTTGAGGTACTTTTTGTTCTAGCTTTTAGTACAAGATTCAAGATTTGATCTACTTCTAATGTAGACTCCAAAGCTGAGAGTAAGCGAGATCTAGATCATTCCAAATTTCTCACATTCAAAAATAGATGAGCTTGAGTTTCACAATATTTAAAGCATCTAGAGCAAATATAGGGCCCTAAAATACCTCTTTTAGAGACGTTTCCCCTAGTTAGAATTTTGTTTTGCTGAACTAGCCATTGAAAAACTTTTATTTTTGGGGTGATAGTTTGACCCTAAATGTGATTTCAATTTCTATCCAAAGGCTCTCTTCATTGGAGATATGCATCAACCTTGACTAAATAGTTGCCCAAACACTTAATTTTGCCCTAAATAAAGTAGTCTTCATTGTTTGAGTATGTGGGAAAACATAGATCGTTTCTTGATGTGTGCATGTCATTCTTGTGTCGGGGCCATGCTAATATTCTCAGTATCATTCCAATTTTATCAGATGTCTCCTAAGAGACAAAAAAATTAAGGTAAAGCATGGGTTTTTGAAAGGGGTCTCAATACCCTAGTACTAGGGTTTTGAACTTGGGTCTCCTTGATGAAAACCCAAAGACATACCACTATGGTATCCCCTTGTACAACTATTGTTGTTAGTATAACCACACAATTATATGATCATGGGATTTTTATGACAATACGCTCCTTTGAATGATGATTATGAATATTCTTTTGATTCTTTGAAAATAACAACTTGTTATTTGATGTACTAGAACAAGGTTTATCTTTATTTACACCTACACAATTAAGTAATTAATCTATCTTTTGGGGACCATAAAACTTCATTCATTTGTATAAGATAGGGCATAAGATCACTTTTTAAAAATAGAATTTTTATACTTTCTTTCTTTTCGATAAAGCCTTTCAAACAAGTTGCCCTATTTAGTGATTAAACCACAGTGAAAATCTTCATTGAGAAGCAATGTAATTGTCATGGTTAATCCCATAACACAACTTGATAATGTGCTTTACCATACATAGGAACACAACTTGACAATGTACTTTACCATACATGAGAGTAATGTGTGAATGAATAGTGACATCATGCTAACAAAGAGGCTTAATGGCATTACCATTCAAAGGCATGCAAAAAAGATCAATAAATCTTTAAAGCAATTAAGTTAAATAAGATATCTTTAGAATCAAATATACCTAAACTTAATGTTTAGAAAATATGGAAATGTGAATTGGTCTAAATGGGATGGATGTACATCATGGAAATTGAAAGAGTGTTTTAAGGTTAGGCTAGACATTGTTCTCAATGGGTGGGAGTTCTTACATGTTCTACATTGTTTTTGGATGCAAGTGCATGGTTGATGCTATCACTAATTAATGAGAAGATTGAAAGATTCTCTTTTGTATTGAACACTTTAAATATATTAATACTTTTACGAGATGCATTACCCAAGTTGGCCACACTTATATATTTGTAAGTATTGATGATCACACATCAAGCTATATATATTATTGACATATTAAAACCTGACAATATGATAAAAGTATTATACTTACTACTTAAATTTTGTTCTTATTTTCATACATATTGAAACATGTTTGACTTTTGAGTACAAATAATTTTTTTTTTTTTTGAATTTACATGATGGAATTGATAGCCGCCACGAATCCGGGCAGGTTGTCCAACTTTTATGGTCGCCACAGTATTCTGCGTTGTCCGCCCCAGAAGCCGCCACATAGATCTTCGCGCAGTTCGCCTCTATAACCACCATGCCACAATCATTTTAAACCTTTTACGCCGCTCAAAGCACCAGGAAAGGGACAAGCGTTCAGTCCGACGAGGCCCGAGATTTGAACCTTGGACCTCCGCCCCCCTTATGGGGTTTGGAAAAACTAATTTATAGTGGAAAACACCCCTTTCGAGGTGCCACTTTCAACAGTTTGGGCATAGGAGAAATAGAGCCTTGTCGGCCTCTACCAGCACATAGGACATTCCTAACTATACCATATATCTGCAGGATGGAGACAAGGGGAATGGAACCTGGGTCGGACTCTACCAGCACCCAGGGCATTTACCACTGCACCACAACAAGCAGATAAAAAATTACTATAATAATAGGTTTGGGATTGTGATTGTACACTTTGATGTTTAACTTTTTAAAGTCTCCAACAAATATTTGTTTTTGCTAATCATAAGAATTAAAATCCAAATATGACCTTTCTTATTCCAAAATATTTACTATTTATTATATATTATCTTAGTATAATTTAATTATCAAACTATATATATATATATTATATTTTAATTAACTATATATAAAATATAAAAACCCATGTCATAAAAAATTTCATTAACTAAATACTAATATATATTAAATTTTAATAATTAAAATCTTAATATTTAATTTATATTTTTAAACATTATTATTATTATTTATTTTTAATTTTTCGTTCAAAGCTAACACTGATTTTATATTTCTTTAACCTCCAAACATCGCCATTAATATTTTGAGACCCAAACATCTTTTAAGGATGACCCATCTCACCTATCTAAATTTAAGGCCAATATAATAACATTATAGCCCACTATCTAAATTTGGGATAGACATTAATATATAGTGGAAGCTAGCTATTTGGAAAGAAGAGAACCGGATATGGCTAGAGAGTCATACACACGTGAGGTGCATTAATTGGATTTATATTTTTAAAACCATTTGGATGTGTTAAAAAAATTAAGTATTTGTCCGAACATCATTTTATTTCAGTTATTTAACAGACTCCTGTTTATTATTTCAATTATTTAACAGACTCTATTGTTATACTCCGAATTCAATTATATCATTTATTATATTTTACCTTACAAAAATATAACCCATAATTATATTATTTATTATACTTTGCCTAAAAATTCATTATTTATTTATTTATGTGCACACGGAAAATAAAGGATAAATTCCAAATTGCGTGGCTTTTAAGGGAGCTCGTAGTTTCCAATACAGAATCCAACATGATCTAGTGAATGGTCTTGTGATTTTTTTAAATAAAAATTTCAGTTATTTTATAGACCTTAAAAAGATGGGAGATAAAAATGAGGTGGTGTGACGGAGACTTTCATAAATAATTTCACGGATTTATAGAACTCAGAAAACTCAGAGAAAAAAATGAGGTGAGACTCTTAAAAAGCAGCATCAGCCAGCTGGTTTGACTGCATCAATCTTCTAGGTGAAAGACTTCTTCATTGTCACAGGCGTGTCTTTCTTTTCACACGATCCAGTCAAAACAGGATTAGATTGCTTAAATCTAGCCAAGCCCGGTTTTTTCCGAGGGGTTTTACTTTGAATGTCATAGTGTAGAAGAGCGACTCTTGGAGAGAAATTGGAAGACACTCCATTTTTTCTGTCTAGTTTTCCGTCTTTGCTATCCTCTGACTTGGAAGAGCTTCGGACACAATAAAGTCAAGAGCATCACGGGTTCTTAGATTGATGCACATCTGACGGGAGCTTGATGCTCCGGGTCCGTTGGACCCACCTTTTGCCGTTGGATTGCCAAAAAATAAGTCAGCATTTTCCCGATGGCCATTTGCCCACATTTCCCGTAAAAAAGTCAGCAATCCGTACCCCAACGTGGTGGTTCTTCTTCCTGGGACGTTCAGACAGGCGAGAAGATTACGCCATTCCAGTTTGGAAGTAAGGACAAGAGGGACTTCCATAAATGGGCGTTCCATCTTACACGGGAAGACAATAGGGACTCCCTTACATGGCCATGGTGTCGGAAGTGGCTGGGGCTTAGCTACAGCAACTGAGGTTAACCATTTTGACGAGGTATGTATGTATGAATGTTCCAAGGTAGGCTTTCTGGAAATTTCCTTGCCGACAAACCCTAACTCTGCGTGTGAGTTGGACGAAAATTCTCATAAAATATTGAGAAGGAGACGGAATTTAGAATTTTTCGTAACCAAGCGGGGGTCGTGGGTGCCTGAATGATCAGACAATGCATTTGTGGAGGAAATCGCCTTCCAAGGAGAATAAGCCCAAATCTAAGCGCAGTTTACAAGACCTGTTCAGGGGCCGCAAGGATTCTTGTTCTTCCAAGGTAGGTTCGAGTTCCAAGGGCTCGACCTCTTCGAACAATTCTCCCAAGGTGCCGCATCTCACCCGAACTAGGAAATTGCGGCATCTTTCCGACGATGAACTGATAGCGGGGGAGAGGTCCAGCCTGGATCTCGCCTCCGACTCCGGCTCCGTCCGGGATTCTTCACAGTCGCCGTCTTCGTCTTCCAACGCGGTCAAGCGCACTCTGAGCAATTTGGACATTCATGGCGCACAACCGCTGCCCCTGCCCCATGGCCGCCACGACGCCGGAAACATGTCGCCGTTGCCCCATGGGCATTCCCCTTTGTTCTACGAGATGTGTTGTTCTCCTTCTCGTTATTCTCCTTTGCCGCTTCCTTCGCCCAGGCAGGTCCTGAGCAGGACGGAGAGTGAGGACGTGGACGGGCGCTCGTGTGGCGAGGACTCGGGTTCCACCGAGGACTCGGATCCAGAAAGCTTCGAAGGCGGGGCCACGCCACGCTGGAATGCCAATCATGCGCAGGCTGAAAGAGAAGCCGACGCCAAGGCTGCTGACAAGGCTTTTTCGCATGCGGTAGCACACGGGTAAGGTTGCTCTTCTTCAATTCACAAAAGAATTCATGTATCGGAATCTTTCTTCGAAAAGCACTGATGCTTTGCAGTCTTTTTCTTTCTAGAACATGATATTTCAAGGAATAACTACAAGAAGCTTCGCATTTGTTTAGCCTGAACATTTTTGTTAGCGTTCTTTGTCGTTGGTCATTTTCTTTTGTTGGTATTCTTTTGAGCATTCCATCTGGCTATTTCAACTTGCTGAGTCTTTGCGTCCCATTCGCTTGCTTTGGTAGTATATGGACCTTAATACTGTTTCTTTCTTTCCTCTTTTTAATGTACTGAGTGATTCTATTATTTACTATCGATGTTCGATTTAATAACGGAAGGCGCTGCCATCTTCTCCTTTTAAAAAGGTTTTGAATATCAGGAGATCAGTGCATTTAAGGATTTATTTCTTCTTTATGAATTACACAGTGGTAGAAAATCTTTGATTTTTACCAGAGGTCTAGGGAATTGAGGAAATCATTGTAATAGTGGAAAAGAATATTAGAAGTCAGGTTTTTTAATCTTTAGTTATTTTGAACGACCAACCAATTCAATTGCTTGAATTTCAGGCCTCTAATGCAATGATGCCTGCCGCAGAGTATAGAGAATTGATTACAAAATTTCAGATCTGTAACCTCACTTGTTGATTAGCTTTACCAAAGACAAAAGAAACTAAACAGTTTAGACACAACTATGCTTTCTTTTAGAGGGAGTCTGAGGTTTGTTTTGTAGGTTCTTTAATAGTGGGGTAAACACATGCTTCCATAAACTTCCCTTCAATGTGCTTAGGGTGCTATCTCTGACCCAGAATAATTAAATATCCCTCTTCTATAGAACTTCATATCCTTTGCATCATAACAAGTGCTCTCTTTTTCTGTTCCTCTTGAATCAGGGAACATGTTTTTTGAGGCCCTGAGTTCAATTGATTCCTATCTAAAGGGTGTTTTATTAAGGATGGCCAAAAAAATAATAATGGGAATTGGTAAGTACAAAAATATTATGTATAACAAAGGGAATATATCTTGTTGTGCTAAACATTATTTAGTATGTTATGGCATGGCTTCTATCAGGCTGTTTCCATGTGGGCTCTGCTTATGTTTATTTTTTCATCTTGTTCATTGTTCCCAGTGCCCCATGACAATGAGGAAGTATTTTGGATGTTTTGTTGACCTTTTGGCATTCCTTTAAAAAACTTCTGATATCTGCACTGTACTGTCTTCTGTTCTGTTCCTTGGTCATCAACTCCTTTTGGTGTTTTCTTTTTACTTTTCTATTTTTGGGGTTTGTGACTTCCTTGTCTGTGTCTCCTGATTTTAAGTCAATTCCTATTAAAAAATTATCATGCCTCCATTTCTATGGGATAAATACACTGTTGTGAATTTTGACAATAACTTTTGTCCTTGCCATAACTGTAATTGATCTCTTGTTCATTATCTGAAGAGTCTCTCAATCTTGGCATGATCTGGAGTTTTGCAATCTGTATTTGAGATAATGGACAGGACTTCCTACATAAATAATACTTGTCTCATTGACAGTGGATTCATAGCAGACACATTAGCCTTGTACTTTCTTCCAATAACATTAGTTCAACTTCATACCATTTCTATTAATAAACTATCAGTATTCCAAATCATGCGTAAGGTGCCATTGACTGGTTTAGGCTAGAGGCACTGAGAAATGTCTGTGTTAGTGTCTCAACCTGCTTCCTATCTCATTGCAGGAATGTTCCTTGGTCCTAGTAGACAGTGGTGATTGTATTGTGCTATACGTATATGGTAATAATGAGATTTTTGTTTTTTAAAAACTACCTTTACCTTTTATGATTGTATAATCTTTGTTGTTTTGTTTAAGTGCTTAGCTGCTCAATAGATATCCCAGAGATGGGGGAATGTGGTTAATGCTTTTTAATATGTTTATTTTCTACTAATTACAATAAAGAGTTATGACATGCGATATATGATTGCATGTACTTGCCTATTAATTGATTTGAATCATTTGATTATATATCGATGTTTGATTGGTATACCTGACTCTTTCATTAAATCCAAAAACCTTGCCCTGTAGCGACAAAGCTTTTTGGCTATTTAAAGAGCAGATCATCCATTTTTTCCTTCATCTTATTCTCATGAATCTAATAAATACCACAATTGTCTGGTTTCTTGTAAACATTCCTTTGCCAAGCATCCCTGTATTCTTCCATAATTCATTCTTTGGTTCTGTGGAATGCTTGCGGAAGAGTTGGGTGTTTTGTAGTTTTCCTGATCTTATTTCCTTGGATGAAGAAGACCTTGTCGTACAAATAGGATTGGTAATTCCTTGTTGTTGGAAACTTCATATGTGTGTGTTGGGGGGAGAGTGCACTGACTTTTTAAAATTTTTCACCTTTCAGGCGTTCACCTTCATATTTTGACACAAATCGGAAGTCACCAGAACATCCTTCGGTACAATCAGCTCAATTTGTTTTAAGAGCTGGGAGCCAACAATTGAAAGGATATAAGGGTGTTGGAAAAGATGGTAGCAGGTTGTATTTGAACTTGAAAAGTGTGGCTAAAAGTGCTCCTACAACTGTCCTTTCAAGTCCTGCTCTCAGTCCTCGAAGATTGAGCAGTGGTGACTACTTACCACCAAGAAATTTCAAGAATGCTCAAGGACAGGACATTGGAATTCCTTCACCAGTTCCATTATTGGGTCAAAACTTGATAACTGAAACGGTCATGCAAAATTTATCAGATAAGGTGCTGATTAGCCCAGATCGGTCACCACTTCAGAGTCCAAGGATGAGAAGTCCATGTACAAGATCAAGAGTTCACAGTGCAGCAGTATCTCCTTTGCATCCAAGTTTCTCAACAGGACCATATGATGATGGTGTCAATATTATTAATGTACATCGATTACCTCTTCCTCCTGGAAGTCCTAGTCCTGTTGGTGCTGCTCCTCTATCACCAAATTCTGCATCTATAACTGTACAACGGAGTTCAGCAAGAAGTGAGACATTGGCTATTCCAGGTCAATGGCAAAAAGGACAAGTCCTTGGTAGTGGCACATTTGGTACTGTCTATGTTGGGTTTAACAGGTGAGTTGGATTTATCATGTTAAACAGAGTCATGCATTTTCTTGAAGTTCTTTATGATTATGGTAGTATTATGTTATTTGCTTTTGTTATTCATCCCAATTATATGGTTTCTGTTGTATCTGCATTGCAAAATGGTGTAGAAAAACAGGGGATATGTGTGCCATGAAAGAGGTCCGTCTGATTCCTGGTGATTCTAAGTCTACTGAAAGTATCAAGCAGCTGGAACAGGTCTTTTTCCTTTGCATCCTGAAATATGTAAAAATTGCAGAAAGTTTGTCTGAGATAAAATGAAATATGCTTTTACCATGATGCCTATATGCGATCCTAAGACATGCAACTGTAGCATGATGTCTGCAGTTCTCCAAGAAAACTGAACTTTCGAGAATACTAAGACATGTGCCTTAATTAGTTTCTTTGTACCATTGGATTTGTGTGCTTTTTGCTAAATGGATTTAAAGTTGTAGAAAACAAAACTATGGATAATAATAGCAAAGACCATCTTTCTGTGCCCTTTCCCACCGATTTTTTATTTCTCCTGTGGTCCTCATGTGATATATCCCAAATCCAAATTTTAAATTGAAAACACAGATATTTTGGATATTTTTATTTTATGTGATTTTACTTGTTTCAGCATTAGTTGTTATTCCAATAACCATTTTCGCGAGTGGTCATTTGCTTCAATGACCTTTTTAAATCTCATGTAAGTTGGTGATGATAGTACTGTGATAATCATAAGCCACAGGGACCTGCAAAGCGCACAATCACATCTAAGCGATGTCAGTACTGGAGAGTAGAAGGATGCTAACAATATTTTCTCTCACTGGCTGAGTGATGTTAATACCCCTCAGTGATCTGAATAGTTCCACTTTATGAAAATCTCTAATAAAAAAGTTAAAGATAGGCATTATCCCTGCAGGAAAAATAAGCTGGTAGGAATCTCCTATTTTGTTGCTTAACACTGTATCTTCTTTGAGATCCAAAGGAATAATTACCAGTTATAGAGTTTAAAGCCTAAAACCATATTTTGGTAATGTCTTGTAAGTATTATTCACAAGTTACACATTGATTGGAATGCGCTTTCTAGAAACCATTTAACACTTGTCCTTTATGAAAATAGTGTATTTTTTTTTAAACATAAAAGTATTTCATTTATCAATTTTAATAAAACTTTTCTTCTATGTTTTACTGTTCCCCTCAGAAACCTACATAATAGTTCTGAAAATCACTCTTTTGTCTACTTAGCAATCTGGCAAGGCATGTGAAATGTAACTTGTAAGTACCCTAATTAACACCACTTTATCAGGATTTATGCTATATGTTCACCAAAATGCTATGTTACATGGGGACATGTCCCTAGCATTGTATACCTGCAGGGATACATCCCCTAGGGGACGGGGATGGGGATGGGGATGGGGATGGGGACATGTCCAACATGTCCACAACTGAAATATGGAGAGTTATTTGTGTAATAGACAGTTGTCAGAATAGATAAACAACTAAAATCTGAACACTTAATTCCCCAATATTCTAAAACTTAAAAGTATTTTTAGTGAGAGAATGCAAATGTATGGATAACTGCATAGCTTCTGTTGAAATTTAACTCTAGCATCTCACAAAAAGTTTTAAAATCCATTTATGCACATATGGTGAATGCATGGCATTGCCACATAATACTTTTGGATGATTTGGGACAACTACAGATAATAAAAAAATGAGTCACTTGAGACGGGAAGTTGAACACGATACTTTGGAAAGCATCCTTGGCAGTCCAGTGACCCACTAACATTGGACTAATCACTATACTATCCAAATTGAAATAATACATCATTGTATTTTCATTTTGTCCATGATTGCATTAGTAATGAAAAAACCAATTATTAACTCAAATTTGTGCATTTTAAAATGTTTTTCCATTTGTGTCTTTAAATTTTTGTAGTTCAATATTTTATTTTTTTAATGTATCTGTCCCCTTTTCGTGCCTCTCCATTTCTCCATCCCCATCAAATGGGTACTCTGAGTAATGTAGCATAAACATGGCTTGCTGCCTCTCTAGCACAGGGCCGTTTGCAAAACTGCACTTTCAGCATAAGTGTCAAGTTTTCAACATATTTCTTGACATGCAATCAAGCTGGATACTTGGCTGTTCGCCTGCATGAATTATTGCTTAATTGTTTTGCAACAAATTTTCACTGTGTCGTTTGATTGTCCATGAGTTTATGTTTAGCCTTATTCTACTTTGATTGAAGTCACTAACAATAACGTTTAGTCTGAATAAGCATAAAGTTAGAGGTAAAGTTACTTTTAGATTCTAGCATGATATGAAGCTAGATCACACGAGACATTATTGGTCAATTGTATGCAAAGAACCTTATTGGCTAAGTGTCACTCTCATTGAAGTTGTACAACACCCTTATGGAGTTAATCCTTAGCACTTACTGTATTTAACTGATTGCTTGTCAGTCCCATGAGGGATACTGTAGTGGTATGTCTTTGGGTTTTCATCCAGAGACCCAAGTTCAAACCCTGGTACAAGGGGACCAGGGCCCCTTTCAAAAAACTCATGCTTTACTCGAAAATAGATCAAATGGCATTAGCTCAATCGGTTAGATTTCTCAACTTTCAAAGAGGAGACCAGGGTTCGAATCTTGCAAAGCAATACATGCATAATTGTCAAGCTTGTTGTAATACCACCATGTAGTCATACTACAATACAGGTGGGGCCCATCTCAATCCCATATAATCAACTAAAAAAAAAAAACCTACTGGTTGCCTGTTAAGTTCCATATGGAGGACTATCTTGCTGGAGATATGAAATTCTCTGCCTTCAGTTTTACGGAGAAGTGAAATACATGTTATGCAACATCACTTACCCAAAATAATTTATTTACTTCAAGGCTAGTTTCTATTTGACTTATGGATAGAACTGTGGGGCACATGGAAGCAATAATGAATTGATTTGCTTTTGCTTCCAAATTGCTTATATGCAAAATTTATGGGAGTAGAAGTAAGCTAATAATCAGTTAGTGGTCTATAATAATCTTCTGCACAATTGCACGATGCTTTGGCTTCTATTGGCTAATGCATATAGGCAATTTCCATTTGTTTACAGATGGCTTTTATGCAAGCTTTGTGGGAGTAGAACTACGCTAAATTCTAATCAATATGCAATGAGTTAGTGGGCTATAATAGTCATCTGCACAGCTGCACAATGCTTTCAATACTATCAGCTAATATATATAAGCAATTTGTGGGCCATTTACATTATGAGATCTGTGGGAGCAGAACTAAGCTAAATTCTAATCAATATGCAAGCACTTAGTGGCCTATAATAGTCATCTGCACAGCTGCACAGTGGTTCGACTATGTTGGCTAATACATATGAATGAGAGTTTTGTACTTTAATCAGTGTGTGGTCTACTCATGGCTTTTAGCTAATGATGCAGAATACATTGACCAACTTGTTTAAGTATTTGTGCCACTTATTTAAAATATGTATTACTAAGATACACTAGACATAGATGCGCTAGATCCAACATGTTTTCTGCTGCTGCTCCACTGCCTATGTGTGATAAATGTCTCTTGCAGAAAAGGAAAATGAATTGGCCTAAAATACAATTAGTTGCAAACTAAATATTGTTAATAATGCATAATTGACCGTGAGTGTGGTTAAAGGGTTGAAACCCAAAGAGGTACACCATTAAACTAACAATATAAGCTGAAGGGAAGAGTTCTGCTTGCTCACACAGGGGTCTTATATGCTCAGGAGGCATGCTGTCCTGGCCATGGCCTATAAATCACTATTATCCTTGTCTCAATCTCACATTTAATTTATCAAATGGCATGAGGTTAATGGGTTAAATCATAGTAGTCAAACTCGGCCGGACTCCCGAGTACTCGGCCGAGTCCGAGTCCGAGTGGGCTCAGCCGCGCCGAGCCCACTCGGACTCGTTTTTCCCTGGACTCGGGGCTCAGCCGCGCCGAGCCCACTCGGACTCGTTTTTTTCCTGGACTCGGCCGAGTCCGACCGAGTCTGGGGCCGAGTCCGAGTCCGTCCTGGACTCGCGAGTCCGGACGTCGGGACTCTCGGCTGGCCCTAAAAACAATTTTTTTTACGAAAAGTTATACAAATGTGTCTCCGAAAAAATTCAGGCATGTCTGTGACGTTATAAATCTCCACCGGTCTCTTAGAAATGCAGAAAATGAAAAATAAAAAACAATCATCACACAATTGTGCTCGTTTCGTACGGATTTTACGTCCATTTTGTAAAATCATTGCAAATGTCTGCTCAAACGAGATTATAGCTTTAGGATTGTTACTTTGTTCAATTTAAAATAAAAATACAAATAATATTTAACAACAGCCCTTAAAAAATAAAAATACAATTAATATTTAACGACAGCCCTAAAAATAATCGTAAATGACAGTAAATTTTTTAAATTCTGTTATGTTCAAAAAAAATTTAAACTTTTAATTTAAAATATTACTGGCAAATGTCCTCCCCTTTTGAAAACTTTACAAATGAGCTAACAAATCCTTAATAGTAGCCTGTAGACAACAAGAAAAGCAAAATGTACAAATTCAAATTCCAACTGTCTGTGTTTGCGACGCTCCAACATCCATTCCTGAAAAAATGTACTCTGTGTATGTGCGACATTCAGCATCCATTCCTGCCATGGTAGGCCACGATTACTAATACGCTCCCCTAAAGCTTATTTAGCCTATTTAACGTGAAAATATATAACCAGCACTGTTAGGATGACACGTAAAATCCTAAGCATGCCTGAATTTCCCGGGAGTTTACATGTCAAAGTAAACTTAGAGGCTTTAATTTGTTGCTTAAGTTGAAAGTTATAATGTAACACGTGAATTATAAAGTTATAAAATTATAAAGAAACTTACCTTATATAACTTATAAATATAATAGTTATAAAATTTTAAAGAAACATTATATAATTTATAAATATAATAGTTATAAAGAAATGTGAATTATAAAGTTATAAATTTTTTAAAGAAACAGCGTGAATTATAAATAAAATAATTATAAACTTATATAAGTTATAAATATAAATAAAAGTTATAAATAAAATGATAAATTTATATGAGTTATAAATAAAAATAAAAGTTTTATTATTATCTTTTAATTTTCAGTAAATTTATTATTATTTAATGTTTTGTAAAATTTTAATATTATTTTAAATTGGAAATAAAAATAAAAGTTTTATTATGTTTGGCTCTTCTTCGAGACGTCTAAGGTTCAAACCGTGGTGTGGACGAGTGTGTAAGGGGGCGGGTGTGTGATGGTTGTGTGTTAAATTCCCTATTGATAAGTTCAGTTCTCAGCTTTACGAGAGGTTATGGTTGGGAGGAGACTGCTCAGCCGTATACGTCGGTCTAGGGATTTATCACACTACCCAAATCAAATAAATAAATAAAATAAAAGTTTTATTATTATTATTTTTATTTTAAGATAGAAAAATGAAATTAGTAGAGTTTATTAGTATTTAATGTTATGTAAAATTTTAATATTGTATTTAAACTTTGTATATTAAATTTTATTTTATAATTTTATTTTTTATTTATTTATTTATAAAAGAAAACTATTAGCTTTTGGTTTCTATATCCACAAAACTTAGATATTTACTATTTAATATATATATATTTTTTGGTTATTGTGAGAAACCCTATGACCGACGTGCAGCGCTGAGCAGTCTCCTGACCGACGTGCAGGGCTGAGCAGTCTCCTCCCAACCATGACCCCTCGTAAAGCCAAGAGCTATACTTATCAATAGGGAATTTAACACAAAGCCACCACACACCCACCTCCTCACACATTTGCCCATGCCACTGCTACTCCTATTTGATTTTGTATTTTGTTATGGGTATGAGCACATTTTGTACTATAAACATTTTGATGAGTACAAGAAAAATATGCCCCTTCCTCTTGTTAATTTCTTATTTGTATAATGTTGAATGTTGATTAAGTGTGTTAGAATATACTAATAAGTAATATGCATGAAAAAACTTATTTTTCAATAAAAAATTGTTTTTTTTCCGAGTTTTTTTCGAGTCTTGACGAGATTTTCTACCGAGTCCCGAGTCCGACTCCCGAGTCGACTTTTTCGAGTCCGAGCCGAGTCCGAGTTTTGCTATTATGGGTTAAATACCTTGACTTTGGAGACCTAGATTCGAATCTTGCTAAGAGATACATGCATAATTGACAAAATTGCTGTTGTAATGCCACTATGTGGTCACAATGTAATACGGGTGGGGACCGTTCCAATCCCATATAATCAGTTAAAAAAAAAAAAAATCACCTTTTATTTATTTATATTCATGTTATGTAAACAACAATTGTTCAGATTCAAACTGGTGACAGTTGTTTGAATTCAAACTGATAATAGTATGTTTCTGTCAAATGTTCCTTACGATGGCATTTATTTTGCTTGAAAGTTGAATGATAAGGACTCTTCGGCAACAAAGGAGAGGCTAAAGAACTAGCTATATAATCATTACCGACAAAGTTAATCTATGATGATAAAGCTTGGGAACTCCAAAATGACTGCTACATTTCATGGTTTTGTCGATGATTTTACATCTTTGTCTCTAATTCATTTTTAAAATGAATTGGTACTTCTTGGCTTCTTGGTGTCAGTTTTGCAGTTAAAGTTGCCTCTTTTAATAAGGGAGGCTTCTTAGAAGCATCTATACCAATAACCTAGTTTTCCCCCGTAAATTATTTTTCTTAGATTTTTCAAAGCAGAATAGGAACAAGAGTTTGGTATCAGTAATAGTACACTGAAATTAACATGGAACCTCCAACTCAACATGGTTACAGTGAAGTTCAAGATGGGTACATAATCATCGAAAAATCTCCAAATATTAGTATGGTAATTTTTGTGGACCGGACTTGGAAGATTATCTTGTGGAAAAATATGTGCACGGTAATCTCTGTGGACTTGCCCTAGAAGGGTATCAGGTGGTTAAATAACATAATGGGAGTCTTGTCAATGCTTGTTAATTTATATTGTCTTCTTTTGCGTTTCTGTGAAAAAAATAAAAAATGTTAAAACTATAGATTGACCGTCAAATGCTTGAGGGCAGGTACTTAAAAGATTTCTGTTTTTTTGTAAATATTAGAATGTTTCAATTGGTTCTGAAGTTGGCAATAAGTTGCCTGGTTGAATAAGAGTGGGTTCCAAACTGTTTGCATTGAAATCTATTATTTCTTTGATACAGAAAGAACAAAATGTTTTATTTCTTTTGCACATGTTCTCCTAGCACACAAGCAAAAACCAATATGTTTAACATGTTAGTGCTTGGCTTTTGCTGCAGGAAATAAATCTTCTCAGCCGGCTGGAACATCCTAATATTGTGCAATATTATGGCAGTGAAACTGTGAGCAACGTTGCATAACCTTTGTTCTTTGCTTTGCTTTGATTATTGTCTAATTGGTTTACAATGACACACTCTGGTAGGATATTTGTTCTTCTTCTAGTATTAGCTAGTTAAGTGACAGCTTGGTTTGTTTGAACTGTGTAGCTAGAGGATGCATTTTACATATATCTAGAATATGTTCCTGGAGG